>CM033321.1:74027674-76735622 GCA_019359835.1 Pharus latifolius
CGATGTGAGTTCAGAAAAATTATGACAGGAAAAGGTGGAAAGAAGGAAGACGCCCTATGCTAGATTAAGTCGTGCGCGGCTGTAATCAAAAGAGGCTATGTGTCTTGCGAGAACATAGACCCAGGCTAGGAAGTAAGGCAGTGGGGAGGACCCACAACGGTACTTGAGACTTAGTTGTCTATTTACCGGGCAGGGAATTGTTAATGCTAGGATTGTAAACTGTTGTGTCATCTCGGCCTTGTCACATGCGTAAAAGTCGCATGGAGAGGTACCGACTTGAAAGCTGAGTGATCGGTGGATTAATGGTACACCTTTGCAAAGTATAAAAAGTATTGGATACTCTGAGGTCCCAGGTTATGGAGTCTGCGCGCGGTGGATTCTATCCACGTCGATGCAGCACAAGTAGCTTTTGGAAAGTTTTTCACAAAATCTGAGTAAAGTGGTGACTCATGAAAGACCGCCACACATAACATTTTCTGAAAATCTAGCTTAGAATTTTAAAAGCCTCACTTTCGAAAATAAAGACCTTTTCTTCAAAACTAAGTGTGAAAATCTATTCTATTTATATAAAGCCAAAGAGCCATTCTTTGAGAATTTCCCCCTCATCTATATATAACTGCATTCTTATTTGGGACTTGTTGAGCACCATGTGGACAATGTGCTCACCCTTGCTTTTACAAACAAAATTTAGAAGAAGGATTCGTTGACCCTGAGTCCTACGGTCTTGAACCCAATATGGAACAAGAAGAAGAAACTGAAGACCCAGCTTATTAGAGGATTACATACCAAGTGGAGTCTGATGTGGAGAAGGCCCGTGCAACACCGCTGCAGTTGAAGATCAAGACTGATGAAGTCCTTTTGCTTATTATTGTTGTTTTATTTTGTGCCGACCTTTGTGTCGAAAACTCCTTAATTTTGTATCAACATTTAAGTGCGTCATTTTGGTGCTATGTTATTGTAATGTTGATCCCTGTGATCAGCACTTGTTTTTAATTACTCCATTTTATATAATGCATCTTGTTGTTGTGAGCTACAATGTACCATTTCTGAGTGCAACCCACCTGGGCGGTTGCCACCGGATTCCTCAAATGAGGGTCCCACAGAATCTGGTATCAGAGCAAAGGCTCGACTGTAGGTCGTAACCCTTAGATAGACTTTGGCGTCCCTAGAAGAAAAAGCTCGCTAGTTCTTTGACAAAAATTTGTTTACGAAAACCTATTTTCCTTAAGAAAAATGTTATTTTCGATTATTTGAAAAAGGGCTTTAGACTTCTCTTTAAACTCATAGGTGCCTTTCGTTCTGTCTTCAGATGGCTTGGCAAGAGATACCTCCACGGTGACGAGCTTGGATCATGGGCGCTGTTGCTGTGGATGATGCTGCAATTTCTTGGAGCGCGGGATAGTCAGAGGCCAGTATACTGTGTCTGGCAGGATGAGATCAATGGACGACCCATCGGTTATCGGGCTTCAGTGATTGTCTATGAGATTCTCGAGCATGGGAGAGGCTCAGTAAGACGTCAAGCCCGCAGAGAAGAAGAAGAAGATGCCATCTTAGACGCTGCCCGTCGTGCCGTAGGTACCGTCCGGCAGTTGTACAGCGACTACCTTTCAGATTCCCCCTACCGTTTCGTGCCTTATCAGGTCCCCGGATCAGAGTACCGAGTTGTTCTTCCGTCCACGACCGAGAGGACGCTATTCTAACAAATACCCGAGACGTCGTTCGTGCTTCAAAGATTGGATACACCCGCCTACTTCGTGACTACGAGTGTTTGCGATGACCGCCATTACCTTGAGGGCATGCTTATGAGGGCTTGTGCAAGTCTCCAAGAGAAGGAGAGGCAAATTCAAGAGTTAGCTGAGTCAAGTGGAGAGAAGGATCTTGAAGCTTCAGAGTCAGTTGTCAAGAAGAGTTGCCCAAAGTTAAAGATCACCGCTCGCAAGAGAGTAGGAAACTTAAAGGAGTATCTCAGCGGTTTCACGCCTGCGTCGCGCGGCATGGTTATCAATGGTCAGACGATCGAGCTTCCCTACACTGCGGAGAAGAAGGAGACCCCTGAAGGAAAAGGAAAGGAGATTGTCAATGTTGACGACAAAGATGATGATCCGATGGATGCAGATGATGATGAGGAGGAGGATCCCGAGGAGGTAGAGTCTTGTGATTCTTCCGATGATGATGAGTGACCGCAGACTTCCTTCGATTCGACCTTTTGTGCCTGACCAGCAGACGTTAGATTTCCTTTTGTTGTAGCAGTTGTTTTAGTTTGGTTGATGTATGTGTGTGCTGGTTGTTAGATGAGTTCTGTAAGCCGATGAGGCTAAAAGTTTTGTATCTTTTGAAAGCTGATTTATGAAAAAGTCATTTTCCATATCCTTATTCTTACCTCTTGAGTTAAATGCCAGCATTCTATTAGATCCCTGTGAGTGATTCTTTCCAAATCAATGTCTCATTCTTAACCTCCTGTTTGAGTAGGATGGTTAACACGCGTGCAAGACCCCAAGAAGGAGAACTCGAGGGAAATCCCAGCAATGCAAGGGCTACGCCCGGAACAAGAGGCCGTACTAACTCTTCTTATACTTGCTGAAGATATTGTTGGTTATCCTCCTGAAGGCACGCCCCACGATTCCTTCTAACTACCCCGAGATGGTAGCTGTAGGTCGTGGGTACGTGGTGGTTGCCGTAGATCATGGGTACGTGGCAATTAGGCAGTCTTGACTTGGTCGTCGTGGGACTGCCTTACCATTCTAACCTCCTTCGACAGTTACCTTGTCAGAGACTTATGACTATCTTGGGATTAATCATAAGGATCATCGTAAGGTTGTGATAAAGGGTGATCGCGTACCTCTGCGATCGTGGTAATAAGATCGAACCTTGTATCTGCCAGAGGATCTGGTCATAGGGAGATATCTTTGTGACTATAGTTCTTGCGGATATAGTATATGGATTTTTGATAATAAGTGTTTTACAACTTGCACGAAATAAATATGGTTCTTGGGTTATATTCGGGACACCTTTGGACTACCCGCTGTCTCTTCCCTTGGCCTTCGGTGACCATAAGAAGGTACTTGTGACCATGCTGCACTATGTGCGACCAGGGATGCTATCCGGACCATGGAGGCCTAGACATAGCTAACAATCCTCGTCACACTTATTTAGGGACAAATATAGTATTTATTGTGTTATACTTTGTAGACAATTTTTCCTAAATTTTTTTTGTGAAACATCGATGAGGCACAAATATACTTTCCTAACCACCTTAAAGAAAGAGACAATGACAAGTATTCATGAGCGGTAGTGCCACTTGAGTGCTATGAAAAATGTAGGTGTCTATGGAGCAGATATCTTTTTTTAAAAAAATATTTGCACCATCTACATCGCACCTTCAAAACCTAGATTTAAGCTCCATCCTACCCTGTCCCCCACACTTCTTCTTCACTACTTCCTGCTCATCCTCCCCATCCCCTACCGTCACTGACATAACCCTAACCCACCTGTCTCTCTAGACATTTGCGGGTATGTCGATGTCGCCCTCATCCCCACCCCCGTGCAGCCATCGACGCCGAGAACAAACATTGATGCCTCCCACCTTTGTGCCCCCACCCACCATCTTTACTCCCCCCCCCACCAGCCATTGCCACCTACACCTGACGACACCCTTCATTGCCTTGCCACACCACCACCGCGGCCACCTCCTCTTCCACCCGCTCGTCTCCCCTACTAGTCACCACCACCCACTAATGCCATCCATGGCCAGTGTCACCTCCACTACCTCACTGCCTCCATCACCACCCACCACTACCAAAGATGCTAAGGAAGGTGAACTCTAGAGAGCCAAATATAAGGGAGATGCTTGATCTAATAGCAGAAAAAGATATATATATATATATATAAGATAAGAAAAAATAGGTTCTTGTCAGAGCAAACCGGGGAAAAATTATTAGGGAGAGCAAAAATATCCAAACCGGAATAACTGATCTGAACCAACTTAAGATAATCAAACCGAAATAATCAAAATGCTAATTCAGCTTGTTTGATTTTGACTTTATAAACCGAAATAGCCAAAATAACCGAATATATATGCGTAGATTGGTTGGACCCTGCTTTGACCCAGTCGTGAGACGAGCCACAGGAAACAACTAGGTGTCAACGGAAAGTCAGTCCTTGAAAGTTTCCTTTCTCTCGCTATGGCTTTTCCCTACCAAATGCGCTCTTTCCCGAACAATGGGCATTTCCTTCTTTCTTTGTGTCGTATAGACTCAGAGTTCTGGTAACAGGCTTGACCAGAGTAGCTAGGAAAAAAAGGGAAGAAAGAGATAATCAGATGGCTTTCGGGTGGGTTGGAGAGTTCACTGGTTAGGGAGGAAGAAAGCCAACGAATAGACAGACTGATCATTATCACAGAGTTTGCACTCGCACTCAATCTAAACAAGTGACTTCCTTCACTTGAGGACGACCGACCCCACCTGTCTCTAGCTGACCTTTTCCGATCCTTCTGCGTCCTTCCTTTTCAACTACCTACCCTCTCACTCCAGAGAGCCTAGGTCGCCGGTTCAGTTACACATTGGTCTCAGTCAACTAAATCAAAAAGAGACCTTGATCCAAGTTTATGGCATAGTTCGGGTTCCAGACAAGCGGGGCGGAGAAGAAGAAGCCAGCCCTGGAATCATCGAATGCCATATTGTTTAAAGGAAATGATCAATGGTGTCAAATGCCACAGCTGGACGAGATATTTTCTATTCCTAATTCGATTCATACGAAGAGTTGGTGCTCTATCTAACCTGATGGATGTCGGAATAGCTGCTTGCGTGGTTACAAGGGTTCTTCCTTTGACAGAAGTAGAAGAAGCTGCCTGCACATGAACAGGTCGAGTGAAACAAACTTTGACACAAGTGGGCCAGGTATGGCCCTACGCTGCTCTTTCGTTATTGTCCAACTTCTTTGTCTTTCTATTGTCCAACATCCCCTTTGGGAGTCGCAGACAGGTCTTGTGATAGGTTCATCCTCCTTCCTAGCGGAATTTTCGTGTAACTCAAAAGGAAGAGTAACAGCTCTGGATCGTGGGGTTCGGCTCGCTCGGTTTTTCAAAGTTTGAGCCTATTCAGGTTTGCCAACAGGTGCTTTAACTGCATCAACAGAGTGAAGGTCAAATACGGAATGTGTACGATGTCTTCGACCACCAGGCAGACCCGATTCCATAAGTCAGACTCCATGTTCGCCTGTGTGTGACTCAAGAAAGTCTACCGAGCATTCCCTTTTTCATGGATAGGCAAATTGGGAAACACTTCTTCGGATGTAGTGAGAGTTTGAAGAAGACTTTGGAATCACATGAAAATGTTATTTGAGTCTTTCCTCCTACGAACCCAATGGGGAGGGTCTACTCCAGTTGAGACTTGCATAGTTGTAGGTCAGGGCTTCGCTCGGTGGGCAACTATCTCAATCAAAGGTACCCGGCTTCCTCGAGAAGACTTTTGTCGAATCCTCAAGCCAGGTATACATTTGTCCAGTCAAGAGCATCTGTCAAGCGGGGATAGAAGAAATCATTCCTTTGAAGCAAAATAGGCAGAACAGCACGATTTACCTCAATACCTCAAGTACCCTTCCTTTGGTGCCCCTCGCCTTGACCGAACAAGGGGAACAGGCATATTAGCCACAACAACCGCCACAAAAGGAACACGAAGGGCCCTCCGTCTCCTCGTAACAAAATACCTAATAATCTTTTGAAACATCAGCCTAAACAATATCCCAGAGAGCGGAAAGATATAGTTTTGAGGCAATAAAGTAAGTAATAAGTAACTGGAAGTCCGTTTTCAATCCAATCTATCCGTTTTTTCCCAGCAGTATCCTTTAGTCGGGCTTTCCCTGGGCGGGGATAGGAGAATAGGTCCATGACTTCTTACATATGAGGAAGCGAATGCAGTCGATAGGAGGTCATAGTTTCAATAGGAGGGGTCCCGCCAAGTCCTCTTTCCAGGGAGTAATAGATAGTAGGAGTGCTCTTCTCTTTACTGGGAGAGTCTAGCGGTAGCCTATTTGAGTACCATTTCCTTCGATTTTAGATCTAGTTGGAAGCGAGTTCTTTCATCTCTTACCACCTAATTTATGGAGATTTTCCTGAGCTGCTTGGAACTAAAGCACTTGACTGACAAGGAGAGGAAAGAAAACAACATTTAATCTTGATCCCACGAGTGGGACTTCGCTGGCAATAGAAAAGATCCAAATACCGATCCGAGTACAGGAGGTAATCTGGTATTCAGAAAACTTTCTATAACCCTAAAATATCTATCCAATTCTTCGAACCAAAACTTGCTGACTCAAAGCAAAGGATGGCCCAGGAACTCAAAGCAGATCAAGGATCAGCAACAGGAGAAGGAATTGAGGCAGGCAAGCTCGTAGTGGAGTAGGGATAGTTTTCCACGGAGAGAGGCAAGACTGCTTTTACGTCGGCCTTCTTCCTTTGATTCTGATATTTTTCTTTTTTTAACTGCCGAAATGTTATATAACTTTGTATCTAAAAAAGTCTATTAAGTATGCAATGACGTCATTCTCATTTTGACTAAAACAATATAGAGCTAGATATGTCTGTATCTTAGGGCCTCAAGGTTGAGCATTTTCTTTTGTAATTGATTTTCTTCTATTTTGTTTTTAAGGCATTCTGAGGAATTTCTTCATGGGTGCCTTCATAAGTCCGTCTGAGTGAATTGAGACAAGTACTCCTAATATGGTATAGCAGGGTTTACTGACTTCGCGAATGAGTTCCAAGCTTTTTAAAAAGAGTTTGAGCTCGGCCAAAGACTCTTTCAACATCTATTGGAAGCTTTGGCTTACTCTTTCAGACTCTGGCCCCTTCTTAATAGCAAATACAAAGTTATCTGCATATATAACATAAAGAAATTCCTTCTTTTGACTCAAAATATGAATCAACATGATATGTTGATGTAAGAAGATATTCCTAAGAACTGGAGATAAGGGGCTTACCCGTAGTATTCCTTTAAAAATGAATGCATAACTTTTTCGATTTTGATCTTTGATATCACTAGCTTCAATCAGATTACAGAAGGCATCATTACCTTGCCCAATATGTGCTCTTAATGTTGAAATGAAAATATGAATATTAATATTCTAAAAGAACCTACTATATCTGCTTGAATGAGTCTATCAACCTTTCCCAATTTTAGAACATGAGCGAAAAAGGGGATGACTCCTCTCCCTTTCGAAACCCATGGGAGTACGTTAGAAAGTCAAAAACGATGTTCAAAAGCCGTATCCATGACAATGATGTCTGCCTTATGAGGCTGTCTAATGGGTCGCATCCCCCCCGGCTTATGTGGTTTAGGAATGCATGATCAACACATCGAAGAGAAGGCAGAATTCTTTAATGATTTCTTAATCTCCTCCATTTGGGACTTGTCAAGAACTTAATAAGTAGAAAACTTTTCCCAAAGGTAGTAAATAACACAGAATAACATCCAAAAATAATCTTGAAATTCTCTTATCCTCCTTTAAAAAAGAATCTGTCTTTCAGACCTTTTGTTTTTTACATTTTTAACTCATGTTCATGGTCTGTTTTATTCCCAATTGTTGCCCGTGTGAAAAGAAAGAAGAGAAATTGGGCCATGTTTCCCGAGAGAGACTGCCTTCTCTCACACCAGCAGTGTTATACTTATAGTCGACTGCTCTAGGACGATCTGACCTCTTTCCTGGGCTCTGCTCGCTCGTATACGCTCCGACCAATTCAGTAAAAATCGAAAAAAACGATGTTTCCTTGAAAAAGTCTAAGAAATAGTAGTAGTAGTAATTCACTTTATATATATATATATATATATATATATATATATATATATATATATATATATATATATATATATATATATATATATATCTAAAGTAAGATTTAGTATATTTTAAGAATATATAATACATTTATGTTGATAGAAATCATTAATTACCATTATTGAAATTGTATTAAGCTTAAACCTTAATTAATATAGTGTGCTAACAACATAATACATGTATGCACTTCGATGTATGCATTATTAAATGATATATTTACTGATTAATATCATTAAAAATATTTTTTATAAAAATTAAAACCAAATTAACCGATCAAATTAACCGTTTTATATTTCCGTTAAATTGACTTTAAAAATTTCAAAACCAAAATTAATAATTCAATTATAAAATTTTATAAAATCTCAAAACCAACTTACCGAATACTACCCTATTACGGAGCTTTCTCTGGTCCAGTGCCGCGAGGCAGATATGACGAGGAAGAGAGAATTAATTATTAGCATGTGGCAAGTCGGAGTAAATCAAGTTGTTGGCTCGTGAGATATCTCCTTGGAAAATTTATAGGTGAGCTATTGCATAAATGTAAATAGTAAAAGGACATAAGGGGCAGAACTCGGTTGTTCATATATAGACGTGATTGATCGAGTTTTTTTTCATAAATAATTCATATTAAAAAATCAATTATAAAAATAACGCACAGTTATAAAATTTTGCATAAATAGGTCGTCACGTCAGCCTGTCGAACACTGGGCACTCGACAAGCTCGTTGTCGTGTGGCACTAGCTTGTCGAGTCCCCAGTACTCGACAAGGTTCTCAACGACCGTGACCAGGAGATTTGTCGAGTGTTGGGCACTTGACAAACTCCCAATCGACCACAGCCGACGACCAGGGGCTCGTCGAGTACCCATCACTCGACAAGCCATCAACCAGTGTTCGCAAAAAAAAATTTTAATTGTGAGAACGGGGATTCGAACCCGGGGCAATGAGGTGGGAGCGGGCGCGCGGTAACCAATTGGGTTAGAGGCTTTTACTACTCTAAAACAGCTGGCCAAATTAATGTACATTCACTTGTCGAGTGCTGGGCACTCAACAAGTTCTTGATCATCAGCTCTGGTCGATTGGGAGCTTGTCGAGTGTCCAACACTCGACAAGTCCTTGGTCACGCTCGTTGGGAACTTGTCGAGCACTGGACCCTCGACAAGTTGGTACCATGCGACAACCAGCTTGTCGAGTGTCTAGTGCTCGACAAGCTGACGTGGCGATCCATTTGTGTAAAATTTTGTAACTGGGGTTATTTTTGTAATTAATTTTTTAATGTGAGTTATTTCTAAAAAAACTCGTGATTAATAAAGTACTGACATAAATTTTATTTATATCTGATATTATATTTTTGTCTAGGGTACAAATACTAGGTGATCATGTAAAACATGGAGGGGCTCAATCAAAAGGTGGGATTTGATTTTAAGATACAAAAAATTATAGCTAAAATAAGAAAAGAAATTCAGTACATGCACGTTAGTAAGTCTTTACTTTTTTATTCTTCAAATGAGAGAAAAGAGGAAAACGTTTTGAGGCATTCTAAAAAAAAAATAAAATAGAAAAATGACTTGACTTATAGCATTATGGATTTTGTATATTCCTGTGAAAATACCAGTTGATTTGACTGGAACTAGCAAAATCAATTTTCTAATTGGATGGTTTAAATACGTGCAATCTATCCTCATGCATTTGTTACCAACCACACTTCTAAAAAAAAAAAACCGGCTTCGCTTATAACATTATGGATTTTGTAAATTCTAGTTGATTTGACTGGAACTAGCAAAATCAATTAAGGAAAACAAATCCAATTACCTCCTTATTTCATTTGGTGTGGTTGGTAACAAATGTATGAGAATAAATTGCACATATTTAAACCATCCAATTATAAAATTGATAGTTTAGATTAAAAACCCGTTTTTCCCTTTAAAGAAACCGTTTTTCCATTACAATCAATTTGAAACATTAGTTTTTGATCTAAAGATTTACATTACATGTGAAGCAATAACGTGACCGTAACAGAACAAACTCGCTTGCGTAACAATTAGTGCAACGGTGAGAGAGAGGTGCGAAGCCTACTTTAAAAGGTGGACATTTCCGCAACAACTACCCACCGAAATAACAAAAAGAAGACGCGTTGCAGAAATCATCAATATGGCAATGGTGCAAGTAGTTGACACTGGAGCTGCCCAATCCTCTTCTTCCGCTGACGCCGTCCACCACGAGTTTGTCGTCGTCATCGACGGCGTCGAGAAGGCCATCCGCGAGGGCTCGCACCACAGCAGCGCGGGCATGCTCAACGTCACCAGCCCCGGTACCCTCTCCGCCTCCGGCCACCGAAATATCGTTGTGCGCGGCGGTGGCGGTGGGACAGTCCAGTTCAGCTGGTGCACGGACGCGACCGCCGAGGGCTGTGCCACGGTGTCCTTCACCCACTGCGGCACGGCGCGCGCCGACGGCGTCAAGGTGGTGAGCGTCTCCCGGTGCGGGTGCGCTGAGGTCGAGCGCGCGGGGAGGGTGACCGTGGAGCGGAGCAGGGAGGCACACCTCCGCGGCGGCGGAATCCTCCGTGTTGGGCGGTGCAAGAAGGCCGACGTGGAGAGCTGCGGCGAAGTTCGCGTGGCGCGGTGCAAGGGAGCGCGCGTCGACTGGTGCGGCAGTGTGAACATCGACAGGTGCAAGACGGCGGACGTCAGCCGGTGTGGCGCCCTGCGGGTGGACCAGTGCCGGGTGGCCAATGTCGCGGGCTGCGGCAGCGTGGTCGTTCGGCACGGCAAGGTCAACATGGTGGAGGGAACAGCAGCTGCAGCCGACGGTGAGCCGGCAGACCGAATGAAAAATTAGCAGTAAGTGCGTGTCTGGAGCAATGTAAGCGGTTTTTGGAATGGAGGGACAACAAAGCAATTTTAGAGTTGTAAGAAAATTTTCATTTGGATTAATATCAGTAAAATATCTTTTTATAAAAATCAAAACCGAATTAACCGACCGAATTAACAGTTTTATATTTCCGTTAATTCGACTTTAAAAATCTCAAAACCAAAATTAAGAATTCAATTATAAAATTTAAGAAAATCTGAAAACCAACTTACCGAATACTACGCCTATTAAGGAGCTTTCTCTGGTCCAGTACGACCAGGCAGATATGACGAGGAAGAGAGAATTAATTATTAGCATGTGGCATGTCGGAGCAAATCAAGTTGTTGGCTCGTGAGATATCTCATTGGCAAATTTATAGGTGAGCTATTGCATAAATGTAAATAGTAAAAGGACAGAAGGGGTAGAACTCGGTTGTTCATATATAGACGTGATTGATCAAGTACTGACATAAATTTTATTTATTTCTGATATTATATTTTTGTTTAGGGTACAAATACTAGGTGATCATGTAAAACATGGAGGGGCTCAATCAAAAGGTGGGATTTGATTTTAAGATATAAAAAATTATTGCTAAAATAAGAAAAAAAAATTCACTACATGCACGTTAGTAAGTCTTTACTTTTTTATTCTTCAAATGAGAGAAAAGAGGAAAACGTTTTGCGGCATTCTAAAAAAAAATAAAATAGAAAACTGACTTGACTTATAGCATTATGGATTTTGTATATTCCTATGAAAATACCAATTGATTTGACTGGAACTAGCAAAATCAATTTTCTAATTGGATGGTTTAAATATGTGTAATCTATCCTCATGCATTTGTTACCAAAAACGACTTCACTTATAATATTATGGATTTTATAAATTCAAGTTGATTTGACTGGAACTAGCAAAATCAATTAAGAAAAGAAAATCCAATTACCTCCTTATTTCATTTGGTGTGGTTGGTAACAAATGCATGAGAATAGATTGCACATATTTAAACCATCCAATTATAAAATTGATGGTTTAGATTAAAAACCCGTTTTTCCCTTTAAAGAAACCGTTTTTTCCATTACAATCAATTTGAAACATTAGTTTTTGATCTAACGATTTGCATTACATGTGAAGCAATAACGTGACCGTAACAGAAACAATTAGTGCAACGGTGAGATGTGCGAAGCCTTCTTTAAAAGGTGGACATTTCCACAACAACTACCCACCGAAATAACAAAAAGAAGACGCGTTGCAGAAATCATCAATATGGCAATGGTGCAAGTAGTTGACACCGGAGCTGCCCAATCCTCTTCTTCCGCTGACGCCGTCCACCACGAGTTCGTCGTCGTCATCGACGGCGTCGAGAAGGCCATCCGCGAGGGCTCGCACCACAGCAGCGCGGGCATGCTCAACGTCATCAGCCCCGGTACCCTCTCCGCCTCCGGCCACCGAAATATCGTTGTGCGCGGCGGTGGCGGTGGGACAGTCCAGTTCAGCTGGTGCACGGACGCGACCGCCGAGGGCTGTGCCACGGTGTCCTTCACCCACTGCGGCTCGGCGCGCGCCGACGGCGTCAAGGTGGTGAGCGTCTCCCGGTGCGGGTGCGCTGAGGTCGAGCGCGCGGGGAGGGTGACCGTGGAGCGGAGCAGGGAGGCACACCTCCGCGGCGGCGGAATCCTCCGTGTTGGGCGGTGCAAGAAGGCCGACGTGGAGAGCTGCGGCGAAGTTCGCGTGGCGCGGTGCAAGGGCGCGCGCGTCGACTGGTGCGGCAGTGTGAACATCGACAGGTGCAAGACGGCGGACGTCAGCCGGTGCGGCGCCCTGCGGGTGGACCAGTGCCGGGTGGCCAACGTCGCGGGCTGCGGCAGCGTGGTCGTTCGGCACGGCAAGGTCAACATGGTGGAGGGAACAGCAGCTGCAGCCGACGGTGAGCCGGCAGGCCGAATGAAAAATTAGCAGTAAGTGCGTGTCTGGAGCAATTTAAGCGGTTTTTGGAATGGAGGGACAACAAAGCAATTTTAGAGTTGTAAGAAAATTTTCATTTGGATCCGAATTCTAAGTAAATTTTTACAGGGAAAACGATGCAAGAATGGCTCCAAAGAAATGACTACATAATTTCTTTAAAGTTCACTTAGAATGGGCTCTTCGAAGATAGATTGCACTATTTTCCTTTTCCCCATGTTCAAAACGCGTCCGCGTCCGACCTCAACCAAGCGAATTTTCCTTTTCGCCATGTTCAAATCAAATTACACTATTTTTCTTTCCAAAATTCTATTTTTTTCCTATATAACATCTAAACATTTGTTTTGAACTATTATTTTTATAGTTCCTATGAATTCAGATGACCACACCAATCAATTGACATGCCTTTTTTATCAATGTATTTTTTATTCCTATCATTGTATTTTTCGAACTACTCAATAGTTTTTTTTCTCTGTTTTTAGTGTTTTTAGAGAGAAGGGTGATTGTATAGTTACTCTTATGTCAGAGCTATAAGGTTATCTTTAACGGTGGAGTCGGAGGCAGTGCGTCGGTCACATAAGCTATTGGAGCGGCTTAATGTGGCAAACCCGCAAGCAATGCGTGCACACGCGGTTGCTGCGCACACTCTTTTTTGCAAGCCCCATCAAGCGCATCCTATGTGAAGCGGCCCTATTGGAGCATGACTCAGGAGCACGCGGACACGTTTTGTGGGCCCACAAAATTAATTTCGTCAATTGCGACACTTTATAACCTCACGCAGTAACTGATAGGTGGGGCTTAAATCGCACGAGCTTGCATGTCATTGACTGGGTTAGATGTTTTCTATATTGCACGAGGCGAGGATGGTGAACCCCGCGAAACGCATCAGAAGTGCTTCAGTTCCAGTGCGTACAACATTCACGCAACAATCACTCATTGATAACTAGGGCTAGCAATAGTAGGGCTACACGTCAGAGACAAGGGTTGTAGTCAAAAGCGAATAACTAGGTGAATATGGTGGGGCCGACCACCCACGCGGTGCAGGGAAGCCTCACATCCCATGTTCACACAGTTTACTATGCCCTCACTCTCTAACTGGTGGGGCCATATTAGGAGGGGCTCATTTGTCAGTTAGTGGTGTGGATTTTCTGACCCTGGTTGAGACAAGGTTGGTAGGGCCCATAACTGACATGAGCCAGCAACGCCACGCATTCGTCATTCACTTTCTTCATCGAAACCCTAGCCACTGACAGTGGGGCCTATCGATTTCATGTCTTGTTTGTTAGCGAAATAAATAATTTTTTTAAGAGTTTGACTGTTGAATTTCTTTCGGCACGCCTTTTCGAGACCAGGGTAAGACAAGTCGGTCCTATGTTTTTGGACCCACTTGTCAGTCTAATTTTTTGTATTGTGATTGTTTTACAACGTTTTTAATTTATTTTTGGAGTTAGACCCACTTGTCAGCACTACCACATAAACAGATATTCAGGACGGCACATCACAGATAGTTATGAACTTTTCAATGGAACATTGTCTGCGAAGGCCTGTCGGGAGAATATATTCAGTTATCACAGTTTGTTCTGATGTCAAAAACAACTGTGATAGTAAACCAGACGGTTCTAAACACAAAACAGTCTGTAATAGTCTACTTATCACAGACAGTTTTGACCTAAAACCCGACTGTGATAGATACAATCGGTTCTCAACTGAGAACCGTCTGTGATAACTAGAATATCACAGACGATTCTGAACTCAGAATCGACTGTGATATATACAATCGGTTCTGAACTCAGAACCGACTGTGATAGTGTAGTATTAAAGACGGTTTTGAGGTCAGAACCGACTGAAAAAGTGCCAGCGCTTCGAAATCTCAAACTTCGCGCGCGGGCGCGCGGTGCTTCGAATTCTTTTCCAGAATCGACTGAAAAAGAACCGACTATGATATATATACATTTCTGTCTCTGATCTTCACGCGCGGCGCCTAGGTGAACACGAAGCGTCGCTTTGGAAGTTCTATAAATAACTTGACAGTGGAATAATTGTCATTTACTTTACAAGTTTTTATAATTCCCAAACTGTTTGACTCCTTAGCTTCTCTGCGCCAATGGCATCCTCGATGGCATCGTCAGCCTCACCCTCCCCGGTAAGAACTCTCAATCTTTTGGACTTACCCCTGTATTGTTAATCCCTGTTCAGTACATTCTTGACCTGTTGATTTGCACAGGGAAGGGGAGCCGTGGAAGACTCGAGCAAGTGAAAGCCAAGCTGAGGACCCTCCCGGAGGAGCACAAGCTCCTTACGGAGAAGCACACTCGGCTACGGCTTGACCTGGACGATCTCTTCCAGTGCATTCAGCGCATGAAGACGGATGGTGGCAATGCTAGGGCGAGGACGAGGCGTCTTCGCGAGGAGAAGAAAGCCGCGGATATGACCATCGCTGACAGCGGTTTGACTATGAAGGATACCATCGCAAAGCTGAGGGAGGTCACAGGCCTGCTCGACGCGGTAGTAGTTGATCCTAAGAAGGACAACTTGTCGCTGGAGAAGTCCTGCATCCTGGCTGCAAGTCAAACTGACTTTATTCTAGATGCAGCCAGGGCTAAGACCACTCCTTGACCTAGCATTTTGTATTTTTACTTTTTTTTTGTAAGTGATGAAAAAAAAGTAATGAAAACTTAATTTGTTCTTATGTCAACTTTCCAATTTTCCAGCACGTTCTCCCAGCTGTCTGTGATAGCCATATTACAGACGGTTTGGACATCAGAATAGTTTGTAATAATAAAGCAGACGGTTTTGATCTCCCAACCGTCTGTGATAGTGCCAACAGTGTCCGACGCTTCGAATTCTCAACATGCAATCGTGGATAACCGCACATAATAACTGCGCAGATGAAGAGACTTAATTATTTACTTCAAATTTAATTTGCATCGAATTATGTAATCTGACGCTTTAACTTCTTAAGTGGGCACTGTTCTGCCGTGTTGCAGTTTATCTCCCGAGCAATTATCATAAATTTATTGACCTTGAGAACCAGTAGTGCGCTTTTTAAAACTCGAGGCACCCGCGCATATGAACCGTCACCTTCTGGTTCTATAAATAGCGAGGCTCTTCAATCCTTAAGACTTACAAATTCTTGGCTAAGTCTTTTAGGAATTCTACTCCTAAATCCCTGTCTTTATTCCCTCCTCAACTCCCACCTTGATGGCGAGCCGACATTCCAATGAGATTATTGAAATTGAGAGTGATGAGGAAGAAATAAGGAATGAACTCGATCAGGATCTTCAGAAAGTAAGTCATCTCTGAAACTCTAATGTAGATCTTTCTTTTATGACTTGATTACCTCGAAACAAATGCATTTCGAAATCCACAGGTGCCTGAGAAAATGCTCCCTCCAAAGAAGAGACTCAGAAATGATGAAAGATCCTCCAGTGCAGCTGCAGCGAAGACTCTAGAAGGTGCTGGGGCCTGTGTGGCCACATTGCCCCTTGCAACCCCTCCAGTTGCATCGACTCCACCTTTGGAGATCCACAACAATCCTTCTAATATCCCCTCTTCAACACCTTTGTATCATCAGTTTTTCTTGGATGATCAACTTTCTGGGGTAAGACGCACACTTCCACGTCCAAATCCACTCCGAAGCTTGGAAATCATCTTCCCGCGGCTTTCTTCTCCTCGCGAAGACGCCTCGTCCTCGCCCTAGCATTGTCACCATCCGTCTTCATGCGCTTAATGCGCTGGAAGAGATCGTCAAGGTCAAGCCGTAGCTGAGTGTGCTTATCTGTAAGGAGCTTGTGCTCCTCCTGGAGGGCCCTCAGGTCAGCCTTCACTTTGGCAGTGTCTTCCACGGCTACCATTCCCTGTGCAAATCAACAGGTCAAGAATGAACTGAACATGGATTAACAATACAGGGGTAAACCGAAGAGTGTCGACACGTAGCTTTTGGAATTTTATTTTCTTAAATCTTATTTCAATAATTTTTTTGTAATACACTTTTAAGTTTTGCATAAAGAGTTTTTTTATCCACTGTGTCAATGCATCTGTGTTTCCACACTGTATCACAATGCGTACTAGCACGACTCGAATGTGTTCATGAGAAGTTCAAATCTCCCAGACGCTGGTTCAGGGCGTTACTGTCAGGCCCAAGCTGGGCCCATAGTAATCACCCAGGATAGGTTGCCTTCAGCAAATGCATCACAAACACAACTCAAGTAAAACATAACTTATCTTACATACATTTCTGGATTTAGAGTAGTAAAGATTTTATGCCATAATTTACAATAATGGCCGACCAGGCCAACATAAAGTTCTCAGGGCTATTTTCTTTAAACAGTACAATGGGCACCATACTCGAGCTCATTTCGGAACATAGCCTCAAACGCAATGGTCAAAATCGAAATCTTCAGGAGGCTTCGGTTCTTCTTCTTGTTCTAAAGTGATTTCTTCAAAAAAGGGCATCCGCTGGGCGGAACAGCAAGAGTGAGTACAGATGTACTCAGCAAGTCTCTATATAAGAATTTATCCTTTGCATGATGGGTAATGTCCAATTGAATGGTCTATGAGGCGTAGAATAGTCAGTTTCACAAATACATTTCCATGGCAAATTGAAAATCAATAATTAGCAGAATAATTTTAGAAAGCATTTTTGTAACTCAAAAGTTGGATCCAGGCGAAACATCCCTATTTTCCCCTTTCAATTTAATTTCTCAATACTAATGTGCTATCCAGTTATTACCCATGGCATACCCCATCAGGGGTATGAAGTACTTGAATACTTTTTAAACTCTGCAAAGAGGCACCACTTTACCCACATGAGTCCATCAACCCTCCTTGTCATGCCAATTTCATGAACAACATTAAATGCGACTAGATTGAGGAGACAAGGTTTTCAAAAACTTTGTATTAATTTATATCCCTACCCGACAAGTGGACCGTATTGGTCATTCTTGTCGTTGTGAGGTGCACCTCAATGAGAAGTGCACTTCACCCCTTCATAACGGAACTCAGGGTCAGAGTTCCAAACGACCTCTCCACTCACATCTCCCCCATCACCTATTCAGGCCATAAGTTTAAATGACTAAACTTATTAAGGTCCAAATGTCCCAAAATTTGGAGTCCTAAATGAAAACGACCACCATACAGAGATAAAATTGATATGCAGTAATTTACTAGGCGAGTTCAATTACTTGATCATGTAGTTGGCACAATTGGTTATATCTTTATTTGCATGCAAGTTACTATCCATTTTCCCCATTGAGTCAAATCTCAATTGACCCCCTTTCCACCTATCCATTCAAAGTCTCTCACATGCGATGATAATATTTAAAAGCATAATTCTTTTTACTCTATCGAGTTATTTATCACCATGCTTCTACAATTTTATATTAGTTATCTCATCTATCATACACTTATATTCTTATGGCATCAAAGATTCCATTATTTGGTTCGATCAATCAAGGATGGTAGATCAAATTCAGGTCGATATTTACATAGGGTTATTGAAAATATATTTCTTAATGAACAAATATACTCTAAAATATTTATCATCAAATTAGATAACTTAGAAATATGGGTTGAGGAAATGGTCAAGGTGTTGAGACTTGCTTAACTCTGGAAGAACTAGATCCGCAAAGATCAAGTCAAAATCCTGCTTTCGGAGCTCAAAGATTTTGTCTTCTAGTCACACACGAGCAGAAATACACCAGCAAATTGCACAGAATTGCAATATTAATATACTAAAATACATACAAAATATAGAAATGCAAGTTTAAATACAATTGCACTTGGTTCTACACTATCTAGAGTTTAGGATAAATTAGAACGTGTAGACTTTCTACAACGACATAACCTAAATGGCCTTAGATTTGGACCAAACTTCATTGGAAAGCTAGAAACATTAAAGCATACAAAGTGACACCAATAGTTTTGCAATTTGACCACTGGAAGACTAGTTTTGACAAAGGAATGCCCTCTGTAGGCATTCAGAGCACACACGGTGCTGACACTACACTGCACGCACTTGCGCACTGGAGCCAATTCACCACATGCCCAAGTGCTGAAAAACACTACTGGAGACCTTCTGCACACTTTGGATGTGTTGGCATCGTCGGAGCGTGACCGGCGGCGAGGATTCAGTGGCAACGTGATGTTGGAAGCAACATCCGCGAGCAATACTATGCCATGGCCTTGTTCTTGCACGCCGGTGATGTCTTAAGAGCATGCCTACACTCCCTTGAGGGTGTTGGTAGGGTGCTGGCCAGCCGCGAGCTCACCAGAAAAGCTGGTGATGGTGTGGTGGCTTGAAACAGGGACACAACGACGAGCTTGCCAACCGGCGGCAAGGATTCAGCAGTAGTGCGATGTTGGAAGCAAGATCTGCGATCAATACTATGCCATGGCCTTGTTTTTACATGTCGGTGATGTCTTAAGAGCATGCCTACGCTCCCTTGAGGGTGTTGGTAGGGTGCTGGCCAGTAGCAAGCTTGTCGGATGATCCGGGAGGATCTCAAGTCAAATGCGTAACAGACTTGAACTTTATTTGATCGGTTGAAGTCCAATACAAATTAGATAGCTGAGTCTGATCTGACTAGATTTAGTCAGTTGTTGAGTCTGATATACTTTCAAGCGATCGGACTATAAATACCATGTAATATGTTAGATAACTTAGATCGATTAGAGATATAGAACTCATAGACAGAGATTAAGAGCGATCAACTGTCGACTTGTACAGAAATCTCTTTTCAATAAAGAGTTGTGCTATTCTTTTATCTTAGCGTTTTCGATCACTTGGGTTTTAGTATTTCTGAGTAAGGTCCCGTATTCACATCTAATCGAGTATAGCTGAACCTAGTCTATTACTCAATCGGATCACGCGCGCGGTGGATGGGCGCACGCGATGTGATGTAATAACCGCAAGCAAATGGTTGAACATTGAGCACTTGAAGGTCGGATTCCACGAGGAACAAGCGTATTCGTCTTTTAGGCTAATAGATTACTGATTAAGTCTAAACGATTTGGGGGTTTTGTTTTTTCTACTACTAAGACTATCAATCTAGGGTTTAAAGTAGTAAAGAGTAAGTATGAAAACTAGGGTTTAAGAAACAGAAAGGAAAACCTAGGGTTTCGAGAATTCCATAACCATCAGTCGTAATTCTATCCAAGGTCTGAGAATTGCAAGTTAGTTCAATTATTTTCCAAGACAGATTAAGTTACTAGTACGGTTGCTGGTCAATGGTCAAAGGATCGCTTCCACTGTTATGTTTTGCAAGAGCTTCTCTCCTGTTCAGGATCTCGCTTCAAAGCGCTAAGGACTCAAGAACTCCCCTAAATTCTTGCTATATCTCAATTGTTACGTCTGTTGCAGAAATGAAAATTTAGGGTTTAGAGGAAGAAACATAAGGAACTAGCTGCAAAACTTAAGATCGAGACAGAGGAAGAATTATGCCTTCCGGATTAGGTCATCCCTAACCCTAGAAGTAAATTAGTTGCAAAAAGCCATAAAAATATAGAACTAATAATAAATAAAAAAAACTTACTTGATTGCTTCAAAATTAAGTCTGCCATCCTTGCCGTCTTACAAATGCAGAAAAAATAGAGAAGAGGGCTCTACTAAACTAATCTAAACTAAAACCCTAAAAATAACCTAAAAATAGCATAAAAGAGCATAAGAATTGAGCCAAAAGCTTCTCTATGTGCGATACAATGGGTTAACGTGCCCAAATATAACTCTTTGACGTGTAGGCGATGGAACCCAACTTCAAACAGTACGAGAAACAGACAAATCTAAGTCAAAACCGAGCAATTTCAACCAAAATATCTCTGGAAATCGAGCTTAGCACAACTTGTGGCATGGGTTGTGCTCCAGGCTGAGCACTGGTCATGCCCACGATCGTGCTGGGCTCGGTAAAGTAACGACTAGGCAACCAAGCGTGTTCAATCGGGACTTTGTTCAACCAGGCATGTTCGATCCGGACTTGTTCGACCAAAAGTCTGCATGTTGGATCATGGAAGTGTGTTTGATTATGGCTCTTTCTCATCCAAGTGTGTTCGACCGTGAAGTGTTCGATCAGGGTTCCTTTTCGTCCAGTTTTGACGTCTTTTATTAAAATTGATCTAATCAAAGTTGAAACATCCTCAAATTTTGTAGGTTCGATTCTTGGAATAGGGCAAACACAACCATGAAAGCATATTATAAAAATAATATAAAAATATACATAAAATGTCACTTCAAAGGAGTTTTTAGCATATTTTTAGAATGTTTTTATTAGCAAACTTAGGGTAAAAATATTATTAATTTAGCACTTATCACCGCACTAGTAGTTGGCCATTGAGCTAACACTGCCCCGGTCGGCTCATCGACTTCCTGACTATTGGCCGTGACACCGAGGTACACACCCTTTTCTCCCCTCTTACTAGTCCTTGGCTGTGGCGCCACTACTCGGCTCGTGCTGTGATTTATGCTTTTTCTGTGCCTAAATCAAGAATTGTGATTGTGCTATTGCTATGTGCTGTGAAATTTATGATGATGCTATTGTGTGATTGAATCATGGTCTGGGCTAGATGCTAACGAGAATGTAGTATAATGATTCATTGTGCTTTAGATGCAAGGCTTTAGGCTTTTGATTGGTTGCTTACCTTCCTGCTCTAATTCTAGTACTCTCCTCTATTCTCCCACTTTCTTGGCTCCTATTGGTGATCTTGGAATCAAATAGAGGTAAGAGAAAAAATGGAAACTCTAATGTTAGCTAGTGCTGTTGTGCCTAGATGAATTCTAGGTGCAACTTATCTAATTCTTGCTATCTCAGAGCTCAAACTATGTGTGTGTGTGTGAAATTCCTTATGTATTGTATTCTTTCCTTGTTGGTGTCGCCCAACAGAGGGTGTAAGGTGGGTAAAAACACTATTCAGATGAACAGGTAGCTAGTTGAATGTTGTGGAGGTGTCCTTTGGACCTTTTTGCTACTTCTAAAAAGTCCAAGGGCTTTTATGCAAATATTTTGGGCCTTTTGGTGAATTTCAAATAGTTTGAAGGACTCTATACAAAAGCTCTTAGGAGCTTTGTGAAATAGACCCTAGGCCTTCTAGGGTTTAAATGCAAAAATGCTATGAGCTGGCCTTTGGTGCTCTATAACAGGTTAGCTAAAAGGATGGGTGCATGTTTGTGCTACTCTCTCTTCCCTCTTCTCTCTCTAGCTCTAAGACCGAGAAAAGATCCAAAAACAATTCAAGTCGACCCAAAACAACCTAAAAGAAATCTGGCTTCTAGAAATATCGGATTAGGACATGCAAATGCAAGACGAGCAACAGTACACACCAATAAACTGAAAAATAGTTACAATGAACCCCTAAACAAATATTGCACTCATCTAATAACAATTTTTCCAAAACTCCCAAACTCAAAACGCCTAGCTTTTATTTCATTAGCATCATGACCCTAGCCGCCTCCGCGACCTAGAACTGTTGACCAGCCTCGTGGTACTTCAGTAACTCCGTAACCAAGGGTGGATTTAACACCGGCACTGCTGAGGCTGATGCCTTGGCTACATCGCCAGCAACCCCAGGACCCCCTCTCCTCTCGAGTCTAATCCTCTAGAGTCTGGCCCCCGCTTTTGGCACCCGCCCGCATCATCGCTTGCCTGTGTGCCACAGCCACCCACGGAGGAGACTGATCGAGCGTCGACGAGCGAGGAAGCTGTGCGCCTGTGCTGTGATGGAGGAAGAAGCTCCACAGCACGTGCCCATGCTGCCCTCATCCGTCGCCAGTCACTCGCTCGCGGCCCTCGCACCCTGAGCCGTCGCGGCATTTTGGGTTGCGCAAATTTCAGCCCATCTGGAATCTTGGCCCAAGTCAACAGCAAAAAACCCCAAGGCTCAAGGCCTCAAACCATTGTGTTACTATGTAGTTGTTTTCAAGAATCAAGAGGTGGAGGTGGCGAGGCGCAAATCTGGTTCTAGAGGCATAAATCTGGTTCATCGCGGTCTCATGGAGGTGGAGCCGCGAAGGGCCGGAGCCTGGAGGCGAATTGTAGGCTGGAGCCTGGAAGGCAGAGGCAGACGCAGGAGGGAGGGGCGGAGGCGGAGGCTGGAGGGTGGAGCCACGGCCCGCGGAGGTGAACTGCAACAACGGTCGGTGGAGCGAGCGTGTGGCGGAGGGTGGAGGTGGGCTGGTAGCGACAGAGCGGGCTGCGGCCTGCGGATTAAGGCGTGAGGCTAACTGGCCATGGTCGGTGAAGTGGCCGGTAGATTGGCAATTGGTGCAGCAAAGGGCCCCAAGGTTGGTGGGCGGCAGCTCGTGGTCCACGGCTAGGCGCGATAGAGAAGCTATTCACAATTCACCACGCATTGACGCATTGTGAATCTCTAATTCTCTGTCACTGATATGTGAATCTTATTCTCTATGAATTGTGAATTTGCGTTGTTTACTATTTGATTATACAATTTGTGAGGAAATTGTGAATTTGTCACTGATTTGTGAATCTAATTCTCTCTCAATTGTGAATTTGTGTTGTTTACTAGTTGGATTGTACAATTTGTGAGGAAATTGTGAGTTTGTCATTGATTTGTGAATCTAATTCTCTGTCAATTGTGAATTTGTGAGGAAATTGTCATGTTTCTAATCATTTTCTATTCCAGGCATAATTGTGATGTTTCCAAATTCTAATTATACTACTAGTTTCTAATTTGTGAGGAAATTGTTGTTACTATTATTCAGTGGAGCTTCACAACTATGGCTAATTGAACAAAAAGTTAACTGGACTTGATCACATTTGTCTTTTAGCTAAAATTTTAAGTTAATTGGACTTGACAGCAGTGTTATATGGCTGCAATTTTTTTTACTGAATCAAACTATAGTAGCTGAGTGTTTTCGGTTGTTATTTTTGAAGTTGAATGATTTTGTAGTGTCTAGTAGTTAAGTTTTTCCTATTCTGAGTTTGATATGGACTAATCAAAGGATCAAAACAGGAAACTCTGCACTGGGCTAATCAAAATGGAGAAACAAACATTGCATAGATATTTTTCACGCAATTCAAGTACTAGTGAAAATGATGCAAGCACAAATTTTTTGATGATTTATCATTGTAGTACTAATATTGTTAATTTTGATTATAGATTGCTATTTGGGTGTATCATATATGAGAGAGTTCTTGGTGTACACTACTACATACATTTGATTAGCGAGATACTATTTCAATGTCTTTCATATCTTGACCTTACTTCTCAAGTTCTTATTTATATATGTCAATATATAGATTGCGTGTATTGATTTTTTAAATTTACTTTTATTGTCACTGTCGTATGTATATTGAGTTCACTCACCTAGTTGTCTTATATTAGTCATGTCTCATGGGCTCCGACTTATCTAAAGTTATGTGTCTGCCACTGTCCGTAACCTAGCATTTTGGGCCAATACTGTAGCCGTTCATTTGGATTATTACTTCAAAACAAACGCACTACTATCTCCATGACGAGCAGTTAGAACACGATCTCCAGAAACCATCAGGACTGTAGAACTATAAGTAGGGAACTCTTGTAAAGGTCAAAGGGAGATCCATTGAATACATGTAACACAAGACGTAGTGTTTTAATACGTTCTATCGAGGGCCTGAATCTGTATAAAAACTCTTGTGCCCCTTCATTATCCTGATGATTTTTCCTCTCATAAGTCCGACGGTCGACTTTCCAATCATCGACACAAGTATATTGTAATTACGCTTTTTCGAATTCATATTTGATTCATTTGTCGGTAGTGTGAGGGTAATGAAAACACATAAAAGTAAGGCTCACCTAAGGTATATTGCAATTGTTTTAAAATAATTATTTTGTTGATAATTATATTAAGATTAGGTTAGTTAGTTGACATTCATCATATCTGTATATATTTTCTATATATTTTCTGTAACATCCTGAGTTTAGGGGTGAAAATTTTCTTTTTCATAAACAACATGCATGCATGTATCTATAGTGATAGCCAGATCATTATCTTTATCAAGCCCTAAAAATTCCAAATTTATTCTGTAGACCCAAATCAAGATATGATTTTTTCAGATTTGATCTACTATCTATCTTAAGTATAAAAGCCTTCAGAACCCAAATTCAACTCCATCTCTAACTTCCAGATTTATTAATTTTTTTCTATTTTCGAAAACAAGAATTTAATTAATAACCTAATTACCATAAATACTCTGAACTTAAATTTAGCCAAATCTAGATCTAATCCAGACCAGATTATTCTTGGATCATGATCATGGGTATGCCAATAGCTTAAATCAGAAAGTTGGCAACTAGATTTCATCATCCAGGCCTTTTTCACATATCAGTCCAAATTGTATCGCAAATTAGTCCTTTTTCTGATATATGGAAACCCAAAAAGGCTAAAATCCACAGATTAACTCCAAATTCAGAATTTTTTCAGCAAACCTTTTCCAAATGCTATTTGAAACAACTTTCTCTTCTGTCCAGATTCCAAAATCTCATCCTAAATGCCAGAATTCGAAATCGACCAAAACTCAGATTTCAATTACCCTAAAATACCCTATTTTCAGTTTATATCAAAAACTATTCAAATGTGCCAAAATTTACCAAATATCTTTACCAAATACTTTGTTGAATAAAGTCTGCTAGATCAGTGCAATCAATTTCAGTTTAAATCTTCTAAATCTCCAGATTTATAGATCAGCCCAAAGCTAAGATTTAGAAATCACAACTCAGTCCAATTCGACCAGAGCCCAGCTAATTTTCGACCAGAGCCTCGCTGTGGTCTTTGCGCCGTGTTCGCTCGCCGCCGGCCAAGCCTCGCCTGCGCCTGAGCTCGTGCTTACTTGTGTTTGCATGTGCGCACGCGTCCACACCTCAGCCATCGCCGTTGCAACGTCGACGACCAACATCTGCTCCCGTGCGCGACCGGCAACAACCTTTGTCAGCAACTTCACGCCACGTTGCCTCGTCGTGCCAGTTTTGTCGCCACCGCTTTGCACCGCCCAGCATCGTTGAGTCCCAACGAGCCGACAATTTGATCAGCACAAAGCTGCCTGCTCACCGTCTTGTCGCTGCCACTGTTTCTTCACCGTTGTCGCACCTGCGCCCGGCCAGCTAAGTCCCTGTCGCTAATTCCTTTGCTGTTCCTTCTTTGTAAGCTTCGCCCTGGTCTATTTAAGAAGCCCAATACTTTGTATCATCTTCACTTCATCAGAATTTACTAAATTGTTATCTCCTCCACCTTCATCTTCTTCTCCGATGAGCTCAGCACATAGGCTCACGGTGCCAGCTTCAACCACTGCACCATTTGCCAAATTGACACCATCAGTGAGTATCTCTCATCTCCCTTATCATGTGATAGTATCCAATTGAGCTCCGGTGATCTCTAACGCCAGCGATCACCAAAATCCTCTAATGCCCAGTTCTAGCAATGCCATCTAAATTAGCCCGAATTTGCTTTCGTGATAATAGAACAAAATGATCAGTGAACTAATCTTAGCAAACCTGTACACTCAGATTTTGAATTCCAGCTCAAATTGAAGTTTTTCCCAAATTTTAGCGCCACCAGTAACTGGCTCACGTCGCTAGGCCACACCGGTGATCCTCCAGCCAAATTGACTTCGAAAATAGCTTCCTCGTGTCCTTCTATCACTCTCCAAGCGAGGAATTAACTTCAAACCTTCTGTCTCAAAAACGCCCAATTCAGTGCTTTCTTCTCCGGCGCCGATCACCAGAAAAGTGATTACGACCGATCCAGCTTCAACCACCTTGTCCTCTAGATGCGCCTCAATCCTCTGAACACTTTTGTCTTCTATCTCGACATCTAGATCGGCCTAGATTGAAAGTTATAACCTTGCCAAAATTTGTGTCCAGAACTGTTGCAATGCAGTAAGATCACCGCAGTTCATCACCGGATTTCTTGCCGTCCAGCCATCTCCAGCCAAGGAACTTGTTATGTCTTTAGTTCCTGTTACTCAGGCCTACCTCCTAGACAAAGTTAGCACAGTAGTTGAGCCCTTGAACTGCATGTTATGCTTAGCCCTAGATTTTGACATTGTCAGCCCTATGCCAGAGCTTGTCAGCCAGTGGTATTAGCTCTTTTCACCTTTTTCCAGTTGTGCAAATTGAAAATAACCTTGTCCCTTAGACTTGTGGAGTTGTGATCTACATTTTATTCTACTGCCACAAGTTGAGATAATCCCTCTGTCATCCATCGACCCTATGTCGATGCCTTGAACCGAATGTTGACCTAAAGACGTTCGCTGTTTTTGAGCGAACCAGTCACAACCTTGATATCATTCTGATATTTTGAGACATTTGGAACCTTGTAAACTTTGGACAACTAATCTTAACCCTGGTTTCCATAACTTAACACTAATCACTTTCCAGAACTCTCGAATCTTGTATCGCCTAAATGTTCTCATTGCATTATTGCATGTAGTGAATTAGTAAGAGTAGGATTGATTGTAATGCCTGTTTGCTTGCTTGATCTTTGCTCAGAGCCAGAGCCAGAGTTCAAGGACTTTACTGCCGACCCGACATCAACTGTTGTATTTGACGACGCAGAAGGCAAGTCATATTTTTGGACATCTTGAACCTATATTTTAAGAGTTGCTATAATATAACCTTGAATATAAATAATATTGCATGTGAAAGATTGAGAATGGTTGAATTATGATTGGCAGTACTAGACTGGATATCTATGATATGTCAAATGAACAAGTTTTGAGCCATGAACTAATATATATTTACGTATATACCTATATTCTGAAATAAAACCCTTAGCCGTGACCAGAATTTTGGTATGGAATGGCGGTAGCACTGGAGGTGCTTAACTGCAAAGGATGTGCAGGCACTAAAGGTGCATGGTTGTGGATGGTCTGGTCACTGGCATATAAGGACTAGAATCTTGTGTTGTGCGTCTAGTGACATGAAACACGTGGTAACTGCAAGCCTGGTATGGGACAGGCCTGAACAAGTACTTATGCGGATCGCACATAAAACCCCTGCATGAGATGTGAAGTGATGCACGATTTGCACGGAGTGCGTCTCCCACATATATCATTGAAGGTGATCATGCACGCTGACCCAATAATGGGAATATGCATAGGGGTGGAGGTTTGGGTACAACCTACCACAACTGTGGTTCGCGAGAGATCCACAGGGTCAGGGGTGAATTGTGAGTAAAATATAACAAAAGTTCTTGTTATCTCCACCTTGCCACTCACAGTATGCAGTGAGGAAGGGTTTAATCATATTGATAGGATGGGCATGAAAGTGAAATATCTTGCGGGTAAATTAGTACCTCTCTGCAGAGTTAAAAACGTATTCGAATACTCCGAGCTCCCGGGTTTATAGGAGTCTACTGCGGTGGATTAAATCCACGGGGTGTGACACAAGTATGTTTTCTAAATAAAATTTGTTAAGTCAAGATTACCTAAATGACATGTGTTGTCATGATAAGGGGTACTGCTGTGGGCTGTTGTGTGTCGACGTGTCGTGGTAGTACTATAATCTAGTGAACATGAATAACGATGCTATGTTATGAAAAGTGCTGCCATGAGATGAAATGAGGTATGAAAGAAAAGATTATTTTCCAAACATCCATAATTCTTGACTAGTCTAGGTTCATATCATCACTATTATATGTATCTACTTTTACCTATGACTTGCTTAGTACGTAAATGCTCACCCTTGCAACCTACAAATCAGTAGATGGAGCATTTAATAATCAAGATGAAGGCGTGAAGAATTTCTTGGATCCAGAAAGAGGAGAGTCAGTCTCGTCAAAGTCCTAATGTGTGTTATTCTGCCATCAACTTCTCATTGTGGGAGGATCACCTATCTTCTGTTGTGTAGATGTTATTTTGCTAAACCATGTATGCCGCGAAGGCATTGTAATATCTTTATGTAATATTAAGACTAGTAGACCACACTGCTTAAATATTTTGTAAGTTACTCTGTTGCAATGTAAATATACTCCTGTGCTTGACTTATCCTGGGAAGTCAAGGGTATGCATATATGGGACTAGCTGCAGCGAGCTAAGTCCCCACGGGAGTAGTCGTAGTCCCAGTTTCGGGGCGCGACATTTTCCTTCTTGTTCATGTACATTTTAGTCATATAAGTCGGCCTTCACATTAATTATTTATATGTTTATCACCAAATCGACTGGATTACTTGTTTCTTCACTTTTTTCGTAGGTCGACGCAATCTGGGTGATTTGTGACTAATTGGACTTCATCAACTGTGTCTAACTCACGAATGTTTTCGGACAGAAGGACGCATTGTTATGAATACATAGGAGCCAATCATGTCAAGATCAAAGTCTCCGAGAACCAGAAACTCTAAAATGCCATCATCTAAGGACTCATTTACAAATTTCCCGAAATCCAAGCACTCATTTGCAATTTTTCCAAGACTCAAGAAACATAAACACTAGCCGCCAAGACGTACTGATGATTTTCTGAAAACTCAAGGGCCTAATTACAAAATGCCTTTCTTCTCAAAACGGAGCCGCTAGCCTCTGTTTCCTCTCGAGCCTGGCTTTTTCTTTATTGCCTTCTTCTTCTGCCTCCCTCCTCACGTTCCACCCCCTCCTACCACCCCATCAACGATGGCCAGGCCGTACGCCGGCGGCGCGAGCTTCTTTTCTCTCCTCCCCCGGCTTTTTCCTCTCCTTTGGCCCATGCCGGCTACTTCCATAGCAAGCCGCCGCCTCTCCATCTAAGGCGCTGACCCCAATTTGCATTGGTACTTCACCTTCTTCCATCGTGCCGCTCACTGCAGATCTGCTGCGCCACCGCTCCTCAAATGCGCCTCCTCTTCCACTCCCTCTCTTCTCCTTTCTCCGGCCCACGCCGCCTTGCGCCGTAGAGCCGCCAGCGTCCCTTCATCCCTCTCTCCTCTCTGCTTCGTCCAAGCCCACAAAGGTCCGCCTTGAGCTCGCCGCTACTTCCACCAAACCAATTCGCACTGCCCTCCGCGCACTTGCTCCATCGTCACAGACGGCGCTAAGCCCGTACTCCACTTTGCAAGCCACCGCCACTTGATCCAAGCCACCAAATCTGGCCATAGCTTCAAAGCCGCGCTGCCTTTTCCATCAGAGAGCCGTACCCCAGTTTTGGCCCCAAATCACCTTCATCGTCAATCCGCCACACGTCGCCGCTGTGGACCAGATCCGCGCCCCTGGCCAGCTTCTTCCTCGACAGTTGACGACCTGGGCCGCTTCTTCTTCTACGACCAAGACCAAAGTCCACCGACTGTCCTCTTCACGCTCGGCCACCAACTCCCCAGACTCCAGTGAGCCCCAGTAGTACCCCAGTATCTGCAGTAGCACAACTGGTGATCAATTTCTATCTTTCCTCCTTTGGTACTGTTCCTGTGATTGCTTGAAATTGTGTATGAGATGATCACCCATGTAATTGTGATGAACAAAGGAAGAATTTAGCAAATCATATGTTGATTTCATACTGAATTGTTATTGTTTGCTGAATCAATTGTCTAATCTCTGTTGGAAATTGGGCTATTTTGTGTTCTAGAGATAAATTCAAACAGATTTACTGTTTTCTTTTAGATTGAACTAAAAATTCACTGAGCAATATAAATGGTATTTCTGTGTGAATTTATATTTCTGTTTGAATGAATGATGGATTGCTTGAGAGCAATGAGGACTTGACATTCAATTCTAGTAATCATATGCAGATGAACTTGAGTTTGATTGCATTAACTCTTTATCATGCTGTTCGATTTGTCCGAATTAGTTGGGGAGCAAATAGTGTTTGTTTTGTACTCTTCAATCGTAGATACTTGTTATAGATTGTATTGCATGCAGTCGCCTATGCATTTTTTGTCGTGTGATTACTGTCCGATTACGACTCTATCGCTTGTATTCACGAACACGTGTACAAACCTAGCACTAATCGTTTGTCGTCTACGATCACTTCTTTCCTTCACTATATTTCTTTTGACATTGTCTCCCTATTTCCTTCGTCTATTTTATTTTCATTTGTTGCTGATTTAGTTTTAGTTTTTACACATTTCATTTCTCTAGTCTCTAAGGAAAGAACGACAATACTCGTCTTTATTGCATCGATCTCGTCCTCTTACGAGACGGTTTAGGCTGGTATCAATTTTTGGTGCCGTTGCCGAGGATTAGAATGAACGCGAACATGTTTGACTAGACTAGATTGTTTTGTTTTCATTTTTCTTTTCAGTTTTCTTTGCATCTTTTCCCACCCCTATTTCTCGCCCCGCACTTTTGTTTCTCACACTTCTTTTAGTCTTTTTCTTGTGGATTGATTGATTTATATTGATTGAGATCATGGATGATTCTTATTTGCATATAGTTGTAGATGACATCTTTATGTTAAATTGGATGAATTAATTTGTCAGATTCAAATTTTGACTTGACATTCTTCTTTTAGTTCTACAGTTGTTCCTATATGCCAGATTTGCGGTATTCGCAACCATTCACCCGCTGATTGTTGGCGCGGTTTCACATTTATTCCATATCAGCATGGTTAGCCCAATCACCCAAATACGACAAATGGAAACAACAACCCTGCTATCTCATCGCATTCATTTGGTTATCGGTTTCAGGGTTGTAGGTATGAACAACATCCTACGTGTTCATCGCATCATCAGTACCCACAGCCACTGCCTGACTCTCCAGACTTATCTAGATTGGAGGCAATTATGCAGTACTATTTGAAGAAGTAGGCCGATTGGTCACACCCCAAGAGGCGAGATTTATGTAATAACCACAAGCAACCAGTTGAATGTTAAGTATTTCGGGGTCGAATTTGAAGAGGAGCAAGCGTATCGTCTTTTTGGGTTAATGGATTACCGATTAAGTCTGAACAATTTGAGGGGGTTGTTTTTGTATTACTAAATTATCAATTTAGGGTTTAAAACATTAAGGAGCAAATATGGAAACTAGGGTTTTAGAAACAAAAAGGAAAATCTAGGGTTTCCAAAATTCCATAACCATCAGGTGTTATTCTATACAAGGTCTGAGAATTGCAAATCAGTTTCAATTGTTTTCTAAAACAAATTAAGTTGTCCGTATAGTCGCTAGCACAACGGTCAGATGATCGCTTTCACAGTTAAGTTTGGCGAGAGCCTCTCTCCTATTTAGGGTCCCACGTCAAGCGCAAAGGACTCCAGAACTCCCCTAAAGTCTTACTAAGGCTCAACTGTTACGTGTGTTGCCAAAACGGGAATTTAGGGTTTAGAGGAAGGAAAATGTAAGAAACTAACTATAAAGTTTAAAATCGAGACTGAGGAGGAATTACACCTCCTAGATTAGATCATCCTTAACCCTAGAAGTGAATTACTTGCAAAAATCCATAAAAATACAAAAATAATAAGAAATAAATGAAAACTTACTTGATTGCATCAAAAAATTAGGTCTGTTGTCCTTGCCGACTTATAAACACGGAAACTAGAATAAAATAGAGAAGGGGGACTCTTCTAACTTTGTCGTGGTATTAAAAATACCTCAGTAGGTTTGATGACATGTGCGACACATATTCAACAACATGAGCTGACCGTGTGACGGGTCACCCCATGTTGGATTATCACAGAGATTGACACAAAGGTTTATATAGGTTCGGGCCTCAGTGGAGGCCCTAATCTTGTCGGCGCCCTCCCGACACGAGTCGGCTAGGGGGGCTCTCTCCCGGGGAGAGGGCTCCTAAGCACGCCAATTCAATTTTGTGTATTGAATACAAATGAGAGTCTTAGGTTACAAGAGAGGGATACAAGGGTATATATAGACCTCAAAAGACACAAATTACTAAACTACCCTAGCCACGACCGTTGGATCGGGGGCACTGATCTTGGACACGTGGCCGTCCTCGACTTCAGTGCCCCCAACCCTGGGACGGAGTCTTGGAGGAGAAAGGCTCCCCCTCTGGAGGACAGAGGACCAGAGGTGGGCCCCTCCTACTCCGGAGGACGAAGGACCGGAGGAGGCGCCATCAACTCCAGAGGACGAAGGATCGGAGGTGGGACCGTTGCATCTAGGCCCCTATTATTGTTGATTTTGATTATTGATGACATTAAGTGTTTTTGATCTAATCATGTCTTTGAGCTATCTGTATGCAAAGACCTAAGAGCTATTTCGCCTAAGGTCGCAGTATTGCCAAAGTCGCAAGCACAAGGTCGGCAACAAGAAAGGCACAGAGACCTAAACTATCCGGAGGATCTGCAAGTCGCAAGCACAAGGTCGCGAGCCGAGGTCGAAAGCACAAGGTCACAGTGTCGTCCGAGGTTGCAAGTCCAAGGTCGCGAGCTATGGTCGCAAGCGCAACGTCGCCAAGAATGAAGCTACAAAAGACTTAAGGTAAAATGAGTTTTATTTTTACCGATCTTGGTGTTCGGAGGTTGATCGGTTTAGAAATCTTTTTCTTAGTTTTAACCGTACTATAAAGATGGGTTGCAAGTTCTCTCTACATTTCCAGCATAAACCGAGAAATTATTAGGTCACTGCATTTCATTCTCTTCGGTTGGATTTGATTTGGTTTTTCAGATGAATTTTTTGTAGCAGAAGAGTTTTTGGATTTTCTAGAAAGATCTAGGAAGATCTAAGTTTTGCTTCTGTTGACAAAAATATATCCCTTTAAATTATCTTTCAAATGAGCTATCAAACACTTAAATCAGACATCTGGATCAAAAGTTATTACTGTTTTTATCCATACTGACTGTCAGTATGAATTGTCAGTTTTGTTTACTGACATTTGTCCAGAGAGCGTGTTTTTTGAGCTGAAATTTTTTGACCTATGTTGACTGTCAGCATGTGTTACTGACTGTCAGTATGAGTTTCGACCTCGAGTTGATTGTTTTTAGTTTTTGTTTTAACTGGTTGTTTTTGTGGTCGATGCTGACTGTCAGCATGTTACTGACTATCAGCATGAGGTGTCAGTTTCCATATACGACCACAAACGGCTAGCTAATTTTTATCCGTGATTTTTGTCGAGCCATTGAGGTGGACGCTGACTTTTAGCATGTGTTACTGACTGTCAGTTTGTACTGTTTTGTTTCCTTTTTCGACTTCAAACGGCTAGCTGAGTTTTCGCCGAGATTTACTTCTTTCTGGTCGTGACTCATGCTGACTGTCAGCATGCACTGTCACTTTTACAGCTCGTGCACAACGGCTCTTTTGGTGTTTTGGGCTATAAATAGAGGCATTGAGCAGTTGTTTCTTACACCAAGCAACCTCATATTCATATACACACTTGAGTTTTAGTTCTTAACACAAAATCTTGATCTTTTGATCAAGTTGTGAGTTTTTGAGATCCACCGAGTTTTCTGTTCACATCATTTTTGCATATCTAGAGTTTCTTAGTGATTGTTGGAGGTCTAGGAAAGACCTTGCAACTTATTACTCTTGGTGAACGCCCTTACCTAGACGGTTTGGTGGCGTGGCCGTTGACCTCTTCTGTTCGGAGATTGTTGTAGAGGCTCGGCGTGATTGTAAAAGGTAGCAGTGCTCGCCTTTCTGGAGTGGACAAGAAGCAACCACCAGAGAGAAATATCCTTCGTGGATATTGAAGCAAGTCCCATTCATTTGGGTGCTTCAATGAGGAGTAGGGGGGACCGGGCGAGTCTCCGAGACCTCGGGAAAAAATCCTTGTGTTTGTTCTCCTCTCTCTTCTTTTTAATTGTGCTATATTGATTTTGTTCTTAATCTTTGCAAAAGTTGTTTTTAATTGAAAAGTTTTAAAGCCTCCTATTCACCCCCCTCTAGTCGGCATCCTCGATCCTACAGGCACCTCATACTCTGGAGGTCGGAGGACCAGAGGAGGCGCCATCAGCTCCGAAGGTCGGAGGAATGGAGGAGGGCGCCTCCTAATCTAGAGGTCGAAGGACTGGAGGAGGCACCACCAACTCTGGAGGTCGGAGGATTGGAGGTGGGCCCTCCTACTCCGAAGGACTGGAGGTGGGCACCTCCTACTCCGGAGGTCGGAGGACCAAAGGAGGCGCCATCAACTCGGAGGTCGAAGGACCGGACGAGGCGCCGCCAACTCTGGAGGTCGGAGAATTAGAGGTGGGCCCTCCTACTCCGGAGGACGAAGGATTGGAGTTGCGCACCTCCGACTTCGGAGGTCGGAGGACCGGAGGAGGCGCCATCAACTCCGGAGGACGAAGGACCGGAGGAGGGCGGCTCCTACTCCGGAGGTCGGAGGATTGGAGGAGGCGCCGCCAACTCCGGAGGTTGAAGGACTGGAGATGGGCACCTCCTACTCTAGAGGATGAAGGACCGGAGGAGGGCGCCTCCTACTCCAGATGTCGAAGGACCGGAGGAGGCACCGCCAACTCCGGAGGTTGGAGGACCGAAGGTGGGCACCTCCCACTCTGGAGGTCGGAGGACCAGAGGAGCGAGGGTCCTTTCCCAGTCTCGGAGGAGCGAGACTCCTCCCCCGGCTGGAGGATGTAAGGCCGGGGGAGAGAGGATATCCTCCCGTCCCGGGCTGGCGCATATGATCGACGGCAAATATTTCCCCCCAACAGCAGCCCCCAACACCCTGGAGGACATTTGATGTCGTCGGGGGGTGCGACTAGCTGGCACTTCTTCGAGAAAAAATCCCTCCCCCGGAGAGCTCTTCGGGAGGCAAAACGTTATTTAAACTGGTCACACGCCGCTTCGATTCTCATGCGCCTCTTCATATTCACGGCTTGGATCTCTTGGGCTGACACGTGGCGGCCATCGGGGACACCTTCATTTTCCACCTAACACTTTCTCCAGTGACTTCTCCCTCGACTAAGGAAACCTCCCCGGGGAAGGCACGAGAGATGGCTTCGATGGCACACTGGAAGGCGGCGGACGTCCATCTGGAGGATGTGACCTCCGATTATCTCAGGGTCATGGAGTTCACCACGGAGGACCTGGACACCCTCGTCTCCTAGAGGGTTTTTGCGGAAGTAGACATCCGTGTCCCAGGAGCGGAGGAGGTCACTCAGAGTCCCTAGGATGGGGGGGTGGTGGCCTTCGCAGCCTTCGTGGAGGCGGGCCTTTGAATCCTAGTCCACCCTGTGCTCCAGGACTTCTTCCGCGAGCACGAGATAGCATTGAACCACTTGATGCCCAACGTCATTGTTCAGATGGGGCTGTTCTTGTGGTTATGCGAGACCGCCGCCGGGGTGGAGGGGACTCTCCGCCTTTTCTAGTACTACTACCGGGTGATGGCAAAGAGCTCCCCGGTGGTAAAACATGGACAGAAGTCGACATGCGGCTCGATCATGTTAAAGAACATCCAGTCCCGAGCGGAGGAGTACCCAATGGCGGCCTCTCAGGATCACTGGAAGGGATGGACCCCGAGGTTCTACCTCCGGACGCGGGACCCAGAGGTGACCTACTCCTTGCAGCCCGCAACCCTCGGCCACTCCTCTGGTCCTCTGGCTCTGACTGTTGATGAGATTACCTCCGTTGCCAAGATGGCAGAGGCCCACTCCCGGAGGAGCATGAGGGACCTAGCGGAGGAGCTGCTCCTCCTCCGGCTTAGCCCCTTCCACCGGAACTGGAGGGGGCTGGGACTTAGTCTAGAGTACAAGCCTCCAAAATTCCCGGTGTCGCAACGTAAGTTTCTCCTTCTTTGGGAAACAAGGAGGTACCTCCGGGGGAGTTCCGGGGATGGAAAACGGTCCCCTTTTCGACGGCGTCACTAATCATGCCTTTGCGTTTTGCAGTCAAGTCTTACAAGTCGACTCGAGAGAAGGCAGAGCACCTCCTCGGGAGGTATTATGAGGATGAGCACGCCCGGTGTCTCACCACCATTAGGGAAGGTCCCCCTAGGAATTTAGTGGCCGATGCCTTTGGGATGACTCTCCCAGCCCGGGCTCCTCTCCCGACCCTGAGTTCCCACAGGTGAAGGGAGCCGGCGGTGCTCCCGGAGGCAAAGTGGGCAAAAATTGCGCAAAATCCGATCGGGAGTTCTGGCCAGACTTGCGCCAAATCTCCAGCGCCGACACAGGGGCCCGTGGAAACTCCCCCGACCCCGAAGAAGATGCCTCCTTCGGCTCAGAGGATCACAGGGACGCCTCGGTCCCCAATGGGGCCAAGGTTTTCCTCCACGCAACCCACTCCTGCAGGGACGCCTAGAGCCTCGGCGAGGTCGGGGCCTTCTCCCTCGCTGGTAACTCCGGCGGGGACGCCCTGGGCGCCGGAGAGGGCAAGGCCTTCTCCGGCACGGGCCACTCCCATGAGGATGCCCCGGGCGCCGGAGAGGGCAAGGCCTTCCCCGGCGTGGGTTACCTCCACTGGGATGTCGTGGCCCCCGAAGCTGGAGAATGTGGAGAGCCCCACGGACACGACCACCTTGGTTGCCTAGCTCGATGCTCTGGGGGCGTCGGGCGTGTACGACCACCTGGAGATTAAGGAGGATGAGCCTGCCTCTGAGGACCATGGCCCGATCCCTTCCCTGGAGCAAACGCTCTAGGAGGATCCCCTGGCCATGTATTTCTAGGGCGATGGCGCTAATCCACATCTGGATGCGCTCTTTGCTCCTGACGTTGTCTCCTCTCCGACACCACCTGTGGGGAGGAGGGGCGACCTCCCAGACCCCTGCAGGGGGTGGCGCCTCGGTGATGTCGCACCCCGAGAGGGCAACCCCGCTAACCCTGGTCGCCCACTCCTAGTGGGGGACGATGGTGCTATGACTCCGCATCCGGAAGAGACTCCTCAGGGCCCTGGAGATGGTGGCGATTTCATCCTCACTAGGGCGGATCCGGGATTGGGTGGACTCCCAGGCAGAGGTGGTGACCAGGGGAGCGTGCCCATGGGTGGCGACCCCAGTTCCTTGGTGATAGGCACATCCCTGTTCTCCCCGGAGGAGACGTGCAAGCTCTCCTAGAGTCTTGTCATCCCCAAAGTCTGGGCTCATGTCCCGTAGGGGGACATCGACGAGCGCTACAGGGAGGTTATCTCCCTTACCTTGCAGGTAAGGGTCTTTCTCCCAGACTCCTAGCTTGTCCCTTTTGATTGGCGCTAATCGTCATCTCCGATTTTAGACGACTACCGTAGCACGAGCCGTCCAGGCACGCCTCGCCCAGGACAATGAAGACGCGAATTCAGCCATGGCTGCCCTTGAAGTCGAAAGGGATGCGGCCATCCGGGAGCGGGACGCGGTCGTCCGTGACTGGGAGAGGTCCATCCAAAAGCGGGACGCTGCCGTCCAGGAGCTGGAGCGCGTTCGCTCGGATCTGCTGGCATCCGCGAAGTCCGAGCGAGATGCAGCTATCTAGGAGTTGGGGTGTGCCCAGAAGCAGCTGGCCGCCTCCGAGGATACCCACTCCTGGGCATTACAGGAGACGGAGCTGGCCGGCACTCGAGCTCTTGTCTCAGTCGGGAACTGCCTCCGGGCCATGCTGATCGGGCTGGGGATAGAGTTCGGCCCGAAGGAGAACCCCCGGAATCCATTGTCATCCCTGGCGGAGGACCGCCGCTTCCTTACCCTAGACATCGCCTCATCCCGGAGGCTGTGGATGTCTGGGTGCGGGCCTTGGCGACCACCACTGTCGCGGTCACGGCTTCTCTGGTCGAGTACCAAGGGGCCGGGGCCTGGGCGATCAGGAGCCTCCTCCCGCGGAGCTTCTATGTATTCTACGAGCCCCGCCGGAGATTGCTGGAGGAGCCAGCCGGGGCGTTCTATGACCAGGTGATCGGTCCCCTGAGGACTAGACCCCCTCGAGGGGTGGCTGAGGGGACTCCGGGCGACACCTCCTCTGGGGGGGATGACGATGGGAAAGTATGAGCCTCCTGTCCCCCCCTGGATAGTAGTCTTAGGCCTTTTTTTGTTCATAGGACATTTTTGCTCCCGGTAGTTCCGTAGGGGGAACCCCGGTGACTTGTAAATCATTGAACCTTGAAATAGAATATTTTTGCTAAGTCCTTGTTTTTATGAGCAGGTGTTCAGGGTGGGAGTCTCGGGAGAGGGCACGAGGGGCCTTCCCACCTCTGGGACTCCCGTTCCCGAGGCCCCTGCGGGGGCAAGCTTTACTTAGGTGGTTGCTGGACTGGCACTTAGGAAATTTTGACAACCACCGTGCGGAGTTGCCCGAGCCTCCCCCAGGAGTTTGGAAAGTTTTTCTGGTCCAAATCCGGCCGCCAGCAGGGTATGAGTATTGGCCGGAGGATGTGTTGAATGCGGCGAGTCGGAGGATCCGCAGTTTGTACAGGGACTTGTGATGGGAGCTTGAGGAGGAACTTGGAGAATGATGGTTTCCTCCTGTCGCCTTAGCCGGAGTATGTTGTCCCCCGAGTTAGTCCTCTGGGAGAGCTCAACTCTCAGTTATGTACACCTTTGGCCTACCGGGAGAGGCTGTCTCCCGACTTGTTTTCCAACAATAAAGTGGTAGCATTTGGCGCCTTCTCTTTTTCTAATTGTCTTTTCCTAAGAAACAAACCTCCGGGAGTCAAGCCCCTGGGCCTGAGAAGCCCTCTCCCAGGAGGACCAGATGTGGGCGCCGCCTACTCCGGAGGTCAGAGGACCGGAGGAGGCGCCTCCTACTCCGGAGGACAGAGGATCGAAGGTGGGCCCCTCCTTCTTTAGAGGACAGCGGGCTGGAGATGGGCGCCTTCTACTTCGGAGGACAGAGTACCGGAAGTGGGCCCTCCTTCTCCAAAGGACGGAGGACCGTAGGAGGGCACCTCCTACTCCGGAGAACGGAGGACTGGAGGTGGGCGCCTCCTACTCCAGAGGTCAGTGGACCGGAGGTGGAACCTCCTACTCCGGAGGACGGAGAGCCGGAGGAGCCCCCGGACCGGAGAAGCCCTCTCCCGGGAAATGACCATCCGGGAGAGAAAAAGGTCCGCGTCTGGGAGGACGGAGCCCCTAGACCGAAGAAGCCCTCTCTTGAGAAATGATCATCCGGGAGAGAAAAAAGGTCCTCGTCCGGGTGGCGCGGAGCCCCCGAACCAGAGAAGCTCTCTCCCGGGAAACAACCGATTTCAAAAAAATTCCAGATGCCTATCAGAGACCACGGGGTGTGTTACTTGTGCAGTGGCCCGGTTCGTCTTTTCCCCCCACAGTGAGGGGTGGCTTGACCTAGACGACCTGCACACGGGGGGGGGGGTAGGTTTGAAATCCAAGACTAGAGCGGATGTTCTCATGTGGACGAGTAAGGGGATTCAATTAAAATTCCACCAGTTAAGTGTGACCTAAATCGCTCCCGGAGGAGGAAGAGCATAGAGGTGAGCTCTGGAGTGTATTGGGGGGGGGGGGGCTAGTCCCCCAAAGTGACTCGTTACCGTGGTTCTTTGTGAACCGGGTTGCCGCTTACGCCCTTAGTCCACGAGGGGATATTGTAAGACACCTTAGGGGAGTAGGGCTCCCGCCATTAGGACTTTTAAGGGTTGTGCAAGAGCCAGGAGCCCGTAACATACTTGTATCGAGGGCATCCTCACGGGGAGGGTATCCTCATGGAGAGGGCATCCTCATGCGGGGGGGGGGGGGGGGGGCATCCTCAAAATGAGGGCGTCACCTCAGGGGTGTCTAGAAAAAAGATTCCGCAAAAGAAGATTGTAGGGAAAAGAACCATTTGTATTGATTTGAACGAGCTGGTACAATGCCTCCCCTTTGCAAAGTCATGAAAGGGAGAAGAAAAGGCCCTGAGGCCCTTGTTAAAACTGGCCGCGCCTTCCCCCCGCGAAGTCGCGAGAGGGGAAGGGGGGAGGCTCAGAGACTAGGTGTAGAACTTGCGGAGCAAGCCCACGTTCCACGTGTGCTTCAGTTCTTGGTCTTCGAGAGTGGAGAGCTTGTAAGCTCCCAAACCAAGGATAGCGGTGATCCTGTATGGCCCTTCCAACTTTGGGCTAAGTTTCCCTTGAGCTTCAGGGTCGGTGATGCACTTGAGGACGAGGTCCCCCAAGCGAAAAGCTCTTCCTCAGACGCGTTTATTGTAGGCGCACGCCATTTATCACTCGTAAATGGCGTTGCGGATGAGGGCTTTGTCCCTCTCTTCTTCGATGAGATCCACTTCCAGCCTTTGGTTTTCTTCGTTGGCTTGGAACGCGGCGACCGAAACTATCTCGAGAAGTTCGACTCGCAGAGATCGGAAATTCATTTCCAGGGGGAGCACCACCTCAGCCCCATAGACGAGCGAGAAGGGAGTACGTCCTGACGCGTGACTTGGGGTCGTGCACATGGAGAAAAGGATGCTCGGGAGCTCGTCTGCCCATGCTCCGCGCCTGGAGGCGCTTTGCTCCAGGTGGCAATGAAGCCCCTGGAGGATGACCCCGTTGACACGCTCGACTGCCCCATTGCTCTTGGGGTGAGCCACCGAAGCGAAATGGGGGTCGTTCCCAAGTTCTGGCAGAACTTGTGGAAGACTGCAGAGTCGAACTGGGTTTTGTTGTCAATGGTGATCTCCCGAGGGACCCCAAAGTGACACACTAGGTTCTTCCAAAAGAACCTTTGCACCACCTGGGACGTAATGCTGGCGGGGTTCCGCCTCTACCCACTTGGAGAAGTAGTCCACGGCCACAACCGCATACTTGTATCCCCCGGGTGCTGGGGAAAAGAACCTAAGAGGTCAATCCCCTACCGTGCGAAGGGCCAGGTAATGAGGATGGACTGCAATGCAGCAGAGGATAGGTTGGAGCCCTTTGCCATCTTTGACAGGCCTCGGATGTGGAGACAAGGTCTCTTGCGTCACAGGCCACTGTAGGCCAGTATAAGCCTTGCCAGATAGCTTTCGTAGCGACAGCCCGCGGGCCAAGGTGGGAACCGCAACACCCAAGGTGAATGTCCTTGAGGAGTTTGATCCCGTCCTCCTGCGGGAGGCAGCGGAGTAGTGCGGAGGCCCTCCGCTTGTAAAGTGTCCCTTCTATCAATACATACGCCCGTGCCTTGGCGCGAAGGCGCTTAGCTTTAGCGTCATTGGACGGTTCCCCCTCTCCCTTAATGCAAGAAACGAGGGGGTCCATCCAGGATGTGGCCCGGATGATCTCTGTGACGTGAGGGTCATTGGACCTGGAGTCCAGGTCGGGGGCCACCGCAGAAGGCTTTGGGATGATCTCCAAAAAAGCCCCCTCAGGGGGGCCCTCGGGCACTCACTGCCCTTGCGAGGGCATCGGCGCGGTCGTTGTCCCTACATGGGATACGCTGCGCCTCGAGGCCTTCGAAGTGATTCTCCATTTTTCGGACTTCCTTGAGGTAAAGGCTCAGGTTCGTGTCATGACACAAGTAGGACTTGTCCATTTGACAAACCATGAGCTGAGAGTCCCCCTTGACAAGAAGGCGTCAGATGCCCAAGGAGTGGGCGAGACGCAGCCCTAGGAGGAGGACTTCATACTCAACGACGTTGTTCGTCGCGGGAAAATCAAGCCTGTGGCGTTATTGAGGAGATCTTTGAAGACCCGGCAGAGATGTTAGAACCCTCATTGCAAGGCAAGTTTCATTCCCTTGACCATGTCTCTCCTAATATTTTAAAGTAAACTAGATTAAATCATGTTTTGTATATATGCATGCTTTATCTTCACGTAAAATGTTATGTTTAAAGAATGTGAATAGATATAACCTAATCTCTTGTAAAGCCCCTTCATGTATTTGTGTATTACTTGCACCCTTGTCACCCTAGGAGATTATGCTTATTCTTAAATACATGTGTTGAGTGTTAAATGGTCAATTAAATGATAAACATGTTTGAAAACCCTTTTTGTGAAATAAAATGTGAAATAGGAATTGATAGTGAGGATGGTTTGTTTGGTTGGCTGCTGTGTGCGCATCGGGTATGTGAATGTCTCCTCACTATTTATTCATAAGGACAAGAACCTTGTGTTGTACCTCTATGCGGCATGAAAAACATACCAACCACTTGCCTAGTATGGGACAGGCACAACTTAGTAGTTTTCTTGGTATTAACCGTTCCTTGCATGGTATGTCGGTCCGGTTTCTCGGGTGGAAACTGGTGGGCCGCAGTTCGACCATGAGTGGTGTGAGATCAAAAAAATAATGAGAGGATAAGGTGGATAGAAGAAAGTCGCCCTACGCCTAGATTTGAGTCGTGCGCGGCTATGTGTCTTGCGGGAACATAGGCCAAGGCTAGGAAGAAAGGCAGTGGGGAGGACCCACAACGGTATTTTAGACTTAACTGTCTATTTACCGGGCAGGGATGTTGTTAATACTAGACTGTAAAATCGTTCTATGATCTTGGCCTTTTCACATGCGTATAAGTCGCATGGAGTTGGCCCGACTTGAAATTCGAGTGAAGAAGTGGATTTAAAAAGAGGTACACCTTTGTAAAGTGTAAAAGAAGTATCGGATACTCTGTACTCCCAGGTCATGGAGTCTTATCATAGTGGATTTTTATCCATGTGGTTCAGCATAAGTAATATTTGGAATGTTTTCATAATGTGGGTTAATAAAAGTGGTGACTCATGGAAGACTGCCACACATAACGATTTCTAAAGTATAACTTAAGATTTCAAAGTATTGCTTTTAAAACTAAAAGTTTTTTTTTATAACTTTAGAGTGAAATCTATTCTATTCTTACATATAAAACAAAGACCTCATTCCTTGAGAACCCCTCATCTATATACCTGCTTCTCATAACGAGACTTGCTGAGCATCCAATTGACCACCGATGATCCTCATCGCCGGTGATCGCCGAAAAGGCCAAATGCCCTGTTCCCGAAATTAAATCTTCTCCAACCCTTTTCATCACTCCCTCCTGTAGAACAAATTAATCCTTAGCAAATTCTTAGGAAGACTATTCAGCCACATTTTGAAATTAGCCCGATTCGTAGAGTTTCCCGATTCTTCGCTCGCTGCCGTGGACGGTTCACGTTGCCGACACGCTCCACTTTACCTCCAGCCAAATTGATCCCATCTACACCTTTCTTGTGTCCCGTAGATGGTGTAGCCCGAGCCAAGTAACCTGCATTGTCGTGTATCGATGGCGCCCCTTTTCGAGTCCGGCGTCAACGCCGGCGAGCCCCAAAGCTTACTCATAACCAAATCCCTCGCTCCAGCACAATCAGTATCACCCCAGGATAAAAATCCCTCAGTCAATTTCAAGATTCATCAGCCCCAATTCTCTATCACCGTAGCCCATCTTCGTTTCTGGCGGCCGACGTTTTGAACCTTGTCGTTCACTGTCGTCAAGCCACCTCCTTTGGGGCTTCCGAGGACCACTCTCGCACCGGCCCCTGCTAGGCACAGGGAGTTGTCGAAGAAGAGGGTCCTGTTGTCGCCGCGCTGCCGTGGCATGGCGTGCGTTTTCTCCTCTAGCCCGGGGACTGGAGCCCACTCTGCCACAAAGTCCGCAAGGACTTGCGACTTGATTGTGGACCGTCCGGTTTGGGAGAGGGAGAAAGGGGCTAGCTCAGCCCCCCACTTCTCTATCCAGTCAGTGGCTTCCTTGTTCTGAAGCACTTCCCCAAGGGGAGAGAGGACGGCACCGTGATGGGGTGGCCCAAGAAGTAACGGCGAAGTTTCCTTAACGCAATCAGGAGAGCATAACAGATCTTCTCCATCTTGGTGTATCTCGTTTTGGCGGCTTGGAGAGCCTCACTCACGTAGTAGAAGGGGCGCTACTGCCCATCTTCCTCCTTGATGAGGACTGCGCTGACGGCGACCGGAGTGGCCACGAGGTAAAGGAGCAAAGGCTCCCCTTGATGTGGGCTCACGAGCATTGGAGGGCTCGTGAGATACTTCTTCAGGTCTTCGAACGTGGCCTACGCCTCGGGGGTCCAACAGAATCCCTCAAGGCCGCGGAGGATCTTGAAGAATTGGAGGCCATGCTTATCAGAACTCCTAATGAAAGAAACGTCTTGAGAAAGGCCCCACGGTGGGCGCCAGCTATCGACAATTGAGACTAGGGTCCTTAGTGGATCTTATACAGATTAATGATGTATGACGTGGAGAAAATTCAAAACGCTCACCAAGTAAGTAAAGACAGCTATGTACTAGAAACACGAAAGATTATACAGGTTCGGGCCCTCAAGGATTTGAGTAATAACCCTATTTCCTATGGTATTTTCACTATGTGCATGAAAGATACAGAGAAAGAGATTATTGGAAAGGCCAACAATCTCTTAGTCTACTTGTACTTATGGAACTAATGTTGCTCATCCTCCTGTCTATCTCCTCCTTATTGTCTTTTATATTGATCGAAAGGGTGCCAATTGTGAGGTAGTTCTGGGAAGTTCAACAGTTGCTAAGATGTAGTTATAAAACTGCATCTTGATCTTCATCTCCTTGCCAGTTATTATATGCGGTTTTAGATAACCAAATATATTAACTCCTCGATGGTTGTCTTCGGAGGTGGGGAAAAGGAGTTATTTTATCATGGAACCGTGTTTGGAAAACTCAAACACTACTCAGGTTAAATACAACTTTCAAGATACTATGGTCGTGCATATTCTGCGACCATAGGTCAGTATTAAACGTGCGACCTTCTAGTTCACAGGAAACTGCCTCTGCGACCATTACGTCTGCTAGTGTATTGAGCCATATATCATATCCAAAATATCTTAAACATGATATATTCAATGAACGGATGACTAGCTCGGGTAATAATCATCGTCAGTTTTCACAGAGGAAGTCAATGAGCTATGCTGCGTGCTCCTCAGGGAGATGGGCCCCGATCTTGACTGTCTTCCCCTCGCTTTCCTGGGAGAGGGGGACTTCCCGGAGGTCCCCCTCAGGGAGAGGTTTTGGAAGGAACTTCCCGGGGAGCGCCACCGGCACATCCAGGGTTGGGAAGGAGCTTCCTCCCCCCGGGGCTTTGATCAAGTTGACGTCCCCGATCACGGCAGTGGTGTTCTCGTAGAGGGTGCAAGCCACATCCTGGTCTCCCCGAGCGGAGATCACCCCGCTTGGCCCAGGGATCTTCATGCACAGGTAGATTTGGTGGACCGCAGCCCCTAGGCAGTTGAGTGTGGTTCTCCCCATTATAGCGTTGTAGGAGGAGGGGAGATCCACTACGTCAAACCAGACCATCTCCGTCCAGTAATAATCCGGGGCGCCGAATGTCATAGGGAGGTCGACCTTCCCCAGGGGGTATACGGTTTTTCCCAGGACAAAGCCTTGCAAAGGCCCAGCCGCGTGTTGTAGGAGCTTCTCATCCACCTGCATTTCCTTGAACGCCTTTAGATAAAGGACGTCCGCGGCGCTTCCGCCGTCCACCAAGATCTGGGAGAGGCAGCAGTTGAACACGGTCACAGAGAAAATCAATGCGTCGTCATGTGGGAAACGAACCCCGTGTGCATCTTCCGCGGTGAAGGTGAGGGGACGTCCGACCATTTTGGCGGCCGAGACATGTTGAGGACTCCTATTGTCCTTACTTCCCGCGCATACTCCTTGAGCTGGCGTTTGGAGTCTCGCCCGGAGGAAGATCCTCCCAAGATGACATTAACATGTCTTTGGGAGGTTTGGAAAGGGAGTAAGGAGGCAGGGCCCCCTCCCCCTGACCCATACTGCTCGAGATATTCCACGAAGTGTTGAAGAAGCGCGTGGCATTCTCGAGTTGCATGGGAGTTGGACTTATGGAAAGCTCACCATAAGGTGGTTCCAGCCTCCTTGCCCCCTGGCCTAGGAGCCTCTCGGGTGCGAGAGGATTGGCCTCCCCCACCACTTTTTGGCTTGGAGAAGGATTGCTGTCCTCGGTTAGGATCCCGAGGGCTGCCTCCGCCTTCGAGGATGAAAGCGTCTCGAAGCCTTGGCTCGCTACGGGGTCCTCTCTTGGGACGTTTGTGGGAGGGGTCCCTGGAGTCCCTCTCCCCAGGGCCAGAGGTCCCCTGATTCTTTTTTCAAAGGTAGTCCTCCTCAGCTCTTGCGTACTTCTCGAGCACGTTGAAGAGCTCGTCTGCGGACGACGGACAGCTCCGAGAGAGCCTCCGGTGGAGCTCTCCTGGCAAGATTCCGCTTTTGCACGCTTCGATCACCGTCGAGTCGGGGACATGATCCACCTTGCTGGCGAAGCATTTGAAGAAGCTTCGTATCGTCTCCGCCGACCGCTGTTGGACGATGTATAGCTACGACGAGTCAAGGGGGCGAACGTAATTCCCCTGAAAATTTGCACAAAACTCACGCTTGAGTTGTGCAAAGGACTTGATGGAGCCCGCCTTGAGGTTGTAAAACCACGACCGGGTTATCTCGGAAAGGTAGAGGGGGAAGACGTTGCACTGGACACTCTCGTTCTCCCCGACCGTCAAGATGGCCGTGGAATAAACTTGCACAAATTTGTAAGGGTCGGCCTCCCCGTTGTAGTGTTCAATGTGGGGTGGTCGATATGGCTTTGGCCACCAGACGCACCGGAGGCGGAGGCAAAGGGGTTGATTGGACCCCTCCAACTCCTTCGGGGAGCCCGCGCTGCTGCCCCCCTTAATAGGGGAAGCGTATTCATTGTCCTAGTCGGGGAGGGGTCCTAATGGACCGCCTAGCTTTCGGTAACACCTCCATTCTTCGAGGTTGGTGGAACTGAACTCCTGTACCTCAGGGAAGTCCCCGAAGGTGACGATGGCTTCTTGCATGGGCCTCTTTCCCTTATCCGCCGAGATGCATGGGTGGCGCCCGTGCCCCGAGAAGGGCTCCCGGCGGCGGCGGGAGGGAGCTCCCTTAGACCTGGCTGTGCGCATTCGCTCTACATCCTCTCGGGTGAATCGAGTTTGATCCATTGGGGGAGTCGGCGGAGGGGGCCCCGGGAGAGGGAGCTGATGCGCGTCGACGACGGGTGTGGAAGAAGGATCGTGCACCGGAGAGGTTCCGGCAATGGAGACGACCCTCGGCATGGGAAAGGTTCCCAGTGGAAGGACAGCCTGCATCGCGGGGACCATGCCGGCAACGCCTCCAGGGACGGGCAAAGCTCGTGGGGGAAGAGCGCCTCCCAGGGCGAGAGACACCCCGGGAACAGGAGCTCCTCCTAGGAAGGGTTGTCCCCCGGAGACGGGAGCATCTCCCGGGAAAGGGTAGCCCCCAGAGGCGGGAGCACCTCCCGGAAGAGGGTGTCCTCCAGAGGTAGGAGCACCTCTCGGGAGGGGGTAGCCCCCCGAGGTGGGACACTTCCCGGGAGAGGGTGTCCTCCAGAGGTGGGAGCACCTCCCGAGAAGAGATGTCCTCCGGAGGTAGGAGCACCTCCCAGGAAGGGATAAGTTGCTGGCGTAAAGAACGCTCCTGGGTGCCCCATCAAGAATGACGGTGGCGGCCCCATGAACAGGAACGGAGGTTGGTATGCAGGGGCCGGAGGCCGCACTATGGCACGCAACAACTCTTCAAGAGTACGTTGCGTGCGAAGTTGGCCCTCAACGAGCGCCCTGAGTAACGGGTCTCTAGAGGCCGAAGGTATCGCCTGGGGGGGCACTTGGTCCCCCCAGCACGGTAACGTCGAGATGTGTCGAAGGAGCCACGCTCTCGCCGGGAGCGGCGGGAGAAAGGAGCGCCGCCTCCCCCCGAGTGTCCCCGGCAGGAGGCGCCGCGACGACGGCCCCTTGCGTCGATGGCGCGGGGTTGCTAGGGCCGGCGTCATTGGAGAGGGAGGCCAAGTGCCTCATTCTTCTTGGAGGAGCCATGACAATTTGTCACGAGTCCCTACGGTCGGTGCCAACTGTCGTGGTATTAAAAATACCCCGACAGGTTTGATTGCGTGCACGACATGTGTTCAACAACACGAGCTGACCGTGTGATGGGGCACCCTGGTTGGACAATCACAGAGATTGACACAAAGGTTTATACAGGTTTGGGCCTCAGTGGAGGCCCTAATCCTATCAGCACGCTCCTGACACGAGTCGGCTATGGGGGCTCTCTCCCGAGGAGAGGGCTCCTAAGCACGCTAATTCAATTTTGTGTATTGAGTACAAATGAGAGTCTTAGGTTACAAGAGAGGGGTACAAGAGTATATATAGACCCCAAAAGACGCAAATTACAAACCTACTCTAGCCGCGACCGTTGGATCGAGGGAGTCATGGTCTTTTGGCGAGGCCCGGGGCACTGATCTTGGACATGTGGCCGCCCTCGACTTCAGTGCCCCCAACCCAGGGACGGAGTCCCAGAGGAGCAAGGCTCCACCTCCGGAGGACAGAGGACCAGAGGTGGGCTCCTCCTACTCTGGAGGACGAAGGACCGGAGGAGGCGCCATCAACCCCAAAGGTCGGAGGACAAGAGGAGGCGCCATCAACTCCGGAGGTAGGAAGACCGGAGGAGGCGCCATAAACTCCGAAGGTCGGAGGACTACAGGTGGGCACCTCCTACTCCGGAGGACGAAGGACTGGAGGAGGAGCCGCCAACTTCGGAGGTCGGAGGATCAGAGGTGGGCCCTCCTACTCCGGAGGATGAAGGGCCAGAGGTGGGCACTGTTAAATATAAACTTGATTAAGGTTTATTTGTTTTGGTGATTAATGACAAAGAATAGAATTAATGAAATAGTTTAGAATTAACGTTATGACAATAATCTGAACTAACATGTTTATCATTAAGTATTGTCAAGTTGCAGATAAAAGTAGGATGGAATTTATGACAAAGGCTGTGAACTGGAAACCAATGAAGACAAACCGGTCAAGGTTTTAGGAGATAGTCGAGTACAGACTCTCCAAGAAGATTGTCAAATATATGCCCACTTAAGGGTTTGAGGGAGTTTAAATAAAGCTTTATAGTCTCAATGATTAATGACAATTGACAAGTGTTTTCAGATCAGGCTTGATGAAGCAAAATGCTAAGAACCCTCGGGAGACAAGAAAGATAACCAAAGTCGATGACTGCGACAACTAATCGAAGTTTCCCTGGTTGCAGTATCTATGGTCTCCAGGATGACGACCTCTCAAATCAACGTAATCATAAGAGACGACTAGCGATAAAGAATGAAGCTCTACTAACGGTCATCTGCGATAAAAATTGAGGCTTGTCTATCATTCTTCTGAAGGCTATTCATGGTATAGTCGACCTTATTTAATCTTTTCTATTTTAGATTTTATGGTCGTACTAGCAAGAGGGGTATAGTTCCCTGATTGACTTTATACCCTTGAAGCTTAAAATGCATGTCATATAGCTAAGGTGATTGTTTAACTTATTCTACATAGCTTTGAATATATGCTACACAGTCCGTGACGAGGATTGATACCCGAGCTAGTTCAAATAAATGCACGTCTAGTTCAAGGCAGATTCGAACCAGATGAGTATCAGTTGATATGGACTCAAGCTGCTCCGAGAAGCACGGACACATGATCGCAAGCTTTACGTGATCAAAACGCAGATGGTACGCGGTCAGAAGCCCGTATGAGAATACGCAGATGGAAGGCTGCAGATAGTGCGCAGTCAGATAACTACAAACAACGCGTGGTCAGAACACCTTCGACCAGGAAACGCGAGATTGCTCAGTCCCTACAACAGGGATATCCCGAGTATCCCGAAGATTCTTCCACGTATGGAGACAACCGTCAGGAGGTTAATACATGTAGTTATTCCTTAATAACACGTCTTAAGCCTGCGTGGAGGTTAAGGGCAGTTACCGAAACTGCACCCGAGCGACTGTTCGATGCCGTTATGCCTTGGCACCCTTTCGACCAGTATAAGAGAGTAAGCCAATGCATCAGACGAGAAAAAAATGGAGGAGGAGATAAAAAGATCAACAGAAGACATTAAGCTAAGTTGAATAGCTTTTATAGGCCTTTTTCAATAGTATTTTTATCACCATACGGGAAAAATCTTCGCCTGTGAAAATTCTTCCTATAACCTTGTAATTTTCCTACATATAGTAAAATCCTAACAGGATGTAGGGCTATTATTCCCACCATCGAGGGCCCGAACCTGTCTAAATCTCTCTGTGTTCCAGTTAACTTTGGTTCATCATCCCTTCCCGGAGGGACACCCTGAAAGGTCTCACAACTCACAAAATTCTGCATAAGTTTGACTAAGGACCCCGAGTCTGAATCGTCGACAGCTGGCGCCCACCGTGGGGCCTTTCTCAAGGCATCCTAATTTTCATCCGGAGGTTCGCTGAATCATGGCTGGAGAATATGATTCCGAGAATGACTTCGATCTCGAGGATTATGCCCATATTTAGATGCCTTCTCCCAATGATCCCATTCCGATGGAGGAAACCAGATGTGAAGGCGTCCCGGAGGTCGATTCGACCACTCAGGTCATGTCTATCGACCAGGAGGCAACCAACGCAGAATCAGAACCTACTAAGGTTCTCAATGCATCAAATGTTGAATCCGGTCCATCACACGACCCTACTAAGGGGAAGAATGATGTTGACCAGAAAATCAGCCCGGGGAGGTTTGACCCTGATAACCTCCATCGTCTCTTTGATTTCGAGTCTAACTCGGAACAAACGGAGATGTTTTCTCCCTCGGCGACCTCGCTCCCTAGACAGTTCGCTGCCTTATCGGAAGAGACTCCCGATCAACAGGCTGCTAGGGAAGAGCAGGAACGCAAACAGAAGGAAGATCAAGATCGCGAGCAACAAGACAACGAACTTCGTAGAACAGCCCTAGAGGCTCTTCAAAATGCGCAGGCTCGTTACGATGCTGCTCCGAGCTATTCCCGGCGATCGCGTGGTCGCAGACGCGACCAGACACCGTCCTTACCCCCGGAGCGTTTCCCGGCGGACGAAGAAATGGTAACACCTGGTGCCCCTAGGAGAAGTACGCATGGCCTACTTCGATCTATCGCAGAGGTCATGCGTAATTTTCCTCCTACGGTCACAGATGCGCAGAAACCGGCCTTCACTAGAATCTTGGCGGAAAGGTTGGACGAGGTCGCATCGGAGGCAACCCCGATGGCTTCTTCCCGGTCAGTGACGCACTCCCATAACCGAGAGCACCCTAACTCTGGTTCTGGCAGACGGAGTCACCCGCCACCCATACCATCTCGACAGGACAAATCTAGATGGGCGCAGGATTCTCGTGATAGGGAACGAATTCCTGTCCACTCTCGTATGGGGCCACGAGTGGCTTCTCCATTGCGTGGGGTTGCCCGTGATCAGATCGAGAGCCACAGGACAATTCACGGTCCCAATGTTGGTTGTAAAGCTTTCTTGCCCGGCCTTTGTGCGGTCGTTTGGCCAGACAAGTTTAAACCAGGAGCCATAGAGAGGTTTGATGGAACTCAGAACCCGTCCGAGTTCCTCCAAATCTACATTACTGCCATCCAAGCGGCAGGCGGCGATGACCGGGTCATGGCCAACTACCTGCCAACAGTCCTCGAAGGACCGGCAAGAACCTAATTGTTTAACCAACCCGAAGGTTCAATCTATAACTAGGAAATGTTGTGTGATGCCATCCTCAGCAATTTCCAAAATTGTTATCAGAAGCTGGGTAAAGAGAACGGCCTCCATCGATTACGACAAACTTTGACCGAAACTCTTTGTCAGTTTGTCAAGAGATTTGTCGGGGTGAGAAATACCATCCCGAACATATCTGATAGCTCCGTTATCGGGCATTTAAACTTGTCGTCCGATATCGGAGATTTACCGAAGATTTGCTCATCCATCCTCCTCGATCGGTAGCCGATCTCTTTGATATGGCTGACCGATATTCCGACGCAGCCGAGGCTGTCGAATGGAATCGGATGGTTGATAAAGGTAACCTACCGCCTCAGCCAGGTCTCAAGGACGTTAAAAGGGAGGATTCAAGCAAGAAGCCAGAATCTTCCTCAACTGGCAGGTCGAAGAGTCGAAAAGGAGTCGATCTGGACAGTACCGAGAGGTCGCGGTCGCAGAGAAACCTTCACCGACCAAAGGTAACAACCGTTCGTTTAGAAATAAAACTGCTTCTGGTGGTCATGGTACCGACCAGCCAAAGAAGTTGACTAGCCCGCAGGAAGGCAAGAAGTGGTGTCCGCTCCACAACTCCGCTGGCCACGACCTCAAAAATTTCATGAGTTGGTTGAAGCAGTTAGATGACTTCTACCAGGGGATTGGACCTATGCCGACCTTACCCACTAAGGAACAAGCATGCGGGTTAAGAGACACCGACGGGGACGAAAAGATGTCTTACCAGGTACCTCGTAATCATGTTAATGTTATTTTCGGAGGTTCCTCCTCTTTCGTTTCTAAGAGGCAATTTAAAGCTTTTTATCGAGAGGTTAACCAAACGGAAAGCTCCCTTGGTGAACCTCAGTACCCCCGTTGGTCGGACACACCTTTGACATTTGATCGCTCTGATTGTCCGGTGGGGCTCACTCGACCATTGAGGCTTCCTCTGGTCATTACCCCGATTATCAGTAATGCGAGAGTCGAAAGGGTTCTGATCGATGGAGGTAGCTCCTTGGACATTCTATTGGTCAAGGCGCTCGACGAGATGTAGATTCCTTGTTCGAAAATCAAGCCCATAATCCATCAGTTTTATTGGATAATTCCTGGTCCCTCCATGATGCCATTGAGACAGGTGGTCCTCCCGGTCACACTGGGAGAACCAGATAACTTCCGAACAGAATAAGTTACTTTTGATGTAATTGATTGTGATTCGGCTTACAACGCAATCTTTGGCAGGCCAACTCTTGCTAAGTTCATGATGGCAACGCACTATGCTTATCAGTGCGGCAAGTTGCCTGGCCCCAAAGGTGTCATCTCGATCTGAGGCAGTCGCAACGTGGCATTGACGTGTGACTGGCTATCCCTGGTGATGGTGGACCAACTTCCCCTCCGGGACGCTCTAGTCGCCACAATCTCTGCTGACACGATCAAGGCTGCTTCTCGACCAGACGAGAAACTTAAACTGGTTCCATTGTACCCAGATGATCCATCCCAGACAATCCGGGTTGGATCAGGCCTAGATGACAAATAGGAACTCGAGCTCATTGCTTTCCTCCGGGCTAATGCAGATGTGTTTGCGTGGAAGCCATCCGACATGCCCGAGGTCCCAAGGGAAGTAATCGAGCACAGGTTAGCAATTTGACCTGGACAGCGACCTATAAAGCAAAAGCTCAGGCGTTTTGCTGTTGACCGACAGGAAGCCATCCGAGAGGAGTTGGACAAACTCCTAAAGGCCGGGTTTATTCGCGAGGTCGATCGCCCGGAATGGCTTGCAAATCCGGTCATGGTCCGCAAGTCAAATGGTAAGTAGCGCATGTGCGTCGACTACACCAGCCTCAATAGTGCCTGTCCAAAGGATGACTTCCCCTTCCCCGCATCGATCAGCTGGTTGATTCTACTGCGGGTTGCGAACTGATGAGTTCCCTGGACGCTTACTCAGGATATCATCAAATTAGCATGGCAGAAGAAGATGAAGAGAAGACTGCCTTCATCACCCCGTTCGGCACCTACTGCTACGTCATAATGCCGTTCGGTCTCAAGAACGCAGGTTCCACGTACAAGCGCTTGATGAAAAAGACCTTTGTCTCCCAGATGGGGCGTAATCTTGAAGCTTACGTAGACGACTTGGTTGTAAAAAGCACCAAAAGATTGTCTCATTTAAAGGATCTCGCTGAATCCTTCTGTAATTTAAATCGATTTGGAATAAAATTAAACCTGGAGAAATGTTCTTTCGCGGTCTCTTCAGGAAAACTTCTTGGGTTTCTTGTTTGTTCCAGGGGAATCGAAGTCAATCCTGGAAAAATCAGGGCTATCGAACAGATGCGGTCTCCATCAACCATCAAGGATGTTCAGCGCCTAGCAGGTCGCATGGCGGCCTTGAGCCAGTTCATATCGCGACTAGGCGAAAGGGGACTACCTTTCTTCAAAGCCCTGCGCAAACATCATAACTTTACATGGTCCGATGAGGCCGAAAAGGCATTTCAGGAGGTAAAAGTATATCTATCCAGTCCGCCGGTCTTGGTGTCTCCCGACAAAGGAGAACCATTACTTCTCTACTTGGCGGCCACGCCATATGCGGTCAGCGCTGTCCTGATCGTGGATAGAGAAGGTATATACAGAATCGTCTACTATGTAAGCAAAGTACTTCATGGTCCTAAAGAGCGATACCCTGAGGTCCAGAAGATACTTTACGCACTACTGATGGCTTCCTCTAAGCTACGACATTACTTCCAAGCACATAAGATCACAGTACCCTCATCTTTTCCATTGGGGGATATTGTCTGCAATCCGGAGAAATCTGGTCGAATCGCAAAATGGGCTATCGAACTCAGTGCATCGATATCCATTTCACACCCCGCACTGCGGTTAAATCCCATGTCCTGGCCGACTTCATAGTCGAATGGACTAATCCTGAGCCACCCGTGCAGGTGTCCGAAGAATTGGAATGCCCCGATTACTAGACAATGTACTTTGACGGTTCTCGTAGTTTTCAACACTCGGGGGCTGGAGTGGTCTTAGTTATGCCTCAGGGTTAACTGCTGAAGTTTGTCTTTCACCTACACTTTGTTGCAACCAACAACGCAGCAGAGTATGAAGGTCTTCTTGCAGGGCTCCAGGCAGCAAAATTCCTCGGAGTCTGTCGATTAGTGGTGAGGGGAGACTCACAGCTGGTCGTAAACCAGGTAAACAAGGAGTACAGCACCTCCGATGAGACAATGGCTCATTACCTGGGGGAAGTGAGGAGATTGGAAAAACACTTCAGTCATTTCGAAGTCTAATACATCCCGCGAAAGGACAACATTCTCGCAAACCAATTATCCAAAATTGGGTCCTCACGCACATCCGCTTCGGTAGGAGTGTTTGTTGAACACTTGGAACATCCTTCGATTATGACTTCAGTCGAGGATGATCCGGTAACAGTCTGCGTTACCAACTTCGGACAGGAACGGGATTGGACTCATCCATTGAGGGTCTATCTCGAACATGGGACCTTGCTCGAGGATGAAACCGAAAGCGATCGGTTAGTTCGAAAAGTGCGTCTGTACAAACTCATAGAAGGAGTTTTGTATAGAAAAGGTACTCAGGGAGTATTTATGCGCTGCGTATCTCAGGAATAAGGAAAATCCTTCTTGAGAGAAATTCATGATGGTGTATGCGGTGCGCACGCGTCATATCAAATACTGGTCGGAAAGGTTTTCCGACAAGGATTTTATTGGTCTTCGGCACTCGATGATGCCAAGCACATGGTCAAGACATGTCCTCAGTATCAATTTCATGCAAGACAGGTTCATCAACCTGCCTATGCCTTACAAACCATTCCCCTTGCATGGCCTTTCACAGTCTGGAGGATGGACATTGTCGGTCCTATACCACAAGCGGCCAATGGATACAAGTTCCTATTCGTAGCCATTGACACGTTTATGAAGTGGATTGAAGCCGAACCGGTACGAAATATTACCGCAGCTGCAGCACAAAAGTTCTTCCACAAGAACATTGTTGCTCAATTCGGTGTTGACGAGGATCGACACCCGAGTCAGTTCAAATGAATGCACAACTGGTTCAGGATAGATTCGAACCAGACACGTGCCTGGCGGTGCGAACTCAAGTCATTCTGAGGAGTACCAGCCCGAGGTCGTAGTCCTTACGCGATCAGACCGCAGCTAGTGTGCGGTCAGGAGTCCGTATGTTGTGCGCGGACAGAAGGCTGAAGATGTTGCGCAGTCAGCCAACATCGCGCGGTCAGAACTCTTTCGACCAGGGAACGTGGGAATATTCTCTCCCTATAACAGGAATATCCCAAGTATCCCGAAGATTCTTCCACGTAGAGGAACAACCGTCAGGAGGTTAATACGTGCAGTTATCCACAAGTAACACGTGTTAAACCTGCATGGGAGTTAAGAGTGGTTCTCTAAACCGCATCCAAGCAACCGTTTGATGCTGTTATGACTTGGCGCCCTTTCGACCAGTATAAAAGGGCGGCATGGTGTATCAAACAGGACAGAGAGAGATCGAAGGATCACGAGATACAACACATCTCACTTGAAGAATCAAATAGCCAAGATTACGACTTAGATTAGATAGCTTCCGTAAGCCTTCCAGGTTTCATTTTGTACACTCATACGGGGAAAACCTTCGCCTGTGAAGGTCTTTTCCCGTCACTTTGTAACTCTTTACTACACATAGTGCAATCCCAACAGGATGTAGGGCTATTACTCCCACCATCGAGGGCCCGAACCTATATAAACTTCTCTGTGCTCCAGTTCTCCATAATTCTACATACCTTCCCGGAGGGTCACCCTGAAAGGTCTCACTATTTACAAATTCTGCATAAGTTCGGCTAAGGACCCCGAGTCTGAATCGTCGACAGCTGGCGCCCACCATGGGGCCTTTCTCAAGGCGTCCTAATTCTCATCCGGAGGTTCGCTGAAATATGGCTGGAGTATATGATTCTGAGAACGATTTCGATCTCGAGGATTATGCTCACATTCCAATGCCTTCTCCAAGTGACCCTGTTCCGATGGAGGAGGTTGGAGGCGAAAATCTTCCAGAGGTCGAATCGTCTCTCCAGGTCATGTCCATCGACCAGGGAGCGACTAGCACAAGGTCAGAACCCATCGAGGTTCTTAATGCGCTAGAGGGTGAGTCCGGTCCGTCATACGCCCCTGCTGAGGGGAGGGATGATATCGACCAGGAAATCAGCCCGGGGAGATTCGACCCTGACAACCTCCACCGTCTCTTTGATTTCGAGTCCGACTCAGAACAAACCGAGATGTTTTCTCCATCGGCGACCTCTCTCCCTAGACAGTTTGCTGCCTTATCAGAGGAAACTCCTGATCAACAGGCTGCTAGGGAAGAACAGGAACGCAAACAGAAGGAGGATCAAGATCTCGAGCGACAAAACAACGAACTACGCAGAACTGCCCTAGAGGCTCTTCAAGATGCGCAGGCTCGTTACGATGCTGCCCTGAGTTCTTCCCGACGATCACGTGGTCGCAGACGCGACCAGACCCCTTCTTTGCCTCTGGAGCGTTTCCCGGTGGACGAAAAACGGTAACACCTGGTGCCCCTAGGAGAAGTACACATGGTCGATTGCGATCTATCGCGGAAGTCATGCGTAATTTCCCTCCTACGGTCACGGATGCGCAGAAACCGGCCTTCACCAGAATCCTGGCGGAAAGATTGGACGAGGTCGCATCTGAGGCGACCCCAACAGCCTCTTCCCGGTCGGTAACACGTTCCCGCGAGTGGGAGTATTCTCACTCTAGTTCTGGTCGACGAAGTTACCCCCCGCCCGTACCATCCCCCCGGGACAGGTCCAGGCGAGCGCAGGATTCTCGTGGTAGGGATCGAGTCCCTGTCCACTCTTGTTTGGGACCGCGGATAACTTCACCATTGCGTGAAGTCGCTCGTGATCCAGTCGAAAGTCACAGGACAGTTCACAGTCCCTACGTTGGTTGTAAAGCTTTCTCGCCCGGCCTTCGTGCGATCGTTTGGCCTGATAAGTTTCGACCAGGGGCCATAGAAAGGTTCGACGGAACTCAGAACCCATCCGAGTTCCTTCAAATCTATATCACTGCCATCCAAGCGGCAGGAGGCGATGACCGGGTCATGGCCAACTACCTGCTTACAGTCCTTGAAGGATCGGCTAGAACTTGGCTGTTTAATCAGCCCGAGGGTTCTATCTACAATTGGGAAATACTGTGTGACGCTATCCTCAGCAATTTCCAAAATTGTTATCAAAAGCCAGGTAAAGAGGATGACCTCCATCGACTACGACAAACTTCGACCGAAACCCTTCGTCAGTTTGTCAAGAGATTTGTCGGGATGAGAAATACCATCCCGAACATATCTGACAGCTCCGTTATTAGGGCATTTAAACATGCCGTTCGATATCGGAGATTCACCGAAGACTTGCTCATCTATCCTCCTCGATCAGTGGCCGTTCTTTTTGATATGGCCGATCGATACTCCGACGCGGCCGAAGCGGTCGAATGGAACCGGATGGTCGATAAAGGTAACCTACCGCCCCAACCAAGTTTCAAGGACGCTAGGAAAGAAGATTCAAGCAAGAAGCCAGAATCTTCGTCGGGCGGAAAGTCGAAGAAGTCGAAGAGGAACCGTTCTGGACAGTACCGCGAGGTCGCAGTTGCAGAAAAGCCTCCTTCGACTAAAGGTAACAAACTTTCATTTAAGAATAAAACTGCTTCTGGCGGTCGTAGTGCCGACCAGCCAGAAAAGTCAACTAATCCGCAGGAAGGCAAGAAGTGGTGTCCACTCCACAACTCCGCAGGCCACGACCTCAAGAACTACAGGAGTTGGTTGAAGCAGTTAGATGACTTCTACCAGGGAGTTGGACCAATGCCGACCTTACCGACTAAGGAACAAGCATGTGGACTTAGAGACGCTGACGGCGATGAAGAGATGTCTTACCAGGTACCTCACAATCATATTAATATTATTTTTGGAGGTTCCTCCTCTTTTGTTTCTAAAAGGCAGTTTAAAGCCTTTTATCGAGAGGTTAACCAAACGGAGACATCCCTTGGTGAACCTCAATACCCCCGTTGGTCGGATACACCTTTGACATTTGATCGCGCTGATTGTCCCGCGGGGCTTACTCGATCATTGAGGCTTCCTCTAGTCATTACCCCGATCATCAGTAATGCGAGAGTCGAAAGAGTCCTGATCGATGGAGGGAGCTCCCTTGACATTTTACTGGTCAAGGCACTCAACGAGATGCAAATTCCTCGTTCGAAGATTAAGCCCATAATCCATCCGTTTTATGGGATAATTCCTGGCCCTTCCATGATGCCGTTGGGACAGGTGGTCCTCCCGGTCACACTGGGAGAACCGGATAACTTCCGAACAGAATTGGTTACTTTTGACGTAATTGATTGTGATTCGGCTTACAATGCAATCTTTGGCAGGCCAACTCTTGCTAAGTTCATGATGGCAACGCACTATGCTTATCAGTGCGGCAAATTGCCTAGCCCCAAAGGTGTCATCTCGGTCCGAGGCAGTCGCAACGTGGCACTAACGTGCAACCGGCTATCTCTGGAGATGGTCGACCAACTTCTCCTCCGGGACGCTCAGGTTGCCACTGCCGCCACCGACGAGATCAAGGCTCCTCCCCGACCAGATAAGAAACTCAAACTAGTTCCATTGTACCCAGATGATCCATCTAAGACAATTCAGGTCAGATCAGGCCTGGATGACAAATAGGAACTCGAACTCATTACTTTCCTCCGAGCTAACGCAGATGTGTTTGCGTGGAAACCATCCGACATGCCCGGTGTCCCAAGGGAAGTAATCGAGCACAGGTAAGCAATTCGACCTGGACAGCGACCAATAAAGCAAAAGCTCAAGCGTTTTGCTGTTGACCGACAGGAAGCCATCCGAGAGGAGTTGGACAAACTCCTAAAGGCCGGATTTATTCGTGAGGTCGATCACCCGGAATGGCTCGCCAATCCGGTCATGGTCCGCAAGTCAAATGGCAAGTGGCGCATGTGCGTCGACTACACTAGCCTCAACAGTGCCTGTCGGAAGGATGACTTTCCCCTTCCTCGCATCGACCAGCTGGTCGACTCAACTGCGGGCTGCGAACTGATGAGCTTCCTGGACGCTTACTCAGTATATCATCAAATTAGCATGGCAAAAGAAGATGAAGAGAAAACTACCTTCATCACCCCGTTCGGCACCTACTGCTACGTCAGAATGCCGTTCGGTCTCAAGAACGTAGGTTCCACGTAGCAGCGCTTGATGCAAAAGACCTTTCTTTCCCAGATAGGGCGTAATCTCGAAGCATATGTAGACGACTTGGTTGTAAAAAGTACCAAGAGATTGTCTCATTTGGACGATCTCGCTGAAACCTTTTGTAATTTGAATCGCTTTGGAATAAAGTTGTATCTAGAGAAATGCTCTTTTGGGGTTTCTTCAGGAAAACTTCTTGGTTTCCTTGTTTGTTCCAGAGGCATTGAGGTCAATCCTGAGAAAATCAGGGCCATCGAACAAATGAGGTCGCCCTCGACCATGAAAGATGTTCAACGCCTGGCTGGTCGCATGGCGGCCTTAAGTCGTTTCATATCGCGACTAGGCGAAAGGGGATTACCTTTCTTCAAAGCCTTGCGGAAGCATCACAATTTCACATGATCCGATGAGGCCGAAAAAGCATTTCAGGAGGTAAAAACATATTTATCCAGGCCGCTAGTATTGGTGTCTCCCGACAAAGGAGAACCATTGCTTCTCTATTTGGCGGCCACCCCACACGCGGTCAGCGCTGTCCTGATCGCGGATAGGGAAGGGATACACAAACCCGTCTACTATGTAAGCGAGGTACTTCATGGTCCTAAGGAGCGATACCCTGAGGTCCAGAAGATACTTTACGCGCTACTGATGGCTTCCCGTAAGCTACGACATTACTTTCAAGCTCACAAGATCACAATGCCCTCCTCCTTTCCTCTGGGGGATATTGTCCGAAATCCAGAGAAATCTGGTCGAATTGCCAAATGGGCGGTCGAGCTTGGTGCTTTTGACATCCATTTCACGCCCCACACGGCAGTTAAGTCTCAGGTTTTGGTCGACTTTGTGGTTGAATGGACCAACCCTGAGCCACCCGTGCAGGTGTCCGAGGAATTGGAATGCCCTGATCATTGGACAATGTACTTCGACGGTTCCCGTAGTTTCCAACACTCGGGGGCTGGAGTGGCCTTAGTTATGTCTCAGGGCGAACAGCTTAAGTATGTCATCCAACTACACTTTGTTGCGACCAACAACGCAGCAGAGTATGAAGGTCTTCTTGCAGGGCTCCGGGCAGCAAAATTCCTCGGAGTCCGTCGATTAGTGGTGAGGGGAGACTCACAGCTAGTCGTAAACCAGGTAAACAAGGAGTACAGCACCTCCGATGAGACAATGGCTCATTACCAGGGGGAAGTGAGGAGATTGGAAAAACACTTCAGTCATTTCGAAGTCCAATACATCCCGCGAAAGAACAACATTCTCGCAGACCAATTATCCAAAATTGGGTCCTCACGCACATCCGCTCCGGCAGGAGTGTTCATTGAACACTTGGACCGTCCTTCGATCATGACTTCGGTCGAGGATGATCCGGTAACAGCCTGCGTTACCAACCTCGGTCAGGAACAGGATTGGACTCATCCATTGAGAGTCTATCTTGAACATGGGACCCTACCCGAGGATGAAACCGAAAGCGATCGGTTGATTCGAAAAGCGCGTCTGTACAAGCTCATAGAGGGAGTTTTGTATAGAAAGGGTACTCAAGGAGTATTCATGCGCTGCATATCTCAGGAGGAAGGTAAATCCCTCTTGAAAGAAATACATGACGGTGTGTGCGGTGCGCACGCGTCATATCGCACGCTGGTCGGAAAAGCTTTTCGACAGGGATTCTACTGGCCTTTGGCACTCGATGATGCCAAGCACATGGTCAAAATGTGTCCTCAGTGTCAGTTCCACGCGAGACAGGTTCATCAACCTGCCTATGCGTTACAAACCATTCCCCTCACATGGCCTTTTGAGGTCTGGGGGATGGATATAGTTGGTCCTATGCCACAAGCGGTCAATGGGTACAAGTTTCTGTTCGTAACCATTGACACGTTTACAAAGTGGATTGAGGCCGAACTAGTATGAAATATTACCGCATCAGCAGCACAAAAGTTCTTCCATAAGAACATTGTTGCTCGATTCGGTGTTTCAAATCGTCTCATCACAGACAATGGTTCTCAGTTCGCCAGTGGTCTTTTTTGGACTACTGCGATCAGATTGGGACCAAGGTGTGCTTTGCTTCTGTGGCACATCCACAGAGCAATGGTGCCATGGAACGGGCCAACGGGCAGATACTGCAAGGCATCAAGAAGCATGTTTTTGATCGCCTTAAGACTCGCTCGGGGGCTTGGGCTGACGAGCTCTACACCATTCTATGGGCACTGCGAACTACCTCTAGTCGAGCCACCGGTGTGACGCCCTTCCATCTGGTCTATGGGGCCGAGGCTGTGCTGCCTATGGAAGTTAATATTGGATCTGTTTGGACAGAGCAATTTGAGCGAGTTGATCAGGCCGAACAGCGATCACAGGATCTCATCCTCTTAGAAGAAAGGCGTGATCGCGCTTTGATCAAGTCCGCGGCATACTTGCAAGCTTTGCGCAAGTACCATAACAAAAGGGTGCGACCACGTAGTCTTAACGTGGGCGACCTGGTTTTACAAATAATTCAAGGCCAGTCTAATCGCAACAAATTCTCCCCAAAGTGGGAAGGCCCTTACACTGTTGTCTCAGTGCCGTGACCAGGATCAGCGCGATTAGCCATGGAGGATGGCTGAATTCTGTCCAATACATGGAACATCGATCAACTACGCAAGTTCTACGTGTAAGTACTCAATCCCTTTTCCTGTTCAAGTAGCATTTTTTCATAAAACAAAAAGTCTTTTGGTTTCATACGATGAACATTTCCCTTCATGCCCATGTGTCACGAATTTGACTCGGGGGCTGGTCGCCGGCGGTTAGATCATTACAACGTTCTAGTCGGATTCGCTGGCTGATCTCATGACCGCTTCCAGAAAAGTCACTCCTAAATAAGCCGTTTTTCAACGCATACGGGGCTTTCTGGTAAGTTCTTGGTCATCTGAGTGGCTGCCGGTTTGCAACAAGATTAGGTGCTACATTCATCATAATTGCTGGTCCGATCGCACACCTCTGGTCGTTACACTTGTACTTCTCCTGTGTTTATAATACTAAGCCTTCAGTATCTATAATCACAGGCGAGGGCTAGGGGGATATGCTTATAATATGAAACAACAAAAAACAAGAATACATCTATTTTCTTTCAAAAAACAATTTGTACATGCATTGCATTCTGCATGTTATATCTGTACAGTTGTAGGGATTATGCAATCCCGAGCTCGGTCAGGAGTTTATCTACAAGGGGGGTGATCTCCTCCATGATCGACTCCCGTTGTTCTTCACTCTCAATCTCTACCGGTCCCACCAGTGGATCCAGATCCGTATCTGGGCCATGGTGGAGACGAAACCGGCAGAGAATGGCGGAGGCTGCTGATCGAACCCTGGTTCTGATCGCCTCTTCCCGTCGCCGTGTATCTTCAGGAAGATACTCGAGAAGTGACTCCGCTTGGGCCATGACTAGTGTAGACCAGTCACTCGAACTGAGGTCATCCTTTGTGGTGTCAACCACATCAGCCCTCAGGAGACGGGCCACCATCTTTAGCTTTTCATAGATGGATTGGCTCAGGTCTCTGTTCGCCTTTTGGGCAGAGTTAATGCAGCACTGGAGGATCGCCTTGACCTGACCAAGTCGTTTTATTTGACTTGCTTGCGCTGTAGTAACAAGAGTGTTACTCACAAATTATGAATTCAAGTCTTCCTAGTCGGGAATCGACTTACCAGAGAGTTCTGACCGCAACCTATTGAGCTCGACCTCTTGCTTCGAAACCACAAAGATCGACATGAGCTTGGTCGCGGCCAGCTCCCTCTTCAGAGATGCAACCTCCCTGTGACAGAAGAACTGGTTGTCATAACAAATTTTTACTTATACAAATTAGAGGGCATTTATCCTTACTTGCGCAAGCAGTCACTTTCTTTTTGAATGGCCTCGACGCTCGCTACCATAGCGATCGATCTGGCCGTCATCCGGGATAATTCCTGTGATACAAAGAGAAGTCAAAGCTGTCCTATGCACAATTCAGGTACCAAAAGAAGTGTTCATCATACCTGTGTATACTCCCGAAACGAAACATCCTCCGGGATGGCGGGAGGTCTAGTCGAGGGACCCGTCGCGACCTCAACAGGAGCAGCAGGCGGATGTGCCTACTGCGCATCGGTCGCAGTTGCTGTTGCTGGTAACTGGGTATCTGCGCCCGACTCATCCCCGACGGTCTGAAAGGCTTCCTGGACTAGAGGGACAGAGCGCTCCTCACTGGAGGCTCCGGCACCAGTAGCAACTTCAACCCTCCCCGGGGCGGCTGAAGAGCTTGGCGCTACCTCTTTACGCCTACAGAGGAAGAAGGAGTGGACGATTACATTAGTAGTAGCCACAATTCGATCCGGAATAACCAGAATGGGGTTCTTACCTTATTTGAAATCCCATCAGCCTCTGGGATTTCAGGGAAGGCTCCCCTTGAGAAAGAGGACAGTCACTGTCTGTCCTAGTCTTCCTCTTTGTGAACAGGGCTTTTTCTCCCTATGAGTGTTCTCCTGTGAGTACATTCATAAGGGATAATAAAGACTTGAGTGGTAAGAATTCATACCTAGGTAACCTGCCCGGTTGGCAGGGGTGTGTCCGAAGGCCTGGGTGGCTCTTGGACTGCTGGAGCCGGCACTTCATCTGCGACTCTCGCGGGGTCTTGTTCGGACATCTCCTCTCCTGTCCACAAGAGTGGAGGATTTTCCTCCCTGGGACTCACAGGAGTTGCAGGGGGAAGTCCTTCTCCCTGTATAAGTGTTAATTCGATAAACACGTGTACAGAGGAAATTGAGAGGATAAGACCATGAGGAAATCTTACCGTGGTCGTCCCTTCGACCAGGGAGGGAGAAGAAACTGACCCTGAAGCCTCTGGGGCTTTCGGTGGCTGCGGGGTCTGCTGCTGTTGTTTCTGTTTCTGTGGAATGAGGTGGAGTCTCGCCAGATGGGGAGTTTGCCATCTTCCTCCTCCGGCAGATCAGGGGAACATCATCTTCCTCCTCCTCCTCGCTCCTCTCGCCCTGTACGACGAAGAAATGATTCCAGTTTGTACCTGGAAGAACGGGAGGTACGTGATATCTTACCGTAGTCTTCCTTGCGGTAGGAGGAACGCTCCGTGAAGACCCCTCCCCAAGAGTTTGCTTGGATTTCTTGGGGGCAGGATTCCTCGTCCTGGGCTTCGAGGAGATCTTCTTCATGTTCTTCACCGTCGGCTTTCCCAGGGAACCGACGTTTTCGCTCAGGAATGTCGCCTCGGCGAATCTCCCCAAGAGCTGTTTTCGTCCCGGCAAATTTGTCAGCGCTGGGCATATATAAGACCTGCGAATAGGAGCTGAGTGGAAGATAACATACCTTTCGGCGCTTCTGTTTGAGGTCGTCACCAGTGTGAACCAAGCTCTATGGGCGAGGCGATCCCTTGGGGCCCTTCACTTCAACGTTGTAGGCCCTGAGGAGGTAATTTCTCCGCCTCTCGTCCTTGGAGGAAGGCAGGACTGTTCCCAGAAGATCAGTCAGAAAACATATAACAAGAATATGGGGTTTCGGTGTCGAAATCACATACCTTCGTTGTAGTCCAGGGTATTGTCTGCCATGGACTTAATCTCCCAAGCCGGATGAGCCCTTTCATGCAGGGGGCTCACCTGGTTCTTCACAAAGTCGCGGATGACATTGCGAGCCGTTAGTCCCTGTTGGACTAGGTGAAGAATTACCTCGGCGTGCTTCATGAACTCAGCATTCATCGCCGGGGGGAGTCCAACTCGCTCGGCTTCTCTGGCCGCGAGTTCTCGAACCACAACCCTCTCTCAGACGGAGGGGTGCAGTAAAACCACTTCTGGTGCCACCCGTGCACCGAATCCCGCAGGGGTGGGAAAGGATACTCCTTCTTCTCCCTTAGCCGGAAGTAAATACATCCGGCGGCGTTGGCGCTCTTTGACCACACCGTATAGTAGAAACGTCGGAAGAGATCCACGCTGGGATACACTCCGACGTATGCTTCACATAGATGCTGGAACACCGCCAGAATCAGGACCGCATTTGGGTGAAGGTTGATCAACTCCAACCCATAATGCTCGAGGATGTCCTTCAGGAACCGACTCTCGGGGAATCGGAACCCGCAGCGCATGTATTCCTCGAAGACCACCAGTTCGCCATCTCCAACGACTGGGGTTTCTTGTTCCTTCTCCGCGGGCCGCCAGTTGATTAGCAGCCGCGGAGGGAGGATCTCCTCCTTCTCCAGCGCCAGTAGACTCTCCTCGGAATGGTGGATCGATCTGCTCCAAGACGCCATTTCTTGTGAGAAATCGGGAGAAAAGTTGGCGACTTTGGGGAAGACGGAGGCTAAGAAGAATGAGGGTTTTGTGCGGCGGAAGTATTGAGGAAGGGTTTTTGGCTGTGTGGCTTCCTCAAGAAGCTAACTGTTCCTTTTATAGACCTGAGGAGGCGCACTAATGTGAGTAACGTTCCACTCAAACGTTCCACTTAATATTTTATTCATTTCCCATAATGGATACTATCTCTGGCGGACCCGTTAAAGTGTTCCTGGTATCGGATCTGAAACAAAAAGGACTTCTTTGTTTCGAGATTTGAAGATACAAAATCATGAAATGTTCTCAAGGGTTTTCGGAGGACATTTTCCTTCATGTGCCTTGTAAATTTTCATGAAAATATCCTATGACTAAGTTTTTGGACGTACCGATATGTTTGATCAGATTACGGTATGGTTGGAACCATGTCTTCGACTAAGCTCCGATTCTAATCGAAGTGATGGTCTGATCGAGTTTCGGTTCTGATCGCAGTAATCTTTCGAAGTGAACTTTGGTTCTAACCGCGGCTTTAAGTTTGATCGCGATATCAGTGCTGGTCGCGATACTACTATAAAAACGCGATTTTGGTCGCAGAACTGAAGTTTATCTGTGTATGAGTAGTCGTAAAGACATTGCTTATGGCCATATTTTCGCACAGAAGATGTAAAGAATATTTATATGAAGAAAAAAAATTTTATTTCTTGCATTCTTTATGTCGCGCCCCGAAACTGGGACTACGACTACTCCTGAAGAGACCTAGCTCGCTGCAGCTAAACTCATATATGCATAGCATACACATACCCTTGACTTCCCAGGATAAGTCAAGCACAAGAGTATATTCACATTGCAACAGAGTAACTTACAAAATAGTTAAGCAGTGTGGCTTGCTGGCCTTGATATTACATAAGAAGATTACAATGCCTTCACGGCATACATGGTTTAGCAAAATAACATCTACACAGCAGAAGATAGGTGACCCACCCACAAAGAGAAGTGGACGGCAGAACAACACACATCAGGGCAATGACGGGACTGACGCTCCTCCTTCTGGATCCAAGAAGTTCTCCACGCCTTCATCTTGCTCATTGAACGCTCCATCTACTGATTTGTAGGTTGCAAGGGTGAGCACTTACGTACTCAGCAAGTCATAGGTAAGAGTAGATACATATAGTAGTGATGGTATGAACCTAGACTACTCAAGAATTATGGATGTTTATAAAATAATATTTTACTTTCATACCTCATCTCATGGCAGCACCTTTCATAATATAACATCATCATTCATGTTCACTAAATTATAGCACTACCGCGACACGTCGACACACGACAGCCCACGGCAGCACTCCTTATCATGACAACACATGTCATTTGGGTAATCTTGATTTAACACATTTTATTTAGAAAATAGTACTTGTGTCACACCCCGTGGATTTAATCCACCGCAGCAGACTCCTATAAACCCGGGAGCTCGGAGTATTCGAATACGTTTTCAACTCTGCAGAGAGGTACCAATTTACCCGCAAGATATTCCACTTTCAAGCCTTTCCTATCATAACAAAATGATTGGACCCCTGACTCACTTCATATTGTGAGCGGCAAGGTAGAAACAACAAGAACTTTTGTTATGTATCACTCACAATTCACCCCCGACCCTGTGGCTCTCCGCGAGACACAGTTGTGGTAGGCTGTACCCTAACCTCCACCCCTACATATATTTCCATTACTGGATCAACGTGCGAGATCACCTTCAGTGATATGTGTGGGAGCCGTCCTCCGTGCCCAAACGTGCATCACTACACAATTCCAGCAGGGGTGTCATGTGCGATCCACATAAGTACTTGTTCAGGCCTGTCCCATACCAGGCTTGCGGTTAGCACGTTGTTCATGCTACTAGATGCACAACACAAGGTTCTAGTCCTTATATGCCAGTGACCAGACCATCCACAACCCTGCACCTTCAGTGCCTGCATTCCTTCGTAGTTTAGCACCTCCAGTGCTACCACCATTCCATACCATTTTTCTAGTCACGGCTAGGGGTTTTATTTCATGAATATAAGTATATAAATACATATATAATAGTTCATAGCTCAAAACTTGTTTATTTCACATTTCACAGATAACCAGTCTAGTACTGCCAATTCATAAATCAACCATTCTCAATCTTTCACATGCAATATTATCTATATTCAAGGTTATGTTTTAGCAACATTTAAAATATAGGTTCAAGATGACCAAGGATATGACTTGCCTTCCGCGTCGTAAAATACAGCAGTTGATGACGGATCAACAGCGAAGTCCTCAAACTTAGCTTCTGGATCTGCTCGACGACAAACCAAACAATACACACAAATATTACTTAATATATTAAAATGATTTAGGATCTATATGCAGATATGCTCAACAAGAAAGATTGAACGATACTGGAGATAATTGAGATTACAAGCTGAACTGAGTTGAGATCTAGGGTTTCAAGGAATTGGCTAAGGATGGATGTTAGATGCTCTTAGGATCTCAAGGTTACAATAAGAACATCAGTTTTGTGGTTGGTTTAATCAAAAACAGCGAATGTCAGCAGATTGACATTCGGATCAAGGTTCTGACATAACTTCAAGGAAAACTAGAGAGCTTATCTCAAGTTATGACAGTAGAAGAAAATGTAGATCATAACTCTACAAATTCAGTGGACAAAGTGGCTTTCAAAATGCACAATCAGAAGTGGGTAAACAAGGCCAATGCCATTGGCTGGCATGCACTGAGATAGTGTCAAAAACTAGAGTTTGGCATAACATGCATTTCAAGGGCTCAAATCAAGTTGTGATAGAAGAAGAAAATGCTGATCACAACCTCAGGAATCTAAGAGACAATATGCCCAAAATGCACATCTGGAAGGGGGTGAAAAGGGCTAATGCCACTGACTGACATAGTTTGGCATTGATCTTGACATGGCCAGAAACTAGGGCTTGGCATAACTTTTGATCTAGGGCTCCAAATGATGCACCACTTTGTCTGGGACGTAGGCATTGATAACAGGAACAAATCATTCAATAGGATCCAAAGCTGAAAATGGCTGGAAGATGAAGAAATTCAAAGGAGAAGTGTGGTGGCGACACGGCACAGTGAAGCCACTGGACAAAATCTTGGCAAAGCTGTAACTTGAATTCTGGGCAGTTTCAGAGATCGAGATAGAAGACAAATATGCTCAGGAAGTTGAGGCACACCTGAATGACAAAGTGGATGAAGCTGAAACGGCCGGGAAAGGATTTCCAGTGAACTGTGCCGGAGAAGATGACATGAGATTTGGGGCTTTTTGATACAGGCCGAAAGAACTCGATTCCAAGCTTGAGGAGTGATAGAAGGGTAAGAGAAAGCTATCTGCACAATCAATTTGGCCGGAGGATGGCCGGTGTGGCCTGGCGACGATCGCCGGTTTCTAGAGAAGCTCAAAACTGGGGAAAACTTCAATTCGAGCTCAATCTGGAGATATTGATGCATAGGCTTGCTTCAAAAGGTTCACTGATCATTTTTCTTCACAGGTTCGAGAGTTGATTCGAAGTAAATTGGCCTGCATTGCCGGAACAGGGCAATCGAGATTTCCGGTGATCGCTGGCGATAAGATGCAAGGTAATCCAATTAGATGGTACACCACGATGAGGGAGATGAGCTATACCTTCTGGTGCTGTTAATTCGGTGAGAGGTGCAGCAGGGCGTGCTGGCACCGTGAGGCCTCAATCTGGACTCGCCGGAGAAGAAGACGACGGCGAGGAGATTTGGAAATTTGGCTAAGTCCTGGTGAAGGGGAGATGACACAGGGTACTAGTGGCTTAAATAGAGCAGAGGGCGAAGCTTGCAAGGATTAAGCAGCATTGAATTGGTGTCAGTTGACATGAGTTGCCGGGCGCAGATGCAACAACGGCGAGCGGTGACGCGACGGCGCACAGGCGAGGTGACTGCTGATCAAACTATTGCTTCATCGGGACGCAATGCTGTTGGGCGGTGCAAGGCAGTGGCGACAAGGGCTGCCAAGGCACAGCAACGTGGCAAAGAGTTGCTGACAACGGTCGCGCACGGGAGCAAGCTGTTCAACGACGTTGCCACGGCGATAGCTGGGGCGTGGACGCGTGTGCACATGCAAATTCAAGTGAGCACGAGCTCAGGCGAAGCGAGGCGTGGCCGGCGGCGAGCAAGCGCGGCGCAAACGCACGGCGAGCTTCTGGTCGTGCACAGCAGCTGCTGGTCGAATCAGGGCCGATTTGCAATTTCCAATTCTTGATTTGGACTGATCTGTAATTCTGGAGATTCGGAAGGTTTGATCTGATTTTGATTCTGCTGATTTGGCAAACTTGATTCAACAGATGATTTGGCACAGATTGAAGATAAAATTTGAAATGTTAGGATGATTTTTGATATGAACTGAAAATAGGGTATTTTAGGGTAATTGAAATCTAAATTTCAATTGATTTCGAATTCTGGGATTTAGGATGAGATTTTGGAATCTGAACAGAAGAGAAACTTGTGACAAATAGCATTTAGAAAAGATTTGCTGAAGAGATTTTGAGTTTGAAGTTAATCTGGAGATTTTAGCCTTTTTGGGTTTCCAGATATCAGGTAAAGGACTAATTTGCGATAACTCTTGGACTGATTTGCGAAAAAGGTCTAGATGGTGAAATCTGGCTGCCAACTTTTTGGATTAAGGTATTGGCATACCCTTGATCATAATCCAAGAATAATCTGATCTGAACTTTGGCTAAGATTTTGATTAAATCTGGATTTCTGAAACTTAGGGTAAAAGATATTTCTGTTTTCGAAAATAAAAAGGAGTTGAAAAATCTGGAAGTTAGAGATTGAATTGAATCTGGGTTCTGAAGGCTTTTAGATTTAGGATAACTGATAGATCAAATCTGGAAAGTCAGATCTTGACTTGGGGTCACAGGATAGATTTGGAGATTTTAGGGCTAGAACAGAATAAAGCTGAGGCTGATTTGGTTGATCTAGAAGAGACATATGCATGCATGATTTTTAAGAAAGAAACTTTTCACCCCAAAACTCAGGATGTTACACTTTACATACACAAGGGACATTGGCGACCAGAGCGTCGACCTGATCCGAAAGAAGTTTGTAAAGTTCTCCTAGGGACATATTGTTGTCAGTAGGATCTACACTGACGACCCCCAGAGAACTAGTAACTAATCTAAGCCTATCTACATCATCCCTAACAAGAGAAGCACTATTGTTCCTAATCAAATCGGAGAGTTCTCGCTGTTGCTGAGCGTGGTCCCTCTCTCGACGGAACTGGTGCGCCTCTTCACGGGATCTTTCAAAACATTCTGCCAGATGCAGAATCGCCGAAGACATCTCTTCGGTCTTCTTCTCCAAGGCTTCTTTTTCCCTTTGGAGAGTCTGTCCGAGAGAAGGAGGTGGGGTCTCAGCAAGTTGGTCGCTGGGGGCTCCAACAATTTTCGTCTCCTACATTTGCAAATGTTAGTTTTACTGACTATAACAAACAAGCAAAGGGAGACAGAAGTAATTACCAATCCTTGCAAGCGACAGGTTGGTATATGCATCTTGGAAAGTGGATCATCCGATAAAAGTGGATGATCACTGGATGGTGGAAGTGCAACCTTCCCACCATAAGATTGCTTCCCCAACACAAGTGGAAGGTCATCTGGTCGGGTAGTCACCGCTTGCCGACCAGAAAATCGATCACCCAAACAAAAATGGAGAGCATTGGGATGAAATGGAAAAGACTGAGGAGAACATCCCTCCAAAGGTGGAGATGAAAGTTCAATCTGCTTAGGTGCATGAGGAACAGAAGGAAGAAAGAACGATGTTGCGTCTTCTACCTTTGCTCTGCTGGAGGATCCCTCGTCAACCTTGGATTTCTTCCTTGAAGGAGATGGATCTTCAGGCATCTGAGGCCCTTGTTCGAAAACTTCCTCTTCATCACTCTCAATTTCGATGATGTTGTGGTCTGCCATCAAGGAGTGTATGAGGAGAAGGATGAAGGTAGCTTTGGAAGAAACTTAGCTGTGAGAAGAAGTTGTGGAGCTTTGTAATCCGAAGGCTTCGGTATTTATAGCCGCCAAGGTGACGGTTCGCCTTCCGAACGCCTCGGGTTTTTAAAGGCATTTACAATTTTACCTCGGGTTAAAAAAAGGTTTCAACAGCACCATCATTACCCATCACATAATACCCAGAGCCCGTCTCGGGGAACCAACCGTCACACTTAGTGTGCCACTAAGTGGAGGATTTGAAGCGTCAGGTTAAAAATCCGATGCATGTCTTAAAATTCGAAATAAACACGTCCCTTCGTTTTCTTCGAATTTGGGGGCTAGCTGATGAGGATTGACACCCAAGTCAGTTCAAATGAATGCACAACTGGTTCAGGATAGATTCGAACCAGACACGTGCCTGGCGGCTCGAACTCAAGTCATTTTGAGAAGTACCAGCCCAAGGTCGCAGTCCTTACGCGATCAGACCGCAGCTAGTGCGCGGTCAGGAGTCCGTATGTTGTGTGCGGACAGAAGGTTGAAGATGTTGCGCGGTCAGCTAACATCGCGCGGTCAGAACTCTTTCGACCAGGGAACGTGGGAATATTCTCTCTCTATAACAAGAATATCCCAAGTATCCCGAAGATTCTTTCACGTAGAGGAACAACCGTCAGGAGGTTAATACGTGCAGTTATCCACAAGTAACATGTGTTAAACCTGCGTGGGAGTTAAGAGCGGTTCTCTAAACCGCATCCAAGCAACCGTTTGATGCTGTTACGACTTGGCGCCTTTTCGACCAGTATAAAAGGGCGGCATGGTGTATCAAACAGAACAGAGAGAGATCGAAGGATCACGAGATACAACACATCTCACTTGAAGAATCAAATAGCCAAGATTACGGCTTAGATTAGATAGCTTCCATAAGCCCTCCAGGTTTCATTTTGTACACTCATACAGGGAAAATCTTCGCCTGTGAAGGACTTTTCCCGTCACTTTGTAACTCTTTACTACACATAGTGCAATCCCAACAGGACGTAGGGCTATTACTCCCACCATCGAAGGCCCGAACCTGTATAAACTTCTCTATGCTCCAGTTCTCCATAATTCTACATACCTTCCCGGAGGGTCACCCTGAAAGGTCTCACTATTTACAAATTCTGCATAAGTTCGGCTAAGGACCCCGAGTCCGAATCGTCGACAGGTGTTCCGAATCGTCTCATCACTGATAACTGTTCTCAGTTCGCTAGTGGTCTTTTTCTGGATTACTACGATCAGATTGGAACCAAGGTGTGCTTTGCTTCTGTAGCTCATCCGCAGAGCAATGGTGCCGTAGAACGTGCCAATGGGCAAATATTGCAAGGCATCAAAAAACGTGTTTTCGATCGCCTTAAGACAAGCTCGGGGGCTTGGCCAGATGAGCTCTACACTGTTCTATGGGCACTACGGACTACCTCTAGTCTAGCCACCGGTGAGACGCCTTTCCATCTGGTATATGGGGCTGAGGCTGTGTTACCTATGGAAATTAGTATTAGTTCTGTTCGGACAGATCAATTCGAACAAGTTGATCAGAGCGAACAGCGATTACAAGATCTCATCCTCCTAGAAGAAAAATGTGATCGAGCTTTGATCAAATCTGCGGTATACTTGCAAGCTTTGCACAAGTATCATAACAAAAGGGTGCGACCCCACAGTCTTCTCGTGGGCGATTTGGTTTTACGCAAAATACAAGACCAATCCAGTCGCAACAAGTTTTCCCCAAAATGGGAAGGCCCGTATATTGTTGTTTCGGTGCCGCGGCCAAGATCAGCTCGGTTAGCGATAGAGGATGGTCGGATCTTATCTAATACTTGGAACATCGACCAGCTACGCAAGTTCTACGTGTAAGTATCCAATCCCTTTTCCTTTTCAATTAGCATGATTTAACAAAACTAGTGCTTTTATTTGTTTTATATGTGGAGTATTCCTTTTTGCCCGTATGTTATGAGTTTGGTTCGGGGGCTGGTCGCCGATGGTTATATCGCCACAATACCCTAATCGGATTCGCTGGCCGATCTCATGATCACTTTCAGACAAGACACCCCTCAATAAGCCGTTTCTCGACACACACGGGGCTTGCTGGTATGTCCTTGGTCATCAGAGTGGCTGCCTGTTTGCAACAAGGTTGGGCATTGTATTGAATATGATTATTTTCCTGGTCGAGTATTCTTGGTCATCGTTACACTCATATCTTTCCTGTGCTTATAATACTAAGTCTTCAATATTATAATCACAGGCGGGGGCTAGGGGAATGTGGTCGCAATATGAAACAAAAAGAAGTGCTTCCTTTCGAAAAGTGCTTCCTTTCGAAACAAAAAATGCATGCATTGGCATTCTATAAACTGTATTTGTACAGGTATAAAGAATTACATAATGCCAAGTTCATTCAAAAGTTTTTCTACAAGAGGTTTAACTTCCTCCATGATAACCTCAAGCTGGTTTTCACTCTCGATCTCTGCCTCTCCTACCAATGGGTTCAGATCCAGATCTGAGCCATGGTGAAGACGGAGCTGGCAGAGGATGGCGAAGGCTGCTGATTGAACTCTTGATTTGATCGCCTCTTTTTGTCGCCTAGTATCCTCAGGAAGATACTCGAGAAGTGACTCCGCTTGGGCAGCGACCAGCGTGGACCAGTCACTGAGGCTAAGGTCGTCCACCACGGTTTCGACCACATCGGCCCTTAGCAGACCAGCCACCATCTTCAGATTTTCGAAGATGTTTTGTTGAGCCCTGCCGCAGGTTGAGAGGGATGTACTTAAGTCTTTGTTCTCCCCGCGGACAGAATCAATGGTCGCCTGGAGGTCTTTTTTCTCTTGACCGAGCTGGCTTATTTGGTCGTATTGCGCTGCGATAAGAAGGTTGTTACAAACAGTCCTTGCGACAAAATTAGTTCGCTCTGGTCGGAAGTATACTTACAGGAGAGCTGCGACCGCAGTTTTCGGAGTTTGGCCTCCAGGAATGAAATTTTGGTAGCCGCCCTGAACTCCTGGTCTTCCCGATCAGCGAGGCTCTTCATCAGATAGGCATTTTCTGTGACAAAAAAGACAATTGTCGTGATAGGTCTACATTCAGGCAAATGAAAGAGCGTCTTCCTCACCGCTGCAGGCGATCCGTTTCCTCTTATGCGGCCTCGATGCTATCCGCTATAGCCATCAATTTGGTCGCCACACGGGTCAGTTCCTATGATATGGAGGGAGATCAGTTACAAAACCTGGATGTTCCTATGCACATGCAAAACTCGAAAACCATGAGGGGTGTTCGACATACCTCAACATATTCCCGGAATGACCCACTTTTCGGGACAACTGAAGGTCGAGTTGTTGGACTCGCCTTATCCCCAGCAAGAGCAGCAAATGAGTTTTCCTGCTGAACCTCATTTCTTGCCGGGGTCGCAAATTTCAATAACTGCGATTGGACCTCCGTGTCCAACCCTTCTACAACGGCCTGGACGACTTCCCGAACCAAAGGGATAGAGCTTTCCTCGCCAGAGACCTCAGTAGCTGGGGGAGTTTCAACCCTCACCAAGGCCACTGGGGGGCTTGACGCTGAGTCTCTACGCCTAAGCAAGAAGAAAAACCGTCAGCTTTGCAGTTGATTGCCACAATCTGACCCTGTTTGAACAGGAGAAATTCTTTCCTTAATTGAAATCCCATCAACTTTTGGGATTTCGAAGACGGTTCCCCGAGGAAAAGAGGACAATCGTCGTTCGTCCTGATCTTCCTCTTTGTGAACAAGACCTTATCTTTTTCTCCCTGTGTGTACCAACCTGTAAGCACATACGTGAGAAATGATGAAGTCCCAAGTGGTAAGAATCCTTACCGGGGTAACCGTCTCGGTCGGCAGGGATGCACCCAATGGTCCAGACGTCTCATGAGCCGCTGGTGCTGGAAATTTATCCGCGACCGTGAGATTGGTGATGGTCGCGATGTCCTGCTCTATTATTCCCACTTCTGTCGACAAGAGCGGAGTGTTCACCACCTCAGGACTGGCAGGAGTCCTAGGGGGGATTTCTTCCTGTGCAAGCGTGACTTAATGGACGTACACATACGAATAATAACACTCCAGATTGTGAGGAACCTTACCGCAGTCGCCCTTTTTGCCAAGGGGAGAGGTGTTGCAGATCCCGAAGCTTCCTGGGCTTCAGGTGCAGAGGTGTCACCCGCAATCATAGGATTTTCTATGGTCGCGAGGCCCGCTAAAGTTGTCTTTCTCCCTGCGGACAGAGACAATGCTTCGCCAGTTTGAGGAACAATCGCCTTCCACTTTCGGCGAACCAGAGGAACGTCGTCTTCCTCATCCTCGCTCCCTTCAGCCTGTACGACGAAGACGTAATTCCAGTTCATACCTGTGGGAACAGAAGGCACATGATATCTTACCGCAGTCTTTTTCGCGGTAAGGGGAGTTTGATGCGAGGAGCCTTCTCCAAGAGTTTTCTTGAATTTCTTGGGGGCGGGTTCCCTTACTCCACTCTTCGAAGAGATTTTCTTTACTCTCTTCATCGTCGATTTTCCCAGGAAACCGACGTCTTCACTTGGACGCGTCACCTCGGCAAACTTCCCCAGGAGCTATGCCATTCCAAATGCTCTTGTTAGTACAAGATGAGTAGGTGATCAAACAGAACCTGATGAGAGAAGTCATACCTTTCGGCGTTCTTGTCTGAGGTCTTCGCTGGCATTGATCAAACTCTAGGGGCGAGGTGATCCCCTAGTTCCCTCCACATCGGCGCTATATGCCTTAAGGAGGTAATTTGTCTGTTTTTCAATTTCGGACAAAGGCAGAACTGTGTCACAAGAAAGCAAGTTAGCAAACACGACATTTTTTTGGAGAAATGTACGTTCTTGTTGACTAGGAGACATACTATTATTGTAGTCCAGGGTGCTATCTGCCATGGACTGAATCTCCCAAGCTGGATGAGCCCTTTCGCGCAGGGAGCTCACTCGATTCTTCACGAAGTCACGAACGATGTCGTGAGCCGTCAGTCCTTACTGGACTAAGTGAAGAATCACTTGGGCTTGTTTTTTCTGCTCTGCAGTCAGAGCAGGGAGAGAGTCTAACTCGCTGGACTTCTCCGGCCGCGAGTTCTCGAGCCATAACCTGCTCTCGGACGGAGGGGTGCAGTAAAACCACTTCTGGTACCACCCGTGCACTGAATCTCGCAGGGGTGGGAAGGGATACTCTTTCTTCTCCCTTATCAGGAAGTAAATGCATCCGGCGGCGTTGGCACTCTTCGACCATGTCGAATAATAGAAGCGCCGGAAGAGCTCCACGCTTGGGAGCGCTCTGACGAATGCTTCGCACAAATGTTGGAAGATCGCCAGGATCAGGACCGCATTCGAGTGGAGATTCACCAATTCCAACCCATAATGCTCCAAGATCCCCTTCAAGATCCTGCTCTCGGGGAATCGAAACCCACATCGCAGGTATTCCTCAAAAACAACTCGCCCTCTTAGACGATTGGGGTTTCTTGATCTTTCCTCGTGGGTCATCAGTTGATCAGCAATCGTGGAGGAAGGATCTCTTCCTTCTCCAGCATTATCAGACTCTCCTCCGTGTGGTGAATCGATCGGCTCCAATACGTCATTTTTGCAAAAGATTATAAGAAAAAAGCTAGCGGCTTTGGGAACGATGGAAGACGAAGGATGAGGGTTTTTGTGCGGCGGACGTTTTAAGACGGGATGCTGGTTGTGTACGGCTTCCTCAGGAAGCTACTTGCTCCTTTTATAGGCCCAAGGGAGCGTTCCACTGAGTGCAACGTTCCATTAAATACTTTATTTATTTTTCATAATGGATGTTTTCTCTGGGAAACAAACCGCCACACTTAGTGCGCCATTAAGTGGAGAATTTGAAGCGTTGGGTCATGTATCCGATGTAAGTCTTAAAATTTGAAGTAAACATGTCCCTTCATTTTCTTCAAATTTGGGTTTTAACTGATGAGGATTGATACCCGAGCTAGTTCAAATAAATGCACGTCTAGTTCAAGACAGATTCAAACCAGATGAGTGTCAGTTGATATGGACTCAAGCTGCTCTGAGAAGCACGAACACATGATCGCAAGCTTTACGTGATCAAAACGCAGATGGTACGCGATCAGAAGCCCGTATGCGAATATGCAGATGGAAGGCTGCAGATAGTGCGCGGTCAGATAACTACAAACAACGCGCGGTCAGAACACCTTCGACCAGGAAACGCGAGATTGCTCAGTCCCTACAACAGGGATATCCCGAGTATCCCGAAGATTCCTCCACGTATGGAGACAACCGTCAGGAGGTTAATACATGTAGTTATTCCTTAATAACATGTGTTAAGCCTGCGTGGAGGTTAAGGGCAGTTACCGAAACTGCACCCGAGCGACTGTTCGATGCCGTTATGCCTTGGCACCCTTTCGACCAGTATAAGAGAGTAAGCCAATGCATCAGACGAGAAAAAAAAGGAGGAGGAGATAAAAAGATCAATAGAAGACATTAGGCTAAGTTGAATAGCTTTTATAGGCCTTTTTCAATAGTATTTTTATCACCATAAGGGAAAAATCTTCGCCTGTGAAAATTCTTCCTATAACCTTGTAATTTTCCTACATATAGTGAAATCCTAACATGACGTAGGGCTATTACTCCCACCATCGAGGGCCCGAACCTGTCTAAATCTCTCTGTATTCCAATTAACTTTGGTTCATCATCCCTTCCTGGAGGGACACCCTGAAAGGTCTCACAACTCACAAAATTCTGCATAAGTTCGACTAAGGACCCCGAGTCCAAATTGTCGACAGTCCGTGCTTTTCACTATCCATAGTCGCACAGTCTTTATGTATTTGATCGCACAGCAGGTGGTTTGAGCGACCAATGCGGTGACCTGTGTGGTCTCAGTAGCTGTGTGTGTTAGAGATGGTCTCAGTGACCTGTTGCAACCTTCGTGGTCGAAGACTGTGTTGCGACCTTAGTGGTTAGACTATGTGAACGGCCTTTGTGGTCGAATGACTGTGTATGCGACCTTCGTGGTCTCATGGCTGAGTCTTTGATTGTCACGGTCACAATGACTGTGTGTGGCCTGAGTGGCTTTGGTATCAGTCTTGAGGCTGGTGTGGTCTCATTACCTTCGGTCATTGTGTCCATGGTCTAATTAAGGCTCAATCATGTTTGTAGTGTACTAAGCATGTCATAACAGTTGTGAACTTGATCGAGGTTGTATCAGCTCATACTGGTTATGGTCGCGCGTGCACTAAGAACTACGTGCGATCAAATAAGATCGGTTTCGTTTCTAGTCCTGCCTTACTGAACTCTGCCGTGTTCACTCCAGATGGGTTCTGCATAGCATTCAGTTCAGCAAGTGTATGATCAGAGAACATTCTTTGTGCCTACTGCAGTTCGTCAGAGTTTCCTCCAAGCTTCTCCTGCAAGCTTGTGTTCAAACGGTCACTGACAAGTGCATTTAATGCTAGCGGCTGGTGGACGTCTTGTCAGGTGGACAAAACAGCTAGTGGACGTTGTGCCTGTGTAGGGCAAACGGCTAGTCTTCAGCCGAGGGTTATAAATGCAGCTTGTGTGGCTTTCACCAAGAGTGCTGATGCCATTGAATGAAAAGAAAATCATTGTTGATTCAAGTACTGAGTTGCATTCACTCTGATCATTCATTCCATTCTTCTATCGCTAGTTGTTGCTAGCAGAGTGCAGAGAGCTCAGAGTAGTCTTGTTGCCACTAGTTGTTACTAGCTGAATGCAAAAGACCTAGAGCATTCAAGTCTCTTTCATTTACTCTTGTATCTGGAGTTGGAGTAACTGTACTCAATTCATGTGTTGTCTTGAGGAGCCTATCCAGGGGGTATAGTAAAGAGCATTGAGAGAGAGAGAGTACATTTGCAAAGCATCTTGAGCTTCTTGTGTAGAAGTAGATCAAGGGATTGTGTTATACCTATTACTCTTGGTGATTTCCATCACCTAGACGATCGGTAGAGACCAGCGACCTTCTCACAAACAGACTTGTCGAAGAGGCGTGGTATTCGGTTGTGAAGGTTTGGTGTTAAGCCTATCCGGGAAGGAGAAAAGCAACCAATAGTGAAATCGAGGCAATACTCTTGTGTAGAGTGCTTCAACGAGGACTAGTGGAAGTCGACAAGCTTCCATACCTCGGGAAAAATCCTTGTATCATCAGTTATCTCTTTCCTTTTTTGTTTTACATTAAGTTGTATTTCTGCTGCTTAATTGTTTTCGATCACAACTTTGTACTATTTGGTTGTTGAATAGAACTTGTGTTTCAATTATTAACTTAATTCTATTATGTGGTCGAATCGTGCTGATCAAATTAGAATTGTCTTTTGGGGTTAAAATTTTAATATCTCCTATTCACACCCCCTCTAGTCAACATCCTTCGACCAACAGGCACCTTCTACTCCAGAGGTCAAAGGACCGGAGGTGGGCACCTCCTACTCCGGAGGTCGGAGGACCGAAGGAGGCGCCATCAACTCCGGAGGTCAGAGGACTGGAGGTGGGCACCTCCTACTCCAGAGTTGGAGGACCGGAGGAGGTGCCACCAAATTTGGGCCCAATTCGACCACTTTTGATCCTCCAATGACCAAGAAAACCAAAGGAACAAGAAAAACACTCTTGGTCGACTACTACACGAGTACAGTCCTGGTCGTGACCTTTTTGGTGGCAAAATTGGCGCCCATATGAGTTCTACTCGATTCTAAAACGCGCCCACGATCGAAAAGGGTCTTGATCCGAACACAAAACACACCCGTGGTCGAAATGGAGCCCGATCTGGGCACGACCTAGTTTTCGGCCGTTTGATTGATTTTTTGGACGGTTCACATGGTGCCACATGTCATACTCGAGCTCTAGTCGGTTTCTTAGGCGCAAAATTGGTCGTTTGTGGTCGGATGTGGTTGAATTGTACTCGGATTTGGTCGGTTTGAGCAAGTTGACTCGGAACTGATCGAATTGGTCGAGTTGGATCCGGTTTTGGTTGGTTTTGGCCGAGTTGGACTCAAACTAGTCCCTTGTTATGCCCAAAATTTCTTAATGTTTTAAAAAGCTTTTAAATTTCAAATTCATTTGCATTTCATTGCATGATCATATAGAAACCTATAATGTGAGGAAGTAGAGCAATTTGGATAAATTCAAACAAACCCTGCATTTATTTAAAATTAAGTTAAAAGAATTGAGTCACATAAAATGATAGAACAAATTCTAAACCTAAAACTAAGCTATGCACAAGAGAAATTTCTAAAAATTATGAAAAATTGAAATAAACCTAATTACTAATGTTTCACCAATTTAGGATTTTATTGCAAAAGGAATAATCACAATTTAGCCCCTTAATTAATTGCATCATAAAAAGAAAAGCCTTATTGAAAAAAAGAGAGCATCAAATTACAAGGAGGCCCATGTGGCAAAAAACTTTACAATTTTTATTACAAAAATGGCCATGTATTTGAAGAGATTATTTATAAAAGACCCATTTTCAAGAAAGCCCTAAAAAATAATTAAAGTTTTAGAATTTAATGATTGTATGCTAGAATATTACTAAAATACCTTTAAAAATACACTAAATGAATAGTAATTCGACCAAAATTCTTTTCACTTTGATTCCTTTTCACTTTACAAAAACTTTCTATTTTCTGGAGATATATATAGGAAAGGTACAAATTCCGAATGAAATCCCGAGAAAATTTCAAGTAAACCATTGTATTTAGAATTAGATCAAAAGAATTTGAGTCACATAAAATGATAGAATAAAACTCAAAACCTAAAGTTATACTGTGTACAAGAAAAATTTCTAAAAATCATGGTAAATTGAATTTAATCCAATTACTAATATTTTACCAATTTAAAAATCTAATTGTGAAAAGAATAATCACAATTAAGTCTCTTAGCCAATTATTAATATATAAGAAAAGTCTCGATGAAATAAAAATAAAAGAATTAAATTGCAAGGTGGCCCACGCAGTGAAAAACCTGATAAATTTTATTACTAAATGACCCCTGAACTGAACTGAAGGAAATATTTATAAAAATACCCTTTACAAAGTATTCCTAAAAAATAATTAAAATTTTAGAATTAAATAATAAAGACATGATTATATGCTTAGTCCATTACTAAAATACTCTTAAAATTTTACTAAATGAATAGTAAATTGACCAAAATACCCTTTTACACAAAACTCCACTTTTCACTGTAGCCCACAAATTTTTACAAATTAAAAATAGGACCTTACATGTAGTTTTGGACTTTATTAGTGTAAGATTACTATTTTTAACCTGAGAAAATTACTAATGCTACAGTATAATGACCAAATACCCACATTCACCTGCTGGCCAAGTTTCACCAACTTTCCACCTCATGCTAAGACTTTAACATACATAAGAAAGATTTAGAAAACAGAAGAAAACTGTGACTAAACTACGGTAAATTCTTAGATAAACATAGAAGAGGTGTTTTAAACATAAACTTTTAACATCTATTTAGTTAACATCTACTTAATTAACATATAACGTAAATATAACAACTAACATTAACTTTTAACATCAACTTAGTTACTAATCACATAGTTAGCACATAAATTAGTAACAAAATAATTGCATTTCACCGAAACTTACCACGTTTGGAAGATTTTTCTTCAAGCTACAACTTTCTCAACTGCACTGACTTCAAACAACGACCAAATTTGAAGAAAATTTGGTTCAAACAAACAAATTTTGAAGTAGAGCAAGTATGGAGAGAGAGTAAAATGAATGAGAGAGAGAGTGACCGGAGGGGGATTAAAAATTGGCCGAAAACACGAAAACTTACGAGAAAATGAGACATAAGTTACTGTCGCGCGTGGGAGATGCGACAAAAAACGACCAGCTTTCGGTCGCGGATAGAAAAGGGAAAAGACCACTGGCCAGCTTTTGTCACGCACGGGTTCGGGAATAAAATGTTGTCGCGGTTGTGGTCCGCGAGAACTGTCCTCTGCCATATGTCGCGGTTGTCAGGTGCGAGAAGCTGTCGATGGCATATTGTCGCAGTCGTGAGGCGCGATTAGATGAGGTGGCGGTGTAGTTTCACAATTTTGATAAAATGTGAGTTATTTTTCAAATTAATTTTTTACTTTGGGTTATTAATAAAAAAAATTCTTTGTTTTATTATAAACATCACATAGACTACTTGGTATATGTTATCACACATATTACTTTACATGAGTCAATATTCAAGTCATCATATATCAAGTAGCTCACGTCATGTTTATACCAAAAAAATTCTTTAATGAACAAAAAATAATAAACAGAGGGGTTAACTTGAACTATTTAAAATTAGAGGGACTAAAAATAAATCCAGCATTAAAATAAAGCACCGAATATGTCATTTACCCATGAAAGAATATCGCTAGCGGCCACACTTTTGGCTAATGCAACCACATTTTTGCCGCGACGCCGCACCGCCATGCATCTGCCACAGTCCGCTATCATGCTACTCCCAGCCAGTTAGTAGTATAATACTCCCTCTTGTATAGTAGATGATGTTTTATAAAAAAAACTTCTCTTACCTAAAATAATGATGTTTCACGATTTCAAAAGGAACAGCTTATCTATGAGATTTTTAACTTTATATTACTGAATCATGCTATTACTAAAACATAATATAATTTTCTAGAACAAATTAATTATAGAACATCCTAACTATAGCAAAACATAAATAACTGCAAAAGTATAAGTGAACATAGTAAGTAATATAGAGGGTGTTCGTTTGTATCGTGGAGGTCCGGGTAATAGGTGCGTCTAGGAGCTAAACCTCTTATTTTGCTTTTGGCTCTTAGACACGAAGAGTGCATTTTCTTCTCTTTACCTTGGCTGCGGCCGAAGCTCCACCTCTTTGATTCTTGGCTTAGGGTTATATCTCCATCACTCATTGCGGTCATCATCAACACCGATCCGCCTCCGCCCTTCGCTCGTTGCCACTCCACTTGTCGCCCAACCGAGGCCTAGTCACCGCCTTGCTCAACGGTTGCCGCAGTCCTCTACCCTCAATTGCCGTTAACGAGGAGTGAGAATAAAATAAGTTAAAATATTTTGAGAAGTTACTATTTATTCTTTTCAAATTTAATTTGATTTTTATGTTTTATTCAATATCAAAATATATTTCTAGATTACGCTTTTCCTACCTGAACCAGGATACTAGCCAAAACACACTTAAAAAAAACTACCTGACCAAATAACTTACCAGACACGTAATAACGAAGACACCAAAGAAACACCTCCGATTTAGTGACATTGCGATACATCTTGAAGAGAAATAAAGATTATTTTTTCTCTTTTTTGAGACAGCTCAATTTGATTTGTTCTATTGAAATTTTTCTATGATTCCATTACAATCTCAGTGGCTGCTTCCAACCAAAATATCTCCCCTCATCACATAACCCAGGAAAGCAGAAAAGCACAGGGATGTTACAAGTAGCCCAGTTGCCTGGCACGACAACATCTACTATGGGTTGGGATCTCTTTCAAGCTACATCAATGCACCCAGAATACCAATAACATTCATGCACAAGTTGAAGTGACTAGTGAGAGTTTGACAATTCTGCGATAGCTAATTTTCTCAAAGTCAATCCTGTTTCACCACTTATTAATCTGTACACATACAAGATGACAAGTTTTCTAGATTCGAAACGATAAGTTCTACAGGTCAGCCGATAACTGAAGGCCAAATGAACTATGTGATACAATGTTACATGCACCTAGGAGGGAAAGAAATATTCCGAGTAGAACAGTAGCTTGTCAAATATCAACAATGCTAACCGTAAAGAGGAAATGAGTTCCAAGAACCACAGCACCGATGACCTGCCAAATTGTGGACACAATGGCACCATTATCCCATCCAAAACAAACTCTCAAAACTCATAACACCAACGTGGTTATAAAAGCTAACTGTGATTGAGGATGGACATTGCACAGTTCTTCCAGTGCACCTGTTATTCTTGGTCAGTAGTCAGCTTTTGTGTAAACATCTCTCTTTTACCTACTAAGGGTGCAGCTACTGAAGAAGCTGAGCATTTGGATAAGCCATGTCAGCAAAGCACCCCCATTTCCTACAACAACACAAGCAGCTTCGTCCTCAAAAAGGCAGGTTTGATCAGTAAGATTTAAGAATGAAAGTGCTTCCAAGAAAACCCTGTGACAAATCAATGTCTGGTAATTCCAAGGCCCAGAGGAAGTTGTTCTAGCGACTGGAGAGAACCTGGCTGGAAGCAGATTACCACTGTGGCAAATCAATTTCTGGTAATTCCAGGGCCCATTCCTTGGAAAATAGTTCTGGTCCTTCTGGAGATAACCTGGCTGGAAGCAGGTTATCACACACAGTCTTAAAGGGTATCGCAGCTTACAGCAATCCAGTGATACACTACAAACTATGACTTTATAAGACTTCCAAGAGGATGAAGGTTGCATCACAGAGATGATTAAAGCAATAGCATGCCTGGCTGCACAAATCAATGATATTTAGTTAAATAACCGTATATTTCGTAAATCAACTGGAATAATGACCACTACTAATCGAATAGAAATTTGTTTCGATCAAGCCATTATCAAAATCTAGAATACAATACTGGATACTGTGTTCACGTGCTCTACTGAATACGTGGGCATTAGGAAATCATTGACTTACCTTGCTAAGCTAGGTGGATTTCTTGGATATGTAACTTTTTATTGGCAAATTTAATAGCATGGTACTGAGTTCTCTTTTTTTTTAAAAAAAAAAGAAGAAAAAAGTAGCCTTTGTCAATTTACTAATGCTAACAGCAACCAATTCCACCACATCACAATAAAAAAGAGATCTGGGTGCCAGTTAAGTGAGAGATGATGTTAGTTTACATTCTTTCTGCCACTCTGCCAGCAGGAGACAGACAGAATGGCTCTCCGGGTTAGGCAAGGAAGTAGACTACTTTTCTCCAAAAGCATTTTTTTTATTGCACCAAAACACCTTCCTCAGCAAGGCTACAACACTTTTTGCCATACTGGGAAAGAGATTAAAGGTGCCCTTAGTTTTAGAGCATCAGCTGGCACTATCTTTGCTCATGTCTAAGATTGTTAGGTTAACCCTGCTTCAGTTGTTTTGCTACTCTCTGGAAGTCTCCATGTCATTGCTGCTGTTCCCAACTTTTATCATTCTTCATAAGAGTGGTTCCATTTTTTTCTCCCATTCAGACACACCACACACAAGAACAAGCATTAGGTACTAGTGTCATAGGTGCTCCCACATTCAGCATTGCTGTAACTGTTTCAAGAGAATGTTGCACTAGATCTTTGCGAATGTTGCAAACTTGCAATATAGAACTGCAACTTGAACATGCATATAGCAGCATCCTTATAAATAATTGTTGTATAAGGTGTTAGAAAAGGGGCAATGACATCCATAGAAAAGTCACAAATATGTTCCAAGGATGTTGTACAAGTTTGTTAACAACAAAAAAGAGACAAATTGCAAAATGGTCTTATAAATGTTGCAGTAGTTTTAACAAAATGTTGCAGTAGCTTTAGACACTGTTTGGGTGTTGCACAATATGTTGCAATTATGGAAAATATTTGTCATATCTAGTAAAATATTATTATTATATAAGCAATTACCAAATGACTACATCTAAAAATAAAATACCAAACAAAGCTTTATAAAACGTGACAAAATTCTGAATGGAGCCTTAAACTATTTAGTTTCATGTTTTTGCTGCAAAAACTAACATTTTGTGGCAGAACTATTTTAGAAATGTTGGACAATTTTTTTAAAAAAAATATTGCATGAGTGTTTTTCGAGAAATGTTGTGTGGTTTAATTGTAGAAGGCTTTCGAAAATGTTGCATGTACCTTACAAATTTTCCACCATGGCAAATTGGCAATATAGTTTTTTTTTTTTCAAAAAGTTCTCATGTGGCAAGCTGTGCAACACATAGGGGTGTAATCGGATTCGGATCTAATCGGACAATCCGGATACCGAATTCGAAAAAATCGGATCCGGATGTCTTTTCGGATTCGGATTCGGATATATATCCGATTATTTTTGCGGATTCGAATTCGGATTTGGTATGAAATATTGACTCCGGATTCGAATTCGGATTCGGATAATATCCGAATCCGTTAAGAATTTAGGTCATATAAATAGAAAGTTAGAATTTAGAAACCCTAGCATTCCTCAATCCTCATCAGCTCATCTCCCGTCGCCGCCTCCTCCCCACCGCCCGTCGCCGCCCCCTCCCGTCGCAGCCCCCGTCGCCGGCTCCTCCCCGCCGCCCGTCGCCGCCCCCTCCCCGTCGCCGCCCCTGTCGCCGCTCCCTCCGCGCAGCCCCCGTCGCTCCCGTCGCCGCCCCGTCGCCGCCTCCTCCCCGCCGCCCGTCACCGCCCCCTCCCGTCGCCGCCCCCGTTGCCGCTCCCTCCGCGCCGCCCCCGTCGCTCCCGTCGCCGGCTCGCAGCCCCCGTCGCCGCACCCATCGACGCACCCGTCGCCGCCCCCATGGCTCCCGTCGCAGGCTCGCAGCCCCCGTCGCCGCACCCGTCGCCGTCCCCGTCGCCGCTCCCGTCGCTGCCCCCGTCGCCGCTCCCTCCTCGTCGCCGCCACCGTCGCCACTCCCTCCGCTTCCCCCCGTCGCCGCCCCTGTCCCCCGTCGACCCCGTGGCCGTGCCAAATCTGCCACCAAAGGCGCCTTCTTCTTGAGCCACGCGCCTTCTTCACCGGAGCCGCTGCCTCGCAATTTTTGCTGAGTACCAAATATGCACTCTTGCAACTTGGTGACGGCGACGGGGGCTGCCTCGCAATTAGTGATTTTTGCTGAGTACCAAATATGCACTCTTGCAATTTTTCTCCTTGAATTTATAATATGTGATATTAACTAATGTCTTATACATATTTCCTTTAACCTGAAATTTATTTGACAATTTTATAGAAATAATATGATGTTAAAATTTTAAAACAGCAGTATAATCCGAATAACATTCGAATTCGATCCGAATGAAGTAAAAATCCGATTCGAATTCGAATTCGATAACTATCCGATTCGTATCCGAATCCGAGTATATCCGAATTCGTATTCGAATTCGATTAAAGTTAATAGGATTTGGATTTGGTATGACCAATATCCGACCGAATTCGATCCGATTACACCCCTAGCAACACATCACATCAGCTACAAAACATATATATAGGCTGTCATATAGTTTACCACACCATTTCTCTGTTTGTGTTTTCTCATCTTTTCTTGAGTTGTTTCTTGGTTTGGTGCTTGTGTGCGCATCATATGCCATGTGGATCATGGAAGTCAAAATGGTTACTATTGTTACAGGATGGTAAGATTTATCGAAGCACGAATCTTGTTCTCCCTTATTTGCCCATGCACTTGAGCACAGCAAATACTAGATATTTCCTCACACTTAGCAGCACATATACAAAGCAGTATAGTTTAAAAAAGCACTACTGCTCTATGAGTACAGCAGCATGAACTTGGGATCCAAATTTTCAATATTTAAAAAATATTACAGAATTCCACCTCGTTTGATGAGTATTCTTGTGCACTTTTGCACATTGGTTCCAACTAAGATTTGAAAACCGAGTTCTACCACCCAACTCACTCTTTTGCATTCTTCTTGTTGAGCGTTCCTTTTAGAGCACTTCCTTTGTAGGTCTTCATTTCTCTTTTCTCATAAATGACAAATTAGCTTTACTACATAGGTGCACATTCTATTCAAACTTAGCATTCTTTGTGAATCATACTCATCAGTTTGGTATTGCAGAGCATTATAGCTTGCATTCTTGGAGTTTATATATTCGAGTCATAGCATGAGCTATTTCAGATGCAGTAGATTAGTCGAATCAGCTTCCTAGTTCCTTATATTGGAATCTTCACATGTTCTTTTTTGTGGAAGCATAATATAAAATTTTAATGGAAAAATATTAAAAGTATTTTACCATTGTTCAACTTAAAAGGGGTTGACAGAGCAAGTGAAAGCAGCTTACATGGCTTTTAAGGTGCCTTGAATTTGCAAAAGTACAATCACAAAAGTCTAACAACCAAAGAAGTGCTAATTTTACCAATAGATGAACAACTGAGTTGCAACTTTTCCTAACAAAAGTAACCGAAGCTTTCATTTTGGAATGGCATCTTAGAGATTGTGGGATTCAATATGTAAAATTGCAAATTGTTTAAGGCACCAGTAGCAAGAACAATCTACAAAAAGTTGCAGACAGATAAACTTACAATCTACACACAAAAAAAAAAAAAAGAACAATACAAACACACATATTGCTGGAATATCCATCATGGGAGGCAGCGAATTTATGCAATAGTTAAAAATTAATTCCATTCCCAACATAACTGATCCGGGAGGATCTTCGGGTCTTATCAGGATGAGTTCGCAAAAACTTCGCGACCGCGACCTAATCGAGTTCGGCAAGGTTTCGCGACTTTGGAAGGTTTTGTGACCTTGGAAGGGTTCGTGACCTCGATTCGAACTCTGGACGGAATAATAATCCGATCAATATACATATAACTAAGTCTTGCGTATTAAGGTTTAGTTAGTTGTCTGAGTCTAATACGTTTAGATTATTGAGTCTGATACGTACTCCTACAATTGGACTATAAATACTTTATAATAACTCTAGTTTAGATCATCGAATAAGATCGAAGAGTCATTGAACTTATTTAAGTCTTAGACACATAGTTCATCGACGTAGGCGAGTGCGTCCTAACGTTCGACGTGTATAAGATATCTCTTTTCAATAAAAAATTGTGCTATCTTTTGAACTATGTTTTTCGATCAACTTGGGTTTCGATAATTCCAAGTAAGATTTTATTATTCCGCATATTCGCATCTGATCGAGTATAGTCGAAACCCGTCTATACTTCAATCAGAGTAAAGTAACATCTGGTCGAGGCTAGATCGAAACCTGGTCCAACCCGTAATCAGATTAAGTTGGTATCAGAGCAACTATCCTGTCCTGTGGATGGTGAAGACTCATCAGAGTTACAAAACCTCCGACGAAACTTCAGGCGATCAATCAACGATTCCTACAGTCGCGTCTTCAAAGATGTTTGACGATACCTCTATTCAAGCTAACCTAGCCAAACAAGTGGTTAAGCCCGTGCTTGCTTGGATTAAGCAACAGGTCATGGCTGTACCTTTTAAAGTTGATGCTTCAAAAAGCAATGTTAAGGGTGTGAAGACTGGTGAAGGCTTGCGCACGACAGACGAAGATGAAGACGAAGACGACCATAAGGCCGACGACCTCGCAACACCTCCTTAGCTGTCGGATCTTTTAAGGTCGACGCTAAGATTGATATACCCATATATGATGGGGTGTTGATGCTGAGAAGTTGGATTCTTGAATCGACTAGTTTGAGACCTACTTTGACCTAAAAAGGTTTAGTAGCACTCAAAAGGTGAAATTTGCACCTTTGAAGATGAAGGACCACGCAAGACTTGGTGGAAGGCCCTTGTCGCCAGTGGTGAAGCTAACGATCTTGCGTGGGGTCAATTCAAACGACTCCTACAGCAAAAGTCTACCCAATGGGTTATCTCGAGGAGAGATGGGATCGTTGGCACAGATTATATCAACGTCACGACCAATCTGTCCAGGATTATACGACAGAATTTCGGAGACAAGCAATGATCATTGGCATCTCGCTCTTTGATCCTCAAGTCTTCCGAAAGTATACGTCTGGACTACAGAAATCGATCAGTGCAGAGCTAAGCCTGTTCGGCGTCCAGGACATTCCGATCGCGAGCACGACTGTTATGGCAATCGAGAAGAAAAATAAATCCCGCAATGACAAGGACAAGAAAGAGAATTTGATCTTGTCAAAAGGAAAGTTGAGTCCGAAGAAGAGCACTCTGAAGTCCAGTACGAGTATCTCTTGCGATCATTGTCATGTTATCGGGCATACAAAGGATAAGTGCTATAAGCTCCATCCTGAGCTTCGACGAAAGAGAAACGAACCAGGGAAAAGAACAGCTACAGCTACTACAGCTACACCTACTACAGCTACACCCGAAGGAGCTGTCCGAATAAATTCAGTTGATGAGGCGGATATGACTTTGTCTCTTAAGGCAATGCTGAAGGAGAAAGGATCGGATTCCCCTGATGACTGTCACTCAACAGAAGACTTGTTCACTATCAATATCCAGGTGAAGCACGAAGTGGTCGTAGCAATATTCGATCCCGGAAGTCAGAATAATTTGGTTTCTGCTGGACTAGTTCGGCTACTCGGTTTAAAGACAACCACACACCCGCGACCGTATCCGTTGGGTTAGTTTATATCCGACGTGAACCAACAGATCACGAGTCAGTGTATGTTGAAGTTTGCGATCTCTGCTCGATATATCGATGAGGTTCAATGCGATGTTGTCCCTATCGATATTTGTTAGGTGATCCTTGGGAGTCCGTATTTGTATGATTGTGATGCCCACTTCCATCGACGAGCGCAAGAGTACGAGCTCACTAAAGATGGAGTAAAGTTCGTGATCGATAGAGACATCCACGTTAACACTCAAACTTGATTACCGCAAATCAGACCAAAAGAATCGTCAATGCATGTCATAAATACGTGCTTGTTATGATTTGACCAGTTGGTCAAAGTGATAGTACTCGAGCAGCATTGTCGTTGACGTGTGAAGAAGATTCTGGTCGTTTGTCAGGACTGCTGGAGAAAATACAGTGATTTGTTCGAAAGTACCCAGGGTCGTCCACCAAAACGCCCAGTCGAGCACGAAATTCAACTCGTGTCCGATGCGACACTTCCCAATCTGAGTATGTATCACAACTCGGTATTGGAGCATGAAGAGATCAAAAGACAACTTAGTGAGTTGCTGAATGATGGTGTCATGCAACCAAGTAATTCACCTTGTGAATCTCCTATGATGTTAAGGCTAAAGAAAGATGGGACTTGGCGTATATGCATCGACTACCGAGCACTGAACAAGATTATCATCAAGAACCGATACTCCATTCTTTGTATTGACGACCTGCTAGACCAATTGAAGCATGCTGCTATCTTTTCGAAATTGGATCTAAAATCAGGTAATCATCAAGTTAGCATTCGAGAGGATACGTGGAAGACCACATTCAAAACGCAACAAAATCTATTTGAATGGCTGGTCATGCCATTTGGCCTCTGCAATGCCCCGGCTAATTTCATGCGTCTCATGAATGACGCATTGCGACAATTCATCGACGACTTTGTGACCGTTTACATCAACGACATATTGGTCTATAGTCGTTCGTGGGACGAGCACCTAATTCATGTCAAAAGAGTGTTCGAACAGCTTCGGCAACAATGGCTTCGCTTCAACTGTAAGAAGTGCGAGTTCAGCCAGCAAACTCTACTGTATCTGGGATTTGTGGTCAGCAACGGAACGTTGCAAATCGACCCGGATAAGGTAAAAGTCATTTGCGAGTGGCCGTGACCACGAACAGTTACAGAAGTGCGTAGTTTTATACGAGCATGCCAATACCTTCAGAAGTTCATACGACACCTCGATAGTGGCTTCTCAGCAGCATGCATTAACCAGGATCAACCAAAAGTTCGAGTAGACAGAGAAACATGAGACACGATTCTCTTACTGAAGATCAATAAAACTCATGTGTTAGTTTTGCCGAATCTACAGAAACCATTCGAGCTAGAAACCGATGCCTCAGGTTATGCAATGGGCGTTGTGCTCATGCAAGAAGGTCGACCAGTGACATATCACTCCAAGTTATTCCAGGTAGCTCAGAGGAAATACCCGACTTACGATAAGGAGTTGTGTGCACTGCATTAGGCTGTAAAACATTGTCGATTTTACCTTTTAGGTAAAGAGTGTTGTTCACACCGACCATCAACCTTTGCAATATTTGCAGACTCAATCAAAACTACAGCAAACTCGACATATGAAGTGGATGTCATATCTGCAGCAGTTTAATCTGGTATTAAGTATAAGAAGGGTGTACACAATAAACTGACTGACATGTCGTGACCACCAGTGACGACCCTCTGCTTATCAGCTCTTATGCAGATCGAACCCTCATGTCATGATGACCATGCCACAATGTATAGTGAAGATCCGGATTTTCAATCAGCACTGGCTGAGCTCAAAACAGAGAAACCTATAGAGTTTGTTCGTCGAGAAGGACTTTTGTACAAGGACAATTTACTTTGTATATCTCGTGGAGCACCTGGAATTCAATGGCTGCGAGAAGCGCATACATTGAAGGTTGTTGGTCACTTTGGGTTACGAAGACTTTGCAAAATCTTCATCGACATGTGTTTTGGCCGCATATGCAGCAAGTGGCTAGTTTTGTTCGAGACTGTGGTCTTTGCAGCATCTCGAAACCAGCAAACCCAAAATTAGGTTTATACACTCCATTGCTAGTTCCATCGCGACCATGGGAAAGATATCCATGGATTTCTTGGGATGATTGCCTAAGACTCGACGCGGCAACGACTATCTTTTTGTGGTCGTTGATCGGTTCTCCAAAATGATTATTCTCATACCTTGTCGAAAGACTATCACGGGAGAAGCGGCTCGGGTATTCTTTCAACACGATTGGACACACTTCGGACTACCGATTTATATTGTGTCTGATCGTGAAACCTAATTCCTTAGTCATTTTTGGCGACCGCTCTGGACGATGATGGACACCAAGCTAAAGAGTACTTTTCATCCTCAGACTGATCATCAAACCGAGGTGGTAAATCGAACAGTCGTTCATCACTTGAGGAGCTTTAACTCTAAGCATCCAAAGACTTGGGATGAAAGCATACCGTACCTGCAGTTTGCTTTTAATATAGCAATACATGGTTCGACTAGGAAGTCTGCCTTTTGAGGTCTGGGATTTCTACCACAGAGTCCCTCCGACATGGAGTTTGTGATCCCTACCTCAACACAGAATAAGTATCTGATCAGGATCGAGCACAAAAGTTTCTGGAAGGTATTCAACGGCTCCATAGTGAGGTTGAACAGAACTTGCTGAAAGCTCAACTCAAGTACAAGGCGCGATATGATCGGCACCGAGAGTTGATGCTCAATTTCATGAAGGTGATATGGTCTGGTTACATATGAGTAAGGAGAGACTTAAAGGTGAAGATAAAAACTTAAACCCATCCGTTATAGTCCTTTTTGGATTTTGCGGAAAGTTGATACTAATGCTTGTCAGCTCGAGTTACCTCCATATATGGATATTTACTCGGTTGTCAATGTTGAGTACCTCAAACTCTTTGAATCTTCAATACTGGATGATGAGCCAGATACCATAGTACCATCTGTTGAAAACTTGGTCTATCAACGAGAAGAACCTCTAACTGACGACGTGATCTTGGAAAAGGTGACAACCACCCGCAGCGGCACACGAGTCTTTTCGAATCGGACGAAAAGATCAACGAGCGCATGCGGCAAAGTCATACACCAGAGAAGATGGTCAAACCCAATTCCCCCGTCTCCAATTTTGATCACATGGTCACCAACGGAGGTTGGCTCCTCAACAGGGGAGTCATGATCCGGAAGGATCTTCGGGTCTTTTCAGGATGAGTTCGCAAAAGCTTCGCGACCGCGACCTAATCGAGTTCGACAAGGTTTCGCGACCTTGGAAGGTTTTGCGACCTTAGAATGGTTCGCGACCTCGATTCAAACTCTAGTCGGAATAGTAATCCGATCAATATACATATAACTAAGTCTTACGTATTCAGGTTTAGTTAGTTGTCTGAGTCTAATACGTTTAGGTTATTGAGTTTGATACATACTCATACGATTGGACTATAAATACTTTGTAATAGCTCTAGTTTAGATCATCGAATAAAATCGAAGAGTCATTGAACTTATTTAAGTCTTAAACACATAGTTCATCGACGTAGGCGAGTGCGTCCTAAACGTTCGACGTGTATAAGATCTCTCTTTTCAATAAAGAGTTGTGCTATCTTTTGAATTGTGTTTTTCGATGAACTTGGGTTTCGGTAATTCCAAGTAAGATCCCGTTATTCCGCATATTCGCATCTGATCGAGTATAGTCGGAACCTGTCTATACTTTAATCAGAGCAAAGCAGCATCTGATCGAGGCTAAATCAAAACCCGGTCCAACCCGTAATCAGATCAATAACACCATTGTACTCATTGCAGAATAATGGGTTGGGAAAAAACAATACCACTATGCATGTAGCAGTGATCCAATATGTTGAAAAGGACATTATTTGGCAACACCACTATGTGAATGATGTTAAACCAAATTTTAGGGCTTGTTCGGTCCGGGACCACAAGTTGCCACATGTTTTGACTAGAAAAGCCCATGCTCAAATTACCATCTAAGAAGGTCTGTTTGATATTCCAAAACTATTTAGCAACAGTCAGACAAGTGCGGTAATGTTGGGGTGAACCAAAAAAATTAGGCGTGCCACATTTAGTTAAGTTACTATTTGATTCACTACCATAACTAGGCAACTTTTGCCCCCCTTTGTTTGGCCAAAAGTGTAACCATCAAATTGAGTACTATACTATTAGACATACTATTGTCATATTTTACCTTAGATGTTGGTCACAAACCAAACAACTCTAACTTACCGCAAATTATAGTAGTGTCATAGATGTGACACGTGTCTAAGCCAATGTGTGGTAACCTGTGATATCCAATCAACTAAAGAAGCCCTCAGTGTTCCCAATTAGCAGCAATGGTTCTACTGCATATTCACATAGCACTATTAGGAATCCCACGAATAGCAAGTAGAGGGGTAGATTTGCAATTTCAGAAATTTTTTGGCTGGAAGTATGATTTATTGACTTTTTTTATTATTATTTCTATGCAACATATCAAGAAAAAGCTCTAAATAATGTGACTGCCACATATCCCCAAAATATCGTAGCTATATGGTTATCATTGAATATTATATGATTTCCACAACTTAGATCTAATAGGTTGCAGATTCTGACTTAATGCGGATTGTAGACCCTCTCCTGTTTGCCAATCCCAATTCAGTTAAATGAATGGATATACATACAATGGTAAGAAAGTAATAGCTACCAGAAATGGTTAAGTGCAACACTAACCTCAAGATTTCAAAGAATGCCAATCCACCACATTTGCCAGCTCAGCCAGACTCAAATTCATCATGCAGCTCTGTGGGGGTACTGCACACTTAGACAAGCACATTACAGCTGAGTAAGTTCCTGCAGGTTCTCCATTGCTTCCCTCACTATCATCTCTGCCCTCCGCTTGCGGTCATCCTTCCCTTCCTCCCTCAAGAACAAAAGATCTTTCCTCTCATCCAGGGCTCTTGAATTTAACATTGGCACCATTGACTCCCTACCAATCCCAATCCTGAGGTGCACCGGTGCCCTCTCCTTTGGAATGGTGCTCTTCTGACTTTGATTCTGGTCCTGACTTGTCTCACCATCAAGTTTACCATACTTGGCTGCTTCAATTGCCGGTGCAAAGGCCTCAAGAACAGAAAGTTTCTTCCCTACCTGTGGTATCGCAACCTCTGACACCTCCTTCTCCCCATGAGGCAATGCTGGCTCAAGAAATGGGTTGCTCTTGCCCCCAACCACCTGCAACTCCTTCCCCTTGTCTGCACAATCCTCCACCACCGCAGGGTGAAACCCATCAGCACCTGCAAGGGCCAGCCGCTGTTGCAAGCTGAGCAGTGACTTCTCAGCCTTCCTCCACTGTCGCACTTGCTCCACCTTGTCAAGCCCAGCCTCAGCTGCCTTCTCACTCAACACCTCAGTCCTCACATATGTGTGCGGCTCCGGAAACACAGGCAGCCACTCCGGCACATGCTTCATCCCACTCTCCCTCCCCAAAGCCGCAAAACTTGCAGCCGGCTGCAGCAGCAAACGTGGTATCGGAAATTTTGGCAATGGCCTGATAAACGGCAGCTTGTCTGTGGCACCAACAAACATAACAATGTCCTTTACAACACCAGAACTGACAAGGCAGCGGTTTGAGGTGGAAGCGCCAGCGAACCCTTCATAGGCGGCGCAGACCTCCTCAAGCGATTGTATCACATCATACTCGTTGGCAAGGGCGCGGCCAGCAAGATTGGCATGGAAAGTCGCGGCCTTGCCGACGTGGCAGACATAGCGGAGGAGGACATCCACAAGCGCGTCCACCGCCGACCGGTGCACGCAGTTGAAGCCCGCGGCCTCCAGCATCTGCACCACGGCCACCCTCGCCACCGCCCTCCCGAACTCGTCGCCGCTGCTCATCCTGCCACCGCCGCCGCCGCCGCCGCTGTCTCCCCGCGCCAATCATACCGTCGAACACCTCGCCTGCACATCCTCAGATCTAGACTTAGGGTTGGATCCCACCATCCCAAACCCAGACTGGTGCATCATTCCGGCCAAATCGAAGAATCTACACCCAAAAAACCACCAAAATGTCGGATTCGAGCTCAGAAATTTGTACCGTTTGCTCGAATTGGGGAGCAATTAGGCGGGAAATCTAGGGTTTAGGGTTTGGATTTGGGGGGATTTGGGTTCGTATGGGATTTGCTCGGGTTTGGCTGGAGTTGGGGGTTGGATTTAAGCAAATAATAAATGGTTAAAAACCCGAGAGAGATAGAGAGAGAGAGAGATAATCGAAGGAATTGGGTCGGTTTTATAGAGGAGAGGTCGATTTGGCCGCCGGGGGAATTCCGGGTACGGGGGAGCGGAACGGAGGAGTGACACGTGGCGGATGGCTATTGGATGCTTGTTCGTATGACGTGGTGGCTCGAAGAGGGGCGAATTTTTTTTAGAATAACCTAATAAAAAAATTTCAAAACTAACGTGAACTTTAAAAAATTGTAAAACTAACGTTCAGTCGCGAGAATGACAATTCATTTAAGTAAAGTTGCAGAGAGCTAAGGAACAAATAATAGAAATGGACCATATGGGGATGGCCTAAGTGGCTGTCACCGTACAAACATAGAATTGAATGATCTCAATGTTGTTAATTTTGAGAACCTTAAGACCTGAATCGTGGACATCCTAAATATCCACACATCTTTACACGAAATTGTCATAGAAGCATTAGTGCCTGTTAGTACAATAAGTTGTTGGAAATTGTGTAAATTTAGAGGCGACAAGTCTTAGGGTTCTCTGATTAGGAGAGTGATAATCATAATCATGGCCTAGATGACTACATACTGTATGTGACGATGATAGACAATGTACCGCACACCAATGTAAACATCGAACCAGCAGAACAGGTACCCGAGCCATTAATTGGAGGGCAACATATGAACATTGATCCAACCATGGCACAGGATTCTGCGGGTGTCCCAAACGTAGAATTCGTGGGTGGACATTTCTGGCTTGAGGACGAGGCTTACGCCGACGAAGGTGAAGATGAGGGTATGCAATACTCAGGCAGCGAAGGTTCGGAGGTGGACACAAACTATGCGGATTCCTCCAGCGAAGAAGAAGATTACTGTGGGATAGGACCTCCCCAACAATGGTTAGATCCAAGTGGTTTTGATCATGCGCGAATCCATGATGATCGCAGTTCGAAGTGGGCATCTCTGTTTTTCAGTCATGTCTGATCAGCCGTCGTCCTCGCGACGCGTGGCCCGACGGAAGAACGCGGCAAACAGCCAGCATTCATCGGGTCAAACGTCCGAGACCCGGCCTTCGCCCCCGCCTGAGCGCGTGCCCATGGATTATTCACGATGGCACGCTAGCCGCCTTCGCACGCTCCGCTCCGCAAACCCGTATCTGTCGCCGCGTCCCACTGGTCGCGACGCATGCGAGGTCCTCACCTGCTACACCAACCTCCATTTAGACCTGTTCACCAGTGTCTACAGCCGCGCTCCCATTTTCGCCCACCGCTCTCTGTCATGGGGTACGATCACCTCTCGCACAGGCATCGCCACCCTCGCAGATCTCTTTGGCACTGTAGGGATCTGCAACCTTGTCGCCGATTCCTCTTTGCATTGGGCTGAGGGGCCCATTCGCCAGTTTTATTCTACCGTCTTTGTTTCCCCTCAGCGCGACTTCATGACCTTCATGACAGGCCTCCAGGTCTACACTGTCACGAAGGATCAGCTGGAGTCGGCGCTTGGACTGGTGCGCCCTCCTTCTGGCCGCCAGCTCCATACCCTTCCAGACCTCGAGCGTCGGGAGGTGGCCATGCTCTATTCCGGCCCCTTCCAACTCTGTCACATTGCGGGTCTGCGCCGCGATTTTGATCTGGCCCTACGGATCCTCCGGCTCACTTTAGTTCCTATGACCGGAGATAGGGCCAGAGTCACCTATCTAGGGCTCCACGTCCTGATTTCTATCTTCCAGGAGGAGCCCTTCGACGTTGCTGATCTCATCATCAGTGAGATTCAGCACGTCCTTCTTTCCCCGCGCCGTCAGCTGATATACGCTCCGTATATCATGGCGGTGCTTCTGCATATCCGGGCTGTGGATTCTGAGCTGCCACGGCCCCACCATCCTTTGCTCTTCTATCCTCCGGGCCAGGCTGATCGCCGGCTTGGTGCTCGCCTCGCTGCAGCTGCTGGCCCTGGTTCTCCCGCATCAGATGATGATGCTGCGGGGGAGTCAGAGGACGAGGCTCCTGCTCAGGAGTCTTCTCCAGCTCCAGCTGCAGGGACTGGCATCGGATCGGTGTCATCTTCCTCTCAGCTTCAGGAGATTCTCCAGGTGCAGCAGCAGATCCTCAGCACCCAGGCGGAGCATCATCAGATGTTGCTCCGTTTGCTTGCTCAGCAGGAGGAGATTCTGCGTCGCCTGCCTGCTCCCGGATCTTCGGTCCCTCGAAAGAGGGCCCGCCAGGCTGCGTCTTCTCCGAGCTCAGCTTTAGGACCTGCTGATCCAGCTCCTGCGGCACCAGCTCCGGCTCCCGTTGCTGCTGATCCAGCCTCTGCAGCTGCTGCTCCTGTTGCAGCTGCGACTCCTCCGGCGTCTCCAGCCATCGACGCGTCTGGATCTCCAGCAGGCTCCGGAGATACAGATGTGCTAGGACTTTCTTCAGATGATGAGCATTAGGCTCTGATTTGTATTTGTTTTTGCCTCCCTTTTTGTGCTTGATGCCAAAGGGGGAGAAGTATTTTGGATATTATTAGAGTCTTTCGTTGTATTGGACACAGATGTTTATTTTCTTTATTTATGGAGATGTTTTTGTTGTGATGTGTTTATCTGTGTAGCTCTGATTAGCTCTGATACTTTGATATATATATATGATGACTTGGTTTCTGAGCTCTGATACCTTGATATATATGATGTCTTGATTTTGAGATGTGTATGCTCTGATATGACTTGGTGATATTTGCATATCTGTGAGTGGTTTTACGTATGATATACCCTGATGTATATGTGTTGGTTTACGCTCTGATTTGATGAGATGCATATACTCAGGGGGAGTTATTTCATTGATTTTATTGTTGAACACTTGTTGTCATCAATCATCAAAAAGGGGGAGATTGTTGCATCTAGGCCTTCATGCCTAACCCTAATTTTGATGATTAATGAAAACAAAGTGTTCCGGACTAATCGTGCTTTTGATATTGATTGTGATCCGTTTGAGACCTAGCCTTGGTTTTCGCACTAGGCTCGCCCAGATTCTAATATGCGGAATAACGGGATCTTATACCCGAAACCCAAAGTAATTGCACAACTCTTTATTTCAAAGAGGGCTTACACGTCGAACGTTAGACACACTCGTCTACGTCGAAGGAACTATAAGTGTCTAAAACTCAAATAAGTTCTATGACTCTTCGATTGTATTCGATGATCTAAACTAGACCTATTACAAGGTATTTATAGTCCAATCGTATGAGTACGTATCAGACTTAGTAACCTAAACGTATTAGACTCATATAACTAATCCTAAACAGATAAGCTTAGTTATACACATTCGGATCGGATTACAATTCCGAACAGGGAACAAATTCCTTTTCCTGGTCGCGAACCAATCCATGGTCGCGAATCCTTTCTGAACACGGTTAAGGTCGCGAAGCCGTATGCGATCAGGATTTGGTCGCGAAGCCGCATGCGATCAGGATTTGGACGCGAAGCCACATGCGATCAGGACTTGGAAATCCTCCCGGATCATGACTCCCTTGTTGAGAAGGAGCCAACCCTTGTTGCGACCTCACGATCAAACTGGAGATGTGGAAATTGGGCTTGTCCATCTTCTTTGGTGTACCACTTTGCCGCACGTGCTCGTTGATCTTTTCGACCGATTCGAAAAGTCTCCTTGGTGCCACTGCGGGTGGTAGTCACCTTCTTTTCCAAAATCACATCTTCACGTAGAGGTTTGTCTCGTTGATAGACCAAGTCTTCAACAGATGGTACTATAGTATCTGGCTCATCATCCAGCATTGAAGGCTCGAAGAGGTTGAATCCTTCCCAAGGTCGCAAACCTTTCCAAAGTCGCAAACTTTTTTGTGGTCGCAAATCCGTTGCGAACTCGACCTGAGATCCTCCCGGATCATGACTCCTCTGTTGAGAAGGAGCCAACTCCCGTTGGTGACCAACTGTGAAGTTGTAGAGAACGACTGGGAGTTTTTGAACGAACACACGATGAGCAATACTACAATCGTCGGATCGAATGTATGGATAGGCGCTCATAGAGCTTGGCACCTCCGTCATGGATTGTGGCCTTGGCCACTCGCGGATAGCCTTCCCCTTGTCGAGGTTAATACTATCACCGATCCCAAAGGTAGGATTGCGAATTTTGAATAGTGGCGCCGTAGAGACAAGTTGCATGTCGTTTTCAACTAGTCGTTGTGGTGATCGATGATATACCTCTGCGAACAGCACGTTGTTTTCTGCAGGCAAGCTCGCCAAACAACCATCATTTTCCATACTCGATGTATCACAATCCCCTTGGCTAACTGGACGCATCACGCTCAGCACACACTTTGAGCATGCATTGACAATCCGTTTTGCCTGATTTGCTGTCAACAAGTCCTTGGTGTCGACGTGGTCGTTTTTGCTAATGATAAATTTCGTCCCATCCTTTGTGAGGTCGTAGTCTTGAGCTCTTCGGTGGTAATGGGCGTCACGATCATACAAGAACGGACTTCCAAAAATCACTTGGCAAATATCGATGGGGATGACATCGCATTGAACCTCGTCGATGTAACGAGCAGATATTGCAAACTTTAGAGTACATTGACTCTTGATCTGCTGATTCACGTCAGAAGTGAACCATCCCAGAGGATACGGTCGAGGATGTTGAGTCGTCTGCAAACCAAGTCGTCGAACCAGCCCGGAGGAGACCAAATTCTTTTGGCTTCCGGAGTCGAAGATGGCTGTGACCACCTCGTGCTTCACCTGTATGTTAACAGTGAACAATTCCTCTGTTGGGTTGTGGTCAGTTGATGAACCTGAACCTTTCTCCGTCGGCATTGCCATTAGAGACAAGGTCGTGTCCGCCTTTTCAACCGAATCCAACTGGATAATTTCCTCTACGAGCGGAATAGAAGTAACCATAGCTGTTAGTGTGCTTGGTTCATCCCTCCTTTTTCTTTCTGGTCGCAGTTCAGGATGAAGTTTATAACACTTCTCTTTTGTGTGCCCAGCAACATGACAATGCTCACAAGTGTTACCCGTATCGTGGGTACCCTCTCCGGAGCTCGTCGTGGTTGAAATCTCCCTCAAGTTCTTGTCGTCGCGGGTCTTATTTTTCTTCTCAATCGCCAAAGCAGTCGTACTCGCGGTCGAGATGTCTTGGACGCCGAACAGACTTAGCTCAATACTGATTGATTTCTGAAGTCCAGATGTATACTTCCGAAATACTTGAGGGTCGGATAGTGAGATGCCAATGACCATTGCTTGTCGTCGAAACTCTGTTGTATAGTCTTGGAAGGTCTGGTCGCGCCGTTGGTACAATCTGTGCCAATGCTCCCATCCACTACCACAGAAACAGACATCCTGGACGGCACATCACAGACGGGTATGAACTGTTCAATGGAAAACCGTCTGTGAAGGCCTGGCGGGAGAATATGTTCAGATATCACAGACGGTTCTGACGTCAAAAACAACTGTGAGAGTAAACCAGACGGTTCTGAACACAAAACCGTCTGTGATAGTATACTTATCACAGACGGCTCTAACCTAAAAACCGACTGTGATATATACAATCGGTTCCCAGCTAAGAACCGTCTGTGATAGTCTAATTATCACAGACGGTTCTAACCTAAAAACCGACTGTGATATATACAGACGGTTCTGAGTTCCGAACCGTCTGTGATAATTAGACTAGCACAGACGGTTGGGAACGCAGAACCGACTGTGATTTATACAGTCGGTTGTAAACCACGGAGCGTCTGTGATAGTGTAGTTATCACAGACGGTTGTGATGTATGAACCGACTAGAAAAGTACCGGCGCTTCGAATTCTCAACTGTGATCATTTCTGTCTCTGATCTTCGCGCGCGGCGCCTAGGAGAACACGAAGCATCGCTTTGGAAGTTCTATAAATTGACAGTGGAAAAATTGTCATTTACTTTACAAGTTTTTATAGTTCTCAGACTGTTTGACTCCTTAGCTTCTCTGCGCCAATGGCATCCTCGATGGCATCGTCAGCCTCGCCCTCCCCGGTATGAACTCTCAATCTTTTGGACTTACCCCTCTATTGTTAATCCATGTTCAATACATTCTTGACCTGTTGATTTGCACAGGGAAGGGGAGCCGTGGAAGACACTGCCAAAGTCAAGGCCGAGCTGAGGGCCCTCCAGGAGGAGCACAAGCTCCTCACGGAGAAGCACACTCGGCTACGGCTTGACCTTGACGATCTCTTCCAGCGCATTCAGCGCATGAAGACGGATGGTGACAATGCTAGGGCGAGGACGAGGCGTCTTCGCGAGGAGAAGAAAGCCGCGGATATGACCATCGCTGGCTGCGGTTTGACAATGAAGGATACCATCGCGAAGTAGTTGATCCTGAGAAGGACAACTTATCGCTGGAGGAGTCCTGCGTCCTGGCTGCAAGTCAAACTGACTTTATTCTAGATGCAGCCAGGGCTAAGACCACTCCTTGACCTAGCATTCTGTATTTTTACTTTTTTTTTGTAAGTGATGAAACAAATTATTGAAAACTTTGTTCTTATGTCAACTTTCTAATTTTCCAGCACATTCTTGGACTGCATGCAATCTTCCCTCTTTCTTTATCTTTCGTTGGCTTTTGTCGAACATTCGACCATACAAAGGTATGTACACTGTGTGCGATCAAGGAACGACTATCGCGATCTTTGGCTTGTGATCGGAGCCCTTGAAATAATATAGAAACAATATAGAGGTTGCAGGTCCCATGCAAATAATATAAAAAGAATATAGAAGTTATATATCAACGTGCTTTGAAATATCACAAACGGCTCTGAGGTAAAAAACATCTGTGATAGTCACATTAGAGACGGTTTTTACGTAAGGCCCGACTGTGATGGTCCCAACAGTGTCCTCGAGTCGACTCGAATTCTTAACCTCTATCAATATCACAGACGGTTCTTAACTCCAAACCGTCTGTGATAGTAAACGGACATATTAAAGACGGTTCGGACATCAGAACCGTCTGCAATATAAAAGCAGACGGTTTTGATCTCCCAACCTTCTGTGATAGTCCCAACAGTGCAATTCTCTACATGCAATTGTTGATAACCGCACATAATAACTGAGCAGATGAAGAGACTTAATTATTTACTTCAAATTTAATTTGCATCGAATTATGTAATCTGACTCTTCAACTTCCTCGCCTCGAATTCTCGACCTCTATCAATATCACAGACAGTTTTTAACTCCAAACCGTCTGTGATAGTAAACGGACATATTAAAGACGGTTCGGACATCAGAACCGTCTGTAATATTAAAGCAGACGGTTTTGATCTCCCAACCGTCTGTGATAGTCCCAACAGTGCAATTCTCTACATGCAATTGTTGATAACCGCACATAATAACTGAGCAGATGAAGAGACTTAATTATTTACTTCAAATTTAATTTGCATCGAATTATGTAATCTGACTCTTCAACTTCCTCGCCTCGAATTCTCGACCTCTATCAATATCACAGACGGTTTTTAACTCCAAACCGTCTGTGATAGTAAACAGACATATTAAAGACGGTTCGGACATCAGAACCGTCTGTAGTAGTAAAGCAGACGGTTTTGATCTCCCAACCGTCTGTGATAGTCCCAACAGTGCAATTCTCTGCATGCAATTGTTGATAACCGCACATAATAACTGAGCAGATGAAGAGACTTAATTATTTACTTCAAATTTATTTTACATCGAATTATGTAATCTGACTCTTCAACTTCCTTTGCCGTGTTGCAGTTTATCTCCCGAGAAGTTGTATATCATGAATTTATTGGCCTTGAAAACCAGTACTAGTGCGCTTTTTAGAACTCGAGGCACCCGTGCATATGAACCGTCACCTTCTGTTTCTATAAATAGCGAGGCTCCTAAATCCCTGTCTTTATTCCCTCCTCAACTCCCACCTTGATGGCGAGCCGAGATTCCAGTGAGGTTATTGAAATTGAGAGTGATGAGGAAGAGATAAGGAATGAACTCGATCAGGATCTTCAGAAAGTAAGTCCTCTCTGAAACTCTAATGCAGATCTTTCTTTTATGACTTGATTACCTCGAAACAAATGCATTTCGAAATCCACAGGTGCTTGAGGAAATGCTCCCTCCAAAGAAGAGACTTAGAAATGATGAAAGATCATACAGTGGAGCTGCAGCGAAGACTCTAGAGGGTGCTGAGGCCTGTGTTGCCACATTGCCCCTTGCAACCCCTCCAGTTGCATCGACTCCACCTTTGGAGATCCACAATAATCCTTCCAATATCCCCTCTCCAACACCTTTGTATCATCAGCTTTTCTGGGGTAAGGCTCACACTTCCACGTCCAAATCCACTCCGAAGCTTGGCAATCATCTTCACCCTCCCAGCATACGCCCCTAGGAGAAGCTGGAGAAGCATATGTGCAGGAGGAGAAAGCTGCCTTGTGCAGAACTCTCCAAAAAAAAAAGAGGCGCTGGAGAAGCATTCTGAGGGGATGTCTTTTGCCATTCTGCACTTGGCAGAGTGCATGCTTTGAGTTGCAGCTTCATCTCCACCTTGGTTGTATCAACTTTAATTTCTTGGATGATCCTACTGATGCCAAATCCACTCCTTTGGTGAGAGATGATGTTGATAGTCTTAGAGCCATTGGTAGTTCTCCTGGGGCGGCCAGTGTAGATCCTACTGATGCCAATACGTCCCTAGGAGAACTTTGTAAATTACTTTCGGAACAGGTCGACACTAATCAATTGGTCGCTTAATTAATAGTATCTCTTATGTATGGAAAGATTGTAAGAAATAAGAAATTTCTTTTCCTTATATATCTGGCTTTCGATTGATTATGTAACTGATAATCACCAAATGATGTTCTGTGTAAAAATGTTAACAAGAAAATACTGCTGCGATCAAGACGGTTTTTAACTCAAAACCGTCTCTGCTTGAAAGATTACAGACGGTTTTAATTTCAGACATATATATAAAACAAATATGAAAAACAAGATAAAACCAAACAGTCTGAACGTTCATTTTTGTAAATACTAACATTGAAATAAGATAGAACCAAATATGAAAAACATGTGGAACAACTGATGACCAGTAGTCGAATGCAAACAAAAAAACCGGGATATTAAAGACGGTTCAGACTTTAAAACCGTCTATGTTATCACAGACGGTTCTGAGGTAAAAACCGACTGTGATAACAACATACACAGACGGTTCTGAGGTAAAAACCGACTGTGATAATAACGTAGACGGTCGGATGTGATAACACAGACGGTTCAGATGTGAGAACCGACTGTCATAATCAAATACACAGACGGTTCTGATGTAAAGCGGACGGTTTGGAGTTCATAACCGTCTGTGATATTTCTTTTCTTCAATAATGCACCGATATTACTGACGGTATTATATAGAACCGTCTGTACTGAACCTGGTATAAAAGGTCTTTTGGCGGATGTTTTGAGCTAGTCGTACTCTCTTGCTCGACCTACACTGTCCAGTTCGAAGAGATTTGGGGCAAGGAAGAGCGAAATCTCGAAAGGCAGGGGGAGCATTTGGGAGCAAAAATTTGAGGATCGAACCAAGGTTGGTTACTTGCTCCCAAGGCGTACACATTACTTGATTTCATCATCAATATCGATCTCCATTGATTTACTAATTAGCATGTGTATGAATTTGATTTATTGCAGATGGTCCGAGACTGGATGTATAATGACAACCGAGTGGGTGAGGAATACATGAATGGTGTTTTTGATTTCGAAAAGGTTGCTGTGCAAGACATGGCGAAGAAGGGTTTACCATATATGTACTGTCCTTGTGTAGACTGCCAGAATATTAAGATGTTCACCAACTCATCTCAAATTGTCGCCCACTTGATCCGACGTGGTTTCAAAAAGGGGTACACGTGTTGGGTCCACCATGGAGAAGAGCCAACTGCAGAAACAACTGCCACTCAGGTTGAGGAACAGGACATGCCGGATCCAAACAACGACTTCGACGAGGATATGCCAGAGGATGACCATTTAGATGACATGTTGCGTGATGTGGAAGGAAATTACAGTGAAAGGGGGTTTGGCAAATTCAAGCGCTTGATTGAGGACTCAGAGAGGCCGTTGTTCCCTGGTTGCAAGTCGAAATACACAAAGTTGGCCTCTGTGCTTGAACTGTTAAAATTGAAGGCAAGCAACAGCTGGACCGACAAGAGTTTCACAGCACTGTTAGATCTTTTGGCGGACATGCTCCCGGAAGGAAACGAGTTGCCAAAAAACACCTACCAAGCGAAAAAGCTGTTGTGTCCTTTGGGAATGGAAGTAGAAAGGATACACGCATGCCCTAATGATTGCATCCTTTACCGTAACGACTACAAAAATATGCATGTTTGTCCGGTGTGCGGCGCATCCCACTATAAGCGTACTAAGGACCGAACAGACGACGGCGACTGCACGGAGATAAAGGAAGGACCTCCTGCTAAGGTGTTGTGGTATTTGCCAGTCATTCCCCGCTTGCAGCGTTTGTTTGCAAACCGTAAAGAGGCAAAATTACTGCGTTGGCACTCGGAAGACCGGAAGAAGGATGGAAAGTTGAGACACCCCGCTGATTCTTCGCAGTGGAGAAACATCGACAGGGAATTTGTTAACTTCGGAGCAGAATTGAGGAATATAAGGTTCGGGTTGAGTACCGATGGAATTAATCCTTTTGGTAACATGAGCAGTCGGCATAGCACTTGGCCGGTTCTTTTGTGTATCTACAACCTTCCTCCTTGGTTGTGTATGAAGCGCAAGTACATCATGATGTCTCTACTTATCTCAGGACCAAACAACCCGGAAACGATATTGATGTGTACCTAGCACCATTGATAGAGGATCTCCTAACAATGTGGAACGAAGGGGTGCAGGTATGGGACGCATACAAACGAGAGAACTTCATCCTACGTGCTATGATATTCTGCACCATCAACGATTTCCCAGCCCTTGGAAATTTGTCGGGCCGTACTACGAAAGGAGCCAAAGCCTGCCCCCACTGCGAAGATGACACTGAGAGCGTGTGGCTGAAGAATTGCAGGAAAACAGTGTACATGCATCACCGTAGGTTTCTTCCGAAGAATGACGCGTACCGTAAGAGGAAGAGGGAATTTGACGGCCACAACGAAGATGGTTCAGCCCCGAAGCCTACGCGCGGGAAAGATGTTTACTCACGGGTGAAGGACATAGACGTTGTGTTTGGAAAGGGTGGTAAATTGAAACCCCGCACGAAGAACACTTGGAAGAAGAGATCGATATTTTGGGACTTACCGTATTGGGAGCATTTAGAGGTTCGTCATTGCATTGATGTCATGCATGTAAAGAAGAATGTTTGTGACAGTTTAATCGGCCTATTGCTGAACATTCCAGGGAAGACAAAGGATGGCATCAATGTGCGGCGTGACATGATCGAAATGAGAATCAGGCCCGAGCTAGCACCGAGAGAGGACGATAAATGCCGTATATACCTCCCCCCCGCATGCTACACTTTGTGCAAGGCTGAGAGGACAGAACTCTGTAAGTGTCTCCATGGTGTTAAAGTTCCATCGGGTTACTCCGCAAATATGAAAAAGCTTGTGTCCATGGGCGATTTGAAATTGCTGGGTATGAAGTCTCATGATTGTCACGTGTTGATGACACAAATGCTTCTTGTTGCCATCCGGAGTATTCTGCCGCATAAGGTCAGAGAGACGATCACGAGGCTATGTTTTTTCTTCAATGCAATTTCTTCCAAGGTCATTGATCCCGATGGACTGGATTCTTTGCAGAGCGAGGTGGTTCGAACTCTCTGTCAACTTGAGATGTATTTTCCTCCATCGTTTTTTGATATCATGGTCCATCTCACCGTCCACCTTGTCAGAGAAATCAAGATATGTGGACCCGTGTTCCTACGTTATATGTATCCATTCGAGAGGTACATGGGTGTACTTAAGGCCTACGTGAGGAATCGGTCTCGGCCCGAGGGTAGCATTGCCGAAGGTTATGCAGCGGAAGAGGTTGTTGAGTTCTGCGTCGATTACATGGCCAAGGTAGAAGCAATAGGAGTTCCTGTGTCTCATCACGAGGGGAGGCTTGATGGTGTTGGCACTATCGGACGGAGAGCCATCACTCCTGATTTCGATATGTACTCGAAAGCTCATTTTTGGGTCTTGCAACACATGACGGAGGTGTCTCCGTACATCGACGAGCACAAGGAGATGCTACGACAAGACAATCCTCGCCGATCCGAGGTTTGGATCACGGGACAACATAACAGTCGATTCAACGCGTGGATGAAGGTGCGAATCACCGGAGAGTCCGCAAGTGAGAACCTTAAATGGTTGGCAAAAGGGCCCACGTTTACTGTACAGACTTGGCAGGGATACGACATCAATGGGTACACATTTTACACGAAAGCTCAAGATCGAAAGAGCACTGTGCAAAATAGTGGAGTGAGCGTAGAAGCTTTCCATGAGGGGTTCACCAAGACAGGCCCAACAAGGGTAGTACATGGATTGAACTCGTACTACGGGTTCATTGAAGAAATTTGGGAGCTCGATTACGTACTGTTCAAGATTCCCCTGTTTCGATGCCGATGGGTCCAAATCCCACAGGGTGTGAAGGTTGACAGTTACGGTTTCACTTCTGTGGACCTGGATCGCGTTGCTTATAAAGATGAGCCATTCATACTTGCAAATCAAGCCATTCAGGTCATTTATGTCACTGACCCGGCCAATAAGAAGTGGCACATCGTCCTTCATGGCAAGAGAAGGATTGTTGGAGTTGAAAATGTCGTAGACGAGGAGGAATACAATCAATTTGATGAGATTCCTCCATTTGGAGATGGCGTACAGGTCGATACTAAAGACACCGGCGAAACCAGTTACGTGCGTATGGATCACCAGGAAGGGTTATACTTTAAAGGTAATCAACTGTACGTCTTATCTCTCTGTTTCCATCGGTATAGCTTATATCTCCTGTAATTCTCGTATTTGCAGGGCCGCGGCAAGTGGAAAGTTGAGGATAACATGGCTGTGTACGTGCAAATTGTCGGTGAAAGTTCTCATTTGTAAATTTAACATACAATATTACGTGGAGCATGCTCAAGTTACAGAGCATTTGGACTACATTGTAACCAATTATCGGATATACGTACATAGTAACCAATTTACAGAGTATTTGGACTACATTTGAAATATCTGAGTGTTCATTTAAAACATGTTTTCGAGCATTCAGAGTTGAAAGCTACAGATCAGTTTCAATTTGTAAAACTAACGTTCAATAGAGAGATTATCAAGGACGGTTTTGACCTAGCACAGACGGTGCACAGTCGGTTCTAACCTCACAACCGTCTGTGATAATCTCTCACTATGTAGATTACCACAGACGGTCTTTATTTGAGAACCGACTGTGATAATATTATCACAGACGGTTATATATATAAAACCGTCTGTGATATTTTCAACAGTGTCCGACTCTTCGAGTTCTTAACGTGCACCGTCGGTTCTCAATTCCAAACCGTCTGTGATAATCTCAGGCACAGTCGGCTCTCAACTCAAAACCGTCTGTGATAATCTCTCTGGTGACTACGATTATTATAGACGGTTTCGATGTGAGAACTGACTGTGATAATACCGACGTGGTACATAGTTCAAGGCGGGCTTTATCCCGCTCATTCTACTTCGCCCTAGCTCTGTTTGCCCTAGCTCTCTCCGCCCTCGCACCGTCCGTCGCGATCACCTCCATCGCCTCCCACCTTCTCCTCTCCGTCCATCGCGATCACCTGCATCGCCTTTCCACCGTCAGGCGCGATCACCTCCATCTCCCTCCCGCCTCCGACGCGATCACCTCCATCGCCTCCCCACCGTTTCTGTCATTCTTGTATGGGTTTTGTTATAGAATTATTAGTTGCATATTTACTTAAACTGTTCTCTCTTTCACTTATGTTAGGAACTATGTCTGGTGACGAAATGCACCACTCGGGGACTCAGGGTGACCTCGCTGGCGATGAGACGCCTGGGCCGGAGGTCGCCTCGTCCGCCGTGACCCCGCAGAAGAAGGGAAAGGGGCGAGGCCGGACGACATGCGGGCGTCTGAACAAGGGGGAAAAGCAGCACGTCCAGTTCGACGACAATGGTGTGCCGGAAGCTCCACCCAAACTTGTCGATCAGTACCGCTCACTATGCGGCAAAGTGGCAAGGGAGCGGGTGCCCATCACCACCTCCGACTGGGGTCAAGTGCCCCCAGAGTGCAAGGATGCGCTGTGGGAAGAAGTGCAGGCGGCGTTTCACATTCCGGAGGATCGCCACTTCACCGTCCGCCGGAGGACACTTATGTCAATAAACAAGGCGTGGAGGAACTTCAAGAGCGAACTTGTCAGGCACTATGTGAAGGAGTCGACGACCCCCTTCAATGACTACCCTTTCGTGACTCCCGAGGCATGGCAGCAGTTCGTAGAGATGAAGGGCAAGCCTGAGTTCCAGGAGCTTAGTGCGAAGGCCCAGGCTAACCAGGCCAAGAACACCCACCCACACAGACTAGGCACCGGTGGGTATGTGGGGAAGAAGGTGCTGTGGAGGAAGCAGGACGAGGAAGCTTCACAGTCTTCGGCCGGCAGTCCTTATGTGGGCATAACGGACGTGCGCGCCCGCAATTGGTGCCGAGCTAGATCGACGATGGACTCCTCCGGAAGCGTCTCCGTGAATAACCCTGCGGACAGGGAAGTGATCGACCGACTGGTAAGATTGTCCGATCACGTACTATCCTCATAACACGCATGCAATGGGCTGTATTGCTAAGTTGTCCTGTTGCAGGTGACGCTGAGTGCGCAGGCGGCATCCGGAGAGTTCAACCCGAGGAGGGACAGGGATATCCTCACAGCGGCGCTAGGAAACAAGGAGCATCCAGGCCGCGTGCGCGGCCTCGGCGCCACTGTGCCTTGGAGGCATGGTTTCCCCGATGATGAGGAGGCGGCTAAGAGGAGAAAGAGATCCCACCAAGCCCGCGATGAACGGTTGAAGGAGGAGATGCGATCGGAGTTCGCTGTTCGGGACAAAGCACTCCTGCAGCAGTTGTCGGAGATGCGGTCCATGTACGAAGAGCTAAGAAAGGCGACCCAGGGCACCCCTGTTCTAGCAGCTGGCGCAGACCTAGCGGAAGTACCGACCCCGATTGGCCACCGTAGTAGCTGCGCGTCTGCGCCGGGGTCTTCGCAGACGGAGCCCTCTCCTCCAAAGTATCCGGTGGACTCTCTGCAGGTAATGACCGTTAATGCGCACTGTTTGTCTATGTTAATTCATTCGAAAGTGAGAAGCGGTGAAATTCAACATGTTAATGCGCACTGTTTGTAGGAACCCGCCTCCTGCAAGCTTATGGTGCTGGCCGGTGTCTTCCCGATCGAGGCTGCCCGTGGGATGGCGCAACCATGCACGGCGGGGGCCACAATCCATGGTGCCCCTCTATGTGAGGGTTTTGCACGTGTCCAAGTGGACAGTGTCTTTGACCATTGCAAGGGTTTTCCATTGGAGAAGCCGCCGAACGATGAGATTACCACTCTCGGGGATGCGGTGCACACGTTCGTGCAATGGCCCAAGAAAGACATCGTCCTGTATGAGGTAATTCCCCCACCAGTTTCATAATTTGTACTGTAATAATAGCCCTCAGAGTTAGTGTCCTAATACGTAGGTTCTTACATCGCAGACATCACAGACCGAGACGCGGCCTACTAGCCAGCATACCCCTTCGACGACGAAGCTGACTCCGAGTAAGAGGCAACCATTCAAGAAGCTGGCTATGAGGGGAAAAGCAAAGAAGAGCCCGTCGAAGGAGAGCGAGAAGAGTGCGCCAGCTCTCATGCCGTTCTCTCTGGGGATGACCATGGCCTCTGATACCGCAATTTCGAGCATGGGGTTAGCATGCCAGAGCCTGCATGCATGGTACATGAGGAGGACAAACCAGACCAGGACGCAGCGTCCGACGCACATCATGGTCAAGTACACCGTGGCAGAGTTCCATCACGACGTTGGGACCTACTCGGTGACCTTCGAAGACCTGCACAATTTGCTAAACAAAGATGCGCTCGATTTGTCAATCCTACGGTCTTGGGTGCTGTAAGTATCCTACTATCCGTGCATATACGGATATATGTCATTTATTAATTGGTTACTTCCGTGCAGCTGCATGGCCAACTATGCCAATTCCAAGGGCATACCTGTTGGTTTTTTTGACCCGCAGATGGTAGCCGAGGTGATGTTTAGGACCGACACAGACTTCGTTGTCGACTACATCAAAAGAGGGTTGCTTGCTCAGGTCGACAAGGAGTATATACTTGTACCCTACAACCAGAGGTGAGTGCTTTCATCAGTACTTCACCCGTAGATTAGTGTCTCCATGTGCACACCCCCAAATTTAGATTAAATTTTTAATTCTCTAGGTGTAATATGTAGCTACCACTGGATCCTGCTGCTACTTATTCCGAAAAGCAACAAGGTGTTCTACCTTGACTCATTGCAGAGGAAAGGGTACTCGTATTGCGGCGCACGAGATGTATTCGGAAGGTGATGTGGACCTGTCTTGCATGCATCTAGATTTACTGTCCTCAAATTGTCAATTTTGGCTATCCTCAAACTGTCAATTTTGACTATCTACAGGGCTTTCACGAAGTACTTTGCCGAGGTAGGGAGACAACACGAGCGGCGAGCCGATAAGTTTCAGTGGTTACAATTTTCAGTACAAATTTCAACTGAATCTGTTTTATTTTATAACTTGTCCCCACCTAACTCTCGGTCTGTAAATTGGCAGTGCCATCAGCAGCCGGACGACAATACATGTGGGTTCTACGTGATGCGCCACATGTATGACCTGATCATCACCCCTCACCGGCCCGATTTCCCCGAGGTATTACAACTGCTCCCCTTAATTTGTCTCGATTTGACAGAATTTACAACTTAATTCAGCTAATTTTTTATGTACCAACTCTTGCTGCAGGGGGTCGACTTCCCTTCAGAAAGCCTTGACCCTCGGCAGATTGGTAATGTCCGAGGGATGCTCGCTGAGTTTTTCTTTTCGGAGGTCATATCACCCAAGGGGAAGTTTAGGGACCCGCAAGGTTCTTATTAGTGCGGCCTTACATTTATTTGTACATCTAACACACTTTAATTGTCGATTACATTTATTTGTTCAATTGTACATATTTCTGAGTTCTGTGCTGTATATATGAAATGCTATACAGAGAGGGGTGCAAATATATTTGAGTACTGCATGTGCATATGAAACTGTATATATTTGAGTACTGTACAAATATAATTCTGAGTTCAATTGTACAAATATATATGCATGAGACTGTATATATTTGAGTACTATGCATGTATGAAATTCATGAACTGTATATATGAAAATGCAATTTGTACAGAGGACATCTGTGAATGTTATAATCTCAGACGGTTTGTAAGATCAAAACCGTCTGTGCATGCACAGACGGTTTTGATCTTACAAACCGTCTGAGATTATAACAGTCACAGATAAATAACACATCGCAGATGGTTTTGACCTCAGATCCGCCTGTGATATCAGACTATCACAGACGGTTCTGAGATAATAACACTATCACAGACGGTTTCAATATTAACACCGTCGCTGATATCGCAGATTGGTTTAACCTCCAAGCCGTCGGTAATAATATGAGTATCACAGACGGTTGTGAGATCAAAGCCGTCTGTGAATTATGACTATCACAGTCTGTTATAACATCAAAGCCGTCTGTGATACTCATACTAACACAGACGGTTCTGATGTCAAAACCGTCTGTATATACTAAAGTATCACAGACGGTTCTGTTCTCACACCCGTCTGTGATAGTACAAGTATCACAGATGGTTCTGATGTCAAAACCGTCTGTGTATACTCAAATATCACAGACGGTTCTGAGAACAGAACCGTCTGTGATAGTATGAGTATCACAGACGGTTCTGATGTCAAAGCCGTCTGTGATACTCATACTATCACAGACGGTTCTGAGAACAGAACCGTCTGTGTATTACAGACGGTTCTGATGTCAAAGCCGTCTGTGATACTCATACTATCACAGACGGTTCTGATGTCAAAGCCGTCTGTGATACTCATACTATCACAGACGGTTCTGATGTTAAAACCGTCTGTATATACTAAAGTATCACAGATGGTTCTGATGTCAAAACCGTCTGTGATACTCATACTATCACAGACGGTTCTGATGTTAAAACCGTCTGTATATACTAAAGTATCACAGATGGTTCTGATGTCAAAACCGTCTGTGTATACTCAAATATCACAGACGGCTCTGAGAACAGAACCGTCTGTGATAGTGTGACTATCACAGACGGTTCTTACCTTATAACTGTCTGTGAAATATGAGTATCACAGACGGTTCTGACCTTATCAGAGACGGTTCTGACCTTATATCAGTCTGTGAATGGATATATCACAGACGGTTGAAAACATCAAAAACCGTCTGTGATAGTGCATGATTATCACTGACTCGAATATCACTGACGGGTAAGAACCGTCTGTGATGTCTGTTTTGACCCGACTGTGATGATGAATTCTGTAGTAGTGATCTCTCCTCAAGGTAGCCCATCGGATAGAATTCTTGTCGCAGAAGTCATTTGAATTGACCCCACGCAAGGTCGTCAGCTTCACCACTGGCGACAAGGGCCTTCCACCATGTCTTGGCGTGGTCCTTCATCTTCAAAGGTGCAAACTTCACCTTTTGAGCGCTACTGAACCCTTTCAGGTCAAAGTAGGTGTAACACCCCTGTTTTCGCCAAACCCTAAAATAGCCAAAATCCACATCTGGACCCCAAACCCTAATCTGCTTCAGCCATTCCCTTCTAAGTGTTGTTCAGAGCATTTTTCCCTTCGGGACCATCTCCAAAATCTCACCCTAAAGCTGAGTTTCAAGCCTTGCCATTTTAAAACCCTAATTACCCTATTTTACCCTAAACTGTTTTCCCCAATTTTGTCGAAACCCTTCAGATCTTGCCCGATCTTACCAAACTTTGGCCAGATAAGTTCTATTAATCTTTTGCAACTTAGCTGCGAAATCAGATTTCAGATCGGACCCTCAGATCTCCAAATTTGCAAACAGGCCCAAGTTCTATTCAAGTTTTCTTCACAAGACAGCCCCTAGAACAAGTTTCAGAAATTGCAGAACAGCCCAAATATTATTTTCAGGCCCTTTCGACCAGCGCCTGGTCGTTGCCACGACCAGTGCTCGAGCCACCGTTGCCGCGCCGCGTTCTCGCCGCGTTTGCTCGCCGCCGGCCACCGTTCTTGTCACCTGTGTTGTGAGCAACCAAGCCACCCCGCGCGCACGTGCTAGCCACCGTAGCATCACCTTGCCCAGCGGATAAACGGCCGCGCTCCAGCAGCGTTTTCGCGCGCGCTCCCGTTGCCGTGGTAGTTGCATGCGTGTACGTGTCATCGCCGGAGCCTTGCTGTTGCCTCCGCATCTGCGCCGTCCCGGACGAAGTTCCAACGCAACTGGCAAAGCTGCAGCACCGCCTGAAGCAAATCACATCGCCGTCGCCGTCGTTGTGCCTGCGCCCGACAAGTTTCTCCCCGGCGCAAGCAACCGTTGTCGCGTTCTCCCTCGCAAGCTCCGTCCCCGTGCCTATTTAAACCTCCTCAGTGCTGTGAAGAAGCACAACCTCAAGACTTAGCCAAATTTCCAGTTCTCGCCGTTTTCGCTTTCTTCTCCGGCGAGCCAGTGAGTTAGCTCACGGTGCTAGCCCTTTCCATAGCCCCTTTCTTCAATCCAAGTTCACCAGTGAGTTCCCCTCGTTCCCCTCTCTGTGTCATAGCAGCCAATTGCACCAGATCGATCCCCATCGCCGGTGATCGCCGGATTCCCGATTTGCCCTGTTCCCCCAATGCCGTTCGATTCAGCCCAAATTAACCCTCAATCCTGTAGAAGAAGTTGATCAGTAAACTTAGTAGAGCAAGCCTGTAGAATCAGAATCCCCATTTGAGCTCAAATCGAAGAAATCCTAAATTAGAACCTCGGCCGTTCGCCGGACTTCAGTGCCAAGCTTCTCCGGTCAATTTCCGACCAAATTGACTGCACCAGTAGCTTCTAAACTCCACCCTTTCACTCCCTGAGCAAAGAATCGAGTTCAATCGCCTTGTAGCAAAAATCCCCAATCTCCAGTGTCGTCTTCTCCAGCGCCGGTCGCCGGAATTTGTTCCCGGCCGATCTAGCCCCTGAAACTTTGTCCCTTAGCTTCGCCTCACCTCCCTGAGCAATTTCTTCCACTAGCTCGACACCTGGATCTGCCTAGATTGTGAGTTATGCCTATGCCAAGATCACTGTCCAGTAGCTCAGTTCATGTCCAGGCCACCGTAGTTCATCGCCGGATTTGGCCACACTCCGGCCATTTCCAGCCCTTGTGCCTGTTGAGTATATTGTTCCTGTTAGTATTGCCTACCTCCCAGACAAAGTGGTGCATCAATTGGAGCCCTGGATCAAAAGTTAAGCCATGCCCTAGTTTCTGGCCATGTCCAGCACTATGTCAGTGCATGTCAGCCACTGGCATTAGCCTTGTTTAATCCCTTCTGGTTGAGCAATTGAAATGCCACCTTGTCCTTTATATTCCTGGAGTTGTGTTCTACAACTTTCTCTACTATCACTTCTCCAGAAAACCATCCTAAGATCAGTTTGAAGTTAGGCCAAAGCCATGAACTGAATGTCGACCCTTCGACGTTCAATTCCTTTTAGCCGTTTCTTCGACCAGAGCCCTTGTGACCTTGCCCTAACCTTTTCCCCTGCATGCATGACTTATTTACTTAATACTTTCTATAGAAACTATTTTCTGTATGCTTATGGTATGTGCTTGTGTGTTGTCTGATTGCCGCAGAGTCAGAAGCTGAAGGAGCGGAAGAAGTCTTTGAAGATCCGTCTGAGTATTTAGACCCCACATTGCAAGGCAAGCCTCATTCCTTTGATCATGTCTCACCCAATATTTTCATATGAAGTATATTCATTGTTTCTTGCTACGCATGCTTAGTTGAAATACGAATTATGTTTGAATGACATGAGTAGATATCCCCTAATGAATCATGAAACCCCTTTTGTTATTGAACTTTCTTATATATGCTTTTGTCACCCTAGGACTCATATACTGAATATCCACATTAAACTTGAAATGGTCAAATACATGAGAAGTTATAATGAAAACCATTTTGTCAAGAAAACTGATAAAAGGGACCAGTAGTGAGGATTGGATCGGATGGAGAGGGTGCGGTGCGCACCAGGGAATGTGAATGTCCCTCACTATTGGTTCATAAGGACAAGAACCTTGTGCTGTGTCTCTATACGAATTGTAAACGTACCAACCACTTGCCTGGTATGGGACAGGCACAACTCAGTAGCTTTTTGGTATTAGCAGTTCCCTGCATGGTTTGACGATCTGGTTTCTCGCGTGGAAACTGGAAGGCCAAGGTTCGGCCACGAGTGATGTAAGTTCAGAAAAATGATGAGAGGAAAAGGCGTAAAAGAAGGAAGGCGCCCTAGACCTGATTAAGCCGCGAGCGGTTGTAATCTTAAATGGTCGTATGTCTCGCGTGGACATAGACCAAGGCTATGTGTCCTGAGGGAACATAGACCAGAGAGGCTAGGAAGTAAGACAGTGGGGAAGACCCACAACGGTACTTGAGACTTAACTGTCTATTTACCGGACAGGGATACTGTTAATACTGAACTGTAAAAGCGTTGTGTGATCTCGGCCTTGTCACATGTGTATAAGTCACATGGAGCTGATCCGACTTGAAAGCCGAGTGAACCAGTGGATTTAAAAAGAGGTACACCTTTGCAAAGCGTAAAAGAAGTATCAGATACTCTGTACTCCCAGGTTCAGGAGTCTTTTCGTAGTGGATGTTATCCATGGGTTATAGCACAAGTAATGTTTTGGAATGTTTTCATAATGCGGTTAACAAAGTAGTGACTCATGGGAGACCACTACATCTAATGTTTTATTGAAAACCTGTTTAATAATTAAGGTATCATTTTCATAACAAAAGTACTGTTTTGCTAAGCAATTGACTTGGAAATCTATATATCTCTATCCATATGAAACTAAAACCCCTGAATCATATGTTTCATCCTCATATAAGTACAATTACTATAATCCCCGGAATGAGTGTTGCTGAGCACCAAGTGCTCACCCTTGCATTTACTTCCAACTGTAGAAGAGGGATTCGAGGATCCCGATTCCTTCAGTTATGAGTTCCCGGCAGAAGATGAAAGTGCCCCGGACGAGCCCACGTTCTAGAAAGATTGCGCACCAAGTCAAGTCAGATGTGGGAGGAGCCACTCCAACCCCGCTGTGGATGGAAATCAAGCTTTTCGTCGTTGCCTTGTGCTTTATGTTGTGTGTTCGGTATTTGGATACCGATTCTGGTTATGACAAACTTGTTATTTTCTTAGCAACTCTACTTAGCGCCATTTTCGGTGCTTTGGCTATGTAATATTGGCCATGCTGGCCTGCTACTTGTTTAATGTTATTATTATGCTTGTGTGGTTTGGAGCTCATGTGACATCCTGCTGTGTGTAACCTACCTGGGCGGTTACCAAGGTGATCCTCAAATGGGGGTCTGACAGTAGGTCTCAAGTTGATCGATCCAAGAATCCAGCTTCTCGGCATCGATCACCCCATCATATATGGGTATATCAATCTTAGCGTCGACCTTAAAAGATCCGACAGCTAAGGAGGTGTTGGCGAGGTCGTCGGTCCTGTGATTGCCTTCGTCTTCATCTTCGTCTGCCCTGCGCAAGTCTTCACCAGTCTTCGCACCCATCCCTTTCCCTACTTCAGGAGGTACAATCATGGCCTGCTGCTTAATCCAAGCAAGCACGGTTTCCATGTCGGTGGAGAGCTTAGCCACTTGTTCGGCTAGGTTAGTTTGAACGGAGGTATCGTCAGACATTGTCGGAGACGCGGCTGTAGGAACCGTCAATTAATCGCCTGGAGTTTCACCGGGGGTTTTGTAACCCTGGCGAGTCTTCACCATCCACAGGATAGGAAAGTTGCTCTGATACCAACTTGATCTGTTTGAGACCTAGCCTTGGTTTTCGCACTAGGCTCGCCCAGATTCTAATATGCGGAATAACAGGATCTTATACCCGAAACCCAAAGTAATTGCACAACTCTTTATTTCAAAGAGGGCTTACACGTCGAACGTTAGACACACTCGTCTACGTCGAAGGAACTATAAGTGTCTAAAACTCAAATAAGTTCTATGACTCTTCGATTGTATTCGATGATCTAAACTAGACCTATTACAAGGTATTTATAGTCCAATCGTATGAGTACGTATCAGACTTAGTAACCTAAACGTATTAGACTCATATAACTAATCCTAAACAGATAAGCTTAGTTATACACATTCGGATCGGATTACAATTCCGAACAGGGAACAAATTCCTTTTCCTGGTCGCGAACCAATCCATGGTCGCGAATCCTTTCCGAACACGGTTAAGGTCGTGAAGCCGTATGCGATCAGGATTTGGTCGCGAAGCCGCATGCGATCAGGACTTGGTCGCGAAGCCACATGCGATCAGGACTTGGAGATCCTCCCGGATCAGATTGATACAGGGATCAGTTGGGAAGAAATGCAAGATGATCAAGAAGAACCCGACTTGAAGTGAAGCACGAGATGCAGGAGAGCAAAAGACAAGACGCAAATCATGAAGTGGCGAAAGACCTAAGGTATTGTGAGTTTTTATTTTTACCGATCTCGGCGTTTGGAGATGATCGGTCAGTGAAATTTTTTTTTAGTTTTAACCGTACTATAAAGAGGGGTGGCGAAAGTCCTCTCTTTATCTCCAACACAAACCGAGAAACCTAGGTCAATGCATTGCATCTTTTTGATTGGATTTGGTTTTGAACTTGTTTGAAAAATCTGGTTTTTCAGTTCAGTTTTTGACAGTAGAAGAGTTTTTTGATTTTCTAGAAAGATCTAGGAAGATCTGGCTTTTTCTTCTGTTGACAAAATTGTAGCCCTTGAAATTATCTTTCCAACGAGCTATTAAAAACCTCTTTTGGATTTCTGGATTTAAAGTTATCTCTGTTTTTGTTCATGTTGACTGTCAGTTTGCTAAACTGACTGTCAGTTTGAATGTCAGTTCGTGTTAACTGACATTTGTCCAGAGAGGGTGTATTTTGGGCTCAAAATTTTTGTACTAAACTGACTGTTAGTTTGTCCATACTGACTGTCAGTTGGGGTTTCAACCACAGAGGTTTTAACTGAGTTTCTATTTGATTTTGGTCGAGTTAGTGGTCGAACTGACTGTCAGTTTGCATAACTGACTGTCAGTTGTGGGTTTCAGCTTTCCTTTTACGACCACGAACGGCTAGCAAAGTTTATTCCGTAAATTTTGTCGGCCGTTGTGTATGTAACTGACTGTCAGTTTGCATAACTGACTGTCAGTTTGAGTTGCTGATTTTCAGCCCTAGCTCCAACGGTTCATTTGATTCTTGAGGCTATAAATAGGGGCTTTGGGCATGTGTTTCATACAACAAGCAGCAGCATTTCATATACACTCTTGAGCTTTAGTTTTCTACTAAGAATCTTGATCTTTTGATCAAGTTGAGTGTTTTCCAATCCACCGAGCATTTCAGTTCTTTGCATTTTGCATTCACTTAGCTTCTCGGTGCGCGTTTGGAGGTCTAGAGAAGACCTCGCTGCCTGTTACTCTTGGTGAGCGCCCTCACCTAGACGGTTCGGAGGCGTGGCCGTTGATCTCTCCGTTCGGAGATTGTCGGAGAGGCTCGACAAGTGTGTACAAGGCATCAGTGCTCGCCTTTCCGAAGTGGACAAGGAGCAACCACTGGTGATAATATCCTTTGTGGATATTGAGGCAAGACTCAAGTGATTTGAGTGCTTCAACGAGGATTAGTGGAGACTGGGCGAGTCTCCGATACCTCGGTAAAAATCGTTGTGTTCGTTCTCTTTTCCCTTTGCTTATATTATTTGTTCTTGATTTGTTATTATTTGTTTTAAGCTTTAAGTTTTTTTTTAAAAGCCTCCTATTCACCCCCCCTCTAGTCGGCATCCTTGATCCAACAGAAGGGAGTGAAAAGGGCTAATGCCACTGACTGACATAGTCTGGTATTGAATCTGACATGACTAGAAACTAGGGCTTGGCATAACTTTTGATATAGGGCTCCAAATGATGCACCACTTTGTCTGGGAGGTAGGCAATGATAACAGGAGCAAATCACTCAACAGGATCCAAAGCTGAAAATGGCTGGAAGATGATGAAATTCAAAGGAGAAGTGTGGTGGCGACACGGCACAGTGAAGCCACTGGACAAGGTTTTTGGCATGGCTATAACTTGAAATCTGGACAGTTTCAGAGATCAGGCTAGAAGGAAAAAAATGCTCAGGAGGTTGAAGCACACCTGAAGGACAAAGTGGATGAAGCTGAAACGGCCGGGAATAGGTTTCCGGTGGCCGGCACCGGAGAAGAAGCACTGCCATTTGGGGTTTTTTTGCTACAGGCTAAATGAACTCAATTCCAAGCTCAGGGAGTGATAGATGGGTAAGAGGAAGTTACCTGCACGATCAATTTGGCCGGAGGATGGCCGGTGTGGCCTGGCGACGATCGCCGGCGACTGGAGGAACTCAAAATTGGGAAAAGCTTCGATTGAAGCTCAATCTGGGGATCTGGATGCACAGGCTTGTTGGAAATGGCTCACTGATCATTTTCTTCCACAGAATCGAAAGCTGATTCGAAGTAATTTGGCCTGCATTGCCGGAACAGGGCAATCGGGAATTTCCGGCGATCACCGGCGTTAGGGTCCACCGGAGATCAATTAAGTGATATTACACAAAGAGGATGAGTAGGGGAACTCACTGATGGCTTCAATTTGGTGAGAGGTGCTGCAGATTGTGCTGGCACCGTGAGGCTCCTCGACGGCTCGCCGGAGAAGACGACGACAGCGAAGAGATTTGGAAATTTGGTTAAGTTCTGGTGAAGAGGAAATGATACAAGGTATGGCTGCTTATATAGACCAGAGGGCGATGCTTGCAAGGAGATAGCAGCAAGGGAATTGGCGTCAGTGATTTGATTTGCTAGGCGCAGATGCAACAACGGCGAGTGGTGACGCGACGGTGCACAGGCGTTGCAAAGTAGTTGCTACATCGGGACTCATCAATGTCGGGCGGTGAAAGGCGGTGGCGACAAGGGCTGCTAAAGTAAGCAACGTGGCAAGAAGCTGCTTACAATGGCTTGTTGTTTCTGCTGCTGGTCGTGCACAGGAGCAAATGCTGTTCAACGGCGCTGCCACGGCGTTGCCACGGCACGGCTAAAGCAAGGACACGTACACACAAGCATGCACGGTCACGAGTGCGGCGAAGCTTCACCGGCGATGAGCAAGCATGGTGCAAGGAATCACGGCGATCTATGGTCGTGCACAGTAGCTGCTGCCCTGGTTGAATCTGGATTCATTTGTGATTTCAAATTCTTGATTTGGACTGAATTGTAAATCTGAAGATTTGGAAGGTTTGATCTGACTTTGATTGCACTGATCTGGTAGACTTGATTCAACAGATGACTTGGCATAAATAGAAGATAAAATTTGAGATGTTTGAATGATTTTTTTGATATGAACTGAAAACAGAGTAGATTAGGGTAAAATAAGTCTGAATCTTAATGATCTCGAATTCTGGGATTTAGGGTTTGATTTTGAGATACTCATAAAAGAAGAATTTGTGTTGAAAAGCATTTGGGAGGTGTTCCCTGAATCAGATTTGAATTTGGAGATGATTTGCAACATTTTGCCTTTTTAGGCTTCTCGAAAATCTGAAAAAGGACTGATCTGCGATACTCTTGGACTGATTTGCGAAAAAGGTTTAGATGGTGAAATCTGGCTGCCAACTTTTTGGATTAAGGTATTGGCATACCCTTGATCATAATCCAAGAATAATCTGGTCTGATCTTAGCTAAGATTTTGGTTAAATCTGAATTTCTGAAACTTAGGGTATTTAGGTAATAAAAGATATTCTGTTTTCGAAAACAGAAAGGAGTTGATAAATCTGGAAGTTAGAGATAGAATTGGATCTGGGTTCTGAAGGCTTTTAGGTTTAGGATAACTGATAGATCACATCTGAACAATCTGATCTCGATTTGGGGTCACAGGATAGATTTGGAGATTTTAGGGCTAGAACAGAATAAAACTGGAACTGATTTGGTTGATCTAGAAGAGACATATGCATACATGATTTTTAAGAAAGAAACTTTTCACCCCAAAACTCAGTGTCGGGGGAAATCTCCGCGGGACCAAGTCCAGGTAAGTTGTGACACGATTTCCCGGGGACCTGGCCTCCGGCGCCGTCTCGGGCGCCGCCTTTTGGCCCCTGGGACCTGGCCTCCGGCGTCGTCCCGGGCGCCGCCATTTGCCCGGGGACGTGGCCTCCGGCCCCTCCCCGGGCGCCGCCTTTTGGTCCTCGGGACCTGGCCTCCGGCGCTGTCCTGAGCGCCGCCATTCGCCCGGGACGTGGCCTCCGGCCCCTCCCCGGGCGCCGCCTTTTGGCCCCGGGGACCTGGCCTCCGGCGCCGTCCCGGGCGCTGCCATTAGCCCGGGGACGTGGCCTCCGGCCCCTCCTCGGGCGCTGCCTTTTGGCCCCCGGGACCTGGCCTCCGGCGCCGTCCCGGGCGTCGCCTTTTCACCCCCGGGACCTGGCCTTCGGCGCCGTCCCGGGCGCCGCCATTTGCCCACGGACGTGGCCTCTGGCCCCTCCCCGGGCGCCGCCTTTTGGCCCCCGGGACCTGGCCTCCGGCGCCGTCCCGGGCCTCCTCACCCGCCTAAAGGTAAAGTCTCGAGTTGTTTGTCACGTGCAGGTCACGCGAGGAGCGCCTCGGGAATCAGCGACCACCTGTCAAGCATCCAAGGCGTTTGACCGGAAGAAGGACAATCCTACCCTTCAATCCGACGGTGGCTTCCGGGGTAGTTTAGGTTTTTTGCTTCTTTTTGGGGCTATAAATAGCCCTTGTACCCCTCTGTTGTAAAGGATCGGATCACTTTTATTGGGATAGCTAAACTCACAGACGTGCTCCGGAAGCCTCTCCCCCCGGAGAGAGCCTCCCCAGCTGACTCCGGTCGGGAGCGCGTCGACAGGACTAGGGCCCCCACCGGGACCCGAACCTGTATAAACCCTCGTGTCATTTCTTGTGCTTGTCCGGCGGGGGAGGACCGGTCATCCGGTCAACCCGCGCCGCGTAATCTTCGCTAGGATCATTCTCAAAACCTACCGGGGTATTCACAATACCACGACAGTTGGCGCCGACCGTGGGGAATCGTGACAAGACGCCATGGCTCCCCCAAGAACAAGGGCTCGCACCCTTCCCGGTGACCCGGGTCTCGAAGACCCGGCGCCGCCCGTCCGGGACACTGCTGTCCCGGCGCTTCCGCCCGGAGGCGGACTGGCCCAGGTACCGCCTCCCTCCTTCCCTCTTAACTTAGGTGCTTCCACCTCCAGGTCGGTCCCGGTGACTGCGAGGACCTCGGCCGGGACCAGTCTCCCCCCGACGGCTCCCCCGGCTTCCCGGGACGCCCTGCTTGAGGCTCTCGTGGAGGGCCAGCTCCGCGCCCAGTGCTCTATGGATGAGCTGCTCAGCGTGTTGGAGCGGCCTCCGGCCCCCACATTTGCGTCACACCCTGTATCCGGGGAACATGCCCCCGTTTATGGGTTACCCGGCGGCCCCCCCGGCCTCCGGGGGTTTGTCCGCCCCGTATGATCCTGCCGGGGGGTTCCCTCCCCCTGCGGGATATACGTCCGGGCCCCTCCCGGCACCCGGGCCCGTCCCGGTGCCGGGAGGTTACTTCATGCCAGGGCCCTTCGTGGCACCAGGGGGGTACCCCGTCCCAGGCCTATTCCCGGGGCCGGGAGCCCACTTTATGCTGGGGGTTTTTCCTACACTGGGAGCCAGTCCTGCCCCCCGCGTCGCGTTTGCCGCACCGGGGGCGGCTGACAGAGCAGCTCCGGTGCCGCAGCGGACCTCCCCCCGCATGGGCTTCCCGGTTCCTGACGTCGCCGCGGGGGCTCCCCCCTCGCCGGTTCCGGATGTTACAGGGGCTCCCCCCTTTCCGGTTCCGGTCGTGGCCACTGGGGCCCCCTCCATTCCGGTTCCAAGCGTCGCCGTGGGTGCCCCCTCCCTGGTTCCGGATAATATAGGGGCTTCCCCCTTTCCGGTCCCTAGGGTCGTCGCAGGGGGCTCCCCCCAACCGGCTCCGGAAGCCTCCGGGCCTGCAGCTACAGTGCATGAGCTCCCTCCCTCGGCGGGACAGGTCCGTTCCGCCCGGGGGGAGGTCGAGCGAATGCATTCACCAGAGTGCGGGGAAGAACTTCCCCCCAGCCGCGGGCGCGGGGAGCCTCGCTCTCGCACCGGTTGGGGGAAGAGACCCGCTGAAGAGCCGACCTCTCCGGTGGAGAGCCCGGACGTCCGGGAACTCAGTCCCGGTCCGGAGGAAAAGTGTCGCCACCGCCATCCTGGCGGACCTCTCGGACCGCTTCCAGACTCAGACAACGAAGGTCCCGTGAAGGAAGACAGCGACCGGGACTCTCCCCGGGAGGCGCAGGGGGCTAACCAGCCCCTGTGCCGAAGACTTCGCAGCATCCGGTGGCCGCGGCCCTACCGCCCTCCGCACATCGAGCACTACAATGGTGAGGCAGACCCTTACGAGTTCGTGCAGGTCTACTCCACAGCTATCTCCGCGGCCGGGGGGGACGAGACGGTACAGTGCAACGTCTTCCCCCTCTACCTCTCCGGCATATCCCGCTCCTGGTTCTACAACCTGAAGGCCGGCTCCATCAAGTCTTTCTCGCAGCTCAAGCGGGAGTTCTGTGCCAACTTCAAGGGGAACTACGTGCGCCCCCTGGACTCCTCGCAGCTGTACACTATCCAGCAGAGGACTGGGGAAACCATCAGAAGCTTCTTCAAGCGCTTTGCTCAGGTGAAGAGCAAAGTGGCCCACGTTCCCGACTCTACGGTCATCGAAGCCTGCAAAAGCGGCATCCTCCCGGGAGAGCTCCACCGAAGGCTCTCCCGGAGTTGCCCCTCTTCCGCCGACGAGCTCTTCAACGTACTCGAAAAGTACACTCTGGCGGAGGAAGACGACATCTGGAAGAAGACCCAGGGGGCCCCCGCCCCCGTCGACCGGGGGGCCAGGGATCCCCCCAAACACCCCAGACAGGGGGGGCGTAGCGAGCCACGGCCTCGGGACACCTTTGTCCTCGAGGGCGGAGGCGGCTCGCGCGATCCCCCGAGGGCCAGCCGCCCCTTCCCCAAACCGAAAGGCCATGGGTGAGGACAGTCTTCGCGCGGCCGGGAAGGCCCCGCGGGGAGAAGGCGGGAAGGACCGTGGTGCAGCTTCCACAGGTCCAGTACCCACGCTACCCGAGATTGTAGCCAGCTGCTGCAGCACTTCGCGGACTTCCTCGACCAGCACGGGCAGGGGGGGGACTCCAGCCTCCTTGCCCCCTCGGCCAGCTGTTCTGGCCCTTCCCGCTCCCGCAGGGGGGTCAGCAGACGCAGGAGGGGGAGCCTTCAGAAGCTCTCCCCTTTCAAACTTCGCAGCCGCACATCAACGTCATCGTGGGAGGATCTGCCTCCGGGCGGGACTCTAAGCGCCAACGTAAGGAGTACGCGCGCGAGGTGAAGGTTGTGGGGGTGCTACACGCGTCCCCGCCACCTAAGTGGTCGGACGTCCCCCTCACCTTCACGGCAGAAGACGCGCGGGGGGTTCGCTTCCCCCACGACGACGCGCTCATTGTCTCCGCGACCATCTACAACTGCCATCTGGCCCGTATCCTGGTGGACGGCGGGAGCTCCGCCAACGTCCTATTCCTCAAGGCCTTTAAAGAGATGCAGGTCGATGAAAAGCTCCTGCAGCCCGCGGCAGGGCCCCTGCAAGGGTTTGTCCCGCGGGAGGCGATCCACCCCGTGGGCAAGGTAGATCTCCCAATGACCTTCGACACACCGGAGAACTACCGGACCGAGCTGGTCCGCTTCGACGTAGTGGACCTCCCCGCCTCCTACAATGCGATAATGGGGAGGACTACAATCAACCGGCTGGGGGCTGCCACCCATCAAAACTATCTCTGCATGAAGATCCCCGAGCCGCATGGTGTGATCAATGTCCGGGGAGACCAAGACATGGCCCGTGCTCTATACGAGCACGCTGCGGCCACAATCGGAAGTGTCAACCTCATAAAAACGCCCGGGGGGGAGGCTCCTCCCCCGGAACTAGACGCTGCTGCGCCACCGCCTGGGAGGCCCCTCTTCAAGCCGCGTCCGGAAGGGGGCCTCCGGAAGGTCCTGCTATCCTCGGGCAACGAAGACAAAACCGTCCAGGTTGGGGCGAAGCTCCCCGAGGAGCACACAGCGCAACTTGCGGCTTTTCTGCATGAAAACTCCGATGTTTTTCCTTGGAAGCCTTCAGACATGCGGGGCGTCGCCCGGGAGGTCATTGAGCACAAGCTCGCAGTGGCTCCCGGTGACCCCCCGGTCAAACAGAAGCTGCGGAAACTCTCCCTCGAGTGCCAAGAGGCAATCAAGGTGGAGATCACCCGGCTCCGAGAGGCGGGGTTCATTCGGGAGGTCTTGCACCCCGAGTGGCTCGCGAACCCCGTCCTCGTCAAGAAATCAGCCGGCAGGTGGCGGATGTGCGTGGACTTCACCGACCTTAACCGCGCCTGCCCCAAAGACAACTTCCCGCTCCCGCGGATTGATCAGCTCGTCGACTCCACTGCGAGGTGCGAGCTCATGAGCTTCCTAGACGACTACTCGGGCTGCCATCAAGTCCGGATGGCGGAAGGGGACGAGGAAAAGACGAGTTTTATTACTCCCCTCGGAACGTTCTGCTACGTCCATATGCCCTTCAGGCTCAAGAACGCGGGGGCAACCTTCCAGCGCCTTATGACGTTGGTTTTCAAAGAGCAAGTCGGCCGCAACGTTGAAGTCTACGTAGACGACGCGGTCGTCAAGAGCCCCCGCGCAACCTCCCACATCGATGACCTGGCTAAAACCTTCTGCAACCTCCGCGCATTCGGGCTCAAACTTAACTCGGAGAAGTGCGCCTTCGGGGTGCGCGGGGGGAAGCTCCTAGGTTTCCTCGTGTCCCAGCGGGGCATAGAGGAAAACCCCGAGAAGATCCGGGCATTCCTAGACATGCCCCCGCCGCGCTCCGTCAAGGACGTCCAGCGGCTCTCCGGCCGTCTAGCCGCACTCAGCCGCTTCGTCTCCCGGTCGGGGGAGCGGGGCCTCCAGTTCTTCAAGATTCTCCGAGGGCTCGAGGGGTTCTGCTGGACTCCTGAGGCCCAGGAAGCCTTCAACGACCTCAAGAAGTACCTCACGAGCCCTCCAATGCTCGTGAGTCCGTCTCCAGAAGAGCCCTTGCTCCTCTACCTCGCCGCGACTCCCGTCGCCGTCAGTGCGGTCTTGGTGAAGGAGCAAGGGGGGCAGCAGCGTCCCGTGTACTACGTGAGTGAGGCCCTCCAAGGGGCCAAAACTCGGTACACGGAGATGGAGAAAATCTGCTACGCCCTCCTCATGGCGTCCCGGAAGCTTCGGCATTACTTCCTGGGGCACCCCATCACCGTCCCGTCGTCCCTCCCCCTGGGGGAGGTACTGCGGAACAAAGAAGCCACCGGCCGGATCGGGAAGTGGGGGCCGAGCTCACCCCCTTCTCCCTGTCCCTTACCGGCCGCTCCGCCATCAAGTCGCAGATCCTCGCCGACTTCATCGTAGAGTGGACTCCCGCCTATGGGTCCGGGGATGAGGACCTCCCTGTGCCGCCCCGACGCAGTGATCATTGGACTCTCATGTTCGATGGGTCGCTGTGTCTCGCCGGGGCTGGTGCGGGAGTAGTCCTCCGGAGTCCCGAGGGGAAGGAACTCGAGTACGCCACGCGGCTCGAGTTCCCCGCAACCAACAACATCGCCGAATACGAGGCTTTGCTCCTCGGGATGCGCCTCGCGCGCTCCCTGGGGATCCGGTGCCTCCTAGTCAAGGGAGATTCTCAGCTCGTAGTTTGCCAAATGGACAAGTCTTACCTGTGCCATGACGCAAATTTAAGTCTTTATTTGCAGGAAGTGCGAAAGATGGAGAGGCATTTCGACGGCCTCGAGGCCCGGCATATCCCGCGGAGGGACAATGACCGGGCCGACGCCTTGGCCCGGGCGGCAAGCGCCCGGGAATCGCTCCCCAAGGGGGCTTTCCTGGAAATTATCACGAAGCCCTCGGTGGCCTCCCCGGACACGGGCGACGAGCCTCATGTCCCGGAGGTCGCCGAGATCATCCGGACTCCGTCTTGGATGGACCCCCTCATCTCCTTCATCAAGGGGGAGGGGGACCCTCCTAGTGAGACCGAGGCTAAACACCTCCTGGCTAAAGCCCGGGCATATCTCCTGCTGGAGGGGAGGCTCTACAAGCGGGGGGCTTCCGCCCTCCTGCGCTGCCTCCCCCGGCCGGAGGGACTTCAACTTCTCGAAGACATCCACGCGGGGAGTTGTGGTTCTCACCTAGCCCCGCATACCATCGCGGCCAAGGCCCTCCGGCAGGGCTTCTACTGGCCCACGGTCATGCACGATGCGCGAGACCTTGTCTCTGCGTGCGAGGCATGCCAGAAGATGGCCAAGGACTCGAACCTCCCTCATATAGCGCTGCAGACAATCCCCATCACTTGGCCCTTCGTGCGCTGGGGGATGGACCTCCTAGGGCCCTTCCCCCCAGCGCCCGGGGGATACAAGTATGCGGTAGTCGCAGTCGACTATTTTACAAAGTGGGTTGAGGCGGAGCCTTTGGCCAGCATCACGTCCCGGGCCGTTCAGCGGTTTTTCTGGAAAAACGTCGTATGTCATTTTGGTGTCCCCCGGGAAATCACCGTGGACAACGGGACCCAATTCGACTCGGCTTATTTCCGGGAATTCTGCGAAGGCCTGGGGCTCGTCATCCACTTCGCCTCAGTGGCCCATCCCCGGAGCAATGGGGCTATCGAGAGGGTCAACGGCATGATCCTACAGGGGTTGCGCCGGAGACTCGAGCAAACCGCTTCTAAGCGGGGTGCATGGGCAGAGGAGCTCCCTAGCATCCTCTGCTCCATGCGCACAACCCCGTCCCAGGCGACAGGGCGTACTCCCTTCTCCTTGGTCTACGGGGCGGAGGCAGTCCTCCCCCCGGAGATCGGCTTCCGGTCACTGCGGGTCGAGCTCCTGGAGGGAGCCACGCCCGCAGCGTACCAGGCCAACGAGGCCAACCAGCGCCTGGAAATCGACCTCGTGGAGGAGGAACGCGACCGAGCGCTCCTCCGCCACGCCATCTACGAGCAAGAGATGGCGCGCGCGTACAACCAGCGCGTGCGCGAGAGAGCTTTCCGCCTTGGGGACCTTGTCCTCAAACGCGTCACAGACCCCCAAGCCCAGGGGAAGCTCTCCCCCAAGTGGGAGGGCCCCTACAGGATCTCCGCGGTCCTGGGCTCGGAGGCCTACAAGCTCTCCAACCTTCAAGAGCAAGAGCTGAAGCACACGTGGAACTTGCGTTTACTTCGCAAGTTCTATGTTTAGCCTTACGGGCCTGTCCTCTCCCCCGGAGCGTTCACGCTGGAGGGGGAGGAGGGACACTGTATTTTCCTCCCCTTTCGCGGCTTCGCAGGGGGAGGCCCTGTACTTCATTTTATTAGCAATACATAGGTCTTGTTTTTCGAACTGTCTCATTGCAGGTCTTTCTCATTACCGCCCCTAGCGGCGATGCCCTCCCCGCGAGGATGCCCTCCCCGCGAGGACGCCCTCCCCGTGAGGATGCCCTCTCCGCGAGGAAGTGGGCCAGTCCCAGCAAGTCCCTCCTGTGGGGCAGCTTACAATCAGCCCTCGTGGATTGAGGGTGTAAGCGGCAACCCGGTCACAGTGGCCGCGGTAACGAGTCACTTTGGGAGACTAGTCCCCTGCCCAAACACTCAAGACCCGTCTTCGGGCACTTCCTCCTCCAGGAGTAGACGCTCTCCCCAGAGGGACGTCTAACGGCATTCTTGGATATTTTGGTCCCCAGCGACCTTATTCCCGGCTCCCCGTTTTCACGGCGACCGGATGATCGGCCCCTTGCGGCCTGATTGGATCTATCTTCCTCCTTCGGGAGTCGACGTTATTTTCGGCTCCCCGTTTTCACGGCGACCGGATGATCGGCCCCTTGCGGCCTGATTGGATCTATCTTCCTCCTCCGGGAGTCGACGTTATTCCCGGCTCCCCGTTCTCACGGCGACCGGACGATTGGTCCCCGGCGACCTTATTCCCGGCTCCCCGTTCTCACGGCGACCGGATGAATGCCTCCCGGAGACCCTATTCCCGGCTCCCCGTTCTCACGGTGACCGGACGATTGTCTCCCGGAGAAGTCATGTATTTCTCGGACATTTTCTTCCCGGAGCCCCTATTCCCGGCTCCCCGTTCTCACGGCGACCGGACGATTGTCTCCTAGGAAGCTCGACTCCGGAAGTCTCATCGGGTTTTTCTTGGATGTTTCCTCCACAAGGGGCCTTATTCCCGGCTCCCCGTTCTCACGGCGACCGGACGCTTGTCTCCCGGAAGGTCTTTTCCCAAGAAAGCTCGTTTTAAAATTTTCTAACTTAGAAAAATTCCTATGCTACAGGTGACTTCCATCCCGGGGGCCTTGTTACCCCCACAGCGCGCGGAGCTATCCTTCGGCCCACTGTGGGCGGGGGGGATAAGGAACCCCCGGGTGTCGACGAGCAAACTTAGCTCATCGTTGTTGAGATGAGTCGTCCGGACCATCCAAGAAGAAGAAAATAAAGAGACAATGAAAGAAGAAGCAACAACACAGCTTTATTGATTGTCAAACCCGGAGGACATCTTCCCCCTCTGGTGGGCTTCGGAAACGATACAACCCGAGTTCTAACCCGGGGGATTCTCTACGCCCTCAGGCTCCTACGCCTAATACTCTCGGAGGCTCTCCGCTAGCTCCCGGGTCAAGTCCCGGTACAATGCCCGTACGTAGCGCCGAGCGTCCCGGAGCACATCTTCGGGCCAAAACTCGTATCCCGCCGGTGGAAGTATCCGGAGGGGCGGTATCATCCGGAACCCCGGTTGCGGTGGGGACAATTCGGCACGATGATTGTCAAAGTTGTCCAAGTGCCACTCTGGACGCCACCTCAACCGGATCGGCTCCTGGACGCTATCCCGGCTGCGATTCCCGGAGACAAGGCTTAGCAAGATTAAAGCCGCTTGGGCGTCCCCCGGGGAGCCCCTCCCGGACCTTCGCTCGGGAGTAACCTCCCGGGAACCCTGGTAACAACATTCAATTCAAAGATTTAGAAAAAAATTCTAACTTCATTGCATTCAAAATGTTTTTGTACAAGTGTCCGGGGCTTCTTCTAAGAAGCTACCGGGATCAAAATCTTAAGAAAACAAAAAAGGGCCCTAGCTAAGACCCGGGGGGAGGCTCATACATGTTCGTTGGCGTCCTCCCCCCGGGGGGTTTCTTCCAAGGCCGGGGCTGGGACGTCTCCCGCCGGAGGCGCCGGAGCCGGGAACCACGCCCGGATGATCCGGTCGTAGAACCCTCCGGCAAGCTGCTCGACCTCCTGGCGCGAAGGCTCGAAGGAGTCCGGGAAGCTTCGGGGGATGCGGCCCCTGATCGCCCGGGCGCCGACCCCCCGGAACTTGACGAGCCCCGCAGCGGCCGCGATGACGGGGATCGCCCTACCCCGCGCCCGAGCGTCGGCCGCCTCGGGGATGGCGGAGACCTGTGCGTTGAGAGAACGCACAGCCTCCGCGAGGGTCGCCGGCGGCACCTCCTTGCTCCCGGATCCTAGGCTTACGCCAAGGCTCTCGAGGGCCGAACGGACGGAGCGGCCCGCGTCCGCCACCTCCCGGACTCTCGTGGCCTCGAGCTCCCGGAGCGCCTCCTCCCTCGCTTTGGCCTCCTCCCGGAGGCGGCCGTTGACGGCCTCGGAAATGTGAACCTGGGCCTGGACCCGGTTCAGTTCCGGGAGGGCTTCGTCGCGTTCCCGGAGGGCCTCCTCGCGCCGCCCTACGGAGGCCGCGGCCCAGCCCTCCGCTTCCTTAAGCAGTCGGGCGACTCGCTGCTCAAGGCCCCAGGTAACAGCTGTCACCTACAAAATATATAGAGTTAGAAAAATCTCAAGTGCAGGAAATAAATGAAGACGTCATCGACTCGGGTTACCTGGGCCCCAAGGGACTGAAGCCCCTGGAAACGCTCATGAAGCGTTCCCTCCGCGACGAAGGCCTGCACCTTCCGGGTGTGTAGGCCCTCCGCGTAGCGGGCGACTTCCCCCGCGGGAAGCAGAGGGGCCTCTCGCCCGGCGCCGGCATCGCTGCCGGCGGGGGGTCCCCGGACCTGTGAGTCCGGTAACACGGCCGGCGTCACCGGCGTCTTCGTGGCCGAGGTCTCCTCCGAAGACGTGGCCGAGGAGCTTTGGGCAGGGCTCCCTGCCTGGGGGGGATCATCAGACCTTTCCCCGCCCCGGGCCGAAAGGTCCTCGGGGCCTCCTCCTCTGGAGGAACCTCGTAGACCGAGGGGCTCCCCCCCTCGTCCACCGGCCAAACCCGCGAATCTCACCTCCAGCCTCTCCGGCTCCAAAGAAGCCGGAAGGGGCAGGAGGGGCTCCACCGAGGGCGGCGACGGGGCATAGTTCGCCGAGTCGGACGCCGCCCCGCCAGCGGCCGCCTCCTTCCCCCGGGCCTCGACGGGGCTCTTCGGGGGAGGAGGAGTTGCTCCCTTCCGGGGCCGGTGCCCGGGCACGCTCGGTCCCGGGGGTCTCGTCCCGGGGCTTCGCCGGTGTCGCCGCCGGCGTCGTCGACGGGCCAGGGGTCTTTTGGACCCTGGCCTTCTTGGGCTCCGAGCCCCCGGCCGCTTCCTTCCCCCATTTGTGCAACCCGGGGGTGGGGAGAGGCTTCCTCTCCAGCAGCTTCAGCCCGTAGGCCGCCGGTACCAAGTTCCGGGGAGGGCCCTCCCCTACGAGGCGCACGACGCGCTCGTGCTCGTCGGCGAAGTACCTCCCCAGGAGGTTCTCCGCCTTCTCCAGCGCCGCCGGGTACGGCCGGACTGCAAGAGGTAAAGAGTTGGTCAAATTTTCAAAAAATTCGTAAGTATAATGCAGCAGGTTCCCGGAGCTTACGTCGCGTCACCGGCTTCACCGGGGGCCGCTGTTCCAGGCCCATGCCGACTCCCCTCTTCCCGCGCGAGAAGGGGGAGATCCGGAGGAGAGCCATCTCCTCGGCAGCGTCCCGCATTGAGCGGGTCTTCTTGGAGAGGATCACCCTGCCGAGGAGCTCGAACTCCTCGTCCGTCCACACCGGAGGCTTCGGCGCGGACGACCGGCTGTAGGTGGGGGGCTCCGGGGCGTACACCACCGCCTCGTCGCGGACCCGGAGGTAAAACCACCTCCGGACCCAGTCGCCCCAGTGGTCCCGGGAGGCCGCCATCGGGTAGTCGATCTCCCGGGACGGCAGCATTTGTACCATCACCGAACCGAAGGGGGACTTGGGGCCCCCCTTCACCAGGTGGGAGGTCCGCGCCGCCGGTTCGTAGAAGTACTGGAAGGCGCGAAGGGTGGGCTCCCGCCCGGTCGCCGTCTCGTAGAGCCAGATGAAGAGGCCCATCCGGACGAGCGCGTTCGGGGTGAGGTGGTTGAGTGCCACCCCGTACTCCTTCAGAAACTCCCGGAGCATGGGATGCACCGGGAGCCGGAGCCCCACCTCCAGGAAGGCCTCGAAGGCCACGACCTCTCCGGGCCTGGGGCGGGGGGCTCCGTCCTTCTTCACGGGGACTCGGATGTCCCCGTCCGCGACGACGCAACGTTCGACCAAGGACTCGGCGTCCTCGGCCGTGAACTCTGACGCCTAGAGGAAATCCGGAGGGATTTCCTCCGGGGGCACTTCCGTGGTCTTTGCTCGACCCTTGGGTACCATGAGGTTAGTGTCTTCTTTTTTCTTCAGTGACTAACCTTTCAGGAGGCTACTACTAAAGCTTCTGGACGTCTGCTACCGGGAGCTAACTACCGGAAAGAGCTACCGGGAGAGCAATAATCGCTAAGGCTGAAAGTTTGGAATGAACTTCCGGACCCCTCAAGGCCCTATTTATAGGGATGGGACATGGTCTAGATGGGCGCCACGTGGCACCCCGCGGAGCAATCTGGACCGTTGAAGTTCAAACCGTGCACGGGAAACGAAGGGACGGGTGCGTGAATCGAGGCGCCGGTTCGAACCGCGCTCGCATTTATGGCGAAACGGCACGGCCTTAAGCGCGAGGCACGGAAACCATACCCCCCGGGGACTCGAGCATCGTCCCCGGTGTGCATGGGGGGCTGCTGTTGGGGGAAATCTCCGCGGGACCAAGTCCAGGTAAGTTGTGACACGATTGCCCGGGGACCTGGCCTCCGGCGCCGTCCTGGGCGCCGCCTTTTGGCCCCCGGGACCTGGCCTCCGGCGCCGTCCCGGGCGCCGCCATTTGCCCGGGGACGTGGCCTCCGGCCCCTCCCCGGGCGCAGCTTTTTGGCCCCCGGGACCTGGCCTCGGTGTTGTCCCGGGCGCCGCCATTCGCCCGGGACGTGGCCTCCGGCCCCTCCCCGGGCGCCGCCTTTTGGCCCCCGGGACCTGGCCTCTGGCGCTGTCCCGGGCGCCGCCATTCGCCCGGGACGTGGCCTCCGGCCCCTCCCCGGGCGCCGCCTTTTGGCCCCCGGGACCTGGCCTCTGGCGCCGTCCCGGGCGCCGCCTTTTGGCCCCCGGGACCTGGCCTCTGGCGCCGTCCCGGGCGCCGCCTTTTGGCCCCTGGGACCTGGCCTCCGGCGCCGTCCCGGGCGCCGCCTTTTGGCCCCCGGGACCTGGCCTTCGGCGCCGTCCCGGGCGCCGCCTTTTGGCCCCTGGGACCTGGCCTCCGGCGCCGTCCCGGGCGCCGCCTTTTGGCCCCCGGGACCTGGCCTTCGGCGCCGTCCCGGGCGCCGCCTTTTGGCCCCTGGGACCTGGCCTCCGGCGCCGTCCCGGGCGCCGCCTTTTGGCCCTCGGGACCTGGCCTTCGGCGCCGTCCCGGGCGCCGCCATTTGCCCGGGGACGTGGCCTTCGGCCCCTCCCCGGGCGCCGCCTTTTGGCCCCCGGGACCTGGCCCCCGGCGCTGTCCCGGGCGCCGCCTTTTGGCCCCCGGAACCTGGCCTTCAGCGCCGTCCTGGGCGCCACCATTTGCCCGCGGACGTGGCCTCCGGCCCCCCCCCCCCCAGGCGCCGCCTTTTGGCCCCCGGGACCTGGCCTTCGGCGCCGTCCCGGGCCTCCTCACCCACCTAAAGGTAAAGTCTCGAGTTGTTTGTCACGTGCAGGTCACGCGAGGAGCGCCTCGGGAATCAGCGACCACCTGTCAAGCATCCAAGGCGTTTGATCGGAAGAAGGACGGTCCTACCCTTCAATCCGACGGTGGCTTCCGGGGTACTTTAGGTTTTTTGCTTCTTTTTGGGGCTATAAATAGCCCTTGTACCCCTCTGTTGTAAAGGATCGGATCACTTTTATTGGAATAGCTAAACTCACAGACGTGCTCCGGAAGCCTCTCCCCCCGGAGAGAGCCTCCCCAACTGACTCCGGTCGGGAGCGCGTCGACAGGACTAGGGCCCCCAACGGGACCCGAACCTGTATAAACCCTCGTGTCATTTTTTGTGCTTGTCCGGCGGGAGAGGACCAGTCATCCGGTCAACCCGCACCGCGTAATCTTCGCTAGGATCATTCTCAAAACCTGCCGGGGTATTCGCAATACCACGACACTCAGGATGTTACAAAGTTCTTCCATGTTCGGTGTGCGGCTCATATTATTAATCTTGTAGCAAAGGATGGTTTGAAAAATAGTTGGGCATGCTATAGACAACATTCGTTCTTCAGTTATGATTGTCAAGAGTTCTACTTTGCAATGAGAGGAGTTTCGAAAGCAATCTTCTGAACTAAATTTGGATATAACAAAGGGTCTTTCTCAAGATGTAGCTACTAGATAGAATTCCACTTATTTAATGCTCTCAAATGCACTTTATTATAAGAAAGTTTCCCAAAGATTGGCTTTTCTTCATCCAGAAAAATATGGGAATTGTGCTCCTTCTAAAGATGAATGGGAAAAAGCAACTGCATTGAATAAGTGTTTGAAGAATTTCTTTAGTATTACTGAACTCTTGTCTGGTTCTTTATATCCAATAGCAAATTTATTATTTACAAAATTTTGTAAAATTAATCTCATGCTTATTGATTGGATAAAAGGTAGTGCTTGGCTTATTGCTTCCATGGCAAAAACAATGAAAGAAAAGTTTGACAAGTATTCAGAGTTGAGTAACACTACTTTGGAGGTTGCTTGTTTTCTAGATCCTCACTACAAGAAGAAGGTGGTTGAATTTTATTACAAAAACATGTGAGTATGATGGGATTGATGAAATTTGTGATTTTTACATTATTGTCGAGCACCTATTTGAGTCATATGCATCTCAATACAATGCTTCCTCAATTAGTGTTATGCAGTCTTCTATTAGAGCCTCTATTGGAGTTGTTTCTCGTCGTTGTCTTTCTGATGATGAGCCAAAACAGAGGAAACTAAGTGCTTTTTTGAAGAATATTGGTGAAGATTGTAGTGAGAAGTCTGAATTGGAGAAGTATGAGAGTGAACCACTATTGAAATTGCCTGAAAATGAGGATTTTGATATTTTGGCATGGTAGAAAACTCAAGGTACAAATTATCTTATTCTCGCTCATATGACACGTGATATGTTAGCTATTCCTGTATCAATCGTTGCATCCTAGTCTGCTTTTAATGCTGAGGGACAAGTAATTGATAAATACCACAGTCGTTTAAAACCCAAAGTAGTTGAGGCCTTGATTTGCACCAAAGACTAGATTAAGGCATCTAGTAGAGGTAAATCTATAAATAAAATCCATCAAATTTGCATTTATTTGTGCATTGTCTGATTTTCATTATTTTGTTATTGTAGGTCAAAGTGATGTTCCTTCAATTGTGAAGGAGTTAGAAGGTATTGGCATGGATGAAATAAAATAAATACAATTGAAGATTGTATATCAAATAAAATCTTCTTCTAGCTACTATTCAATACCATTTTAATAAGTATTTTACTAACTTCATGTTATTTTGTAGGTGACAACTAACTACCTCTTGAACTCAAGCACGTTGCCATTATTTTGAATTTTAGATATAGTACTTCACTACTTCATGATAGACTTAGACTTAGACTTAGCCTCACTACTACAGAAACGCAATCCACTAACCCATATCTTCTAACGGTTATAAGCAATCTGGGAAAAATCCGATAGAGTATGACGACAGCGGTGGATAAGAGGCTTTTTACTATCGGTTATGTTCTGGCGTACCATTAGTGAAATGCAAACAATTTTTACTATCGGTCATTATTGTACCGACTGATATAATAGAGGAAATTGTACTACCGGTTTGTCTTTCGTAATTGATAGTGAAATTACGAACTTTTTACTATCAGTTAATACTGTACCAACCGATATAATAAAGTAAATTTTACTATCAGTTATATAAAACAAACCGATAGTAAAATGACGTCATATAAACTAATGGTTATGACAGTGGGAACCTTAGAAGAGAGAAAAGTTTACTATCGGTTGTGGTTTTGAACCGATAGTAAAATTGCACTACTTAACTCGACCCCTGCTCTGCATCCTCGATCATTTCTACCGTACGTGCATCCACGCTCCAAACTAGAGTGATCTGGAGAAGCTAGCTGAGAGGTTGATAATTCGATCCCCCTCGGTATTGTCATCTTCTCATCACCTCTCTCTCTCTCTAGATCACTCTTTCACACTCTCCCTCTCTCTCTACTTCTAATTCATTAAACTAGATACATGTAGCTCCAAACTAGCTAGAAGGCTAGGTTGGCTAGCTAGCTATAGTTTGCTGAAGTTAAGCTAGGAATGATTTATGGCTGAAGTTAACCAACTAGCTAGCTGGCTCTTCCAATTAATGCATCAAGTTAGGGTTTCATATATATCCATTTAATGTAATTAAGTAGCTGTACACATATGGCATAATTGATGATGTTTCATGCATGCATGCCCTGAGTCATTAATTATTTATTTCAATTTGTCAATTTTGTGAAATAATTGTAGATGGACCGAGAATATTGGATGTATGGAATAAAACGTACTACTGTTGAGTATTTGGAGGGTGTGGATGGGTTTATTAAATTTGCTGAGCAAGAAAATGCGAAGAAGGGAGAGAAAGATATACATTGTCCTTGTATAGATTGTATGAACTTAAAGAGGTTCGGCAACTCTGATCAGATTAGGAGTCATTTGATTCGTCGTGGTTTTAACGCACGCTATATCCGTTGGATATGGCATGGTAAAGATCTTGAGGAAACGAGCACCACTACCACTCAGCAGCACCCGGAAGTGGATTGCAGTAATGATGATCATCAGAACATTGATAATGTTCATTCGGATGTGCATGTAGATGACGACAATTTAGATGAAATGTTACGTGATGTAGAAGAAGATTACAGCGAAAACGATTTGGTAAATTTGAGAAATTAATTGTTGATTCTGAGAAGCCTTTATTCCCCGGTTGTGCAAAATTTACAAAGTTGTCTTCTGTGTTGAGATTATATAACTTGAAGGTAAGCAACGGTTGGAGCGATAAGAGTTTCACGGCTGTTGGGGGAATCCCCAGGGGCCCCACGAAGTCCCAAGGAGTCCCCGGTGAGACCCGGAGAGCCACCGGGCCCCCGGTGAGATCCGGAGGGTCACCGGGCGCCCGGTGAGATCCGGAGGGTCACCGGAACCCCGGTGAGAACCGGAGAGCCACCGGGCCCCCGGTGAGATCCGGAGGGTCACCGGGCACCCGGTGAGATCCGGAGGGTCACCGGACTCCCGGTGAGACCCGGAGAGCCTCCGGGCTCCCGAAGAGCGGCTGCTGACCGTGAAGCCTCTAGGAAGCCAGCGATGCCACGTGTCGAGCATCCGGGCCGTCCCTATGGCCAAAGGACGTCTTCGCCCTTCCATCCAACGGTCGCAGCGAGGGCTTTTTGGTCTTTTGTATTTCTTGGGGGCTATATATACCCCTCTTGTACCTCTTTTCGGGGAGGCTAATTCATTTTATATTATCGCAATATCCGGCTCTCTTGGAGACCTCTCCCCGAGAGCACACCTCCCCAGCGGACTCGTGTCCGGAGAGAGCCAACAGGACTAGGGCCCCCACTGGGACCCGAACCTGTATAAACTTCTGTGTCACTTTTTGTGTTGCCCGGCGGGAGGAGACCAGTAACTCGGTCTGCTCGCGCTGCTGTATTTGTGCTGCGCACATCCGAACCTGCCGGGGTATCCGTAATACCATGACAACGGCGCTATTAGATCTTTTAGCGGACATGCTTCCAGAGGGAAATGAGTTGCCAAGATTGGTTTACCAGGCCAAAAAACTATTGTGTCCGTTGGGAATGGAAATCGAAAGAATACATGCATGCCCAAATGATTGTGTTCTGTACCGTAACGAGTACAAGGATTTGCATGTTTGTCCAAGATGCGGTGCATCGCGGTATAAGCATGGGGACAGAATTTATCACAATGGATGTTATGAGGTAAAGAAAGGGCCTCTGACCAAAACTGTGTGGTATTTGCCTATGATTCCTAGATTGAAACGGCTGTTTGCAAATCCAAAACATGCGAAGTACTTGCGTTGGCATGGTGAAGGTCGGAAACAAGACAGAAAACTAAGACATCCAGCTGATTCTATTCAATGGAGAAACATTAACAGAACATTCAGTGAGTTTGGCGGCAAAGTGAGGAATATAAGGTTTGGGTTGAGTACGGATGGTATGAATCCACACGGAAATATGAACAGTCGACATAGCACTTGGCCGGTTCTTTTATGCATCTACAATCTTCCTCCTTGGTTATGTATGAAGCACAAGTACATCATGATGTCATTACTAATTTCAGGACCCAGACAACCCGGGAATGATATTGACGTGTTTCTATCACCGTTAGTCGAGGACTTATATAAATTGTGGAGCGAAGGGGTGCGGGTGTGGGATGCACATAAGCGAGAGAATTTCATGTTGCGGGTCATGATATTTTGCACCATAAATGATTTCCCGGCCTACGGAAATTTGTCGGGGTATAGTACGAAAGGAGGCAAGGCTTGTCCTATTTGCCTGGATGAAACTGAAAGCATGTGGTTACCGAACTGCAGAAAAACAGTGTACATGGGTCACCGTAGATTCCTTCCGATGCATCACGCCTACCGTAAAAAAAGAAAGTCATTTAATGGGAAGCCTGAGAAAGGATCAGCCCCAGTGTTTGTGACTAGTAAGGAGCTTTACTTGCGCGTGAAGGACATCAATGTTGAGTTCGGTTAATGTTCTAAACCTTCAGGAAAAAATGTTTGGAAGAAGAGATCGATTCTTTGAAATCTGCCATATGGGGAGCACTTACAAGTTCGACATTGCATTGATGTCATGCACGTAGAGAAAAATGTTTGTGACAATTTGAATTGTTTGTTGTTGAACATTCCGGGAAAGACGAAAGATGGCATCAACGTTCGCCATGACATGCTCGAAATGGGCATAAGGACTGAGTTTGCACCGTTGGATAAGGGAAAGCGTACATACCTCCCCCGCCTGCTATACTTTGTCAAAAAAAGAAAAAACAGAACTCTGTCAATGCCTATATGGTGTCAAAGTTCCATGTAGATATTCTGCGAACTTGAAAAAACTTGTGTCCATGAAAGACTTGAAACTGGTTGGTATGAAGTCCCATGATTGTCATGTACTGATGTCACAAATGCTTCCCATTGCTATCAGAGGCATTCTCCCAGTCAAAATCAGAGAGACAATAACAAAGCTATATTATTTCTTCAACACAACATCTGGCAAGGTAAGCGTGTACTCCTAGCAAGTTAATTAGCTCCATTCGTGGAACTTGCCAGATTTTTTGGATCTGAATATTTGCTGCAACTGTGTGCTTGCAGGTAATTGATCTGGATGGACTGGATGATTTGCAACGCTATGTGACTACAACTCTTTGTCAGCTGGAGATGTATTTCCCTCCATCTTTTTTTGATGTTATGGTCCATCTAATTGTTCACCTTGTCAGAGAAATTAAGTTTTGTGGACCCGTGTTCCTGCGCTACATGTATTCATTTGAGAGATTTATGGGTATCTTGCAGGGATATGTAAGGAATCGACATCGGCCTAAGGGCAGTATCATTGAAGGTTATGCCACCGAGGAGGTGATTGAATTTTGCACCAACTATATGGCTAGGGTTGACCCAATTGGCGTTCCTATGTCCCGGCATGAGGGCAGACTTCAGGGCATTGGAACGATTGGATTCAAAGCAGTCGTCCCCTCTAGTGATCTGTATGCAAAAGTCCATTTTTGGGTCTTACAGCACATGATGGGGGTGGAGCCATACATACACGAGCACAAGGAAATGTTACGGAAACAGAATCCTTCGAAGCCAGAGATTTGGATCACCAGAGAACATAACAGGAAGTTTGTTGGGTGGATCGAAAATAGAGTCCTGCAAGCTTCTGAGGCGACGTAGATGAAAATGTTACATGGTTGGCCAGAGGGCCTAGATTTACTGTAGGGACTTGGCAGGGGTATGACATCAACGGCTATTCATTTTACACAAGAACTCAAGACTAGAAGAGTACTATGCAATGTAGTGGAATGACACTACTTGCTATTTCAGAGGATGCCAGGGCAGTAAGGAAACTCAACTCATATTATGGTGTTATTGAGGAAATATAGGAGCTCGATTATGTATTACTCAAGATTCCTTTGTTTCGATGCCAATGGGTCGAAATCTCTCGAGGTGTTAAAGTCGACAATTATGGGTTTACTCTCGTCGATCTCAGTAGAGTCGCACACCAAGATGATCCATTTATACTTGCTGAGCAAGCCACACAGGTGTTCTACATCGTTGACCCGGCCAATCCAAAATTACACGTTGTCCTTCACAGTAAGAGACGTATTGTTGGGGTCGAAGACGTTGTGGATGAAGAAGAGTATGATCAGTTTGACGAACTACCTCCATTTTTAGATGGAATTCTTCAATCTGTCCCTACCGAAGATATTGACGGAACAAGTTACCTGCGAGACGACCACGTAGAAGGATTATGGGTGGACAACCATTCTTGACTAATTTGCAATATGTAAGTGACGTATATTACTTGGATCTTTAATCGAAGAATTAATATAAATACTGATTATGTCGTGAAATCTGTGATTATTGTGGTTATGCACCCAGTCATGTTGTCAAATCATTTTTCAAAAATTCTTTGGAAAAACATACGTGATGCATTGAAAATCATTACTGCAAATTTTCATTTCAATTGGAGTTGATTTGAGCAATAATTGATTCTTTTCACAAATCAATATGAAAATTGCAAAGTTCAGATACTTCGTGGTTTTTGGCTGGTTTGTCATTTTCATATCTCCATCTTGATTGGCTATTCGAAGAAAGTTTCTATATGCATGATTCCTTATGTTCCATGATTGGTCTTTACTGTTAATTTATTTCAAAATTATTGGAAGTCATTTGCATGGGGTTTCAGGTGTCTTTACAAGTGCAAAATGATGTACTGAAACTCATCTGTAATTGTTCTCAGGAAAACCCTTTAGGGTAACTAACATTATATTTTACTATCGGTTTCAATTTCCAAACCGATAGGAATTTAGTGTCTAATATCGATTTCTTGTTCCCAACTGATAGTGATACATATTGTGTTGAATATGCTTGATTATTTATCTTCCATGATTGGTCTTTGCTGTTAATTTATTTCAAGTCAATTGATCTTTGGAAGTCAATTGCATGGATTTTCAGGTGCCTTTACATGTGCAAAATGATTTACTGAAACACACATGTAACTGTTCTCAGGAAAAACCCTAAGTACTAGTGCCATTGTATTGTATGAGACCCTAAGTCCATGAGCAAAAGCCCCTGTTGAACGTTATTTATGAGACCCTGTTCTACAATTTGGTTTGATCTTGTAGACAGTGGATTAATTTACTATCGGTTTTTATTAACGCACCGATAGGAATATCAACACTCTGGTATCGGTTACTTAATTTTAACTGATAGTGAAATACAATGGCAATACTTCAAACCCTAACTACCATTGTATTTTACTATCGGTTTTATTTGTAGAACCGATAGTAATATTTGTATCTTTTATCGGTTTATGATTATTAACCGATAGTAAATATTTCTATATTAGGCTAAACCCGCAGGATTTTCCCTCCAGTCCAACCGATCACATTTCCAAATAAGTGTGTACTCGCATGCGGAAAACCCTAGCCTCCCCGAGGTTCCCTTTTTCACTCCTGCACCACCATTGCCGCTCGCATTTGGGTTCTCCACCACCTCCGGCCACTGCATCGCGCCATCGTAGGCCACTCTATGAACGATTGTAAGTGTTCTTGACCAACCCGATTAGAATTGATCTTGCCGCATGCGTCAATTTCTTAAATTGATATTGAATTGTTCATATGTGGTTCAATATATAACAAATATAAAACTAGATGAAAAGTGCATGAATTACAAACTTGATAGATATGAGAATTATAGACTTGATGAAAATCACTAAGAATATTTCGTTACATAGTCGTCCACTATCGGTTTTAATTTTAGAACCGATAGGAAAACATATGTCTGAGTGCAGGATCCCTGTACAAGACCCTAATCTGAATTTTCTTTTAATTATTTCCCATTTTCTAATTTTCATCTGAAATTTTGGTTCATTTAAATTTTCATCACAAAGACATGATTCTTTATGTTCCATTTTCTAATTTTCATCTGAATTTTCTTGGCTATGACATTAGATTTGCTTAGAGTCTTAAGAAATTTGCCTGAATGTTAAGGATTGACTTGTTTAACCCAGTATACCCCTTTTTCTTTCAATGAAAATATGCAGTTCTACTGCATGTTCTAAAAAAAAATTCTATTATCCAATCTATGCAACTATGGCTTTGTGAAAGAGCCAAATGCTTTTCGTGTCAAAGCAAGTTTTCCGGTGAGATTCAAACACCCATAAGTTTCAAATTGAAACTCTTTTGAGAAAGTTTTCAATTTCGAACTTCTTCGGGGTAATAATATCTAGGACTTTTGTAAAACAAGTTTTGGCACAATTCAAATAGATTTTGATTAGCACTCGAAACTGATTTGGTTAAAACACAAGATAGTCGAAAGCCTCTAAAAATTAACCTTTTAAATACATTTTGAAGACCATGTTGATAGGAATTGATGATTTTTGGCCTTTTGAATGAAATTTTGACATTTTAACAAAAAGAGGTGGCTCATCATTGCCATTCCATTTTAGTTATGAACTTCGTCATGTACCTTTCTTCATATCAATTGATGGTTTGTTCATGGAATTTTAGGTAAAGCCATGTCGGCATCTTCCTCGGCTGATAGTAGTGATTCGGCGAGGGGCAACATAGATGACGCTGCCTCGTCCCAGCGCAAGAGGAAGGCGCGAGGCACAACGATCGGGAAGAACGCCCGGATCTTTCATGTGAGTTCAACCAATTCGGGACACCGATCGGGAAGAACGCCGGCCAGTACACTGCCTATGTTGGTTTGTTGGCGAAGGAAAGGGTGAAGATCACCGTCCAGAGTTGGAAGGATGTTAAGGCCGACGAGAGGGATAGGCTGTGGGCAGAAGTGAAGGTAAAATTAATCAAAATCACTGAACTCTTGAGTAATCATATTCCCTTGGTTTATCCCAGAGATTAAGTCCTGCTTATATGCACCATTTGAAACAGGCCAAGTGGAACATCCCTGATGATGGTCCCAAGATAGCTTGCTTGAAGGACATGAACAACACATGGAAAACCATCCAGAGCATCCTCGTCAGTACCTTCCTCGCTAAAGGCAAATCTCCATGCGAGAAGTACCCCTTCATCGTGAGCCTCCCCAGGTCGACAATTACCGTGATCACGGCGTTAGCCACGACGATCAACGACCACGTAGTACGTACGTGTGTTGCAAGGCTTTTTCACCTGGACTACGGAATGTGGTCTGGCCTGATAAGTTTAAACCCGATACGATTGAGAGATTCGATGGGACTCAAAATCCAACCGAATTTCTCCAGATCTACGTTACGGCCATCCAAGTGGTCGGGGGAGATGAATGTGTCATGGCAAATTATTTGCCGACGGTCCTAGAAGGTCCGACACAGACTTGGTTGTTCAACCAACCAGAAGGATCGATCTACAACTGGGAGTTGTTGTGCGATGCTATCCTCAACAACTTCCAAAAAACTACTATGAGAAGCTTGGCAAAGAGGATAATCTTCATCGCTTGTGCCAGACTTCGACGGAGACCCTTCGGTAGTTTGTCAAGAGATTCGTGGGAGTGAGGAATACCATTCCTAACATCTCTGATTCTTTGGTTATCAGGGCCTTCAAATATGGTGTTAGATATCGATGGTTCACGTAGGACCTGAGTATCCATCCCCCACGATCAGTGTCAGACTTATTTGACATGGCAGATCGCTATGCCACGAAGCGGAAGCTGTTGAATGGAATAGGATGGTGGACATGGGTAATTTGCCTCCTCAACCAGGCCTAAAAATCGAAAAGAAGGAAGATTTGACAAAGAAATCTGAGTTCTCTGCAGGTGGAAGATCTAAGAAGCCCAACAGGAATGGAGAAAGCCGATTCCGCGAGGTGCAGTCTTGGCAAGCAACCACAAGAGAAACGTAAAAAGGTTCCATTCAAATTTGCTAAGCTTCCCTCCGGTGGTCGAACTCGCGACCGCCCAGAGAAACAAAGTAACATGCAGGGAAACAAGAAATGGTGTCCTTTACACAACGATCCTAGACACGACCTCAAGAATTGCCGCGCCTGGTTAAAGCGCCTGGACGATTTCTATCAAGGAACCGGACCCATGCCAACTATACCAGAGAACGGAAAATCTCGAGGAACCAAAGGCGCCGATGGAGACGAGGTAATGCCATACTAGGTACCTAGCAATCACGTTAATGTCATTTTTGGTGGTTCTTCATCTTACTACTCTAAGCGTCAATTTAAAGCTGTTCACCGAGAGGTGAATAGTGTCGAAGCTCCATTAGGGGAGCCCCAATTCCCCCGTTGGTTGGAGACCTCTCTGACGTTCAATAGGAAAGATTGTCGCAAAGGAATGTCCAACCCTCGGCGACTCCCTTTGGTAATTACCCCCATTATTGGTAACGCTAAAGTGGGGCGCGTACTGGTTGAAGGAGGAAGCTCGCTTGACCTGTTGTTCGCCAAAGCTCTTGATGAGATGCAAATACTTTGTTTCAAGATTAAACCGGGCCCACCCATTTTTTGGGATTATACTTGGCTCCACGATGATGCCCATCGGGCAAATAGTGTTACTAGTAACACTAGGAGAGCCAGAGAACTTCTGAGCAGAATTAATTACTTTTGATGTAATTGATTTTGATTCAGCTTACAAATCTTTGGTAGGCCATCACTCACCAAGTTCATGGCGGCAACACACTACGCCTATCAGTGCGTCAAGTTACCAGGCCCAAAAGGCGTTATCACAATTAGAGGCAGTCAAAATACGGCTCTGACTTGTGACCACATTTCTTTGGAGTTGGTCGACCAATTACCCCTACGGGATGTCAAGTTGGCGACCAAAGAACCTGATGCGGTCAAGAGAACTCCGCGACCAGATGAGAAACTAAAGCAAGTTGCTCTATTCCCAAATGACCCGACCAAGACTGTTCAAATTGGGTCATCGCTGGATGCTAAATAGGAACTTGTGCTCATTACTTTCCTCCGAGCTAACATAGATGTGTTTGCGTGGGAACCATCCGACATGCCCGGAGTTCCAAGGAAAGTGATTGAGCATAGGCTAGCTATTCGGCCTGGACAACGACCAATAAAGCAAAAGCTTTGCTCCTGATCATCAAGAAGCTATCTGTGCGGAGTTGACTAAACTCCAGGAAGCTGGTTTCATCCGCGAAGTTAACCAGCCCGAATGGCTCGTGAACCAGGTCATGGTCCTCAAGTCCAATGGTAAGTGGTGCATGTGCGTCGATTACACTAGTTTCAACAATGTCTGCCCGAAGGATGATTTTTTCCTTTCCCGCATCGATTAGTTTGTCGATTCCACAGTGGGTTGCGAACTGATGAGCTTCCTGGATGCTTACTCAGGCTACCATCAGATTAGCATGGTAGAAGTAGATGAAGAGAAAACTGCCTTCATCACATCCTTTGGCACCTACTGCTACATCAGAATACCATTCGGGCTTAAGAATGCTAGTTCCACGTGTTGCATCTAGGCCATTATGCCTGATTTTGATGATTAATGAAAACAAGTATTTCAGACTAATTGTGTTTTTGAGTCACTTGATACAGAGCCTAGATGGAAAGATGTACAAGATGATCAAGGTGACCCAACGTGAAAGAGAAAAGCACAAGTCACAGGATACAAAGATGAGACGCAAATCGCAAGGTTAAAGATGCAAAGGACATGAGGTAATATCTGTTGTCGATGATTCGGACTCGGGGTCCTTAGTCGAACTTATGCAAGATTTGTAGGTTGTGAGACCTTTCAGGGTGCCCCTCTGGGAAGGTATGATGAATCAAAGATAACTAGGACACAGAGAGATTTATACAGGTTCGGGCTCTCGATGGTGGGAGTAATAGCCCTACGTCCTGTTAGGATTTCACTATATGTGGGAAGAAAGAGTTACAAAACTAGGGAAAGGATCTTCACAGGCGAAGATCTTTTCTGTATCTTTATACAAGACAATGCCTGGAAGGCTTGTGAAAGCTTTCTAACTTAGACTACTGTCTTCTGATTCTTTGGGTGTTTTGATTTCTTGATCCCCCGAACTGATGCACTGGCTTACCCTTTTATACTGGTCGAAAAGGTGCCAGGGTGTAACGGCATCGAACAGTTGCTCGGGTGTAGTTTTGGCAACTGCCCCTAACTCCCACGCAGGTTTAACACGTGTTATTGAGGAATTACCGCATGTATCAACCTCCTGACAGTTGTCTCCATACGTGGAAGGATCTTCGGGATACTCGGGATATCCCTGTTGTAGGGACAGAACAATCCCGCGTCTCCTGGTCAAAGGTGTTCTGACCGTGCGTTGCTTGTTATTACCTGACCGCGCACCATCTGCAGTCTTCTGTTCGCGTATGGCATATGAACTTCTGATCGCGTACTGTCTATGGTCTGATCGCGTAAAGCCTGCGACCACATGCCTGTGCTTCTCGGAGTAACTTGAGTTCGCATCAACAAACACTTATATGGTTCGAATCTGTCCTGAACCAGTCGTATATTTATTTGATCTAGCTCGGGTATCAATCCTCGTTAGCTAGCCCCCAAATTTGAAGAGAACGAAGGGACATGTTTACTTCAAATTTCAAGACTTACATCGGATACTTAACCCGACGCTTCAAATCCTCCACGTAGTGGCGCACTAAGTGCGGTGGTTGGTTCCCCGAGACGGACTCTGGGTAATATGTGACGGGTAATGATGGTGCCGTAGAAAGCGTTTTTTAACCCGAGGTAAAATTGTAAATGTTTTAAAAACTCGAGGCGTTCAGAAACTGAACCATCAGCCAGGCGGCTATAAATACCGAAGCCTTTTAACTTCAAAACCCCACAATCCTTCTCCCGGCTAAGTTTCTTCCAAAGCCATCTTCTCTTTTCTTCTATACACTCCTCGATGGCAGACCAGAACATCATCGAGATTGAAAGTGATGAAGAAGAAGTGTCACTTGAGTTTGAGCAGCATTCATAGACGTCCAAAGATCTGTTGCCTTTAAGGAAGAAACCCAAGGTTGACGAGAGATCCTCCAGCAGAGCAAAGGTGAAAGATGCATCATTGCTCTCTCTTCCTTTAGTTCCCGTAGTCGTTCCTGTTCATGCTCCTCAGCAGGTCCAACCTTCATCTCCACCTTTGGAGGGACGTTCTTTTCAGCTTTCTCCACTTCATCCCAATGATCCCTGTTTTTGTTCGGGTGATCAATTTTCTGGTTGGCAAACTGTACCTCCATGACCAGATGATCCCCAATTTGTGTTGGGGAAGCAATCTTCTGGTGGGAAAGTTGCACCTCCACCATCCGACGGTCCTCGGTTTTAATCAGGTGATCTACTTTCTAGGGGAAGTACTTCAACCTGTCACTTGCGAGGATTGGTAATTACTTCCATCTCCCTTCACTTGTTGTTATAGTTAGTAAAACTAACATCTGCAAATGTAGGAGACGAAAATTGTTGGAGCCCCCAGTGACCAGCCTGCTGAAATTCGACCTCCTCCCCTCGAACAGACTCTCCAAGGGGAAATAGAGGCCCTGGAGAAGAAGACCGAAGAGATGTCTTCGGCGATTTTGCACCTGGCAGAATGTTTTGAAAGATCCCTCGAAGAGGCGCACCAGTTCCGGCTGGAGAGGGACTATGCTCGACAACAGCGAGAACTCTCTGATTTGATTAGGAATAATAGTGCGTCTCTTGTTAGGGATGATGTAGATAGACTTAGAGTAGTTGCTAGTTCCCTTGGGGTTGTCAGTGTAGATCCTACTAACGACAACATGTCCCTAGGAGAACTTTGTAAACTCCTCTCGGATCAGGTCGACGCTCTGGTCGCCGGTATCCCTTTTGCATGTGAAGACTGTCAGAAATAAAGATTTCTTTTACCTTACATAACATAGACTCTTTATAATTTCTGTGTGAAAATACGACCATAAGTAGTGTTTTTACGACCACTCATACACAGATAAGTTCCAGTACTACGACCAGAAACGCATTTAAAATGTCACACCGTGACTAGTACTGATACTGCGATTAGACCTGAAGCCATGGTCAGAATCTGAAATTCGATCTGGAAGGTTACCGTGATCAGAACCGAAATTCGATCAGACCACCACTTCGACTAGAATTGGAGTCCGATCAGAAACATGGTTTTGATAATACATCAATCTGATCGAAAAACAACCATATGCCCAGCAGTTGAATCATAGAATATCTTTATGATCAAACTCGTGAAATTTTACAAGAAACAAGAAGGAAAATGTCCTCCGAAAATCCTTTGTAGAACTTTTCACGTTTTTGTGCCCATTTTTAATCCTCAAATTCGAAATAAAGAAGACCTTTCGTTTCGGATTCAGTGCGGGGAACGCATAACGGGTTTACCAGAGAAAACATCCATTATGGGAAATGAATAGAATATTCAATGGAACGCTACCCTCAGTGCAATGTCTCCTCGGGCCTATAAAAGGAGCAGGTAGCTTCTTGAGGAAGCCACACATCCAGCCTCCAACCCTAGAACTCCCGCCTCTCAAAACCCTCTTTCTTCATCTTCCATCGCCCCCAAAGCCGCCAGCTTTCCCTCTCAATCTCTTCCAAAAATGACGTCTTGGACCCGATTAGTCCATCACATGGAGGAGAGCCTGATGGCGCTGGAGAAGGAAGAGATCCTTCCCCCAAGATTGCTGATCAATTGGCGACCCACGGGGAAAGATCAAGAGACCCCAATCGTCCAAGAGGGCGAGTTGGTGGTTTTCGAAGAGTACCTGCGGTGCGAGTTCTGATTCCCTGAAAGTCGGCTCTTGAAGGGGATCCTAGAGCACTATGGGTTGGAGCTGGTGAATCTCCACCCAAATGCTGTCCTGATCTTGGCGATTTTTCAGCATCTGTGTGAAGCCTTCGTCGGAGTGTATCCTAGTGTGGATCTCTTCCGACGTTTCTATTACTCGGCTTGGTCGAAGAGCACCAACGCCGCCGGATGCATCTACTTCTAAATTAGGGAGAAGAAGGAGTACCCCTTCCCATTGATGCGCACGGTGGCCCGATCTTCCGACAGGTAGAGGTAAGTCGATTGGTGGAGACTCGACGTTGACGATCCGGCTTCCGATCAGAACCGATCCGAACCCAGCAATCGCTACACCACGGCTCCGTTGGTTATCAACCATGCACAAACACGATTGACCTCGCCAAGAAGGCTTATCCCTGCATGCGAATCGAGAACACAAGCAAGAACGAGAAAGAAGCAATCTGAAATATTGCAAATATAAATTGAATCTCACGAGTTGGGGTTCCACAAACCGATACACGGCGAAACTGCTCTTTGACAGATTAATCTAAGCAAAACCCAAGTCTAAACGACAGCCATGGCGGCCATATATATACTGTATGGGGCGGCCATGGGGTGGAGGAGGAAACCCTAGGGGTACATGGGCCTTGGGCCCAAAGTGGAGCGTCGCAGCGCACGTGAGATTCTGGTCGTAATCTTGTTTTGATGATTCCTGTTGATCGGTAAGGAATTTGTACATGGGTGTGGATCCGTTGGAAAGCTCTCGTCGTTCTCTTGTCCGTAGAGTCCAAGAACGTCGAAAACGGACTTCGTATGTGGCCTGTACATCCGTTTGAAGTTGGACTACGCGCAGATGGCCGAACCGGACTCGCGGATGAATTGAGCTCACTTGTGGGCTGGCCTTGGAGCGACGTGGCTTGTGCGACCTTAGAGGTGTAGAGGCGCCTTTCTTGAGCACGTCTTGTGTTTGGGGAGGTGGCCAAGGTGGAGGCCGAACTTGTGGCGGCGACAGCACAAAATCCAGACGATGTACGTGCTGCCAGCTTTCGCGTCCTGGCCAAGGTGGCGGACGATGACATCTTGATGACCACCATGTTGATGTCGTCTTGGTCATAACCATGATGTACATGGTCTCATCACCCATCCCAGCGCGATTCCGTGTACGGGTGGTATCAAAAGTGGTTCTACTGTACCCCTCCTTCCGAGAGCGGGTTATGGTTTGTGAACTCGCTGCCAGAGAAGTCCAGCAAGTTGGATTCTCTCCTTGCTTTGAATGTAGAGCAGACGAAGAAAGCCCAATTGATCCTCCACTTAGTCCAACAAGGACTAACAACTCGCGATATCATCTGCGACTTCGTGAAGAATCGGGTGAGCCCCCTACGCAAGAGGGCTCATCTGGCTTGGGAGATTCAGTCCATGGTGGATAGCACCCTAGACTACAATAATGGTATGTCACTTAACCAACAAAAACATACATTTCTCCTGAAAGAAAATCTTGTTTGTCAACTTGTCTTCTGGTTACACAGTTTTGCCTTTGTCCGAGATCGAGAAACGGACAAATTACCTCAAGGCATATAGTGCCGAGGTGGAGGGAACCAAGGGATCGCCTCGCCCCCAAAGCTTGATCAATGCCGGCGATGACCTCAGACAAGAACGTCGAAAGGTATGTCGTCTCTCGTTATGTTCTGTCTGTAAGTCATATGTGTGTCTTGTACTAACAAGGGCATCGGAACGGCATAGCTTTTGGGGAAATTTGTCAAGGCGACGTATCCAAGTGAAAGTGTTGGTTTCTCGGGAAAGCCAACGATGAAGAGAGTGAAGAAAATCTCTTCAAGACCCGGAGCGAGGGAACCCGCCCCCAAGAAATCCAAGAAATTTCTCGGGGAAGGCTCCTCGTATAGAACTCCCCTTACTGCGAAGAAGACTGCGGTAAGATATCATGTGCCTCCTGTTACCCCAGGTGCGAACTGGAATTACTTCTTCGTCGTACAGGGTAAAGGAAGCGAGGAGGAGGAAGACAACATTCCTCTGGTTCGCCGGAAGAGGAAGGCAACTACTCCTCAAGTCGGCGAAGTACTGTCTCAGCCCGCAGAGATAGAAGCAGCTACTGCGGATCCCGTGGCCATCGAGAACCCTGTGGTCGCGGGTGAGACCTTTGCTCCTGAAGCCCTGGAGGTTTCAGGGTCTGTAACTTCTCCCCCCTCAGCCGAAGGGGCGACTGCGGTAAGACTTCTCGTAGTCTTGAGTGTTACAATTCATCTGTGTGCGTGTTCATCAAGCCACGTATGTACAGGAAGAAGAAATTCCCCCTATGACTCCTATTAGTCCTAGGACGGCGAGTACTCCGCTCCTGATGACAGGAGCGGGAATAACAAAGCAAGACCCCGCGATCACTTCCAATCTTATGGTCACGGATGAAATACCAGCACCGGTGGCTCACGAGACACCCAGACCATCGGATGCATCCCTGCCAACCGAGCAGGTTAGCCCGGTAAGAATTCTTACCACGTAGATCTTCATCACTCCTCATGTGTGTGCTTACAGATTGACACACACAGGGAGGAAAAGACAAGGTCTTGTTCACAAAGAGGAAGACCAGAACGGAGGACGATTGTCCTCTTTTCCTTGGGGAATTGTCTTCGAAATCCCAAAAGCTGATGGGATTTCAACTAAGGTAAAAATTCTCTCCTGTTTATACAGGATTGGACTGTGGCGATCAACCATGAAACTGGCAGTTTCTTTTCTTGCCTAGGCTTAGAGATTCAGCGCCGAACCCCCCAATAGCCTTGGCGAGGGTCAAAGTTCCCTCTGGCGCTGAAGTCTTTGGTGAAGAGAGATCTATCCCTCCGGTCCAGGAAGTCGTCCAGGCCGTTGTGGGTGAGTTGGACACGGAGGCCCAATCGCAGGTATAAAATCTGCGACCCCGGTAAGAAGTGAGGCTCAGCAGGAACACTCATCTGCTGCTCTTGCCGGGGATAAGGCGAGTCCATCAACTCAACCTCCGATCGTCCCGAAGAACAGGTCGTTCCGGGAATATACTAAGGTATGTCGAACACCCCTCATGTTATCCGAACTTTGCATAGGAATGTTCAGATTTTGCAGCTGATTTCCCTCCATTTTATAGGAACTGACCCGCATGGCGACCAGATCGACGGCTATGGTGGATAGCATCGAGGCCATGCAAGAGGAAATGGATCGCTTGCAACAGTAAGGAAGATGTTCTTTGGTTTTCCTGATCATAGACCTACCATGACAATTGTCTCTTTTGTTACAGAGAGAATGCCTTTCTGACGAAGAGCCTTGTTGATCAGGAGAACCATGATCTCAGGGCGGCCACCACAATTTCATATCTAGAGGCCGAACTAAGCAAACTGTGATCGCAGCTCTCATGTAAGTCAGCTTCCGATCAGAGCGAATTAATTTTGTCGCTCGGATTGCTTATAACGACCTTCTTACTGCAGCGCATGTCGATCAAATAAGCCAGCTTGGTCAAGATAAAGAAGACCTCCAGGTGACCATCGATTCTGTCCGCAAGGAGAACAAAGACTTAAGCACATCCCTCTCGACCTGCGGCAGGGCTCAACAAGACATCTTTGAAAAACTAAAGATGGTGGCCGGTCTACTAAGGGCTGATGTGGTCGAAACCGCGGCAGACGACCTCAGCCTTAGTGACTGGTCCAAATTGGTCGCAGCCCAAGCGGAATCACTTCTCGAGTATCTTCCTGAAGATACTAGGCGACAACAAGAGGCGATCAAAACAAGAGTCAGATCAGCAGCCTCTACCATTCTCTGTCGGTTCCGTCTCCACCATGGCCCAGACTTGGATCTAAACCCATTGGTAGGAGAGGTAGAGATCGAGAGTGAAGACCAACTTGAGGTTATCATGGAGTAAGTTAGACCTCTTGTAGATAAACTCTTGAATGAGCTTGGCATTATGTAAATCCTTATACCTGTACAGATACAGTTTATAGAATGCAATGCATGCATTTTTTAGTTTTGTTTCGAAAGAAAACACTTCTTTTTGTTTCATATTGTAACCATATTCCCCTAGCCCCCGCCTGTGATTATATATACTGAAGACTTTAGTATTATAAGCACAGGAAAGATATGGGTGTAACGATGACCAGGGATACTCGACCAGGCCAGTAATTATATTCGATGCAATGTCTAATCTTGTTGCAAACCGGCAGCCACTCTGATGACCAAGGACATGCCAGCAAGCCCCGTGTGCGTTGAGAAACGGCTTATTGAGGAGTGTCTTATCTAGAAGTGGTCATGAGATTGGCCGGTGAATCCGATTAGGACATTGTGGCAATATAACCATCGGCGACCAGCCCCGAGCCAAATTCATAACACATGGGCATAAAAGGAAATATTCGACATATGAAACAACAAAAAAGCACTCATTTTATTAAATCATGCTAATTGAAAAGGAAAAGGGATTGGATACTTACACGTAAAACTTGCGTAGTTGATCGATGTTCCAAGTATTGGATAAGATTCGACCATCCTCCATCGCTAATCGAGCTAATCCTGGTCGCGGCACCGAAACAACAATATATGGGCCTTCCCACTTCGGGGAAAACTTGTTGCGACTGGACTGGTCTTGTATTTTACGTAAAACCAGATCGCCCATGTGAAAACTACGTGGTCACACCCTTTTGTTATGGTACTTGCGCAAAGCTTGCAAGTATACCGCAGACTTGATCAAAGCACGATCACGTTTTTCTTCTAAGAGGATGAGATCTTGCGATCGCTGTCCGCTCTGATCAACTTGTTCGAATTGATCCATCTGAACAGATTCAATATTAATTTCCATAGGTAACATGGCCTCAGCCTCGTAAACCAAATGGAAAGGTGTCTCACTGGTGGCTTGACTAGAAGTAGTTTGTAGTGCCCAAAGAACGGTGTAGAGCTCGTCCACCCAAGCCCCCGAGCGAGTCTTAAGGCGATCGAAAACACGTTTCTTGATGCCTTGCAATATCTGCCCGTTGGCACATTCCACGGCACCATTGCTCTGTGGATGAGCCACAGAAGCAAAGCACACCTTGGTTCCAATCTGATCGCAGTAATCCAGAAAAAGACCACTAGCGAACTGAGAACCATTATCCGTAATAAGACGATTTGGAACACCGAATCGAGCAACAATGTTCTTATGGAAGAACTTCTGTGCTGCAGCAGTGGTAATATTGCGTACCGGTTCGGCCTCAATCTACTTGGTAAACGTGTCAATGGCTACGAATAGGAACTTGTATCCATTGACCGCTTGTGGCATAGGACCGACAAGGTCCATCCCCCAGACCGCAAAAGGCCATGCCAGGGGAATGGTCTGCAACGCATAGGCAGGTTGGTGAACCTGTCTCGCATGGAACTAACACTGAGGACACGTTTTGACCATACTCTTGGCATCATCGAGTGCCGAAGGCCAGTAGAATCCTTGTCAGAAAGCTTTTCCGACCAGTGTTCGATATGACGCGTGTGCACCGCATACACCGTCATGAATTTCTCTCAAGAGCGATTTACCTTCTTCCTGAGATACGCAGCGCATGAATACTCCCTGAGTACCCTTTCTATACAAAATTCCTTCTATAAGTTTGTACAGACGCTCTTTTCGAATCAACCGATCGCTTTCGGTTTCATCCTTGGGCAAGGTCCCATGTTCAAGATAGACTCTCAATGGATGAGTCCAATCCTGTTCCTGTCCGAGGTTGGTAACGCAGACTGTTACCGGATCATCCTCGACCGAAGTCATAATCGAAGGATGTTCCAAGTGTTCAACGAACACTCCTGCCGGAGCGGATGTGCGTGAGGACCCAATTTTGGATAATTGGTCTGCGAGAATGTTGTCCTTTCGTGGGATGTATTGGACTTCGAAATGACTGAAGTGTTTTTCCAACCTCCTCACTTCCCCCAGGTAATGAGCCATTGTCTCATCGGAGGTGCTGTACTCCTTGTTTTCCTGGTTTACGACCAGCTGTGAGTCTCCCCTCACCACTAATCGATGGACCCCGAGGAATTTTGCTGCCCGGAGCCCTGCAAGAAGACCTTCATACTCTGCTGCGTTATTGGTCGCAACAAAGTGCAGTTGAAAGACAAATTTAAGCTATTCGCCCTAAGGTGTAACTAAGACCACTCCAGCCCCCGAGTGATGAAAACTACGAGAGCCATCAAAGTACATTGTCCAGTAATCGGGGCATTCCAATTCTTCGGGTACCCGCACGGGTGGCTCAGGATTGGTCCATTCGACCACGAAATCGGCCAAGACCTGAGACTTCACCGCAGTGTGGGGCATGAAATGGATATCGAAAGCACCGAGCTCGACAGCCCATTTGGTGATCCAACCAGATTTCTCTGGATTACGGACAATATCCCCCAATGGAAAAGATGAGGGTACTGTGTTCTTATGTTCTTAAAAGTAATGTCGTAGCTTACGGGAAGCCATCAGCATTGTGTAAAGTATCTTCTAGACCTCAGGGTATCTCTCCTTAGGACCATGAAGTACCTCGCTTACATAGTAGACGGGTCTGTGTATCCCTTCTCTATCTGCGATCAGGATAGCGCTGACCGCGTGCGGCTTGGCCGCCAAATAGAGAAGTAATGGTTCTCCTTTGTCGGGAGACACCAATACTGGTGGACTGGATAAATACGCCTTCACCTCCTGAAATGCTTTTTCGGCCTCATCGGACCATGAGAAATTATGATGTTTGCGCAGGGCTTTGAAGAAAGATAGTCCCCTCTCGCCTAGTCGTGATATGAATCAGCTTAAGGCCGCCATGCGACTTGCCAGGCGCTGAACATCCTTTATGGTCGAGGGAGACCTCATCTGTTCGATAGCCCTGATTTTTTTAGGGTTAACTTCAATGCCTCTGGAACAAACAAGAAAACCAAGAAGTTTTCCTGAAGAAACCCCGAAAGAACATTTCTCCGGGTTTAATTTTATTCCAAATCGATTTAAATTACAGAAGGTTTCAGCGAGATCGTCTAAATGAGACAATCTTTTAGTACTCTTTACAACCAAATCGTCTACATATGTTTCGAGATTACGCCCTATCTGGGAAAGAAAGGTTTTTTGCATCAAGCGCTGGTACGTGAAACCTACGTTCTTGAGACCGAACGGTATTTTGACGTAGCAGTAGGTGCCGAACAGGATGATGAAGGCAGTCTTCTCTTCATCTTCTTCTGCCATGCTAATTTGATGATATCCTGAGTAAGCGTCCAGAAAACTCATCAGTTCGCAACCCGCGGTTGAGTCGACCAGCTGGTCGATGCGGGGAAGGGGAAAGTCGTCCTTCGGACAGGCACTGTTGAGGTTGGTGTAGTCGACGCACATGCGCCACTTACCATTTGACTTGTGGACCATGACCGGGTTTGCAAGCCATTCCAGGTGATCGACCTTGCGAATAAACCCGGCCTATAGGAGTTTATCCAACTCCTCTCGGATGGCCTCCTGTCGATCAACAGCAAAACGCCTAAGCTTTTGCTTTATTGGTTGTGTCCTGGTCGAATTGCTAACCTATGCTCGATTACCTCCCTTGGGACACCGGGCATGTCGGATGGTTTCCACACAAACACATCTGCGTTAGCCCGGAGGAAAGTAATGAGCTCGAGTTCCTATTTGTCATCCAGGCCTGATCCAATCCGAATTGTTTTGGATGGATCATCTGGGTACAATGGAACTAGTTTGAGTTTCTCATCTGGTCGAGGAGTAGCCTTGATCGCGTCAGCGGCGACTGTGGTGACCTGAGCGTCCCAGAGGGGAAGTTGGTCCACCATCTCCAAAGATAGCCGGTCACACGTCAGTGCCACGTTGCGACTGCCTCGGATCGAGATGACACCTTTGGGGCCAGGCAACTTGCCGCACTGGTAAGCATAGTGCGTCGCCATCATGAGCTTAGCAAGAGTTGGCCTGCCAAAGATTGTGTTGCAAGCCGAATCACAATCAATTACATCAAAAGTAACCAATTCTGTTCGGATGTTATCTGGTTCTCCCAGTGTGACTGGGAGGACCACCTATCCCAACGGCATCATGGAGGGGCCAGGAATTATCCCATAAAACGGATGAATTATGGGCTTAATTTTCGAATGAGGAATTTGCATCTCGTCGAGCGCCTTGACCAATAGAATGTCCAAGGAGCTTCCTCCGTCGATCAGGACCCTTTCGACTCTCGCATTACTGATAATTGGGGTAATGACCAGAGGAAGCCTCAATGGTCGGGTAAGCCCCACAGGACAATCAGAGCGATCAAACGTCAGAGGTGTATCCGACCAACGGGGGTGCTGAGGTTCACCAAGGGATGTCTCCGTTTGGTTAACCTCTTGATAAAATGCCTTAAATTGCCTTTTGGAAACAAAAGAGGAGGAACCTCCGAAAATAACATTAACATGATTACGAGGTACCTGATAAGACATCTCTTCGTCCCCGTCCGCGTCTCTTAACCCGCATGCTTGTTCTTTAGTTGGTAAGGTTGGCATCGGTCCAACCCCCTAGTAGAAGTCATATAATTGTTTCAACCAACTCCTACAGTTCTTGAGGTCGTGGCCTGCGGAGTTGTAGAGCGGACACTATTTCTTGCCTTCATGCGGGTTAGTCGATTTCTCTGGCTGGTCGGCACTACGACCACCAGAGCAGTTTTATTTTTAAACTAAGGCTTGTTACCTTTGGTCGAAGGAGGCTTCTCTGTGACTGCGACCTCCCGGTACTGTCCAGAGCGATTCTTTTCGACTTCTTCGATTTCCCGCCTGATGAAGATTCTGGCTTCTTGCTTGAATCTTCCTTCCTAGCATCCTTAAGACCTGGTTGAGGTGGTAGGTTACCTTTATCGACCATCCGGTTCCATTCGACAGTCTCGGCTGCGTCGGAATATCGATCAGCCATATCAAAGAGATCGGCTACTGATCGAGGAGGATGGATGAGCAAATCTTCAGTGAATCTCTGATATCGAACGACATGTTTAAATGCCCTAATAACGGAGCTATCAGATATGTTTTGGATGGTATTCCTCACCCCAACAAATCTCTTGACAAACTGACGAAGGGTTTCGGTCGAAGTTTGCCGTAATCGATGGAGGTCGTCCTCTTTACCCGGCTTTTGATAACAATTCTGAAAATTGCTGAGGATAGCATCGCACAGCATTTCCCAATTATAGATTGAACCTTCAGGTTGATTAAACAACCAGGTTCTCACCGGTCCTTCGAGGACTGTTGGCAGGTAGTTGGCCATGACCCGGTCATCGCCGCCTGCCGATTGGTTGGCAGTAATATAGATTTGGAGGAACTCGGACGGCTTCTGAGTTCCATCAAACCTTTCTATGGCCCCTGGTCTGAACTTGTCTGGCCAAACGACCGCACGAAGGCTGGGCGAGAAAGCGTTACAACCAACGTAGGGACCGTGAACTGTCCTGCGGCTCTCGATCGGATCACGGGCAACCTCATGCAATGGAGAAAACACTCGTGGCCCTAAACGAGAGTGGACAGGAACCCGATCCCTATCACGAGAATCTTGCGCCCATCTGGACTTGTCCTGCCGAGATGGTACAGGTGGGGGGTGACTCCGTTGACCAGACCAGAGTGAGAGTGCTCTCGGTTGTGGGAACGTGTCGCTGACTGGGAAGAAGCCGTAGGGGTTGCCTCAGATGCGACCTCATCCAACCTCTTCGCCAGGAATCTGGTGAAGGCCAGTTTCTGTGCATCCGTGACCGTAGGAGGAAAATTACGCATGACCTCTACGATAGATTGAAGCGGACCATGCGTACTTCTCCTAGGGGTAGCAGGTGTTATTGTTTCTTCGTCCACCGGGAAATGCTCTGGGGGCAAAAGAGGGTGTCTGGTTGCGTTTGCGACCACGAGATCGTCGGGAAGAACTTAGAGCAGCATCGTAACGAGCCTGCGCATCTTGAAGAGCCTCTAGGGCCGTTCTGCGTAGTTCGTTGTCTTGTTGATCGAGATCTTGATCCTCCTTTTGTTTGCGTTCTAGTTCTTCCCTAGCAGCCTGTTGATCGGGAGTTTCTTCCGATAAGGCAGCGAACTGTCTTGGGAGAGAGGTCGCCGAGGGAGAAAACATATCCGTTTGTTCTGAGTCAGACTAAAAATCAAAGAAACAATGGAGGTTATCAGGATCAAACCTCCCTGGACTGATTTCCTGGTCAACATCATTCTTCCCCTTAGTAGAGTCGTATGACGGACCAGATTCACCGTCTAACACATTAAGAACCTCGGTGGGTTCTGACCTTGCGTTAGTCGCCTCCTAGTCGATAGACATGACCTGAATGGTAGAATCGACCTCTGGGACGTCCTCGCCTCCGGTTTCCTCCATCGGGATAGGATCACTAGGAGAAGGCATCGGAATGTGAGCATAATCCTCGAGATCGAAATCGTTCTCGGAATCATATGCTCCAGCCATGATTCAGTGAACCTGCGGGTGAAAATTAGGACGCCTTGAGAAAGGCCCCACGGTGGGCGCCAACTGTTGACGATTCGGACTCGGGGTCCTTAGTCGAACTTATGCAAGATTTGTAGGTTGTGAGACCTTTCAGGGTGCCCCTCCGGGAAGGTATGATGAATCAAAGATAACTAGGACACAGAGAGATTTATACAGGTTTAGGCCCTCTATGGTGGGAGTAATAGCCCTACGTCCTGTTAGGATTTCACTATATGTGGGAAGAAAGAGTTACAAAACTAGGGAAAGGATCTTCACAGGCGAAGATCTTTTCTGTATCTTTATACAAGACAATGCCTGGAAGGCTTGTGAAAGCTTTCTAACTTAGACTACTGTCTTCTGATTCTTTGGGTGTTTTGATTGCTTGATCCCCCGAACTGATGCACTGGCTTACCCTTTTATACTGGTCGAAAAGGTGCCAGGGCGTAACGACATCGAACAGTTGCTTGGGTGTAGTTTTGGCAACTGCCCCTAACTCCCACGTAGGTTTAACATGTGTTATTGAGGAATAACCGCATGTATCAACCTCCTGATGGTTGTCTCCATACGTGGAAGGATCTTCGGGATACTCGGGATATCCCTGTTGTAGGGACAGAACAATCCCGCGTCTCCTGGTCAAAGGTGTTCTGACCGCGCGTTGCTCGTTATTACCTGACCGAGCACCATCTGTAGTCTTCTGTTCGCGTATGGCATATGAACTTCTGATCGCGTACTGTCTATGGTCTGATCACGTAAAGCCTGCGACCACATGCCTGTGCTTCTCGGAGTAACTTGAGGTTGCATCAACAAACACTTGTTTGGTTCGAATCTGTCCTGAACCAGTCATGTATTTATTTGATCTAGCTCGGGTATCAATCCTCGTCATCTGTTTTTTATTTTGACCGATCTCGGTGTTTGGAGTTTGATCGGTTTAGGAAATTATTTCTTAGTTTTAACCATACTATAAAGAGGGGTTGCAAGTCCTCTCTACATTTCTAGCATAAACCAAGAAACTACTAGGTCATTCCATCTCATTCGTTTCGGTTGGATTTGATTTGGTTTTTCAGTTGAGTTTTTGACAATAGAAGATTTTTATATTTTCTAGAAAGATCTATGCAGATTTAGCTTTTTCTTACATTGACAAAAATATAGCCCTTTCAATTATCTTTCAAACAAGCTATCAAACACTTAAATCAGATCTCTGGATTAACATTTATATCTATTTTTATCCATACTGACTGTCAGTCTGTTTAAACTGACATGTGTCCAAAGAGTGTGTTTTTTGTGCCAACAAACTTTTGAACTAAACTGACTGTCAATATGCCATGCTAACTGTCAGTATGAGGTTCGACCTCGAGCTGATTGTTTTGAGTTTCTGTTTTAACTGGTCATTTTTTTGGTCAATACTGACTGTTAGTATGAGATGACAATTTCCATATGTGATCACAAACGGCTAGCTAAGTTTTATCTGTGATTTTTGTTGAGCATTGGTTATGGACACTGACTGTCAGCATGTGTTGCTGACTGTCAGTTTGTGTTGATTTGTTTCCTTTTTCGACCTCAAACGGCTAGCTGGGTTTTCTCTGGATTTTGCTTCTTTCTGGTTGTGACCCATGCTGACTGTTAGTTTGCCAAACTGACTGTCAGTATGCACTGTTTCTTTTATTTCGAGCCCCAACGGCTAATTTGATTCTTGAGGCTATAAATAGAGGCTTTGATTAGATGTTTGATACACCAAGCAGTCTCCCTCTCTTATACACACTTGAGCATTTGTTTTAGAGTTAAAAATCTTGATCTTTTGATCAAGTCGTGAGCTCTGTGATCCATCGAGTTTTCAGTTTGCATCACTTTTTCATATTTAGAGTTTCTCGGTGCGTGTTGGAGGTCTAGAAGAGACCTTGCAGCTTGTTACTCTTGGTGAATGCCCTCACCTAGACGGTTTGGTGGCGTGGTCGTTGACCTCTTCTGTTCGAAGATTGTTGAAGAGGCTCGGCGTGATTGTAAAAGGCATAGGTGCTCGCCTTTTCGGAGTGGACAAGGAGCAACCACTAGTGCGAAATGTCCTTTGTGAATATTGAAGCAAGACTCATTCATTTGAGTGCTTCAACGAGGAGTAGGGGAGACCGGGTGAGTCTCCAAGACCTCAGGAAAAATCTTTTTGTTTGTTCCTTCTTTCTCTTCTTTTTAATTGTGCAATATATTTTCATTTGTTCTTTCATTGCAAAAGTTGTTTTAAGTTGAAGTTTTTAAAGCCTCCTATTCACCCCCCTCTAGTCGGCATCCTCGATCCTACACCACGTACCAACGCTTGATGCAGAAGACCTTTCTATCTCAGTTAGGGCGTAATTTAGAAGCTTATGTAGATGATCTGGTTATAAAGAGCTTACAAAACTCTAATCATGTAAATGATCTCATTGAGACTTTTTGTAATTTGAACAAACATGGAATCAAATTAAATCCTAAAAAGTGCTCTTTTGGAGTTTCTTCTGGCAAATTTTTAGGTTTTCTTGTTTGTTCACGAGGCATTGAGGTTAATCCCGACAAAATATGGGCCATTGAGCAAATGCAATCTCCTTCGTCAACAAAGGACGTCCAAAGCTAAACCGGTCGAATGGCGGCCCTAAGTCGTTTCATATCACAGTTAGGTGAACGTGGTTTACCTTTCTTTAAGGTACTACATAAACACAATGGCTTCCAGTGGTCAGATGAAGCCGGAAAAGCCTTTCAGGAAGTTAAAGCGTATTTATCAAGCGCTCCAGTGTTGGTCTCCCCACATGTGGGGGAACCATTACTCATTTACTTAGCCGCAACCCCATGTGCGGTCAATGCAGTATTGGTCGCAGAACGGGATGGCATGCAACGACCAGTCTATTACATTAGTGAAGTGCTTAATGGACCAAAGGAGTATTACCCCGAGGTCCAAAAATTACTTTATGCCCTTTTAATGGCTTCCTGAAAGCTGCGACATTACTTTCAAGTGCACAAGATCTCCGTACCATCGTCCTTTGCCTTAGGGGACATACTCCATAATTCGGAAGCAACTAGTCTAGTCGCGAAATGGGCAGTCAAATTGGGAGTGTTCGACCTCTACTTCACTGCTCGCATGGCAATCAAACCTCAAATTCTTGCCGATTTTGTGGTCGAATGGACTAATCCCGACCCACTTCCGCAAGAACCGATAGATTTGTCCACAAACGACCTTTGGACAATGTACTTTGATGGTTCTCATGGTTTTTCACACTGGGGGTTGGAGTGGTCTTAATCACGCCCCAGGGTGATCAACTCCAGTACGTCATACAACTTTACTTTGTTGCAACTAACAGCGCAGCATAGTATGAAGGTCTTCTCGCTGGGCTTCGACCAGCCAAATCCCTTGGAGTCCATTGCCTAGTGGTGAGGGGAGACTCACAGCTAGTCGTAAACCAGGTAGACAAGGAGTACAACACCTTCGACGAGACAATGGCGCGTTACCTGGGTGAGGTGAGGAAATTGAAAAAATACTTTAGAAATTTCGAAGTCCAATTCGTGCCGAGAAGAGACAATACTCTCGCCGACCAGTTATCGAAACTTGGGTCCTCATGCGGATCAGCTCGGCAGGAGTGTTCATCGAACACTTAAAATATCCCTCGATCACCGAGACGAGCAAGGCGATGACTAACGTCGCCGCCCGCGAGCAAGAAGCAGATTGAATCAAACCATTGAGAATCTATCTTGCACATGGTACCTTGCCTGAGGACGAAACCGACAATGATCGAATTAGTTAGAAAAGCACGCATCTACAAATTGGTCGACAGAACCATGTACAAAAAGAGTATACAAGGAGTACTCATGCGCTGCATACCTCAGCAAGAAGGAAAATCCCTTCTGAGAGACATACAAGAAGGCATGTGCGGCCTGCATGCATCTTACCGAACACTGGTCGGACAAGGTTTTCGACAAGGGTATTACTGGCCTACGGCACTTAACGATGCCAGACATTTGGTCAAGACATGCCCCAAGTGTCAGTTTCATGCACGGCAAACCCATTAGCCGACATATGCATTACACACTATCCCCTTAACATGACCATTTGCTGTATGGGGGATAGATATATTGGGACCAATGCCCCAAGGGCCAATGGATACAAGTTTGTGTTTGTAGCCATTGATACATTCACCAAATGGATCGAGGCTGAACCAGTTTGAACCATTACTGCCACTGCGGCGCAAAAGTTCTTTCACAAGAACATTGTAATGCGATTTGGTGTCCCAAACGGCCTCGTTACAGACAATGGTTCCCAATTCATTACTAGTCCTTTCCTCGACTATTGCGATGATATTGGTACCAAGGCTTGCTTCGCCTCTGTTGCCCATCCGCAAAGCAACGGGGCAGTTGAACGTGCGAATGGGCAAATCATTCAAGGGGTTAAGAAACGTGTGTTCGACCGCCTTAAGATACTCTTGGGGGCTTGGGTAGACGAACTCTACTCCGTTTTATGGGCACTCTGTACCACACCCAGTAGAGCCACGGGCGACACGCCTTTCCAACTGATTTTTGGTGCTGAAGCCATGCTGCCAAGAGAAATACAACTTGACTCCCCTCGCATGACCAACTTTGATACTATAAGTTACACTGAAACACGCGAAGATGCACTCGCCCTTCTAGAAGAAAAGCGCAATCAAGCATTGTTTAGGTCTGCAGCATATTTACAAGCCCTGTGAAAATATCACAGCAAAATGGTGCGACCACGTAGCCTTTACATGGGCGACTTAGTTTTGAGAAAGATCCAAAATTAGTTTAATCGTAGAAAATTTTCCCCCCTATGGGAAGGTCCCTACACTGTGGTTTCAATGCCGCAACCTGGATCTGCAAGATTAGCTATGGAAGATGGCAGAGTCCTGTCTAATACCTGGAACATTGACCAACTACGCAAGTTCTACGTGTAAGATTCCTTTTCCCTTCTCCCTTGTCAACACCTTGTTCATTTCTTGTTACAATTTTTTTTGTTATGGTGAAATTCCCATTTTACCTCCCTCGAGCTATGCCCAGGGGCTGATCACACTAAGTACCTTACTATGATGATTAAGCGGATTCACTGGCCAATCTCATGGTCGCATCTAGATAAGACATTTCTTTATAAGCCGTTTCTCAATGCTTTAGAAACTTACTAGTATGTTCTGATCATTCGAGTGGCCGTCAGTTAGCAATAACCTTATGACTTCATAATAACGTGCTCTCAAGTCGATCATACGATGACATCTAATTCACACACCATGTTGTACCTCTTTTCTTAATTTGTCAAAACTCATGTCGGCCACAAACATCTAATCCCGTGATCAACATACTACGTCTCCAGTATCATCGATCATAGGAGAGGGCTAGGGGAATATTAATTGTAACATTCAGTTTTTAAGTTCAAGCATTTTTTTAGTTTTGTAAAATCCTACTAATCATATGTATTTTCAATGTACAGTAACTAAAGAAAAGTCATTATATTTGAACATTCATTGTCAGAAGGTACAATAATTCAAGAAAGACCGAGGTCTTGTAATAGTTTTTCTATAAGAACCTTAACCTCGTCCTTGGTCGTGTCCAACTAATCTTCACTGTCAAATGCTACAGTTCCACCGCTGGCCTCAAGTCCAAATCCGGGCTGTGGTGATGTCTGAGTTTGCAAAGTAAAGCAGAGGCCACGTCACTGACATCAGTCTTCAGTGTCTCCCTGCACTTCCTTACAAACTCTGGGATGTTAGTGACAAGCATGTCGGACTGGGTGGCAACCAGGTTGCAGGACTCCGCAAATGTTAAGTCATCACCCTCAGGATTGACAACTTCCGTGTCAGATGAGTCTGCAACTTCATTCAGTTTGGCCAGAGTATTTTCTCAACAAGGCAACAGTTTTTGATAGTCTTTTCCAAATTCTCCTTCTTGTTGAGAGCTGACTCTGCCTTTTCTTTGGCCTTGTCACTGACCGACCAAAGTTGGTTAATGATGTTGTGAAGCTTCTCAAGGTCGTGTCCACGCCTGATAAACTTCTCTTCCAATTGATCCCTCTCCTTGGTCAGCTTGCGGTTTATTTCTCTTTGACCCGATCAAAGAAAGAAGCATACCATTATCATATATCCGTAAAATCAAGTAAGCCATGATGATTTCTACTGAGATAAACTAACAATCGACATCAGCTTACAATTTGCTACACGCCGATGCGAGGTTCTCTTTTTCCCCTTGGAGAACATCATGTGATCGTGTCTTCTCCTCCAAGGATGCGAGAGTGTCTGAGAGCTTCTCATTATTCTCCCTCATAGCCTCGGTCACTGCAACTCCTTCATTGTTGCGTACCGTGACAATCTCTTCTAGTAAAGTAGAGTTTTCCCTACGACAATACCAGGGATTAACATTCTGGTCCATCTAAGGACTAAAGGTAAAAGCAAGAAACTTACTACTTTATAAGGTCGCACTCCGCTTGAACGACCTTAAACTGCTCTTCTAGTAGACCAACCATGGTTGCACTGCGAGCAGAGCTCTGTCGACAAACGTTAAGCAAATCTTAAAGAAAATTCAGATGAATCCTGAAGAACTTGATGTAAGAACTTCGCTTACCTCCAACAGATCTTCCAGGAACTTCTCCGATCCAATCCCTTGGACCGGAGAAGGCAAGCCACTGCATGCTGGCCTAGAGCTCTGAGCTTCAGCAATTATCCCCGGCACGAGGCCCTGCATAGTCTCATCAACCAACGACATGACAGGGGCATCCATGTCCGTGGTTGCCGTCAGCGCTGTGACCTCTGCTCCTTTGCCATCATAGAGTATCAGCTAGCAAAAGGTGTTTTTTTGCATTAATTTCACGTCAAAACAAACCTGACAAGCGCACTCACAGTCCCATGAGTGTTCAACTGGAAGCCAAATTGACAAGACGTCTTTTCAGAAGCTGAAATGCCTTTTTAAAAGAGAAAACGCCTTTTTCAGTCAAAAGAAAGCCTTTCGCTTTGACTTCGGGGGATAGCAGATAAAGATTGCCGCTCTCATGACCGCGCGTGACCATGCTGCGACAATCATCTCATGATTGCAAGCCATTCCATGATCGCATGCAGTGCACATACCTGTCCATGATCACGATAGTCATGCCGTGATCGCATGCGACGCGCATATCTTTCTATGGTAACCAAGAGATAAGGGAAGAAATAATACAGTGGTCTATTGACATGAGAAAAGAGCTATTCTTCAATAAATTTTTCCATTATTTACGAAAACAAAAAAATACAAAGTGCCATACTAAGGATTGGCCTTAGTCCTAACTGCATCTAAGATGAAGTCAGTTTGACTTGCAGCCAGGACATAGGACTCCTCCAGTGACAAGTTGTCCTTCTTAGGGTTAACCACGTACGCTTCAAGGAGCCCCGTGACTTCCCTCAGTCTTGCGAGGGTATCCTTCATTGTGAGACCACAGCCGGCGATGGTTACTGTTGCATCTAGGCCTTCATGCCTAACCCTAATTTTGATGATTAATGAAAACAAAGTGTTCCGGACTAATTGTGCTATTGAGTTTATTTGATACAGAGTTGCGTTGGGAAGATATGCACGGAATACAAGACGAACCCGACGTAAAATAATACAAGTCGATGTTGCTGATCTCATCATTAGTGAGATTCAGCACGTCCTTCTTTCCCCACGCCGTCAGCTGATATACGCTCCGTATATCATGGCGGTGCTTCTTCATATCCGGGCCGTCGACACTGAGCTGCCACGGCCCCATCATCCGCTCCTCTTTTATCCTCCGGGTCAGGCTGATCGCCGGCTCGGTGCTCGCCCTGCTGCAGCTGCTGGCCCTGGTTCTCCCGCATCAGATGATGATGCTGCGGGGGAGTCAGAGGATGAGGCTCCTGCCCAGGAGTCTTCTCCAGCTCCAGCTGCAGGGACTGGCACCGGATCTGCGTTATCTTCTTCCCAGCTTCAGGAGGTCCTCCAGGTGCAGCAGCAGATCCTCAGCACCCAGGCGGAGCATCATCAGATGCTGCTCCGTTTGATTGCTCAGCAGGAGGAGATTCTGCGTCGCCTGCCTGCTTCCGGATCTTCGGTCCCTCGCAAGAGGGCCCGCCAGGTTGCATCTTCTCCGAGCTCAGCTCCCGTTGCTGTTGATCCAGCTCCTGTTGCAGCTGTGACTCCTCTGGCGTCTCCAGCCGTCGACCCGTCTGCATCTCCAGATGGCTCCGGAGATACAGATATCATAGGATTTTCTTCAGATGATGAGCATTAGGCTCTGATATGAGTTTGTGCCTCCCTTTTTGTGCTTGATGCCAAAGGGGGAGAAGTATTTTGGATAGTATTTGATTTTGGATATTAGTCTGTTTATGTCTTTTGATGTATTGAACAGATGGTCTTTTTATATATATGGAGATGGATATTTTTGTTCATCATATATGTCTGTGTGTGATGTGTTTATCTATTTTGCTCTGATATATATGATGACTTGTGTTTAGCTCTGATATATATATGATGACTTGGTTTCTTGAGATGATGCTCTTGAGCTCTGGTACTTTGATACATTGATATTATGTTCTGATTTTGAGATGTGTATGCTCTGATATGACTGTGATATTTACACATCTATGACTTGGGTACCCTGATGTATATGTATTGGTTTATGCTCTGTTATGATGAGATTCATATACTCAGGGGGAGCTATTTCATTTATTTTGTTTTTGAACACTTGTTGTCATCAATCATCAAAAAGGGGGAGATTGTTGCATCTAGGCCTTCATGCCTAACCCTAAGTTTGATGATTAATGAAAACAAAGTGTTCCGGACTAATTGTGCTATTGAGTTTATTTGATACAGAGTTGCGTTGGGAAGATATGCACGGAATACAAGACAAACCCGACGTAAAATAAAAGCACAAGTCGCAAAGAGCAAAAGACGACGCAAATCATGAAGATGCGAAAGACCTCAGGTATTTCGAGTTTTTATTTTACCGATCTTGGCGTTTGGAGATAATCGGTTAGGAAAATTCTTTTCTAGTTTTAAACCGTACTATAAAGAGGGGTGGCGAAAGTCCTCTTTATATCTCCAACACAAACCGAGAATCCTAGGTCATTGCATTGCATCATTTTTGGTTGGATTTGGTTTTGAACTTATTTGAAAAATCTGGTTTTTCAGTTCAGTTTTTGACAATAGAAGAGTATTTGTAATGTTCAGAAAGATCTAGGCAGATCTGGCTTTTGCTATTGTTGACAAAATTGTAGCCCTTGAAATTATATTTCCAACGAGCTATTAAACACCTCTTTTGGATTTCTGGATTTAAAGTTATCTCTGTTTTTGTTCATGCTGACTGTTAGTTTTCTAAACTGACTGTCAGTTTGAATGTCAGTTAGTTTAAACTGACAATTGTCCAGAGAGGGTGTTTTTTGTGCTCAAAATTTTTGTACTAAACTGACTGTCAGTTTGACCATACTGACTGTCAGTTGGGGTTTCGACCACAGAGATTTTAACTGAGTTTTTATTTGTTTTTGGTCGTGACTGTGGTCGAACTGACTGTCAGTTTGTGTAACTGACTGTTAGTTGTGGGTTTCAGCTTTCCTTTTTCGACTACGAACGGCTAGCAAAGTTTTCGTCCGTAAATTTTGTCGGCCGTTGTGCACTAAACTGACTGTCAGTTAGGCAAACTGACTGTCAGTTTGGGTTGCTGATTTTCAGCCCTAGCTCCAACGGTTCATTTGCTTCTTGAGGCTATAAATAGGGGCTTTGGGCATGTGTTTCTTACAACAAGCAACAGCATTTCATATACACTCTTGAGCATTAGTTTCTTATATAAAATCTTGATCTTTTGATCAAGTCGAGTGCTTTTCGATCCACCGAGAGTTTCAGTTTTTTTGCATTTGCATATACTTAGCTTCTCGGTGCGTTGTTTGGAGGTCTAGAGAAGACCTCGCTGCCTGTTACTCTTGATGAGCGCCCTCACCTAGACGGTTCGGAGGCGTGGCCGTTGATCTCTCCATTCGGAGATTGTTGGAGAGGCTCGGCAAGTGTGTACAAGGCATTGGTGCTCGCCTTTCCGGAGTGGACAAGGAGCAACCTTAGTTGATAATACTCTTCATGAGTATTGAGGCAAAACTCAAGTGATTTGAGTGCTTCAACGAGGATTAGTGGAGACTGGGCGAGTCTCCGATACCTCGGTAAAAATCGTTGTGTTCGTTCTCTTTTCCCTTTGCTTATATTATTTGTCTTGATTTGCATTTATTTGCTTTGAGCTTTAAAGTTTTTAAAAGCCTCCTATTCACCCCCCTCTAGTCGGCATCCTTGATCCAACAGTTACGTCCGCGGCGTGCTTCTCCTCGTGCACAAGCTGCTCTTTTTGTCGAGCAAGCCTCGCTGTCTCCCTAGCTCGGTCAAAACTTTCCTTCAAATGCTCGACGCGCTTGAAGAAGTCATCCAAGTTTAGCCCCCTCCAGGTGTAGTTCTCCGCAAGGAGTTTGTGCTCCTCCTAGAGGGCCCGCAGCTTGGCCTTGACCCTATCCAGCTCTTTCCCAGATTCACGGCTCTGCACAAGATCATCAACTTACTCAGACGTGAGAATCAACTAATTGGAATGAGTTCAAAAAATTGGGAGTTCTTACCAAGGAGGAAACGGCTGTGGCGGGGCCACATGCATCCTCATCCTCCGTCGAGAAGGGAGAATGAGGCCAAGCTTGTGTGGCCATGGGCCGCACCTGAGCCACAGTTCCAAGGGATGCTTGGGATGAAGCCTGGTATGCAGCTAGCTCATCAAGCTGCATTGTCCTCTTCAATGAAGATCCCCCAGACGATCCAAGATCATCACTACCTCGTTTCTTTGAAATAATCAAGTTGTCAAGTGGCTACATAAGGCAAAAGGCCTTAGAAAAATTACATTTCAAGAAAGCTTGCGCCAATCTACCAAGAGAGGATTACCTCTTGAGATAAAGGCGCAACGCTGGTCCCTCGCGCTCTTAGAGTTTCAACATTCTCTTCTCCTATTTCCTTGCTGATTTGGTTAGGGGATGCCATTGACTCAAAAGGTTTGAAGATGAAGGTTTAAGACTTAGAGAAATATGTGGAGAAGTTGAAAATTCCGTAGCAGGGGAACAGCTATTTATAGACTCACTTAGGCGACGCTTCAACTTCTTGGCCTAGGGCATGGTGTGGGAACCTCGAAACCCTCCCTAGTGCATGCAACTCATTCCCCGAGACGTATCGAAGCCATCACCGGCATAACACAACGTGGGAATTCGCAGAGATGAAGAATTGTTAAGAATTCGAAGCGACACTCCATTTAAGTGGGCCTTTGTCACTTCAAATTTGGGGGCAAGCTGACAAGGATTGTGAGATATTTTTAGGTCTCCATGGTCGCGCTAGCACCCCATGGTCACACATGACTATGGCCGCAGTCCTTCCTATGGTCGTTAAGGGCCAGAAGGGAGAGTGTCGGGTAATCCAATGACATTCTGAATATAACTCAAAAATCATATTTATTTCACGCAAAATCAAGACATGTGTTAACTTAAAATTATGTTTTATGCTGTATCTGAGGGTAGTATGGTCGCAGAGATAGTCCCCTCGACCATCCTCTCTCACAGATATAAGAACTGATCTCATTGCCATGGTCGCAGTGCTACGTGTGTGGGGTGGGGTGGGCCGGTGGATGTGGGGACCCTCATTTGAGGAATCCAGTGGCAGTTGCCCAGGTTAGGTTGCACACAGAATGATACATCACAAGCTCACAACAACACAATACATTATACTGCAACACAGATGATTAAGACAAGTACAAGGTCACAAGGACCAATATTACAATACCATAACGTCAAGGATGACACAATTTAGAGTTGATACAAATTAAGAAGTTTCATCGACATGAAGGTTGGCACAAAACAACAATACACACAGAGAGATAAGAACAACAACTATGACAGCCTTCAATATCTCCAATAGCAGTGGCACAACATGGGCTCCACTAGGTGAATGACCCTCTAGTAGGCTGGATCATCGGGGATGGTTCCTTCTTCTTCAATGGGTTCGAAGCAATAGGAGTTGGGATCAACAAGTCCTTCGTCTAAATTTTATATGCAAAAGCAAGGATGAGTACGTTGTCCTCACAGTTCTCAACAAGTCTCAATTAATGAAGGCAGGTATATAAATGATGGGGAATTCCAAGAAACAGGCTCTTTGGTTTATAGCTAATAATTGAATAGATTTTCATTCTAAAGTTCTGAAGAAAGATTTTGATTTCAAAAGAGACTTTAAAATTCTAAACTAGGTTTTAGAAAATGTTATGCGTGGCGGTCTTCTATGAGTCACCACTTTTAACCAATATTATGAAAATCTTCCAAATCCTACTTGTACTGCATCGACGTGGATAGAATCCACCGCGTGCAGACTCCAAGACCTGGGAACTCAAAGTAGTCGATATTTTTTGTAACTTTGCAAAGGTGTACCACTTTAATCCACTCGATCACCCAGCTTTCATGTCGATACCTCTTCATGTGACTTTTATGCATGTGACAAGGCTGAGATCACACGACAGTTTGTAATCCTAGCATTAACAATTCCCTGTCTGGTAAATAGATGATTTAGTCCATATTATCATTGTGGAGCGCACCCCATAGCCAAATCTACCTAGCCTTGGTCTATGGTCCCGCGAGACTCATAGCGTGTGGATCCAGTCGTGCACGACCGATATCTAGGTCTAGGGTGCCTTCCTTCCAAACTCCTGAATCACTTACTCACTCTCACAACTCATGGCCTTCTGTGGCCCACCAGTTCCCTCGAAAAACCGGGCCGACAACCATTGCAGGGAAAAGCTAATACCTAGAGAACTACTTTGCCATGCCCGTCCCATACCGAGCAAATGGTCAGTACTTTTTCATGCCGCTTGGAAGTACAACACAAGTGTCTCGTCCTTATGAACCGTTAGTGAGGAGCGCACCACATTCCCGTTGTACACATAGCACCAACCACACAAATCATCCTCACTATCGATTCTAACTTACACTTTTACAAACAAGGTTTTAAACACACTTTTCATATAGATGACCATTTAGCATTTAGCACATATATTCAAGCATAAGCATAACTTAAGCACAACATCCTAGGGCGAGAAATGAGCGCATAGGATATATGAACATGAAGGGCCTTCAAAGAAGTTAGGTCATATCTACTCATATTCATCCAACATAGCATTTGAAAAGTAAAGCATACATATACTTAAAACAATAAATAACCTAATTTACTTGACATACTAGGAGAGACATGATCAATGAGAAAGATACTTTCCTTGCAAAGTGAGGTCTAATTGCTCTAAGGGGTCTTCAAACACTTCTTTTTCTCCTTCCATTCCTAGTTCTACTCTCGCACACAAATAATAATAAAGCACATAAGCATATAGAAATTACTTACCATGGAAAATCATATGTAAAGTATAAAAATGCATGCATGCAAGGTACTCTGGTTGAAGATGTTTCTGGGAGGGAGAAAACACTCTGGGCTTGGCTACAAGTGTCTGGTTTGGCTCAGCTTGGGCCTGAGTTGGTTGAAATTGGCTTTGAAGGACTGAATTTGGTGAGATCGAGCACAAATAAGGGATTAATCGAGGATTGGCTTAACCCCCTGTTCATCAGACTCTTGAACGAAATGACTAAGATTAGGAAAACACAAAAATTGGGCTGATACAGTGATTATCTCAGAAAGTCAATAACCAAAAAGTTGTAGGAAATGCGCTGATCTACAATTCTTTCAATAGGTTCGAACAGTTTTGAGGCCATCTAAGGGGTCTGATTTTGCAAAAAAGAAAAGCGGCTGGGCTGAATTGTTTTGCTGATTGCCGGAGTTCTACAGATCAAGATACCGATTAAAGATGCCCAAAACAAAGCTAAGAAAGTTACGAACACACAGCAACAAGAATAAGAGAAAATGGTGCAGTAACGAGCATGAATTTGAAGTTTAAAGAGAAGCTGCTCAAGAACCGAAAGCAGAGTGATACTCACCGTCGTCGAAGAATACTTGGAAAAATAGTGATCCTTGGAGATTTTTGGTGACATTTCTGTACAAGAACAGATGAAGAATGGTTATATGAATGATTTCTCTTTAGATTGATCAAGAAAAACGAACACATAAGAGAAATCTATTAAGTTTCATACCTTCTCAGGACTTAGGCAAGAAATGAAGGATGAACAGGCAAGAACGAGGAAGAAGAAAGGCAGTGTGAGGGGTTCTTATAGGCTGCTAGTAGATTCTGGACAAGGGAGTGAGACAAAAAGGATCAAGCATTGTCAGATGCAGAGATCTTGCTTGCTCTTGAGGGGATTCAACTCGTCGCTGGTTGGATGCTCTCATGGTGGCGTGACAGGAGAGAGTTCAACACTCTTCCCTGTGCTGGTCGTTGCTCCCTCTCATAGCCAACATGCATTGGTTAGAAATGGTGTTTGTTATTTTGGGGGCTTCCTGATTGGGCTTCATTTGGATCAAAACATCAAAACATGGCTAATTTGTGGATTGATGTACTGCCTATTTGACTGAACACTGGAAAAACTGGATCAAACACTTGAAGATAGAAGGAGACAAGGATTTCACATGAGCACTCAAACTGAGACAATGGATCCATTTGTTTTCTCTTTCATTCGATCAGTACTCGATTCGACCAGTGACTTGCTTTCAACCAGCGAGCCAGTCTTGATCGTACAGATCGACCATCGACCAAATCTTGATCATTTTGAACAGAATTACTGGTTTAAAACAATTTGAACAGAAGCAATCTTACAGGTGGAATATTGGGCTGGAAAAGAGTTTGGGGTTTTTAGTTGGAATTTAATCTAGACAAATTTAGAGAACTTTAATAAGAGATTTTGGAGGATTTTTCTAGGATTGATCTGAGGTGTGGTCGAGATGTCCGAGGGATTCAATAAAAAATGCATTGACTGACATATTAAAAGAATAGCAAAATCTGGGGCGTCATAGTGGACCGGCCCAACTTGGCAACTTCTGTGGCTTTGGCCTTTCTGTAGCATTTTTTTGGATTATTCTGGTAATTTGGATATCTGCATCCGTTTCACATATATACCCATACCGAATCTAGATCCGAATCAGAATAACAAAAACTAGTAAATCAGAATCCGAATTTAGATTATTTACCAGATGATGATTTTCTTACCAAATAGCTATTTCATCAAATTGATAAACAGATATCCACATCCTATTTACACCCCTATTCATTTATATGCTTTTACACTAGGATTCATTGACATATAGCACAAGCACACCCTAGAGCATTTAACTCTCATGTGTTGTATTAGAGTGAGATTATCTAGTGAGATCATTTGCATTAATAGAGCATTTAGTGAGTTGAGAGCCTTGTGTGAGTTTCTCATCATGTGTTTTAGCTTCCTAGCACTTGATTAGTGTCAAGCGAAGAGTTTGAGTTTGTTACTCTTGGTGATTGTCGTCACCTAGACGGTCGAGGGACGTTGGAGATCTCTCCACTGACGAAAATTGTTGGAGAGGCCCGGTGGTGTTGTAAAAGACTTGGTGCTTGCATATCCAGAGTGTTAAAGGAGCAACCCTAGTGGATATTGAAGCAAGAGTTATTAGTGAGTGCTTCAACGAGGAGTAGGGGAGACTCGGCGAGTCTCTGAGATCTTGGAATACATCATTGTGTCATTCAGCCATCTCTCTATTACTTTGCTTATTTTTCTATTTAGATTGTCATTGTTTATTTGCTTGTCACCCTAGGTTACAAAACTTATTTGAGCATTCGATCACTTAAGCCATAGTTGATTTAGGTTGAGTTCGAGAGAACTCGATGTTCCTTTCAATCTTGCAAAAGTCAGTATTTAACCAAAAATTTTTAAATGATCTATTCACCACCTAGGTCGTCATCCTTGATCCTACATGATGAAGGGTTGGCTGAAAAGGGACATTGCAAGAAGTTGAATCAAGTGGTGGTGCTCCTAATGCTTTTGTGACATCTGTTGTGGATAGGCTGCAGATTGTTTGATTGATAAATCAATAATGGTGTGGCATGGTTTATTGATCAACATTGCATGAAATTGTTGCACCTCTAAGGCTTCTCGATGGTACACTATGGGTGCTGTTGTAATGTTTCACTGAGGTGTTTTAACCTATGCTCTATCTGGGCTTGCATGCTGGAGTGTTGCCTTTGCTACTAGAGCTGGTGTTTCTTGGGGCGGGAGTGCTAATGTTATTGCATCCTACAGAAGGGGGGAGATTTTCTTGATGACATGTCTGATGGAGTAGTCTACAATATCCTCTTCATTCAACCCTATTTGAAATATCCCAGGTATGGCGCCTAGCTGTGACAAGATTGGAGGGATATGAATCAGATTGACTTTCATGCCTTGTGATGCCTCTCTAGCTGTATCGCCTACTGATAAGTGCTAAATTGGTAGTGCTTTTACCCTAGGTTTGCTAGTGAAAACATGACAAAAACTCTTTTGATGCGACATTTTATGTAACTTTTTGTATCATTTTTATAATCTGCTTTCACAGTTGTGTTCATTATATTCCAGGGATCATGCCTACATAATTTGGGAGCATTTTGAGTTCATTTGAACCAGTTTCGATGAAAGACACAAAAACCTGATGAAAAAAGGACCTTGGACCGAGCCTAGCATGACCTCGAGCATGACCTGTACCTGGCTCGGTTTCGACCACTTGCTTGGCATGACCAAGCTTGGTTTTGGTCGTTTTGCATGGCCACGACCAGGCTCAGTTTTGGTCGTTCTGCATGCCCGTGACCAAGCTCAGTACAACTACGGGCACGACCAGTTGTGGTCGTTTTCACAACCAGGCGCAGTCATTTTTCTCAGCATGGCCAGGCTCACTCTCAGTCGATTTAGTCGGCATGATCGTGGGCACGACCAGTGCTCGGCCCAGGATGACCCGTGCCACAGGTCATGCCTGGCTCAGTTTCCAGTTGGTTTTGGTCATTTTTGCTCTGATTTATCTATTTCTCAGATCATTTGAAGTCAGATTTCGTCGCCTACAAGTCAGGGTTATATTTGGACACGTTGACCTATTGTATTATAAATAGAGAAACTTTTGTCTCAATTAAAAATTCTTTCTTAGGCTCTCCTTAGTTTAGTTTAGTTTTAGGTTAGAAGAGTCCCCTTCTACTCTCACTACTACAGAAATGCTTTTCACTATCGATTAAAAATCCACTCTACTATCGGTTCCCTTACCGATAGTGGTCGGCACGATAGTAGAGGTGCAGAACACTTCTATTGGTTCAAAAACCGTTAGTAAAACATCTACATTCCCAACGTTCACTAATCACTATCGACTATTTCTTCTATCGGCTCGAATTTAAACCGATAGTATTGTATACGTTTTTTCTATCGGCTCGTATATAAACTGATAGTATTGTTTAGGCTTTTTCTATCGGCTAGGATCTAAACCGATAGTAATGTTAATGTTTTTTTTCTATCGGCTCTTATGTAAACCGATAGTATTGACTGGACACAGTTAGTGCTGGAAACTTTATTCTATCGGTTGTTATATATAAACTGATAGTATTGTGTAGACACAGTTAGTACTGGAAACTTTATGCTATCGGTTGCTTCATATGAACCGATAGTACTGTAATATTTATTCTATCGGTTGTAGTATATAACCGATAGTAATATTAGTTTTTCTATCGGTTTTGTACTGGCACGGTTAGTACTGGAATCATGCACATATACATACAGCTATACAGAGATACATTGGATCATTCACAAATACACCAATATTTACAAATATTCACCAATATTCACATATTGAATTTGTTCACAAATACACTAATACAGTAATATACACATGCATTGGACAGATTGAATTTATGCACATATTGATCGAGTTTATTCACAAATACATCAATGAATCTATTCACATATTGAGTTTATTCACAAATACAGCAATCAACACAAGTCAGTTACTATCGATCGTTGATAGCCATTTCTTCCATGACATATTGAGCCCACATTGTTCGCAGCTCCTTCAATTGGCCCAACTCATATTGCTCTTTCAACATGGCGCTCTGCATATATGCGTGTATGAAGTTAGGATCGTATGTCACATCCAATTAAAGTTCGACTTTGAGTCAGGAAAAATGGTTACCTTAGGGAATTGGGCAAAGTTTGTCCTGATCAGGTCATACATGAATCTCATGACATAGAAGCCACATTCCCACGATTGTGGATGCTGATGGCACTGGAAAAATTGCATATGCAAAGACATAAACCCACATTAACTCGAAAGAACTAATTAAGCTTAAATTAAAAGACTCATCATGAGTACTTCCATCCGTATTAATTACCTCATATTCTTTCCAAGAAATTGTTGTGCCCTTCGACGCGTCATGCCTCCCTCCAGCACTAGTATAATTTTTGAAAGCCCTGTATTTAATTTAGCATTGCCAGTTAATATGTTATCATTAATTAGCTAGTCAGAGAAAAATTTAAGACAACTATGTTACTTACGCGCCTATGTGCCATGTGAGGGTGAAAACATGTGCCACCTTGTCGCTCATCGAATCGAGGTAATAGACCTCATTCATCCATGGGCAAATGACGGCGAGGACCCAGTGGCCCCTACATTGCATATATAAGCGAACTGTTTCATACATATGTTAGGCGTAACATACAAGAATGAGTTAAATTAGTAGGAAATGCACTAACCTTTGGTGGTACAGCGCAAGGATGAACTCTCGGTCCTGCTGCGCTAGTAGTGCCCTTGATATGTATTCCTCCGCATGTGCTTGGTCGTGCTCTAGCATCGTGAGGCTTATTTTCTCTGGGTCGAGGAAACTCACCTTGTCACATGCCCTCATCGACGCCAGCCTATACATGCACCTGGATGCAAAGTAGACATTAGTAAGTAGTGCATACAAAGTGATTAGATTTATGAAACGAACTATGATAACTTCAGACAACAGCAAACTCACAGGACTCCAGTCCGTATGATGGACATATCAAGCTCCCGCCAGTTGAGGAGGTCGAACAAATCCTCGTGGGCCACCGATATGCTCTCGGGCTCACGGTGAAAATGGGCTGGCCTGAAGTGAACCAAGAAGTTGATGTGGCGCCTAGACCGGGTCAGGTACCACTCGTGGAGACTTCTGGTTATTTGATCCATATTGCGCAGAAGGTACTCCGACACGAGTGGGGACTCGTTCTTGAACGTACCCGGCTGGCTTTGTTTGGCCTTGCCTTTGGCCTTGCCCTTGCCTTTGGGCGGGGAGCGAGTGTATACCTTCGAAGGTTGGGGTGTGGTGCCGCCGGCCTCATTTGATGGCGAAGGGTTTGAGGCCGTCGGAGGAGGCATGGGGGCCGAAGGAGTTCACTTATGCGTTGTGGCGGGGTGGTGTCCTCAGGAAGTGAGCTGGTATCCATCGTCCACTTTAAGTACAAACGCATAAGTTAGATTTTGCAAATTGAGTATATTAACTGAGTTGTAAGCTAGAATGGCTAGGGTTTACCTCCTGTAGTCTAACACCCTTCTTGGGCCACTGTATGTACGAGCCCAATGCCTCGCCAATTGTCCGCATTTCGTCCGTTGGGACGGGCAACGGAAAAGAGCTGTAGCCCGGGAGGGCCATGTCCACCTGTACCTTTGCGAATCCAGGCTCCAGAGGTACGCAGTGGATCCGAACATCCTCCCAAGACTGGTATACGACCCCGTTTGCAACCACAACAGGTTTGTCGCCTATCTTGATCAATAGGCTACAGCTCTCCGGCTTCTGCAATTTGCAACAATTATAACAGGTTAGCGAAACAATTCTAACGTAACGGGAGTGGCATCAGCCGAACTGCATATATAGCTCAAGAGTTGCAATACCTCGATCAGGTCCGCCGGATCCACGTGAACCTTCGAGCCAACACTACTCGGCCTGGTAGCGTCGACCTCGGCAGCTGGATCTAAACCCTTGGACTGCACAACTCGGCTGAGGCGTTCATACTTCTCGTTCATTTGAGCGAACATGTCCGTGAATTGTGCAGTCACATCTGCCTGTATCTTCTGAGATAGCTCCACTTCCCTTTCCTTCCAGCTGCCAGCCTTCTTCGCCTTTTGCCCGGGCTCCGAGAAGCCTTCCTTCCATGGCACCACAGCCCCCACGGTTCGCGTCCGCCCTGGATGCTCCTTGTTCCCTAGAGCCCGGGTAAGGATGTCGTTCTCCCTATGGGGAGTGAACAATCCCTCGGTCGCCTCCTTCAAGCAAGAGATCTGTTACATTGAAAGCTCTCCATTGTGAGGAAGAAATATATACAAACTTGTGCGCACACTAGTGATCATAGTTAGCCAACTTACGAGTCGCTGCACGACCTCGACGTCCCTGGGGTTTGGGAACGCCACAGTCCCCGTGGCCGACACGGTCCCTCTGGCCAGCCACCAGCGCTTGCATCGCTGATCGCGGATCTCGGAGAGTGGTAGGTCAGGGGAGTCGATGAAATTCGACGCCTCGTCTTCAGCCTTCTTCCACTGCTCCTCCTTCCCCGCATAGCCGCGAGAGCCGAGCCGGTGTGGGTGGTCGTTCCTCCTCTGGATTGCCCTGTTCTTCTCGCTGAGGGCCTTCGTACCAGAAACAAGAAAATTAATGCACCACTGCTTACTGCATACAATGGTGTAACCAAGCAAAGGAACCATACATACCTTGAACTCAGGAGTCCCCTTCTGTTGGGCGAATTGCTCCCATACCTCCTCCATTATGAAGGGGTATTTCTCTCATGGAGATTCGCCTTTAGCGAGGAAGGTACTGACGAGGACGCTCTTGAAGGTTTTCCACGTGTTGTTCATGTCCTTCAAGCAAGCTATCTTGGGACCATCGTCGGGGATGTTCCACTTGGCCTGTTTCAAATGGTGCATATAAGCAGGACTTACCTAATCTCTGGGATAAACCAAGGGAATGTGATTACTCAAGAGTTCAGTGATTTTGATTAATTTTACCTTCACTTCCGCCCACAGCCTATCCCTCTCGTCGGCCTTGACGTCCTTCCAACTCTGGACGGTGATCTTCACCCTTTCCTTCACCAACAAGCCAACATAGGCAGCATAGTGGCCGGCGTTCTTCCCGATCGGTCTCCTGAACTGGTTGAACTCACATGAAAGATCCGCGCGTTTGGCCAAACGACCCAACATCGTCGCGCCTCGCGCCTTCCTCTTGCGCTGGGATGAGGCAGCGCCATCTACGTTCGCCCTCGCCGAATCACTACTATCAGCCGAGGAAGATGCCGACATGGCTTTACCTAAAATTCCATGAACAAACCATCAATTGATATGAAGAAAGGTACATGACAAAGTTCATAACTAAAATTGTTGTGCCCTACGCTAGTCTCTCTGCATGAACATAAAGTCTGTTGAAATTTAAATGAACCAAAATTTCAGATGAACATTAGAAAATGGGAAGTAATTAACAGAAAATTCAGATTAGCAGTGCAAACTAAGACATACTCTATTTCCTATCGGTTTTGAAAGGAAAACCGATAGTACTAAGGTCTGTATTCAGGAAAATTTAAAAGATTAGTAGTGCAAACTATGCTAATCTCTCTGCAGGAAAATAAAGTCTGTTAAAATTTAAATAAACCTAAATTTGAGATGAACATTAGAAAATGGGAAGTAATTCACAAAAAATTCAGATTAGTAGTGTAAACTAAGACATACTCTATTTCCTATCGGTTTTGAAAGGAAAACCGATAGTACTAAGGTTTGTATTCAGGAAAATTTAAAAGATTAGCAGTGCAAACTATGCTAATCTCTCTGCAGGAAAATAAAGTCTGTTAAAATTTAAATGAACCTAGATTTGAGATGAACATTAGAAAATGGGAAGTAATTCACAGAAAATTCAAATTAGCAGTGCAAACTATGATGGCACCACTATTTCCTATCGGTTTTCCAAGTCAAACCGATAGTAATCAAGTTTGTATTCAGTAAAATCTATAAGATTAGAAGTGCAAACTATGCTAGTCTCTCAGCAGGAACATAAAGTATGTTAAAATGTAAATGAACCAAAATTTTAGCTGAAAATTAGAAAATGGGAAATAATTAACAGAATATTCAGTTTAAGATATTTACTATTGGTTCTGAATAAGAAACCGATAGTGGACTACACTGTATAACAAATTGCTACTGATTTTCATCAATTCTGTCATTCTCATAGCTATCAAGTTTGTAGTTCATGAATTTTACTCCAGGTTTATATTTGTAATCCATTGAACGGGATATGAACCATTGCATACAAAATTAAGCAATACACACGAGCGATTTGGTCAAGAACACTTACAGTCGATCGTGGAGTGGCCGGAGGCGGTACGCAATGCAGTGCCGGAGGCGGTGGAGAACCAGATTCTGATCGGCAATGGTGGCGCAGAGGAGCGAAGAAGCGAACGTCGGTGAATCTAGGGTTTTCCGCTCGAGTATTTGGAAATTGGAATGTGATCAGTTGCACTGGAGGGAAAATCGTGCAAGGTTTTAACCTAATTAATGAATATTTACTATCGGTTCATAACCACAAAACCAATAGTACAAACATGTAAGTTAGGGTTTTCAGTATGAGAACTTTTCACTATCGGTTTTATTATACCAAACTGATAGTAAACTAAGAAACAGGGGCTCATAACACAGTATAATCACTATCGGTTGTAAACACTAAACCGATAGTAAACTAAGAACAGGGCCTCATAACACTGTATAAATCACTATCGGTTATGAACGATAAACCGATAGTATAGTTTAATTTCATATCGGTTTCACAGTTATAACCGATAGTAAAATACAATGTTATTGACCCTAAAGGATTTCCCTTAGAAGAATTACAGAGGATCTCAGTACATCATTTTGCATTGTATTTTACTATCGGTTTTATGACAATAAACCGATAGTATATGATAATTTCATATCGGTTTGGAGGTTGAAACCGATAGTAGAATACTGTTAAATTGATCTAAAGTTATTTCCTGAGAACAATTACAGATGGGTCTCAGTACATCATTTTGCACTTGTAAAGACACCTGAAACCCCATGCAGATGACTTCCAATAATTTTGAAATAAATTAACAGTAAAGACCAATCATGGAATGAAATTTGCAGTTTTCATATATATTTGTGAAAAGAATCAATTATTGCTCAAATCAAGTATATACTCCAATTGAAATGAAAATTTGCAGGAATGATTCTCAATGCATCGCGTATGTTTTCCCAAAGAATTTTTGAAAAATGATTTGAAGAATTCTTCGATTAAAGATCCAAGTAATATACGTCACTTACATATTGCAAATTAGTCAAGAATGGTTGTCCACCCATAATCCTTCTTCGTGGTCGTCTCGCAGGTAACTTGTTTCGTCAATATCTTCGGTAGGGACAGATTGAAGGATTCCATCTAAAAATGGAGGTAGTTCGTCGAACTGATCGTACTCTTCTTCATCCACAACGTCTTCGACCCCAACAATACGTCTCTTACTGTGAAGGACAACGTGCAACTTTGGGTTGGCCGGGTCAACGATGTAGAACACCTGTGTGGCTTGCTCAGCAAGTATAAATGGATCATCTTTGTGTGCGACTCTACTGAGATCGACGAGAGTAAACTCATAATTGTCAACTTTAACACCTCGAGGGATTTCGACCCATTGGCATCGAAACAGAGGAATCTTAAGTAATACATAATCGAGCTCCCATATTTCCTCAATAACACCGTAATATGAGTCGAGTGCCCTTACTGCCCTGGCATCCTCCGAAATAGCAAGTAGTGTCACTCCACTACATTGCATAGTACTCTTCTCGTCCTGAGTTCTTGTGTAAAATGAATAGCCGTTGATGTCATACCCCTGCCAAGTCCCTACAGTAAATCTAGGCCCTCTGGCCAACCATGTAACATCTTCATCTACGTCGCCCTCAGAAGCTTGCAGGACTCTATTTTCGATCCACCCAGCAAACTTCCTATTATGTTCTCTGGTGACCCAAATCTTTGGCTTCGAGGGATTCTGTTTCCGTAACATTTCCTTGTGCTCGTGTATGTATGGCTCCACCCCCGTCATGTGCTGTAAGACCCAAAAATGGGCTTTTGCATACAGATCACTAGAGGGGACGTCTGCTTTAAATCCAATCGTTCCAATGCCCTGAAGCCTGCCCTCATGCCGGGACGTAGGAACGCCAATTGGGTCAACCCCGGCCATATAGTTGGTACAAAATTCGATCACCTCCTCGGCGGCATAACCTTCAATGATACTGCCCTCAGGCCGATGTCGATTCCTTACATATCCCTTCAAGATACCCATAAATCTCTCAAATGGATACATGTAGCGCAGGAATACGGGTCCACAAAACTTAATTTCTCTGACAAGGTGAACAATTAGATGGACCATAACATCAAAAAAGGATGGAGGGAAATACATCTCCAGCTGACAAAGAGTGGTAGTCACATCGCGTTGCAAATCGTCCAGTCCATCCATATCAATTACCTGCAAGGACACAGTTGCAGCAAATATTCAGATCCAAAAAATCTGACAAGCTCCACGAATGGAGCTAATTAACTTGCTAAGAGTACACGCTTACGTACCTTGCTAGATATTGTGTTGAAGAAATAACATAGCTTTGTAATTGTCTCTCTGACTTTGACTGGGAGAATGCCTCTGATAGCAATAGGAAGCATTTGTGATATCAGTACATGACAATCATGGGACTTCATACCAACCAGTTTCAAGTCTTTCATGGACACAAGTTTTTTCAAGTTTGCAGAATACCCGCATGGAACTGTGACACCATGTAGGCACTGACAGAGTTTTGTTTTTTCTCTTTTGGACAAAGTATAGCAGGCCGGGGGGAGGTATGTCCGCTTTCCCTTCTCCAACGGTGCAAGCTCAGTCCTTATGCCCATGTCGAGCATGTCACGGCGAACGTTGATGCCATCTTTCGTCTTTCCTGGAATGTTCAACAACAAACCAGTCAAACTGTCACAAACATTTTTCTCTACGTGCATGACATCAATGCAATGTCAAACTTGTAAGTGCTCCCAATATGGCAGATCCCAAAGAATCGATCTCTTCTTCCAAACATTTTTTCCTGGAGGTTTAGAACATTTACCGAACTCAACTTTGATGTCCTTCACGCGCAAGTAAAGCTCCTTACCAGTCACAAACACTGGGACTGATCCTTTCTCAGGCTTCCCATTGAATGACTTCCTCTTCTTACGGTAGGCGTGATGCATCGGAAGGAATCTGCGGTGACCCATGTACACTGTTTTTCTGCAGTTCGATAACCACATGCTTTCAATTTCATCCAGGCAAATAGGACAAGCCTTGCCTCCTTTCGTACTATACCCCGACAAATTTCCATAGGCCGGAAAATCATTTATGGTGCAAAATATCATGGCCCGCAACATGAAATTCTCTCGCTTATGTGCATCCCACACCCGCACCCCTTCGCTTCACAATTTATGTAAGTCCTCGACTAACGGTGATAGAAACACGTCAATATCATTCCCGGGTTGTCTGGGTCCTGAAATTAGTAACGACATCATGATGTACTTGCGCTTCATACATAACCAAGGAGGAAGATTGTAGATGCATAAAAGAACCGGCCAAGTGCTATGTCGACTGCTCATATTTCCGTGTGTATTCATACCATCCGTACTCAGCCCAAACCTCATATTCCTCACTTCGCCGCCAAACTCACCGAATGTTCTGTTGATGTTTCTCCATTGAATGGAATCAGCTGGATGTCTTAGTTTTCTGTCTTGTTTCCGACCTTCAACATGCCAACGCAAGTACTTCGCATCTTTCGGATTTGCAAACAGCCGTTTCAATCTGGGAATCACAGGCAAATACCACACAGTTTTGGCCGGAGGCCCTTTCTTTACCTCATCACATCCATTGTGATAAATTCTGTCCCCATGCTTATACCGCGATGCACCGCATGTTGGACAAACATGAAAATCCTCGTACTCGTTACGGTACAGAACACAATCATTTGGGCATGCATGTATTCTTTCGATTTCCATTCCCAACGGACACAATAGTTTTTTGGCCTGGTAAACCGATCTTGGCAACTCATTTCCCTCTGGAAGCATGTCTGCTAACAGATCCAATAGCACTGTGAAACTCTTATCGCTCCAACTGTTGCTTGTCTTCAAGTTATATAATCTCAACACAGCAGACAACTTTGTAAATTTTGCACATCCGGGGAACAAAGGCTTCTTAGAATCAACAATTAATTTCTCAAATTTAGCTAAATCATTTTCGCTGTAGTCTTCTTCTACATCACGTAACATTTCATCTAAATTGTCGTCATCTACATGGACTTCCGAATGAACATTACCAATGTTCTGATCATGATCATCATTACTGCAATCCACTTCCGGGTGCTGCTGAGTGGTAGCGGTGCTCGTTTCCTCAAGATCTTCACCATGCCATATCCAACGGGTATAGCGTGCGTTAAAACCACGACGAATCAAATGACTCCTAATCTGATCAGAGTTGCCGAACCTTTTTAAGTTCATACAATCTATACAAGGACAATGCATATCTTTCTCTCCCTTCTTCGCCTTTTCTTGCTCAGCAAATTTAATAAACCCATTCACACCCTCCAAATACTCAACAGTAGTACGTTTTATTCCATACATCCAATATTCTCGGTCCATCTACAATTATTTCACAAAATTGACAAATTGAAATAAATAATTAATGACTCAGGGCATGCATATATGCATGAAACATAATTAGCTAGGCCATATGTGTGTACATGAGCTGCTTAATTACATTAAATGGATTTGTATATATGAAACCCTAATTAACTTGATGCATGCATTAATTGGAAGAGCCAGCTAGCTAGCTGCTTAAATTCAGCAAGCTATAGCTAGCTAGCCAACCTAGCCTTCTAGCTAGTTTGGAGATACATGTATCTAGTTTAATGAATTGCAAGTAGAGAGAGAGAGGGAGAGTGCATGTGAAAGAGTGATCGAGAGAGAGAGGTGATGAGAAGATGACAATACCGAGGGGGATGGAAATATGATCAACCTCTCAGCTAGCTTCTCCAGATCACTCTAGCTTGGAGTCGTGCGCGGCTGAAATGATTCCACCATGCAGAGCGCAGAGCAGGGGTCGACCTAATTAAGTTGTTCAATTTTACTATCGGTTCAACAACACAAACCGATAGTAAAATAAGGTCCCCACTGTCATAACCATTAGTTTATATGAAGTCATTTTACTATCGGTTTGTTTTATATAACCGATAGTACTATTTCATATATTGTATCGGTTAGTACAGGACGAACCGATAGTAAAAAGTCAGTAATTTCACTATCAGTTACGCGAGAAAAACCGATAGTACTATGTAATATATTATATCGGTTGATACAGTAAGAACCGATAGTATAAAGTGAGTAAATTTACTATCTGTTACGAACGAAAAACCGATAGTACTGTTTTAATATATTATATCGGTTGGTACAGTAATACCCGATAGTATAAAGTGCGCAATTTTACTTTCAGTTAAAAGTGGAAAACCGATAGTACTATTTAATATATTATATCGGTTTGTACAGTAATGACCGATAGTAAAAAGTATTTGCATTTCACTAACGTTAGACAAGTGTGTAACCGATAGTAAAATACCTCTTTTCCGCCCCTGTCGTCCTATTCTATCGGATATTTCCCAGATTGCTTATAACCGTTTGAAAATATGGGTTAGTGGAATGCACTTCTGTAGTAGTGTCTAGTTTCCTCGTTTGTAAGCTGGCAAGGATGGTAGACCTAATTCTTTGATGCAATCAAGTAAGTTTTCTTTTATTTCTTATTATTTTTGTATTTTTATGGATTTTTGTGAGTAATTTACTTCTACGGTTAGGGATGACCTAATCCAAAAGGCGCAATTCCTCCTCAATCACGATTTTAAGTTTTGCGGTTAGTTTCTTACGTTTTCTTCTCTAAACCCTAAATTCTCATTCTGGCAACAGACGTAACAGTTGAGTCTTAGCAAGAGTTTAATTAGGGGAGTTCCATAGTCCTTTGTGCCTTGATGTGGGACCCTGAACAAGAGAGAGGCTCTCACCCAACTTAACCGTGGAAGTGATCATCTGACCGTTGTACCAGTGACCGTACTGGCAACTTAATCTGTCTAAAAAAAATTGAAACTAACTTGGAATTCTTAGACCTTGGATAGAATTACACCTAATGGTTATGGAATTTGCGAAACCTTAGGTTTTCTTTTCCATTTCTAAACTCTAGTTTTCATACTTGCTCTTTACTACTTTGAATCCTAGATTGATAGCTTTAGTAGTAGATTTAGTAGTAGAAAAACAATCCCCTGAAATCGTTTAGACTTTATCGATAATAAGTTAAGTTAAAAGACCAATACGCTTGTTCCTCATGGAATTCGACCCTCAAGTGCTCAACATTCAACTATTCGCTTGCGGTTATTACAAAGCAATCGTGCCTCTTGGGGTGCGGTCACCTACTACCTCCTCTGTGACTTAAGAAAAAGAGACAACATCTATACTGCCAGTTTCATCAGTTAGTTTGATGGGTAGCTTGTATATCCAATATATGGTAGTAAGAAATCGAGGCATGTTTCTGAATCAAAGGGGGAAGATGTACAAAGATGATATGGGCCACTCACATCGCAACAGGCTTTCTAGGTCTAAAGTAGGCCAAGCATTGCTACACTGATGCAACCGTGTAGTAGCTAACTCTACAGTCGTGGCATGCTGTGTACCACCAGTTCACACCTACAACTATGGCTGATATGGATGCAATGCAGTTGTGTCTTGCTCCTTTCTTGATTTCATTGCAGAGATTCCAAGGAATAATAGAAAGGTAGACAAGCATGAGGAGATGTGGTCTCATGCATAGGATGGATAGCTAGATTAGTGCATGAAGAAAGCAAGTATTTCATAAGGAAGTCATACTTGGAAGGATGATAATGGCATGGTAGAAATTTCAGCGAGAATATACATTTTGTCTAGTGAATCTGATCTATGCTGCTGCGATGGCTGCGACAACTGAAGCTGGAGAACTGGCTTCTCCCATTGATACCTTGCAATATGGGGCAAAAGTGTATTAGTTTCTTCAAGGAGAGGAAGATAGTATGCTACACCAGAATGGGAATATGCAAGAAGTTGACATGTCTATTTGCTAGAAAAGGAGGAAGCAATGTGCAAACCTTGAAAGGAATCTAGTGACCTCAGGGACGTCAAGGTCAATCTGTATCTTAGTAGCTGATGTTGACAATGCTTGTAGCTGACCTGAAGACTTTACAGGACCATAATGTAATTATCCCAATCAGGATTCAAGTATAATAAGCAAGAAGCACAAAGATCGGGGAAAATGAGCGACCCAGGTATGTCCATATGTTAAAGCCTACAAATACTACCACACCAACATTCACCTAACTTTTCGCAATAAACGATTGCTCATCAAAGTGTTCTCCATGATCTCCTACAAGAATATCTTTTGCATTTGGTCACTAGAAGGAAAGGATTATGGCATTAGAAAGAGGTAGATAGTTGGAGCAGCATAGGCTATAGAGAATGTTGATGACAAGAAAGGAGGCAACAAATAGCTTAAGGGAATGTAACGCACTCTTCATCCTGTATATTGATCTGCCTGTACTTCTTAGCGGATGCCCTAACATAGTCATGAGCTCCCACATGGCTTATGACATAGAGCAAGTCTATAACAACAAGATAGGAAAACAAAAGGCGACAAATTGAGAACTAAGGCGACTGCTATAGATGACACACGAAAGACATACCTAGAAGAGGGCTTGCGGGTGCATTATAGGTGGAGATATCATCAAACCTACAGAAAGAGAAACTATAGGGTGGAATATCTACCCCTAGATTGTAGGTGATGCACCTTTGTTGCAGCATTAAACTGAAGCATATACTTTCCATAGTGGTAAATGTAGGATTTGTTAGATGCGTTCACAATGTCAGCATTTGCTATCATGTAGACAAGCCCTTGGGTGAGCTCTCCACGGAACAATCCATCATACATCTTAGGCACTGTTATCTGCATCCTAGTACCCTACATGGTGAGTAATCAAGGAGTACAGGCTAGGTATACAACAATAAAAAATGTAGGAGTGTTGGTTCTGTGTACATAGAAAGTTCATTGCAAAGATGCAGAGTGATGCATACATGTCCATTAATGAATAAACAACAAAAAAAACCAGAAGAATATACATCTTCATAAAGTACACCATCAATGTTGATAAATGGATCACATGCTATGGACTTGAGGTTTTTCGCTTCTCACAGGCGAATTAGCCAGCCATACACCTTGGAGCCTTGCTGTATGACTGATAGATCTTTCAGCTTTGAGACTATTGCCATTAGTAACTATTTCAGAATGTGGTATGCGTCAAATAATGAGACAAGAAAGCTGAAGCAAAAGTATAGAGGATATTATAGGATATCTGCAAAATAAACAATGTAGCAACATATTAGAAAAAAATAAGGAACTTGCCATGCATGATCCATGCAATTGTAGAAGCAAGCAACCATTGCAATAATGTCGATCAAGAAAGGAATAAATAAATAGAAAATATGTTTCTATACAATAAGCTATCGCTAAAGCAATGCATTGGAAAACCTTTGTATGTACGACATTATGAGTGCAATTAGTATATTTAGGTGGATTTTTCTCAACAAGCACCCTTAGTCCTTTCGGCAATGTGACACATGATAATGCGACATATAGCTGCCCATGAGAAAACACAAGGGAAGGTAAATAAACACTGACTCTTTCTAGTGTTTAGCCTTGGCTTCTATTGATTGTCATTGCATATGAAATACACACTAGAAATGAGGGCTCCTTCCGTTTGAAAGGCCACTTCAAATTTGCGAAGGTTGTGACTATCTTGGGAATATAAGCTTTGGTGCCTTTTGCTCTTCCTGTCATTATCTCTCCCTCAATTACAAGGTGCATCAACCGTGTAACTATCAACCTAGTTCAATTACAAAGGCCTTGCGATGGGCTCAAACTGCACAGAACCATTATAGGGACACCAATTTTCAGATGGAGGTGGTGCTTTGGCAATCGATCAATGGATATTGTATTGAGGAACTCTGTAGTATACAACAACTCAATCTCTGAATAGTTGGTTGTGGCATCATCAATAGAGTATAAGCTATAGTATGACATCTCTCACGTCGCTAATTGCTAATCATGTGGCTATTAATGTCTGCAATAATTTCATTTGTAGGTGCTAGAATGGCACAGTCACACAGGTAAGATGCTGCATTATTTGAGTGGAGAAATGAATTGTAGACAAAAGAAATCAACCCCTCAAGATCTTTGTTTGGTGGAGGTAGTAGAAGATATTCAGGTATGTTAATCCAAGGATCACTAGGAGTATTTTCGGTGGAGATATGAGGTGCAGTACCATCACCAACACTAAGCAACTACTCAACAAAAGATCCAAGTTGATCTATGTTTGGCCCAGATAGGTGAGGTAACCTGAGCCTCATATTCTTAGTCAATTCAAGAACACAACATCTGCACTATAAATGTGAGAAAACAATGGATGCACCAAGTATTTGATTCTTTGTGCCCTTATGAATTATTGGGAGAGTTTGTCAGAAATCCACACCTAGCACCATGGTTATACCCCCAAATTGCTTTTCATGGGAATCTTGATGGATAGTTGAGAGTATATCTCTAAGCGTTCGATCTAATGCTTGAAAGCTATGGTGATGGGTCATAGGGGCTTCATTCCAGATTATAAGAGATGTTTGCTGAATGAGCTCCACCATCTGGGTGTTTTTTCTAATAGCACACATAGATGGCTATGTATATCTAGCGATATTTTGATGCGGCAATGAAGAGTTTGATCGCCTGACAGTAGAAGCGCTACTATACCTGATGACCCCACCGCCAAAGCAATCTTGCCTTGCGACCTAATATTGTTCAGCAATGTGGTCCATAAGAAGGTCTTTCTAGTTCCACCATAACCATTGATGAAGAAGGTTTGGCCAAGGTCACCAATAATGGAGCTAAGAATAACATCATAAACTTGCCTCTGGGTAGCGTTAAGGATGGAAAGTTGGCCAACTGACTTAGTTGAGTTTCTAGGTGTTGCAAAGGCTAATTTAGCCATTATCAAGCTATTATATGTAGGGATAGAAGCATCATTTGGGAGTGGATGGTCGAAATGCTAGAGAGAATAGCCAGCATGCCTAAGTAAGCTATCTATTTCGACCAAGAGGGTGTTCCTCCTATACAGATCTATTAGGCCATCACTAAAGAGCCTATTGTTTTGCCTTATGTGGTATGTGATATCTTCATACATTTGAGCCGCATACTCTCCAAGAGCTTCGCGGGGTCAGAAACCTCACAAAAGAGCAAGATTGTGACAAAGAGCTGGCAGAGATGATAAGGAAGAGCTTGATCGCACGAGGGATGGTGTGTGCGATGTGTGTAATAACGACAAGCGAACAGTTGAACATTGAGTAGTTGAGAGTCGAATTCACTACCACATAAACAGACATCCAGGACGGCACATCACAGATGGTTATGAACTTTTCTATGAAACACGTCTGCGAAGGCCTGTCGAGAGAATATGTTAAGTTATCACAGTCGGTTCTGAGGTCAAAACCAACTGTGATAGTCAAGGAGACGGTTTTGACCATGGAACCGTCTGTGATATTCTACTTATCACAGACCGTTCTCAGTTCAAAACCATCTTTGATAGTTCTGGCATATCACAGTCAGTTCTAAACTAAGAACTGTCTGTGATAAGTACAATATCACAGACGGTTCCGTAATCAAAACCGTCTATGACCCTCACAGTTGGTTCTGAACTCAGAGCCATCTGTGATAGTATGGTATTACAGGCGGTTTTGATGTCAGAACAGACTGTGATAGTCCAAACAATGTCTGGCACTTCGAATTCTCAACATTGTGTTGTGTCATTTCGGGTTCTGATGTTCGCGCGGCGCCCTAGGCTGGGAACACGAAGCGTCGCCTTGGATATTCTATAAATAGCTTAGCAGTGGAATTACCAACAACTTACAAGTTTTTCTAATTCTTGACTCCTTAGCTTCTCTGCGCCAATGGCATCCTCAGCCTTGCCCTCCCCAGTAAGAACTCTCAATCTTTTGGACTTCCCCTGTATTGTTAATCCCTGTTCAGTACATTCTTGATCTGTTGATTTGCACAGGGAAGGGGAGACGGGGAAGACTTGGGCAAGGTGAAGGCCGAGCTGAGGGCCCTCCAGGAGCAGCACAATCTCCTTATGGAGAAGCACACTCAGCTAAGGCGCTTGACTTGGACGATCTCTTCCAGCGCATTCAGCGCTTGAGGACAGACGGTGACAAGGCTAGGGAGAGGATGAGGTGTCTTCGCGAGGAGAAGCAAGCCGCGGATATAACCATCACTGGCTGTGGTTTCACTATCAAGGATACCATCGTGAAGCTGAGGGAGGTTGCAGGCCTTCTTGGCATGTACATAGTTGATCCTAAGAAGGACAACTTGTCGCTGGAGGAGTCCTGCATCCTGGCTACAAGTCAAACTGACTTTATTCTAGATGCAGCTAGGGATAAGACCGCTCCTTGACCTAGCCTTTTGTATTTTTACTTTTTTGTTTTTGTAAGTGATAAAAAAAATTAATGAAAAATTTGTTCTTATGTCAATTTTCCATATTTCCAGCACGTTCTTGGATTGCTATCTTCTCTCTTTCTTTAGCTTTTGGCGACCATTCAACCATAGAAAGGTATGTGCACTGTATGCGATCACGGAATGACTATCGCGATCGTATAACGATTATCACAGGGTGATTACGTGTGATCTTGGGAGCGGAAACTTTTGGTGGGAGAACATGTTATCCCTGACGGTTCCGTGGTCAAAACCATCTGGGACTATCACAGTCGGTTCTAAATGAAGAACCGTCTGTGATAGTATAGTATTACAGACGGTTCTTATGTCAGAACCGACTGTGATAATCCAAACAGTGTCCAGCGCTTCGAATTCTCAACGGTGTGTTGCGGGACTATCACAGACAGTTCTAATGTCAAAACCAACTATGATAGTGAATTATCACAGTCGGTTCTGAGGTCAAAACTGATTGTGATAGTGAAGCGGACAGCTTTGACCTCGGAACCGTCTGTGATATTTTTGTGATAGTCACCAATTCACACATTCAAGTAGATGTCCGAAACAACAATACAAGTACTAAAATATACACCAATTAATTCACACATTCACACATTCAAGTACATGTTTGAAACAGTAATACAAATACACAAATACACCAATTCACACATTCAAGTACATGTCTAAAATAGCAATACAAATACACAAATATGCACCAACACAAATACACAAACACAGCAATTCACACATTCTATTACAAAAGTCATGTTTGAAACAGTAGATCATGACGAGGACCCAGTGGCCCCTACATTGCACATAAAAGAGAACCGTTACATAAAAGAGAACCAAGCATGGTGCATTGCTACAACAATGTGACTATGACTACAAGTTAGACCTGATACATCACAAATCCATTAATCTGAAATAGCAAATGTACAACTGAACCACGTTTGACTTAACCAAAGGAGTTTAGTTCAGAGAGGCTCGAGGAAACCACTAGCCAGTGTGGCTAGGAGCTGCAACTGTTGAGTTGAGTTCACTTGAGCTCTACGAAATCACCAATACAAAATACTTAATACACTCAACTCAACTCAACTCAACTATGTTATTAAAAGTTGAGTTGAGTTGAGCTCCAGGAAGTATTTTCTTGACCCTTTCTTTTGCCAACAAGCCAATGTAGGCAGCGTACTTCCAAGCGTTCTTTCCGATCAATCTCCCAAACTGGTTGAACTCACAGGAAGGATCGATGCGTTCGGCCAAACGGCACAACTTTGTCGCGCCTCGCGCCTTCCTCTTGCACTGGGGCGAAGAACCGTCAACTACATTGACCCTCATGAACATCGTCCAAGGACTTGCATAGAGTCAATCAAAGCAAATTCTGCGATTAATAATGGTATTTGATTGTCATTCAACCACAAATCCTCTTAACCAATCAAAGCTTCATTACTCACTCAAAATTTAGTCGAGTGAGTTGAAGCTGTGAGGACCTTGGACTTCATTCAACAGAAACCCTCTAGTCCGGCGGCGGTGGAGAAAGGTGTGGCAATCGACGATGGTGCAATGAACCACAATGAAGTGCCTTGCGGTGGAGAAAGTGGCTTGTCGCGCTCGAGGAGAAAACGAATTCGAACGGTTGGACTTCAAGCAAAATTCCAGGGCATATTTATTTTTAGAGGGCGGACTTTTCGTAACGGTTCGGACCTCAGAATCGTCTATGATAGTAAGTTATCATAGCCGGTTCTGAGGTCAAAACCGACTGTGATAGTAAGTTATCACAGTCGGCTCTTATTTCAAAACCGACTGTGATAGTAAGTTATCACAATCGGTTATGGGATCAAAACCAACTGTGATAGTGAAGCAGACAGTTTTGACCTCAGAACCGTCTGTGATATTCTAATTATCATTGATGGTTCATATATCAAAACCGTCTGTGATATTTCTGTGATAGTTCTACACAAATACACCGATATTACCGACGGTTTTTAAGTGAAAACCATCAGTGATAGTTTGTTATATAGACGGTATGATGCTAGAACTATCTGTATTGAGCCCGCAAGGTATAAAAGGTCTTTTAGCAGTTGTTTCGAGCTAGTTGTACATTCTTGCTCAACATATTGTCCAGTTTGAAGAGATTTGGGGCAAGGAAGAGCAATATCTCAAAAGAGGAGCATTAGGGGACAACAATTTGAAGATCCAAGGTTGGTATTTTCTCCTAAGGCATACATATTACTTAATTTCATCATCAATATCGATCTCCATTGATTGATCAAATTAGAGGGAGAGGGAGGGGAAGCTAGAGTAGCAAATCCTAGTTGTAACTCTCATTTTTCTCACATGTAGCTATTTAATTGCTTTATGATGTGTATTATCCATGCCCTCAATTAGGTACTAACTAATTGCTTGTAGTTGAAGTAGTAGTTATACCCGCAAACTCCACAAACACTAGCTAGCTAGATTTATAATTTATTGCGTGTCGACTGTACGTAGAGTATTTCTTAGCATGTGTATGAATTTAATTGCAGATGGTCCATCGAGACTGGATGTATAATGACAACCGAGTGAGTGAAGAATACATGAAAGGTGTTTTAGATTTTCAAAAAGTTGTTGAGCAAGACATGGCGAAGAAGGGTTTACGATATATGTACTGTCCTTGCGTAGACTGCCAGAATCTTAAGATGTTCACCAACTCATCTCAAATTATCACCCACTTGATTCGACATGGTTTCAAAAAGGGGTACACGTGTTGGGTCCACCATGGTGAAGAGCAAACTGTAGAAACAAGTGCCACTCAGGTTGAGGAACATGACATGTCGGATCCCAAAAATGATTTCAATGAGGATATGCCAGGGATGAAGATTTAGATGACATGTTGCATGATGTGGAAGGAAATTATAGTGCAAGGGAGTTTGGTAAATTCAAGAGCTTGATTGAGGACTCAGAAAAGACGTTATTCCCCGGTTGCAAGTCGAAGTACACAAAGTTGGCCTCCGTGCTTGAATTGTTAAAATTAAAGGCAAGTAACAGCTAGACCAACAAGAGTTTCACGGCACTGTTAGATCTTTTAGTGCACATGCTTCCGTAAGGAAACGAGTTGCCAAAAAACACCAACCAAGCGAAAAAGCTGTTGTGTCCCTTGGGAATGGAAGTAGAAAGGATACATGCACGCCCTAATGATTGCATACTTTACCGTAACGACTACAAGGATATGCATGTTTGTCCAGTGTGCGGTGCATCCCGCTATAAGTGTAAGGACCGGATCGATGTTGACGACTAGCTGAGATAAAGCAAGGACCTCCTGCTAAGGTGTTGTGGTATTTTCCGTCATTCCCCGCTTGAAGTGTTTGTTTGTAAACCGTAAAGAGGCAAAATTATTGCGTTGGCATTTGGAAGACTGAAAGAAGGATGGAAAGCTAAGACACCCCGCCGATTCTGCGCAGTGGAGAAACATTGATAGGGAATTTGTTAACTTCAGAGCGGAATTGAGGAATATAAGGTTCGGGTTGAGTACCGATGGAATTAATCCTTTTGGTAACATGAGCAGCCGGCATAGCACTTGGCCAGTTCTTTTGTGTATCTACAACCTTCCTCCTTGCTTGTGTATGAAGCGCAAGTACATCATGATGTCGCTACTTATCTCAGGGCCAAAACAACCCAGAAATGATATTGATGTGTACCTAGCACCATTGATAAAGGATGTGCTAACAATGTGGAGCGAAGGAGTGTATGTATGGGACGCATACAAATGAGAGAACTTCATCCTACATGCTATGATATTCTGCACCATCAACGATTTCCTTGCCATTAGAAATTTGTCGGGCCTTAGTACGAAAGGAGCCAAAACTTGTCCCCACTACGAAGATGAGACTGAGAGTGTGTGACTGAAGAATTGCAGGAAAACAGTGTACATGCGTCACCGTAGGTTTCTTCTGAAGAATGACGCGTATCATAAGAGGAAGAGGGAATTGACGGTCACAAGGAAGATGGTTTAGCCCCAAATCCTATGAGCGGGAAAGAAGTTTATTCACAGGTGAAGGACATAGACGTTGTGTTTGGAAAGGGTCATAAATTGAAACCCTGCACGAAGAACATTTGGAAGAAGAGATCGATATTTTAGGACTTACCGTATTGGGAGCATTTAGAGGTTCGGCATTACATTGATGTCATGCATGTAGAGAAGAATGTTTGCGACAGTTTAATTAGCCTGTTGCTGAACATTCTGGGGAAGACAAAGGATGGCGTCAATGTGTGGTGTGACATGATCAAAATGAAAATCAGGCCCGAGCTAGCACCGAGAGAGGACAAGAAAGGCCATATATTCCTCCCCCCTGCCTGCTATACTTTGTGCAAGGTTGAGAGGATAGAACTTTGTAAGTGTCTTTGTGGTGTTAAAGTTCCATCGGGTTACTCCGCAAATATGAAAAAGCTTGTATCCATGGGCGATTTGAAATTTCTTGGTATGAAGTCTCACGATTATCACGTGTTGATGACACAAATGCTTCCTGTTGCCGTCTGGAGTATTCTGCTGCATAAGGTCAGAGAGATGATCACGAGGCTGTGTTATTTTTCAATGCAATTTCTTGCAAGGTCATTGATCCCAAGGGACTAGATTCTCTACAGAGCGAGGTGGTTCGAACTCTCTGTCAGCTTGAGATGTATTTTCCTCCGTTGTTTTTTATATCACGGTCCATATCACTACCCACCTTGTGAGAGAAATCAAGATATGTGGACCCGTGTTCCTACGTTATAGGTATCCATTCGAGAGGTACATGGGTGTACTTAAGGCCTACGTGAGGAATCGCCCTCGGCCGGAGGGTAGTATTGTCGAAGGTTATGCAGCGGAAGAGGTTGTTGAGTTTGCGTCGATTACATGGCCAAGGTAGAAGCAATAGGAGTTCATGTGTCTCATCACGAGGGGAGGCTTGATGGCATTGGGACTATTGGACGAAGAGCAATCACTCCTGATTTTGATATGTACTCGAAAGCACATTTTTGGGTCTTGCAACACATGACAGAGGTGTCTCCGTACATCGACAAACACAAGGAGATGCTACGACAAGACAATCCTCGCCGATCCGAGTTTGGATCACGAGAGAACATAACAGTCGATTCAACGCGTGGATGAAAGTGTGAATCACCAGGGAGTCCGCAGGTGAGAATCTTAAATGGTTGGCAAAAGGGCCAACATTTACTGTACAGATATGGCAGGGATACGACGTCAATGGGTACACATTTTACACGAAAACTCAAGATCAAAAGAGCACTGTGCAAAGTAGTGGAGTGAGCGTAGAAACTTTTCATGAGGAGTTTAGCAAGACAGGCCCAACAAGGTTAGTACGTGGATTGAACTCGTACTACGGGTTCATAGAAGAAATTTGGGAGCTCGATTACGTACTATTCAAGATTCCCCTGTTTCGATGCCGATGGGTCCAAATCACACAGGGTGTGAAGGTTGACAGTTATGGTTTCACTTCTGTGGATCTCGATTGAGTTGCCTATAAAGATGAGCCATTCATACTTGCAAAGCAAGCCATTCAGATCATTTATGTCACTGACCTAGCCAATAAGAAGTGGCACGTCATCCTTCATAGAAAGAGAAGGATTGTTGGAGTTGAAAATGTCATAGACGAGGAAGAATGCAATCAATTTGATGAGATGCCTCCATTTGGAGATGGTGTACAGGTCAATACTGAAGACAACGACGAAACTAGTTACGTGCATATGGATCACAAGGAAGGGTTATACTTTAAAGGTAATCAATTGTCCTTATCTTTTTGTTTCCATCGGTATAGCTTATCCTCTAATTCTCGCCTTTGCAGGGCTGCAGCAAGTGGAAAGCTGAGGATAATATGGGTGTGTATGTACGTATGTGCAAATTGTTGGTCAAAGTCCCCATTTGTATGTAAAATTTATTTGAGCATGCTCCACATGGGACTCTTAAGGTTGTAACCTATTTTCGGAGCATTTGGACTTCATTTGCAATATCTGAGTGTTCGAGTGCCTCTCTCTCAATATTATGAAACGTACAGCACAAAGTTGCTTCCAACTTAAAATTTCTTCACCAAAATCTTTCAAACTTGATTTCACTAAGCTCTAAATATGTCTCTTGAGGTTTCTACCAAGTTTTTGAGAATTTGGACATCATTTGCATAGATTTGAGGCTTTTTGGATATTGAAATTTCAGTATTTAGAGCTACAGAGTTTCATATGGTAAAGCACTACATCATTTGCATAGAAGAAATTTTGGAGCATTTGGATAGGCAACTATCACAGATGGTTCTGAGTTCAGAACCATCTCTGATAGACTATCAGACGGTTCTGAGGTCAGAACCGTCTGTGATAATCTCTCTATATAGTTTAAGGCGCGCTTTGTCCCTCTCATTTCCACGACTCTTCACTTCACTTGCCCTAGCTCTCCGGTGGTTGCGTGCACTGTCTCTCTTCGGCCTCCCACTGTCCGGCACTATGGGCGCGATCATCTCCATTGCCTCCCCACTGTCTGGAGCGATCACCTCCGTTGCCTCCCCACCGTTTCTGCCATTCTTGGTCAATTTTAAGTATATGGATTTTATCAGTAATTTGTCTTGCTATTGCTCACAATTTTATGATAATCTTAGTCAATTTCAAATTTACGAACAGTTAATGTTGATTTTCTGAACTATGCTTGTGCTAGTCTAGGTCAATTTACGAACAGTTTTGGGATATGTATTTGATATTTGTTTTGGATTTAGTTATACATGTTTAGTACTTTCAAATTTAGTTATAGGATTATTAGTTTCATATTTACTTACACTGTTCTCTCTTTCACTTATGTTAGCAACTGATATGTCCGGTGATGAAATGAACCAGTCGGGGTGTCAAAGTGACCTCTCTGGCGATGAGACGCCTGGGTCGGAGGTGATCGCGCGTCTCGACATATCGTTGGTCATGAGACGCCTGGGTCATACGACATGCGCGTGTCTCGACAGGCAGGAAAAGCAGCACATATAGTTCAACGAGTACGGGGTGCTGGAAGCTCCGGAGAAACTAGTCAGTCAGTACTGCTCACTATGCGGCAAAGTGGCAAGGGAGTGGGTGCCCATCACCACCTCCAAGTGGGATCAAGTGCCCTGAGAGTGCAAGGATGAGCTGTGGGAAGAAGTGCAGGCGGTCTTTCACATTCCCGAGGATCACCAGCTGACCATCCGCCGGACGACACTGATGTCAATAAACAAGGTGTGGTGGAACTTCAAGAGCCATCTTGTCAAGCACTATATGAAGGAGTCGAAGACCCCCTTCAATGACTACTCTTTTGTGACTCCTGAGGCATGATAGCAGTTCGTGGAGATGAAGGCCACGCTTGAGTTCCAAGCGCTTAGTGAGAAGGGCAAGGCTAACCAGACCAAGAATACCCACCCACACAGACTAGGCATCGGTGGGTATGTGGGGAAGAAGGTGTTGTGGAGGAAGCAGGACAAGGAGGCTTCCTAGTCTTCGGCCTCCGCTCCTTATGCGGGCATAACAGATGTGCGCACCACAATTGGTACCGAGCAAGATCGAAGATGACCTCCGGAAGTGTCTCGGTGAATAACCCTGCAGGCAGGGAAGTGATCGACTGGCTGGTAAGATCCCTAACTTTGTAGGATCACTTACTATCCTCGTAACACGCATGCAATGGGTTGTATTCCTAAGTTCTCCTGTTGCAGGCGGTGCTGAGTGCGAAAGCGGCATCTAGAGAGTTCAACCCTAGTAGGGACAAGGATATCGTAACGACGGCGCTGGGAAATAAGGAGCATCCGAGCCGTGTGCATGGCCTCGGTGCCACTGTGCCTTGGAGGGCAGGTTTCCCTGATGATGAGGAGGCGGCTAATAGGAGAAAGAGATCCCAGAAAGCCCGTGATGAACGGATCAAGGAGGAGATGCGGTTGGAGTTTTACCACTGGGACGCTGAACTCAGGCAGGAGTTGGAGATGCGGGCAATGTATCATGAGCTAAGATAGTTGACCCAGGGCATCCCCCCTGCAACAATAGACTTATCGAGCCCCGTTCTTGGCTATCGTAGTAGCTGCACGTCCTCGTCGGGGTCTTCGCATCCGGAGCCCTCTCGATAGTATCCGGTGGAATTTCTGCAAGTAATGACCACTTTTCTTTGTTAATTCATTCGAAAGTGAAATTCAATACGTACCCTGATGTCATCTTAATGCGCACTGTTTGCAGGAATGCGCTTCTTGCAAGCTTATGGTGTTGGCTGGTCTCTTCCCGATCGAGGCTGGCCGTGGGATTGCACAACCATGCACGGCGGGGGGTGACGATCCACGGTGTCCCTTTATCTGAGGGTTTTGCATGGGTCCAGGTGGACACCGTCTCCGACCATTGCAAGGGATTTCCGTTGGACAAGCCGCCGAGCGATGAGATTACCACTCTCAGGGCTGCGGTGCACAGGTTCGTGCAATGGCCCAAGAAGGACATCGTCCTGGATGAGGTAATTCCCCCACCGGTTTCATAATTTTGTATTGTAATAATAGCCCTCGGAGTTAGTGACCATTACTATATGTAGGTTTGTACCCCTACAGACATCGACACTCGGCCTACTAGCTAGCCGACCCCTCCGACAAGCCAGCCAATGGGTCCGACGATGAAGCTGACGCCGACTAGGAGGCAAGGCATCAAGAAGCTGGCTTCCAGGGGAAAAGCAAAGATGAGCACGGTGAAGGAGAGTGAGAATAGCGCGCCGTCAGCTCCCATGCCATTCATTCTGGGGATGCCCATGGCCTTCGATACCGCAATTCAGAGCATGGGTATCGCATGCTAGAGCCTGCATGGATGGTACATGCAGAAGACAAACAAGACCAGGACGTAGCATCTGACGCACTTCATAGTCAAGTACACCGTGGCAGAGTTCCATAATGACGTCGGGACCTGTCCAGTGACATTTGAAGACCTGCACAATTTGTGCTATAAGTATCTACTATCCTACATATGTTCGTGCATATATGGATATATGTCATTTATTAATTGGTTAGTTCAGTGCAGCTGCATGATCAAATATGCCAACACTAAACGGGAACCTGTCGGTTTTCTGGACCCCCAGCTGGTCACCGAGGTGATGTTTAAGAGCGCTGCGGACTTTGCTGTCGACTACATCAAAAGAGGGTTGCTTGCTCAGGTCGACAAGGAGTACATACTAGTACCCAACAACCAGAGGTGAGTGCTTTCATCAGTACTTTACCCATAGATTAATGTCTCCATATGTACACCCCAAACTTAGATTAAATTATAAATTCTTTATGCGTAACATGTAGCTACCACTGGATCCTGCTGGTGCTTATTCCGAAATGGAACAAGGTGTTCTACCTTGATTCATTGCAGAGGAAAGGGTACGAGTATTGCGGTGCGCGAGATGTACTCTAAAGTTTAACATGTTTTATGATATTCATGTGGACCTGTCTTGCATCTAGATTTATTGTCCTCAAATTGTCAATTTCGACTATCTGTAGGGTTTTCACGAACTACTTTGCCGAGGGAGGGCAACAACACAAGCGGTGAGCTAATAAGTTTCAGTGGATACAATTTCCAGTACAAATTTCAACCGGCATCTGTTTTACTTTATAACGTCTCCCCAGCTAACTCTTGGTCTATACATTGGCAGTGCTATTAGCAGCCGGACGGCAATACATGTGGGTTCTACGTGATTCACCACATGTACGACCTCGTCAGCTCTCACCGGCCAAATTTCCTCGAGGTATACAACTGGCGCTCTTTGTATCGATTTGGCAAAATTTACAGCTGCATTGAACTAATTTTTTCTGTACCAACTCTTGCTGTAGGGGGTTGACTTCCCTTCGGAAAGCTTTGACCTTGAGCAGATTGCTTTAGTCTGAGGGATGCTCACTGTGTTTTTCATGGCGGATGTCATATCACCCCAGGGGAAGTGTAGGGACCCGCTCGGTTCGTATTAGTGCGGCCTTACTAACTGAGACTAGTATAGTAATAAATATTTAACATACTAACTTTAATTGTCGATTACATTTATTTGTTCAATCTCAATTGTACATATTTCTGAAATGTTGCATGAAACTTACAATTTGATCAATTTTGAGTTGTATCTATGAAATGCATGATATTGTCCATGTTTCTAAGTTCTATGCATGTATGAAATGAACTGTATATATTTTTGAGTTCTGTGCATGTATGAAATGAACTGTATATATGAAATGCTATTGTACAGAGGGCATGGTTAGCATGATTCCTGAGGGTAGCCACAAAAAAAAAACAAAAATATTTAAAAAAAATAATATGCACAAACGGTTTTGAGATAAAAATCGTCTGTGATACTCATACTACCATAGACGCTCATACTATCACAGATGGTTTTTAGCTTGTAACCGTCTCTGATAAGGAGACTATCCTAGTGGTTTTGACCTTAAAACCGTCTGTGATACTCATATTGTCACAGACGATTCTGAGATTATAACCGTCTCTGATAAGGACACTATTCCAGATGGTTTTGACCTCAATACCATCTGCGATACTCATACTATCACCGATGGTTCTGAGATTATAACCATTGGTGATGCTCATACTATCACAGACGGTGTTGAGCTTATAACCGTCTCTGATAAGGACACTATCCCAGATGGTTTTGACCTCAAAACCGTCTGTGATACTCATACTATCACAGACGGTTATAAGCTCAACACCATCTAGGATAGTATTAGTATCATAGATGGTTTTGATCTTATAATTGTCTGTGGTAGTATGAGTATCACAGACGATTTTGAGGTCAAAACCATCTGTGATAGGAAAAATCACAGACGGTTTAGAACTGTCAGTGATACTACTTGAATATCAGTGACTCGAATATCACTGACGGTTCAGAACCGTCTGTGATGACTGTTTTGACCCGACTGTGATAATGTATTCTGTATTATTGATTCAATGAGGAGCAAGCGTATTCATTTTTTTGGCTAACAGATTATTGATAAAGTCTGAATGATTTGGGGGTTGTTTTTCTACCATTTAATCTACTATTAAAGCTATCGATCAAGGATTTAAAAGCAATAAAGAGCAAGTATGAAATCTAGGGTTTTAGAAACAGAAATTAAGGAAAACCTAGGGTTTCAGCAATTCCATAAGAATTAGGTGTAATTCTTGTCGACAATTGGGACTTTCGTCCTTAATCGAACTTACGTAAATGTTAAGGGAGAATGTGAAACCAATCTAAGGTGAAGTTCAGGTAAATTATAGTATCTATGTCAGAGGAAGAAAGGAATTTATACAAGTTCGGGCCCTTTGATGATGAGTAATATCCATACGTCCTGTGGTAATTTTACTATGTAAATTGAGGGTTACAAGAAGAGAACCAAAGATATTCTTATATGAACTAAGAATAATCTTGTACTCTTTAGCTTACAGTCAATGTCAATCTACTGTGGCTAGTTCTAAAGTATTGTATCTTGAATATCTTTCTCGTCCCCCGATCTCTCCCGGCAATCCTCCTTTTATAGCTTGTTACCAGTCGTTGGTTACGGGATTGAAGGGTCGCTGAGAGGCAGACGTGCTACGGCCATAATGTGTAATTATGCCTGTTTATGATTGCACTTTCATCTTGTTGTCAATTACAAGGAATTAAAGAGCTGAAACATCCAGGTAGCGGCAGTGGTAATGTATGCTCAACTACTACATATGATTGAATGAGACTAATCATATGACCATTAGATATTTTAACTCTTTAGTAAGCTAAGGTCGCGTATTAACTAAAACAATACATGCGTATCTTTATGTCCTCCACGACCTGGGTGACCACGGGAAAATATCTCCATGTAAACAATATGCGTAGGTATGTGAGACCATGATCTCTGCGACTTCGGTATTGTGGATATCTAGAGACCACAAAGCCTGCGACATCACAAAGAGAGACCATGGAATAGGTTATGTCCAGAATATCTTGGACTAGTCTATTGTCACCCTCTTGGGCTCTTGAGACCATAGAGAGGTAAAAATCTTGTTATGTAGTCCTTGCTACTATAGAACGGCAAAGGTGACTAACTCAGGTTATAATCCTCATCAGTTAGCCCCCGAATTTGAAATAACAAGTTATATACTTTTCATTTTAAATTCAATTATCTTTGAAATTTAATTATATAAACATCCCGATGTTTCACTTTCTCCTGTAGCAAAAAGATGTTTCTTTTTCCCACCGTGTGTCACTTCGTTTCCCAAGAAGAGCTTTGGGTTTAATTTTGACAAGTCATGATGAAGTCTTTTGCTACAACTCGAGACAAAACTTAATGTGTATTTAAGAACTCGAGGCTTGAGAACACGAACCGTCACCTCTGGGTTCTATAAATACTTAACTTTTACATTCTGGGATTTTCAAGCTTTCATTTGTTAAGTCTTTATAACTTCTTTTCACCTTCTAACTTCATCCCTTCTTCGTTCTTCCCGTTCTAATGGCGAGTCAAAGCTATAAAAAAGTTGCTGAGAGTGATGAAGAGGAATTAGCAATAGAAGATGATGTTATGCAGACTTTTAAAAAGGTAACTCTCTTTTGAAGAATCTGCGTAAATTTTTCTTTTTGAGTAAAAGTTTTCCAAAGTAATACATTTTGGAATTCTTTAGGTAATTGAGGATTCAACATTTTCAAACAAGCGAGTGAGTGATGATGTAGGATCTTCATCGAATAAACTAATGAAGCCCGCGGTGTTAGCTGCCACCGCTTCTCAAACCATGGTGTCAGCCCCTTCTGCTCAAAGTGATTATGACAGAAAGAAGGAGGTTGACACCCTATGGTCTTTTATTTTAAGAACTATTTTACCAAATCCTTCTGAATCAAAATTGAGGTATTCATTGATTATTTGTCTAACTAAGTTGCTTAGTTAGGAATGACTCAATCTTTATTGTCTATGCAGGAGGGATGATAGTACTCTTGTACCGAGTTTTCCTGTTACCCAGTCAGCATCTGCCTCACAGGTAAATACTTTTTGCTTTCTTAATTCTTCTTGTATGCGACCAAGATTGATCCTTTGTCTATCTAGGAGGACAAGGCATTGTGGGTTCTCAGTGAACAACTTGCTAAGATCCAGGTTCTTCTGAGGGAAAAGACTACTTTATGCAGAACTCTCCAAGAAGAAAAAGAGGAGATTGAGGAGCGGTCCATTAGGCGAGGACTCGACCTCAACGCTTACTTCAGGCTCATTGATCGCCTGAAGGCTAATTGTGACAAAGCTCATGAGGCTACAAGGTTGGCTCGCATGGAGAGGGACCTTGTTCGAGAACAGAAGGACATCTCTGATGCTATAAGGGCCAATTGTAGTCTCACAATAAAAGATGATCTCGAAAAACTGAGGAACGTTGCTAACTCCCTTGGGGTGGTTGTCGTTAATCTGCTAAAGATGACTTGTCCCTCAGGGAACTTTGTGTTCTTTTGGACCAAGCTGACTCGTTGGTCGCCAGTGTCCCTTTTTCATGTAAAGATTGTAAGAAATAATAAAGATATTTTCCTTACATCCAAGTTTTAAGTGGATTAATAATTTGATTATGCATAATCCAATTTTTATCTCTGGTATCAAATATGACTACAGGTAAATATCTCTGCGACCATAACATTCATAGGTAGTATAACATTATACTTTAACCATGGTCTCTGCGACCATAGAAAATTGAGATCATAGACTCTCCTGGCTATAGTATGAGTGACTAACATCTAGCCCCCGAATTTGAAACAAAATGACTTTTCGGATTTCAAAAATATTCATTTTCGTTTCGGATTCCAACAGGTCCTAAGGAGGACTTTGGGTGCGCCCGTTAGATCTATCATGGGAAACATTTAATGCCAACAACGGGTGTGAGAGCAACTTACAGTTTCCAAAATCTCAAAAACCCTTGTCTTGCAAACTTCACCGCGCTACGCCGCAAAAAACCCTCTTCTGCAAGACCCCTTTTCTCTTGATCAAATGGTATCCTGGAGCCAATCCATCTACTACGACAGTGTAAACCTAGAGATTTTGGAGAAGGAAGAAATTCTACCTTCGAGGCAGTTAATTTCATGTCACCCCACTGAGAAAGAAGAAACTCCGGTGGTGAAGGAGAATGAACTAGTGCTTTTTGAAGATTTCTTACACTGTGGCTTTCGCCTTCCAGAAAGTGTATTCTTTCTCAGCGTGCTAAACCATTTTGGGTTAGAATTAGTAAATCTCCATCCAAACTCCATGTTGAGCTTAGCCATTTTCCAACACCTATGCGAGGCTTTTGTTGGAGTTTTGCCTAGCATCGCCCTTTTCTGCCGATTCTATTTTCTGGTGTGGTCAAAGAGCGCAAATGCTGATGGATGTGTTTGCTTTCGCCTAAGAGAGAAAAAAGATTATCTAGTAGTACCCCTTCACGATTCTGTCCATGGATGGAATCAACGGTGGTTTTATTGCCAAGCTCTTGAGGAAAGCAGTCTCTGGTTCAAAAACTGTCGTCCAGAGAAAAGAAATGAGAAGGACTCTGCCCCTGACCTTGATGAAGAACTACAGAGGCAAGCCCAGGTAATTCAACACCTGGTGCGTGAGGGTTTAATATCCCGGGATGTGATCTGTGACTTCATTAAGAATCGGATCAGTCCATTGAAGAGAAGAGTGCACCCTGCTTGGGAAGTGCGCTCTATGCAAGATGAGACCTTGGATTATGATCAAGGTAAATACTTCTACATGTAGATTATTGCATTATCTTCAAGCTATCTTTGAACGTTGATTCTCAAACAGGGTTGCCCACATCTGAGGTCAAGAGAACTAGTGCTCTACTGAAATTATATAATGCGACCTCAGAAGGTGAAATGGACACACCAAGACCGCAGAGCCTGGTCTTAGGCAGCAATGAAATTGTTGAAGAATGTCGAAAGGTAATTCTCTTTTGTAAAATCGTGAATATGTTTAATTGTTTGGTCGAAGCAAATCCTTCCGATTATAGCTGTTCATGGCCTAATAAATTGGGATGAAGTGAACTACTTCTAGGGGTCCCTCATTAAAAAAGTTAAAAACTTTGAAATCTAAAGACCTAGCTGCAGCGAAGGCAACTAAGAAGGTGAAAACTTCAACCCCTAAGCCGAAAATGACCTTAAGGGGAGCTTCTCCCAGTGTTAAGAAAACTAGAGCAAAAAGTGCAACGGTAAGGATTCTCTCCCCTCATATTTTGCTAAGTACAATTGGCAGTTATTCCTTAGTCATACAGGGAGAGGGGAGCGAGGAGGAGAAAGATGAAATTCCTCTTATCATTTGGAGGAAAAGATCTACAGAGCCTCTGAAGAAATCCTCAAAAAAGATGCTATCCTCACTTTTGTCTCCTGCTAGTGGGGTATTGAGTGCCCAAAGTCATCTGGGACTCAGCTTCAGGTATCAACATGTTATTTCTCTAACCAATCCTTGCATATGAGTTAGGCATGTACTCATATAGTTATGAAAATGAATGTATAGGTCAAGCCCTCCCCCTACTGCAAGTGAAACTAATGTTGCAAAGGGGGTAACAACTACCATGGCAGAACCTCTTTCCATAGTTGCCACAACAGCTCCATTTGAAGTACGAGATGTTACTGGGATTACCAAGGAACATGAAGCTATCATTGACAAGGAGGTTCAACAAAGTCATCTCTCAAAACTTGTCAATGATAAAGAGACTGAGATCGCGGCTGCTATCGTAACCATGGGGATGACCGAACAAGCAAGAACTTCTACTCCCCCAACAGTCAATGATATCCTTCCTTCCTCTTATCAAGAAGAGGAGGATATCGAAACAACGGATCAAGTTGCTGACCTATCGCATCCTGCCGCAGAATTGAATCTACTAAATACCGAAACCTTTCTCAAGGATCTTGTAGAGGTAAGTAACATCTTTTACCTAGTGTATTTTAGTGTTTTATCTGAGCAATATCTTCAGATATTTATTTTCTTGTAGAATTCTACCCTGCACACGACCATGGTAAATTCTTTGATAAACCAGTTCAAGGTCGTTCAAGCAAGGTGCAATCAGCTAGAGCAGTAAATGTCTTGCTCTAATCTCAATCTAATGTGAATTAGAATGACGCTTCTTGTTGTCGTAGGGAAAACTCTGCTTTGATAAATGAAGTTGCTAAAGAGTGCTCCGAGAAGGAGACAACAATAGCAAAAGCTCTAGAAGAAAACAACAAAAATCTTGCTGAAGCTCTATCATCCTTGGAGGAAAATAAAAGTTCATATGCTGCTCTCCAAGGGGAAAAAGAGAAGCTACAAATTGACTTAGATTGTTAGTTCATTCTTGCAGAACCAATCATTGCGTTTATAAATTACTATGAGTTGATCAAATCATTTCTATCTTTTCTTCAGACCAGAACAAAGAGAAATGTGCTCCAAGCTGTCCAAAGAGAAAGAAGATTTTGAAGAGAGATATATCCGACGAGGACATGATCTTGAAAAGCTTCATACTCTTAATCAAAAGGTAATGGAAAGAGAAAAAAATACTGCAAAGATTGCTAAGGAAGAAAAAGAGCAATCTGGAAAAGATCATCAATAACTGTAGCATCATTGAAAAAGCTACTCGCGAGAAATTGAGGGATGTCGTGGACTCTGTCGAAGCAACAATGATTAATCCTGAGAAGGATAATCTATCTCTCAAAGAGTCCTGTGCCCTGGTCACAGCTCAAGCTGATCTTTTGATCGATAATATCCCAGAGTTTGCAAAGAGATACAAGGAAACAGTCAAGACTGATGTCAGTACTGCAGCCTCTTCTATCTTGTGCAAACTAAGACATCGCCATGGTTTGAATTTAGATCTAGATCCAGTGGCAGAAGATGTAATTTTTGATAATGAAAATCAAATGAGTGCGACCTTAGCTGAGGTTAAGCCCATAGTTAACAAACTATTAGAAAACCTCAAGCTTAGCTGAGACTTTTCCTTCTCATTGTAAATATTTATTTTATCAATGGAAAATAGAAGTTTTTGATATATCTCTTTGTTTATAACCCGCAAACAGATATTTATAACAAAAAATGCAAATGCATGCTTTAACAAAATTTTAAAATCATAAAAACACAATAAACTTTAAACTTTATGTTATAGTTATATTCTCCTAGGCCCTCCTGAAATTACTAATACTGGGAATACAATATAGTAATTGCAGGATAAAAAACATGCCTAGCGAGTCTCTTATGCATTGAGAAACGACTTAAAAAGAGAAGGCCTCAACTAGAGTTTTATTATGAGATCTCACGAATAAACAACTCAAATTAAATGTCAAAGCTTGTTCCGAACTAACAGCCACCCAAATGATCAGAAACATACTAGTAAGTCTCGTATGCATTAAGAAACAATTTATTTAGAGATGTCTTATCTAGATGTGACCATGAGATCGGTCAATGAATCCACTTTGATCACTGTAATGAGATGATTATTTAAGATCAACCGCAAGCTTAGCTTGAAGAAAAACAAAGGACATAAAATAAGAACACAACCATAACATAAAATGAAAGAAGCATTTTATTATTAAAGAAAACATGCTAATTGAATAGGGAAATAGTAATGGGAAAAACTTACACATAAAATTTGTACAATTGATCTATATTCCATGAACTGGATAAGATCCTTCCATCTTCCATAGCTAATCGAGCCGATCCTGGTCGCGGGATTAAGACCACAATATAAGGACCTTCCCACTGAGGAGAGAACTTGTTGCGATTGGACTGGTTTTGGATTTTTCTTAAAACCAGGTCGCCCACATGAAGACTACGTGGTTGCACCTTTTTACTCTGATATTTACGCAAAGTTTGTAAATATGCAGCGAACCTAATCAATACTCGATCACGCTTTTCTTCGTGAAGAGAAAGTTCATCTTCTCGAGCATCACTTTGATTATCAATATCTAAGTGACTTAGGCGAGCTGAACCAAGTTGAACTTCAACTGGTAAGACAGTTTTTGCACCAAAAACCAGTTGGAAAGGCTTTTCACCCATAGCGCAACTGGATGTGGTATGTAATGCCCATAAAACTAAGTAGAGCTCATCTACCCAAGTCCCCGAGCGCAACTTAAGGTGGTCGAAAACACGTTTCTTGACACCTTGTATTATCTGCCCGTTGGCACGTTTTACTGCACCATTGCTCTGTAGATGAGCTAGAATGCGAAACAGACCTTGGTTCCAATGTCGTCGCAATAATTTAAGAAAAGACCACTGACAAATTGTGAACCATTGTCGGTAATAAGACAACTTGGGACTCCAAATTGTGTCACTATATTCTTATGAAAGAACTTCTTTGCAGTAGCAGCAGTAACATTGCGGCTGGCTCAGCTTCAATTCACTTAGTGAATGTATCAATAGCTACAAATAAAAACTTGTACCCATTGATAGCTTGAGGCATTGATCCTACAATATCGATTCCCCAAACAGCAAATGGCCAAGTTAAGGGAATGACTTACAAAGCATATGCTGGCTGATGAACTTGCTAAGCATGGAATTGACACTGTGGGCATGTATTGACCAATTGCATAGCATCATTGAGTGCCGTAGGTGATGAGGACATCACTCCTATGCATACGCCCGAGACTCCTCCAGTTGTGATGCAAGGACCCATCACAAGAGCACGAGCACGGCAATTGAATCAACAGGTGAGCTCGTTCCTAAGTGCCCGTGCATATACTTGTGAGGATGGTATGCTACCTAATGATATTATTGATTATATTGTACTTAGGAACTTTGGAGAGGATCATGAAGGCCTTGGGAACCAGCAAGGGCCAGGAGGGAGGCAAGGAGGGCGTCCAAGTCAAGTTGGAGGCCAATTCATCTCGGAGTCGACTACCTCGGCCACCAGGAGCAGTGTTCACTAAAATCGTCTCCCATGCCACAAACGGGCTCCGATTTCGATGATCTACATATACCTGGAAAGCTAAGGAGATAACCTTTCCAATGGCACCGGTTTCAGGTCATTTGGACTTCGGAGTCGACGGGAATTCACGTTGCAAGTTGGCGGACAGAATCTGTCCCAGGTTGCTGCGTCACCAATTTGGGCCGTTGGCCCATGTATCGTGTTGGAGCCCATCACGGACGGGTCTAGGGTTTCTAGGACGTCCCTTAGACCTTATATTCAGTAGCCGCCGCTAGGGTTGAGGCGGGTTTTGCTTAGATCAATTCTGTCTTTGAACAGTGTCGCCGTTCATCGGTTTGTGAGACCCCAACTCGTGAGTTTCATCCTCAATTGCAAATTCAGTTGCATCTTTCTTGTTCTTGCTTGTGTTCTCGATTCACTGGCAGGGATTAGCCTTCGTGGCGAGGTGAACCGGGTAGCGCACGGTTGATAACCAGAGGACGCGTGGTGCTGCGATTGCAGGGGTTTTGATCGTGCCGATCAAGAAGCCGGATCGTGTGTGTCTCGCACCGCCTAATCGACTTATCCTCCACCTGACGGAAGTTCGGGCATCCCCGTTCCCATTAGTAGGCCAATAATAACCCTATTGAAAAGATTTTCCAACTAGTGTTCGATAAGAAGCATGTGTTCCACATATGCCTCCATGTATTTCTCTTAGAAGGGATTTTCCACCTTCTTGAGAAATACATCGCATAAGTACTCCTTGAGTGCCCTTTCTATATAAAGTTCCCTCAATGAGTCTATACATGTGTGCTTTTCTAACTAACCGATCACTGTCAGTTTCATCTTTAGGCAAGGTCCCATGCGCAAGATAGATTCTCAATGGATGAATCCAATCTGCTTCTTGCTCTAAGGTCATGACGTAAGTTATTACTTCTAACCCTTCTTTGATAGAAGGGGATTTTAAGTGCTCAATGAACACTCCTGCTGGATCGGATGTATGTGAGGACCCAATTTTTGACAATTGGTCTGCGAGAATATTGCCTCTTCGCAAAATGAATTGGACTTCAAAATTACTAAAGTATTTTTCCAATTTCCTCATCTCGTTCAAGTAATGACCCATTGTCTCATCGGAGATGTTGTACTCCTTGTTTACCTGGTTTACAACTAGCTGTGAGTCCCCCTCACCACTAACTGATGGACTCCAAGGAATTTGGCTGCTTGAAGCCGAGCAAGAAGACCTTCATACTCTACTGCATTATTGGCAGCAGCAAAGTGTAATTGTATGACATACCAGAGTTTATCACCATGAGGTGTTATTAAAACTGTACTACTCCAGCCCCTGAGTGATGATAACTGCGAGAACCATCAAAATACATCGTCCAATAGTTAGAATTATCCAAATCCATCATGTCTTGTTCCTGTGGTTCAGGATTAGACTATTCAACCACAAAATCTTCAAGAACTTGGGGATTGATTGCCACTCAAGCAGTGAAACGGAGATCGAATGCTCCAAGTTCAACTGCCCACTTCGCAATTCGACCAGAAACTTCCGGGTTACGGAGAATGTCTCCTAAAGGAAAAGACGAGGGCACAGAAATCGTGTGTGCTTGAAAGTAATGTCAAAGCTTTCTAGAAGCCATTAAGAGAGCATAAAAGAGCTTTTGGACTTCAGGATAACGCTCCTTCGGTCCATTAAGCACTTCACTTATGTAATAAACTGGTCGTTGTACTCCCTCCCGTTCTGCGACCAACACTGCACTGATCGCATGAGGGGGAGCAGCCAAATAGATGATTAATGATTCTCCCTTAATAGGGGAAACCAACACCGGAGCACTAGTGGGGTATGCTTTCACTTCTTGAAAGGATTTTTCGACTTTATCCGACCATCAGAAACCATTGTGTTTACGTAGAACCTTAAAGAAAGGTAAACCACGTTCTCCTAACCGTGAAATGAAACGACTTAAGGCTGCCATTCGACCAGTTAGACTTTGCACTTCCTTTGTCGTCGAAGGGGATCGCGTTTGCTCAATGGCCCTAATTTTTTGGGATTAACCTCAATGCCTCTTGAACAAACAAGGAAACCTAAAAGCTTACCCGAAGAAACCCCAAAAGAGTACTTTTCAGGATTTAACTTTATTCCATGTTTATTCAAATTACAAAAAGTTTCAGTAAGATCATCTATATGACTAGAGCTCTTAAGGTTCTTTACAACCAAATCATCAACATAAGCTTTTAAATTACGCTCTATTTGAGAAAGAAAGGTCTTTTGCATCAAATGCTGATACGTGGAACCAGCATTCTTGAGCCCAAATGACATTATGATATAACAGTAAGTGCCAAATGGGGTGATGAAGGCAGTCTTCTCTTTATCTACTTCTGCCATGCTAATTTGATGGTAGCCTGAGTAAGCATCTAGGAAGCTCATCATTTCACAACTCGCTGTGGAATCAATCAACTGATCGATGCTGGGAAGAGGATACTCATCCTTCGGATAGGCATTGTTCAAATTGGTGTAATCAACACACATGCACCACTTACTGTTTGATTTTAGGACTATGACCAGATTTGTGAGCCACTCAGGGTGATCAACTTCACGAATGAAACCAGCCTGTTGGAGTTTGTCTAATTCCGAACGGATAGCTTCTTGCCGATCGGGAGCAAAACGTCTAAGTTTTTGCTTTATTGGTCGCTATCCAGACCGAATGGCTAGCCTATGCTCAATTACTTCCCTTGGGACTCCAGGCATGTCTAAGGTTTTCCACGCAAACACATTCATGTTAGCCTGGAGGAAAGCAATGAGCTCTAGTTCCTATTTATCATCCAGGTTTGATCCAATCCGAACAGTTCTAGATGGATCATCTGGGAATAAAGGAACCTGCTTGAGTTTTTCTTTTGGTCGCGGGGATCCCTTGAGCACATTTGGTGCTGAGATCGCAACCTTGACGTCCCGTAAAGGAAGTTGATCAACCAGTTCCAGGGAAATTCGATCACAAGTCAAGGCCATATGTTGACTGCCCCTAACTATGATCACACCATGAGGACCTGGGACTTTGATGCATTGATAAGCACAATGCGTCATTGCCATGAACTTAGCGAGAGAAGGCTTGCCAAAAATGGCGTTATAAGCAGAATCAAAATCAATTACATCAAAAGTAATTAATTCCGTTCGAAAATTTGCTGGCTCCCCAAGTGTTACTGGCAGCGCAATCTGTCCAATTGGTAACATAGAGGAACCTAGAATTTCCAAAAAATGGTTGAGCCACTGTCTTTATCTTCGAACAAGGAATTTGCATCTCGTCGAGAGCTTTGGCAAACAGGAGATTGAGCGAACTCCCTCCATCAATCAATACTCGCCCTACCTTAGCATTGCTAATGGTAGGGGATATCACCAAAGGGAGGTGCCGAGTTTGCGTCAACCCCTTAGGACAATCTTCCTGGCTAAAGGTCAGTGAAACCTCCAACCATCGGGGAAACTAAGGCTCTCCCAAAGGAACCTCAGTATTGTTTACCTCACGGCAAACATTTTTATATTGACGCTTAGGAAAATAAGATGAAGAACCACCAAAAATAATATTAATGTGATTGTTAGGTACCTGATATGGCATGTCCTCATTCGCATCAGCGCCTTTGTTTTCGCCGGTTTTTCCTTGACTTGGTACTGTAGGCATAGGAGTTTTACCTTGATAAAAATCATCTAGCTTCTTTAACCAAGTTCGACAATTCTGAAGATCATGTGATGAAACGTTGTGGAACAGACACCATTTCTTCAATCCCTACGGTTTAGCTTGCTTTTCTGCTTGGTCACTATGACCAGCAGGAGAAACCTTGTTAGTTTCAAATAGAACCTTCTTACCTTTCCCTTGAGGCTGTTTGTTGATGAAGGTAACCCCTTGGAATTGGCTGGTTCTGGCTTTCTTCACCTTTTTTGATTTCCCGCCTAAGGATGACTCAAGTTTCTTGCGTGAATCATCCTTTTTTTTCGGCTTCGAGACCTGGTTGAGGCGGCAAATTCCCTTGTCCACCATCTTATTCCATTGAACAGCCTCGGCTGCGTCGAAATAACGATCAAATATGTCATAAAGATCTGCGACTGATCGTGGTGGATGAATAAGAAAATCTTCGATAAACCTCCGATATCGAATGGCATGTTTAAATGCCCTGATGACGGAGCTATCGGAAATGTTAGGAATAGTATTTCTTACTCCCACAAATCTTTTGACAAATTGGTGAAGAGTTTCTGTAGAAGTCTGGCGCAAGCGATGAAGATCATCTTCATTGCCAGGCTTTTGATAACAATTTTGGAAATTGTTGAGGATTGCATCACAAAACATTTCCCAGTTGTAAATGGATCCTTCAGGCTGATTAAACAGCCAGGTCCGTGCCGGACCTTCCATCACAGTTGGCAAATAATTCACCACAACCCGTTCAGCACCGCCAGCCGCTTGGGTGGCGGTAATGTAAATCTGTAGAAATTCGGAAGGATTTTTGGTGCCATCGAATTGCTCGATTGTTCCTGGTTTAAACTTATCTGGCCAGATTACTGCACGTAATCCCAGCGAGCAAGCCTTGCAACCTACATATGAAGGACGTGGTTGTTGTTCCTCACCACCTCCATCAAGGTCGCAGAAAGAATTAACCTAGGGCCCCAAGCGCGAATGCACCGGTTCACAATTACGATCGCGAGAAGAATCTATTCGCGGTCCTTATCGCGAATGTACTTGCACACGTTGAAGGTCACTAGAATTACCTGTACGCCTGGTTTTGCGATGCCGGGCTGATGGAGTGTGTCCATGGGAATGTCCCTGGCTCGAGTGATAACTATCCCGTTCACGAGAATGAGTTGCTGATTGCGAGGATGATGTTGGAGTGACAACAGTTGCTACCTCATCGAGGTTGTCCGCCAAAATCCTTGCAAATAGAATTCTGTCATCATTCGCCAAATCAGAAGGAGGGTTGCGAAGAGTATCTGCAATCACACGAATACGCTCCTGTGTTCTCCTTCTGGGTGCCATGGGAGTTACAGTAACTTCATCCATCAGAGAACAGGCTGGAGCTAATGAAGGAGTTTGGTCCCACCTGCGACCATGATGATGTCGCGGACGAGAGGTTCCAGTGGCCAGGTCGCGAGCTGTGGTATCATGGCGAGATTGCGCAAGTTGTAGAGCTTGCTCTGTGACCTTACGTACCTCTACCTCTCGATGCTCACGAGTTGCATCTTCTTCCCGCTTGCGTTCTTCTTGCCCCCTAGTAGCACGTTGCTCAGGGGTCTCCTCAGAAAGTACAGTGACCTCCCGGGGAGCTAAGTTCGCAGATGGGGAGATCAGCTCCTCATCGGATTTAGACTCAAAGTCGAAGATAGAATTCAAGTTTTCTGGAGCAAAGCCTTCCAGACTGAACTCAAAGTTGTCATCTCCCGCATCATCTGGGACGATGGGTTCTGGCACGTACTCACCATTCGATGTGGTAGGACTCACAGGAGGTGAACATACTACTTGTTCAGGTTCTTGATCATGAATCAAGCCTTGAGAATACTCCTCAGCAGCAGGCTCTGAGGGAACTTCATTTTCTTCCATGTAGAGAGTCTCATCCTCCATGTTAAGATCAGCATAATCTGCAAGATCAAAATCATTTTCAGAATCGTAAACTCTTGACATGGCTTACCGAAATTCCTGATGAAGAAAGACACCTTGAAATAGACCCCACGGTGGGCGCCAGCTATCGACGATTGGGACTTTCATCCTTAGTCGAACTTACATAAATGTTAAGGGAGAATGTGAAGCCAATCTAAGGTGAAGTTCAGGTAAATTATGGTATCTATGTCAGAGGAAGAAAGAAATTTATACAGGTTCAGGCCCTCTGATGATGAGTAATAGCCCTACGTCATGTTTCAACTTCACTATGTAAATTGAGGGTTACAAGAAGAGAACCAAGGATATTCTTAGATAAACTAAGAATAATCTTGTACTCTTTAGCTTACAGTCAATTTAAATCTACTGTGGCTAGTTCTAAAGTATTGTATCTTGAATCTCTTGCTCGTCCCCCGATCTCTCCCAGCAATCCTCCTTTTATAGCTTGTTACCAGTCATCGTTTACGGGATTGAAGGGTCGTTGAGAGGCAGACATGCTATGGCCATAATGTGTAATTATGCCCGTTTATGATTGCACTTTCATCTTCTTGTTAGTTACAAGGAATTAAGGAGCTGAAACATCCAGGCGGGGGTAGTGGTAACGTATGCTCAACTACTACATATGATTGAATGAGACTAATCATATGACCGTTAGACATTTTAACTCTTTAGTAAGCCAAGGTCGCGTATTAACTAATACATGGGTATCTTTATGTCCTCCATGACCTGGGCGACCACGGGAAAATATCTCCATGTGCATAGTAATCATAGGTATTTGAGACCATGATCTCTATGACTTTGGTATTGTGGATATCTAGAGACCACAAAACCTGCGACATCACAAAGAGAGACAATGGAATAGGTTATTTACAGAATATCTTGGACTAGTCTATTGTCTCCCTCTTGGGCTCCTGAGACCATAGAGAGGTAACAATCTTGTTCTGTTCTCCTTGCTACTATAGAACGGCAAAGGTGACTAACTCGGGTTACAATCCTCGTCAATTCTATCCAAGGTCTGAGAATTGCAAGTTAGTTTAAATTGTTTTCCAATACAGATTAAGTTGCCAGTACGATCATTGGTACAGCGGTCAGAGGATCGCTTCCATGGTTAAGTTTGGAGAGGGCCTCTCTCTTATTCAGGATCCTGCATCAAGGCACAAAGAACTCAAGAACTCCCCTAAATTCTTGCTAAGGCTCAATTGTTACGTCTATTACCAGAATCAGAATTTAGGGTTTAGAGGAAGAAAACGTAAGGAACTAATTACAAAATTTAAGATCGAGACCGAGGAGAATTATGAATTATGCCTTCCAGATTAGGTAATCCCTAACCCTAGAAGTGAATACTCGCAAAAAGCCATAAAAAACAGAAATAATTAAAAGAAAATTTACTTGATTGCATCAAAGAATTAAGTTTGCCACCTTGCTGGCTTACAAACGCGGAACTAGAATAAAAATAGAGAAGGGGGCTCTAGTAAACTAAAACCCTAAAAAATAGCATTGCATTGCAATAAAAAAGAGCATCTAAAGTATATCTAATTGAGTCAAAATCTTCTCTATTTTTGATACAATGGGTTAACGTGCCCAAATATAACTCTTGACATGCAGGCAACGGGATCCGGCTTCAAACGGGGCGAGAAACAGATAAATTGGAGTTAAAACCACCAAAATTGACCAAAACAACCCTGGAAACTGTGCCGGGCACGACCTGTGGCACGGGTTGTGCTCCAGGTCGAGCACGGGTTGTGCCTGTGATCGTGCTGGGCTCGATCAAGGGTAACACAATGGTGTTTTTGACTAGGCAACCAGGCGACCGGGTGTGTTCAATCGGGGCGTGTCTGACCTGGTGACCAGGTGTGTTCGATCATGACTCTTCGTCTGGTTTACATCGTTCAAGTGTGTTCAACAGGTTATTTCAACCGTGGCGTGTTCGATGAGGGTTCCTTTTTGTCTAGTTTTCGTGTCTTTTGTTGAAACTGGTTCAAACAAACTCGAAACGTCCTCAAATTTTGTAGGTCTGATCCCTGGAACATGGAAAACTCAACCATGAAAGCAGATTGTAAAAATGATACAAAAAGATACGTAAGATGTCGCGTCAAAAGAGTTTTCAGCATGTTTTTAGCACGTTTTCATTACCAAACCTATGGTAAAAGTACTACCAATTTAGCACTTATCAAATTCCCCCAAGCAAGCATTTTCTTGTCCTCAAGCAAAGGATGTGAATGAATTTCCCAAAATTGGAATGCCCAGGTAAATCAGATTTTCAATAAACAATTTTTGGAAATTCATATCACATCGAGGCATATGAAACAATTGATCTAAGCAATTTAAAATTTCCAAATACAAATATTCGGCTTAGCAAATCTCGACCTTAGAAAATAGAGAGTTTAATTGACTAATTCATTTAGACAACTTATTTCATATAGGGTTTAGAACAAACAATAGCTAAAGAAAACAATCACTATGCTACAATTTATACAAAGTTGCTAGATTGCCCTAATTAGAGAGAGAAATTTAAACACTTTTTATTACTGATTTTTTTATTTTCTTCAACTTTTTCGTGCTCTTGGCCAGAACGTTTTGAACTGGATCATTCCGTTGCGGCTAGAGGAGACACGGCTGAAGACCCTTTCTCAAGTGTACTTACTGATAGGTAGCTTTGTCGGTTTCTCGAGCCCCTGTAAGCAATCCTGTTGTTCTGTATACCTTCCCTTCACCAACTAGTCGATGATTCATCACCACCTCCCCCCAGTGGGTCGCATATACATTATAAGAGACTAGACAAAGTTGCATCTTAAGCAATCGTTTTATTATAAAAGAGAAATTTTGTGTGTGTGCATAAGTTAAGTAAAGCTTCCCTTCCCTAGCTGGTCGACTATTCATCACCGTCTCCCCTTAGTGGGTCAATTGTACTTCACTATTACACATTTTTATTTTAAAGAGAAGGGCAATTAGTAATCTAAGCATACAAAGTGACATAAGAGAGTTAATTTTAGATGATAGTTTATTAGAAACCTTAAATTTGGAAGAAGTCAATAATGATCTAATAGATAAGCACAATCTTTAATGGTAAAGTTAAGATAAACACTGAAAACAGGCATCTGAAACTTTAAAAGAGAGCTAGGTTTAATTGATCATATGCAAAGATGTGATAGAATAGCTATCTATTTGACTAAAGATCATCTTCAAAACCGGACATTCCAAGTTGATATTTTTTTATTTTTTAGTTTATGATGGCAAGAGGGTGGTTACGATGGCAAGAGGGTGGAATGATGGTTCTCTGAATGCTAAGAAAATGATAAAGTGACTACCCCCCAAGCTAAATCAGACATTGTCCTTAATGTTTGGAGAGAAAGACAGGTTACCATTTGCGATTGTGGTCTTTGGAGGTCGATGTTGTTGATGTTGATGTGGTGAATGAGGGTGTTGTGGTCCACGTAGCTCTGGTGGTTCGATCCAAGGGGTCACAAGTTAAAATCTAAAAAAACAAAAAGAAACAACAAGGAAAAGAAAAATAAAAATAAAAATTGCATACCTTGGAGATCACTCGTCAGAGGGTGGTGGAGGAACTTTGTGGGTATGAGAATGAGCCCCATGGTAGGTAGATGCGCCTGGATATGTGCTATCCGGGAGGATGTGGCCTGCCTGTACATGATAGTCGTAGAGGCGGTCCACGCGACCTTAGAGGTGGTCCATCCGAGAATCCATCGTAGCTCTGTAATCTCTATGGCGCTTTGTTGTTTGCTTGATGTTGCATCGGGGCATTGTCATTGTTGTAGAAGTTTCAGATCCGGAGGTGTTGTGGTGCGAGGAGTCGGAATCTGCGGTCGGATCGAATTTTTAATGGTTGGATGGAGAGATATAGGGCTGTTTTTGTGGAATTTTGGAGCTCAAATAATGGAGTTTGTTCTATTGGGAGGGTTGGAGAAGATGAGTTTCTTTATATATGGGTGGTAGGTAGGAGTTGTAGTTGTATGGGAGAAGGAAAAGAGCAAAAGATGAAAATTTTCAACACAAAATAGGTCAAACAGAGAGCAAACTGAGCCCAGCACGACCTTGGGCATGGGTGGTGCTCGGCGTAGTGCACAGGTTGTGATCGGCTTTGTTATTTTCTACCAGTTTTTTCAAAAGGAGCAAACAAAGCAAACCAAGCTTAGCACGACTTCAAGCACGGGTCGGGCTAGGCTTTGTTAATTTTTTTAAAATGAGCAGATAGAGCAGACCTCAGGCATGGGTCATGCTCGACTCTATCCCTTTTCGCAATTTTGTTATTTTTTGTTTTTTTCAAAAATTTCAGCCCTAATTTGTGTATGTTTTTCGAAAAATAGGTTTTGGAGGGTCAAACGACGTCAGAATTGAGTGATTCTTGTGCCACTGTGTTCATAAGAGAGAAAACTACATGTTAGTGTACTGGGTTGCCTACTGGCTAGCACTGGTTTAACGTCCCGCTTGATGAAACATTCTTGGTTGTTCAGAAATAGATGGAATTGAAAAAATTGACCGAGTTCAATGCACTTGCCTAGTCTCCCACATTGTATAACTTGATGCAATGCATGTTTACCTTGAAAGTGGTACTATCGTGTGCCCGAAGCTCTACGACACCATACAGGAAGACTTTTTCTATTGTGTAAGGCTCAGTCCATCACAATTTCAATTTTCCTTTCAAGGAATATGATGTGATGTGGAGCCGAATGTGATAGTCTGAAGTTGGTTGGTCCTGAAAAAGAGAAAGAAAAAGAAAACAAAGAAAAAAGAAAGAGAAAGAAGAAAAAAATAAAAGAAAGAAAAAGCATCGGGTTGCCTCCCGACAAGTGCTAGTTTAACGTCCCGCTCGATGTAGAGCCTACCATCATTATTATGGAGGTTCCCAATAGTGGCTTTGAATGTTTGGTGTAGTGGGAGAATTGAGCCTATTATCTAGCAGTTCAAATTTTTCAGTTTTCATCACAGATAGGTTCAATCGATGTTGGGGCTCAATACCAGTTAGATCATCAGTAGAATAATATCATGCAATGCAATTGACGAGGATTATCACCCGATCTAGTTTGATTAACACATATCGGGTTCAAGTCAAGTTCGGATATGATGTGTGTCTATGTGTCTTAGTCGCCTCTATGGTCGCCGATGGACACAGAGTTAGTTTATGATCGCAGCCCTTGCACGATCATGAGGCCATAGACAGTGCATGGTCAGAGGGTCGCTGACTATATGCGACCAAGGTAACCTGGGGGGTGTTCAAGTCTCTACTGAACACATTCTCAAGAATGAAGCAGTTTCTCCCACGTATGAAGACAACCACCAGGAGGTTAACATGTGCGGTTATCCACTAATTGAACGTGTTTAGTCTGCGAAGGAGATGTGTGCGGTTATAAAAACTGCACCAGAGCAACCATCCAGAACCGCTTCGTGTTGGTGCCTCTTTGTTCAGTATAAAAAGGTGGTCGATGCACGATGTAAGGGGCGGTTAACAAGCAAGACTACGAGTCGATAGGGCTTGAAGACTTAGGCATAGTTAGGTAGACAAAAATATAGAAGAGATCATCGCCTGTGATAATCTCTTCTCCCTGTAAACTGTTTTACTCCTATAGTGAAATCACAACAGGACGTAGAGCTATTCCTCCCACCATCGAGGGCCCGAACCTGTATAAATCTTTGTGTCCCTATTGTCATTGCTTATCCTATCTTTCCTAAGGGACACCCTGAAAGGTCTCACAACTCACAAATCTGCATAAGATCAACAGAGGACCCCGAGTCCAAATCATCGACAGCTGGCACCCACCGTGGGGCCTTTCTCAAGGTGTTCTTTTTTCATCAGGAGATTCGGTAAGTCATGTCTGGGGCATACGATTCCGCGAATGATTTTGATCTCGATGATTATGCCCACATACGGATGCCCTCGCCTAGCGATCCCATTCCAATGGAAGGGGTTGACCGCGGTGATGTTCCTAAGGAACATCCCGAGGGTGCATCTTCTCCCACCCAGGTCATGTCTATCAACCAGGGGATAGAGAAGATAGATCAGGAACCCCATGTGAGTTCCACCGTTCTGGGGGCTGAGTCTGTACCACCATGCGTCCTTGTTGAGGACACGAATGATGGTGATCAAGAGCTTAGACTCGGGAGGTTTGATCCTGACAACCTCCAGTCTTTCTTTGATTTTGAATCTGATTCGGAACAAACAGAGATGTTCTCTCCTTCGGCGACCTCGCTCCCTAGAGAATTTGTTGCTTTATCAGAAGAAACTCCCGATCAGTGAGTTGCTAGGGAGGAGCAGGAACGCAGGTACAAGGAGGAACAAGAGCGCAGGCAAAAGAAGGATCAAGATGGTGAGCAACGAGATAATGAACTCCGTAAAACTGCCTTGGAAGCTTTACAGAATGCGTAATCTTGTTATGATGCCGTCCTTAGTTCCTCCTATCATCCACATGATCGCAGACGTGACCAGATGCCTTCTTTACCCCCGGACTATCCACCGGCGGATGAAAAAATGATGACACCTGGTGCGCCCAGGAGGAGTACGCATGGGCGACTTCGTTCTATCGCAGGCGTACTGCATAATTTTCCCCCTAATATCGAAGACGCGGAAAGACCGACTTTTGCTAGAATCCTGGCGGAGAAGCTAGATGAGGTTGCATCCGATGCGACCCCAACAGCATCATCCCAGTCTATGATTCACTCCCATGAGAGGGAGTATTCTTACTCTAGTCATGGCAGGCATAATCGACTACCAACAGGATCAATTCGGCACGACAAAGCCAGGCAAGTTGGAAACTCTCGTGATCGAGATCACGTTCCTGTCCATTCTCGCCTGGGACCGCGGGGCGTCTCACCACATCGTGAGGTCGCCCGCGATCAAGTTGAAAGCCGCAGAACTCTCCACAGTTCCTACGTTGGCTGCAAAGCTTTCTCGCTAGGCCTCCGTGCAGTGGTCTGGCTGAACAAGTTCAAGCCAGGAACAATCGAAAGATTTGATGGAACTTAGAATCCATCCGAATTCCTTCAAATCTACATCACCGCTATTCAAGCAGCAGGCGGAGATGATCGCGTCATAGCAAATTACCTACCAACGGTCCTCGAGGGACTGGCAAGGACATAGTTGTTCAATCATCCTGAGGGTTCAATTTATAACTGGGAAATATTGTGCGATGCTATCCTCAACAACTTCTAGAATTGCTACCAAAAGCCTGGCAAAGAAGACGATCTTCATCGTCTGCGCCATACTTCTATTGAGACTCTTCGATAGTTTGTCAAGAGATTTGTCGGGGTGAGGAATACCATCCCAAATATATCTGACAACTCCGTTATTAGGGTATTTAAACATGCCGTTCAGTATCGGAGGTTTACCGAATACCTACTTATCCACCCCCCTTGGTCAGTAGCCGATATCTTAGACATGGCTGACCTCTATTCTGATGCGGCTGAGGCCGTGGAATGGAATAGGATGGTGGATAAGAGAAACTTGCCGCCTTAGCCAGGTCTTAAGGACGTTAAGAAGGAGGATTCAAGCAAGAAGCCAGAATCATCATCAGGCGGGAAGTCGAAGAAATTCCAAGAAAAATTGAACTGGACAATATCGGGAGGTCGCAGTCACAGAGAAGCCACCACCAGCGAAAGGTAATAAGTTTCCGTTTAAGAATAAAACCTCTTCTAGTGGCCACGATAGCGACCAGCTGGGAAAACAAACTAATCTGCAGGGAAGCAAGAAAATGGTGTCAGTTCCACAACTCTTCGAGACACGATCTCAAGAACTGCCAGAATTGGTTGAAGCAATTAGATGACATCTACCAAGGGATTGGACCGATGCCGACTTTGCCACAAAAAGAACAGACCTGCGGGATTAGAGATGCCGACGGGGACGAAGAGATGTCCTACCAGGTACCTCATAATCATGTTAATGTTATTTTTGTTGCATCTAGTCCTTCATGCCTAACCCTAATTTTGATGATTAATGAAAACAAAGTGTTCCGGACTAATTGTGCTTTTGAGATTAATTGATACAGGGATCAGTTGGGAAGAACTACAAGATGATCAAGATGAACCCGACTTGAAGTAAAGCACAAGATGCAGAAGAGCAAAGATAAGACGCAAAACGTGAAGATGCGAAAGACCTAAGGTATTATGAGTTTTTATTTTTACCGATCTCGGCGTTTGGAGTTGATCGGTTAGGAAAATTGTTTTTAGCTTTAACCGTACTATAAAGAGGGGTGGCGAAAGTCCTCTCTTTATCTCCAACGCAAACCGAGAAAACTAGGTCACTGCATTGCATCTTTTCGGTTGGATTTGGTTTTGAACTTATTTGAAAATCTGGTTTTTCAGTTCAGTTTTTGACAGCAGAAGAGTATTTGCAATTTTCAGAAAGATCTAGGAAGATCTGGTTTTTTCTTTTGTTGACAAAAAATGTAGCCCTTGAAATTATCTTTCTAACGAGCTATTAAACACCTCTTTTGGATTTCTGGATTTAAAGTTATCTCTGTTTTTGTTCATGCTGACTGTCAGTTTGCTAAACTGACTGTCAGTTTGAATGTCAGTTCGTGTTAACTGACAATTGTCCAGAGAGGGTGTATTTTGGGCTCAAAATTTTTGTACTAAACTGACTGTCAGTTTGTCCATACTGACTGTCAGTTGGGGTTTCGACCACAGATATTTTAACTGAGTTTCTATTTGTTTTTGGTCGAGTTTGTGGTCGAACTGACTGTCAGTTTGTGTAACTGACTGTCAGTTGTGGGTTTCAGCTTTCCATAAACGACCACGAACGGCTAGCAAAGTTTCATCCGTAAATTTTGTCGGCCGTCGTGCACTAAACTGACTATCAGTTAGGCAAACTGACTGTCAGTTTGGGTTGCTGATTTTCAGCCCTAGCTCCAACGGTTTATTTGATTCTTGAGGCTATAAAAAGGGGATTTGGGCATAAGTTTTCTACAACAAGCAGTAGCATTTCTTATACACTCTTGAGCTTTAGTTTTCCACTTAAAATCTTGATCTTTTGATCAAGTCGAGTGCTTTCCGATCCACCGAGAGTTTCAGTTCTTTGCATTTTGCATTCACTTAGCTTCTCGGTGCGTGTTTGGAGGTCTAGAGAAGACCTCGCTGCCTATTACTCTTGGTGAGCGCCCTCACCTAGACGGTTCGAAGGCGTGGCCGTTGATCTCTCCATTCGGAGATTGTCGGAGAGGCTCGGCTAGTGTGTACAAGGCATCGGTGCTCGCCTTTCCGGAGTGGACAAGGAGCAACCACTAGTGATAATATCCTTTGTGGATATTGAGGCAAGACTCAAGTGATTTGAGTGCTTCAACGAGGATTAGTGGAGACTGGGCGAGTCTCCGATACCTCGGTAAAAATAACTGTGTTCGTTCTTTATTCTTTCTCTTTAAATATATTAAATTGCATTTGGTTCTTCTTGGTATAAAAACTTGTTTTTATTTGAAGTTTTTAAAGCCTCCTATTCACCCCCCCTCTAGTCGGCATCCTTGATCCAACACATGGTATCAGAGCAAGGTCTCTCGATTCATTAGGCTTTACCGCCTAGAGAGAGGATGTCGTCAAGTGGAGATTTCCTTCTTGGTCATACCGGTCGTGCGCCTATCTTTGATGGGACAAACTATCCGTATTGGAAAGTGCGCATGTCGGTATTCCTAGAAGCTATGGGGCTTGATGTATGTGATATTGTTAAACTCGGTTTTACTCCTCCGGATGATCCGGCAAGTCAGTCTGAGGACGACAGGAGAAAACTGCATTTAAACGCCGTGCGAAAAATGCACTCTTTGCCAGTTTATCCTTGAATGAGTTCAACCGTGTGAGCAATCTCACGACTGCTCATAAGGTTTGGACTACCCTCGAAGAAATCTACGAGGGCACAACAAAGGTTAAAGAGGCAAAGTTGCTAATGGTGAGGCAAAAATATGAGACATTCACCATGTCATCAACTGAGTCCGTGGATTCCATGTTTACTCGGTTGAATAACATTGTGAATGAACTCAAGGGTCTTGGTGTTGTTTTTACTGACATTGAGATTGTGAGAAAGATGCTTAGGGCCTTACTAGAAAGCTTCGACACTTTGGTCACGGTTCTCACAAACTCCGATTTATCAACCACAACACCAACCGATCTTTATGGGAACCTCATCACCCATGAGATGCACAAGAAGGAGAAGAAAGAAGCAGCTGAACCCTCGGAGACAAAGAAGAAAGCTTTGGCCTTCAAAACCAACGCAAGGAACGATTCAAGCGATGGCTCCTCCGATGAAGATCTCGCACTCATGGTAAAAAATACTCAAAAACTCCTTCGCAGGTTGCATAAGAAAGGTGTCAACATTGACACACGACCAAAGGGACAAAAGCAAAACAACTTCAAGGACATCATTTGCTATGGATGTCATGAGAAGGGACACATAGCATCAAGATGTCCAAACAAGAACAAGGCGTGGAACAAGAAAAAGAAGTTCTTCAAGAAGAAGAATGAAGAAATCAAAGAAACCTGTTTTGGAGAATGGATGTCCGGCGGAGAGAGCTCCGACTCCAACTCCGACAACGAAAGAAGTTGCTCCAAGAAGATGGCCGGATTAGCTCTCGGCAACATCAACACTTCAACTAGTTCATCCATTTGCCTTATGGCCAAAGGCGATGAAAAGGTACACTCTAATGATCCATCTTATGATGATTTAGTTGAAATGATAACCGAATTAAATGAAGTTTATGGAAAAACTAAAAAGAAGTATAAAGCGCTTAAGGAAGAACACTCTTCCCTACGCACTCAATACTCTGAGCTAAAAGATTCTTATGAAAGCATGCTCATAAAAGATGTTACAAATATCTCATCTAAGGAAGATGCTTCAACTTCATGTAATTTGGATGATTCTCCCTCTAGTAGTCATCACATTCCATGTGTTTCTAATGATATCATATTAAATGAAACTAATGAACTTAAGGCTCAAGTAGAAAAACTAGGAAAAGGCTTAGAAAACTGCTACAAAGGCAAAATATCTCTTGATCTAATCCTTAGTAAACAAAAATGCTCTTTTAGAAAAGAAGAATTAGGATATTTTCAAAAGAAAGGGAAGAAACCAAATTCTAAAACTATATTTGTTAAAGCATGCAACACATTTTGTCATAAATGCCATGAAACTGGTCATTCGCATGAAGCATGTCCCTTAATGACTCCAAATTATTTTGATACTTGCTACATGCTTCAAAAGTCGAGAAAATGTTATGCTATAGCAAAGTATGTTGGTGCACCCATGTTAAATAAAAAGAAGAAATCTATTTGGGTGCCCAAAGCTTTGATTGCTAATATTGAAGGACCCAAAAAGGTTTGGGTACCTAAAAGAACTTAATTCTTTGTATGCAGGTAAACTACAAGACCAGTGGGAGGCATTGGGTGCTAGATAGCGGATGCTCCGAACACATGACCGGTAACAAGAAGTTGTTCATCTCACTCAAAGACAACTCAAGCGAGAACCAAAAGATTACCTTTGGCGACAATCATCAAGGAAATGTGGTAGGCTTGGGTAAAATCGCAATCTCTAATGATCTTTCTATTTCGAATGTTTTGTTGGTCGAATCTCTGAATTTCAATTTGCTTTCCGTTGCGCAAATTTGCGATTTTGGTTTTAGTTGCACATTTTTCCCAAAAGAAGTTTTGGTTGAAAGTTTAAAAGATAAAACTTTGATCTTTAAAGGCTTTCATTTTGGAAATCTTTATTTGGTTGATTTTCATTCAAAAGATGCATCTCTTTCAACATGTCTTGTCTCTCAAACCTCAAAAGGTTGGCTATGGCATAGACAACTTGCACATGTTGGTATGCATCAATTGAGAAAACTTTTAAAACGTGATTTGGTTGTTGGCTTAAAGGATGTGAATTTTGAAAAGGCCAACCTTGTAGTGCTTGTCAAGCCGGCAAGCAAGTAGCTACTTCACATCCAACTAAGCGCATTCTTTCTACTTGTAAACCTTTGGAACTCCTTCATATGGATTTATTTGGACCTTCTGAGTTCCAAAGTATCGGGGGTAGCAATTATGGTTTTGTGATTGTTGATGATTTTACTCGCTATACTTGGGTTTTCTTTATTTCTCAAAAATCTGAAACCCCCAATGTTTTCAAAAGTTTTGCAAAACATGTTTCTACTGAATTCGAATTATCCATCAAGAAAATCCATAGTGATCATGGTGGAGAGTTCATTAATTCAACTCTATTTGATTTTTGTGACTCTCTTGGAATCAAACACGAATTTTCCACATCCTACACTTCACAGCAAAATGGAGTCGTTGAAAGGAAAAATCGAACACTTATAGAAATGGAAAGGACTATGCTAAGTGAGTATGATACTCCTACTCGCTTCTGGGCTGAGGCCGTGCATACCGCTTGCTATTCTATAAACCGACTCTATTTGCATCCTCTTCAGAATTTGACTCCGTATGAACTTCTTATTGGGAGTAAGCCAAATATTTCTTATTTTCGAGTGTTTGGTTGCAAATGTTATATTCTTAAGAAAAGAAATTTTGGTGGTAAATTTCAAAGAAGAGTAGATGAAGGCCTTCTAGTCGGATACTCCACCACTAGTAAAGCTTATCGTGTTTTCAATAAAAATACAAGTTGCATTGAAGAATCTGGTGATGTCGAATTTGATGAAACTAACGGTTCGCAAAAGGAGCAAGTCTCTCATGAAGTTTCAGGTGAAGATCTTCAAGAAGCCATGAAGAACATAACCGTTGGAGACATCAAGCCAAGAGAAGAAGATCAAGAAGATGATGTAAACGTTGAGAATGTTGATCAAGATGTATCATCATCTCATGTTGATCCTCCAGAACAAGGTCAAGATGAAGATGTACCAGATGAAGCACCAAGGCAACATCAAACGATCACCAAGGATCACCCTCCAGACCAAATATTGGGTGACGTCAGTAAGGGTGTTCAAACTCGATCTCGTATTGCTGCATTTTGTGAGCATCATTCATTTGTGTCTTCTTTAGAACCCAAACATGTTAATGAAGCTTTAAATGATCCTGATTGGGTTAATGCCATGCATGAAGAACTTAACAACTTTGCTAGAAATGAAGTTTGGACTTTAGTAGAAAGACCCAAGGATCATAATGTAATTGGAACAAAATGGGTTTTCAGAAATAAGCAAGATGAAAATGGAGTTGTAATTAGAAACAAAGCTCGTCTTGTTGCTCAAGGCTTCACTCAAGTCGAAGGTTTAGACTTTGGTGAAACTTTTGCACCTGTAGCAAGACTTGAAGCTATTCGCATTCTTCTTGCTTATGCATCTTGTTTTAATATCAAACTTTTTCAAATGGATGTAAAAAGTGCTTTCCTAAATGGTGAAATTTCTGAACTTGTGTTTGTTGAACAACCTCCTGGTTTTGAAGATTCTAAATTTCCAAACCATGTTTTTAAATTGTCGAAAGCTCTCTACGGTCTCAAACAAGCACCTCGGGCTTGGTATGAGCGTCTTAGAGACTTTCTATTATCAAAAGGTTTTAAAATTGGGAAGGTTGATACAACTCTCTTTACAAAGAAAATTGAAAAAGACTTGTTCATTTGTCAAATATATGTTGATGATATTATATTTGGATCTACTAATAAACATTTCTGTCATGAGTTTGGAGAGATGATGTCTAGGGAGTTCGAGATGTCTATGATTGGTGAGCTGAGCTTCTTCCTCGGACTTCAAATCAAGCAACTCAAGAACGGTACGTTCGTGAGCCAAACAAAGTACGTGAAGGACCTGCTCAAGCGCTTCAGGATGGAAGACGCTAAGGCAATCAAAACTCCCATGGCGACCAATGGACATCTGGACATGGACAAAAGCGGCAAATCGGTCGATTCTAAACTATATAGGTCTATGATTGGTAGTCTTTTATATCTCACTGCATCTAGGCCTGATATTATGTTTAGTGTGTGTTTATGTGCTAGATTTCAATCTGATCCTAAGGAATGTCATTTAACTGCTCTTAAAAGAATCCTTAGGTATTTAAAATGCTATCCCAGTTTAGGCCTTTAGTATCCTAAAGATGCAAATTTTGAATTAATTGGGTATTCTGATTCTGATTATGCTGGGTGCAAGATTGATCGAAAAAGCACATCTGGTAGCTGTCAGCTATTGGGGAGATCATTAGTATCATGGTCATCTAGGAAACAAAATTCTGTAGCTCTCTCCACAGCTGAAGCTGAATATGTGTCTCCAGGCAGTTGTTGTGCTCAATTATTATGGATGAAGCAGACATTTTTGGATTATGGAATAATATTTGATAAAGTGCCACTATTGTGTGATAATGAAAGTGCCATTAAAATTGCTAATAATCCTGTTCAACATTCTAGAACTAAGCATATTGAAATAAGGCACCACTTTATTAGAGATCATGTGGCAAAAGGAGATATTGATGTGAATTATGTTAGAACTGATATGCAACTAGCAGATATCTTCACTAAACCCCTAGATGAATCAAGATTTTGCTTTTTAAGGGGTGAACTGAACATTATTGATATATAAAATGCTAGTTGATGTGCTAAAAGTGTTGTTTGTATGAAAATATTATTATTTTATTCCCTCTTTGGTCTTAGATTGCTTCTGGTCGAAATTGACCAAACTGACAGTCAGTTCCTATAACTGACAGTCAGTTCCTATAACTGACAGTCAGTTCAGTAGTTAGGAGCCTGGTCTTAGTCTTTGGTCGAAGTCATTGTCATAACTGACAGTCAGTTTCACAAACTGACAGTCAGTTACGTGCAATTGATTTTGGTCGTAGCTCCTGGTCGTGTTCGAGTCCCAAACTGACTGTCAGTCTTATACACTGACTGTCAGTTTCAAAACTCAGTTCTGTGAACTGACTGTCAGTGTGGTACACTGATTTTCAGTTCCATGTTTCTGAGTTTGGAACTGACTGTCAGTTTATCAAACTGACTGTCAGTTGTGGGATCTCGAACCCTAAAACCCCCGTTCTGTTTCTTTGTCTCCTCGCCTTCTCCATCTCGCCGCCGTTGCCTTGCTCGTCGCCGTTTGCTTCCCTCGTCGCCGGTGCCTCCCTTTTGTGCTGCGCCACCACCAAATCTCGCCGGCGCCTCCTCCTCTCCGTCGACGAGCACCACCGCCCTCCTTTGTGCCTCCACCGCACCGAGCTGCCGTGCTTCTCGCCGGGCCTCCGTTCACCGTTTTCTCTCGCCGGAGTTGCTCCTCCTAGCCACCACTGTGTCTCTTAGTACCGTCCATTGCAGTGCACTTGCTCATCGTCGACTGTGATTCGACGATTCTCCGGCACCTCCTCTGTTCAGGTCCTTGTTTTTCTTCCTTTCCTGTTTTTGTTTCTTCGCCATGTCTGATCAGCCGTCGTCTTCGCGACGCGTGGCCCGACGAAAGAACGCGGCAAACAGCCAACGTTCATCGGGTCAGACGTCGGAGAACCGGCCCTCGCCTCCACCTGAGCGCGTGCCCGTGGACTATTCCCGGTGGCACGCAAGCCGCCTTCTCTCACTTCGCTCAGTGAACCCGTACCTCTCACTGCGTCCCACTGGTCATGATGCCTGCGGGGTACTCACTTGTTTCACCAACCTCCACCTAGACCTGTTCACCAGCGTCTATAGCCGCGCACCCATCTTTGCCCACCGCTCTCTGTCGTGGGGAACGATCGCCTCTCGCACAGGCATCGGCTCCCTCGCAGATCTGTTTGGCACTGTAGGGATCCGCGACCTTGTCGTAGATTCCTCCTTGCATTGGGCTGAGGGGCCCATACGCCAGTTTTATTCTACCGTTTTTGTTTCCCCTCAGCGCGACTTCATGACCTTCATGACGGGCCTCCAGGTCTACACCGTCATGAAGGATCAGCTTGAGTCCACGCTTGGACTGGTGCGCCCTCCTTCTGGCCGCCAGCTCCACACCCTACCTGACCTCGAGCGTCGGGAGGTGGCCATGCTTTACTCCGGCCCCTTCCAGCTCCATCACATTGCTGGCCTGCGCCGCGATGTAGACCTGGCCCTACGGATCCTCCGTCTCACTCTGGTCCCCATGAGCGGAGATAGGGCTAGGATCACCTATCTGGCCCTCCATGTCCTGATTTCCATCTTTCAGGAGGAGCCATTCGATGTCGCTGATCTCATCATTAGTGACATTCAGTACGTTCTTCTTTCCCCGTGCCGTCAGCTGATATACGCTCCGTATATCATGGCGGTGCTTCTGCATATCCGGGCTGTGGACTCTGAGCTGCCATGGCCCCATCATCCGCTTCTCTTCTATCCTCCAGGCCAGGCTGATCGCCGGCTCGGTGCTCGTCCTACTGCAGTTGCTGGCCCTGATTCTCCCGCATCAGATGATGATGCTGCGGGGGAGTCAGCGGATGAGGCTCTAGTTCAGGAGTCCGACCCAGCACCCCCTTCAGACCCTGGTGCCGGATCTTCCGCGGCATCGCCTTCCTTGCTCCAGCAGGTTCTCCAGACTCAGCAGCAGATCCTCAGCACTCAGGCAGAGCATCACCAGGTGTTGCTCCGTTTGCTTGCTCAGCAGGAGGAGATTCTGCGTCGCCTGCCTGCTCCCGGATCTTCGGTCCCTCGCAAGAGGGCCCGCCAGGCTGCGTCTTCTCCGAGGTCAGCTTCAGGATCTGCTGATCCAGCTCCTGTTGCACCAGCTCCGGCTCCCGTTGCTGCTGATCCAGCTCCTGTTGCAGCTGCGACTCCTCCGGTGTCTCCAGCCATCGATACGACTGCATCTCCAGCAGGCTCCGGAGATACAGCTATTTTAGGATTTTCTTCAGATGATGAGCCTTAGGCTCTAACTTGTATCTTTGCCTCCCTTTTTGTGTTTGATGCCAAAGGGGGAGAAGTATTTGGATATCATTAGAGTTTTTTTGCTGTATTGAACAGATGGTTATTTTCTTTATATCATATGGAGATATTTTGGTTTATGATATATCTGTGATGATGGATATGATGTGTTTATCTGAGTAGCTCTGATATCTTGATATATATGATGAATATATGATGACTTGTTTTCTTGAGCTCTGATACCTTAATATATATGATGTCTTGATTTTGAGATGTGTATGTTGTGTATGCTCTGATATGACTTAGTGATATTTGCATATCTGTGAGTGGTTTTATGTATCAGATGCCCTGATGAATATGTGTTGGTTTATGCTCTGATATGATGAGATGCATATACTCAGGGGGAGTTATTTCATTTATTTTGTCATTGAACACTTGTTGTCATCAATCATCAAAAAGGGGGAGATTGTTGCATCTAGGCCTTCATGCCTAACCCTAATTTTGATGATTAATGAAAACAAAGTGTTCCGGACTAATTGTGCTTTTGAGATTAATTGATACAGGGATCAGTTGGGAAGAACTACAAGATGATCAAGATGAACCCGACTTGAAGTAAAGCACAAGATGCAGAAGAGCAAAGATAAGACGCAAAACGTGAAGATGAGAAAGACCTAAGGTATTATGAGTTTTTATTTTTACCGATCTCTGCGTTTGGAGTTGATCGGTTAGGAAAATTGTTTTTAGCTTTAACCGTACTATAAAGAGGGGTGGCGAAAGTCCTCTCTTTATCTCCAACGCAAACCGAGAAAACTAGGTCACTGCATTGCATCTTTTTGGTTGGATTTGGTTTTGAACTTATTTGAAAATCTGGTTTTTCAGTTCAGTTTTTGATAGCAGAAGAGTATTTGCAATTTTCAGAAAGATCTAGGAAGATCTGGTTTTTTCTTTTGTTGACAAAAATTTATCCCTTGAAATTATCTTTCCAACGAGCTATTAAACACCTCTTTTGGATTTCTGGATTTAAAGTTATCTCTGTTTTTGTTCATGCTGACTGTCAGTTTGCTAAACTGACTGTCAGTTTGAATGTCAGTTCGTGTTAACTGACAATTGTCCAGAGAGGGTGTATTTTGGGCTCAAAATTTTTGTACTAAACTGACTGTCAGTTTGTCCATACTGACTGTCAGTTGGGGTTTCGACCACAGATATTTTAACTGAGTTTCTATTTGTTTTTGGTCGAGTTTGTGGTTGAACTGACTGTCAGTTTGTGTAACTGACTGTCAGTTGTGGGTTTCAGCTTTCCATAAACGACCACGAACGGCTAGCAAAGTTTCATCCGTAAATTTTGTCGGCCGTCGTGCACTAAACTGACTATCAGTTAGGCAAACTGACTGTCAGTTTGGGTTGCTGATTTTCAGCCCTAGCTCCAACAGTTCATTTGATTCTTGAGGCTATAAAAAGGGACTTTGGGCATAAGTTTTCTACAACAAGCAGTAGCATTTCTTATACACTCTTGAGCTTTAGTTTTCCACTTAAAATCTTGATCTTTTGATCAAGTCGAGTGCTTTCCGATCCACCGAGAGTTTCAGTTCTTTGCATTTTGCATTCACTTAGCTTCTCGGTGCGTGTTTGGAGGTCTAGAGAAGACCTCGCTGCCTGTTACTCTTGGTGAGCGCCCTCACCTAGACGGTTCGGAGGCGTGGCCGTTGATCTCTCCATTCGAAGATTGTCGGAGAGGCTCGGCTAGTGTGTACAAGGCATCAGTGCTCGCCTTTCCGGAGTGGATAAGGAGCAACCACTAGTGATAATATCCTTTGTGGATATTGAGGCAAGACTCAAGTGATTTGAGTGCTTCAACGAGGATTAGTGGAGACTGGGTGAGTCTCCGATACCTCGGTAAAAACAACTGTGTTCGTTCTCTATTCTTTCTCTTTAAATATATTAAATTGCATTTGGTTCTTCTTGGTATAAAAACTTGTTTTTATTTGAAGTTTTTAAAGCCTCCTATTGACCCCCCTCTAGTCGGCATCCTTGATCCAACAATTTTCGGAGGTTCCTCCTCTTTTGTTTCTAAGCGTTAGTTTAAGATGTTTTACCGCGAGGTAAATCAAGCAGAGGCTCCACTTGGCGAGCCTCGATACCCCCGTTGGTCAGAAACTCCTTTGACTTTTGATCGCGCTGATTGTCTTGTTGGGCTTACACTACCATTGAGACTACCTTTGGTCATCACCCCAATTATCAGTAATGCTCGAGTCGAAAGAGTTCTAATCGACAGAGACAGCTCCTTGGACATTTTATTGGTCAAGGCGTTAGACGAGATGCAGTCCCTCGTTCAAAAATCAAGCCCATAATTCATCCATTTTATGGGATAATTCCTGGTCCCTCGATGATGCCGATGGGACAGGTGGTACTTCCAGTAACACTGGGAGAACCAGATAATTTCCGAACAGAATTGGTTATCTTTTGATGTAATTGATTGTGATTCGACTTATAACGCTATCTTTGGCAGGCCAACTCTCGCTAAATTCATGATGGCGACGCACTATGCTTATCAGTGCGGCAAGTTGCCAGGCCCCAAAGGCGTTATCTTAGTCCGAGGCAGCCGCAACACGGCACTAACTTGTGATCGGTTATCCCTGGAATTAGTGGATCAGCTTCCCCTTCGGGATGTCAAGATAGCGACCACGGCTTCGGATACGATCAAAGTCGCCCCGCGACTAGACGAAAAGTTGAAACTAGTTTCATTATACCCAAATGATCCATCTAGAACAATTTGGATTGGATTAGGCCTGGATGACAAATAGGAACTCGAGCTCGTTACTTTCCTCCGGGCTAATGCAGATGTGTTTGCGTGGAAACCATCTGACATGCCTGGAGTCCCAAGGGAAGTAATTGAGCACAGGTTAGCAATTCGACCTGGACAGCAACCCATAAAGCAAAAGCTCAGACACTTTGCTATTGATCGGCAAGAAGCCATCCGAGTGGAGTTAGAAAAACTCCAAAAGTCGATCATCCTGAGTGGCTTGCAAACCCGGTCATGGTCTGCAAGTCAAATGGTAAGTGGCGCATGTGCGTCGATTACACCAGCTTAAACAGTGCATGTTCGAAGGATGACTTTCCCCTTCCTCGCATCGATCAGTTGGTCAACCCTACGACGGGTGGGGAATTGATCAGCTTCCTGGATGCTTACTCAGGATACCATCAAATTAGCATGACAGAAGAAGATGAAGAGAAGACTACATTCATCACACCATTTGGCACCTACTGCTACGTCAGAATGTCATTTGGTGGTTCCGCGTACCAGCGCTTGATGCAAAAGACCTTTCTTTCCCAGATGGGGCATAATCTCGAAACTTACGTTGCGATTTGGTTGTAAAAAGCTTGAAAAGCTTGAATCATTTAGATGATTTTGCTGAAACCTTTTGTAATTTAAACAAACATGGAAGAAGGTTGAATCCGGAGAAATGTTCCTTCGGAGTTTCATCTGGCAAACATTTAGGCTTTCTTGTTTGTTCTAGAGGAATTGAGGTCAATCCCGAAAAAATCAGGGCCATTGAGCAAATGAGGTCTTCTTCGACCATGAAGGACGTCCAGTGCCTAGTAGGTCGCATGGCGGCTTTAAGCAAATTTATATCGCGACTAGGTGAGCGAGGACTACCCTTCTTCAAGGCTCTTCGGAAACACAATGGCTTTACCTGGTCAGATGAGGCCGAGAAAGCATTTCAAGAGGTTAAAGCATATTTATCCAGTCTGCCAGTGTTGGTCTCTCCGAACTTAGGGGAACCACTAGTTCTTTATTTGGCGGCCACCCCTCATGTGCAGTTCTGATCGTGGAAAGAGAGGGTGTGCAACAACTAGTCTACTACGTAAGCGAGGTACTTCATGGTACAAAGGAGTGCTACCCTGAGGTCCAAAAAATGCTTTACGCGCTTTTGATGACTTTCCGTAAGCTATGACATTACTTTCAGGCACACAAAATTATTGTGCCCTCGTCCTTCCCATTGGGAGATATAATCTGTAATCTGGAGAAATCTGGTCGCATCGCGAAGTGGACAGTGGAACTTGGAGCGTTTGACATCCATTTCACCCCTCGCAGAGCAGTTAAATCTCAAATCCTTGCAGACTTTGTGGTCGAATGGACTAATCCTGACCCTCCTATGCAAGAATCCAAAGATTTACCATGCAACGACCATTGGACGATGTATTTTGACGGCTCTCGTAGTTTTTAGCACTCGGGGGCTGGAGTGGTCTTAATCACGCCTCAGGGCGACCAACTCAAGTATGTCACTCCACTACTATAGAATTGCTTTTCACTATCGGTTTAAAATCGCCTCTACTATCGGTTCTCTAACCACTAATGATCGGCACGATATAAGAAACGTAGCACAACTCTATTGATTGCAAACTGTTAGTAAAATACATACATTTCTAATGTTCACTAATCGCGAATGATAATTTCTTCAATCGGCTCAGTGAACTCAACCGATAGTGATGTTAGATTTCTTGTAACGGTTCTACACTGGAAACAGATAGTATTGTATAGTTTTTTCTATCGGTTAGGTACTCGACACGGTTAGTACTGGAAACTTTCTTCTATCGGTTAGGTACTCTACACGGTTAGTACTGGAAACTTTCTTCTATCGGTTGTAGGATATGAACTGATAGTATTACAAACGATCATTAACAGATACAGCAATACAGAGATACACACATTGGACAGATTGAATCTAATTATTCAGAGATTGAATTTATTCAAAAATACACTAATACAAACATACACACATACATTGGACAGATTGAATCTAATTATTCACATATTGAGTTTATTCATAAATACACCAATACAAGTACACACATACACCAATTAACACATTCAATGTATATTACACAAGTCATTTACGATCGATCGTTGATAGCTACTTCATCCATCACATATTGAGCCCAAATTTGTCGCAGCTCCTTCAATTGAGGCAGCTCGTATTGGTCTTTCAACATGGTGCTCTGCATGCTTGTATGAAGTTAGGAATGTATGTCACATCCAGTGTTCGACTTTGAGTCAGGAAAAATGCTTACCTTAGGGAATTGGGCAAAGTTTGTCCTGATCAGGTCATACATAAACCTCATGACATAGAACCCACATTCCCACGATTGTGGCTGCTGATGGCACTGGGATAATTGCATATGCAAAGACATAAACCCACATTAACTCAAAAGAACTAATTAAGCATAAATTAAAAGACTCATTATGAGTAGTTCCATCCGTATAATTAATTACCTCATATTCTTTCCAAGAAATTGTTGTGCCCTTCAACGCGTCATGCCTCCCTCCAGCAGTAATATAATTTTTGAAAGCCCTGTATTTAATTTAGCATTGCCGGTTAATATGTTATCATTAATTAGCTAGTCAGAGCAAAATTTAAATAAGCTGTGTTACTTGCACATCTATGTGCCACATGAGGGTGAAAACATGCGCTACCTTGTCGCTCATCGAATCGTGGTAATAGACCTCATTCATCCATGGGCAAATGATGACGAGGACCTAGTGGCCCCTACATTGTATATAAAAGTGAACCGTTTCATGTATATGTTAGGCGTAACATACAACAATGAGTTAAATTAGTAGAAAATGCACTAACCTTTGGTGGTATGGCGCAAGAATGAACTCCCGGTCCTGCTGCGCCAATAGTGCCCTTGATATGTATTCCTCCGCATGTGCTTGGTCGTGCTCTAGCATCATGAGGCTTATCTTGTCTGGGTCGAGGAAACCCACCCTGTCATATGCCCTCATCGACGCCAACCTATACATGCACCTGGATGGAAAGGACATTAGTGAGTAGTGCATACAAAGTGATTAGATTTATGAAATGAACTGCGACAACATATAGGATCAGCAAACTCATAGGACTCCAGTCCGTATGATGGACATATCAAGCTCCTGCCAGTTGAAGAGGTCGAACAAATCCTCGTGGGCCACCGATATGCTCCCGGCCTAACGGTGAAAATGACCAAGACTGAAGTGAACTAAGAAGTTGATGTGGCACCTAGACCGGGTCAGGTCCACTCGTGGAGACTTCTGGTTGTCTGATCCATATTGCGCAGAAGGTACTCCGACACGAGTGGGAACCCTTTCTTGAATGTACCCGGCTGGCTTTGTTTCGCCTTGCCTTTGGCCTTGCCCTTGCCTTTGGCCGGGGAGCGAGTATATACCTTCAAAGGTTGGGGCGCGGTGCCGCAGGCCCCATTTGATGGCCAAGGGGCTTTCCGAGGAGGCGTGCATCCTCTGGGTGGGTTCGAGGCCATCGGAGGAGGCATGGGGGCCAAAGGAGCTCGGTCATGCGTTGTGCTGGGGTTGGGGTCCTCAAGAAGTGCGCTAGCATCCATCGTCCACTTTAAGTTACGAAAGCATAAGTTAGATTTTGCAAATTGAGTATATTAACTGAGTTGTAAGCTAGAATGGGTAGGGTTTACCTCCTGTAGTCTAACACCCTTCTTGGGCCACTGTATGTACGAGCCCAATGCCTCGTCAATTGTCCGCATTTCGTCCGATGGGACGGGCAACGGAAAAGTGCTGTAGCCCGGGAGGGCTATGTCCACCTGTACCTTTGCAAACCCAGGCTTCAGAGGTACGCAGTGGATCCGGACATCCTCCCAAGAATGATATACGACCCTGTGTGCAACCATTACAGGTTGTCGCCTATGTTGATCAATAGGCTACAGCTCTCCGGCTTCTGCAATTTGCAACAATATATAACAGGTTAGTGAAACAGTTCTAATGTAACGGGAGTGGCATCAACCAAACTGCATATATAGCTCAAGAGTTGCAATACCTCAATTAGGTCCACCGGATCCACGTGAACCTTCGAGCTGCAACTACTCGGCCTACCAGTGTTGACCTCGGCAGCTGGATCTAAACCCTTGGACTGCACAATTCGGCTGAGGCATTCATACTTCTCGTTCAGTTGAGAGAACATGTCCACGAATTGTGCAGTCACACCTGACCGTATCTTCTTATACAGCTCCAATTCCCTTTCCTTCTAGCTGCGAGCCTTCTTCGCCTTTTGCCCGGGCTCCGAGAAGCCTTCCTTCCATGGCACCACACCCCCCACGGTTTGTGTCCGCCCTGGATGCTCCTTGTTCCCTAGAGCCCGGGTTAGGATGTCGTTCTCCCTATGGGGAGTGAACAATCCCTAGGTATCCTCCTTCGAACAAGAGATCTGTTACATTCAAAGCTCTACATTGTGAGGAAAAAATATACAAACTTGTGCACACACGAGTAATCATAGTTTTTTCTACCACACTCTATGATTCCAACCAGGAAGTTAGCCAACTTACGATTTGCTGCACGACCTCGACGTCCCTAGGGTTTGCGAACTCCACAGTCCCCGTGGATGACACGGTCCCTCTGGCCAGCCACCAGCGCTTGCATCGTGGATCGCGGATCTCGAAGAGCGGCAGGTCAGGGGAGTCGACGAAATTCGACGCCTCGTCTTCAGCCTTCTTCCACTACTCCTCCTTCCCCACATAGCTGCGAGAGCCGAGCCGGTGCGGGTGGTCGTTCCTCCTCTGGATTGCCTTGTCTTCTCACTAAGGGCCTTTGTACCAGAAACAAGAAAACTAATGCACCGTTGGTTACTCCATACAACGGTGTAACTAAGCAAAGGAAGCATACATACCTTGAACTCAGGGGTCCCCTTCTATTAGGTGAATTGCTCCCATACCTCCTCCGTTATGAAGGGGTACTTCTCCCATGGAGATTTGCCTTTAGCGAGGAAGGTACTGACGAGGATGATCTTGAAGGTTTTCCACGTGTTGTTCATGTCCTTCAAGCAAGCTATCTTGGGACCATCGTCGGGGATGTTCCACTTGGCCTGTTTCAAATGGTGCATATAAGCAGGACTTACTTAATCTCCGGGATAAACCAAGGGAATGTGATTACTCAATAGTTCAGGGATTTTGATTAATTTTACCTTCACTTCCGCCCACAGCCTATCCCTCTCATCGACCTTAACGTCCTTCCAGCTCTGGACGGTGATCTTCACCCTTTTCTTCACCAACAAACCAACATAGGCAGCGTACTGGCCGGAGTTCTTCCTGATCGGTCTCCTAAACTGGTTGAACTCACATGAAAGATTCACGCGTTTGGCCAAACGGCACAACTAGGGCTGGACAAAAAGATCGAAGCTCGCGAACTATTCGGGATCAAATCGAAACTTGGCTCGGTTCGAGCTCGGCTCGAGCTCTTAACGAGCCGAGCTCGAGCTTGAAGTAAAGCTCGAGTGAGTATTCGAGCCGAGCCCGAGCCTTCTCGAGCTCACTCAAGCTCGGCTCTTTAAAGCTCGTTATACCTTACAGGGCCTTACCTTACATTCTTATTTCTTAATGGGCCTCGAGCCTCAGCCGAGCCTAATCGAGCTCGAGTGAGCCCAATCGCATTTATTTGTGTATATAGCCTTATTGAGCTTTATCGAGCTTTTGTTGAGCTTTGTTGAGCTTTATCGAGCCGAGCCCGAGTCGGTTCTAAGCTCGTTAATGTTTTGAGCTGAGCCCGAGCTGAGCCCAGTACATTATTGAGCTCGAGCCGAGCCTGCCTGGGCTCGCTCGAGCTCGGCTCGTTTCCAGCCCTAGGCACAACATTGTCGCTCCTCGCGCCTTCCTCTTGCGCTGGGACGAAGCAGCGTCATCTACGTTGGCCCTCCTCGAACCACTACTATCAGACGAGGAATATGCCGACATGGCTTTACCTAACATTCCATGAACAAACCATCAATTGATATGAAGAAAGGTATATGACAAAGTTCATAACTAAAATGGAATGGCAATGATGAACCACCTCTTTTTGTTAAAATGTCAAATTTTCATTTAAAAGGCCAAAAATCATCAATTCCTATCAACATGGTCTTCAAAATGTATTTAAAAGGTTTTTAGAGGCTTTCTACTATCTTGTTTTTTAACCAAATCAGTTTCGAGTGCTAATCAAAATCTATTTGAATTGTGCCAAAACTTGTTTTACAAAAGTCCTAGATATTATTACCCCGAAGAAGTTCGAAATTGAAAACTTTCTCAAAAGAGTTTCAATTTGAAACTTATGGTTGTTTGAATCTCACCGGAAAACTTGCTTTGACCCGAAAAAATTTGGCTCTTTCACAAAGCCATGCTTGCATAGATTGGATAATAGAAATTTTTTTAGAACATGCAGTAGAACTGGATATTTTCATTGAAAGAAAAAGGGGTATACTGGGTTAAAGTTCATACAACAAAAACTCCCAGCATGCTACAGAGTACCTAAGAAAAATAAGAAAGAGCCACTACTTTTTACACAAAATTGGATAATAGATAAGATTAGCAGTGCAAACTATGCTAGTCTCTCTGCAGGAGGAGCCATGAATGCACCACTGTAATGAGCAACACTATGCATAAATTTTTCTTTATGCAAAACCCATACAATCGATGGTGCAGTTCAGAAGTAGATAGGTTTTAGATCAAGCATCAATGGTAGGATTGAGCCTGGGGAATTACTGATCATTGTTTTGCAAGTTTTTTATAAGTTTTTATAAACATCAATGTCTTATTAGCTCATCACAAACTAAACAAGTCAATCTTTAACATTCAGGCAAATCTCTTAAGACTCTAAGCAAATCTAATGTCATAGCCAAGAAAAATAAAGAATTTTTTTAAGAAATTTAAATGAACCAAAATTTCAGATGAAAATTAGAAAATGGGAAATAATTAACAGAAAATTCAGAATTTTCATGGTTTTGTGGCTGATTAGGGTCTTGTTCTATCGGTTCAAAATAAGAAACCGATTTAGGGATCGTGCACTCAAAGATATGATTTTCCTATTGGTTCGACAATTAAAACCGATAGTGGATGACTATGTAACGAAATATTCTTAGTGATGTTCATCAAGTCTGTAATTCTCATATCTACCAAGTTTGTAATTCATGCACTTTTCATCTAGTTTTATATTTGTTAAATATTGAATCACATATGAACAGTTCGATATCAATTTAAGAAATTGACATGAGCGGCAAGATCAATTCTAATCGGGTTGGTCAAGAACACTTACAATTCGTGGAGTGGCCTACGATGGCGCGATGCAGTGGCCGGTGGCGGTGGAGAACCCAAATGCGAGCGGCAATTAATGATGGTGCAGGAGCGAAAAAGGGAATGTTGGGGAGGCTAGGGTTTTCCTCGCGCGAGTACACACTTATCTGGAAATGTGTTCGGTTGGACTGGAGGGAAAATCCCGTGGGTTTAACCTATTATAGAGGTCTGTACTATCGGTTAAAAATAAGAAACCGATATAAGACACCAAGGTTCCTATCGGTTTGACAACTAAAACTGATAGTAAAATAAAATTGCAATTAGGGTTTGGAGTACTACCATTGTGTTTCACTATCAGTAAATATTAAGTAACCGATATCAGAGTATTGATATTCCTATCGGTTAAAATTACGTAACCGATATCAGATATTAAAATTCCTATCGGTTTGTTAATATAAACCAATAGTAAATTATTCATGGAAGATAAAAGAATCATGCATAAACAACACAATGGCAGTCTAGTACTATCGGTTGGAAAAAAGAAACCGATATAAGTCATCAATTACCTATCGGTTTGGCAATTAAAACCGATAATACAATACAATGGCACTAGTACTTAGGGTTTTTCCTAAGAACAGTTACATGTGTGTTTCAGTAAATCATTTTGCACTTGTAAAGACACCTGAAAATCCATGCAATTGACTTCCAATAATTTTGAAATAAATTAATAGTAAAGACCAATCATGGAACATAAAGAATCATGCATATAGAAACTTTCTTCGAATAGCCAATCAAGATGGAGATATGAAAATGACAAATCAGCCAAAAACCACGAGGAATCTGAACTTTGCAGTTTTCATATTGATTTGTGAAAAGAATCAATTATTGCTCAAATCAAGTCCAATTAAAATGAAAATTTGCCGAAATGATTCTCAATGTCTCACGTATGTTTTCCCAAAGAATTTTTGAAAAATGATTTGACAATGAACAGTGATCCGGGAGGATCTCCAAGTCCTGATCGCATACGGATTCGCGACCAAGTCCTAATCGCATACGGCTTCGCGACCTTAACCGTGTTCGGAAAGGTTTCGCGACCATGGATTGGTTCGCGACCAGGAAAAGGAATTCGTTCCCTGTTCGGAATTGTAATCCTATATATATAACTAAGCTTATCTGTTTAGTATTAGTTAAGTTAGTTATATGAGTCTAATACGTTTAGGATTACTAAGTCTGATGCGTACTCATACGATTGGACTATAAATACCTTGTAATAGGTCTAGTTTAGATCATCGAAGAGTCATAGAACTTATTTGAGTTTTAGACACTTATAGTTCCTTCGACGTAGGCAAGTGTGCCTAACGTTCGACGTGTAAAGCCCTCTTTGAAATAAAGAGTTGTGCAATTACTTTGGGTTTCGGTATTTCCGAGTAAGATCCCGTTATTCCGCATATTAGAATCTGGGCGAGCCTAGTGCGAAAACCAAGGCTAGGTCTCAAACGGATCAAGTTGGTATCAGAGCAACTTTTCTATCCTGTGGATGGTGAAGACTCGTCAGGATTACAAAACATCCGGCGAAACTCCAGGCGATCAATTGACGGTTCCTACAGCCGCGTCTCCGACAATGTCTGACGATACCTCTGTTCAAGCTAACCTAGCCGAACAAGTGGCTAAGCTCTCCACCGACATAGAAACCATGCTTGCTTGGATTAAGCAGCAGGCCATGATTGTACCTCCTGAAGTAGGGAAGGTTATGGGTGAGAAGACTGGTGAAGACTTGCGCAGGGCAGACGAAGATGAAGACGAAGACGACCACAAGACCGACGACCTCGCCAACACCTCCTTAGCTGTCGGATCTTTTAAAATCGACGCTAAGATTGATATACCCATATATGATGGGGTGATCGATGCCGAGAAGCTGGATTCTTGGATCGACCAACTTGAGACCTACTTTGACCTGAAAGGGTTTAGTAGAGCTCAAAAGGTCAAATTTGCACCATTGAAAATGAAGGACCACGCCAAGACATGGTGGAAGGCCCTTGTCGCCAGTGGTGAAGCTGACGACCTTGCGTGGGGTCAATTCAAATGACTTCTGCGACAAGAATTCTATCTGATGGGTTACCTTGAGGAGAGATGGGAGTGTTGGCACAGATTGTACCAACGGCGCGACCAGACCGTCCAAGACTATACGACAGAGTTTCGGCGACAAGCAATGGTCATTGGCATCTCACTATCCGACCCTCAGGAATTTCGGAAGTACACATCTGGACTTCAGAAATCGATCAGTACTGAGCTAAGTCTGTTCGGTGTCCAAGACATTGCGACCGTGAGCACAACTGCTATGGCGATCAAGAAGAAGAATAAATCCCGCAGCGACAAAAGCACGAAGGAAAATGTGACCTTGACAAAGAAAAAGACGAGTCCGAAGAAGAACGCTTCAAAATCAAGCACGGGTGCCTTTTGCGAAAATTGTCAAGTCGCGGGGCATACCAAGGACAAATGTTACAAGCTTCATCCTGAACTTCGACCAAAGAAAAACGGACCAGGGAAAAGAACAGCCACGGCTACTGCGACTTCACCCAACGAAGAAGTTGTCCGAGTGAATTCGGTTAATGAGGCGGATACGACCTTGTCTCTGATGGCAATGCCGAAGGAGAAGGGTTCCAATCCACCGAACGACCATCACCCAACGGAGGACTTGTTCACCATCAACATCCAGGTGAAGCACGAAGTGGTCGCAGCGATATTCGATCCAGGAAGTCAGAAGAATCTGGTCTCCGCTGGACTGGTTCGGCGACTTGGTTTGAAGACAACCACACACCCGCGACCATATCCGCTGGGTTGGTTTACATCCGACGTGAACCAACAGATTACGAGTCAGTGTGTGTTGAAGTTTGCGATCTCTACACGATATATCGATGAGGTGCAATGCGATGTTGTCCCTATCGATATCTATCAGGTGATCTTTGGGAGTCCGTATCTGTATGATCGAGACGCTCACTTCCATCGGCGAGCACAAGAGTACGACCTCACCAAAGACGGAGTTAAGTTCATGATCAGTAGAGACATCCACGTCAACACTTCGAACTTGATTACCGCAAATCAAGCCAAACGAATTGTTAATGCATGTCACAAGTATGTGCTTGTCATGATCCGACCCATTGATCAAGGTGAGGGTACTCGACCAGCATTGTCACTGGCGTGCCGAGAGGATTTTGGTCGTTTGTCGGGACTGCTGGAGAAATACAGTGATCTATTCGAGACTACCCAGGGTCGTCCGCCGAAACGTCCAGTCGAGCACGAAATTCAGCTTGTGTCCGATGCGACACTGCCCAATCTGAGTATGTATCGCAACTCAGTATTGGAGAATGAAGAGATCAAGAGACAACTTGGTGAGTTGCTGAACAATGGTGTCATTCAACCGAGTAGTTCACCTTGTGGATCTCCTGTGGTGTTAGTACCAAAGAAAGATGGGACTTGGCGTATGTGCATCGACTATCGAGCACTAAACAAGATCACCATCAAGAACCGGTACCCCCTTCCTCGTATTGATGACCTGCTAGACCAATTGAAGCATGCTGTTGTCTTCTCCAAATTGGATCTTAAGTCAGGATATCATCAAGTCAGCATCCGAGAGGAGGATACATGGAAGACCGCGTTCAAAACACGGCAAGGTCTGTTTGAATGGCTGGTCATGCCGTTTGGTCTCTGCAACGCCCCGTCAACTTTCATGCGTCTTATGAATGACGTATTGAGACCGTTCATCGATGACTATGTGATCGTTTACCTCGACGACATACTAGTTTATAGTCGATCGTGGGATGAGCACCTCATTCATGTCGAAAAGGTGTTCGATCAGCTTCGGCAACATCGACTTCGCCTCAACCGTAAGAAGTGCGAGTTCGGCCAGCAAACTCTACTTTACCTTGGATTCCTGCTCGGCAACAGTACGTTGCAAATCGACCCAGATAAGGTAAAAGTGATTCGCGAGTGGCCGCGACCACGAACAGTTACGGATGTGCGTAGTTTTGTGGGAGCATGCCAATACCTTCGGAAGTTCATCCGACACTTCTCGATTATGGCTTCTCCATTGCATGCATTAACCAGGATCAATCAGAAGTTCGAGTGGACAGGGAAACATGAGGACACGTTTCTCTTGCTGAAAAGGAAGATCAGCGAGGCGCCTGTGTTAGCTTTGCCGAATCTCCAGAAACCGTTCGAGCTAGAAACCGATGCCTCAGGTTATGCGATGGGCGCAGTGCTCATGCAAGAAGGTCGACCAGTGGCATATCACTCCGAGTTATTCCAGGGAGCTCAGAAGAACTACCCGACTTATGATAAGGAGTTATGCGCACTGCATCAGGCCGTGAAACATTGGCGGTGTTATCTCTTGGGGAAAGAGATGGTTGTCCACACCGACCATCAACCATTGCAATATTTGCAAACTCAGTCCAAGCTACAGCAAGCTCGGCACATGAAGTGGATGTCGTATCTGCAGCAGTTTAATCTGGTGATTAAGTACAAGAAGGGCGTACACAACAAATTGGCGGATATGTTGTCGCGACCACCAGTTACAACCCTCTGTTTATCAGCGTTCATGCAGATCGAGCCATCATGTCATGATGACTATGTCACTATGTACAGTGAAGACCCTGATTTTCAAACAGCATTGACTGAGGTCGAAAAAGGGAACCCTACAGAGTTCGTTCGTCGAGAAGGACTCTTGTACAAGGGCAGTTTACTTTGCATACCTCGTGGAGCACCTCGAACTCAATGGATGCGAGAAGCGCACACATCGAAGGTAGCTGGTCACTTTGGGGTTACAAAGACGTTGCAAAATCTTCACCGACATGTATTCTGGCCGCGTATGCAGCAAGATGTGGCTAGGTTTGTTCGAGGCTGCGGTCTCTGCAGCATCTGGAAACCGGCAAACCGAAAATTAGGTTTGTACACTCCTTTGCCAGTTCCATCACGACCATGGGAGAGCATATCCATGGATTTCTTGGGAGGATTGCCTAAGACCCGACGTGGCAACGACTATCTATTCGTGGTCGTTGATTGGTTCTCCAAAATGATTGTTCTTATACCTTGTCGGAAGATTAATCACAATTTTCACAACATGATCAGTATTTATATTTATTCTTCAATTAAAGCTCCAAGTAATATACGTCAATTACATATTGCAAATTAGTCAAGAATGGTTGTCCACCCATAATCCTTCTTCGTGGTCGTCTCGCAGGTAACTTGTTTCGTCAATATGTTCGGTAGGGACAGATTGAAGAATTCCATCTGAAAATGGAGGTAGTTCGTCAAACTGATTAAACTCTTCTTCATCCACAACGTCTACGACCCCAACAATACATCTCTTACTGTGAAGGACAATGTGGAACTTTGGATTGGCCGGGTCAACGATGTAGAACACCTGTGTGGCTTGCTCAGCAGGTATAAATGGATCGTCTTGGTGTGCGACTCTACTGAGTTCGACGAAAGTAAACCCATAATTGTCAACTTTAACACCTCGAGGGATTTCGACCCATTGGCATCGAAATAAAGGAATCTTAAGTAATACGTAATTGAGCTCCCATATTTCCTCAATAACACCGTAATATGAGTTGAGTGCCCTTACTGCTCTGGCATCCTCTGAAATAGCAAGTAGTGTCACTCCACTACATTGCATAGTACTCTTCTCATCCTGAGTTCTTGTGTAAAATGAATAGCCGTTGATGTCATACCGCTGCCAAGTCCCTACAATAAATCTAGGCCCTCTAGCCAACAATGTAACACCTTCATCTACGTTGCCCTCAGAAGCTCGCAGGACTCTATTTTCGATCCACCCAGCAAACTTCCTGTTATGTTCTCTGGTGACCCAAATCTCTGGCTTCGAAGGATTCTATTTTCGTAACATTTCCTTGTGCTCGTGTATGTATGGCTCCACCCCCGTCATGTGCTGTAAGACCCAAAAATGGGCTTTTGCATACAGATCACTAGAGGGGACGACTGCTTTAAATCCAATCGTTCCAATGCCCTGAAGCCTGCCCTCATACTGGGACGTAGGAATGCCAATTGGGTCAACCCCGACCATATAGTTGGTGCAAAATTCAATCACCTCCTCAGTGGCATAACCTTCAATGATACTGCCCTCAGGCTGATGTCGATTCCTTACATATCTCTTCAAGATACCCATAAATCTGTCAAATGGATACATATAGCGCAGTAACATGGGTCCACAAAACTTAATTTCTCTGACAAGGTGAACAATTAGATGGACCATAACATCAAAAAAAGATGGAGGGAAATACATCTCCAGCTGACAAAGAGTTGATCCGGGAGGATCTTCAAGTCCTGGTCGCATACGTCTTCACGACATTAACCGTGGTCGGAAAGGTTTCGCGACCATGGATTGGTTCGCAACCATGAAAAGGAATTCATTCCCTGTTCGGAATTGTAATCCAATCCAAATATAGATTACTAAGTCTATCCATTTAGGATTAGTTAGTTATACGAGTCTAATACGTTTAGGTTACTGAGTCTGATACGTATTCATACGATTAAACTATAAATACCTTGTAATAGGTCTAGTTTAGATCATCGAAGAGTCATAAAACTTATTTGAGTTTTAGAAACTTATAATTCCTTCGATGTAGGCAAGTGTGTCTAACGTTCGACGTGTAAGCCCTCTTTGAAGTAAAGAGTTGTGCAATTACTTTAGGTTTCGTTATTTTTCGAGTAAGATCCCATTATTCTGCATATTAGAATCTGGGCGAGCCTAGTGCGAAAATCAAGGCTAGGTCTCAACCGGATTAAGTTGGTATCATAGCAACTTTCCTATCCTGTGGATGGTGAAGACTCGCCAGGGTTACAAAATTTCCGGCGAAACTCCAGGCGATCAATTGACGGTTCCTATAGCCACGTCTTCGACAATGTCTGACGATACCTCTGTTCAAGCTAACCTAGTCGAACAAGTGGCTAAGCTCTCCACCGACATGGAAACTGTGCTTACTTGGATTAAGCAATAGGCCATTATTGTACCTCCTGAAACAAGGAAGGTTATAGGTGTGAAGACTGGTGAAGACTTGCGCAGGGCAGACGAAGATGAAGACGAAGGCGACCATAAGACCGATGACCTCGCCAACACCTCTTTAGCTGTCGGATCTTTCAAGGTCAACGCTAAGATTGAAATACCCATATATGATGGGGTGATCGATGCCGAGAAGCTGGATTCTTGGATCGATCAACTTGAGAGTACTTTGACCTGAAAGAGTTCAGTAGTGCTCAAAACATAAAGTTCGCACCTTTGAAGATGAAGGACCACGCCAAGACTTTGTGGAAGGCCCTTGTCGCTAGTGGTGAAGCTGACGACCTTGCGTGGGGTCAATTCAAACAACTTCTGCGACAAGAATTCTATCCGATGGGTTACCTTGAGGAGAGATGGGAGCGTTCGCACAGATTGTACCAACGGCGCGACCAGACCGTCCAAGACTATACGACGGAGTTCCGGAGACAAGCAATGGTCATCGGCATCTCACTGTCCGATCCTCAGGTATTTCGGAAATACACATCTGGACTTCAAAAATCGATCAGTACTGAGCTAAGTTTGTTCGGCGTCCAAGACATCGCGACCGCGAGCACAACCGCTATGGCGATCGAGAAGAAAAACAAATCCCACAGCGACAAAAGCACGAAGGAAAGTGCAACCTCGACAAAGAAAAAGCCGAGTCCGAAGAAGAACGCTTCAAATCGGGCATGGGTGCCTTTTGCGAACATTGTCAAGTCGCGGGACATACCAAGGGCAAATGCTACAAGCTTCATCCTGAACTTCGACCAAAGAAAAACGGACCAGGGAAAAGAACAGCCACGGCTACTGCGACTTCACCCGACGAAGAAGTTGTCCGAGTGAATTCGGTTAATGAGGTGGATACGACCTTGTCTTTGATGGCAATGCCGAAGGAGAAGGGTTCGGATCCACCAAATGACCGTCACCCAACGGAGGACTTGTTCACCATCAACATCCAGGTGAAGCACGAAGTGGTCGCAGCTATATTTGATCCCGGAAGTCAAAAGAATCTGGTCTCCGCTGGACTGGTTCGGTGACTTGGTTTGAAGACAACCACACATCCGCGACCATATCCGCTAGATTGGTTTACATCTGACGTGAACGAACAGATTACGAGTCAGTGTGAGTTGAAGTTTGCAATCTCTACATGATATATCGACGAGGTGCAATGCGATGTTGTTCCTATCGATATCTGTCAGGTAATCTTTGGGAGTCTGTATCTGTATGATCGAGACGCTCACTTCCATCGGCGTGCGCAAGAGTACGACCTCATCAAAGATGGAGTTAAGTTCATGATCAGTAGAGACATCCACGTCAACACTTCGAACTTGATTACCGCAAATCAGACCAAATGAATTGTCAATGCATGTCACAAGTATGTGCTTGTCATGATTCGACCCATTGGTCAAGGTAAGGGTACTCGACCGGCGTTGTCGTTGGCATGCCGAGAGGATTCTAGTCGTTTGTCGGCACTGCTGGAGAAATACAGTGATCTATTCGAGACTACCCAGGGTCGTCCACCGAAATGTCCAGTCGAACACAAAATTCAGCTTGTGTCCGATGCGACACTACCAAATCTGAGTATGTATCGCAACTCAGTATTGGAGAATGAAGAGATCAAGAGACAACTTGGTGAGTTGCTAAACGATGGTGCCATTCAACTGAGTAGTTCACCTTGTGGATCTCCTGTGGTGTTAGTACCAAAGAAAGATGGGACTTGGCGTATGTGCATCGACTATCGAGCACTAAACAAGATCACCATCAAGAACCGGTACCCCCTTCCTCGTATTGATGACCTACTAGACCAATTGAAGCATGCTGTTGTCTTCTCCAAATTGGATCTTAAGTCAGGATATCATCAAGTTAGCATCCGAGAGGAGGATACCTGGAAGACCGCGTTTAAAACACTACAAAGTCTGTTCGAATGACTGGTCATGCTGTTTGGTCTCTGCAACGCCCCGGCAACTTTCATGCGTCTTATGAATGACATATTGAGACAGTTCATCGACGACTTTGTGATCGTTTACCTCGATGACATACTGGTTTATAGTCGTTCGTGGGATGAGCACCTCATTCATGTCAAAAAGGTGTTCGAACAGCTGCGGCAACATCGACTTCGCCTCAACCGTAAGAAGTGGGAGTTCGGCCAACAAACTCTACTTTACCTAGGATTCATAGTCGGCAACGGTACGTTGCAAATCGACCCGGATAAGGTAAAAGTGATTCGCGAGTGGCCGCAACCGCGAACAGTTACGGACGTGCGCAGTTTTATGGGAGCATGCGAATACCTTCGGAAGTTCATCTGACACTTCTCGATTGTGGCTTCTCCATTGCATGCATTAACCAAGATCGATCAGAAGTTCGAGTGGACAGGGAAACATGAGGACATGTTTCTCTTGCTGAAGAGGAAGATCAGTGAGGCACTTGTGTTGGCTTTGCCGAATCTCTAGAAACCATTTGAGCTAGAAACCGATGCCTCAGGTTATGCGATGGGTGCAGTGCTCATGCAAGAAGGTCGACCAGTGGCATATCACTCCGAGTTATTCCAGGGAGCTCAGAAAAACTAACCGACTTATGATAAGGAGTTATGCGCACTACATCAGGCCGTGAAACATTAGCGGTGTTATCTCTTGGGTAAAGAGACTATTGTCCACATCAACCATCAACCGTTGCAATATTTGCAAACTCAGTCCAAGCTACAGCAAGCTTGGCACATGAAGTGGATGTCGTATCTACAGTAGTTTAATCTGGTGATTAAGTACAAGAAGGGCGTACACAACAAATTGGCGAACATGTTGTTGCGACCACCAGTTATGACCCTCTGTTTATCAGCATTCTTGCAGATCGAGCCCTCATGTCATGATGATTATGCCACTATGTACAGTGAAGACCCTGATTTTCAAACAGCACTGATTGAGCTCGAAACAGGGAAACCTACAGAGTTCGTTCGGCGAGAAGGACTCTTGTACAAGGGCAATTTACTTTGCATACCTCGTGGAGCACCTCGAATTCAATGGATGCGAGAAGCGCACACATCGAAGGTAGCTGGTCACTTTAGGGTTACAAAGACGTTGTAAAATCTTCACCGACATGTGTTCTGGCCGCGTATGCAGCAAGATATGGCTAGTTTTGTTCGAGGTTGTGGTCTCTGCATCATCTCGAAATCGGCAAACCGAAAATTAGGTTTGTACACTCCTTTGCCAATTCCATCGCGACCATGGGAGAGCATATCCATGGATTTTTTGGGAGGATTGCCTAAGACCCGACGTGGCAACGACTATCTATTCGTGGTCGTTGATCGATTCTCCAAAATGATTATTCTCATACCTTGTCGAAAGACTATCACGGGAGAAGAAGCAGCTCGGGTGTTCTTTCAACACGTTTGGATATACTTCGGACTGCCGACTTCTATTGTGTCTGATCGCGATACCCGGTTCCTTAGTCACTTTTGGAGATCGCTCTGGACGATGATGGACACCAAGCTAAAGAGGAGTACTGCTTTTCATCCGCAAACTGATGGTCAAACCAAGGTGGTAAATCGCACAATCATTCATGTTTTGAGAGGATATAACTCGAAGCACCCGAAGACCTGGGATGAAAGCATACCGTACCTACAGTTTGCTTTTAATCGAGCAGTGCGTGGTTCAATTGGAAAGTCACTGTTTGAGGTCTGTTTAGGATTTCTACCACAGAGTCCATTCGACATGGAGTTTGTGATCCCTACCTCAGCATAGAACAACAAGGAAGTATCTGATTGGGATCGAGCACAAAAGTTCCTAGAAGGTATTCAACGGCTCCATCGAGAAGTTGAACAGAACTTGTTGAAAGCTCAACTGAAGTACAAGGCGCGAAATGATCGGCACCAAGTTGATGCACAATTTCAAGAAGGTGATATGGTATGGTTACATCTGAGTAAGGAGAGACTTAAAGGTGAAGGTGAGAAGCTCAAACCCATTCGTTATGGTCCTTTTAGGATTTTGCGGAAAGTTGGTAATAATGCTTATCAGCTCGAGTTACCTCCATACATGGATATTTACTCGGTTGTCAATGTTGAGCACCTCAAACTCTTCGAGCCTTCAATGCTGGATAATGAGCCAGATACTATAGTACCATCTGTTGAAGACTTGGTCTATCAACGAGACGAACCTCTACGTGAAGATGTGATTCTGGAGAAGAAAGTGACTACCACTTGCAGTGGCATAAAGGAGACTTTTCGAATCGGTCGGAAAGATCAACAAGCACGTGCGGCAAAGTGGTACACCAGAGAAGATGGACCAAATCAGTTTCCACATCTCCAGTTTAATCGAGAGGTTGCAATAGGGGTTGGCTCCTTCTCAACAAGGGAGTCATGATCCGGGAGGATCTTCAAGTCCTGATCGCATACGGCTTCGCGACATTAACCGTGGTCAAAAAGGTTTCGCGACCATGGATTGGTTCGCGACCATGAAAAGAAATTTGTTCCCTGTTCGGAATTGTAATCCGATCCAAATATAGATTACTAAGTCTATCCAATTAGGATTAGTTAGTTATACGAGTCTAATACATTTAGGTTACTGAATCTGATACGTATTCATATGATTGGACTATAAATACCTTGTAATAAGTCTAGTTTAGATCATCGAAGAGTCATAGAACTTATTTAAATTTTAGACACTAAAAATTCCTTCGACATAGGCAAGTGTGTCTAACGTTCGACGTGTAAGCCCTCTTTGAAATAACGAGTTGTGCAATTACTTTGGGTTTCGGTATTTTCTGAGTAAGATCTCATTATTCCGCATATTAGAATCTGGGCGAGCCTAGTGCGAAAACCAAGGCTAGGTCTCAAACAGATCAAGAGCTGTAGTCACATTGCGTTGTAAATCATCTAGTCCATCCAGATCAATTATCTACAAGGACACAGTTGCAGCAAATATTCAGATCCAAAAAATCTGGCAAGTTCCAGGAATGGAGCTAATTAACTTGCTAGGAGTACACACTTACCTTGGCAGATATTGTGTTGAAGAAATAACATAGCTTTGTAATTGTCTCTCTGACTTTGACTGGGAGAATACCTTTGATAGCAATGGGAAGCATTTGTGACATCAATACATGACAATCATGGGACTTCATACCAACCAGTTTCAAGTCCTTCGTGGACACAAGTTTTTTCAAGTTCGCAGAATACCCGCATGGAATTTTGACACCATATAGGCACTGACAGAGTTCTGTTTTTTCTCTTTTTGACAAAGTATAGCAGGCCGGGGGGAGGTATGTACGCTTTCCCTTCTCCAACGGTGCAAGCTCAGTCCTTATGCCCATTCCGAGCATGTCACGGCGAACGTTGATGCCATTTTTTGTCTTTCCCGGAATGTGATGTGACCATGCACATCATAGATAGGACCAACACTACATCAACTATGGTGTCGTCATCAACTATATGGCATCATCGACCCGCACCATGGCCAGGTCGCGTGCACAGCCGGCAAGCTCATCATGCTGATATTGCGCTATCGCCGCCAGCAATTCGGCCTCCACTGTGGCCACCTCCCCAAGCTCAAGACATATCCAAGAAAGGCGCATCTCCACCACTTCGACGCCCTTTTGTCCCACAAGCCACGTCGTTGCAAGGCCGGCCCAAGAGAGAGCCCAATTTGTCCACGAGTCGGGTTCGGCCATCTTCGCACAGTCAACTTAAAACGGATGCCCAGGGTGCATACGGACTCTGTTTTGGACGTTCTTGGTATGCACGGAGAAGCCCTCGACGAGATCTTTCTAACGGATCCAGTCCCATGTCAAAATTCCTTACGGATCAACAGGAATTGTCAAAACAATATGGCGACTAGAATCTGCCGGGCGCTGCGACGCTCCACTTTGGGCCCATGGCCCATGTAACCCTAGGGTTTAATGCCCCAAACCCTAGCCGTCGCTAAATATTCAGTAGCCGTCATCGTTTAGACTTAGGTTTTGTTTAGATTATTCTGTCTTCGAATAGTTTCGCCGCTTGATCGGTTTGTGAGACCCCAACTTGTGAGATTAATCATTCGTATTTGCAATTCAGTTTGCTTTCTTCCGTGTTCTTGCTTGTGTTCTCGATTCACAGCAGGGATAAGCCTTCTTGGTGAGGTCAATCACGCTCACGCGAGATTGATAACCAACGGAGTAGTGGTGTTGCGATTGCGGGGTTCAGATCGTGCCTGATTTGAAGCCGGATCGTTCTACGTCGAAGCTCCACCATTCGATCTATCACGTACCTTTCGGAAGATCGGGCACCCAGTGTCACATCAAGTGGTATCAGAGCCTCGGTTGCCCGTCAGGTAGACTTGTATCCCCTTTGTTCATTATTCATCTTTCACCTAGAGTCCAGAAAATTGCCCCACAAAAATATTTGAGTTCGCCGTCATATCCATCGTCCAAGCCACTTTGTGCCATTCGCGATTTCGTTTTCAGTTTCGCGTTGTTGAATTTGTATCCATTGTCATCGTCTTGTTGCTGGTTTAGAGAAGTTCTTGATCTAGTTTGAGTCTTGCATCTTGACGTCGAGTCTAACGCCATCACGTCGTCGTCGCCGCCGCGTCCAAATCGGGTGTCAATCTGTCAAGTTCGGTATTTTTCTTTTATCTCCTTCGTCTGAACTCCAAATTGGACAAATTCAGAGTCTAAATTATAGCTCAGAAAATTCTTTACAATTTTGTCCATTGTGAGAAGTTCTAGAAACGCCGTTTTCAAGTCCAAAATCGCGTTGGAAGTGAATCTGTTTGATTTCGGATTTCCTACACAGACTGTATTGCGGGGCCCATATCTCCTAGATCCGTTATCCAAAATTGGTGTTCCATATATGCAAATTGATCAGCACGAAACGATCTACAACTTTGCTGTTATACGTTTTAGCGTTTGAGGCCTCCAAAAAATCCGAAAACAGCATAGGAAGTTTCTGCATAGTAGATCTGTTTTTCCAGCGAGAGAAAATTGAGTATTTGTGTATATATCTTGTAATCTCTCATATGCGGCACTATTGATATTTAAAAAAAAAAGTGAAAAAGGAAAGTGCATAAAAAAGAAGCCTCACAAAGATAAAAAAAGAAAAAAAACCAAGGAAAAAAAAAAGAAATACAAAAAAATCAGAAGTGCTTGCATCCTTTGTATCGACAGTGTTACGTCATTCGTTTTGCTTGCTTGAGCTAGGTCTGAGAACGAGTTTAGGCCAGCAACTTTGACAAGTACTTTGGATATTTATTCAGATTTGCTATTCTGATTTCGATGATTGCATATTCCTTGCTACTAAATATTGCATATCCAAACTCCACATACTTCTTATCAGGTATGGATTGGGTCTTGCAATCGCTTCACATACTGTTGGTATACCTCTGAGTTGTGCTACCTGTCGCCTTGGTAAGAACCTAGTAAGAACTTGGTAAGACGCAGGAGAGTGTGTGATCCCACTTCCCCATAACCTAGTAGTTGCTAGGGATAATATTTTCTGTTATCTTTTGTTGTCTTGCTCACAATGACAGAAAGTTCCAATGGGAAGGACAGGGTTTCTACTGAGGACTGTGTGCTGCACAGCGAGCTTAGGGACTTGTTGGGCGGTTTGGAGGAGAGGCTGGCCAATGTGCTCAGTGAACATGCCACGGCTTCACAGCATCAGTTTGAGGGCCTCGATAGACGCGTGTCCACCCTTGCTGGACGAATTGAAGCTTTGGAGCCACAACAGCCACCCTTCCATTACGATGACCAAGACGTTGAATATGGCGACAATGGAGAGGTGAACTAACGGACGACCCAAGAGACACGACTACGTCAACGCCTTCACCGCAATCAGCACGGTATGGGAGGTAATAACAACCACCATCATGGTCGTGCCAATGATGATCCTTTTGCTAAGGTGAAATTTTCCATCCCTCCTTTTCATGGTGACTATGATGCTGAGGTTTACTTAGATTGGGAGATGACTGTTGAGCAAAAGTTTAATTCTCACTTAGTTCCTGAGCAATATCGAGTTAGGCAAGCCACTAGTGAATTTAAAGACTTTGCTATCATCTGGTGGAATGAACTTGCTACCCTCCGCTTACAACCTGACACATGGGCTAGGTTAAAAGAAGCTATGCGTGAACGTTTTGTTCCTTCTTCCTACCAATGTGATTTACATAAGAAATTAGAATGCTTGAATCAAGGTAGAAAATCTGTTGAGGAGTACTATCAAGAGTTACAGATATGCATGTCTCGTTGTGATTTAGAAGAAACTGATGGAGAAAAAGAGATTAGATTCTTACGTGGACTTAATGAGAAAATATACAATATTGTTATTGATAAAGAATATGTTTCTCTGTTGCAAACATTTGCTCTTGCTTGTGCAGCTGAAAATAAAATAAAACGTAAGAAAGTTGTACGGAAAATCAATACATCTGTTTGCAAGAATGGTGTGTATCCTTGCACGACTAACGTTCTGCAGGCAAGTGCAAATGATCAAATTGAGAATGAGGAGAATGAAGAGATGCTTGTTGCAGCACCCCTGCTTCCATCACCTACAACTGAAGATGTACCTACATCAGCTGAGAAGGAAAACAAAGGTAATGAAAAAGGTACCACACTCATTCAAGATGAGAACGATATTGATGTGCTGAAACTTTCCACGAATCATGCTTTGTTAGAGCAACAAATTGTGGAACCAGTTGCTGATTTACCTCTGTCACAAGAAGATTTGCTCGATGTTTCTTGGGATAAAGAAGAGTTGTGTGATAATTCTTCACTTATATTCATTCCACAACTAGTGAATGAACATGTTACTCTTACTTTGGAACATAATAACACTTGTGCTCAAAATAAACATGTTGTTCACGTTGCAAACGAAAATGATGAGCTGAAATTGTTGTCTTCTTTAAATATTCTCGGTTATATTGAATTTGATGTTCTATTTGATCTAGAAAATTTAGAGGAGAGACTTACTGATCCATATAATTTGCCTTGCTTATCAAGAAACATTTTTCATATTATAGGCAAATATAATGATAATGGAAAGTACATGGTTAATCGAGTGTACATTTGCTCCAATATGAATTTTGCTTATGATGTACAACCATGTGATGAACTAGAGAACTATACTATCACCAATCATTCCATGTCGCGTACATCTGGTTCAATTTTTAAGGCACATGAACTTTTTCAAGAAAGGGAGGATATGAATCCTGATGAATCTGATTCTAACAATTTGATTACAAACGATATGCTTGTTGTTTTGCCTTCCTTTGGAGCTAACCTTTTACAGACGACCGAGCATGAGTCGAGGACGACTCACAATCAAGAAGGGGAGGATGATGTGACCATGCACATCATAGATAGGACCAACACTACATCAACTATGGTGTCATCATCAACTATATGGCATCATCGACCCGCACCATGGCCAGGTCGCGTGCACAGCCGGCAAGCTCATCATGCTGATATTGCGCTATCGTCGCCAGCAGTTCGGCCTCCGCCGTGGCCACCTCCCCAAGCTCAAGATGTATTCAAGAAAGGCGCATCTCCACCACTTCAACGCCCTCTGGTCCCACAAGCCACGTCGTTGCAAGGCCGGCCCAAGAGAGAGCCCAATTTGTCCACGAGTTGGGTTCGGCCATCTCCGCACAGTCAACTTAAAACGGATGCCCAGGGCGCATACGGACTCTATTTTGGACGTTCTTGGTATGCACGGAGAAGCCCTCGACGAGATCTTTCCAACGGATCCAGTCCCATGTCAGAATTCCTTACGAATCAACGGGAATTGTCAAAACAATATGGCGACCAGAATCTGCCGAGCGCTGCGATGCTCCACTTTGGGCCCATGGCCCGTGTAACCCTAGGGTTTAATGCCCCAAACCCTAGCCATCGCTATATATTCAGTAGCCGTCATCGTTTAGACTTGGGTTTTGCTTAGATTATTCTGTCTTCGAACAGTTTCGCCGCTTGATCGGTTTGTGAGACCCCAACTTGTGAGATTAATCATTCGTATTTGCAATTCAGTTTGCTTCTTCCGTGTTCTTGCTTGTGTTCTCGATTCGCAGCAGGGATAAGCCTTCTTGGCGAGGTCAATCACACTCACGCGAGATTGATAACCAACGGAGTAGTGGTGTCGCGATTGCGGGGTTCAGATCGTGCCTGATTTGAAGCCGGATCGTTCTATGTCGAAACTCCACCAATCGATCTATCACGTACCTTTCGGAAGATCGGGCACCCAATGTCATATCTGAATGTTCAACAACAAACCAATCAAACTGTCACAAATATTTTTCTCTACGTGCATGACATCAATGCAATGTCGAACTTGTAAGTGCTCCCAATATGGCAGATCCCAAAGAATTGATCTCTTCTTCCAAACATTTTTTCCTGGAGGTTTAGAACATTTACCGAACTCAACTTTGATGTCCTTCACGCGCAAGTAAAGCTCCTTACTAGTCACAAACACTGGGGCTGATCCTTTCTCAGACTTCCCATTAAATGACTTCCTCTTCTTACGGTAGGCGTGATGCATCGGAAGGAATCTGCGGTGACCCATGTACACTATTTTTCTGCAGTTCGATAACCACATGCTTTTAGTTTCATCCAGGCAAATAGGACAAGCCTTGCCTCCTTTTGTACTAAACCCCGACAAATTTTTGTATGCCGGAAAATCATTTATGGTGCAAAATGTCATGGCCCGCAATATGAAATTCTCTCGCTTATGTGCATCCCACACCCACACCCCTTCGCTCCACAATTTATGTAAGTCCTTGACTAACGGTGATAGAAACACGTCAATATCATTCCCGGGTTGTCTGGGTCCTGAAATTAGTAACGACATCATGATGTACTTGCGCTCATACATTGTCGTGGTATTGCGAATACCCCGGCAGGTTTTGTGAATGATCCTAGCAAAGATTACGCGGCGCGGGTTGACCTGATGACCGGTCCTCTCCCGCCAGACAAGCACAAGAAATGACACACGGGTTTATACAGGTTCGGGTCCCGGTGGGGGCCCTAGTCCTGTCGACGCACTCCCGACCGGAGTCGGCTGGGGAGGCTCTCTCCGGGGGAGAGGCTTCCGGAGCACGTCTGTGAGTTTAGCTATTCCAATAAAAGAGAACCAATCCTTTACAACAGAGGGGTACAAGGGCTATTTATAGCCCCAAAAAGAAGCAAAAAACCTAAACTACCCCGGAAGCCACCGTCGGATTGAGGGGTAGGACCGTCCTTTTCCCGGTCAAACGCCTTGGATGCTTGACAGGTGGTCGCTAGTTCCCGAGGCGCTCCTCGCGTGACCTGCACGTGACAAACAATTCGAGACTTTACCTTTAGGAGGGCGATGAGGCCCGGGACGGCGCCGGAGGCCACGTTCCTGGGGGCCAAAAGGCGGCGCCCGGGGAGGCCCCGGAGGCCACGTCCCCGGGCCAATGGCGGCGCTCGAGACGGCGCCGGAGGCCAGGTCCCGGGGGCCAAAAGGCTGCGCCCGGGGAGGGGCCGGAGGCCACGTCCCCAGGCAAATGGCGGCGCCCTGGGACGGCGCCGGAGGCCAGGTCCCGGGGGCCAAAAGGCGGTGCCCGGGGAGGGCACCGGGGGCCATGTCCCCGGGCAAATGGCGGTGCCTGGGACGGCGCCGGAGGCCAGGTCCCGGGGGCCAAAAGGCGGCGCCCGGGGAGGGCACCGGGGGCCACGTCCCGAGGGCCAAATGGCGGCGCCCGGGGAGGGCACCGGGGGCCACGTCCCGAGGGCCAAAAGGCGGCGCCCGGGGAGGGGCCGGAGGCCACGTCCCCGGGCAAATGGCGGCGCCCGGGACGGCGCCGAAGGCCACGTCCCGGGAACCAAATGGCGGCGCCCGGGGAGGGGCCGGAGGCCACGTCCCCGGGCAAATGGTGGTGCCCGGGACGGCACTGGAGGCCAGGTCCCGGGGGCCAAAAGGCGGCGCCCAGGGAGGGGCCGGAGGCCACGTCCCCGGGCAAATGGCGGTGCCCGGGACGGCACTGGAGGCCAGGTCCCGGGGGCCAAAAGGCGACGCCCGGGGAGGGGCCGGAGGCCACGTCCCCGGGCAAATGGCGGCGCTCGAGACGGCGCCGGAGGCCACGTCCCGGGAGCCAAATGGCGGCGCTCGGGAGGGCACCGGGGGCCACGTCCCGGGGGCCAAAATGCGGCGCCCGGGGAGGGGCCGGAGGCCACGTCCCAGAGCAAATGGCGGCGCCCAGGACGGCACCGGAGGCCACGTTCCGGGAGCCAAATGGCGGCGCCCGGGAGGGCACCGGTGGCCACGTCCCCGGGCAATCGTGACGCAACTTACCTGGACTTAGTCCCGCGGAGATTTCGCCCGACATACATAACCAAAGAGGAAGATTGTAGATGCATAAAAGAACCGGACAAGTGCTATGCCTACTGCTCATATTTCCGTGTGGATTCATACCATCCGTACTCAGCCCAAACTTTATATTCCTCACTTCATCGCCAAACTCACCGAATGTTCTATTAATGTTTCTCCATTGAATATAATCAACTGGATGTCTTAGTTTTTCGTCTTGTTTCCGACCTTCAACATGCCAATGCAAGTACTTCGCATCTTTCGGATTTGCAAACAGCCGTTTCAATCTAGGAATCACAGGCAAATACCACACAGTTTTGGCTGGAGGCCCTTTCTTTACCTCATCACATCTATTGTAATTAATTCGGTCCCCATGCTTATACCGCGATGCACCGCATCTTGGACAAACATGCAAATCCTCATACTCGTTACGGTACAGAACACAATCATTTGGGCATGCATGTATTCTTTCTATTTCCATTCCCAACGGACACAATAGTTTTTTGGCCTGGTAAACCGATCTTGGCAACTCATTTCCCTCTGGAAGCATGTCCGCTAAAAGATCTAATAGCGCCGTGAAACTCTTATCGCTCCAACCGTTGCTTGCCTTCAAGTTATATAATCTCAACACAGAAGACAACTTTGTAAATCTTGCACATCCGGGGAACAAAGGCTTCTCAGAATCAACAATTAATTTCTCAAATTTACCAAAATCGTTTTCGCTGTAATCTTCTTCTACATCATGTAACATTTCATCTGAATTGTCGTCATCTACATGCACATCTGAATGAACATTATCAATGTTCTGATGATCATCATTACTGCAATCCACTTCCGGGTCTTGCTGAGTGGTAAAGGTGCTCGTTTCCTCAAGATCTTCACCATGCCATATCCAACGGGTATAGCGTGCGTTAAAACCACGACGAATCAAATGACTCCTAATCTGATCAGAGTTGCCGAACCTCTTTAAGTTCATACAATCTATACAAGGACAATGCATATCTTTCTCTCCCTTCTTCGCCTTTTCTTGCTCAGCAAATTTAATAAACCCATTCAAACCCTCCAAATACTCAACAGTAGTACGTTTTGTTCCATACATCCAATATTCTCGGTCCATCTACAATTATTTCACAAAATTGACAAATTGAAATAAATAATTTATGACTCAGGGCATGCATGCATGAAACATCATCAATTAGGCCATATGTATAAGTTACTTAATTACATTAATGGATATATGAAACCCTAACTTGATGCATTAATTGGAAGAGCCAGCTAGCGAGCTTATTAACTTCAGCCATAAATCATTCCTAGCTTAACTTCAGCAAGCTATAGCTAGCTAGCCAACCTAACCTCCTAATTTGGAGCTATATGTATCTAATTTAATGAATTGGAAGTAGAGAGAGGGAGAGTATGAAAGAGTGATCGAGAGAGAGAGAGGTGATGAGAAGATGACAATACCGAGGGGGATCGAATTATCAACCTCCCAGCTAGCTTCTCCAGATCACTCTAGCTTGGAGCATGGATGCACGTATGGTAGAAATGATCGAGGATGCAAAGCAAGGGTCGAGATAAGTTGTGCAATTTTACTATCAGTTCAAAACCACAACTGATAGTAAATTTTTCTCTCTTCTAAAGGTCCTCACTGTCATAACCATTAGTTTATATGACGTCATTTTACTATCGGTTATATAAAACAAACCGTAAGTAAAATTTACTCTCTTATATCGGTTGGTACAGTAGTAATCGATAGTAAAAATTCTGTAATTTCACTATCAGTTACGAAAGACAAACCGATAGTACAATTTATTCTATTATATAGGTTGGTACAGTAATAACCGATAGTAAAAATTGTTTGCTATTCACTAATGGTACACCAGAACATAACCATTAGTACAAAGCCTCTTCTCCACCGCTGTCGTCGTACCCTAACGGATTTTTCCCAGATTGCTTATAATTGTTAGAAGATATGGGTTAGTGGATTGCATTTCTGTAGTAGTGCTCAATTACACTTTGTTGCGACTAACAATGCAACATAGTATGAAGGTCTTATTGCAGGGCTCCAGGCAGCTAAGTTCCTCGGAGTCCATCGATTAGTGGTGAGGGGAGACTCGCAGCTAGTCGTAAACCAGGTAAACAAGGAGTACAGCACCTCCGATGAGACAATGGCTCATTACCTGGGGAAGTGAGGAGATTGGAAAAACACTTCAGTCATTTCGAAGTCCAATATATCCCGTGAAAGGACAATATTCTCGCAGACCAATTATCTAAAATTGGGTCCTCACGCACATCTGCTCCGGCAGGAGTGTTCATTGAACACTTAGAACACCCTTCGATCATGAATTCCATCGAAGACGACCTGGTGACAGTCTACGTCACCAATCTTGGACATGAAGGAGATTGGACCCATCCATTGAGGATCTATCTCAAACATGGGACCTTGCCCAAGGATGAAACTAAGATTGATCAGTTAATTCGAAAAGCGCGCTTGTACAAACTCATAGAAGGGGTTTTGTACAAGAAGGGTACTCAAGGAGTATTCATGCGTTGCATATCTCAAGAGGAAGGTAAGTCCCTCTTGAAAGAAATTCATGGCGGTGTATGTGGTGTACACGCGTCATTTCGCACGCTGGTCGGAAAAGCTTTCCGACATGGTTTCTATAGGACTTCGGCACTTGATGATGCCAAACATTTGGTCAAGACATGCCCATAGTGTTAATTTCACTAGTACAGAAAAGCTTTCTTCTATCGGTAAAAAACACCCATCTACTATCGGTTTTTGTACCGTTAGAGATAGACACGATAGAACAAGACAGGTCATTTTCTATCGGTAAATAACCAATAGAAGAACTTCACTATTCTAACGGCATTTTAGGCGACAACCGGTAGAAAATTCGTTGTAGTCTGACGTTTGTGAAAGAGTTTACCGATAGAACAAGTATAGTACTCTCTCGGTTGTGAATGAGTTTACCGGCAGAAAAAGTCACACTCTTCTAACGGTTAATTACGAGTGTACCGATAGAAAAAATCTTATTACTCTATCGGTTGTGAAAGAGCTTACCAATAGAAAAAAGGATAGTACTTTCTCGGTTGTGTATAAGTTTACAGGCAGGAAAAGTCACACTCTTCTAACGGTTAATTACGAGTGTACTGATAGAAAAAGTATAGTACTCTCTCGGTTGGAAATGAGTTTACCGATAGAAAAAACAATTGTACTCTCTCGGTTGTGTATGAGTTTACCGCCAGGAAAAGTTAAACTCTTCTAACGGTGAATTACGTGTGTACCGATAGAAGAAAGGATAGTACTCTCTCAGTTGTAGATGAGTTTACCGATAGAAAAAATGATAGTACTCTCTCGGTTGTGAATGAATTTACTGATAGAAATACAGTATAGATGCAATACAATACATTCACATATACAGTACATTCTTTACATTCACAATACAGTACATTCACATGTACAGTACAGATGCAATACAATATAGATTGGATACACAATACAGTACAGATGCAAAGAAGGGTAAATTCACATATACATTGAACAGATTGACACATTAGACAGTTATTCACATTTATTCACATATATATGGAAAAATACAAATTGCAATCCAATATGGACATTTATTCACATATATATATAAATAGTTTATGCACAGAGTACACGAAAAAGAGAAAATTGTCATGGCGGTTGGTTGGGGGCAACTTCCTCCATAACATATTGGTCTTTCGACATGGAGATCTGCAAGCATGTGTAAATACTGAGTAACTAACTTCCTAATTTTGAACGTGACAAGCAATTTTTAAATTTGAGTTAGCTATCGATGCTTACCTGGGGGAATTGGGCAAAGTTTGTCCGCACTAGGTCGTACATGTAGCGCAGCACATAAAACCCGCATTCCCACAATTGCGGCTGCTGATGGCACAGAGATAATTGCATATGCATGAGAGGACATGTTAGCTATTGTTTCCATAAACTAATTAAGCATAAACAAAAAGTCTCGTGAGTACCTCATATTCTTTCCAAGCTAGTAGGGAGCCCTGTGGTGCAGCATGCCTCCCTCCAGCTGACACATATTTCTCAAAAGCCCTGCATTTCAGTTAGCATTGCCGGTTAATGTATTATCATTAGCTAGTGAGGTCAAAATTTAAATCAAACATATATGTTACTTACGCCTCCATATTCCCCTTGACCACATATTCGTTCGGTAATCTGTCACGCATCGAATCGAGGTAGTACACCTCGTTGCTCCATGGATAGATCATGATGAGGATCCAGTGGCCCCTACATTGTATGTAAAAGAGGACCGCTAGCTCAAAATATATCTCAGGTGTAACATACAAGATTGAGTTAAATTAGTACGAAATACACTAACCTTTGGTGGTATGGCACCAGAATGAACTCCCTGTCCTGCTGCGCCATCAGCGCCTTGGATATGTACTGCTCAGTGTGCGCGACGTCGTGCTCTAGCATCGTGAGGCTTATTTTCTCTGGGTCAAGGAAACCCACCTTGTCACACGCAGCCTCCGATGCTAGCCTGTACATGCACCTGCATGCAAAGGACGACATTAGTATTGCACAGAAAGTTACTACATTTCAAATGAACTACAACAATGCAGAGTTAGCAAATAGAGTTAGAAAACAGCAATACATAGCATCAGCAAACTCACAGGACTCCAGTCCGTATGATGGACATATCGAGCTCCCACCAGTTGTAGAGGTCGAACAGATCCTCATGTGCCACGGATATACTCCCGGGCTCACAGTGGAATTGCCCAGGCCTATAGGGAATTAAGAAGTTCAGATTGCGCCGAGCTCGGTGTAGGTACCACTCGTGGAGGTCTCTGGTTGATTGATCCAATTTGCGCAAAGCTGCCTCCGACACGAGTGGGAACCCGTTCTTCAACCTCTCCTGCTATCCCTTTCGCCCTTTGCCCTTGCCTTTTGCCGGGGACTGAGTGCGTAGCTTCGAAGGCAAGGGCGAGGTGATGGCGGCTTTCTTCCGAGGTGAAGGCGTGGATGCACTGGCTGGGGTCGAGGCCGTCTTTGCTGTGTTCAGATTCGCACGAGATCTAGCCTCATGCCCCGAGCTGGGGGCGCAGTCCCCCGGTAGCACGCCGGCAGGCCACTTCAATTAATGAGCACGTATGTTTGATTTTGCAAGTTGAGTGTACTGAGTAGGATGTAATCTAAAATGTGTAGGATTTACTTGTTGAATTAGAACACACTTCTTGGGCCACTGTAGTAGGAGCCCACTGCCTCAGCAAGTGTCTGCATTTCCTCTGTTGGGACTGGCAATAGAGAATCGTTGTAGCCTGGCATGGCCATGTCCACCTGTACCTTTGCGAACCCCAACCGCAGAGGTACACAGTGGATCTGGACATTCGGCCCAGACGGATATACGAAGCCGTGTGCAACCACTTCCTGCCCGTCGCCTAGGTGAGTCAGTAGGATGCAGCCCTCCGGCTTCTGCAAATTTGTAACAATTAAAATAGGTTAGCGAAACAACTCTAACAGAATGGGAGTGGCATCAACTTAAGTGCACAGATGAAGGCTTGCAATACCTCAAGTAGATCCACTGGATCCGCGAGGACCTTCGAAGAGCAACTTCTTATCCGACCCCGTGGGGTACCGTCGTCCTGGGGATCCGCATCTGCACTTTTGGCCAGCAATGCTTCTCTCAACTGTGCAAACTCTTCCCTAATATGTGCGACCTCAGACTGCACCTCAGCCCGTATCTCCGTAGCCCGTATCTTATCGGAGAGCTCCGCTTCCTTTTCCTTCCAAGAGCGGGCCTTCTTCCTCGGTGGAGCTGGATCTGCAAAACTGGCCTTCCACGACACAATGGCTCCCACGGCCCGTGTCAGCCCGGGATGCTCCTTATTTCCTAGAGCCCGGGTGAGGATGTCGTTCTCCCTCTGCGGGGTAAACAATCCCTCCATTGCCTCCTTCTCAAAAGAGATCTGTTACATTTAAAGGTACATTGTGAGACAAATTGCCTTATATACACTTGTGCGCACACAGTTTACGAGGTTAGCCAACTTACCATTCGCCTCACAACGTCGGCATCCCCAGGGTTTGCGAACTGCACAGACCACGTGGTTGACACAGACCCTCTCCCCCTCCACCATCGCTTGCACCTCTCATCCCGGATCTCGGAGAGCGGCAACTCAGGGGAGTCGATGACAGAATTTTGCTCGTCTTCCTTCTTCCACTGCTTCTCCTTCCCCGCATAGCCCCGGGATCCGAGTCGATGCGGGTGGTCGTTCCTCTTCTTGATCACCTTATTCTTCTCACTAATGGCCTTGAACTCCTCGGTCCCCTTCTGCTTGGTGAATTCCTCCCATACCTCCTCTGATATGAAGGGGTACTTCTCGCAAGGAGATTTTTCCGCAACAAGGAAGTTACTGACGAGCCAGCTCTTAAAGGTTTTCCATGTTCCGTTCATGTCCTTCAAGCAGGCCGTCCTAGGTGTATCGTCGGGGATGTTCCACTTAGCCTGTTTTCAAACAATGCATACAATTAATCACGAGTTAAACTTTAGTATAAGCCAAGAGAACATGATTACGAAAGAGTTCAACGATTTCAGTTAATTTAACATTCACTTCCACCCACAACCTATCCCTCTCATCCGCCGTCACGTCCTTCCAGCTCTAGACGGTGATCTTCACCCTTTCTTTCGCCAACACCCAACGTAGGCCGTGTACTTCCCAGCATTCTTTTCGATCGGCCTCCCAAATTGGTTGAACTCACAAGAAAGATCCGTGCGTTTGGCCAAACGGCCCAACGTTGTCACGCCTCGCCCCACCCTCTTGTGCTGGGATGAACCAGCTACATCTTCAGTTATGTTGGGGTTGGCCCTAGTCGAACCACTAGTACCATCCGATGAAGACGATGACATGTCTTTCCCTACAAAACCATCAACAAACCATCAAAAATTTAATGGAAACATAAACCAAATCATTTTACAAAGCAAAAGGATCTATTTTAAATATTTTTTCTATCGGTAAACACAGAAACTACCAATAGAAGATAAGATTCTATTTCTGAGCATTTTCATCTACACATTTTTATATAGGAAGTAGACAACATATGGCAATTAATTCTTCTTGGAGTTCCATAACTCAGTTCAGGACTAGAGATTAATTAGGGCTGCAAAAGGGATGTCCGAAGAAAATAATACTAAAAGACATGCAAAAATTAATTGCTGAAGTGTTCAGCAATGTTTTCTATCGGTAAACCCATGAGATACCGATAGACCATAACAATGTTTTCTATCGGCAAAGATACGAGATACCGAGAGAACATAACAATGTTCCCTGTGTTATGGAATATTGTTGATAAGCCGCCATTCACTGGCATCACATAATCTTAGTTTAAGTCAACATTCTCCATGATCTGCTATACTAATATTCATGGGCCAGCATTATTATTTCACACATAACAATCTTTTCTATCGGTAAACACATGAGCTGCCGATAGAACATAACAATATTTTCTATCGGTAAACACGTGAGATACCGATAGAACATAACAATGTTCTCTATATATGGAATTTTGTTGATAAGCCGCCATTCACTGGCATCACATAACATTCTCCATGATTTGTTATACTAATATTCATGGGCCAGCATTATTATTTCACACGTAAATATGCACACAAGTATCTAAGTGCCACTGTGTATAATCTGACAAACCTAATGCTAATGGAATATAAAGATATTGAAGTAGCACAGAAAGTAGGTCACAACCAAAAAAGGAATAACATGGTTTATAGCACCCTCTCTTGGTTATCTTTAGCATTACCTGTATGCAAATCATCAGGACTTCACATCTATTAGGTTGGAAAAAGTCATGTATAAGCATTTGAAACATATACATCGAAGACCCATCCACATTGCCATATATTCATACCAAGTGAGTAAAAATTCCCAACCAAACTAGTACATTGCATGGCTCATGTCCTTCCAGATCCAAAGTTTTAATACTTGTTCAGAAATCTTTTCTATCGGTAAACACATGAGCTGCCGATAGAACATAACAATTTTTTCTATCGGCAAATACAGGAGATACCGATAGAAGATGTGTAAGAACACCTCCAACATATAATGTGCATTACATGGCAGTTGGATACAATTGATCACACATACAGCAGTATATATAAGTTAAAATCTCAAAATAGGTTCATTACAGCACTGGAACATATTATGTCAACCCTAATTTAAATCAACATTGCCTGCAGAATGTACATAATCCAACACAATAGGGAACCCTAGTTTAATTGCAAAACTCGAAGAATTAGTACGTACAAAACACTAAGATCAAATAAGATGCTGGAAAAAGAACGATGAATTTGGGTATTTTACGGCGATCAATTGTGGTGATGGATAGGCGGTGTAGAACGCAGCGGAGGTTGTGGTTTTCTTCGCTCTCGAAGAGACGCAGTGCTATAAGTTGGAACTGTTCGACTGGAGGGAAACTCAAGGGCCATGTGTAATAAAGTAGTGGATGCCCTTTTCTATCGATACAAACAACAAAATACCGTTAGACAAATGGATTTATTCTAACGGTACAACATAATAATGCCAATAAAATAAGTAAATTTTTCCCAGAGTAATTTTTGAAGTGCCTGAGACACATTAAAGTAGTGGATGTCCTTTTCTATCGGTACAAACAACAAAATACCATCAGACCAATGGATTTATTCTAACGGTACAACAAAATAATACCGATAGAACAAGTAAATTTTTCCCAGAGTAATTTTTGAAGTGGGCAGGGCATTGGAAAATGATGTTTCAGGGAATGGGATATTTGGAGAGCTTAATTTTTGAAGAAGCAAGAGGCTGCAATGAGATTTTGGCAAGAAAATTTGAAGGGAAGAATTAAGTACTTACAGGATAAAAGTACTGTACATGTTAGAACTCATGCTGTGGAGTAAAATTGAGATATATTAATGCTGTGAACTAGCTTATCATTAAGTTCTAAAGAAAAATGTATTGCCTGATGTATTAATGATAAGTTCCTCACCTTGATGCACAACTTGTGGGCTATTTGCTTGGCATTTTTCCCTGAAATAGAAAATAATCATCAATGGTTCTCAACCCATAATCCTTCTTCGTGATCATCTTGCAGATACGTTGTTTCGTCGATATCTTCAGTAGGGATAGATTGAATATCCTCTAAAAATGGAGGTATTTCGTCGAATTAGTTATACTCCTCTTCGTCGACAACGTCTTCGACCCCAACAATACGTCTCTTGCTGTAGAGGACAACGTCCAAGTTTGGATTGGCCGGGTCAACGATGTAGAATACCTGTGTGGCTTGCTTTGCAAGTATGAATGGATTGTCTTGGTGTCCGACTCTATCAAGATCGACGAGAGTAAACCCGTAACTGTCAACTTGAACACCTCGAGGGATTTCGACCCATTCGCATCGAAACAAGGAAATCTTAAATAATCCGTAATCGAGCTCCCATATTTCATCAATAGCACCGTAATATGAGTTCAGCGCCCTAACTGACCTGGCATCCTCGGAAATAGCAAACAGTGTCACTCCGCTACATTGCGTGCTACTCTTGGCGTCTTGAGCTCTTGTGTAAAATGAATACCCATTGATGTCGTACCCCTGCCAAGTCCCTACAGTGAATCTTGGGCCTCTAGCCAACCATGTCACAGTTTCACTTATGGAGCCCTCAGCAGCTCGCGTGACTCTTTCTTGGATCCACCCAGCAAATTTCCTGTTATGTTCTCTGGTGACCCAAATCTCTGGCTCGAAGGATTCTGTGATCGTAACATTACCTTGTGCTCGTGTATGTATGGCTCGACCTCCGTCATGTGTTGTAAGACCCAAAAATGTGATTTTGCGTACACATCACGGGCGGGGATGATAGCTTTGAATCCAATCGTTCTGATGCCCTGAAACCTACCCTCATGTCGGGACCTAGGAATGCCAATTGGGTCAACCCCGGCCATATAATCTGTGCAAAATTCAATCACCTCCTCGGCGGCATAACCTTCCATGATACTCCCCTCGGGTTGACGACGAGTCCTTACGTATCCCTTCAATACACCCATAAATCTCTCAAATGGATACATGTAGCGCAGGCACACGGGTCCACAAAACTTAATTTCTCTGATAAGGTGAACAATCAGATGGACCATAACATCAAAAAAGGATGGAGGGAAATACATCTCGAGCTGACAAAGAGTTGTAACCACATCATGTTGCAAAGTGTCCAGTCCATCCGGATCAATTACCTATGAGGACACAGTTGCGCCAAATATTCATATCAGAAAAATCTTCTAATTAAGCTCCACAAATGGAGGTAATTAACTTATAGTACTAGTGCACGTACTTACCTTGCAAGATATTGGGTTGAAGAAATAACATAGGTTTGTGATTGTCTCTCTGACTTTAACTGGGAGAATGCCTCTGATAGCAATGTGAAGCATTTGTGACATCAGCACATGACAGTCGTGGGACTTCGTGCCAACCAGTCTTAGGTCCTTCATGGACACAAGTTTTTTCAAGTTCGCGGAATACCCACATGGAACTTTAACACCGTGTAGGCACCGACAGAGTTCTGTTTTTTCGCTCTTGGACAACATATAGCAGGCCGGGGGGAGGTATGTATGCTTTCCCTTCTCCAAAGGTGCAAGCTCAATCCTTATCCCCATTTCCACCATGTCACGACGAGCTTTCACACCATCCTTTGTCTTTCCCGGAATGTTCAACAACAAACCAATCAAACTGTCACAAATATTTTTCTCTACATGCATGACATCAATGCAATGTCGAACTTGTAAGTGCTCCCAGTACGGTAGATCCCAAAGAATCGATCTCTTCTTCAAACATTTTTTTCTTGAGGTTTAGAATACTTACCGAACTCAGCTTTGATGTCCTTCACGTGCAAGTAAATCTCCTTGCCGGTCAGAAACACTAGAGATGATCCCTTCTCAGGCTTCCCGTTAAATGATTTCCTCTTCTTACGGTACGTGTGATGCACCGGAAGAAACCTGCGGTGACCCATGTACACTGTTTTCTGACAGTTTCATAGCCACATGCTCTCAGTTTCATCTAGGCAAATAGGGCAAGCCTTGGCTCCTTTCGTACTATACCCCGACAAATTGCCGTAGGCCGGAAAATCATTTATGGTGCAAAATATCAGGGCCCGCAAGATGAAATTCTCTTTCTTGTATGCATCCCACACCTGCACCCCCTCGCTCCACAATTTCTGTAAGTCCTCGATTAAAGGCGCTAGAAACACGTCAATATCATTTTTGGGTTGTCTGGGTCATAAGATTAGTAATGCCATCATGATGTACTTGCGCTTCATGTATAACTAAGGAGGAAGATTGTAGATGCATAAAAGAACCGGCCAGGTGCTATACCGACTGCTCATATTACCATGTGGGTTCATACCATCTGTACTCAGCCTGAACCTTATATTCCTAAGTTCGCCGCCGAACTCAGCAAATGTTCTGTTGATGTTTCTCCATTGAATAGAATCAGCTGGGTGTCTCAGTTTTCCGTCTTGTTTCCGGGCTTCAGCATGCCAACACAAGTGCTTCACGACTTTTGGATTTGCAAACAGCCGCTTCAATCTAGGTATCACAGGCAAGTACCACACAGTTTTCGCCGGAGGTCCTTTCTTTACCTCATGACCTTCACTGTCAATCCGGTCCCTACGCGTATACCTCAATGCGCCGCATCTTGGACAAACATGCAAACTAGAGTACTCGTTAACGTACAACACACAATCATTTGGGCATGCGTGTATTCTTTCGATTTCCATTCCCAACGGACACAACAGTTTTTTGGCTTGGTAAGTAGATCTTGGCAACTCATTTCCCTCTGGAAGCATGTCCGCTAGAAGATCTAATAGTGCCGTGAAACTCTTATCGCTCCAACCTTTGCCTGCCTTCAAGTTATATAATCTTAGCACAGAAGACAATTTTGTAAATGTTGCACATCCAGGGAACAGAGGCTTCTCAGAGTCAGCAATCAGTTTCTCAAATTCACAGAAGTCATTTTCGTTGTAATCTTCCTCTACATCACATAACATCTCATCTAGATTGTCATCATCATCATCTACGTGCACATCAAAATGAACATCATCAAAATTCGGATGATCATCGATATTATTGCAATCCACATCCGAATCATGCTGATTGGTAGTAGTGGTGCTTGTTTCCTCAAGATCTTCGCCATGCCATATCCAACGGGTGTATCGCGCGTTAAAACCATGACGAATCAAATGACTCTTAATTTGATCAGAGTTGCTAAACCTCTTCAAGTTCATACAATCTGTACCAGGACAAAGCATATATATTTTTCTCTCCCTTCCTCTCTTTTTGTTGCGCAGCAAATTTAATAAACTCATTCACACAATCCAAATATTCAAGAGTAGTACGTTTTATTCCATACATCGAATATTTCCTGTCCATCTATAATTAACAAAATTTAACGAGTCAGCCATGCATGAAACCTGCCTGATTAAGTTATGTATATGTACATGTACAGCCTCTTACAACTGATGTGTTAAACCCTAGCCTGACGAAATTAACACTAATTAACCTAGCTAACTACACAATACAAGCTAGTGAGCTCCTAAAACATGAGGCATTTCCAGCTAGCTAGCTCCCAAGCTTGGAGCTACAAGCTTGGAACTACACAATACAGCTAGCTTGCAAGTAGAGAGGGAGGGAGATCTAGGGGGAGAGAGAGATAAGTGATGACAATTAAGCTTACCTTAAAAAGAGGGGTGCAATCAACTTCCTTCCAGCTTGCCCTGATCACCCTAGCAGTGTAGTTGCGAGCGTGGAACTTTCATCACAAACAGAGGGACACAGAGTGCAACAGAACAAAACAGCAGCTCAGCAATGGTTGAGTGGGGTTTTACTTATACTGGACCTATTTCTAACGGTAAATACATGAAATGCCCGTTAGACTAAGTTCGGGTAATTTTGTACTCACATATTCTATCGGTACAAACACACATATACCGTTAGAACAAGTACTGGTGCATTGCTGAACAGGTACAGGTGTTGTTCTATCAGTAAATATGTGTATATACCGTTAGATCATGCATGACACAGCAAATACATGTGTTGTTCTATCGGTAAATATGTGTATTTACCGTTACAAGAGGTACTGGTACATGGCTGAAACAAAACCAAACTGGCTAATGCATGACACAACAAATATATGTGTTGTTCTATCGGTAAATATGTGTATTTACCGTTAGATGATGCATGACATAGCAAATACATGTGTTGTTCTATTGGTAAATATGTGTATATACCATTAAAAGAGGTACTGGTACATGGCTGAAACAAAACCAAACTGGATAATGCATGACACAGCAAATATTGTATTGTTCTATCGGTAAATATGTGTATTTACCGTTAGAAAAGGTACTGGTACATGGCTAAAACAAAATCAAACTGGGTAATGCATGACACAGCAAATACATGTGTTGTTCTATCGGTAAATATGTGTATTTACCATTAGAAGAGGTACTGGTACATGGCTGAAACAAAACCAAATTGGGTAATGCATGACACAGCAATCTGGGTAATGCATGACACAGCAAATATTGTGTTGTTCTATTGGTAAATATGTGTATTTACTGTTAGATGATGCATGACACAACAAATACATGTGTTATTCTATCTGTAAATATGTGTATTTACCGTTAGAAAAGGTACTGGTACATGGCTGAAACAAAATCAAACTGGGTAATGCATGACACAGCAAATACATGTGTTTTCTATCGGTAAATATGTGTATTTACCGTTAGAAGAGGTAACACAGCAAATACATGTGTTTTTCTATCGGTAAATAAGTGTATTTACGGTTAGAGGAGATACTGGTACCAAATTGGGTAATGCATGACACACATGACACCAGTTCTCACATCCAAAGAATCATATCTAAACACAATGTAACATCAAACAGATCTTACATCAAACAGATCTTAACTAGAAGATAAAGAGATATTTCAAGAAATGCTAATTTGTAGATTAACTAGGAGACACAAAAATACTTTTCTTAGGTACTTGGTACTTCATCTTGCCAAAGAAATTAAAAATCTCTACTTATATGAGTCTTGGTTTGGCTCCATTCCTTTAAGAAAATGCAAGAGGAAACATAAAAAATGAGTACTATTTAAACTCATTCTAGTTAATGGCTGAAAACAAAAGCAAGCTGAGTCATATATGACACAACAATTTAGGTACAAACATACACATGCCAGTTCACAAATTCAAGTGCATGTCTGAAACAGCAATACAAATACACACCTACCTACCAATACAATTAAATACACAAATACTCCATACACATTCAAGTTCATGTCCCAAATAGCAATACATGATACACAAATATACAACATTATACAAATACAACAATTCACACATTCGATGTATATTAGAAAAGTCACGTCTGAAATTAACAACAGATCACGACGAGGACCCAGTGGCCCATACATTTTACATAAAAGAGAACCTTTGCAAGTTGCGAAAATGCAACTACCGACTACAAGTTAGACCTGATACATCACAAATCCATTCATCCAAAACAGCAAATGTCTGAAACACATTGGACTTAACCATAGGAGTTTAGTTCGAAGACGCCCGAGGAGCTGGAACTGCCGTCGAGTTACATTTGTATTGGTGATTTCCTCAGACTCAAACTCGATCAACTCAACTCCACTCCATTAACAAAAAGAACCTACCTTCCAAGATGTTGTTCTGTGTAATGATAGTGTAGAATGGCTGTGCAAATGACAACAATTCTTCTTCTCCAAGCAGGTAAGCATCTGGCCACAAGCTGGTGTATGCAAAAAAATGGCTGAAACACCGATACAAATATAAGATGCTTTCTATAGGTCCTGATTTGAGAAACACGCCGAACTTAAGGATCTTCTCGATTGAGCCAACCAAGATCTCGCCCTTCACGCCCTTCCAGCTCTCGACGGTGATCTTCACCGTTAATTTCTTTCCAGCTCTCGTCGGTGATCTTCACCGTTTCTTTCCAACTCTCGATGGTGATCTTCACCGTTTCTTTCGCCAACAAGCCAACGTATGCAGCGTACTGCGATGAAGAACCGTGAAATACGTTGCCCCTCATGAGCATCATCCAAGGACCTGCACAGATCATAAATAGGCATTCTAGAGCAAATTAAGATTGTTTACTGTTTCCTACATGACTCCCTATCTGAGAAAGACTACCAACTGAAAGTTAGGTTGTGCTTCGTCATAGTAACATCAACTTGCAACTGGAGATCAAGATATTACATTTCTACTCTATTTCATCAGAAGAAATTACCTTGCCAATATACATATATTAATTATTTAATGAACTTTTTACATGCACTTGATCATTGAGCAAGCTAGTTGGCATTTGACTATGTTATTGGCATTGAACAACCTACAGAGAAGATCAAGATATTTGTGTATCTCATGATATTTGTAAATATCTTGACATTAATGATATTTCAATTTCAACTTTAATTTCAATTTCAATTTCATGATCTTTCAATTTCAATTTCAATTTCAATTACAAATATCTTTCAATTTCAATTTCAATTTCATGATCTTTCAATTTCATTTTCAATTTCATGATCTTTCAATTTCAATTATTACTAAGTCCAAGTTGGCATTGAGCAACCTACTAAGAGATGAAGATATTACATTTATACTCTTATTGGCACTTCACTATGTTAGATAGAGTTTGTATTGCAAATATATCCTGATAATTTTCTTCATTTGATAGGATCAGCAAGCAATTGAACATTATCTGTCCCACAATGATATTATGTAGCTGTTTTAATAAAAAAAATAGGAACAAGACACCGTACATATTGAAAAGAAGATACATCAAAATGAAGGATACAAAAATTACAGAATAATTGCCATAATCGGATTAGAATAATCTAACAATATTGCCGAAATTTTACGTACCTTGCTTGCGATGCCGAAATCTAGTGGGCGTCGATGGAGGTGTGGAGGTGCAGCGGTCGCCGGTAGAGGTGCGCCAGCCCTCCATGGAGCTTACGGGTTGGGGCTACGAGTGCCCGATGAACTGTGAGAATGAAAGAGACACACCCGGGTATTTATAGTACTAGATAAGTTCTATCGGTACATAACCTCATACCGTTAGGAATTTGAGATCTCTTCTAACGGTATAAACATACATTACCGATAGAATAAAACTATTTGTAGGAGAACAGTTCTATCGGAACACTACATCCTACAGATAGGCATTTTTGTACATATTCTGTCGGTATAGACATGTCGCATCTGCCACGACTGTGACATCACCTGTGAGGGGCCCAGCTCGGTGCAGCTGGTCCCATAAACCACTTGACTTCCCAGGATGAGTCAATCACAGGATTACATTGCAGCAGCAAAATAGTACAATAGTCATAATTGTATGGCCATCAGGCCTTAGTACAAAACGAGGTATAGTGCCTTACAAGGCACAAGGGTCTAACAAAATAACACATCTAGTCGGCGGAAGCTAGGCCCAAAAGCAATCCACAGGAAACAGAGGTTGACAGCAAGGCAGCACCACATCAGGGCTCCGGAGAAATCTGCTCGTCATCTCCTGGGTCCGCAGCATCTTCAGGGTATCCTCCAAGGTCGTAGAACGCTCCATCTATTGAGGAGTTGTTGCAAGGGTGAGTACTTATGTACTCAGCAAGTCATAGGGGAGGTAGAGATATAGTTACAGTATAAATGACATGAGCCTATGCTATTGGGGAAAGAGTGAAAGGTTTTTCCCAAAATACATTTCTTTCTCAATTCTTTCTCAACTTCTGATCATACCCATGGCAGTAAATAAATCATATTGATGGTGATACATATATCCCATATCCAAGGCGATATAATCTCATATCACACTACTTTTATTCAAGTCTTTCAATCATATACTCATAGCAGTATTTCATAACTTAGGGCATAAACCACATGCCTCTTAATTATCATATGTTTGCTAGATTATGGTATTACCGCGACACGTCAACACATGACAGCCCACGGCAACGCCCCTTATCATGACAACACATGCCACTTGGGTAATCTTGAGCTAACAAATTTTAGTTTATAAGACAATACTTGTGTCACACCCCGTGGATTTAATCCACCGCGGCATACTCCTAAAACTCGGGAGTACGAAGTATTCGAATACATTTTTAAACTCTGTAGAGATGTACCTCTTTTTAAATCCACTTTTTCACTCGACTTCCAAGTCGGGCCAACTCCATGCGACTTATACGCATGTGACAAGGCCGAGATCACACAACGTTTTGCAATCTAGTATTAACAGTATCCCTGCCCGGTAAATGGACAATACCGTCCCAAGTACCGTTGTGGGTCCTCCCCACTGCCTTACTTCCTAGCCTGGGTCTATGTTCCCGCAGGACACATAACCTCTTTTGATTACAGTCGCGCACGACTTAATCTGGCGTAGGGCGTCTTCCTTCTTTACACCTTATCCTCTCATAATTTTTCTGATCTCACATCACTCATGGACGAACTGCGTCCCACCAGTTTCTACGCGAGAAACCGGATCGACAAGCCATGCAGGGAACTGATAATACTAAGAAAGCTACTAGGTTGCGCCTGTCCCATACCAGGTAAGTGGTTGGTACGTTTTTCATGCCACTAGACGCATAACACAAGGTTCTAGTCCTTACATGCCAGTGACCAGATCATACCACAAACCATGCACCTTCAGTGCCTGCACATCCAGTGCCTGCACATCCAGTGCCTGCACATCCAGTGCAGCCAAGCACCTCCAGTGCTGCCACCATTCCACACCAAAATACTGGTCACGGCTGAGGATTCTATTTCATGAATATAAATGTACATGTTTATACTTTTATTAGTTCGTGGCTTGCTATCTTAACAAGTTCACATTTCTCAAGTATTCAATCTATCACTGCCATAATATCATTGATCTCAACACATGCAATATTAATGAGGTATCTACTCATGGAATAGCATAGCAATTCATAAAATATGGGTTTCAATATGATCAAAGTATGACTTGCCTTCCGCGTCGTAAGTATCAGCAGTTGATGATGGTTCAGCGACAAAATCTTCAACCCCGGACTCTTGCTCTAAACAAGATCAAACAAGCAAACAGGCATTACAATTCATTCTATTCTTACTAATTCACTACATGTAAAGATGCAAGGAGAAAATACTCTGGGAGCACAAGGTTTAGAAGCGATTAGAGTTAAACTATGGGAATCAGGGTTAAAATTAGTTGTTAAGGTTTACAAGGTTCCAAAATATCAGGGTAATATCAAGGTTGTGACTGGTTCGCCCAAAAACAGCGAACGTCTTTAGGTTGGCATTCGATTCAAGGCATCGACATAAGGTCAATGGGTGATAGAGGGCTCAACTCAAGTTGTGACAGTAGAGAAAAGTGTAGATCACAACGTCAGGAATCTAAGGGACAAAGTTATTTTCAAAGTGCATGGCTGGAAGTGGGTGAAAAGGCTTAATGCCACTGGCTGACACAGCCTGGCATAGGGTTGACATGGCCAGAAACTAGGGTTAGCCTTATCTTTTGACTCAGGGCTTCAAATGATGCACCACTTTGTCTGGTGGTTAGGTATTTGTAACAGGAACAAATGTCTCAACAGGATCTAGGGCAGGAGATGGCCGGAAAGTGATGAAAATCGGCGAAGAAGTTGGCTGGCCTGGAGCACATGTAATATGAACAGTGCAGCAAACTAGGGCATAGCGATATCTCACAATCTAGGCCGAATTAGAAGTCGTGATAGAAGACAAAGTTGCTCAGAATGGTCCAAAACATCTAGATGGCAAAGTTTCTATGGCTGGATTGGCTGGATTTAGGAGATATTGGCTGGAGAAAAGATTAACTCAAACCTGATTTGGGCATTTCTGATTTAAAGTGATTGAACTCAATTCCTTGCTTGAGGAGGGTCTCTGGGGCATAAGAGTGCTACTGGTGAAGTTAGATTGGCTAGAGATGCACCAGAAAAGCTTAAACAGCAAGCTCAGTTCACAAGCAAAGTTCCAATTTGGGGTTTTTCATATTTTAGCAAATTCTTCGATTCTGGTTGCTTAGAGATGCTTAGATAAGTTCACTAATCAATATTGATCACAGGCTCGAGAGCTAAATCGGTTTAATTAGGGTTTAATTGCTCGCCGGAGTTGTCGGGGAAAATCAGCAATTCCCGGCGAGGTGGTGCGATAGAGTTCAATTGGCTTGCTACTACACAGGTAAGTGGATGAGGGTTACTTACTGGTAGCTTCAATTTGAAGTTCGGTGCAGTGGATTGGCCTGGCACCGTGAGCCTCTTCTCGAGCTCGCCGAAGAAGACGAAGAAGACGGCGAGTTTTACTGATTGTTGGTGTGAAGGGGTGTAAGATGGTTGCTTAGGCCAGGGGGTTTAAATAGGCGAGGCTGTGGGGGCTCCCAACGTCTACAATTGCACGGGGAGTTGAAGCCGGCTTGAATTGACTGGGAAGTGACCGGCGGCGAAGACAGGCGGCGAAACGACGTCTTCACCGGTCGTGTCGGCTGCGCTGCTGTCACTGCGACGAAGAGATGGTGAAGTGAAGCTCAATCGTGGCATGGCTGCAACGTGGCACGATTTTGCTGTGGCTGTCGGGCGCAACGCGGGAAAGCAAGATCCTGCCGGTGCTGGAGAAGGCGATCCACAGTGGCGAACAGGAACCCTCCACGTGGCGACGAGGCAGCGGCTAAGATGGCTTTGCTGGTGATCAATGGCTAGGAGCTCACGGCGTAGCAACGGTCGAAGGAGCAGTAGCAGCGGTGAGGTCGAAGCTCCTGTGCTCGTGCTCGAAACCGGTTGCTGTGGTCGATTGAGCGCCTGGTCGAAGTCGAACTGAGTGGTCAGGTGATGAACAGTAGCTCGTGGTCGAACCAGGGGCCTGGTTGTGATGATTTTTGATGGGTTTTGGACTAAATTGCAAATCTGGTCTTTGAGAGGTTTAATTTGAGATTTGATTTCATGGCTGAGTATAATATTTCTATTAATACCCATTTAGCTCAAATTTGGAGAAAGTTTGATAAGATTTGAGGGATTTCACCTATTTTCGAAAATAGGGTAAAGTTAGGGTACAATAGGTCTTGATTTTGTCGATCTCTAATTCTGGTGATTGGAGAGAGATTTTGAAGTCTGGACAGAAGGGAAATTTGTATCAAATAGCATTTGGGGGGTGTTCCCTGAAGAGATTCTGGAGTTGGAATTGATTTGCAGATTTTAGCCTTTTCAGGTTTCCAGGTAAACAGAAAAGGACTTATTCGCAGTAAAATTTGGACTAAACTGCGAAAAGTGTTTAGATGAATTAATCTGGCTCCCAACTTTTTGAAGTGAGTTAAGGATGAACCTAGGAACATATTCCAGGGGTTACTTGAGTCTGGATAAGGTTAAATCAAGATAACTCAATCATTTGGAAACTGGGGTACTTAGGGTAAATCTGAATTTTCCTGTTTTCGAAAACAGAGAGAGGCTTAGGTACTGAGAGTTAGGGTCAGAATTTGATCTGGCTCCTGAAGACTTTTATCTTCAGGGTAACTGGTAGGTTAAATCTGGATGGTCAGATCTTGATCTGGATCTAGAGAATAGATTTGGAGATTTTTAGGGTTTGGGAGAGATTAGAGTTCAGCTAGTCTGGCTACTACTACAGAGATACATGCATGCAGGGTTTTTATGCAAAACTTTTCACCCCCAAAACTAGGGTGTTACAAGACATACATTACCGATAGAATAAGACTAGTTGTAGAACGCGAACAGTTCTAAGATATTTGCGCTATCTTCTAACGGTATAAACATACATTATCGATAGAATAAAACTATTTGAAGATGAACAGTTCTAAGCAATTTTCGATATCTTCTAACAGTACAAACATCCATTACCTATAGAATAAAAATATTTGTAGAAGGCGAACGGTTCTATCGCCACACTACATATTGCCGATAGGAATTTTCGAGATATTCTGTCGGTATAAACATACTTTACCGATAGAATTAAACTATTTGTACAAGGAGAACAGTTCTATCGGCACACTACATCCTACCGATAGGAATTTTTGTACATATTCTGTCGGTATAGATATACATTACCGATAGAAGAAGCCTAGTTGCAGAAGTTGACCAGTCCTATCGGCACACAACATTCTCTCGTCAGTACTTATGCATCTCTTCTAACGGTAAATATGTTCATCACCGCTAGAGTAAATCATACTGCTTCTTCTAACGGTAAGTATCTTACAAACCGATAGGAAAAATACATCCCATATGCCTTTTATGACCGCGAGGCACCTTTTCTAACGGTTTTCTACTAAATCGCTAATAACCGATAGAAGATAGGGGTTAGTAGACTGCATTTCTGTACTAGTGTTTCATGCAAGACAGGTTCATCAGCCCGCATATACCTTACAAACTATCCCTCTAACATGGCCCTTCGCGGTCTGGGGGATAGACATTGTAGGTCCTATGCCCCAAGCGGTCAACGGGTACAAGTTTTTGTTCATAGCCATTGATACATTTACAAAATGGATTGAGGCTGAACCAGTTCGCAACATTACCTCTGCTGCGGTGAAGTAGTTCTTCCATAAGAACATTGTTACGCGATTCAGTGTTCCAAGTCATCTCATTACCGACAATGGTTCCCAATTCGTTAGTGGACTCTTTTTGGACTATTGCGACGATATTGGGACCAAAGTATGCTTTGCTTTGTAGCTCATCCATAGAGAAATGGTGTCATCGAACGTGCCAACTGGAAGATATTACAAGGCATAAAGAAACGTGTTTTGGATCACCTTAAGATGCGCTCGGGGGCTTGGGTAGATGAACTCTACTCCGTTCTATGGGCACTACGCACTACTTGCAGTCGAGCTACGGGTGAGACACCTTTCCATCTGGTATATGGCGTTGAAGCTGTATTACCTATGGAAATTCGTATTGGTTCTATTCGGGTAGATCAATTCGATCAGACTGATCAACTCAAAACAACGTACCCAAGATATAACCCTCCTCGAGGAAAAATGCGATCAGGCGCTGATAAAGTCAGCAATATATTTACAAGCTTTGCATAAATATCACAGTAAAAGGGTGCGCCCGCGTAGTCTTCATGTGGGTGACTTGGTTTTACGAAAAATACAAAACCAGTCTAACCGCAACAAATTCTCCCCTCAGTGGGAAGGCCCCTATACTGTAGTTTCAATAGCGCGACTAGGATCGGCTCGATTAGCAATGGAGGATGTGAGAATCTTGTCCAATACATGGAACATAGATCAATTACGCAAGTTCTACGTGTAAGTTTTCCAATTCTTTTATCCTTTTCAATTAGTATGATTTGATAAAAAAAATTGTGTGTACTTCCGATAATTCTCATATTTGTGCAAATTTATAGGATATTTTCCCCTCATTCATGCTCATTTTAGTCATAAAGATCATCAAATACTCAAATATATTTGTATTGGCTGTCGTTCGACCTCGACTGAGTGTTTTGTTTATCTTAATCACAGGTCGACGCAATTCGGGAAATTTTTGGCTGAATGGATGAGCTTCATCGACTGAATCTAGTGAAGGGACGATTCCGTACAGAAGTACGCGTCGTTATGGACGCGTAGGAGCTGACCGCGTCAAAATCGAAGTCTCCGGGAGTCTAGAGCAGGTAAACCTAACAGCTTAGGGCTTAATTGCAATACCCTAAAAACCCAAGCCCCTAATTGCAAATTGGCCAAGACACAAAAACTTCAAACCCTAGCCCGGAAGGATGCTATTGTAATTTCCTGAAAATCTGAGAGCCTTTTTTGCAAACAGCCAAAACACTAAAATGCCCTAGCCATCATTGTTGTTCCTTGGCTTGGCTTATCCCAAAAACCCCCACTGTTCTTCTCTCCCAACCCCGGCGAGCTTGCCGCCGGTGGTCAGGTCCACGCCGGCGGTAAGCCGCCGATCTCCTTCCCTATTGCTACCTCCCCCTTTCTTCCTCTTCTCCCCCTCCTGTGAGCCGCCGGTGCTCTCTCCCTTCATCTTCTCTCACCACAATTCGTCCTCCCCTCTCCCATTCGTCTTCATCACCGGCGAGCTCCCCATTTCCTTCCCTCCTCCTTCCTCTTTCTTTTTCCTATCCACTCTCCTTCCTCTCTGTTTCTTCCCTCTCTACTTCTCCACCTTCCACTTGTGCTGCCGCTCTCCAGCGCCACGCCGCCCTAGCCCACACACTCCACCACCATCGGATCGCGGCCTCCTTCACCAGATCTACGACCTCCTTCACCGAATCCTCCACCAGTCCAGCGCCGCGCCTCCACTCCCACACTACCACAGATCCCACTCGCCACCGCCTCTCGCACTCCACTGATCCGCCCGGATCCGCGCTACGCTGTGCCGCCACCTCCTGACGCCGGCGCATCGCCATAGCACCGCCACAGGGTCGCCGCCTCGCTGATCCACTGGACTGGCGCTGCCACCGATCCCGCACCACCACCTCTATTCCCCATCTCCCGCGCCGCTGATCTAACCTCCACGCCGCCGCCCGATCCACCATCTCGCTCCACAGCCCCTCACCGATCTCGTCACGCCGCCATTCCTGCGCCTCCCGAGCCGGATCAGCCGCGCTGCCACCACGACGATGCCACCGAGTCCCCAGTACATCCTCACCGCTCCTCTTCGACCTCGTCCTTGACGGCGACCTCGAGCTGCTCCAACTGACGGTGAGCTCAACCACTTCATCGACTCCACCGCTCCTCTCCGGCAACTTCGACCATTACGAGCTCCCTCCTCGACGACCACAGCGTCTTCAATGACCACGACCTTCTTCGACCTCCAGAGAGTACCACATCATCTTCAGCAAGCCACATTTTTGGTCAAACCCTTCTCACCCTCCTCAATTCTTGAATTCTAATGAATTGGATGTCTGTATGAAATTTGATTGTTTATAAATGTGAAGCATTGAAGGTCTTATTTCATATCTAATTGGAGAATTCTCAATTCAAGTAAATTGCTCTAAACTTGGCTGTTCATTCATGCATCATCTAAGTACAATTCTATCTCTAAAATTCTGTGTTGAATGATTACTTCAATTACCCAGTGAACTTGATATCTCTTTTGTCCCATGTGTTGAATTGAAATGCTTGTTGCTTGTTGTTCAATCCAGTTGACCTTCATGTTGCTCTGTTTGTCAGTTGACTGCATTCACTAGCTACAGGTTGTTTTGGTCATTTAATTTGATCAGTTCTAGGAGTTCCTTGTATATCTTGTTCTCCCCAGTATTTGTTTCTTAATGCCTTAGTTGCTGAGAAGTGTGCTTGTGAGGTAAGAACTGAGGTAGTCATGACCTGAATTTGGAACCTCGAGTCCTAGAGCTAAATTCCAATTATTCTTGAGTTGAAGTTCTTTTTGCACTAAATTGTATTATGTAAAATTCAATTGATAAAGAGAGAGGATTGGGGTAATTGAAGATAGATTCCAATTTATCTTCAATTCTTATGCATCTGTTGTGTGCTTCAGGTTGAAGAGCTTGCTTATCTTAAGTGTTGTGTGGTTGATTTGTGTCGAGGCTCATTGATGCGTTAGTATTTATTTTTGTACCATTGTTTCGTCGATTTGTGCAGTGATTAGTAATCAATAGACATATATGCCTTCTTCTGTTAGGCCTCTTCTCGATTATATTAAACATTGCACATATTTACGATCATTGTACAATTTTAAACTCTAATGGCGAGTCGCGAGATATCCACCTCTTTCTTTCTCTATTTTTCTTCTAACATTCTCTCTCTTTCTCTCGTCTGTTTTAGTTTCATTTTCCATTGATTTAGTTTAGTTTTATGCGTTTCGTTTCTCTAGTCCCTGAGGAAAGAACGACAGAATACTCGCCTTACTGCTCTGATCTCATTCTCTTGTGAGATGATCTAGGTCGGTATCAACTTCTCTTTGAATTATGTTATGGTTTATTTCTCTTTTGCCACACCCATACCGAGCTATACTTGGGGGCTGATTGCTGATGACCATCTTACTGTGATAACTTGGTTGGATTCGTTGGCCGATCTCATGGTCATATCTAGATAAGACATCCCTAAATAAGCTGTTTCTAAACGCACACGGGACTTACTGGCATGTTTCTGATCATTCGAGTGGCTGCCTGTTTGTAATAAGATCTAGTATTGTATTGAGATTAGTATCGCTACGATTAGACAATAGTATCTAAGTCGAGACATTTCTTTATAAATTGTTTCTAAATGTATAAGAAACTCACAAGATATTTCTAATCGTCATTACACCCATACTTTTCCTGAGACTATAATACTAAGTCTTCAGTATTTATGATCTCAGGAGGGGGCTATGAGAATATGGTCATAATATAAAATGAAATCAAGTACACCTTTTTTCAATGAAAACCTAAGGCATGCATTTGCATAGTATAAATGTACATTTACAGGTATTGTTAAAAACAAAAAAAAGAGGACCAGTGTTTATTACAAGGTATCATGGTAAGCCTAACTCTTTCAAGAGTTCTTCGATAAGAGGCTTGATTTCTTCGGATATGGCCTCGAACTGATCGTCCCTTTCAAACTCGGCATCTCCCAACACTGGACCCAAATTTAGATTTGGGCCATGATGAAGTCTCAACTTGCATAGAATGGCAGAGCCTACAGATCTTACATTGGTCTTCATTGCCTCTTCTTGCCATTTTGTGTCTTCAGGGAGATATTCGAAAAGTGACTCAGCTTGAGCCGTGACCAATATGGCTAACTCACTAAAGCTGGGGTCGTCCTTTTGAGATTCGACCACGTCAGCCTTGAGCAAAGTCGCCACCATCTTCAGCTTTTCGAAGATGACTGATTGAGCACTACTGTAGGATGAGATCATTGCCTTTAAGGTTCCATTCTCCTCACAGACGGTGTCAATCTTTCAACTTTGAAGCCCGATGGTCGCCTAAAGATCATTTGTCTCTTTTGAAATGAGGCTTGTTTGATCCTCTTGTACTACATGAACACGGTAATCGATTTAACAGCAGTTCATGCAACGAAATAATTCTTTTGGTCAGAAGTACACTTACAGGAAAGCCTTGACTGTGCCTCACGAAGTGCCTTCTCTAAAGTGGAAAATCTCGCGGCTGCAGACTCTTCCTGGCTTTCCCGATCAGCCATGCTCTTGTTCATAAAGGCATTTTCTCTGCGACAAGGAAGACAACGGTTATACTTAGATGAGAATTCAACTTGATATAAATAAGAGACATTACACTTACTGTTGTAGCCGGCTGATCTCCCATTGAGCGACCTCAATATGCTTCGCTAAAGCTTTCGACTTGGTCGCCACCCGAGTCAAATCCTGAAACACAGTAAGACATGGCTCCTGAGACTTGAACATTCCTAAGTTTTGCAAACTCAGAAATGATAAGAGAGTTTTGCTTACCTCTATAATATCGCTGAATGAATTTCTCTCAGGTTCAGCTAGAGGTTGAGCCTCAAGGCTTGCTTTTTCCTTGGCAACAAGGGCAGCAGATGATTTTTCTTGCTAATCCACCCCTGCGGTCAGGACCGCGGTTTCCATCCTCTGAGATTGGATGTCCGCTATTATCTTCTCCACAATGGCCTGAGAGGATGTCTCAGCCACGGGAGTTGGACCTGTCTCTCCCGCGACCTCTGCGGTAGTTAATGCACTGACGGTTGGTGAGGTCGCTGGGGCACAGAGTACAGGGTCCCTGCGCCTAAGTATCACCACTTAGAATATCTCTTGTTTGTAATAAAGAATTGACAAGAGGTGATATTCTTACTTTATACGAAACCCCGTCCAAGATTTGGGTTTCGAAGATGAGCTCTGGGGAGAAAGAAGCCCATTGGGTGTCCCTGTTGAAGTATCATCAACAGTTGTCCTTGTTTTCCTTCTCTTAAACAGGACAATGTCTTCTTCTCCCTGCAGGTTCACAATACGATTGGTATATGCAGGGAAGTGAAAATTCAAGGACTGTGAAGTTCTTACCACAGTAGTCCCTTCAATCATTGGTGGAGGGGTTATCAACCTTGGGGCTTCACAAGCCTTAGGATTGGGAGTCCTCCGTGACCGCAAGATCTTCTGCGGCCACGGGGTCTTGTGTCGCTGTTTCTATCCCCACCAAGAAGGGCAAGACCTCAGTGATAGTAGGAGAGGTGGACCTCTCTGGAATACTAATCTCTAGAGATTCCAAAGTCTTCCTCTTGCGACGGATGAGAGGAACTTCGTCTTCCTCATCCTCGCTCCCTCACCCTGTACGACTAAAAAGTAATTTCTACTCACACTTGGGGGTGCATGAGGCACAGAAAATCTTACCACAGTCTTTTTCGCGGTTGTGGTTTTCTTCTTTGAAGAAACACCTCCTAGGATCTTCTTAGGTTTTTCAGGAGCAGGCTCCTTCATCTTCTTCTTCGAAGAGGTTATCTTTACCCTCTTCACCGCTGACCCCCTAGAGGGTCTAGCGTCGTCGCCAGGACGCTTCATCCCGGTGATTCCCCCAGCAGCTGCATCGTTTTGGGCATACGGTTTGACGATCCAAATCAATACGCTATTTTGAACAAGTTCTGCAAAAAAGGTCATACCTTTCGATGTTCTTGTTTCAGATCGTCGCTGCTATTTATTAAGCTCTGAGGTCGGGGCGATCCCTGAGCTCCTCTGTTGCGGCATTATAAGACTGCAGTAGGCTGTTTGTCCGTCTCTCGATCTCGGACAACGATAAAACTACATCACAAAAGTACAAATTACTGGGTATACTATTCATCAGTAAAAATGTACGTTTTTTAGACCAAAGGACATACCTATATTATAATACAGGGTACCATCTACCATGGATTGTATTTCCCAGGCAAGGTGTTTCCTCTTCCGCAGGGGGCTCCCCCTATTCTTCACAAAATCGCGGATGATATCCCGTGCTGTTAGTCCTTGATGAACTAAATGAAGAATGGCCTGGGCCAGCTTCTTTAGCCCCGGATCAAGAGCAGGAACGGTGTCCATCTCATTGTTCTTCTTTGGTCGATTGTTCTCAAACCAGAGGTGGCTCTCCAATGGAGAGGTGCAGTAGAACCACTTGTGGTGCCACCAGTGCACCGAATCCCGCAGAGGAAGAAAAGGGTACTCTTTATTCTCCCTCAAGCGGAAGTAAATGCAGGTCGCGGCGTTGGTACTCTTTGACCACACCCAGAAGTAAAAGCGCCGAAAGAGCTCCACACTCGGCAGCACCCCGATAAAAGCCTCACACAAATGCTGGAAGATGACCAAGATCAGAATAGCATTTGGATGGAGATTCACCAGCTCCAGCCCGTAATGTGCAAAGACCTCTTGGAGAAATTTGCTATCCGGGAGTCGGAACCCGCATCGCAAGTATTCTTCGAAGATCACCAATTCATTCTCATGAACAACTGGGGATTCTTCGTTCTCCTCCGCCGGCCGCCAGTTGATCAGCAGTCACGGAGGAAGAATCTCTTCTCTCTCAAGTGCCACCAGACTCTCCTCATTGTGGTGGATGGATTGGCTTCAGGATGCCATTGCCGCTGAAGTTAGTGGAAAAGGCGACGGCTTTGGAGACGATGAGAGCAAGGTGTGCAAAAGAGGGTTTTGACTGTGAAATTTCTCTAGTAAGCTACCTCTTCATTTTATATGCCCGAGATGACTCCTCGCCAGGCGCATTATTTTAATGATTTCCCATAACGGATGTTGTTCTTCTTGGAACCCGTTATCAGTACCTTGTTGTGAATCTGAAGTAAAATGTATCTTTTACTAAAGATCATTTCATTTCACATTCGGGGGCTATGGTACAAATAATTATATGAGAAATATTTTGGGAAATTAATATCTATAGTACTATCGCAATCTCAAAAAATGATAATTCTTTTTTCAACACAGTAGTACAATACTATGTATGATTGCAATGCTATTATGTGGTCTCAGTACTATGTCTGATCACAGTACTATTTTTATTATGCATGGTCGCAATGCTATTCTGTGACTGCAATACTCTTTATGGCCTCAATGCTGTGCTGAGGCCTAAGTGCTGTCCTGAGTGGGTTTTTGGTTAGGAGACTAGGTACTTATGTATGTTTTAACGCAGAAGTATTTCTCCTGTTATCATTTTTCACACAGAGAACGTCATTTGGTGATTATCAGTTTTACATAATCATCTAAAGATTCAAGAATATAGGGAAAAGAAATTCTTTATTTCTTGCTGTCTTTACATACAAAAGGGATACAGGCGACCAAAGAATCGACCTGATCCGAAAGTAATTTACAGAGTTCTCCAAGGGACATATTGGCATCCGTGGGATTAACACTGGCCGCCCCAAGAAAACTAGCAATGGCTCTAAGCCTATCTACATCATCCCTCAGTAGAGGAGTGCTACTATTCCTTATCGTATCGGAGAGTTCTCGCTGTTGCCGAGCATAGTCTCTCTCCAATCGGAACTGGCACACCTCTTCGCGGGAGCCATCATAGCAATCTGCCAGGTGCAGAATGGCCGAAGACATATCCTCGGAACGCTTTTCCAGCGCATCTTTTTCTTCTTGGGGAGTTGTCCACAAGGCTACTCTCTCACCAAAAAGAGCCTGGATCTCATCAAGTTGATCACTGGGGGCTCCAGGGGCCCTTACCTCCTACACTTGTATGGGTCAGTTTTGTCAAGAAAACATAACCAGCAGAGAAAATGGAGGTGATTACCTGGGAAGCAGAGGAGAAAGCCAAGCTTTGGGGTGGATTTGGACACGGAAGTGTGAGACTTCCCCTAGAAAGTTGATCACCCGACAAAAGCTGAGAACCACCTGGTCGCAGGGGTGAGAGATTTCCCCCAGAAGCAGAATAGTTCAAAGGATTGTTGTGGATCTCCAAAGGTGGAGATGAAGATGCAACTGGATGGGTTGCTGGGGCCGAAGAGAGGGGTACTATGGCAACCCAGGTCTCAGTCTCCTTTAGCGTTTTTGATGTAGCTCCACTGGAGGATCCTTCATCATTTCTCAATCTCTTCTTAAGAGGAACTAGTTTCTTGAGCACCTGTAAAATCCAAAATGCATTGCTTTGGAAATGAGCAGATCACAAAAGGACTCATGTCAGAAGAGACTTACCTTCTGGAGATCTTGATCAAGTTCGGGTCTTATTTCTTTTTGTTCCTCATGATTCTCGATCTCAATAATGTTCTTGGAGTCTTGGTTCGCCATCAAGATGAGAACAGAAGAGGGAATGTGGAACAAGAGAAGGGAAATGGTTCTAAAAGACTTAGTCAAGTTTGCGAGTTTAAGAACTGAGAGGCTCCACTATTTATAGAGCCAGGAGGCGACGGTTCGTTTCCACACCCGTCTCGAGTTCTTAAAATGCACTTGCAGTTGCTGCCTTGATTAAATGAGTCAATAAATTCATCATTACCTGTCATGAAAACTTAGAGTTTTCTCGGAAAATAAACCGTCACACGGTAGAACAGTGCCAACTGAGGAAGTTGAAGCGTCAGGTTCACATAATTCGATGAAAACTAAAATTTGAAGTAAATAAGCCTCTTCATTTCTTCAAATTTGGGGGCTAGCTGATGAGGATTATCACCCGAGCTAGTTTGATTAACACATATCGAGTTCAAGTCAGGTTCGGATATGATGTGTGTCTATGTGTCTTAGTTGCTGCTATGGTTGCCAATGGACACAGAGTTAGTTTATGATCGCAGCCCTTGCGGGATCATGAGGCCGTAGACAGTGCGCGGTCAGAGGGTTGCTAACTATATGTTACCAAGGTAACCTGGGGGGTGTTCAAGTCTCTACTGAACACATTCTTAGGAATGAAGCAGTTTCTCCCACGTATGAAGACAACCGCTAGGAGGTTTAGTCTGTGAAGGAGATGTGTGCGGTTATAAAAACTACACCAGAGCAACCGTCCAGAACTGTTTCGCGTTGGCGCCTCTTTGTTCAGTATAGAAAGGTGGTAGATGCACGATGTAAGGGGCGGTTAACAAGCAAGACTACGAGTCGACAGGGCTTGAAGACTTAGGCATAGTTAGGTAGACAGAAATATAGAAGAGATCATCGCATGTGATAATCTCTTCTCCCTGTAAACTGTTTTACTCCTATAGTGAAATCACAACAGGCCATAGGGCTATTACTCTGTCGCACCCCGAAACTGGGACTACGACTACTCCTGTGGAGACCTAGCTTGCTGTAGCTAGTCCCATATATGCATACCTTTGACTTCCTAGGATAAGTCAAGCACAGGAGTATATTCACATTGCAGCAGAAAAACGTACAAAATATTTAAGCAGTGTGGCCTACTGGCCTTAATATTACATAAAGAGATTACAATACCTTCGCGGCATTTGAGGTTTAGTTAAAGCAAACTAAAAACTTCTACACAGCAGAAGATAGGTGTGCCCTCCACAATAAGAAGTTGACGGCAGAACAACACACATCAGGGCTCTGGCGGAACTGGCTCTCCTTCATCTGGGTCCAAGAAGTTCTCCACGCCTTCATCTCGATCATGGAATGCTCCATCTACTGATTTGTAGGTTGCAAGGGTGAGTACTTACGTACTCAACAAGTCATAGGTAAGAGTAGATCATATAGTAGTGTTGTTATGAATCTAGACTAGTCAAGAATTATGGATGTTTGTAAAATAATCTTTTCTTTCATATCTCATCTCATCTCATCTCATGGCAGCACTTTTCATAACATAGCATCGCTATTCATGTTCACTAAATTATAGCACTACCGCAACACGTCGACACACGACAGCCCACGGCAACACCCCTTATCATGAAAACACATGTCATTTGGGTAATCTTGATTTATCAAATTTTATTTAGAAAACATACTTGTGCCACACCCCATGGATTTAATCCACCGCAGCAGACTCCTATAAACCCGGGAGCTCGGAGTATTCGAATACGTTTTTAACTCTGCAGAGAGGTACCACTTTCATGCCCTTCCTATCAAAATGATTGGACCCCTAGCTCACTTCATACTGTGAGTGGCAAGGTGGAGATAACAAGAACTTTTGTCATGTTTCACACACAATTCACCCCCGACCCTGTAGATCTCTCGCGAAGCACAGTTGTGGTGGGTTGTACCCAAACCCCCACCCCAAATGCCTCTTCCCTTTACTGGGTCAGTGTGCAATCACATTCAGTGATATGTGTAGGAGCCGCACTCCGTGTAAAATCGTGCATCACTTCCCATCTCATGCAGGGGTTTCATGTGCGATCCGCATAAGTACTTGTTCAGGCCTGTCCCATACCAGGCTTGCGGTTAGCACGTGTTTCATGCCACTTGTCGTGGTATTGCGAATACCCCGGCAGGTTTTGAGAACGATCCTAGTGAAGATTACGCGGTGCGGGTTGACCGGATGACCGGTCCTCCCCCGCCGGACAAGCACAAGAAATGACACGGATTTATACAGGTTCGGGTCCCGGTGGGGGCCCTAGTCCTGTCGGTGCGCTCCCGACCGGAGTTGGCTGGGGAGGCTCTCTCCGGGGGAGAGGCTTCCGGAGCACACCTGTTAGTTTTTTAGCTATTCCAACAAATGAATTCCTCTCTTACAACTTAGGGGTACAAGGGCTATTTATAGCCCCAAAAAGAAGCAAAAAGCCTAAACTACCCCGGAAGCCACCGTTGGATTGAAGGGTAAGAACGTCCTTCTCCCGGTCAAACGTCCTGGATCCTTGACAGGTGGTCGTTGATTCCCGAGGCGCTCCTCGCGTGACCTGCACGTGATAAATCAACTCGAGACTTTACCTTTAGAAGGGCGATGAGGCCCGGGACATGCGCCAGAGGCCAAGTCTCCGGACCAGAGGTGGCTCCCGGGACAAGCGCCGGAGGACGGGTCCCGGGAGGCAAAAGGCGGCGCCCGGGACCGGCGCCGGAGGCCAGGTCCCGGGGTCAAAAGGCGGCGCCCGGGACCGGCGCCGGAGGCCAGGTCCCGGGGGTCAAAAGGCGGCGCCCAGGGAGGTGCCGGAGGCCATGTCCCCGGGCAAATGGCGGCGCCCGGGACGGCACCGGAGGCCTGGTCCCGGGAACCAAATGGCGGCACCCAGGACGGCGCCGGAGGCCTGGTCCCGGGAGCCAAAAGGCAGCGCCCGGGGAGAGGCCGGAGGCCACGTCCCCGGGCAAATGGCGGCGCCCGAGACAGCGCCGGAGGCCAGGTCCCAGGAGCCAAATGGCGGCGCCCGGGACGGCGCCGGAGGCCTGGTCCCGGGAGCCAAAAGGCGGCGCCCGGGGAGAGGCCGGAGGCCACGTCCCCGGGCAAATGGCGACGCTCGGGACGGCGCCGGAGGCCAGGTCCCGGGAGCCAAATGGCGGCGCCCGGGACGGCGCCGGAGGCCTGGTCCCTGGAGCCAAAAGGCGGCGCCTGGGGAGGCCCCGGAGGCCGAGTCCCCGGGCCAATGTGACACGACTTACCTGGAGTTAGCGCCGCGGAGATTTCCCCGAATAGCAGCCCCCCATGCCCCCCGGGGATGATGCTCGAGTCCCCGGTGGGTATGGTACACGTCACCGGGAAAATCTCCGGACCAAGTCACCGGAGCCGCAACGCTTCGGTTTTCGTGCCGGACGCTTATGGCCGCGCCGTTTCGTCATAAATGCGCTCGCGGTTCGAACCGGCGCCTCGATTCGAGCGCCCGTCCCTTCGTTTCCCGCGCACGGTTTGAACTTCAACGGTCCAGATTGCTCCGCGGGGTGCCACGTGGCGCCCATCTAGACCACGTCTTGTCCCTATAAATAGGGCCTTGGGGGGCCCGGAAGTTCATTCCAAAATTTCACAGCCTTAGCGATTTTTGCTCTCCCGGTAGCTCTCCCCGATAGCTAGCGCCCGGTAGCGAGCGTCCGGTGCCTTTAGCCGTAGCCTCCTGAAAAGTTAACCACCGAAAAAACAAACCTGATGGCACCGAAAGGTCGAGCGAAGACGACCGAGGTGCCCCCGGAGGAAGTCACTCCGGACTTTCTCTGGGCGTCCGAGTTTACGGCCGAGGACGCCGAGTCCATGGTCGAGCGCGGCGTCGTCGCGGACGGGGACATCCAAGTCTCCGTGAAGAAAGACGGAGCCCCCCGCCCCAAGCCCGGAGAGGTCGTGGCCTTCGAGGCCTTACTGGAGGCGGGGCTCCGGCTCCCGGTGCATCCCATGCTCCGGGAGTTTCTGAAGGAGTACGGGCTGGCGCTCAACCACCTCACGCCGAACGCCCTCGTCCGGATGGGCATCTTCATCTGGATTTTCGAGACGGCAACCAGGAGGGAGCCCACGCTACGCGTCTTCCGGTACTTTTACGAGCCGGCGGCGCAGAGCTCCCACCTGGTGAAGGGGGGACCCAAGTCCCCCTTCGGCTCGGTGATGGTGCAGATGCTGCCGTCCCGGGTGGCCGACTACCCGGCGGCAGCCTCCCGGGACGATTGGGGCGATTGGATCCGGAGGTTGTTCTACCTCCGGGTCCGGGACGACGGGATGACGTACGCCCCGGAGCTCGCCTCCTACAGCAGGTCCTCCGCGCCGAAGCCTCCGGTGTGGACGGACGAGGAGCTCGAGCTCCTCGGCAAGGTGATCATCTCCTGGAAGGCCCGCTCTATGCGGGACGCCGCCGAGGAGATGATGCTCCTCCGGATCTCCCCGTTCCCAGGCGGGAAGAGGGGGATCGGCATGGGCCCCGAGCAGCGGCCCCCGGTCAAACCGGTGACGCGACGTAAGCTCCGGGAACCTGCTGCATTATATTTACGAATTTTTGAAATTTGACTAACTCTTTACCTCTTGTAGTCTGGCCGTACCCGGCGGCGCGGGAGAAGGCGGAGAACCTCGTGGGGAGGTACTTCGCCGACGAGCACGAGCGCGTCGTGCACCTCGTGGGGGAGGGCCCTCCCCGGAACCTGGTGGCTGAGTCCTACGGGCTGAAGCTCCCGGTGAGGAAGCCCCTCCCCACCCCCGGATCACACAAGCGGGGGAAGGAGACGGCCGGGGGCTCTGAGCCTAAGAAGGCTAGAGTCCAAAAGACCCCCGGCCCATCGACGACGCCGGCGGCCACTCCGGCGAAGCCCCGGGACGGGACTCCCGGGACCGAGCGCGCCCCGGCGCCGGCACGGAAGGAGACAACACCCCCTCCCCTGAAGAGCCCCGTTGAGGCTCGGGGGAAGGAACCGGCCGCGGACGGGGCGGCCTCCGACTCGGCGAACTACGCCCCGTCACCGCCATCGGTGGCGGCCCCGCCACCACCCCCGGCCCCCTTGGAGCCAGAGAAACTGGAGGTGAGGTTCGCGGAGGCCTCGCCTCCGCGGATGGAATGGCCCGTGAACGAGGGGGAGCCCCTCGGTCTACGAGGTCCCGCCGGAAGTGGGGGCCCCGGGGGCCCTCCCGCCAGGAAAGGGGAAGGGTTTGATGGTCCCCACCCTGGCGAGGGACCCCTTCCGGGACTTCCTCGGCCACTTCCTCGGGGGGCACCTCCGTAACGAGGACTGACGACGACCGCCACCCCGACCGAGGTCATGCTGGGCGCCCGGGTCCGGGAGCGCGTTACCGGCCGCATCGGGACAAGCACCGGGCGGGAGACCCCCCTGCTTTCCGCAGGGGAGGTCGAACGTTACGCGGAAGGCCTGCAGACCCCGAAGGTCCAGGCCTTCGTCGCGGGGGGAACGCTCCACGATCGCTTCGCGGAGCTTCGGTCCGTCCAAGCCCAGGTATTCACCCGAAGCGGTTGCCGCTTTCCTTTGGCTCCTACAATTGAATATTTTTCAAACTCTGGAATTTATAGGGGACGGCGATTACCTGGGGCGTCGAGCAGTGCGTCATCCGGCTGCTCAAGGACGTGGAGGACAGGGCCGCCTCCTTCCTGGGCCAGCGGGACAAAGCTCTCCAGGAGCTGGCCCAGGTCCGGGCCCAAGTTCACGTCTCGGAGGCAGTGAATGGCCGCCTCCGAGAGGAGGCGAAGGCGAGGAGGGAGGCCTTCCAGGAGCTCGAGGAATCGAGCGTCCGGGCGGTGGCGGATGCGGGCCGCTCCGTCCGTTCGGCCCTCGAGAGCCTTGGCGTAAGCCTAGGCTCCGGGAGCAGCTCGGAGGTGCCCCCGGCGACCCTCGAGGAGGCCGTGCGTTTTCTCAATACGCAAGTCTCCGTCATCCCGGAGGCGGCTGACGCCCGGGCTCGGGGCCGGGCGATTCCCGTTGTTGCGGCCGGGCCGGGCTCGTCGAGCACCAGGGAGTGGGCGCCCGGGCGATCGGGGGCCGTATCCCACGGAGCTTCCCCGAGTTCTTCGAGCCTTCACGCCGGGAGGTGGAGCAGCTCGCTGGGGGCTTCTACGACTGGATCATCCGGACGAGATTCCCGGTACCGGTGCCTCCGGCGGTGGACACTCCGGCCCCGGCCTCGGAGGAAACCCCCCGGGGGGAGGACGCCAATGAACATGTATGAGCCTCCCCCCGGGTCTTAGTTAGGGCCCTTTTATTTTCTTAGGACTTTTGATCCCGGTAGCTTCTTAGAAGAAGCCCCGGACACTTGTACAAAAACATTTTGAATGCAATGGAGTTAGAATTTTTTCTGTCTTTGAATTGAATGCATTGTTACCAGGGTTCCCGGGAGGTTGCTCCCGGGCGAAGGTCCGGGAGGGGCTCCCCGGGGGACGCCCAAGCGGCTTTAATCTTGCTAAGCCTTGTCTCTGGGAAGCGCGGCGGGGACAGCATCCGGGAGCCGATCCGGTTGAGGTGGCGTCCGGAGTGGCACTTGGACAACTTTGACAATCATCGCGCCGAATTGTCCCCTCCGCGACCGGGGTTCCGAATGATACCTCCCCTCCGGATACTCCCACCGGTGGGATACGAGTTCTGGCCCGAAGATGTGCTCCTGGACGCTCGGCGCCGCGTGCGAGCATTGTACCGGGACTTGACCCGGGAGCTAGCGGAGAGCCTCCGAGAGTATTAGGCGTAGGAGCCTTAGGACGTAGAGGATCCCCCGGGTTAGAACCCGGGTTGTATCATTTTCGAAGCCCACCGGAGGGGGAAGATGTCCTCCGGGTTTGACAATCAATAAAGCTGTTTGTTTACTTCTCTTGTTGTTTTTTCACTTTTTCTTCTTGGATGGTCCGGACGACTCCTTTTCTCAGAAATAAGCTAAGTTTGCTCGTAGGCGGTGCGGTCGACACCCGGGGGTTCCTTATCCCCCCCCCCCCCCCCGCCCACAGCAGGCCGGAGGGTAGCTCCGCGCGCTGTGGGGGTAACAAGCCCCCGGGGTGGGCATGACCTGTAGCATAGGAATTTTTCTAAGTTAGAAAAAATTTAGAACGAGGTTTCTTGGGAAAAGACCTTCCGGGAGACAATCGTCCGGTCGCCGTGAGGACGAGGAGCCGGGAATAAGGCCTCTTGTGGGAGAAACATCCCAGAAAGACCCGATGAGATTTCCGGAGTCGAGCTTCCTGGGAGACAATCGTCCGGTCGCCGTGAGAATGGGGTGCCGGGAATAGGGTCTCCGGGAAGGAAATGTCCGAGAAATCCATAACTTTGCCGGGAGACAGTCGTCCGGTGGCCGTGAAAACGGGGAGCCGGGAATAGGGTCTCCGGGAGGCATTCATCCGGTCGCCGTGAGAACGGGGAGCCGGGAATAAGGTCGCCGGGGACCAAATATCCAAGAATGCCATAAGACGTCCCACTGGGGAGAGCGTCGAACGTCGACTCCCGTAGGAGGAAGATAGATCCAAGAAGGCCATTAGACATCCCACTGGGGAGAGCGTCTACTCCCGGAGGAAGAAGTGCCCGAAACGGGTCTTGAGTGTTTGGGCAGGGGACTAGTCTCCCAAAGTGACTCGTTACCGCGGCCGCTGGGGACCGGGTTGCCGCTTACACCCTCAGTCCACGAGGGCTGATCGTAAGCCGCCCTACAGGAGGGACTTGCTGGGTCTGGGCCCACTTCCTCGCGGGGAGTCATCCTCACGGGGAGGGCTTCCTCACGGGGAGGGCATCCTCGCTGGGAGGGCGTCCTCGCGGGGAGGGCATCGCCATCAGGGGCGGTAATGAGAAGAACCTGCAATGAGACAATTGAAGAGCAAGACCTATATATTGCTAACAAAATTAAGTACAGTGCCTCCCCCTGCGAAGTCGCGAAAGGGGAGGAAAATACAGTGTCCCTCCTCCCCCTCCGGCGCGATCGCTCCGGGGGAGGGGACAGGCCCGTAAGGCTAAACATAGAACTTGCGAAGTAAACGCAAGTTCCACTTGTGCTTCAGCTCCTGCTCTTGAAGGTTGGAGAGCTTATAAGCCCCGAGCCCAGGACCGCGGAGATCCTGTAGGGGCCCTCCCACTTGGGGGAGAGCTTCCCCTGGGCTTGGGGGTCTGTGACGCGCTTGAGGACAAGGTCCCCGAGGCTGAAAGCTCTCTCACGCACGCGCTGGTTGTACGCGCGCGCCATCTCTTGCTCGTAGATGGCATGGCGGAGGAGCGCTTGGTCGCATTCCTCCTCCACGAGGTCGATTTCCAGGCGCTGGTTGGCCTCATTGGCCTGGTACGCTGCGGGCGTGGCTCCCTGCAGGAGCTCGACCCGCAGTGACCGGAAGCCGATCTCCGGGGGGAGGACTGCCTCCGCCCCGTAGACCAGGGAGAAGGTAGTACGCCCCGTCGCCTGGGATGGTGTGCATGGAGCAGAGGATGCTAGGAAGCTCCTCTACCATTGCACCCCGCTTAGAAGCGGTTTGCTCGAGTCTCCGGCGCAATCCCTGTAGGATCACGCCGTTGACCCTCTCGACAGCCCCATTACTCTGGGGATGGGCCACTGAGGCGAAGTGAATGACGAGCCCCAGGCCTTCGCAGAATTCCCGGAAATAAGCCGAGTCGAATTGGGTCCCGTTGTCCACGGTGATTTCCCGGGGGACACCAAAACGACATACGACATTTTTCCAGAAAAACCGCTGCATGGCCCGGGACGTGATGCTGGCCAAAGGCTCCGCCTCAACCCACTTTGTAAAATAGTCGACCGTGACTACCACATACTTGTATCCTCCGGGCGCTGGGGGGAAGGGCCCTAAGAGGTCCATCCCCAAGCGCACGAAGGGCCAAGTGATGGGGATTGTCTGCAGCGCTATAGGGGGGAGGTTCGAGCCCTTGGCCATCTTCTGGCATGCTTCGCACGCGGAGACAAGGTCTCGCATGTCGCTCATGACCGTGGGCCGGTAGAAACCCTGCCGGAGGGCCTTGGCCGTGATGGCACGAGGGGCTAGGTGAGAACCACAGCTTCCCACGTGGATTTCTTCGAGAAGTTGAAGCCCTTCCGGCCGGGGGAGGCAACGCAGGAGGGCGGAAGCCCCTCGCTTGTAGAGCCTCCCCTCCAACAGGAGATATGCCCGGGCTTTAGCCCGGAGGCGTTTAGCCTCGGTCTCACTAGGAGGGTCCCCCTCCCCCTTGATGAAGGAGATGAGGGGGTCCATCCAAGACGGAGTCCGGGTGATCTCGGCGACCTCCGGGACATGAGGCTCGTCGCCTGTGTCCGGGGAGGCCACCGAGGGCTTCGTGATGATTTCCAGAAAAGCCCCCTTGGGGAGCGATTCCCGGGCGCTTGCCGCCCTGGCCAAAGCGTCGGCCCGGTCATTGTCCCTCCGCGGGATATGCCGGGCCTCGCCGTCGAAATGCCTCTCCATCTTTCGCACTTCCTGCAAATAAAGACTTAAGTTTGCGTCATGGCACAGGTAAGACTTGTCCATTTGGAAAACTACAAGCTAAGAATCTCCCTTGACTAGGAGGCGCTGGATCCCTAGGGAGCGTGCAAGGCGCATCCCGAGGAGCAAAGCCTCGTATTCGGCGACGTTGTTGGTTGCGGGGAACTCGAGCCGCGCAGCGTACTAGAGTTCCTTCCCCTCGGGGCTCCGGAGGACTACTCCCGCACCGGCCCCGGCGAGACACAGCGACCCATCGAACATGAGGGTCCAATGATCACTGCGTCGGGGCGGCACAGGGAGGTTTTCGTCCCCGGATCCAGAGGCAGGAGTCCACTCTACTACTTGATGGCGGAGTGGCCGGTAAGGGTCAGGGAGAAGGGGGCGAGCTCGGCCCCCTACTTCCCGATCCGGCCGGTGGCTTCTTTGTTCCGCAGTACCTCCCCCAGCGGAGGGATGACGGGACGGTGATGGGGTGCCCCAGGAAGTAATGCCGAAGCTTCTGGGCGTAGCAGATTTTCTCCATCTCCGTGTACCGAGTTTTGGCCCCTTGGAGGGCCTCACTCACGTAGTACACGGGACGCTGCTGCCCCCCTTTCTCCTTCACCAAGACCGCGCTGACGGCGACGGGGGTCGCGGCCAGGTAGAGGAGCAGGGGCTCTTCTGGAGACGGACTCATGAGCATTGGAGGGCTCGTGAGGTACTTCTTGAGGTCGTTGAAGGCTTCCTAGGCCTTGGGGGTCCAGCGGAAACCCTCGAGCCCTCAGAGGATCTTGAAGAACTGGAGGCCCCGCTCCCCCGACCGGTAGACGAAGCAGCTTAGCGCGGCTAGGCGGCCGGAGAGCCGCTGGACATCCTTGACGGAGCGCGGCGGGGGCATATCTAGGAAAGCCCGGATCTTCTCGGGGTTTGCCTCAATGCCCCGCTGGGACACGAGGAAACCTAGGAGTTTCCCCCGTGCACCCCGAAGGCGCACTTCTCCGGGTTGAGTTTGAGCCCGAACGCGCGGAGGTTGCAGAAGGTTTCGGCCAGGTCGTCGATGTGGGAGGCTGCGCGGGGACTCTTGACGACCGCGTCGTCTACGTAGACTTCGACGTTGCGGCCGACTTGATCTTTTAAAACCAGCGTCATGAGGCGCTGGAAGGTCGCCCCTGCGTTCTTGAGCCCGAAGGGCATATGGACGTAGCAGAAGGTTCCGAGGGGAGTTATGAAACTCGTCTTTTCCTCGTCCCCTTCCGCCATCCGGACTTGATGGTAGCCCGAGTAGGCGTCTAGGAAGCTCATGAGCTTGCACCCCGTAGTGGAGTCGACGAGCTGATCAATCCGCGGGAGCGAGAAGTTGTCTTTGGGGCAGGCGCGGTTAAGGTCGGTGAGGTCCACGCACATCCGCCACCTGCCGGTTGACTTCTTGACGAGGACGGGGTTCGTGAGCCACTCGGGGTGCAGGACCTCCCGAATGAACCCCGCCTCTCGGAGCCGGGTGATCTCCACCTTGATTGCTTCTTGGCGCTCGAGGGAGAGTTTCCGCAGCTTCTGTTTGATCGGGGGATGACCGGGGGTGTAACACCCTGAGTTAGGGGTGAAAATTTCCTTTTTCATCAATAGCATGCATGCATGTATCTGTAGTAATAGCCAGATCAGTATCTATCCTAAGCCCTAAAATCTCCAAAATCTATCCTGTGACCTCAAATCAAGATCAGATTGTTCAGATGTGATCTATCAGTTACTCTGAACTTAAAAGCCTTCAGAACCTAGATCCAATTCTATCTCTAAATTCCAGATTTATCCACTTCTTCTGTTTTCAAAAACAGAAATACCTTATATTACCCAAATACCCTAAGTTTCAGAAATCCAGATTTAATCAAAATCTTGACCAAGTTCAGACCAGATTATTCCTGGAATATGATCGTGGGTATGTCAATACCTTAATATAAAAAGTTGACAGCCAGATTCTATCATCCAGACTCTTTTCACAAATCAGTCCAAGAGTTATCGCAAATTAGTCCTTATCTGATATCTGAAAACCCAAAAAGGCTAAAATCTCCAGATTAACTCCAAATTCAGAATTTCTTTGGCAAATCTTCTCAAAATGCTATTTGCCACAAGTCTCTCTTCTGTGCAGATATCAAAATCGAACCCTAAATGCCAGAATTCGAAATCGACAAAACTTAAATCTTATTTTACCCTAAATTACCCTATTTTCAGTTTGTATCGAAAACTATTCAAATGTGTCAAACCTTACCAACCATCTTTGCCAAATACCTTGTTGAATATAATTTACCAGATTAGTGAAATCAATTTCAGTTTAAACCTTCCAAATCTCCAGATTTACATTTCAGTCCAAATGTGAAAATCAAATATTGCAAATCAGCCCAATTTCGACCAGGCCAACTGCTGTACACGACCAGAAGCCTCGCCGTGGTTTCCTTGCACCGTGCACGCTCGCCGCCGGCCAAGCTTCACCGCACTTGTGACCATGCATGCCAGTGCGCACGTGTCCTCGCTCCAACCAGCGCCGTGGCAAGGTGGCTGCTACGTCGACGACCAGTGCCTGCTCCCGCGCGCGATCAACGGCTTTTGTCAGCAATTCATCGCCACGTAGCTTCGCCGCGCCAGTACTTGTCGCCACCGCTTGCTACAAGCTTTGCCAGGTCCCGATGAGGCGACATTGTGATCAGTTGAAAGCTTGTCGCCGTCGCATCACCGCTCTTGCTGTTTCTTCGCCGCTACTGCTCCAGCACGCAAACAATCTCATCACAGCAGCAAATCACTTCATTGTTCCCCTTCGCCATCTTCACCTGACCTATTTAAGCACTCCTGTGTGCAGCAGCTTCTCCACACATCACCAGGACTTAACCAATTTCCAAATTTCCTCGCTGCAGTCGTCTTCTCCGGCGAGTCCAGCAAGAGGCTTCACGGTGCCAGCTCATTCCACATCATCTCCTGCCAAATTAAAGCCATTAGTGAGTTCATCTACTCATCCTCTCTGTGTAGTACTGTCTAATTGCTCTCCGGTGGACTCTAACGCCGGTGAGCGCCGGAGTTGCTAAATGCCCTGTTCCGGCAATGTAGCTCGAATTACTTCAAATTAGCTTTCGTATCTGTAATTATAATTTATCAGTAAGCCAAATCAAGCAAGCCTGTGAAGTTGGATTTCGGATTTAAGCAAGAATCGAAGCTTTTCCCCAATTTTGAACTTCTCCAGAAACCGGCGATCGTCGCCAGGCTTCTCTAGTGATCCTCCGGCCCATCTAATTGTACCAGAAGCTTCCTTATACCTCCTAGATGCTCTCCAAGCAAGGAATTAAGTTCTTGTTGCCTATAGCAAAAACCCCCAACTGGCAGTGCTTCGTCTCCGGCGCCGATGACCGGAAAAGTGTTCCCGGCCGTTTCAGCCCAAATCACCTTGTCATTTAGATGTGCCTTAGCCTCCTGAGCATTTTTGTCTTCTAGCCCGACACCTAAATCAGCCTAGATTGGAAGTTATAGCTTTGCCAAGTTTTTGTCCAGAACTGCTCCAGTGCAGCCAGTTCATCTCTGTTCATCATCAAATTTCTTTCTTTCCAGCCATTTCTTGCCCTAGATCCTGTTGACTTAATTGTTCTTGTTACTCAAGCCTACCTCCCAGACAAAGTGGTGCATCATTTAGAGCTCCAGATCAAAAGTTATGCTAAGCCCTAGTTTTTGGCATTGTCAGCTCTATGCCAGAGCTTGTCAGCCAGTGGCATTGACCTTGTTTACGCACTTCTGGTTGTGCAATTTGAAATCCACTTTGTCCACTGAATTTGTAGAGTTGTGATCTACATTTTCTTCTACTACCACAACTTGAGATAAGCATCCTAGCTTTTCTTAAAGCTATGTCCAAGCCTTGATCCGAATGTCAATCTGTTGACATTCGCTGTTTTGATTAAACCAGCCACAAAATTGTTATCCCTATTGCAATCCTAAAACCCTAAGATTATCTAATCACCATCCTTAGCCCAAATTCCTTGAAACCCTAGATCTCAATTCAGTTCAGTTTGCAGTTCAAATTATCTCCAGTATAGTTCAATCATGCTTGTTGAGCATTTCTGCATATAAGTCATAAAACATTTTAAGTAATCATTGTGTGTTTGTTTGTCGTCGAGCAGATTCAGAAGCTGACTTTGAAGATTTTGCTGTTGACCCGTCATCGACTGCTGTATTTTACGACGCGGAAGGCAAGTCATATCCTTGGTCATCTTGAACCTATATTTTAAATGTTGCTAAAACATAACCTTGAATATAGGCAATATTGCATGTGAAAGATTGAGAATGATTGATTTATGAATTGGCAGTACTAGACTGGTTATCTGTGAAATGTGAAATAAACAAGTTTTGAGCCATGAACTATTATATGTATTTATATACTTATATTCATGAAATAAAACCCCTAGCCGTGACCAGAAAAATGGTATGGATGGCTGTAGCACTGGAGGTGCTAGACTGCAAAGGAATGCAGGCACTGAAGGTGCAGGGTTGTGGATGGTCTGGTCACTGGCATATAAGGACTAGAACCTTGTGTTGTGCGTCTAGTGGCATGAACAACGTGCTAACCGCAAGCCTGGCATGGGACAGGCCTGAACAAGTAATTATGTGGATCGCACATGAAATCCCTGCATGAGATGTGTAGTGATGCACGATAAACACGGAGCACGACTCCCACACATATCACTGAAGGTGATCAAGCACGCTGACCCAGTAATGGGAATAAGCAAAGGGGTGGAGGTTTGGATACAACCTGCCACAACTGTGTCTCGCTGAGAGCCACAGGGTCGGGGGTGAATTATGAGTAAAACATAACAAAATTTCTTGTTATTTCCACCTTGCCGCTCACAGTATGAAGTGAGTCAGGGGTCCAATCATTTTGTTATGATAGGAAAGGTTTGAAAGTGGAATATCTTGCGGGTAAATTGGTACCTCTCTCCAGAGTTAAAAATGTATTCGAATACTCTGAGCTCCCGGGTTTTTAGGAGTCTGCTGCGGTGGATTAAATCCACGGGGTGTGACACAAGTACTATTTTCTAAATAAAATATGTTTTAATCAAGATTACCCAAATGACATGTGTTGTCATGATAAGGAGTGCTGCCGTGGGCTGTCGTGTGTCGACGTGTCGCGGTAGTGCTATAATCTAGTGAACATAAATGATGATGTTATATTAAGAAAAGTGCTGCCATAAGATGAGATGAGAAAGGAAAAGATTATTTTACAAATATCCATAATTCTTGACTAGTATAGTTTCATATCATCACTACTATATGTATCTACTCTTAATTATGACTTGCTGAGTACGTAAGTGCTCACCCTTGCAACATTCAACTCATTAGATGGAGCCTACCTTGATCAAGATGATGGCACGGAGTACTTCGTGGATCCAGAAGGAGGAGAATTAGTTCCGCCAGAACCCTGAAGTGTGTTGTTCTGCCGTCAACTTCTTTTGTGGGAGGGTCACCTATCTTCTGCTGCGTAGTTAAATATTTTGCTAAACCCTGAATGCCTTGTAGGCATTGTAATCCTCTTTTTGTAATATTAAGGCCAGCAGGCCACACTGCTTAATATTTTGTGAGTACTCTGTTGCAATGTAATATACTCCTGTGTTTGACTCATCCTGGGAAGTCAAAGGTTTGTGGTTTGGGACTAGCTGCAGCGAGCTAGGTCTCTACAGGAGTAGTCGTTGTCCCAGTTTCGGGGCGCAACAGGGGGCCACTGCGAGCTTGTGCTCAATGACCTCCCGGGCGACGCCCCACATGTCCGAAGGCTTCCACGCAAAAACATCGGAGTTTTCGCGCAGAAAGGCCGCAAGTTGCGTTGCATGCTCCTCGGGGAGCTCCGCCCCGACCCGGACGGTTTTGTCTTCGTCGCCTGGGGACAGCAGGACCTTCCGGAGGCCCCCTTCCGGACGCGGCTTGAGGGGCCTTCCGGGCGGTGGCGCAGCGACGTCTAGTTCCGGGGGAGAAGCCTCCCCCCCGGGAGTCTTTATGAGGTTGATGTAGGATCAAGGATGCCGACTAGAGGGGGGGTGAATAGGAGGCTTTTAAAATTTCTTTTCAATTAAGCAATTTTAAAGAATAATTGAGAGACCTAAATTATACAATGAGGCTTAAAAGGAATTTAATCAACTAGTTGCATTCAATCAAATGAACTATTCAATAAGACATGCAACAATGGTAAATATAGCAATTGTGTCAAGATGAATGTAAAGCAAATATGAAATACGCAATTTGACACAATATTTTTACCGAGGTCTCGGAGACTCGCCTGGTCTCCCCTACTCCTCGTTGAAGCGCTCACTCGGAGCCTCGCTTCTATATCCACGAAGGATATCTCACTAGGGTTGCTCCTTCTCCACACCGGATAGGCGAGCACCACACCTTTCACAATCTTTTACCGGCCTCTCCGACAAACTTCAATTGGAGAGATCTCGGCTCTCCTCTGGCACCGTCTAGGCGAAGGCGATCGCCAAGAGTAACAAGCCGGATGCACTTTCACTTGAATCAACCACGTGCTAGAAGCTCAATGATGCAAATGAGATGCTCAACACTCTAGCACTAGCAATCTAATGGAGATGAAGTGCACTAAACACTCACACAATCTCCCTCAAGCTCTCTCTCAAATCTACTCAAGATTTGGACTCAATTCTAGCCTCTAAATGCAATAACACATATGCAACTCAATTGACTAGGTTTTCAGCTGAAGAATGAAGTCTTTGAGCACCCAAAAATGAAGCCAAACACGAAGTATTTATAGCCTCAACGAAAAACTAGCCGTTTGCAAGAAACCGGGCCAAAAGTTGTACAGGCCGGACATTGTCCGGCCACTTCAGACACTGTCCGGCCAGTACAAAAATTTCAGCCGTTACAAATGTGTCAGTGACCGTTGGGCAAAATTTGTGAAGGCTGGACGGATACCATTTGTCCGAACAAAACGTCCAGACAAATGGATATGTCTCTGTTAACTCTCGGCTCAAAAAACTTGTACAGGCCGGACAATGTCCGGCCATTTCGGACAAAGTCCGCCCATAACGGACAAATGCCCCGGACAGATGCATTTGTCTCTGTTTCATTTTTCGGCTCAAAAAATTTGTACAGGCCGTCCGGCCATTTCGGACACTGTCCGGCCACTTCGGACAGATAGCCCCGGACGGATGCATTTGTCCGGCCACTGCACACTGACAGTAAAACATGTATAACTTTTGATCCAGAGATCCGATTGAGGTGATGTTTGGCTTGTTAGAAAGATAACTCAGAGCTCTACAATTTTGTCAACAGGACCAAGACCTAGAAAGGTCTAGAAACTTCTAGAAAGCTCAGAAACTTTCCTGCTATCAAAATGTTCAAGCCAAAATCATCTCAAATGCAATTTTAAAGTATTTGCACATACGGATTTGCCGTTTTCTCGCGGATGTGATTTGTGTCACTTAGCAACGACCACGACCACACAGATCTTGACATCCGATCGAAAACAGGTGGTCGATATGGTTTGGTCGAGCGTACGCAAGCGAGTCGAAGACTGGTACGACCAGTCCGAACTCCTACGACCATGTCCAAACCCTAAACAGAAAGTCGCCAAACAAGCGACACGACCACGACCACGTATCAACACTGATACGATCAGAACATGCAAATACGACCACGACCAGCTGTAGATAAATAAACCAATTTAAACAGCTGGCGATCACGACTAAGTGCAGTTTTCAAAACATTTAATCTAATACACATGAACTACACTTAGACTCACTAACAATGCAAGACACTAGTGCAAGATGATATGAATGCATCTGAGCTTCCGCACTAGATAGATTCAAGCTACTAGTTTCCGACCCCTCTTAATAGTACGGTCAAACTAGTAAAAACAAACCTATCAACCCGGTTTGTCTCCAAACACCGAGACCGGTAAAACCCTAAGAAAACAATCCTTAATCTTGGATTTTACCTTAGGTGAAGTTCGACCTTGTGAAGTTCGACCGCTCGACGCTTGTCCCCGCAAGGCTCGACCTCGCTAAGCTTGACCTCGCGAAGCTTGACCACTTGACACTTGTCCTCGCAAAGCTCGACCTCGCTCGAGATGTCTCATATCGACTTCATCCTCTTCACACCCTTGCTCGCTTTTATCCTGCAATCAAACTGAGACTACAATACGTACACTCAATACACAACATTAGTCTCATATATAAGTCGTCATTAATCACCTCCAGAGAAACTACTCCACACAGGAGTTAGCTCAACGGTTTCTCTTTCAAATGACATGACAAACTATATTCAACGAGTAGCAAATGAGTATACGATAAAATACAATCATATAGATCGTAGATGATAAACACATACGCACACGATCTATACTACTCATATCATGATATCAATCAACCTAGATGACCAAAGTGATGAGCTCCCCCTCAACATATGCATCGATATAAAATCCACAACTGGAGTCATTAGTCTCAGATTTAACGTATTACATTTTGATCAATCAATCAGCACAAGCTTGATGTAACCATCGAGCTCCTCCTCTACATATGCATCAATATAAAATCCACAACTGGAGTCATCAGTCTCAGATTTAACGTATTACATTTTGATCAATCAATCAGCACAAGCTTGATGTAACCATCGAGCTCCTCCTCTACATATGCATCAATATCAAACCCGCAACTGAGGAAACATCCAATTCAGGGTTTACCGATAATCAATTCAATTCACTTGTGCTAAATTAGGATTTATCTAATTTGTCATTTGACCATCAAAACTGACATCTTCAGATTAACTTTAATCACAATGGATTTATCCAAATCGTCATTAATCATCAAAACCTAGATACTAAGATCTACCTAGATCCAACAGTTGACGCTTCCGATTGTGGCCGCAGCCCGCTCGTATAGAGCACGGGCCGTGTCTTGGTCTCCCCGGACGTTGATCACGCCATGCGGCCCAGGGATCTTCATGCAGAGGTAGTTTTGATGAGTGGCAGCCCCCAACCGGTTGATTGTGGTCCTCCCCATTATCGCGTTGTAGGAGGAGGGGAGGTCCACTACGTCGAAGCGGACCAGCTCGGTCTGGTAGTTCTCCGGGGTGCCGAATGTCATAGGAAGATCTATCTTGCCCACGGGGTGGATCGCCTTCCCCGGGACAAAACCTTGCAGGGGCCCAGCAGCGGGCTGCAGGAGCTTCTCATCCACCTGCATCTCTTTGAAGGCCTTCAGGAATAGGACGTCGGCGGAGCTCCCGCCGTCCACGAGGATGCGGGCCAAGTGGCAGTTGTAGATGGTCGCGGAGACGATGAGCGCGTCGTCGTGGGGGAAGCGAACCCCTCGCGCGTCTTCCGCCGTGAAGGTGAGGGGGACGTCCGACCACTTAGGTGGTGGGGACGCGTGTAGCACCCCCACAACCTTGACCTCGCGCGCGTACTCCTTAAGCTGGCGTTAGAGTCCCACCCGGAGGCGGATCCTCCCACGATGACGTTGATGTGCCGCTGCGAAGTTTGAAAGGGGAGAGCTTCTGAAGGCTCCCCCTCCTGCGTCTGCTGACCCCCCGCGGGAGCGGGAAGGGCCGGAACAGCTGGCCGAGGGAGCAAGGAGGCCGGAGTCCCCCCCCTTGCCTGCGCTGGTCGAGGAAGTCCACGAAGTGCTGCAGCAGCAGGCTACAGTCTCGGGTAGCGTGGGTACTGGACCTGTGGAAGCTGCACCACGGTCCTTCCCGCCTTCTCCCCGCGGGGCCTTCCCGGCTGCGCGAAGACTGTCCTCCCCCATGGCCCTTCGGTTTGGGGAAGGGGCGGTTGCCCCTCGGGGGGTCGCGCGAGCCACCTCCGCCCTCGAGGACAAAGGTGTCTCGAGGCCGTGGCTCGTTACGCCCCCCCTGCCTAGGGCGCTTGAGGGGATCCCTGGCCCCCCGGTCGGCGGGGGAGGGAGCCCCCTGGGTCTTCTTCCAGATGTCGTCTTCCTCCGCCCGAGCGTACTTTTCGAGTACGTTGAAGAGCTCGTCGGCGGAAGAGGGGTAGCTCCGGGAGAGCCTTCGGTGGAGCTCCCCCGGGAGGATGCCGCTTTTGCAGGCTTCGATGACCGTAGAGTCGGGGACGTGGGCCACTTTGCTCTTCACCTGGGCAAAGCGCTTGAAGAAGCTTCTGATGGTTTCTCCAGTCCTCTGTCGGACAGTATAGAGTTGCGAGGAGTCCAGGGGACGCACATAGTTCCCCTGGAAGTTCGCGCAGAACTCCCGCTTGAGCTGCGTGAAAGACTTGATGGAGCCGGCCTTCAGGTTGTAGAACCAGGAGCGGGCAATGCCGGAGAGGTAGAGGGGGAAGACGTTGCACTGTACCGTCTCGTCCCCCCCGGCTGCGGAGATAGCTGTGGAGTAGACCTGCACAAATTCATAAGGATCTGCCTCACCGTTATAGTGCTCGATGTGCGGAGGGCGGTAGGGCCGCGGCCACCGGATGCTGCGAAGTCTTCGGCACAGGGGCTAGTTAGCCCCCTGCACCTCCCGGGGAGAGTCCCGGTCGCTGTCTTCTTTCACGGGACCTTCGTTGTCTGAGTCTGGAAGCGGTCTGAGCGGTCCGCCAGAGTGGCGGTGGCGACGCTTTTCCTCCGGATCGGGACTGAGTTCCCGGACGTCCGGGTTCTCCTCCGGCGAGGTTGGCTCTTCAGCGGGTCTCTTCCCCTGACCGGTGCGAGAGCGAGGCCCCCCGCGCCCGCGGCCGGGGTGAAGTTCTTCCCCACGCACTGGTGAATGCATTCGCTCGACCTCCCCCCGGGAGAAACGGACCTGTCCCGCCGAGGGAGGGAGCTTATGCACTGTAGCTATCGGCCCGGAAGCTTCCGGGGCCGGTTGGGGGGAGCCCCCTGCGAAGACCCCCGGGACCGAAAAGGGGGAAGCCCCTGTATTATCCGGAACCGGGGAGGGGGCACCCATGGCGACGTTTGGAACCGAAGTGGAGGGGGCCCCAGTGGCAACGACCGGAACCGGAAAGGGGGAAGCCCCTGTAACATCCGGAACCGGCGAGGGGGGAGCCCCCGCGGCGGCGTCCAGGAACGGGGAGCCCATGCAGGGGGAAGTCCGCTGAGGCGCGGGAGCTGCTCTGTCGACCGCCCCCGGTGCGGTAAACGCGACGCGAGGGGCGGGACTGGCTCCCGGCGTAGGGAAAACCCCCGGCATAAAGTGGGCTCCTGGCCCCGGGAATAGGCCTGGGATGGGGTACCCCCCTGGTGCCACGAAGGGCCCTGGCGTGAAGTAGCCTCCCGGCACCGGGACGGGCCCGGATGCCGGGAGGGGTCCGGACATATATCCCACAGTGGGAGGGAACCCCCCGACAGGATCATACGGGGCGGATAGACCTCCGGAGGCCGGAGGGGCCGCTGGATAACCCATAAACGGGGGCATAGCCCCCGAGTATGGGTGAGACGCAAATGTAGGGGCCGGAGGCCGCGCCAACACACTAAGCAGGTCATCCATTGAGCGCTGGGCGCGGAGCTGGCCCTCTACTAGAGCCTCAAGCAGGGCGTCCCGAGGAGCCGGGGGAGCCGTCGGGGGGAGGCTGGTCCCAGCCGAGGTCCCCGCGGTCACCGGGAGCGACCTGGAGGTTGAAGCACCTAAGTTAAGAGGAAAGGCGGGAGGCGGTACCTGGGCCAGGCCGCCTCCGGGCGGAAGCGCCGGGACAGCAGTGTCCCGGACGGGCGGCGTCGGGTCTCCGAGAAGGGTGCGAGCCCTTGTTCTTGGGGGAGCCATGGTGTCTTGGTACGATTCCCCACGGTCGGCGCCAACTGTCATGGTATTGCGAATACCCTGGCAGGTTTTGAGAACGATCCTAGCGAAGATTACGCGGCGCGGGTTCACTGGATGACCGGTCCTCCCCCGCCGGACAAGCACAAGAAATGACACAGATTTATACAGGTTCGGGTCCCGGTGGGGGCCCTAGTCCTGTCGGTGCGCTCCCGACTGGAGTCGGCTGGGGAGGCTCTCTCCGGGGAAGAGGCTTCCGGAGCACACCTGTTAGTTTTTTAGCTATTCCAACAAATGAATTCCTCTCTTACAACTGAGGGGTACAAGGGCTATTTATAGCCCCAAAAAGAAGCAAAAAGCCTAAACTACCCCAGAAGCCACCGTCGGATTGAAGGGTAAGAACGTCCTTCTCCCGGTCAAACGTCCTGGATGCTTGACAAGTGGTCGTTGATTCCCGAGGCGCTCCTCGCGTGACCTGCACGTGATAAATCAACTCGAGACTTTACCTTTAGAAGGGCGATGAGGCCCGGGACATGCGCCGGAAGCCAGGTCTCCGGACCAGAGGCGGCTCCCGGGACAGGCGCTGGAGGCCGGGTCCCGGGAGGCAAAAGGCGGCGCCCGGGACCAGCGCCGGAGGCCAGGTCTCGGGGGTCAAAAGGCGGCGCCCGGGGAGGCGTCGGAGGCCACGTCCCCGGGCAAATGGCGGCGCCCGGGATGGCGCCGGAGGCTTGGTCCCGGGAGCCAGAAGGCGGCGCCCGGGGAGAGGCCAGAGGCCACGTCCTTGGGCAAATGGCGGCGCCCGGGACGGCGCCGGAGGCCAGGTCCCGGGAGCCAAATGGTGGCGCCCAGGACGGCGCCGAAGGCCTGGTCCCGAGAGCCAAAAGGCGGCGCCCGGGGAGAGGCCGGAGGCCACGTCCCCGGGCAAATGGCGGCGCCCGGGATGGCGCCGGAGGCCAGGTCCCGGGAGCCAAATGGCGGCGCCCGGGACTGGCGCCGGAGGCCTGGTCCCTGGAGCCAAAAGGCGGCGCCCGCGGAGGCCCCGGAGGCCGAGTCCCCAGGCCAATGTGACAGGACTTACCTGGACTTAGCGCCGCGGAGATTTCCCCCAACACCACTAGACGCACAACACAAGGTTCTAGTCCTTATATGCCAGTGACCAGACCATCCACAAACCATGCACCTTCAGTTCCTGCTATCATTTGCAGTTAAGCACCTCCAGTGCTACAGCCATCCATACCAAAATTCCAGTCACGGCTAGGGGTTTTATTTCATAAATATATATAAATACATATAGAATAGTTCATGGTTCACTATTTGATCTTTTCACATTTCACAGGCATCCAGTCTAGTACTGCCAATTCATAATTCAACCATTCCCATTCTTTCACATGCAATATTACTTATATTCAAGGTCATATCATAGCAATTCATAAAATATAGGTTCAAGATGATCAAGAATATGACTTGCCTTCCGCGTCGTAAGAAACAGCAGTCGATGTCGAATCTGTGACGAAGTCTTCAAACTCGGACTCTTGATCTATTCTCCAATCAAACAAGCACACAAAGATCACAAACTATTTTAAATACTTTAAAATCTATATGCAACATGCTTTTAAGAGAAAAGATCTTGGCAATGATGAAACGGACTGAGATTGCAAGCTGATTTGGGTCAAAACCCTGGAATTTATAGAATCTGAGCTAAGGATGGTGTTAGAAATTCCTAGGGCTTCAAGGCTGCTGTAACATCCATATTTTTTGCTATCTTTTCTGCTTGCGAGTCAGCATATCTTCTTTGAAATCCCTGTTGTCTCAACCCTATCTTGATCTTAGGTATGCCACTACCTTAACCTAAAATGTTGGCAGCTAAACTTCATCTCCCAGATCGTTTTTACATTTCAGTCCAAAAGTGCTTTAGTTTAGTCCTTTTAGAAAACCCAAAAAGGCTAAAAGTCCCAGATCATCTCCAAATCTAGATCTGATCAAGTGATTACCTTTCTTTCATTTTTCTGAACATTTTTCCCTTCTGGAAGAATTCCAGAATCTCAACCGAAACCCTAGTTTCAGCCTCGACAAAAGTTTCAAACCCTAATTACCTTGTTTACCCTAATTACCCTGTTTTCGATTTTTGCCAAAACCACCAGATCTTATCGGATTTTACCATTTTTCCTGCTGGATGAGTCTAAGACATTTAGTAGCACTCATCTGCAAAGTCAGAATTCAAATCAGCCCTTCAGTTCTTCAGAATTGCAAATAGGCCCAAATTCCCGAGCTAAAACCTTCACAGTTCAGTCCAAATCGTCACATTTCAGTCCAAAGTTTGCAACCAGGTCCCTGTGCCGTTTTCAACCAGCGCCCGCCATTTTGCCTCGCCGTTGAACTCGCCACCGGCGAAGTTCCTCGCGCTGCCACCTTCATAGCCACGTAGCCTTCACCGCGCACAGCTGTATAGCCACCGTGGAAGCAGTTCGCCGCGCTGTGCCGTGTTCTTCCCCGCGCGCGCGCGTGCCCGCTGTTGTCAGGAGCTCCACGCCACATGGGTGCCATCCCGGAGATCATCATCTCGCCTTCCTGACGAAACCCTGATTTCGCGCGATGCTCCGCCTCTGGCAGAGCCCCGCCGTGTCCCGAAGTACCTCGATGACCGCCCCAGCGCCAGAAGGAAAATCTCCCTGGCGATTGCTGCAGCTCCCGAGAGCTCAATCCCGCGGCTATATAAAGCCCCCCCCTTTGCCCAGCATCTCTTCACACCACCCGCATTTGTAAGCCTTAGCCTCCACCACCAGAGAGCAGCTGAGTTATCCAGCGCCGCCGCGAAGATCTTCTTCCCCGGCGAGCAGTTCCTGAAGCTCACGGTGCCAGCTTCGCCCGAAGCTTCTTTCTCGAAACCAACGCCACCAGTAAGCTCCCTTCATCCCTCTCTTCGTACCATGGCATCTAATTGGCCCCCGGCGAACCCTAATGCCGGCGATCGTCGGAAAATCCCAAATGCCCTGTTTCCTCAATGCTGGCTGATTCAATCCGAATTAATCCTCGTGCCAGTGATGAAAATTGTTCAGTACACCCCTTTGAGCAAGCCTACAAACTTAGATTTCAAAATTGAGCAGCGATCATAACCTTTCTGTAGTTTGCGCGCCACCAGTGAACTGGTCCTCGTCGACAAGCTTCTCCGGCCATTCTCCGGCCGAATTAACCCTACAAATAGCCCCCTCACCTCACCCTATCACTCCCTGAGCAATGAATCGACTTCGAACTCTTTAAATCGAAAACGCCCAATTTAGGAGTCGTCTTCTCCAGCGCCGGCCACCGGAATTTCCCCCCGGCCGATCTAGCCCCGCACACTTTGTCCCTTAGATAGATCTCAGTACCCTGAGCAATATTGTCTACTAGCCCGACTCCTGAATCGAGCTGGATCAAAAGTTATGATCATGCCAAGATTGTTGTCCAGTGGTTCAGTTCATGTCCAGACCACCATGCTTGCTCACCGGATTTGGCCACCTTCCGGCCACTTTCTGCCCTTGAGCCTGTTGAGAGTTTTGTAGCTGTTATCAATGCCTAAACCCCAGACAAAGTTGTGCATCAATTGGAGTCTTGAATCAAAAGTTATCCAATGCCCTAGTTTCTGGCCATGTCTAGCACTATGTCAGTGCATGTCCACCAGTGGCATTAGATGATTTAGACTTGTTACATTTGAGCAATTGAAATGCCACTTTGTCCACTAAGCCTTTTTAACCATGCTCTACAATATTTCCTATTGCCACATCTCCAGAAAACAGACCTAGAACCAATTTAGGGCTATATCAAGCCATGAGCCGAATGTCAGCCTTTCGACACTCTAGTCCTTTTGAGCCCATCTCTTCGATCAATGTCAAGTGGCCTTGTCCAAACCCTTACCCCTGCATGCATGATGTATTTACGTATTATTTTCTAGTACTTGTATGCTTATATAGTGTGTATGTGTTATTTGCATCCGCCGTGGAACCAGACGTTGAAGGAACCGAGGAGATCTTCGAGGATTCATCTGAGCAGCTAGACCCATCACTGCAAGGCAAGTCTCAAACCCTTGATCATGTCTAGCCTACTATTTTGAAATGAAGTATGTTAACTGTTTTTAAGTATATGCATGCCTTAGATTCAAATAAGAACTATGTTTCAATAAAGTGAATAGATATGACCTAAATGATTGTAAAGCCCCCTTTTGACATTGAATATCCCTGCACCCTTGTCACCCTAGAATATCATGCTTAGGCTATACTATGCTCAAGATAATATGATAAATGTTGAATGGTCACATATGAGAAAAGTATATTCAAAACCCTTTTGTGAAAGAAAATGTGATTGGAATCGATAGTGAGGATGGTTTGAGTGGATGGTGCTGTGTACGCACTGGGAATGTGAAAGACTCCTCACTAAAGATTCACAAGGACTAGAACCTTGTGTTGTGCTTCTATGCGGCATGAAAAACATACCAACCACTTGCCTGTTTATGGGACAGGCGCAACTTAGTAGCTTTCTTTAGTATTAGCTTTCCCTGCAATGGTTGTCGATCCAGTGTCTTGCGAGAATTGGTGGGCCGCAGAAGGCCAAGAGTGATGTGAGTTCAAAAAAATCATGAGAGGAAAAGGTGGAAAGAAGGAAGACGCCCTAAGCCAGATTAAGTCGTGCGCGGCTGTAATCAAGAGAGGCTATGTGTCTTGCGAGAACATAGACCCAGGCTAGGAAGTAAGGTAGTGGGGAGGACCCACAACGGTACTTGAGACTTAACTGTCTATTTACCGGGCAGTGAAATAGTTAATGCTAGGACTGTGAACTGTTGTGTCATCTCGGCCTTGTCACATGCGTGAGAGTCGCATGGAGAGGTACCGACTTGAAAGCCGAATGATCGGTGGATTAAGGTGGTACACCTTTGCAAAGTTTAAAAAGTATCGGATACTCTGAGCTCCCAGGTTATGGAGTCTGCGCGCTGTGGATTCTATTCACGTCGATGCAGCACAAGTAGCTTTTGGAAAGTTTTCACAAAATCAGAATAAAGCGGTGACTCATGAAAGACCGCCACACACAACATTTTCTGATAATTTAGCTTAGGGTTTTAAAAGCACCGCTTTTGAAAATAAAGGTCTTTTCTCCAAAAACCAAGTGTGAAAATCTATCCTATATACATATACAAAGCCAAGAGCTATTCTGTGAGAAATTTCCCCCTCATCTATATATGCTTGCATTCTTATTTGGGACTTGTTGAGCACCATGTGGACAATGTGCTCACCCTTGCTTTTACAAACGAATTTAGAAGAAGGATTCGTCGACCCTGAATTTTACGGTCTTGAACCCAATGTGGAACAAGAAGAAGAAACTGAAGACCAAGCTTGATAGAGGGTTATGCACCAAGGTGGAGTCAGATGTGGAGAAGGCCCGTACACCGCTGCTGCAGAAGAAGAAGACTGATGAAGTCCTTTGGCTTATTATTGTTGTTTCATTTTGTGCCGACCTTTGTGTCGAAAACTCCCGAATTTGTATCAACATTTAAATGCGTCATTTTGGTGCTAAGTTATTGTAATGTTGGTCCTTGTGATCAGCACTTGTTTTTAATTACTCGCATTTTTATATAATGCATTTTGTTGTTGTGAGTTGCAATGTACCTTTTCTGAGTGCAACCCACCTGGGCGGTTGCCACCGGATTCCTCAAATGAGGGTCCCACAGCTGCAATATGGACATCAAGTCCACGGCTGGTTTGCCCAAAAATAGTGAATGTCAGCCGATTGACATTCAGTTCAAGGCTCTGACATAGCTTCAAGGAAAGCTAGAGAGCTTATTTCAAGTTCTGATAGTAGAATAAAATGTAGATCACAACATCAGGAGTCTAAGGGACACATTCATGCTCAAAATGCATGGTTGGAAGTAGGTAAAAAATGGTTCAATGCCATTGGCTGACATAGATTGGCATTGGGCTGACATGGCCAGAAACTAGGGTTTGCCATATCTTTTGATCTAGGGCTCCAATTGATGCACCACTTTGTCTGGGAGATAAGCCTTGATAACAAGAACAAATTATTCAACAGGTTCCAAGGTTGAAGATGGCCGAAAAGTGGTGAAAATCGGAGAAGAACACGGTGGCTGGAGTTTCAAGTCATGGCACTGGACAGAAATTAGGGCATAGCCATAACTTTTGATTTAGACCGCATTAGATGTCGAGCTCGTAGACAAAAATTGTTCAGTAAATCGAGATGCATCTATGGGACAAGGTGGCTGGAACTGGACCAGTCGGGAACAGATTTCTGGTGGCCGGCGGCGGAGACGAAGACACTGGATTTGGGGGTTTTTACTACACAGGATTTGAACATAATTCCAAGCTCAGGGAGTAAGAGGGATACATTTAGAAACTAATGGCATGATTAATTTGGTCATAGCATCACCGGAGAAGTCTGGCGACGAACGCCGACGACTGGTGAAGCTCAAGCTTGGAGATAGCTTCAATTCTTGCTTAATTTCAAAATCTGGATTCACTGGCTTGCTAAATAAAGCTTACTGATCAATTTACTCTACTGGATCGAAGGCTAATTTGGATTGAATCAAATTGCAAAGCTGGAACAGGGGTTTTAGCAGTTCTGGCGATCACCGGCGATGTGGGAGTTCAATTAAATGCTACAAAACGATGAGGAGGATGAGAGATACTCACTGGTGGTGTCAATTTGGAGATTGGTGAAGCGAGGCGAGCTGGCGTCGTCGACCTCCTCAGCGGCTCACCGGAGAAGAAGACAACAGTGAAGAAGATTTGGTTATTTGCTGAGAAGCTCTAAAGAGTAGTGCTGGTGACAAGGGAGCTGCTCAGGACTGCTATTTAAGGGCAAGGTGAAGCGAAGCAAAGCTTACTGTTTGGCGGCTAAATTGCTTGCGCCGGTGTATCTTCAGGTTGAAGTAACGGCGAGCAGGTGAAGCTGTGCAAGCTGCTGGTGAGCTGGACAAGGATTGCCACGGCAATAGCTGAGGTGAAAACACGTGTGCGCATGCAAACACGGTTGTGAAAAAGCACGGCTAGAGCGGTGCTGATCGGCAGCAAAAGACACGGCGGCAAGGCGCACCTGGTCGCAGTCGCAGCGACGCTGATCGAAGCGAAGCACTGCGCTGCGGTTGAGGTCGAAGAAGCTGATGATCTGGTCGCAGATAGCTGCTTAGGTCGTGAACAGCTGCTCCGGTCGAAGATGCTGAGCCCTGGTCGTGAACTGCAAGTGTGGTCGAGCCAGGAACCTGATTGTAATAATCTTTGATTGAATTCTGGACTGATTTGTAAGTTTTGACTTAGGGAGGGGTAATCTGAAATCTGATTTCATAGATGAGTATAAACTTATACCTTATACTCATCCAGCAAGAAATTTGGTAAAATCTGGCATGATTTGATGATCCTTGATATAAACTGAAAATAGGGTATTTAGGGTAATTAAAATCTGAGTTTTGGTCGATTTTGAATTCAAGGTAATTGGAGAGAGATTTGGGGGTTCTGATAAAAGAAGATTTTGTATTAATTAGCATTTGGGAGGTGTTCCCTAAAACAGATTTGAATTTGGAGTTGATTTTAGGAATTTAGCCTTTTTGGGTTTCCAGATATCAGAAAAAGGATTGATTCGCGATATAATTTGGACTAATCTGTGAAAAAGGCTTAAATGATGAAATATGGCTGCCAACTTTCTGGATTAAGGCATTGGCATACCCATGATCATAATACAAGAGTAATCTGGTCTGGATTAGGTCAAGATTTGGCTAAATCTGAGTTCAGAGTATTTAGGGTAATTAGGATATTAATTAAATTCCTGTTTTCGAAAACAGAAAAGGATTGCAAGATCTGAGAGTTAGAGAAGGAATTGAATCTTGCTTCTTAAGGCTTTTAGGTTCAGAGTAACTGATAGATCACATCTGAGCAATCTGATCTTGATTTGGGTTCACAGGAAAGATTGAGATATTTGGGGCTTAAGATAGATTAGCGTTGAACTGATCTTGCTACTACTACAGAGATACATGCATGCATGATGTTCATGAAAAATGAAGTTTTCACCCCTAAACCCAGGGTGTTAAATACTCCCACCATCGAGGGCCCGAACCTGTATAAATCTTTGCGTCCCTACTGTCATTGCTTATCCTATCTTTCCTGAGGGACACCCTGAAAGGTCTGACAACTCACAAATCTGCGTAAGATCGTGTCGCGCCCCGAGACTGGGACAACGACTACTCCTGTAGAGACCTAGCTCGCTGCAGCTAGTCCCATACCACAAACCTTTGACTTCCCAGGATGAGTCAAACACAGGAGTATATTACATTGCAACAGAGTACTAGCAAAATATTAAGCAGTGTGGCCTGCTGGCCTTAATATTACATAAAGAGGATTACAATGCCTACAAGGCATTCAGGGTTTAACAAAATATTTAACTACACAGCAGAAAATAGGTGACCCTCCCACAAAAGAAGTTGACGGCAGAACAACACACTTCAGAGTTCTGGCGGAACTGATTCTCCTCCTTCTGGATCCACGTAGTACTCCGTGCCATCATCTTGATCAAAGTAGGCTCCATCTATTGAGTTGAATGTTGCAAGGGTGAGCACTTACGTACTCAGCAAGTCATAGGTAAGAGTAAATACATATAGTAGTGATGATATGAACCTAGACTAGTCAAGAATTATGGTTATTTGGAAAATAATCTTTTCCTTTCTCATCTCATCTTATGGCAGCACTTTTCATAATATAACATCATCATTCATGTTCACTAGATTATAGCACTACCGCGACACGTCGACACACGACAGCCCACGGCAGCACTCCTTATCATGACAACACATGTCATTTGGGTAATCTTGATTTAAACATATTTTATTTAGAAAATAGTACTTGTGTCACACCCCATGGATTTAATCCACCGCAGCAGACTCCTATAAACCCGGGAGCTCGGAGTATTCGAATACGTTTTTAACTCTGCAGAGAGGTACCAATTTACCCGCAAGATATTCCACTTTCAAACCTTTCCTATCATAACAAAATGATTGGACCCCTGACTCACTTCATACTGTGAGCGGCAAGGTGGAAATAACAAGAACTTTTGTTATGTTTTACTCACAATTCACCCCCGACCCTGTGGCTCTCAGCGAGGCACAGTTGTGGCAGGTTGTATCCAAACCTCCACCCCTTTGCTTATTCCCATTACTGGGTCAGCGTGCTTGATCACCTTCAGTGATATGTGTGGGAGCCGCGCTCCGTGTTTATCGTGCATCACTACACATCTCATGCAGGGGTTTCATGTGCGATCCACATAATTACTTGTTCAGGCCTGTCCCATACCAGGCTTGCGGTTAGCACGTTGTTCATGCCACTAGACGCACAACACAAGGTTCTAGTCCTTATATGCCAGTGACCAGACCATCCACAACCCTGCACCTTCAGTGCCTGCATATCCTTTGCAGTCTAGCACCTCCAGTGCTACAGCCATCCACACCATTTTTCTGGTCACGGCTAGGGGTTTTATTTCATGAATATAAGTATATAAATACATATAATAGTTCATGGCACAAAACTTGTTTATTTCACATTTCACAGATAACCAGTCTAGTACTACCAATTCATAAATCAATCATTCTCAATCTTTCACATGCAATATTGCCTATATTCAAGGTTATATTATAGCAACATTTAAAATATAGGTTCAAGATGACCAAAGATATGACTTGCCTTCCGCGTCGTAAAATACAGCAGTCGATGACGGGTCCGCAGTGAAGTCCTCGAACTCGGGCTCTTGATCTGCTTTCCAATCAAACAAACAACCAATAATCATAATCTTTTCAATACATTATTATACTATATGCAATGATGCAAAGATGAAGTCTTGATGATTTTGAAATGATTGGGTTTAGAGGCTGATTAGGGTTAAGTTAAGGAAACAAATGTTAAGATTAGCTGTCAAAGGTTTACAAGGTTCCAAATGTCTCAAAATATCAGAATGATATCAAGGTTGCGACTGGTTCGCTCAAAAACAGCGAACGTCTTTAGGTCGACATTCGGTTCAAAGCATCGACATAGCTTTAAGAAAAGCTAGAGTGCTTAACTCAAGTTGTGGTAGAAGAAGAAATTGTAGATCACAACTTCAGGAATCTAAGGGACAAAGTTATGCTCAAGATGCACATCTGGAAGGCAGTGAAAAGGGCTAATGCCACTGACTGACATAGCCTGGCATTAATCTTGACATGGCCAGAAACTAGGGCTTAGCATAACTTTTGATCTAGGGCCCCAAATGATGCACCACTTTGTCTGGGAGGTAGGCATTGATAACAGGAACAATTAAGTCAACAGGGTCTAGGGCAAGAAATGGCTGGAAAGCAAGAATTTTGATGATGAACAGAGATGAACTGGCTGCACTGGAGCAGTTCTGGACAAGATCTTGGCATGGCTATATCTTCCAATCTAGGCCGATCTAGGTGTCGGGCTAGAAGACAAAAATACTCAAGAGGCTAAGGCACATCTAAATGACAAGGTTTCGAGGGCTGAAATGGCCGGGATCACTTTTCCGATCATCGGCGCCGGAGAAGAGACACTGCCAGTTGGGGGTTTCTGCTACAGGCCGAGAGAACTAAATTCCTTGCTTGGAGAGCATCTAGGAGGTATAGGGAAGCTTCTGGTAACATTAAATTGACCGGAGGATCACCGGAGAAGCCTGGCGACGATCGCCGGTTTCTGGTGAAGCTCGATTTAGGGAAAAGCTTCGATTCTTGTTAAATTTTGAAATCCAACTTCACAGGCTTGCTTGATTTGGCTCACTGATCAATTTGCTTCACAGGTTCGAGGGCTAATTCGAATTGGTTTGGTCTGCATTGCCGGAACAGGGCAATCTTCGATTTTCAGCCAATTCCGGTGATCGCCGGCGTTAGGGGTCACCGGTGAGCAATTAAATAGTACTACACAGAGGGAATGAGTAGGGGAACTCACTGATGGATTCAATTTGAAGGTTGATGCAGCGGATGAAGCTGGCACCGTGAGGCTCCTCGACGGCTCGCCGGAGAAGAAAACGAAAACAGTAAATTCTGGAACTTAGCTGGTTTCTGGTGAAGTATGGAGAAGCTGCTGCACACAGTAGGGTTTAAATAGGCCAGGCGAAGATGACGAAGGGGAACAACGAAGTGATTGACTGCTGGTGATGAGGTTGCTTGCGTGCTGGACATCAGCGGCGAAGACACAGCAAGAACGGTGATGCGACGGCGACAAGCCTTCAGCTAATCACAATGTCGCTTCATCGGGACCTGGCGAAGCTTGTAGCAAGCGGTGGCGACAAGTACTGGCGCGGCGAGGCTACGTGGCGATGGATTGCTGACAAAGTTGCTGCTGATCGCGCGCGGGAGCAAACGCTGGTCGTCAACGTAGCAGCGACGCTGCCACGGTGACGGCTGAGGCAAGGACACGTGCGTACTGGCATGCACGGTCACAAGTGCGGCGAAGCTTGGCCGGCGGCGAGCGTGCACGGCGCAAGAAACCACGGTGAGTCCTGGTCGCGTACAGCAAACGGCCTGGTCGAATGCTACTGTTGTCCTGGTCGAAAATGGATTGAACTGCAATATTTGATTTCTTGTTTTGGACTGAAATGCAAATCTGGAATTCTGGGAGGTTTAAACTGAAATTGGTTCTGCTGTTTTGGTAATCTTTATTCAACAGATGATTTGGCATAGATTGAAGATAAAATTTGGCACATTTGGATAGTTTTTGATACAACTGAAAATAGAGTAATTTAGGGTAAAATTAGATTTGAGTTTTGTCGATTTTGAATTCTGGCATTTAGGTTTTGATTTTGACATCTGTACAGAAGAGAAACTTGTGTTAAATAGCAATTAGAAAAGATCTGCTGAAGAAATTCTGAATTTAGAGTTAATCTGGAGATTTTAGTCTTTTTAGGTTTTCAGATATTAGATAAGGACTAATTTGCGATAAGTCTTGGACTGATTTGTGAAAAAGGTTTAGATGATAAAATCTGGCTGTCAACTTTTTAGATTAAGGTATTGACATACCCATGATCATATTCCAGGAATAATCTGGTCTGAACTTGGTCAAGATTTTGATTAAATCTGTATTTCTAAACTTAGGGTATTTGGGTAATATAAGGTAATTCTGTTTTCGAAAACAGAAGGAGTTGATAATTCTGGGAGTTAGAGATAGAATTGGATCTAAATTCTGAAGACTTTTAGATTCAGGATAACTAATAGATCACATCTGAACAATCTGATCTTGATTTGAGGTCACAGGATAGATTTTGGAGATTTTAGGGCTTAGGATAGAAACTGATCTGGCTAATACTACAGATACATGCATGCATGCTATTTATGAAAAAGGAAATTTTCACCCCTAACTCAGGGTGTTACAGATCGACAGAGGACCCCAAGTCCAAATCGTTGACAGCAATGTTAGTGTATCGATCAATGTGCTTAATTGTTTATCAGTTATGTTGGCATCTACAAGCATAGAATTTTGTTTATCTTTGTCAAGAAGCATATTTTTCACTGATGAAGGAAGGGATGTGACAATTGATACACTAGTATAGAAATGCAGTCTACTAACCCCTATATTCTATCGGTTATTAGCGATTTAGTAGAAAACCGATAGAAAATGTGACTCGCGGTCATAAAAGGCCAACGGGTGTATTTTTCCTATCGGTTTGTTAGAAACTTACCGATAGAATAAGCAGTATGATTTACCCTAGCGGTGATGAACATATTTGCCGTTAGAATAGATGCATAAGTACTGACGGGAGAATGTTGTGCGCCGATAGGACAGGTCGACTTCTACAACTAGACTTATTCTATCTGTATGTATGAGTCTACCGACAGAATATCTCAAAAATGCCTATCGGCAATATGTAGTGTGCCGATAGAACCGTTCGCCTTCTACAAATATTTTTATTCTATCGGTAATGTATTGTTGTACCGTTAGAATATATCCAAAATTTCTTAAAACTGTTCGTCTTCAAATAGTTTTCTTCTATCGGTAATGAATGTTTATACCGTGTCGTGGTATTGCGAATACCCCAGCAGGTTTTGTGAATGATCCTAGCAAAGATTACGCGGCGCAGGTTGACCGGATGACCGGTCCTCCCCCGCCGGACAAGCACAAGAAATGACACACGGGTTTATACAGGTTCGGGTCCCGTTGGGGGCCCTAGTCCTGTCGACGCGCTCCCGACCGGAGTCGGCTGGGGAGGCTCTCTCCGGGGGAGAGGCTTCCGGAGCACGTCTGTGAGTTTAGCTATTCCAATAAAAGAGAACCGATCCTTTACAACAGAGAGGTACAAGGGCTATTTATAGCCCCAAAAAGAAGCAAAAAACCTAAACTACCCCGGAAGCCACCGTCGGATTGAGGGGTAGGACCGTCCTTCTCCCGGTCAAACGCCTTGGATGCTTGACAGGTGGTCGCCAGTTCCCGAGGTGCTCCTCGCATGACCTGCACGTGACAAACAATTCGAGACTTTACCTTTAGGAGGGCGATGAGGCCCGGGACGGCGCCGGAGGCCACGTCCCGGGGGCCAAAAGGCGGCGCCCGGGGAGGCCCCGGAGGCCACGTCCCCGGGCCAATGGTGGCGCCCCGGGACGGCGTCGGAGGCCAGGTGCCGAGGGCCAAAAGGCGGCGCCCGGGGAGGAGCCGGAGGCCACGTCCCCGGGCAAATGGCGGCGCCCGGGACGGCGCCGGAGGCCAGGTCCCGGGGGCCAAAAGGCGGCGCCCGGGGAGGGCACCGGGGGCCACGTCCCCGGGCAAATGGCGGCGCCCGAGACGGCGCCGGAGGCCAGGTCCTGGGGGCCAAAAGGCGGCGCCCGGGGAGGGTGTAACACCCCAGTTTTTGACTATCTTTTCTGCTTACGAATCAGCATAACTTCTTTGAAAACCCTGATATTTTAACCCTATCTTGATCTTAGGTATGCCACTACCTTAACCTAAAAAGTTGGCTGCTAAACTTCATTCCCCAGATCATTTTCACATTTCAGTCCAGAAGTGTTTCAATTTAGTCCTTTTCAGAAATCTCAGAAAAGCCAAAAAGGCTAAAAGTCCCAGATCACCTCAAAATCCAAGTCTGATCAAGTGATAACCCTTCTTTCATTTTTCTGAACATTTTTCCCTTCTGGAAGAATCCCAGAATCTCGACCAAAACCCTAGTTTCAGCCTCGACGAAAGTTTCAAACCCTAATTACCCTGTTTTCGAATTTTGTCAAAACCACCAGATGTTATCGGATTTTATCATTTTTCCTGCTAGATGAGTCCAAGACATTTAGTGGCACTCATCTGCAAAATCAGAATTCAAATCAGCCCCTCAGATCTTCAGAATTGCAAATAGGCCCAAATTCCCGAGCCAAAACCTTCACAGATCAGTCCAAATCATTGCAAATAGGTCCAAAGTTCGCAACCAGGTCCCTGTGAAGTTTTCAACCAGCAACCACCAAATTGCCACGCCGTTAACTCGTCGCCGGCGAAGTTCGCCGCACTGCCACCTCATGGCCACGTAGCCCCCAACCGTGGAGCGCTCAAACCCCACCGTGCCATCTTCTTCCCCGCGCGCACGTGCCTGCTGCTGCTGCCAGGAACTTCATGCCACATGGCCGCCATCCCGAAGATCATCGCCACCATCCTGACCAAATCCTGTTTCCCCGCGATTCACCGTCTCTGGCAGAGCCCCGCCGTGTCCCGAAGCACATAGATGACCGTCCCGGCGTCAGAAGAAGATCTCCCTGGCGATTGCTGCTGCTCCCGAGAGCCTCACCCGCGGCTATATAAGCCCCCTCCCTTGCCCAGCAGTACCTCGCACCACCCCACAGCTTCTTTGCTTTAGCCTTAGCACCAGATAGCAACCGAGCCCTCAGCGCCGCCGCGAAGCTCATCTTCTCCGGCGAGTCGTTTCTGGAGCTCACGGCGCCAGCTTCGCCCGAAGCTTCCCCCTCCAAACCAACGCCACCAGTAAGCTCCCTACACCTCTCTCTTCGTACCGTAGCCATTAATTGGTCCCCGGCGCACCTCAACGCCGGCAATCACCGGAAAACCGAAATCCCCTGTTCCCGCAATGCCGAGCGATTCAAGCCAAATTGATCCTCGTGCCTGTAGAGGATATTGATCAGTGAGCTAGGAGGAACAAACCTGCAAGCTTGGATTCGCAAATTTTGCCCCGAGCGCCGGATTTCCATGTTCGAGCCTCGGTAGTTCGCCGGAGCACGCCGCTGTGCTTCTCCAGCCGATCTCTGGCAAAATTGAGTGCACCAATAGCCTTGTGACAGCCCCTAGATGCTTCCCGAGCGTTGAATTGAGTTCAAACGCCCTGGAACAAAAACCCCCAAATCGGTGCCTTCGTCTTCGGCCCCGATCGCCGGAGTTCATTTTCCGGCCAAACCAGCCGATGAGACCTTGTCATTTAGATAGATCTCAACCTCCTGAGCAATTTTGTCTACTAGCCCGACTCCTGAATCGACCTGAATCAAAAGTTATAGCCATGCCAAGGTTGCTGTCCAGTGGCTCAGTTCATGTCCAGGCCACCGTGTTTGCTCACCGGATTTGGCCACCCTCCGGCCACTTTCAGCCCTTGAGCCTGTTGAGAGTTTTGTAGCTGTTATCAATGCCTAAACCCCAGACAAAGTTGTGCATCAATTGGAGTTCTGAGTTAAAAGTTATGTAATGCCCTAGTTTCTGGCCATGTCTAACACTATGTCAGTGCATGTCCACCTGTGGCATTGGATGATTTATACTTGTTTATTTTGAGCAATTGAAATGCCACTTTGTCCACTAAGCCTTTTGAGCCATGTTCTACAACATTCCCTACTATCACATCTCCAGAAAACAAACCTAGAACCGATTTAGGGCAATGTCAAGCCATGAGTCGAATGTCAGCCCTTCGACATTCAAGCCCTTTGAACCCATCTCTTCAACCAATGTCAAGTGACCTTGTCTAAACCAATTCCCCTGCATGCATGATGTATTTACGTATTATTTTCTAGTGCTTATGTGCTTATATGGCATGTATGTGTTGTTTGTACCCGTCGTGGAACCAGACGTTGAAGGAGCAGAGGAGATCCCTGAAGATTCATTTGAGCAGCTAGACCCGTCACTACAAGGCAAGTCTCAAACCCTTGATCATGTCTCACCTATTATTTTGGAATGAAGTATGTTAACCGTTTTCAAATATATGCATGCCTTAGATTCAAATAAGAACTATGTTTCAATAAAATGACTAGATATGACCTAGATGATTGTAAAACCCCTTTTGACATTGAATATCCCTGCACCCTTGTTGCCCTAGATTATCATGCTTATGCTATGCTATGCTTAAAGATTATATGATAAATGTTGAATGGTCACATATGAGAAAAGCATGTTCAAAACCCCTCTTTGTGAAAGAAAATGTGATTGGAATCGATAGTGAGGATGGTTTGATTGGATGGTGCTGTGTGCGCACTGGGAATGTGAAAGACTCCTCACTAAAGATTCATAAGGACTAGAACCTTGTGTTGTGCTTCTATGCGGCATGAAAAACGTACCAACCACCTGCCTGTTTATGGGACGGGCGCAACTTAGTAGCTTTCTTTAGTGTTAGCTTTTCCCTGCAATGGTTGTCGGTCCAGTTTCTTGCGAGAACTGGTGGGCCGCAGAAGGCCATGAGTGATGTGAGTTCAGAAAAATCATGAGAGGAAAAGGTGGAAAGAAGGAAGACGCCCTATGCCAGATTAAGTCGTGCGCGACTGTAATCAAGAGAGGCTATGTGTCTTGCGAGAACATAGACCCAGGCTAGGAAGTAAGGCAGTGGGGAGGACCCACAACGGTACTTGAGACTTAACTGTCTATTTACCGGGCAGGGAAATAGTTAATACTAGGACTGTAAATTGTTGTGTCATCTCGGCCTTGTCACATGCGTAAAAGTCGCATGAAGCTGATCCGACTTGAAAGCCGAATGATTGGTGGATTAAGGTGTTACACCTTTGCAAAGTTCAAAAAGTATCGGATACTCTGAGCTCCCAGGTCATGGAGTCTGCGCGCTGTGAATTCTATTCACGTCGATGCAGCACAAGTAGCGCTTGGAAGTTTTTCACAAAATCTAAGTAAAGTGGTGACTCATGAAAGACCGCCACACACAACATTTCTGAAAATCTAGCTTAGGATTTTAAAAGCCTCGCTTTCAAAAATAAAGACCTTTCTTGAAAGCTGCATGTGAAAATCTATTATATATTTATATACAGAGCCAAAGAGCTGTTCTTTGAGAAATTTCCCCCATCATCTATATATACATGCATAGTTACTTGGGACTTGTTGAGCACCTTGTGGACGATGTGCTCACCCTTGCTTTTACAAACAAATTTAGAGGAAGGATTCGCCGACCCTGAATCTTATGGTCTTGAACCCAATGTGGAACAAGAAGAAGAAACTGAGGACCCATCCGGTTAAAGGGTTATGTACCAAGGTGGAGTTCGATGTGGAGAAGGCCTATGCAATACCGCCGCTGCAGAGAAAGAAGACTGATGAAGTCCTTTTGTTTATCGTTGCTGTTTCATTTTGTGCCGACCCTTGTGTCGAAAACTCCTTAATTTGTATTAACAATTAAATGCGTCATTTCGGCGCTAAGTTATTGTAATGTTGGTCCTTGTGATCAGCACTTGTTTTTAATTACTCGCATTTTTATATAATGCATCTTGTTGTTGTGAGCTGCAATGTGCCTTTTCTGAGTGCAATCCACCTGGGCGGTTGCCACTGGAATCCTCAAATGAGGGTCCCACAGAGGGGCCGGAGGCCACGTCCCCGGGCAAATGGCGGCGCCCGGGACGGCGCCGGAGGCCACGTCCCGGGGGCCAAATGGCGGCGCCCGGGGAGGGGCCGGAGGCCACGTCCCCGGGCAAATGGCGGCGCCCGGGACGGCACCGGAGGCCAGGTCCCGGGGGCCAAAAGGCGGCGCCTGGGGAGGGGCCGGAGGCCACGTCCCCGGGCAAATGGCGGCGCCCGGGACGACGCCGGAGGCCACGTCCCGGGAGCCAAATGGCGGCGGCCGGGAGGGCACCGGGGGCCACGTCCCGGGGGCCAAAAGGCGGCGCCCGGGGAGGGGCCGGAGGCCACGTCTCCGGGCAAATGGCGGCGCCCGGGACGGCACCGGAGGCCATGTCCCGGGGGCCAAATGGCGGCGCCCGGGGAGGGGCCGGAGGCCACGTCCCCGGGAAAATGGCGGTGCTCGGGACGGCACCGGAAGCCAGGTCCCGGGGGCCAAAAGGCGGCGCCTGGGGAGGGGCCGGAGGACACGTCCCCGGGCAAATGGCGGCGCCCGGGAGGGCACCGGGGGCCACGTCCCAGGGGCCAAAAGGCGGCGTCCGGGGAGGCCACGTCCCCGGGCAAATGGCGGCGCCCGGGACGGCACCGGAGGCCACGTTCCGGGAGCCAAATGGCGGTGCCCGGGAGGGCACCGGCGGCCACGTCCACGGGAAATCGTGACGCAACTTACCTGGACTTAGTCCCGCGGAGATTTCCCCCGACAGCTGCCCCCCATGCACGCCGGGGACGATGCTCGAGTCCCCGGTGGGTATGGCACACGTCACCGGGAAGATCTCCGGGCCAAGTCACCGGAGCAGCGGCGCTTCGGTTTCCATGCCTCACGCTTAAGGCCGCGCCGTTTCGCCATAAATGCGCGCGCGGTTCGAACCGGCGCCTTAATTCACGTGCCCGTCCCTTCGTTTCCCGCGCACGGTTTGAACTTCTGCGGTCCAGATTGCTCCGTGGGTGCCACGTGCCGCGCATCTAGACCACGTCCCGCCCTTATAAATAGGGCCTTGGGGGGCCCGGGAGCTCATTCCAAACTTCCAACCCTAGCAATCTTTGCTCTCCCGGTAGCCCTCTCCCGGTTGCTCTTTCCGGTAGCTCTTGCCCGGTAGCGGACGTCCGGAAATTTTAGCAGTAGCCTCCTGCAAGGTTAGCTGCCGAAAAAAAGAAGAAGACTGACCTCATGGCACCTAAGGGTCGGGCGAAGACCACGGAAGTGCCCCCGGAGGAAATCCCTTCGGATTTCCTCTGGGCGTCGGAGTTCACGGCCGAGGACTCCGAGTCCTTGGTCGAACGCTGCGTCATAGCGGACGGGGACATCTGAGTCCCTGTGAAGAAAGACGGAGCCCCCCGCCCCAGGCCCGGAGAGGTCGTGGCCTTCGAGGCCTTCCTGGAGGCGGGGCTCCGGCTCCCGGTACATCCCATGCTCCGGGAGTTTCTCAAGGAGTACGGGGTGGCTCTCAACCACCTCACCCCGAACGCGCTCGTCCGGATGGGCCTCTTCATCTGGCTCTACGAGACAGCGACCGGGCGGGACCCCACCCTTCGTGCCTTCCTGTACTTCTACGAACCGGCAGCGCGGACCTCCCACCTGGTGAAGGGGGGCCCCAAGTCCCCCTTCGGTTCGGTGATGGTCCAAATGTTGCCGTCCCGGGTGATCGAGTACCCGGCGGCGGCCTCCCGGGACCACTGGGGGGACTGGGTCCGGAGGTGGTTTTACCTCCGGGTCCGGGACGAGGCGGTGGTGTACGCCCCGGAGCCCCCCACCTACAGCCGGTCGTCCGCGCCGAAGCCTCCGGTGTGGACGGATGAGGAGTTCGAGCTCCTCAGCAAGGTGATCCTCTCTAAGAAGACCCACTCGATGCGGGACGCCGCCGAGGAGATGGCTCTCCTCCGGATCTCCCCCTTCACCGGCGGGAAGAGGGGGATCGGCATGGGCCCCGAGCAGCGGCCCCCGGTGAAGCCGGTGACGCGACGTAAGCTCCGGGAACCTACTGCATTGTATTTACGAATTTTTGAAATTTTAACTAACTCTTTACCACTTGCAGTCCGGCCGTACCCGGCGGCGCGGGAGAAGGCGGAGAACCTCCTGGGGAGGTACTTCGCCGATAAGCACGAGCGCGTCGTGCGCGCCGTGGGGGAGGGCCCTCCCAAGAACTTGGTAGCGGCGGCCTACGGGCTAAAGCTGCCGGAGAGGAAGCCTCTCCCCACCCCCGGGTCGCACAAACGGGGGAAGGAGGCGGCCGGGGGCTCGGAGCCCAAGAAGGCCCGGGTTCAAAAGACCCCCGGCCCGTCGACAACGCCGGCGGCGACACCGGCGAAGCCCCGGGACGAGACCCCCGGGAGCGAGCGTGCCCGAGCACCGGCCCGGAAGGAAGTAACACCTCCTCCCCCGAAGGGCCCCGTCGAGGCCCCGGGGAAGGAGGCTACTGCGGGCAGGGCGGCGTCCGACTCGGCGAACTACGCCCCGTCGCCACTCTTGGTGGAGCCCCTCCTGCCCCTTCCAGCTTCTTCGGAGCCGGAGAGGCTGGAGGTGAGATTCGCGGAGGCCTCGCCTCCGCGGGTTTGGCTGGTGGATGAGGGGGGGAGCCCCTCGGTCTACGAGGTTCCTCCGGAGGAGGAGGCCACGAGGACCTTCCGGCCCGGGGCAGGGAAAGGCCTGATGGTTCCCCCCCGGGCGGGGGCTCCCGCCGAGAGCTCCTCGGCCACGTCTTCGGGGGGCACTTCCTCATCGACGAAGACGCCGGTGACGCCGGCCGCGTTACTGGACCTTGAGGTCCGGGGACCCCCCACCGGCCGTGCTGGCGGCGCCGGGCGGGAGACCCCTCTGCTTCCCGCGAGGGAGGTCGCCCGCTACTCGGAGGGCCTGCATACCCGGAAGGTGTAGGCCTTCATCGCGGAAGGGACGCTCCATGAGCGTTTCGAGGGGCTTCAGTCCCTCGGGGCCCAGGTAACCCGAGTCGATAACGTCTTCATTTATCCCCTGCACCTTGAAATTTTTCTAACTCTATATATTTTGTAGGTGGCAGCTGTTACCTGGGGACTTGAGCAGCGGGTCGCCCGGCTGCTTAAGGAGGCGGAGGGCCAGGCCGCGGCCTCCAAAGGGCAGCGCGAGGTGGCCCTCCGGGGACGCGACGAAGCCCTCGCGGAATTGACCCGGGTCCGGGCCCAGGTCCATATTTCCGAGGCCGTCAACGGCCGCCTCCGGGAGGAGGCCAAGGCGAGGGAGGAGGCGCTCCGGGAGCTCGAGAGCTCGAGCGTCCGGGCGGTGGCGGACGCGGGCCGCTCCGTCCGATCGGCCCTCGAGTGCCTTGGCGTAAGCCTAGGCTCCGGGAGCAGGGAGGTGCCGCCGGTGACTCTCGCGGAGGCTGTGCGTTTTCTCAACGCACAATTCTCCGCCATCCCGGAGGCTGCCGACGTTCGGGCGCGGGCCCGGGCGGTCCCCGTTGTTGCGGCTGCTGCGGGGCTCATCGAGTTTCGGGGGGTCGGCGCCCGGGCGATCGGGGGCCGCATCCCCCGAAGCTTCCCGGACTCCTTCGAGCCATCGCGCCGGGAGATCGAGCAGCTCGCCGGAGGATTCTACGACCGGCTCATCCGGGTGAGATTTCCGGCTCCGGCGCCTCCGGCGGGGGACGTCCCAGCCCCGGCCTTGGAAGAAGCCCCCCGGGGGGAGGACGCCGACGAACATGTATGAGCCTCCCCCCGGGCCTTAGCTAGGGCCCTTTTTTGTTTTGTTAGGACTTTTGATTCCGGTAGCTTCTTAGAAGAAGCCCCGGACGCTTGTACAGAAACATTTTGAATGCAATGAAGTTAGAATTTTTTCTAAGTCTTTGAATTGAATATTGTTACCAGGGTTCCCGGGAGGTTACTCCCGAGCGAAGGTCCGGGAGGGGCTCCCCGGGGGACGCCCAAGCGGCTTTGATCTTGCTAAACCTTGTCTCCGGGAATCGCGGCGGGGATAGTGTCTGGGAGCTGATCCAGTTGAGGTGGCGTCCGGAGTGGCACTTGGACAACTTTGATAATCATCGTGCCGAATTGTCCCCTCCGCGACCGGGGTTCCAGATGATACCTCCCCTCCGGATACTTCCACCGGCGGGATACGAGTTCTGGCCTGAAGATGTGCTCCGGGACGCTCGGCGCCGCGTGCGGGCATTGTACCGGGACTTGACCCGGGAGCTAGCGGAGAGCCTTCGAGAGTATTAGGTGTAGAAGCCTTTAGGGCGTAGAGAATCCCCCGGGTTAGAACCCGGGTTGTACCGTTTCCGAAGCCCACCGGAGGGGGAAGATGTCCTCCGGGTTTGCCAATCAATAAAGCTGTGTTGTTGTTTCTTCTTTCGTTGTCTCTTTATTTTCTTCTTCTTGGATGGTCCGGACGACTCATCTTAACAAGGATGAGCTAAATTTCCTCATGGGCGGTGCGGTCGACACCCGGGGGTTCCTTATCCCCCCCGCCCACAGCGGGCCGGAGAATAGCTCAGCGCGTTGTGGGGGTAACAAGGCCCCCGGGATGGAAGTCACCTGTAGCATAGGAAATTTTCTTAGAAAATTTTAAAACGAGGTTTTCAAGGAGAAGACCTTCCGGGAGACAATCGTCCGGTCGCCGTGAGAACGGGGAGCCGGGAATAAGGCCTCATGTGGAAGAAATGTCCAAGAGAACCCGATGAGATTTCCGGAGGCGAGCTTCCTAGGAGACATTCGTCCGGTCGCCGTGAGAACGGGGAGCCGGGAATAGGGTCTTCGGGGAAGAAAATGCTCGAGAAATCCGACTTCTCCGAGAGACAATCGTCCGGTCACCGTGAGAACGGGGAGCCGGGAATAGGGTCTCCGGGAGGCATTCATCCGGTCACCGTGAGAACGGGGAGCCGCGAATAAGGTCGCCGTGAAAACGGGGAGCCGGGAATAACGTCGACTCCCGGAGGAGGAAGATAGATCCAATCAAGCCGCAAGGGGCCGATAATCCGGTCGCCGTGAAAAAGGGGAGCCGGGAATAACGTCGACTCCCGGAGGAGGAAGATAGATCCAAGAAGGCCATTAGACGTCCCACTGGGGAGAGCGTCTACTCCCGGAGGAGGAAGTGCCTGAAGACGGGTCTTGAGTGTTTGGGCAGGGGACTAGTCTCCCAAAGTGACTCGTTACCGCGGCCACTGTGACCGGGTTGCCGCTTACACCCTCAGTCCACGAGGGCTGATCGTAAGCCTCCCTACGGGAGTGGGACTCCGGTTGTAGGGACTTGTTGGGCCTGGCCCACTTCCTCGCGGGGAGGGCATCCTCACGAGGAGGGCATCCTCACGGGGAGGGCATCCTCGCGGGGAGGGCATCGCCACTAGGGGCGGTAATGAGAGAGACCTGCAATGAGACAGTTTGAAAAGCAAGACCTATGTATTGCTAATAAAATGAAGTACAGGGCCTCCCCCTGCGAAGTCGCGAAAGGGGAGGAAAATACAGTGTCCCTCCTCCCCCTCCGGCGTGAACGCTCCGGGGGAGGGGACAGGCCCGTAAGGCTAAACATAGAACTTGCGAAGTAAACGCAAGTTCCACGTGTGCTTCAGCTCCTGCTCTTGAAGGTTGGAGAGCTTGTAGGGCCCCGGGCCCAGGACCGCGGAGATCCTGTAGGGGCCCTCCCACTTGGGGGAGAGCTTCCCCTGGGCTTGGGGGTCCGTCACACGCTTGAGGACAAGGTCCCCAAGGCGGAAAGTCCTCTCGCGCACGCGCTGATTGTACGCGCGCGCCATTTCTTGCTCGTAGATGGCGTGGCGGAGGAGTGCTCGGTCGCGTTCCTCCTCCACGAGGTCGATCTCCAGACGCTGGTTGGCCTCGTTGGCCTGGTACGCTGCGGGCGTAGTTCCCTCCAGGAGCTCGACCCGCAGTGACCGGAAGCCGATCTCCGGGGGGAGGACTGCCTCCGCCCTGTAGACCAGGGAGAAGGGAGTACGCCCCGTCGCCCGGGACGGGGTCGTGCGCATGGAGCAGAGGATGCTAGGGAGCTCCTCCGCCCATGCACCCCGTTTAGAAGCGGTTTGCTCGAGTCTCCGGTGCAACCCCTGTAGGATCACGCCGTTGACCCTCTCGACAGCCCCATTGCTCTGGGGATGGGCCACCGAGGCGAAGTGGATGACGAGCCCCAGGCCTTCGCAGAATTCCCGGAAATAAGCCGAGTCGAATTGGGTCCCGTTGTCCACGGTGATTTCCCGGGGGACACCAAAACGACATACGACGTTTTTGCAGAAAAACCGCTGAACGGCCCAGGACGTGATGCTGGCCAAAGGCTCCGCCTCAACCCACTTTGTAAAATAGTCGACTGCGACTACCGCATACATGTATCCCCCGGGCACTGGGGGGAAGGGCCCTAAGAGGTCCATCCCCCAGGGCACGAAGGGCCAAGTGATGGGGATTGTCTGCAGCGCTATAGGGGGGAGGTTCGAGTCCTTGGCCATTTTCTGGCATGCCCCGCACGAGGAGACAAGGTCTCGCGCGTCGCGCATGACCGTGGGCCAGTAGAAACCCTGCCGGAGGGCCTTGGCCGCAATTGCACGCGGGGCTAGGTGAGAACCACAGCTCCCCGCGTGGATGTCTTCAAGGAGTTGAAGTCCCTCCTGCCGGGGGAGGCAGCGCAGGAGGGCAGAAGCCCCCCGCTTGTAGAGCCTCCCCTCCAGCAGGAGATACACCCGGGCTTTAGCCCGGAGGCGTTTAGCCTCGGTCTCACTAGGAGGGTCCCCCTCCCCCTTGATAAAGGAGATGAGGGGGTCCATCCAAGACGGAGCCCGGATGATCTCGGCGACCTCCAGGACATGAGGCTCGTCGCCCGTGTCCGGGGAGGCCACCGAGGGCTTCGTGATGACCTCCAGGAAAGCCCCCTTGGGGAGCGATTCCCGGGCGCTGGCTGCCCGAGCCAGGGCATCGGCCCGGTCATTGTCCCTCCGCAGGATATGCCGGGCCTTGAGGCCGTCGAAATGCCTCTCCATCTTTCGCACTTCCTGCAAATAAAAACTTAAGTTTGCGTCATGGCACAGGTAAGACTTGTCCATTTGGCAAACTACGAGCTGAGAATCTCCCTTGACTAGGAGGCGCCGGATCCCCAGGGAGTGCGTGAGGCGCATCCCGAGGAGCAAAGCCTCGTATTCGGCGACGTTGTTGGTTTGCCTCAATGCCCCGCTGGGACACGAGGAAACCTAGGAGCTTCCCCCCGCGCACCCCGAAGGCGCACTTCTCCGAATTGAGTTTGAGCCCGAAGGCGCGGAGGTTGCGGAAGGTTTCAGCCAAGTCGTCGATGTGGGAGGCTGCGCGGGGACTCTTGACAACCGCGTCGTCTACGTAGACTTCAACGTTGCGGCCGACTTGCTCATTGAAGACCAATGTCATGAGGCGCTGGAAGGTTGCCCCCGCGTTCTTGAGCCTGAAGGGCATATGGACGTAGCAGAAGGTTCCGAGGGGAGTAATGAAACTCGTCTTTTCCTCGTCCCCCTCCGCCATCCGGACTTGATGGTAGCCCGAGTAGGCGTCTAGGAAGCTCATGAGCTCGCACCCCGCAGTGGAGTCGACGAGCTGATCAATCCGCGCGAGCGGGAAGTTGTCTTTGGGGCAGGCGCGGTTAAGGTCGGTGAAGTCCACGCACATCCGCCACCTGCCGGTCGATTTCTTGACGAGGACGGGGTTCGCGAGCCACTCGGGGTGCAGGACCTCCCGAATAAACCCCGCCTCTCGGAGCCGGGTGATCTCCGCCTTGATTGCCTCTTGGCCCTCTAGGGAGAGTTTCCGCAGCTTCTGTTTGACCGGGGGGTGACCGGGGGCCACTGCGAGCTTGTGCTCAATGACCTCCCGGGCGACGCCCCGCATGTCCGAAGGCTTCCATGCAAAAACATCGGAGTTTTCGTGCAAAAAGGCCGCAAGTTGCGCTGCGTGCTCCTCGGGGAGCTCCGCCCCGATCCGGACGATTTTGTCTTCGTTGCCCGAGGACAGCAGGACCTTCCGGAGGGCCCCTTCCGGACGCAGCTTGAGGAGGGGCCTCCCGGGCGGTGGTGCGTTAGCATCTAGTTCCGGGGGAGAAGCCTCCCCCCCAGGCGTCTTTATGAGGTTGACGCTTCCGATTGTGGCCGCAGCGCGCTCGTATAGAGCACGGGCCATGTCTTGGTCTCCCCGGACGTTGATCACACCATGCGGCACGGGGATCTTCATGCAGAGATAGTTTTCATGGGTGGCAGCCCCCAGCCGGTTGATTGTGGTCCTCCCCATTATCGCATTGTATGAGGAGGGGAGGTCCACTACGTCGAAGCGGACCAGCTCGGTCCGGTAGTTCTCCGGGGTGCCGAAGGTCATTGGAAGATCTACTTTGCCCACGGGGTGGATCGCCTTCCCCGGGACAAAACCTTGCAGAGGCCCGGCAGCGGGCTGCAGGAGCTTCTCATCCACCTGCATTTCTTTGAAGGCCTTCAGGAATAGGACATCGGCGGAGCTCCCGCCGTCCACCAGGATACGGGCCAGATGGCAGTTGTAGATGGTCGCGGAGACAATGAGCGCGTCGTCGTGGGGGAAGCGAACCCCCCGCGCGTCTTCTGCCGTGAAGGTGAGGGGGACGTCCGACCACTTCGGTGGCGGGGACGTGTGTAGCACCCCCACAATCTTGACCTCACGCGCGTACTCCTTACGCTGGCGCTTAGAGTCCTGCCCGGAGGCAGATCCTCCCATGATGACGTTGATGTGCCGCTGCGAAGTTTGAAAGGGGAGAGCTTCTGAAGGCTCCCCCTCCTGCGTCTGCTGACCCCCCGCGGGAGCGGGAAGGACCGGAACAGCTGGCCGAGGAGGCAATGAGGCCAGAGTCCCCCCCCCCTGCCCGCGCTAGTCGAGGAAGTCCGTGAAGTGCTGCAGCAGCTGGCTACAATCTCGGGTAGCGTGGGTACTAGACCTGTGGAAGCTGCACCACGGTCCTTCCCGCCTTCTCCCCGCGGGGCCTTCCCGGCCACGCGAAGACTGTCCTCCCCCATGGCCCTTCGGTTTGGGGAAGGGGCGGTTGGCCCTTGGGGGTTCGCGCGAGCCGCCTCCGCCCTCAAGGACAAAGGTGTCCCGAGGCCGTGGCTCGCTACGCCCCCCTGCCTGGGGCGTTTGGGGGGATCCCTGGCCCCCCGGTCGACGGGGGCGGGAGCCCCCTGGGTCTTCTTCCAGATGTCATCTTCCTCCGCCCGAGCGTACTTTTCGAGCACGTTGAAGAGCTCATCGGCGGAAGAGGGGCAGCTCCGGGAGAGCCTTCGGTGGAGCTCCCCAGGGAGGATGCCGCTTTTGCAGGCTTCGATGACCGTAGAGTCGGGGACATGGGCCACTTTGCTTTTCACCTGAGCAAAGCGCTTGAAGAAGCTTCTGATGGTTTCCCCAGTCCTCTGCCGGACAGTGTACAGCTGCGAGGAGTCCAGGGGACGCACGTAGTTCCCTTGGAAGTTGGCACAGAACTCCCGCTTGAGCTGCGAGAAAGACTTGATGGAGCCCGCCTTCAGGTTGTAGAACCAGGAGCGGGCAATGCCGGTGAGGTAGAGGGGGAAGACGTTGCATTGTACCGTCTCGTCCCCCCCGGCCGCGGAGAGGGCTGTGGAGTAGACCTGCACGAACTCGTAAGGGTCTGCCTCATCGTTATAGTGCTCGATGTGCGGAGGGCGGTGGGGCCGCGGCCACCTGATGCTGCAAAGTCTTCGGCACAGGGGCTGGTTGGCCCCCTGCACTTCCCGGGGAGAGCCCCGGTCGCTGTCTTCTTTCACAGGACCTTCGTTGTCTGAGTCTGGAAGCGGTCCAAGAGGTCCGCCAGAATGGAGGTGGCGACGCTTTTCTTCTAGGCCAGGACTAAGTTCCCGGACGTCCGGGCTCTCCGCCGGAGAGGTTGGCTCTTCAGCGGGTTTCTTCCCCCGGCCGGTGCGAGAGCGAGGCTCCCCGCGCCCGCGGCCGGGGGGAAGTTCTTCCCCACGCTCTGGTGAACGCATTCGCTCGACCTCCCCCCGGGCGAAACGGACCTGTCCCGCCGAGGGAGGGAGCTCATGCGCTGTAGCTGCCGGCCCGGAGGCTTCCGGAGCCGGTTGGGGGAAGCCCCCTGCGACGACCCCCAGGACCAGAAAGGGGGAAACGCCTGTATTATCCGGAACCGGGGAGGGGGCGCCCACGGCGACGCCTGGAATCGAAGTGGAGGGGGCCCCAGTGGCCACGACCGGAACCGGGAAGGGGGGAGCCCCTGTAACACCCGGAACCGGTGAGGGGGGAGCCCCCATGGCGACGTCCGGAACCGGGGAGCCCATGCGGGGGGAAGTTCGCTGAGGCACGGGAGCTGCTCTGTCAACTGCCCCCGGTGCGGTAAACGCGACGCGGGGGGCGGGACTGGCTCCCGGCGTAGGGAAAACCCCCGGCATGAAGTGGGCTCCCGGCCCCGGGAATAGGCCAGGGACAGGGTACCCCCCTGGTGCCACGAAGGGCCCCGGCATGAAGTAACCTCCCGGCACCGGGACAGGCCCGGGTGCCAGGAAAGGTCCGGACGTATATCCCGCAGGGGGAGGGAACCCCCCGGTTGGATCATACGGGGCGGACAACCCCCTGGAGGTCGGAGGGGCCGCCGGGTAACCCATAAACGGGGGCATGTTCCCCGGATACGGGTGTGACGCAAATGTGGGGGCCGGAGGCCGCGCCAACACGCTAAGGAGCTCGTCCATAGAGCGCTGAGCGCGGAGCTGGCCTTCCACGAGAGCTTCTAGCAGGGCGTCCCGGGGAGCCGGGGGAGCCGTCGGGGGGAGACTAGTCCCGGCCGAGGTCCCCGCGGTCACCGGGAACGACCTGGAGGTGGAAGCACCTAAGTTAAGAGGAAAGGAGGGAGGCGGTACCTGGGCCAGGTCGCCTCCGGAAGGGACCACCGAGACAGCAGTGTCCCGGGCGGACGGTGCCGGGTCTCCGAGACCTGGATCACCGGGAAGGGTGCGAGCCCTTGTTCTTGGGGGAGCCATGGCGTCTTGTCACGAATCCCCACGGTCGGCGCCAACTGTCGTGGTATTGCGAATACCCCGGCAGGTTTTGTGAATGATCCTAGCAAAGATTACGCGGCGCGGGTTGACCGGATGACCGGTCCTCCCCCGCCGGACAAGCACAAGAAATGACACACGGGTTTATACAGGTTCGGGTCCCGGTGGGGGCCCTAGTCCTGTCGACGCGCTCCCGACCGGAGTCGGCTGGGGAGGCTCTCTCCGGGGGGGAGGCTTCCGGAGCACGTCTGTGAGTTTAGCTATTCCAATAAAAGAGAACCGATCCTTTACAACAGAGGGGTACATGGGCTATTTATAGCCCCAAAAAGAAGCAAAAAACCTAAACTACCCCGGAAGCCACCGTCGGATTGAGGGGTAGGACCGTCCTTCTCCCGGTCAAACGCCTTGGATGCTTGACAGGTGGTCGCTAGTTCCCGAGGCGCTCCTCGCGTGACCTGCACGTGACAAACAATTCGAGACTTTACCGTTAAGAGGGCGATGAGGCCCGGGACGGCGCCAGAGGCCACGTCCCGGGGGCCAGAAGGCGGCGCCCGGGGAGGCCCCGGAGGCCACGTCCCCGGGCCAATGGCGGCGCCCGAGACGGCGCCGGAGGCCAGATCCCGGGGGCCAAAAGGCTGCACCCGGGGAGGGGCCAGAGGCCACGTCCCCGGGCAAATGGCGGCGCCTAGGACGGCGCCGGAGGCCAGGTCCCGGGGGCCAAAATGCGGCGCCCGGGGAGGGCACCGAGGGCCACGTCCCCGGGCAAATGGCGGCGCCCGGGACGGCGCCGGAGGCCAGGTCCCGGGGGCCAAAAGGCAGGCGCCCGGGAAGGGCACCGGGGGCCACGTCCCGAGCGCCAAATGGCGGCGCCCGGGGAGGGCACCGGGGGCCACGTCCTGAGGGCCAAAAGGCAGCGCCCGGGGAGGGGCCGGAGGCCACGTCCTCGGGCAAATGGCGGCGCCAGGGAAGGCGCCGGAGGCCACGTCCCGGGGGCCAAATGGCGGCTCCCGGGGCGGCGCCGGAGGACACATCCCGGGGGCCAAATGGCGGCGCCCGGGGAGGGGCCGGAGGCCACGTCCCCGGGCAAATGGCGGCGCCCGGGACGGCACCGGAGGCCAGGTCCCAGGGGCCAAAAGGAGGCACCCGGGGAGGGGCCGTAGGCCACGTCCCCGGGCAAATGGCGGCGCCTGGGACGGCGCCAGAGGCCACAGTCCCGGGAGTCAAAAGGCGGCGCCCAGGGAGGGGCCGGAGGCCACGTCCCGGGGGCCAAATGGCGGCGGCCGGGGAGGGGCCGGAGGCCACGTCCCCGGGCAAATGGCGGCGCCCGGGATGGCACTGGAGGCCATGTCCCGGGGGCCAAATGGCGGCGCCCGGGACGGCACCGGAGGCCACGTCCCGGGAGCCAAATGGCGGCGCCCGGGAGGGCACCGGGGGCCACGTTCCAGGGGCCAAAAGGCGGCGCCCGGGGAGGGGCCGGAGGCCACGTCCCCAGGGCAAATGGCGGCGCCCGGGACGGCACCGGCGGCCACGTCCCCGGGCAATCGTGACGCAACTTACCTGGACTTAGTCCCGCGGAGATTTCCCCCGACATACCGTTAGAATATAGGAAATATATTAGAATTGTTCGCCTTCTACAAATATTTTTATTCTATCGGCAATGTACGTATATACCGACAGAGTATGTACAAAAATTCCTATCGGTAATATGTATTGTGCTGATAGAACCATTCGCCTTCTACAGATGTTTTTATTCTATCGGTAATTTATTTGTATACCGTTAGAATATATGTAAAATGATTAACGGTATGCGGTTTTTGTACCGATAGAAATTATCTAGTACTATAAATACACGGGTGTCTCTTTCATTCTCACAGTTCATCTGGGGCTCGTAGTCCTAACCCATAAGCTCCATGGACGGCCGGCGCACCTCTACAGGCGACCGCTGCACCTCCGCACCTCCATCGACGCCCTCTATACTTCGGCATCCCAAGCAAGGTACGTAAAATTTCGGCAATATTGTTAGATTATTCTAATCCGATTATGGCAATTATTCTGCTTTTTTTGTATTCTTCATTTTGATGTGTCTTCTTTTCAATATGATTATGATCTGTGCAGGTCCTTGGATGATGCTCATGAGGGGCAACGTATTTCATGGTTCTTCGTCGCAGTACGTTACCTACGTTGGCTTGTTGGCGAAAGAAACGGTGAAGATCACCGTCGAGAGCTGGAAGGACGTGAAGGGCGAGATCTTGGTTGGCTCGCTCGAGAAGATCCTTAAGCCTGGCGTGTTTCTCAAATCAGGACCTATAGAAAGCATCTTATATTTTTTTGCATGCACCAGCTTGTGGCCAGATGCTTACCTGCTTGGAGAAGAAGAATTGTTGTTATTTGCACAGTCATTCTACACCATCACTACACAGAACAACATCTTGGAAGGTAGGTTCTTTTTGTTAATGGAGTTGAGTTGAGTTGAGTTGAGTTGATCGAGTTTGAGTCCGAGGAAATCACCAATACATACAAATGTAAGTCGACGGCAATTCCAGCTCCTCGGGCGTCTTCGAACTGAACTCCTATGGTTAAGACCAATGTGGTTCAGACATTTGTTGTTTTGGACGAATGGATTTGTGATGTATCAGGTCTAACTTGTAGTCAGTAGTTGCATTGTTGCAACCTGCAAAGGTTCTCTTTTATGTAAAATGTACGGGCCACTGGGTCCTCGTCATGATCTGTTGTTAATTTCAGACGTGACTTTTCTAATATACATCGAATGTGTGAATTGTTGTATTTGTATATTGTTGTATATTTGTGTATCATGTATTGCTAATTGGGACATGAACTTGAATGTGTAGGGAGTATTTGTGTATTTAATTGTATTGGTAGGTAGGTGTGTATTTGTACTGCTGTTTCAGACATGTACCTGAATTTGTATTTGTGAACTGGCATGTGTATGTTTGTACCTGAATTTGTGAACTGGCATGTGTAATTTCTTTGGCAAGATGAAGTCCCAAGTACCTAAGAAAAGTATTTTTGTGTCTCCTAGTTAATCCACAAATTAGCATTTCTTGAAATATTGCTTTATCTTACAGTTAATATCTGTTTGATGTAAGATCTATTTGATGTTACATTGATATGATTCCTTGGATGTGAGAACTGGTGTCATGTGTGTTTGGTACAAGTACCTGCTCTAACGGTAAATACACATATTTACCGATAGAAAACATAAATATACATATCTACCGATAGAAAAACTCATGTTCGTGTGTCATGCATCATCTAACGATTAATACACATATTTACCGATAGAACAAGGCCTGTACTTGCTCAGTAATGTACATTCTCTAACGGTATATGTGTGTTTTTACCGATAGAATATGTGAGAGGCAAATTACCTTAGTTAGTCTAACGGTTATTTCATGTATTTACCGTTAGAAAAAGCTCCATTATAAGGAAAACCCCACTCGACCATTGTTGAGCTGCTCTTTAATTTGTTCTGTTGCACTCTGTGTCCCTCTATTTGTGATGAAAGTTCCATGCTCGCTGCTACACTGCTAGGGTGATTAGCGCAAGCTGGAGGGAAGTTGATTGCGCCCCTCTCTTTAAGGTATGCTTAATTGTCGACACTTATCTGTCTCTCCCTCTAGATCTCCCTCCCTCGCTACTTGCAAGCTAGCTATATTGTGTAGTTCCAAGTTTGTAGCTCTAAGCTTGGGAGCTAGGTAGCTGGAAATGCGTCACGTTTTAGGAGCTACCTAGCTTGTATTGTGTAGTTAGCTAGGTTAATTAGTGTTAATTTCGTCAGGCTAGGGTTCAACACATCTGTTGTAAGAGGCTGTACATGTACATATACATATACATAACTTAATCGGGCAGGTTTCATGCATGGCTGACTCATTAAATTTTGTTAATTGTAGATGGACAGGAAATATTGGATGTATGGAATAAAACGTACTACTCTTGAATATTTGGATGGTGTGAATGAGTTTATTAAATTTGCTGAGCAACAAAAGGAGAGGAAGGGAGAGAAAAATATGCTCTGTCCTTGTACAGATTGTATGAACTTGAAGAGGTTTAGCAACTCTGATCAAATTAAGAATCATTTGATTCGTCGTGGTTTTAACGTGCGATACACCCGTTGGATATGGCATGGCGAAGATCTTGAGGAAACAAGCACCACTACTACCAATTAGCAGGACTTGGATGTGGATTACAATAATATCGATGATCATCTGAATTGTGATAATGTTCATTCCGATGTGCACATCGATGATGATGATGATGACAATCTAGATGAGATGTTACGTGATGTAGAGGAAGATTACAACGAAAACGACTTCTGTGAATTTGAGAAACTGATTGCTGACTCTGAGAAGCCACTGTTCCCTGGATGTGCAACATTTACAAAACTGTCTTCTGTGCTGAGATTATATAACTTGAAGGCAGGCAACGGTTGGAGTGATAAGAGTTTCACGGCACTATTAGATCTTCTAGCGGACATGCTTCCAGAGGAAAATGAGTTGCCAAGATCTACTTACCAAGCCAAAAAACTGTTGTGTCCGTTGGGAATGGAAATCGAAAGAATACACGCATGCCCAAATGATTGTGTGTTGTACCGTAACGAGTACTCCAGTTTGCATGTTTGTCCAAGATGCGGCGCATCGAGGTATACGCGTAGGGACCAGATTGACAGTGAACGTCACGAGGTAAATAAAGGACCTCCGGCGAAAACTGTGTGGTACTTGCCTGTGATACCTAGATTGAAGCGGTTGTTTGCAAATCCGAAAGTCGCAAAGCACTTGCGTTGGCATGCTGAAGCCCGGAAACAAGACGAAAAACTGAGACACCCAGCTGATTCTATTCAATGGAGAAACATCAACAAAACATTTGCTGAGTTCGGCGGCGAACTTAGGAATATAAGGTTTGGGCTGAGTACAGATGGTATGAACCCACATGGTAATATGAGCAATCAGCACAGCACTTGGCCGGTTCTTTTATGCATCTACAATCTTCCTCCTTGGTTATGCATGAAGTGCAAGTACATCATGATGGCGTTACTAATCTCAGGACCCAGACAACCCGAAAATGATATTGACGTGTTTCTAGCGCCTTTAATCGAGGACTTACAGAAATTGTGGAGTGAGGGGGTGCAGGTGTGGGATGCATACAAGAAAGAGAATTTCATCTTGCGGGCCCTGATATTTTGCACCATAAATGATTTTTCGGCCTACGGCAATTTATCGGGGTATAGTACGAAAGGAGCCAAGGCTTGCCTTATTTGCCTAGATGAAACTGAGAGCATGTGGATGCGAAACTGCCGGAAAACAGTGTACATGGGTCATCGCAGGTTTCTTCCGGTGCATCACACGTACCGTAAGAAGAGGAAATCATTTAACGGGAAGCCTGAGAAGGGATCAGCTCCAGTGTTTCTGACTGGTAAGGAGATTTACTCGCGCGTGAAGGACATCAAAGCTGAGTTTAGTAAGCATTCTAAACCTCGAGAAAAAAATGTTTGGAAGAAGAGATCGATTCTCTGGGATCTACCGTACTGGGAGCACTTACAAGTTCGACATTGCATTGATGTCATGCATGTAGAGAAAAATGTCTGTGACAGTTTGATTGGTTTGTTGTTGAACATTCCGGGAAAGACAAAGGATGGTGTGAAAGCTCGTCGTGACATGGTGGAAATGGGGATAAGGACTGAGCTTGCACCTTTAGAGAATGAAAAGCGTACATACCTCCCCCCGGCCTGCTATACGTTGTCCAAGAGCGAAAAAAAAGATCTCTGTCGGTGCCTGCACGGTGTTAAAGTTCCATGTGGGTACTCCGCGAACTTGAAAAAACTTGTGTCCATGAAGGACCTAAGACTGGTTGGCACGAAGTCCCATGACTGTCATGTGCTGATGTCACAAATGCTTCCCATTGCTATCAGAGGCATTCTCCCAGTTACAGTCAGAGAGACAATCACAAACCTATGTTATTTCTTCAACACAATATCTTGCAAGGTAAGTACGTGCACTCATACTATAAGTTCATTACCTCCATTTGTGGAGCTTAATTAGAAGATTTTTTTGATATGAATATTTGGCCCAACTGTGTCCTCGTAGGTAATTGATCCGGATGGATTGGACGCTTTGCAACGCGACGTGGTTACAACTCTTTGTCAGCTCGAGATGTATTTCCCTCCATCCTTTTTTGATGTTATGGTCCATCTAATTGTTCACCTTATCAGAGAAATTAAGTTTTGTGGACCCGTGTGCCTACGCTACATGTATCCATTTGAGAGATTTATGGGTGTATTGAAGGGATACGTAAGGACTCGTCGTCGACCCGAGGGGAGTATCATGGAAGGTTATGCCGCCGAGGAGGTGATTGAATTTTGCACAGATTATATGGCCGGGGTTGACCCAATTGGCGTTCCTAGGTCCCGACACGAGGGTAGGCTTCAGGGCATCAGAACGATTGGATTCAAAGCTATCATCCCCGCTCGTGATGTGTACGTAAAATCACATTTTTGGGTCTTACAACACATGACGGAGGTCGAGCCATACATACACGAGCACAAGGTAATGTTACGGTCACAGAATCCTTCGAAGTCAGACGTTTGGGTCAGCAGAGAACATAACAGGAAATTTGCTGAGTGGATCCAAGAAAGAGTCACGCGAGCTGCCGAGGGCTCCATAAGTGAAACTGTGACATGGTTGGCTAGAGGCCCAAGATTCACTGTAGGGACTTGGTAGGGGTACGACATCAATGGGTATTCATTTTACACAAGAGCTCAAGACGCCAAGAGTAGCACGCAATGTAGCGGAGTGACACTGTTTGCTATTTCCGAGGATGCCAGGTCAGTAAGGGCGCTGAACTCATATTAGGTGCTATTGACGAAATATGGGAGCTCGATTACGGATTACTTAAGATTCCCCTGTTTCGATGCCAATGGGTCGAAATCCCTCGAGGTGTTCAAGTTGACAGTTACGGGTTTACTCTCGTCGATCTTGGTAGAGTCAGACACCAAGACGATCCATTCATACTTGCAAAGCAAGCCACACAGGTATTCTACATTGTTGACCCGGCCAATCCAAACTTGCATGTTGTCCTCCACAGCAAGAGACGTATTGTTGGGGTCGAAGATGTTGTCGACGAAGAGGAGTATAACCAATTCGATGAAATACCTCCATTTTTAGAGGACATTCAATCTATCCCTACTGAAGATATCGACGAAACAACATATCTGTGAGATGACCACGAAGAAGGATTATGGGTTGAGAACCATTGATGATTAATTTCTATTTCAGGGATAAATGCCAAGCAAACAGCCACAAGTTCTGCAGCAAGGTGAGGAACTTATCATTAATACATCAGGCAGTACATTTTTCTTTAGAACTTAATGATAAGCTAGTTCACAGCATTAATATATCTCAATTTTACTCCACAGCATGAGTTCTAACATGTACAGTACCTTTATCCTGTAAATACTTAATTCTTCCCTTCAAATAGCACTTGCAAAAATCTCATTGTAGCCTCTTACTTCTTCAAAGCTCTCCAAAAATCAATTTTTCTGACGGTATTTTGTTATTTCTACCGATAGAAAAGGACATCCACTACTTTAATGTGTCTCAGGCACTTCAAAAGTTTCGCTGCGAAAAGTTTACTTATTCTATCGGTATTATTATATTTTACCGTTAGAATAAATTCGTTAGTTCACGGTATTTTGTTGTCTGACGGTTTTTTGTTGTTTGTACCGATAGAAAAATACTCTGGCACTTTGTGTCGACGATTCGGACTCGGAGTCCTCAGCCGAACTTATGCAGAATTTGTAATAGTGAGACCTTTCAAGATGACCCTTCGGGAAGGTATGCTGAACAATGGTGAACAGGAGCACAGAGAATTTAGACAGGTTCGGGCCCTCGATGGTAGGAGTAAAAGCCCTACATCCTGTTGAGATTTCACTAAGTGTGGTAAAATGTTTACAAATAGAAGGAAAAGTCCTCACAGGCAAGGATTTTTCCTATAAAAGCGTACAAAGATAAGCTAAAAAAGACTTAAAAATGCTATACGAGGTGTGCCATAGACTTGGCTAACTTCGGTCCTCTCTTGATTGATACTTCATGCCATCCTTTTATACTGCTTGAAAGGGTGCCATGTGAAGAAAACTGCATCAATCGGTTGCACGGACGGTTGGATACGGTTTTTGGAACTGTTCTTAACCTCCACGCAGGTTAAACACGTGTTATTCATGAATAACTGTACGTGTTAACCTCCTGACGGTTGATTTTCCACGTATAGGAATCTTCGGGATACTTAGAATATCCTATCGTATGGGCAACCGAATAGATAGATCCCAGGTATCCTGATCGGCAGATGTTTTGATCGCGGGATTCGACTGACCGCGTAATATCCCGAATGTGTAGTTCGCGTATAGCCCACGAACTTCTGACCGCGCAAGGCTTACGGTCTGACCGCGTAAAGCTGCGACTTGATCACGTAAAGCTTGCGACCTCGTGGTGATGCCTCTCAAAATAGCTTGAGTTCGCATCTCCAGTCATATGTCTGGTTCGAACCTGTCTTGAACTAGAAGTTTATTAGAAGTGACCCGGGTGTCAATCCTCGTCAGCTAGCCCCCAAATTCGAAGAAAACGAAGAGACGTGTTTATTTCGAATTTAAAAAACCGTGCATTGGATTTTTAACCCGGCCCTTTAACTTCTCCACTTAGTGGCGCACTAAGTGAAAACGATTGGTTTTTCAAGACGGGTTCTGACATTATGTGACGGGCAATGATGGCGCCGTAGAGATTTTTATCTCGAGGTAAAATTGTAAATGTCTTAACGAGGTGTCTGGGAGGCGAACCGTCGACCTGGCGGCTATAAATACCAGACCCCTGCTTATGTAAAGATTTACAATTCTCTCTTACGCCTAAGTCTTTTTCTTGTTACCTGGCCTCCTTCCTTTTCACATACTCCTCCCAATGGCAGATCACGAAATCATCGAGATTGAGAGCGATGAAGGGGAAATTGTCGAACAAGGGTCTCAATCTAATGAGGTCCTGTCTCCCTTAAGGAAGAAACCCAAGGTTGACGAAGGATCTTCCAGTGGAACAAAGGTGAAGAATGTAGCGAGTTTCTTTCTTCCTTCAGTTCCTTTGACCCTCCCCGTTCATGCCTCTCGGCAAGTTAGGCCTTTATCCTTAGAGAAAGATCCCTTCACATTCAATTCTCCCATCCTTTTGGGTGATCAACATCCTGGTCGGCAAGCGGTGACTATCCCTCGACCAGATGATTGCCATATTGGGTTGGCGAAGCAATCTTCTTCTGGGAAGGTTGCACTTCCACCATATGATGATCTTCCTCCCAAGATGGGTGTATCAACGGGTTATGCACCGGGACAGGTAACAATTCTTCTCCCCTTTTTGCTGATAATTTTAGTTAATATGACTAACTCTTGCAAAATGCAGGAGGTAGGAGGCCCCAGCGATCAGCCTTCTGCTGCTCCATCTCTTCCTTCCGGACAGACTCTTCTGGAAGAGAAGAATGCCCTGGAGAAGAAAACCGAGGAGATGGCCTCGAAGATTCTGCGTTTAGCAGAATGTCTTGATCGATCCCGAGAAGAGGCGCACCATTTCCGTCGAGAGAGGGACTTCGCTCAGCAACAGCGAGAACTCTCTGACTTGATTAGGGACAATAGTGCGTCTGTTGTTAGGGACGATATAGATAGACTTAGAGTAGTTGCTAGTTCCTTGGGGGTTGTCAGTGTAGATCCTACTGACAACAATATGTCCCTCGGGGAACTTTGTAAACTTCTTTCGGAACAAGTCGATGCTTTTATCGACCGTATTCCCTTTGTATGTAAGGAATGTAATAAATAAAGTTTCTTTTATTCATATGAACATTCTTCATACCTTCTGTGCGAAATTATGGCTAAAAGCTTAGTCCGCGACCATCTATACACAGGAAATTTCAGTTCTGCGATTAGAATCGCGCTTTAAAAGATCACCATGACCTGTCCTGATGCTGCGATCAGATTTAAGGCCGCGGTTAGAACTGAATTGCGACCAGAGTTGAACATCCGGTTAGACTATTACTTCGATTAGAGACGAAGTTTTAGCCTAGAACATGATTTTGATAAAACCATAACCCAATTAGAAACACTTCAGTACGTTAAAAATTGGGTTACGTGATGTTTTCGAATAAAATGTTCAAAGTATGAAAAGGAAAAACTTCCTCTGAGAAGTACTGGAAATTTTTCAGTCCTTTTACACTTTCAGTTTCCAAAACAAAGAAGTCTTTTTGTTTCAGATCCGACGCCTGAGTACTTTATCGGGTCCATCAGAGACAGTATCCATTATGGGAAATGAATAAAGCATTTAATGGAACGTTTGAAACGAGCCGCTTACTCATTAATGCGTCGCCTTGGGTCTATAAAAAGCAGTAGGTAGCTTCTTGAGGAAGCCACTCAGCCGCGAAAAAACCCTTAGAATTCCCGCCGCTCAAAACCCTCACTTTCTTCAGCCTTCATCTTCCCCAAATCGCCAGCTTCCCCTTTGATTCTACATCATAGATGGCGTCCTGGAGCAGATCCATTCATCATTCTGAGGAGAGCCTGATGGCGCTTGAGAAGGAGGAGATCCTTTCTCCGCGGCTACTCATTAACTGGCGACCTGCGGAGAAGGATCAAGAAACCCCAACTGTCCAAGAAGGCGAGTTGGTGGTTTTTGAGGAGTATTTTCGTTGCGGATTCCGATTCCCTGAGAGTCGGTTCCTTAAGGATATCTTTGAACATTACGGGTGGGAACTGATCAACCTCCACCCCAACGCGATGCTGATTCTTGCAGTATTCCAGCATCTCTGTGAAGCTTTCGTCGGAGTATATCCCAGCGTGGATCTTTTCCGACGATTTTACTTTTCGGCGTGGTCGAAGAGCACCAACGCTGCCGGATGCATCTACTTCCGGCTGAGGGACAAAAAGGAGTATCCCTCCCCACCCCTGCGAGACTCAGTGCACGGGTGGCACCAGAAATGGTTTTACTGCACCCCGTCGACCGAGAGCGGGCTGTGGTTTGAGAACTCGCGGCCGGAGAAAACGAGCGAGTTGGATACTCTCCCGGCGATGAACGCGGAGTTCATGAAGCATGCCGAGGTGATCCTTCACTTAGTCGAACAAGGGCTGACGGCACGTGACGTCATCCGAGACTTTGTGAAGAATCGGGTGAGCCCCCTACGTGAAAGGGCTCATCCGGCTTGGGAGATCAAGTCCATGGCGGACACTACCCTGGACTATAACGAAGGTACTCATTTCTGACATTGAAATCCTTTTGTCATTTTTGAAACGTATTAATTTATCTCGTATCTGGGAACAGTCCTGCCCTCAGCTGAGATTGAGAGGCGGACTAACTACCTCCTCAGGGCGTACAACGCCGAGGTAGAAGGCCCCAAGGGATCTCCTCGTCCCCAAAGCTTGATTCATGCTGGCGACGACCTTAAACAGGAGCGCCGAAAGGTAAACTTTCCACTTGGCCTCTGTTTTTCAGGTCTCATGTATATCCAGCACTAATCAATTCCATTGGAATGAGAATAGCTCCTAGGGAGGTTTGCGGATGCAACATTCCCAAGTGAAAATGTCGGCTCTCTGAAGAAGCCGACGGCGAGGAACGTGAAGAAAGTCTCTCAGAGACCCAGGACAAAGAGTCTTGCCTCTAAGAAGACCAAGCTGAACCCTGGAGAGGGATCTTCACGAAGCGTTCCTCGTCTCGCAAGAAAGACTGCGGTAAGATATCGCATTCCTGCTACTTTTTCAGGCGCGACATGGAATCACTTCTTCGTCGTACAGGGAGAGGGGAGCGAGGAGGAAGAGGATGACGTTCCTCTGATCCTTCGAAGGAGGAAGATCGCGGATCTTCCATCCAGCGATGCCCCAAGCTGCCCCGCAGAAACCACAGCTGCCGAAGAGGTGGCCGTGGCTGATCCTGCGACCACCGAAGATCTTGTGGTCGCGGGTGACCTTCCAATTCCTGAAGCCCCCGAGGTTTCAGGATCAATCATCTCTGCTTCCCTGGTCGAAGGGACGGCTAAGGTAAAGGATCTTTTCGATTATTCCCTCCATGACTCTTTCTGTGCATTTGACAAGTTAATGTACATACAGGAAGGAGAGCTTCCCCCTGGGTCCACTGGGGATTCCAGGGAGGAAAATCCTCCTCCTTCGCGGACAGAGGAGGAGGTAGACGAACAAAGGCCGGTTGTGACGGTTCCAGCAACTCAGGAATCGCCAAGGCCTTCAGATGCAGCTCCACCAGTTAGTCCGGTGGCCCAGGTAAAGACCTATGTGTCTTTACTTGTCCCCTAAGAATATGCTTGTAACGTGACATTTGCAGGGGGGTGCTGTCTTATTTACCATAAGGAAGGCAAGAACCGGAGACGGCTCTCCTTCACAAGGAGAATTTTCCCAGAAGTCTCAGGAACGAATGGGATTTCGAATAAGGTAAAAACTCTTACTTGACAGTAATCTTAGATAAAAACTGTCTGATCCATTCTTCCTGTTAGGCAAAAGAAGACAGCGCCTATACCTTCAACCGCCACTGGGGTGGTTGAAGCCAGGGCTAATGAGGGAGCCTCTAACGAAGAGCGCTCTACTCCCGTGGTTCAGAAAGTCGTCCGGACCGCGGGAGGTGAAACAAGTGCAGGGACTAGGTCACCACCAGTGGCCTCTGGGGGTGGCGTCCGGCCGGCACTCCCAGCAACTGTCCCCGTCGCAGGCACTTCAGGCGCGCTAGCAAGGATTCCTGCTAGCATGGATGATGCCGCTTTGAATAAGTTTATGAAGGTATGATCACCTCTGTTTCGGCGCTTGAATCGCCTTTAGAGCATACTTGACTCTCTTGCTTTGTGTCACAGGGTTTGTCATGGGTGACGTGCCAGTCGCATGCTGCAATGGCTAGCATGGCGGCTGTTCAAAAAGATCGTGACAGCTTGCGCAAGTGAGGATCGTCATTCTTCTGTTAATATAAGTAGGCTTTAATTGTGACTAACTTGATTTTGCTGCAGAGAGGTTACATTCTTGAAGAAAGAGTTAGCCAAGATAAGTCTGAACTCAGTTTCAGAGTTCCAGAAACTACGGACTGAAATCAATAAACTTCAGTCTGAGAAGGCTGGTAAGTCGATCCTCAATTTGGGAAGACTTAAAGCCGTTTCTTGTTTAATAACCTCTTTTCTCTGTACAGCGCAAGCAGGTCATATTACACAGCTTGTCAAGGACAAGATGCTTCTTGAGTCCTCGCTCAACCATACTGATCAAGTGGTCAAAGAGTTGAGCCTACTAGTCTTCGAAAAACTGAAGGCCATAGCCAGCCTCTTGAATACCAACGTGGTTGAGTTGAGGAAGGATGATCCAACTGTCAGCGATTGGGCATCACTGCTCACAACTCAAGCAGAATCACTGCTCGAATATCTCCCTGGAGATTTACGGCGACGTGAAGAGACAATCAGGACGAGAGTCCGATCAGCCGCTTCTGCCGTACTCAGCCGGGTTCGACTTCACCATGGCCCAGATGCGAATCTGAGCGCGCTGGTGGGACCGGTTGAGGTCGAGAGTGATGAACTGCTTGATGCCATTATTGAAGAAGTTAAGCCCTTCGTTGACAAACTTTTGGCTGAGCTGAGGATCGAATGATCCTTATATTTTGTAATCAAACAATTGTAATTATAATGCTATGTATGTAAAACTATTTTTTTCAAAAGAAAGTGCATATTCACATCATAAGTTTCACACTATAAGTATATTCCTCTAGCCCCCGCCTCTGTTTTATGAATACTGAAGCCTTAGTATTTTAAGCAGAGGGGAAAACATAAGTATGATGACCAGGGATATGTGCTTCAAACCGATGGCAAGATTAAATTAACATTTTAACCTTATTGCAAACTGGTAGCCACCCAAATGACCGAGAACTAGCCAGATAGTTCCGTGTGCGTTGAGAAACGGCTTATTTAGGAGTGACTTATCTGGAAGTGATCATGGGATCGACCAGCGAATCTGGTTAAAAAATGCTATAATAACCTAACCGCCGGCGATCAGCCCCCAGGTCGAATTTGTATAATTTGGGCTTTAAAGAAAAACACTTATAATATGAAAACAAGACATGCTTTTTATGAAAAGATGCTAATTGAACAGGAAAAAAGTGATTGGAATGCTTACACGTAAAACTTGCGAAGTTGATCGATGTTCCAAGTATTGGACAAAATCCGACCATCCTCCATGGCTAACCGCGCAGATCCTGGCCGCGGCACTGAGACGACAGTGTATGGTCCCTCCCACTTTGGGGAGAATTTATTGCGGTTAGACTGGTCTTGAATTTTTCGTAAAACCAAGTCACCCACGTTGAGATCACGTGGTCGCACCTTTTTACTGTGATACTTGCGTAGAGCCTGCAAATATACCACGGACTTAATCAGGGCGCGATCACGCCGTTCTTCCAGGAGGATGAGATCTTGCGATCACTGTTCGGATTGGTTGACCTGTTCGAATTGATTCGTGCGAACAGATCCAATACTTACTTCCATAGGCAACACAGCCTCGGCCCCATAGACCAAATAGAAGGGTGTCTCACCGGTGGCTCGACTAGAGGTAGTCCGTAGTGCCCATAGAACAGTATAGAGCTCGTCTGCCCAAGCCCCCGAGCGGGTCTTGAGGCGATCAAAAACACGTTTTTTGATGCCTTGCAATACTTGCCCATTGGCCCGTTCTACGGCACCATTGCTTTGTGGATGTGCCACGGAAGCAAAGCACACCTTGGTCCCAATCTGATCGCAGTAGTCTAGGAAAAGACCGCTAGCGAACTGAGAACCGTTGTCTGTGATGAGACGGTTTGGAACACCAAATCGTGCCACAATGTTCTTGTGAAAGAACTTTTGTGCGGCTGATGCAGTAATATTTCGTACTGGTTCGGCCTCAATCCACTTCGTGAATGTGTCAATGGCTACGAACAAAAACTTTGTATCCATTGACCGCTTGTGGCATAGGACCGACGATGTCCATTCCCCAGATCGCGAAAGGCCATGCGAGAGGAATAGTTTGCAATGCATAAGCAGGTTGATGAACCTGTCTTGCATGAAACTGACACTGTGGACACATCTTGACCATAAGCTTGGCATCATCGAGTGCCGAAGGCCAGTAGAATCCCTGTCGAAAAACTTTTCCGACCAGTGTTCGGTATGACGCGTGTGCACCGCATACACCGTCATGTATTTCTTTCAAGAGGGATTTTCCTTCCTCCTGAGATATGCAGCGCATGAATACTCCTTGAGTACCCTTTCTGTACATAACCCCATCTATGAGTTTGTACAGACGCGCCTTTCGAATTAACCGATCGCTTTTGGTTTCATCCTCGGGTAGGGTCCCATGTTCAAGATAGACCCTCAATGGATGAGTCCAATCTTGTTCCTGACCGAGGGTGGCAACGAAGGCTATTGCCGGATCATCCTCGACCGAAGTCATGATCGAAGGATGGTCCAAGTGTTCAATGAACACTCCTGCCGGAGCGGATGAGCGTGAGGATCCAATTTTGGATAATTGGTCTGCGAGAATGTTGTCCTTTCGCGGGATGTATTGGACTTCGAAATGACTGAAGTGTTTTTCCAATCTCCTCACTTCCCCCAGGTAATGAGCCATTGTCTCATCGGAGGTGCTGTACTCCTTGTTTACCTGGTTTACGACCAGCTGTGAGTCCCCCCTCACCACTAATCGACGGACTCCGAGGAACTTTGCTGCCCGGAGCCCTGCAAGAAGACCTTCATACTCTGCTGCATTGTTGGTTGCAACAAAGTGTAGTTGAATGACATACTTAAGCTGTTCGCCCTGAGGCGTAACTAAGACCACTCCAGCCCCCGAGTGTTGAAAACTACGGGAGCCGTCAAAGTACATTGTCCAATAATCGGGGCACTCCAGTTCCTTTGCCAACTGCACAGGTGGCTCAGGGTTGGTCCATTCGACCACAAAGTCGGCCAAAACTTGAGATTTAACCGCCGTGCGAGGGGTGAAATGGATCTCAAAGGCACCGAATTCGACCGCCCATTTGGCGATTCGACTAGATTTCTCTGGATTTCGGACAATATCCCCTAAAGGAAAAGAGGAGGGTACTGTGATCTTGTGTGCTTGAAAGTAATGTCGTAGCTTACGGGAAGCCATCAGTAGCGCGTAAAGTATCTTCTGGACCTCAGGGTAGCGCTCCTTAGGACCATGAAGTACTTCGCTCACATAGTAGACGGGTCTGTGCACCCCTTCCCTTTCCGCGATCAGAACTGCGCTGACCGCGTGTGGGGTGGCCGCCAAATACAGAAGTAATGGTTCATCCTTTTCAGGAGACACCAATACTGGCGGACTGGATAGATATGTTTTTACCTCCTGAAACACTTTTTCGGCCTCATCTGACCACGTGAAGTTATGATGTTTCCGCAAGGCTTTAAAGAAAGGTAGTCCCCTTTCGCCTAATCGCGATATGAAGCGACTTAAAGCCGCCATGCGACCAGCCAGGCGTTGAACATCCTTCATGGTCGAGGGCGACCTCATTTGTTCAATAGCTCTGATTTTCTCAGGATTAACCTCAATGCCCCTGGAACACACAAGAAAACCAAGAAGCTTTCCTGAAGAAACCCCGAAAGAACATTTCTCCGGGTTCAATTTTATTCCAAAGCGATTCAAGTTACAGAAGGTTTCAGCAAGATCATCCAAATGAGACGATCTTTTGGTACTCTTTACAACCAAGTCGTCTACATATGCTTCGAGATTACGCCCTATCTGGGAAAGAAAGGTCTTTTGCATCAAGCGCTGGTACGTGGAACCAGCGTTCTTGAGACCGAACGGCATTCTGACGTAGCAGTATGTGCCGAACGGGGTGATGAAGGCAGTTTTCTCTTCATCATCTTCTGCCATGCTAATTTGATGATATCCCGAGTAGGCATCCAGGAAACTCATCAGTTCGCAACCCGCAGTAGGAGTCAACCAGCTGGTCGATGCGGGGAAGGGGAAAGTCGTCCTTCGGACAGGCACTGTTGAGGCTAGTATAGTCGACGCACATGCGCCACTTGCCATTTGACTTGCGGACCATGACCGGATTGGCGAGCCAGTCCGGGTGATTCACCTCGCGGATAAACCCGGCTTGTAAGAGTTTGTCTACTTCTTCTCGGATGGCTTCCTGTCGGTCGGTGGCAAAACGCCTAAGCTTTTGCTTTATTGGTCGTTGTCCAGGTCGGAATTGCTAACCTGTGCTCAATTACTTCCCTTGGGACTCCGGGCATGTCGGACGGTTTCCACGCAAACACGTCTGCGTTAGCTCGGAGGAAAGCAACGAGGTCGAGTTCCTATTTGTCATCCAGGGCTGACCCAACCCGAATTGTCCTGGATGGGTCATCTGGGCACAAAGGAACTTGTTTGAGTTTCTCATCTGGTCGAGGAGCAGCCCTGATCGCATCGATGGCGACAGTGGCGACCTGGGCGTCCCGGAGGGGAAGTTGATCAACCATCTCCAAAGATAGCCGGTCGCACGTGAGTGCCACGTTGCGACTACCTCGGACCGAAATGACACCTTTGGGGCCAGGCAATTTCCCGCACTGATAAGCATAGTGCGTTGCCATCATGAACTTAGCGAGAGTAGGCCTGCCAAAGATTGCATTATAAGCTGAATCACAATCGATTACATCGAAAGTAACCAATTCTGTTCGGAAGTTATCTGGTTCTCCCAGAGTGACCGGGAGGACCACTTGTCCCAATGGCATCATGGAGGGGCCTGGGATTATCCCATAAAACGGATGGATTATGGGCTTGATCTTCGAACGAGGAATTTGCATCTCGTCGAGTGTCTTGACCAATAAAAGATCAAGGGAACTTCCCCCGTCGATCAGGACCCTTTCGACTCTCGCGTTACTGATGATTGGGGTAATAACCAGAGGTAACCTCAATGGTCGAGTTAGCCCCGCAGGACAGTCAGCGCGGTCGAACGTCAAAGGCATATCCGACCAACGGGGATATTGAGGTTCACTAAGGGATGTCTCCGTTTGGTTAACCTCTCGGCAAAAAGTTTTAAACTGCCTTTTGGAAACGAAAGAGGAGGAACCTCCGAAAATGACATTAACATGATTTTGAGGTACCTGATAAGCCATTTCTTCGTCTCCATCGACGTCTCTAACCCCGCACGCCTGCTCTTTGGGCGGTAAGGTTGGCATTGGCCCAGCTCCTTGGTAGAAATCATCCAGCTGTTTCAACCAACTCCTGCAGTTTTTGAGATCGTGGCCTGCGGAATTGTGGAGTGGACACCACCTTTTGCCCTCCTGCGGATTAGTTGATTTTTCTGGCTGGTCGGAATCCCGGCCACCAGAAGCAGTTTTACTTTTAAAAGAAGACTTATTACCTTTGGTCGAAGGTGGTTTCTCCGCGACCGCGACCTCACGGTACTGTCCAGAGCGGTTCCTCTTCGACTTTTTTGACTTCCCACCCGGTGAAGACTCCGGCTTTTTGCTCGAATCTTCTTTCTTGGCGTCCTTGAAGCCTGGTTGGGGCGGTAGGTCCCCCTTGTCAACCATTCGATTCCATTCGACTGCCTCGGCTGCATCGGAGTATCGATCAGCCATATCGAACAGATCGGCCACCGATCGAGGAGGGTGGATGAGCAAGTCTTCCGTGAATCTCCGGTATCAAACGGCATGCTTAAATGCCCTGATTACGGAGCCATCAGATATGTTCGGGATGGTATTTCTTACCCCGACAAACCTCTTGACAAACTGCCGAAGCGTTTCGGTCGAAGTTTGCCGCAATCTATGCAAGTCGTCCTCCTTACCCGGCTTTTGGTAATAGTTTTGGAAATTGCTGAGGATGGCATCGCATAGCATTTCCCAATTATAGATAGAACCCTCAGGCTGATTGAACAACCAGGTTCTAGCCGGTCCTACGAGGACTGTTGGCAGGTAGTTGGCCATGACCTTGTCATCGCCTCCTGCTGCTTGGATGGCAGTAATATAGATCTGAAGAAACTCGGATGGGTTCTGAGTTCCATCAAACCTCTCAATAGCCCCTGGTCGAAACTTATCGGGCCAAACGACTGCTCGTAGGCCAGGCGAGAAAGCTTTGCAACCAACGTAAGGACCGTGAACCGTCCTGCGACTTTCGGTCGGGTTTCGAGCAAACTCACTTAATGGCGGGGTTACTCGGGGTCCCAAACGAGAATGAACGGGAACTCGATCCCTACTGCGAGAGTCCTGCATTCGCCGATATTTGTCCTGTCGGGACGGTATAGGCGGCGGGTAACTCCGTCGGCCAGAGCCAAAATGAGGACCATCTCGATCACGGGAATGTGTCACTGAGCGGGAAGAGGCTGTCGGGGTCGCCTCGGATGCGACCTCATCCAGTCTTTCCGCCAGGATCTTGAAAAAGGCCGGTCTCTGCTCATCCGTGACTGTAGGAGGAAAATTGCGCATGACTTCCGCGATAGATCGCAATCGACCATGGGTACTTCTCCTAGGGGCACCAGGCGTTATCGTTTCCTCGTCCACTGGGAAGTGCTCCGGTGGTAAGGAAGGAGTCTGGTCACGTCTATGACCACGCGACCGTCGAGAAGAACTCGGGGCAGCATCGTAACGAGCCTGCGCATCTTGAAGAGCCTCTAGGGCAGTTCTGCGTAGTTCGTTGTTTTGTTGCTCGAGATCTTGCTCCTCCTTCTGTTTGCGATCTTGTTCTTCCCTGGCAGCCTGTTGATCGGGAGTTTCCTCCGACAACGGAGCAAACTGCCTAGGGAGAGAGGTCGCCGATGGGGAGAACATCTCGGTTTGTTCCGAGTCGGACTCGAAATCAAAGAGACGGTGAAGGTTATCAGGGTCGAATCTTCCTGGGCTAATTTCAGGGTCACCATCATATTTTCCCTCAGCGGGATCGTACGATGGGCCGGACCCATCACCTAGCACATTAAGAACCTCTGTGGGTTCTGACCCTGTGCCAGTTACCTCCTGGTCGATCATCACGACTTGGGGAGATGATTCAGCCTGGGGAAGATTCTGGCCTTCGACCTCTTCCATCGGAACAGGATCACTTGGAGAAGGCATTGGGATATGAGCATAATCCTCGAGATCGAAATCATTCTCGGAATCATATGCTCTAGCCATGTTTCGGCGAACCTCCGAATTTTAATTAGGACGCCTTGAGAAAGGCCCCACGGTGGGCGCCAGCTGTCGACGATTCGGACTCGGAGTCCTCAGCCGAACTTATGCAGAATTTGTAATAGTGAGACCTTTCAAGATGACCCTCCGGGAAGGTATGCTGAACAATGGTGAACAGGAGCACAGAGAATTTAGACAGGTTCGGGCCCTCGATGGTAGGAGTAAAAGCCCTACGTCCTGTTGAGATTTCACTAAGTGTGGTAAAATGTTTACAAATAGAAGGAAAAGTCCTCACAGGCAAGGATTTTTCCTATAAAAGCGTACAAAGATAAGCTTAAAAAGACTTAAAAATGCTATACGAGGTGTGCCGTAGACTTGGCTAACTTCGGTCCTCTCTTGATTGATACTTCATGCCATCCTTTTATACTGCTTGAAAGGGTGCCATGTGAAGAAAACTGCATCAATCGGTTGCACGGACGGTTGGATACGGTTTTTGGAACTGTTCTTAACCTCCACGCAGGTTAAACACGTGTTATTCATGAATAACTGTACGTGTTAACCTCCTGACGGTTGATTTTCCACGTGTAGGAATCTTCGGGATACTTAGAATATCCTATCGTATGGGCAACCGAATAGATAGATCCCAGGTATCCTGATCGGCAGATGTTTTGATCGCGGGATTCGACTGACCGCGTAATATCCCGAATGTGTAGTTCGCGTATAGCCCACAAACTTCTGACCGCGCAAGGCTTACGGTCTGACCGCGTAAAGCTGCGACTTGATCGCGTAAAGCTTGCGACCTCGTGGTGATGCCTCTCAAAATAGCTTGAGTTCGCATCTCCAGTCATATGTCTGGTTCGAACCTGTCTTGAACTAGAAGTTTATTAGAAGTGACCCGGGTGTCAATCCTCGTCACTTTGAATTCTCAACCGTGTCGCCATGCGTCGCCTTGGAAATTCTATAAGTACCTCGCCATGTGTCGCGGTATTTTGTTGTTTTTCTAATTCTCGAACGCTTCAACTCCTCATCTTCTCTTTCACAATGGCAATCTCCATGGGATCATCAGCCACACCCTCCCCAGTAAGAACTCTAAATCTCCTCGGTTTACCCCTGTATTGTTAATCCATGTTCAGTTCATTCTTGACCTGTTGATTTGCACAGGGAATGGTAGCCGTGGAAGACACTGCCAAAGTGAAGGCCGACCTGAGGGCCCTCCAGGAGGAGCACAAGCTCCTTACGGACAAGCACACTCAGCTACAGCTTGAACTGGACGATCTCCTCCGGCGCATTCAGTGCATGAAGACTGCTGGTGACAATTCCAGGGCGATGACGAGGCGTCTTCGCGAGGAGAAGCAAGCCGCAGATATTACCATCGCTGGCTGCGGTTTGACTATGAAGGATACCATAGCGAAGCTGAGGGAGGTCGCAGGCCTTCTCGACGCGGTAGTAGTTGATCCTAGGGACAACTTGTCGCTAGAGGAGTCCTGCATCCTGGCTGCAAGTCAAACTGACTCTATTCTACATGCAGCCAGGGCTAAGACCACCCCTTGACCTAGCATTTTGGGTTTTATTTTTTTTATAAGTGATAAAACAACAATGAATGAACAATTTCTTTTTATGTCAATTTTCCAATTTTCCGGCTATCTTCCCTCTTTCTTTATCATTCTGCAGCTTTCAAGCACGGTCTGTTTGATGTTAAATTGTGTGTACCTTTTCATTTTCTGACGGTATTTTGTTGTTTTTACCGATAGAAAAATGGCACCCAATACTATAATCTCAGGAACTTAATTAAAAAAATTTTCTGGGGAAAATTGGTCTCACGGGATTTTATTGTTTATACCGATAGAAAAAAAGAATCCACTACTTCAAATATTTTTCCGGGAAATTTACTTGTTCTATCGGTAGTATTTTGTTGTATCGATAGAAACGGACATAATTCTATCGGTACTATTTTGTTGTACCGATAGAAAAGGCATCCACTACTTTATTACTCATACACGGCCCTTGAGTTTCCCTCCAGTCGAACAGTGCCAACTTAGAGCACTGCGTCTCTTCGAGAGCGAAGAAAACCACAACCTCCGCCGTGACCACTCACTTCCTCTCTCCCACACGACGATCGCCGACTGGACACTGGTTCGCCACTGCCACCGGTTCTTATTTTCGTCCTTCGCCGTCCGCCGCTGCGTTCTACACCGCCTCTCCATCACCACAACTGATCGCCGTAAATACCCTAATTCGTCGTTCTATTTCCAGCATCTTCCTTATTTGATCCTAGAGTTTTGTACGTACTAATTCTTCGAGTTTTGCAATTACACTAGGGTTCCCTATTGTGTTGGATTATGTACATTCCGCAGGCAATGTTGATTTAAATTAGGGTTGACATAATATGTTCTAGTGCTGTAATGAACCTATTTTGAGATTTTAACTTATCTATACTGCTGTATGTGTGATCAATTGTATGCAACTGCAATGTAATGCACATTATATGTTGGAGTTGTTCTTACACATATTCTATCAGTATCTCCTGTATTTGCCGATAGAAACAATTTGTCTGCTCTATCGGCAGCTCTTGTGTTTACTGATAGAAAATATTTCTGAACAAGTATTAAAACTTTGGATCTGGAAGGACATGAGGCATGCAATGTACTAGTTTGGTTGGGAATTTTCACTCACTTGGTATGAATATATGGCAATGTGGATGGGTCTTCGATGTATATGTTTCAAATGCATATACATATATGACTTTTCCCAAACTAATAGATGTGATGAAGTCCTGATGACTTGCATACAGGTAATGCTAAAGATAACCAAGAGAGGATGCTATAAACCATATTATTCCTTTTTTGGTTGTGACCTACTTTCTGTGCTACTTCAATATCTTTATATTCCATTAGCATTAGGTTTGTCAGATTATGCACAGTGGCACTTAGATGCTTGTGTGCATATTTACGTGTGAAATAATAATGCTGGCCCATGAATATTAGTATAGAAAATCATGGAGAATGTTATGTGATGACAGTGAATAGTGGCTTATCAACAAAATTCCATATATAGAGAACATTGTTATGTTCTATCGGTATCTCACGTGTTTGCCGATAGAAAAATTGTTATGTTCTATCGGCAGATCATGTGTTTACCGATAGAAAATATTTCTGAATAGTTCAGGAAGTAATTTATGCATGTATTTCTTTTAGTATTATTTTCTTCGGACATTCCTTTTGCAGCCCTAATTAGTCTCCAGTCCTGGGATGAGTTATGGAACTCCAAGAAGAATTAATTGCCATATGTTGCCTGCTTCCTATATGAAAATGTGTAGACGAAAACGCTGAGAAATAGAATCTTATCTTGTATTGCATGGTAGCTTTTGTGTTTACCGATGGAAAAAATATTTAAAATAGGTCCTTTTTCTTTGTAAAATGATTTGGTTTGTGTTTCCATTAAATTTTTGATGGTTTGTTGATGGCTTTGTAGGGAAAGACATGTCGTCGTCTTCATCGGAAGGTACTAGTGGTTCGACTAGGGCCAACCCCAACGTAACTGAAGATGCAGCTGTTACATCCCAGCGCAAGAGGGTGGAGAGAGGCGCGATGACGTTGGGCCGTTTGGCCAAACGCACGGATCTTTCTTGTGAGTTCAACCAATTTGGGAGGCCGATTGGAAAGAATGCTGGGAAGTACGCAGCCTACGTTGGGCTGTTGGCGAAAGAAAGGGTGAAGATCACCGTCCAGAGCTGGAAGGACATGACGACGGATGAGAGGGATAGGTTGTGGGCGGAAGTGAAGGTTAAATTAACTGAAATCGCTGAACTCTTTTGTAATCATGTTCTCTTGGCTTATACTAAAGTTTAACTAACTCGTGATTAATTGTATGTATTTTTTGAAAACAGGCTAAGTGGAACATCCCCGACGATACACCTAGGACGGCCTGCTTGAAGGACATGAACGGAACATGGAAAACCTTTAAGAGCTGGCTCGTCAGTAACTTCCTCGCTGCGGGGAAATCTCCTTGCGAGAAGTACCCCTTCATATCGGAGGAGGTATGGGAGGAATTCACCAAGCAGAAGGGGACTAAAGAGTTCAAGGCCCTTAGCGAGAAAAATAGGGCGATCCAGAAGAGGAACGACCACCCGCATCGGCTCAGATTCCGGGTCTATGCGGGGAAGGAGGAGCAGTGGAAGAAGGAAGACGAGCAAAATCCTGTCATCGACACCCCTGAGTTGCCCGCTCTCCGAGATCCGGGATGAGAGGTGCAAGCGATGGTGGAGGGGGAGGGGGTCCGTGTCATCCATGGGGTCTGTGCAGTTCGTAACCCCTGGGGACGTCGATGTTGTGAGGCGAATGGTAAGTTGGCTAACCTCGTAAACTATGTGCGCACAAGTGTATATAAGGCAATTTGTCTCACAAGGTACCTTTAAATGTAACAAATCTCTTTTGAGAAGGAGGTAGTGGAGGGATTGTTTACCCCACAGAGGGCGAACGACATCCTCACCCGGGCTCTAGGAAATAAGGAGCATCCCGAGCGGACACGGGCTGTGGGAGCCATTTTGTCGTGGAAGGCCGGTTTCGCAAATCCGGCTCCACCGAGGAAGAAGGCCCGCTACTAGAAGGAAAAGGAAGCGGAGCTCTCCGATAAGATACGGGCTGAGGTACGGATAGAGATACGGGCTGAGGTGCAGTCTGAGGTCGCACAAATGAGGGAAGAGTTTGCACGGTTGAGAGATGCATTGCTGGCCAAGAGTGCAGATGCGGATCCCCAAGGCGACGGTACCCCGCGGGGTCGGATAAGCAGTTGCGCTTCGAAGGTCCTCGCGGATCCAGTGGATCTACTTGAGGTACTGCAAGCCTTCATCTGTGCACTTAAGTTGATGCCACTCCCATTCTGTTAGAGTTGTTTTGCTAACCTGTTTTAATATTTACAAATTTGCAGAAGCCGGAGGGTTGCATCATACTGAATCACCTAGGTGACAGGCAGGAAGTGGTTGGACACGGCTTCGTATATCCGTCTGGGCCAGATGTCCGGGTCCACTGCGTACCTCTGCGATTGGGGTTTGCAAAGGTACAAGTGGACATGGCCATGCCGGGCTACAACGATTCTCCGTTGGCAGTCCCAACAGAGGAACTGCAGACACTTGCTGAGACAGTGGGCTCCTACGTACAGTGGCCCAAGAAGTGTCTTCTAATAAAACCGGTAAATCCTACACATTTTAGATTACATCCTACTTAGTACACTCAACTTGCAAAATCTAACATACGTGCTCATTAATTGAAGTGGCCTGCCGCCGAGGTACCAGGGGACTGCACCCCTAGTTCGGGGCATGAGGCCCGATCTCGTGCGACCCTAGACACATCAAAGAAGGCCTCGACCTCACCCAGCGCTTCCACACCTTCACCTTAGAAGAAAGCCGCCATCACCTCGCCCTTGCCTTCTAAGGTACACACTCAGTCCCCGGCAAAAGGCAAGGGCAAAGGCAAGGGAAAAGGGCGACAGGGACAGCCGGAGAGGTTCAGGAATGGGTTCCCACTCATGTCGGAGGTAGCTTTGCGCAAATTGGATCGATCAACCAGAGACCTCCATGAGTGGTACCTACACCGAGCTCGGCGCAATCTGAACTTCTTAGTTCCCTACAGGCCTGGGCAGTTCCACCGTGAGCCCGGGAGTATATCCGTGGCACACGAGGATCTGTTCGACCTCTACAACTGGCGGGAGCTCGATATGTCCATCATACGGACTGGAGTCCTGTGAGTTTGCTGATGCTATGTATTTCTGTTTTCTAACTCTATTTGCTAACTCTGCATTGTTGTAGTTCATTTGAAATGTAGTAAGTTTCTGTGCAATACTAATGTCGTCCTTTGCATGCAGGTGCATGTACAGGCTAGCATCGAAGGCTGCGTGTGACAAGGTGGGTTTCCTGGATCCAGAGAAAATAAGCCTCACGATGCTAGAGCACGACGCCGTGCACGCTGAGCAGTACATATCCAAGGCGCTGATGGGGCAGCAGGACAGGGAGTTCATTCTGGTGCCATACCACCAAAGGTTAGTGCATTTCGTACTAATTTAATTCAATCTTGTATGTTACACCTGAGATATACTTTGAGCTAGCGGTCCTCTTTTACGTACAATGCAGGGGCCACTGGATCCTCATCGTGATCTGTCCGCCGAGGAACAAGGTGTACTACCTCAATTCGATGCGTGACAGATTATCGATCGAATATGTGGTCAAGGGGAATATGGAGGCGTAAGTAACTTATATGTTTGATTTAAATTTTGACCTCACTAGCTAATGATAATACATTAACCGGCAATACTAACTAAAATGCAGGGCTTTTGATAAATATGTGTCAGCTGGAGGGAGGCATGCCGCACCGCAGGGCTCCCTACTAGCTTGTAAAGAATATGAGGTACTCACGAGACTTTTTGTTTATGCTTAATTAGTTTATGGAAACAATGGCTAACATGTCTTCGCATATGCAATTATCTCAGTGCCATCAGCAGCCGCAATCATGGGAATGCGGGTTTTATGTGCTGCGCTACATGTACGACCTAGTGCAGACAAACTTTGCCCAATTCCCCCAGGTAAGCATCGATAGCTAACTCAAATTTGAAAATTGGGTGTCACGTTCTAAATTAGGAAGTTAGTTACTCAGTATTCACACATGCTTGTAGATCGCCATGTCGAAAGACCAATACGAAAATGCAAAGATTAGAGATCTTCGACAAATCTGGGCTCAATATGTCATGGAGGAAGTTGCGCCCAATCATCCGCCATGACAATTTTCTCTTTTTCATGTACTCTATGCATAGACTGTTTATATACATGTGAATAAATGTCCACATTGGATTGTAATTTGTATTTGTCCATATATATGTGAATAACTGTCTAATGTGTCAATCTGTTCTGTGAATTTACCCTTCTTTGCATCTATACTGTATTGTGTATCCAATCTATACTGTATTGCATCTGTACTGTATATGTGAATGTACTGTATTGTGAATGTAAATAACATACTGTATATGTGAATGTTCTATCGGTAAATTCATTCACAACCGAGAGACTACTACCACTTTTCTATCGGTAAACTCATTCACAACCGAGAGACTACTACAACTTTTTCTATCGGTAAACTAGAAATTAACCGTCAGAATAGTGTGACTTTTCCTGCCGGTGAACTCATCCACAACCGAGAGACTACTATCATTTTTTCTATCGGTACACTCGAAATTAACCGTTAGAAGAGTGTGATTTTTCCTGCCGGTGAACTCATTTACACCCGAGAGAGTACAATAGTTTTTTCTATCGGTAAACTCATTTCCAACCGAGAGAGTACTAAGCTTTTTTCTATCGGTAAACTTGTAATTAACCGTTAGAATAGTGGTACTTTCCCTGCCGCTAAACGTCAGACTACGACGGGTTTTCTATCGGTACACTCCTAATATGACGATAGAATAGTGAAGTTCTTCTATCGGTTATTTACCGATAGAAAATGTTCTGACTTGTTCTATCGTGTCTATCTCTATCGGTACAAAAACCGATAGTAAAAAGGTGTTTTTTACCGATAGAAGAAAGCTTTTCTGTACTAGTGATACCTTATTAGCGCAAGAATTGTTAGGATTTCTTACCATTAAGAGTCGGTTGGGCAATGATGATGTGTTTGTAGTAGCATGATCATCCTTTTTACTACTCGTCTTTTTGTTGTCATCAAGAGCATCATCTCCAATTGATTTACCCTGCAATACAGTCTCAAGAGGGTTTATCCTGTATGTGGTGTCCTCATACATAGGGCAATTAGCAATTTCAGACAGTTTAAACAATATTTTCTCATTCCCCATGTGAAAAGCAATTGTACCCTCACGTACATCAATTTGAGTTGTTTCTAAATCATCAAAATCCCTTTTATTTGTAAGAATTTCTTTTAAGAATTTTCCATATGAAGGAATTTGAGTGATAAGATTAGCGAAAGGCATAGCCACATTCAGTTTTTTCACAATATCAAGGGATTTGTCATTAAAATTAGACTGGAGATAATGACCCGGAAAAGGTGGAATTGGATTAGAAACATGTGTTACCTCATTATTACCTGATTCTGTTTCTTTTGATTGTTCATCCTTATTTAGGTTGTCTGCTGGTGCAGGTGGATCATCGTAATTAAGTTTAGTCGTCGGCGTCAAAATCTTGGTTGGCGTCTTCATTGGTTCCGGTTGCACCTTCTCTCTTTGGAAAGTCCTACACCATTCAAATCAACAGTATCAACACAATATATAACATTAATATGTTCAAAATTGATCTGATTATGGTATAGACCAGGTTTTGGCTATACTAGACCAGATGCTAACTTGCTCCGATTGAAATATAGATGGGTTTCGACTATAATCAATCAGATGCGAATATGCGGAATAATGGGATCTTACTCGGAATTACCGAAACCCAAGCTGATCAAAACACAGTTCAAAAGATAGCACAACTCTTTATTGAAAAGAGGGATCATGTACACGTCGAACGTCAAGACGCACTCGCCTACATCGATCAATGAACTATAAGGTCTATGCCTATGTGTTCGATAACTCGATGATAATGTCTACCCTATTACATGGTATTTATAGTCTGATCGTATGAGTATGTATCAGACTCGACAACCAACTAAACCCAATCGTATAGGATTCAGTATATCGAACTGTAAAATGACTCAGACAATCAGACAGAGTTTGAATCCGTTAAGTATTTGACCTGCCATATTCGACCAGATAGAGAGATCGAATCCATCACATATTCGACCTGAAGATCCACCCAGATCATGACTCCCCTGTTGAGAAGGAGCCAACCCCCGTTGGCGACCACTTGATCAAAACTGGAGATGTGAAAATTGAGATTGACCATCTTCTCGGGTGTACCACTTTGCCGCACATGCTCGTTGATAATTCCGTTCGATTCGAAAAGACTCTCGTGTGCCGCTGCGGGTGGTCATCACCTTCTTTTCCAAGATCACGTCGTCAGGCAGAGGTTCTTCTCGTTGCTAGACCAAGTTTTCAATAGATGGTACTATGGTATCAGGCTCATCATCCAACATAGAAGGCTCGAAGAGTTTGAGGTGCTCAACATTGACAACTGAGTAAATATCCATATATGGGGGTAACTCAAGCTGACAAGCATTAGTACCAATTTTCCGCAAAATCTAAAAAGGACCATAACGGATTGGTTTAAGCTTTTTACCTTCACACTTTAGCCTCTCCTTACTCAAATATAGCCATACCATATCACTTTCATGGAATTGAGCATCAACTTGGTGCCAATCATGTCTCGCCTTGTACTTGAGTTGAGTTTTCAGCAAGTTCTGTTCAACCTCACCATGGAGCCATTGAATACCTTCTAGGATCTTCTATGCTCGATCCTAATCAGATGCTTCCTTGCTGTTCTGCGCTGAGGTAGGGATCACAAACTCCATGTCGAATGGACTCTGTGGTAGAAATCTCAAACATACCTCAAAAGGCGACTTTCCAGTCGAACCATGCATTGCTCGATTAAAAGCAAAATGCAGGTATGGTATGCTTTCATCCCAGGTCTTCGGATGCTTAAAGTTAAAGCTCCTCAAGAGATGAACGACTGTTCGATTTATCACCTCCGTTTGACCATCAGTTTGAGGATGAAAAGCAGTACTCCTCTTTAGCTTTGTGTCCATCATTGTCCAGAGCGATCGCAAAAAGTGACTAAGAAACCGGGTATCACGATCAGACACAATAGAAGTCGGTAGTCCGAAATGTGTCTAAACGTGCTGAAAGAATACCCAAGCGGCTTCTTCTCGGATAGTCTTTCGACAAGGTATAACAATTATCATTTTAGAGAACTTATCAACGACCACAAAGAGATAGTCGTTGCCACGTCGAGTCTTAGGCAATACTCCCAAAAAATCCATGGATATGCTTTCCCACGGTCGTGATGGAACTGGCAAAGGAGTGTACAAACCCAATTTTCAGTTTGCTGGTTTCAAGATGCTGCAAAGACCACAGTGTCGAACAAAACTAGCCACATCCTTCTGCATCCGCGGCCAGAACACATGTCAATAAGTCTTCGTAACCCCAAAGTGTCCAGCAACCTTCGATGTATGCGCTTCTCGCAGCCATTGAATTCGAGGTGCTCCACCAGGTATACAAAGTAAATTGATCTTGTGCAAGAGTCCTTCTGGCCGAACAAACTCTGTAGGTTTCCCTGTTTCGAGCTCAGCCAGTGCTGATCAAAAATCAGGATCTTTACTGTACATTGTGACGTAGTCATCATGACATGAGGGCTCAATCTACATAAACGCTGATAAGCAGAGGGTCATAACTGGTGGTTGTGACATGTCAGCCAGTGTATTGTGTAAGCCCTTCTTGTACTTAATCACCAGATTAAACTGCTACAGATACGACATCCACTTCATATGTCGAGCTTGTTGTAGCTGTGATTGAGTTTGAAAATATTGCAAAGGTTGGTGGTCGGTGTGGACAACAGTCTATTTACCCAAAAGGTAACACCGCCAATATTTTACAGCCTGAAGCAGTGCACACAACTCTTTGTCGCAGGTTGGATAGTTCCTCTGAGCTCCCTGGAATAACTCAGACTGATATGCTATTAGTCGACCTTCTTGTATGAGCACTGCGCCTATCGCATAACCTGAGTGATACCAGCCTAGACCGTCTTGCAAGAGAACAAGATCGGAGCAGTAAGGCAAGTATTCTGTCATTCTTTCCTCAGGGACTAGAGAAGCGAAATCGTATAAAACTAGACTAAATCAGGGTCAAAGTAAAATATAATAGACGAGAGAAAGAGAGGGGATGTCGAAAGAAATAAAGAAAGAGAAAGAAGTGGTAAGCTTGCGACATTCAGTCAGTGTTAATCCGTACGCATAATCGTGAGTACAAGCGATAAAACGGTATCATTCAGTGATCTCGCAATAAAGAAGCGAAACACTAAAACGCATACACCTATCGACGGTATCAACAAATTTATCACACAAAGAATTAACAAAGATCGCTCTCCAACCACCTCTCGACTACAGCTTGATGAGGACATCACTACGATGGATACACACACTACTTCAATTCCATCACCTCCTATGCAAGGACCAATTACAAGGGCACGTGTACGACAGTTAAATTACTAGGTGAATTCATTCCTAGTGTTACATACTTATGCTTTGAAGGATAGGTTACTACCTAATGATGATGTTCTTGTACTTAGGAATCATGGAATGTACCACTAAGGATGTAATTCTTCACCAAGGCAAGCTTTGGCTCATGTTGTACACGAGATGGAGTCCAGTTCGGCCACCAGGGAGCAGCTCACCTTCAAACGAACAAAAAAGCTGCATACGGAGTCCGTTTGGAATGCTTGAGTACTTGATGGAAAGCTTATTTTGAGACCTTTCCAAAGGATCCAGCCCCACCTTCAGATTCCTTCTAAGTAGGCCGCACTCATCAAAACACGTTGACGTACAGAACCTAGACTCTTAGGTGCTACGTCACCTCTGTTTTGGCCCACATCCCATGTACCCTGCCTAGGGTTGCGAGCCAACCCTAGCCGCCACCCCTCTCTCTTTTATATGGCTGAACTCCTCAAGTTCTTCCTAAGATTATTTGCTACATTGTTTCCCGCTGCGTGAGATACAATTGTTCATCGGAGTAGTGTCGAAAGTCCTGGTTTGGTGAAAGATAACTTCAGTGTTTGTTCTGAAATTTCAGATTGCTTTGCATCTTGTTCTTGCTCGTTTCTTCTACTGCGTGCAGGACTTAACCTTCGTGGTAAGGTCATCCAGGTGTGAGCACAGTTGATAACGACAGGTGCATGGGTGTAGCTATTGCAAGGACTCAATCCTCGCTGATTGGAAGCTTTGAAACGCGAACATCTCCGTTTCGCAAAGCAGAACCTATCGAAAGATCGGGCCGCTATCACATCAATTGGTATCAGAGCCACAGTTGTCCGTTAGGTATTACCACTTTTTCCCTTTGTTTTGTTGCTGTTTTCCATCACCTAGAGTCCAAAAAAAAACAAGGTTTACAAAAATATTTGTTTTTCCCTTGTCCAAACCCGTTTGTGCCTTTCGATTTGTTAATTTTGGTTTGTTAAATTGAGTTTGCGTCCATTGTAGCATTGTCTAGTTGCTGGTCATACCTTTGATCCTTTTAAAAAAAAATCCGACACCAACAACCCATCCAACAACCCAAACCCTAATTTCCAATCTCGGCCAGATAAACCCTTTTCCTGCCGCCGCCACAAAAATGCCATAAATTTTCATTTCGTGATCCTTTTTGAGTGAAACCAAAGAGAGACATTCATAACTCAATTTTCCATCTTACTGTAAATTTTCACGTACATCCATTCAGGGAGTAAAAAGTTATGCAGTTCGCAATCTGAGGTGCTTGCTGTTTTTAGATCTGCAACCGCCCGCACTTGTGAATTTTGTGCGAATTTTTCTGTCAGTTTTCAGAAAGTTTTCCTAGAAGAAAATTAAGTTGTGGGACAAGCCGTCAGAAAAAGAAAAAAAAATAATCATTGAAAAAGAGGCATCTGACAAAAAGATACGGCCAAAATACCGACGTGCTGTTACGCGGACAGAAATTTGTATTTTCCAAATTTGGTGTGATCTCGTGTTTTTCAAGTTCCATATTCCATATCTTTTTAGTTTTTTTTTTTCGTGTCTACCACTTGTATCCACTGCCATATACTTCCGTTAGCCTATTCTCCATCCTTGGTTGATCAGCAACTTAGGCTAAGTGTTAGATACGAACAAAAATTCAATTCTATGCAATTCTGAGATTAATTGATTGTTTAATTCTTGCTACTCATACCTAGCCTTCCGAACTCCACTTTCTTCCAACTCAGTTACAGATTTACTTTGCAATTGCGAGCTCCATCACTATCACAAGTCCGTAGCTAGATTTTTACCCTCATATTATACTAGAGATTTATTGAATAACTTGCAGCGCTTGAACCAAGGTAATAAGTCCTTAGAAGAGTATTATCAGGAGTTACAAATTGGTATGTTACGTTGTAAAGTGCAAGAGGATGAGGATGCAAAAATGTCTAGATTTTTTTGGGGGTTTAAACCGTGAAATCCGGGACATATTAGAGTATAAGGATTATCATAATACCACTCGTTTGTTTCATCTTGCTTGCAAAGCTGAAAGGGTAGTACAGGGACGACAAGCTCGATCACGGGGAGGTCTTTTTGGAGGATTTGCTTCAGCTCGGTCCACACCTACACCCAGGGCGCCACCTGCACCCTCTTCTGGTCGTTCTACTTCATCTACTTCTTGTGCACGTCCCGCTGATTCTACACTACCATCACGTGCTCCCGCAGTGAGAAAATCAGCGACGGTGCAAGCACCGGTGAAGAGCGCTACATCGGTGGCTTCCACGGACAGGACCCGTGACACGCAGTGCTACCGTTGCAAGGGATGGGGCCATGTCATGAAGGACTGTCCAAATTAGAGAGCCCTCATTGCAAAAGACGACGATGAGTATACTAATGCTAGTGATATTGAGGAGGAAGATTTGGCTCTTGGTGCGGCTAACCCTGCAGGTGAAAAACATGAGACGGATAGCGATGATGTTGGAGTGGACAGATTTGGAGCTGAAGCGTCCAAGAGGTATATGAGTATTGTAGCGCAGCGAGTACTTATTGCTCAAATAGAGAGAGCGAAGCAAAATCAGCGCCACATCTTGTTCCAATTGAAGTTCATTGTGAAGGAAAGATCGTGTCGCGTCATCATCGATGGAGAGAGTTGCACAACCTTGCTAGCACTGAGTTGGTCGAGAAGCTTGGCTTGACCACATAGCTGCACCCGTGGCCATATTACATTCAATGGTTCAACGCTTGTGGTAAGTTGAAGGTAAATAAAATTGTGAGAGTTCATTTTTCGATTGGTACCTACCATGCTCATGCAGATTTTGATATAGTGCCTATGCAAGCTTGTATTTTGCTTTTAGGTAGGCCTTGGCAATATGATACGATGCTTTACACCATGGTAGAAGCAATAAATACACGTTTACACATTAGAGAAGAACCGTTGAATTAATTCCGATGATCCCTGCTGAAAACGAACAAAAAAGCTGCATACGGCGTCCGTTTGGAATGCTTGAGTACTTGATGGAAAGCTTATTTTGAGACCTTTCTGATGAGACCATGTACATCATGGTTATGACCAAGACGACATCAACATGGTGGTCATCAAGATGTCATCGTCCGCCACCTTGGCCAGGACGCGAAAGCTGGCAGCACGTACGTCGTCTGGATTTTGTGCTGTCGCCGCCACAAGTTCGGCCTCCACCTTGGCCACCTCCCCAAACACAAGACGTGCTCAGGAAAGGCGCCTCTACACCTCTAAGGTCGCACAAGCCACGTCGCTCCAAGGCCAGCCCACAAGTGAGCTCAATTCATCCGCGAGTCCGGTTCGGCCATCTGCGCGTAGTCCAACTTCAAACGGACGTACAGGCCACATACGAAGTCCGTTTTTGACGTTCTTGGACTCTACAGACAAGAGAACGACGAGAGCTTTCCAACGGATCCAGTCCCATGTCCAAATTACTTACGAATCAACAGGAATCGTCAAAACAAGATTATGACCAGAATCTGACGTGCGCTGCGACGCTCCACTTTGGGCCCAAGGCCCATGTACCCCTAGGGTTTCCTCCTCCACCCCATGGCCACCCCATACAGTATATATATGGCCGCCATGGCTGTCGTTTAGACTTGGGTTTTGCTTAGATCAATTCTGTCTTTGAACAGTGTCGCCGTTCATCGGTTTGTGAGACCCCAACTCATGAGTTTCATCCTCAATTGCAAATTCAGTTGCATCTTTCTTGTTCTTGCTTGTGTTCTCGATTCACTGGCAGGGATTAGCCTTCGTGGCGAGGTCAACCGGGCAGTGCACGGTTGATAACCAGAGGACGCGTGGTGCTGCGATTGCAGGGGTTTTGATCGTGCCGATCAAGAAGCCGGATCGTGTGTGTCTCGCGCCGCCTAATCGACTTATCCTCCACCTGACGGAAGTTCGGGCATCCCCGTTCCCATTACTTTCCAAAGGATCCAGCCCCACCTTCAGATTCCTTCTAAGTAGGCCGCACTCATCAAAACACATTGACGTACAGAACCTAGACTCTTAGGTGCTACGTCACCTCTCTTTTGGCCCACAGCCCATGTACCCTGCCTAGGGTTGCGAGCCAACCCTAGCCGCCACCCCTCACTCCTTTATATGGCTGAACTCCTCAAGTTCTTCCTTAGGTTATTTGCTACATTGTTTACCGCTGCGTGAGATACAATTGTTCATTGGAGTAGTGTTGAAAGACTTGGTTTGGTGAAAGATAACCTCAGTGTTCGTTCTGGAATTTTAGACTGCTTTGCATCTTGTTCTTGCTCATTTCTTCTACTGCGTGTAGGAATTAACCTTCGTGGTAAGGTCATCCGAGCGTGAGCACGGTTGATAACGACAGGTGCGTGGGTGTAGTGATTGCAAAGACTCAATCCCTACTGATTGGAAGCCTTGAAACGTGAACGTCTCTATTCTGCAAAGTAGAACCTATTGGAAAATCGGGCCGCTGTCGCATCACAGCCTACACGGCAGATCCGGGGAACAACCACACAAACTCAAGACGACAAGAGCCAGACAAAGCAAGCCATGACAGAATAAGACTTTAATTCACAGCTTCAATCACCCCAGTCCTGTCCATTCACACAGAAGCAACACAGAATCTAGAAATCGAAGCACAGCATAAGGCTCAATCACTGAAATATCCAATCTAGCATTGCAGTTAGTAGCCAAAACCCAGATTTTTGACACCAAAATCTACACATAGTTTTAGATTTGCAATCAAATTAACTAAGAGCTTAAAATAAACTACAATCCACTGAAACCTAACTTATCTAGGATTCTAATTCTTAGAAATCACACAAGAAGCATTATAGATAGAAATTGAATAACAGAAAGCATTAGTTGAACAACATACCCTATCATACAAGCATCACAAGGCAACAGAGAGAAGAACTGGAGAAACAGTACTAAGATTAACTGTCAATTCATCTCTTACAGTTGTTCATCACAGTGCATTCAAGTTTTAGAATAGAGAATGGGGCACAGGATTTGATCACCATAAACTTGCATTTTACTGGAGCTTGTTCATGTTGGAGTTGAGGAAGAAGCAAGACTGGAGCCTGGAGCAGCTGGTCGTCTAGCTATGACAATGAAGTGTCAAGTAGTCGAAGTGAAATTGGCCATTGAGCAATGACGAGCTCGGGCTTCACCAGAGCTACTTGTGGTCATTGTCAAGGAACTGGTTGAAGAAGATGGTCGTCGACGGGAGCGGTATCACGGCCAAGGACGTGGTCGGTGGAGTTGCGGCCATGGTTTGGTGGTGGCAAGCGGTGCTAGATCCAGTGAGATCTAAGACGACACAGCGAGGCGGTGGCGCAGTTGTGAAGTGGTGGCACAAATGGCCGTGGCGGCTCAAGGTGAAGTGGATCTAGTGTGACCTCGGTCGTGTGGCACGGTCGGGGGAGGAACAGAGGTGGCAACGTGACGAGTAGAGTGAGGAGGCGATGTGGATCTGGTGGGATGTAGTAAGCGATGGCTTGGTGTAGGCGAAACCGAGGAAACGACGAGGTGGTGGCGATGGATGGTGAAGGATCAAAAGGCGAGGCAGCGCGACGGCGCTAGATCTACGGCGGTGCATTGGAACGGGGTTGCGGTGGTTTGGGAGAAAAGAGGAAGGAATGAGAAGAGAGAAGGAAATGGGGAGCTCGCCGATCGTGAAGACGAATGGGAGAGGAGAGGACGAATTGTGGTGAGAGAGGATGAAGGGGGAGAAGATCGGCGGCTCACTGGAGAGGGGGAAGAGGAAGAAAAGGGGGAGGTAGAAATGGGGAAGGAGACGGATGGCTCACCGCCGGCGTGGTCCTAGCCGCCACTGGCAAGCTCGCCGGGGCCAAGAGAGAAGTAGTGGGGGAGAATTCGGGTATGTGCCAGGTCGAGGAACAACAATGGCAGCTAGGGCACTTTTTGCTATTTTGCAAAAAGGCCCTCGTAGTTTTTAGTATTAGCAATTGAGTCCCTCCGAGTTAGAGTTAGGAATTTTGAGTCTTGGCTAGTTTGCAAATAGGTACTCGGATTTGGAAGAATTAGCAGATGAGTCCTTGGCTGTTGGTTTAGCTGTTTTGGCCTCTTGGAGACTCTGATTTTGACACGGTCAGTTCCTATGCGTCCGTAGTGACACGTACTTTTGTACGGAATCATCTGTTGGCTAGATCCAGTCAGTGAAGCTCATCCATTTAGCCAAAAATTACCCAAATTGCATCGACCTGTGATTAAAATAAACAAAATACACAGTCGAGGTCGAACAATAGCAAATATAGCTATATTTGAGTATTTGATGATTTTCATGACTAAAATGAGCATGAATGAGGGGAAAATATCTAGATTTAGCAAAGCTAGAACAGGAGCTTTACTGATCTTCTTCTTCAGCAAGAGAAACGTGTCATCATGTTTCCCTATCCACTCGAACTTCTGGTCAATCTTGGTTAATGCATGCAATAGAGAAGCCACTATCGAGAAGTGTCGTATGAACTTCCGAAGGTATTGGCATGCTTCCACAAAACTACACAGTTCCGTAACGGTTCACGGTCGAGGCCACTCTTGAATCACTTTTACCTTATCAGGGTCAATTTGCAATGTACCCTTGCCAACCATGAATCCTAGGTAAAGTAGAGTTTGTTGGCCGAACTTGTACTTTTTATGGTTGAGGCGAAGTCGATGTTGCTGAAGCTGTCCGAATACCTTTTCCACATGAACTAGGTGATCGTCCCATGAACGACTACAGACCAGTATGTCATCGAGGTAAACGATCACAAAGTCGTCGATGAACTATCGCAATACGTCATTCATGAGACACATGAAAGTAGCCGGGGCGTTGTAGAGGCCAAACGGCATGACCAGCCATTCGAACAGACCTTGTCGTGTTTTGAACATGGTTTTCCAAGTATCCTCCTCTCGGATGCTGACTTGATGACACCCTGACTTTAGATCCAATTTTGAGAAGACAGCAACATGCTTCAATTGGTCTAGCAGGTCGTCAATACGAGGAAGGGGGTACCGGTTCTTGATGGTAATCTTGTTCAGTGCTCAGTAGTTGATGCACATACGCCAAGTCCTATCTTTCTTTGGCACTAACACTACAGGAGATCCACAAGGTGAACTACTTGGTTGAATGACACCATCATTTAGCAACTCACCAAGTTGTCTTTTGATATCTTCATTTTCCAATACCGAGTTGTGATACATACTCAGATTAGGAAGTGTCGCATCAGACACGAGTAGAATTTCGTGCTCAACTAGACGTTTCAGCGGATGACCCTGATACTTTCGAACATATCACTATATTTCTCCAGCAGTCCCAACAAATGATCAGAATTTTCTCAGCACGTTAGTGACAATGCTGCTCGAGTACTATCACTTTGACCAACTGGTCGAATCATAACAAGCACGTATTTGTGACATTCATTGATGATTCTTTTGGCCTGATTTGCAGTAATCAAGTTCGAAGTGTTGACGTGAACGTCTCTACCGATCACGAACTTAACTCCATCTTTAGTGAGCTCATACTCTTGCAATCGTCGATGGAAGTGAGCATCTCGATCGTACAAGAATGGACTCCTAAGGATCACCTGACAAATATCGATAGGAACAACATCGCATTGAACCTCATCGATATATCGAGCAGTGATCGCAAATTTCAACACACACTAACTCATGATCTGTTGGTTCACATCGGATGTAAACCAACCCAGCGAATACGGTCGCGGGTGTGTGGTTGTCTTCAAGCCAAGTCGTCGAACCAGTCCAGCGAAAACCAAATTCTTCTGACTTCCGGATCGAATATTGCTACGACCACTTTGTGCTTTACCTGGATGTTCATAGTGAACAAGTCCTCCATTGAGTGGTGGTCATTAGGTGAATCTGAACCTTTTTCCTTTGGCATTGCCATTAAAGACAAGGTTGTATATGTCTCATCGACCGAATTTACTCAGACAACTCCTTCTTCGGGTGGAGCCATAGTAGCTGTAGCTGTTCTTTTTCCTGGTCCGTTTCTCTTTGGTCGAAGCTCAGGATGGAGCTTATAGCACTTATCCTTTGTATGCCCGGCAACATGACAATGATCAGAAGAGATGCTCGTACTAGACTTCGGAGTACTTTTCTTCAGACTCAACTTTCCTTTTGACGAGGTCGAATTCTCTTTCTTGTCGTTGCGGGATTTGTTCTTTTTCTCGATCGCCATAGCAGTCGTGCTCGTGGTCATGATGTCATGGACACCGAACAGGCTTAGCTCAGCACTGATCGATTTCTGAAGCTCAGACGTATATTTTTGGAACACTTGAAGATCAAAGAGCGAGTGCCACTGACCATTGCTTGTCTCCGAAACTCCGTTGTATAATCTTGGACGGACTGATCATGTCATTGATACAGCTTGTGCCAACGATCCGATCTCTCTTTGAGATAACCCATCAGGTAGAATTCTTGTCATAGGAATCGTTTGAATTGACCTCACGCAAGGTTGTCAGCTTCACCACTGGCGACAAGGGCCTTCCACCATGTCTTGCCGTGGTCCTTCATCTTCAAAGGTGCGAACTTCACCTTTTGAGCGTCACTGAACCCTCTTAGGTCAAAGTAGGCCTCGAGCTGATTGATCCATGAGTCCAGCTTGTCGGCATCGATCACCCCATCATATATGGGTATGTTAACCTTAGCTTCGACCTTGAAAGATCCAACAACTAAGGAGGTGTTGGCGAGGTCGTCAACCTTATGATCGCCTTCGTCTTCATCTTCATCTGACCTGCGCAAGTCATCACCAATCTTCACACCCTTAACCTTGCCTTTTCAAGCATCAACTTCAGAAGGTACAGCCATGGCCTGCTACTTGATCCAAGCAAGCACGGTATCCATGTCGGTGGAGAGCTTAGCCACTGTTCGGCTAGGTTAGCTTGAACAAATGTATCATCAGACATCTTCGGAGACGCGACTGTAGGAACCGTCAAATGTTCGCCTTCGGTTGAACCAAGTCTTTGCGGAATTTCGCCGGAGGTTTTGTAACCCTGGAGGGTCTTCACCATCCACAAGACAGGATAATTGCTCTGACACCAACTTGATCTGATTACGGTATAGACCAGGTTTTGGCTATACTCGACCAAATGCTAACTTGCTCTGATTGAAGTATAGATGGGTTTCGACTATACTCGATCACATGTGAATATGCGGGATAACGGGATCTTACTCGGAATTACCGAAACCCAAACTGATCAAAACATAGTTCAAAATATAGTACAACTCTTTATTGAAAAGAGGGATCTTGTACACGTCGAACGTTAGGACACACTTGCCTACGTCGATCAATGAACGTTAGGACACACTTGCCTATGTGTTAGATAACTCGATGATAATGTCTACCCTATTACATGGTATTTATAGTCTGATTGTATGAGTACGTATCAGACTCGACAACCAACTAAACCTAATCATATAAGACTCAGTTATATCCTTTATATCGGACTGTTAACCGACTTGGACGATTAGACAGAGTTTTAATCTATTAAGTATCTGATCTACCGTATTTGACCAGATGGAGAGATCGAATCCATCACGTATTCGACCTGAAGATCCACCAGGATCAAGAATCACGAGGGTTGATAGGTTGAGAAGGAAGAGTGTTAAAAATCATTGGTGTAGGGTTGGCCATTCGCACAAATTGAGTCTCGAGCATGCAAATGTGCATAGAGATGGAGTCGATTTTCTGGTTTAGTGCAACCTTTTCCTTCTCTTGATTTGCTAGAAAATTTTATAGCATGCGCTCAATGTTCGATTGTTCGGGTTGATTTTGTCGTTGATGTGGTGGTCAGTAGGGTTGTTGTTGGTGTTGCTGCTGAAACGTTGGCCTTGGTGCTTGGTACGACTATTGTTGTTGAACGAGTTGGTGCTGCGGTTGGATCGGTCCTGATGCAGCGTGTTCATTCCCCCATTGCCTGTAGTTCTGTGTCATACCTTCAATTAGATCATACGCTTCATCAACACTTTTGTTCATGAGTGCACTGCCAGCTGTGGTGTCAATAGTCATGCATACAGAGTAATTCAATGCGTTATAAAACGTTTGAACTACAAGCCACTCCTCTAGGCTGAGGTGTGGGCACGACCTCAAAAGAATTTATAATTTAATCTAAGTCTGGGGTGTGCATATGGAGACACTAATCTACGGGTAAAGTACTGATGAAAGCACTCACCTTTGGTTGTAGAGTACAAGTATGTACTCCTTGTCGACCTGAGCAAGCAACCCTCTTTTGATGTAGTCGACAACAAAGTCCGCGACGCTCTTAAACATCACCTCGGCGACCAGCAGGGGGTCCAGGAAACCGACAGGTTCCCAGTTAGCTTTGGCATATCTGGTCATGCAGCTACATGGAACTAACCAATTAATAAGTGACATATATCCGTATATGCACGAACAGGCGTAGGATAGTAGATACTTACAGCACCCAAGACCATAGGATTGACACGTCGAGCACGTCTTTGTTGAATAAATTGTGCAGGTCTTCAAAGGTCATCAGATAGGTCCCGACGTCGTTATAGAACTCTGCCACGGTGTACTTGACCATGAAGTGCGTCGGACGTTGCGTCCTATTCTTGTTTATCTTCTGCATGTACCATCCATGCAGGGTTTGGCATGTGATACCCATGCTCCAAATTGTGGTATCAAAGGCCATGGGTGATGAGGACATCACTTCTTCGGATACACGCACCAACGATAATCCTCCGCTTGTTACACAAGGACCAATAACGCATGACCGAGCCCGATTGTTGCTTTGACAGGTGAACTCATTCCCAAGTTATATATATATGGTTTTGAGAAAGGTTTACTACCTAATGATGATAATACTATACTTAGGAACCATGGAGAGGACCAGCAAGGACGCGAGGACCAGCAAGGAGCCCAAGTCGAGTTGGAGTCCAAGACAGATTCGAGTTGGAGTCCGGTTCGGCCATCCAGGAGCAGCCTGCCTTCAAACGACCATAACTCCCTCATACAAAGTCCGATTGGGACGTTCTTATAGTCCACGGAGAAGCCCATGATGAGATCTTTCCAATGGATCTGGCCCTATATCTAAATTCCTTCTGGACCGCCAGAAATTAACAAAACAAGTTTCAACCAGATTCTGATTGGGCCAAGTCGGTGCTGCGACACCTTGTTTCGGGCCTTCGGCCCATGTATTCCCTAGTAGGTCATGAGAAACCCTAGCCACGCTGCCTCTTCATATACTCAGTAGCCGTCACTGTTTAGAGTTGGATTTTGCTTAGATTATTCTGCCATTGCAGTTTCGCCAAACTCGGTTTGTGAAATCCCAACTCATGAGCTTAATACAATTCATAATTCAGTTGCTTCTTCTTTGTTCTTGCTTGTGTTCTCGATTTGCAGCAGGAACAAGCCTTCGTGGCGAGGTCAACCGTGTCTTGGCGTGGTTGATAACCAACGGAGCCGTGGTGTAGCGATTGCAGGGGTTCGAATCAGTTCTGATTGGAAGCCGGATCGTCAACGTCGAGTCTCCATCAATCGATTTATCTCTACCTATTAGAAGATCGGGACACCGTTCACATCAGTTGGTATCAGAGTGAAGGTTGCCCGATAGGTAACACTGTATCCCCTCTTTGTTTAGATTGATTATGTTCTTCATCCTAGAGTCCAGAAAATTTTCCCTATAAAAAAAATTGTTTACCTTGTCCAAACCCTAGCCATTAGCCTTGCATCGTTCTTGTTAGTTTGCATCTTTGAATTTTCGTCCATCGTTGTCGAGTGCTGATTTTTAGTTTTAGTTTTGGTCTAGTTTTAGTCTTGCATCTCGGCGCGGAGTCGAATTGCACGTCGATCTCCTCGTCGTCGCGTCCAATTCGAATCTGCCACTATCTAGTTCATTGTTTTCATTATATCTTCCTCATACGAACTCGGATTTTCACATTCTTGTACTTGCTGGAAACATCAGATCGTGCTCTACAACATTTCTGTTGAGGTCGAAGTCAGATTCAGCTTCCATCTATGAGATATTGGGCCATTAGTGTTGATGGTGTAGAGTTTGAATCTAATACATCTGTTTCGGTATTTTCATTATAATTCTTTCATCTGAGTTCAGATTGGGATAAACTTATACTTTCTAGAATCGTTGCGAGAAATCCCACAAAAAGTTAGTTGGGGTAATATTCAAATTCAGCTGTTTTTATCACTCTAAAATTTGGGCAAAATTAGTTGTGTAATCTTCAAACTCTAGTCCAATTCGGATTCAAATTGCTCAATCTAAGATAGCTTTGGTAAAATTGCTTTGGTAAAATTACCATATCTTTTGATTCCCAACTCCGTTTTTGACGTTCTTATACTTGTTGGAAAGATAAAAAAAATTATCTACAACTTTTCTGTTGGGTAGATAGATTCGGAGCTTTTGGAGTGTTAAATTGCCAAACAACATTTCTATTTCATTGTACAGTTGCAAAAGAAATAGGGAAGTGCAAAAAAAAAAACAAAAGCCGCACTGTTTATTACAAAAAAAAAAAAGAAAAAAAATCATAGAAGAAAAATATGCGTAGCAAAGAACAAAATTTTCAGTGGCGCATCTTGGGTTCTAGTCCTTTGTAATTCTAGTTGCTTACTTGAGTTAGATCTGAGTCTAGGTTAGTTCCAGCACTTTGACTATTACTTTGAACTAATTTTCAACTTTGCATTACTAATATTGAATTGTTGCTACACATATATCAGCATTCCGAGCTCCACTTTCTTTCAACTCAGTTACAGATTTACCTTGCAATCACCTCACTCACGCTTGTCACGGTATCACGAACCAACCACCGGTTGCACCCCTACTGCCTTGGTAAGAACACTTGTAAGAGCATGGTAAGACGCTTTGTGAGAGTCCCACTTGCCCCCACCTAGTAGTCATAGGGATAATACTCCTGTGTTGTCTTCTGTTTTCAACCACTAACCATGGCAGGACCGCAAACAAGAGCTCGAGCTGCAGAAGAGGAAGATGAAATCCGCAAGATGTTGGCCGACATCAGTGCAAAACTCGATAAGCACATTGATGACATGGCTCAAACCAACCGTGAGAACCAGACTGCATTTGAGAGGATGAACCGGCGCATCTCCGACCTTGCTACCAAGTTGGACAATATGGAGCAACAGCGTCCACCTCATGGAGATGAAGAAGAAAAAGAGCAAGCTACCTCCCATGAAGTTGAAGTTGAAGATGCCGACACGGAGGTTGCTGTACAAACTGAGCTCCGCAACACAGCTACCATGCGCCGTGCTGCCCATGATATTCGCCAACAGCAACGAGTGCATCACAATCGACACGGCATGGAAGGTAACTATTTTCGTGGGAATGACGATCCGTTTGCTAAGGTAAAATTTTCCATCCCATCCTTTTCTGGTGCATGTGATGCAGACGCTTACTTAGATTGGGAGATGACTGTTGAACAAAAATTTAATTCCCATTTGATTCCTGAAATTCATAGAGTTAGGCAAGCCACCAGTGAGTTTAAAGATTTTGCTATCATTTGGTGGAACGAAATAGTGAACCTTGGGGTAGAGCATGATACTCGGGATAGCTTGAAGCGAGCTATGTGGAATAGATTTGTTCCTCCTTCTTATAAATGTGATTTACTTAAGATATTACAACGCTTGACTCAGGGGAATAAATCTGTAGAGGAATACTACCAAGAGCTACAAATAGGCATGTTGCGTTGTGGAGTAGTGGAGGCTCAGGAGGAAAAGATGTCTCATTTTTATGGGGGTTTATGACGTGAAATTCAGGACATTATTGATTACAAAGATTATAATATTATCAATAGGTTGTTCCAGCTTGCTATGTTGGCAAAAAAAGAATTGCAGGGACGACACGGACAACCAAGGACAAGAAGCAATTTCAGTGGTACCTTCGCATCAAGGCCGACGCAGGGGCAAGCCAAACCAGCCCCATCTTCTTCTTTTCGGTCTGCTACGCCTTCAACAAATAGGACACGATCAACAGCACCACCTCCACCTCCACGAACTTCTGAGGTGAACAAAACTTCTAATGTGCAGGCGCCAGCAAATAGTTCTTCATCGGTTGCTTCCACGGGTCTCACGACAGGGATTGTGTGCCACCGTTGCAAGGGCATGGGACATGTCATGAAGGATTTCCCAAGTCAGCGCGCATACATTGCTACTGAGGATGGTGGGTACATTAGTGCAAGTGATGTGGAAGATGAATTAGTTCTTGCAGCTAACCATGCAGGTGATGATGAGTTTGAACATGATGCGGACGGCGATGATGAGGAAACTTTAGGCACTGCGGCGACGGATAACTACCGGACCTTTATTGTGCAGCGACTGTTGAGCACACAAATGGAGCAAGTAGAGAGAGCCCAACGCCACAATTTGTTTCAGATGTTCCTCGTTGTCAAGGACCGACGTGTTAGAACCATAATTGATGGTGGGAGCTACAACAATTTGGTGAGTTTAGATCTGGTCACGAAGCTTGGCTTGACCACACTTGCACATCCCCATCCATACCATGTTCAGTGGTTCAACAATAGTGGTAAAGTAAAGGTAACACACACTGCAAGACTACAATTTTTCACTGGATCATACAATGATGTTGCTGATTTTGATGTAGTACCTATGCAAGCATGTTCACTTTTATTAGGCCGACCATGGGAATATGATACTGATGCAACTCATCATGTTAGAAGTAACAAATATACTTTTGTGCACAAAGGAAAGAAAATTATTTTACTTCCTATGAAACCTTCTGAAATTGTGCATTTTGATAGAAAACGAACTGAAAATGAGAAAAGGGGAATGCTTTGAAATCTGAAAGTAAACAAATAGCGAAAAATGTTGCACCATCTAGCTCTAAGGCCGCTGAAATTAAGTTGAAGAGTGGAGTTCTCCTTGCAACCAAATCTGAACTTAGTGAAATTGAAGAGAATGATGTGATGTGCTCTGTGTTGATATGCAAAGATGCTTTGTTTTCACTTGATGATATATCTATCACTTTGCCCCCTCCTATCACTAACCTTTTGCAGGAGTATGAGGACTTTTCCCCCGCTGAGATACCCCCGAGGCTGCCACCAATTAGAGGACAAATCCAGAGGAGACAAAGGAAATCCAGCGACAAGTCCAAGAGCTTTTGGACCACGGATTTGAAGCCGTACTTGGGAGAGGAAGACGAGCTTGAGCCGAGGACGGCTCCACTTCAAGAGGGGACGATGATGAGGACATCACTTCTTCGGATACACGCACCAACCATAATCCTCCGCTTGTTACACAAGGACCAATAACGCACGACCGAGCCCGATTGTTGCTTTGCCAGGTGAACTCATTCCCAAGTTATATATATATGGTTTTGAGAATGGTTTACTACCTAATAATGATAATATTATACTTAGGAACATGGAGAGGACCAGCAAGGAGCCCAAGTCGAGTTGGCGTCCAAGACGGATTCGAGTTGGAGTCCGGTTCGGCCATCCAGGAGCAGTCTGCCTTCAAACGACCATAATTCCCTCATACAAAGTCCGATTGGGACTTCTTATAGTCCACAGAGAAGCCCACGACGAGATCTTTCCAATGGATCTGACCCCATGTCTAAATTCCTTCTGGATCGCCAGATATTAACAAAACAAGTTTCAACCAAATTCTGATTGGGCCAAGTCGGTGCTGCGACACCTTATTTCGGGCCTTCGGCCCATGTATTCCCTAGTAGGTCATGAGAAACCCTAGCCACACCGCCTCTTCATATACTCAGTAGCCATCACTGTTTAGAGTTGGATTTTTCTTAGATTATTCTGCCATTGCAGTTTCGCCGAACTCGGTTTGTGAAATCCCAACTCGTGAGCTTAATACAATTCGCAATTCAGTTGCTTCTTCTTCGTTCTTGCTTGTGTTCTCGATTTGCAGCAGGAACAAGCCTTCGTGGCGAGGTCAACCGTGTCTTGGCGTGGTTGATAACCAACGGAGCCGTGGTGTAGCGATTGCAGGGGTTCGAATCAGTTCTGATTGGAAGCCGGATCGTCAACGTCGAGTTCTCCATCAATCGATTTATCTCTACCTATCGGAAGATCGGGACACTGTTCACATCAATGGGCATCCCCAGAACGAACGACATGGGAATTGATGGCGTGCTCTTCTCACTCTCCTTCACCGTGCTCATCTTTGCTTTTCCCTGGAAGCTAGCTTCTTGATGCCTTGCATCCTAGTCGGCGTCAACTTCGTCGACGAACCCGTTGGCTGGCTTGTCGGGGGGGTTGGCTGGCTAGTAGGCCAAGTGTCGGTAGAGGTAAGAACCTATGTATAGTAATGGTCACTAACTCCGAGGGCTATTATTACAGTACAAAATTCTGAAACCGGTGGGGGAATTACCTCATCTAGAACGATATCGTTCTAGGGCCATTGCACGAGCGTGTGCACCGCAGCCCCGAGAGTGCTAATCTCGTCGTTTGGTAGCTTGTCCAATGGAAATGACTTGCAATGGTCGAGACAGTGTCCACCTGGACCCGTCCAAAACCCGCAGATAGAGGGACACCGTGGATTGTCGCTCCCACTGTGCATGGTTGCGCCATCCCATCACCAGCCTCGATCGAGAAGAGACCGACCAGCACCATAAGCTTGCAGGAGGCGGCTTCCTACAAACAGTGCGCATTAAGATGACATCAGGGTATGTATTGAATTTCACTTTCAAATGAATTAACAAAGAAAAGCGGTCATTACCTGCAGAAAGTCCACCGGATATTGTTGAGAGGGCTCCGAATGCGAAGACCCCGACGCAGACGTGCAGCTGCTACGGCGGCCAAGAATGGGGTTCAGTAAGTCCGCTGTTGCAGGGGGGTGCCCTGGGTCGATTGTCTTAGCTCATGATATATTGCCCGCATCTCCGCCAACTCCTGCCTAAGTTCTGCGTCCCGGTGGTAAAACTCCAATCGCATCTCCTCCTTGATTCGTTCGTCGCGGGCTTTCTGGGATCTCTTTCTCCTCATAGCCGCCTTCTCATCATCAGGGACACCTGCCCTCCAAGGCACAGTGGCACTGAGGCTGCGCATGTGGCCGGGATGCTCCTTATTTCCCAACATCATCATTAGGATATCCCTATCCCTGCTAGGATTGAGACCTCCGGATGCCGCTTGCACACTCAATGCTGCCTACAACATGAGAACTTAGCAATACAACCCATTGCATGCGTGTTACAAGGATAGTAAGTGATCCTACAAAGTTAGAGATCTTACTAGCCGGTCGATCACTTCCCTGTCCGCAGGGTTATTCACCGAGACTCTTCTAGAGGAGGTCATCTTTGATCTTGCTCGGCACCAATTGCGGGTGCACACGTCCGTTATGCCCGCATAAGGAGCAGAGACCGAAGACTGGGAAGCCTCCTTGTCCTGCTTCCTCCACAACGCCTTCTTCCCCACATACCCACCAGTGCCTAGTCTGTGTGGGTGGGTATTCTTGGCCTGGTTAGCCTTGCCCTTCTCACTAAGCGCCTGGAACTCGAGCGTGCCCTTCATCTCCACGAACTGCTGTCATGCCTCGGGAGTCACGAAAGGGTAGTCATTGAAGGGGGTCTTCAACTCCTTCATATAGTGCTTGACAAGATGGCTCTTGAAGTTCCTCCACGCCTTGTTTATTGACATCAGTGTCGTCCGGTGGATGGTGAGTCGGCGATCCTCAGGAATGTGAAACGCCGCCTGCACTTCTTCCCACAACCATCCTTGCACTCTCGGGGCACTTGAACCCACTCGGAGGTGGTCCCGCTCCCTTGCCACTTTGCCGCATAATGAGCGGTACTAAACAACTAGTTTCTTTGGAGTTTCTAGCACCCTGTTGTTGTCGAATTATATGTGCTGCTTTTCTCGCCTGTCGAGACGCGCGCATGTCGTCCGGCCTCACCTTTTCTCTTCTACGGCTGGGCCACGGTGGACGGGGCGACCTTTGGCCCAGGCGTCTCATCGCCAGAGAGGTCACTCTGACTCCCCGACCGGTTCATTTCGTCACCGGACACATCAATTGCTAACATAAGTGAAAGAGAGAACAGTGTAATAAAATCTGAAACTAATAATCCTATAACTAAATTTGAAACTACTAAACATGTATAACTAAATCCAAAACAAATATCAAATAAATATCCCGAAACTGTTCGTAAATTGACCTAGACTAGCACAACTGATGAGCATAGTTCAGAAAATCAACATTAACTGTTTGTAAATTTGAAATTGACTAAGGTTATCATAAAATTGTGAGCAATAGCAAGACAAATTACTAATAAAAACCCATATACTTAAAATTGACCAAGAATGGCAGAAATGGTGGGAAGGTGACGGAGCTGATCGCGCCGGACGGTGGGGAGGCAATGGAGGCGATCGCGCCGGACTGTGGGAGGCCGGAGAGAGACAGTGCACGCAACCACCGGAGAGCTAGGGCAAGTGAAGTGAAGAGTCGCAAATTGTGGAAATGAGCAGGACAAAGCCCACCTTAAACTATGTAGAGAGATTATCACAGATGGTTCTGACCTCAAAACCGTCTGATAGAATATCACAGACGGTTCTGAGATTAGAACCGTCTGTGATATATTACTATCACAGACGATTCTGAACTCAGAACCATCTGTGATAGTTGCCTATCCAAATGCTCCAAAATTTCTTCTATGCCAATGATGTAGTGCTTTACAATTTGAAACTCTGTAACTCTGAATACTAAAATTTCAATATCCAAAAAGCCTCAAATCTATGCAAATGATGTCCAAATGCTCGAAAACTTGGTGGAAACCTCAAGAGACATATTTAGAGCGTAGAGAATCAAGTTTAAAAGATTTTGGTGAAGAAATTTTAAGATGGAAGCAATTTTAATATCGGGAGAGAGGCACTCAAACACTCAAATATTGCAAATGAAGTCCAAATGCTCTGAAAATAGGTTACAACCTTAAGAGTCCCATGTGGAGCATGCTCAAATAAATTTTACATACAAATGGGGACTTTGACCGACAATTTGCCCATACGTACGTACACACCCATAATATTCTCAACTTTCCACTTGCCGCAGCCCTACAAAGGCGAGAATTAGAGGATAAGCTATACTGATGGAAACAGAGAGATAAGGACGGTTAATTACCTTTAAAGTATAACCCTTCCTGGTGATCCATACGCACGTAACTGGTTTTGTCGGTGTCTTCAGTATCGACCTGTACGCCATCTCCAAATGGAGCCATCTCATCAAATTGATTGTATTCTTCCTCGTCTACGGCATTTTCAATTCCAACAATCCTTCTCTTGCCATGAAGGACAGTGTGCCACTTCTTATTGGCCAGGTCAGTGACATAAATGATCTGAATGGCTTACTTTGCAAGTATGAATAGCTCATCTTTATAAGCAACTCGATCGAGATCCACAGAATTGAAACCGTAACCATCAACCTTCACACTCTGTTGGATTTGGATCCATCGGCATCGAAACAGGGGAATCTTGAACAGTACGTAATCGAGGTCCCAAGTTTCTTCTATGAACCTGTAGTACGAGTTCAATCCACGTACTACCCTTGTTGGGCCTATCTCGCTGAACTCCTCATGAAAAGCTTCTATGCTCACTCCACTATTTTGCACAGTGCTCTTTTGATCTTGAGTTTTCATGTAAAATATGTACCCATTGATGTCGTATCCCTGCCATGTCTATACAGTAAATGTTGGCCCTTTTGCCAACCATTTAAGATTCTCACTTGCGGACTCCGCAGTGATTCGCACTTTCATCCACGCGTTGAATCGACTGTTATCTTCTCTCGTGATCCAAACCTCGGATTGGCGAGGATTGTCTTGTCGTAGCATATCCTTGTGCTCGTCGATGTACGGAGACACCTCGGTCATGTGTTGCAAGACCCAAAAATGTGCTTTCGAGTACATATCGAAATCAGGAGTGATTACTCTTCGTCCAATAGTTCCAACACATCAAGCCTCCCCTCATGACGAGACACAGGAACTCCAATTGCTTCTACCTCAACCATGTAATCGATGCAGAACTCAACAACCTCTTCCGCTACATAACCTACGAGAATGCTACCCTCGGGCCGAGAGCGATTCCTCACATAGGCCTTAAGTACACCTATGTACCTCTCGAACGGATACATATAATGTAGGAACACAGGTCCACATATCTTGATATCTCTGATAAGGTGGACAGTGAGATGGACCATGATATCAAAAAAAGACGGAGGAAAATTCATCTCAAGCTGACAGAGAGTTTGAACCACCTCACTTTGCAGAGAATCTAGTCCCTCGGGATCAATGACCTTGCAAGAAATTGCATTGAAGAAATAACACAGCCTCATGATCGTCTCTCTGACCTTATGCGGCAGAATACACCGGATGGCAACAGGAAGCATTTGTGTCATCAACACGTGACAATCGTGAGACTTCATACCAACCAATTTCAAATCGCCCATGGACACAAGCTTTTTTATATTCGCGGAGTAACCCGATGGAACTTTAACACCATACAGACACTTACAAAGTTCTGTCCTCTCAGCTTTGCACAAAGTATAGCAGGTAGGGGGAGGTATATACGGCCTTTCTCATCCTCTCTTGGTGCTAGCTCAGGCCTGATTTTCATTTCGATCATGTCACACCGCACATTGATGCCATCCTTTGTCTTCCCTGGAATGTTCAGCAATAGGCCAATTAAACTGCCGCAAACATTCTTCTCTACATGCATGACATCAATGCAATGCCGAACCTCTAAATGCTCCCAATACGGTAAGTCCCAAAATATCGATCTATTCTTCCAAATGTTCTTCGTGCAAAGTTTCAATTTATGACCCTTTCCAAACACAACGTCTATGTCCTTCACCTGTGAGTAAACTTCTTTCCTGCTCATAGGCTTTGGGGCTGAACCATCTTCCTTGTGGCCGTCAATTCCCTCTTCCTCTTACGATACGCGTCATTCTTGGAAGAAACCTACGGTGACGCATGTACACTGTTTTCCTGCAATTCTTCAGCCACACACTCTTATTCTCATCTTCGCAGTGGGGACAAGCTTTGGCTCCTTTCGTACTAAAGCCCAACAAATTTCCAAGGGCAGGGAAATCATTGATGATGCAGAATATCATAGCACGTAGGATGAAGTTCTCTCATTTGTATGCGTCCCATACCTGCACACCTTCGTTCCACATTGTTAGCAAATCCTCTATCAATGGTGCTAGGTACACATCAATATCGTTTCCGGGTTGTTTTGGTCCTGAGATAAGTAGCGACATCATGATGTACTTGCGCTTCATACACAACCAAGGAGGAAGGTTGTAGATACACAAAAGAACCGGCCAAGTGCTATGCTAACTGCTCATGTTAACAAAAGGATTAATTCCATAGATACTCAACCCGAACCTTATATTCCTCAATTCTGCTCCAAAGTTAACAAATTCGCTGTCGATGTTTCTCCACTGCGCAGAATTGGTAGGGTGTCTCAGCTTTCCATCCTTCTTCCAGTCTTTTGAATGCCAACGCAATAATTTGAGATGAGTTGGTGAACATCTTAAGATTCTGACAGTCTACGCAAGGACAATACATATATCATAATCCATGTCTTGCTCAACAACTTTTTGGAAATCTAAAACACCTTTCATGTATTCTTCACTCACTCGGTTGTCATTATACATCCAGTCTCGATGGACCATCTGCAATTAAATTCATACACATGCTAAGTAATACTCTACGTACAGTCGACAAGCAATAAATTATAAATCTAGCTAGCTAGCTAGTGTTTGTGGAGTTTGCGGGTATAACTACTACTTCAACTGCAAGCAATTAGTTAGTAACTAATTGGGGGTGTGGATAATACACATTATAAAGCAATTAAATAGCTACAAGTGGGAAAAATGAGAGTTACAACTAGGATTTGCTACTCTAGCTTCCCCTCCCTCTCCCTCTAATTTGATTAATCAATGGATTGAGATCGATATTGATGATGCAATTAAGTAATGTGTATGCCTTAGAAGCAAATACAACCCTTGGATCTTCAAGTTTTTGTCCCCTAATGCTCCCCTTTTCAGATATTGCTCTTCCTTACCCCAGATCTCTTCCAACTGGATAGTATGTCGAGCAAGAATGTACGACTAGCTCAAAACAACCGCTAAAAGACCTTTTACACCCTGCGGGCTCAATACAGACTATTCTAGCATCATACCGTCTGTAATAACAAACTATCACCAATGATTTTCACTTAAAAACCGTATATAATATTGGTGTATTTGTGTAGAACTATCACAGAAATATCACAGACGGTTTTGAGATTATAACCGTTGGTGATAATTAGAATATGATGGTTCTAAGGTCAAAACCGTCTGCTTCACTATCACAGTCAGTTTTGATCCCATAATCGATTGTGATAACTTACTATCATAGTCGGTTTTGACATCAGAGCTGACTGTGATAACTTACTATCACAATCTGTTTTGACTCCAGAACCGACTGTGATAACTTACTATCACAAACGGTTCTGAGGTCCGAACCGTTACGAAAAGTCCGCCTTCTAAAAATAAATATGCCCTGAAATTTTGCTTGAAGTCCAACCGTTTGAATTCTTTTTCTCCTCGAGCGCGACAAGACACTTTCTCCACCGCAAGGCATGAACTTCATTGTGGTTCATTGCACCATCGCCGACCGCCGCACCTTTCTCCACCGCCGCTGGACTGGAGGGTTTCTGTTGAATGAAGTCCAAGGACCTCGCAGCTTCAAATCCCTCGACTAAATTTCGAGTGAGTAATGAAGCTTTGATTGGTTAAGAGGATTTGTGGTTGAATGACAATCAAATACCATTATTAATCACAGAATTTTCTTTGATTGATTATGTGCAAGTCTTTGGACCATGTTCAATGGGGTCAACGTAGTTGACGGTTCTTCGTCCCAGTGCAAGAGGAAGGCGTGAGGCGCGACGAAGTTATGCCATTTGGCAGAACGCACCGATCTTTCCTGTGAGTTCAACCAGTTTGGGAGACCGACCGGAAAGAACACTTGGAAGTATGCTGCCTACGTTGGCTTGTTGGCAAAAGAAAGGGTCAAGAAAATACTTCTTGGAGCTCAACTCAACTCAACTTTTAATAACATAATTGAGTTGAGTTGAGTTGAGTTGAGTATATTAAGTAGTTTGTATTGGTGATTTCCTGTAGCTCAACTTAACTCAACTCAACAGTTGCAGCTCCTCGCCACACTGGCTAGTGGTTTCCTCGAGCCTCTTTGAACTGAACTCCTATGGTTAAGTCAAACGTGGTTCAGTTGTACATTTGTTGTTTCAGATGAATGGATTTGTGATGTATCAAGTCTAACATGTAGTCGTAGTTACATTGTTGTAGCAATGCGCCATGCTTGGCTCTCTTGTATGTGCAATGTAGGGGCCATTGGATCCTCATCATGATCTATTGTTCAGACATGACTTTTGTAATAGAATGTGTGAATTGGTGTGTTTGTGTATTTGTGTATTTGTATTGCTGTTTCAGACATGTACTTGAATGTGTGAATTGGTGTATTTGTGTATTTGTATTGCTGTTTCGGTCATGTACTTGAATGTGTGAATGTGTGAATTGGTGTATATTTGTGTATTTGTATTGCTGTTTCGGACATGTACTTGAATGTGTGAATTAGTGTATGTGTGAATTGGTGACTATCACAGAAATATCACAGACGGTTCTGAGGTCAAAACCGTCTGCTTCACTATCACAGTCAGTTTGGACCTCAGAACCGGCTGTGATAATTCACTATCATAGTCGGTTTTGACATTAGAACCATCTGTGATAGTCCAGAACCATCCAAAGCGAAGCTAAGGAGTCGAAGAATTTGAGAATTAGAAAAACTTGTAAAGTAGTTGGTAATTCCACTGCCAAGCTATTTACAGAATTTCCAAGGCGACACTTCGTGTTCCTGGACACTTCGTGTTCCCTGGCTAGGGCGCCGCACTAACATCGGAACCTGAAATGACACAACACAACGTTGAGAATTCAAAGCACCGGACACTGTTTGAATTATCACAATCGGTTCTGACATAAGAACTGTCTATAATACTATACTATCACAGACGGTTTCGTATTCAGAACCAACTGTGATAGTCATAGACGGTTTTGACCACGGAACTGTCTGTAATAACATGTTCTCCCACCAAAAGTTGTTCCATGATCGCACTTAATCACCCTGCGATAATTATTATTTGATTGCGATAGTTGTTCCATGATCGCACACAGTGCACATACCTTTCTATGATCGAATGGTCGCCAAAAGCTAAAGAAGGAGAGAAGATAGCAGTCCAAGAACGTGGAAAATTGGAAAATTGACATAAGAACACATTTTTCATTAATTGTTTTTCATTACTTACAAAAACAAAAAAGTAAAAATACAAAAGGCTAGGTCAAGGAGCGGTCTTATCCCTGGTTGCATCTAGAATAAAGTCAGTTTGACTTGTAGCCAAGACGCAGGACTCCTCCAGCGACAAGTTGTCCTTCTTAGGATCAACTAAGTACGCGTCGAGAAGGCCTATGACCTCCCTCATTTTCCCGATGGTATCCTTGATAGTGAAACCGCAGCCAACGATGGTTATATCCGCGGCTTGCTTCTCCTCGCGAAGACGCCTCATCCTCTCCCTAGCCTTGTCACCATCCGTCCTCAAGCGCTGAATGCGTTGGAAGAGATCGTCCAGGTCAAGCCTTAGCTGAGTGTGCTTCTCCATAAGGAGATTGTACTGCTCCTGGAGGGCCCTTAGCTCGGCCCTCACCTTGCCCAAGTCTTCCCCAGCTCCCCTTCCCTGAGCAAATCAACAGGTCAAGAATGTACTGAACAGAGATTAACAATACATGGGTAAGTCCAAAAGATTGAGAGTTCTTACCGAGGAGATCAAGGCTGAGGATGCCATTGGCGCAGAGAAGTTAAGGACTCAAGAATTATAAAAACTTGTAAAGTAGTTGGTAATTCCACTGCCAAGCTATTTATAGAACTTACAAGGTGACGCTTCGTGTTCCCAGCCTAGGGCGCCACGCGAACATCAGAACCCGAAATGACACAACACACCATTGAGAATTCGAAGCGCCAGACACTGGTTGGACTATCACAATCGGTTCTGACATCAGGCGACTCTGTAATACCATACTATCACAGACGACTCTGAGTTCATAACCGATTGTGATAGTCACAGACAGTTTTGATTAAGGAACAGTTTGTGATATTGTATTTATCACAGACGGTTCTCAATTTAGAACCGACTGTGATATGCCAGAACTATCAAAGATGGTTTTGAACTGAGAATGGTCTGTGATAAGTAGAATATCACAGATGGTTCCGTGGTCAAAACTGTTTGCTTGACTATCACAGTTGGTTTTGACCTCAGAACCGACTGTGATAACTTAACATATTCTCCTGACAGGCCTTCACAGATAGTGTTCCATAGAAAAGTTTATAACCGTCTGTGGTGTGCCGTCCTAGATGTCTGTTTATGTGGTAGTGACCTCCATCCCATCGCGGGGTCGTCCTTCATATGATGGCCCATCGCAAACTAATCCCATGGCACTAGCGGTCAACTGATGGGGAAATGCTCATACGACTACATCTGCAGGAGTATATCGCACCCCGCAAACAAAGAGTTCACCTAGTCTCTGCTCGTGGTGTCGCACAATCCCCTGTAGGTGTGGCAGAGCAAAGCGTAGACGAAAGTGAACTGCAGCACGTGCCCCAGCTCAGAGTCCGCAATGAGCCTGGTGAGTTGAACGAACTGCCGCTCGCAAATATCTCCGTGAGTGCCAGGGAACACCAGCCACCCAAATAAGCCTCAAAGTGGTACCTGAAGACCTCCTCTGGAGCAACCACGGGGAACACAATGTAGGATCAAGGATGCCAACTAGAGGGGGTGAATAGGAGGCTTTAAAAACTTTTCTAATAAAACAACTTTTGCAAGATTAAAGCATAAAAGAGCTAAGAGGAAATAAAAACTAAATCAATTAAACAAATAGATTGCACAAATAAAATGAGAGGAAGAGAGACAAACACAATGATGTATCCCGAGGTCTCGGAGACTCGCCTGGTCTCCCCTACTCCTCGTTGAAGCACTCAAATGAATGAGTCTTTCTTCAATATCCACGAAGGATATTTCCACTAGGGTTGCTCCTTCTCCACTCTGGAAAGGTGAGTACCAAACCTCTCACAAACACACCAGGCCTCTCCGACGAACTTTGTCAATGGAGAGATCAACAGTCATGCCACCAAACCATCTAGGTAAAGGCGATCACCAAGAGTAACAAGTTGCGAGATGTTCTCTTAACCTCCAACAACCACCGAGAAACTCTAAGGATGCAAATGATGCGAATGAATACTCTCGGAGGCTCTCTCTTAATGACAAGGAATGATACTTGATCAACAAATCAAGAACTAGGAAACTTTGGCTTAAGTGTATATATGAATATGTCTCATCAATGCTCAAAAAATGTTTTAAAAACACTACTCGAAAATGTATAGAAATCTGTTCAAAAGTGTCATGGTATTAGAAATACCCCGGTAGGTTTTTGGACGTGTGCAACGTGTACAACAACACGAGTGGACAGTGGAGCCAGTCACATTCCGTCGGGCAAGCACAAAGATTGACAAGGAGAGTTTATACAGGTTCGGGTTCCGATGGGGACCCTAGTCCTGTCGGCATCCCCCAAACGTAAGTCCACTAGGGAGGTTCTCTCTCGGGGAGAGAGGTCTCCAAGGGATGCCAGTTTCTTTGAGTGTGTAAAATGAATTGTCTCTGGGTTACAAATGAGATACGAGCGGGTATATATAGACCCAAAAAGAAGCAAAATGACCAAAATGCCCTAGTCACGACCGCTTGGATGCTTGACATGTGTCCTCGCTAGTTCCCAAGGCGCCCTCAACGTCACCCACCTATGGGATCCCTCCGGGACTTTCCACAGAAGGCATCCGTGACTTTCCACGATAACCCTCCGGGACTTTCCACAGGAAGCATCCATGACTTTCCACAGGAGGCGTCCATGGCTTTCCACGAGAGCCCTTCGTAGTTTTCCACGGGAGCCCTCCGGGACTTTTCATGGGAGCCCTCCGGGACTTTTCCCGGGAGGCGTCTGTGGCTTTCCACAGGAGCCCTTCGTAGCTTTCCACGAGAGCCCTCCGGGACTTTTCCCAGGAACCCTCCAGGACTTTCCACTAGAACCCTCCGGGATTTTCCACAGGAGGCATCCGTGACTTTCCACAGGTGCCCTCTATAGTTTTCCACGGGAGGCATCCATGACTTTCCACGGGAGGTGTCTGTGGCTTTCCATGGGAGCCCTCCGTAGTTTTCTACGAGAGGCATCCATGACTTTCCACGGGAGGCGTCCTGCTAGGATTTCCCCCAACAAAAAGTGTTTTAAAAACTGATCAAAATAGTAGTGAAATCTACTCAAAAGTGTTTATAAAAACTGATCAAAATTTGCTCAAAAGTGTTTATAAAAACTGATCAAGAATCTACTCAAAAGTGTTTACAAAAACTAATCAAGAATCTGCTCAAAAGTGTTTATAAAACTAATCAAAAATCTGCTCAAAAGTGTTTATAAAATTGCTCAGAAGCTGCTAAAAAATGTTTATAAAATTGCTCAAAAACTGCTAAAAAAATGTATAGAAAATATGCTCAAAAATGTGTACAGAAATTGCTCAAAGGTGTATATGAGAATGTAACTCGAATGTGTTGAAATACTGCTCAAAACACACATATATATAGCCAAACCTCTCAGCTAGCCATTATGGTCGAGAAGGAAAGAAATCAGTATAGCTAACAGCCAGTTTCGACCTCTAACGGCTAGTAAATAACCGTTGGAATATTTGGTTGAATGAATAGTATATGGTCGAATGAACAGCATCTGGTCGAATGAACAGTATCTGGTCGAACAGTGCTCGAGTCACCTCTGGTTGAATGAACAGTGCTCAAAAGACCAGTTTCAGTCCATCTTTGAAATCTATATATTTTTTCTTAGATTTCGACCAAGAGTATGAATGAATGCGAATGCAACATATGACCTAAGAGTTTCTCAGTTTTTGCCGGAACTAAAAGAGATTCCACAACCACTCTTAAAAGTACGGTTAAAAACTAAAAAAAATTTCTATAAAACCAGTCAATACTCCAAACACTGAGACTGGTACAATAAACGAGCACTTACCTTAGGTCTTTGCTGCTTTCTTCTTGCCGATCTTGCGCTTGAGATCTTGGCTCATAACCTTGGCTCACGACCTTGGGCAATACTGCGACCTTGCACTTACAACCTTGGCTCGCAACCTTGGACTATGACCTGCAGATCCTCCCGGATTACTTACAGACTTTATAGAAATGGCTCTTAGGTCTTTGCGGCTTCCGTCTTGCAACTCTCATTTGACGTTTCTTTTTTTCACCTAATTTTATTGATTATACTCAAAGCAAATAGATTAGTCCAAGACACTTGTTGTCATTTATCATCAAAATCAAGATTAAGGGCCTAGAAGCAACACACAACATCTCAGACGACGCGCAGGTAAGTCTGGGGAACTCCCATTGTCTATGCAAACACCCCCACTGGCCCTATACCCTCAAAGCGCTGCAAGAAATCCCGATGCCATGCAACTCTGTCGGCGGCCACGGGGACATATATGTCCCCTCGGATAGGCAGGCCAAGCAGCATGCTAACGTCCTCCAGCATGACGGTGAGCTCGCTGAAACTGAAGTGGAAAGTGTGCGTCTCGGGCCTCCATCGGTCCATAAGCGCACTGACCAAGGCTCGATCTAAGGGGAATCGCTGATTTGATCCACCATACGGGCGAACAGAAACAGTCCGGCCTCAAGCAAATGAGGTGTGAACCACTCATCTAGAGGCCACATCTCCCACAGTGTCCTCATGTATAGAGCGAGTGTCGCACCCCAACCTGGGAACTACGACTACTCCCGTGGAGACCCAGCTCGCTGCAGCTAGTCCCATATGTGCATATCATTGACTTCCCAGGATAAGTCAAGCACAGGAGTATATTCACATTGCAGCAGAAAAACTTACAAAATATTTAAGCAGTGTGGCCTGCTGGCCTTAATACAACATAAGAAGATTACAATGCCTTCGCGGCATACATGGTCTAGCATAATAACAACTATACAGCAGAAGATAGGTGACCCTCCCACAGTGAGAAGTTGACAGCAGAACAACACACATCAGGACTCTGGCGGAACTGGCTTTCCTTCATCTGGGTCCAACAAGTTCTCCACGCCTTCATCTTGATCATGGAACGCTCCATCTACTGGGTTGTAAGTGTTGCATCTAGGCCTTCATGCCTAACCCTAATTTTGATGATTAATGAAAACAGAGTGTTTAGGACTAACTGTGCTTTTTGAGATTGATTAATACAGGGCTCCATTGGGAAGATTGTCGAGATGAACAAAACAAACCCAGCGCAAAAGGAGTAAAAGCACAAGTCGCAAAAATGAAGACAAGACGCAAGCCGGAAAAGCCAAGGACCTAAGGTAATCTGTTCTTTTATTCTTACCGATCTCGGCGTTTGGAGATGATCGGTTAGGAAAATTATTTTTAGTTTTAACTGTACTATAAAGAGGGGTGGTGAAAGTCCTCTCTTTATCTCCAACATAAACCGAGAAACTTAGGTCATTGCATTGCATCTTTTTGGTTGGATTTGGTTTGAACTTAACTTGAAAAATCTGGTTTTTCAGTTCAGTTTTTGACAGCAGACGAGTTTTTTGATTTTCTAGAAAGATCTAGGCAGATCTAGTTTTTGTTTCTGTTGAAAAAAATGTAGCCCTTGAAATTATCTTTCAAACGAGCTATTAAAAACCTCTTTTGGATTTCTGGATTTAAAGTTATCTCTGTTTTTGTCCAGGCTGACTGTCAGTTTGCTGAACTGACTGTCAGTTTGAATGTCAGTTTGTTTAAACTGACAATTGTCCAGAGAAGGTGTATTTTGGGCTCAAAATTTTTGTACTAAACTGACTGTCAGTTTGTCCATACTGACTGTCAGTTGGGGTTTCGACCACAGTGCTTTTAACTGAGTTTCTAATTGTTTTTGGTCCAGTTTATGGTCGAACTGACTGTCAGTTTGCATAACTGACTGTCAGTTGTGGGTTTCAGCTTTCCTTAAACGACCACGAACGGCTAGCAAAGTTTCATCCGTAAATTTTGTCGGCCGTTATGCACTAAACTGACTGTCAGTTTGAGTTGCTGATTTACAGCCCTAGCTCCAACGGTTCATTTGATTCTTGAGGCTATAAATAGGGGCTTTGGGCATGTATTTGATACAACAAGCAGTAGCATTTCTTATACACTCTTGAGCTCTAGTTTTCTACTTAAAATCTTGATCTTTTAATCAAGTCGAGTGTTTTTCGATCCACCGAACACTTCAGTTCTTTTGCATTTGCATTCACTTAGTTTCTCGGTGCGTGTTTAGAGGTCTTGAGAAGACCTCGCTGCCTATTACTCTTGGTGAGCGCCCTCACCTAGACGGTTCGGAGGCATGGCCGTTGACCTCTCCAGAACGGAGATTGTCGGAGAGGCTCGGCAAGTTTTTACAAGGCATTGGTGCTCACCTTTCCGGAGTGGGCAAGGAGCAACCGTTAGTTGATAATACTCTTTGTGAGTATTGAGGCAAAACTCAAGTGACTTGAGTGCTTCAACGAGGACTAGTGGAGACTGGACGAGTCTCCGATACCTCGGTAAAAATCACTGTGTTTGTTCTCTTTTCCCCTTGCTTATATTATTTGTTCTTAATTTGCAATTATTTGTTTTAGTTTAAAGTTTTTAAAAGCCTCCTATTCACCCCCCCCTCTAGTCGACATCCTTGATACAACAGTAAGTTGCAAGGGTGAGTACTTACGTACTCAGCAAGTCATAGGTAAGAGTAGATACATATAGTAGGGATGATATGAACCTAGACTAGTCAAGAATTATAAATGTTTGTAAAATAACCTTTTTCTTTCATATCTCCTCTTATCTTATCTCATGGCAGCACTTTTCATAATATAGCATCACTATTCATGTTCACTAGATTATAGCACTACCGCGACACGTCGACACACGACAACCCACGGCAGTACCCCTTATCATGACAACACATGTCATTTGGGTAATCTTGACTTAACAAGTTTTATTTAGAAAACATACTTGTGTCACACCCCGTGGATTTAATCCACCACAGCAGACTCCTATAAACCTAGGAGCTCGGAGTATTCGAATACGTTTTTAACTCTGCAGAGAGGTACCAATTTACCCACAAGATATTCCACTTTCATGCCTTTCCTATCAAAATGATTGGACCCCTGACTCACTTCATACTGTGAGTGGCAAGGTGGAGATAAAAAGAACTTTTGTTATGTTTCGCTCACAATTCACCCCTGACCCTGTGATCTCTCGCGAACCACAGTTGTGGTGGGTTGTACCCAAACCCCCACCCCTATGCATATTCCCATTACTGGGTCAACGTGCATGATCACCTTCAGTGATATGTGTGGGAGCCGCACTCCGTGAAAATCGTGCATCACTTCACATCTCATGCAGGGGTTTCATGTGCGATCCGCATAAGTACTTGTTCAGGCCTGTCCCATACCAGGCTTGCGGTTAGTACGTGTTTCATGCCACTAGACGCACAACACAAGGTTCTAGTCCTTATATGCCAGTGACCAGATCATACCACAAACCATGCACCTTCAGTGCCAGCACATCCTTTGCAGTTAAGCACCTCCAGTGCTACCACCATTCCATACCAAAATTCTGGTCACAGCTAGGGGTTTTATTTCATGAATATATATAAGTACATATATAATAGTTCATGGTTCACTATTTAATCATCTCACATTTCACAGACATCCAGTCTAGTACTGCCAATTCATAATTCAACCATTCTCAATCTTTCACATGCAATATTATTTATATTCAAGGTTATGTTATAGCAACTCTTAAAATATAGGTTCAAGATATCCAAGAATATGACTTGCCTTTCGCGTCGTAAGAAACAGTAGTTGATGTCGGGTTAACAGTGAAGTCCTCGAACTTATCTTCTGGATCTGCTCGGCGACAAACAAGCATACAATAATTACTAACTATGATAAAATGATTTATGATCTATATGCAGATATTCTTAACAGAATAACTGAACGATACTAAAGATAATTGGGATTGCAAGCTGAACTGAGTCGAGATTCTAGGGTTTCAAGGAGTTTGGCTAAGGATGGGTGTTAGATGCTCTTAGGGTCTCAAGGCTGCAATAAGGACATCAAGTCCACGGCTGGTTTGTTCAAAAACAGCGAATGTCAGCCGATTGACATTCAGATCAAGGTTCTGACATAGCTTCAAGGAAAGCTAGAGAGCTTATCTCAAGTTGTGACAAAAGAAGAAAATGTAGATCACAACTCTACAAATTCAGTGGACAAAGTGGTTCTCAAATTGCACAACCAGAAGTGGGTAAACAAGGCCAATGCCACTGGCTGGCATGTACTGACATTGTGCTAACAATGTCAAAAACTAGGGCTTAGCAGCAAATGCAATTCAAGGCTTCATCTACTGCGCCAATTATGTCTAGGAGACAGGCTCAAGTAACAGGAACACAATGCAAGTGGTTTCAAGACCTAAGATGGCCGGACGGTGATGAACTCCGGCGAAGAAAGATGGTGGCGACACAGCAAGACAATAGCACTGGACAGAATCTTTGGCATAGCTATATCTTGCGATCTGGACGGTTTCAGAGGTCGGGCTAGAAGAGAAAAGTGCTCAGGAGATCAAGGCGAAGATGCCAGACAAGGTGGATTCAACGGCGGCGGCCAGAAACAGATTCCGGTGAACGGCGCCGGAGAAGACGACACTGAATTTGGGGGTTTTTGCTACACAGGTTTATAGGCCGATTCCTTGATGTGAGAGTGGAAGGGAGGTGTGAGAAAGCTACTGGCATGGTTAATTTGGCTGGAGGATCGCCGGTGTGGCCCGGCGACGTGAGCCAGTTTCTGATGAAGTTCAAATTTGGGGAAAGTCTTGATTCGAGCTCAATTGGTGATTCTAGGTTCACAGGCATATTTAAAACAACTCTCTAATCATTTTAATCTACAGGTTCGAAGGCTAATTTGGGCTGAATCGGGCTACATTGCCAGAACAGGGCAAATCGAGTATTCCGGCGATCACCGGCGTTAGGGTCCACCGAAGCTCGATTAGATGCTACAGAACGATGAGGAGGATGAGAGATACTCACTGGTGGTGTCAATTTGGCAAATGGTGCAATGGTTGAAGCTGGCACCGTGAGCCTCCGTGCTGGGCTCGCCGGAGAAGAAGACGAAGGTGGAGGAGATTTGGGACTTAGTTGATTTCTGGTGAAGTGGAGATGATACAAGGTGTTGGGTTGCTTAAATAGACAAGGGCAAAGCTTGCAAAGAGGGGATAGCAAAAGAAATTGCGCCAGGGACGAGACTAGCCGGGCGCAGGCGCGACAACAGTGCAATGCGACAGCGACAACGGTTCTGCAACTGATCAAATTGTCGCTTCATCGGGACTTAGCGCTAGCTGGTGCAAGCGGTGGCGACAAAACTGGCATGGCGAGGCAACGTGGCGTGGAGTTGCTGACAAAAGGCTGCTATTACTGCTGCTGATCGTGCACAGGAGCGGTTGCTGGTCGTTGGCGCTGCCACGGCGATGGCTGAGGCGCGGACGCGTGTGCATATGCAAACACAAGCATGCACGAGCACGGGCGCAAGCGAAACTTCACCGGCGACAAAGAACGCAGTGGCACGGTGCAGCTGGTCGCGGTCGAAAACGGCGAGGTTGAACGGAGTTGCTCCTGGTCGAAACAGCAGGCTGGACTGAAATGCAATTTGCTGATTCTTGGCTTTGGGCTAATTTGTAAATCTGGAGATTTAGATGGTTAGGGTTGAATTTGATTTTACTGATTAGGAAAACTTAATTCAACAGATAATTTGGCACAGATAGAAGATAAAATTTGAAACAATTGAATGGTTTTTGAGTGAAATTGATAATAGGGTAAATTAGGGTATCCGAAATCTGGATTTTGTCAAATGCTGAAATTCTGGGATTTAGGATTTGATTTTGAGATACTCATATAAGAAGATTTTGTGTTGAATGGCATTTGGGAGGTGTTCCCTGAATCAGATTTGGATTTGGAGATGATTTGTAACATTTTTCCTTTTCAGGCTTCTGGAAAATCTGGAAAAGGACTAATCTACGATACCTCTTGGACTGATTTGTGAAAAGGGTTTAGATGATGAAATCTGGTTGTCAACTTTTTGGATTAAGGTATTGACATACCCTTGATCATAATCCAAGAGTAATCTGGTCTGAACTTGATCAAGATTTTGATTAAATCTGAATTTCTGAAACTTAGGATATTTGGGGTAATATAATATATTTCTGTTTTCGAAAACAGAAAAGAGTTGATAAATCTGGAAGTTAGAGATGGAATTGAATCTAGGTTCTGAAGGCTTTTATACTCAGGATAGATAGTAGATCAAATCTAAAAAGTCAGATCTTGATTTAGGTCTATAGGATAGATTTTAAGATTTTGGGCTTAGGATAGAATAAAGCTGGGGCTGATTTGACTGATCTAGAAGAAACATATGCATGCATGACTTTTTATGCAAAAGAATTTTCACCCCAAACCCAGGGTGTTACAGCGGGCAGAACGTTGCTATGTAGAAGGCAGCGAGCATGGTGACACTGCTGATGGTGCTGAGAAATCAACTCAAGAAGCTGTTGGTCGTTCTCCATACGTGCAGTTATCGCATATTGGTCGATACATTGCAACATCACAATTAACAGATATTATAGTTGTATTTAAGGAAATTCAAAATATTACATTAAAGTACTAATTAATAATATTCACATAATTACATTGTAACATTACAGTACTACTTAAGGAAATTCACAACAACTCATACAGATAAAGGTGAATGCTTCAGTTTCTCAAAGATGTTGACGTGCCTGCGACCTGTGGGAATCGATTTCTTGTGTGACCAGGCTGCCTGCAAATGGTGCATCTACGGAGGTCATCTTCACGTTCCGCTGCATCCATATCATTGTGTATCCACCTGACTCGACATCCGCCGGCATGACCCAAAAGGAGCCTCTTGTTTGGGATCTACGTGACGGCATCTTTCGGCGATAGCTCTCGATAGTTTCCTGTCACCGCAAACCCGTGGAAAACACCCTCCCAATTTTTCGATAAGTATAATATTCTGAGATGTATTGTGTCGAACTGATTCCAGGAACTGAGCATGCAGCGATAACATGAGAGCAAGGAATGTACATCAGTTGAGGCTTGTTGCATGTACATTCAACATCTGCATTTGTAATTCTACATTCAAGGATCTGACCTGCTCTTAATGTGCCATGAACATGTCTGTGCCTTAGCCGAACCTCGTAGTTTTCATTCAAATGGCTCAACATTGAGACATCGTGTGTTAATGACTTCCTCGTTCGAAATTCAAGGTAATCATTAATCTCTTTGGGCCAGTGTACTCAAGGGTCGTGCACAAATATTGATGCCGCCAAACTCCGACTGTCATAGTATGCTATTGTGCGGTAGAATATCATCTCAACTATGGCAGTGAGTGGTAAGCATCGCACACCTTTCAGGACGAATTGTACACCTCAGCAAGATTTGTCGTCAAGATTCTATACTGTGCCCCATCAGTGTCGTGCAGCAAAGACCACTTCTCCTTTGGTTTGGACTAAATCCACTGATTGAAACTTAGACACCCCTGGCAGTTTCCCTCTCCAGTAACGTCGCCAGCTTCCAATTTACCTGGCTCATGACTTTGCTTCAATGTAATCTCATCCAACGACTTCCATAGCTGAGGACTTCGACTCTTGGTTCTACTTGGCAAGCCGTTTGAACACTTGCATCAGGTGCCTACTCTTGAAACGAATGTAAAAATTTGCGCCAAGATGTCGAGAGCACCAATGACTCTGCAGGTCATCCCAGGTCAATGATGGATCCGTTCCAGATTGCATGTACTTGATTGCACTCAGCATTCCACTGTTTCGATCGTGAATTAACCACACGCGGGCCCGATCTTTGACCACCTCATTCTTTAGTTTACCCAAGAACCACAGCCAACTGCTGTAGTTTTCCCCCTCGACCACTGCATATGCTATGGGGAGAAATCGGTCGTTGACATTAGTTGCCACGGCAGTCAGTAGAACACCCTCATATTTGCTGGTCAAGAATGTTCTGTCAATGCAAAGCACGGGTCTAATGTACCTGAAAGATGCAACGCACTGTTGGAATGCCCAGAAAAATCTCCGCAGTACCATGTATCCAGGTATGACAAAATCATCTAAGCCGATTGCCAGCGTATCAACAATTTTTGTGACTGTGCCTGGATTTGCTTCGCATATGCGTTGAAGGAGCCGCGGTACGAGGTTGTATGCCTCAACATATGTCCCAAAAAGCTCCTCCAGCGCCCTCTATTTAGCCCTCTATGCCTTCGCGTAGTTGATCTTGTACCCGTATTACTCTGCGACATGTGCAATAATCACTTTCGGTGCCATTGCGGTATTGTCCTTCACTACCGAGAGTATCAGACTGGCAACAAAACCGGAGGTGATATTTCTGTGCTGCTGCAACATGCGCTTTGCAAGACATCTGTGGTCTGTGACTCTGATCACCTGAAAGAAAGACTCATTTTGTGGCCGTGTGACACGGACGTACCACGGGTAGTTATCGACTAAGTACCTCACAGTTCACAGGCTTGGAGTTGATTTATCCACTCGGAATGGCCTATTCAGTGAAACAGCCCACGTTGTGATGGCTTTTTTCGCATTTTTCTTGGTCTAAAACAACTACTCAAGCTGGACAGTTGCTTCATTGTAAGACCATCGCGAATTCAAATCTTCAAGAACCACAACAGACCTCAAAGATGATAGATCAGTCCATTCATTTATAGGATTGTGCTGTTTAGTGGGTTCCTTGGGAGATTCGTATATCTTTGATGGATCAGTGTACTCCTCCTCGTTAAAATTCTCCTCCAATTTGGGGAATTCATCAGCTACATCTACTTGATGGTCGCCAAACCCATTAGTGCGCAAGACTCCTGCTGTTTGCATAGGTACACTGGCACTGGCATCGGCATCGACAGTATTGACATTAGCGGTGCTCCGTGCTCCTGCTACGGAATGACTGCCTTTCGAACTGTTTACGCTTAAGATTTTGGAGTAAAGTATGAAGACTTCATCGCCATAGGCTGGATTTGTCACAAATTGTACAAACGAACCTCATAATTTGTCACCTTTAAGGCTCTTCAGCACCCATTTATTTCCCTCGTGCACCATGCCTTCAACACTGACACTATCAATCACAGGATTGAGTTATAATAAATCGACTAACCACATCTTCAAATCATCGAAAGACATTGACTGTGGTTGTGCTATTTGACCATAAACATGCATACACGCACTCAAATCATCACTGTTTGCTCCATTACGGATTATACCAACTCCGTAATAAACGCAAACTATACTCGATTGCTCCATAACCTAATCAATTTTACGTTCCGTGTTAGATTAAAATAATAATTTAATATGATTATGCGGAAATCCTAGGGTAAACCAAGAAATATGAGAGTGACATAAAAAAATATACATTCATGCGGGATAATACAAATAATCCTAAATCTCGGAGTCAACGGGAAAAACTGAGGATAATATAAAATAATCTAAATCCATAGCAAACACCATTACTACACAAAACTATCTAACCTACATTCTAGGATGAAGCAAAAAATTAAGTTTTGACATGTCCTAAATTCTAGAGTGATCCAAAAATTAAATTTCTAATTTTCTATAACCCTAAAATAATATAAATAATTAAATCTAAATATTATATACGAGTTAACAAATATGCACCTCAACGAACAAATCGTCGAAAATCAAAAGTTGGAGAATTGACGAAGTTTTCCTCCTCTTTTTCTTCCCTTTTTCTTTCCTCTTCTCTTCTCTTTCTTCTTTCTCCTCATATCTCCTCTCTCTCTCCTTGCCAAATGAATTTTTTTTAAATCAGTCAAATGAGTGAAAGTGACATTTTTTATTGCAGGCACACGTTTATATATTACTTTCAGTTGTTAGCCGGACTCGCGATTGAAACGTTGCGGGTTTCAGTCACGAGCCGAGATCGCGACTAAAAATAGATGTGGCACATACGGTCATAGGCCAGCGGTGCATATAGACTGTGCCACGTCTTCAGTCGCAGGCCGGACTCGCGATTGAATACCATTTCTGCAATTTTAAAAAATTTTAAGTTATTTTTGAAATTATTTTTTATTGGATTATTCGTAAAAAAAATTCCACATGTCCACGTCTAAGACACCAACATACTACACACCCAAGTAACCATCAGTCAAAGATACATACCGTACATACCGAGCCTTGCGTGTTTTTTTGTATCTTTTCATATTTTTTCTAATGACACATGTGCTTTTATGATATGCAGTATTATAAAAAAGCGAACATAAACAGACACACAAAACAAAGAATATACAAATCGCACCCGTCTGGACACACCGAAACTTGAATATTTGTCTTTTGTATTATATTGTGTCTTTTTTTTCTTTGTGATACACGAGTTTTTGTAATATGTATCAAGTCTTATTGATTCATATATTATTTAGAGAAATACAAAAGAAAAACATAAGGAGAGGAGACAAATCATGCTTGGATACACAACCCAGTAAACACGAATCTCACAGAAAAGAGCCAAGCCACACAAGTTCACTTTCCCGGATTAGGCCCGAACAGATTCAGCCCCCCGTCTCGGGCTCAACCCTAGGTCAAGCCTGTTGCCTATGAGGCCACCCCTACTAATTTACCATCCGACCACCTAACCGTGTTGAGCGGGCTTTACTTTGCGGTATGATGGCTGAACCAGGCCCGGTCCAGACCAGTCCGATCCCATATGAGGACCAGCTGCCCATTTGACCGGGCTTACCCAGCCCATCCAGTCCGGATGAAACCACATTCTTCAGCGGCCCGACAGAGCCCAGCCTGGCCCACTATTTGCACGTGTCCCGTCTCAGCAGAACCCTATCTAGTATCTCTCCCTCCCGAAGCCTCGCCGACACAAACAAGTAAAAGAGGAGAAGGTTGTGGAAGGTTTGGCCTTGGGGGAGGAGTGGAGATGGGGGAGTTCGACGACTACTGGGCGCGCGCGTACAGGGGCGACTCGGGGGTGCCGCACTCCGACCCCCAGCGCCTCGTCTCCACCTGGACCGGCGCCTTCGCCCTCGGCGCCGCCGCCTGCGTCCACCACCACGCCTCCGCCCTCGCCTCCAGCCTCAGCTCCCTCACCCACACGTAGGTTACCCCGACCACCCGCCTTGACCGCATCCCGTCGTGCTTTGATTTTGAGCTGTGTGTAGAAGATACCTAGAAATTTGCCTTGTGATTGCCTTCTTCACTTCTTGGGGTTGAGATTACAATGTAAATAAGAAATCTGCGAAGTCCAGTGGCACATGGTTTGTTCCTATTAGAGTGGAGGGTAGCTAAGATTTGAAAAAAATTCGTCGATTTGAGTGATACATGGTTCGTGGCTTTTAGAGGGTAGCTTAGAGCTGCAAGGGTTCTCTTGATGTGTTGGCTGTTTGAGATATGTCTAGTGTAGTATGTTCGGAGGTGTGCAGAATTCGTCTTAGGAACCATGACCACAAAAAAAATGTAGCCTGTAATTCTTGGGGCTGAGAATTCAATCTAAGTATGGAATTTGTGGAATTGAGTGGTACCTGGTTCATTGCTATTACGGAGGGTAGTCAGAGTTGCGAGAATTCTCTTGATGCGTTTGCTGTTTGGTTCATTGGTTGTTGTGATGTATGTACAGAGTGGTATTGTATACGTACGTTTTTAGTGTAGTATGCCAGCCCAGAGGTCTGCAGAATTGTATTTGACAACATTGGAGAAGGCGAGAAGCAACGTTTTCTGTTCCTTTCTTTTGTGTTAGTGATATTTTTAAATCTGAATCTGATTATATCATGACCAGCAGCCCATTTTCTTTGGCTTCTAAGAATCAAACACTTCACCCATTGAGTATTTCTATGGGTCGAATAAAATCTTAGATTATGTTCCATGGTTAGCCATGCTCGATAGTTAAACATCTTAAAAGTCCAGAAGTTCCGCCTACTTAGTCTAAGTGCCTAGCTGTGCAACTAGCAGAATCACAGGGACTTCTGTAGTATATAGTTCTTGTGATATACTTTTATCTGTATCAATATGGACCTATAGGTATATATTTCTGTGTTGTTTGAAACAAACTCAGAATTGCAAAAGGATGTTGATTTTGAATGCTCTAGATTTCTATTGCACTGTTATTGTCAAGTTTGTTAAAATCTTGTGATTAGATGAGCTTCTATCTATGGTATTAGTTTGGTGAAATTTGTGTATTTGCTTATTCTCACTATTGGATAAATATTAAGTACTACTGGGAATGAGATATAATTTTCTGGAAAGGTCATGTAATAGCACAATAAAGGACCTAGGAAATATGTTAATAGAACTACCAGCAAGAAACTCGTTCCAGAACCCACTACGCAGATATCCGACTGTGCGTTTGTTTGTTTGTTTGAGGTTCAGGGTGCATAGTTACTGTCTGACAAATACATGTGATGTTCCATGTTGCATGTTTGTTTGATTGTGAATTCTACTTATTTGAATATGTGTGAACTATGGAGGCTGTAGATTCTAGAGAGGTCAAGCTGTAGGTTGGCTATTGCAACTTGGAGTAGATAGTAAGTTTATGCTAGCTTTTTCTATTTTGGGTATCTACAGTCAGCTCCAGGTAGTCTACTAATTGGTAAAATAGTGCTTCAGTGGGTGTCTCATGGCTGGCATTGCATTCTCATTAAGTTAAGCACATCTCATGGGTGGCTATTCTTTTTCTGTGGGTTCTAACTGATATTGTAAATGCACACAAAAGATAGAACATAGGTTTCAACGGTTCTATTTTTATTTTGACAAATCAGTGATTGTTGACCAGGTTTATCCTATCTATGTTCGAACTGTTCAACATATTGAGAAAGGATGTGCCACAAACCTGAGCCATCGAAGAGCCACCCAAGAACATGGCTTGGATGCATCTCATTCTACATCAGAAAAATTGGCTATTTGACACTCCAAACTCGGTCTATTTGGGAAATAACATCCCAAAAACTCCCAATGGCTATAGAACATTGCAAAACATATAATATTAGCCATACGACACTGCTGTTAAGTCCTAATCGTTAATTTGACAATTGACATTAATGTCGTTGGTCATTCAGTGATGTGGATGGAGAATAGTCTCAACAAGGGTAGTGTGGACGGAAGAGTCCGGATTGCAAACATGGCAAAGTGCGACGGCAAAAAGCTGGGTAGTGCGGCGAGTAGTGAGTGCGATCTTGATACTAACGGAGGGTGGTCAAATCGAGAGCAGCGCGGCGAGAGGATGGAAAGAGCATCGGTGGAGTCTAGTCAGAGACGGTAAGAAAAGCCAAATAACTAATCCATGAAGGACATTAATGCCAATTATCAAACTAACGTTTCGGATTTGATGGCAGTGTTCTATGACTGATATTATTTGAAGTGTCTCATAGCCGCATAGTGTGTTTGGGATGTTATTTTTCAAATAGACCATCTTTGAGGTGTCCAATAGCCAAATTTTCCTTCTACATTTGATCCAAAATTAAGGCTGTAATACATACTCCTTTTCTAGCTATACTTTGTGAGGTTTCACAGTCACTAGTTTTCTTAGGTTTACTGTTAAGTTTTTTCATCCTCTGGGTTGACTTCTCTAGTTGATATGTGTGCAAGTTATGTGAATGCCAATTTCTTTTTAGTATACTTCTAAAAAAAATTTATTTTTAGTATGTTTGTCCTAACATTCTGCTAGTGCTATTTCCTTTCATATCATCACACCATAAAAGCTTGGCTATGCTGTCTGATTGTGAAATTTTTTCCCAGCTATTCATCAGCCACTCCCCACCACAATAAAGAACTGTATTAAAAAGGATTTGGCGATTTGGCAGTTTTCTGCCGTTTTCCTGCAACTCAACATATTAGTTATATCTGATAATAGTTGGGCATTCCCTATATTTACTTTCTTGTGTAATCTGCTCAGCATACACCAAACCGATGTTTCTATTGCAAACTTGTGCAATGTATGTTCCACTATAGCAATGGCTTTTTTAACCTTTCTTTCAGCAAACCGAACTTGTCAGAATCATGTTACTTTGTACCTGCAACTTACGTTGTTTAACATAGTACTTGTATCTGATACCATTATGGCAGCTGGCAAGATAAGATGATGGTTTTCGATCAAAAGTACTGGAAGAAAATTCTTGAGAAGAAGCAGCAGCGAGCTTAAGGTGAGCCCTCACTGTTATTTAATTGATTTGTCACCTTCTAGGATCTGCAAGATTGCAACGTTGCAGTGAATAACTAGATCTCTGGACGATATTTTTACCAGATGATTGATAGCGTGCTTTTTTTCTGTTTTCATGTTTTAATTCCTTTTTTGTTATTTCCTTGTGCTTTACAGTTCTTGATGCTTTTAGGTCACTACCGCGACATTCATGTGAGCTCTATCTAGTTGTCCAGTATGGTAGAGGAAGTTTCGGAGCTGCCTAGTATCAAGGGTAGGGTTTTTACTTCTAGTTCCCTCTCTTAATGGTGGAACTTCACCTGAGAGTCGAACCTATTGTAGTACTCTGCTGCTGTCATTGTCTCTACTCCACTACAGAACAATGAATGTTGACCGACTGGTCTATTTTCCTGAATATCGAGGATTTTTTGTGGTGACCTGCAGCGCGAATTTTGTTGCAGCGGATAATTGAATGTTTGGTGATTGCTCAAGTCGACACAATGTTGGCTCAGCAAATGCTTAGCATTTGAGGTCGTTTGGAGGCCACCGATTAAAATGATGCATTCTAACTCATCATCAACGTATCGTGACCTTGCTTTTTAGTTAAGAACTTAAAAAAAAATAGTAGAACAAGTAAAAGGGCTTTTTTTCTCTCCCTTTCTTTTACGAGAGCAAGTAAAAGCCAGCGATCCAAATGATGCGTATTACTCTCACCATGGATCAACAAATAAAAAGTATATTTGCTCAAAAAGCAAAATACAAAGTAACAAGTAAAAGGGCTTCAAACTTTCAACTGGTTGATGGGACGCTGGAGGAGGAATAGATGAATTACTCAAAATGACAACATACTTCATTCGTGCACAAAAACTTAATTGCTATAATATGTATATAGTCAAATGTCTTTAAGTTTAATCGCTAATATATTTAAAAATATTTAGACTACGAAAATGATGTACTTAGATTATTATAAAAAATATTTTCACAAATTTATTTTTATAATTTTTACTAATATATTATAATAGAAATTAGTTGTCAAATTTATTTATTGCATACCGTAAGAAGTCAAATGCGTTAAAATTTTGTGGATGAAGGTAGTAGTAACATAAATTCACTATTATTAAGTTGTTTTACTGACCAATTATTATGTTATATTTTTTTGTTTTTATTGAAAAAATAATATATATTTTGAAAGGAAAGCATCAAAAGCAAGCGACTACATGGCCCAATGGATAAGGCGCTGGTCTACGGAACCAGAGATTCTGGGTTCGATCCCCAGTGGAGTCGTTTTTAACCAGATTATTTATTCAAAATTTAACAGAACGTTGGAAATCAGGAACAAAATGCAGGATGAAAAATAATGCGACTGGTGAGATTACAGGTGCATTTATTAAAAAACCTTTTACAATCTATATCATATATTAAAATATAATCTTCACCCTTCCTTCTATTCATGCCACCATCGAACAAGCGCAAAGTACGAGTTCCATAGTTTGAATTTAATTATCGTAAATCTGGCCAAAAGAATCATCCAAATATTTTTTGTTAACCCTGAAGTTGATGTAATATCGATGCATATGTTGAGGAAAAATTCATCATAATCAGTCATATATGCCTGCATCAAATTTATGTTAATTATTATTATGACATGAGTAGTATGGATCTTATGTTTACCTCTTATCATGTATGGATCTATATGACTGTATATTTCATCTCTTATCGGTTTTGTGGTTTGTCGAGAATGATTTTGTCATTAAACACCAAAAAGCACCAAAAAGCAAAATTGTTGAGTCAACTCCTTTTGAAGTAATTACTTTGGTGATTAATAACAACCCAACTATGAGACTAACGTTGTTTAATGAGTGTATATGTTGTAGTCTTAAAATGGATTGCGAGATGAAAGCAAGCAAGGGCGTATGGAGGACTATGGCAATATGAGCCACCTTGAGCGAGGTCAAGCTTCATAATAGGTAAGATCTAAGATTAAGGATCATTTTCTTAGGATTTTATCAGTCTCGATGTTTGGAGAAAAATCGAGTTGGTAGGTTTCTTTTTGCTAGTTTAACCGTACTATTAAGAGGGGTCGAAAACTAGTAGTTTCAGTCGATCTAGTGCGGAAACTCAAATGCATTCATATCATTTTGCACTAGTGCTTATTCACCTCTTGCATTGCTAAAAAAATGAGTGTAGTTTTGCATTAGAGATAATATTTGAAAACTACACTTAGCCGTGGTCGCACAAGAGAAACCAAACTATTTTAGTACTAGAGCAGGTCGTGGTCATATATGCACAATTTGGCCGTATCTCTATTTGGAACTGGTCGTGGTCGTAGAAGTTCAAACTAGTCGTACCAGTTCACAACTCGAATTCAGACATTCGACCATATTCTTTCGACCACCTGCTTTCTACCGGATATTCGACCAGTGGCTTAAACTTATCAAAACTGGTCGTGGTTTATGCTGAATGTCAGCATACATATCCGCGTGGACATAGACAATTTGCATTTGCATATTCCCCAAAATTGAGTTAAAGTAAAAATACCTAAGTCATGTTTTCGGTTTTCACAGGCCGGACATTGTCTGTAATGGTCGGACAATGTCCGACCAGTACAAAACTTGAGAGTTTTAATTGAAATGAAACCAGAGAATATAAATCTGTCTGGGCGCTTTTGTCCGGAACAGGCCGAATAGTGTCCGGGATGGCCAGACAACGTCCGGCCAGTACATATCGTGTGAGCTTCAAATTAAAAGTGAACCAGAGACGTTTACATCTGTCTAGACTTTTTGTCTGGACAAAAGACTTTTGTTCGCCCTTCACAAAAATAGCCCAACGGTAACTGGCATGTTTGCAATGGTCATATTGTCATGTACTATCCGGTCATTGTCCGGCATGGCCGGACAATGTCTAGCCTGTACAAAATTTGCTCAGTTTCTTGTAAATGGCTAGTTTCTTTGAGAGGGCTATATATACCTCGTCTTGGTCAGCATTTGAGGGTGCTTAAGAACGCGAAAATCCTGTGCATAAGCTAGCCAAATCCTTTGAAGTCAATCTCTTGCATTTAGAGCCAAGATTTGAGCTAAATCTTTGAGAGCATTTGAGAGGAGAAGAATTTGTGAGAGGCTAAGGGTTCTTAGTGCACATCATACATCATTTGCAAGCTAGTTCTAGAGTGTGGGCATTCATTTGCATCATTTGAGTTTCTAGCACTTGACTCATTCAAGTGAAAGCGTTCGATTTGTTATTCTTGGCATCGCCATCGCCTAAACGGTTGGTGAAAGAGAGTCGCGGTCTCTCCGTTGAACTTTGTTGGAGAGGCTGACAAAACGTGTGAAAGGTATTGGTGCTCACCTATCCGGAGTGGAGAAAGAGCAACCCGAGTGAAGATATCCTTCGTGGATATAGAATTGAGGCTCATGCGTGAGTGCTTCAACGAGGAGTAGGGGAGACCGGGTCAGTCTCCGAGACCTCGGTAAAAAATTGTTGTGTCAATTGTTTCAATCTTACACAATTCGTATTTACCTTGGCATAATTGTTTCCAATTACTTTTGTTGCAAGTTGTATTGCTTATTCTATATTGTTGAATGCAACTTGTTAGATAGTTTTAAACCCTTTGCGAAAACTAGGTTTTTCTAAATATCTTGTAATAATTGTTTAGTCGAAAAGAATTTTTAAAAGCCTCCTATTCACCCCCTCTAGTTGGCATCCTCGATCCTACATCGACCAGTTAGTCAAAGTAATAGTACTCGAGTAGCATTGTCGTTGGCGTGCCGAGAAGATTCTGGCTGTTTGTTGGGACTGCTGGAGAAATACAGTGATCTATTTGAGAGTACCCAGGGTCGTCAGCCGAAACGTCTAGTTGAGCACGAAATTCAGCTCATGTCTGATGCGACACTTCCCAATCTGAGTATGTATCGCAACTCGATATTGGAGAATGAAGAGATCAAAAGACAACTTGGTGAGTTTCTAAATGAGGGTGTCATTCAACCAAGTAGTTCACCTTGTGGATTTCCTGTGGTGTTAGTGCCAAAGAAAGATGGGACTTAGCGTATGTGCATCGACTACTGAGCACTGAACAATATCACCATTAAGAACCGGTACCCCCTTCCTCGTATTGACGACCTGTTAGACCAATTGAAGTATGCTGCTATCTTCTCAAAATTAGATCTAAAATCAGGGTATCATCAAGTCAGCATCCGAGAGGAGAATACTTGAAAAACCGCATTCAAAACGCGACAAGGTCTGTTCGAATAGCTGGTTATGCCATTTGGCCTCTGCAACGTCCCGACTACTTTCATGCGTCTCATGAATGACGTATTACGACAGTTCATCGACGACTTTGTGATCGTTTACCTCGACAACATACTAGTCTGTAGTCGTTCGTGGGACGAGCACCTAGTTCATGTGGAAAAGGTGTTCGAAAAAATATGGCAACATCGACTTCGCCACAACCGTAAAAAGTATGAGTTTGGCTAGCAAGCTTTACTTTACCTGGGATTCATGATCAGCAAGGGAACATTACAGATAAACCTCGATAAGGTAAAAGTGATTCGAGAGTGGCCTCAACCGCGAATAGTAATGGAAGTTCGTAGTTTTGTGGGAGCATGCCAATACCTTCGAGAGTTCATACGACATTTCTCGATAGTGGCTTCTTCGTTGCATGCATTAACCAGGATCAACTAGAAGTTCGAGTGGACTAGGAAGCACGAAGATACTTTCCTCTTGCTAAAGAAGAAGATCAATGAAGCACCTATTTTGGCTTTACCAAATCTACAAAGCCATTCGAGCTAGAAACCAATGTCTCAGGTTATGCAATGAGCGCAATGCTCATGCAAGAAGGTTGACCAGTAGCATATCACTCCGAGTTATTCCAGCGAGCTTAGATGAACTATCCGACTTACGACAAGGGGTTGTGTGCACTGCATCAGGCCGTAAAACATTGGCAGTGTTATCTTTTGTGTAAAGAGACTATTGTCCACACCGACCACCAACCTTTGCAATATTTGCAAACTCAATCAAAGCTATAACAAACTCGACATATGAAGTGGATGTTGTATCTGCAGTAGTTTAATCTGGTGATTAAGTCCAAGAAGGGCGTACACAATAAACTGGTTGACATGTTATCACGACCACCAGTTACGATCCTCTGCTTATCATTGTTTTTGCAGATCGAGCCCTCATGTCATGATGACTATGCCATAATGTATAGTGAAGATCCTGATTTTCGATCAGCACTGGCTGAGCTCAAAACAGGAAAACCTATAGAGTTTGTTCGGTGAGAAAGACTCTTGTACAAGGGCAATTTACTTTGTATACCTCGTGGAGCACCTCGAGTTCTATGGCTGCAAGAAGCGCATACATCGAAGGTTGCTGGTCACTTTGGGGTTGCGAAGATTTTGCAAAATCTTCATCGACATGTGTTCTAGCCGTGAATGTAGCAGGATGTGGCTAGCTTTGTTCGAGGCTGTTGTCTCTGTAGCATCTCAAAACCAGCAAACGGAAAATTGGGTTTGTACACTCCTTTGCCAATTCCATCACGACTATGGGAAAGCATATCCATGGATTTGTTGGGAGGATTGCCTAAGACCCGACGTGGCAACGACTACCTTTTTGTGGTCGTTGATCGGTTCTCCAAGATGATAGTTCTTATACCTTGTAAGAAGACTATTACGGGACAAGAAGCAGCTCGGGTATTCTTTCAGTACGTTTAGACACATTTCGGACTGCCATATTCCATTGTGTCTGATCGTGATACTCAGTTCCTTAGTCACTTTTGGCGATTGCTGTGTGGTCTGGGGATGGATCACTGCTGCGCCAACGCATATCAGTTTCTCCACAAGGGTGGCCCGATCTTCACAACGTAGGATAGAACAAAGAAAACTAGCTGCGAACAGCCGGGGTAACTGGCTTTATACCTACCAAGGTTGGTTGCAACCCATACGATGGGGAAGTCGATCCGAAGCTACAAGAACTCCGACCTGCTGTCCAAACAATCGCAGAACCACAATCCGGAACTAATCCACACAAAACGGCCGGAACCGTAAAGCACGAACTAGGGGGACCCGTAAAGATCCTTCTCGCGAATCCAAGAGAATTTACAAGAGCAAAGGTAGAGGAACACTCAAGCAGTCTTGCTGCACTAGCATATAGCTGAAATGGTTTGATCAAAAGTGCTTCCAATAGTTGGAATACATGGGGTATTTATACTAGGAACATCCTTCCTAGTTTAGGTGTGAAAGCAACCATTAGATGAAAATTTTTCTTGAACAACCAGCCCTCCTAATTAAGGTGTGAAGGCACCCATTAGATGAAGAGTTTCCTTGGATATCCAAGAGACCAATTCGTTTGGAAAAGAGTTGCTTCAATTTTCGCGCAGGTTGGACTGGTTGTGCAGCTTTCACTAAAATGATCATAACTTTTGACTCGGAAGTCGAAATGATGCATGGTTTGATGTGTTGGAAACTAGACTTCATTATATTTCTAATGATGTGGCCCATGACCATGTTGCACGCTCAAATTGTCTCCAGAATTGCTCGCAAAAGGACAGACAGTGTGTGCCTTGCACCACCCTTATTCGTGCGACCAATCTTCGTCGTCCCTTCCAATGCACCTAAGTTCAACCAAAGAAGTGGACGTTGGAAGCACCATTAAGTTGTTTAAATCTGAAATGAGACTCAAGTTAGCATTCACCTGGTCACGAATTTGCTTGGCACGAGATCGAGTGATCGGTCCTTGAAATTTGGTCGAAGAGTCTTGTATGCAACCATCTTAGTCATCGGGCGAACATCTTGGTCGTTGGAGCTTGTGATGTCCACATCATCCTCCCCCTCTTGAAAAGGAGTCGTTCTCGACTCTGACGGTCCAATGTAGGGAGAGAGATCGGATACGTTGAATGTTGGACTAACGCCATACTCCTCAGGAAGATCAATCTTGTATGCGTTGTCATTAATCTTTTTGAGCACTTTGAATGGGCCATCTGCTCTTGGCTGCAATTTGCTTTTACGTTGTTCTGGAAAGCACTCCTTTCGAAAATGTACCCATACCAAGTCACCTGGTTCAAATATGATCTTCTTTCTTCCCTTGTTTGCTCGTTTCTCATATTGTCTTGTCATCTTCTCAATATTTTGCTTAGTCTTCAAGTGAAGTTGCTTCACAAGTTGAGCTTGCTTGCGTGCATCAAGATTGGTTTGTTCCTGTAAAGGCAAAGCCAAAAGATCTATGGGAGCAATAGGTTTAAAACCATATACAATTTCGAATGGACAAAAATTTGTGGTCGAATGTGTTGCCCTATTGTATGCAAATTCTACATGAGGTAGGCAGTCCTCCCACATTTTCAAGTTCTTTAAAATTGCTCTCAGCATCATGGATAGTGTTCCTTTCATTCTAATTTGGTGATAGCCACTTCGCAAATCAATTTTGGAGAAAATGACAGAGCCACTTAGTTCATCAAGCATATCGTCAAGTCTAGGTATTGGAAGCCTATACCTAACAGTTATGTTGTTAATAGCTCTACAATCAACACACATTCTCCAAGATCCATCTTTCTTTGGAACTAGCAAAATAGGGACAGCACAAGGAGAAAGACTTTCCTTTACATAACCTTTGTCGAGAAGGTCTTGAACTTGATGTTGTATCTCCTTAGTTTCCTCCGAATTGGTGTGGTATGGTGGCCGATTGGGCAGTGGTGCTCCCGGTACCAAGTCAATGTGGTGCTCAATGCCTCTCTTGGGTGGCAACCCGGGTGGCACTTCGTCTAGAAACACATCCTTATAGCTCTGCAAAAGATCAAAAATAACACTTGGCAAAGTAGAGGGGAAGTCGTTAGTGGATAGAAAATTCTCCTTGTACATGAGTACAAAGAAAGTGCAATTGGGTTCTCTCAATTCCCTCATATCCCCCTTCCTAGCCATCATTACTAAACCCTCTTTTTCCCGTGGCTTGGTTAATTTCAGCTGTGGAGTTTTGTTTGGCTTTGGAATCACTTGCTCACTATGTTGGTGGTTTTCTCTCAAGTGTTTATCGCTCTCTCTCTTCTTTCTTTTTTGATCATCCATCAAGATTTCCTCCGGTGTTAAAGGGAGCAAAGAGATGCGCTCCCCTTTATACATGAATGAAAGTCGGTTGGCTCGACTACTAATCTGAACATCATGATCAAACAACCATGGACGTCCCAACAGCAATTGACAAGCTTGCATCGGAACTACGTCGCACTCCACTTGATCTTGGAACTTCCCAATGGAGAACGGAATTGTCACAATATTGCTAACTTTCAGCGAACCACAATCATTGAGCCATTGCATCTTGTAGGGGCTAGGATGCCGCCTTTGCTTCAGCTTCAATCTCTCCACCAAATTTGAGCTAGCAATGTTATTGCAACTGCCATTATCAACAATGATACGACATACCTTCTCCTTGATTGTACCACGAGTGTGGAAGATGTTATGCCGTTGTCCTTTGTCCTCTTTTGCAGCACTAACGCTGAGCACACAACGAGAAATAAAGCAATTATTATATCCCTCATCAGCTTGAATATCACATACATTCTCCTCATCATTTTCTTCCTCTTCACCTTGTGATTTATGTTCATCTTCATCACTTTCAGATTCCCACTCTCCTTGTTCATTCACAATTATCACCCTCCTGCTAGGACACTCTGAAGAAATATGCCCTCGTCCCTTGCACTTGAAACACTCGATGTCTCGGTTCCGCTTGGGAACTGGTGTAGCGGATGAGGCTCCTGTGGATGCAGCAGGACGCTTATCGCTGTTGCGGTCAGCCGGTGATGACTCCGAGGAAGCTGATGGCTTACCACTAGTAGCACGAACTGATGGACCATTAGTTGTGTTTTGGAATTGAGAGCCACCGTGGGATTGACTTGGCTGAGAATGATGCCAAGGTGTCACAGCTGAACGACTTGCTGAAGGGCGAGAAGTTCCAGGGTGCCAAACCTTTCTCTCGGTTCGCTTTGCTTGATCCAATAGATCCTGCAGATTATTGTAAGGGAACATCTCAACAAAATCTGAAATTTCAGCATTAAGACCATGCAAAAATCTAGCCATTTTAGATTCTTCATCTTCCTGAATCCTTGCACGAATTAAGAGAGTCTCCATCTCTTTATAATATTCATCCACGGTGCGTGATCCTTGGGTAAGGTGCTGCAGCCTATTATGGAGATCTCGTTGATATTGAGATGGAACAAAACGACATCTCATCACACGCTTCATGTCCTCCCACGCATTGATATGATCTAAGCCCAATTGAAGTTGGTTTTGTTGCACTTGGTTCCACCATGTTAGCGCATAACCAGAGAATTCAACACAAGCAAGATTTACCCTCTTTGCATCGGAGAAGTTGTGTATGCGGAAAATCTGATCACATTGCTCTTCCCACTCAAGATAAGCATCGTGGTCTTCCTTTCCAGTGAATTTTGGAATTCTTAACTTGATTCTAGCGGCATTATCAAGGTCATTTCGACTACGACGACCATGAACAGCAGCTGCAGCCCGTGCATTTGCGCCATGATCAGCCCGATGGTTCAGATTGTTGTGCTCATCTCCAGCATGGGATTCAACGGAGTTCTCATCACCGTCTTCGGCTATTGGAGCAGCAGGGTTCAGTGGAGGTGGCACTCCACCACCGGCGGCCGGAAGATTCTCACGGAGCATCCTTTGCATTGCTTCAAGCAAAGTATCCTGCAGTTGTCGTAGCTCACCATGTCTCACTGGAATGTCTTCTTCACCATTATTTCCTCCATGCACACTTGACTGAGAACCTGCCATGTTAAGGAGAGGCAATATAGTGGAATAGGAATATCTTTATGGAATCACACAACCTCACCTCCTACTTACCAATGTTCTTGTGCGTTCTCGTCAGACCGCGATTGTGCAATGTGGTAGTTACCGGAAGTGATTAAGCGATTGAATAAGAGGGATCAAAGAACTATAGCCTCGGTTTATAATGGAGTTTGGAGGGCTAATCAAAGGAAGGCTTTGTAGTACTACAATCAAGTGGACGAAATGCAACAAAGCAAGTAAAAGAAACTTCACATCATCCACTAGCTGCAACACACTCCTTTGCTATTGATTTTTTTTTTCACTCACTCTTTTTTTTTAACTCTTCTCTTCTCTTTTTTTTTCTTTTCTTATTTTTAGCACAAACTAAAGACAACTGGAGATGATAAGGATGCAGCACAAGATAACTTTGATGAGAATAAGATAACATCTTGCAACGTGCAACACTAAAATTTCAGTACCACAACAAAGGTTTGGTTTTTTTTTTATGTCTTTTGGACTCTAGGATAAGAATAAGAACACAAAGAACACAAGTAATATGGATAATATGGATGGTAAATAGATAGCAGATCCAACCATGTCAGCGGAGGCTCTGATACCAAATGGTGTGGGGATGGATCACTGCTGCGCCAACGCATATCAGTTTCTCCACAAGGGTGGCCCGATCTTCACGGCGTAGGATAAAACAAAGATAACTAGCTGCGAACAGCCGGGGTAACTGGCTTTATACCTGCCAAGGTTGGTTGCAACCCGTACGATGGGGAAGTCGATCCGAAGCTACAAGAACTCCGACCCGCTGTCCGAACAATCGCAGAACCACAATCCGGGACTAATCCACACAAAACGGCTGGAACCGTAGAGCACGAACTAGGGGGACCCGTAAAGATCCTTTTCGTGAATCCAAGAGAAATCACAAGAGCAAAGGTAGAGGAACACTCAAGCAGTCTTGCTGCACTAGCATATAGCTGAAATGGTTTGATCAAAAGTGCTTCCAATAGTTGGAATACATGGGGTATTTATACTACGAACAACCTTCCTAGTTTAGGTGTGAAAGAAACCATTAGATGAAAAATTTTCTTGAACGACCAACCCTCCTAATTAAGGTGTGAAGCCACCCATTAGATGAAGAGTTTCCTTGGATATCCAAGAGACCAATTCGTTTGGGAAAGAGTTGCTTCAATTTTCGCGCAGGTTGGACTGGTTGTACAGCTTCCACTAAAATGACCATAACTTTTGACTCGGAAGTCGAAATGATGCATGGTTTGATGCATTGGAAACTAGACTTCATTATATTTCTAATGATGTGGCCCATGACCATGTTGCACTCTCAGATTGTCTCCAGAATTGCTCGCAAAAAGACAGACAGTGTGTGCCTTGCACCACCCTCATTCGTGCGACCAATCTTCGTCATCCCTTCCAATGCACCTAAGTTCAACTAAAGAAGTGGACGTTGGAAGCACCATTAAGTTGTTTAAATCTGAAATGAGACTCAAGTTAGCATTCACCTGGTCACGAATTTGCTTGGCACGAGATCGAGTGATCGGTGCTTGAAATTTGGTCGAAGAGTCTTGTATGCAACCATCTTGGTCATCGGGACGAACATCTTGGTCGTTGGAGCTTGTGATGTCCACATCACTGTGGACGATGATGGATACAAAGTTGAAGATGAGTACTACATTTTCATCCTCACACTAATGGTCAAACAGAGATGGTAAATTGAACAGTCGTTCATCTTTTGAGGGGTTTTAACTCTAAGCATCCGAAGACCTGGGATGAAAGCATACCGTACTTGTAGTTTGTTTTTAATCGAGCAATGCATGATTCGACAGGAAAATCGCCCTTTGAAGTATGTTTGGGATTTCTACCACAGAGTCCATTTGACATGGAGTTTATGATCCCTACCTCAGCGCAGAATAGCAAGGAAGCATCTGATCAGGATTGAGCACAAAAGTTCTTGGAAGGTATTCAATGGCTCCATGGTGAGGTTGAATAGAACTTGTTGAAAGCTCAACTCAAGTACAAGGCGCGACATGATCGGCACTGAGTTGATGCTCAATTCCATGAAGGTGATATGATCTGATTACATCTGAGTAAGGAGAGACTTAAAGGGGAGGGGAAAAAGCTCAAACCAATCCGTTATGGTCCTTTTCAGATTTTGAAGAAAATTAGTACTAAGCTTGTCAGCTCGAGTTACCTCCATACATGGATATTTATTTGGTTGTCAATGTTGAGCACCTCAAACTCTTCGAGCCTTCGATGCTAGATGATGAGCCTGATACCATAGTATTATCTGTTGAAGACTTGGTCTATCAATGAGAAGAACCTCTACCTGACGATGTGATCTTAGAGAAGAAGGTGACGACTGTTGCATCTAGGTTTTGATGATTAATGACAATTTGGGTAAACTTTGATTTAGTAGAAGTAATTGAAATGTTATTTGTTAAACCCTTATTTTGGAGTTTCCTTATTTTGAATTTGAAGTTGATGTCTCCCTTGTTGTGGTTTCATATCGATGCATATATCAAGGGGGAGCTCATCGTATTAGTCATCCGTGTTTGCATCATCATATCATTGCATCAAGCTTGTGCTAATTATTTTGTTGACAACCTAACTATGAGACTAATGTTTAATGAGTATATGTGTTGTAGTATCAAAATGAATTGCGAGTTGAAAGAAAGCAAGGGTGTATGGAGAATGATGTTGATATGAGCCACTTTGAGCGAGGTCAAGCTTCACCGAAGATAAAATTAAAGATTAAGGATCATTTTCTTATGATTTTATCGGTCTTGATGTTTGGAGATAGACCGAGTTGATAGAATTCTTTTTACTAGTCGTTTGACTGTACTATTGAGAGGGGTCAAAAACTAGTGGGTTGAGTCGATCCAGTGTGGAAGCTCAAATGCATTCATATCATATTGCACTAGTACTCATTCACCTCTTGCATTGCTAGAAAACAAGTGTAGATTGTCTAAATTGGAGGTAAGATTTGAAATCTACACTTGGTCGTAGTCGCACAGAGTAAACAAAGTGGTCACATCAGTATTCAAACTGGTCGTGGTCATACCTACACAAACTGGTCATATAGAGTATAAAAACTGGTCGTATAAGCACTAGAACTGGTCGTGATCATATCTAAGACATGAACTGGTCATTTGACCATCATCTATTTGACTACCAGTCATTCAACCAGAAGGTATTCCACCAGTGGCTTAAAGTTCATCGAGCAAAACTAATCGATACTATGCGGACTGTCAGCATGCATGTCCGTGTGGACGCTGACATTTGCGTTGGATATTTTGGCAGCAGGAACGTTGTTTAAATTTTCTAGAAACATCTAGGCCGATCTAGGTCTTGCTCCTGTTGACAAAATTATAGCCTCAAATTGATTTTGAGTAAAATTTCTAAGTCCTGTTTTTGTTTTGCACATGCCGGATATTGTCTGTGATGAGCGGACATTGTCCGGCCAGTACAAAATCATTTTAGTGTTGTGTAAAATGGAACCAGAGACAAATGGATACATCTGGGTACATCTGTCTGGAACTGACCGAACATTGTCTATGATGGCCGGACAATGTCCAGCCAATACAATACTTTTAAGCTTTGAGAAAAAGTGAACCAGAGACAAATAGATCTATGCAGGTGTATTTTTCCGGAGTTGAGCGGACATTGTCCGGTGTGAGCAGATAATGTCCGACCTGTACAAACTCCATTTTGGACTGAAAATCTAAAAGTGAAACAAAGACTGATCCGGGTGGATCTTTAGGTCATGGTCAGAAAAGGCTTCGCGGCCTTAATTGAGTTCGGAAAGGTTTCACGACCTTGGAAAGGGTTTGTGACCTCGATTCGATCTCTGGTATGAATTGTAGTCCAATCCGAATATATATAACTAAGCTTTATCTATTAGGTTTAGTTAGTTGTCTGAGTCTAGTACGTTTAGGTTATTGAGTCTAGATCTGATATGTACTTATACGATTGGACTATAAATACTTTGTAATAGGATATATAGATTATCTACCTGGTTATCTACCTTGATATAGATCAGAACTTATTTAAGTCTTAGACACTTATAGTTCATTGATCGACGTAGGCGAGTGCGTCCTAACGTTCAACGTGTGCCAAGGCCGTGGAGGTGCCACCGGAGGAAGTCACCGCGCACTTCCTCTGGGCCTCCGAGTTTACGTCCGGGGACCTAGAGTCCCTGGTTGATCAGGGGGTGGTTGCGGACGGGGACGTCCGGATCCCGGCGAAGGACGGAGCCCCCCCCCCCCAGGCCCAGGGAAGTGGTGGCCTTCGAGGCTTTCCTCGAGGCCGGGCTCCGGCTCCCGGTGCATCCATTGCTTCAGGAGTTCTTGAAGGAGTACGGGGTGGCCTTGAACCACCTGTCTCCGAACGCGTTCGTCCGGATGGGCCTCTTCATTTGGCTCTTCGAGACGGCCACCGGACGGGAGCCCACGCTCCGGCTATTCTGGTATTTCTACGAACCGGTGGCGAGGAGCTCCCACCTGGTGAAGGGAGGGCCAAAGTCTCCCTTTGGCTCGGTGATGATCCATTTGCTGCCGTCCCGGGTGGCGGAGTACCCAGTGGCGGCCTCCCGGGACCACTGGGGGGACTGGATCTGGAGGTGGTTCTACCTCCGGGTCCGAGACGACGAGGTGGTGTACTCGCCGGAGGCCCCCTCCTACAGCCGGCCGTCCGCTCCCAAGCCCCCGATGTGGACCGAGGAGGAGCGGAAGCTCCTCAGCAAGGTCGTGGGCTCCCGGGGCGTCTGCTCTATGAGGGATGCCGCCGAGGAGCTGACACTGCTGAAGATCTCCGTCTTCTCACACGAGAGGAGGGGGATCAGGATGTGCCCGGCCCAGCGGCCCCCGCAGAAGTCGGTGACCCGACGTAAGCTCCCGGTTACTTTGCTCGTTTTCTTTCATGAATTTTTCTAACTCCTTACCTCTTGCAGTCTAGCCGTATCCGGCCACCCGGGAGAAGGCGGAAAACCTCCTCGGGAGGTATTATGCCGACGAGCACGAGCGCATCGTGCGCGTCATGGGGGAGGGCCACCCCGGAACCTGGTGGGCGAGGCCTTCGAGCTGAGGCTACCGGCGAGAACGCCCCTCCCCACCCCCAGTTCCCACAAGAGGGGGAAAGAAGTCATCGGGGGCTCTGAGCCGAAGCGGGCCAAGGCTCAGAAAGCCCCCGGTCCATCGACGACTCCGTGCTCCACGCTCGTGAAGGCCCGGGACGCAGCCCCCGGGTCAGGACATGTGTGGGTGCCGCCCCGACAGGAAGCGACGCCCCCTCCCCCGGAGAACCCCGGAGAGGCTCGGGGGAAGGGACCAACCAACGACTGGGGGGGGGGGTGTCCGATTCAGCGGATTACGCCCTCTCGCCACCTTCGGCGATAGCCCTCCCGGCGGCCCCGGCGCTACCGGAGCCGGAGAGACCGGAGGTTCGATTCGCGGAGGCCTCCCCTCCGCGTGTCAAATGGCCGGTAGACGAGGGGGGAGCCCCTCGGTCTACGAGGCTCCCCCGGCGACAGGAGGTCCCGGGGGCTCCACGGCCCGGAAAGGGGAAGGGGCTTATGATCCCTCCCCAGGGGGGGACCCCCTCCGAAAGCTCATCATCCTCCTCCTCTTCGGCGGCCACTTCCTCGGCGGCAAGGACGCCAACCACTGCCACCCCGGTCCACATCACCCCCACAACTCTTGCACGGGGGCCCGTCGTTGGTCGTGACGGCTCCGGCGCCGGGAGGGAGACCCCCCTGCTGTCCGCGGGGGAGGTCGACCGGTGCGCGGAGAGCCTGCAGACCCGGAAGGTCCAGGACTATGTCTCTCAAAAGACACTCCGCGAGCGCTTCGGGGAGCTTCAATCCCTCCAGATCCTGGTACTTTCTCAAGCTGGTAGGAGGTTTCCTTCGGCGCTCCCAACTCGAATTTTTCTAACTCTTGCGCTTGTAGGGGGCGGCCATCACCTAGGGGATTGAAGCGCGCTTCAGCCGGGTGCTGAAGGACACCGAGGAGAAGGCTGCTGCCTATCTGGAGCAGTGGGATGATGCCCTATGGGAGCTAGCCCGGGTCCGGGTCCGGGCCCAAGTCCACACCTCTGAGACCGCCAATGACCGGCTCCGGAGGGAGGCGAAGGCGAAGGAGGATGCCCTCAGGGAGCTCGAGAGCTCCAGCTGTCCGGGCGGTGACGGATGCAGGGCACTCCGTTCGCTCAGCCCTCGAGGGGCTGGGTGTGAGCCTGGGCTCGGGGAGCAGCTCCGAGGTTGCTCTGGCAACACTCACAGAGGCTGTGTGTTTTCTCAACGCACAGGTCTCTGTGATCCCGGAGGCCGCTGATGTCCGGGCGCGACGCCGACCGATCCCGGTGGTGGCCGCCGCGGCCGGGCTTGTGGAGCACCGGGGGGTGGGCGCTCGGGCGATCGGGGGCCGGATCCCCCGGAGCTTCCCGGAATTCTTCGAGCCATCGCGGCGAGAAGTGGAGCAGCTCGCCGGAGGCTTCTACGACCAGATAATCAGGGTGCGATTCCCGGCGCCGGCACCTCCGGGAGCAGATGCTGCGGCTTCGGCGGGAGCCACCTGGGGGTGGACGCCAATGACCAAGTATGAGCCTGCCCCTGGGTCTCTAGATAGGACCCTTTTTGTTTTTAGGTCTTTTGCTCCCGGTAGCTTCTTAGAGGAAGCCCCAGACACTTGTACAAAAAACATTCTGATGCAATACAAATTGAATTTTTTGGTAAGTCTTTGAATGAAATGTACCAGGTTACCCGGGAGGTTACACCCGGGAGAAGGTCCTGGAGAAACTCTCCGGGGGTGAGGCCTTTGAGCCCCAGCGGGTGTAACCCGGGGGATGCCCAGGCCGCCTTTATTTTGCTAAGTCTCTTCTCCAGGGGACGCAACGGGGGCATTTCCCAGGAGCCGATCCAGTTGCGGTGGCATCCGGAGTGGCACTTGGACAACTTCGATAATCACCGCGCTGAACTATCTCCTCTGCGACCGGGGTCCCAGAGGGTTCCCCCGCTTTGGATACTTCCACCAGTGGGCTACGAATATTGGCCCGAAGACCTGCTCCAAGAGGCCCAGCATCGCATACGCGGCTTGTACCGGGACTTGGCCCAGGAGATATCCGAAGGTCTCTGGGATTATTAGACGTAGGAACTTTCCAGGTTACACCCCAAGTTCTATCGTATCTGATGTAATGATGCCCACCGGAGGGGGAAGATGTCGACCGGTTAAATGATCTTCAATAAAGCTAAGTTTGCTTGTGTACTTTGATTTCTTTAGTAGAGCTAAGTTTGCTCGTGTATTTTGCCTTCTTAGGTGGTCTGGAACTTGGTGATTCCCGGGTGCTCTTTATCCCCCCCCTCCACAGCGGGCCAGAGGGTAGCTCCGCGCGCTGTGGGGGTGACAAAGCTCCCGGAGTAATGACCCTTCGCTTAAAAATTCAAGTTTTCCCAAGGTTATAAAAATTTCCGGGAACGATTTTTCGAAAGCCCTGGTGGGATCCTCCGGTTGCCGTAAGAACGGGAAGCCGAGGATGAGGTCTCCTGAGAGAGAACGTCCGAGAAAAATCCGTAAAATTCCCGGGGATAATTTTTCCGGGAGACAATCCTCCGGTCGCCGTGAAGACGAGGAGCCGGGAACGATGTCTCCAAGAAAAATATCTGAGAATTCCGAAATTCCAAGAAATTCTCTCCGGGGTAAAAACCTTCCGGTCACCGTGAGAACGGGGAACCAGGTGATTCTTCCTGGAGGCCCAATATCTCCGGGAATTTTCCCAGGAGAGAACCCTCTGGTCACCGGGAAAACTGGAAGCCAAGAACGAAATCTCCGGGGAAGAACATCCAAGAAAGTCCGAGGTGAAATTCCCGGGGATAATTTTTCCGGGAGACAACCCTCCGGTCACCGAAAACGGGGAGCCGGGAACGAGATCTCCAAGAGAGAATATCCGAGAATTCCGTCTCTGAGGAGACAATCGACTCCCGGAGGAGGATGCGCCCGATGACGGGTCTGAGTGTTTGGGTAGGGGACTAGTCTCCCAAATTGACTCGTTACCGCAGTCCTTGAGGATCGGGTTGCCGCTTACACCCTCAGTCCACGAGGGGTGATCGTAAGCCACCCTACGGGAGTGAGACTCCCATTGTAGGGACTTGTTGGGTCGTGATAGCCCACTTCCTCACGGGGAGGGCATCGCCGTGAGAGTCGGTAATGTAAAAACCTGTATTGAGAGAGAGCTGAAGAAAAAATTAGTTGTATTGATAATGAACCGAAGTACAACTCCTCCCCCCGCGAAATCGCGACAGGGGAGGGAACGATGAGTACAATGTCCCCCCTCCCCCTCCGGCGTAATCGCTCTGGGGGAAGGGATGAGTCCGTAGGCTAGACGTAGAACTTGCGAAGTAAACGCATGTTTCACGTGTGCTTCAGCTCCTGCTCTTGAAGGTTGGAGAGCTTGTAAGCCCCCGAGCCCAGGACTGCCGAGATCTTGTAGGGGCCCTCCCACTTGGGGGAGAGCTTGCCCTGGGCTTGGGGGTCTGTGACGCGTTTGAGGACAAGGTCCCCAAGTCGAAAAGTCCTCTCACGCACGCGCTGGTTGTATGCGCGCGCCATTTCATGCTCGTGGATGGCATGGCGGAGAAGCGCTCGGTCGCGTACCTCCTCCACGAGATCGACCTCCAGTTGTTGATTTGCCTCGTTGGCTTGGTACGCCGCAGTCGTAGCTCCATCTAGGAGCTCGACCTGCAGCGATCGAAAGACAATCTCCGGGGGTAGGACTGCCTCGGCCCCGTATACCAGGGAGAAGGGAGTACGTCCCATCGCCCGGCTCGAGGTCGTGCGCATAGAGCAGAGGATGCTATGGAGCTCCTCTGCCCATGCACCCCGCTTGGAAGCGGTTTGCTCGAGCCGTCGGCGCAACCCTTGTAGGATTACGCCGTTGACCCTTTCAACGGCCCCATTGCTCTGGGGATGGGCCACTGAAGCGAAGTGGATGGTGAGCCCCAAGCCTTCGCAGAATTCTCGGAAATATGCCGAGTCGAATTGGGTCCTGTTATCGACAGTGATCTCCCGGGGGACGCCAAAACGACACACGTTTTCAAGAAAAACCGCTGTACTGCCCGGGACGTGATGCTGGCCAAAGGTTCAACCTCTACCCACTTAGTAAAGTAGTCGACCGTGACCACCGCATACTTGTAGCCCCCGGGCGCTGGGGGGAAGGGGCCGAGGAGGTCCATCCCCCAGCGTGCAAAGGGCCAAGTGATGGGGATAGTCTGCAGTGCTGGGGGGGGGGAGGTTCGAACGCTTGGCCATCTTCTGACAGGCTTCGCACGCGGAGACAAGATCTCGCACGTCGCGAATCACCGTGGGCCAATAGAAGCCCTGGCGAAGGGCCTTAGCCACGATGGCATGCGGGGCCAGATGAGACCCACAGCTTCCTGCATGAATATCCTCGAGAAGCCGGAGCCCCTCCGGTCATGGAAGGCAACAGAGCAAGGCGGAAGCCCCTTGCTTGTAGAGCTTCCCCTCCAACAGGAGGTATGCCCGTGCTTTGGCCCGGAGGCGCTTAGCCTTGGTCTCGTTGGGAGGGTCCCCCTCCCCCTTTATGAAGGAGACAAGGGGGTCCATCCAAGACAAAGCCAGGGTGATTTCGGCGACTTCCGGGATGTAGGGTTCGTCACCCGCGTCCGGGGAGGTCACCGAGGGCTTCGCAATAATCTCCAAGAAGGCCCCTTTGGGGAGCGGCTCCCGGGCGCTGGCTGCCCGGGCTAGGGCGTCGGCCCGATCGTTGTCCCTTCGCGGGATGTGCCGGGCCTCTAGGCCGTCAAAGTGCTTCTCCATCTTGCGCACTTCCTGCAAGTAAAGGCTCAAGTTTGCGTCATGGCACAAGTAGGACTTGTCCATTTGGCAAACTACGAGCTGGGAGCTCCAAGAACATTATAGACTATCCCCATTACTTGGCCTTTCACGCGCTGGGGGATGGACCTCCTAGTCCCCTTCCCCCAAGCGCTCGGGGGCTACAAGTATGCGGTGATCGCAGTCGACTACTTCACCAAGTGGGTAGAGGCCGAGCCTCTGGCCAGCATCACGTCCTGGGCGGTATAGCGGTTTTTCTGGAAGAATGTCGTATGTCGTTTTGGGGTCCCCCGGGAAATGACTGTCGATAACGGGACCCAATTCGACTCAGAATATTTCCGGGAATTCTGCGAAGGCTTGGGGCTCACCATCCACTTCACCTCGGTAGCTCACCCCCAGAGCAATGGGGCCGTTGAAAGGGTCAACGGCATAATCCTACACGGGTTACGCCGACGACTCGAACAAGCCACCTCCAAACGAGGTGCATGGCCGGAGGAGCTCCCTAGCATCCTTTGTTCCATACCTACGACCCCGAGCCGGGCGACGGGACACACACCCTTCTCCTTCGTGTATGGGATCGAGGTGGTTCTCCCCTCGAAGATTGGCTTCCGGTCGCTGCGAGTCGAGCTCCTCGACGGAGCTACGACCGCAACGTACCAAGCCAATGAGGCAAATCGGCGACTGGAGGTCAACCTCATCAAAGAGGAACGTGACTGAGCGCTCCTCCGCCACGCCATCTACGAGCGTGAAATGGCGCGCGCATACAACCAGCGCGTCCGCGAGAGAGCTTTCCGCCTCAGGGACCTTGTCCTCAAGCGCATAACCGACCTCCAAGCCCAGGGCAAGTGATCCCCCAAGTGGGAGGGCCCCTACAAGATCTCAGCAGTCCTAGGCTCAGGGGATTACAAGCTCTCCAACCTTCAAGAGCAGGAGCTGAAGCACACGTGGAATGTATGCTTGCTTTGCAAGTTCTACATCTAGCCTACGGGCTCGTTCCCTCCCCCGGAGCGATTACGCTGGAGGGGAGGGGGCATTGTACTCACTGTTCTCTCCCCCGTCGCGATCTTGCGGCGAGAGGTGTTGTATCTCAATTCCTTGTTAATACAATTTGTTTTTCTTCAACTTGGGCTCATTGTAGGTCCCTACATTACCGTTTCTCACGGAGATGCCCTCCCCGTGAGGATGCCCTCTTCGTAAGGATGCCCTCTCCGTGAGGAAGTGGGCTATCATGACCCAAAAAGTCCCTACGACGGGAGCCCCCGCTCCCGTAGGGTGGCTTACAATCACCCCTCGTGGACTGAGGGGGTAAGCGGCAACCCAGTCCTCAAGGACTGAGGTAACGAGTCAATTTGAGAGACTAGTCCCCCCTCAAACACCCAGACCTGTCATCGGACTCATCCTCCCCCGGGGGTCGATTTTCTCCTCAGTGAGACGGAATTCTAGGATTTTCTTTCTCGGAGATCTCATTCCCGGCCCCCCATTTTCACGGCGACCGGAAGATTTTCTCCCGGAAAAATTATTCCCGTGGATTTCAGAGATTTTCTCCCAGAAATCTCATTCCCGGCTCCCCGTTTTCACGGTAACCAAAAGGTTTCCTCCCAGAAAAATTATTCTCGGGGATTTCAGAGATTTTCTCCCGGAAAAATTATTCCCGGGGATTTTGGAGGTTTTCTCCCGAAAATTTTATTCCCGGCTCCCCGCCCTCACGGCAACCGGATAATTTTCTCCCGGAGACCTGATTCCTGGCTCCCCGTTCTCATGGAGATCGGATGATTTTCTGCCGAAGACCTGACTCCCGGCTCCCCGCTCTCACGGCGACCGGATCATTTCCTCCCGGAGACCTAAGGGGGCAGCACAACATCCGGGCCCCTTTGTTCCTTCCCCGCAGCACCCGGAGCTAGCTGCTGCAGTCCGCTGCAGGGAGGGGGAGGGAAATAAACCCGGACACCCTTTTCTTTGAATACTCTGAAGATAAGAAAACAAGAAGTGAAACGAGCAATCTTAAGCTTTATTAATACATTTAACTGGGGGACGTTCCCCCCCGTGGCACTGATACATACAACCAGGGGACACCTCTCCCCTGGTAGGTTAAGACATCCCGGGGACAACAAGCCCCAGACAAATACGAAGATATAATTCGGGAAGTTAAGCTCCCACGAATATACTATCACAAAGGACAACCCCCTCCGGGAGGCACACACGACTAATATCTTCTGAGGTCTCGGGACATCTCCCGAGAAAGGTCCCGGTATAAAGCCCTTATGCGTCGCTGAGTTTCTTCGAGAAATCTCCCAGGCCAATATTCGTAGCTGGCTGGGGGGCGTATCCTAAGCGGAGGAACCCTCTGGGCCTCCGGTCGCAGAGGAGACAACTTGGCACGGCTATTGTCAAAATTGTCCAAGTGCCACTCCTGGAGCCACCGCAACCGGAGTGGCTCCCAGGGAGTACAATGGTGAAAGTCCCTGGCGCTAAGACTCAGCAAAGCTAAGGCCACCTGGGCCTTGGCCAAATCATGCCTCACCGGGCCCAGAGGCCTCGCCCTGGGGGCGATCCCCCTTGTCCCCGGGGCTCCCCCCTGGTTAAGACGTCCAGGTCTCGAAAACCCTCCCCCGGGAGTTGGCTCCCAGAGGACCTATCACGACAAGTTGAGACTTAGCAAAACTATTATTCTATTGATTGAGCAAAGAACTTTACAAGTTTCTGGGTCTTCCTCTAAGAAGCTACCGGGAGCAAAAGTCCTAAGCAAAAAAAAAGAGGACCTATCTAAAGGCCCAGGGGGGAGTTTCATACTTGCCCGTCGCCACGTCCCCCCCCCCCCAGGGAGTCTCCTCCGTAGCTGGGGTACTTTCCCTCGGGAGCGCAAAGGTTGCGAAGTGGGCCCAGACGACCATGTCGTAGAAGCCGCCCACCAACTCCTCTAACTCCCGCCGCTGCGGCTCGAAGAAGTTGGGGAAGCTCTGGGGAAGCCGACCCCCGATCACCCGGGTACCGGTCCCCCAATGCTCGACGAGGGCCGCAGCCGCGGCCACCACCAGGATAGCCCGACCCCAGGCACACGCGTCAGTGGCCTCCGGGATGATGGAGACTTGTGCATCGAGAAAGCGCATAGCCTCGACCCCCAGGCACGCGCGTCGGTGGCCTCCGAGATGACGGAGACTTGTGCATCGAGAAAGCGCATAGCCTCCGTGAACGTCGCCGAAGCCACTCCCGAGCCACCTCCCGGGCCAAGACTTAGCCCGAGCCCCTCAAGGGCCGAGCGAACGGAGCGGCCCGACTCCACGACCACCCGGGAGTAAGAGCTCTCGAGCTCCCGGTGAGCACTCTCCCTCGCCTTCACCTCTCTCCGGAGTCAGGCGTTGGCGTCCTCTGAGGCAACGAGTTGAGCGCGAAGGATTCGGTCGGTGGTGATTATTCCAGCAGCTTCGTTCCACTCCTTAGAATTACTGCATTAGAAATAACAGGGTCAGAACAAGATGTAGAATTAATTTATTTGGAATTACGAGGATTGATTGATTGAGAAGGAAGAGGGTTATCATTTTTCGGTGTAGGATTCGCCAATTGTGCGATTTGAGTCTAGAGCATGTAGATGTGAGTCGATATGGAGTCTATCTTTTGGCTCATGGATGTCTTCTCTTTCTCTTGATTTGCTAGAAGGTTCTCTAGCATGTGCTCCATGTTCGACTGTTCGGGTTGTCGTTGGTGTGGCGGTCAATAAGGTTGCTGATTTTGTTGTTGGTACGGTGGCCTTTGAGCTTGATATGGGGGATTTTGTTGTTGTAGTTGTTGCTGTCCAAAATTTTGTCGTTGACTTTGAGGATGCTGATTTTTTCTTTACCATGCGAAATTTTGATTGTTGCGCCATCTAGAATTATAAGAGTTAGGAAAGGCATTACTTGCCGTTGTTGCATACCCTGAAAAATGTTTGTCTGCTCCATGGATGGGTTAAATTGGCATTCATTGCCATAGTGGCCTTGTATACTGCACAGTTCACATACAGGTATAATTGCATTAGCAGATGAAGTAGCAGATGATCCAAGAATAGATAATTTATCAGTGAGAAGTGCTACCTGCTGGGCTAATTGGGACATTACACTTACATCTATGTTATTGGTCGGAGTTTGTTGAGCAGCTCATTCAGTTCCCCATTGATATGAACACGCCGATGAAGGACGCGTTCACAGAGGGTGGTCCGATTTTCACGACGTAGAACCCGGATAACTAGTATCTAAAGATACCTGGATAACTAGCATGACCTGATGAAACGAGATAGCCAACCACTTGCAGAGCAAGGACCTACGTATCAATGAATTCGGCCAATCACACTCTGAATTACTTATCCACATGCCACGCACGGAGTCAGCACACAGATAGGGTGATCACAAAGATCGTTTGAGCAATTCTGGAGGAAATCACAAGAACAAAGGATGAAGAGATTCAACTCTCAACTAAAACTAAGGTTTTAATATGAAATTATCAATATCAATGTTTATGTCTTGTATATCAAAAACTATGACCATGTCTCTCTTTTATAGAGGGTGGTATGTACAAAAGATAGAAAAATTAAAATAAAATTCTAATCTGAATCTAATTCAAAACAGAATAAAAATCCTAGCAAACTATAAAAGATAAAAGAAGTTCGGAATAAATCTTCTACGAGTTGGATTTGAATTCGGATGAGACTTTTTCCTTCCGTACAGTTGTTACTCTTTTGGGTCTTCTGATTGCATACAATGTTGGAATTTAATGATTCTTGATGTGTTGGAAAGCTATGTTGAATACCTTTCCAACAATTACTCACAAAATCAAATTAGACATCTGTGTTGAGAATGGTGCTTGGTTTAAGTTGGACTATTGCTTGGTCGGCAGATTGCATGCCGAGCAAAATTCTTTTGGTTGTAGCGGTTGCAATCCTTGACGGAATCGAGTGATCTTGGATTTGTTTGAAAGCTTAGGAAATTCTCTTTCTACTCAGTAGGTGTATGACCAGATTCAATGAATACGTGGCTATGTTCTTTCTGTTATGCTCTCCCTTTCTATTTCTGATCAATGTTAAACAAGAGATATTAGGTAGCAACATATTCTCATCATACTTTAATTCTTTAAAGAACACAGTCACCTTTTGATGTAGTTGTCTGGCCTTCACTCGAGTGATTGGTCCTTTATATTCCTCGGGTCGAGCTCTAGTGCTACTTGTGCTAGGGATGTCCTCATCACCTATTGAGTGTAGTTTTGAGTTATACCTTCGATGAGGTCGTTTGCTTCATTGATACTTTTGTTCATCAGTGCGCCGTCAGCTATGGTATCTACGGCCATCTTTGTGTTGTAGTTCTAACCGCTATAAAACATCTGAACTACAAGCCACTTTTCTAGTCCGTGATGCCGATATTTGATCAACAAGTCCTTGTACCATTCCCAAGCGTTGTAAAGTGATTCACCTACCTCCTAAGAAAAAGATGCAATCTGGTTGTGAATATGAATAGGTTTAGTAAGAGAGAATAACTTACCAAGAAAGGCTCATGAGAGTTCATCCCATGGACTGATTGACACAAGAGGAAGAGTGTATAGCCATGCCCTCACCTTTTTACTCAATGAGAAAGGAAAGAGCCTCAAATGAAGTGCATCCTGTGTTACTCCATGAATACTTGAAAGTGTCATAATGCTCAAGAAACATATGTAAATGTAAAGATGGATCTTCAGCAGGAAGACCACTGAATTGATTTTGTTGAACCAAATTCAAAAGCTAGTGCAGGTTTAATTTCAAAGTTATTTGATTCAAATTGGTGGTCTAAGAATACTTGATTGCAACCCCATGCTGAGCAGGATTGCATAAAACTTGAATCTCTTTTGGTCCTCCATTGCTAGTTGTTCTTTCTTCTCTTCAAAAATTTGTAGCGAATTTTCCTCCAATCTTACCTGCCTTGCCTCATACCGAAGTAGGCACGCAATTTTGACAGGTTTGTCCAAACTATCTAGTTTTGCACTTCATATCTATATATGATGGGGTGATCGATGTCGAGAAGCTGGATTCTTGGATCGACCATCTTGAGACTGTAGGATCAAGGATGCCGACTAGAGGGGGGTGAATAGGAGGCTTAAAAACTTTGAACTATTTTAAAAACAAGAAGAACAAAATGCAATAAAAGAGAGAAGAGAGAACAAACACCACGATTTTTACCGAGGTATCGGAGACTCGCCCTGTCTCCACTAATCCTCGTTGAAGCACTCAAGTCACTTGAGCTTTGCCTCAATATCCACGAAGGATATTATCACTAGTGGTTGCTCCTTGTCCACTCCGGAAAGGTGAGCACCGATTCCTTGTACAAACTTGCCGAGCCTCTCCGACAATCTCCGAACGGACGAGGTCAACGCCCACGCCACCAAACCATCTAGGTGAGGGTGCTCACCAAAAGTAACAGGCAGCAAGGTCTTCTCAAGACCTCCAAACACGCACCGAGAAACTAATAGGATGCAAATGCACTAAAACGAAAATACTTGGTGGATCGAAAAGCTCTCGACTTGATCAAAAGATCAAGATTTTGTATAAGAAACTAAAGCTCAAGAGAGAATATGAGAGAAGGCTGCTTAGGGTTGAGAAACATACGCTCAAGCCCTCTATTTACAGCCTCAAGCCTCAAAAGAGACGTTGGAGCTCGAGCTGAAAATCAGCAGTACAAACTAACAGTCCGTTCACCTAACTGACAGTCAGTTTAGCACACGACCGGGGAGAAGGAAAATCCGGAGAAAACAGTGCTAGCCATTTGCGGTCGAAAAAGGAAACAAATCAGTGCAAACTGACAGTCAGTATGAGGAACTGACAGTCAGTTCCAAAACCAACGGCTGACAAAATTTACGGATCAAAAATCGCTAGCCGTTTGTGGTCTTAAATGGAAACTTGAAACCCCAAACTGACAGTCAGTTTGACCACAAAGTGACCAGATCAAATAGAAGATCAAATAAAACCAACTGAGGTCGAAATGCAAACTGACAGTCAGCATGGGCATACTGACAGTCAGTTTAGTACAAAAAATTTCGGACCAAAAAACACACTCTCTGGACAACTGTCAGTTTAACTAAACTAACATTCAAACTGACAGTCAGCATAGTAAACTGACAGTTAGTATGAACTAAAATAGTGATAACTTTAAAACCACAAGTCCAAATTGAGAGTTTAATAGCTAGTTTGAAAGATATTTTTATGGACTACATTTTTGTCAACAGAAGCAAAAGCCAGATCTGCCTAGATCTTTCCAGAAAATTCAAAAACCCTTCTACTGTCAAAAACACAATATAAAATCCAAATCTTTCAAAACAATTTTCAAATCCAAATCTATCCAAAAAGAATGCAATGCAATATCCTAAGTTTCTCGGTTTATGATGGAAATGTAGAGAAGATTTTTGCAAACCCCTCTTTATAATACGGTTAAAACTAAAAATAATTTCCCTAAACCGATCAACTCCAAACGCCGAGATCGGTAAAAAAAATAGAAACTCATAATACCTTAGGTCTTTCACATCTTCATGATCTTTGCGTCTCGTCAATGTTCTTTGCGACTTGTGCTTTTATTTTACATCGGGTTCGTCTTGTATACCATGCATTTCTTCCCAACACAACTCTGTATCAAATAAACTCAAAAGCACAATTAGTCCGAAACACTTTGTTTTCATTAATCACCAAAATTAGGGTTAGGCATGAAGGCCTAGATGCAACAGAGACCTACTTTGACCTACGAGGGTTCAGTAGCGTTCAAAAGGTGAAATTCACACTTTTGAAAATGAAGGACCACGCCAAGACATGATGGAAGGCCCTTGTCGCCAGTGGTGAAGCTGACAACCTTGTGTGGGGTCAGTTCAAACGACTCCTACGACAAGAATTCTACCCGATGGGTTATCTCAAGGAGAGATGGGATCGTTGGAATAGATTGTATCAGCACCGCGACCAATCCGGGCAGGATTATACGACGGAATTTCGGATACAAGCAATTCTCATTGGCATCTCTCTCTTTGATCCTCAGGTGTTCTGAAAATACATGTCTAGACTTCAGAAATCTATCAGTGCTGAGCTAAGCTTGTTCGGTGTCCAGGATATCATGACCGTGAGCACAATTGCTATGGCGATCGAGAAGAAAAATAAATCTCGCAATGACAAGAAAGGGAATTCGACCTCGTTAAAAGGAAAGTTGACTCCAAAGAAGAGCACTCCGAAGTCTAGTACGAGCATCTCTTGCGATCATTGTCATATTGCTGGGCATACAAAGGATAAGTGCTATAAGCTCCATCCTGATCTTCGACCAAAGAGAAACGGACCAGGGAAAAGAACAACTACAACTACTACGGCTTCACCCGAAGAAGGAGTTGTCTGAGTAAATTCTGTTGACGAGGCGGATACGACTTTGTCTCTGATGGCAATGCTGAAGGAAAAAGGATCGGATTCATCTGATGACCATCATTCAACGGAGGACTTGTTCACTATCAATATCCAGGTGAAGCACGAAGTGATTGCAGCAATATTTGATCCTAGAAGTTAGAAGAATTTGGTTTCCGCTGGACTGGTTCGGCGACTTGGTTTGAAGACGACCACACACCCGCGATCGTATTCACTGGGTTGGTTTACATCCGACGTGAACCAACAGATTACGAGTCATTGTGTGTTAAAGTTTGCAATCTTTGCTCGATATATCGATGAGGTTCAATGCGACGTTGTCCCTATTGATATTTGTCAGGTGATCCTTGGGAGTCCGTATTTGTATGATCGAGACGCTCATTTCCATCGATGAGCGCAAGAGTACGAGCTGACTAAAGACGGAGTTAAGTTCATGATCGGTAGAGACGTCCACGTCAACACTTCAAACTTGATTACCGCAAATCAGGCCAAAAGAATCGTCAATGCATGTCATAAATACGTGTTTGTTATGATTCGGCCAATTGGTCAAAGTGATAGTACTCGAGAAGTGTTATCGTTGGCGTGCTGAGAAGATTCTGGTCGGTTATCGGGATTACTGGAGAAATACAGTGATCTGTTCGAAAGTACCCATGGTCATCCACCGAAACGTCTAGTCAAGCACAAAATTCATCTCGTGTACGATGCGACACTTCCCAATCTGAGTATGTATCGCAACTCAGTATTGAAGAATGAAGAGATCAAAAGACAACTTAGTGAGTTGCTGAATGATGGCATCATTCAACCACCTTGTGGATCTCCTGTGGTGTTAGTGCCAAAAAAAGATGGGACTTGGCGTATGTGCATCGACTACAGAGCACTGAACAAGATCACCATCAAGAACCTGTACCTCCTTCCAGTACTTATGACCTACTAGACCAATTGAAGCATGCTTTTGTCTTTTTGAAATTAGATCTAAAGTCAGGGTATCATCAAGTCAGCATCCGAGAGGAGGATACGTGGAAAATCACGTTCAAAACGCGACAAGGTCTGTTCGAATGGCTGGTCATGCCGTTTGGCCTCTGCAACGCCACGACAACTTTCATGCATCTTATGAATGACGTACTGCGACAGTTCATCGACAACATATTGGTCTATAGTCGTTTGTGGGACGAGCACCTCATTCATGTCGAAAGGTGTTCGAACAGTTTCGACAACATCTAGTTCACCTCAACCATCAGAAGTGCGAGTACCTCCACCGAAACTCTACTGTACCTGGGATTCATGGTTGGCAACGGTATGTTGCAAATCGATCCGGATAAGGTAAAAGTGATTCGTAAGTGGTCGCGACCGCAAATAGTTACGGAAGTGCATAGTTTTGTGGGAGCATGCCAATACCTTCGGAAGTTCATACGACACTTCTCAATTGTGGCTTCTCTGTTGCATGCATTAACTAGGATCGATCAGAAGTTCGAGTGGACAGGAAAACATGAAGATACGTTTCTCTTGCTGAAGAAGAAGATAAGTGAAGCTCCTGTGTTAGCTTTGCCAAATCTACAAAAGCCATTCAAGCTAGAAACCGATGCTTCAGGTTATGCAATGGGCGCAGTGCTCATGTAAGAAGGTCGACCAGTAGCATATCACTCTGAGTTATTCCAAGGAGTTCAGAAGAACTATCCGACTTATGACAAGGAATTATGTGCACTGCATCAGGCCGTGAAACATTGGCGGTCTTACCTTTTGGGTAAAGAGACTATTGTCCACACTGACCACTAACCTTTGCAATATTCGCAAACTCAGTCGAAGCTACAACAAACTCGACATATGAAGTGGATGTCGTATTTACAACAGTTCAATCTGGTGATTAAGTACAAGAAAGGAGTACACAATAAACTGGCTGACATGTTGTCGCGACCACAATTACGACCCTCTACTTATCAGCATTCATGTAGATCGAGCCCTCATGTCATGATGACTATGCCACAATGTACAGTAAAGATCTTGATTTTTGATCAGCATTGGTTGAGCTCGAAACAGGGAAACCTGCAGAGTTTGCTCGGCGAGAAGAACTCTTGTACAAGGGCAATTTACTTTGTATACCTCGTGGAGCACCTTTAATATAATGGCTGTGAGAAGCACATACATCAAAGGTTATTGGTCACGTTGGGGTTACAAAGACTTTGCAAAATTTTCACCGACATATGTTGTGGCCGCGTATGCAGCAAGATGTGGCTAGTTTTGTTCGAGACTATAGTCTTTACAGCATCTCAAAACCAGCAAACTGGAAATTAGGTTTGTACACTCTTTTTCCAGTTCCGTCACAACCATGGGAAAGCATATCCATGGATTTCTTGGGAGGATTGCCTAAGACCCGATGTGGCAATGACTATTTCTTTGTGGTCGTTGATTAGTTTTCTAAAATGATAATTCTCATACCTTGTCGAAAAACTATCATGAGAGAAGAAGCGGCTCGGGTATTCTTTCAGCACGTTTGGACACATTTTGGACTGCCGACTTCTATTGTGTCTGATCGTGATACCCGGTTCCTTAGTCACTTTTGGCGATTGCTCTGGACGATGATGGATACAAAGCTAAAGATGGTCAAACTGAGGTGGTAAATTGAACAATCGTTCATCTCTTGAGGGGTTTTAACTCTAAGCATTCGAAGACTTGGGATGAAAGCATACCGTAACTTTAGTTTGCTTTTAATCGAGTAGTGCATGGTTCGACGGGAAAGTCGTTGTTTGAGGTCTATTTGAGATTTCTACCGTAGAGTCCATTGGACATGAAGTTTGTGATCCCTACCTCAGCACAGAACAGCAAGGAAGCCTCTGATCAGGATCGATCACAAAAGTTCCTGGAAAGTATTCAATGGCTCCATATAGAGGTTGAACAGAATTTGCTGAAAACTCAACTCAAGTATAAAGCGTGACATGATCGGCACCGAGTTGATACTCAATTTCAAGAAGGTGATATGTTCTGGTTACATCTGAGTAAGGAGAGACTTAAAGGTGAAGGTAGAAAGCTTAAACCCATCCGTTATGGTCCTTTTCTGATTTTGCAGAAAGTTGGTACTAATGCTTGTCAGCTCAAATTACCTCCATATATGGATATTTACTCGGTTGTCAATGTTGAGCACCTCAAACTCTTCGAGCCTTCAATGCTGGATGATGAGCCAGATACCATTGCACCATCTGTTGAAGACTTGGTCTATCAATGAGCAGAACCTCTACCTGACGACGTGATCTTGGAGAAGAAGGTGACGACCACCTGCAGCAGCACACGAGTCTTTTCGAATCGGCCGGAAAGATCAACGAGCGCGTGCGGCAAAGTGGGACACCCATGAAGATGGTCAATCTCAATTTCCACATCTCCAATTTTGATCACATGGTCGCCAATGGGGGTTGGCTCCTTCTCAATAGGGGAGTCATGATCTGGGAGGGTCTTCGGGTCCTTCAGGTTGAATACTTCAGTTCAAGTTCGGAAGGCTTGCAACCTCGGAAGGTTCTGCGACCTCGGAAGACTCTGCGACCTCGGAAGGCTTTGCAACCTCGGGAAGGATTTGATCTCTGGTCGGAACAGTAATCCGATCAATCTACATATAACTAAGTCTTACGTATTCAGGTTTAGTTAGTTGTCTGAGTCTAATACATTTAGGCTATTGAGTCTAATACGTACTCATACGATTGAACTATAAATACTTTGTAATAGCTCTAGTTTAAATCATCGAAGAGTCATTGAACTTATTTAAGTCTTAGACACATAGTTCATCGACGTAGGCGACTGTGTCCTAACGTTCGACATGTACAAGATCTCTCTTTGAAATAAAGAGTTGTGCTATCTTTTGAACTGTGTTTTCAATCAACCTTTGGGTTTCGGTAATTCTGAGTAAGATCCTATTATTCTGCATATTAGCATCTGATCGAGTATCAACGAAGCCCCTCTATACTTCAATCAGAGCAACCCGCATCTGATCGAGGCTAGATCGAAAACCGGTCCAGCCCGTAATCAGATCAAAAAACGCCTGAAGCTTTTTTTTGTTTTTTTTTTCTCAAGTGTTTCTTACATACGTGGATGCTAACTAAACTATTGTTCTTTGCCTTTTGATTCCAGAAACTGCTAAAGGCTGGTGGTCTATTTGCTGGATTCATCTTCATGATGCTGAACTTTGGTGATCTAATGGCCATATAGGGTGTGTTTGCTTACCTGGTTTTGGGCTCGGCTTGGCCCGCAGATGCAAAATTCGAGTGTTTGGTTGCCTACATTGCTCGTTCCAGCCTGGCCCATGTGATGCAACTAGTTTCCTGTAGCCTGGCTCGCGGAAACACGAAATGTGGTCGTTTCCCTCGGCATGGCCCTCGGATACGAGCATCCATCGCTTTCTCGCATCCTCTTCGCATTGCCTCGCCCTCGTTTAGGGTTACCTCCCTCCTCTGTCTCGGTCTCTGCCTCCACCTCCGCCTCTCCGTCGCCTTTCCTCTGCCTCCGCTTCTCCCTCACACACATCACGGCGCGCACCTCCACTTCTCAATATTAGGGCCACCTCCACCTTGATATGAACGGTGGCCCGATCTTCTGACAGGTAGTGGTAAATTGATTGATGGAGAACTCGACGTTGATGATCCGGCTTTCAATCAGAACTGATTTGAACCTCTGAAATCACAACACCATGGCTCCATTGGTTATCAACCACGCCAAGACACGGTTGACCTCGCCAATAAGGCTTAAACTTGCATGTGAATAGATAACACAAGCAAGAACGCAGTAGATGCAATTTAAATATTGCTAATTACCAATGAAGAACACAAGTTGGGGTTTCACAAACAGATGAACGGCGAAAACTGTCTAAGCAATATAATATAAGAAAAACCCAAGTGTCTAAGGCGGCGGTTACTGAGTATATCAAAGAGAGGAACATGAGGGGGTCGAGCTAGGGTTGTGTGCAGCCAGGGGCGGTGCACACAACCTAGGCTTGGACCCCAACACAACTACAAGGCCTGAAACAGCCCAAAACGATGATGCAGCACCTTGTTTTGACGATTCTGACTGATCCACAACGAATCTGTGGCTGGGACCAGACCCATTGGAAAGGCTCGTCGTTCTCAATTCCAACGAGTACAAAAACTCCTCCATTGGATTCCGTATGAAGGAGTTATGACTATTTTAATGTGGTGCTGTCTGCTAACTCCGAACCGAACTCTGAGCCCAAATTGTGGTCGACTTGAAGTCTGGCTTGACTTGGCGTGGAAGGTGTGGCGTCCAGGTGGAAATGTGATCACGTGGAGGTGATGGTGTCCTTCGGAAAGTGCGCCAACTTGGTGTAGAGGCGGCTAGTTCGACTTGGCGCCAATCTAGATTGCGCCAACAAGCTGAGATGCATTGGTGGCTGTTCTGGTGGTGCTTCTCCCATATTCCTAAGTAGTAAAACATCACAATTATTCAGTAGCATCCCATCCTCAATAACATTATTATAAGAGAGAAACGAGCTCACCTCATGATTTAATTTCCGCGACCGGAGAATTGTCGGTGGTGCGTGTATCCAATGGGGTGATGTCATAGTTCATCGACGTAGGCGACTCTGTTCTAACGTTCGACGTGTACAAGATCATTCTTTGAAATAAAGAGTTGTGCTATCTTTTGAACTGTATTTTCAATCAACCTTTGGGTTTCGGTAATTTCAAGTAAGATCCCGTTATTCCGCATATTAGCATCTGATCGAGTATCGACGAAGCCCGTCTATACTTCAATCAGAGAAACCCGCATCTGATCGAGGCTAGATCGAAACCCGGTCCAACCCATAATCAAATCAAAAGATGCCTGAAACTTTATTTTGTTTTTTTTTCTCAACTGTTTCTTACATACGTGGATGCTAACTAAACTATTATTCTTTGCCTTTTGATTCCAGAAACTGTTAAAGACTAGTGGTCTATTTGCTGGATTCATCTTCATGATGCTGAACTTTGGTGATCTAATGGCCATATAGGGTGTGTTTGCTTACCTAGTTTTGGGCTCGGCTTGGCCCGCAGATGCAAAATTCGAGTGTTTGGTTTCCTACATTGCTCGTTCCAGCCTGGCCCATGCGATTCAACTAGTCACCAGTAGCCTGTCTCGCGAAAACACGAAATGCGGTCGTTTCCCTTGGCATGGCCCACAGATACGCACATCCATTGCTCCCTCGCGTCCTCATTGCATTGCCTTGCCCCCGTTTAGGGTTACCTCCCTCCTCTGTCTCAGTCTCTGCCTCCGCCTCTCCGTCGCCTTTCCTCTACCTCCGCTTCTCCCTCACACACATCGCGGCGCGCACCTCCACTTCTCAGTATTAGGGCCACCTCCACCTTTTCCCCGCAAATGCTGCGCGGCCCCAAACCTTGTCACCATCTTCCTCCTCGGTTGGATCTCATCATCGGTGATGCACAACAGAGACCATGAACGAGGTAAGCAAATTTTCGTGTTTTATTCTTCAGTTGAACGATTTTTTGTTTGTTCATCTTACCTCCGCCTCTGGCTCTCCGTCTCTGCCTCGCCACCACGACGACCACTGCGACGATCCTCGTTGACGACCTCGACCAGCACTCACTCCACCTGCAACAATCACCTCCACTTCATCTGGCGACGACCACGACCACTTCAGCTTGCTTCTGCGACCTTAACGATGACCACGACCTCACTGCATCGACAAGCTTCAGTGACATTCCTGATCTCTCAATTCCTTTCTCTTCTTCCCCTCAACTTGTTTTCCTGTGATGCCTCTAAAGAAACTAATTTCAATGTGTGATGAACAGATGAATTGAGCTGGGCCAATGGAAAATTAATTTGATATCATGTTTGAGATTGTTTCTTCTCATATTGGCTAGTTCTTGGTTATTTTGGGTAGTACAATTAGACCAGTTCTAGGCTTTCCCTTGTTGTTCTGAATGTGAGCAATTCGATGAATTGAAGTTGATCCCAGGGAGTAGTATCCTGACAAGAGTTCCTTCTCTGTTGCTTGTATCCTGACTTAAAATTGATCAGCTAGTTATCTGTGAGACCTTGTACTGCACTGAATTGTTACTCAACCTATTTGATATGCACTAATTCGTAAATGATGTATGAGATCTATTGATTGCCTAAGTTTTGAGTTTCTTGTCAGTGATTGCTATTGTATTCTATTGTGATTGTGTTATGGAAGCTAAATCTAAGTAATCCTCAAACTTAGATCCTTTACAAATGAACTGCTGGTTTAATTAGTTAGGAAGTTGGTTGTGCACTGCTCTGTATTGGTTGATTTGTTACTATATGCTGTGTTTTGTTGATTTGAGACCTTGAGATCAGTTCCTATAGTTCAGCAGTTGTTTAGGACAACAAATCTGTATATTTATAAGTTCATGATTGATTGGCATCTCTCTAGCATCGAAACAATTATGTGACTAGGATGCAGAATATCTGATTTCAACATTTTAGCTGCCTCCAAATGATCTTGTATTGTTGTTGCTGTGTCAATTAGATTCTGGAGGCTTATTCATAAGTTCCAAATTGCTTATGCATTCCTAAATGAAATTTTGTCGTTGTTACTGCATTAATCCTTTTTATATGTCTGATCTGTGAGCAATCTAGTTGTAACTGAGTTGTCTTCTATTCAAACAAGAATGCGAGATTGCTTTGAGTCGTTTCTGATTTCTGAGTATGGAATAAGCTACAGTATTTATTTCTAAACTGAATTGACCCCTTGTATTGAGCTTTGAGTTGGGTTTAGCTATGTTGATTTTGGGCTGTATTTCACTGAACTTTGAACTAAGCCTAACTGTCAATTTGCTTATTGTTGAAGTCATTTTGGAGCATTGTTGTGTGATTTGAATTATCATCCACTTAATTAAAGTTCTTGACTTACAACTCTAAATCGAATGCTTTGAACTCGATTTTCTTTCCTGAAATATTTAAGTCATGTTTTTTTGGTTAAAGTCATGTTTTTTGGGTTAAGTTTCTATTGTGATCATTCATAAGAGAAGCAACATTCTCTCGACTTTGTGAATTTGATCACTCCTGACCTGAGATACGATTACATAATTCAGTTTTTATTAGTTGCATTTCAGTTGGTGAGACATGTCGAGATGAACCGACCTCTTTCTCCCTTTGTTTCTAATTTTTTATTTAATTCTAGTTGACCACGATTTTGCTCTAGTTTAGTCCCACAGGAGAGAACAACATATTCACCCATTATCGTGACCTCGTCTGCTTGCATGATCATGTCTTAGGTGGTCAATTTTTGACACTATTGTCGGAGACTAGTAAGTGAAAGTGTTTAACTATAGGTGACTCATTTCGAATCCTAAAGAACAGCGAAAGGACTACAATGGATGAGCCAATTAGTGGTTCATTGCTTAGGTCATGTCATTAGGTTTATACCTGTTGTGGAACCTGATCTGTATGCCAGTTCCTACATTGTTAGCAGTTTGCTTCATATAATGAAACTGATGGATGATCTCCATATTAAGCGTTTCATAAAGTTGGCCAAGATGGGGATAAACTAATTAATATACAGATTTAGCTGTGGATATCCTGTGGGAACTCAAAAGCTTCTTTTGCACGGTCTCCATCATGCATTCTTGGTCAGTCAACTCTCTTGGCTGCACTTCAACAAATATGGTCCCCACTGACTTCCATGACACGGCTAATCTTAAATTCTGCGTTTTTAATTGACTGCTGAACAAATTTGACTGAATTTTGGTACCTAGTACAATTTTATTTTGCAAAAACAGACAGAAACTTGCAGAATTGGTTCATGCCAAGTGGACTGAATGCTCTTTGGTTGCATGTGTTTAAGATTCTGCAAATTCTTGCAATGCACATTAGCTTATCCTATTTCACTAATTTCATTATCCTTCATTAACTAACAAAAATTCAGGTCATAAAGAAATCAAACTAATAGGATTCTAAAAATAAGTCTACAGATGAAGCAAATGAGCGTAGTATTAAGTATTGAAGTGTAGGTATGATAGGATGGAACCTGTTGCCTTGTCTTCTCTTAGTTCTTACCTGGTGCAGAAAGTAACTACAAAGAAATAGGGTTACATGAAAGAAGTTAGTCTTCTTCAAGGAATATTCCCAGGCAGGCCTGCAGCCTGCTTAATTAAAAGCTCACCAACACTTCGCAAGAAAAGCTAGGGGGTGAACAGAGGGAAAAGACTCCTCTTTTCAAAAGTCAAGGTGTTCAAGTTTGATGGGAGCAAGAGAAAAAGGAAAGGAAGGAGAGAGCACCATGACTTCCTTCTGTAAGCTCAAATTCTTTTCTTTTGCATTCTTGGTTTTATTTGAAAATTTGATGTATGTTTATGCCAGATATCTGTCACTTTTAGTCAGTATTTGAGATAGTATCATGGGTTCCCTTTGTAAGAACAAATTCTTCTCACTCGCACTTTTGTAGTTCCAGTTGCATTGTTTTATTTTGCTAATGGCAGCATCAGTTTTATTTGAGCATATGAATATTTGATGTATGTTTATGCAAATCTCTGTCACTTTAATCTGTATTTGAGTCACTAATGCTCATGGAGCAATCGATCTTAATGATTTTTCTCGACTTATCGATTGATAGAGGACCATGTTGCTCTAATCTATTTTTTTAACTTCTAAGCTCAAAGTTATATTATATTTTTCTTCTCTTCCCTTGAAATGATAGAAGAGCTCCTGCTTTACTTTGCAAAAAGAAAAAAACATTATATGATTTTCATGTGCCTATATTTTTCAGTAACAAACTCAGAATAAATGCAATGCAGCTTTTCATAACAGTGATTTTCGGAATATTTAGTTTCTATCTATTGATCACAGGGAATGAAAATGAATAAATCTTTTTACTGCTTGATTGAAAATCAGAAACATGTCTTTTTCCTTGGAAACCACTGTTCATCTTTACTAAATATTCTATCTTGGTTCCAAGCTTTTGTTAAATGCATGCCATCTTTGACAGGGTGCATCTCCGTCTTTGTCCTTGTGCTACTGTTTGGGGTATCCAATGCCGATTCAGCAGCTGCAGCTGCCCACAGTCAGCTGGATGTGAACAAGAAGCAGCCACTACAGACATTCAGACCATACAACATTGCCCATAGGGGCTCAAATGGCGAAATACCCGAAGAGACCGCAGCGGCATACTTGGTACTCCCTCATATAATATAAATTATATAATTTTTCAATTTTATTATAAAATATAAGATGTACATGCAAATTTATTTACTATCTTTCCTATCTCACATGTATTTGCTTTTTCACTCTCTCTAATATTTATAACTAATCTCTCATACTATCATTTTCTCTTTTGTTTCTAAGATATTTATGAATGAGAGTAATTTAGTCATTTTACCTCAATGTTTTCTTGAATTAAAAACTTTCTTAATCTATATACTTGATCAAAACATATCTTATATTTTACAATGGAGTGATTAACACCTTATTTCCAAATTATTGACATCAATATTTGCTCAAGTATGATTGTTGTATTATAATACGCATGATGAAACACGAGGATGTTACACCTAGTTTACAAAATACAAGTAAACTTATAATCTAAATCTGTGTGACACAAGCACATGTGTAGCTGTTATCAAAAGCCATAGGCTACATTTTGACAAGGTTTCGGTTTCAGTTTAAAACTATTAGAAGTTTAAACTCTCTCAAACAGATTGCAACAGCAAGAGTTTCTTAAAAAAAACCTTAAGTACACTTTGAACTGAAAAGCACTGAAAAATTTAAACCCTTCTTTCCCAATTTCTCTTGAAAACCTCTAGAAATCACTTGTGATATAAGTTTAAATTCTCCCAAATGAGATCTTAATGCACTTGAGTAATATGTCTTGCAGATTATCTGCAGAATATTATATTACATTTGGAGATTCTCTGAAGACTATTATCTTATCTTGATGCTAACTCAAAGGTGTCTAATGGTTTCTTGCAGAGGGCTATTGAAGAAGGTGCGGACTTCATAGAGACTGATATACTTGCATCAAAGGATGGGCATCTGATATGTTTTCATGATGTGACACTTAATGCCACGACGGATATCGCTAACCATTCAGAGTTTGCTGACCGGAAAAGAACCTACGAAGTGCAGGGAACAAATGTGACTGGATGGTTTGTAGGTTGTGAATACCGTTTTTTTTTTTTTGTTTCAGTTTCTGAAATTTGTCGCCAAAACGCTATTAGTAACTTTGGAGTTGTTTTTACTTTAGTGGACTTTACACTCAAAGAACTCAAATCACTGAGGGTAAAGCAACGCTTCAGTTTCAGGGACCAACAGTACAATGGTATCTTTCTTGCATACTTCATTTCATTGGAATTTGGATTCTGCAATGTTTTGATTCTTGTTAATCAATGCATATGCGCCCTTAAACATAGAAAACCCTGTATTTCATCAGAACAGATAATAATGTTCTCCAACTGGATTGCAGGGAAGTACCAGATTATTACGTTTGACGAGTATATCTCGATCGCGCTCTATGCCGATAGGGTAGTTGGAATATATCCAGAGATCAAGAATCCTATTTTCATCAACCAGCATGTAAGTAATTCCACCTAGCTCACTAGTCCTAAGAATCATTTGTTCACTTCAACAAATGAAACATTCTGAATGCAACCAATTGTTTAACTAATTTTGTGATACGATTGCTAAATACTCATGCAGGTGAAGTGGTCAGATGGGAAGAAATTTGAGGACAAGTTTGTTGAGACACTACTGAAGTATGGCTACAAAGGTAAATATATGTCTGAAGATTGGCTTAAGCAGCCAGTGTTCGTCCAATCCTTCGCTCCAACTTCGCTAATTTACATCTCAAACATGACGACCTCGCCCAAGGTGTTCCTAATCGATGATGCCACAATGCCAACTCAAGATACCAACCAGGTATTACAGCATTGGCAATTTTCCTCTACTATAAATTTATGACCAATTCCTTGTACTAAAAAATACTTTTCCAATGTGCAGTCATATTATGAGATAACTTCAAATGGCTATCTTGCGTTCATAAGGAAATATATTATGGGAATTGGACCATGGAAGGATACAATTGTTCCAACCAAAAATAACTACTTAGCTGCTCCGACAGACCTCGTCGCACGAGCACACGCTCTTAATCTTCAGGTGATTGATCTGAATACCATCAGAACATTTCTCCCTTTATAATTGCAGAAACAATGGCATCATACAGCATAACACATACATTGCAGGTGCACCCATACACTTTCAGGAATGAGAATGAGTACTTGCACTTCAATTTTCACCAAGACCCTTACGATGAATACGAGTACTGGCTCAACGAGATTGGTGTCGACGGGCTGTTCACCGATTTTGCCGGCAGCCTGCACAAGTACCAAGAATGGACCACTCCGTATGCAAAGAAGGCAAAGAATGCAGACAGACTTCTGCATGAGATTGCCTACATGCTCAAGGATGATGGCTACTACTGAGCTTTGGTTGACAAGCCTATATGTTTTTCTTATCTTTTTCCTTTTTATCTGAATTTGTTGCAAAGGTTGCCACCTACGATGCAATGTCTTGCAGATTATTCTAATTGTTACCAATAAATCAATATCTGTTACAAATTTCATAGTTACCATTGTTTGCATTTACTGTGTACATGTTAATTAGCATCACAAAGTTTCTTTGTATCCTGTCTTAGTAATAGTACTGCTACTGTTTGCATTTTGGATTTATGTAATCTTTTATGATACTTTGCTTAATTCGTTTTTGGTAGTCTACTCTATCACAGGAAATTAAGGAACGATTAGTCTAAAAAGGAAATTGAGGAACAAATAGTACGTACATAAATCAAAACCAGCATTTGCATTCACCCAGGAATAAAAAAATTTATTATTTAACTAAGCTAAACTAATAAACTTTAATTAAAGATGTTGGGGGAAAATACTAGCCAACGCCAGAAACGTCACCATGGGAGTTCTTTCTCCGGGGTTGAGAGAAACTTCCTTCGGCGCACCTCCTCCGGGCTAGGGAGAGCTCCTCTCCCGGAGCCCCTTCTCCGGGCCGGGGAATACGTCTCCCGGAGCCCTCCCCCGGGCTCGGGAGAGACCTCCCCCGGCGCACCTCCTTAGGGCTAGGAAGAGCTCCTCTCCCGGAGCCCCTTCTCCGGGCCGGGGAAGACGTCTCCCGGAGCCCTCCCCCGGGCTCGGGAGAGACGTCCCCCGGCGCACCTCCTCATGGCTAGGGAGAGCTCCTCTCCCGGAGCCCCTTCTCCGGGCCGGGGAAGACGTCTCCCAGAGCCCTCCCCCGGGCTCGGGAGAGACGTCCCCCGGCGCACCTCCTCCGGGCTAGGGAGAGCTCCTCTCCCGGAGGCCCTTCTCCGGGCCGGGGAATACGTCTCCCGGATCCCTCCCCCGGGTTCGGGAGAGACCTCCCCCGGCGCACCTCCTCAGGGCTAGGGAGAGCTCCTCTCCCGGAGCCCCTTCTCCGGGCCGGGGAAGACGTCTCCCGGAGCCCTCCCCCGGGCTCGGGAGAGACTTCCCCCGGCGCACCTCCTCAGGGCTAGGGAGAGCTCCTCTCCCGGAGCCCCTTCTCCGGGCCGGGGAAGACGTCTCCCGGAGCCCTCCCCCGGGCTTGGGAGAGACTTCCCCCGGCGCACCTCCTCAGGGCTAGGGAGAGCTCCTCTCCCGGAGCCCCTTCTCCGGGCCGGGGAAGACGTCTCCCGGAGCCCTCCCCCGGGGTCGGGAGAGACTTCCCCCGGCGCACCTTCTCCGGGATAGGGAGAGCCCCTCTCCCGGAGTCCCCTCTCCGGGCTCGGGAGAGTTTTCCTCCGGTACTCCTCTGGTGGGCACCGATTTCAAGGGCCGCCACGTGCCAGAAATCGGTGCCCTGGACCTCGTCAGAAGACCGTTTTGCCCCCGATCCTACGGTGGCAGCAGGGGTAGTTCAGTAATTTGCGTCTTTTGGGGTCTATATATACCCTTGTAACCCTCTTTTGTAACCTAAGACATTCATTTGACTCCAATCATAAAAACCAATAGGCGTGCTCTGGAGACCTCTCTCCGGGAGAGATTCCCCTAGCCGACGCGTGTCGGGAGCACGTCGACAGGACTAGGGCCTCCACTGAGGCCTGAACCTGTATAAACCCTTGTGTCAATCTCTGTGATTGTCCAGCGCGTGATGACCCGTCGCACGGTTAGCACGCGTTGAGGAACACATGTTGCGCACGTCATCCAATCTACCGAGGTATTTTTTACCACGCCAGTTGGCGCCGTCCGTGGGGACTCGTGACAAATAGTCATGGCTCCAAGAAGGATGAGGCACTTAACCTCCGTCTCCAACAACGCCGGCCCTAGCAACCCTGCACCACCCGCGCAAGGGGCCGTCGTCGCGACACCCCCTCCCGGGGACACTCGGGGGGAGGCAACACTCAATTCTCCCGTCACCCTCGGCGGGGGAACGACTCCTGCGAGCCTGCCTGAAGGTTCCGGTTTGGGAGGACCAAGCGTATCCCAGGTAATGCCTTCAACTTCAGGTGACCCACTACTCGGGGCGTTGGTGGAGGGCCAGCTTCGCGCACAACGTACTCTGGAGGAGTTGTTACGCGCCGTAGCGCGGCCTCCGGCCCCCGCGTACCCGCACCCGTTCTAGTTCGGAGGGATGACACCTCCGTTCATGATGGGACACCCGGGAGCCTTCTTCGCTCCGGGGGCTTTCCCCTTTCGGGGAAGCGCCCCCACCTCCGGAGGTCCTTCACTCCCGGGGGGTCAGCCTGTCTCCGGGGGCTACCCTTTCCCGGGAGGCGTCCCCACTTCCGGAGGTCCTTCACTCCCGGGGGGTCAGCCCGTCTCCGGGGGCTACCCTTTCCCGGGAGGCGTCCCCACTTCCGGAGGTCCTTCACTCCCGAGGGGCCTGCCCGTCTCCGGGGGCTACCCTTTCCCGGGAGGCGTCCCCACTTCCGGAGGTCCTTCACTCCCGGGGGGTCAACCCATCTCCGGGGGCTACCCTTTCCCGGGAGGCGTCCCCACTTCCGGAGGTCCTTCACTCCCGGGGGGTCAGCCCGTCTCCGGGGGCTACCCTTTCCCGGGAGGCGTCCCCACTTCCGGAGGTCCTTCACTCCCGGGGGGTCAACCCATCTCCGGGGGCTACCCTTTCCTGGGAGGCGTCCCCACTTCCGGAGGCCCTTCACTCCCGGGGGGCCTGCCCGTCTCCGGGAGCTACCCTTTCCCGGGAGGCGTTCCCACCTCCGGAGGGCTTTCTATCCCGGGGGCTACCCCCTGCCGGGAGGGCTTTCGTTCCCCGAGGGTTGTCCCGTTCCCGAACCGTCCCTTGCCCAGGAAGGGATTCCCCCCCCTGGGACTACGCCTACCCCGACAGGTATCCCCGGGGTGATCCCTACATTACAGGCCGTTCCCCCGTGGGGAAGTCTTCCCACGCCACGGGCCGTCTCCGTAGCCGGGACCCGTCCGGCCCGCGATTCCTCTCCCGCGCCGGTGACGGGCGCATATCCGCCTCCTCCCCCGGGTCCCCCTCCTCGGGCTCCCCCGGTGAACCAAACGGGGTTCACTCGGGAGGAGGTGGAGCGCATGCGCGCGGCAAGGTCCGAAGGCGCCCCGTCCCGGTACGGCCGGGAACCACTCGCACGCAAGCGCGCCTCCCTTGTCCCTACAGACAAGGGTAAAAGACCCATGCAAGAGGTCTCCGTCACTTCCGGAGGTCCCCCCGAGATACAAGAGGTGAGCTCCACCAACCCCGAAGAATGCAGGCGATACCGGAAGGCAGGCGGTCCGTTGGGACCCCTTTCCAATTCGGACAATGAACGCGCTTCCCCTGTGAAGGGGGATATCGATGCAAACTCCCCAAAGGAAGTGGAAGGGGCTAACCAACCCCTTTGCCGCCGCCTCCGGCGTGTTCGGTGGCCGAAGCCATATCGGCCGCCCCATATCGAGCACTACAACGGGGAGGCCGACCCCTACGAGTTCGTGCAGGTGTACTCCACGGCCATCTCGGCGGTTGGGGGGGACGAAAGCGTCCAATGCAACGTCTTCCCCCTCTACCTCTCAGGAATAGCTCGGTCATGGTTCTATAACCTAAAGAACGGGTCCATCAAGTCATTCGCGCAGCTGAAGCGCGAATTTTGCGCAAATTTCCAGGGGAATTACATCCGTCCCCTGGATTCGTCGCAGTTGTACACCGTTCGCTAACGGTCGGGGGAGACAATACGAAGTTTCTTCAAATGCTTCGCGCAGATCAAGAGCAAGGTGGCTCACGTCCCCGACTCGACGGTGATTGAAGCGTGCAAGAGGGGCATTCTCCCGGGAGAGCTCCACCGAAGACTCTCCCGGAGTTGCCCGTCCTCCGCCGACGAGCTCTTCAACGTACTCGAGAAGTACGCGAGAGCCGAAGAAGACGATTTCTGGAAGAAGCACCAGGGGACCTCCGTCCCCGGGGAGAGGGACTTGAAGGACCCCTCCAACAAACGTCCCCGGAGGGGGCCCCGCAACGAGCCAAGGACTCGGGACACTTTCGTCCTCGAAGGCGGAGGCGGCTCTCGGGAGCCTAACCGGGGACAGCGCCCTTTTCCAAGCCCAAAGGCGGTGAAGGAAGCCGATCCTCCCGTCCGCAGGAGGGCAAGGAGCCTGGAGCCACTTTGTGGTGCGCTTACCACAAGTCCAACTCCCATGCAACCCGAGAATGCCACGCGCTCCTCAACCATTTCGCGACATTCCTCGAGCAGCATGGGCCGGGGGGAGGAGGAGGATGCTCTACCTCCTTACCCCTTCCATCACTAGCCTTGGCGGCGCTCCCCGCTCCCCCAGGGGGACATCAGAAGCAAGGCCAGGAAAAGGGTTCGAGCAACGAGCTCCCCTTCCAAGCCTCCGAGAGGCAAATCAATGTCATTGTGGGGGGATCTGCCTCCGGGCGAGATTCCAAACGCCAGCGCAAAGAGTATGCGCGAGAGGTGAAGGTAATAGGGGCCGTTAACACGTCCCGGCCGTCCAAATGGTCGGACGTCCCGTTGACGTTCACCATCGAAGACGCGAGTGGGGTGCGCTTCCCCCACAATGACGCGCTGATCGTCTCAGCCACCGTGTTCAACTGCCGCCTTGCCCGAATCTTGGTGGACGGCGGGAGCTCCGCGGACGTCCTCTACCTAAAGGCGTTCAAAGAAATGCAGGTGGACGAGAAGCTCCTGCAACCCGCGGTAGGGCCCCTACAAGGATTTGTCCCGGGGAAAACCATACATCCCGTGGGGAAGGTCGACCTCCCGATGACATTCGGCACCCCAGATAATTACCGGACCGAAACGGTTCGGTTCGACGTGGTGGATCTCCCCTCCTACAACGCTATAATGGGGAGAACCATCATCAACCGCTTAGGAGCAGCGGTCCACCACAACTACCTTTGCATGAAGATCCCCGAGCCGAGCGGGGTGATCTCAGTGCATGGTGACCAAGGTGTGGCTCGCTCCCTCTACGAGCGCGCCTCCGCAGTGATCGGGGACGTTAACCTGGTCAAGGCCCCGGGGGGAGGGAGCTCCTCCCCGACCCCAAACGTGCCAATTGCTCTCCCCGGGAAGTTCCTTCCCAAGCCTCGCCCTGAGGGGGATCTCCGGGAAATCTCTCTCTTCCAGGACAAGGGGAAGACCATCAAGGTCGGGTCTGATCTCCCCGAGGAACACGCGACGCGACTCGCCGACTTTCTTCGCGAAAACGCAGACGTCTTCGCATGGAAGCCCGCGGACATGGGGGGTGTGCCCAGGGATGTTATCGAGCACAAGCTCGCAGTAATACCCGGTCGCCCCCCGGTGAAACAGAAGATGAGAAAGCTCTCCCTCGAGAGGCAGGAGGCCATCAAGGTGGAGATCGCTAAACTCCGGGAGGCGGGGTTCGTTCGGGAAGTCCTACACCCCGAATGGCTAGCGAACCCCGTCCTCGTAAAGAAGGCGAGCGGCAAGTGGAGGATGTGCGTCGACTTCACCGACCTCAACAAAGCTTGCCCCAAAGACGACTTCCCGCTCCCGCGGATCGACCAACTAGTGGATTCCACCGCGGGATGCGAGCTGATGAGTTTCTTGGACGCCTATTCGGGTTATCATCAAGTCCGAATGGCGGAGGAGGACGAGGAAAAGACGAGTTTTATAACTCCCCTCGGCACTTTCTGTTATGTCCACATGCCTTTCGGGTTGAAAAACGCCGGGGCAACTTTCCAGCGCCTGATGAGCTTGGTCCTGAGGGATCAAATTGGTCGCAACGTGGAAGTGTATGTCGACGATGCGGTCGTCAAGAGCGCGCACTCGGCCACTCATATTGAAGACTTGGGAGAAACCTTCCGCAATCTCCGTAAGTACGGGTTAAGGCTTAACCCGGAAAAATGTGCATTCGGCGTTCGCGGAGGAAAACTCCTTGGCTTCCTTGTGTCCCAAAGGGGCATCGAAGCCAATCCCGAAAAAATTCGGGCCCTCCTCGACATGCCTCCGCCGCATTCTGTCAAGGATGTGCAACGACTTACCGGCCGCTTGGCCGCGTTAAGTCGCTTCGTCTCGCGCTCGGGGGAGCGTGGTCTCCAATTTTTCAAGATCCTCCGCGGCCTTGAGGGGTTCCATTGGACCCCCGAGGCACAAGCTGCGTTTGAGGACCTGAAGAAGTATCTCACGAGCCCTCCAATGCTCGTGAGCCCGCGTCAGGGGGAGCCCCTGCTCCTCTACCTCGCGGCCACTCCGGTCGCCGTCAGCGCAGTTCTCGTCAAGGAAGAAGATGGGCACCAACGCCCCATTTACTATGTGAGCGAGGCTCTCCAAGGCGCTAAAACGAGATACACGAAGATGGAGAAGGTGTGTTATGCCCTCCTGATGGACTCAAGGAAGCTCCGCCACTACTTCCTAGGCCACCCTATCACGGTGCCTTCCTCTCTCCCTTTGGGAGAGGTGCTTCGGAACAAGGAAGCCACCGGACGGGTAGGGAAATGGGGGGATGAGCTAGCCCCCTTCTCGCTGTCCCTTACCGGATGAACCGCGATCAAATCGCAGGTTCTCGCGGACTTTGTGGCCGAGTGGGCTCCGGTCCCTGGTCTGGAAGAAGAAGCGCGTGCAGCCCCGCCGCGCGACGACCACTGGACCGTCTTCTTTGACGGCTCCCTCTGCCTGGCGGGAGCCGGCGCGGGAGTAGTCCTGCGAAGCCCCGAGGGGAGAACCCTCGAATATGCAGCCAGGCTCGAGTTCCCCGCGACAAACAATGTCGCGGAGTATGAGGCCCTTCTCCTAGGGCTACGCCTCGCCCGCTCTTTGGGCATCCGACGCCTTCTCGTCAAGGGGGATTCTCAACTCGTGGTATGTCAAATGGACAAGTCCTACTTGTGCCATGACCCGAATTTGAGCCTCTACCTTGACGAGGTCCGGAAGATGGAAAACTACTTCGACGGCCTCGAGGCGCGTCGTATCCCGCGTAGGGACAACGATCGGCCGACACCCTCGCCACGGCAGCAAGTGCCCGGGGGCCTCTCCCCGAAGGGGCCTTCTTGGAAGTCATCTCAAAACCTTCCGCGACGGCTCCCGACCCGGACTCTGAGTCCCGCGACCCCGTCGTCACGGAAATCGTCCGGGCCACATCCTGGATGGCCCCCCTTATCTCTTGCATCAAGGGAGAGGGGGAGCCCTCCGATGAAGCCAAAGCCAAGCGCCTTCGCACTAAGGCGCGAGCGTACGTGCTGATAGAAGGGACGTTGTACAAGCGAGGAGCCTCGGCGCTGCTTCACTGCCTCCCGCGGGAGGAGGGAGTTCAGCTCCTTGAAGATATTCACCTCGGGTGTTGTGGTTCTCACCTCGGCCCCCGGGCCGTCGCATCTAAAGCCATCCGCCAGGGTTTCTACTGGCCAACGGTCGCCCGCGACGCAAGAGACCTCGTCTCTGCTTGCGGGGCTTGCTAAAAAATGGCAAAGAGCTCCAACCTACCCTCCGCAACTCTGCAGGCAATCCCCCTCACATGGCCCTTCGCGCGGTGGGGAATGGACCTCCTAGGCCCGTTCCCCCCGGCGTCGGGGGGATACAAGTATACGGTTGTGGCTGTGGATTACTTCTCCAAATGGGTAGAGGCCGAGCCCCTCGCCGCCATCACGTCTCGTGCGGTGCAAAGGTTCTTTTGGAAGAACATAGTATGCCGATTCGGGGTCCCCCGCGAGATTACCGTGGATAACGGAACCCAGTTCGACTCGGCGATCTTTCGCGAGTTCTGCCAGAACTTGGGTACAACCCTCCACTTCGCCTCGGTGGCTCACCCCAAGAGCAATGGGGCGGTTGAGCGCGTCAATGGAGTTATCCTCCAAGGGCTCCGTCGCCGCCTGGAGCAAAGCGCCTCCAGGCGTGGGGCATGGGCGGACGAGCTCCCGAGCATTCTCTGCTCCATGCGAACGACCCCAAGCCGAGCAACAGGGCGTGCCCCCTTCTCGCTCGTGTACAGGGCTGAGGCAGTGCTACCCTCGGAAATCAATTTCCGATCGCTGCGAGTCGAACTCCTCGAGGGTCTCGGCAGCCGCGTTTCAAGCCAACGAAGACAACCAGAGGATGGAGGTGGACCTCGTCGAAGAAGAGCGGGACAGAGCCCTCCTCCGCAACGCCATCTACGAACGCGAGATGGCGCGCGCCTACAACAAGCGTGTTCGGGGGAGGGCCTTCCGTTTGGGGGACCTTGTCCTCAAGCGCGTTACCGACCCTCAAGCCCAAGGGAAACTCAGCCCAAAGTGGGAAGGGCCATACAGGATTTCCACAATCCTTGGCTCGGGGGCTTACAAGCTCTCTACTCTCGAAGACCAAGAGCTGAAGCACACATGGAACGCGGACCTGCTCCGCAAATTTTACACTTAGTCTCCGAGCCTCCCCCCTTCCCCTTATTTGGATTTCACAAGGGGAAGGCGCGGTGAGTTGTAACAATGGCCTCAAAGGCCCCTTTTGCCCTCCGCCCCTTTGTCTGCGATCCCGCAGAGGGTGGAGGCATTGTAACAGCTTGTTTTAATCAATGCAAATGGTTTTCTCCATGTGTTTTTGTGCAGACTTCTTTAATCGCCCCCGAGGCAATACCCTCATCACGAGGATGCCCTCCCCGTGAGGATGCCCCCTGAGGATGCCCTCATCGCGAGAAAGCTACAGGCTCTAGCTCAGCCTTAAGTCCCGACGGCGGGAGCCCCGTTCCCCCTTGGGCGGCTTACAATATCCCCTCGTGGACTGAGGGCGTAAGCGGCAACCTGGTTCCCAAGGAACAGAGGTAGCGAGTCACTTTGGGGGACTAGTCCCCCCCCCCCATACACTCTAGAGCTTGCTTTTATGCTCTTCCTCTTCCGGGAGCGATCTAGGTCGTGCGACCGATAGATCTTTTATCACACACTCGCCTGCACGAGGATAACCCTTCGAGGGTGCCACCCCTCATGGGAACAACCGCGATATTTTCTTATGATTTCAGCGCGGGCCGCCTGTTCAGGTCACCCCCCGCTGCAGGGGGAGGAGATGAAATACCTAGCTAAATTCCGTTCGGGAGGCATCTATGGCATCTAGAATCCTCCGGAGACGGAGCCCTTGCTCCCCGGACTTTCGTCCCCCGGAGGAGCCTCTCCCCCGGATCTTCGGAGGAGTCTCTCCCCCGAAACTTCGTCCTCCGGAGGTGGAGCCTCACTCCCTGGACCTTCGTCCCCCGGAGGAGTGGTCTCCGGAGGAGGAGCCTCTCCCCCGGATCTTCGTCCTCCGGAGGTGGAGCCTTGCTCCCCGGAACTTCGTCCTCCGGAGGTGGAGCCTTGCTCCCCGGAACTTCGTTCTCCGGAGGTGGAGCCTTGCTCCCCGAACTTTCGTCCTTCGGAGGAGCCTCTCCCCCGGATCTTCGTTCTCCGGAGGAGTCTCTCCCCCGGTTTTAACTTTGTCCTCCGGAGGTGGAGCCTTGCTCCCCGGAACTTCGTCCTCCGGAGGTGGAGCCTTGCTCCCCGAACTTTCGTCCTCCGGAGGAGCCTCTCCCCCGGATCTTCGTTCTCCGGAGGAGTCTCTCCCCCGGTTTTAACTTTGTCCTCCGGAGGTGGAGCCTTGCTCCCCGGAACTTTGTCCTCCGGAGGTGGAGCCTTGCTCCCCGGAACTTCGTTCTCCGGAGGAGGAATCTCCCCCGGAACTTCGTCCTCCGGGGGTGGAGCCTTGCTCCCCGGATCTTCGTCCCCCGGAAGAGTCGTCTCCGGAAGTGGAGCCTCGCTCCCCCGGAGTTATCCCCCGGATACTCTCCCCCGGTGATTTAGAAACAACGAAAAGTGCGATCTTTTTTATTCCATGGAAAAAATCCGGGAGACAGCCTCTCCCGGTAGGCTTACAGAGTACAACCGGGAGTTGAGTACTCCCGGAGGACTTACGGGGGACAACCTACATCTAACGTGAACTAGTACCCCCTAAGCCTGTTGTCAAGCTCGCGCCATGTCCCGGTACAAGCTCTGGATTCGTCGCCTCGCGGCGTTGAACATGTCCTCCGGCCAGCATTCATACCCTTCGGGAGGTTCGATGCGCAAGGGGATTGCCTCCCACACTCCCGGGGGAGGTTCTGGCAACTCCGCGCGGTGATTGTCAAAATTCGCCAAGTGCCAATCGGGCAACCACCGGAGCAAAGCTTGTCCCCCCCCGGGGGACACTGGGGGCGAGACTCCCGGAGACGGGAGTGAATTCCACGTCCTTCTCCGGGACTCCCGCCCCGGACACCTGACCATGACAAGACGCGACTTAGCAAAAATTTTCATTTCATTGATAAATGATTTACAAGTCCGGGGTTCCCCCTACGGAACTACCGGGAGCAAAAATCCTATGCACAAAAAAAAAATCCCCTAATCTACCCAGGGGGGACAAGAGGCTCATACTTGCCCGGCGTCGTCCCCCCCGGAGGAGGCATCGCCCGAAACTTCCCCTTCTGTTGCTTGGGGACGCCTCGCTCGCGGGGGCTCGATCACCCGATAGTAGAGAGCCCCCGCCAATCCCTCCAGCGCCGCTCGGCGGGGCTCATAGAACTCCCAGAAGCTCCGGGGGACGAGGTGCCCGATGGCTTGGGCCCTGACCCCCTGATACTCCACCAAAGAGGCCGCGAGCGCGGTGGTGGTGGTTGCAAGGGCTCGGGCTCGGGCATCCGCGGCCGCCGGGATCGCCGCGATATGCCGGGTGAGGAAACGGCGAGCCTCCGCCAACGAAGTCAGCGGGTTGCGGGGATTCTCCTCCTCCCGGAACTCGACCCCAAGCCCAATCAGCGTGGCCCGGAGTCTATTCCCCGCCGAGACGAGGGCTCGAGCTCCTGCGGACTCCACTTCTTGAAGTGCCCGGGAGTGAGCCCCCTCGGAGGACGCGAGTTGCTCCCGCACTCCCTCCAGCTCCCGGAGGGCGGTGTCCCGGGCGGCCTCCGCGGGGGCCAACTCCGCCCGGACGCGCTCCAACTCCTGGGTGGTCTCGTCCCTCTCCCGGACGAACCTCTCCCGGGCTTGGACGGCTGTGTCCCTCTCCCGAACGGCAGCGTCGCGCTCCGCTTCCGCGGAGGATAAGGCCGCCCTCATGTCCTCGCTCTCCCAGGCAAGGCGAGTCCGGACGGCGCGGGCTACAGCGGTGGTCTAAGAGAAGAAAAGGATTAGTAAATGCAAGCAATAAGGTGCGGAGTTAAAGGTCCTTACCTGTAGAGCCAAGGAGACGACCTCTCCGTAGCACTCGTCGATGCCGCCCTCCCGGACATGAGCCCGCACCTTGGGGGTGACGAGGCTCAAGGAGAGCTTGCGCGTCTCCTCTGAGGAGAAGAGACATGCCCCCCTCGCCGAGGAACGGGGGTCGCCTCCCATTGGCAGGCCCCCGTCACCGACCCCACTCCCGGAGCCTTGGGGAAGGTCTCCCGGGGGAGGGGCGGGGGACCTCCCGTCCCCGGCGCGAGGGGAGCGCTGTAGCGTCCGGTGGGCTCCCCCTCCTGAGCGTGGCGTAGCCGAAGGTCCACTCCCTGGAGGGACGTGATGGCTCGTTCCCCCGGGAGGCGGCGTCGGGAGAGATGCAACGTTGGGGGCGAAGAGCGCGTCCAGGCGCGCGAAGGCGCCATTACCCCGGAAGTACACCCCCGGGGGATCCTCCCGGAGAGCTTGCTCCGGGGAAGGAGTGGCGTCGTAGTCCCCGGAGGTGGACTCATCCTCCTCCATGACCACGTGGTCGAACACGCCTGATGCCCCCAGGGCATCAAGTTGCGCGACCAGCGTGGCCGTGTCCGTGGGGCTCTCTTCATGCCCCGGCTCCGGGGGCTGCGACCCCCGCTGGGGGGTGATTTGAGCCGGAGGAGTAGTCTCCCCCGGTCGCCGGGGGGCCATCGTACTTTGGACCGGAGATGGCCTCACCTCCCCCGGCGTTCGAGGCGTCCCCGAGGTCGCCTGGGCCGGGGAGAACCTCACCTGCCCCGGGGGTCTTGTCTTTCCCGGCGCATCGGGCGTCCCCGCCGGCCTCTGTGCCGGTGTTGGTGAAGGGGGGTGGGCTTGATTGGAGCCCTCTCCCGGTACCTGCGCGGTCTTAGCGCGTTTGGCCGCCGGGAGCGCCCCCGTCTCCCGCCGCCTGTGGGAGCCCGGGGTTGGAAGTGGAACCCTTTCCGGGAGGGTCATCCCGAAGGCCTCGGTGACGATGTTCCGGGGGGGACCCTCCCCGATGGCAGCGAGACACCGGGAGTGCTCGTCCTCGTAGTACCTCCCGAGGAGGTGCTCCGCCTTCTCCCGGGTGGACTTGTAGGACCTAACTACAAAAAGCAAAGTTTTAAAAACTAATCCCCGCGATGTGTGAACTCCCGGAGAGAAGAAACTTACGCCGCGCCACTGGGAATCTCGGGGGACGAAGCTCCGGGCCCAGTCCCGGACCCTTCCTGCTCCGGCTGAAGGGACTAAGCCGGAGGAGGAGCAGCTCCTCCGCTAAGTCTCGCATGCTCCTCCGGGAGCGAGCCTCCTTCATTTTGGCGACGGAGGTTAGCTCCTCCATCGTCAACACCGGAGGGCCGGGGGAACGACCTAATGTCGCCGGCCTCGCGGAGTAAATCATCTCCGGGTCGCCCACCCGGAGATAAAACCATCTCCGGCTCTATCCCTCCCAGTGCTCTTGGGAGGCGGCCACCGGGTACTCTTCCGCCCGGGAGGGGGCGAATTTCAGCATCACGGAGCCGCAAGTAGACTTGGGCCCGTGCTTCACCACCGGGGAGCTCTTCGCTTGCACCCGGTAGAAGTATTGGAAGAGGCGGAGGGTCCCCTCCACTCCGGCGGCTGTCTCGCTTAACCACAGAAACAACCCCATTCTCACGAGAACGTTGGGTGTTAGGTGGTTCAAGGCGATCCCGTGCTCCCGGAGGAAATCCCGGAGAAGCGGGTGGATCGGGAGCCGCAGGCCCGCCTGGATGAAGGCCATGAAGGCCACAATTTCTCCTTCCCGGGGTTTTGGGGTCGTCTCCCCCGCAGCCGGGACGCGAATGTCCCTCTCCGCAAAAATCCTCCGGGAGATGAGGGTATCCCGGTCCCCCGCCAAAAACTCGGTTGTCCCGAGATAATCGGAGGTTGCGTCCTCCGGGACACCCGAAGCCTTCCCACGTCCCTTTGACGCCATTTCGTCTCCTGCAGGGTTTTGTGAAACCGGGGGAGAAGTTAGTTCCGGAGAGCGACCGGGGAAGAGGTTACTCCCGAAGAATTTGGTGGATTATGAGGATTAAGGAGAAAGAAAGCGTGCCTCCCTTGAGGTGGGCCCCTCCTTATATAGGCAGCTGAGGTGCCCTCGATGGCTACCACGTGTCAGCTCAAGGGATCTACACCGTGAATACGAAAGGTCGCACAAACATCGAGGCAATATATGGCTAACTTAAATAGTGCTCCTCTCCCAGACGAGGGCGAGTTATGGATGTTATATTCGCTCCCCGGGAGAGAGCCACGCTTCTAAGGTAACAAATCGCACCCCCCGGCGACATCAAAGTGTCCCCGGGGGTGCGGGGGGCTTCTGTTGGGGGAAAATACTAGCCAACGCCAGAAACGTCACCATGGGAGTTCTTTCTCCGGGGTTGAGAGAAACTTCCCCCGGCGCACCTCCTCCGGGCTAGGGAGAGCTCCTCTCCCGGAGCCCCTTCTCCGGGCCGGGGAAGACGTCTCCCGGAGCCCTCCCCCGGGCTCGGGAGAGACGTCCCCCGGCGCACCTCCTCAGGGCTAGGGAGAGCTCCTCTCCCGGAGCCCGTTCTCCGGGCCGGGGAAGACGTCTCCCGGAGCCCTCCCCCGGGCTCGGGAGAGACGTCCCCCGGCGCACCTCCTCCGGGCTAGGGAGAGCTCCTCTCCCGGAGCCCCTTCTCCGGGCCGGGGAATACGTTTCCCGGAGCCCTCCCCCGGGCTCGGGAGAGACGTCCCCCGGCGCACCTCCTCCGGGCTAGGGAGAGCTCCTCTCCCGGAGCCCCTTCTCCGGGCCGGGGAATACGTCTCCCGGAGAAGGGGCTCCGGAGCCCTCCCCCGGGCTCGGGAGAGACTTCCCCCTGCGCACCTCCTCAGGGCTAGGGAGAGCTCCTCTCCCGGAGCCCTCCCCCGGGGTCGGGAGAGACTTCCCCCGGCGACCTTCTCCGGGATAGGGAGAGCCCCTCTCCCGGAGTCCCCTCTCCAGGCTCGGGAGAGTTTTCCCCCGGTGCTCCTCTGGTGGGCATCGATTTCAAGGGCCGCCACGTGCCAGAAATCGGTGCCCTGGACCTCGTCAGAAGACCGTTTTGCCCCCGATCCTACAGTGGCAGCAGGGGTAGTTCAGTAATTTGCGTCTTTTGGGGTCTATATATACCCTTGTAACCCTCTTTTGTAACCTAAGACATTCATTTGACTCTAATCATAAAAACCAATAGGCGTGCTCTGGAGACCTCTTTCCGAGAGAGATTCCCCTAGCCGACGCGTGTCGGGAGCACGTCGACAGGACTAGGGCCTCCACTGAGGTCTGAACCTGTATAAACCCTTGTGTCAATCTCTGTGATTGTTCAGCGCGTGATGACCCGTCGCACGGTCAGCACGCGTTGAGGAACACGTGTTGCGCACGTCATCAAATCTGCCGAGGTATTTTTTACCACGACAAAAGAAATTCAAATAATGCTCGAAACACCGGGCATATTCAAGATTCAGACGATCGTAGGATGTAGTCATGTAGATGCCACGAGAGGCTCATAGACTTGTTTGATAGTGCCGTTTAGATTCTTAAAATTGAATAGTTCTTTTTTTTCTGCAGTAATTTGAACTTTCTTAATTATACCATTAACATTCATTCATTACTTAAGTGGCGGAAAGAAATGATATGATAGGGACATAAGTGACAAATTAGAGATCCAAGTAGTACAATAGTAAATTCAGGGGCTCACATTGATTTATTACGTCATTTTCCAATCACTTGTCTAACCAATGGACACAATTAAACAATTCTAAAAACTTGATAGACTAAAATTTAAGTTTGAGGATCACAGTGATACAATCAAACAAATTTGAAGATATTTGATATAATTTATTCTTTATTAATATGGGAGTGGGCATGTGGTCGTAGCCTTTCTATACTTGCCTGAACTTGTTAACCCTGCCCAGGGGGTGAAAATGTGTATTATTCTAGTTCTCATGCAAATGTTATTCTTGAGAAAAGTTGTATAAGCTAAAGGGAAAAAAAAGTGTGTGAAACTCGCGGTTGCCTCATATATATTTTGGCTTGCTACGAAGAAACCAAATCAACTCACATATTTGCATTATCATATTGCTCTATCCAGTTATGTTTTCGTGTACTAGTATTAGTATAATATCTTCACCTCATCTTTGCAAAGAAGTTATTTTGAGTTTGAGATAGTGGAGGCAACCAAATGATTAATTTAGTTAAGCTTAATAGCATGGCATTCACAAGGTGCTTAGATCTGAGATATGCCAATCCAACGGTCTATATACTTCCAACAGTACTTGGCAAGATGTGTACACGGAGGAGACAATGAGTTCAAGCTCAGGCAAGCTAGATCACCTGAGCCGAAGCTGCTGGCTATAGTTGCCTCCCATTCGTGCCTGTCAGTTATTATCAATCTATTCGAACATAAAAGATTATTAAGAAGGATTCAAATGAATTCAAATTGAAAAATCAATTAAATATACTTTGAATTTCATCAAACTTTGTAAGAAGATAAAAAACATTAGTGCAAACATTTTTCATGAATATTTGAAGACAAAATTCTCAACCATTTTAAGAAAAGAGAGTTTGAAATTCAATTTGATTGAAATTCATCAAAAACATGGTTGCTTCTTTATAAAAGAAGAAACACGAGCGAATCTGCTCCAAACATTTCAACAAATATTCTGGAGATAGATAAACATATATGGAATATGTTTTCTTTTTAAAGTGAAGCCAAAATCTGAGACGAAAAGAAGATATGAAGAAGACAAATATTGGCAAAACTAAAAATTTCAAGTTTCAGGTTTTGAGAATCTGTTTACACATAAAAAGAAGCTTGAAAAACAATCCAAATGATTTTAAAAAATTTTGAAATAAATTTTCAGCAAAGATCAACCATTGGAGATACAAAAGTCACAAAAAGTCATCCAAATTTCATGTAGAAAGTATCTTCATATTATCAACCTATTATGAGATACAACAATCCCAAACCAACCCAAAATCACAAAAAATCTGAAATTTTAGATTTTAGTTTTCCTTTGAAGAAAAATCAAATCTTACTCAAATCAAATCCAAATACCATAAAAATTTGCAAAAATGGTGTTGAATGCCTGAAAATATTTTGCAGAAAGAATCATTTGAAAAGGATTTTTCAATCAAAAGTTATAATGAAATGAAATTTATGTTAAATAAGAAAGTTGATTTCAGCAAATTTTTGCAAACTGAGTTTAAATTTGTTTTTTATGGAATTTTTTACATGAAAAAGTTTACATGAGTTAGACATATGATTTTGAGCCAAGACATATGAATAAATGCAACTCAAATAGTTAAAATCATATTTTGCAAGTGTAGGTCGTTCCGGGTCAAAATAAGTTTTTTTTTGTTGAAAATCAAAAGCAGATATGTTTCAAATGGGGTTTCTTTTGAAAATGATTTGAACTAGAAAAATCTTTAGGGTGATGAGATCTAAACGTCTTGTAAAGGGTGTTTTTGTCTCAATTCTGATAAAAATCTTTTAAAGACAATTTCCTTTATCCGGAAGGCTACAAAAACCTTTTAAATACATCTCAAAGACAATAATGCTAAAACTTTTTGACCTTTCGATTTTTTTTTTGACTTTTTCACGAAAAGAGACTCATTTCAAAAAGTTATACTTGCAATTTTGAAAATGTCACATATGGGAGTGCAATAATTAATAGAAGCACTTCATATCACTTTCCTAAAATATGGTACCCCATAAATTTCAAATTTGCTCATTTTACTTTGTTTACCAAGAGAACTAAAATGATATAAAATCATTTTTCAATGAAAATAAAGAATGAGTAATGAAATGCAACTTTAAAAACATCCAAAGAATCTAGACTTTTTGGTAACTATACCATACAAGGTCCGACACGCTCAAAAAGGGTGCTTTGAGTAATAAACGCTAGTAAACAACTATTTATTGAGCACTTGAGGGTTGAATTCACGAGGAACAATGATCTGATTGAGATATAGACCAAATTCGGCTATATTCGATCAGATGTGAAATACGGGATTTTACTCGGAAATACCGAAACCCGGTGCTCGAACACAGAGATAAAAAGGAACAAAGCCTTCTATTATAAAGAACTTGTACAAGTTGAATGTTGATCGCACTCGATCTATGTCGATCTATGTCTATAAGTTCTATATCTGATTTAATGATTTATGAAGTAGATCTAAGTTGGATAATCTATCTATCCTATTACAAGGTATTTATAGTCCGATTGCTTGAAAACGTATCAGACTCAACAACCGACTATACCTAGTTGTATATGACTCGGCTATGTATTGTATCAGTTTTGATAATAGACCAAATAGAGTCAGTTACTCGCTAGCCGATCCATATTCAAACAAGCCTAATTCGGACAAGTGATTACTTTACTTTTGACCCGAGATCCTCCCAGATCATGACTCCCCTGTTGAAAAGGAGCCAACTCCCGTTGGTGACCAACTTGATCAAAACTGGAGATGTGGAAATTGAGACTGACCATTCTCGTGGGTATACCAGTTGGCTACTCGTGCACGTTGATCTTTCTGTCCTACTCGAAAAGACTCTCGTGTGCCACTATGAGTAGTTGTCATCTTTTTTTTTCAAAATCACATCTTCAAGTAGAGGTGCCTCTCGTTGATAGACCAAGTCTTCAATAGATGGGACGGTGATATTTGACTCATCATCCTGCAGCATTGAAGGCTCGAAGAGTTTAAGGTGCTCAATATTGACAATCGAGTAAATATCCATGTATGGAGGTAACTCAAGCTGACAAGCATTAGTACCAATTTTTCGCAAAACCCGAAAAAGACCATAACGAATTGGTTTAAGCTATTTACCTTCACCTTTAAGCCTTTTCGTGCTCAGATGTTGCCATACCAGATCACTTTCTTGGAATTGAGCTTCAACTCGGTGTCGATCTTGTCGTGTCTTGTACTTGATCAGAGCTTTAAGCAAGTTATGTTTAACTTCACCATGTAATCGTCGAATACCTTCTAAGAGCCACTGTGCTCGATCCTGATCAGATTTCTCCTTGTTGTTTCGTGCTGAGGTAGGGATCACAAACTCCATGTCAAATGGACTTTGTGGCAAGAATCCCAAATAGACCTCAAAAGGAGACTTTCCAGTCGAGCCATGCATTGCTCAATGAAAAGCAAACTACACGTACGGTATACTTTCATCCCAAGTCTTCGGATGTTTAGAGTTATAACCCCTCAAGAGATGAACGACTATTCAGTTTACCACCTTAGTTGACTATCAGTTTAAGGATGAAATGTAGTACTCCTCTTTAGCGTTGTATCCATTATCGTCCAAAGCGATCACCAAAAGTGACTGAGGAACCGAGTATCACGATCAAACACAATATAATTTGGCAGTCCGAAATGTGTCCCAACGTACTGAAAGAATACCCAAGCTGCTTCTTTTCCCATAATAGTCTTCTTACAAGGTATGAGAACTATCATCTTGGAGAACCGATCAACGACCACAAAGAGATAGTCGTTGCCACGTCAGATCTTAGGCAATCCTCCCAAGAAATCCATGGATATACTTTCCCATGGTCATGACAAAACTGGCAAAGGAGTGTACAAACCCAATTTTTGGTTTGCCGGTTTGGAGATGCTGCAAATACCACAACCTCGAACAAAACTTGTCACATCCTGCAGCATCCGTGGCTAGAACACATGTCAATGAGGATTTTGCAAAGTCTTCGTTACCCCAAAGTGACCAGTAACTTTCGATGTATGCGCTTCCCATAGCCACTGTACTCGAGATGCTCCACGAGGTATACAAAGCAAATTTCCTTTGTATAAGAGTCCTCCCTGTAACTCGAACTCAGATGGCCATCCTGTTTCAAGCTCAACCAATGTTGATCGAAAATCAGGATCCTCTATGTACATCATTACATAGTCCTCGTGGCATGAAGGCTCGATCTGCATGAACCCCGATAAACAGATGGTAGTAACTAGTGGTCGTGACAACATGTCAGCTAGTTTGTTGTGCACTCCCTTCTTGTACTTAATCACTAGGTTGAATTGCTACAGATACGACATTCACTTCATGTGTCGAGTTTTCTGTAGCTTGGATTAAGTTTGCAAATATTGCAATGGCTGGTGGTCGGTGTGTACCACAGTCTCTTTACCTAAAAGATAACATCGCCAATGTTTTACAGCCTGATGCAGTGCACATAGCTCCTTGTCGTAGGTCAGATAGTTCTTTTGAACTCCTTGAAATAACTCAAGAGTGATATGCTACTGGTCGACCTTCTTACATGAGCACTGCGCCCATTGCATAACCTAAGACATCGATTTCTAGCTCGAATGGCTTTTGTAGATTCGGTAAAGCTAGGAAAGGAGCTTCACTGATCTTCTTCTTTAGCAAAAGGAAGGTATCCTCATGCTTTCCACTCCACTCGAACTTCTGGTCGATCCTGGTTAGTGCATGTAACAGAGAAGCCACTATTGAGTAGTGTTGTATGAACTTCTAAAGTTATTGGCATGCTCCCACAAAACTACGCACTTCTGTTATTGTTCGCGGTCGAGGCCACTCATGGATCACTTTTACCTTGTCGGCGTTGATTTGCAATGTACCCTTACTGACCATGAATCCCAGGTAAAGTAGAATTTGCTAGCCGAACTCGCAATTTTTACGATTGAGGCAAAGTTGATGTTGTCACAGTTGCTTGAACACCTTTTCCACATGAACTAGGTGCTCGTCGCACGAACGACTATAGACCAGTATGTCGTCGAGGTAAATGATCACAAAGTCATTGATGAATGGTCGTAGCACATCATTCATAAGTCTCATGAACGTAGTCGGGGCATTGTAGAGTCCAAACGGCATGACTAACCACTCGAACAGACCTTGTCACGTTTTGAACGCGGTTTTCCAAGTATCCTCCTATCGGATGCTGACTTGATGATACCTTGATTTTAGATCCAATTTCGAGAAGATAGCAACATGCTTTAGTTGGTCTAACACGTCGTCGATACGAGGAAGAGGGTACCGATTCTTAATGGTGATCTTGTTCAGTGCTCGATAGTCGATGCACATCCACCAAGTTCCATCTTTCTTTAGTACCAACACCATAGGAGATTCACAAGGCAAATTACTTGGTTGAATTACACCATCATTCAACAATTCACCAAGTTGTCTTTTGATCTCTTCATTCTCCAATATTGAGTTGCGATACATACTCAGATTGGGAAGTGTCACATCCAACACAAGCTGAATATCATGTTCAACGGGTCGCTTTGGTGGACAATGTAGGATCAAGGATACCGACTAGAGGGGGGTGAATAGGAGGTTTTAAAACTTTTAAATAAAAACAAAAGATCAAATAACAATTAAAACAACAAAGAGGAGAAGACAAACACAATCGATTTTTACTGAGGTATCGGAGACTCGCCCAGTCTCCACTAACCCTCGTTGAAGCACTCAAGTCAATTGAGTTTTGCCTCAATACCCACGAAGGATATTATCCACTAAAGATTGCTCCTTATCCACTCCGGAAAGGCAAGCACTGATGCCTTGTACAACTTTGCCGAGCCTCTCCAACAATCTCCGAACTAGAGAGGTCAACGGCCACTCCAACAAACCGTCTAGGTGAGGGCACTCACCAAGAGTAATAGGCAGCAAGGTCTTCTCTAGACCTCCAAACACGCACCGAGAAATTACGAGTATGCAAATGCAATGAACTGGAACCCTCGGTGTATCAGAAAACACTCGACTTGATCAACAGATCAAGATTTTGTGTAGAAAACTAAAGCTCAAGAGTGTATAAAAAGGCAAGGCTGCTTGTTATATAAAACACATGCCCAAAGCCCGTATTTATAGCCTCAAGGATCAAAAGAACCGTTGCAGCTAGGGTTGAAAATCAGCAACTCAAACTGACAGTTAGTTACATACACAATGGCCCACAAAATTTACGGATAAAAAATAGCTAGCCGTTTGTGGTCGTATAAGGAAACTTGAAACCCCAAACTGACAGTCAGTTCGACCAAAACATCGACCAGTTTAGAAAAAAACTCAGATAAAAAAGCTGTGGTCGAAACCCCAACTGACAGTCAGCATGGGCATACTGACAGTCAGTTTAGTACAAAAATTTTAGGCCTGAAAAATACACTCTCTGAACAATTGTCAGTTAACACAAACTGACATTCAAACTGACAGTCAGTTATGCAAACTGACAGTCAACATGAACAAAAATAGTCATAACTTTAAATCCAGAAGTCCAAATTGAGAGTTTAATAGCTCGTTTGAAATATAATTTTAAGGGCTCCATTTTTGTCATCAGAACCAAAAGCCAGATCTGCCTAGATCTTTCTAGATATTTGAAAAACTCTTATGTTGTCAAAAACTCAACTGAAAATCCAAATATTTCAAAACCAAAAACAAATCAAATCCAACCAAACAGAATGCAATGCAATGTCCTAAGTTTCTTGGTTCAATATGGAAATGTAGAGAGGACTTTGCAACCCCTCTTTATAGTATGGTTTAAAGCTAAGCAACAAAGTCCTTAACCGATCATCTTCCAAACATCAAGATGAGTAAAAATAAAAACTCTTATTACCTCAGGTCCTTTGCGTTTCTCGATTCTCGACCATGTTGTTTGGGACTTGTGCTTTTTACGTCGGGTTCATCTTGATCATCTTGCATTTCTTCCCGAACAAGCTCTGTATGAAAAATCTCAGAAGCACAGTTAATCTGAAACCCTTTGTTTTCATTAATCATCAAAATTAGGGTTAGGCATAAAGGCCTAGATGCAACAATCTCCCACTTTTTGATGATTGATGACAACAAGTGTTTAATAAAGGATAATAAATGAAATAACTCCTAACTCCCCCTGAGTATATGCATCTCATCATATCAAAAATGTATCAGAGCAAAAATCAGCACATATACATCAAAGCATCAGAAGAAACACATATACACATCATCATATCACAACATGTAAGAAACTCAACTCATCCATATCATCCATATATCATACAGAATCAAGCATCAGAGCTTCACAATCCCAAAACATCATATCCATATCCAGAATCACAGAAATATATAATAAACCAATATCCAGACATAGACATTCAACCAAAATCAATAAAATATATCCAAAATCATAACACAAATATATATAGAATACTTCTCCCCCTTTGGCATCAAGCACAAAAAGGGAGCCAATACAAGAAAAGGAGCCTAATGCTCATCATCTGAAGATACTCCTAAAACGGTTGTATCTCCGGAGCCTCCAGGAGATCCAGTTGGGTCAACGGCAGGAGACAACGGAGGAGTAGCAGTCGGAGAGAGAGCTGCTGGAGCCGGAGCTGGTCCCACAGGAACTGAAGCAGCAGGGCCTGAAGCTGAGCTCGGTGAAGAGGACGCAGGGCGGGCCCTCTTGCGAGGGTCCGTAGAAGTCAAGGCAGGCAGGCGGGGCAGAATCTCCTCCTGTTGAGCAAGCATGCAAAGCAGCATCTGATGGTGCTCTGCCTGGGTGCTGAGGATTTGCTGCTGCACCTGGATCACCTGATCGAGTCGAGAAGCTGAAGCGGAGGAAGATCCAGTGTCAGTCTCTGCAGCCGGTGGTGGATAAGACTCCTGAACTGGAGTCTCGTCCTCTGATTCCCCCACCGCATTTGATGAGTCAGGGTTCGCAGCAACCGCAAGCCGGGCACCAAGACGGCGATCGGTCTGGTCCAGAGGGTAAAAGAGAAGGGGATGATGGGGTCGCGGGAGATCAGTGTCCACAGCCCGAATATGCAGAAGCACCGCCATGATATACGGAGCGTATATCAACTGACGGCGCAGAGAGAGAAGGACGTGCTGAATCTCACTAATGATGAGATTAGCAACGTCGAAAGGCTGCTCCTGGAAGATGGAGATCAACACATGGAGAGCGAGATAAGTGACTCTAGCCCTATCGCCGGACATAGGGACTAGAGTGAGGCAAAGAATCTGCAGAGCCAAGTCAACATCGCGGCGCACGACCGGCGATGTGATGGAGCTGGAAGGGGCCGGAATAGAGCATGGCCACCTCCCGATGCTCGAGGTCTGGAAGGGTGTGAAGTTGGCGCCCAGATGCGGGACAAACCAGTCCAAGCGCAGACTCAATCTGCTCCTTCGTGACGGTGTGAACCTGGAGGCCCGTCATGAAGGTCATGAACTCACGCTGGGGAGAAATGAAGACGGTGGAGTAGAACTAACGGATGGGCCTGTCAGCCCAGTGGAGAGAAGAATCTGCGACAAGGTCGCGAATCCCAACAGAGGCGAAGGAGTCTGCCAGGGAGAATATCGATGCCTGTGCGAGATGCAATCGTCTGCCAGGACAGAGAGCGGTGAGCAAAAATGGGGACACGGCTGTAGACACTGGTGAACAGGTCTAGATGGAGGTTTGTGTAAAAGGTAAGGATGTCGCACGCGTCGCGACCAGTGGGACGCGGCGAGAGATATGGGTTTGCGGTGCGAAGGGAGCGAAGGCGGCTCGCGTGCCACCAGGAATAATCCACGGGCACGCGCTCAGGCAGAGGCGAAGGACGGGACTCGGTCGGCTGACCCGATGAACGCTGGCTATTAGCCGCGTTCTTCCGTCGGGCAACACGATGAGAAGATCCCGGCTGGTCAGACATGATGAAAAGAGATTGAAAAACAGAGGAGGGAACAGAGGACCTGAACAGAATAGCCGAACGGAGCAGAGGAGGTCGACGACGACGAATCGGCCACAACGACCAGATCGGCTGAAAAGAATAGACACAGCACTACGAGGAGGGACACAATGGTGGCCCACGACGAGGTGGTGCGGAGTCGGTGAGGAAAACCGACGAACAGAGGAGCTACGGCCGACGAGGTCGAGACGGGCGAGGACGTTGTGGTGGCAGCGAGGAGATGGCGCCGGCGGTGAGGAGAACACCGGTGGGCACAAGGGAGTGGCGGCACGGCACGGCGAGGTGGCGGCGCAAATTGCGACGGCGAGGAGGTGCAAAAGAAAGCAACGGCGGCGAAGAGGAGGCGAGGAGACGCAAAACAGAACGGGGCTTTTAGGGTTCGGGACCCCGCAACTGACAGTCAGTTTGATATACTGACAGTCAGCTCCAAACCAAGAAACATGGAACTGACAATCAGTGTACCACATTGACAGTCAGTTCACAGAACTGAGTTTTGAAACTGACAGTCAGTTTATGAAACTGACAATCAGTTTGAGTCTTGAAAACGACTAGAAGCTACGACCAAAAATCAATTGTACATAACTGACAGTCAGTTTGTGAAACTGACTGTCAGCATGGTCAATGACTTCGACCAGAGACTAAGAACAGGCTCCTAAGCACTAAACTGGCTGTCAGTTATATGAATTGACTGTCAGTTTGGTCAATTTCGACTAGAAACAGATTAAAACCAGAGAGGAAATAAAATACTATATTTTAATATAGTTTAAATACATTTAGCATATCAACTAGCATTTGATATATCAATAATGTTCAGTTCACCTCTTAGAAAGCAAAATCTAGATTCTTCTAAGGGTTTGGTGAAAATATCTACTAGTTGCATATCTGTTCTGACATAATTCACATTAATGTCTCCTTTTGCCACATGATCTCTAATAAAATGGTGCCGTATTTTAATATGCTTAGTTCTAGAATGCTAAACAGGATTATTTGCAATTTTTATGGCACTTTCATTATCACACAAGAGTGGCACTTTATCAAATATAATTCCATAATCCAAAAATGTCTGCTTCATCCATAATAATTGAGCACAACAATTGTCTACAGACACATATTTAGCTTCAGCTGTGGAGAGAGCTACAGAATTTTGTTTCCTAGATGACCATGATACTAATGATCTCCCCAACAGCTGACAGCTACCAAATATACTTTTTCTATCAATCTTGCATCCAGCATAATCAGAATCCGAATATCCCATTAATTCAAAATTTGCATCTTTCGGATACCAAAGACCTAAACTGGGATAGCATTTTAAATATCTAAGGATTCTTTTAAGAGCAATTAAATGGCATTCCTTAGAATCTGATTGAAATCTAGCACATAAGCACACACTAAACATGATATCAGGTCTAGATGCAGTAAGATACAATAGACTACCAATCATAGACCTATAGAGTTTAGAACCGACTGATTTTCCGCTTTTGTCCATATCCAGATATCCATTTGTCGCCATGGGGGTTTTGATTGCCTTAGCGTCTTCCATCCCAAAGCGCTTGAACAGGTCCTTCACATACTTCATTTGACTCACGAACATACCGTTCTTGAGTTGCTTAATTTGAAGTCCAAGGAAGAAGCTCAACTCACCGATTATGGACATCTCGAATTCCCTAGACATCATCTCTCCAAACTCATGACAGAAATATTCATTAGTAGATCCAAAGATAATATCATCAACATATATCTGACAAATGAACAAATCTTTTTCAATTTTCTTAGTAAACAGAGTTGTATCAACCTTCCCAATTTTAAAACTTTTTGATAAAAGAAAGTCTCTAAGTCGCTCGTACCAAGCTCGAGGAGCTTGTTTGAGACCATAGAGAGCTTTAGACAATTTAAATACATGGTTTGGAAATTTAGAATCTTCAAATCCATGAGGTTGTTCAACAAATACTAGTTCAGATATCTCACAATTTAAGAAAGCACTTTTAACACCCATTTAAAATACTTTGATATTGAAACATGATGCATAAGCAAGAAGAATACGAATAACTTCAAGTTTTGCTACAGGTGCAAAAGTTTCGCCAAAGTCTAAACCTTCGACTTGAGTGAAACCTTGAGCAACAAGACGACCTTTGTTTCTAATTACTACTCCATTTTCATCTTGCTTATTTCTGAAAACCCATTTTGTTCCAATTACATTATGATCCTTGGGTCTTTCTACTAAAGTCCATACTTCATTTCTAGAAAAGTTATTAAGTTCCTCATGCATGGCATTAACCCAATCAGGATCATTTAAAGCTTCATAAACATGTTTAGGTTCTAAAGAAGATACAAATGAATGATGTTCACAAAATGCAACAAGACGAGAGCGAGTTTGAACACCCTTACTGACGTCACCCAATATTTGATCTAGAGGGTGATCCTTGGTGAGGGTTTGAAGTTGCCTTGGTGCTTCTTCTTGTGCTGCTTCTTCTTGATCTTGTTCTGGTGGATCAATGTGAGGTGGTGGTACATGTGGATCATCAACCTCAATGTTCTCATCAGCTTATTGATCATCTTCTCTTGGCTTGATGTCTCCAATTGTGATGTTCTTCACAACTTCTTGAACATCTTCACCTGAAACTTCATAAGAGATGTTGGGGGAAATCTCCACGAGATCAAGTCCAGGTAAGAGGCTATTCAATTTGCCCGGGGACAAGGCCCCCCGGTGGTTTGCCTCGGACGCCGCCATTTGCCCGGGGACAAGGCACCCCGGTGGCTTGTCCCGAGCACTGCCATTTGCCCGGGGGCAAGACCCCCCGATGGCTTGTCCCGGGCTGTTCAATTTTCCCGGGGACAAGGCCCCCCGGTGGCTTGCCTCAGACGCCGCCATTTGCCTGGGGACAAGGCACCCCGGTGGCTTGTCCCGGTCGCCACCTTTTTCCCGGGGACAAGGCCCCCCGGTGGCTTGTCCCGAGCGCTGCCATTTGCCCGGGGGCAAGACCCCGCGGTGGCTTGTCCTGGGCACCGCCATTTGCCTCGGGACAAGACCCCGCGGTGGCTTGTCCCGGGCGCCGCCATTTTCCCGGGGACAAGGGACCCAGGTGGCTTACCCCGGGCGCCGCCATTTGCCCGGGGACAAGGCCCCCCGGTGGCTTGTCCCGGGCGCCGTCTTCCGAAGACAGGAGTCTCCGGTCCTGAGTCACGTGAGGGTCACGCGAGAAGCGGCTCGGGAACCGGCGAACACGTGTCAAGCATCCAAGGTTCCTTACCGGGAGAAGGACGTCGCTGCCCCCCGATCCAACGGTGGAAGGCGGGATAGTTTAGTCTTTTTGCGTCTTTTGGGGCTATATAAGCCCTTGTAACACCTCATGTAAGGAGGACGAATTCATTTTCACTTGGAATAGACAACCTAACAGGTGTGCTCCGGAGCATCTCTCCCCCGAGAGAGCTCCCCTAGCCAACTTCGGTTGGGAGCACGCCGACAGGACTAGAACCTCCACTAAGGCCCGAACCTGTATAAACCTTCGTGTCACTTGCTGCGTTTTTCCGACGGGAGACGACCGGTCACGCGGTCAGCTCGCGTCGCCTTTTCTTCACTCGGCTCTTCCACAAAACCTGCCGGGGTATTCGCAATACCACGACAGTTGGCGCCGATCGTGGGGACTCGTGACGAGACGCCATGGCTCCCCCAAGAACGAGGGCTCGCGCCCTTCCCGGTGACGCCGGCCCCGGTGACCCGGCGCCGCCTGTCCGGGACACGACCGTCCCGGCACTTCCGCCCTGGAGGCGGCCACACCCTGGTACTGCCTCCCACTTTCACTATTAATTTCGGCGGTTTGACCTCCGGGTCAGTCCCGGTGACCGCGGTTGCCTCGGCCGGGACCAGTCTCCCCCCGACAGCTTCCCCGGCTCCCCGGAACACCTTGCTTGAGGCCTTAGTAGAGGGCCAGCTCCGCACCCAGCGCTCTATGGACGAGCTGCTCCGTGTCTTGGCGTGGCCACCGGCCCCCACTTACCCACAGTACCCATTCCTGGGGGCTATGCCCCCGTTTATGGGTCACCCGGTGGCCCCTCTGGCCCTCGGAGGCCCAGCCGCTCCGTACGACCCCACCGAATGATATCCTCCCCCGGCGGGCCATCCGTCCAGAGCCTTCCCGGCGCTGGGAGTCTTCCCGATGCCGGGGGGTTACCTCATGCCCAGGGCCTTCGCAGTACCGGGGGGACACCCTGCTCCGGGCCTCTTCCCGGGGCCAGGGGCCCACCATATGCTGGGGGTTTTCCCTGCGCCGGGAGCCGGTCCCACCCCCCAGGTCGCGTTTACCGCACCGAAGACGGTTGACAAAGTAGCTCCCGCGTCGCAGTGGGCCTCCCCCTGCAACGGCGCCCCGGTTCCGGATGTCGCCACGGGGGTTCCCCCCTCTTCGGTTCTGGATGATAGAGGGGTTCCCCCTTTACGGTTCCAGACGTCGCCACAGGGGTTTCCCCCTCACCGGCCCCGGTAGCGCCCGGGCTGATTGCTGCAGCGCATGAGCTCCCTCCTCCCTCGGGGCCGCCCCCAAGGGCTCCCCCGGCGGACCAAGTCCGCTTCACCCTGGAAGAGGTTGAGCAAATGCGCACCGCCAAGTCTGGGGAAGAGTTTCCCCCGGGGTGCGGACGCGGGGAGCCTCGCTCCGGCTCTGGCTGGGGGAAGAGACCTGCCGAAGAACCAACCTCTCCGAGGGAGCGCCCGGACATCTTGGAGGTCAGCTCCACCAACCCGGAAGAAAAGCGCCGTTACCGCCATGCCGGTGGACCTCTTTGGCCTCTTCCCGACTCTGACAACTAGCGCGCATCCCTTGCAAAGGGGACAGCGACCAGGACTCCCCCCGAGAGGTGGAAGGGGCTAACCAGCCGCTATGCCGAAGACTCCGGTGCATTCGATGGCCGCGGCCTTACCGCCGGCCGCACCGCCGGCCGCACATCGAACACTACAACAGTGAGGCCACCCTTATGAATTTGTGCAGGTGTATTCCACAGCCATCTCGGCGGCTGGGGGGATGAGATGGTACAGTACAACGTCTTCCCCCTCTACCTGACTGGGATCGCCCGCTCGTGGTTCTACAACTTGAAGGCCAGCTCCATCAAGTCCTTCACGCAGCTCAAACATGAGTTCTGCGCGAACTTCCAGGGGAACTATGTGCGTCCCCTGGATTCCTCGCAGCTGTATACAGTCCGGTAGAGGACGGGGGAGACCATCCGCAGCTTCTTCAAGCGCTTTGCTCAGGTCAAGAGCAAAGTGGATCACGTCCCTGACTCCACTGTCATCGAGGCGTGTAAGAGTGGGATCCTCCTAGGGGAACTCCACCGTAGAATCTCCCGAAGCTGCCCCTCATCCGCCGTTACGCTCGGGAGGAGGAGGATGACCTCTGAAAGAAGAACCAGGGGGCTCCCGCCCCTGTCGACCGGGGCGCCAGGGACCCCCTCAAATGCCCTAAGCACGTGGGCCGTAGTGAGCCACGGCCTCGGGACACCTTTGTCATCGAGGCCGGAGGCGGCTCGCGCGACGTCTCCAAGGGCAACCGCCCCTTCCCCAAGCCGAAAGGCCGTGGGGGAGGACAGTCGTCCCGCGGTCAGGAAGGCCCCGCGGCGGGAGGCAGGGAAGGTCTGTGGTGTACCTTCCACACGTCTAATACCCATGCCACCCGGGAATGCCATCAACTACTACAACAATTCGCCGCATTCCTCGACCAACATGGGCAGGGGGTGGGGGACTCCGGCCTCCTTGCCCCAGCCGGCCTTACTAGCCCTTCTTGCTCCCGTGGGGGGACAGCAAGGACAGACGCTGGAGGGGGAGCCATCAGAGACTCTCCGCTTCCAAACCTCCCAGAGGCATGTCAACGTCATCACCAGAGGATCCGCCTCCGGGCGGGACTCTAAGCGCCAACGCGAGGAATACGCGCGTGAAGTAAAGGTGGTGGGGGTTTTGCATACGTCTCAGCCGCCCAAGTGGTCGGACGTCCCCCTCACCTTCACGGCGGAAGACGCGCGTGGGGTTCGCTTCCCCCATGATGACGCGCTCATCGTCTCCGCCACCATCTACAACTGCCACTTGGCCCACATCCTCGTGGATGGAGGGAGCTCCGTCGACGTCCTCTACCTAAAAGCATTTAGGGAGATGCAGGTGGACTAGAAACTCTTGCAACCTACAGCAGGACCCTTGCAAGGCTTCGTCCCGGGGAAGACGATCTACCTCATGGGGAAGGTGGACCTCCCCATGACCTTCAGCACCCCGGACAACTACCGGACTGAGATGGTCCGATTTGATGTGGTAGACCTCCCCTCTTCCTACAACGCGATTATGGGGAGGACCACAATCATTGCTTGGGGGCCGCGATCCACCAGAACTACCTCTGTGTGAAGATCCCCGGGCCTCGCGGCGTGATCACCGCTTGGGGAGACCAAGACGTGGCCAGCACTTTATACAAGCGCGCCGCCGCAACGATCGGGAGCATCAACATCATCAAAATCCCAGGGGGGAAGCCACTCCCCCGGAATCAGACGCCACCGTGATACCCTCCGGGGGGCCCCTTCCCAAGCCACGCCCAGAAGGAGACCTCCGGAAGATCCCACTGTCCCCAGACGACGGCGACAAAACCGTTAAGATTGGGGCGGACCTCCATGAGGAGCACGCGGAGCAACTCGCGGCTTTCCTGCGTGAAAACTCCGATGTTTTCGCCTGGAAGCCCTCTAACATGCGAGGCGTCGCCCAGGACGTCATCGAGCACAAGCTCGCGGTGACCCCCGGCCACCCCCCCGATCAAGCAGAAGCTAAGGAAACTCTACCTTGAATGCCAAGAGGCGATCAAGGTCGAGATTGCCCGGCTCTGAGAGGCGGGGTTCATTCGGGAGGTCTTGCACCCCGGAGTGGCTCGCGAACCCCGTCCTCGTGAAGAAGTCGAATGGCAAGTGGCGAATGTGCGTGGACTTCACCGATCTCAACCGTGCTTGCCCCAAAGACAACTTCCCACTCTCGCGAATTGACCAGTTGGTCGACTCAACCACGGGGTGCGAGTTGATGAGCTTCCTGGACACATACTCGGGCTATCACCAAGTCCGGATGGCGGAAGGGGACGAGGAAAAGACGAGTTTCATAACTCCCCTCGGAACCTTCTGCTGCGTCCACATGCCCTTCGAGCTAAAGAATGCTGGAGCAACCTTCCAGCGACTCATGACGCTTGTCTTCAAGGACCAGATCAGTCACAACGTCGAAGTCTACGTCGACGACGCGGTCGTCAAAAGTCCCTGCGCGACTGCTCACGTCGACGATTTAGCGGTGACCTTCCGCAACCTCCGTGCATACGAGTTGAAGCTTAACCCGAAAAAATGCGCCTTCGGCGTGCGCAGGGGGAAGCTCCTGGGCTTCCTTGTGTCTCAGCGGGGCATAGAGGCCAACCCCAAAAAGATCCGGGCATTCCTGGACATGCCCCCGCCGCGCTCGGTCAAGGACGTTCAACGACTCACCGGCCGCTTAGCCGCGCTGGGTCGTTTTGTCTCGCGGTCGGGGGAACACGGCCTCCAATTCTTCAAAACCCTCCGAGGGATTGAAGGGTTCCGGTGGACCCCCGAAGCCCAGGAGGCCTTCGACGATTTGAAGAAATACCTCACGAGCCCCCCAATGCTCGTGAGCCCATCTCCGGAAGAGCCCTTGCTCCTTTACCTCGCCGCGACCCCGATCGCCGTGAGCGCGGTATTAGTAAAGGAGCAAGACGGGCAATAGCGTCCCGTGTACTACGTGAGCGAAGCCCTCCAAGAGGCCAAAACTTGGTATACGGAGATGGAGAAGATCTGCTACGCCCTCCTGATGGCGTCTCGGAAGCTTCGTCATTACTTCCTGGGGCACCCCATTACTGTCCCATCATCGCTCCCCTTGGGGGAGGTGTTCCGAAACAAAGAAGCCACAGGCCGGATAGGGAAGTGGGGGGCCGAGCTTGCCCCCTTTTCCCTTTCCCTCACGGGGCGCTTCGCCATCAAGTCGCAAGTCCTCGCCGACTTCGTAGCGGAGTGGACTCCTGATTCAGGGGCCGGGGACGAAGACCTCTTTGCACTACCCCGATGCAGCGACCATTGGACACTCATGTTTGATGGTTCCTTGTGTCTTGCCGGGGCCGGTGCGGGAGTAGTCCATCGGAGCCCCGAGGGGAAGGAACTGGAGTACGCGGCACGGCTCGAGTTCCCTGCCACAAACAACGTCACCGAATACGAGGCTTTGCTCATCGGGTTGCACCTTGCGCGCTCCCTAGGGATTCGATGCCTCCTAGTGAAAGGAGACTCCCAGCTCGTAGTTTGCCAAATGGACAAGTCTTACTTGTGCCATGACGCGAATTTGAGCCTTTACTTGCAGGAAGTGCGCAAGATGGAGAAGCACTTCGATGGCCTTCAGGCCCGACACATCCCACAAAGGGACAACGACTGGGCCGACGCCCTAGCCCGGGCAGCCAGCGCCAGGGAACCGCTCCCCAAGGGGGCCTTCTTGGAGATCATTGCGAAGCCCTCGGTGACCTCCCCGGACGCGGGTGACGAGCCCTGCGTCCCGGAAGTCGCCGAAATCACCTGGACTTCGTCTTGGATGGACCCCCTCGTCTCCTTCATCAAGGGGGAGGGGGACCCTCCCAATGAGATCGAAGCCAAGCGCCTCCAGGTTGGAGGGGAAGCTCTACAAGCGGGGGGCTCCCGCCTTGCTCTGTTGCCTTCCAAGGCCGGAAGGGCTCCGGCTTCTCGAGGATATTCACGCGGGAAGCTACGGGTCTCATCTGGCCCTTCGCCATCGCGGCCAAGGCCCTTCGCCAGGGTTTCTATTGGCCCACAGTGATTCATGACGCGCGAGATCTTGTCTCCATGTGCGAGGCCTGTCAGAAGATGGCCAAGGTTTCGAACCTCCCCCCCGTAGTACTGCAGACTATCCCCATCACTTGGCCCTTCGCGCGCTGGGGGATGGACCTCCTGGGCCCCTTCCCCCTAGCGCCCCGGGGCTACAAGTATGCAGTGGTCACGGTCGACTACTTTACTAAGTGGGTAGAGGCTGAACCCTTGGCCAGCATCACGTCCCGGGCAGTACAGTGATTTTTCTGGAAAAATATCATATGTCGTTTCGGCGTCCCCCCAGAAATCACTGTTGATAATGGGACGCAATTCGACTCGGTATATTTCCGGGAATTCTGCGAAGGCTTGGGGCTCACCATACACTTCACCTCGGTAGCTCATCCCCAGAGCAACAGGGCCGTTGAAAGGGTCAACAGCGTGATCCTACAAGGGTTACGCCGACGGCTCAAGCAAGCCACCTCCAAGCGGGGTGCATGGGCAGAGGAGCTCCCCAGCATCCTCTGTTCAATGGGCACGACTCTGAGTTGGGCGACGGGACATACTCCTTTCTCCCTGGTATATAGGGCGGAGGCAGTCCTCCCCCCGGAGATTGGCTTCCGGTCATTGCGGGTCGAGCTCCTAGACAAAGCCACAACCGCGACATACGAAGCCAATGAGGCAAATCAATGACTGGAAGTCAATCTCATGGAGCAGGAATGCGACCGAGCGCTCCTCTGCCACGCCATCTACGAGCGCGAAATGGCGCGCGCATACAACCAGCGCGTTCGCGATAGGGCTTTCCGACTCGGGGACCTTGTCCTCAAGCGCGTCACAGACCCCCAAGCCCAGGGCAAGCTCTCCCCCATGTGGGAGGGCCCCTATAGGATCTCAGCGGTCCTGGACTCGGGGACTTACAAGCTCTCCAACCTTCAAGAGCAGGAGCTGAAGCACACGTGGAACGTACGCTTGCTTCGCAAGTTCTACGTCTAGCCTACGGGCTCGTTCCCTCCCCCGGAGCAATTACGCCCAAGGGGAGGGGGACATTGTACTCACCGTTCCCTCCCCTGTTGCGATTTCACGAGGGGAGGCGTTGTACTTTAATTCATTATCAATACAACTGGTTTTTTCTTCAGCTCCGGCTCATTGCAGGTTTTTACATTACCGTCTCTCGCGGCGATGCCCTCCCCGTGAGGATGCCCTCCCCGCGAGGAAGTGGGCTATCACAACCCAACAAGTCCCTACCACGGGAGTCCCACTCCTGTAGGGCGGCTTACGAGTCAATTTGAGAGACTAGTCCCCTACTCAAACACTCAGACCCGTCATTGGGCGCATCCTCCTCCGGGAGTCAGTCATCTCCTTAGATGAAATTCTCGGATATTCTTTCTTGGAGATCTCATTCCGGCTCCCAGTTTTCATTGTGACCGGAGGGTTGTCTCCCGGAAAAATTATCCCCGGAGATCTCGACTTCTCGGATTTCTTTGGATGTTCTTTTTTGGAGATCTCGTTCCTTGCACCCCGTCCTCACGGTGACCGGAGGGTTCTCCCGGAAAAATTATCCCTAGGAATTTTCACTTTCTTGGATTTTCTCGGATGTTCCTTCCCGGAGATCTCATTTTCGGCTCGCCGTTTTCACGGCGCCCGGAGGGTTTTCTCCCGAGAGAATTTGGTCCCCGGAAAACCCCTTTTTGGTTCCCCGTTCTCACGGTGACCGTAGGGTTTCCTCCCGGGAAAATTCCCAGAAATACGTCTCCCAGAAGACTCATTCTCAATTTCCCGTTTTCACGGCGACTGGAGGGTTTTCATCCTGGAGAGAATTCCTTGGAATTTCGGACTTTCTTGGACGTTTTTCCCTGGAGACCGCATCCCCGGCTCCCTGTTCTCACGGCGACCGGAGGATCCCGCCGGGGCTTTCGAAAAATCGTTCCTAGAAATTTTCACAACCTTGGGAAAACTTGAGGAATTCTTAATTGGAGGGTCCCTACCCCGGGGGCTTTGTCACCCCCACAGCACGTGGAGCCACCCTCCGGCCCGCTGTGGGGGGGGGGGGGGATAAGGAGCATCCGGGAATCACCCCGTTCCTGACCATCTAAGAATTCAAGGTACACAAGCAAACTCAGTTTTATTAAAAACGTTCAACCGGAGGACATTTCCCCCCTCCGGTGGGCATCATTACATCAAACGTGATACAACCTGGGGTACAACCCGGAAAGTTCCTACGTCTAATAATCCCGGAGACCCTCCGATATCTCCCGGGCCAGGTCCCGATACAAGCTTCGTATACGACGTTGGGCCTCCTGGAGCAATTCTTCGAGCCAATATTCGTAGCCTGCCAGTGGAAGTATCCGAAGCGGGGGAACCCTCCGGGACCCCGATCGCGGGGAGATAGCTCAGCACGATGGTTGTCGAAATTGTCCAGGTGCCACTCCGAATGCCACCGCAATCGGATTGGTTCCCGAGAGACGCCCCGCCGCGTCCCCCGGAGAAGAGACTTAACAAAATAAAGACGGCCTGGGCATCCCCCGGGTGACACCCGTCGGGGCTCGAAGGCCTCACCTCCGGAGAGGTTCTCCGCAACCCCGGGGACCTTCGCCCGGGAGTAACCTCCCGGGTAACCTGGTAAATTTGATTTGAAGACTTAGCAAAAAATCCAATTTCTATTGCATCAAAATGTTCCTGTACAAGTGTTCGGGGCTCCCTCTAAGAAGCTACCGGGAACAAAAGCCTAAAACAAAAAAGGACCCTATCTAAAGGCCCGGGGGGGAGGCTCATACTTGTTCGTTGGTGTCCTCCCCCCGGGAGGCTCCCGCCGGAGCTGTAGTGTCCGCCCCCGGAGGTGCTGGCGCAGGGAATCGCACCCGGACGATCCGGTCGTAGAAGCCGCCGGCGAGCTGCTCCACTTCTCGCCTGGATGGCTCGAAGAACTCCGGGAAGCTCCGGGGGATTCGGCACCCGATTGCCCGGGCGCCAACCCCCCGGTGCTCGACGAGCCTAGCCGCGGCGGCCACCACCGAGATTGCACGGCCTCGCTCCCGGGCGTCAGCGGCCTCCGGGATCACGGAGACTTGCGCATTGAGAAAGCGCACAGCCTCCGTGAGCATCGCCAGTGCCGCCTCGGAGCTGCTTCCCGAGCCCAGGCTCACTCCAAGCCGCACGGGGGCTGAGTGAACAGAGCGTCCCGCGTCAGTTACGGCCCGAACACTGGAGCCCTCGAGCTCCCGGAGGGCATCCTCCTTCACCTTCGCCTCCCTCCAGAGCCGGTCGTTGGCGGTCTCGGAGGCGTGGATCTTGGCCCGGACCCAGGCCAGCTCCCGGAGGGCGTCGTCCCACTGCTCCAAATAGGCAGCGGCCTTCTCCTCCGCGTACTTCAGCGCCCGGCTGAAGCGCACTTTAATCCCCCAGGTGATGGCCGCCCCTACAAGCACAAGAGTTAGGAAAAATCTGAGTCGGGAGCCCCGAAGCACCAGCTCGAGAAAAAACCTAGATCTGGAGGGATTGAAGCTCCCCGAAGCACTCACGGAGCGTCCCTTGCGAGACATAGTCCTGGACCTTCCGGGTCTGTAGACTCTCCGTGTACCGGTCGACCTCCCCCGCGGACAGCAGGGGGGTCTCCCTCCCGACAACACCGGACCCATCGGGACCGGCGGCGGGCCCCCTTGCAAAAGATGCGGGGGTGATGAGAACCGGAGTGGTGGTGGCCATCGTCCTTGCCGCCGAGGAGGTGGCCGAAGAGGAGGAGGCTGACGAACTTTCGGAGGGGGTCCCCCCCCCCGGGGGGATCAGAAGCCCCTTTCCCTTTCCAGGCCGCAGGACCCCCGGTACCTTCGCCTTCGGGGGGACTTTGTAGACTGAGGGGCTCCCCCCCTCGTCCACCGACCACTTGACACGCGGAGGGGAGGCCTTCGCGAATCGAACCTCCAGTCTCTCCGACTCCGGTAGCGCCGGGGCCACCGGGAGGGCTACCGCCGAAGGTGGAGAGGGGGCGTAATCCGCCGAGTCGGACCCCCCCCCCCCCCCGGTCGCCGGCTGGTTCCTTCCCCCGGGCCTCTCCGAGGCCCGAGGAGGTGCGCAGGCTCATGCGCCTCCACCCCCAAGAGTTCTCCAGGGGAGGCGGCGTCACTTCACGCCGGGGAGGTGCCTGTGCACGCCCTGACCCGGGGGCTGCGTCCCGGGCCTTCACGGGCGTGGAGCCCGGTGTCGTCGATGAACCGGGGGCTTTCTGAGCCTTGGCCCGCTTTGGCTCAGAGCCCCCGGTGGCCTCCTTCCCCCTCTTGTGGGAACCAGGGGTGGGGAGAGGCGTTCTCGCTGGTAGCCTCAGCCCGAAGGCCTTGGCCACCAGGTTCCGGGGAGGACCCTCCTCGATGACGCGCATGATCCGCTCGTGCTCGTCGGCGTAATACCTCCCAAGGAGCTTCTCCGCCTTCTCCCGGGCGGCCGGGTACGGTCGGACTGCAAAAAAGTAGAGTTAGAAAAATATGCAAAAAGAAAACGAGCAAAGTAGCCGGGAGCTTACGTCGGGTCACCTGCTTTTGCGGGGGCCGCTGGGCCGGACACATCCCGATCGCCCTCCTCCCGTGTGAGAAGGGGGAGATCTTCAGCAGCGTCAGCACCTCAGCGGCGTCCCTCATAGAGCGGACGCCCCGGGAGCCCACCACCATGCTGAGGAGCTTCAGATCCTCTTCGGTCCTCACCGAGGGCTTGGGAGCGAATGACCGGCTGTAGGAGGGGGCCTCTGGGGAGTACACCACCTCGTCGTCCCGGACCCAGAGGTAGAACCACCTCTGGATCCAGTTCCCCCAGTGGTCCCGGGAGGCCGCTACCGGGTACTCTGCTACCCGGGACGGCAGCAGCTGGATCATCACCGAGCCGAACGGAGACTTCAACCCTCCCTTCACCAGGTGGGAGCTCCTCACAGCCGGCTCGTAGAAGTACCAGAATAGCCGGAGCGTTGGCTCCCGTCCGATGGCTGTCTCGAAGAGCCATATGAAGAGGCCCATCCGGACAAAAGCGTTCGGCGTTAGGTGGTTCAGTGCCACCCCGTACTCCTTCAATAACTCCCGGAGCAATGGGTGCACCGGGAGCCAGAGCCCGGCCTCGAGGAAAACCTCGAAGGCCACCACTTCCCCGAGCTTAGGGCGGGGGGCTCCGTCCTTCTTCGAGGGGATCCGGATGTCCCCGTCCGCGACCACCCCCCGGTCCACAAGGGACTCCAAGTCCCCGGATGTGAACTCGGAGGCCCAGAGGAAGTCCGCAGTAACTTCCTCCGGTGGAACCTCCGCGGCCTTGGCATGGCCCTTGGGTCCCATTTGATTCTTTCGGTGTCTTAGGCTCTAAAGGAAAAGGGTCGAGGTTTCCGGTGGCTAAGCTTCCGGTACTAGGCTTCCGGAAGAGGGCTACCAGGAGAACTAAAGGCGCTGGAGGTTGAGGTTTGAAGTTTGGAATGGCTTCTCTGGGCCCCTCAAGGCCCTATTTATAGGGGCCAAATGTGGCCCCGATGGATGCCACATGGTCCTTCGTGGTGTATCCGCGCCGTTGAATTCAAACAGTGCGCGGGAAACGAAGGGACGGGCGAGCAAAATAAGACATCGCCTGTTCGAACCGCGAGCAGCCACTATGGCCAAACGGCGTGCTCCCATCGAGACAAGGCCTTAATGAACGATGGCGCGGTAATAAACGCGCGGCGCGGGAGTCGAAGTGTCATGGCTCCGGTGGCTTGCCCCGGAGATTTTCCCGGTGACATGAACCATCCCCTCCGGGGACTCGAGCATCGTCCCCGGAGAGCATGGGGGGCTGCTGTTGTGGAAATCTCCACGAGATCAAGTCCAGGTAAGAGGCTGTTCAATTTTCCCGGGGACAAGGCCCCCCGGTGGCTTGCCCCGGGCGCCGCCATTTGCCCGGGGTCCCGGTGGCTTGCCCGACAAGGCCCCCCAGTGGCTTGTCCCGGGCGCCGCCATTTGCCCGGCGACAAGGCCCCCTGGTGGCTTGTCCCGGGCGCCGCCATTTGCCCGGGGATAAGGCCCCCCGGTGGCTTGTCCCGGGCGCTGCCTTTTGCCCGGGGACAAGGCCCCCTGATGGCTTACCCCGGGCGCCGCCATTTGCCCGAGGACAAGGCCCCCCGGTGGCTTGTCCCCGGGTGCGCCGTCTTCCGAAGACAGGAGTCTCCGGTCCCAGGTCACGTGAGGGTCACGCGAGAAGCGCCTCGGGAATCGGCGGACACCTATCAAGCATCCAAGGTTCCTTACCGGGAGAAGGACGTCGCTGCACCCCGATCCAACGGTGGCAGGCGAGGTATTTTAGTCTTTTTGTTTCTTTTGGGGCTATATAAGCCCTTGTAACACCTCATGTAAGGTAGACAAATTCATTTTCACTTGGAATAGACAATCTAATAGGTGTGCTCCGGAGCCATCTCTCGCCCGAGAGAGCTCCCCTAGCCAACTCCGGTTGGGAGCACGCCGATAGGACTAGGGCCTCCACTGAGGCCCGAACCTGTATAAACCTTCGTGTCACTTGCTGTGTTTGTCCGACGGGAGACGACCAGTCACACGGTCAGCTCGCGTCGTCTTTTCTTTGCTAGGCTCTTCCACAAAACCTGCCGGGGTATTTGCAATACCACGACAAGAGACTTGCTCCTTTTGAGAGCCATTAGTTTTATCGAATTCTATATCACATGATTCTTCAATGCAACCAGTATTTTTGTTAAAAACGCGATAAGCTTTGCTAATGGTGGAGTATCCGACTAGAAAGCCTTCATCTACTCTTCTTTGGAATTTACCACCAAAATTTCTTTTCTTAAGAATATAGCATTTGCATCCAAAGACTCGAAAATAAGAAATATTTAGCTTACGCCCAAGAAGAAACTCATAGGGAGTTAAATTCAGAAGAGGATGCAAATAAAAACGATTAATAGAATAGCAAGTGGTATGCACAGCTTCGGCCCGAAAGCGAGTAGGAGTATTATACTCACTTAACATAGTCCTTGCCATTTCTATAAGTGTTCGATTTTTCCTTTCAATGACTCCATTTTGCTGTAGAGTGTAAGAAGTAGAAAATTCGTGTTTGATTCCAAGAGAGACATAAAAATAAAAAAGAGTTGAATTAACAAACACTCCACCATGATCAATTCGGATTTTCTTGATGGATGCTTGAATTCAGTAGAAACACGTTTTGCAAAACTTTTGAAAACATCGGGGGTTTCATATTTTTGAGAAATAAAGAAAACCCAAGTATAGCGAGTAAAATCATCAACAATCACAAAACCATAATTGCTACCCTCGATACTTTGGAACTCAGAAGATCCAAATAAATCCATATGCAATAGTTCCAAAGGTTTGCAAGTTGAAAGAACGCGCTTAATCGGATGTGAAGTAGCTACTTGCTTGCCAGCTTGACAGGCGCTACAAGGTTTATCCTTTTCAAAATTCACATCCTTTAAGCCAACAACCAAATCACGTTTTAAAAGTTTTCCCAATTGATGCATTCCAACATGTGCAAGTCGTCTATGCCATAGCCAACCTTTTGAAGTTTGAGAGACAAGACATGTTGAAAGAGATGCATCTTTGGAATGAAAATCAACCAAATAAAGATTTCTAAAATGAAAGCCTTTAAAAATCAAAGAATTGTCTTTCAAACTTTCAACTAAAACTTCTTGGGGATAAAATGTGCAGCGAAAACCAAAATCACAAATTTGTGCAACGGAAAGCAAATTAAAATTCAGAGATTCAACAAGCAAAACATTTGAAATTGAAAGATCGTTTGAAATCGCAATTTTACCCAAGCCTACCACATTTCCTTGACGGTTGTCGCCAAAGGTGATCTTTTGATTTTTGCTTGAGTTGTCTTCTAGTGAGGTGAACAACTTCTTGTTACCTGTCATGTGTTTGGAGCATCCGCTGTCTAGCACCCAATGCCTCCCACCGGTCTTGTAGTTCACCTGCATAAAAAGAATTAAGTCTTTTTAGGTACCCAAACCTTTTTGGGTCCTTCAATGTTAGCAATCAAAGCTTTGGGCACCCAAATAGATTTCTTCTTTTTATTTAACATGAGTGCACCAACATCCTTTGCTATAGCATAACCTTTCTTCGACTTTTGAAGCATGTAGCAAGTATCAACATAATTTGGAGTCATTAAAGGACATGCTTCATGCGAATGACCAGTTTCATGGCATTTAAAGAAAAATGTGTTGCATGCTTTTACAAACACAGTTGTAGTATTTGGTTTCTTTCCTTTCTTCAGAAAGTATCCAAGTCCCTCTTTTTTAAATGAACATTTTTTGTTTTCTAAGGATTAGATCAAGTGATACTTTTCCCTTATAGCAGTTTTCTAGACCTTTTCCAAGTTTTTCAACTTGTGCCTTAAGTTCTTTATTTTCGTTTAAGATGATATCATTTGAAGCACATGGTATATGATGGCTACTAGAAGGAGTATCATTTAAATCACATGAAGTGGAAACATATACCTTAGATGAAGCATTAGTAATATCTTTCATGAGCATGCTTTCATAAGAATCTTTTAGTTCAGAGTATTTAGTGCATAAAGAAGAATGTTCTTCTTTAAGCACTCTATACTTCTTTTTAGTAGCTCCATAAACTTCATTTAACTCGGTGATCATTTCAACTAGTTCTTCATATGAAGGATCGGAGGAATGTACCTTTTCATCGCCTTTAGCCATAAGACAAAGGGATGAACTAGTCGATGTGTTGCCGAGAGCTAGTCTGGCTAGCTTCTTGGAGCAACCTTCTTCATCGTCGGAGTCGGAGTCGGAGCTCTCTCCACCGGACATCCATTCTCTGAAGCATGCTTCTTTGGATGTGTCATTGCTCTTCTTGAAGAATTTCTTCTTCTGGTTCCACGTCTTGTTCTTGTTTGGACATCTTGATGCTATATGTCCCTTTTCATGACATCCATAGCAAATGATGTCCTTGAAGTTGGTTTGCTTTGGTCCCTTGGGTCGTGTGTCAATGTTGACACCCTTCTTGTGTAACCAGCGAAGAAGTTTCTGAGTATTCTTTACCATGAGTGCTAGATCTTTGTCGGAGGAGCCATTACTTGAATCGTTCTTAGTGTTGGCTTTGAAAACCAATGCCTTTTTCTTTGTCTCCGAGGGTTCGGCTGCTTCCTTCTTTTCCTTTTTGTGCATCTCATGGGTGATGAGGTTCCCATAGAGATCAGTCGGTGTCGTGGTCGACAAGTTGGAGTTTGTGAGAACCGTCACCAAAGTGTCAAAGCTTTCTGGTAAATCCCTGAGCATCTTTCTCACAATATCAAGGTCAGTAAACACAACTCCGAATCCCTTGAGTTCATTCACAATATTATTCAACCGAGTGAACATGGAGTCCACAAACTCGGTTGACGACATTGTGAAAGTCTCATATCGTTGCCTCACCATGAGTAACTTTGCCTCTTTAACTTTTGTAGTGCCCTCGTAAATTTCTTCGAGGGTGGTCCAAACCTTGTGAGCAGTCATGAGATTGCTTACACGGTTAAACTCATTTAAAGATAAACCGGCAAAGAGTGCATTTTTCGCACGGACATTTAAATGTAGTTTTCTCCTATCGTCCTCAGAGTGACTTGCCGGATCATCCGGAGGAGTAAAACCAAGTTTAACAATATCCCATACGTCAAGCCCCATGGCCTCTAGGAATACCGACATGCGCACTTTCTAATAGGGATAGTTTGTCCCATCAAAGATAGGCGCACGACTGGTATGACCAAGAGAGAAACCCTCATTAGACGACATCTTCTCTCTAGGCGGTAAAGCCTAATGAATTGAGAGACCTTGCTCTGATACCACGTGTAGGATCAAGGATGCCAACTAGAGGGGGGTGAATAGGAGGCTTTAAAACTTTTAAATAAAAACAAAAGATCAAATAACAATTAAAACAACAAAGAGGAGAAGACAAACACAATCGATTTTTACCGAGGTATCGGAGACTCGCCTAGTCTCCACTAATCCTCGTTGAAGCACTCAAGTCAATTGAGTTTTGCCTCAATACCCACGAAGGATATTATCCACTAAAGGGTGCTCCTTGTCCACTTCGGAAAGGCGAGCACCGATGCCTTGTACAACTTTGCCGAGCCTCTCCAACAATCTCCGAACTGAAGAAGTCAACGGCCACTCCACCAAACCGTCTACGTGAGGGTGCTCACCAAGAGTAATAGGCAGCAAGGTCTTCTCTAGACCTCCAAACACGCACCGAGAAACTACGAGTATACAAATGCAATGAACTGGAACCCTCGGTGGATCAGAAAACACTCGACTTGATCAACAGATCAAGATTTTGTGTAGAAAACTAAAGCTCAAGAGTGTATAAGAATGCAAGGCTGCTTGTTGTATAAAACACATGCCCAAAGCCCCTATTTATCGCCTCAAGGATCAAAAAAACCATTGGAGTTAGGGCTGAAAATCAGCAACTCAAACTAACAATCAGTTCACCAAACTGACAGTCAGTTACATACACAACGGCCGACAAAATTTACGGATAAAAAATAGCTAGCCGTTTGTGGTTGTATAAGGAAACTTGAAACCCCAAACTGACAGTCAGTTATGCAAACTGACAGTCAGTTCGACCAAAACATCGACCAGTTTAGAAAAAAAACTCAGATAAAAACAACTGTGGTCGAAACCCCCAACTGACAGTCAGCATGGGCATACTGACAGTCAGTTTAGTACAAAAATTTTAGGCCCGAAAAACACACTCTCTGGACAATTGTCAGTTAACACAAACTGACATTCAAACTGACAGTCAGCATGAACAAAAATAGTCATAACTTTAAATCCAGAAGTCCAAATTGAGATTTTAATAGCTCATTTGAAATATAATTTTAAGGGCTACATTTTTGTCAACAGAAGCAAAAGCCAGATCTGCCTAGATCTTTCTAGATGTTTGAAAAACTCTTCTACTGTCAAAAACTCAACTGAAAATCCAAATCTTTCAAAACCAAAAACAAATCAAATCCAACCAAAAAGAATGCAATGCAATGTCCGAAGTTTCTCAGTTCAAGATGGAAATGTAGAGAAGACTTTGCAACCCCTCTTTATAGTACGGTTTAAAGCTAAGCAACAAAGTCCTTAACCGATCATCTTCCAAACACCAAGATCGGTAAAAATAAAAACTTTTATTACCTCAGGTCCTTTGCGTTTCTCGATTCTCGACCATGTTGTTTGCGACTTGTGCTTTTTACGTCGGGTTCATCTTGATCATCTTGCATTTCTTCCCGAACAAGCTCTGTATCAAAAATCTCAGAAGCACAGTTAGTCTGAAACACTTTATTTTCATTAATCATCAAAATTAGGGTTAGGCATAAAGGCCTAGATGCAACAGACAACCCTGAATACTTTCGAACAGAACACTATATTTTTCCAGCAGTCCCGACAAACAACCAAAATCCTCTCAGCAAGCCAACGATGGCGCTGCCCGAGTACGGTCACCTTGACCAATTAGCCAAATCATAACAAGCACACATTTTTGACATGCTTTGATGATTCGCTTGGCCTGATTTGCGGTTATCAAGTTCGAAATATCGACGCGGTCATCTCTACTGATAATGAACTTAACCCCATTTTTTATGAGCTCGTACTGTAGCGCCCTTCGATGGAAATGAGCGTCATGATCATATAAGAACGAACTCCCAAAGATCACCTGACAGATATCGAGAGGAACAACATCACATTGAACCTCATCGATATAATGGGTAGAGATCACAAATTTTAACACACAATGACTCGTAATCTGTTGGCTCACGTCTGATGTGAACCATCCCAGAGGATACAGTCGTGTGTGTGTGTGTGATCATCTTCAACCCAAGACGTCAAACTAGTCCAGCGGAGACCAAATTCTTCTAACTTGTGAGATCGAATATTGCTGCGACTACTTCATGCTTCACTTGGATGTTGATAGTGAACAAGTCCTCCATTGAATGATCGTCAGGTGAATCCATACCTTTCTCCTTCGGCATTGACATCAGAGACAAGGTCATATCTGCCTCATCAACTGGATTCACTCGGACAACTCCTTCTTTGGGTGGAGCCGTAGTAGCTGTAGCTGTTCTTTTCTGTAGTCTGTTTCTCTTTGGTCGAAGCTCTGGATGGAGCTTATAGCACTTATCCTTTGTGTGCCCAACAACGTGACAATGTTCACATGAGATGCTCGTACCAGATTTAGGACAACTTTTCTTCAAACTCAACTTTCCTGTTGATGAGATCAAATTCTCCTTTGTGTTCTTGTCGTTGTGGGTTTTGTTCTTCTTCTCGATCGCCATAGCAGTCGTGCTCGTAGTGGTGATGTCTTGGACGCCGAACAGGATTAGCTCAGCACTAATCGATTTTTGAAGTCCAGACGTATATTTTTGGAACACTTGAGGATCACAAAGCGAGATGCCAATGACCATTGCTTGTCTCTGAAACTCTGTCATATAATCCTGGATGGATTGGTAGCGTCATTGGTACAATAGATGCCAACGATCCCATCTCTCCTCGAGATAACCCATCAGGTAGAACTCTTGTCACAAGAGTCTCTTGAACTATCCCCACATGAGGTCGTCTACTTTCCCACTGGCGACAAGGGCCTTCCACCATACCTTGGCATGGTCCTTCATCTTCATAGGTGCAAACTTCATGATGAGGACATCTTCGCATCAGCGATTGACCAGAAGAACTTTGCTCTTGATCAGAAGAACTCTGCGCTCGACCAGAAAGGCTTGAGGTCGCAATATCGTTCAAGGTCGCAGCCCAGGGTCGGAAGCACATGGTCGTAGCCTAGGGACCATACAACCCACCAACCAAGTGACGATCGGATGTTTGATCAGAGAATTTGACCAAGTGCCAATTTTATTATATATGTTAGAATTGGTCGTGTGCATACTTGTTGGAAAGGTATTTAAAAGATCTTTCCAACGCATCAAAAATCATCAAAATCTGACATTGTATGCAACCAGGAGACCCGAAAGAATGAAAAGTGCACGAGAGGAAAGAGTCCAGTCCGGATTCGTGAGAAATAGTTCCATATTCCTTTTATCTCTTATAGTGTGTTAGGATTTTATTATGTTTTGAATTATATTAAGATTTGAATTACAGTTTAAACCTTCTATCTTTTATAAACACCACCCTCTATAAAAGAGAGGCATGGTCATAGTTTTGGGACAAATACGAATTGAATACATAAATATTTTCAAAGAAGCTTTTGCTCTTGTTCTAGGGTTTGTGCTTTTTAAGCCGCCGCCTAGAATTGAGAGTTATTCTCTTTACCATTGTTCTTATAATTTCTTCATTGATTGTAGGAACAGTAAGTCTACTTTTGTGTGGTCAAGTAGACAACGATCAAAGCGTGTGGTTGGGCGAATTCTTTTGTCGCAGGTTGCTGTATTGACAGTGGTTGGCGCCATCGGTTCGTCAGGTTACACAAATCAACGAGTTATCAACGATCCTACGTCGTGAAGATCGGGCACCCCGTATCAGTTTACCTTTTGAGCACTACTGAAACCTTGTAGGTCAAAGTAGGTCTCAAGCTGATCATTCCAAGAATCCAGCTTCTCGGCATCAATCACCCCATCATATATGGGTATGTCAATCTTAGTTTTGACCTTAAAAGATCCGACAGCTAAGGATGTGTTTGCGAGGTCGTCGGCCTTGTAGTCACCTTCGTCTTCATCTTCGTCTGGCCTACGCGAGCTTTCCCCAATCTTCACACCTGTAGCCTTTCCCTTTGAAGTATCAACTTTAGGAGGCACAGCCATGGCCTGCTTCTTAATCCAAGCAAGCACGGTATCCATATCGGCGGAGAGATTAGCTACTTGTTCGACTAGGTTAGCTTAAATGGAGGTTTCTTCAGACATTGTTGGAGACCCGACTGTCGGTACTGTCGAATGTTCGCCTTCGGTTGTAAAAGGTTCCTACAGAATTTCACCGGAGGTTCTGTAACCCTGGCGAGTCTTCACTATCCACAGGACAGGATAGTTGCTCTGATATCAACTTGATCCGATTGAGAAATAGAACAGATTTGGCTATACTCGATCAAATGTGAAATACGGGATCTTATCAGAAATACCGATTTAGATTAAGATTGCTGATAGTTGCTCTAATATCAGCGTTATCATCTTTTAGATTAAGATTGCAAATTAAATCGGTATTTCTCCAATAAATCTACAACTATGGAGTCTTTAGGTTTTGAAAACTACTCCAAAATCTACAACTATGAAAAATCAATAACATGGTGAATGGGAGGAACTAGAGGAGAGCACACCATGGGCACACTCGTGCCCAGAGCTGAGCATAGGTTGTGCCAATAGTCGTGCTGGGCTTTGTCCAGGGGTTTTTGACTTCATCTCGTTCTGATTTTTCATATTTTCTTCTTCTGCTCATTCCTTATACAAATCTTGCTCCTAGGACAAAATCATTAGGTGGGTCTCTAGTGTAGTAGTAAAGTCACTAGGTGGCAAGCTAGAGGTATTGAGTTCGACTCCCCACCTCTACCATTTAATTCTGTAGGGCCGAATCGGCGGTACCCTATAGTCTCTATCAAAAAAAAATCTTGTTGAAATACTTTCAAATTATAGATAATTTCTTGTCAAGATGAATATTCTGGGTACGTCTATTCCCTAAAACACAACAAACAAAATCATGAAAGTGGATTGTCCATATCTTACAAAAATACACAGAAAATGACATATTGAATGAATTATGTGCTGAAAATGGGCTCTAACTTAGGACAAAATCTATATGAATTAAACACTTATCAAAATCCCCCCAAACTAGCATTTTTCTTGCCCTTAAGCAATTAGAGTGGAATATATGGTGATTATCAATCGAGTGACAGAGATTATTACCCGAGCTAGTCACTCATATTGTTTTATAGTTGCAAAGGCTGCAGAATGAGACCTGAGTTTTTTACACCTTTCCATGGTCGCAAAGACAATGGTAAGAGACTACAGTCTCATATACCCACGAGTACTATGGTCGTGAAGACTTCTTCCCACGACCACAGAGATCGTGGAGACAAGAGCAAAAAAAATACATGGTCGTAGCCAGTGCGCGACCATGGTTATTGAAGACTCGTATTAATCCTGGGTAGCGGTTGAGCTCTCCCAAACATGATCTTAGGATAATGTATCTTCCTTACAGACATGACAACCGTCAAAGAAGATAAGGATGAATATGAAGTTATGCTATAACCGCATATCTCAACCGCACATTACAACTACTGGAAGTTGCCAACAATTGCTAAAATCCTTGGATTACCTTGGTCGCACAAGTTCTGCGACCATAGACTGGTTCTGCACCTGCGACCTACTGGTACACAGGAAATTACTTCTGTGACCATGATGGCTGCTAATATACAGATTCATATATCATATTCGAAACATCTTAAATATGATATATGTAATAAATAACTAGCTCCGGTAATAATCCTAGTCAGATGCCAGGTAAACTCAACAATTCCAGTGAATGGAAGGGCTCGCACCCCCTTCAACACAAAGTTGTACACCTTTGCCATGTTAATGGTCATTATGCCATACCTAACACTTTCCTTATCGTGCATTAGCAACCACTTCTCAGGTGCTTTGTCACTAATCCATTCACTAAATTTCTTAATTCTTGACCTCTAATTGTGTCATCTCGGCACATCCGAAGTGCTGACGGCACTTTCTTCATCATCCACCTACTATGAATTGTTGGCCTCCGTCCTTTGAGCTTTACCGAAATTTGCAGTCTCTTTTTATAGCTCCTCTCAAATTTGTTTGAACTTAGTGTGCTAGTTCTAATCATACAACTTCTTAAACTTCTTCATTAGGGGTCTGCTTTTGAAATGAGTGAAGAAGTTTGCTGCAAGATGTCATTTACACCACTAGCTGATCAAGCCATTCCATATGTAGTCGAACTCATCAATGGACAACATGAAATCAATGGCACTCAACAGACCATTATGTCTATCATGAATTAGAAACACGTTCAATATATCCTTACTATAGTTTTTTTAGATTTGCAAGAAACCATACCATGCTGTCTATGCTCTCGCCTTCTACTAAGGTGTATGCCAAAGGAAGTAGTTGGTTGTTTGCATCTGCAACAACAACTATCATCAAAGTTTCCTTATACTTTCTTGTTAGCAATGTGCCATTGACGCAAAGTACTAGTCTCATGTACTTGAAGACAGAGATGACCTGCCAAAAAGACCAGAATATACTCTCCATGTACTCAACTCTAGGAACTATGTCACCGTTTGCGTCCACAACTGGCTTACAAACCATGTCCATCACAGTGCCAGGGTTGGTGTCAACGATTTGCTGAAAAAGTCTGGGCACATAATTATATGAATAATAGAAAGATCCAAATAGCATATCAAAACTAAATTGTTTTGCTCTCCATGCCTTTCCATACTGAATGCAATATCCAAATGTGTCATTCATTTGACCAACAATTTTTTTCAGTGGCATTTCAATATTTGCATGGAGGTTGGACAAGATTACACGTGCAACAGATGCAGAGGACATATTTCTGTGGCGTTGTGAGATTTCTGTAACTGAACAATCATGTTCAATGATTCTAGAAACAACGAAATGCTCACTGACCATGTAACAGGCAACACGAACATAAAATCGACATTTCTCCACCGAACACTCCACTGCATAAAGATTTGGATTTATTTTGTTGACCTTGAAAGACCGACGTAGGGACGTGGCCCACATCGCCATACTTTGTTTGGCGTCCTCCTTACTATAAAATGTTAGCCTAATGTTAATCTGTGCTCATTGAATGCCCAGTCTCATCTGCCATCATCGTGGATTCACGTAGAATCAAACCCACTTAAATCCAGTCATTGTTGGAGAGGCCCCATCCCATGATAATCTTCTTCTTCACTTGAGACATCCACATAGTTTGGATCGATCTCTGAACCTTTACTATCCGAGAATTGCAGACCCTCATCCTCACCGATTTATATTGCATTCGAAAGTTTCGCAGAATTCTATGACATGATTGTATTAATGTTCATATATTATCCTCCTTCCCATGTCTCGACTAACTGTTCTACTGCTTCAATGTTTAAGTTCGTAGGAGGCACATTTTCTTTAACCATCATATACAGTATACATTCATCCAGTATATGATTAGGACTTTTCACCGTTCTAACATAAGAGTTTGAAGACCTGTCACCTCTAAGTTTACACAGTTTCCAACAACTTCTTCCACCATTAGGCATCAATGCATCTATGTCAACATTGTATAAATTTGGGTTGAGATTGAAAGTGTTCTAGACTCAACTCTTAAGCTACTCAAACTTAACAGTATTAAAGTTATCCAATTCTATTTTTGTATGGTGACAGGCACTTAGGTCATTCTCGTGTGGTCTGTTTCTAATAATTTGTTTTTCATGGAAAACGTAAACTGTTCTTACTTCATAATTGTCTACAATGAACATGTCATAGATATAAACAAATGTAATATTACAAATCCTTAATTATCATATCTCCAATATAATTAACAGATCAATAATTTCTATTAGAGAAATAAGAGACACAGAGGCAGAATGGAAGAGGCATCTACCGAATGATCATTACTATGAAAATTTTGGGTGAAGTGGTGAGATCTACGACCTATATGGCAAATTTAAATCCAGATTATCATACCACATCTAATCTAATTATTTTCTAAAATTCCTAAATTCTCATCTCACATATAAATAATCTAGCTGTTTTATAATATCCATAAATACACAGCTCACACATAAATTAAATTTATATTTACATATTATTAGTTCACAAGAACTAAATTTTTTTACGACTGATGCAAATTTTCTACAATATATCGAAATCAGATCTATATTTCCTAAATTCTAAATCCACAAATAAATAATCTAATTGTTTCTCTAATATTCAAAAATTCACAGCTCACAGATAAATAATATTAATTTTCTACAAAAAATCTAAATTTTCTATCAATCAGATCTATAATTCTACAACAGATCTAAATTATATATAGATCAAATCTATTACAACAGATCTAAATTATCCATAGATTATATCTATATTTCCTACAACATATCTAAATTTTTATATTTTTAACTTAAATACTAATATGTTAATTAAATTTAGACTAATTATTTGTAGAAATATAATACAAATATTTAAACATTATTATCTTGATTAATTTTTTCTTCTAAACCTCTTCGTCTGTTGTCCTTTTCCCCTTCCTCTTCTCATTTCTTCTCACCTTTCCTTTTCCCTCTCTCTTCCTCTTCTCCCTTTTCTCCTTTTCTTCTCTTCCTCTTCTTTGATTTTTTTTTGTGTTTTCTCTATCTATTCAGTTGCCAGGGGGCTTCGCAGATTTCTAGTAGTCGTATTGTAGTCGCCAACTAAGCTGTCAACTGGTGGTTTTTTCCACCAGTCACCAGTTGGGTCGTCGACTAATGGGTTTAAATAGTAAGTTACCAGGTGGGTCGTCGACTGATGTCTTTTTTGCAAATTCTTTTTATTCTGTGTTATTTGTTCAATTTTTATTTTCTTTTTAGGCTTACTGTACGAAAATTTCAATTTTCAATCATAGGCGTTAGGTTGACCAAGGGTATTTTTTATGTTACATGTTGGTGATTTGGTATTATTGATCATCTGGTCGTATATCCCAAAAAAGAAAGTTTTAATTATTACCCGGTTGTATGCGAACATATTATACCAATCATAGTAGTTGGTTTGATCAAGGGTATTTTTAGTGTTACATGTTGGTGACTTGGTATTGTGGCTCATCCGATCATATATATATATATATATATATATATATATATAAAAGGAAGTTTTAATTATTACCTGGTTATAAGAGAATATTATTACTAACTGAGGATTTGAAGACCCATGCTTCATGTACGCGCAATCTCTATCAAATTAGCTGATAGCATTTCATAGAGTGTTCGTCCAATACATACACTTGGTCCAAACTAACTCCTGGGCCGAGATCTAACTTTTGAGTTTAGGGATGGTACACCCTAGATGGATTTCATGCACAAATCTTAGAGCAAAGTAAAAGAGAGACATGATGCTCGCTCACTCCATTCTTGGAATATTTGTCATTTTTGACTTAGGGCTTGTTTGGGTGACTGGGATTTTTTTTCATGTCAAAAAAATTCCCGGCTGGGATTTTTGTAATCTCATGGGATGTCAAAAAATCCCGGTGGGAAAATTTCCCACCGATTGTTTGGGTACCGGGAAAAAATTCCTACCCACTAATAAAACGGAGGCGCCGAGATATGATATGACCAAAAGCCTTGTCGCGAGCCGGGCTTGAACCAACGCCTTCTGGATGCATGGTCCGGATTTCAACCTTTCAGATCGCTACTTTGGTTACGCAATTCAAGAAAGATATTAAAAAAACAATTGCAGTAATCAATTGCATAAGTTGATTAATTGCATCTAGTATTAAAAAAAGATATTAATACAGAATTCTAGTAATCAATTGCATCCAGTACATAATATTTTCATTATACAATATTCCAGTACATAATCAAGAATTGTCCCAATTAAGTATAAAATTGAAGTAATGCAACTTCTGTTGATTCCAAAACAAGCTAGCACAAGTTGATTGAATCCAAAAGATCTGAAATTTGTTCTACAGTTAGCACATTGAAGAAGCATGTGAAAACCAAAACCAAATTAGCAAAACTGAATGAGAAGAACATTACTTTGAGATCCTTATGAATATTAGCAAAACCAAATTAACTGGTACTTAGCATCCAAAAAGCATGTGAACATTACTTTGAGATCGCTGTGGTTCTTTCCAATTACTAAAAATATTTCACTCTGTGGGCATCTAGAAGTCTCAAACTACTTCCCTATTAACAACAACATGATGTCCTTTCGACAGCTGCTAAATAAAGATATACTCAGATTTCTAGTGAAATAAGAATAGCAATTATGGAAAAGTCTAGCAACAGCATAAAGTATACATGAAGAGAACAGCTTAGCAAAGTAGAAACAAGATTTGCATCGTATTTAGACAGCAAACCAAATTGGAGATTTAGACAGCAAACCAGAAAGCAGCATTGAAAAAACACATTAAGGAAAAAGTGACATTTGCATCACATCACATGATCTAAATTGATCCTCACCACAAAACTCTAGCGAATCATACCTTAGCATTATGTTACCGTGCATACCAACTTAGATAGGATTTGAACTTTATAAAATAAAGACTGATTGTATAATATAGCACACAAATAACATGCAAACCAGATTGATTCAAAGACTGACTATATAACCAGATTGACTGAAATCAGATAGCAAATCAAATAGCAAACTTGGACACAGGAGATAATTGATTCAAACTATATTCAGACAGCAAACCAGATTGATTCACACATCATATTTAGACAGCAAACCAGATTTTTCAAACTATATTCAGTTCAAATTGATCCCACCAGTAAGCAATATTGAAAAAAACATTAGGGAAAAAGTGACATTTGCATCACTCGCATGAACTAACCTGGGATATTGATAGAACGCAGAGTTCTTCTAGTTTTGCTTGATGAAGCACCAGATAGGGAACTCCCTTGGCCCTGGCTGTTCACACCATAGGCAATGGAGGAAAAAATGCATCAGCTTTAGAAATGCCTAAAAAAAACTATAACTAATCATCTCATATAAATGTGCAGGCATTATACAGATAGAACTTGCACTAGCACTGAAGCAAAAAAAAAATATGAAGGCATCCTCAAACACTAGCACTGAAGCACATACAAAACAGCAAGAAAATAAAACTGTCATGTAGTTTGATACAGAGTAGCAAAACAAATAAATAAAACTTTCAGCGTACTTGTTAATCATTATTCTTGTGGGGTAATCTCAACCAAATGAGACGAGTAGATGGCAGTGCACTGAGAAAAATCTCTCTATTCAGCGGATTTTTGAAGAGATGATAAGATTTTGCTTTTTCTTCATCCGACATCTCCTCGATTGAATCCAAAACAGCAATACACCTCTTGATTGAGAATTCACCCTCATTTGTGTCCTTCATTATCTCATTAACTCGTTCCTTTCTAAACTCGAAGTAGTTCTCAAACAAAACACTACAGTCACCACTTTGCTTCCGTTTTTTCTCTCTTTTCTCTTTGTTTCCAGAAGAAATTTCAGTCTTGTTTCCAGAAGAACATGAGGGGGAGCTGAAGAGTAGTTATAAGGTACTAAAAGAGGCAAGAAAACAAAGTGGTGTTGGATGGGATAGCGTCCTTTGCATGATCTTAGCTGAACCATCCATTTGGAGTAACATTATTTAGGTAGCACTACTTGAGTACAAATCATGTCTCATTCATACTTCTAAGTAAGATTACTAACATTGATTTTTTTGTTATTCAATATTCACATCCTAAGGCAAAAAAGTTTCGTTCCAAAGCTTTCCCTTAGGCATCGAAACAGGGGAATCTTGAACAGTATGTAATCGAGCTCCCAAATTTCTTCAATGAACCCGTAGTACGAGTTCAATCCACGTACTACCATTGTTGGGCCTGTCTCGCTGAACTCCTCATGGAAAACTTCTACGCTCACTCCACTATTTTGCACAGTGCTCTTTCGATCTTGAGCTTTCGTGTAAAATGTGTACCTATTGATGTCGTATCCCTGCCATGTTTGTACAATAAACGTGGGCTCTTTTGCCAACCATTTAAGGTTGTCACTTGCGGACTCTCCGGTGATTCGCACTTTCATCCACGCGTTGAATTTACTGTTATGTTCTCCCGTGATCCAAACCTCGGATCGGCGAGGATTGTCTTATCGTAGCATCTCCTTGTGCTCGTCGATGTACGGAGACACCTCCGTCATGTGTTGCAAGACCCAAAAATGAGCTTTCGAGTATATATCGAAATCAGGAGTGATGGCTCTCCATCCAATAGTGCCAACACCATCAAGCCTCCCCTCGTGACGAGACACAGGAACTCCTATTGCTTCTACCTCGGCCATGTAATCGACGCAGAACTCAACAACCTCTTCCGCTGCATAACCTTCGACAATGCTACCCTCGGGCCGGGACCGATTCCTCACGTAGGCCTTAAGTACACCCATGTACCTCTCGAATGGATACATATAACGTAGGAACACGGGTCCACATATCTTGATTTATCTGACAAGGTGGACGGTGAGATGGACCATGATATCAAAAAACGATGGAGGAAAATACATCTCAAGCTGACAGAGAGTTCGAACCACCTCGCTCTGCAGAGAATCCAGTCCATTGGGATTAATGACCTTGCAAGAAATTGCATTGAAGAAAAAATATAGCCTCGTGATCGTCTCTCTGACCTTATGCGGCAGAATACTCCGGATGGCAACAGGAAGCATTTGTGTCATCAACACGTGACAATCATGCGACTTCATACCCAGCAATTTCAAATCGCCCATGGACACAAGCTTTTTCATATTTGCAGAGTAACCCGATGGAACTTTAACACCATAGAGACACTTACAGAGTTCTGTCCTCTCAGCCTTGCACAATGTGTAGCATGCAGGGGGGCGGTATATACGGACTTTATCGTCCTCTCTCGGTGCTAGCTCGGGCCTGATTCTCATTTCGATCATGTCACGCCACACATCGACGCCATCCTTTGTCTTCCCCGGAATGTTCAGCAATAGGCCGATTAAACTGTCGCAAACATTCTTCTCTACATGCATGACATCAATGCAATGACGAACCTCTAAATGCTCCCAATATGGTAAGTCCCAAAATATCGATCTCTTCTTCCAAGAGTTCTTCGTGCGGGGTTTCAATTTACGACCCTTTCCAAACACAACGTCTATGTCCTTCACCTGTGAGTAAACATCTTTCCAACGCGTAGGCTTTGGGGCTGAACCATCTTCCTTGTGGCCGTCAAATTCCCTCTTCCTCTTACGATACGCTTCATTCTTCGGAAGAAACCTACGGTGACTCATGTACACTGTTTTCCTGCAATTCTTCAGCCACACGCTCTTAGTCTCATCTTTGCAGTGGGGGCAAGCTTTGGGTCATTTCGTACTACGGCCCGACAAATTTCCAAGGGCAGGGAAATCGTTGATGGTGCAGAATATCATAGCACGTAGAATGAAGGTCTCTCGTTTGTATGTGTCCCATCCCTGCACCCCTTCGTTCCACATTGTTAGGAGATCTTCTATCAATGGTGCTAGGTACACATCAATATCGTTTCCAGGTTGTTTTGGTCTTGAGATAAGTAGAGACATCATGATGTACTTGCGCTTCATACACAACCAAGGAGGAAGGTTGTAGATACACAAAAGAACCGGCCAAGTGCTATGCCAACTGCTCATGTTACCAAAAGGATTAATTCCATCGGTGCTCAACCCGAACCTTATATTCCTCAATTCTGCTCCGAAGTTAACAAATTCCATGTCGATGTTTCTCCACTGCGAAGAATCAGCGGGGTGTCTCAGCTTTCCATCCTTCTTCCAGTCTTCCGAGTGCCAACGCAGTAATTTTGCCTCTTTATGGTTTGCAAACAAACGCTGCAAGCGGGGAATGACAGGCAAATACCACAACACCTTAGCAGGAGGTCCTTGCTTTACCTCAACACAGTCACCGTCGTCGGTTCGGTCCTTATGCTTATAGCGGGATGCGCCGCACACCGGACAAACATGCATATCCTTGTAATCGTTACGGTAAAGGATGCAATCATTAGGGCATGCGTGTATCCTTTCTACTTCCATTCCCAAAGGACACAATAGCTTTTTCACTTGGTAGGTGTTTTTTGGCAACTCGTTTCCTTCCAGGAGCATGTCCGCCAAAAGATCTAACAGTGCTGTGAAACTCTTGTCGGTCCAGCTGTTACTTGCCTTCAATTTTAACAGTTCAAGCACAGAGGCCAACTTTGTGTACTTCGACTTGCAACCAGGGAACAACGGCTTTTCTGAGTCCTCAATCAAGCGCTTGAATTTGCCAAACTCCCTTTCGCTGTAATTTCCTTCCACATCATGCAACATGTCATCTAAATTGTCATCCTCTGGCATATCCTCGTCGAAGTCGTCGTTTGGATCCGACATGTCCTGTTCCTCAACCTGAGTGGCACTTGTTTCTGCAGTTGGCTCTTCTCCATGGTGGACCCAACACGTGTACCCCTTTTTGAAACCACGTCGGATCAAATGGGCGAAATTTGAGATGAGTTGGTGAACATCTTAAGATTCTGGCAATCTACACAAGGACAGTACATATATGGTAAACCCTTCTTCGCCATGTCTTGCTCAGCAACCTTTTGGAAATCAAAAACACCTTTCATGTATTCCTCACCCACTCGGTTGTCATTATACATCCAGTCTCGGACCATCTGCAATTAATCAAATTCATACACATGCTAATTAGTAATACTCTATGTACGGTCGACACGCAATAAATTATATAAATCTAGCTAGCTAGTGTTTGATGCGGAGTTTGCGGTATAAATAGTTAACTACTACTTGAACTGCAAGCAATTAGTTGGGGGCGTAGATAACACACATCATAAAGCAATTAAATAGCTACTGTACATGTCGAAAATGAGTTACAACCAGGATATGCTACTGTAGCTTCCCCTCCCTCTCACTCTAATTTGATCAATCAATGGAGATTGATATTGATGACGAAATCAAGTAATGTGTATGCTTTGGGAGCAAGTACCAACCTTGGATCCTCAAATTTTTGCCCCCAAATGCTCCCCCGGCCTTTCGAGATTTCGCTCTTTCTTGCCCCAAATCTCTTCAAACTGGACAGTGTATGTTGAGCAAGAGTGTACGACTAGCTCAAAACATCCGCCAAAAGACCTTTTATACCAAGTTCAATACAGACGATTCTATATAATACCGTCGGTAATATCAGTGCATTTTGTGTAGAAGTATGACAGAAATATCACAGACGGTTATGAGCTCAAAACCGTCTGCTTTAATATCACAGTCGGTTTTTAATTAAGAACCGTCTGTGATAATTAAAATATCACAGACGATTCCGAGCTCAAAACCGTCCGCTTTAATATCACAGTCGATTTTTACCTCAGAACCGTCTGTGATAATTATAAAATCAATACTCTGCCTACTATCACAGACGGTGATAAGGTCCGAACCGTCTATAATATCCTGGATTGTTTGCAGTCGAACCGTTCGACTAGTGGTCAGTTGTTCCATTTGTTTTTCATATTTGGTTCTATCTTATTTTCAATGTTAATATTTAAAAAAATGAACGTTGAGACTATTTGGTTTTATCTTGTTTTTCATATTTGTTGTATATATATATCTGTGGATGTTCAAAAAATTTTGAGACTATTACAGTCGGTCCTGAAATTAAAACCATCACTAATGTTACTATCAGAGACAGTTTTGAGTTAAAAACCGTCTTGATTGCAGCAAAATTTTCTTGTTAACATTTTCACACAGAGCATCATTTGGTGATTATCAGTTACATAATCAATCGAAAAGCCAGATATATAAGGAAAAGAAATTTCTTATTTCTTACAATCTTTGCATACATAAGGATACAAGTGACCAAATTAGCGTCGACCTGTTCCGAAAGTAATTTACAAAATTCTCCTAGGGACGTATTGGCATCAGTTGGATCTACACTGGCCGCCCCAGGAGAACTACCAATGGCTCTAAGACTATCTACATCATCTCTCAGCAAAGGAGTGGATTTGGCATCAGTAGGATCATCCAAGAAATTAAAGCTGATGATACAACAAAGGTGTTGAAGAGGGGATATTAGAAGGATTGTTGTGGATCTCCAAAGGTGGAGATGAAGCTGCAACTCATAGCACTCTGCCAAGTGCAGAATGGCAGAAGACATCCCCTCAGAAAGCTTCTCCAGCGCCTCTTTTTTTTTGGAGAGTTCTGCACAAGGCAGCTTTCTCCTCCTGCACATGCATGGGTTAGTTTTGAAAGACATAACAACCAGCAGAGAGGGTGAAGATGATTGCCAAGTTTCGAAGTGGATTTGGACGTGGAAGTGTGCGCCTTACCCCAGAGAGTTGATCATCCAAGAAAAGCTGATGATACAAAGGTGTTGAAGAGGGGATATTGGAAGGATTGTTGTGGATCTCCAAAGGTGGAGTCGATGCAACTGAAGGGGTTGCAAGGGGCAATGTGGCAACACAGGCCTCAGCACCCTCTAGAGTCTTCGCTGCAGCTCCACTGGAGGATCTTTCATCATTTCTATGTCTCTTCTTTGGAGGGAGCATTTCCTCAGGCACCTGTGGATTTCGAATGCATTTGTTTCGAGGTAATCAAGTCATAAAAGAAAGATCTACATTAGAGTTTCAGAGAGGACTTACTTTCTGAAGATCCTGATCGAGTTCATTCCTTATCTCTTCCTCATCACACTCAATTTCAATAACCTCATTGGAATCTCGGCTTGTCATCAAGGTGGGAGTTGAGGAGGGAATAAAGACAGGGATTTAGGAGCCTCGCTATTTATAGAACCAGAAGGTGACGATTCATATGCGCGGGTGCCTCGAGTTTTAAAAAGGGCACTACTGATTTTCAAGGTCAATAAATTCATGATAACTTCTCGGGAGATAAACTGCAACACGGCAAAGGAAGTTGAAGAGTCAGATTACATAATTCGATGCAAATTAAATTTGAAGTAAATAATTAAGTCTCATCATCTGCGCAGTTATTATGTGCGGTTATCAACAATTGCATGTAGAGAATTCGATGCGTGGGCACTGTTGGGACTATCACAGACGGTTGGGATATCAAACCGTCTGCTTTAATATTACAGACGGTTCTCATGTCCAAACCGTCTGTAATATGACTATTACAGACGGTTCTGATGTCCGAAGCTTCTTTACTATGCCTAGAATATTGAACTGTTCGGCTTCTACAAATACTTGTTCCCTCCCTGGAGTTTTGCTTCCAGTCGAACCGCTCCACTTCTCTTTCTCCAAGAACGTGCGGGAAAATTGTAAAATTTACATAAGAACAAATTTTTAGTTAATTTTTTCATCATTAATGAAAAACAATTTCTAAGTCGACGCTTCGTGTTCCCAGGCTAGTGCGCTGCGCAAACATCAGAAACGGAAAAGACACAACACACTGTTGAGAATTTGAAGTAGAGCGCACTACTTGTTTTCCAGATCAATACCGTCATGATAACTTCTCGGGAGATAAACTGGAACACGGCAAAACAGTAGTGCCCACTTAGGAAGTTGAAGCGTCAGATTACATAATTCGATACAAATTAAATTTGAAGTAAATAGATAAGTCTCTTCATCTGCGCAGTTATTATGTGCGGTTATCAACAATTGCAGGTAGAGAATTCGATGCATAGGCACTGTTGGGACTATCACAGACAGTTGGGAGATCAAAACCGTCTGCTTTAATATTACAGACAGTTCTAATGTCCAAACCGTCTTTAATATGCCTGTGGAATATTGAACTGTTCAACTTCTACAAATACTTGCTCCCTCCCTGGAGTTTTGCTTCCAGTTGAACCGCTGAGAATTTGAAAGAAGTTGAGAATTTGAAGCGTCGATCACTGTTGGGACTATCACAGTCCGTCCTTACATAAAAACCGTCTGTAATGTTACTATCACAGACGGTTTGGAGTTAAAAACTGTGGGACCCTCATTTGAGGAATCCCATGGCAACCGCCCAGGTGGATTGCGCACAGGTCGGTTCATTACAAGCTCACAACAAGCGGAGAGCAGTAATTGCATAAAACATAATTAAACAGGTACAAGGTCACAGGGACCAATATTACATTAAAATAGCGCCCAGAATGACGCTACTTAGAGTTGCTAAGAAAATAACAAGTTTGCCCATACAAGAGTCGGCATAGAGATACCGAACACACAAAACTAAGCAGACAGCAACAACGAAGATCTTCACTTCTGGCAGCAACGGTTCTGGTAGGGCTTTCTCCACATCGGACTCAACTCGGCGCGAGACCCTCCTAGAATTCCGAATCATCTGGGGCGTTCCCATCCTCTGCTTCATCTTCGTAACCAAATGAATCAGGATCGGCGAATCCCTCTTCTGATTTGTTTGAAAAGGCAAGGGTGAGCATGCTTTGACACAATGCTCAGCAAGTCGTTTATTTACAAATGCAATTATATAGATGAGGAGTGATCAAGAAAAGGGGTTAAGTCTTATAATCATAAATAGTATAGATTTCAATCCTTTGATCTTTCAAATAAGGGTTTTATTTTCAACAGCGGGGTTTTTTAAAACTTTATAATAGACTTTAAGAAAACATTGTGGATGGCAATCCTCCGTGATCCACCATTTTGAATTTGCCATATTATGAAAACTTTTCCCAAATATTACTTGTGTTGAACCACATGGATAAATCCACCGTGAACATACTCCATTACCTGGGAGTACAGAGTATCCGATACTTTTCTTACGCTTTGCAAAGGTGTACCTCTTTTTAAATCCACTTCTTCACTCGACTTTCAAGTCGGGCCAACTCCATGCGACTTATACGCATGTGACAAGGCCGAGATCACACAACGCTTTTGCAGTCTAGTATTAACAGTATCCCCGCCCGGTAAATAGACAATTAAGTCTCAAGTACCATTGTGGGTCCTCCCCACTGCCTTACTTCCTAGCTCCCGCAGGATTGGTCTGTCCACGCAAGACATTTGACCTTTCTTGATTACAACCGCGCACGGCTTAATCTTAGGCATAGGGCGTCTTCCTTCTTTCCACCTTTTCCTCTCATACTTTTTCTAAACTCACATCACTCACAGACAAACTGCGCCCAACCAGTTTCCACGCGAGAAACCAGACCGACAAACCATGCAGGGAACTGCTAATACCAAAAAGCTACTAAGTCGTGCCTGTCCCATACCAGGCAAGTGGTTAGTACGTTTTTCATGCCGCATAGAGGCACAACACAAGGTTCTAATCCTTATGAATTAATAGTGAGGAGCCATCCACATTCCCTGGTGCGCACCGCACCCTCTCCATACAAACCAACCCTCACTACCAATTCTTATTTCACATTTTCTTTCATAAAAGGGGTTTCAAATTCATTTCTCACATATTAGCCATTTCACACTCAACATGTACATTTAAATAAGAGTAGAGTTTAAGCATAGCATCCTAGGGTGACAAGGTTGCATGATGACTCAATATCAAAAGGGGGTTTTCACATAAAACTTGGGTCATATCTACTCACATATTTCTAAACATAGTTTTTATCAAATACTCTGCATGCATATATCTTTAAAACTGTTAATCTACTTTATATCAAAATACTAGGTGAGACATGATCAAGGGTGGCGACTTGCCTTGCCAAGTTGGGTCTAAGAAATCTACTGGATCTTTAAACGTTCCTTCCAAATCTTCCGCTCCTTGCTCTGCATTCGTATGAGAGCACACACAACACATACAAGACATAAGCATCCAGAAAATAGGCTTTATACAAAAATATATGTAAAATATAAACATGTATGCAGACGAGGGGATTTGGGCAGAAACAGAACAGCGGAGAAAAGGATACTAGGGTTAGGTACACTGGACAAGACTCGAATGCGACGAAAGCCAAGGGTTGGCATTCGGTTCGCAAACAGACAATGTCCGAGAAGGACACAAGAATGATTTGGGGTTCTAGATGATCAAGACTGGTGCAAGAGGTGGCATTGTGTGCCAAATGCTGTGAGGGACCTAAATGTCAAAGTGGACTTTTCAGAAAGGCCCTTGAATTAACAGAAAATCACAGCAAGGCTCAGGACACAGGAAATCGAATGCCATTGTACAGCAGTGAACTAGGGCACATGCGTCTGGATGAATCATGCATGCATTGCTTCGCCAAACATGTCAGGGAGGTAGGCGGGATCAAGAAAAAGTTTCTGGTGGAAGGAATTTGGCTGGGGTGGCTTATTGGTGACGAACGGCGAGGTTGAAACCTTCGGCCGCCTGAGACAAGGACGAGCCACGGTGGCAGAGAACTGGGGTTAGCTAAACTCGAAATTGGTTGAGGGGAAATACTCATGGGGTGGTGATGATTGATCTGGAGAGAGAAATTGGGCAGAGGTGGAGTGTGCGAGCTCGTCGGCGTTGTCACCGGACTTGGAGAAGACGGTGAACGACGAACTGGCTCCACACAGCAATGCAGGTTATAAGCCTTGGGCTACACCATCTAGGGGTTACAGGGAAGGTGTAGGTGGCTTCAGTTTGGGGAGAGCTGCAGCGAGGCACGCCGGCGACATGCGACGTCCACGGTGGCGCGCGAAAATTGGGAAAACACACGGCACTGCATCAATTTGAAAACTGGATGAATAGGCTTGCTAAGAAATGGCTAAGGATCATTTGATTCTACAGGAATGGGTGGTGAAAAGCACTGGAGTGAATTTAATTTCAGGAACAGGGGGTTTCTGGTTTTCCGGCGATCACCGGCGATGAAGATCACTTGACTGCAATTTCTTGCTTGGACACGGGAAGATAGGTGTGGGGATCTTACTGGTGAGCTTGGATTGGAGAGAGGGGCTGTGGTTTGCTCTGGCGATGATGGCCTCAAAATCGGCTCGTCGGGGAAGAAGGAGGAACAGTGAGCAAACTGGAAAAATGGCTAAGTCCTGGAGGTGTGTTTCTTCACAGCACTGAGGGGGTTTAAATAGGCACAAGGACGGAGCCAACGAGGGAGAACAGCGCGAGAATTTGTGCTGGGGACGAGACCGGTCGGGCGCAGGCGCGACAGCGGCGAAGGGTGATGTGATTGTGCACTGGCGGTGCAGCAGCTTTGCTGGCTTTGTCGGTTGCATTGGAACTTCACTTGGGACGGCGTAGTTGCGGAGGCAGCAGCACAGCTCCGGCAACGACACGTAACTACATGCAATTGCCATGGCTACGGCAGTGCGCGCGCGAAGACGGTGCTCTGGAGCGCGGGCGTTTAACCGCTGGTTTCAACGAGGCACTGGTTGCTGGCACGTGCGCGCGAGGTGGCACAATTGTTTACAAGCACTGGCGACAAGAGGCGGTGGCCGGCGTCGAGCAAACGCGGCGAGAAACACGGTGTGGCTCTGGCGAGATGCACTGGTCGAAGGCAACGACCAGGGGCTGGTCGAAAACAGCAGAAAAAGAATAGAAGGGCCGATTTGCAATTTCAGAACTTGATTCCAGGGACCAATCTGTAAATCTGGCATTTGGCTTAGGTAGAAAAGGTTTTGACTTTGCCAAATTAATTCACAAAGTCTAAGATGTTGATCAGCAGCTAGGGATGATAAAATTTTGGAGATTTAGACAAGTTTTGAGATGAACTGAAAACAGCGTAATTAGGGTAATCTGATTTTAGAAATTTGACAAGGTTGAAACTAGGGTTTCGGGCGGGATTTGGAAATTCTTCCAGAAGGGAAAAATGTTCAGAAAAGTGAAGGGAAGATGATCACTGGATCAAATCAGAATTTAGAGATGATCTGTGACTTTTAGCCTTTTTGGGGTTTCTCAGAAATCTGAAAAGGACTGATTTGCGAAACTGTTGGACTGATCTGCGAAAATGACCTGAATGAAGGAGTTTGGCTGCCAACTTTTTAGGGTAACACACTGGCATAACTAAGATCTCATCCTGAAATGCAGATAGTCAAGGCAGGCTAGGGTTGGGAAAAATAGGGGTGTTACAAAAACCGTCTGTGATATTGAAGGAAGTTAAGAATTCGAGGCGGCGGACACTGTTGGGACTATCACAGTTGGGCCTTACATAAAAATCGTCTGTAATGTGGCTATCATAGACGTTTTTTACCTCAGAACCGTTTTTGATATTCAAAGCATGTTGATATATAACTCGAGGCGTTTGGCATGCCACAATGCCATCCAGCCAAATAAGCCCAACTTCTATATTCTTTTTATATTATTTGCATGGGACCTGCGACTTCTATATTGTTTCTATATTATTTGAAGGGCTCCGATGGACTACCCTCACAAGCCAAAGATCGCGATAGTCGTTCCTTGATCACACACAGTGCACATACCTTTGTATGGTCGAATGTTCGCCAAAAACTAAAGAAAGATAAAGAAAGAGGGAAGATAGCATGCAGTCCAAGAATGTGCTGAAAAATTGGAAAGTTGACATAAGAACAAAGTTTTCAATAATTTTTTTCATCACTTACAAAAAAAAGTAAAAATACAGAATGCTAGGTCAAGGAGTGGTCTTAGCCTTGGCTGCATCTAGAATAAAGTCAATTTGACTTGCAGCTAGGACGCAGGACTCCTCCAGCGACAAGTTGTCCTTCTTAGGATCAACTACTACCGCGTCGAGAAGGCCTGCGACCTCCCTCAGCTTCGCGATGGTATCCTTCATAATCAAACCACAGCCAGCGATGGTCATATCCGCAGCTTTCTTCTCCTCGCGAAGACGCCTTGTCCTCGCCCTAGCATTGTCACCATCCGTCTTCATGCGCTGAATGCGCTGGAAGAGATCGTCAAGGTTAAACCGTAGCCGAGTGTGCTTCTCCGTAAGGAACTTGTGCTCCTCCTGGAGGGCTCTCAGCTCGGCCTTGACTTTGCCAGTGTCTTCCACGGCTCTCATTCCCTGTGCAAATCAACAGGTCAAGAATGTATTGAACAGGGATTAACAATACAGGGGTAAGTCCGAAAGATTGAGAGTTCTTACCGGGGAGGGCGAGGCTGACGATGCCATCGAGGATGCCATTGGCGCAGAGAAGCTCAGGAGTCAAACAGTCTGAGAATTATAAAAACTTGTAAAGTAAATGACAATTTTTCCACTGTCAATTTATAGAACTTCCAAAGCGATGCTTCGTGTTCTCCTAGGCGCCGCGCGCGAAGATTAGAGACAGAAATGATCACAGTTGAGAATTCGAAGCGTTGGCACTTTTTCAGTCGGTTCAGACCTCATAACCATCTGTGATAACTACACTATCACAGTCGGTTCTTAGTTCACAACCGACTGTATGTATCACAGTCGGTTCTGAGTTTCGAACCATCTGTGATATTCTAGTAATCACAGACGGTTCTCAGCTGTGAACTGATTGTATCTATCACAGTTGGGTTTTAGGTTAGAACCGTCTATAATAAGTAGATTATTACAGACGGTTTTGTGTTCAGAACCGTCTGGTTTACTATCACAGTTGTTTTTGACATCAGAACCGACTGTGATAACTGAACATATTCTCCCGACAGGCCTTCGCAGACGGTTTTCCATTGAACAATTCATAACTGTCTGTGATGTGCCATCCTGGATGTCTGTTTCTGTGGCAGTGGATTACAAAAATCTCGGTCGGGAATTTTTTTGACATGAAAAAAAATCCCGGTCATCCAAACAAGCCCTAAATATGTGACCAGTCTGATAATGCTCAGCATAACACTAGTTATAGAAGTATGTTAGTACCTACATAATCTGTATTAGCTTAAGGAAGCGACTTTTTCAATATATTTTTGTTTCCCTCTAGTCGGGTAACTTATAGTGCAATGGAAATTTCTAAAACAGAAACATTTATAGCTGTAAACCATCACGGTTGGCGTGGCAGTGTAGTTTGGAATCAGACTCTATTATAAAGAAGTTACTATAGAAAATGTAATTTATATTTTTTTTGTCTGATTTTACAACTGACAGCCTATATTAAATGGGCAAAAAATTAGAAAGTATCGAAATTCTTTATATATGGTTCTTCAAAAGTTTTAATATCTTTCAATTCTATTAATCCGACGGATGAAATCTATATATATTTCTTAATATTTTATCTTTAGATACCAATTAATCGTCTCAAGTATAACTTAAGAAAAGAGAGAGATAATTTTGTATTTCCTTTCCCTTCACTGTCTCAGTAGCCGCCATACTTCCCTTCTCACACCCCCAGCAAGTTTCGGGCACAGCATAGTGCATTCACATTATTGATCAAGAATCATTGGAATGATCTAGGTTTGAGAAAATCAAGTACTAATCTACCATTAATTCATAGTATCAATCAGCGTATGCTTTCATTTGTCATTTACGTACAACCCAGCAGCCACTGTCCTCCCCATCTTGAGATAATGCGCGAGCGTTGGATGAGCGAACTGCAATAGCAAAGGCGCTGGACAGATGAATTGAACTGGAGGACGGTGGAACCATGGTAGCTCGCTGATGGGTGGACGGTGCGAGTCGCTCGAAATCAGACGAAGAGGATTAGTTGACATGTTGATTAATCTGTTATAATTTAGATTAAATTTTTAAATGTGCTTTAGTGGATAAGCAAAACCCATTCTACCCAGTCAAAATAAAGGATTAGATTATAATTAATATATTTTGCTAAGTGAAATATATCTCTCTCTTGATACTTGTGAAGGACTGTAAAAATCCCCCTCCCAGTTCCCATCCCGGGACTTCCCAGCCTTCCCTCCTCTTCCCCCGTGCAGGTCCCGCGTCCAGCCCGTGCCGGCCAAGACCCATGTCCAGACCACAGGCCCGTGCCAGACTACATGTCCGCGACGCAGATGGAGCTGTGAGCGTGTGGCCCCGCTCGCGTGCTATCCCTGTTGGCTCCACACGCCTGCGTGCTATCCCTGTGGCTCGCACACCCTGCACCGCCGTGTCCTATGTCGACTGGTTCTTGTGTTTGAGACGGGCAACCCCACGAACATCATGGAAAGATGTGGCCATAGACGAGACGGCGAGTTCAGGTTCTTGGCCAGCTATCTCGCTGAGCCGAGCCTGCTAGACTACGCTTGCCTCCGGTTCCTGCCGTCGGTCGTGGCAGCGTCACCCTTGTTTGTCGCAAGGCTGACGATGGACCCGGACGTCCACCAATGGTGGAAGGAGCTAAAAGAGGTGTCAGGTTACTAGGTGGTGGATACCAAGAACTGCATTGGTGCGGTGCATGATGGGGTGTTTGATCGAATTTTAACTTCAATTTATGAGTTAATAAGTTAGAATTGTGGTTAAATATTCAATTTTTTCAGAATTTATTCCATAAAGTTCTTTTTTGATTTAGAAATTTTAAATAAGCTAAAACAGATAATAAAAGAGACTTGTCATACATATAAGTTTAAACCTTCCTAAACTAGCTTATTAATTTAAGAAACTTAAACATCACCAAGTACCCTAAGCATCAGCTTTCATGCAAATAACAGACAACCACAAACGACGTGGCTTATCACTGTTGGTTCTTTGACGATGCTAATTGCTTAGTGTGTTTTCGGACTGAAAAGAACAAGCCCTCAATCTTTAAGTCATACCAATTCGTAGTGCAGATGATCAATACAACTTACGTAGAGTACATAAGATATCACAAAATTGATTATTTAAATGGACATTTCTCCAAATATTAAAATTACTAGGCTAATCAAAGCAAGTACAATAAAAAATATTCAAACAAAGCTCAACACTTTATACATATTCAAGATTCATAAGATCATAGAATTTAGATGCAATGGAAGGTCCCATACTTATTTAATTGTGTCATTGAGATCCTTCAACTTATTAAAATTCATCCATTAACTAAGTGAAGGAATAAATGACATGATTGTAATTAGGCAATTTTTAGTACATAAGTGGCACAAAGTAAGTTCAGTGGATCCGGATTAACTTATTGTGTGATTTTTTAGCACCTAACTAACATATGAAACTCACCAGCAAAACTAGACAAGTCCCATGTCCTGTTGGACTAAAATTTAAGTTTAAAGACCTCATTACTAACTAAAATATGTCTTAAAACCTCTAGTACAATTTACCTTTTAATAATAAGACACAAATTTAACACTATTCGTGGTATGCATTACACATAAAAAATTCATATGTCTTCAAATTTTTAAAAATTATTAAAAAAAAAAAGATGACATAGAAGAATACATATTATGAACACTCACAAAAGTTTATGAGAAAACATAATCATATGTAAGAGAAATAAAAAAAACTTAAACTAATATATATATCCACTAGTTGTTTGTTTTTTTTTTGTTTTTCTTACATATGGTCGTGTTTTTTTATGAAATTTTATGAAATGATATAATATATTTTCCTCTATAACTTCTTTCAAAAAATTTTAGAACTTCAAGATTTATAAACTTGTTATATATAATATTTATTAACTGTAGTATAAATAATTATCCTTAATAATAGAGTCGAGGACATGTGGTCCTAGTTATGTAATACCTGCAAGAACTTGTTAGCCTCATGTAAGATTCACCTGGGTATGAAACCGTATGTTTCTATAGTTCTCATTCAAATGTTATTCTGGATGTTCATCCTGAGAAAAATTGAGAGAGGCAAAGGAAAAAAAAAATGTGTGAAGCACACCCCTTATATAGTGGCTTACTATGATCAAACCAAATCAACTTATATATTAGTAGTATCATAATCTCTATCTAGTTATGTTTTCATGTACTAGCGTCACTATCTTATCTATTTATCTCATCTTTGCCAAAAAGAGAGATGGAGAAAAGAGAACAATATGTTATTTTTTGGTTTTAAGATAGTGGAGATTATTGAATTTTATGTATTAATCAGTTCACTCAAAATTTAAATTATTAAAGAAAAATAATCAATCAATTCAAGGCCTCGGATCAAAAGGACACAAATGCAAAATAAAGAGAAAGAAACAAATGATCCCACACCGAGCTCAATGTGGGTTATTGTATTTATATTGTCGGATGACAAACAGTAGCCGGTAAACGGCACACCGAAGTTACAGCGTTTACTGCTAAATGTGAGGCCTAAAAATACTCCTGACCACTCCATCTTAGCTAAAGACTAGGACAACAGAGTAACATAAATAAATTATTTCAACAGCCACCCTCAATCTCAACAGATGGGAAATAGATTGAGATTGTGTTGATAAATATAGATGAAGGGCATATTTGTAAGAATAGAAACAAGTAGGGTCCTAAGTGCAAAGTAACATGTATTCTTTTTGTATTGGGGGGGGGGGGGTTTAATCAAAATGTTGTTCAGTTGTTTTTCCCCCCAAATCAACATGGTATCAGAGAAGGCTTCCCATCCCTAGCCGCCGCCGACTTCACCTCCACGCTGGCCGCCACTACCGCTCACAGAGCCGCCGCCACGCCCCTGCCCACCGCCAGGAAGAGGGCCGCGCACCATCCTCCTCGCGCCGCCGCATCCTCCACATCACGCCGTCCCCACGCCGCCTGCCCGAGCCCGCGCCCGCGTTGCGACCATGCCCGAGCCCGCACACCTCCTGTTTGTGCGCTGCGACCGTGCCCGAGCCCGCGCCCACGCCACCCGGAGCTCCTCCTCCCTCGGTTGCCTGAGGTTGTGGCGCCCACCGTGGGGCACGAACCTGGAGCTCCTCCTCCCTGTGTCGGATCCGCGCCACTCATGGCTTCCATCACATGCTCCACGCTGTTGGCCTTCTTCATACCTGACTTCTACTCCACGCCGCCCTCCTTAGACGTCGGCAGTTGCTTCTTCGCCTCCGGCTTCTTCTCCGACGGCACCTTCTTCTCCTGAGGTCACTCGTGGGCTCTGCGTGCAGCCGAAGGAAGGACCTCCGCGAGGCACCGGCTCAGGAGGAGGCCAAGCCGGCGGAGCCTGAGCTGGAGGAGAAGACCATCGTGGTCGCGGAGGAGGACAGCACCGAGATGGTGGAAGCAATCGAGGAAACTATGGTGGCTGCCGCTGCTGAGGAGATATGGCTGAGGAAAAAGCAGCTGAGGAGGAGATCAGAGTTGAGGTGATGGATGAGGACACGAAGAGGCTATTGACGGCATTTGCAAATCTCCTCAAGACAACGGGTGTTGGATCGGCCTCTTCGGTAGGTCAAGTGCTACCATCACCACCTCCCATGCCTCCTAAGCTGAAGTTGATTCCAATCGATTTGAAGCTTGATGGTATAGGGACATACTTGGGTTGGTCCCGCCGAGTGAGGGGAGCACTTGCTGCAAGAGGGCTTGAGGAGTATCTGACAGGAGAGGTGAAGGTACCGACAGATAGAGTGTCCAGTGAGTGGCAAGCATGGAGGTCCACTCACATGACGATATATCTGTGGCTCCTTGGCTCCATGATTCCCTCACTTGCCAATTCTGCTGATGGGTTGGAATCTGTGAGTGACATGTGGAGTAACTTGCAGAAGAGGTTTGCGAGTGAGGGAAATATCATGAGGATTTTTCAACTCAGAGAGCAAATCAAAAATGCCACACAGGGAGATCGCTTAGTCCAGGAGTATGCAGCTGAGTTACTCCAACTTTGGATGGATCTCGATTACTTTGAGAGGGCAATGTGCACCAATCCTCACTGTGGTAGATGTGAGATTCCTACCTGTGCGAGGGACAAGTTGGACAGGACCGTGACTTTCTTGCAAGGCCTCAACAATGCATTCTTTCCACGAAGATCTCAACTTCTGGGCAACAAGGAGTTCCCCTCCCTTGATGAAGCAATCTCTGCTATGATTCATGAATAAAGCAGGATGAAGTTAATGCCCGAAGTGTCAAACAATGCTATAGCAAAGTCAGCATTGGCGGCCTCAAACTCGAAGGCTCCTGGAGACTCCAAACAAGGTGTGGTGTGCTATACCTGTGGTGAGATTGGCCATATTGCTCGCTTCTGTCCTAAAAAGGATAAGGGACAGTCTCCCAGGGGTAGAGGTAGAGGTCGAGGAGGCCGTTCAGGAGGCCGAGGGAGTAGAGGAGGTCCATATGGGGGCCACAGAGCCCAACTAGCTGCATATGAGGAGGAATCCCAGTCTGACCGCTTTGGATAGCTAAGGCCAAGCCTCCAGGTGATCATGAGGAAAGCCAAGCCTCCAGGTGATAATGAGAAGGACCCAAGCAGCTCATCATTGGCCACCATGGGTAATACTGCCACCTTTGCTCACTATGACGCATGTACTCCCACACAAGCACTTGCATCTTTTCACATGCCCAACTCACAGGATTGGGTCTTAGATACGAGCGCATCTAGTCATGTTACAGGTTCCCAACCGGAGTTTAAGACATACACTCGACTGTCTAAAATCGGTGGGATCACTACTACAGATGGAACAACACAACCTGTTGTTGGTGTTGGTTCTGTCAAGTGCACTGAGTCCCTCACGTTGTCGAATGTTTTGCATGCTCTTTCTTTTCCTGTTAGCTTACTATCCATTAGTGCTCTCATTCTCCAACTTAATTGTCATGTTGTCTTTGACATTCCAAAGGTGCAGATTCAGGAAAAGGGGTCTGGAAGAGTATTGGGGACTAGCACTTGGCATAGAGGACTATGGTACCTGGACAGAGGAGGGTTGGATGAGGCAGTGATGGCTGTATTAGCTGATCCAGAGTCAAGGCGAGTAGAGAGTGTGGAGCAGCAGATCCTACTTTTACATTGTCGTATGGGACATTCTTCCTTTTTTGTCGTGAGTAGAGTGTTTCCTCACTTGTTCACGAGAGCAGAGGGCAAACAACTTGTATGTGATGCATGTGAGTTTTGGAAACACACCAGAAGCTCGTATGTGAGTTCTAGTAATAGAAGTTCTGCTGTATTTGAGATGATACATTCTGATGTATGGGGTCCATGCTCCACAACTTCTATAAATGGATTTAAATGGTTTGTCTCCTTCATTGATTGTCATACTCGATTAGTGTGGGTTTACTTGCTGAAAAATAAGAGTGAAGTGTTTGAATGTTTTCAAGACTTTCACAGGTATATTCAAACTCAGTATGGTGCTAAAGTGAAGATACTGAGGACAGATAATGGTTTAAAATATACCAACAAAGCCTTCAAAGACTACTTATCAACTGTTGGGATTCATCACCAAACCACCTGCCCGTACACCCCAGCTCCGAATGGGGTTGCAGAAAGAAAAAATAGGCATCTTCTAAAGGTAGTTCGATGCATGATGATGGGGATGAATGTTCCCAAGAACCTGTGGAGTTATGCAGTATTGACTGCTGCCTATTTGATTAACAGGATGCCCTCACGAATTCTAGACTGGAAGACCCCTTATGAAGTGTGGCATGGGAAGAACGAGTACATCGTTCCCTTGAAGGTCTTTGGGTACGTTTGTTTTGTGAAAGACAATAGACCTGGAGTTGGAAATTTGGACCCCCACGCTGTGAAGTGTATGTTTGTGGGATACTCTCCGACTCAAAAGGGATATGTTTGCTGGAGTCCAGTAGAGAAGAGGATTTATGTAAGCATGGATGTCACTTTTAGAGAATGGGAACCATACTATGGTATTGCATCTACTACTGATCAGGGCTCTCTCATCACAGGCGATGATGGTCGAGAGGGGGAGAAAAGCAATACAAAGCTGGTAGTAGAGTCTACCTCATGCCTTATCAGACACCTTCGGTGGAGGTGCAAAGTGATGGTGGTGAAGATGACCAGGATGAGGACGGTGGTGAGGGGGAGTTGCAGGAAGAGTTGGTGAAGGACCATACACTTGAGGAGGAGCATGCTCGTGAACACGGTCGGAAAATAGGGGATGACTTGATTGTGTACAGGAGAAGAGGGAAAAATACTGCTAGCGATGGTACCACTATCTTTGTCCCCCAGTCCTCTGTGCGAAGTCCAAATCTTGAGTACCTTCCTTCCTCGACACCTGAAGCACCCCCGTTGCTTACTGAGGATCCTTTAGATCCCAGTGGAGGTATGATCTCTCCTTGTGCATCTCCTGTGCCTTTGAGGAGGAGTTCTCGCAGCACTGTGGGGATCCCCCTAACCACTATGGTTTTGAACATGACATTGTTCATTTTGCCTCATACTCTAACATCTCACCTGCACATAGAGTTTCCGTGTCTTCCTTGGATTCTATCTCTATTCCCAGGTGTTGGCAAGAGGCAAAGAGGATCCGAGATGGAAAGCGGCTATGTTTGAAGAGCTTGATGCTCTTGACAAGAATTGTACCTGGGAGCTAGTGCCACTGCCAGCAAGGAAGAAGGCTGTTGGGTGCAAATGGGTGTTCACAATAAAACAAACACCAGAAGGAAAGGTCGAGCGTTACAAGGCAAGACTGGTGGCCAAAGGTTACAGTCAAACCTATGGAATCGATTATGATGAAACATTTGCACTGGTGGCCAAGTGGAACACAGTGAGGACTCTGGTGTCGCTTGCTGTGAATTGTGGATGGCAGATGCACCAGATGGATGTGAAGAATATTTTTCTTCATGGTGATCTGCAAGAAGAAGTATACATGGAGGTTCCGCCAGGCTTTATCACAAAGAGGATTGCTGGGAAGGTGTTCAAATTGAGGAAGTCGCTATATGGGTTGAAACAATCTCCTCGAGTATGGTTTGATCGCTTTAGACGAGTAGTGGTGAGTATGGGATATCAGCAATCTAATGCTGACTATACACTGTTTACTCGACATAGAGACTCACACATCACCATGCTAGTCATGTATGTGGATGACATGATCATCACTGGGGATGACAAGGAAGAGATTGCTCATTTAAAAAGAGACTACCAAAAGAGTTCGAGGTCAAAGATCTGGGAAAGTTGTAGTATTTCCTTGGGATTGAGTTCGCTCATGGCACTGGAGGTGTTGTTCTCTCCCAAAGGAAATATGTCCTAGACCTACTCAACGAAACTGGCATGTTGGGTTGCCGATCTGCGGTTACTCCCATCGATCAAAAGTCTAACCTGAATACAGAGGCAGGAGAGCCAGTGGACCGTGAGAGATATCAGAGGCTGGTGGGTCGCTTAATATACTTATGTCACACTCGTCCTGACATCACCTTTGCTATTAGCGTGGTGAGCCGCTACATGCATGATCCCAGAAAAGGACATATGCATGCAGTCTATCATATCCTTAAGTACTTGAAGGGATCTCCAGGAAAATGACTGCTATTCCAGTGTCATGGTCATTTGAAAGTTGAGGCTTATAGTGATGCCAACTGGGGGAGTTGTGTTGATGATCGAAGGTCAACTTCTGGCTACTACGTGTTTGTAGGAGGGAACCTGGTCTCCTGGAGAAGCAAGAAGCAATCAGTTGTGGCAAGATCTACAGCAGAAGCTGAGTATAGAGCCATGGCTCAAGGGGTGACTGAGCTACTTTGGTTAAAGACACTCTTGGAAGAGTTGAAGATGGCTCAAGGCAATCCACTGAAGCTTATGTGTGACAATCAGTCAGCTCTCAATATTGCAAACAACCCTGTCCAACATGATAGGACCAAGCATATTAAGATTGATCGATTTTTTATCAAGGAAAAGTTGGAGGATGGAACCTTGAAACTTGAGTACGTCTGTTCTGAAGATCAAGCCGCTGATTGTCTTACAAAAGGTCTTAACTCCATAGGGTTATCGAAAATCTGTAACAAGATGGGATTGATTGATATTTTTCATCCATCTTGAGGGGGAGTGTTGATAAATATAGATGAAGGGCATTTTTGTAAGAATAGAAACAAGCAGGATCCTAAGTGCAAAGTGGCATGTATCCTTTTTGTATGGGGGGGTTTAATGAAAATGTTGTTCAGTTGTTTTTCCCCCAAATCAACAGATTCTGCCGAAATGTTGAAAACTCTAAATTGGCAAAGGCTTAGTGAAGATGTCAGCTAACTGATCCTGAGAAGAAATGAATTGAATCTCCAGCATTTTTCTTGCAACCTCTTCTCTCACAAAGTGAAAATCCACCTCAATGTGCTTGGTGTGGGCATGAAAAACTGCACTGGTTGAAAGATATGTTGCTCCCAGGTTATCACACCACAGAGACGGTGATCTCAGTTGAAAAACTCTTAGCTCCCTTAGCAGATATTGAATCCAACTAATTTCAGCTGCTGCATTAGCTAATGCTTTATATTCTGACTCTGTGCTTGAGCGAGATACAATAGCTTTCTTGCGAGAACTCCAAGAGATCAAACTATTACAAATATAAATCACATATCCTCCAATTGATCTGCGATCATCCAAGCAGCTTGCCCAGTCCGCATTAGAGAAAGCACTAACGAGAGTACAACGTGACTTCTTGAAGACCATTCCCATGTTGCGAGAATACTTCAAGTATCTGAGAATACGCTTGATAGCTGTCCAATGTTCACTTGTAGGAGAGTGGAGATACTAACAAACTTTCTTCACCAAGTAAGCAATATCCAGCCGAGTGATTGTTAGATACGGCAGAGCACCAACAGTACTTCTGTACTTTGTAGCTTCAGTATCACATAGGGAGGTGCCTTGTGTTACTGTATATGTGTATATGTGTGTGTAGGCCCATGGGCCTAAGCACAATACTGTTGTATATAACCAAGAGGGGAGATTTCTCCAAACTCAACTGAATATACATCTACCATTTAGCATACCTCTCTTCTTCTCACATGGTATCAGAGCTTGGTTAGCTCTCTGCCATCCGGCGATCACCGCCGGCCATCGTCGGCCCCTCGTCGCCGACTTTGTTCCCCTTGGCCCCTTGTTGCCGTCGTTGTAGCTCCATTGCGCGTCGCCACTGTAGATCGTGCCGTCGCCCGACCGCCTCCACCAGATCCACCAGATCTGGTGCAACCTGCGCCGTACTCCCGCATCACGTCGTAGAGCCATGCCACCACTCGTCGCCGTGTCGCGCCCCTGCGCGGCGCCGTAGCCCCGCGCACCACCACCCGCGTCGTGCCCCCGTGCCCCGTTGCTCGCCGCCGCCGCTCCGTCGCATCGCCCGTCGCCACCGCCTCGATCTGTCACCTGGATCCGTTGTGGTGCCTCGAGCCGCCGCCGCCGCCTTCGGATCCCGTCGCCGTCGCCCCCCCCCCTCCCCCCCCCCCCCCCCCCCCCCCCCGCCGCCAGCCGCTTGTATCGCTGATTCCGCGCTCTCCTTGCGCCGTGTCGCCCGTCGCTGCTTTGGAGCAATCAACTTGATGGCTAGGGTTTGAGCGTTGCTCCCCTGGTCATTCCTTTTGAGCCAAGCCAACGGCTGAAGCCGCGCCGAGCCAATCCGACGGCTCATACCGAGCAAATATACTGCTCGGACCGATTTTTCGCGCTAAGCGCGTTTCGGCTGTCTGTTCTTGTTGTGTGTGCTGCTTTTGTTACGCCACTTGAGCCTTCTCTTCTCTATGGCTCGTGATGCTCTTCCCGTGTTGGACGTCAAGCTTGATGGCTCCAACTATCCTTAGTGGTCCACCACCGTCCACGTCAATCTGAGGGGTCTTGGTTTGCTGTCCTGTCTCACAGAGCCGGCTCCCACGACTCCCTCGGATGTGATCAAGGCGTGGGTCACTGATGATGATCATGCTATGCAGCTCATCTACAACAGCGCGGTTATGGACATTCGGATGGAGATTGCCATGCTTCCTTCCGCTCAGGCGATGTGGACGCACTTGGCGAAGCTCTACGTGCAGGACAGTTCTGATCAGCTGTATGCTCTTGAGCAGCATTTCCAGCGTCTCCAGCAGGGGGATTTGTCTGTGCAGGCCTTCCATAGTGCCTTCAGTGCTCTCACTCGTCAGATGGATGCGCTTGCCCCTGCTCTCAGCCCCAGCTTCTCCAGCTGTAGTACTGTTCGTGGTCACCAGGCAAGGTCCCGCATGTTTGCCTTTGTCATGCGCCTTCGCCCGGAGTTCGAGAGCATTCGAGCCCAGCTACTTGGTCGTGTGTCTCCGCCGACCCTGGATGATGCTCTTGCAGCTGTTCTTGCTGTGGAGACCTGGTTGCGCACTTAGTCGCCTGCGGCCTCAGCCTCTCAGCAGCACCTCTCAGTTCTCGCTGTTACTTCGGAGCCTGCTGATGCTCTTACTCAGGTGCAAGTTGCTACGGCTGTTCGTGCTTCTGTGGTGTGTACTCACTGCAAGAAGCATGGTCATACTTCTGAGCGCTGCTTCTAGCTTCATCCTGAGCTGGCACCGCCTGCCTGGCCCTCGAGGTGACTCCGCTTCTGACCGGCGTCCGCCTCGACCTCCTCGTGGAGGTGCTGCTCCTTTTGCTGCCTTTGTGGAGGATGCTGCCTCCTCCTCCGCCACTCAGCTTTAGGTGATGTCGGCGCAGCTTCACGAGTTGCGCCTTCAGAACTCGCAGCTTCAGGCGTATCTCCACCAGCAGTGCGCCCCGCCTACTTCGACCTTCGGCGCTACTCCTCTACCGCCTTTTGGTGGGTTCGCTGGTTTGGCCACTCCACCTGCTTCGTCGATAGGTACGGCTTTACCCGATCACCACCTGGATTCCGGTGCCAATTTTCACATCACGCCAGACGGTTCCCAGTTTACCAAGTGTCAACTGGTCACCGATGGCCTGCACATCCAGTCAGCCTGTGGTACCTCTTTACCTGCTACTTCTCAGGGCTGCATTTCTTCTGCTCAGTTCACCATACCAAATGTTGTTCATGTTCCGCAGTTATCCATGAGTCTCATTTCCGTGAGGCAACTTGCTGATCGAGGTTATTTTATTGGGTTTAATGAGCTTTTTTGCTATGTGCAGGATCGTCGGACAGGCATGCTACTTGGTACTGGCCATCGCCGTAGAGACTCTTCTCGCCATCTCTATGTACTGGATTATCTTCACCTTCCACCTCTACCTGGTCCATCTGCTGCTACTACATCACCTTTTGCTGCTTCTGTGACTGACTCCTTTCAATGGCATCATCGACTAGGTCATCTCTGTGAGTCCCGTCTCTCTACGCTCATGCGTCAAGGTGTCTAAGGTCGTGTCGAGACTGGGTCGTATTTTGTCTGTTAGGGTTGTAAGCTTGGTAAACAGCTACAACTCCCATATAACTCAAGTGTTTCTCGTACGAGCCACCCTTTTGTTTTAGTGCACTCTGATGTATGGGGTCCTGCACCTTTTGTGTCCAAGGGTGGGCATAAGTACTATGTCATTTTTGTTGATAATTATAGCAGATACAAATGGATTTACTTCATGTCTCATCGTTCTCAGTTTTTATCGATATACCAGACTTTCACTCATATGATTCGCACTCAGTTCTCTACTCTCATTCAAATTTTCCATTCCAACTCTGGTGGAGAGTACATTTCACATTCTTTCCGCCAGTTTCTTGCGGATCAGAGGACTCTTCCGTAGCTCTCTTTTCCTGGTGCTCATCCTCAGAACGGTGTTGTCGAGCGCAAACATCGTCATATTCTTGAGACTGCTCGCACTCTTCTTATCTCCTCTCATGTCCCACATCATTTCTGGGCTGAGACGGTTTCTATGGCTATTTATCTTATCAATCTTCAGACGTCCACTCGTCTTGATGGCAAGTGCCCTGCGGAGCTCTTACTTCCTGCTCCACCCACATACGATCATCTCTGTGTGTTTGGGTGCACTTGCTATGTCCTACTTGCCCCTCAAGAACGCACCAAGCTGACCTCGCAGTTTGTTGAGTGTGTTTTTCTTGGGTATAGTCTTGAGCATAAGGGCTATCGGTGCTATGATCCTCATGCTCACCGCCTACGTTTTTCCCATGACGTTTCCTTTGTTGAGGACCGTCCCTTCTTACACTCTCCTACTATCCCTCATGTGTGTCCACCTGAGTCGCTCTCTTTTCTCTCGCTTCCCATCACGACGTCTTCTATTTCATCTCCTGTTTCACCTCCATCGGGAGACTCACCTTCACCAGTCGTTCCCTCCATTCCTATTCTAGTGCGTAGTTCTATTCCTGCCCCTACTCCACCACCACCACCACCACCTCCACTTCCTCGTCCTCTGATCTTTCACTCCTACACTCGTCGTTCTCGCCCTTCTCAGCCACCTCCTCCTGTTTTGCCGGCCAGTACCGATAGCATCCCTGCTGATGATCCGCCTGAGCTGGAGCTTGCCACCCTGCCACGATATGACCTTCGTGATCACTCTACTCTTGCTCTGCCTACTCGTTATGTTCTCTCTGTAGCTTCGCCACTGAGCCACATACCTACCAGGAGGCCATTACTCATGTTGAGTGGCAGTTGGCCATGGCCGAGGAGTTGGCGGCTCTGGATCGCACAGGCACGTGGGAGATTTGTTTCTTTACTTGCACATGCGGTTCCGATTACCTGCAAGTGGGTGTTCAAGGTAAAGACAAGGTTGATGGTTCTGTTGAGCGCTACAAAGCTCGCCTTGTTGCTTGTGGTTTTCAGCAGGAGTATAGTCGGGACTATAAGCAGACTTTTGCTCCTGTCGCTCACATGACTACTGTTCGTACTCTTGTGGTTGTGGCTGCTGTTCGTTCTTGGACCATCTCTCATATGGATGTCAAGAATGCGTTTCTTCATGGTGATTTACAGGAGGAGGTCTACATGCAGCCACCACCAGGTGTTTTAGTTCCAGCCGGTCATGTGTGTCATCTTCGGCGTGCTCTCTATGGCCTCAAACAGGCCCCTCATGTCTGGTTTGAGCGCTTATGTACTGTGATTGTCGCAGCTGATTTTGATCCTACCTTATTTACACATAGTTCTCCTCATGGTCGGACTTTGATATTGTTGTATGTGGATGATATGCTGATCACCGGTGATGATATGCACTATGTTGCTTTTGTGAAGCAATGCCTGAGTGAGCAGTTCCTCATGTCCGATTTGGGCCCTTTGCGCTACTTTTTGGGACTTGAGGTTCTTCCAGCTGAGGGGGGTACTACATATCACAGCAACGTTACACTAAGGATCTACTTGTTCGCTCTGCTATCACAGATACATGGACAGCCAGCACACCTATGGAGCTTCGAGCTCAGCTCCGTTCCACTGATGGTGTTCCACTTGAGGATCCGTCTCGATATAGATATATTGTTGGTAGTCTTGTCTACTTGGCAGTCACTCGACCTGACATAACTCATGCAGTTCATATTCTTAGTCAGTTTGTCAGTACGCCGACTTCTGTTCACTATAGTCATCTACTTCGCGTGCTGCGTTATCTCCTTGGGACAGTGTCACGAGGACTGTTTTACAGTAGATTGAATCCTCTATGGCTCTGTGCCTACTCCAATGCTACTTGGGCGAGCAACCCTGATGATCGACGCTCTGTCACAGGTTACTGTGTGTTTCTTGGGACTTCCTTACTCACTTGGAAGTCTAAGAGACAGACTGCAGTCTCCACAGCCAGTGCTGAGGCTGAGCTTAGGGCTTTGGCTACTACTACCAGAGAGATCATTTGGCTTCAATGACTATTGGCTAACTTTGGTGTTCAGTGTCCTACCTCCACCTCACTATTGTGTGATAACACTAGCGCCATTCAGATGGTTAGGGATCCTGTGAAGCGTGAGATGAGCAAGCATATTGGTGTTGATGCATCTCTTACCTGGTTTCATTGTCATCTTGGCACGATTGCTCTTCAGTACGTGCCTTCAGAATTTCAGGTTGCTGACTTCTTCACCAAGGCACAAACTCAGGGGCATCATAATTTTCTCCTCTCCAAACTCAACATGTCTGAGTTTTCAGTACCATCCTGAGTTTGAGGAAGGGTATTACTGTATATATGTATATGTGTGTGTAGGCCCATGGGCCTAAGCACAATACTGTTGTATATAACCAAGAGGAGAGATTTCTCCAAACTCAATTGAATATACATCTACCATTTAGCATACCTCTCTTCTTCTCACACCTTGTACCTTGGATAACTTTGTAGTAGATGCCTTGGGAGTAGTAATAGCCTTACAATTTTCCATGTTAGTTCTCTTCAGAATGTCATCAATGTATTTGCACTGTAAAAGTGTCACACCATCCTTGCCTCACAATACTTCTATGCCAGAAATTAATGCAGATTACCAAGATCTTTAACTGCAAAATCCTTGTGAAGTTGTTGGAGCGATTCATCAATGGCAGAAGTAGAGCTAGTAATTATTATGTCATCTTCATAGATAAGAACATAGATGATCCTTTTACCATTTCTGTATATAAACAAAGACGTGTCAGCTTTAGATGCAAGAAAACCAAGATCCTGCAACTTTGAGCTAAGTTTAGAGAACCATGCTCGCCGCACTTGCTTGAGTCTATATAGTGTTATATCCAATTTACAGATGTGTCTTGGATACTTGCCATCTGAATACCCAGGTGGCTGCCTCATGTAAACATCTTCATCCAACAGACCATGAAGGAATGCATTCTAAATGTCAACTTGTCTTGAAATCCAACCTTGTGATACTGCTAGAGCAAGAATAAGCCGAATTGTTGCCGGTTTAATCACAGGACTGAGTGTATCTTCATAGTCTATGTCGTACCTTTGCTTGAATCCTTTGGCAATGAGTCGAGCTTTGTATCTTTCTATTGAGCCATTCGGCTTACGTTTCGATCGAAACACCCATTTGGAATCAATAATATTCAGACCAGGTTGAGGAGGAACAAGATGCCAAGTTTTATTCTTTAGAAGAGCTGCATACTCAACATCCATCTCTTGACGCCAGTTAGAATCTTGCAGGGCCTCAATATGACTGTAAAGTTCACCAGTGGCAGTGAACGCTCTCTCCTTGTTGAGTAGTGCACAGTACCATCAGTGTATTGTTTCGGCTTCTGGATATTATCTTGAAGTCTTGTTCTCATGCCCGAACGTTGTTCAGCTTGAAAAATTGAACTTTCAGAGTAGACATCAGTGCCATCAGTACCTGCAGGATTAGTCACAATAGAAGAGGATTGAATGCTATTCTCTACATGATCACTCTCATAGGCATTAATAGGAGAAATAGTGAATGAGGGACTAAGTGTAGGAAGTGGTATAAGGACATCAGGTTGAACAGAAATTGGAGAGAGATTGTCAAGAGCAAATGGAAATACTATTTCATCAAAGATGACATCACAAGAAATATAGACACGGCCAGTATTCCTATCGAGACATTTCTAACCTTTTTGCAGATTACTATACCCAAGGAGCACCTGTTGAGAGCGGAATTGCAACTTTTGTGAATTATAAGGGCGCAGGTTTGGCCAACAAGTACACCCGAAAACCTTCAGAAAAGAGTAATCTGGTTTAGTGCCAAAGAGTGTTTGGAAGGGAGTTTTGTGCTGAATGACACGAATTGGAAGCTGGTTAATGAAGAAACAAGCAGTTTTAAATGCTTCATCCCAAAATTTGATTGGCATTGAGGGTTGAGCAATAAGAGAGAGCCCTATTACAATGTGCCGATGTTTCCTCTCAGCAGAATGGATTTGCTGATGAGTATATGGACACGAGACTTGGTGTTTGATGCCATTTTTCTGAAGGATCTTATGAAGTGCTTGATATTCACCTCCCCAATCGGATTGAATACAAAGGAGTTTTCGATAAAACCAGTGCTCAACTTGTTTTTGAAATGGAAGAAATACTTAACATCAGATTTGCATTTGAGAAGTTATTTCCAAGTGAATTTGCTAAAGTCATCAATAAAGCTAACATAATATTTGAATCCTCCTACTGAAGTGAGAGCAGGACCCCATACATCAATAAACACAGGTTCAAGAGGAAAAGGGGAAGTATTATTTGAAATAGGAAAAGGCAATCGATGACATTTAGCCTTTTGGCAAGCATCACAAACAGTGGTAACGCTGTCATTGGAAGTGGTTGGAAGAACATGTTCTTGAAGAACTTGACGAACGACAGATGAAGGGGGGTGGTCGAGTCTCCAGTGCTACAGTTCTTGTGACGCTTTGACGCTAGTGGAGGCTTGCTTGTTCAAGGCACTAGATGACACCAGAGGACACAAGCCCCCTTTACATTTGCCGCGAAGGAGGATGTTCTTCGTGATTTGATCTTTTACAAGAAAGAAATCAGGGTGAAACTAAAAAAAAATACATTATTATCAATGGTGAAACGATGAACAGATAACAAATTTCAAGCTATTTTGGGGATATGCAAGACTTTGTTTAACGCAAGAGATCGAGGAGTAAGAATCTGAGAGTGACCAGTGTGAGAAATAGGCAAACCTGATCCATTTGCTACTTGGATGTGATCTTTTCCGTGGTACTTGTCTTGAACTGTTAGCTTGTCAAGGTCACCAGTGATGTGACCTGTCGCCCCGGTGTCGGTGTACCAGCTGGAATCAATGGGATAGGATGGTGTTGTCACCATTGCAGCGGTGTGAGCATCTTCATCTTGATTCGAATGATCAAATCGATGAAAGTATTTTAGTGCAACATGACCAGTCTTACCACAAACTTGACAAATGGGTTATCTGTTGGGGTTGTTTATTGGCGTCATCCTCCCACGTCCTCGCCCTCGGCGTCGTGAAGCATTGCAGCCTCTACTATTGTTGCGCAGCACGCTGTTGGCCGAGGATCTTGAAATTTGGAAAGCACTATTCTGGTGCTCTTTGCACATCTCAAAACTGAGCATATGCGCACACAGATCAGTCAATGAAATAGGTCCAGTCCTTGTGCTAATGTAGGTGACCAGTGCATCATAGTCTGCGTCCAAGCCTGCTAACATGTACGAGACAATTTCTTCATCTCTAAGTGTCTGACCAATGGCTGACAGCGTATCGGCAAGGTTCTTGACCTTCTTATAATAATCAGACATAGAGAAATCATTTTTTTGATGGTAGATAATTGCAATCTTATCTGCAATATCCTTGCTCTGGAACTAGATGCAAACATCTGTTCTAGGGCCATCCATACCTCGGCCAAAGTGATTAAGAACAACACTTGCGAGAGTACTTCTTCTGACAAGGAGGACAGCAGGGCGCTCAGGGTCGTGCTGCAGCCACTGGCGATGTGCCGAGTTTGGCACTTGCGTTGCTCCTTCGTCGGTGCTGGTGGTGATCATCGCGGCGTGACACCGAATCAAGCCGTCCACATAACTGTGCACGTTCAATTGTCGCCACTACCATATCTCGGAATAGCAATTTTATCAATTTATCTATGGGCATTTATCCAAATAGAGTTGGACATATTCTAATTTTCACTTCCGTAGACATGTTTGTGGCAAAAAAATTAAACCCAAAATAAGTAATAGATAAAAATATGTTCTACCATCACCCATACACATTTACCCGTTGAGTACCTATTAAATAAAACATGTATATGATATACTTTAAAGACATATAGAATTAAAAAACATACTATATAAACAAACTATAATCAATCAAAATTAATATATTTTTCTTATTAATGTAATTAAATAGTATTTTTTATTTTCTATTGCTATTATATGTGTTTCAATTGTTTTCTTCAATTATTTTTCTCCACTTTTAATCTGATAGTTGTGTACTCGACAGATAGTAGGCATAGAAAGGCATCTTCAGGTGCAGAGACAGCTTATAGGTGGGCCCTCTCTCCATCTTCCCATATGTGGGTCCCCATCAGCTAGTAGAAGTAGCATGGGCCCAACTAAGGCCGTACAGCCTGTTTTTTATTCTGCATGCCGGGCAAAGCATAGTTTTGGAGATGCCCCCAACAACTAATCACAAATCCATAAGTAAATATAAGGTGACACACCAGTTGTCTATTGCTCAAGAATATTGCTATATGTATAGTATCAAATTTAAATGTTAAAATTGTACAAATCACTTGACATGTCTTAATATGATTGCTTCAAAATAATTACAAAGGTGTTAGCTTGTTATGACTCCATATCACTAAGACTACAATTCATGGATTTAGAGAATAAATACAACTTTAGTGAAAAGATTCAGAACAATTAGACTATGGTTCTATGCTAATCAAAAATTGCATGTCAGCCCCTTAATTCCCTGTCTGTTTTAGGATTTGTACAATTTTTTTAAGCATAGAAATATATTTTTTTTCAAAAATTTTTCCTACGAAACTACAAAAATGGTCTGGAAATTGAACTAAATAGCCTTCAATTATGACTCTAATTATGAATCTAATTGTGCAGATTTAGGGTCCCTGGTAAGAACTGCGCATTCGACAGCAAATAATTGCTGCGTGTCAACTTCGCATTAATTAGGTGGCTAAAGGATGAGGTGGGAAGCAAGCCGGACAGATCGCGGAGTTAGAAGTGGACACTAGTGAGATAAGTTTTGATATCATATTGAGTTTTATGTAATAATCAGTTAACTTAAAAATTTAAACTGTTGAGAAAAAATAATTAATTTTTTTATATTTTAATAGAGACTACTACAAAAAATATAAATTTATCACACAGTAGTATGTTGTTGAGTTGAGCTCAATAGAGCACAACAAGCTTCAGCTATTGCAATCTCCGATTATCACCATTAGTTATCCCCACTTCCATTATATTTTGCCATCAAATTGATAATGAATCGGAACAAGGATCTGCAAGATGTGGTCGACATGAAGGACTGCACCAATGTCTTGCACAATCTAAATATGAACAATGAAGCCTCGAGTGTATTGCAAATAAAATAGACATAGATGGTAGGACTTAAAGGCATGTATCTGCATTGCTTCTTTTCAAAGCTATCCATCTGATACACTTTGGACTACCACTTGATTATATAACGATGTTTTTATAGTATATATAGTTTGTGGTGCAGGTTTTTTGACAATACTTTGCCGAATGTGTTTTTGGCAGTTATATCTACCCTATCATAAGGTAAGAACAAATGTTATAAACTATAATATCTCATTGCAACTTAGTACCGTGAGAAGTGCACAAGTATTGCATGGAAACTAAGATACGGGCTATCGATCAACCACAAATTGAAATATAACTTGGTGATGTTTTAATTTTAAAATTATTAGGCTTAACTAAAAAATTACAAAAAAAAAATTGAAACAAATTAAGCTCAAAAAACCGTCATATTTTGCATTGAAGGGACAAACCCCCTGTTGAGAGAGAGACCGTGTGTGTTCACACGAGACCAAGGTAGCTTGGCTCCAGACGAAGCTTGTATACAAAATTTCTCTAATAAATTTATAAGTCTAATGAATCGTCTTTCATTGATTTAAGCTATTCTAGTAAAAAAATATATTTTAGAATAAATCTTGAACTTAAATCCCTAATTTAATTTAATTTCAACTTATATATCTATAAATTTAAACTGAAATTTGACCAACTTAAAGTTTTCCAAATCAGATAAATCTAAATGAGTGATTTGTTACTGTACAGACCAACAAGAGAAAGGGTAGAAAAACAATTGAAGTCTTTTGGTCTTCAAGATTTTTGCTATTTTGTGTTTCTGTAACCACATCTTAATTCCCATCAGTGGTATAATGTGGGACCCTCATTTGAGGAATCCGGTGGCAACCGCCTAGGTGGGTTGCACTCAGAAAAGGTACATTGCAGCTCACAACAACAAGATGCATTATATAAAAATGCGAGTAATTAAAAATAAGTGCTGATCACAAGGACCAACATTACAATAACTTAGCGCCAAAATGACGCATTTAATTGTTGATACAAATTAAGGAGTTTTCGACACAAAGATCGGCACAAAATGAAACAACAATAATAAGCAAAAGGACTTCATCAGTCTTCTTCTTCTGCAGCAGCGGTGTACGGGCCTTCTCCACATCTGACTCCACCTTGGTACATAACCCTTTAACAAGTTTGGTCTTCTGTTTCTTCTTCTTGTTCCACATTGGGTTCAAGACCGTAAGATTCAGGGTCGACGAATCCTTCTTCTAAATTTGTTTGTAAAAGCAAGGGTGAGCACATTGTCCACATGGTGCTCGACAAGTCCCAAATAAGAATGCAAGCATATATAGATGAGGGGGAAATTTCTCAAAGAATAGCTCTTTGGCTTTGTGTATGTATATAGGATAGATTTTCACACTTGGTTTTGAAGAAAAGATCTTTACTTTCGAAAGCGGTACTTTTGAAACCCTAAGCTAAATTCTCAGGAAATGTTGTGTGTGGCGGTCTTTCATGAGTCACCACTTTATTCAGATTTTGTGAAAACTTTCCAAAAGCTACTTGTGCTGCATCGACGTGAATAGAATCCACAGCGCGCAGACTCCATAACCTGGGAGCTCAAAGTATCCGATACTTTTTAAACTTTGCAAAGGTGTACCATCTTAATCCACCGATCATTCGGCTTTCAAGTCGGTACCTTTCCATGCGACTCTTACGCATGTGACAAGGCCGAGATGACACAACAGTTTACAGTCCTAGCATTAACTATTCCCTGCCCGGTAAATAGACAGTCAAGTCTCAAGTACCGTTGTGGGTCCTCCCCACTGCCTTACTTCCTAGCCTGGGTCTATGTTCTCGCAAGACACATAGCCTCTCTTGATTACAGTCGCGCACGACTTAATCTGGCATAGGGCGTCTTCCTTCTTTCCATCTTTTCCTCTCATGATCTTTCTGAACTCACATCACTCATGGCCTTCTGCGGCCCACCAGTTCTCGCAAGACACTGGATCGACAACCATTGCAGGGAAAAGCTAATACTAAAGAAAGCTACTAAGTTGCGCCCATCCCATAAACAGGCAAGTGGTTGGTACGTTTTTCATGCCGCATAGAAACACAACACAAGGTTCTAGTCCTTATGAATCTCTAGTGAGGAGTCTTTCACATTCCCAGTGTGCACACAGCACCATCCAATCAAACCATCCTCACTATCGATTCCAATCACATTTTCTTTCACAAAAGGGTTTTTGAATATACTTTTCTCATATGTGACCATTCAGCATTTAACATATAATCTTGAGCATAGCATAGCCTAAGCATGATAATCTATGGTAACAAGGGTGCAGGGATATTCAATGTCAAAAGGGGCTTTACAATCTTTTAGGTCATACCTAATTACTTTATTTGAATATAGTTCTTATTTGAATATAAGGCATGCATATACTTGAAAACAGTTAACATACTTCATTTCAAAATAGTAGGCTAGACATGATCAAGGGTTTGAGACTTGCCTTGCAGTGATGGGTCTAGCTGCTCAGATGAATCCTCGAAGATCTCCTCTGTTCCTTCAACGTCTGGTTCCATGGCGGATACAAACAACACATACACACTATATAAGCATACAAGCACTAGAAAATGTCATATAAACATATCATGCATGCAAAGAAAGGGTTTGGACAAGGTCAGTTGACATTGGTCGAAGAGATGGGCTCAAAAGGACTTGAATGTCGAATGGCTGACATTCGGCTCATGGCTTGACATAGCCCTAAATTGGTTCTAGGTCTGTTTTCTGGAGATGTGGCAATAGGGAATATTGTAGAGCATGGTTCAAAAGGCTTAGTGGACAAAGTGGCATTTCAATTGCTCAAAAGTAACAAGTCTAAATCATCTAATGCCACTAGTGGACATACACTGACATAGTGCTAGGCATGGCCAGAGACTAGGGCATTGGATAACTTTTGACTCAGGACTCCAATTGGTGCACAACTTTGTCTGGGGTTTGAGCCTTGATAACAGCTACAAAACTCTCAACAGGCTCAAGGGCAGAAAGTGGCCGGAGGGTGGCCAAATCCGGTGAGCAAACACGGTGGTCTGGACATGAACTGAACCACTGGACAGTAATCTTGGCATGATCATAACTTTTGATCTAGGCTGATTCAGGGTTCGAGCCAGTGGAGTAAATTGCTCAGGGGGTTGAGGCCTAGCTAGATGACAAAGTTTCATCAGCTGATTTGGCCAAAAAACGAACTCCGGCGATCGGGGCCGAAGACGAAGGCACCGATTTGGGCGTTTTCGTTCCAGGGCGTTTGAACTTAATTCCACACTCGGGAAGCATCTAGGGGTCATCACAAAGCTACGGGTGTACTCAATTTTACCAGGGAATGGCTGGAGAAGCACGGCGGCGTTCTCCGGCGAACTGCCGAGGCTCGAACATGGGATTTCGACGCTCGGGGCAAAATTGGCGATTCTAAGCTTACAGGCTCGTTCCTCCTAGCTCACTGGTCATTATTCTCTACTGGCACGAGGATCAATTTGGCTTGAATCACTCGGCATTACGGGAACAGGGGATCACGGCTTTTCTGGTGATTGCCGGCGTTGAGGTTCGCCGGGGGTCAATTAACGGCTATGAAACACACAGAGGGATGAGGGGACCTTACTGGTGGTGTTGGCTTGGAGGGGGAAGCTACGGGCGAAGCTGGCGCCGTGAGCTTCAAAGGTTGCTCGCCGGGGAAGAAGGCCTTTGCGGCGGCACTGATGAACTGGATTACTCTCTGGTGGAAGAAGCTAAAGCTTGAAGTTGCGGAATGGTGTGAAGAGATGCTGGGCGAAGAGGGCCTTATATAGCCGCGGGATTGAGCTCTCGAGAGTTGCAGCAATCGCCGGTGAGATTTCTTCTGGCGCTGGAGCGGTCAACGAGGCACATCGGGACATGGCGGGGCTCTGCCAGAGGAGGAGCATCGCGTGAAATCGGGATTTCGTCAGGACGGCGAGATGATGATCTCCGGGATGGCAGCCATGTGGCGTGAAGCTCCTGACAGCAGCAGGCACGCGCGCGCGCGGGGAAGAACACGGCACAGCGCGAGTGAACTGCTTCCACGGTGGCGATACAGTTGTGCGCAGGTGGAGGCTACGTGGCTGTGAAGGTGGCAGCGCGGGGAACTTCGCCGGCGGTGAGTTCAACGGCCAGGCAAAACGGCGGGGCGCTGGTCGAACGAACGCTGGTCGTGGTCGAAAACGGTACAGGGACCTGGTTGCAAGCTTTGGACTGATTTGCGAAGATTTGGACTAAACTGCGAGGGTTTTGCCTCGGGAATTTGGGCCTATTTGCAATTCTGAAGATCTAAAGGGCTGATTTGGATTTCGACTTTGCAGATGAATGTTACTAAATGCCTTAGACTCATCCAGCAGGAAAAATGGTAAAATCCGATAAGATCTGGTGGTTTTGACAAAAATCGAAAACAGGGTAAAATAGGGTAATTAGGGTTTGAAACTTTTGTCGGGGCTGAAACTAGGGTTTCGGTTGAGATTCTGGAATTCTTCCAGAAGGGGAAAATGTTCAGAAAAATGAAATAAAGGTAATCACTTGATCAGATTTGAATTTGGAGATGATCTGGGACTTTTAGCTTTTTCGGGCTTTTTGAAAATTCTGAAAGGACTAAATTAAAGCACTTTTGGACTGAAATGTGAAAATGATCTGGGAGATGAAATTTAGCTGCCAACTTTTTAGGTTAAGGTAGTGGCATACCTAAGATCAAGATAGGGTTGAGACATCAGGGATTCCAGAGAAGATATACTGACTCGTAAGCAGAAAAGATAGCCAAAATAGGGATGTTACATATAATCTGATCAATTACAAATTCTTGCAATAGCTCGATGAAAATTTTTACAATGAAACTATTGTTGTAAATGGAATATTTTGTGGATATTACTCAATATATGTCCGTAGGACAATTCTAACTAAGTCTCTATATATATATACCTGTATTATGTAAAAGAAAAGACAATAAACAATAAAGAAGTTTCATTGTTTCTCCTCATATCTGTGGCTCTTTGTGATTGATTTTTTTCTGCAACACAACGACATCGATATTACAACATATTATCAGCACGACTCGCTCTAATTCGGGTATGTCATTGATTTTTCCCTTGCAATTCAATTAATAAATCTACAATTCAGATATGGAAAAAACAGAATTTTAGATCTAAATTTTTTTCTGGAAAAATTAATCCCGAACGGCCTGTCGCCAGTTGTCGCCATCACCCTTGCTATCGGCCCGAAGCCGAAATGCCGCCACGGCACAAAGCCATGAGCCGCCCCAAGCAGCTCGAAGCAGTCGCCGTACTGCATCCTTGCACATTGCCCGAAGCGGCCAAAGTCCTTGCCCGAGCCACCCCTCACTTTTCCAGAAATTCCTTCCAAAAATTACAAAAATGAACCTCCACTTTCTAGAACCTTGCAAATGGACCATTGCTTTCCCAAAAAAAAAATTGAAAATATAGGTTTTCAGCTTTTGAAACTTTGTATTTAGCCCCCTGGAAATATTATTTCTTTGCTTTTAGGCTCTCTAGCATTTAATTTTTTAGTTATTTACTTTTCTCTTTTACAGTGTTTTATTATATTGTTTTCTTAGCACATAAAATTGCAAAAAATAATAGAACATTCCTAATTGACTTAGGAAATTCAATATTTATTTTTATAAAATGTAATACAAATATGAATTTTGTTTCTTCTTTATCTGTAATTCAGAAAAATTCATAAAAATCTTAGAAAAATTCAAAAAATTGTAGAACATTTGTAGAAAATGCGGGAAATTCTAGAATTGTCTGAAAATTCTTTTCTTGTTGTATTTCATCGGTTTAAGACATTTTCATGCTTATTTAATAGCTAAATAATTTACCTATAGTAAATTTATTAGTTTTTGCATGATTTTAATATTGTAGAACTATGTCTGACATCACCAAAAGAGAATTTGTTGAATTTGCTTTCAATGGGAATAATTATTTGACATGGATCTTAGATGTTGAGATCCACCTAGACTCAAATAATCTCAATAAGACTATTTTGCAGGAAAACCAATGCACTAACGCCTAGAAGGCAAAAGCACCGATCTTTTTCAAACATCACCTGAATTAGGATTTAAAAAATGAATGCCTCACTAAAAAGTATCCACTGGCATTGTGGGAGTCCCTGAAGGGCTGCTTTGACCAACAGAAGACCCTAGTTCTTCCCCAGACTCAGTATGATTGGCTAAACCTACATTTTCAAGACTTTAAGTCCGTACCATAATACAATTCAACACTTCACCACATAGTGTCCCAACTAAAACTCTATAAGCAGGAAATTACAGAAAATGAATTGATAGAGAAAACTCTATCTACCTTCCATGCTAACACCCTTGTACGTCAAGCACTCCAAACTGATTTCTACATTATAAGTGGCAGAAAAACATAATCAATTTCTCATAAAGAACCATAACACTCGTCCAACGGGTTTTCAGCGTCATAGCACATACCACTGCTTGGAGAGCTAATAATCCACGTGGACATGGAAGAGCCTAGGGATGGGGTGGATATGCTGGAAAGAGAGGACATCGAAACAATATTGAAAACAAGAATAAGGGCAAGTACAATGAAAAAGGTAAATCCCAGGCCAGTGAACTTAGTGGCAAAAATAAAGGCTAGAAGCCTATTTGCTACAGATGCAGGTGCAAGAATCATTGCTCATATACTTGTCGCACACCAAAGCACTTGGTTGAGGCCTACCAACAGATGATGAAAGATCAAAAGGGTCAAGAGATGAAGAGCGAAACTCATCACACCATTTTGCTAGAAGCAAACACAGCTGCCCATTAGGGTCTACAGTTTGAGTAGGATGATGATCTGCTAGAGCATGGGATCTAGGGGACATTTGTTTTTCCCTCGATCATTTTTATGTCATCATATCAGGCATGTTTTTTTTTATGATTTGGTTGAACTTGTTATACTTTTTATGAAATATTTATGATACACTTTGATGGTTTGTTTTATGGTGGCATTATATGCTTTATTATTATTCCTACTTATTTTTTTCAGTTATTAATTCATATATTATGCCATTTTGAATCTTTGTTTGAAAAGTATGTTGCGATTAGCATAAAAGTTTAAAAATCCAAATTCTTTTAAATTATGGTATGAGCACTTGAGTAATCCTGGGCAAAATTTAATATGCCAAATTATAAGTAATTCTATTGGTCTCAATATTCCACATAATACCTTACCTACTCCTAAAGAATTTGTAACTCATGTTCAAAAAGTTACTTAGACTTTTTTGGTACGCTATAGTTTTGGTAGATGCTTCGACTTAATGGATTCATGTATGACTTCCGCATACAAGTAGAGCATCCTGTCCTTATGTCTACAGACAACATGGCCAAATACAATCTTTGATTAAATAATTTAATTTATTAATATACTAAAAAATTTAACATTACCCACCAGTAGCTGAGCCATGTAGTTTTTTCATGCCACTGCATTAATACAAGTCCGGACTACAGGATATTATAATTATCCCCCTTACAATTAGTACGTGGAAAGAACCAAATATTTCCCATCTGCGATAATCGACTGCACTAAATATGTGCCGATATCACCACCCCAGCGTACCTCTATGGCCCCCACTGAAAGTTGGGGATATATTTTAGATATGACATTTCATTAATTATCTTGAGCCCATGACAGAAGATAAGCCCAGTACGCTGATTGTGTATTTAATGAAGATCTATTCTTGGCATTAGGGGGAGATAAGAGCCTTAATTTGAAATGCAGCGAAGTTTCATGGGATGAAAATGATCTTCAATATTTAGATCCACACACTAGTCGAACTGAACTAGAAGTTCAGAAGATAATCAATTTGCAAAATCTAGCAAATAACCTACTAGATATTTTCACTAACTATAAAGAAGTGACTCAATCTTACATTCCTACAGTAAATGCACCTGAAAGAGTGGAAATACCCCAGGAAATAGTAAATCCACTGACTCTCCTTTACGTCAGAAGTGGGGGAGACCTATTGGTGCAAAAGATCTAAAATTTGCGGAGACGTCTGTGGTTTTTATGGTCAAATAACAATAGTCAAAATACTCCTTAAATCTTCTAAAGAGACTTACTCTAAAGGTGAGAGGCTTCATAAAGAGGTTTATCCTGAAGATAAGAATCCCAGCAACTTAGCACGTGCACAACATAATGCTTGGATTGTGGAACAATCAGTCTCTATTGTTTCAGGAGATCATGGAGAGATGGTCGATATTAATAATGAAATATCCATGAATTATGTAGATACGAAAGAAACCTTTAATAGAAATACAACAATTGTTGACAATTATTTTTCCTCCATAATTTATCAAACTATATCAAATGAGAATTTGGATCCAAAACCAAAAATTATAGTTGAGTGCTGGGAGTGCTCAGAATGGGTCAAATAGAAAGAAGCAATTGAGGTTGAGCTACACTCGCTAAACAAAAGGAAAGTTTTCGAGCCAGTAGTTTGAACTCCACAAAATATTATCCCTGTAGGGTACAATTAGATCTTTATAAGAAAAATAAAAATGTGGTGGTGAGATATAAAAAGAGATTGGTAGCTAAGTGTACACACAGAAACTCGGTATTGATTATGAAACTTATTCTCCCATTATAGATGGAATTACATTCCACTACATGATATATTTGGCAGCAAGTATGAATTTAAATATGCAATTAATGGATGTTGTGAGCGCATATTTATGTGGGTCACTAGATTTCAATATTTATATGAATGTCCCTGAAGGAATCAAGATCCCTAATATGGTAGAGAGCGATAATAGCAATATGTATTGAGTTAAATCGCAAAGATCGTTATATGGCCTGAAACAGTCTAATAGAATATACTATAGCCAACTACTAAGTGAATTCCTCGTGAAGAAGGAATATATAAATAAGGATATATGTCCCTGTGTGTTCATAAAGAAAGTTGCTAAATGAGTCCTGTATCATCTTGATTTATGTCAATGACATAAATATTATTATAACCAAAAAGGAAATAGAGAAAGCAAGTTCATACCTAATGACAGAGTTTGAGATGAAAAATTTGGGTAAAACCAAATATTGTCTCGGCCTGTAGATCGAGTACCTCCCTGAAGGAATATTTATTTACTAGTTAACTTACCTTAAGAAGGTTCTAGAGAGGTTTAACATGATAAGTCTTATCCTCTCAGCACACCAAAAGTAGTACAATCCCTAGAAGAGGATAATGACCCATTCTAATCAAGAGAAAATAATGAGAAGATATTGGGACCAGAAGTTCCTTATTTGAGTACCATAAGAGCACTATTGTACCTTGCTAATTGCACCAGACCTGATATTGCATTCACAATAAGCTTGTTAGCAAGGTACAATGCATCTCCAACTAGAAGACATTAGAATGGTATCAAACATATCCTCTAGTACTTTCATGGTGCAAAAGATCTTGGTTTGTACTATCAGAAAAATCATGAAATGATTTTGGTAGGCTATACAGACGCTGGTTATTTATCAGACACACATAATGCTAGGTCCCACACTAGATATGTTTATCTCTATGGTGATACAACCATCTGTTGGAAGTCTGTTTGACAGACTTTAGTGACAACTTCAACAAATTACTCAAAAATAATAGCGTTATATGAATCCTCACATGAATGTGCATAGCTTAGACGGTTGATACACCATATCCAGCAGTCATATGATGTTACAATTGAGAATACCCCTACTGTCCTATACAAAGACAACACCACTTGTGTTGCACAAATGAGTAGTGGCTATTTCAAAGGATATATGACTAACCACATTGCTCTAAAATTATTTTACCATCATGTTCTCCAGAAGACTAGACTCTGTGAAAATCTAGCATATTTATTCACTGAGTCTCTACCTACATCAACTTTTGAGAAACTTGTATATGGTATCAGGATGTGTAAGTTTGGAAGACTATTATCTTCAGCAGCAGAAAAATAGGTTACTAATCTTATTACTTAATATGTTTGAGGTCTTGAAGACTAATACAGAAGATCAACCAATGATGTACGTTTTTTCCCTTAATTAAGTTTTTCCCATTTGGTGACGATGATTCGCTTATACCTTTCAGTGATCGAATGAGACTACAAGAAAGAGAGAGCTAAGTAACCTTTCTTCCTGTGGTCGTGGGACATCACGGGAAGAGATAGTAAGAAAGTCGAAGATATTCTAGACTTAAGCCCACTCATTACAAATGTCTTCCCTGTAATCTTAGTAGTTACAGTCATAAATCCTTATGGTCGTAACACTTATCATCAAAAGAGTTCATAGTCGAATGAACTATGCTACCTATGATCATCCTGGTCGTAGAGATAAAGTAATCACTAACATGTGGTCGTAGCCAATACAAGTCTAAAGGACCAACCGCTATGCTATTATGCTTATTCGACCATAACCACCCCCTTGGATACCGTGGCCCTTTAATTCCCTAGGAATGTCATAACTCCCTGACATAGTAACCATCAAGATGATAAATACGCAATCATTCATAAATGGGCATAATTGCATGTTATGGCCGGCACATGTTCGCCTCCAGGCGTCTCTTCAATTCTGTAACTGACGACCGTCGACAAGCTATAAAAGGGGGATCGCTGGAGAGAGCAAGACAAGGTAGCTGGTAGAAATAGAGCCTTTGATCTTGTAGTGAGAGGTATAAGAGAATAGGAGAGCAATTTTTAGTCCATTCAAGGACAACTCTTGTTCTTCTTTATAATCCTTTACACTTTTAGTGAAACAACAACAAGAGTATGACTATTACTCAATCTCCGAGGGCCCGAACCTGTATAAATCCTGTATCTCCGGTGCATCTATATTTATGATATTTCCTCTGGGTGATTGATAGAGGTTGCTTCCCTATGTGACTATTAAATCTTGTGTAAGTTCGGATTGGAACCTCGTTCCAATCGTCGACATTTGTTTTCTTAATTGAAGGTTTTTAATGGCCAGTATGTGCAGGATAACAGTATATGTGTGCTATGTACTCTTTTTTCCGACTTTTTTTTCCATTGAGTTTTTCGACGACGTTTTTAACAAGGCATATGCATATTATAGCAATGTCCAAGAGGAATATTCTATGGACATTACTAAATATATTCGTAGAGCAACCCTAGCTAGGTCTCTCTATATATACCCATATTCTGTAAATGAAAAGACAATAAGCAATAAAGAAGTTCCACTGTTTCTCATCATATATGTCTCTATTTGTGATTGATTGATTGATTGTACAAGTTGGCAATGTGACGACATAGATATTACAACAACCACTACAATATAGAGCTTTGGTTTCTTTTAAGTTTTAATTCAAGAACTCATATTTTTTATGGCAGGTTATTATTACCACTTAGGGGTAACGGGCATTTTTGTAACCCTAACTTTGGCCCCAATTTATCTTATCAAACTTTGGCTTCACCCAATTAGGATAAGAAAATGAAATAGAGTTGGCAAATTTTATCTGCATATCAAAATTTTGGCAACAAATGAAATAGTGATGAATTTTGGTCAACATGAACAATTTTTTTGAGGCTTATGTAACATTCTCGAGGTCAAATTTATATTTAAACTTCTAAACCTACCGATAATTTAAGAGGAAATTTCAAAACCAACCCACCCCACCCCTAGTTCTCACACCAATAAGTCAATGATAATCTCAATAAGTGAATTACTCCCTATAAGGCTACAACTACAAATCTATTTGTCACTTTGACCTATCATAAGTTGCCAACTTTTGCAAAATTCCCTTTGATCTAATTTCTGTTAAATACTAACGGAATCTACTAAAAAAGATAAATAAACAGTTATTGATATGTAAAGCCGACATATCAGCAACTATTTTTGAAAGTTTTCTTTTCTCTTCTCTCCTCCTCCTCCTCCCGTCACTCACCTCCCCTATCTTTCTCCTCTGTGGCCAGTTAGGGCGGCTCAAGGACCTGACAGACTCAAAGGACTTGTAGGAACAGATCCGTTCAATGTTTGAGGGGATGCTGATGTGCTTCTTGGGTAGAAAAGCTGTGATATTTGCATTCGATTAGAAGATCTGGAATTGTGAACTGACTAAAGTTTGTATCTTACATTCAATTATAGTTGGAATCATTGCCAATTGGTCATTTGGTTGTTACTGATGACTTGCATTCTTCAGTTAGATCCTTCTTGGTGGTGGCTTTCTGTGATGTATACGATCCTAACTCCTAAGCATTGCCAATTTTGTAATTGGATCCTTGCTGTTGTTGGCTTCGGTGATGTATATTCTTTAGGCCCGTTTTATCTTGATTAATTTATGCTTATAGGTTGGTTTAAATTTATAAACCCAATAAATCAGTGAGAAAAGACTTAAGCTTATTTAGTGCTTCTAATTCAAATGGAGATTCAACTTAAATGATAAGTCTAAAATTTAAGCTCTTGTTTGGACCAGCTTTAACTTATTTGATAAGTTGAAACCCGGATAAACTAGGCCAAATAGACATTCTTTAGTTGGATCCTTGCCATTGCCGCCAATACTTGTCGCTTGTTGCTAATACTGTTGTGCCTTCACTGTATTCTAGGTGACACGACCCGACATTCCACCCACGTGGTAGTATGCCTAGTTTGTGAACATTACCTGATAAAAACTAGTTTTCTCGAGGAATGCCTAGCTCAGAGTAGCGAAATAGATATATTACAGTGTTTTTCCATACTCAGGGCAACAACCCAAGAAATATATATTACAGTGTATAAAAGTTTTCAAAAAATAAACATCTATTGAGTAAAAGTGACAAGTTTTGCGGCAGCTTCAGAAATTTTCATCTCCAACTCCAAAGTAGGTAGAGTTGTTGTATATGCCCATCTCAGAGTCCTCTGGATCTTGAGTCACTTCTACATCTTTAGGGTCTTCGACAAAATTCCCGCTAGTTGAGAGATCTAGGTATAAACAAGGATATAAATAGCAAGAGTGAGTACAAAGGTACTTAGCAAGTAAGTAATAAGAGATTATGCAATATTCTCTACCTTATTTAATTTCAAGGATACTTTAATATTAGGTAAGTCATGAATTTTGAGATCTTCCAATAAAACTTCTTGTATTACAACTTCTAATTGTTAAGAGAAATTCTACTGAACACTATACACAACAGAGTTGAGGCCACCTATAGGCTTTCTTTCCTGCCGCAATGCAGTTCCCATCCTAGAAAAAGGGGCGAATATTCACGTTTTACTCTGTAGAGATGTACCGCTTTTCCCACAGAAACTATTGATTTCCCTGTCGATGCTCGTCAACAATACTCCGCATTTCTTTGAATATGTGATAAGATCAAGAGAACAAAGTTTTTCTCTAATCTATATACTAAGCACTTCCACTCCAGTAGTTGAGTCTATAGCTCTAGGGTCCACCCTGGGGACATGATTTGTCATTTGACAAGATAATCTACATAAGATAAATACATTCCCATATGGAGGTGACCTTATCTTTTAGATAAGGTACTAAACTAGACCCGTTCCATATCAGGTATGTGGTCAATATAGGTGTTGCAATGCTAGATGAGAGTGATAGTTGATTACAAACCTTAGTGCTTTCACATCCATAATATAGATAGTGAATCTTTGATTTCAAAACCATATACTCTGCGACTTCCACTATTATTAGAGTTCTTCATATGGCATACCAAATACTCATACTTTCCATAAACTTCCAAATTATTTCTCAAAATACCCTTTTATGCAAGTGGTAAATCTTAGCCAGATCAAAAGTTATTTTGTAAGTAATTAGTTCAAGCAGTCTCAAAATACCCTTTTATGCAAGTTTTCTATACTTGACCATGTTGAATGCGACTTCCAATATATATATATATATATATATATATATAGGAAGCGGATTTGCTACGACGTGTAGTAGTTACGACAAAAATGGGGTTCAGGAGTCTCCGAATTCTCAAAAAATCTGAAAACATGTAGAAGATGTAATATAATGAATATCTACAAATTTTTATGACTAAACACAACTATATGTGGGAGAAACAAAAAGTAGAAGATCAGACTAAATATATAATTATCAGTTGCTTGTTTTTTTTGTTCTCCTACATATAGTCGTATTTGCTCATGAAATTTTGTAGAACTTAATAATATACCATCCTCTATGTCTAGTAGTGTTTTCATAATTATTGAGATCTCAAAACCACTTGAACTTTTGTATGTCATAATTACTCATATATATATATAAACACATACAAACACTATTCTACACCCACCCCTAGAATAGTTATTCGATACCTAGTCTAGAAACCGTCCTATCTAACTTACTAGAATAAAGTATAACCGTTGGACAGAGATAACGGTTATTCTCTATTTAAAAAAAATTTAACGTCGTTTTATTCCATAACGACAGTAAATATTTGAAATATTTTATTGTTACTGATCGATATCCGCACCAACCGCCTCTTCATCTTCTTCACTGCACTCCCATATCTTGTTCACATCCAATAAATTTATATTATATGATCAGTAAATTTACTGACAAAAATATATAGTATATGTCTATAGTATATGACCAGTAAATTTATACTACACGATCAGTAAATTTACTGATAAAAATTTATAGTATAATCTATAATATGTGACTAGTAAATTTACTGGTCATATACTGTACATTTATTGGTCCGTCTAGTAAATCTATGGTATACGATCAATAAATTTATATTACGCGATCAGTAAATTTACTGACAAAAATTTATAGTTTGTGACCAATAAATTTACTGGTCATATACTATACATTTACTGGTCCGTCTAGTAAATCTGTAGTATATGACCAATAAATTTATATTACGCGACCAGTAAATTTACTGACTAATATGATTTCGGTTGCTATGTTTTAGTCGGTTCCTATTTTTTAAGGATAGTGTGCGGTTATAACAAATCGTGTGGGTTCCTATTTTTTAGGGATAATGGAGCCGTTTATGGTAGTTACTACTGTCAATAAAATTCTAATCTCGATGTATGATCCAACGATACAAAAGGTGAGTATAGAATAGTTATTCTAGGGGTGGGTGTAGAATAATATCTCCCTATATATATATATATATATTCAATCACCGATTTATCGTTTCCACACATACACACACACACACACACACACACACATATATATATATATGTGTGTGTGTGTAGAAATATATATATATATATATATATATATATATATATATATATATATATATATATATATATATATATATATGTGTGTGTGTGTGTGTGTGTGTGTGTGTGTATGTGTGGAAACGATAAATCGGTGATTGAATACTTTCCTTATAGAAGAACATTGGTGAACTAAACAACAATAATGTAAAAATGAATGCATCTATATTATGATTTATCAACTCGAGATTGAATACGGCTAAATGATAAATCGGTGCTCGAAGTTGAAAGAAGATTAAATTTTATGATTTTAAAGTTTGTGTGTGTGTATATATGTATATATATGTATATGTATATGTATGTATGTATGTGAATACGGCTAAATGATAAATCGGTGCTCGAAGTTGAAAGAAGATTAAATTTTATGATTTTAAAGTTTGTGAGTTTGTGTATATATGTATATGTGTATGTATGTATGTATGTATGTATGTAATATATATATATATATATATATATATATAGGTTTCAAGTTCTTAGGAATATGTATTATAATCATGGGATTACTTTAGTTGAATAAAAGTCGAGTTAGAAAACAAATTATTTGAATTTAAAATCGAAAGAAATAATAATATTATTATCAATAATTTTGGTTTTAATCGAATCATTTTATCCTTCCAAAAATTATCCAATACACACACATATTTGAAGGTGCATTTTGAATTAGTATAAGTTAATTAAAGATTATATTTTAATTTGAGGAACTTGAAATGTATTATACATTAAGAATTGAATTTTTAAAAGAATAAATTTAATTGGAGTAATTAAAGTATTCTGAAATATTAATATTTATTTAATTATTTATTCTTAAGTTTAATATTTTTAAATTATTTTATTTTTTGAAATATTTTTATTGTTTAACTCTACTCTTACCTAAAGCACTTGTTAAAAATATATTTTCCAAAATATTTCTTACTAAGGTTTAGAATTAACATAGAAAAAAAGGAAAATTACTTTTTTATTATATTAAACATTTGAATTATATTAAAATTCAGGATTAAGAAGATAGATTTATTTACTGCTAAAACAATTAAAAGAAACAAAATATAATATTTTAAAAAAATTAATTAATTAAAAAATGACTATTTTCCTTGGGCTTGAACCTGCTCAAATCCTCCAAACCGCAGTTGGGCCCGGCCCAACCTCCCTTGCTCTTGGGTTGAGCCACCTTGGCCCAACCTATACTCGTGCAGCCCACACACAAAACCACACTCACCCACACGCACACACTCAACACACACATGCACACTCTTCGCTTCTCTCTCCCGCACCTTCTCGATTGCCGCCGTCACTCGTCCTCGGTGCCGACCGTCGACCTCCTTGCCGGTGGCAGCTCGCACCACACAAACCTAATTTCCCTACGTCTCCTCCTGGCCCTATTTCGCGCATGCACGCTCGCACACCCAAGCCCTACCAAGCCCTAGCTATGCTGTCGAGCTCCTCGGCCAAATCGCCAGCCATAGGAGCCTTGCTGGTGATGACCTAGCCCAGATCTGGCACGTCGCCGCCTCCACCGCCCGTCCTAACCACGCGCGCCTCAAAAGGAGGCCCATAGCTTAAACCCTATCCACTCACAGCCTTGTCGCCGCTCTGGCAATCGCAGCGATGGCGCCACCGCCTCATCCTCACCGAGACCACTTCTTGGGCTCGGCCTATCATCTCTTGGCGCACCCGCCGCGACACGTGTCGGCCTCACCACATGCATACACGCTCCACCACCCTGGCTGCGCTGCCAATGCAACCCCGTTGATGTACTCCACGGCGCACACGTTGATGGCCAACCTTAGCCTGGGCCGTGCCGTTGCCGCCTCTCTCCCGCCGCCGAGCCCAAGGGCATGGTTGCGCTGGTAGCTCGCCGGACATGTGGATGCCCCGCCAGCCAGTTCACTAGCTGCCTGGCCAACATTCATGATGCCCAGGTACACACCCTCTTTTCCCCTATCTCTAGTCTTTGACTATGCCGTCATTGCTCGGGGCTTGTGCTTGTGTTCTTGCTTTGTGCTTGTGATGGCTAGTGACAATGAGCTTGGAATTGGATGTGCTTTTGTGATTGTGGTGTGATGCTTGGATGCAAAAATTCTACTTAGATGGGAGTATGGGATCAAATGCCTCTACCTGGAAGTGCTGGTACTGGTGGTTGCTGTTGCCCTTGTTCTTCGGTCTCCTTTGTTCCTTGCTGAGTTCCTGTGAATCAATATGCAACTAGTATGAAATGTGGTTCTATGGTTCTACTGTCCAGATGCATTCTAGTTGTTACCTTACCTTGTTCTTGCTATTTGTGGGCCTAAGTCTTGTGTGGGTGCTGGCTAAGAGCTTATGTTATTTATATTCTTCTTGCTAGTGTCACCCAGTAGAAGATAGGTGGCATTGTGCAAGTGCAACAAGTTGTTTTTGGGCCTTTGTGTAATTTCTGGAAAGCTTAGGGTTTTTGTGCAAATGTTCAGTGCCTCTCAGTAATTTTAAAAAATCCAAGGGGCTTTGTGCAAAAGTCTTAGGGCTTTGCTAGAAACTTGCAAGGTTTACTGGGGTGTTAGTGTACTGCAGTTTGGCTTGTTGGTGAGGTAAGTGCAAATTTGATTTGGTCCCCCCCCCCCCCCCCCCCCCCCCAATGCTGGGTAATGACATGAAATTATAGGGACGAGCAGTGGTACTCATTGAAATGATAAGAAGCAGTTATGATGAAACCTCCGAACAGATACTGCACTAGCTTTAATAGCGAAAATTTTTAAAACTCCAAAAATTCAACAATCTTGATTTGATTTCGTCAACAACGTGACCTCTTAGCCAGTCTCATGGCTTTGAACTGTCAACCAGCTTCGTAGTCCTCACAACTAGTTGAGCCACGTGTCGCGCTACCATTTGCCACAGCAGTTGCACCCTTGCCGCCTCTCATGCGGCCCTCTACTATTGATGCATGAGGGCGAGAGCGAGCAAATGAGAGAGAGATGGGGAGAGAGAGAAGAGAAAAAGAATGTTAAAAATATAATAACTGACACGTGGATTTCATGTGCCAGTGATTGTTTATTTATAGTTTTTAATTATTGCCATTAGTATTTAATGGGATTGGACAGAAGGTATTTTTTTTCAAACAATTGAAAACTTGTGAGGGGATAAAAATCACATATTGATTTGTGGAGGTTATTGATAACGCTACTTGTGTTTTTTAGGACAATAAGTTTCATATCATTGTTAAATTGTGAATAACAAAAATACTATTAAGTGTCTTATTGATATGTGAGTTTAGGTCTCACATATTATATTACGAACTAATGTCATTTTGTTAATGTGATATTTTTATAGTGATATAGAGCTAATTATTCGTTTGTTTAAATCTTCCTGAATTAAAGTAGAAAAAATTAGCTCCAAACTAGTCAAAAATCACACGTTTTAGTAAAATACCAACTAAATGTCTTGACGGAGTAAAATATCACTGAAAAGTGTCATTGTTAGTTTTCTTACCATTATAAGATTACAAAAGTTAATTTGGATGATTTTACCACTATTATTTCTCTAACTCTCCCAATTTCAGTGGTGGTTGCCATGGAGTTGCCGTTCTGAGTGGACATACTTAAGATGAAGGCCGCGCTCGTCACCAGCGGCCACTTCAACACCTACTTCAAGATCCCCGCACATGGATGTTGTTTCCTCCGAAGTCAAATAGCATGGTAGCAATTACACTAACATGGCTGATGTCTCGAGTGCACCCGCCACGGTGCCCAAGTCTCCATCTGGGCCACCGCTGTGCTGTCCTCCACCATGGTTCTAAATTAGTTCCTTTGCAGAATTTTTGCCTAAAGTTTGCTACTTTCTAATTCTTGATGGATAAATTGGTTCTTTTCTCTGGTGTGCAGCATAAAATTGATCAAATTTGTGTTTTGCTGCTACTGCTGTTGTGTAAAATAAGTAAAAACTTGGTGGACAGAGATGAGCGGTGCACAGAGAGGATTGGTGGGCGACGTCGGCGGTGCACAGTGAGAATAGGTTCGCCAGTGGATCCATGGACGGCTAGGTCGCTGGCCACCACAGCCGTGCTGCACTGGTCGCTGCAGTCATAGGTCTTGACACCACCTTACTGGGGAAGGTGAGGGTGAAGTTGGAGTTTACAAAATTTTAACGTTAATAGAAGTGGTATAATGACTAATATAAATATTTTTGAGTGATATTTTATAAAAAATATGTTTGAGTGGTATTTTGTTAAAGTCGGTATTTTTGAGTGGTAGAGAACTAATTTTTTTTTAAACTATGAGGAAAAGATTGACACATGTATGGAAAGAAAATAACTATTGATAAACTCTCCGTATTAATAAATTTTGTTATAAATCTTTGCATACCATAATTATGCATGCAAATAACTATAGACCGAAATTTCAGAGTATATTTATTCACAACTCAAAGAGTTGTTCACACTAGTAATCATGCATTCCTAATGCATTTCATATTAATTCAAAATTCAAGCTATTTTTGCCAAATGCCTTGCACGATCTGTATATTAACAACGAAGCTTCAAGTTTAGTGTAAAAGAGCAATATAGGCGCTCCGACTTAAATGCGTTTATCTGTGTTGCTTCCTCCCAAAGTTACCCATTCTGTCTACTTCGTGTGGGTATATCACCTGTACTACGTAACAATATTTTTACAGTTTATTTTGTGTACAGCAATAAATTGCATGATGAGTCTTTAAACTTGCCAAGTTGTACTACTTGGGTCCTTAAATTTAACTTTTAGTTTGGCAAGTTTTCAAACTTGTTTGTTCATTTCATTTAAATCTATCTATAGCTAAGTACCAGACAAATACGGTGGGAGATCATATTGGAGTCACTTAACTTGCTTAATTCTTCCAATTAGATCCACTAATTTACGTAATTGTGTAGTTAAGTTCATACCATATCATTTTTGCATTAGTTAACTAACAAATGGACCATGGTTTAGCCTTTACAGCAACTAATTTAATCATTTTGAGAGTACAACAATCAAAATCAAAATGAGTTTTTAAGGTAAAACAGAGGGACCAAATAAGCCATTAGCCTTTACTTAAATAGCAATAGATATATGATCCTACCATCCTTTCCATTTCATACCTACTAAAACTTGTTAGCCGGAAAATGTGTGTATTACTCTAGTTATGATTCAAATGTTATTCTTGATGTCTGTCATGAGAAAAATTGCGCGGGACTAAAGAAGAAAGTGTGAAGCTTATATATTTGCATGCAAATTGTGTGAATAGTACTTTCTTTATATATATTGGCTTGCTAGGAACAAAACTAGTCAACTTATACATTTGCTTACCATAGTCTTCTATCTAGTTTTGCTTTCATGTATTATTAGTATACGATTTATTCGCCTCATCTTTTCAATAAAATAACAATAAGTTACTCTTGAGTTTTGAGATAGTGGAAGGAACCAAATGATTAATTTACTAATTTAGCATGTATAACAACACAAAGTCGGTTGAGTTAAGCTTGATAAAATATAACTACCTTTGGTTATCGCCATCCCTCGTGGTGGCATCATGGAAAGGTTCACAATAGAATTTGGTGTCCGTCTTAGCAGGAATGGCCAAAAAGAAGTGACCGGATGTAGGGCATCGCCGTACATGAGTTAGAATTGAGCAGTGAGCAGTGAATGTTTAGGTTAAGTAAAATACAAGTTTAAGATAATCCAATGCTTCTTCGTAACAGCAATGTGACAGAGATACTAGGAAGATTTAGCCAAGGCGCTAAACCCAGAAGGACTACATTTTCCTTGAGAAGTACTTGGCAAGATGTGCCTACAGAGCACACAACCAGTTCGGGTCCTCTTCTATTCTATTGCTACTGTTAGTTATCGTGGCGTCGGCCATGTTTGGCAAACCTTAATAAAGGATTGGGGTATCCACCCATGGCGAAAAGACTGCAACTGCCAAGAGGTGATAAGTTATAAGGTGGCCGATACCAAGGACTGCTGAATACTGAAGCCTCAGGTTTAGTGCAAATAAGAGATTTAAGCTTGTATCAGTGCTGCAAGATTCATCTAAGTATCGTTGTAAAGTGAGAGAATTAAACTCCATAATTCTAATGTTTTGAGTCTAGCATCAAATTAGACCAGTTTCTAGTATAAATAGATAAATTATAATGGACCATTAAAGATTGATAAAATACTTACACAATGTCCATCTATTAATTAAGTGACAACAAATGACATGACAAGAATCTAAATTATAAACAAACTTAAGGATCTAAATGACACAATTAAGTTTAGACCCCATATTAATCTATTAGTTATTATATTATTTTTTCATCATTTAACTAATGGATAGACTTATATATCTAGCACAATTAAAAATGTTTAAAGATATAAGAACTAAAATTTAACTTTGAGAACCTATGTGATATAACAAAATAAGTTTGTGTGCCTCTAATACAATAATTTTCATGTAGTCCAAGCGAATTAATATCTGCAAGAACTTGTTAGCCTTGTCTGGGAGTGAAAATGTTGTATTACTACTATTGTCATGGTAATGTTATTCTTGATATCCATCATGAGAAAAATTGTATGAGAGAAAGGAAAAATGTGTGTGAAGCCCATATTTTCTGATGCTTGTAATATTGCTCGAGTCCTTGCTTTCTATTTTTTTATTCCCATATTGGATTGAAGTAATACTGTAGAGTGCAGCAATTGCTGCAAGAGTAATGTCTTTGAAGCTGATGCATCCAACAAGTGTCCCCTGTCATATAAGGCCTTCTTGGTCTTGACTTATGCTTATTGTGTTTATAGCTTATAAGTTAGATAAACTAGCTAATTGGATGAATCACAACTATTTGGCAAAGTCATGCTATAAGCTTTTATATGACTATAAGGCTAAGTCCAACGCCGCAGCTTCAGCGCTCTGACATGCGGGCCCCACGGGGAAAAAATAATAAAAAACGCGCGCGAGGAGAGAGAGAACGCCACGGCTGGCGTCGCAAAATCGCGGTCTGACAGGTGGGGCCCACCGACGCCTCGCATGCGTGGCGCCCGCGTTGGAGCACACGCGGCGCCCCGGGACGCGGTTTGTGGGCCCCACCGCTGTCCCCCGCGTGCGCTCCTACTCGCTGATCGCGTGCACTGACATGTGGGCCCAAATGCGCGTCACGGCCCACATGTCAGCGAGGTGGGTGCACGGTGCGTTTGTCGCCACGCGTTTTGGTGGGGCCCACAAAACGCGTGGTGGCAGTAAAGGCGGGAAGTTTGGTGCACACGCGGGGTTTTGGAATTAGTCGCTGATTTGCGGGCCCGGTTGCTGCGGGACCCACCTGTCAGTGAGGGGGCTGTTTATTAGGCGCAGAAAACTAGCCGTTGTGCAATAAATCTCCCCGGTCCCACCTGTCAGCGAGACAAAAAATAGCCGTTTTATTTATAGCCGTTAAAAACTAGTCGTTTTAAATAATTTATTCGTTTTAAGCCTAGAAATTCATAAAAAATACCAAAAATTCACCAAAAATCACCAAAAAATTCTGAAAAATTGTGTGCTCCCCTGGCTATAAATAGGAGCAAGTTTCAACTCATTTGCACTCAACACAAGTTCAAACCACACACTTTTCCAGCAAAGTTCAACCCGTTTTTTCCCAGAAAATTTTCCGATGGCCAACACTCCCCCCCGCGGTTATGTGAACTGGTTTGGCGAGCCTAATTTCGATGAGGAGAGCCCCCAAGCGCCAAGCGGCCAAAATCCGGCCAGTTTTCAGCCCCCTCCCCCACCATATCCGATGTGCTATCCACCATACACCCCACCCCCTCCATACGGCCAACCATATCCATATGCACATCCGTACGCACAACCCCCCTACGGCCCTTACGGTCAGAATCCTCATTTCGTTGGAGCTCCGACCATCCCCGCGGAAATGTCGCCTCCGCAAGCACCGGCAAAGAATTCCCGCTCCACGTCGGTATCAGATACCGGCAGTCCGCATAGCACGGGCCCGGTCGAGTGCGAGGACGCCGACGATGCCGGCAAAAGCGAAGGAACCGCCGCACAGCGGCGTAAACGAATGAACTGGTCACAACCGGACGACATGCGACTTGTGAGTGTTCATCTAAATATTAAATATTTGTATGGTACATTTTTTGTCCACAGGGTTTGTCTTAGTTTTTGAAAAGTTGAATTTTTCGTCCTCCAGATCAGTGCATGGTTTAATAACTCTCTTGATCCGGTGGAGGGGAACTACCAAAAGTTCGACGTATATTGGTCGAAGGTCGCTGAGGCATACAACAGGAGCAGTCCGCCCGACCGCAGACGGGACGTTAGGCACTGCAAAGACCATTGGCTGAAGAACAATAAGAAAATTGTTCACTTCAATGGCATCTATTGTAGGTTGAGGGATGCCTACGCCAGTGGTCGTTCGGACGACCAATTAATGTCTCAAGCACGGGACATGTATAAGCAGGAGGTGGGTCATCCCTTCATCTTGGAGCACTGGTGGACTGCCGTGCGTGGTCAACCGAAGTGGTGCCAAAGCTACCTCGACTCTTCCAAAAGAGCTCGCCTCAACGAAGAAGGTGCCCACACGTCGTCGTCAAACAACGACGACGAACCTGTGGAGCTTCCACGACCGGAAGGGCGGGATGCCGCAAAGAACAAGCGGAAGGGTAAGACAAAAATGAGTGAAACATCCTCGGCGTCCTCGGCGTACGAGGAGACCCTGCAGCGCATCGGCCAAGCCAATGCCGACCTCGATAGGGTGGCCGACAAAGCCGTTGCTGCAGCCGAGAATTTGCAAGAGATGGCCAAAAGCAAGGAAAAAGCCACATTTATGAAGTCGCTGACGAAACTGATTATGGGGGATACATCTAATTTCTCGGATGCTCGTAAAAAGGCGCATGAGGCCGCATTAGAGTACGTGAACGACATGATTAAGGAAATGAAGAATAAATAGTAGCTTGAATGATGTACTTTTCCTTTGTAAAATTGTACTCGCATTATTAATTTAAGTCGTTTTGGATTTACCTGTTTGAATTTTAGCCGTTGCTTTTGGCATGTGATCGATATGTGTTCCATGCTTTTGGATTGTACCCGTTGGAACCAACACATGTGATGGATGCCTTTGTATTTAGCCGTTGCTTTTGGCATGTGATCGGTACTTTTGAATTTTAGCCGTTGCTTTTGGCATGTGATCGATATGTGTTCCATGCTTTTGGATTGTACCCGTTGGAACCAACACATGTGATGGATGCCTTTGTATTTAGCCGTTGCTTTTGGCATGTGATCGGTACTTTTGAATTTTAGCCGTTGCTTTTGGCATGTGATCGATATGTGTTCCATGCTTTTGGATTGTACCCGTTGGAACCAACACATGTGATGGATGCCTTTGTATTTAGTCGTTGGAAGAGGCCCATGTGCTTGATTCGCTTCTCTCCCTATATATTAGAACCCTGGAGCCTTCATCTTCACAAGATCTTGCCTTGTCCAAAATATCTTGCCTTGTTCAAAAAAAATGTCCTCTAGCTCAAGCACAAGTAGTGGCGACGATGAAGCCATCAACCAAGTCGAAGAGTTCGTGGCGGCGTTTGTGCAGAGTGGGTTGACGGTCCAATCCCTGTACCGTCGCGTTGTTGACGACCTCGAAGCCAGCATAGACGATGGTACCTCGCACCGCCGTCGACGAGGTAGCAGAAGGTACATCGATAGAGATCGCGAAGGCGGTCATGGCCGTCTAGTCGCGGACTACTTCGCCGACGTTCCGGTCTACCCCGAGTATTTGTTTCGCAGACGGTTTCGAATGGGGAAACCCCTCTTTCTGCGAATCGTCGAAGCTCTTAGGGGGTGGTCCCCGTACTTCAATGAGAGGAGAGATGCCCTCCTTAGAAAGGGGCTATCTCCCTTGCAGAAGTGTACAGCGGCATTGCGCATGTTGTGCTACGGCTCCCCCGCCGATGCCGTCGATGAGTATGTACGCATTGGAAAGTCGACGGCTATTGAGTGTCTGGAGCATTTCGTCGAAGGAATCATTGATCGGTTCGCGGAGGAATATCTTCGTCAACCTACTGTCGACGACCTCCGGCGTCTGCTCCGGCAAAGAGAGGAGCGAGGTTTCCCAGGGATGCTGGGAAGCATCGATTGCATGCACTGGGAATGGCGCAATTGCCCAGTTGCGTGGAGGGGCCAATTCACCCGCGGTGATCAAGGAGTCCCTACAATAATACTGGAAGCGGTTGCGTCCAAAGATCTGTGGATATGGCATGCTTTCTTTGGTGTCGCCGGATCCAACAACGACATCAACGTGCTAAACCAATCCCCCCTTTTCACGGATGTGTTGGCCGGCCGAGCTCCTACTGTTCAGTACTCTGTTAATGGGACACAATACAATATGGGGTACTACTTAGCCGATGGTATTTACCCCGAATGGGCTGTCTTCGTGAAGACCATTCCCTTGCCCCAAATGGAGAAACACATGTTGTTCGCACAGCAGCAAGAAGGAGCAAGAAAAGATGTGGAGCGAGCTTTTGGGGTCTTGCAAACTCGATTTGCTATTGTCTGCGGCCCCGGTCGATTTTGGCAACGGTCAACCCTTGCCAATATTATGAAAGCGTGTGTCATCCTACACAACATGATAATCGAGGATGAGCGACACTCTCATGACCCGACCGATGGGTCGTACGATAGCCAAGGGACATCTACCGTTACACCGCCTATTCTCCACGGGAGTGCTCCGCCAATATTCGCACATATGCTAGCTCAAAATGATGCAATCCGGGCTCGCCCAACGCATCAGCAACTGAAACGGGATCTGGTTGAGCACATTTGGCAGCATTTCAAGGGCGACGATACTGAAATGTAGTAGTTTGTGCGGAGTCTTGTTTAAAATGTATTCGAATTTTAATTAGTATGTGTCTTGTTTATTTCTATGTGTGTCATTTATTAAATCAAAAAATTTAAAAAAATTTTGAATTTCTTTAATGTTATTTACAATTTTTATGTTTTATTTGGCTGTGTTCGAATTATCCGAAATTCATTTTAGTAATTATAATCTTTAATACATATTATATATGCGGGTCCCGCACGAAGCGCCTCTCGAAGCGCCTTTGCATTGGAGAGAGAGACGCTTGGAGAAGACGCCTCGCGAAGCGTTTTGCATTGGAGTAGGGGGATGTTTGGGGTGGTGTTTCGCACACGTGGCACAGAATATACTGAAGAATATTCTGTTGAAGCGCCTCGCGAAGCGCCTCTGCACTGGACTTAGCCTAAGCACCATGATCCAAAGTGAAGTTTTGAGTATATCAAACAAAGCAAACAAAGAGTTGGTTATTGTTTAGTTGTTTGGCCTGGCATATGTCCCTGTAAGCTCACGTCTAATAAGTCAAGTCAAATAAACAGAGATCATCTCAACTATATAAAACCATGTACTAGGAGAAGATAAAAAAAATATATTACAAAGAAATAAAAAAGTTTGTTACATTTAAGACAAGGGGCATATCGTGAATGGTTTCATATTTGTTGTGGTGTACCTACATGAGCCTTATCCAAAGATTTGTGTTTGTGTGGTTGGTTTCCCATAGAATACTAATACCTACATTCATACGCTGGGTATTAATTTTCAGTTGATTTTATATTAAAATATTTTGATTTTCGTGAATAAATAGTTATTGAATCCATTTGTTTTGGTTTAATTTCTGTATTCCATTGGTAGGGAGTCTTATTGGAGCAAATTCAAGTCCAAATGATCAATGAAGAGTCAAAACCAGCAACTTCTTCACAAAGCAAAAGGTTCCAAAACTAAGCCAATGAAGGATTTACGGATTGTGATACGAGTTGACAACGTGTATACGATATAAGAAAGAAATCAATCTATATAACCCTAATCCATCCAAGCACTCTATACGGTATAGGAGAGAAAATCAATCTACATCCATATCCCCCTGCTGATCAAGACTTGGAGACCAAACGCATCTTCGGACGAGGAGATTCATCATCGAGCACGTCTCTAGGCGAGATTGATCCCATCTTTCCGGTTACTCATTCATGTATCATCTTTTTTGCCTTGTGATCTTTTCTCACATGTTGAAGAGGTAAATTTCAATTCTTTGGGATGAGGAGTTCTTTGGTACTTGTTATTTTATGAATTAATTGATTTTGTGTGTTGGATTTGTTTTTCATGGTGATCTATTGGTTGATATTTTATTTATTAAGATGATTGATGGACCACAATTATTTTCCGTTCTTAGTTAATGGTTGACACTCATTTTCTAGAATTTTTCGTACGGAAAATACTTATTAAAATAATAATTTCATAAAAAACATATATAAGATAAAACAAAATTTCAAAAATGACCACAGTCGCCAGCCCGAGTAGTGACTTAGCGCCCAAAACGCACTGTCGCCAGTCGGGCTGATGACTAACGCATTCGCACCCTTTGTCGCCAGCCGGACTGGCGACTTAGGGTCCTATATAACCACTATAGGTGGCGATTGAGAGGCTGCGTCGAAAAAAAAATCATTTGGAGAGAGGGGAGGAAAAGAGAGGAAAAGAGAAGGAGGAAAGGGAAGAAGAAGAAGAAAGGTAATTTTTTTAAACTTGTCTAATTAAATCTGTTTTAAAAATTAGTTTTAAATACATATCTGCTTTCGAAATTAAATTTAAAATACAGATATACTTTAGAAATTAGTATATCTGTTTGTCGATAGCCTGGCCACACAAGGAGGACATGTTGTAATGCATCCGTATCGCACTGAACGTGAATCAATTAGCAATGTTGTGCAATGCGTAATCATTCCTCTCATGTATTTTATGTTTGTTTTTCACTCATTTCGTATGACGTACTAACTCAATGTTCCTACTTGCAGACATGGCTCATGATCGTAGACAACTTCCTGAGCTATTGGATCAGTACTACGATGATCGTCATCGAGCTTGAGCCCTTAGGTCCGGAGAGGAGCTTCAGCCGTTCTGCCTACGATTGCCAAGCACGGCCTGTCCTCTTGACAGAAGATACATCGCACGGTTGAGGGCGGTGGGACTTCTTCTTTTTGTCAGGACGATCACCAGAGCAGAGTCCGATCGATCACTGGTCTCTGCTCTGGCGGATAGATGGAGACCCGAGACACACACATTTCACTTCCGGTGGGGGAGATGACCATCACCCTGGAGGATGTGGCGATGTTATTCGGCCTGCCGATTCATGGACAGGCCTGGGTACCACCACCCACTACTGTCGGATGGGATGTTGCATTTACACAGAGGTTTCACCCCCTGCCTCTAGGACACGAGCCCTTCCACCATGACATGGGAGTTCCTGCAGCCTGACTCGCTCACTTACGGATATGCCTAGCTGATGCTGATGAGTAGACAGTCAGCCGACACTTCGAGGCGTACGTACTATACCTGTTTGGTGGCTTCATGTTCACTGGTACACTTACTTACGGTACATACACATATATTTTACTTACTGCATTTAAATCTTAATTTTCTGTTTATTTTTGTTTGCAGGTACGCATGGCGACACGGTGGACCGTTGCTTGTTCCACTGGCATAGATGCTCGCAGTCATGCCGATCGAGCAGATTCCATAGATTAGCTGGGGCTCGGCGGTTCTGTGTGCGACGTATCGAGCGTTGTGTAACGCCTACGTTCGCCGTGCCAGGCAGACGGTTTTGGCTGGGTGTCTTCTGCTTATTCTACTGTGGTCGTACGAGCACCTTCCTGTAGGACGACCGCTCGGCACTAATGTGCCCGTGCCTCTGCTGGAGGGGTACCCGCCCAGGGATGCGGAGGACGAGGTCGATCGCCCAACTATGAGGGATCGCTGGTTGCAGCACGAGCTGCAATGGGTCACCGTCCAGGTGCACCTATGCTACGACACATATGGCGATGAGTTGGAGCTGCTCCATCCACACACACTTGTTTGTGAGCACCAAACAACGAAAGAAACAACAAACACAACTCAACAAACACAGGCACGTGATCAACAGAGCAATTCAAAAACACCCTAAGAAGTTGGATGAAAACTCGTTCCTATCACTAATTACTATATGGAATTATGGCAAATCTGTCAATTCACCATCTCCTCTGCAAGAACACGTCCCGATCCCTCTCGGCCGCCGCCGCCACCGTCTCCGACGAGCGGTCGAGGCGGCCTACGACGGCCAACTTGAAGCTGAACGCCTCCTGCACCCTGTTGCACGATCTCTGCATGCCAGTGCCGCTCAGGTTCGCCCTGGACTCCACCATCACCTCGCTTAATGGGTCTTCCGAATGCCAATGAATCACCGGGCTCCGGCCGCTGATTGGGAGCGCTCTGCGATCACGTCTTTGCTTCCGAAGACAGCGTGCTCGACATGTAGCTCGGGAAGTTCAGGGACGCATAGCCGCACACGCTCTTCGCCGGGGTCACCGGCATGTCGCGCACCGGGGGGGTGCTCTGCGCCGTCGCCGGCCTACACTTCTCAAGCGCACACCAATCGCTGTCCGGGAAGTGACACGTGCTGGGGACATTGATCCGGGCCGGCGCGCCGGTGAAGTGGCACGGCAGCGGCGACGATACAGAGTTGGCGTAGCACTCCTCGCTGCCGTCGGCATCGACCACCGAGGGGCTCGTCCGGCGCGAGGATGAGCGTGACTTGGGTCGGCCGGTGTCCATCTCCACGATCTTGGGACTCCGGTCATAGACATAAGACGACGAGTGGATGCTCGCGGATATCCCGCACCGCCCGTCCCGCCGCCGCTCGTCCCGCGCCGCCCGCCGCCGCCGTCGATCCTGCGCCGCCCACTGCCTCATCCCCCACCTCGTCCCGCTCATCGCACGCAGTGAAAAAATTTTCTCTGTGAAAACTTTTTCTCTGTTTTGAAAATTTTGGGTTGGAATAAAGTTTTCAAAACTGTGAAAAAACTGAGTTTGAGGGTAAACTGTGGTATTTTTAATTTTATTTTTGTTCCACACAAACACAACTCTGTTTTTCATATTAGAGTTTATAAAAATTCTAGAATTTTGTATTGTAAGTGTACAATATTGAGATATCCAAACAAACCCTTATGAAATCATGCACCAAATTTTTACTACAGAACAACACGGTTTCAAAGGCTCTGCAAGTTTGCTGGGAAAACTGAGTTTACACACCAAGAGGTCTGCTGGGAGAACACTTCACCCGCAGTTTCCGTGCACGGGGCAAATGGTGTGGGGAATACTTTTTGCTGCCAGATTGTTGTTTTCCTGGCAGACGTCTTGCGGGGAAATGAGCATTCCCCTTAGTTTGTAGGTGACATAAATAACTGCAAAATATATGTGATTTCTAGCTGTAAATCTGCGAGTAAAGCTCAAATTTTCCCCATTTTTTACGTAAGCTATCAATTTTATTATTAAAGAAAACCAATAATCACATAGGAATTAGTTAAATAAATGAACCAACTTACATTATTCACAAATGTGCATAACAAAAAAGGGTCTCATTACTTGAGATTTAATACCCAAGTAAAAGTTCCATGTAAACTTTAAAATTATAGCAAGCATCCTTGGACGAAAGACAAGTAACGTATATTTTGTTGTAATAATCATGTATATGGGGAGATGATATTCTTCCTTGGTACGAAAAATACATTAGAAAGACCATAGCTTTGATGGAACCTAACACAGAAATATTTCCACATCATAATGTTTCTTTATCAACCCCACATTGAAATGTTTCCACAGCCATGCTGCATTCTTCATAACCCATGGCTCAACAGCAGCTCCCATCAATAGCAACACCTGAGGATAAAAGCAACACCTAAAGATTAATAAATGAAAGCTGATGCTATTTTGTTTAACTTCCAAAGTAAAATACTTGTGTGCTTCTAAGACTATTTGTGTGCCCAACCATCTTAATAAGTCAACAAGTGAAATTTGCACAAGTAGCGAAATTAGGAACGGGATCAACTTATAACTCTGCAAAGATCTGAATAAGTGAAATATGCACTAGTAACTTATGTATAGCTAGCGTGCAGCAAAAAAAAAAAAAAAAATGCCTACAAGCATAGTTCTGAAATCTAAACTAGTACAAAACCAGAACATGAATAGCTTGAAATCAACAGTTTCAGGTACTGAAATTGTTGCTTTTATGTTTTGATCATGAAAGGCTTTGTTCAAGTTCTGAAACCTGAACAAAACAGTTCTCTGTGCACACATGCAACCTTCAAGTCCAACAAATAAGAGATAGGGCCAGAGCAAACCAAACTAATAATAGAAGTAGAAACAAGTAGCAGCAGCTAAGCCATGTCTTGCCAAGAGAAAAGGTTGTTTCCTTGACGTGGGAGGCTACATGACTTCTGAAATATCTATCACCAGAAGAGAAAATAAACTGTCATCTAAAAGATGAAGCTTCACACTGCGGTACTCAAAATCCAGTCTCGTCAGTAGCATATGTCACTATAATGTTTCTTCTGTTTCTTTCAGTTTGCAGGCAACAATGGAGAAGCATTCACAAATTTTGCTAATGCTGAGGCACACAAAATATCATCTAATTGCAAAAAGGAGCGAATAGTTATCAGGGCTATTCTCTCCATTCTTTTTTACTTATCGTTTGATATATGTGCAAATCAAAATTTTGAAACTTTGATCATTAATATAAAAAGAAATATTAAAATTCACCATATGAAAATAATATTAATAGATTGGTCATCAAATTTACATCCATATTATATTATTGTTTTATAATTTTTACTGTATATAGTTACAAAAATTAATCATCAAAGTTGTACTTTAGAGGCTATGAAAAATTTAAAACAACATTTAAAAAAATGAGATAGTACAAGACGCTAACCTTAACATGGCAATTTTCATGTCCAGCACAGCATGGATACAACCTGAAGTCCTGAACACAATAGAACTTAAGAAAAAAATAGAGCCTGAACAAAACCTAAGCACAGCACTCAACAATTGAACCTGATGATAAAAAAAATTGAGAGAGATGGAACTGTTTACAGCTAGCAATTGTATAAAAAGATCCATAGGTTAATGTTAAGTGATTGTCTCGGCACGTGAATTTATTTGTTGGCCGTGGAACACACACGTTCTAATTAAGACAATCGAGAGCAGTATGTAGGAGATTTTTACAGGTTCAGGTGGAGATCCAACCCTCATCTTGGGGTATTGTCCTAGTATTATACCGTAAAAATGATATAGTGATAGCTGAGCGCTAGAAAAGGAAGAAAATCCTTTACCGAGTGCTGACCAAAGGATTTCAAAGGCGCTGGAACAGACACGATCCTATTCTCGAGCGTTGAAAATCTGCTAAACTAACTTAGAGTTTGATCTAGTGATTCCTTCTTTTCTCTATGGTTCCCCCTCCCCTTCCCCCTCCCCCTCTTCTATGCACCTTTGTACTTAAAGCAGGTAACGGCTGGTTCATTCTCTTGAGAAATCAAGATATGGTGGGATCATCGCAAGGTGCTTCCAAGCCGGTTATAATTCCAACACTGAATCTAGAGATAGTGATGGTAATCCTTGTCTATAGAGAGATTGGGGGTTTAAAATCGTTAACCTGGCTGACAGGTGGGTTCATTGTGTCATGGGTCAGCAATCGCTTCAATTGGATGCTTTCCATGTGTATGGTGACAAGAGTTTCACTCCGACAGTTGTTTGGACTAGATTTTTACCACGTATATAACAGCAATAATTATTTCCTACAGTTAGTCCCCAGCCTAAACCCTAGCCGTTATGTTAGACATAGGCAGCGTCGGACAGCTAGGATTGAGGCTAGAGCCCAAATTAACGATCGAAATAGCACAACGTTTGGGTGGAAAGGTGCCAACGGTTGCCCGCCAATGACAGAAAAAACAACAATGCCGCCTCGATTGGAAAAATGGTGTTTCTCTGACAATCAAAGCGTCTCTTGAAATCCTATAAATGGAGATTTGAATGTCCATTGTTTTTTTTATCTTCTTCGTGTGTTTGTTTCAAAAAAATCCGCACCACTACAAAAATGCAGTTTACTAACCCCTATCTTTTAACGGTTTTACGAAATTTGGAAGAAAACTGTTAGTGTACATGTTGCTCAGTGGAGAAGGGCATTTGTACTAACGGTTGGGTTGTGAGAAACCATTAGTAAAAAGCACATGATTTTTTTAACAGTTTTGAATATATTAATCGTTAGAAAAAATATACTTATACTAACAGTTATGTTTTTGGGACCGTTAGAATAGATTTGATTTTATTCTAACGGTTCTTAATATATTAACCGTTAGAACAAATGTACTTATAGTAACGATTCTTATTTGGGAACCGTTAGGATAGATTTTGTTTTTTTCTAACGAATAGATATACATAACTGTTAGAAAAATTGTGCTATCTTATAACTATTCTAGTGATGCAACCATTAGTAAATGTTCAACTATAAGTCCATCCCACCCGACCATTGCTAGCTGTTTCCTTCTGTTCCACGCTCTCTCTCTGTGTGTTTCCTTTGGTTCCACGCTCCAAGCTAGCATGATCAAGCAATTAAGCTGGAAAGGAAGTTGATCTCTCTCTAATGTAACCTTCTCATCACCTCTCTCTCTCTCTACTTTGCAAGTTAGCTGTAGCTCCAAATTAGGAAGCTAGCTAGCTAGCTGGCTGGCTCTTACAATGCATCATGATTTATGAGCTCACTAGCTTGAATTGTGTACTTAGGTTAGTGTTTCATCAAGTTAGGATTTGTCATATATGAGTTGTAATTACTATTACAGAAATGCAATCCACTAACCCATATATTCTAACGGTTATAAGTGATCTGGGAAAAATCCGATAGAATAGGACGACAGCGGTGGAGAAGAGACTTTTTACTATCGGTTATATACCAGTACACCGTTAGTGAAATGCAAACATTTTTTACTATCGGTCATTACTGTACCAACCGATATAATAGATGAAATAGTACTATCGGTTTTTCTTTCGTAACTGATAGTGAAATTACGGACTTTATATTATCGGTTTCTACTGTACCAACCGATATAATAGATGAAATAGTACTATCGGTTTTTCTTTCGTAACTGATAGTGAAATTACGGACTTTATACTATCGGTTCCTACTGTACCAACCGATATAATAGATGAAATAGTACTATCGGTTTTTCTTTCGTAACTGATAGTGAAACTACGGACTTTTTACTATCGGTTACTACTGTACAAACTGATATAATAGAGTAAATTTTACTATCGATTATATAAAACAAACCGATAGTAAAATGACGTCATATAAACTAATGGTTATGACAGTGGGGACATTAGTTTACTATCGGTTGTGTTTTTTGAACCGATAGTAAAATTGTACAACTTATCTCGAGTCTCGACCCCTGCTCTGCGCTCTGCATCCTCGATTCATTTCTACCGTACGTGCATCCACGCTCCAAGCTAGAGTGATTTGGAGAAACTAGCTGAGAGGTTGATAATTCAATCCCCCTCGGTATTGTCATCTTCTCATCACCTCTCTCTCTCTCGATCACTCTTTCACACTCTCCCTCTCTCTCTCTACTTGCAATTCATTAAACTAGATACATATAGCTCCAAACTAGCTAGAAGTTTAGGTTGGCTAGCTAACTATAGCTTGCTGAAGTTAAGCAGCTAGCTAGCTAGCTCTTTCAATTAATGCATCAAGTTAATTAGGGTTTCATACATATCCATTTAATGTAATTAAGCAGCTGTACACACATATGGCCTAGCTAATTGATGATGTTTCATGCATGCATGCCCTGAGTCATTAATTATTTATTTCAATTTGTCAATTTTGTGAAATAATTGTAGATGGACCAAGAATATTGGATGTATGGAATAAAACGTACTACTGTTGAGTATTTGGAGGGTGTGAATGGGTTTATTAAATTTGCTGAGCAAGAAAAGGCGAAGAAGGGAGAGAAAGATATGTATTGTCCTTGTATAGATTGTATGAACTTAAAAAGGTTCGGCAACTCTGATCAGATTAGGAGTCATTTGATTCGTCGTGGTTTTAACGCACGCTATACCCGTTGGATATGGCATGGTGAAGATCTTGAGGAAACGAGCACTGCTACCACTCAGCTGCTCCCGGAAGTGGATTGCAGTAATGATGATCATGATCAGAACATTGGTAATGTTCATTCGGAAGTCCATGTAGATGACGACAATTTAGATGAAATGTTACGTGATGTAGAAGAAGATTACAGCGAAAATGATTTAGCTAAATTTGAGAAATTAATTGTTGATTTTGAGAAGCTTTTGTTCCCCGGATGTGCAAAATTTACAAAGTTGTCTTCTGTGTTGATATTATATAACTTGAAGGCAAGCAACGGTTGGAGTGATAAGAGTTTCACGGCGCTATTAGATCTGTTAGCGGACATGCTTCCAGAGGGAAATGAGTTGCCAAGATCAGTTTACCAGGCCAAAAAACTATTGTGTCCGTTGGGAATGGAAATCGAAAGAATACATGCATGCCCAAATGATTGTGTTCTGTACCGTAACGAGTACGAGGATTTGCATGTTTTTCCAAGATGCGGTGCATCGCGGTATAAGCATGGGGACAGAATTTATCACAATGGATGTGATGAGGTAAAGAAAGGGCCTCCGGCCAAAACTGTGTGGTATTTGCCTATGATTCCTAGATTGAAATGGCTATTTGCAAATCCGAAAGATGTGAAGTACTTGCATTGGCATGTTGAAGGTCGGAAACAAGACGGAAAACTAAGATATTCAGTTGATTCTATTCAATGAAGAAACATTAACAGAACATTCGGTGAGTTTGGCGGCGAAGTGAGGAATATAAGGTTTGGGTTGAGTACGGTTGGTATGAATCCACACAGAAATATGAGCAGTCGACATAGCACTTGATCGGTTCTTTTATGCATCTACAATCTTCCTCCTTGATTATGTATGAAGCGCAAGTACATCATGATGTCGTTACTAATTTCAAGACCCAGATAACCCGGGAATGATATTGACGTGTTTCTATCACCGTTAGTCGAGGACTTACATAAATTGTGGAGCGAAGGGGTGCGGGTGTGGGATGCACATAAGCGAGAGAATTTCATGTTGCGGGCCATGATATTTTGCACCATAAATGATTTCCCGGCCTATGAAAATTTGTCGGGGTATAGTACGAAAGGAGACAAGGCTTGTCCTATTTGCCTGGATGAAACTGAAAGCATGTGGTTATCGAACTGCAGAAAAACAGTATACATGGGTCACCGTAGATTCCTTCCGATGCATCACGCCTACCGTAAGAAGAGGAAGTCATTTCATGGGAAGCCTGAGAAAGGATTAGCCCCAGTGTTTGTGACTGGTAAGGAGCTTTACTTGCGCGTGAAGGACATCAAAGTTGAGTTCGGTAAATGTTCTAAACCTCCAGGAAAAAATGTTTGGAAGAAGAGATCGATTCTTTGGGATCTGCCATATTGGGAGCACTTACAAGTTTGACATTGCATTGATGTCATGCATGTAGAGAAAAATGTTTGTGACAGTTTGATTGGTTTGTAGTTGAACATTCCTGGAAAGACGAAAGATGGCATCAACGTTCGCCGTGACATGCTCGACATGGGCATAAGGACTGAGCTTGCACCGTTGGACATACCTCCCCCTGGCCTGCTATACTTTGTCAAAAAGAGAAAAAACAGAACTCTGTCAGTGCCTATATGGTGTCAAATTCCATGAGGGTATTTTGCGAATTTGAAAAAACTTGTGTCCATGAAAGACTTGAAACTGGTTGGTATAAAATCCCATGATTGTCATGTACTGATGTCACAAATGCTTCCCATTGCTATCAGAGGCATTCTCTCAGTCAAAGTCAGAGAGACAATTACAAAGCTATGTTATTTCTTCAACACAATATCTGGCAAGGTAAGCATGTATTCCTAGCAAGTTAATTAGCTCCATTCGTGGAACTTGTCAGATTTTTTGGATCTGAATATTTGCTGCAACTGTGTCCTTGTAGGTAATTGATCTGGATGGACTGGATGATTTGCAATGCGATGTGACTACAACTCTATGTCAGCTGGAGATGTATTTCCCTCCATCTTTTTTTGATGTTATGGTCCATCTAATTGTTCACCTTGTCAGAGAAATTAAGTTTTGTGGACCCGTGTTCCTGCGCTACATGTATCCATTTGAGAGATTTATGGGTATCTTGAAGGGATATGTAAGGAATCGACATCGGCCTGAGGGCAGTATCATTGAAGGTTATGCCGCCGAGGAGGTGATCGAATTTTGCACCAACTATATGGCCGGGGTTGACCCAATTGGCGTTCCTACATCCCGGCATGAGGGCAGGCTTCAGGGCATTGGAACGATTAGATTTAAAGCAGTCATCCCCTCTAGTGATCTGTATGCAAAAGCCCATTTTTGGGTCTTACAGCACATGACGGGGGTGGAGCCATACATACACGAGCACAAGGAAATGTTACGGAAACAGAATCCTTCGAAGCCAGAGATTTGGGTCACCAGAGAACATAACAGGAAGTTTGCTGGGTGGATCGAAAATAGAGTCCTGCAAGCTTCTGAGGGCGACGTAGATGAAGTTGTTACATGGTTGGCCAGAGGGCCTAGATTTACTGTAGGGACTTGGCAGGGGTATGACATTAACGGCTATTCATTTTACACAAGAACTCAGGATGAGAAGAGTACTATGCAATGTAGTGGAGTGACACTACTTGCTATTTCGGAGGATGCCAGGGCAGTAAGGGCACTCGACTCATATTACGGTGTTATTGAGGAAATATGGGAGCTCGATTATGTATTACTTAAGATTCCTCTGTTTCGATGCCAATGGGTCGAAATCCCTCGAGGTGTTAAAGTCGACAATTATGGGTTTACTCTCGTCGATCTCAGTAGAGTCGCACACCAAGATGATCCATTTATACTTGCTGAGCAAGCCACACAGGTGTTCTACATCATTGACCCGGCCAACCCAAAGTTGCACGTTGTCCTTCACAGTAAGAGACGTATTGTTGGGGTCGAAGACGTTGTGGATGAAGAAGAGTATGATCAGTTCGACGAACTACCTCCATTTTTATATGGAATTCTTCAATCTGTCACTACCGAAGATATTGACGAAACAAGTTACCTGCGAGACGACCACGAAGAAGGATTATGGGTGGACAACCATTCTTGACTAATTTGCAATATGTAAGCGACGTATATTACTTGGATTTTTAATCGAAGAATTCTTCAAATCATTTTTCAAAAATTCTTTGGGGAAACATACGTGATGCATTGAGAATCATTTATGCAAATTTTTATTTCAATTGGAGTACTTGATTTGAGCAATAATTTATTCTTTTCACAAATCAATATGAAAACTGCAAATTTTCATTCCATGATTGGTCTTTACTGTTAATTTATTTCAAAATTATTGGAAGTCATTTGCATGGGGTTTCAGGTGTCTTTACAAGTGCAAAATGATGTATTGAGACTCATCTGTAATTGTTCTCAGGAAAACCCTTTAGGGTCAATAACACTGTATTCTACTATCGGTTTCTATTGCCAAACCGATATGAAATTAATATCTACTATCGGTTTATCGTTCATAACCGATAGTATTTCATTTTGTGTTGTGAGACACTGTTCTACATTTTGGTTTGCTCTTGTACAATGGATTAATTTACTATCGGTTAATAATCATAAAACCGATAGTGAAATACAACGCAAAATGATGTACTGAGATCATCTGTAATTGTTATCAGGAAAACCCTTTAGGGTCAATAACATTGTCTTGTACTATCGGTTTCAATTTCCAAACCGATATGAAATTAAACTCTACTATCGGTTTATTGTTCATAACCGATAGTGATTTATATTGTGTTATGAGATTTATCAAATGATCTTTATGTTAAACAAGAAGGTATCAGTTCGACAACCCTTTACAAATTGAGTTTACAAATCCATTTTAAATCTATTTGAAGACTATGTTGATAGGAATTGATGATTTTTGGCCTTTTGAATGAAAATTTGACATTTTAACAAAAAGAGGTGGTTCATCATTGCCATTCCATTTTAGTTATGAACTTTTTCATGTACCTTTCTTCATATCAATTGATGGTCTGTTCATGGAATTTTAGGTAAAGCCATGTCGGTATCTTCCTCGGCTGATAGTAGTGATTCGGCAAGGGCGAACGTAGATGACGCTGCCTCGTCCCAGCGCAAGAGGAAGGCGAGAGGCGCGACGATGTTGGGCCGTTTGGGCAAACACGCAGATCTTTCATGTGAGTTCAACCAGTTCGGGAGACTGATTGGGAAGAACGCCGGCCACTATGTTGCCTATATTGGTTTGTTGGTGAAGGAAAGGGTGAAGATCACTGTCCAGAGCTGGAAGGACGTTAAGGCCGACGAGAGGGATAGGCTGTGGGTGGAAGTGAAGGTAAAATTAATCAAAATCACTGAACTCTTGGGTAATCACATTCACTTGGTTTATCCCAGAGATTAGGTAAGTCCTGCTTATATGCACCATTTGAAACAGGCCAAGTGGAACATCCCCGACGATGGTCCCAAGATAGCTTGCTTGAAGGACATGAACAACACGTGGAAAACCTTCAAGAACGTCCTCGTCAGTACCTTCCTCGCTAAAGGCAAATCTCCATGCGAGAAGTACCCCTTCATAACGGAAGAGGTATGGGAGCAATTCACCCAACAGAAGGGGACCGCTGAGTTCAAGGTATGTATGGTTCCTTTGCTTGATTACACCATTGTATGCGGTAACCAGCGGTGCATTAATTTTCTTGTTTCTGGTACGAAGGCCCTCCAACGAGAAGAACAAGGCAATCCAGAGGAGGAACGACCACCCGCACCGGCTCGGCTTTCGCGGCTATGCGGGGAAGGAGGAGCAGTGGAAGAAGGCTGAAGACGAGGCGTCAAATTTCGTCGACTCCCCTGACCTACAACTCTTCGAGATCTGTGATCCGCGATGCAAGCGCTGGTGGCTGGCCAGAGGGACCGTGTTGACTACGGGGACTGTGGAGTTCCCAAACCCCAGGGACGTCGAGGTTGTGCAGCGACTCGTAAGTTGGATAACTTCCTGGTTGGAATCATAGAGTGTGGTAGAAAAAACTATGATCACTAGTGTGCGCACAAGTTTGTATATATTTTTTCCTCACAATGGAGAGCTTTGAATGTAACAGATCTCTTGCTCAAAGGAGGCGACCGAGGGATTGTTCACTCCCCATAGGGAGAACGACATCCTTACCCGGGCTCTAGGGAACAAGGAGCATCCAGGGCGGACGCGAAACGTGGGGGGTGTGGTGCCATGGAAGGAAGGCTTCTCGGAGCCCAGGCAAAAGGCGAAGAAGGCTCGCAGCTGGAAGGAAAGGGAATTGGAGCTGTCTCAGAAGATACGGTCAGATGTGACTGCACAATTCGCGGACATGTTCGCTCAAATGAACGAGAAGTATGAACGCCTCAGCGGAGTTGTGCAGTCCAAGGGTTTAGATCCAGCTGCCGAGGTCAACTCTACGAGGCCGAGTAGTTGCGGCTCGAAGGTTCACATGGATCCGGTGGACCTGATTGAGGTATTGCAACTCTTGAGCTATATATGCAGTTCGGTTGATGCCACTCCCGTTATGTTAGAACTGTTTCGCTAACCTGTTATAATTGTTGCAAATTGCAGAAGCCGGAGAGCTGTAGCCTATTGATCAACATAGGCGACAAACCTGCAGTGGTTGCAAACGGGGTCGTATATTAGTCTTGGGAGGATGTCCGGATCCACTGCGTACCTCTGGAGCCTGGATTCGCAAAGGTACAGGTGGACATGGCCCTCCCGGGCTACAGCTCTTTTCCGTTGCCCGTTCCAACGGACGAAATGCGGACAATTGGCGAGGCATTGGGCTCGTACATACAGTGGCCCAAGAAGGGTGTTAGACTACAGGAGGTAAACCCTAGCCATTCTAGTTTACAACTCAGTTAATATCCTCAATTTGCAAAATCTAACTTATGCGTTCGTACTTAAAGTGGACGATGGATACCAGCTCACTTCCTGAGGACACCACCCCCGGCACAACGCATGACCGAGCTCCTTCGGCCCCCATGCCTCCTCCGACAGCCTCAAACCCTTCGCCATCAAATGAGGCCGGCGGCATTGCGCCCCAACCTTTGAAGGTATACACACGCTCCCCGCCCAAAAGCAAGGGCAAGGCCAAGGCCAAAGGCAAGGCCAAACAAAGCCAGTCGGGTACGTTCAAGAACGGGTTCCCACTCGTATCGGAGTACCTTCTGCGCAATATGGATCAAATAACAAGAAGTCTCTACGAGTGGTACCTGACCCGGTTTAGGTGCCACATCAACTTCTTGGTTCACTTCAGGCCAGGTCATTTTCACCGTGAGGCCGGGAGCATATCAGTGGCCCACGAGGATTTGTTCGACCTCCTCAATTGGCGGGAGCTTGATATGTCCATCATACGGACTGGAGTCCTATGAGTTTGCTGTTGTCTGAAGTTATCATAGTTCATTTCATAAATCTAATCACTTTGTATGCACTACTTACTAATGTCTACTTTGCATCCAGGTGCATGTATAGGCTGGCGTCGATGAGGGCATGTGACAAGGTGGGTTTCCTTGACCCAGAGAAAATAAGCCTCACGATGCTAGAGCACGACCAAGCACATGTGGAGGAATACATATCAAGGGCACTACTAGCGCAGCAGAACCGAGAGTTCATCCTTGCGCCGTACCACCAAAGGTTAGTGCATTTCCTACTAATTTAACTCATTCTTGTATGTTACGCCTAACATATGTATGAAACGGTTCGCTTATATATGCAATGTAGGGGTCACTGGGTCCTCGCCGTCATTTGCCCATGGATGAATGAGGTCTATTACCTCGATTTGATGAGCGACAGTGTGGCGCATGTTTTCACCCTCACGTGGCACATAGACGCGTAAGTAACACAGTTGTTTTAAATTTTTCTCTAACTAGCTAATTAATGATAACATATTAATCGGCAATGCTAAATTAAATACAGGGCTTTCAAAAATTATGTTAGTGCTGGAGGGAGGCATGACGCGTCGAAGGACACAACAATTTCTTGGAAAGAATATGAGGTAATTAATACGGATGGAAGTACTCATGATGAGTCTTTTAATTTAAGCTTAATTAGTTCTTTCGAGTTAATGTGGGTTTATGTCTTTGCATATGCAATTATCCCAGTGCCATCATCAGCCACAATCGTGGGAATGTGGCTTCTATGTCATGAGATTTATGTATGACTTGATCAGGAGAAACTTTGACCAATTCCCTAAGGTAACCATTTTTCCTGACTCAAAGTCAAACATTAATTGGATGTGACGTATGTTCCTAACTTCATACACGCATATATGCAGAGCGCCATGTTGAAAGACCAATATGAGTTGCCTCAATTGAAGGAGCTGCGAACAATTTGGGCTCAATATGTCATGGAAGAAGTGGCTATCAATGATCGATGGTAACTGACTTGTGTAATCTATATTGAATATGTTGATTGCTGTATTTGTGAATAAACTCATTATGTGAATAGATTCATTGGTGTATTTATGAATAAACTCGATCAATATGTGAATAAATTCAATCTGTCCAATGCATGTGTATATTACTGTATTAGTGTATTTGTGAACAAATTCAATATGTGAATATTGGTGTATTTGTAAATATTGGTGTATTTTTGAATGATCCAATGTATCTCTGTATTGCTGTATTTGTGAAAGATTCCAGTACTAACCGTGTCGAGTACATAACCGATAAGAAAAACTACACAGTACTATCGGTTCATATACTACAACTGTTGGGGGAAATCTCCGCGAGACTAAGTCCAGGTAACATTGCCTCTGGTGCATGTCCCGGGCGCCACCATTCGCCCAGGGACATTGCCTCCTATGCATGTCCCGGGCGCCGCCTTTTGCCCAGGGACGTGGCCTCCGGTGCCTGCCCCGGGCGCAGTCTTTCGCCCGGGGACATTGCCTCCAGTGCATGTCCAGGGCGCCGCCATTCGCCCGGGGACATTGCCTCCGGTGCATGTCCCGGGCGCCGCCTTTCGCCCGGGGACCTGGCCTCCGGTGCCTCTCCCGGGCATTGTCGCCTTTCTAAAGGTAAAGTCTCTGGTTCTTGATCACGTGCAGGTCACGCGAGGAGCGCCTCGGGAATCAGCGGCCACCTGTCAAGCATCCGAGGCACCTGACCGGGAGAAGGACGTTGCTACCCCTCGATCCGACGGTGGCGTCAGGTGTAGTTTAGTCTTTTTGCTTCTTTTTGGGGATATAAATAGCCCTTGTACCCCCTGTTGTAAGAACAAGTCATTCATTATTACTAGAATAGCCAAACTCACAGGTGTGCTCTGGAAGCCTCTCCCCGAGAGAGCCTCCCCATCCGACTCCGGTTGGGAGCACGCCGACAGGACTAGGGCCCCCACCGGGACCCGAACCTGTATAAATCCTCGTGTCACTTGTTGTATTTGTCCGGCGGGGGAGGACCAGTCACCCGGTCAACCCGCGTCGCGTTTTCTTCGCTAGGATCGTTCACAAAACCTACCGGAGTATTGGCAATACCACGACAACAACCGATAGAATAAATATTCCAGTATTATCGGTTCATATACTACAACCAATAGAATAAAGTTTTCAGTACTAACAGTGTTGAGGACCTAACCGATAGAAAAAACCTACACAATACTATCGGTTTAGATCCGCGCCAATAGAAGAAATAGTCGTTAGAACGTTGGGAATGTAGATGTTTTACTAACGGTTTTCAACCGATAGAAGTGTGCTACGTTTCTTCTATCGTGCCGATCACTATCGGTAAGAGAACCGATAGTAGAGTGGATTTTAAACCGATGGTGAAAAGCATTTCTGTAGTAGTGTAAGTAGCTGTACAATATATATAGCTTAATTGGCCAAGTTTCATGCATGCTTGACTGATCATTATTTTTTGCAATTGTCAATTTTGTGAATTGTTAATGGACTGGGAATATTGGATATATGGAATAAAACCTACTACTCTTGAGTATTTAGAGGGTATGAACGGGTTTATTAAATTTGTTGAGCAAGAAAAGGCGAAGAAGAAAGAAAAATATATGCACTATCTTTGTAAAGATTGTATGAACTTAAAGAGGTTTAGCAACTCTGATCAGATTAAGGGCCATTTGATTCATCGTGGTTTTAATGCACGATATACCCGTTGGATATGGCACGGTGAAGATCTTGAGGAAACAAGCACCACTACTAATCAGCAGGCATGCCCCAGTGTGGATTGCAGTAATGATGATCATCAAAATATTTATAATGTTCATTTCGATGTGCATGTAGATGATGACAATCTAGATGAGATGTTACGTGATGTACAAGAAGATTACAACGAAATTGACTTTGATACATTTGAGAAATTGATTGTTGATTCTGAGAAGCCTCTGTTCTCTGGATGTGCAAATTTTACAAAGTTGTCTTCTGTGCTGAGATTATATAACTTGAGGCAAGCAACGGTTGGAGCATTAAGAGTTTCACGGCACTATTAGATCTTCTAGCGGATATGCTTCCAGAGGGAAATGAGTTGCCAAGATCAATTTACCAAGCAAAAAAGCTGTTGTGTCCATTGGGAATGAAAATCAAAAGAATACACGCATGCCCGAATGATTGTGTGTTGTACCATAACGAGTATGAGGATTTGCATGTTTGTCCAAGATATGGTGCATCACGGTACAAGCGTAGGGACCGAATTGACAGTGAATGTGACGAGGTAAAGAAAGGACCTCCGGCTAAAATTGTGTGGTACTTGCTTGTGATCTCTAGATTGAAGCGACTATTTGCAAATCGAAAAGATGCGAAGTACTTGCATTGGCATGCTGAAGGCCGAAAACAAGACGAAAAACTGAGACACCCAGCTGATTCTATTCAATGAAAAAACATTAGCAGAACATTTGATGAGTTTGGCAGCGAAGTTAGAAACATAAGGTTCGGACTGAGTACAGATGGTATAAATCCACACGAAAATTTGAGCAGTCGGCATAGCACTTGGCCGGTTCTTTTATGTATTTATAATCTTCCTCCTTGGTTGTCTATGAAGCACAAGTACATCATGATGTTTTTATTAATATCAGGACCCAGACAACCCGGAAATGATATTGGTGTGTTTCTAGCGTCTTTAATCGAGGACTTACAGAAATTGTGGGGCAAAGGGGTGCAGGTGTGGGATGTATAGCAAGAGAATTTCATCTTGCGGGCTATGATATTTTGCACCATAAATGATTTCCTGACCTATGGAAATTTGTTAGGCTATAGTACGAAAGGAGGCAAGACTTGCATGCCCTATTTGCCTAGATGAAACTTAGAGCATATAGTTATGGAAATGCAAAAAAATAGTGTACATGGATCACCGCAGGTATCTTCCGATGCATCATGCCTACCGTAAAAAGAGGAAATCATTTAACGGGAAGCCTTAGAAAGGATCAGTATTAGTGTTTCTGACTAGTAAGAAGTTTTACTTGTGTGTGAAGGACATCAAAGTTGAGTTCGATAAATGTTCTAAACCTCGAGAAAAAAATGTTTGGAAGAAGAGATCGATTCTTTAGGATCTACCATACTGGGAGCACTTACAAGTTCGACAATGCATCGATGTCATGCATGTAAAGAAAAATGTTTGTGACAGTTTGGTTGGTTTGTTGTTGAACATTTTGAGAAAGACAAAAGATGGTATTAAAGTTTGCCGTGACTTGGTGGCAATGGGAATAAGGACTGAGCTTGTATCGTTGGAGAGGGAAAAGCGTACATATCTCCCCCGACCTGCTATACTTTGTCAAAAAGTGAGAAAACTGAACTCTGTCGGTGCCTGTACGGTGTTAAAGTTCTATGTGGGTATTTTGCAAACTTGAAAAAACTTGTGTCCATGAAGGACTTGAAACTGGTTGGTATAAAATCCCATGATTGTCATGTGCTGATGTCACAAATGTTTCCCATTGCTATCAAAGGTATTCTCCCAGTTAAGGTCAGAGATACAATCACAAAGCTATGTTATTTCTTCAACGCAATATCTTGCAAGGTAAGTGTACTCTTACTAAGTTAATTAGATCCATTCATGGAACTTAATTACTAGATTTTTGTGATATGAATATTTGCCAAAATTGTGTCCTTGCAAGTAATTGATCCAGACTAGACAATTTCCAATGCAATGTGATTACAACTTTTTGTCAGCTCGAGATGTATTTTCCTTCATCTTTTTTTGATGTTATGGTCCATCTAATTGTTCACCTTATTAGAGAAATTAAGTTTTGTGAACCTGTGTTCCTACGCTATATGTGTCCATTTGAGAGATTCATGGGTATCTTGAACGGATGCATAAGGAATTAATCGTCATTAGCTTGAGGGCAGTATCATCGAAGGTTATGCTGCTGAGGAGGTGATTGAATTTTACACTATTTATATGGCCGGGGTTGACCCAATTGGGGTTCCTAAGTCCTGACACGAGGGCAGGCTTCAGGGCGTCGGAACGATTGGATTCAAAGCAGTCATCCCCGCCAGTGATCTATATGCAAAGGCACATATTTGGGTCTTACAGCACATGACGGACGTGGAGCCATACATACATGAGCACAAGGCAATGTTACGGAAACAGAATCCTTCAAACCCAGAGATTTGGGTCACCAGAGAACATAATAGGAAATTGCTAGGTAGATAAAAAATAGAGTCATGCGAGCTACCAAGGGCTCTGTAAGTGAAACTATTATGTGGTTGGCTAAAGGACCAAGATTTACTATAGGGACTTGGCAAGAGTACGACATCAATGGTTATTCATTTTACACAAGACGTCGGGACGAGAAGAGTACTATGCAATGTAGTGGAGTCAGACTATTTTCTATTTCGGAGAATGCCAGGGCAGTAAGGGCACTGAACTCATATCACAGTGTTATTGAAGAAATACGGGAGCTCGATTACAGATTATTTAAGATTCCTTTATTTCGATTCCAATAGGTCGAAATCCCTCAAGATGTTAAAGTTGACAATTATGGGTTTACTGTCATCGATCTCAATAGAGTCGCGCACCATGAAGATCCATTTATACTTGTTAAGCAAGCCACACATGTATTCTACATCGTTGACTCGACTAATCCAAAGTTGCACATTGTCCTTCACAGCAAGAGACGTATTGTTGGGGTCGAAGACGTTGTCGATGAAGAAGAGTATAATCAGTTCAATGAAATATCTCCATTTCTAGATGCCATTCAATCTGTCCCTATCGAAGATGTTGACAAAACAAGTTACCTGTGAGACGATTACGAAGAAGGATTATGGGTTGACAACCATTCTTGACTATTTTGTAATTGAAGAAAAAATCCCAGGCTAATCACAAGTTAGAGCATGAAGCTCTAGCATGAAGGGTTTCTAGGCATGGCATTGGAGAGAATGACGACTCCCTGTCATCACTGAGGTGAGGACTTATTAAATTAATTACAAAGATTCTTGCCTCTAGACTCCACAAAGTTATTAAAAGTATTTTGATCTTGCATGCTAAAAGAAAAGGTATTCTGTAACTTCCAATTCCTATGTTGTCCTGTCAAAATTTTCCCATCATTAATTTAGTATGCAGATGACACTCTTATAGTCCTAAGAGCTTTTTCTAAAGAAATTTCCTTGTTAGAAGCCTTTTTGTAGTCCTTTGCTTCTTCACCAGGCCTGAAAGTTTATTTTGGAAAATCATTTTCCAGTGTACTGCATTACTATAGAAATGTAGGACTTGAAAGAAATTATGCTTTACTAACAGTTCATTTAGGCGAACTGTTAGAAGAAATTACTTTACTAACGGTTCATTTTGTCGAACCGTTAGAAGAAAGTTAGTGTACTAACAGATCATTTTGAATGAACCATTAGAAGAAAGGTAATTGTACTTACGGATTGTTTTGAATGAACTGTTAGAATAAGAACTCACTCACTACATAAACTCCACCCAGGAAGTTTCCCTCCAGTCGAACCATTTCAAATATCTCTCCTTGAGCATGAAAAGCCCTAACCTCGCCGACGACTGCTTCATCGCTGCTGGACCACCATCGCCGCCAGGATTACTTTTCTCCATCGCCACTGGGCACTACATTGCACCATCGTTGGCCACCGCAGCACTGTTCTCAACCGCCCCTGGCCACTACATTTTGCCGTAACGTACCCCTGCCCTATCCCTAGTGCATGGTTCTGAGTCTAGGATTAGCTTAATTTGCTCTTTCAGTATTTAAACTAGGATTTGGCTGCTCTTGTTTAGGATTTAAACTAGGTTTGTTCTTTTTTTAGATTTAGTTCAAGAACGAGTATGATGACCTGTAGTGCCAGAGTATCTTCTTCGATTGTCAAAATGTAATATTGTATTTAGATTAGGATTCGATTTTTACAATTATATGTTCTGTCTTGTGTGGATTATTTGTGAGCTCTTGATGCTAAATCCCACTAATCATACCTTGGCCTTGAGAAAGGTGACTGATTACTATTTTTTATTAGTTTGTTGTAGAGCAGAAGGTAAATACCACTATGAATTTGGATTCGGGAGAAGATAATTTTCAGTTTCCTTTGTCTGACTTGGTGATCCAGGAGGATATTTGGGTCCTTCAGGTTGAATACTTCAGGTTGAGTTCAGAAGGCTTCACGACCTCGGAAGGCTTTCCAACCTCAGAAGGCTTCGTGACCTCAGGAAGGATTCGATCTCTGGTCGGGTTGTATTCCAATCCGATCCAAATACATATAACTGAGTCCTATCTATTTAAGGTTAGTTAGTGTCCGAGTCTAATATGTTTAGGTTATTAAGTCTGATATGTATTCATATGATTGGGCTATAAATATTTTGTAATAGGATAGATAGATTATCTACCTAAGTATCTACTTTTTCATAGATTAGATCGAATAGTTCATCGAAGTAGGTGAGTGCGTCCTAACGTTCGACGTGTACAAGATCCCTCTTTGAAATAAAGAGTGTGCTATCTTTTGCACTGTGTTTTTGATCAACTTGAGTTTTGGTAATTCCGAGTAAGATCCTGTTATTCCGCATATTAGCATCTGATTGAGTATGTCGAAGCTCGTCTATACTTCAATCAAAATCTGGTCCAGCTCATAATTAGATCAAGTTGGTATCAGAGCAACTATCCTGTTCTGTGGATGGTGAAGACTCGCCAAGGTTATAAAACCTCCAGTGAAACTCCAGGCGATAATTCGATGGTTCCTATAGTCGCATCTTCGAAGATGTCTGACGATACCTCCATTCAAGCTAACCTAGCCGAACAAGTGGCTAAGTTCTCCACCGACATGGATACCATGCTTGCTAGGATTAAGCAGCAGGCCATGGCTGAACCTTCTGAAGTTGATGCTTCAAAAGGCAAGGTTATGGGTGTGAAGATTGGTGAAGACTTGCGCAAGACAAACGAAGATGAAGACGAAGGCGACCATAAGGCCGACGACCTCGCCAACACTTCTTTAGCTGTCGGATCTTTCAAGGTTGAATCTAAGGTTGATATACCCATATACGATGGGGTGATCGATGCTGAGAAACTGGATTCTTGGATCGACTAGCTTGTGACCTACTTTGACCTACAAGGGTTCAGTAGCGCTCAAAAGGTGAAATTCGCACCTTTGAAGATGAAGGACCACACCAAGATATGGTGGAAGGCCCTTGTCACTAGTGGTAAAGATAACGATCTTGCGTGGGGTCAGTTCAAGCGACTCCAACGACAAGAATTTTACCTGATGGGTTATCTCGAAGAGAGATGGGATCGTTGGCACTGATTGTATCAACACCGCGACCAATCCGTCCAGGATTACATGACGGAATTTTAGAGACAAGCAATGATCATTGGCATCTCTCTCTCTGATCCTCAAATGTTTCGAAAATACACGTCTGGACTTCATATTTCGATTAGTGTTGAGCTAATCCTATTTGGCATCCAGGATATCACGACCGGAAGCACAACTGCTATGGCAATCGATAGGAAAAATAAATCCCGCAATGACAAGGACAAGAAAGAGAATTCGACCTCGTCAAAAGGGAAGTTGAGTCCGAAGAGGAGTACTCCAAAGTCTGGTACAAGCATCTCTTGTGACCATTGTCATGTTGCTGGGCACACAAAGGATAAGTGCTATAAGCTCCATCCTGAACTTCGACCAAAGAGAAATGGACTAGGAAAGAGAACAGCTACAGCTACTACGGCTACACCCGAAGGAGTTGTCCGAGTGAACTTGGTTGATGAGGTGGATATGACCTTGTCTTTGATGGCAATGCCGAAGGAGAAGGGTTTGGATTCACCTAACGATTGTCACTCAACAGAGGACTTATTCACTATCAACATCTAGGTGAAGCACGAAGTGGTCGCAGCAATATTCGATCTCGGAAGTCAGAAAAATTTGGTTTCCGCTGAATAGGTTCAACGACTTGGTTTGAAGACAACCATGCATCCGCGACCGTATCCGCTGGGTTGGTTTACATCTGATGTGAACCAACAGATTATGAGTCAGAAATTTGTGATCTCTGCTTGATATATCAACGAGATTCAATGCGATGTTGTTCCTATCGATATTTGTTAGGTGATCTTTGGGAGTCCATATTTGTATGATCGTGACACCCACTTTCATCGACAAGCGCAAGAGTACGAGCTCACTAAAATTGGAGTTAAGTTCGTGATCGGTAGAGACATCCACGTCAATATCTCGAACTTGATTACCGCAAACCAGGCCAAACGAATCATCAATGCATGTCATAAATACGTGCTTGTTATGATTCGACCAGTTGGTCAAAGTGATAGTACTCAAGCAACGTTATTATTGGCACTAAGAAGATTCTGGTCATTTGTCAACACTACTGGAGAAATATAGTAATCTGTTCGAAAGTATCCAGGGTCATCCTGCAAAACAACCAGTCAAACACGAAATTCAGCTCGTGTCCGATGTGACACTTCCCAATCTGAGTATGTATCGTAACTCGGTATTGGAGAATGAAGAGATCAAAAGACAACTTGGTGAGTTGTTGAATGATGGTTTCATCCAACCAAGTAGTTTACCTTGTGGATCTCCTGTGGTATTAGTACAAAAAAAGATGGGAGTTGGCGTATGTGCATCGACTATCGAGCACTGAACAAGATTACCATCAAGAACCGGTACCCCCTTCCTCGTATTGACGATCTACTGGACCAATTGAAGCATGCTGCTGTCTTCTTGAGATTAAATCTTAAGTCAGGATATCATCAAGTCAGAATCCGAGAGGAGGATACTTTGAAAACCACATTCAAAATGTGACAAGGTCTGTTCGAATGGCTGGTCATGCCGTTTGGCCTCTGTAATTCCCTGGCTACTTTCATGCGTCTCATGAATGATATATTGCGACAATTCATCGACGACTTTTGTTATTATTTACCTTGATGACATACTTGTCTATAGTCGTTCGTGGGATGTACACCTCATTTATGTTGAAAAGGTGTTCAAACAGTTTCAGCAACATTGACTTCACCTCAACCATAAGAAGTGTGAGTTCGGCCAACAAACTCTACTCTACCTGGGATTCATGGTTGGCAACGGTACGGTGCAAATCGACTCAGATAAGGTAAAACTGATTCACGAGTGGTTGCGAGTGCGAACAGTTACGGAAGTGTGTAGTTTTGTAGGAGCATGCCAATACCTTCGGAAGTTCGTACGACACTTCTAATAGTGTCTTCTCCATTGCATGCATTAACCAGGATCGACCAGAAGTTCGAGTGGATAGGGAAACATGAAGACACATTTCTCTTGCTGGAGAAGAAGATCAGTGAAACTCTTGTGTTAGCTTTGCCGAATCTCCAGAAGCCATTCGAGCTAGAAACCGATGTAATGGGCGCAATGGGCGCAATTCTCATGCAAGAAGGTTGACTAGTAGCATATCACTCCGAGTTATTCCAGAGAGCTCAGAAGAACTATCTGACATAAGACAAGGAGTTGTGTGCACTGCATCAAATTGTGAAACATTGGCGGTGTTACTTTTTAGGTAAAGAGACGGTTGTCTACACCGACCACCAACCTTTGCAATATTTGCAAACTCAATCAAAACTACAGCAAGCTCGACATATAAAGTGGATGTCGTATCTGCAGCAGTTTAATCTGGTGATTAAGTACAAGAAGGGCGTACACAATAAACTGGCTGACATGTTGTCACGACCACTTGTTATGACCCTCTGCTTATCAGCGTTCATGCAGATCGAGCCCTCATGTTATGATGACTATGCCACAATGTACAGTGAAGATCCCGATTTTCAATCAACACTGGCTGAGCTTGAAACAGGGAAACCTACAGAATTTGTTTGACAAGAATGACTCTTGTACAAGGGTAATTTATTTTATATACCTCGTGGAGCATCTCAAGTTCAATGGTTGCAAGAAGCACATACATCGAAGGTTGCTGGTCATTGTCCTTTTGACCACCTATTTTCTGCCAGCAGCTATCGACCACTAGTATTTTGACCAGTTTTCCAAATGAGGCTTCAACTTGATCCACCAAAACTAGTCGTGGCCTATGCTGATTGTCAGCATGATTATCTGTGTGGTCACAAACAAATTGCATTTTCATTTAGCCTCAAATCAAGTTAGAGTAAAAATTACTAAGTCCTGTTTTTGGTTTGCACAGGCCAGACATTGTCTGTGGTGACCAGACAATGTCCGGCCTGTACAAAATTTGTTTAGCTTTTTGCAAATGGCTATTTCTTTATGAGTGCTATATATACCTCGACTTGGCCAGTATTTGAGGTGCTCAACAACTCGAAATTCCTGTGCAAAAACTAACCAAATCCTTTGAATTCAATCTCTTGCATCTACAGCCAAGATTTGAGCCAATGTTCTTGAGAGTATTTGAGAAGAGAATCATTTGTGAGAGGCTAAGAGTGCTTAGTGCACTTCATCCATCATTTGCAAGCTAGTACTAGAGTGTGGGCATTCATTTGCATCATTTGAGCTTCTAGCACTTGATTCATTCAAGTGAAAGCGTTCAATTTATTACTCTTGGCGATCGCCATCACCTAGATGGTTGTCAGAAGAGAGTGGCGATCTCTCCGTTGGAGTTTGTTGGAGAGGCCGACAAAAACTTGTGAAAGGTATTGGTGCTCGCCTATTCGGAGTGGAGAAGGAGCAACCCGGGTGGAGATATCCTTCGTGGATATAAAAGTGAGGCTCACGCATAAGCGCTTCAACGAGGAGTAGGGGATACCGGGCGAGTCTCCGAGACCTTGGTAAAAATTGTTGTGTCAATTGTTTCTCTCTTGCACAATTTGTATTTACCTTGACTCAATTGCTTCCACTTACTTTTGTTGTATCTTGTATTTCATTTTCTATCTTGTTGAACACAAATTGAGTTTAGATAGTTTTAGACCCTTTTGCGAAAACTCGATTTTCCTTCTTATCTTGCAAAAATTGTGTTAGTTGAAAAGAGTTTTTAAAGCTTCCTATTCACCCCCTCTAGTCGACATCCTCGATCCTACACGTGGTATTAGAGCGAGGTCTTTCATTTATTGGCTTTACTGCCTAGAGAAAAAGGATGGACTGGATAGAGGAATTTGTGTTGATTGCTCCTCACTTTGATGGCTCACATTATTTTCGTTGGAAGATCATTATGAGTACTTATTTTGAGGCATTTAATTTGAATTTATGGAGGATAGTGCAAAAGGGTATGACTTATTCGTTGTCTTCGGATAAATACATTCTCCTCTTAAATACAAAGGCTAAAGTGTGCTTCTTAGATTCCTTAGCCATGATGTGCTCGAATTAGTAGGTGATTGCTCGACTACTCACAATGTTTGGACCATCCTTGAGTCTATCTTTGAGGGCACATCTAGCTTTGAGCATGTCAAGATGCGCTTATTAATGTGGCACTATGAGGCATTTGTGATGTTGGAGCATGATACTCTCCACCATACATGATCGTTTGATCAACATCACAAATGAGCTCAAGGCCTATGGCGCTAGTATTTCTAATCTAGACATTTGTAGGAAATTACTTTAGGTGTTGCCGGAGGGTCGCTATAGAGACTTCATAACTACTCTTGCAAAAGGTGACCTCTCCGACACTTCACCGAGCGAGCTCATTGACATGCTTATGTCAAATGAGGCTATGTCCAAGAGGAAGGACATATATTCCACTTCTGAGCATATCAAGAATGATGATTTCATTGCGGAGGATCGAGAGCTTTCTTGTAAGCTCAAATACGTCATCGACTTGGTTCGCCTAAGTAAGACAAATGCGAAATCTTGCAAGAAGAGCTCAAGGAAAGCTAGAAAGAAAGTGTCAAATTCAAAGTCTTCATCTCAAGACAAATCTATATGCCTTATGGCATATGACTCGACAGTATCAAATACTAACCTCACTAATAATGAGCTTATGGATATGATTGTAGAGTTAAATGACTTGCTTGGAAATATGACTAAAAACTTTTGCACTTTAAAGAATAACTACTCATCCTTGAAAGTGCAATATCAAGAGTTGAAAAGCTCTTATGATTCTTTGCTTGCCAAGGATGCTATTAGCTCCACAAGTACCTTAGATGTTGGAGTTGCTTGTGACTCGCTTATTGATCCATCTTTAGAGTCACATACTTCCAATTCATATGATAGCACATCTTGTAATAACTCAATCGTTAATTCATGGTTAGATTCAAATGCTAGTTTTGTGGACACTAGTACTTCATGTGATAATTTGTTCAGCGATTCATTTATTTATCACATGATTGTACGGTTGATACTAGTAACTCATATCATGATTTATCTAGTGACTCATCTTTATGCCATGATGTCAGTACTAGTTGCTCCTCATTTGATATATCTAGCTCATATAGTGATTGTAGTGCTATGCCTTCTAGTTCATCTACTTGTGATGATATGCCGTCATGCTCTCATTCACATCGTGTTTCATGTGTTGACACGGAATCATCTCAAGTACCTAAAATTGAAAATGATGAACTTAAGACTAAAATAAATAGATTGAGTAATGACCTTACTAGATATCCTATGAGTAGTGCTATGCTTGTTAAATCCCTTTTATATCATAGATATTCATTTAAAAAGGAAAAATTAAATCACGCACACTCATCTAGTAAGAGGCATCATATACTTCATCACACTCATACCATTTCATTTGAAAAGCCCTCTCAAACTTCATGTTCCTCATGTCACTTAATAGGGCAACATTCGCATGAGTGTGTATCTAACGCTTTTAGAGTTGGTTCTTTTGACTCTTATTTAATTTCTTGTTCTAGAAGGGGTTTAATTGCAAAACTAATTGATTTCCGTTTTCAAAAACCTAAAGATAGAGTCATTTCGGTAAAAGACTTATACGACAAGACCAGAGGGTCTCGTATGTTTGGGTACCAAAAGAGCTTGACTCTTTTTGATGTTTTAAAAAGAAAATTTGCATTGCATTTTCTCTCTCTATTCTATTCTTCATTGTTTAAGTCATTATGGCCAACTATGCAAAAGAGTGAAAATTTAAAATGTATGATGTTATATTTTTAGGGGTAGTAATTTATGAATGCTTCCATTGTTTATTGCACCTCTATATGTGAGATATTTCAAAATTGCAAGTATAAGTTTTAAAATGAACATTTTTTGTCAAAATGTCAAATTTTCATTCAAAAGGCCAAAAATCATCAATTCCTATCAAAATAGTCTTCAAAATGTATTTAAAAAGTTTTTAGAGGCTTTGGATGAAAAGTGATTTTAAAAAATATTTTTATCAAAAACTAGCTCCAAAATGATCTTCGAATATCTTGTTTTTTAACTAAATCGGTTTCGAGTGCCAATCAAAATCTATTTGGATTTTTCCAAAACTTATTTTACAAAACTCCTAGATATTATTACCCCGAAGAAATTTGAAATTGAAAACTTTCTCAAAAGACTTTCAATTTGAAAGTTATGGGTGTTTGAATCTCACAAGAAAACTTGTTTTGACCCGAAATATATTATACATGCCAAACATGAGTTTAGCTATTTCTATGGTCTTTACTCGTGAGCTTCGACTCAAAATGATATAAATAACTCATGAAAGCTATTTCATGTCAAAAATCCCATGAAAATCAAATTTGAACTCAATTTGTAAAAATTTGTCGAACTTCAATATTCTTGCTTAACATAAAGATCATTTGACCATAACTTTTGATTGTAAAATCCTTTTTGGAAAATTCTTTTTGAAAAATATATTTCATGCAATGACAATCATTTCTGCAAATTTTCATTTCAATTGGATTTGATTTGAGAAATAATTGATTCTTTTCACAAATCAAATATGAAATCTGCAAAATTCGGACTTCTCGTGGTTTTTGGCTGATTTGTCATTTTTATACCTTTAAATTGCTTGGCTATTTGAAGAAAGTTTCTACATGATATCTTATCTTCTATGATTGATCTTTACTGTTAATTTATTTGAAAATTGTTGGAAGTCATTTGCATGGATCTTTAGGTGCCTTTACAAGCGTATAATAATTTAGTCAAACCTGAAATCTGAAACTTTCAATCTGATCAACATTTGTCTTTTTCATATCTGATTGTTGGCACCAATTTTGGCTTCATTGTAAAAGGAGATCTAGTTCCTCATTATATCATTTATATCCATAATTTATTTTAGAATTTTTGGAACTTGTATGCGTATGTTTCTATGATTATAAAGAAGCCACAATGTTTAAGAAAATTTTCAATCAAATTGGATGTCAATCTCTCACTTCTTTCAAATGACTAAAATATTTGAATCTTGGATCTTCATGGAAAGTGTTTGTGTTGATGTTATTTATCTCTATGAAACGTTTCATGATTTTTGGTGTTTGTTTGGATGTTTTCTCGATTTGAGTTCGTTTAGATCCTTCTTGATTATCTTTGGAATTCAATCATTTGATCCAAATACTATTTTGAAAGAACTTAAAAAATGAACGTAAATAAAATTTATGCCAAATAGTATTCTCTTGCTTCTAGCATGACATAGCATTAAATTGATTTCATTTCAAATATATTTGTTTTAACCCATAAAGAAGGAAGTTCATGACCTTCGTTTTTTGCTTTGATCCTTGTTGAACTCTCGTTATTCACGAATAGATCATTTCTATCTCTTGCACATAATTTATGACCAAAATTGGATGACACATTAAGGGGGGAGCAACTTCAAGCTCATTGAATAATTGTATACCCTAATTGTGTACATGTATCAAAATTATGCAAGTGTTTTGGTAAAAGAGTCATTTTTGAACCAAAAGGTGAAAAAGTGTTTGAAATACTAAAAAATGTTCAAAAATACCACAAAACCTTTGAAATAGGTTTAAAAAATTTCAAAGGTTTTGAAAGTTGAAAATGAGAATTTCAAGTTAAAACGCTGAATTTCGACAAAATTGGAAACTTCAAAATTTTGTTTTGGCCCAAAATGAATTATTTTCATAAAACAAGATGGGTTGAGTTTTGAAAAAAACTTTCTACACAAAACACTTAGAACTCAATCACCTGAAGATAGTTCGTGTTGAATTTTTTCTCAAAAGACCTACAGTTTTTAAGTTATCACATATCCTAGGTCGCCCGAAAACGACTCTCGACCCGAAAACACCCAAAATGTGCATTTTGTGAATTTATCTATTTGAGCTAGATTTTCTTCCATGTCTAGTCTTGAAATAGTATTTAAAATTCCTCCAAGTCCAAATATTTCAAAAAAAATCCATGTTTTGTTAAGAATTGAAGATTTCGTGAAAATCTTTTTGCTTTTACCCGTTTTACCCTAAAATCTCTTTTGAGGAACTAAAATCAAGATTTTTTAGAATAAAATCCATCTAAATTCTATCCATCTAAGTTCCTGACATGATATTCAAATCTATTCTGGAACTTGATTTAATTTTTGAAGCAAACTTGCAAAAATCTCAAAATTCAGAGTTTCAGGCAAAAATTATGAACTGTCCGGATGTTGTCCGCCCAACCCGGACTTTGTCTGGCCCTAGCAGGCTCTGTCTAGCCTGTGTGCAGTTGGATGCTTACTTAATCTCGTAGGCCTCTTCTTCTCTCCCTGCTTTGGTCAGATCTCTGCTCCCCTCTCTCTCCATCTTTTGCATTTCGTCATGATTCATATGCTAGTGTTTGGAAGGCTTTTGATTTTGCATATCAAAACAAATATGTTTTTTTAATGAAATTGGAGCATGTTTGAATGAATTCTCGACTTGAGTACTCCTTGTGGAGATTTGAGCTCTTCATTAGGTCCTGTACTTTTCTTCTAACTTTGTGACCTAAAATTGTTTCCGTCAAACCTCTTTTTGGCATATCTTTCATTTGTATGTTTTTGGTGATTAATGCCAAAAGAAGGGAAATTTTTTTTTTAGGTTTGAAACTATTATTTCCTATTGAGTTTGATATAAACGCTTCAAAACTTTTCCTATATCAAACGACTTCAAAATTGGGAAGGTTGACACAATCATTATCACAAAATTAATCGAGACATTATTGATCTTGTGTGTCAAATATATATTGATGACATTACTTTCGGTTCTACTAATGAATCTTTCTACCAAGAGTTTTGTGAGATGATGCTTAGGGAAGTCGAGATGCAAATGATTGGAGAGCTAAGTTACTTCCTTGCACAAGCAACTCAAGAACGGAACGTTCATGAGTCAAATCAATCATGTGAAGAATTTGCTCAAGAGCCTCGGGATGGAAGATGCTGAAGCTATTACAACTCTCATGACTACAAATGGACATCTCCATATGGACAAAAATGAAAAAGCGGTTAATTCTAAACTCTATTGATCTATGATTGGTAGTTTTCTTTATCTTACCGCATCTAGGCCCGACATCATATTTAGTGATTGCTTGTAACCGTCTCTGATAAGGAGACTATCCCAGATGGTTTTGACCTTAAACCCGTCTGTGATACACATACTATCATAGACTGTTCTGACATTATAACCGTTTGTGGTACTTTGAGTATCACAGACAGTTTTGAGGTCAAAACTGCCTGTGATAGGAAAAATCACAGACAGTTCATAACCGTCAGTGATCGTACTCGAATATCACTGACAGTTTAGAATCGTTTGTGATGACTGTTTTGAACCAACTATGATAATGTATTATGTAGTAGTGTTATGTGCTAGATTTTGATCATCTCCTAAGGAATGTCATCTGATTGCCATTAAAATAATCCTTAGGTATTTGAAATGCTATCCTAGGATAGGTCTTTGGTATCCAAAAAATACAAACTTTGAACTACTTGGCTATTCGGATTCGGATTATGTGGGTTGCAAGATCAATAGAAAAAGTACATCTAGTAGTTGTTGTGCTTAATTTTATGGATGAAAGAAATCTTATTGGATTATGGAGTTCCCTTCGAGACGATGCCACTCTTATGAGATAATGAAAGTGCCATAAAGATTATAAATAGTTTGGTTCAAAACTCTCGGATAAAGCATATTGATATTCGGCATCACTGTTAAGAGATCTTGTGGCAACTAGCGGATATTTTCACACGAAACTATTAGATGCATCTAGATTTTGCATGATTAGTAGTGAATTAAATGTCAACGATATATCCATTGTGTGTTGATTGTCTTGTTATTCTTCTATATACCTTGGGTGTATTTTCAAAAATGCTTAATTGCAACTTTTCTTTAGATCTTGTTTTTGAATAAAAACAATTTCAAGTAAAAATCAACATTTCTTGGGAATCTGTTACAACTCGTTTTTAGCAAACTTAGTGAATAAATCAATGACTCCAAAAATATTTCTCGTCACAATTGGAGTTCTCACCCCTTCCTTTTTGTGCTTGATGACAAAGGGGGAGAGATATTTGAGATAGTTGATATTTGGGTAGGAGAGATGAGATATTTGAGATCATTGATATTTGGGAGAGATAATTGAGATAGTTGATATTTTGGAAGGTTCCTATAGTTTCATGTATGACTTGATTGAACTTGTGTTTCCACTTCCCGCTTCACATTCTCTTAATTGTCATACATGTCTCTTGACTTATATGATTAAATACTTTGCTCAGTTCCGAAATATTATTGCATATATTAAGGGGGAGCTGAAGAATCTATTTTGGGATTTATGGAGATTGTTGTCATCAATCATCAAAAAGGGGAGATTGTTGGATCTAGATTTTGATGATTAATGACAATTTGGATAAACCCTGTTTTAGTACAAGTAAATTGAAATTTTATTTGTTAAATCTTGAAGTTGATGTCTCCCTTGTTGTGGTTTAATATCGATGCATATGTTGAGGGAGAGCTCATCATATCAGTCATTTGTGCTAATTGTTATCATGACATGAGTAGTATGGATTGTGTGCTTACCTCTTATCATATATGGATCTATATGACTATATATTTCATCTCTTACCCTTTTGTGGTTTATCAAAAATGGTTCTGTCATTAAACACTGAAAAGGGAAATTGTTGAGTCAACTCCTTTGGGAGTAATTTCTTTGGTGATTAATGACAACCCAACTATGAGACTAATGTTGTTTAATGAGTGTATCTGTTGTAGTCTCAAAATGACTTGCGAGATGAAAGCAAGCAAGGGCGTATGGAGGATATTGTCGATATGAGTCACCTTGAACGAGATCAAGCTTCACCATAGGTAAGATCTAAGATTAAGGATCATTTTCTTAGGATTTTATCGGTCTTGGTGTTTGAAGATAGACCGAATTGATATGTTTCTTTTTGCTAGTTTAACCGTACTATTAAGAGGGTCAGAAACTGTAGCTTGAGTCGATCTAGTGTGGAAGCTTAAATGCATTTATATCATATTGCACTAGTGCTTATTCACCTCTTGCATTGCTAGAAAAACAAGTGTAGTTTGTTTGAATTAAAGATAATATTTGAAAACTACACTTAGTCGTGGTCACAAGAAAGAAATCAAATTGATATCAGTACTAGAGCTGGTCGTGGTCGTATCTGCACAAATTGGTCGTATCACTATTTGGAACTGGTCGTGGTCGTAGAACTTTAAACTAGTTGCACCAGTACTAAAGTTGGTCGTAGTCATATTTTAACTTTTCTGACTATTAGTATGAGTGCTCAATGCGGACATTCGACCATATCCTTTCGACCACTTATTTTCTACCAGCAGCTATCGACCACTAGTCTTTTGACCAGTTTTCCAAATGAGGCTTCAACTTGATCCACTAAAACTGGTCGTGGCCTATGTTAATTGTCAGCATGCATATCCGTGTGGTCACAAACAAATTGCATTTGCATTTAGCCTCAAATCAAGTTAGAGTAAAAATTACTAAGTCTTGTTTTTGGTTTGCACAGGCCGGACATTGTCTGTGTTGACCAGACAATGTCCGGCCTGTACAAAATTTGTTCAGCTTCTTGCAAACAGCTAGTTTCTTTGTGAGAGCTATATATACCTCGACTTGGCCAGCATTTGAGGTGCTCAACAACTCAAAAATCCTGTGCAAATTCTAGCCAAATCCTTTGAATTCAATCTCTTGCATCTAGAGCCAAGATTTGAGCCAAAGTTCTTGAGAGCATTTGAGAAGAGAATCATTTGTGAGAGGCTAAGAGTGCTTAGTGTAATTCATCCATCATTTGCAAGCTAGTGCTAGAGTGTGGGCATTCATTTGCATCATTTGAGCTTCTAGAACTTGATTCATTCAAGTGAATGCGTTCGATTTATTACTCTTGGCGATCGCCATCGCCTAGACGGTTGTCAGAGGAGAGTCGTGATCTCTCCGTTGGAGTTTGTTGGAGAGGCCGACAAAAATTTGTGAAAGGTATTAGTGCTCGCCTATCTGGAGTGGAGGAGGAGCAACCCGAGTGGAGATATCCTTCATCGATATAGAAGTGAGGTTCACGCGTGAGTGCTTCAACGAGGAATAGGGGAGACCGGACGAGTCTCCGGGACCTCGGTAAAAATTGTTGTGTCAATTGTTTCTCTCTTGCATAATTTGTATTTACCTTGACTCAATTGCTTCCACTTACTCTTGTTGTATGTTGTATTCATTTTTTATCTTGTTGAATGCAACTTGAGTTTAGATAGTTTTAGACCCTTTTGTGAAAACTCATTTTTCCTTCTTATCTTGCAAAAATTGTGTTAGTTGAAAAGAATTTTTAAAGCCTCCTATTTACCCCCTCTAGTCGGCATCCTCGATCCTACAACAACCACCCGTAGCGGCACCCAAGAATCTTTTCAAATCGGCTGGAAAGATCAACGAGCATGTGCGGAAAAGTGGTACACCCGAGACGATGGTCAAGCTCAATTTCCACATCTCCAATTTTTATCACATGGTCGCCAACGGGGGTTGGCTCCTTCTCAATAGGGGAGTCATGATCCGGGAGAATCTTCGGGTCCTTCAGGTTGAATACTTCAGGTCGAGTTCAGAAGGCTTTGCGACTCAGGAAGGATTCGATCTCTGGTAGGGTTGTATTCCAAACCGATCCTAATACATATAACTGAGTCCTATCTATTTAGGGTTAGTTAGTGTCTGAGTCTAATACGTTTAGGTTATTAAGTCTGATACATATTCATACGATTGGACTATAAATACTTTGTAATAGGATAGTTAGATTATCTACCTAAGTATCTACTTTTGCATAGATCAGATCGAATAGTTCATTGACGTAGGCGAGTGCATCCTAACGTTCGACGTATACAAGATCCCTCTTTGAAATAAAGAACGTGTTAGCTTTTGAACTGTATTTTTGATCAACTTGGGTTTTGGTAATTTTGAGTAAGATCTCGTTATTCCGCATATTAGCATATGATCGAGTATAGTCGAAACCCGTCTATACTTCAATCAGAGCAAAGCAGCATCTGGTCAAGGCTAGATCAAAACCCGATCTAGCCCGTAATCAGATCACTTGGCCTATACTCAATATCAACACTTTCTCTCTTTACAACTTGACACTCCTAGAGATTCAAGTATGGATGATTGTTGGATTATGATTAACAGTAATCTTTCGAAATATGGAACTAATAAGGTCTATAAAAGATTGATGGGTGTTTTTTACACTCATCCTATTTTCAAATACTGTTGGAAGAATCATTGTCTTCTCAAGATTAAAGTCTTCTTTTGGATCTTTATTTGGGAGAGATTAAACACTAGAGATATTCTTAATAGGAAGAACATGGTTATTCTCTCAAGTTCTTGTGAATTATGTTCAGAAGGGATTCTTGAAACTCAGTTTCATATCTTTTTTGAGTGTTCTTTTGCCAATCAATGTTGGGATTTAATAGGAATCAAATGGGTTTCCAATCCCTCTATGATAGATATGATCTAGAGGGCAAGAAATGACAATATGGTGTTTAAAGATTTTTTCATGGAGATCATCATGGTGGCATTTTGGAACATTTGGAAAATTCATAACAAGAAGATTTTTCAACTTAAGATCTTGAATCCTTTTTGATTGGAAATGGGTCTTTTTATCTGATTTGAAGCTTGTAGCCCTTCGCTTGCAGGAGAGGATTAGACTTCAAATTTATAGATGGATTGATCTTTTGTAATCTTCTTTTTTGTTCCTCAACTTTGCATCTTTGTTCTCTTGTATTAACCATTGCAAATTAAAAAAACAAGAGTACAAATATGTCTTGTTTTAGTTTTGTAAGAGTGTTTGAGATACTTCTAGTTTAAGAAACCACATCTTCTAACGGCTGTTCATATATTAACTGTTAGAAGAAAGCACATCTTCTAATGGTTGTTCATGTATTAACCATTAGAAGAAATATGTTTCAGGGTTAGATGAGATGTACATTAAAGAAATTTTTGTAAAACCTCCAATCAAAGACTGGCCTATTTTGTGTTTGATAATTATTATATGGTTCTAGCTTCTCTATTTTTAAGTTTTTTAATCTTATATTACTAGTAATGGCATTGCTTCAGTTATGAACTTTTCATGTAAACTTTTTCATGTATATGTAGTCAGCCTTTTTGATGGTTTGTTCATGAAATTTTAGCCACAGCCATGTCGGCACTTTCCTCGTCTGATAGTAGTGGTTTGACGAGGGGCAATGCAATTGATGCTGCGCTGTCCCAACGCAAGAGGATGGCGCGAGGCATGACGACGTTGTGCCGTTTGGCGAAACGCATCGATCTTTTGTGCGAGTTCAACTAGTTTGGGAGACCAATCGGAAAGAACACTGGGAAGTACGCTGCCTACATTGGCTTGCTGGTGAAAGAAAGGGTGAAGATCACCTTGCGAGTTGGAAGGATGTGAATGTGGACGAGAGGGATAGGTTGTGGGCGGAAGTGAAGGTAAAATTAATCGAAATTCATGAACTCTTTCGTAATCACATACCTTTGGCTTATCCTGATGTTTAACTAACTCCTACTTATATGCATTGTTTGAAAACAAGCTAAGTAGAGCATCCCCAACAATGGACCTAAGATAACCTACTTGAAGGACATGAACAACATATGGAAAACCTTCAAGAGCTTCCTCGTCAGTACCTTCCTCGCTGCGGGGAATTCTCCTTGTGAGAAGTACCATTCATAACAGAGGAGGTATGGGAGCAATTCACCCAGTAGAAGGGGACCCCTGAGTTCAAGGTATATATGCTTCCTTTGCTTGGTTACACTGTATGGTCGATCATATGGACTAACCAATGGTGCATTTGCTTGTTTCTACTTTGAAGGTCCTTAGCAAGAAGAATAAGGGAATCCAGAAGAGGAACAACCACCTGCACCGGCTCAGATCTGAGGGCTATGTGGGGAAGGAGTAGCAGTGGAGGAAGGAAGACGAGGAAACTGCTCTTGTCGACTCCCTTGACTTGCTGATCTCTGAGATCTGCGATTTGAGGTGCAAGCGATGGTGATGGGGGAGAGCGTCCGTGTTGTCCACAGGGTATGTGGAGTTTGCAAACCCTAAGGATGCCGAGGTTGTGCAACGGATGGTAAGTTGGCTAACTTCATAAATTGTGTATGCACAAGCTTATATATATATTTGTCTCACAATGTAGCTTTGAATGTAACAGATCTTTGCCGAAAAGGAGGCAACACAGGGATTGTTTACTCCCCAAAGGGAGAACAACATCCTCACCTGGGCTTTAGGAAATAAAGAGCATCCCAGGAGGATGCAGACCGTGGGAGTCATCGTACCATGGAAGGACGGCTTCGAAGAGTGTGGGCCACTGAGGAAGAAGGCCCACTCTTGGAAGGATAAGGAGTCAGAGCTGGTCGAGAAGATACGGGCAGACGTTTTTGCACAATTCGAGGCCAGGTTTGCTAAAATGAGAGAACAGTTAGGACAGCTCAATATAATTGTGTAGTCCAAGGGTGTAGATCCATCTCCCGAGGGCGACGGTACCCTGTGTGGTCAACCGAGCAATTGCTCTTCGAAGGTCCACGTGGATTCGGTGGATCTTCTTGAGGTATTGCAAGTCTTGAACTGTACACTTAAGTTGATGCCACTCCCATTCCATTAGAATTGTTGCAAGCCTTGAATTGTCTATGCCTTTCCGTGATCGCAGGAGACCACGGAGAGAGGCGCGAGTCCTTTCTCTATCCCTTTCTGTGATTGTAGGAGACCACAGAAAGAGATTCGAGTTATTTGTTCATGCCTTCCTGAGGTCGCAGGAGACCATGGGAAGAGAACCAAATTGTTTGTTTATACCTTTTCATGGTCGTAGGAGGCCATGGAGAGAGATCGAGGGATAAGTCCAGCCTATTTTGTCAGAAAAAACACAGTCCCATCATGGGTAATTAATTCTTGTGGCTTTAATAGATTGTGGCTACAGACTTCCGTGGTCGCAATCATCCACAATTATATTACCTGCAAGCGCTATGGCTGTGGAGATGTTTGCCTGCAATCTATATGGTCGCAGAGATATGATAATACCCAATCCATAGTCGTAGTCTGTGCGCGACCTAAAAACGAAAGAGTTCTTTCCTTTGAATCAAGAGGTTCAGGTCGAGAATTGCTGACCATGGTCTAGATAAAGGACTAGTTGAGAATGTATTTACCGACCACAGACTAAAGGTCCAACAGTTAGATGGTTATGTACATTCAACCAGATCAGATGCTTATGTGTATTTGACCATACTGATCGGTTATGACTATTCGACCATACCTAACGGTCATGCTCGTTCGACTACAACCTTTGATACCGTGAGCCTTTATTTACCCATAAATATCATAACTCCCAGATGAGGTAACCGTCAAGAGGATAATTGCACAAATAATATACGCGTAATTACACATAATTTCACATCAATGACCGGCGCACGTCTTATGTCCGGTGACCCTTCAATTTTGTAACTGACGACCTTCAACGAGCTATAAAAGGAGGAGGTTGAGGACAGAGAAGGAGAGGGAGATCGAAAAGGGAAAAAAGGATCAGATAAAGCCAATACGACTTGATCTAATCAAAGTATTGGATGACGGAGCCTCATATTGCTTAGAGGATAGGACATTAGTTTTTAGTTAATTCGAGAACATCTCTTGTTCTTCTTTGTAATCCTCCTCACTCTTAGTGAAACCACAACAGGAGTAGGGCTATTACTACCCTTGATGGCCTGAACCTGTATAATTCCTGTGTCTCTGGTGCATCTACTTTTGCAATTCTTCCTCTGGTGTTTGTAAGAAGTGCTTCCAAGTGTGAACTTTTGATCTTGTGTAAGTTCCACTTGGAACCTTGTTCTAATCGTTGACAGCTGGCGCCCACCATGGGGCTCCGTCAAAGCATTCTTCTTCATCATCTGAGGTAATTGTATTTGTAGATCATCATGGAATTTCTGCATGATTCCGTGAATGATTTTGATCTCGAGGATTGCATCGACATTGACATGGATGAAGATACTCTTCTTATGGAAGAAGATGAAATCCCCTTATAACCTTGTGCTAAGGAGAATCTTTCCCAGGACCTGGTTATCAACCAGGAATTGGAGCAAGCAATTCATTCATCTTTAGTGAGTATTCCCACGACCGAAGATGAATATGTGCAACAATCCATCACCTTGACTGATGTAGGTGTTGAAGATTCTGATGTTTTGACATCAGAGATGGCTAACACTAGTACAGAAAATCTTTCTTCTATCGGTAAAAAAACACCCTTCTACTATCGGTTTTTGTACTGTTAGAGATAGACACAATAGAACAAGACAGGTCATTTTCTATGGGTAAATAACCGATAGAAGAACTTCACTATTCTAACGACATCTTAGGTGACAACCAGTAGAAAACCCGTTGTAGTCTGACGTTTGTGAAAGAGTTTACCGATAGAACAAGTATAGTACTCTCTCGGTTGTGAATGAGTTTACCAGCAGGAAAAGTCACACTCTTCTCACAGTTAATTACGAGTATACCGATAGAAAAAACCTTAGTACTCTCTCGGTTGGAAATGAGTTTACCGATAGAAAAAAGATTGTACTCTCTTGGTCGTGTATGAGTTATCGGCAGGAAAAGTTAAACTCTTCTAATGGTGAATTATGTGTCTACCGATAAAATAAAGTATAGTACTCTCTCGGTTGTGAAAGAGATTACGATAGAAAAAAAGATAGTACTCTTTCGGTTGTGTATGAGTTCACCGGCAGGAAAGTCACACTCTTCTAACGGTTAATTACGAGTGTGCCGATAGAAAAAACCTTAGTACTCTCTCGGTTGGAAATAAGTTACCGATAGAAAAAACGTTTGTACTCTCTCGGTTGTGTATGAGTTTACAGGCAGGAAAAATGATAGCACTCTCTCGGTTGTGAATGAATTTACCGATAGAATACAGTACAGATGCAATACAGTACATTCACATATACAGTACATTCTTTACATTCACAATGCAGTACATTCACATATACAGTACAGATGCAATACAATATAGATTGGCTACACAATATAGTACAGATGCAAAGAAGGGTAAATTCACATATACATTGAACAGATTGACACATTAGATAGTTATTCACATTTATTCACATATATATGAACCAATACAAATTGCAATCCAATATGGACAAATACTAACCAATAAGACTATATATAAACAATCTATGCACAAAATACACGAAAAAGACAAAATTGACAACAAGTGAGCGAAAAGCTTGTCATGGTGGTTGGTTGGGCGTGTAACACCCTGAGTTTAGGGGTAAAAACTTCCTTTTTCATGAACATCATGCATGCATGTATCTGTAGTAGTAGCCAGATCAGTATCTATCTCCAACCCTAAAATCTCAAAATCTTCCCTGTGAACCCAAATCAAGATCAGATTTCTCAAATGTGATTTATCAGTTATCCTGAGCATAAAAGTCTTCAGAAGCCAGATTCAATTCCATCTCTAACTCCCAGATCTATCAATCCTTTTCTGTTTTTGAAAACATGATTCTAATTACTATTCTAATTACCCTAAATACTCTGAACGCAGGTTTAGCCAAGCCTTGACCTAATTCAAACCAGATTACTCTTGGACTATGATCATGGGTATGCCAATACCTTAATCCAGAAAGTTGGCAGCCAAATTATATTATCTAAGCCTTTTCACATATCAGTCCAAATTATATTGCAAATCAGTCCTTTATCTGATATCTGCAAACCCAAAAAGGCTGAAATCTTCAGATTAACTCCAAATTCAAATCTGTTTCAGGGAATACCTCCCAAATGGTAATCAATACAAAATCTTCTTTTATCAGAATACCCAAATCTCATCTTAAAGGCCAGAATTCAAAATCGACAAAACTCAGATCTTATTTTACCCTAAAGTACCCTATTTTCAGTTTATATCAGAAACTATCAAATCAAGCCAGATTTTACCAAATATCTTGCTAGATGAGTATAAGGTATAAGTTTATACTTATCTGTGAAATCAGATTGCAAATCAACCATCTCTAGATCAGAAATTACAAATCAGTCCAAGGTGCAAACAAAGAATCTTGCAATTAGGTCCCTGGCTCGACCACAAACACTGTTCACGACCAGGGATCATCATCTTCGACCTCACCAATCATTTGCGACCAAATCAGCAGCTTTATCGACTTCGACCACAACCTGCATAGCTTTGAACAGTGCCTTTGCGACCGCGACCAGGAGCACCTCGTCGTCGTGATCGTCGCCGCTGATCAGTGCCGCTCTAGCCCATGTTGTTTGCAATCGTGTTTGCATGCGCACACGTGTTTGCACCTCAGTCCTTGTCGTGGCAAACCTTGTCCAGCTCACCAGCAGCTCGCGCGCCAGAGAGAAGCTTCACCTGCTTGTTGCTCGCCGTTGCTTCAACTCGAAGTCTTCATCGGCGCAAGCATCTTAACTCCAAGCCGTGAGCTTGAGCTTCGCTTCACTTTGCTTTGCCTATAAATAGCAGCCCCCATATTACCAGTACTGCTTTCCAGAGTTTCTCAGAAATTAAACGAAATTCTCTTCACTGTTGTCTTCTTCTCCGGCGAGCTGCCGAGGAGGTCAACGACGCCAGCTTCACCCACTGTATCAATTCCCAAATTGAAGCCACCAGTGTGTATCTCCCATCTCCCTTATCGTGCTGTATCATTTAATTGGACTCCCATGCATCTTATCGCCGATGATTGCCGGAATTGTTAAAATGCCCTGTTCTAGTTATGCAATTCAAATCAATCCAAATTAGCCTTCCATCCAGTAGAGTAAAAGGATCAGTGAGCTATTTTAAGCAAACCAGTTAATCTAGATTGTAGAATTGAGCTTGAATCGATGCTGTTCCCAAATTGGAACTTCACCAGCCACCGGCGCTCGTCGCCAGGCTTCTCCGGTGATACTTCGGCCAATCTAATCATGCCAACAGATTCCTTATACCCCTCAGATACTCTCCAAGCAAGGAATTAAGTTCAAACCTCCTGTATCAAAAACCCCCAATTCCAGTGCCTTCTTCTCCGGCGCCGGCCACCGGAAATCTGCTCCCGGCCGATCTAGCTCCATCCACCTTGTCCATTAGATGAATCTTGATCTCCTGAGAAATTTTGTCTACTAGCTCGACTTCCAATTCGGTCTAAATCAGAAGTTATAGCTATGCCCTAATTCATGTCCAGTGCTGTGATTTGAAACTTCAGCCACTGAGTTCATCGCCGGTTTTCATCACTTTCCGGCCATCTCCTGCCCTAGATCCTGTTGAGTGATTTGTTCCTGTTATCGAGGCCTACCTTCCAGACAAAGTAGTGCATCAATTGGAGCCCTAGATCAAAAGCTATGGCAAGCCCTAATTTCTGGCCATGTCAGTCCAATGCCAGGCTATGTCAGCCAGTGGCATTAGCCCTTTTCACTTCCTTCCAGATATGCATTCTGAGCATGACTTTGTCCCTTAGACTCCTGAGGTTGTGATCTACAATTTCTTCTTCTATCACAACTTGAGTTAAGCCCTTGAACTGCATGTTATGCTTAGCCCTAGATTTTGACATTGTCAGTCCTATGCCATAGCTTGTTAGCCAGTGGCATTATCTCTTTTCACCTCTTTCTAGTTGTGCAAATTGAAAATAACCTTATCCCTTAGACTTGTGGAGTTGTAATCTACATTTCATTCTACTACGACAAGTTGAGATAGTTCCTCTGTCATCCATCAACCCTATGTCAATGCCTTGAACCGAAGTCGATCTAAAGACATTCATCGATTTTGGGCAAACCAGCCGCGGACTTAATGTCAATTCCCATACCCTGGAACCCTAGAAGTTCCTAGCACTCATCTTCAGCCCTAATTTTGTGAGTTAGCCCTAATCAGCTTCTATAGTATCTAAACCCAATCATTTCAGAATCATCAAGACATTTCATCTTTGCATTATTGCATATAGTATAATAATGTATTGAAAATATTGTGATTCTTGGTTGCTTGTTTGATTGGAGAATAGATCAAGAGCCAGAGTTCGAGGACTTCACTGCTGATCCGACATCAACTGTTGTCTCTTACGACGCGGAAGGCAAGTCATAGTCTTGATCATCTTGAACCCATATTTTATGAATTGCTATGATATGACCTTGAATATAAGTAATACTGCATGTGAAAGAATGGTTGAGATATATTTTGGCAGTACAAAGCTGGATGCTTGTGAAATGTGAAAAGATCAATTAGTGAACCATGAACTACTATATATGTATTTATATATATTCATGAAATAAAACCCTTAGCCATGACCAGAATTTTGGTATGGATGGTTGTAGCACTGGAGGTGCTTAACTGCAGATGATAGCAGGCACGGAAGGTGCAGGGTTGTGGATGGTCTGGTCACTGGCATATAAGGACTAGAACCTTGTGTTGTGCGTCTAGTGGCATGAAACACATGCTAACCGCAAGCCTGGTATGGGACAGGCCTGAACAAGTACTTATGTGGATCGCACATGGCACCCCTGCAGGAGTTGTGTAGTGATGCACGATTTACACGGAGAATGGCTCCCACATATATCACTGAAGGTGATCTTGCACGCTAACCCAGCAATGGGAATATGAGTAGGGGTGGGGGTTTGGCTACAACCCACCACAACTGTGGTTCGCGAGAGATCCACAGTGTCGGGGGTGAAATGTGAGTGATACATAACAAAAGTTCTTGTTATCTCCACCTTGCCACTCACAGTATGAAGTGAGTCAGGGGTCCAATCCTTGTGATAGGAAAGACTTGAAAGTGGAATATCTTGCAGGTAAATTAGTACCTCTCTGCAGAGTTAAAAACGTATTCGAATACTCCGAGCTCTCGGGTTTATAGGAGTCTACTGCAGTGGATTAAATCCACAGGGTGTGGCACAAGTATGTTTTCTAAATAAAACTTGATAAGTCAAGATTACCCAAATGACATGTGTTGTCATGATAAGGGGTGCTGCCGTGGGCTGTCGTGTGTCGATGTGTCGCGGTAGTGCTATAATTTAGTGAACATAAATAGAGATGCTATGTTATGAAAAGTGCTGCCATGAGATGAGATGAGACATGAAAGTAAAGATTATTTTACAAACATCCATAATTCTTGACTAGTCTAGGTTCATAATAATACTACTATATGTATCTACTCTTTCCTATGACTTGTTGAGAACGTAAGTACTCACCCTTGCAACTTACAACCCAGAAGATGGAGCGTACTATGATCAAGAAGAAGGCGTGGAGAACTTCTTGGACCAAGATGAAGGAGAGCCAGATCTGCCAAAACCCTAATGTGTTGTTCCGCCGTCAACTTCTTACTGTGGAAGGGACACCCATCATCCGCTGTGTAGAAGTTTATATTTTGTTTTAACTAAACCTTGAATGCCACGAAGGTATTGTAATTTTTTTATGTAATATTAAGGCCAGCAGGCCACACTGCTTAATATTTTGTAAGTTTTTCTGCTGCAATGTGAATATACTCCTGTGCTTGACTTATCCTGGGAAGTCAAAGGTATGCTTGTATGGGACTAGCTATAGTAAGCTAGGTCTCCACGGGAGTAGTCGTAGTCCCAGTTTTGGGGCGCGACAAGGTGCAACTTCCTCCATAACATATTGAGCCCAAATTTGTCGGAGATCTCTAATCTTTACATTTTCGTATTGGTCTTTGGACATGGAGATCTGCAAGTATATGTGAATACTGAGTAACTAACTTCCTAATTTTGAACGTGACACCCAATTTTCAAATTTGAGTTAGCTATCGATGCTTACTTGGGGGAATTGGGCAAAGTTTGTCCGCACTAGGTCGTACATGTAGCGCAGCACATAAAACCCGCATTCCCACGATTGCGGCTGCTGATGGCACTGAGATAATTGCATATGCGAAGACATGTTAGCTATTGTTTCCATAAACTAATTAAGCAGAAACAAAAAGTCTCGTGAATACCTCATATTCTTTCCAAGCTAGTAGGGAGCCTTGCGGTGCAGCATGCCTCCCTCCAGCGGACACATATTTCTCAAAAGCCCTGCATTTCAGTTAGCATTGCCAGTTAATGTATTATCATTAGCTAGAGGTCAAAATTTAAATCAAACATATATGTTACTTACGCCTCCATATTCCCCTTGACCACATATTCGTTTGGTAATCTGTCACGCATCGAATCGAGGTAGTACACCTCGTTGCTCCACGGACAGATCACGATGAGGATCCAGTGGCCCCTACATTGTACGTAAAAGAGAACCGCTAACTCAAAGTATATCTCAGGTGTAACATACAAGATTGAGTTAAATTAGTACGAAATGCACTAACCATTGGTGGTACGGCACCAGAATGAACTCCCTGTCCTGCTGTGCCATTAGCGCCTTGGATATGTACTGCTCAGTGTGCGCGGCGTTGTGCTCTAGCATCGTGAGGCTTATTTTCTCTGGGTCGAGGAAACCCACCTTGTCACACGCAGCCTCCGATGCTAGCCTGTACATGCACCTGCATGCAAAGGACGACATTAGTATTGCATAGAAAGTTACTACATTTCAAATGAACTACAATAATGCAGAGTTAGCAAACAGAGTTAGAAAACAGCAATACATAGCATCAGCAAACTCACAGGACTCCAGTCCGTATGATGGACATATCGAGCTCCCGCCAGTTGTAGAGATCGAACAGATCCTCGTGTGCCACGGATATACTCCCGGGCTCACGGTGGAACTGCCCAGGCCTGTAGGGAACTAAGAAATTCAGATTGCGCCGAGCTCGGTGTAGGTACCACTCGTGGAGGTCTCTGGTTGATTGATCCAATTTGCGCAAAGCTGCCTTCGACACGAGTGGGAACCCGTTCCTGAACCTCTCCGGCTGTTCCTTTCACCCTTTGCCCTTGCCATTTGCCGGGGACTGAGCGCGTACCTTCGAAGGCAAGGGCGAGGTGATGGCGGCTTTCTTCCGAGGTGAAGGCGTGGATGTGCTGGCTGGGGTCGAGGACGTCTTTGATGTGTTCAGGTTCGCACGAGATCCGGCCTCATGCCCCGAGCTGGGGGCGCAGTCCCTGGTAGCCCGCCGGCAGGCCACTTCAATTAATGAGCAGGTATGTTAGATTTTGCAAGTTGAGTGTACTGAGTAGGATGTAATCTAAAATGTGTAGGATTTACCTGTTGTAATAGAACACACTTCTTGGGCCACTGTACGTAGGAGCCCACTGCCTCAGCAAGTGTCTGCATTTCCTCTGTTGGGACTGACAATGGAGAATCGTTGTAGCCCGCCCGGCATGGCTATGTCCACCTGTACCTTTGCGAACCCCAACCGCAAAGGTACGCGTGGACCCAGACATCCGGCCCAGATGGATATACGAAGCCGTGTCCAACCACTTCCTGCCCGTCGCCTAGGTGAGTCAGTAGGATGCAACTGACAAAATCTAACAGAATGAGAGTGGCATCAACTTAAGTGCATAGATGAAGGCTTGCAATACCTCAAGTAGATCCACTGGATCCGCGAGGACCTTCGAAGCGCAACTGCTTATCCGACCCTGTGGGGTACCGTCCTCCTGGGGATCCTCATCTGCACTCTTGGCCAGCAATGCTTCTCTCAACAGTGCAAACTCTTCCCTAATTTGTGCGACCTTAGACTGCACCTCAACCCGTATCTCCGCCCGTACCTCATCCCGTATCTTATCGGAAAGCTCCGCTTCCTTTTCCTTCCAGGAGCGGGCCTTCTTCCTCGGTGGAGCCGGATCTGCGAAACCAGCCTTCCACGACACAATGGCTCCCACGGCCCGTGTCCGCCAGGGATGCTCCTTATTTCCTAGAGCCCGGGTGAGGATGTCGTTCTCCCTCTGCGGGGTAAACAATTCCTCCATTGCCTCCTTCTCAAAAGAGATCTATAACATTTAAAGGTACCTTGTGAGACAAATTGCCTTATATACACTTGTGAGCACAAAGTTTATGAGGTTAGCCAACTTACCATTCACCTCACAACGTCGGCGTCCCCAGGGTTTGCGAACTGCACAGACCCCGTGGACGACAGGGACACCCTCCCCCTCCACCATCGCTTGCACCTCTCATCCCGAATCTCGGAGAGCGGCAACTCAGGGGAGTCGATGACAGGATTTTGCTCGTCTTCCTTCTTCCACTGCTCCTCCTTCCCCGCATAGCCCCGGGATCCGAGTCGATGCTGGTGGTCGTTCCTCTTCTGGATCGCCTTATTCTTCTCGCTAAGGGCCATGAACTCCTCGGACTCCTTCTGCTTGGTGAATTCCTCCCATACCTCATCCGATATGAAGGGGTATTTCTCGCAAGGAGATTTCCCCGCAGCGAGGAAGTTACTGACGAGCCAGCTCTTAAAGGTTTTCCATGTTCCGTTCATGTCCTTCAAGCAGGCCGTCCTAGGTGTATCATCGGGGATGTTCCACTTAGCCTGTTTTCAAACAATGCATACAATTAATCACGAGTTAGTTAAACTTTAGTATAAGCCAAGAGAACGTGATTACGAAAGAGTTCAGCGATTTCAGTTAATTTAACCTTCACTTCCGCCCACAACCTATCCCTCTCGTCCGCCGTGACGTCCTTCCAGCTCTGGACGGTGATCTTCACCCTTTCTTTCGCCAACAGCCCAACGTAGGCCGCATACTTCCCAGCATTCTTTCCGATCGGCCTCCCAAATTGGTTGAACTCACAAGAAAGATCCGTGCTTTTGGCCAAACGGCCCAACGTCGTCGTGCCTCGCCCCACCCTCTTGCGCTGGGATGAACCAGCTGCATCTTCAGTTACGTTGGGGTTGGCCCTAGTCGAACCACTACTACCATCCAATGAAGACAACGACATGTCTTTCCCTACAAAACCATCAACAAATCATCAAAAATTTAATGGAAACACAAACCAAATCATTTTACAAAGCAAAAGGACCTATTTTAAATATTTTTTCTATCGGTAAACACAGAAACTACCAATAGAAGATAAGATTCTATTTCTGAGCATTTTCATCTACACATTTTCATATAGGAAGCAGGCAACATATGGCAATTAATTCTTCTTGGAGTTCCATAACTCAGTTCAGGACTGGAGACTAATTAGGGTTGCAAAAGGGATGTCCGAAGAAAATAATACTAAAAGACATGCAAAAATTAATTGTTGAACTGTTCAGAAATATTTTCTATCGGTAAACACATGAGCTGCCGATAGACCATAACAATGTTTTCTATCGGTAAAGATATGAGATACCGATAGAACATAGCAATGTTTCCTGTGTTATGGAATATTGTTGATAGGCCGCCATTCACTGGCATCACATAATCTTGGTTTAAGTCAACATTCTCTATGATTTGCTATACTAATATTCATAGGCCAGCATTATTATTTCACAAATAACAATGTTTTCTATCGGTAAACACATGAGCTGCCGATAGAACATAACAATTTTTCTATCGGCAAATACGTGAGATACCGATAGAATATAACAATGTTATCTATATATGGAATTTTGTTGATAAGCCGCCATTCACTGTCATCACATGATCTTGGTTTAAGTAAACATTTCTCCATGATTTGCTATACTAATATCCATGGGCCAGCATTATTATTTCACACATAACAATGTTTTCTATTGGTAAACACATGAGCTGCCGATAGAACATAACAATTTTTCTATCGGCAAATATGTGAGATACTGATAGAATTTAACGATGTTCTCTATATATGGAATTTTGTTAATAAGCCGCCATTCACTGTCATCACATAACATTCTCCATGATTTGCTATACTAATATTCATGGGCCAGCATTATTATTTCACACGTAAATATGCACACAAGCACAGAAAGTAGGTCACAACCAAAGTTTTAATACTTGTTCAGAAATATTTTCCATCGGTAAACACATGAGATACCGATAGAACCGAACAATTTTTTCTATCGGCAAATACAAGAGATATCGATAGAATATGTGTACGAACACCTCCAACATATAATGTGCATTACATGGCAGTTGGATACAATTGATCACACATATAGCAGTATATATAAGTTAAAATCTCAAAATAGGTTCATTACAGCACTGGAACATATTATATCAACCCTAATTTAAATCAACATTACATGCGGAATGTACATAATCCAACACAATAGGGAACCCTAGTGTAATTGCAAAACTCGAAGAATTGGTACGTACAAAACACTAAGATCAAATAAGGAAGATGTTGGAAAAAGAACGACGAATTAGGGTATTTACGGCGATCAGTTGTGGTGATGGAGAGGCGGTGTAGAACGCAGCGGCGGCCGGCGAAGGACGAAAATATGAACTGGTGGCAGTGGCGAACCAGTATCCAGCCGGCAATCGTCGTGTGGGAGAGAGGGAGTGAGTGGCCACTGCGGAGGTTGTGGTTTTCTTCACTCTCGAAGAGATGCAGTGCTATAAGTTGGAACTGTTCGACTAGAGGGAAACTCAAGGGCCATGTACGTGTAATAAAGTAGTGGATGCCCTTTTCTATCGGTACAAACAACAAAATACGTGAGAGCAATTTTTCCCAGAGTGATTTTTGAAGTGCCTGAGATTAAAGTAGTCGATGCCCTTTTGCTATCGGTACAGACAACAAAATACCGTCAGACTAATGAATTTACTCTAACGGTAGAACATAATAATACCGATAGAATAAGTAAATTTTTCACAGAGAAATTTTTGAAGTACCTAAGACACATTAAAGTAGTAGATGGCCTTTGCTATCGGTAAAACCAACAAAATACCGTCAGACTAATAAATTTACTTTAACGGTAGAACATAATAATACCGATAAAATAAGTAAATTTTTCCCTGAGTAATTTTTGAAGTGCCTGAGACACATTAAAGTAGTGCCTCGTGGAGTAAAATTGAGATATTTTAATGCTGTGAACTAGCTTATCATTAAGTTCTAAAGAAAAATGTACTGCCTGATGTATTAATGATAAGTTTCTCACCTTGATGCAGAACTTGTGGGCTGTTTGCTTGGCATTTTTCCCTGAAATAGAAAATAATCATCAATGGTTCTCAACCAATAATCCTTCTTCGTGATCATCTCGCAGATACGTTGTTTCGTCGATATATTCAGTACAGATAGATTGAATGTCCTCTAAAATGGAGGTATTTCGTCGAATTGGTTATACTCCTCTTCGTTGACAACGTCTTCGACCCCAACAATACGTCTCTTGCTGTGGAGGACAACATGCAAGTTTGGATTGGCCAGGTCAACGATGTAGAATACCTGTGTGGCTTGCTTTGCAAGTATGAATGGATCGTCTTTGTGTCCGACTCTATCAAGATCGACGAGAGTAAACCCGTAACTGTCAACTTGAACACCTCGCGGGATTTCGACCCATTGGCATCGAAACAGGGGAATCTTAAGTAATCCGTAATCGAGCTCCCGTATTTCGTCAATAGCACCGTAATATGAGTTCAGCGCCCTTACTGACCTGGCATCCTCGGAAATAGCAAACAGTGTCACTCTGCTACATTGCGTGCTACTCTTGGCGTCTTGAGCTCTTGTGTAAAATGAATACCCATTGATTTCGTACCCCTGCCAAGTCCCTACAGTGAATCTTGGGCCTCTAGCCAACCATGTCACAGTTTCACTTATGGAGCCCTCGGCAGCTCGCGTGACTCTTTCTTGGATCCACCCAGCAAATTTCCTGTTATGTTCTCTGGTGACCCAAATCTCTGACTTCGAAGGATTCTGTGACCGTAACATTACCTTGTGCTCGTGTATGTATGGCTCGACCTCCGTCATGTGTTGTAAGACCCAAAAATGTGATTTTGCGTACACATCACGAGCGGGGACGATAGCTTTGAATCCAATCGTTCCGATGCCCTGAAGCCTACCCTTGTGTCGGGACCTAGGAACGCCAATTGGGTCAACCTCGGCCATATAATCTGTGCAAAATTCAATCACCTCCTCGGCGGCATAACCTTCCATGATACTCCCCTAGGGTCGACAATGAGTCCTTACGTATCCCTTCAATACACCCATAAATCTCTCAAATGGATACATGTAGCGCAGGCACACGGGTCCACAAAACTTAATTTCTCTGATAAGGTGAACAATCAGATGGACCATAACATCAAAAAAGGATGGAGGGAAATACATCTCGAGCTGACAAAGAGTTGTAACCACGTCGCGTTGCAAAGCGTCCAGTCCATCCGGATCAATTACCTATGTGGACACAGTTGCGCCAAATATTCATATCAGAAAAATCTTCTAATTAAGCTCCACAAATGGAGGTAATGAACTTATAGTACGAGTGCACGTACTTACCTTGCAAGATATTGCGTTGAAGAAATAACATAGGTTTGTGATTGTCTCTCTGACTTTAACTGAGAGAATGCCTCTGATAGCAATGGGAAGCATTTGTGACATCAGCACATGATAGTCGTGGGACTTTGTGCCAACCAATCTTAGGTCCTTCATGGACACAAGTTTTTTCAAGTTCGCAGAATACCCACATGGAACTTTAACACCGTGCAGGCACCGACAGAGTTCTGTTTTTTCGATCTTGGATAACGTATAGCAGGCCGGGGGGAGGTATGTACCTTTCCCTTCTCCAAAGGTGCAAGCTCAGTCCTTATCCCCATTTCCATCATGTCACGACGAGCTTTCACACCATCCTTTGTCTTTCCCGGAATGTTCAACAACAAATCAATCAAACTGTCACAGACATTTTTCTCTACATGCATGACGTCAATGCAATGTCGAACTTGTAAGTGCTCCCAGTACGGTAGATCCCAAAGAATCGATCTCTTCTTCCAAACATTTTTTCTTGAGGTTTAGAATACTTACCAAACTCAGCTTTGATGTCCTTAACGCGCGAGTAAATCTCCTTACCGATCAGAAACACTGGAGCTGATCCCTTCTCAGGCTTCCCGTTAAATGATTTCCTCTTCTTACGGTATGTGTGATGCACTGGAAGAAACCTGCGGGGACCCATGTACACTGTTTTCCGGCAGTTTCGCAACCACATGCTCTCAGTTTCATCTAGGCAAATAGGGCAAGCCTTGGCTCCTTTCGTACTATACTCCGACAAATTGCCGTAGGCCGGAAAATCATTTATGGTGCAAAATATCAGGGTCCGCAAGATGAAATTCTCTTTCTTGTATGCATCCCACACCTGCACCCCCTCGCTCCACAATTTCTGTAAGTCCTCGATTAAAGGCGCTAGAAACACGTCAATATCATTTCCGGGCTGTTTGGGTCCTGAGATTAGTAACGTCATCATGATATACTTGCGCTTCATGCATAACCAAGAAGGAAGGTTGTAGATGCATAAAAGAACCGGCCAAGTGCTATGCCAACTGCTCATATTACCATGTGGGTTCATACCATCTGTACTCAGCCCGAACCTTATATTCCTAAGTTCGTCGCCGAACTCAGCAAATGTTCTGTTGATGTTTCTCCATTGAATAGAATCAGCTGGGTGTCTCAGTTTTCCGTCTTGTTTCCGGGCTTCAGCATATCAACGCAAGTGCTTCGCGACTTTCGAATTTGCAAATAGCCGCTTCAATCTAGGTATCACAGACAAGTACCACACAGTTTTTGCCGGAGGTCCTTTCTTTACCTCGTGACGTTCACTGTTAATCCGGCCCCTACGTGTATACCTCGATGCGCCGCATCTTGGACAAACATGCAAACTAGAGTACTCGTTACAGTACAACACACAATCATTTGGGCATGCGTGTATTCTTTCGATTTCCATTCCCAACAGACACAACAGTTTTTTGGCTTGGTAAGTAGATCTTGGCAACTCATTTCCCTCTGGAAGCATGTCCGCTAGAAGATCTAATAGTGCCATAAAACTCTTATCACTCCAACCGTTGCCTGCCTTCAAGTTATATAATCTCAGCACAGAAGACAGTTTTGTAAATGTTGCACATCCAGGGAACAGAGGCTTCTCAGAGTCAGCAATCAGTTTCTCAAATTCACAGAAGTCGTTTTTGTTGTAATCTTCCTCTACATCACGTAACATCTCATTTAGATTGTCATCATCATCATCTACGTGCACATCGGAATGAACATTATCAAAATTCGGATGATCATCGATATTATTGCAATCCACATCCGAGTCCTGCTGATTGGTAGTAGTGGTGCTAGTTTCCTCAAGATCTTCGCCATGTCATATCCAACGGGTGTATCGCGCGTTAAAACCACGACGAATCAAATGACTCTTAATTTGATCAGAGTAGCTAAACCTCTTCAAGTTCATACAATCTGTACAAGGACAAAGCATATTTTTCTCTCCCTTCCTCTCCTTTTGTTGCTCAGCAAATTTAATAAACTCATTCACACCATCCAAATATTCAAGAGTAGTACGTTTTATTCCATACATCCAATATTTTCTATCCATCTACAATTAACAAAATTTAACGAGTCAGCCATGCATGAAACCTGCCCGATTAAGTTATGTATATGTACATGTACAACTTCTTACAACTGATGTGTTAAACCCTAGCCTGATGAAATTAACACTAATTAACCTAGCTAACTACACAATACAAGCTAGTGAGCTCCTAAAACAAGAAGCATTTCCAGCTAGCTAGCTCCCAAGCGTGGAGCTACAAGCTTGAAACTGCACAATATAGCTAGCTTGCAAGTAGAGAGGGAGGGAGATCTAGAGGGAGAGAGAGATAAGTGATGACAATTAAGCATACCTTAAAGAGAGGGGTGCAATCAACTTTCCTCTAGCTTGCCCTGATCACCCTAACAGTATAGCTGCGAGCGTGGAACTTTCATCACAAATAGAGGGACCCAGAGTGCAACAGAACAAAAGAGCAGCTCAGCAATGGTCGAGTGGGGTTTTAAGTATACTAGACCTTTTTCTAACGGTAAATACTTGAAATACCCGTTAGACTAAGTGCGGGTAATTTTGCACTCACATATTCTATCGATAAAAACACACATATACCGTTAGAGAATGTACTGGTGCATTGCTGAGCAGGTACAGGTCTTGTTCTATCGGTAAATATGTGTATTTACCGTTAGAAGAGGTACTGGTACATGGCTGAAACAAAACCAAACTGGGTAATGCATGACACAGTAATCTAGGTAATGCATGACACAGTAATCTAGGCAAATACATGTGTCTTTCTATCAGTAAATATGTGTATTTACCGTTAGATGATGCATGACACAGCAAATACATGAGTTTTTCTATCAGTAAATATGTGTATTTACCGTTAGAAAAAGTACGGGTACATGGCTGAAACAAAATCAAACTGGGTAATGCATCACACAGCAAATACATGTGTTTTTCTATCAGTAAATATGTGTATTTACCGTTAGATGATGCATGACTGAGCAAATACATGTATTGTTCTATCGGTAAATATGTGTATTTACCGTTAGAGGAGGTACTGGTACCAAACTGGGTAATGCATGACACACATGACACCAGTTCTCACATCCAAAGAATCATATCTATACACAATGTAACATCAAACAGATCTTAACTAGAATTCAGAAATGCTATTAACTAGGAGATACAAAAATACTTTTCTTAGGTACTTGGTACTTCATCTTGCCAAAGAAATTACACATGCCAGTTCACAAATTCAGGTACAAACATACACATGCCAGTTCACAAATTCAAGTGCATGTCTGAAACAATAGTATAAATACACACCTACCTACCAATACAATTAAATACACAAATACTCTCTACACATTCAAGTAAATAGCAATACATGATACACAAATATACAACAATATACAAATACAACAATTCACACATTCGATGTATATTAGAAAAGCCACGTCTAAAATTAACAACAGATCACGACAAGGACCCAGTGGCCCATACATTTTACATAAAAGAGAACCTTTGCAAGTTGCGACAATGCAACTACCGACTACAAGTTAATTAGACCTGATACATCACAAATCCATTCATCCAAAACAGCAAATGTCTGAACCACATTGGACTTAACCATAGGAGTTCAGTTCGAAGACGCCCGAGGAGCTGGAACTGCCGTCGAGTTACATTTGTATTGGTGATTTCCTCGGACTCAAACTCGATCAACTCAACTCAACTTAACTTAACTCAACTCAACTCAACTCCATTAACAAAAAGAACCTACCTTCCAAGATGTTGTTCTGTGTAGTGATGGTGTAGAATGGCTGTGCAAATGACAACAATTCTTCTTCTCCAAGCAGGTAAGCATCTGACCACAAGCTGGTGCATGCAAAAAAATGTAAGATGCTTTCTATAGGTCCTGATTTGAGAAACACGCCGGGCTTAAGGATCTTCTCGACCGAGCCAACCAAGATCTCGCCCTTCACGTCCTTCCAGCTCTCGACGGTGATCTTCATCGTTTCTTTCCAGCTCTTGATGGTGATCTTCACTGTTTCTTTAGCCAACAAGCCAACGTAGGCAGCGTACTGTGATGAAGAACCGTGAAATACGTTGCCCCTCATGAGCATCATCCAAGGACCTGCACAGATCATAAATAGGCATTCTAGAGCAAATTAAGATTGTTTACTGTTTCCTACATGACTCCCTATCCGAGAAAGACTATCAACTGAAGGTTAGGTTGTGCTTCGTCATAATAACATCAACTTGCAACTGGAGATCAAGATATTACATTTCTACTCTATTTCATCAGAAGAAATTACCTTGCCAATATACATATATTAATTATTTAATGAACTTTTTACATGCACTTGATCATTGAGCAAGCTAGTTGGCATTTGACTATGTTATTGGCATTGAACAACCTACAGAGAAGATCAAGATATTTGTGTATCTCATGATATTTGTAAATATCTTGACATTAATGATCTTTCAATTTCATGATCTTTCAATTTCAACTTCAATTTCAATTTCAATTTCAATTTCATGATCTTTCAATTTCAATTTCAATTTCATGATCTTTCAATTTCAATTATTACTAAGTCCAAGTTGGCATTGAGCAACCTACTGAGAGATGGAGATATTATATTTATACTCTTATTGGCATTTCACTATGTTAGATAGAGTTTGTATTGCAAATATATCCTGATAATTTTCTTTATTTGATAGGATCAGCAAGCAATTGAACATTATCTGTCCCATAGTGATATTATGTAGTTGTTTTAATAAAAAACAGGAACAAGACACCGTACATAATCATATTGAAAATAAGACACATCAAAATGAAGGATACAAAAATTGCAGAATAATTGCCATAATCGGATTAGAATAATCTAACAATATTGCCAAAATTTTACGTACCTTGCTTGCGATATCGAAATCTAGTGGGCGTCGATGGAGGTGCAGAGGTGCAGCGGTCGCCAGTAGAGGTGCGCCAGCCGTCCATGGAACTTACGGGTTAGGGCTACGAGCACCCGATGAGTTGTGAGAATGAAAGAGACATACCCGGGTATTTATAGTACTAGATAAGTTCTATTGGTACACAACCTCATACCGTTAGTAATTTGATATCTCTTCTAACGGTATAAACATAAATTACCGATAGAATAAAACTATTTGTAGAAGGAGAACAGTTCTATCAGCACACTACATCCTACCGATAGGAATTTTTGTACATATTCTGTCGGTATAGACATACATTACCGCTAGAATAAGACTAGTTGTAGAAGGCGAACAGTTCTAAGATATTTGTGCTATATTCTAATGGTATAAACATACATTACTGATAGAATAAAACTATTTGAAGACGAACAGTTCTAAGCAATTTTTGATATATTCTAACGGTATAAACATCTATTACCAATAGAATAAAAATATTTGTAGAAGGCGAACGGTTCTATCGGCACACTACATATTATTGATAGGAATTTTTGAGATATTTTGTCGGTATAAACATACTTCACCGATAGAATAAAACTATTTATACAAGGAGAGCAGTTCTATCGGCACACTGCATACTACCGATAGGAATTTTTGTACATATTCTGTCAATATATACATACATTACCGATAGAATAAGACTAGTTGTAGAAGTCGACCAGTCCTATCGGCACACAACATTCTCCCGTCAGTACTTATGCATCTCTTCTAACAGTAAATATGCTCATCACCGCTAGAGTAAATCATACTGCTTCTTCTAACGGTAAGTTTCTTACAAACCGATAGAAAAAATACATCCCATTGGCCTTTTATGACCGCAAGGCACATTTTCTAACGGTTTTCTACTAAATCGCTAATAACCAATAGAAGATGGGGGTTAGTAGACTGCATTTCTGTACTATGTAATGATCATCAGGCATTGAGTCTGGAAGATTCTACTCTAGAGCCTGTATCCTCTCGTCGACTTCGAGCATGATTCTGAAGAAGAAGATATATTTTCCCTGTATGAGGTCATAGCTCCCCGAGAAATTGCTGGACTTTCTGAGGAAACTGTTGAGCAACATATTTCCAGGGAGGAGGCAGATCGTAGAAGATACCGCCACTCGCGAACAGAGAGAGGTCGTTCACTAAGAGTAATAAGTTGCAAGATCTTCTTTTGACCCCTAACAAATACTGAGAAACTTCTAAGGATGCAAATGAATGCTCTCAGAAGATCTCTCTCAATCACAATAAATGATACTTGATCAAAAGATCAAGATTTTAGCACTTAGACTCAAGTGTATATCAAAAATATATCTCTTCATTCTTTAGAAAAACTGCTCAAAAAAAGTTTAGAAACACTTATCAAAATTTTCCCAAACGTGTTTATAAAACTGATCACAAATGTGAACAAAAGCTTCTCAAAAATATGCTCAAACACTGGTCAAACATCTGCTCAAAAGTGTCTGTAAAACTAATCAAAAATCTGTTCGAAAATGTTTGTAAAAATTGATCAAAAATCTGTTCGAAAATGTTTGTAAAAGCTGCTCAAAAATCTATTCGAAAATTGTTTAAAAACTACTCAAAGAGCGAACAGAAACTGCTCAAAAACTTCTTCTAAAAACTGCTCAAAATATATAGAAAAGATGCTCAAAGGTGTGTACAGAGACTGCTCAAAAATGTGTATGAGAATGTAACTTGAGATGTGTTTTAGAATGTGTAAGAATACTGTTCAAAGCACCTCTATTTATTGTCCAACCTCTCAGCTAGCCGTTGTGGTCGATAAAGAGAGAAATCAGTACAACTAACAGCCAGCTACGACCTCTAACGGCTAGTAAATAGCTATTGGAAAGTCTGGTCGAATGAACAGCGTTACTGGTCGAATGAACAGTGTTACTGGTCGAATGAACAATGTTACTGGTCGTATGAACAGTAGCTGATCAAATGAACAGTGCATGAATAGTGTTTGGTCAAATGAACAGTGTTACTGGTTGAATGAACAGTACCCGGTCAAATAAACAACACTCGGATGACCAGCTTCAATTCCTCTTTGAGATTCTTGATTAAGATTGTGAATGAATGCAAATGCAACATATGACCTAAAAGTTTCTCAGTTTTTTGCCGGAACTAAAAAATATTTTGCAACCTCTCTTAATAGTATGGTTTAAACTAAAAAAGAATTTCTTATAAAACTGATCAAACTCCATACTCCAAGACCAGTACAATAAACAAGCACTTACCTGAGGTCTTTGCAGCTTCCTTCTTGGCGACGTTGCACTTGCGACTTTGGCTCGCGTCCTCGGACTGCGACCTTGGGCGACACTACGACCTTGGCTCGCGTCCTTGGTCTGCGACCTTGGACGACACTGCGTACAAATAGCTCAAAAACACGATTAGTCCAAGACACTTAATGTCATCAATAATCAAAATCAACCCAAAAAGGGCCTAGATGCAACACGGTACATTCACGTTTGGGGCCACGGCAAAAAGTCCCTCATGCCACTTCTTTCCATGTCCATGCTGCTAGTCGTGACGATCAACAGCCGCGTTCGTCTTACATAGGCTGTAAAGCTTTTTCGCCCGGGCTACGAGCCGTGGTTTAGCCAGATAAGTTCAAACCTGGCATGATCGAACGGTTCGACAGAACCCAAAATCCATTTGAATTCCTCCAGATCTATGTCACTGCCATCTAGGCAGTAGGAGGAGATGTGTGGGTAATGGCAAATTATCTACCCACGGTCCTCAAAGGTCCAGCCCGGACTTGGCTATTTAATCAGCCAGAAGGATCAATTTATAATTGGGAAATATTGTGCGATGCTACCCTCAACAATTTCCAAAATTGTTATAAAAAGCCCGGCAAAGAAGATGATCTTCGTCGACTTCAGAAGACTTCGACCGAAACTCTCTAGCAATTCGTCAAAAGATTTGTGGGAGTAAAGAATACTATTGCCAACATCTCTGACAATTCGGTTATCAGAGCCTTCAAACATGGCGTTCAATACTGAAGATTTATGGAGGATTTGAACATCCATCCACCACGATCAATGTCAGAACTCTTCGACATGGCTGATCGATATTCCGATGCAGCTGAAGCTGTCGAATGAAATAGAATGGTGGACAAGGGTGATTTACCCCCTCAACCTGGTCTTAACATAGACAAGAACGATAGTTCTGGTAAGAAGTCTGGACTATCTACTAGTGGGAAGAATAAAAAATCGAAAAAAGATGGAATTGATTAACTCCAAGAGGTCGTCAACCTGGAAAAGCGACCGCAAAACAAAGGTAATAAAATTCCATTTAAAACTAACCAATCTTCTTTTGGTGGACGCTCTAGTGACCATGCAGGAAAGCAAAATATCTCACAGGGAAACAAGAAGTGGTGTCCATTACATCAAATTTTTGGACACAACCTCCAAAATTGCCGCACCTGGTTAAAGTGCTTAGAAGAATTTTACCAAGGTAAAACCTCTATGCCAACATTATCAGAAAAAGGGCAACCCAGTGAGAACAAAGGCGTAGATGAAGATGAAGACATGCCATACTTGGTACCAAATAATCATATTAACGTTATATTCAACAAGTCACATTTAACTAATGCATTCATATACATATACATTATATATGATAAGATGATTGATGGAACAAGAAGTAAGTTTGCATTAAGTTTGAACACATACATATATTTATAAGTGAAGCCAATAATTGAAAACAGTTGCACATATATTCATACAGAATTTTCATCCTCCCGATGCCTAATTGCACTATATAGTGCTTTTGACTGGTAGCAGCATGACGCCACAATTGCCAATGATACTGATCCGATAATTGAGGATGATGTTGGAGCTGAAACTGAGTGATGCTAGACAATATGATAGGTTGGTGACGGCACTTCGGTTGCTTGTCCTTTTTTTTTTAATTTTACTTGAAAAAAGTGTATCCAAGTATTATTGGGTGTCAACCGAACCGGTGATGGTTCAACGGGTATGATACATGGACTGTATGATTAAATGCCATCGTCGAGTTTGCACTTAGGACTAATTAAGGTGATTTCACCACAGTTATAACTAGTCAAAAGCTACCTGTTCACAGTGGGCAACCCTACAAAAAAAGATCCCAATCTAGGCAACCAAGAAATGGCCGACGAGGCCGCCGCCTCCGTCCCCGGCGAGCCCCCGATCACCACCGTGCTCGACTCGCTTGGCGAGGACATCACCCGCATCGTCTCCCCTGTCTCCGCCTGCATGCTCCTCGTGGTCCTGCTCGTTTCCCTCCTCTCCTCCTCCACCGCCCCCATCACCTCCTCCTTCGCCGCCGCGGCCGGAGCCGCCGGCGCCGTCGCCGACAGCATCCCCACCGCGCTTTTAACTGCTGTCGTCTTCGTCGCGGCCGTGACGGCGGCCACCTTCCTCCTCGCCCTCCTCTTCTACCTCCGGTGCACCGCCTGCCTCCGGGCCTACGTCGGCTTCTCCTCGCTCGCCGTGCTCTTCCTCCTCGGCGGTCAGGTCTCGCTCCTCGTCCTCTCCCGCCTCCGCCTCCCCCTCGACGTCGTCTCCTTCGCGCTGCTCCTCCCGAACGCCGCCGCCGCCGCCGCGCTCGCGGTGCTCTCTCCGGCCTCCGTCCCCATCGCGCTCCACCAGGCCGCGCTTGTCTCCGTCGCCGTGCTCACGGCGTACTGGTTCACGCTGCTCCCCGAGTGGACCACCTGGACGCTCCTCGTGGCCATGGCGGTGTACGACCTCGCGGCTGTGCTGCTCCCCGGGGGACCCTTAAGAGTGCTTCTTGAATTGGCCATGGAGAGGAACGAGGAGATACCGGCGCTGGTCTACGAGGCGAGGCCGGTGGATTCCCGGACCGGCCAGCATTGGCGGCTGTGGAGGAACAGGAGGATGCCTGGTGGGAATTTGGACGCCAATTCGACAGTTGAGGTGATTGGGGAGGCATTGGGGAGAAATCTTGATGCCAATTCAGGTGCAAATTCCGCCGCATCGATGACCCCGTCGGATGCCAGCGCAGGTGGTAATGTCAGCAATTTGAGCCTTGGGGAGTTATCACTGGACAATTTGAGGTCTAATTCTGCCAATTCACCAGCTGGGGAGGTGTCGGCATTGCCGGAGACTCGAGTGGTTGTTGCTGAAATGAGGGTGCCCTTGATCCAGCCGCGGCCCGAGAGGACCAGGGAAGGAGAGGAGGAAGATGGCATTGGGCTGAGCTCATCGGGGGCGATCAAGCTTGGATTGGGGGACTTCATATTCTACAGCGTGCTTGTCGGCAGAGCGGCAATGTATGACTACATAACAGTGTACGCATGCTACCTTGCCATCATCGCGGGGCTCGGCATCACCCTGCTCCTCCTGGGGTTCTACCGCAGGGCATTGCCGGCCCTGCCGGTGTCTATCACCCTCGGCGTCGTGTTTTATGTGCTCACAAGAACGTTGCTTGAAACCTTTGTCATGCAGTGCTCCATGAATCTGTTGATGTTTTAGCCCTTTTGGAACATCATAGGTTCAGAAATTCAGGCCTTTCAAGTGGATTAGGATGTGATTTTTTTTGGGCCTGTTATTTTGGTGATTCATGAAAATGAGTTATATGGATAAGCTATTTGGCATTTCTGTGACAGATTTACAGTACAGCTATTGTTATATCTGGAAGAAGGCATTTTTTGTCAGAAACCTGTTGTTGCGAAATCTGTCATTTTGATGGTTTATCAGCTATTTTCTTTCAGTTTTACTGAGCGGCGGGCACCTGTTTTTTTTGCCCATGTTATCTTGCATAGTTGCATGTACATCTTATATCATCGAATTAAACCCCTCTCCTTAATTTAGATTCGTTTTGATGGGTTCACTTAATTCTCACTTTAGTAGCACCTGCAGTGAGACAGTGAAGGTACTGCTAACTGCGGTAGGCGGTTGTGGCTGGTGGTAAGACAAGTGCAATGAAGGTTGTGGACTTGAGGATGGTGCGGCAAGACGGCATATTGCCGTTGACCGCGGCCAATGATGGTCGGCGGGGAGGAGGATCAGAGAAGAAGGCAGGAAGGGAGTCGGCCGGTGCCAACAATTTGCTCGTGTCAATTGCCACCATATAGCGCGGAGAACATGCAGCCTAGACATTACCTATTTCTTTTAAGGATTGTTTATCTACTATTATATGCGGATAGTTCGTTGCTCCACATTATGATGTATCGGACATTTTTTATGTAATGCATACTCCCTCCGTAACCGAAAAAATATGTAAATGTAGTTTTTGTTTGATATATAGTTTTTAAAACATGAAGTAAAATTATATGTTTATTTCTAATATTTGAAACTAATGTGAGAGATATATGTTTGTATATAACCAATTAATGATTAAATAAAGTAATAATTATGATAATATTTTTGAAAGATGGGATTATATTTCACTTCGAAAATGTAAAATGATATTATTTTTTTATATATTTTGCTCTTGAAAACAATATTTTTCTTGGTATGGAGAGAGTATTAGGGTTAGAAGCTCACGACACGTGTGTCTTACGAGTCTAATGACCCGGAGCAACTGTGTGACAAGTTACTCTGAACTGTGTAATCACACAAAGGTTGACACTGGGGATTTATTTTGGGGTTCTATGTAAAACCTTAGTTCTGTTGATGTGCTTTAGACACTAATTGGTTGAGAGATTTTCTCACGAAGAGAGAGTCTCAAGACACCTGTTGAGATGTTGGATACATTAATTAGAAGTGAGTTGAGTTATAAATGAGAGTGTACAAGTGGTATATATAGCTTAAGGTGACGCTTAATGACTATAATGTTCCTTGCTGTGGCCATAGAAAAAGAGATGAAATGATCAATTAGTTGCGCTTTAGTCACAGATCTTTGACATATGTCTCGTGGACCCCACCGGGAGGAGTCTAGTTTGAATCACTGTGCACTCGATAGTGAAACCGACTCAGGGGTGAGACTACTCTAGAGGGTTTGTTGGGTTAAACTTACCCTAGGAGCGAAACCAACTTGACGGTGAGACTACCTCGGAAGACTTATCAAGTAAAATTTACACGAGAGGAATTTAACTCAAGTCACTGCTCACTCGAGGACAAGATTGACCTGGAGGCAAGACTACCTTGGAGATCTTATCGGGTTAAGTTTATCTGAGAGGAGTCTAATTAGAGTCACTGTTCACCCAAGGGCAAGATTGCTTTGGAGAGTTTATTAGGTTAAGTGTTTGCTTCGAGGCATGACCGCCATGAAGGGTGATATCCTCCGCATGGTGCCAAAGATCTCCTTCAACAATATTTGGTGCAGGAAGACAACCATTAATCAAGGAAACTACAGGAGACAATTGTCGCTGCAGTTTTTTCTTTAGTTTCAGTTAAGATTCAGTTGTGGTTCATTTTGCCCTATGTTGGCAAAAAAAAAAAAAAGATAATTGCACTTTATATTGCTGCTTTTCTTTTAAGATTATTTTGGTTCCTTTATTTTAAAATGAGCTAAATGTGGAAGGGTTAGAAGAGAGTGGATGCCAGGTTAATCCCCAGAGTCGATTGGTGAAAGAGTGAGATCAAGAGGCACACATAGACTGTATGCTTGAGGACCACCAATCATATCATTCGAACACTTACCACAAGTACCTTGCGACGACAAATCGACCTACCGACATACATGTTTTGGTAAAAAAAACTCATTGTTTGTTACTGTTTTTTTCATTGTATAAGCATTTTGTATGCTCTTCCTCAATATAAGCATTTTGTATGCTCTTCCTAAATAGTGACACATTTTAATTTGTTTCCTATAGTAAGATAATGCAAGAGACATTAATGGTGCCGTATTTTTGGTATTGTGATATTTTTGTCGTGCAATTCAGATAAAGGCTGTGACTGCACTCCAGAACATATAAGCCAAGTATCGAAGTATCATAATGGACTTCAGCTACGGACGGGCAAGTGATGTAGTCGTTCATCACAATCCATCGATACATTGTCGTAACTCTTTAGCGGCGGGGCTGCCTGGAGAGGCCGTGCATGACGGTGATGAGGCTGACCGACCAGGGAGGCGCGGATACCGATGATGATGCTCTCTCTCGAATCTTGATCTCTATCGGTGTCTCTCCACACAAGCGAGGCTAAAGCCAAATGGCCCAAATACTGCAGCACAACTGCCACAAGTTTAGGCTGTGTGAGCGTGTGACCTGGTGGTGTCTCTGAAAACTGGACGCCGGCCGGGTCAGCCGAGTCATGATAAAATTGGTGGGGTCAGTTGGTTTTTCGGGGTCAACAACTTCTTCAGTCTTGCAAAGGTTCCCAGATCTGGACCAGTTTAGGTTTTGGGTCATATTTTTGCTGGTCCAGCCGCTAGTCCAATTTGAGTTTAATAGTATTATCAATTCAGTCCTTTTACAAATAGGATTAAAATAAACTTTGATACAAAATAGTGCTATTTTTCACTCTAACGTTTATTAGAATGACCGAAAGAGGAATATTCGGGTGGTGAATATCAGTGAACAAGAAAGAGTCTTGAAGGCTAGCTGTTTGTGTAGCACGGAAAAGCATCATTTCATAGCGGTGGAGCTAGGGAATTTAAGTTTGTGGGATAAGTAAATTAGTGTAGGATAATTCTATTTTACGAGAAGGTCGAAGTCAGCGGCTGGAAAGAGGGCGGAGGCGGCGGGTTCACCATAGATAGGACAATCATGGTCACGCTTTAGCGATCCAGTGACCCGATCAGGTTAGAGCTTCAACAAGGATGGTTGAATCGAGGGGAATTGGCCAGCAGCAACTGGAACTCGGAAAATTTGATCTCAATGTCGTCAACGACGCATGCAGGAGCCCGAGCGGAGATCTTCAACAACAAAGCACGACGATGGCTAAAACTTAACAGAAACACGATTAGGGCTGAGACAAAGTTTCTGTTAAGTTTTAGCCAGGGGAGAAGAGCAAAAGGATAGAAGAGAGATCAGACAAAGTTTTGTGAGCTGGTGTTTGGTGGTCGACCACTCCACAAAGAGAGAGAGAGAGGGCTGGTTGTCAAAGTTTTGGGCAAAAACTTTGTACTAGACCAAAGTTTGTAAAACTAAAAAAAAATCATGATTTTGAAGAAATCATGATTTCAAAAACCATAAAATACTTTGTAATTAAATAGGGTTTTGATTTTCAATACTACAGTTCTTTTAAAACCATAGTATTAGACAAAAACTCCAAAAAAAAACTTTGTAACCAAACAGAGCCTTAATATTATTTAGCTAGACCCATGGTAACACTTCTCATCATAATTTCTCTTTTTTCTCTCAAAGGGAATGCAATGCTGATTTTGTGGTGGAGCTGATGGAATCATCCAAACCTCACCGTGTAATAAACCCTACTTCATATTTGGAAAAGACATGGAAACTCCACATTGCTCTAATGACAAAGCTGAAAATACTGACCAACCAAAGTAAGTTGCCAGTTGCCACACAAAAAAGTGAACACCACATCCGTCAGAAAAATGCAAGACATGGTGGCATGTATTTTAACAGCAACAGCGAAGTTGTTAAGAGTCTGAGTCAAACCAAAGACACGCTAGACTGATCCAACAGGAATTGCTGCACGTATTTTCTGCTAATGTCAAACACACAAACTGATCCAAAGGAGAGAATTTAAAAGCCAAAACAAATTTTTGTAGAAACTATTTGTGCTTGGGAGCTCCCGAGTCCCTTCTCAAGTGATGCCTAGCTGCAATTATAGAACTCAAGGCAGCATTGGCGGGTCTCGAAGCAGCAGAAGCTACAAAGAATGGGGAATAGACTGCAAATGTTTACATAAACGTACGAGTTAGTAAACTAAACATCAACAAAACTTTCCAAAAAAGAAAGCCATAAAATACTGCTTGTTGGCAAAGGGCACAATTTAAGATTAAAGATCATGTTTTTTAGGCATTGTCAGTGTTCACTATGGTTGTATGTACAAAATTGAGCTTAGTGCAAGCAAGTCTACCAAATTGTATCGGTTCATGCAGCCTCTGACTCTGGAAATGCATTGAGCTTTGTTCTCCTAAGATATACAGTTCTAACAACCCATAAATAACCAGCAAAGCCTACTTGCATTTGGCGGATTCCAAGAACAATAATATATTCGCCCCTTAAATGGAGCCTACAAAAGAAAGTAATAGTGCGCTCTTTGTAAATAAGGACCATGGATAACTATATCCAGCCAAATTGCTACAAAGAAATTCGTTCGAATCACTCCTGAGGTTTTCTGCATGCTGTTTCACTCGGGAGGCTTGCGACATCTTCAGGCTAGAGGTGGTTAATTAAGTCCTGGAGAGCTCTACAACTCTGGGATATACACGAATATTTTATATAAATAATCTTTTAAAAAAAATTGCAAATTTGATCTAGTGTTTCAAAAATTGTAAAAATAACTCTGTTTAGAAGTGTGATTGAATTTAGATGTGATACGTGGTACCAGGAGTGTGGTAAATTTCTCAACCGCATAATCAGTGTGCGATAGAAAAACTAGCAAAAAAGGAGTCTACCGCACTCCCAGAGTGCGGTAGTAAAATTTTCAAATTTTTTTATCAATTCAAATTCAAATTTTCACAAGATATAGGTTTTTATCAATTCCAGAGTGCAGCAGGAGTATAAAACTTTGAATTTGAATTAACAAAAAAATTGAAAATTTTACTGCTGTACTCTAGGAGTGCAACAAACTCCTTTTTCACTGGTTTTTCTTTACCGCACATGAGTTATACAGTAGAGAGGTTTGTTGCACTCCTGTTGCCACGTGTCACGTTCAGATTCAGTTGCACTTTTAAAAAGAGTTGTTTTTGTAATTTTTGAAACACTAGGTCAGATTTGCAATTTTTTTAAAAAAGGTTATTTATATAAAAGAATTGGCTATACAATGGTCTCCGGGAGAGGCGTTCGGGAGGAGAGCTCCAAAAGCCTCAAGCGTTCGACTGAGCTCTCCTAGAGTGCCTCCCCTCCTATGTATAGCCCTCCATGGGCCATGGACGAGCGACGTGTGTCCCATGCCCGAGAAATCTTGACTATTAGTTTGAGATTCCTGGGCTCGAGAAGGTGCTTCAGCTGCCACGTCACCATTGCACGCTAGTTTGAGGACTGAAAAACCACCACCTCGATCCCAAGTCCACAACGACACCATGATGATGTTGGGGAACGGACTTTCTACTCGTTGCCAGGGCTACAGAACAAGATTATTACCTCTCTATGGTCTCAGGCACCTAAGAGAGAGACAATAGAATAGTCCAAGATGTACTGGACACCACCCATTCCATGGTCTCGACTTGTGATGTCGCGGGCGTTGTAGTCTTTAGATATCCACAAACCCCGAAGTCGCAAGAGACTATGGTCTCACGGATACTGTGGACATGGAGATATATTCCCATTATCCCCCAAGTCGTGAAGATTGTGCATTATCATAGTTAATACACGACCATGGCTTTCTAAAGGGATAAAACATTTAACGGCTATATGATTAGACTCATTCAATCATGAATAGTGGTTGAACCTGTTTTATCACTACCGCCATCTTAGACGTTTTAACTCTTTAAGTTTATAGTAACCATCAACAAGATGGAGGCGTAATCATAAACGGGTATAATTACACATTATAGCCGGTGCACGTCTACCTCTCGGTGACCCTTTGGATTCCGTAACCAATGATCAGCGACGAGCTATAAATGGAGGATCGCTGGGAGAGATCGAGGAGAGGCAAGAGATTCAAGACACAACTCTTTAGAACTAGCCACAATAGATTTACATTGATTGTAAGCTAAATAATACAAGATTGTTCTTAATTCATCTAAGAACATCCTTGGTTCTCTCCTTGTAACCCTCATTTTACATAGCGAAATCCTAACAGGACGTAGAGCTATTACTCATCATCAGAGAACCCAAACTTGTATAAATTTCTTTCTTCCTCTAACATAGATACCATAATTTACCTGAGATTCACCTTAGATTGGCTCCATATTCTTCTTTAATATTTACGTAATTTCGACTAAGGACAAAAGTCTCAATCATCGACAGTGCTTAGCCTAGGGCACGGGTTGTGCCACTGGTCATCCTCAGCTCTATTAGTTTTTGAAATTTTGTTGTTTTTTCAAAAATTTCTACTCTAGTTTGTGTATGTTTTCCAGAAAATAGGTTTTGGAGGGTCAAACGACATCAGAATTGAGTGATTCTTGCTCCTCTATGTTCATAAGAGAGAAAACTACATGTTAGTATACTGGATTGCCTCCCTGCTAATGCTGGTTTAATGTTCGGCTCGATGGAACATTTTCGGTAGTTTAGAAATAAATGGAATTGAAAGAATCGACCGAGTTCAGTGCACTTACCTCATCTCCTACATTGTATAATTTGATGCGATGCATGTTTACCTTGAAAGTCATACTGTTGTGCACCCGAAGCTCTACGGCACCATACGGGAAGACTTTTTCTATCATGTAAGGTCGATATAATCTACACCCCATACATCAAAAAGTTCAATTTCAAGAATGTTTGTTAAGGGAATTTTATGTATTTTACTCAAATTTCCAGAACGTTGGCATGGATCGCATTTTTGTACAAATTTATAAGCATCTTTAAATAAAGAAGGCCAAAAAAACCTGATTGTAGTACTTTTATCGCTGTCTTTGAAGCTTTGGCGTGTCCGCCACATGGAGATGAATGACAATGTTCAAGAACGTTTTGGATCTCATGGTTGAGCACACATCATCGAAAGATGTTGTTAGCTCTCTTTTTGAAAAGGTTCAGATCGTCCGAATAGTAGTGTTGGATGTCATGGAGGAAGCGCTTGCATTGTCTGTACGTCAACCCTGGAGGAAGGTCATGGTTAAATAAATAATTTGCGTAATTAGCATACCATGGTTCTTTTTAAATCAAGTAAAGGTGCTCGTCAAGTAAGGCATCATTGATGTGAACATCGGCAACGTTGGTGAAGAGTTGTGAAAGATGATTGGCGACGACGTTCTCAGCACCTTTCTTATCTTTAATTTCCAATTCAAATTCTTGCAGTAGTGGGATCTATCTTGCGAGTCGTGGCTCGGTTTCTGTCTTGATCAGAAGATACTTAAGAGCAGCATGATCAATGTGCACAATAACTTTTGAACCAATCAAATATGGACGAAATTTGTCTAGGGCATATACTATAACAAGCAATTCTTTTTCAGTTGTGGTGTAATTCATTTGAGCATCATCCAAAGTCTTACTTACACAGTATATAGCATGTAAAACTTTATTTGTACATTGCCCTAGAACAGCGTCAATTGCATAATCACTAGCATCACACATCAATTCAAAATGTTCATTCCAATTTGGAGGTTGGATGATGGGAGCAGTAGTTAATGCATGTTTCAATTGATTAAAGGCATCAAAACATTTTTCATCAAAATCAAATGGCGCATCTTTACCAAGCAATTGGGTGAGAGGTTTAGCAGGTTTTTGAAAAATCTTGAATGAAACGACGGTAAAAACCTGTGTGTCCCAAGAAACTACGTATGCCCTTGACGTTGGTTGGTCGTGGAAGACTCGCGATGACGTCGATCGTTGCCTTGTCGACTTCAATCCCTCGTTCAAAAATTACATGGACAAGCACCACGCCTTCTTGAACAAAAAATTGACGCTTTTTCAATTGAGCACAAGGTTTACTTCTTTGCACCTACACAAGACTCGAGAAAGATTATGTAGATAGGCATTGACAGAGGAACCATTAATGCTAAAAAACTTCTATTATTTTCTCAATTAAATTTAAAAATATAGCCATCATACATCTCTGAAAGGTTTCAAGCGCGTTACATAACCCAAACGGCATTTGACAATAAGCAAAAGTACCGAACTGACATGTAAACATCGTCTTATCTTGATCATCGGGGTTAATTGGGATTTGAAAGAACCCCGAATACCCGTCAAGAAAACAAAAATATGTATGTTTGGCCAATATTTCCAACATTTGATCAACAAAAGGTAATGGAAAATGATCTTTCCCAGTGGCACTATTCAATTTGAGATAATCAATGTACATGTGCCATCTAGTAACAAGTCTACTAGGGATCAATTCATTGTTAGCATTCTTAACCACATTCATACCCCCTTTCTTTGGAACCACATGAATAGGACTAACCCAATTACAATCAAAAATAGGATATATGATACCTGCAACTAATAGTTTAGAAATTTCAGATTTAACAGTTTCCTTTAAGTTAGGGTTTAGTCTACATTGACATTCAATGGAGGTTTTTATTTCATCAACTAGAGAGATCCAATGCATACAAATTTCAGAGCTAATTCCTTTTATATCATCAATTGAATAACCTAGGGTATTGCGATGCACAAGAAGTAAAGAAATAAATTTTTCTAGTTGTGAATCAGTCAAGTTTGCATTAACAATAACGGGCTACATCTCATAATCATCCAAAAACATGTATTTCAGCGAGAAAGAAAGTGTTTTAAGTGTAGGTTTACTTACCTTTTCCTTACTTGAGGTGTCGGACTCAGAGATGTCCTCTTTGGATGATTCTTTTATTGGTTCGTCTTTGCTTTGTTCATCTTCTTCACTACTGTCCTTTTTTTCGTTTTCAAGAATTTCATCCGTTCCTTCTTCCAAAGTGAGTTGAAGTGGTGACTCCTTTTCTAGGATTTCTTCTAGAGTGTCCATGCTACAAAGTTTTTCTCATACATAAGACAGTTAACAAGATTAGACTTTTTAAACAAAATTTTCTTCTCCCTTATGTGAAAAGTGATTCATCCCTCACGAACATCAATGAGGGCACCTACTGTCCGGAGCATTGGTCCTCTTAATATAATATGTATAGTAACATCTTCATCCATATGAAGAAAGACAAAATCAACTGGAAGATAAATCTGCCGACTTAAAGAGGACCATATTCTAGGATTCCTTCCAGATGCTTCACCAAGCGATCGGCATGTTGCCAAACCATCCGTGTGGGCTTGATCTCACCCATGCTCAAACGTTGTGCAATGGTAAGAGGCATCACACTCACACTTGCGCCTAAGTCGCAAAGAGCTCGATTGATATGTACCGTACCTATGTTGCAAGGGATGGAGAAGCTCCCTTGATCCCGCAATTTTTGGATTAAAGCACTACAATTTTTGGTCAAAGCAACAGTTTGAAATTCACTCAAATCTCTCTTTTTAGAGAGTATGTCTTTCAAGAATTTTCCATAAGAAGACATTTGAGTTATCAAATCAATGAAAGGTACAGTGACATTAAGCTTTTTTAAGATTTTCATGAATTTTTCAAATTGCTTATCGAGATTTGCTTTAACATACCTTCCTAGGAAAGGTGGAGTTGGAGTCTAAACACGTGTTACCTGGTTTTCTTTGTCGACGATTAGGACAAAATCCCAAGCTGAACTTACACGAATTTAGTTTGTTTTGTAAGGAGGTAGTATCTAACAATCACAAAAGGAAATCACTATATCTATGAACGTAAAGACACGCTGTGTTTATACAGGTTCGGGCCCTCGTAGTCTGAGTAATACCCTACTCCTGTTATATTCTCATTATATGAATTTTGGTATTATAGAGTGTGTATTGACAAGTCTAATCCTCTAGTATTGTACTAGACTTCATCCCTCTTCCTTTTTTTTTCTCCTTGCCCTCTCTTTTTCCCCTCTTTATACTTGTTGAAGAGGCAGTCAGTTGCTTGACTGATAGGGTGCTTGGTGATAACTGCACAACGGTTGAAGGTAGTTGCTGTTCTCCGGTTATGGTGTGTGGTCATGGATAACTGCGCACCCATTCACATCTTTTTAACCGTTTATAAACAACTACACAGTCATGACAACTGTGTAATCATCCTTATCATATCAATGAAAAGAGTATTATCCCGAGAATATTGGCCAGAGTGCGGTTATCATGTAACCGCACAACTCTTGGACCATGGTCAGCAAGTCTCTACCATACCCTCTTGATTCAAAGGTACTTCCAGTTCTAATAACCCTTTTACTCCTTGGTTGTGCACAGACTGCAACCGTGTATTGCGGATTTATCATATCTCCGCAACCAAGGCGGCCACGGGCGGATATCTCCGCAGCCAGAGAGGTCACAGATAGTGAGATTTATAAATGATTGCAATCATGGAAGACCGCAGCCACAATCTATTAACATCACGAGTAATACTCCTTAGTGACGGGCCCTTGTGTCTAATTGACAAAATGGGCTAAGGTATATCCAGAATAACTTGGACTATTCCAAGGTCTCTCTCTGTGGTCTCTTGCGACCATGGAAAGGCATGACCAAATAGCTTAGTCCTCTTTCTATGGTCTTCCGCGAACTCGGGAAGGTATAGGCATATAACCTAGATTTCTCCCTCCGTGGTCTATTGGCGACCATGGAAAAGTATAAACAAAGAACTTCGATATCTCTCCGTGGTCTCCTGTGATCACAGAAAGGCATAAAGAAAGAACTTGGTAAAAATCCTTGTTAGCTAGCCCTCGAATTTGAAATGACAGGTTCTTTAAAAATGATGTTTCCAATTTTGAGGTGACGCCCTGTCGTTTTAAATTCCAATGAAAGTCCGAAAAGACCTCTCAGTGTGTGTGTCAGACTATCATGACAAACATTAAATGGAAAGTTTCAAAGCTACTCATCGTGATCCACTATTGGGAACATGAAGCGTTGCTTCTGAGGCTTTATATACTTATCCTCCAAAGAATTCTTTCTTCAGAATCACCTTACTCCCAAAACTTTAGTACTCAAGCTCTTCTTTGTTCTTCACCTTCTTCATCCAAATGGCATCTTGGACTCATTCTCTTCACAACTCGGTTGAGAACTTGCTGGCCCTGGAGAGGGAAGGATATCTCCCCTCCAGGTCTCTGATCCCATGGCACCCGGCCGAAGAAGAAGAAACTCCAGCCGTCCAACCGGGCGAGCTGGTGATTTTTGACGATTTCTTGTGCTGCGGGTTTCATCTCCCGAAGAGCGAATTCTTCCTAGGAATCCTTGCCCATTATGACTTAGAATTGGTAAATCTACATCCCAATTCTATTATGATCCTTGCTGTCTTTCAGAATTTGTGCGAGGCATATGTTGGGGTTTTGCCCAACATTCCCCTTTTCCGCCAGTTTTATTTCCTGGCGTGGTCGAAAAGCTCAAATGCTTCTAGGTGTGTCTACTTCCGCTTGCGGGAGAAAAAAGATTACCCATACCTCCCTCTCTGTGACTCTGTCCATGGATGGAGCCATCGGGGGTTCTATTGCTCGGCTCCTGAAGAGAGCCATCTCTGGTTCAAAAACCGTCGACCAGACAAGAGCGGAGAGCGGGATTCTACCCCTCCACTCGATGACGAGTAGAAGAGGCAAATACAGGTGATCCTTCACTTGGTCAGTGAGGGTCTTACCGCTCGCGATGTGATCTGAAACTTTGTGAAGAACCGGATCTGCCCTCTAAGGAAGAAGGTACATCTTGCCTAGGAGGTCAGGACAGTAGAGGATGGTTCCAGGGATTATCACGCTGGTAATTGTCCAATAACTGAAATTGGTATACTCTTTTAGTTCGTTTTTAACTCATTTGAACTGAAATATTTTATGAAATTATTGATTGTTCTTTTCTTGATAGTTCAACCCACCTCTGAGGTCGACAGGAGGATGAATTCCCTCCTGAAGGCCTACAATGTGGTTGTAGAAGGTGATATCAATGTGCCGAGACTAGAGAACATGGTCGGGCACACTAACGACCTTGTGCAGGTGCATTGGAAGGTACTTCTCTTTCGGAAAGTCTGCACATGTCTTATTTCAAAGAAGAGTTACCAAAGTAATTCCTTTTTGGTTTACATAGTTGTTCGAGCACCAGGCAGGCCAGAAGAGGTGAGTTGGCGACGATGTAGGACCCTTAAGAGGTTCTACATCGAAGAAATTGAAGAAGGCCCCTTTTGCGACCAAAAGTTCGGCCAAGAGCAAGGTCAGACAAACTGCTCATCTCTTTTTCGAAAAGGCTGCGAGTTCACAGCCATCAGTTGCACGGCCTTCATACACACAAGCCTCTACTCCGCCAGTCGCGGCCTTAGCAACCTCTAATGAGGTGACTGCAACTGCAGCTATGGCCACAAGTATCCCTGCGACAACGACAACAAGGGCAACGATGAGAGGCTCGTGCCCTGCTGTGGTGAAGTCGACAACCGGTCCCTCAGCTGCGAGGGTTGTTCTGGTAAGGACTCCTACCCCTCAAATTTTGCAAAGTACGACTAGGAACTATCTCAGTGTCGTACAGGGAGAGGGAAGCAATGTGGAGGAGGAGACGGAGTCTTCCTTATTTGTTCTGAGGAAGAGTTCCATAGCACACGATGATCCCTCACCAATGGCGCTATCCTCGCTTTTATCTCCAAGGGTGGATCATCGGGCACCCAAAATCTTCTGGGACTTAGCAGCATCATGTAAATACCTATTTCATCTCTAACTAAGCGTTATTACTTAGTTAGTATGATCTTATCCAATCACTACTACAGAATTCATTATCACAGTCGGGCCAAAACAGTCATCACAGACGGTTCTGACCCGTCAATGATATTCGAGTCAGTGATAATAGAGTACTATCACAGACAGTTTTGAACCGTCTGTGATTTTTCCCATCACAGACTGTTATAAGATCAAAACCGTCTGTGATAATCATAATATATAGACTGTTATAACATCAGAACCATCTGTGATACTCTTAATACACAGACTGTTATAATATCAAAGCCATCTGAGATACTCATACTACCACAGACGGTTTTGATCTCAGAACCGTCTGTGATAATATGAGTATCACAGACGGTTCTGACCTCAAAACCATCTGGAATACTCACATTATCAGAGACGGTTAAGACCTCAGAACCGTTTGTGATACTCACATTATCAGTGATGGCTTTGAGGTCAAAACCATCTGCATATTGTCATTATCGGCAACGGTTATAATCTCGGAGCCATCTGTGATAGTGTCCTTATCACAGACGGTTGTAATGTCAGAACCGTCTGTATAGTAAGAGTATCACATATAGCTTTGAGGTCAAAATCATCTGGGATACTCTCATTATCAGAGACGGTTATGACCTCAGAACCGTCTGTGATACTCACATTATCATAGACGGTTATGACCATAGAACCGTTTGTGATCAAAACCGTCTGCGAGGACGGTTATAATCTCGGAGCCGTCTGTGATAGGGTCCTTATGACAGATGGTTGTAATATCAGAACCATCTGTGTAGTAAGAGTATCACAGACAGCTTTGAAGTCAAAACCATCTATGATAGTGTCATTATCGGTGACGGTTATAATTTCAGACGGTTTGTAAGATCAAAACCGTCTGTGCATATTAATATTATTTTTAATAAATTTCTTTTTTTTGTGGCTAGCCTCAGGAATCATGCTAGACATGTCCTTTGTACAAATAGCATTTCATATATACAGTTCATTTCATACATGCACAGTACTCAAATATATACCGCCTCATACATGCACACAACTTAGAAACATGTACAATAGCATTTCATATATACAACACAGAACTTAGAAATATGTGCAATTGAGAGCATTTCATATATACAGCACAGAACTCAGAAATATGTGCAATTGAGATTGAACAAATAAATGTAATCGACAATTAAAGTCAGTATGTTAGATGTACAAATAAATGTAAGGCCGCACTAATACGAACCTTGCGGGTCCCTAAACTTCCTCTTGGTTGATATGACCTTCGTAAGGAAAAACTCAGCGAGCATCCCTCGGACCATACCAATCTGCCGAGGGTCAAAGCTTTCCGAAGGGAAGTCGACCCCCTGCAGCAACAGTTGGTACAGAAAAAATTGGCTCAATGCAGTTGTAAATTCTGCCAAATCGATACAAAGGGGAGCAGTTGTATACCTCAGGGAAATCTGGGCGGTCAGGGGTGATGATCAGGTCATACATGTGGCGCATCACATAGAACCCACATGTATTGTCGTCCGGCTGCTGATGGCACTGCCAATTTACAAACCGAGAGTTAGCTGGGGACACGTTATAAAGTAAAACAGATGCCAGTTGAAATTTGTACCGAAAATTGTAACCACTGAAACTTATCGGCTCGCCGCTCGTGTTGTCGCCCTCCCTCGGCAAAGTAGTTCATGAAAGCCCTGCAGATAGTCAAAATTGACAGTTTGAGGATATTCAAAATTGACAATTTGAGGACAGTAAATCTAGATGCAAGACAGGTCCACATGAATTTCATAACCTTTCGAATACATCTCGTGTGCTGCAATACTCGTACCCTTTCCTCTGCAATGAATCAAGGTAGAACACCTTGTTCCTTTTCGGAATAAGTACTAGCAAGATCCAGTGGTAGCTACATGTTATACGTAAAGAATTAATAATTTAATCTAAGTTTGGGGGTGTGCATATGGAGACACTAATCTACGGGTGAAGTACTGATGAAAGCACTCACCTCTGGTTGTAGGGTACAAGTATGTACTCCTTGTCGACCTAAGCAAGCAACCCTCTTTTGATATAGTCGACAACGAAGTCTACGTCGGTCCTAAACATCACCTCGGCGACCATCTGGGGGTCCAAGAAACCAACAGGTTTGCGCTTAGATTTGGCAAAACTGGTCATGCAGCTGCACGGAAGTAACCAATTAATAAATGACATATATCCGTATATGCACAAACAGGCGTAGGATAGTAGGATACTTATAGCACCCAAGACCGTAGGATTGACACGTCGAGCGCATCTTTGTTCAGTAAATTGTGCAAGTCTTCGAAGGTCACCGGGTAGGTCCCAACGTCGTTATGGAACTCTGCCACGGTGTACTTGACCATGATGTGCGTTGGACGCTGCGTCCTGGTCTGGTTTGTCCTCTTCATGTACCATGCATGCAGGCTCTAGCATGCTATCCCCATGGTAGAAATTGCGGCATCGGAGGCCATGGGCATCCCCAGAGCGAACGGCATGAGAGCTGATGCACTCTTCTCACTGTCCTTCGCCAGGCTCTTCTTTGCTTTGCCCCTACTAGCCAGCTTCTTGAATGGCTGCCTCCTAGTTGGAGTCAGCTTCGTCATCGAACCCGTTGGTTGGCTTCTCGGAGGGGTCAACTGGCTAGTAAGCCGAGTGTCGGTCTGTGATGTAAGAACCTACGTATTAGGACACTAACTCCGAGGGCTATTATTACAGTATGAATTATGAAACTGGTGGGGGAATTACCTCATCCAGGACGATGTCTTTCTTGGGCCATTGCACGAACGTGTGCACCGCATCCCCTAGAGTGGTAATCTCATTGTTCGGCGGCTTCTCCAACGGAAAACCCTTGCAATGGTCGGAGACACTGTCCACCTGGACCCGTGCAAAACCCTCAGATAGAGGGACACCATGGATCGTGGCCCCCGCCGTGCATGGTTGCGCCATCCCACTGGCAGCCTCGATCGGGAAGAGACCGGCCAGCACCAAAAGCTGGCAGGAGGCGGGTTCCTATAAACAGTGCGCATTAACATATTGAATTTCACCGCTTTTCACTTTCAAATGAATTAACATAGAAAAACAATCATTACCTGCAGAAAGTCCACCGGATACTTTGGAGAGGGCTCCGTCTGCAAAGACCCTGGCACAGACGCACAACTACTACGGTGGACAAGAATGGGGCTCGGTAGTTCCGCTGCTACAAGGGGGGTGCCCTGGGTCGCCTTTCTTAGCTCGTCATACATGGACCGCATCTTCGCCAACTGCTGCAGGAGTGTTTTGTCCTGAGCAGCGAACTCTGATCGAATCTCCTCCTTGAGATGTTCATTGCGGGCTTTGTGGGATCTCTTTCTCCTCTTAGCCGCCTCCTCATCATCAGGGAAACCATCCGTCCAAGGCACAGTGGCACCGAGGCCGCGCATGCGGCCTAGATGCTCCTTGTTTCAGAGCGCCGCTGTGAGGTTATCCCTGTCCCTCCTCGGGTTGAACTCTCCGGATGCCGCCTAGCACTCAGCGTCACCTGCAAGAGGAGAACTTAGCAATACAACCAATTGCATGTGTGTTACGAGGATAGTAAGTGATCGTACAATCTTACCAGCCGGTCGATCACTTCCCTGTCCGCAGGGTTATTCACAGAGACGCTTCCGGAGGTCATTGTCGATCTTGCTCGGCACCAATTGCGGGCGCGCACGTCCGTTATGCCCGCATAAGGACCGTCGGCTGAAGCCTGCGAAGCCTCCTCGTCCTGCTTCCTCCACAACGCCTTCTTCCCCACATACCCACCGGTGCCAAGTCTGTGTGGGTGGGTATTCTTGGCCTGGCCTGGTTAGCCTGGCCCTTCGTACTAAGCTCCTAGAACTCAGGCTGGCCCTTCATCTCCACGAACTGCTACCATGCCTAGGGATTCACGAAAGGGTAGTCATTGAAGGGGGTCTTCGACTCCTTCACATAGTGCCTGACAAGTTCGCTCTTGAAGTTCCTCCACGCCTTGTTTATTGACATAAGTGTCCTCCGGCGGACGGTGAACTGGCGATCTTTGGGAATGTGAAACGCCGCCTGCACTTCTTCCCACAGTGCATCCTTGCACTCTGGGGGCACTTGACCCCAGTCGGAGGTGGTGATGGGCACCTGCTCCCTTGCCACTTTTCCGCATAGTGAGCGGTACTGACCGACAAGTTTGTCCGGAGCTTCCGGCATTCCATTGTTGTCGAACTGTATGTGCTGCTTTTCCCGCTTGTCGAGACGCGCGCATGTCGTTCGGCCTTGCCCCTTTCTCTTCTGCGACTGGGTCACGTTGGACGCGGCGACCTCCGGCCCAGGCGTCTCATCGCCAGCGAGGTCACTCTGACTCCCCGAGTGGTGCATTTCGTCAACAGACATATCAGTTCCTAACATAAGTGAAAGAGAGAACAATTTAAGTAAATCTGAAACTAATAATTCTATAACAAAACCCATATACTTATAATTAACCAAGAATGACATAAACAGTGGGGAGGCGACGGAGGTGATCGCGTTGAAAGGTGGGAGGCTGATGGAGGTGATCGCGCTTGACGGTGGAAAGGCGACGGAGGTGATTGCGACAGACGGTGGAGAGGAGATGGAGGTGATCGCGCCGAACTGTGGGGAAGCGATGGAGGTGATCGCGACGGACGGTGCGAGGGCGGAGAGAGCTAGGGCAAACAGTGGCTGGAAATGAGCGGGACAAAGCCCGCCTTGAACTATGTACCGAGTAGAGATTATCACAGTCGGTCCTATATTCACAACCGTCTGTGATAATATTATCATAGACGGTTCTCAACTCAAAACCGTCTGTGATAATCTCCATAGTGATAATCTCTAGAGAGGTTATCACAGACGGTTTTGAGTTTCAAACCGTCTGTGATACTCATTTATCACAGACGGTTTTGACTTGAGAACCGACTGTGACTGCACTAATTCACGTTAAGAACTCGAAGCGTCGGACACTGTTGGGAATATCACAGTCGGTCCTACATTCACAACCGTCTGTGATAATGTTATCACAGTCGGTTCTCAACTCAAAACCGTCTGTGATAATCTCCATAGTGATAATCTCTAGAGAGGTTATCACAGACTGTTTTGAGTTTAGAACCGTCTGTGATACTCATTTATCACAGACGGTTTTGACTTGAGAACCGACTGTGACTGCACGAATTGACGTTAAGAACTCGAAGTGTCGGACACTGTTGGGAATATCACAGTGGGTTCTAGGTTCATACCCGTTTGTGATAATTCATAACCGTCTATGATAATCTCCCCAGTAACTCTGTAGCCCTGCAACTTTTAATGGTCGAAAACTTGTTTTAAATGAACACTCAGATATTTCAAATGGAGTCCAAATGCTCCATAAATTGGTTACAATTTAGATCCAAAAATAGGTTACAATGTGGAGCATGCTCAAATAAATTTAACATACAATGTGGAGCATGCTCAAATAAATGTTACATACAAATGGGGATTTTGACCATCAATTTTCACATACACAGCCATGTTATCCTCAACTTTCCACTTGCCGCGGCCCTGCAAAGACGAGAATTAGAGGAGATATATAAGCTATACCGATGGAAACAGAGAGATAAGGACGTACGGTTGATTACCTTTAAAGTATAACCCTTCCTGGTGATCCATACGCACGTAACTGGTTTCGTCGGTGTCTTCAGTATCAACCTGTACGCCATCTCCAAATGGAGGCATCTCATCAAATTGATTGTATTCCTCCTCGTCTACGACATTTTCAACTCCAACAATCCTTCTCTTGCCATGAAGGACGACGTGCCACTTCTTATTGGCTGGGTTAGTGACATAAATGACCTGAGACCGACTCCAACAGACTCCTCAAAACACTGTTCATCCGTTTAGTTTCGGTTTTCCCCGCGATATGGGTTACAGAAGTGCCTCCAACAGCAAACGGATCCTGCGCCCGAGCGATACTGATCGGAGGGAGGATACCGAAATCTCGACATCCTCTCTCCGGTTGCTATCTTCTTCCCAGTCGCGTCCTCCCCCAACCGTCGACAGTTTGCGCGGGAGTTTGCTTCTTGGAGAGGCGACGTCGCCCGTGGAAGGGCTGGGTCCGGTGCGGCGTCCTCGTCGGCGGCGTGAACCGGCCGGAGGGTTGTTGCGCCGGAGGGGTAGCAGCGTCAGATCGAGGCCTCCGCCGACGAATCCTCTGCAAGAAGCGCGGGATCCGGTTGCCAGGCCCCCAGATTCGGATTCCCCTGCGCCGGTGAGGCAATCCCCGTCAAGTCAGGGCTCGGCATCCTCCGGCTGCTTCAGGTAATTTCCCCCTCCCCTTCTTGACCACACTTTGCCCTTTAATCAAGAATTCATGCATCGGGTTGTTCCATATGCATACTATCTTCAACCACTGTGTTCTCCGGATCTGGCATATGTAGACCTGGTCCTGCAGATGCCGTAACCATTGTCGGGAAGCCTCTCCCCAATTTGGAAGCCCTCTTCATACTGGACTGATTTTGCACACATAATTATAGTCTCATGAAACTGCAATGTAAGGTGCAGAAGGAAGATTGTGTAAAGCAAAATATTGACAGTTAAGAAAATACATCACACCTTGCATTCTCCATTTGGTATAGTTGATTTCAATGATATTGTATTGTTAAAATCTGAACACATAAGATGATGTATTGGTTTACACATCAGAAATCATATGATATATTTGTGTTTTAGCTCTTGCTGGATTCTCTTGAAATGACGGAATAGCCTTGCCTTATAAATGTGTGCGAGCTGTAGCCACAAGTCAAGGAAATTTTGTTTGTTCTTCAGGTGAAAAAAACAGGAGTTTGCCCTTTCAGGGCTTTTCATTTTTGGAGGAAGAGCTCAGTTTTGTTAAGACGGCAATTTTGAATTTCAAGGAAAAAGATCAAATAATGTGGTGTTTATCACAAATAAATCGCTAGTGATGCTGCTATATATCATATAAAGATTTCGGAGTTGCAATTTTCCAAGAGGAGAGCACAGAACAATGAAGTTATGATTTCAATTGCGAGCGAAGCTAAGCAACTATAAATTATGAAGTTCATTTTTCGTCTGTTAGCAAGTTCTTTTGATAGCTGAAGATGGCTACAGCTTATGATCATGTGGGTTTTTCTTTTCGTTTTACTTATTTTATGTGGTAAGAGTGATGCAATGATTTTATAAGCAATAAAGAGAAGTGATCAATTACTATTTCCTCAACTATACAACAAAGACCCCTTCTGTTGAAATTTTGTGATCAAATAATGAGGACAGGATGTAAATTTTGTGAAGGCATCTTGTTTTTGCACTGCTGTAGTGTATATATAGACTACGGTCATGCTGGAATGCTGTCTCAAATTGCTCCGGTTTCTGTTTGGTGTCCTGTGTCACTTTCCATACAAATTTCAGTGTGAAGGGCCAAAGACTTGTTGAGCCACTGAGAAATATTGCATGCTATATGCATGAACCGGTCATGGTCATAGATCCATGCATGTGAGGTGTCATCTGTTTTCGGCACCACTGCTGGACCCAGGAATTTTTTCTTGCATTGGTGGGTCGGTTTGAGCATTTCAGGTTTGGCGAAATGTCTTGGTCTCTCGGCTAACTCAAGTTGGCCCAGCACACTCTAATATGTATGTCGTGGTTGGGGTTGGAGTTGGGCCGGGTCATGATTTAATATAGGGACTTAATGTGCCTGATTGTTATGGGTGAAATTGCATTGTCTTCATATTCATAGGCTGAACTAGTTCAACATATTTCATAGGCTGCCGACTATAAGCATCACACTGAAGCACATGAACACTACCATGCTGTGGGTGAAATTGCATTGTCTTCATATTACCATAGTTTTATATGGGCAGTTCTACATTGCATGTAGATGGCATCTGAACCGACCAAAGCGACGGACTTGTTGGCTTGGGCGATAAAAGAGTCGGAGAGCACGGCGGCCGATCTGAAGAAACTTTGCAACGACAACTTTAGCCCAGGCACCGATCCGTCCAGCATTTCGTTGAACAGGGTGCTCGTACAGATCGACGCTATATCGACCTCCCTTGATGAAGTGGCACTGCAGTGCTCTGAAGCTATGAATGCGCCGCACGCTGTGGACCCTGAGTACAATCCCCACGGAGATGTCAGCCTCGATCTATGCCTTCCTGTGGACTACAAGTCCCCCAACGAGGCAAGAGTTGACTTCCGGACGTATTGCGAAGAAAACGGAGTGGAGTATGATAGTGATCGATCCGCCAAGATGTAGACATTGTGTGGCATGAGTACCATGTGAAATGCTGTTTAATTACATTAAGACTTTTGTGTATGCCATATGGGCTTTTTTTTGTAAACTGAGTTCCTATTCGTACCAAAAATTTATTTGCCCTTCCATGCTGTGTGCGCACCATCCATATTCCTTTTATTGTGACATGGCCTTGTGTTGTTGCTAATTGCATTGGCTAACTAAGCTCGCATGTTTGATCATATATTCGCAGGTCCGCACAGATGGATCCCTTTGTGGCTAACCTTCTGGTGGGGGGAGAGGATGGTTTCGACGGGGGCGGGACTGGGTTCACTCCCTTGGAGAGCCCACTTCCAGCGCAGGCAACGCAGACTGAAGAGGATGTCGACATAAGGTCAAACAACCGACGTTCGAAGAACTTCTCCGAGCAGGAGGACAAGCTTCTCGTGTCGGCTTGGTTGAATGTCAGCATTGACCCCGTGCAAGGTAACAATCAGAAGGGATCAAGCTATTGGGCACGCATTCATGAATATTACCACAACGAGAAGACGTTCAACTTGATACGTACACAGAACGCATTGCAACATAGGTGGCAGTCCATCCAAGAGTCCGTCAACAAGTTCTGTGGTTGCTATGACCGAATAGAACGCCGCAACCAAAGCGGGAAGACAGAGCGCGACAAGGTAATGTACCCTAATAATACAGTACCGTTGTCATCCCTAGGAAGGACATTACCTGTTTGTACCATCCATGATGCAGATTGTGGACGCGAAGACGCTCTACGCTGCTGAGGAAAACCGTGCATTCAATTTCCTTCATTGCTGGGTTGAGCTTCGACTGCACCCAAAGTGGAGTGACAAGGTATCGCAGAAGAGCTAGAAGAGGGTGTCCGCAGCTAGTCCAGGGACCTCTGCGGCCCCAACAGACGCGTCCCAGTTGGGCTTCGAGGGGGGGTCGCCAGGGGCTTCCAGGGGGGGCCCAACTGACGAACTAATTGTTGCATCTAGGCCTTCATGCCTAACCCTAATTTTGATAATTAATGAAAACAAAGTGTTCCGAACTAATCGTGTTTTTGAGATTGATTGATACAGGGATCAGTTGGGAAGAAATGCAAGAAGATCAAGATGAACCCGACTTAAAGTGAAGCACAAGATGCAGGAGAGCAAAATACAAGACGCAAATCATGAAGATGCGAAAGACCTCAGGTATTATGAGTTTTTATTTATACCGATCTTGGCGTATGGAGATGATCGGTTAGGGAAATTATTTTCTAGTTTTAAACCATAGTATAAAGAGGGGTGGCGAAAGTCCTCTTTCTATCTCCAACACAAACCGAGAAATCTAGGTCATTGCATTGCATCTTTTTGGTTGGATTTGGTTTTTGAACTTATTTGAAAAATCTGGTTTTTCAGTTCAGTTTTTGACAGCAGAAGAGTATTTGCAATTTTCTTAAAGATCTAGGCAGATCTGGCTTTTGCTTTTGTTGACAAATTTGTAGCCCTTAAAATTATCTTTCCAACGAGCTATTAAACACCTCTTTTGGATTTCTAGATTTAAAGTTATCTCTGTTTTTGTTCATGCTGACTGTCAGTTTGAATGTCAGTTTGTTTAAACTGACAATTGTCCAAAGAGGGTGTATTTTGGGCTCAAAATTTTTGCACTAAACTGACTGTCAGTTTGTCCATACTGACTGTCAGTTGGGGTTTCGACCACAGAGATTTTAACTGAGTTTCTATTTGTTTTTGGTCGAGTTTGTGGTCGAACTGACTGTCAGTTGTGGGTTTCAGCTTTCCTTTTTCGACCACGAACGGCTAGCAATGTTTATTCCGTAAATTTTGTCGGCCGTTGTGCACTGAACTGACTGTCAGTTTGCATAACTGACTGTCAGTTTGAGTTGCTGATTTTCAACCCTAGCTCCAACGGTTCATTTGCTTCTTGAGGCTATAAATAGGGGCTTTGAGCATGTGTTTCTTACAACAAGCAGCAGCATTTCATATACACTCTTGAGCATTAGTTTCTTATATAAAATCTTGATCTTTTGATCAAGTCGAGTGCTTTCTGATCCACCGAGAGTTTCAGTTCTTTTGCATTTGCATTCACTTAGCTTCTCGGTGCGTGTTTGGAGGTCTTGAGAAGACCTCGCTGCCTTTTACTCTTGGTGAGCGCCCTCACCTAGACGGTTTGGAGGCGTGGCCATTGATCTCTCCGTTCGGAGATTGTCGGAGAGGCTCGGCAAGTGTGTACAAGGCATCGGTGCTCGCCTTTCCGGAGTGGACAAGGAGCAACCATTAGTGATAATATCCTTTGTGGATATTGAGGCAAGACTCAAGTGATTTGAGTGCTTCAACGAGGATTAGTGGAGACTGGGCGAGTCTCCGATATCTCGGTAAAAATTGTTGTGTTCGTTCTTCTTTCCCTCGCTTACATTATTTGTTCTTGATTTGCATTTCAGTTGCTTTAAGTTTTAAAGTTTTTAAAAGCCTCCTATTCACCCCCCCTCTAGTCGGCATCCTTGATCCAACACTAATTAGGCCTACAGGCCGCAATAAGGCTAAGTCTCGTCTCCGACATGGTTCAGAATTTTCATCTTCTAATAGCCCGTACATGAGTGCCATCCGAGACATGACATTGAGTAGGCAAGAGATTGAGAAGAAAAGGGACAACCGGTACTTCGAGATGATGGCGCATGAGAAGGAGAAGCTGGACCTGAAGAAGAAGGAGTACGAGGAGCAGATCATGTCGGTCGATCTGAGCAAGTGCTCTGTGTTGCAGAAAGCGTACTTCATGCGAAAGCAGAGGGAGATTGTGGGTGCAGACTGTGACAATGTGGACAACTGATGTCAATTGTGTGTTTTTATGTACCTTGCGTGTGTTCGTATGTACTATGCAGCAATGTTTCGACTTCACTTTTAGGCTTGTTCGTCTATATTTATGCAATGAACTATGATGTGTGCTTGTAGTACAATATTTGAATGTCCTATGATATCTGCTTTTATGAAAAATAGAATGCATTGCAATGATGTTCGTTCGTTAATACATGCTTGTATCATACATATGGTCACATTAAGTACATGCCAACTAATCATTACATTGCATACGTAAACCCTACTCGGTGCCATGCAACCTCCACAAGTGCTCGACAAGGTCCTCTTGGAGCTACCTGTGCGTCTCACGATTCCATATGGTGGCATGGACGCGCACGAAGTCCTGCACGGCTGGAGTATAGTCGTGTGACACGTTAACGGTGGCACCCATGCCATCGTAGTTATAATCTACGGAGCCCATGTCCCTCTCATCTTCCACTATCATGTTGTGTAGTACCACTGCTGCAGTCATTATGTCATGAAGAGTTTCATGTTCCCAATATCGCACAGGCCCTCGCACAATCGCGAATCGGGCCTGCAGCACCCCGAAAGCACGCTCCACATCCTTCCGAGCCGACTCTTGAGCTTGCGCAAAGAGCTTCCTCTTGTTCCCTTGCGGAAGTGGAATAGTCTTAACGAATGTTGCCCACTCAGGGTAAATCTCATCGGTAAGGTAGTACCCCATGTTGTAGTCGTGGCCGTTGATGGAATAATGCACCATTGGCGACTTGTTTTCTGCAAGCTGAGCGAATAGAGGAGAACGCTGCAGGACATTAATATCATTGTGAGATCCTGGTAGACCAAAGAAAGCGTGCCAAATCCATAGATCGTACGATGCTACGGCTTCTAGAATAATCGTAGGCTTACGGGCATGTCCAGTGAACATTCCCTGCCATGCCTTCGGGCAATTCTCCCACCTCCAGTGCATACAATCTATGCTCCCCAACATTCCTGGGAAGCCTCTTTGCTCACCAATGGCAAGCAATCTTCTTGTGTCCTCTTCGTTAGGTGCTCGAAGGTACTCTGACCCGAACACTTCAAGTATAGCCCGAACAAAGCGCTTCAAGCTCTCTATAGCAGTACTCTCCGCTATACGCAAGTATTCGTCGATAGCGTCGGCGGGAACACCGTATGCTAATATCCTTAAAGCTGCCGTGACCTTCTGCAACGACGACAGCCCGAGGGTTCCAGCAGCGTTCCGTCTTTGTTTGAAGTACGGGTCGTGCTGTTCGACGGCTTCCAATATGCGAACAAAAAGGTTACGACGCATCCTAAACCTGCGTGACACAGCGGCTGACCATATCATACCAATAACATTGAAGAATAAATTGTACTCGAACAACGTGAACTTCAAAGTCTTTACCTCCGCCTGAAGTACTTTGGGCCATACACCGGTTCGTCAGCAAAATAGTCATTATGGAGCCTAGCAAAGCCGTCCTGCCTATCACGATCAACCACATTGTGACCGAAAATGGAACCGCCACGGCGCTCCGAACTCGTAGCTTCCAGCTCAGCCTGCCCAGCACATGCAACCGCCGTAATGAAGTCGTCGTCCTCACTGGATGACCCGTCACCACTGAGGCACAACGAGCGTAGCCCTCGACGCCGCATTGGTACTGCCCCGTAGGGGGGTTACGCAAGCACTATACAATGCTTGATGTAGAAATCATTTCCCAACCAGATGCAAAAATTGAGACAATCATCAAAATACATATTTAACTAACTTTAAACATTTGTCCTTTCACGTATGAAAAGAACTTCTCAGACATACAACATAAAGAACATGTAGCATGCACATAGGGTTACACATACACAGTGAGCTTTGGGCACGGCGAACAGAAGGGGTCGTCCGGAGCCACCCGCGCCGCCGCTACCCCGCCACACCGGTCCCCGCACTGCCAGCCCCCCGAGAGGCCGCCACCCTACACCGCCGTTCCCCCGCGCCGCCAGTGATCTCGCGCCACCGCCACCCGTCGCCGCCAACCCCCCAGGCGCCGCCGCCACCCGTGGCCGCCTGTCCCCGCTCCCCACACCCCGCTCCACGCCCCCCACCCGGCCCCGCAACACCGGTCCCCACGCCCCCGCCGCCCCCGCCCGTCCCCGCTCCCTGCGCCCCCGCTAGCGGCTCCGTTGGTTGCCCCCGCTGGCGGTCCCCCGGCGACGACGCTCCCCGAGCGGCTGTTTGCCCCCGCTGGAACTCCCCCGGCGCCGCCGCTCCCAACGCCACTGTTTGCCTGCAGGTACAAGAAAATCTCCCGCACAAAATACTGTTTGTGGCAGTTATTTTTTAGGGTAAATAGTTATATTTAGAGATTGCTGTTGGAGTATGTTAAAATATAGGGATGGAATCTTTTAAGAGTGATATGTATATGAGGAAATAGATATTAGATTTTAGGTTTCGTTGTTGGAGTAGGTCTGAATGGCTTGCTTCGCAAGTATGAATGGCTCATCTTTATAAGAAACTCGATTGAGATCCACAGAAGTGAAACCGTAACTGTCAACCTTCACACCCTGTGGGATTTGGACCCATTGGCATCGAAACAGGGGAATCTTGAACAGTATGTAATCGAGCTCCCAAATTTCTTCAATGAACCCGTAGTATAAGTTCAATCCACGTACTACCCTTGTTGGGCCTGTCTTGGTGAACTCCTCATGGAAAGCTTCTACGCTCACTCCACTATTTTGCATAGTGCTCTTTCGATCTTGAGCTTTCGTGTAAAATGTGTACCCATTGATGTCGTATCCCTGCCATGTCTGTACAGTACTAAACGTGGGCCCTTTTGCCAACCATTTAAGGTTCTCACTTGCGAACTCTCCAGTGATTCGCACTTTCATCCACGCGTTGAATTGACTGTTATGTTGTCCCGTGATCCAAACCTCGGATCGGCGAGGATTGTCTTGTCGTAGCATCTCCTTGTGCTCGTCGATGTACGGAGACACCTCCGTCATGTGTTGATCCGTTTGAAACCTAGTCTTGGTTTTTGCACTAGGCTCGTCCAGATTCTAATATGCGGAATAACGGGATCTTACTCAGAAATACCGAAACCCAAAGTAATTGCACAACTCTTTATTTCAAAGAGGGCTTTACACGTCGAACGTTAGGCACACTTGCCTACGTTGAAGGAACTATAAGTGTCTGAAACTCAAATAAGTTCTATGACTCTTCGATTGAGTTCGATGATCTAAACTAGACCTATTACAAGGTATTTATAGTCCAATCGTATGAGTATGTATCAGACTTAGTAATTCTAAACGTATTAGACTCATATAACTAATCCTAAACAGATAAGCTTAGTTATACACATTCGGATCGGATTACAATTCCGAACAGGGAACGAATTCCTTTTCCTGGTTGCGGACCAATCCATGGTCGCGGACTCATCCAGGTCGCGAATCTTTTCCGAACACGGTTAAGGTCGCGAAGCCGTATGCGATCAGGACTTGGAGATCCTCCCGGATCATGACTCCCTTGTTGAGAAGGAGCCAACCCCTGTTGCGACCTCTCGATCAAACTGGAGATGTGGAAATTGGGCTTGTCCATCTTCTTTGGTGTGCCACTTTGCTGCACGTGCTCGGTGATCTTTCCGACCGATTCGAAAAGTCTCCTTGGTGCCACTGCGGGTGGTAGTCACCTTCCTCTCTAGAATCACATCTTCACGTAAAGGTTCGCTTCGTTGATAGACCAAGTCTTCAACAGATGGCACTATAGTATCTGGCTCAGCATCCAACATTGAAGGCTCGAAGAGTTTGAGGTGCTCAACATTGACAACCGAGTAAATATCCATGTATAGAGGTAACTCAAGCTGATAAGCATTATTACCCACTTTCCACAAAATCCGAAAAGGACCATAACGAATGGGTTTGAGCTTCTTACCTTCACCTTTAAGTCTCTCCTTACTCAAATGTAACCATACCATCTCACCTTCTTGAAATTGCGCATCAACTCGGTGCCGATCATGTCGCGCCTTGTACTTGAGTTGAGCTTTCAGCAAGTTCTGTTCAACCTCATGATGGAGTCGTTGAATACCTTCCAGGAACTTTTGTGCTCGATCTGGATCAGATGCTTCCTTGCTGTTCTGTGCTGAGGTAGGGATCACAAACTCCAGGTCAAATGGACTCTGTGGTAGAAATCCTAAACAGACCTCAAACGGCGAATTTCCAGTCGAACCATGCACTGCTCGATTAAAAGCAAACTGTAGGTACTGTATGCTTTCATCCCAGGTCTTCGGGTGCTTCGAGTTATATCCTCTCAAGAGATGAATGACTGTGCGATTAACCACTTCGGTTTGACCATCAGTTTGCGGATGAAAAGCAGTACTCCTCTTTAGCTTGGTGTCCATCATCGTCCAGAGTGATCGCCAAAAGTGACTAAGGAACCGGGTATCGCGATCAGACACAATAGAAGTCGGCAGTCTGAAGTGTGTCCAAACGTGTTGAAAGAATACCCGAGCTGCTTCTTCTCCCGTGATAGTCTTTCGACAAGGTATAAGAACAATCATTTTGGAGAACCGATCAACGACCACGAATAGATAGTCGTTGCCACGTCGGGTCTTAGGCAATCCTCCTAAGAAATCCATGGATATGCTCTCCCATGGTCGCGATGGAACTGGCAAAGGAGTGTACAAACCTAATTTCCGGTTTGCCGGTTTCGAGATGCTGCAGAGACCACAGCCTCGAACGAAACTAGCCACATCTTACTGCATCCGCGGCCAGAACACATGCCGGTGAAGATTTTGCAACGTCTTTGTAACCCCAAAGTGGCCAGCTACCTTCGATGTATGCGCTTCTCGCAACCATTGAATTCGAGGTGCTCCACGAGGTATGCAAAGTAAGTTGCCTTTGTACAAGAGTCCTTCTCGACGAACGAACTCCGTAGGTTTCCCTGTTTCGAGCTCAGTCAGTACTGTTTGAAAAACAGGATCTTCACTGTACATAGTGGCATAGTCATCATGACATGAGGGCTCGATCTGCATGAATGCTGATAAACAGAGGACCGTAACTGGTGGTCGCGACAACATGTCTGCCAATTTGTTGGGTACGTCCTTCTTGTACTTAATCACCAGATTGAACTGCTGCAGATACGACATCCACTTCATGTGCCGAGCTTGCTGTAGCTTGGACTGAGTTTGCAAATATTGCAATGGTTGATGGTCGGTGTGGACAACCGTCTCTTTACCCAAAAGATAACACCGCCAATGTTTCACGGCCTGATGCAGTGCGCATAACTCCTTATCATAAGTCGGATAGTTCTTCTGAGCTCCCTGGAATAACTCAGAGTGATATGCCACTGGTCGACCTTCTTGCATAAGCACTGCGCCCATCGCATAACCTGAGGCATCGGTTTCCAGCTCGAACGGTTTCTGGAGATTCGGCAAAGCTAACACAGGCGCCTCGCTGATCTTCCTTTTCAGCAAGAGAAACGTGTCCTCATGTTTCCCTGTCCACTCGAACTTCTGATCGATCCTGGTTAATGCATGCAATGGAGAAGCCACAATCGAGAAGTGTCGGATGAACTTCCAAAGATATTGGCATGCTCCCACAAAACTACGCACATCAGTAATTGTTCGTGGTCGCGGCCACTCGTGAATCACTTTTACCTTATCTGGGTCGATTTGCAACGTACCGTTGCCAACTAGGAATCCAAGGTAAAGTAGAGTTTGCTGGCCGAACTCGCACTTCTTACGGTTGAGGCGAAGTCGATGTTGCCGAAGCTGATCGAACACCTTTTCGACATGAATGAGGTGCTCATCCCACGAACGACTCTAAACCAATATGTCGTCGAGATACACGATCACAAAGTCGTCGATGAACGGTCTCAATACGTCATTCATAAGACGCATGAAAGTTGCCGGGGCGTTGCAGAGACCAAACGGCATGACCAGCCATTCGAACAGACCTTGCCGTGTTTTGAACGCGGTCTTCCATGTATCCTCCTCTCGGATGCTGACTTGATGATATCCTGACTTAAGATCCAATTTGGAGAAGACAACAGCATGCTTCAATTGGTCTAGCAGGTCATCAATACGAGGAAGGGGGTACCGGTTCTTGATGGTGATCTTGTTCAGTGCTCGATAGTCGATGCACATACGCCAAGTCCCATCTTTCTTTGGTACTAACACCACAGGAGATCCACAAGGTGAACTACTCGGTTGAATGACACCATTGTTCAGCAACTCACCAAGTTGTCTCTTGATCTCTTCATTCTCCAATACTGAGTTGCGATACATACTCAGATTGGGCAGTGTCGCATCGGACACAAGCTGAATTTCGTGCTCGACTGGACGTTTCGGCGGACAACCCTGGGTAGTCTCGAACAGATCACTGTATTTCTCCAGCAGTCCCGACAAACGACCAAAATCCTCTCGGCACGCCAGCGACAATGCTGGTCGAGTACCCTCACCTTGACCAATGGGTCGAATCATGACAAGCACATACTTGTGACATGCATTAACAATTCGTTTGGCTTGATTTGCGGTAATCAAGTTCGAAGTGTTGACGTGGAGGTCTCTACTGATCACGAACTTAACTCCGTCTTTGGTGAGGTCGTACTCTTGCGCTCGCCGATGGAAGTGAGCGTCTCGGTCATACAGATACGGACTCCCAAAGATCACCTGACAGATATCGATAGGGACAACATCGCATTGCACCTCATCGATATATCGTGCAGAGATCGCAAACTCCAACACACACTGACTCGTAATCTGTTGGTTCACGTCGGATGTAAACCAACCCAGCGGGTATGGTCGCGGGTGTGTGGTTGTCTTCAAACCAAGTCACCGAACCAGTCCAGCGGAGACTAGATTCTTCTGACTTCCTAGATCGAATATCGCTGCGACCACTTCGTGCTTCACCTAGATGTTGATGGTGAACAAGTCCTCCGTTGGGTGATGGTCATTCGGTGGATCGGAACCCTTCTCCTTCGGTATTGCCATCAGAGACAAGGTCGTATCCACCTCATTAACCGAATTCACTCGGACAACTTCTTCGTCGGGTGAAGTCGTAGTAGCCGTGGTTGTTCTTTTCCCTGGTCCGTTTTTCTTTGGTCGAAGTTTAGGATGAAGCTTGTAACATTTGTCCTTGGTATGCCCCGCGACTTGACAATGTTCGCAAAAGGCACCCGTGCCCGATTTTGAAGCGTTCTTCTTCGGACTCGGCTTTTTCTTTGTCGAGGTCGCACTTTCCTTCGTGCTTTTGTCGCTGCGGGATTTGTTTTTCTTCTCGATCGCCATAGCAGTTGTGCTCGCGGTCGCAATGTCTTGGACACCGAACAGACTTAGCTCTGTACTGATCGATTTCTGAAGTCCAGATGTGTACTTCCGAAATACCTGAGGGTCGGATAGTGAGATGCCAATGACCATTGCTTGTCGCCAAAACTCTGTCGTATAGTCTTGAACGGTCTGGTCGCGCCGTTGGTACAATCTGTGCCAACGCTCCCATCTCTCCTCAAGGTAACCCATCGGATAGAATTCTTGTCGCAGAAGTCGTTTGAATTGACCCCACGCAAGGTCGTCAGCTTCACCACTGGCGACAAGGGCCTTCCACCATGTCTTGGCATGGTCCTTTATCTTCAAAGGTGCAAATTTGACCTTTTGAGCGCTACTGAACCCTTTAAGGTCAAAATAGGTCTCAAGTTGGTCGATCCAAGAATCCAGCTTCTCGGCATCGATCACCCCATCATATATGGGTATATCAATCTTAGCGTCGACTTTAAAAGATCCGACAGCTAAGGAGGTGTTGGCGAGGTCGTCGGTCTTGTGGTCGCCTTCGTCTTCATCTTCGTCTGCCCTGCGCAAGTCTTCACCAGTCTTCTCACCCATAACCTTCCCTACTTCAGGAGGTACAATCATGACCTGCTGCTTAATCCAAGCAAGCACGGTTTCCATGTCGGTGGAGAGCTTAGCCACTTTTTTGGCTAGGTTAGCTTGAACGGAGGTATCGTCAGACATTGTCGGAGACGCGGCTGTAGGAACCGTCAATTGATCGCCTGGAATTTCGCCGGAAGTTTTGTAACCCTGGAGAGTCTTCACCATCCACAGGATAGGAAAGTTGCTCTGATACCAACTTGATCCGTTTGAGACCTAGTCTTGGTTTTCGCACTAGGCTCGCCCAGATTCTAATATGCGGAATAACGGGATCTTACTCGGAAATACCGAAACCCAAAGTAATTGCACAACTCTTTATTTCAAAGAGGGCTTTACACGTCGAACGTTAGGCACACTTGCCTACGTCGAAGGAACTATAAGTGTCTAAAACTCAAATAAGTTCTATGACTCTTCGATTGAGTTCGATGATCTAAACTAGACCTATTACAAGGTATTTATAGTCCAATCGTATGAGTACGTATCAGACTTAGTAATCCTAAACGTATTAGACTCATATAACTAATCCTAAACAGATAAGCTTAGTTATACACATTCGGATCGGATTACAATTCCGAACAGGGAACGAATTCCTTTTCCTGGTTGCGGACCAATCCATGGTCGCGGACTCATCCAGGTCGCGAATCCTTTCCGAACACGGTTTAGGTCGTGAAGCCGTATGCGATCAGGACTTGGTCGCGGAGCCACATGCGATCAGGACTTGGAGATCCTCCCGGATCATGTGTACATATCGAAATCAGGATTGATGGCTCTCCGTCCAATAGTGCCAACACCATCAAGCCTCCCCTCGTGACGAGACACAGGAACTCCTATTGCTTCTACCTCAGCCATGTAATCGACGCGGAACTCAACAACCTCTTCCGCTGCATAACCTTCGACAATGCTACCCTCGGGCCGAGACCGATTCCTCACGTAGGCCTTAAGTACACCCATGTACCTCTCGAATGGATACATATAATGTAGGAACGCGGGTCCACATATCTTGATTTCTCTGACAAGGTGTACAGTGAGATGGACCATGATATCAAAAAACGACGGAGGAAAATACATCTCAAGTTGACAGAGAGTTCGAACCACCTCCCTCTGCAGAGAATCTAGTCCATCAGGATCAATGACCTTGCAAGAAATTACATTGAAGAAATAACGCAGGAAATAAAATTTTTCTTTTTCTCCATATGAAAAAATTCTTTACATCTTCTGTGCGAAAACATGGCCATAAGCAATGTCTTTACAACCACTCGTACACAGGCAAACTTCAATTCTGCAATCAGAATCGCATTTTTATAATAGTACCGCGACCAGGACTGATACCTCGATCAGACTTAAAGCCGCGGTTAGAACCGAAGTTCAATTTAAAAGATTACTGCGATCAGAACCGAAACTCGATCAGACCATCACTTCGATTAGAATCGGAGCTTAGTCGAAGACATGGTTCCGATCATACCGCAATCTGATCAAACATATCCGTACGTCCAAAAGCTTGGTCATAGGATATTTTCATGAAAATTTACAAGGCACATGAAGGAAAATATCCTCCGAAAACCCTTGAAGAACTTTTCAAGTTTTTGTCTCTTCAAACCTTGAAACAAAGAAGTCCTTTTGTTTCAGATCCGATACCAGAAACACTTTAATGGGTCCACCAGAGATAGTATCCATTATGGGAAATGAATAAAATATTAAGTGGAACGTTACTCACATTAGTGCGTCTCCTCGGGTCTATAAAAGGAGCATGTAGCTTCTTGAGGAAGCCACACAGCCAAAAAACCTTCCTCAATACTTCCGCCGCACAAAACCCTCATTCCTCTCAGCCTCCATCTTCCCTAAAGTCGCCAACTTTTCTCCCGATTTCTCACAAGAAATGGCGTCTTGGAGCAGATCGATCCACCATTCCGAGGAGAGTCTGCTGGCGCTGGAGAAGGAGGAAATCCTTCCTCCACGGCTACTAATCAATTGGCGGCCCGCGGAGAAGGACCAAGAAACCTCAGTCGTCGGAGATGGCAAACTGGTGGTTTTCGAGGAATACATGCGCTGCGGGTTCTGATTCCCTGAGAGTCGGTTCCTCAAAGACGTCCTCGAGCATTATGGGCTGGAGCTGATCAACCTCCACCCAAATGCTGTCCTGATTCTGGCGGTGTTCCAGCAACTATGCGAAGCATATGTGGAGTGTATCCCAGCATGGATCTCTTCCGACGCTTCTACTACTCGGCGTGGTCGAACAGCCAACGCCGCCAGATGTATCTACTTCCGGCTAAGGGAGAAGAAGGAGTATCCCTTCCCACCCCTGCGGGATTCGGTGCACGGGTGGCACCAGAAGTGGTTCTACTGCACCCCTCCATCTGAGAGGGGGTTGTGGTTTGAGAACTCACGGCCAGATAAGCCGAGCGAGTTGGACTCCCCCCCAGCGATGAATACTGAGTTCATGAAGCATGCCGAGGTAATTCTTCACCTAGTCCAACAGGGACTAACAGCTCACGACGTCATCCGCGACTTTGTGAAGAACCGGGTGAGCCCCCTGCGTGAAAGGGCTCATCTGGCTTGGGAGATTAAGTCCATGGCAGACAATACCTTAGACTACAATGAAGGTATGTGATTTCGGCTCCGAGACCTCACACTTCTGTGATGTATTGTCTAATTTGTATTCTGGGAACAGTCTTGCCCTCCTACGAGGTCGAGAGGTGGACAAATTATCTCCTCAGGGACTACAACGCTAATGTAGAGGGCCCCAAGGGATTGCCTCGCCCCTAGAGCTTGGTTCACGCCGGCGACGACCTCAAACAGGAGCGCCGAAAGGTATGCCATCTTCCACTTGGCTCCTATTCGCAGGTCTTATGTATGCCCAGTGCTGACAAACTTACCGGAACAAAACAACTCTTGGGGAGATTCGCCGAGGTGACATTCCTGAGTGAGAACGTCGATTCCCTGGGAAAGCCGACGATGAAAAACGTGAAGATCTCCTCGAAGCCCAGGACGAGGAATCCTGCCCCCAAGAAAACCAAGCAAGCTCTTGGGGAGGGGTCTTCACGGAGCGTTCCTCCTACCGCAAGGAAGACTGCGGTAAGATATCACGTACCTCCCGTTCTTCCAGGTGCAGACTGGAATCATTTCTTTGTCGTACAGGGTGAGAGGAGCGAGGACGAGGAGGAAGACGATATCCCCCTAATCCGCTGGAGGAGGAAGATAGCGGACTATCCATCCGGCGACACTCCACCTCGTCCAGCAGAAACAAAAGTAACTGCAGCGGACCTCGCAGCCACCGAAAGTCCCGTGGTCGCGGGCGAGATCCCTGCTCCCGAAGCCCCCGAGGCTTCAGGGTCAGTTGTTTCTGCTTCCTGACCGAAGGGGTGACCACGGTAAGATTCCCTCATGGTCTTATCTTCTCAATTTCCTCTGTACACGGTTTATCGAATTCACACTTATACAGGGCAAAGAACTTCCCCCTACAACTCCTGCGAGTCCCAGGGAGGAAAATCCTCCACTCCTGAGGACAGGAGAGGAGGTGTCCGAACAAGACCCCGCAAGAGTCGCAGATGAAGTGCCAGCTCCAGAAGTCCAGGAGCCACCCAGGCCTTCGGACGTAACCCTGCCAACTGGACAGGTTGCACAGGTATGAGTTCTTACCACAAATATTTATCATCCCTTATGAATGTACTTACAGGAGAACATACATAGGGGGAAAGGCCTGTTCATAAAGAGGAAGACTAGGACAGACAGTGACTGTCCTCTTTCTCAGGGAGAGCCTCCCCTAAAATCCCAAAAGCTGATGGGATTTCAAATAAGGTAAGAACCCTATTCTGGTTATACTAGATTGGATTGTGACGATCATCAACATAATCGTCAGTTCCTTTTTTTCTTGGCAGGCGAAAAGAGGTAGCACCGAGCGCTTCAGCCGCCCCGGGGAGGGTTGAAGTTGCTACTGGTGCCGGAGCTTCCAGCGAGGAGCGCTCTGTCTCTCTGGTCCAGGAAGCCACCCAGAACGTCGGGGACGAGTCGGGCGCGGATGCCCAGTTGCCGGTGACAGCAACTGCGACTGATGTCCAGCAGGCGCATCCGCCTGCGACTCCTGCCGAGGTCGCGACGGGTCCTTCGACCAGACCTCCCGCCATCCCGGAGGATGTTTCGTTTTGGGAGTATACACAGGTATGATGAGCACCTCTTTTGGTACCTGAATTATGCGTAAGACACCTTTGACTTCTCTTTGTTTCACAGGAATTATCCCGGATGACGACCAGATCGATCGCTATGGTAGCGAGCTTTGAGGCCATACAGAAAGAAAGAGACAGCTTGCGCAGGTAAGGATAAATGCCCCCCAACTTGTATAGATACAAGTTTGTTATGACAACCATTTTTCCTGTTACAGAGAGGTTGCTTCTCTGAAGAGGGAGCTGGCCGCGAACAAGCTCATGTCGATCTCTTTTGTTTCGAAGCAAGAGGTCGAGCTTAATAAGCTGTGGTCAGAACTCTCTGGAAAGTCGATTCCCGACTAGGAAGACTTGAATTCATAATTTGTGAGTAACACTCTTCTTACTACAGTGCAAGCAAGTCAAATAAAACGACTTGGTCAGGACAAGGCGATCCTCCAGCGCTCCATTAACTCCACCCAAAAGGCGAACAGAGAGCTGAGCCAATTCGTCTTTGAAAAGCTAAAGATGGTGGCCCATCTCCTGAGGGCTGATGTGGTTGAGACCACAAAGGACGACCTCAGTTCGAGCGACTGGTCTTCACTGGTCATGGCCCAAGCGGAGTCACTTCTCGAGTATCTTCCTGAAGATACACGGCAACGGGAAGAGGCGATCAGAACCAGGGTTCGATCAGCAGCCTCCGCCATTCTCTGCCGGTTTTGTCTCCACCATGGCCCAGATACGGATCTGAATCCACTGGTGGGACCGGTAGAGATCGAGAGTGAAGAACATCTGGAGGCGATTATGGAGGAGATCACCCCCCTTGTAGACAAACTCTTGACCGAGCTCGGGATTGTATAATTCCTACAACTGTACAGATATAACATATGGAATGCATGTACAAATTATTTTTTGAAAGAAAATATATTCTTGTTTTTTGTTGTTTCATATTATAAGCATATCCCCCTAGCCCCCGCCTGTGATTATAGATACTGAAGGCTTAGTATTATAAACACAGGAGAAATATAAGTGTAACGAACAGGGGTGTGCGATCAGACCAGCAATTATGATCAATGTAACGCCTATCCTTGTTGTAAACCGGCAGCCACTCAAGTGACCAAGGACTTACCAGAAAGCCCCGTATGCGTTGAGAAACGGCTTATTTAGGAGTGACTTATCTGGAAGTGGTCATGAGATCGGCCAGCGAATCCGACTAGAACGTTGTAGTGATCTAACCGCCGGCGACCAGCCCTGGGTCGAGTTCGTAACACATGGGTATGAAGGGAAATGTTCATCGTATGAAACCAAAATACTTTTTTTTTAAACAATGCTAATTGAACAGGAAAAGGGATTGAGTACTTACACGTAGAACTTGCGTAGTTGATCGATGTTCCATGTATTGGACAGAATTTGACCATCCTCCATGGCTAATAGCGTTGATCCTGGTCGCGGCACTGAGACAACAGTGTAAGAGCCTTCCCATTTTGGGGAGAACTTGTTGCGGTTGACTAGTCTTGAATTTTTTGTAACACCAGATCGCTCACGTGAAGACTACGTGGTCGTACCCTTTTGTTATGGTACTTGCGCAAAGCTTGCAAGTATGCCACGGACTTGATCAAAGCGCGATCACGCCTTTCTTCTAAGAGGATGAGATCCTGTGATCGCTATTCGGCCTAATCAACTCGATCGAATTGTTCTGTCTGAACAGATCCAATACTAACTTCCATAGGCAGTACAGCCTCAGCCCCATAGACCAAATGGAATGGCGTCTCACCGGTGGCTCGACTAGAGGTAGTTCGTAGTGCCCATAGAACGGTGTAGAGCTCATCTGCCCAAGCCCCCGAGCGAGTCTTAAGGCGATCGAAAACACGTTTTTTGATACCTTGCAATATCTGCCCGTTGGCCCGTTCCACGGCACCATTGCTCTGTGGATGTGCCACAGAAGCAAAGCACACCTTGATCCCAATCTGATCGCAATAGTCTAGAAAAAGACCACTGGCGAACTTAGAACCATTGTCTGTGATGAGACGGTTTGGAACACCAAATCGAGCAACAATGTTCTTATGGAAGAACTTTTGTGCTCCTGATGCGGTAATATTTCGTACCGGTTCGGCCTCAATCCACTTTGTAAACGTGTCAATGGCTACGAACAGAAACTTGTACCTATTGACCGCTTGTGGCATAGGACCAATAATATCTATCCCCCAGACCACAAAAGGCCATGCGAGGGGAATGGTTTGTAACGCGTAGGCAGGTTGATGAACCTGTCTCGCGTGGAACAGACACTGAGGACACATTTCGACCATGTGCTTGGCATCATCGAGTGCCGAAGGCCAGTAGAATCCTTGTCGAAAAGCTTTTCTGACTAGTGTCCGATATGACGCGTGCGCACCGCATACACCGTCATGTATTTCTTTCAAGAGGGATTTACCTTCCTCCTGAGATATGCAGCGCATGAATACTCCTTGAGTACCTTTTCTATACAAAACTCCATCAATGAGCTTGTACAGACGCGCTTTTTGAATCAACCGATCACTGTCGGTTTCATCCTCGGGTAGGATCCCATGTTCAAGATAGACTCTCAATGGATGAGTCCAATCCTGTTCCTGACCGAGGTTGGTAACGCAAGCTGTTACCGGATCATCCTCGACCGAAGTCATGATCGAAGGACGGTCCAAGTGTTCAATGAACACTCCTGTCGGAGCGGATGTGCGTAAGGACCCAATTTTGGATAATTGGTCTGCGAGAATGTTGTCCTTTCGCGGGATGTATTGGACTTCAAAATGACTGAAGTGTTTTTTCAATCTCCTCACTTACCCCAGGTAATGAGCCATTGTCTCATCGGAGGTGCTGTACTCCTTATTTACTTGGTTAACGACCAGCTGTGAGTCTCCCCTCACCATTAATTGACGGACTCCGAGGAATTTTGCTACCCGGAGCCCTGCAAGAAGACCTTCATACTCTACTGCGTTGTTGGTCGCAACAAAGTGTAGTTGGATGACATACTTAAGCTATTCGCCCTGAGGCGTAACTAAGACCACTCCAGCCCCCGAGTGTTGAAAACTACGGGAGCCGTCAAAATACATTGTCCAGTGATCGGGGCATTCCAATTCCTCAGGCACCTGCACGGGTGGCTCAGGGTTGGTCCATTCAACCATGAAGTCAGCCAAAACCTGAGATTTAACCGCCGTGCGGGGTGTGAAATGGACATCAAAAGCGCCGAGTTCGACCGTCCATTTGGCAATTCGACCAGATTTCTCTGAATTTCGGACAATATCTCCCAGAGGAAAGGAGGAGGGTACTGTGATCTTGTGAGCTTGGAAGTAATGTCGTAGCTTACGGGAAGCCATCAGTAGCGCGTAAAGTATCTTCTGGACCTCAGGGTAACGCTCCTTAGGACCATGAAGTACCTCGCTCACATAGTAGACGGGTTTGTGTATTCCTTCCCTATCCGCGATCAGGACAGCGCTGACCGCGCACAGTGTGGCCGCCAGATAAAGAAGTAATGGTTCTCCTTTGTCGGCAGACACCAATACTGGCAGACTGGATAGATATGTCTTTACCTCCTGAAACGCTTTTTTGGCCTCATCAGTCCATGTGAAATTGTGATGCTTCCGCAAGGCTTTGAAGAAAGGTAATCCCCTTTCACCTAGTCGCGATATGAAACGACTTAAGGCCGCCATGCGACCAGCCAGGCGTTGAACATCTTTCATGTTCGAGGGCGACCTCATTTGTTTGATGGCCCTGATTTTCTCAGGATTGACCTCAATGCCTCTGGAACAAACAAGGAAACCAAGAAGTTTTCCTGAAGAAACCCCAAAAGAGCATTTCTCCGGATTCAACTTTCTTTCAAAGCGATTCAAATTACAGAAGGTTTCAGCGAGATCGGCCAAATGAAACAATCTCTTGGTACTTTTTACAACCAAGTCGTCTACATATGCTTCGAGATTACGCCCTATCTGGGAAAAAAAGGTCTTTTGCATCAAGCGCTGGTACGTGGAACCTGCGTTCTTGAGACCAAACGGCATTCTGACGTAGCAGTAGGTGCCGAACGGAGTGATGAAGGCTGTTTTCTCTTCATCTTCTTCTGCCATGCTAATCTGATGATATCCTGAGTAAGCGTCCAGGAAGCTCATCAGTTCGCAACTCGCAGTTGAGTCGACTAGCTGGTCAATGCGGGGAAGGGGAAAGTCATCCTTCGGACAGGTACTGTTGAGGCTAGTGTAGTTGACGCACATGCGCCACTTGCCATTTGACTTGCGGACCATGACCGGATTAGCGAGCCATTCCGGGTGATCGACCTCGCGAATAAACCCGGTCGTTAGGAGTTTGTCCAATTCCTCTCGGATGGCTTCCTGTCGGTCAACATCAAAACGCCTGAGCTTTTGCTTTATTGGTTGCTGTCCAGGTCGAATTGCTAACCTGTGCTCGATTACTTCCCTTGGGACACCGGGCATGTCGGATGGTTTCCACGCAAACACATCTGCGTTAGCCCAGAGGAAAGTAATGAGTTCGAGTTCCTATTTGTCATCCAGGCCTGATCCAACCCGAATTGTCTTGGATGGATCATCTGGGTACAATGGAACTAGTTTTAGTTTCTCATCTGGTCGAAGAGCAGCCTTGATTGCGTCGGTGGCGACAGTGGCGACCTAAGCGTCCCAGAGGGGAAGTTGGTCGACCATCTCCAGAGATAGCCGGTCGCACGTTAGTGCCACGTTGCGACTGCCTCGGACCGAGATGACACCTTTGGGGCCAAGCAATTTGCCGCACTGATAAGCATAGTGCGTTGCTATCATGAACTTAGCAAGAGTTGGTCTGCCAAAGATTGTATTGTAAGCCGAATCACAATCAATTACGTCGAAAGTAACCAATTCTGTTCGGAAATTATCCGGTTCTCCTAGTGTGACCGGGAGGACCACCTGTCCCAATGGCATCATGGAGGGGCCAGGGATTATCCCATAAGACGGATGGATTATGGGCTTAATCTTCGAACGAGGAATTTGCATCTCATCGAGTGCCTTGACCAATAAAATGTCAAGGGAGCTCCCTCCATCGATCAGAACCCTTTCGACTCTCGCATTACTGATGATCGGGGTAATGACCAGAGGGAGCCTCAATGGTCGAGTAAGCCCCACAGGACAATCAGTGCGATCAAACGTCAAAGGTGTATCCGACTAACGGGGGTACTGAGGTTCACCGAGGGATGTATCCGTTTGGTTAACCTCTCGGTAAAAGGCTATAAATTACCTTTTGGAAACAAAAGAGGAGGAACCCCCGAAAATAATATTAATGTGATTATGAGGTACCTGGTAGGACATCTCTTCGTCTCCGTCGGCGTCTCTAAGTCTGCGTGCTTGTTCTTTAGATGGTAAGGTCGGCATTGGTCCAACTCCCTGGTAGAAGTCATCCAACTGCTTCAACCAACTCCTACAGTTCTTGAGGTTGTGGCCTGCAGAGTTGTGGAGTGGACACCACTTCTTGCCTTCCTGCGGATTAGTCGACTTTTCTGGCTGGTCGGCACTACGACCACCAGAAGCAGTTTTATTCTTAAATGAAGGCTTGTTACCTTTGGTCGAAGAAGGCTTCTCTGCAACTCCGACCTCGCGGTATTGTCCAGAGCGGTTCCTCTTCGACCTCTTCGACTTCCCGCCCGACGAAGATTCTGGCTTCTTGCTTGAATCTTCTCTCCTGGCGTCTTTGAAACCTGGTTGAGGCGGTAGGTCACCCTTATCGACCATCCAGTTCCACTCGACTGCTTCGGCCGCGTCGGAGTATCGATCGGCCATATAAAAAAGATCAGCCACTGATCGAGGAGGATGGATGAGCAAATCTTCAGTGAATCTCCGATATCGAACGGCATGTTTAAATGCCCTGATAACGGAGCCGTCAGATATGTTCAGGATGGTATTTCTCACCCCGACAAACCTCTTGACAAACTGGCGAAGGGTTTCGGTCGAAGTTTGTCGTAGTCGATGGAGGTCGTCCTCTTTACCTGACTTTTGATAACAATTTTGGAAATTGCTGAGGATAGCGTCACACAACATTTTCCAATTGTAGATAGAACCTTCGGGCTGATTAAACAGCCAAGTTCTAGCCGGTCCTTCAAGGACTGTAGGCAGGTAGTTGGCCATGACCCAGTCATCGCCTCCTGCCGCTTGGATGGCAGTGATATAGATTTGAAGGAGCTCGGATGGGTTCTGAGTTCCGTCAAACCTTTCTATGGCCCCTGGTCGAAACTTATTAGGCCAAACGACCGCACGAAGGCCGGGCGAGAAAGCTTTACAACCAACGTAAGGACCGTGAACTGTCCTGTGACTCTCAACCGGATCACGAGCGACTTCACGCAAAGGTGAAGTTATTCGCGGTCCCAAGCGAGAGTGGACAGGGACTCGATCCCTACCACGAGAATCCTGTGCCCACCTGGACCTGTCCTGGCGGGACGGTACGGGCGGCGGGTAACTTCATCGACCAGAACCAGAGTGAGAATACTCTCGTTCATGGGAACGTGCTACCGACCAGGAAGAGGCCGTTGGGGTCGCCTCAGATGCGACCTCGTCCAGTCTTTCCGCCAGGATTCTGGTGAAGGTCGGTTTCTGCGCATCTGTGACCATAGGAGGGAAATTACGCATGACTTCCGCGATAGATCACAGTCAACCATGTGTACTTCTCCTAGGGGCACCAGGTGTTACCGTTTCTTCGTCCACCGGGAAACGCTCCGGAGGCAAAGAAGGGGACTGGTCGCGTCTGCGACCACATGATCGTCGGGAAGAACTCGAAGCATCATCGTAACGAGCCTGCGCATCTTGAAGAGCCTCTAGGGCAGTTCTGCGTAGTTCGTTGTTTTGTCGCTCGAGATCTTGATCCTCCTTCTGTTTGGGTTCCTGTTCTTCCCTAGCAGCCTGTTGATCAGGAGTTTCCTCCGACAAGGCGGCAAACTGTCTAGGGAGAGAGGTCGCCGATGGAGAGAACATCTCGGTTTATTCTGAGTCAGACTCAAAATCAAAGAGACGGTGGAGGTTATCAGGGTCGAATCTCCCCGGGCTGATTTCCTGGTCGATATCATCCTTCCCCTTAGCGGGGTTGTATGACGGACCGAACTCACCCTCTAGCGCATTAAGAACCTCCGTGGGTTCTGACCTTGCGCTGGTCGCTCCCTGGTCGATGGACATGACCTGGAGAGATGATTCAACCTCTGGGAGATTTTCGCCTCCAACCTCCTCCATCGGAACAGGATCGCTTGGAGAAGGCATTGGAATGTGAGCATAATCCTCGAGATCAAAATCATTCTCGGAATCATATACTCCAGCCATATTTCAGTGAACCTCCGGATGAAAATTAGGACGCCTTGAGAAAGGCCCCACGGTGGGCGCCAACTGTCGATGATTCAGACTCGGGGTCCTTAACCGAACTTATGCAGAATTTATAAATAGTGAGACCTTTCAGGGTAACCCTCTGGGAAGGTATGTAGAATTATGGAGAACTGGAGCACAGAGAAGTCTATACAGGTTCGGGCCCTCGATGGTGGGAGTAATAGCCCTACGTCTTGTTGGGATTTCACTATATGTGGTAAAGAGTTAAAAAGGGACAGGAAAAGACCTTCACAGGCGAAGATTTTCCCTGTATGAGTGTACAAAATAAAGCCTAGAAGGCTTATGGAAGCTATCTAATCTAAGCCGTAGTCTTGGCTGTTTTATTCTTCAAGTGAGATGTGTTGTATCTTGTGATCCTTCGATCTCTCTATCGATGCCCTTGTTTGATACACCATGCCGCCCTTTTATACTGGTCGAAAGGGCGCCAAGTCGTAACGGCATCAAACGGTTGTTTGGATGCGGTTTGGAGAACCGCTCTTAACTCCGACGCAGGTTTAACACGTGTTATTCGTGGATAACTGCATGTATTAACCTCCTGACGGTTGCTCCTCTACGTGGAAGAATCTTCGGGATACTTGGGATATTCCTGTAGTAGAAATAGATTAATCCCACGTTCCCTGGTCGAAAGTGTTCTGACCGCGCGATGTTGGCTGACCACGCAACATCTTTAGCCTGCTGTCCGCGCACAACATACGGACTCCTGACCGCGCACTAGCTGCGATCTGATCGCGTAAGGACTGTGATCTGATCGCGTACAGTTCGTGACCTCGGGCTGATGCTTCTCGGAATGACTTGAGTTCGCACCGCCAGGCACATGTCTGGCTCGAATCTATCTTGGACCAGTCGTGCACTTATTTTGAACTGACTCGGGTGTCAATCCTCGTCATTTTTGACCGCAAAAACCATGACACGTGGCACATCCCGATCTCGTGTCTCGCAAAACCGACCCAAACCGAACCAAACACGCAACATACTCGTGGCCGTAGCCCCGTCGGTGCGACCAGCTGGTTGATGCAGGTGCAAACTGAGCAGCGCCACGGCCCGTGCCGGAGGAAGTGGCGCTGTCGGTGTGACCATGAGGTCGTAGCGGGTTAAACCCGAGCTGAACACGACCCGGAGCACGCCCCATGCCCGTGGTCGTGCCAGGCTTGGTTTCCTCTCCTTTTTCGGCCGAAACTGTCCTTTTTGCCTTCTTTTTGTCCTTTTTCTTCCGAAAACCTTTTATAACTCAACATACCACCCTATTTAACCATAGCCATCCTCTCCAAACAGCAAAAACCATTGTTTTAGCCAAACTTTTTCTCAAAATAAAAAACTCCACATACCTAGCTCCATAAATCCAAATCCAACCGTTCAAACTTCGATCCGACCGCAGATTCCAACTCCTCACACCTCGACACCCTCGGATCTGAAGTTTTCTACAGAAATGGCGACTCCCCGACACAATGTCAAGAAGGTAACAAAGCGCAAACGCGGTATGTCTCCTCAAACTTTCTCAGATCCAGATTTTCCGCATATTTACTTCACAAACCCTGATCATCTTGCTAGATTTACGCATTTAAAGAAGTGACCTTTGTGGCCTACTAGATTTTTAGATATTCATGACACTAGATCTCTAGGAATTGAAGATGATGTTAAACACCTTCTTAGCAATGTGGGTTGGGATGCACTTATAGGAGTTCCGGTTCTGACTTTTCGCAGAGTCGTATGGGAGATTCTAGCCTCCTTCGAACAAAACACCATATGTATCCCTCCCGATGAAATTGAAGGTGTTCGATTTAGATTTGCAAATATGAATTATAATTTTTTAAGAGATGAATTTGCAAATCTTCTAGGGTTTAAACCCGGGGGAACTTTTCATGCTTCTATTATTTGCACCCCCGATAAAATTTGGAGTGATATAGCTGAGGAAGGGCAACATCTTTTTCCACCCGGTAAATCCAAGGCCGCCAAAATTTGTTATCCAGCCTTTTGCTATTACACCGTCTCATGGCCGGAACAACTTTGGGCCGTGACAATAATCAGGATAAAGTTTTAGAAACCGAGGTTGAATTTTTGTAGGCTATGTTAGGCAATATTCACATATCATCTGCCGTCTACTTTGCCCATCGCTTTGAAAGTATTGGGAAGGATTTACGCAAAACTTCACCCATTGTCTTAGGTGGCTTAATCACTCACATAGCAAAAGCCTTAGGGTTTGATGCTAAAGATTATCAAGAATCTGTGCCCGCAGTCACTTTAGATTTAAATGCATTGTTTTCAATGGGGTTTTGTAGGAAGGAAGAGAATTCTTTTCGTTGGATTATTACTGTCATTCCCTCTATCCTTTTGCCCATTATTTCTCGGACTTGCTTATCTAATGAGCAGAATTGGAGAATGCTCCCATCTAGCTCATCTGATTCTAACTCCTCATGTGCTGCCGAGTCTAACCAACCAACAGTGAATGTTATTGCCGCTCTGCATGTTTCCATAGAGTCCTTGCGCACTAGTCTCTCCGACTTTAGGTCAGAATTTGTAGAATACAGGACTGTGATGGATTCCAGGATGAACCAACTCCAAGGCTGCGTCAATAGCATCTATGACTATCATGTACACGCAGGCCACATTTTTTTGGAGGGCACATTTCCAGGCGCATGTACCCACTACGGGGACAACCTCCACACCCACGGACTTTCCCCACATCTCTTTCCTCCACCTACATATCCATCCTATACATCGCCACAGTTCTACCATTCTCCTCCACCGGCCTCCGACGAGTGATCTCCAAGGTACGCAAGTGTTTCCATTCCTTTTTTGTTTCTTTTTGTTTTTTCTTTTAAGGTTTTCACTTGCGACACCTTGGACTACACCATTGTAGCTATCTAGACTGCAACATCCTCTACCTCATCTTCCACAACATCTACCAACCTGAACCACAACCGCAAACGGTAATCTATATCTCTCTCCATACATTGAGGACAATGTCTGATTTAGCTTGGGGGGTGTTCACTTAACCGTTTTCTTAGTCTGATTTAGCTTGGGGGATGTTCACTTCACCATATATTTAGTCTTCAGCAAATCATTATTCCACCACATTCCATCATAAACAGAAAAATAAAAAGAGATTTATCACCTGGAATGTCTGGTTTTGAAGATGATCCTTAATCAATTAGATGATTATTCTATTACATCTTCGCATATGATCCATTGAACTTAGCTTTTTTAAAAATATCCATTGCTTTGTTCAGTTTTATCTTAAATTGACCATTAAAGCTTGAACTTATCTATTAAATTGTACTCGACTTCTTCCAAATTGAAGATTTCTAATAAAACCATTTTTTGGAATTTACTCTCGTATGTTACTTTTTATGCCTCGATTGCTAATTGCCCTTCTCTTTAAAAATTTAAAAAATGTGTAAGAGTAAAGTATAATTGACCCACTAGGGAGAGGCGGTGATGAATCGTCGACTAGCTAGGGAAGGGAAGATTTACTTAACTTATGCACACAAAAATATTTTCAATAAAAAGGTTACTTAAGTTGCGACTTTGTCTAATCTCGTGTAACGTATATGCGATTCAGTGGGGAGAGGCAGTAGTGAATCGTCGACCAGCTGGTGAAGGGAAGGTATATGGAGCATTGGGGTTACTTACAGGGGCTCGAGAAACCGACAAAGTTGTCTTTTTGTAAGTGCACTTAAGTAAGCGTCTTCAGTTGTGTCTCCTCTCGCCACGAAGGAATGATCCAGTAGAAACATTTTAGCCAAGAGCACGAAAAAGTTGAAGAAGAAAAAAATAAAAAAGAAAGAGAGAATAAGTGTTTTAATTTTCTTTAGAAAAGGGCAATCTAGCAACTGTGTATAGATCATAGCATAATGAGTGTTTTCTTTGCATGGTTTATTCTAAATCCTATATGAATGAAGATTGTTAAGATAATTTAATTTATTAAGCCCTCTCTTTTCTAAGGTTGAAATTTGATAATCTTAATGTATGCATTTGGAAAGTTTAAATTTCTAAGATCAATTGCCTCATATGCATAGATGTGCTGTGAATCTTCGGAAGATTGTTTATTGAAAATCAGATAAACCAAGGCATCTCAATTTTGGAAAATCTTTCACATCCTTTTCTTGAGGACAAGCAAGATGCTAGCTTGGGGCATTTAATAAGTGCTAACTTGATAGCACTTTTATCCTAGGTTTAGTATTGAAAACATGAAAAGTCATGCTTAAAACTCCTCTGATACGACATTTTATGTGCAAAATTTAATTAATTTCACAAATTGCTTTCACGGTTGTATTCATCATGTTTTAGGGATCAGATACTCCAAATTTGAAGCAATTTCAACCACATTTGAGCCTCCAACAACCAAGAAAACCATTTGAAGAAGAAAAGAGACCTGGTCAAAGTCGAATTGGTGGGTAAAAGATCAAATCCGTATGAAACTGGGTGCAAAAAGGACTTTTACTCGAAAAGAACTCCTACTCGCAAAAGAAGACCTGGTCGCAGTCGAAGAAGATTCCCGCTCAGTCCCGGTCGCGCCACGTGTCTGGCTGTCATTGCGCCACGTGTCCCGGTCGTGATTGATTCGGTTTCGGCCAAGACGCGCATTTAGCTGTGGTTGAGCCATGTGTCCCAGTCGTGTTCAAATTGGATTCCTCGACACGGTTTTGACCAATTTCAATCCAAACTGGTCGTTGTGAGGCGGTTTTTGACCAGGATTGGTCGTGGATGTGCCGTTTTGAAGTGGGTTTGATCCAAACTAGTTGTTTGTGGCCGTTTTGATCCAATTTTTACTCAAACTGGTCAAGTTTGGTTGGTTTTAGTCAAATTTGGTTGGTTTTAAGTCGTATTGGATCAGAACTGGTCGAATATGGTCGATTTTGACTCAGATTTGTCCGTTTTCACACCGTTTGAAAGCAGATTTTATCGCCTGCACGTCAAGGAGTTATTTTTGGACACATTTTCCTGTGTACTATAAATAGAGAAGCTTTTGACTCAACTTAGCATGCTCTCTTATGCTTTTTACATACTAGCCATTAGGGCTTAGCTTAGTTTTAGTTTAGTAGAGCCCCCTTCTCTATTTTATTGCTTTTATAAGACGGTAAGCATGGCAACTCATATTTTCAAGCAATCAAGTAAGTTTTTATTTATTTCTTATTGTTATTTCTGCATTATCATGGCTTTTAGCGAGTAGATCACCTCTAGGGTTAGGGATGACCTAATCATGTTGGCATGATTCTTCCTTAGTCTTTATTTCAAGTTTTGAAGTAATTTCATAATATTTTCTTCCTCCAAACCCTAAATTCTCATTTCGGCAACAGACGTAACAGTTGAATCTTAACAAGAATTTAGGGGAGTTGTTGAGTTCTTAGCGCTTTGACGCGGAACCCTAAACAGGAGAGAGGCTCTCGCCAAACGTGATAGTGGAAGCGATCCTCTGACTGTTGACCCAACGCCTCGAACTGGAAATTTAATTTGTTTTGGAAAATAATTGAAATTAGCTTACAATTCTCGGATCTTAGATAGAATTACGCCGGATAGTTATGGAATTCCTAAAATCCTAGATTTTCATTACAACTTGCAAACCCTAGATTGTTAGACTTAGTTGTAGAAAAACAACCACCCCAAAAATCGTTTAGACTTAATCAGTGATCCATTAAACTAGAAAGACGAATATACTTGTTCCTTGTGGAATTCGACTCTTAAATGCTCAACGTTCAACCGTTCACTTGCGGTATTACAAAATCACACTGTTTTAGGTGCGATCACTCCTGTCCTAGCTTTACCGAATCTACAAAATCCATTCGAGCTAGAAACTGATGCCTCAGGTTATGCAATGGGCACAGTACTCATGCAAGAAGGTTGACCTGTAGTATATCACTTTGAGTTATTTCAGGGAGCTCAGAAAAACTATCCGACCTACAACAAGGAGTTATGTGCACTACATCAGGCCGTAAAATATTGGCAATGCTATCTTTTATTTAAAGAGATCGTGGTACACGCTGACCACCAGCCATTGCAATATTTGCAAACTCAATCCAAGCTACAATAAGCTCGAGACATGAACTATTCATCGAAAGTTGCTGGTCACTTCGGGGTAATGAAGACCATGCAAAATCTTCATTGACATATGTTCTGGCCATGGATGTAGTAGGATGTGGCTAGTTTTGTTCGAGGTTGTGGTCTCTGTAGCATCTCCAAACTAGCAAACTGAAAATTGGGTTTGTAGACTCCTTTGCCAGTTTCATCACGACCATGAGAAAGTATATCCATGGATTTCTTGGGAGGATTACCTAAGAGCCGACATAGCAATGACTATCTCTTTGTGGTCATTGATCAGTTCTCCAAGATGATAGTTCTCATATCTTGTAAGAAGACTATTACGGGAGAAGAAACAACTCGGGTATTAATTATTTCAGCACATTTGGACACATTTTGGACTGCCAAATTCTATTGTGTCTGATCGTGATACCCGGTTCCTCAACCACTTTTGGTGATCACTGTGGGCGATGATGGATACTAAGCTAAAGAGGAGTACTATGTTTCATCCTCAAACTGATAATCAAACCGAGGTGGTAAACTAAACAGTTGTTCATCTCTTGAGGGGTTATAACTCTAAGCATCCAAAGACTTGGGATGAGAGTATACTGTACCTGCAGTTTGCTTTTAATCAAGCAATGCATGGTTCGACTGAAAAGTCTCCTTTTGAGGTCTGTTTGGGATTTCTACCGCAAAGTCCATTCGACATGAAGTTTGTGATCCCTGCCTTAGCACAGAACAGCAAGGAGGAATTTGAACAAGACCGACCACAGTGATTCTTAGAAGGTATTCGATGACTCCATGGTGAAGTTGAACAGAACTTGTTTAAAGCTTAGATCAAGTATAAGGTGCGACATGATCGACACCGAGTTGAAGCTCAATTCCAAGAAGGTGATTTGGTATGGCTATATCTGAGCAAGGAAAGGCTTAAAGGTGAAAGTAAAAAGCTTAAACCAATTCGTTATGGTCCTTTTCGGGTTTTGTGAAAAATTGGTACTAATGCTTGTTAGCTCGAGTTACCTCCATGTATGGATATTTACTCAGTTGTCAATGTTGAGCACCTTAAACTCTTCGAACCTTTGATGTTGGATGATGAATCCAATACCATAGTACCATATGTTGAAGATTTGGTCTATCAACGAGAGGCACCTCTACTTGAAGATGTGATTTTGGAAAAAAAAGATGACAAATACTCATAGCGGCACATGAGTCTTTTTGTGTAGGACAAAAAGATCAACGTGCATGAGCAACCAAGTGGTATAGCCGCGAGGATGGTTAGTCTCAATTTTCACATCTCCAGTTTTGATCGAGTTGGTCGCCAATGGGAGTTGGTTCCTTTTCAAAAAGGGAGTCATGATCCGGGACGATCTTGGGTAAGTTTAGGATTATGGTCATTGTCGGATTTCAGTTCTGAGTACAAGTTGTAAATTGTTAAGTCTCGAGCAGCTGTTATTATTTGATAGGTTGTCGAGTCTGATACAATGTGTGACCGAGTCTGATACGACTAGAGGTTGTCGAGTCTGTTACGTTCTCAAGCAGTCAGACTATAAATACCATGTAATAGGATAGATAGATTATCCAATAGAGATCTACCTCATAGATCATCGAATCAGATATAGAACTCATAGACATAGATCGACATAGATTGAGTGCGAGCAACGTTTGATGTGTACAAGTTCTTTATAATAAAAGGCCTTGTTCCTTTTTATCTCTATGTTTGAGCACCGGGTTTTGGTAATTCCGAGTAAGATCCCGTATTTTACATCTGATCGAGTATAGCTAAGACTAGTCTATATCTCAATCGGATCAGCTGCCTGATCTCACAATGCAGAACTTGGATAACTAGTATGACCTAACGAACTGAGATTGCCAACAACGAGCAGAGCAAAGACCTGCAATCAATGAATTCGCCAAACCACACTCTGAAGATACCTATCGACACAACCACACACTGAGTGGGTGCACGGATAGGGTGATTACGAAGATCCGTTTAAGCAATTCTGAAGGAAACCACAAGAACAAAGGTGATAGAGTTTCAACACGCAAAACTATCATTTAGGGTTTCTATATTTAAATCTTAAAAATACATTTCTGCGTGGACTTAAGTTTTACAAGGCTAGTGGCTAGCAATATATAGAGAGGGGGTCACCCCTTCACAACCAGAGGAATCCATCTCGAACTCGAAGTCAGTGGTAACTGGGTCAAGGCTCAGTGCTCATACACGACTAAGTCTCTCCGTCCTCTTTCTCATACGCGACTAAGTCCTTTTCTTTATGCTCTCCCTCTTCATATCTAACCAACATTAAACAAGAATTATTAGATAACAGTATATTCTCATCTATAACATAATTTAATTTATTAAGGAACAAATTCACTTGTTGTTGTAATTGTTTAGTCTTTACTCGTGTGATTGGTCATGTATATTCTTCTTGTTGCACACTAGTGCTACTAGTGCCAGGGATGTCCTCATCAGTTCCTCTAGTGGGTGAAACCACATGCAAAGGAAATACTTTGACTAGGTGACGCCTTAATGATCCAGTTAGTGAATTTTGACAATATGGAATTCTAAATTTTTTCACGGTGCTGCTGTATTAAAAAATAAGCTATCTTTGACAGTTGGCCTTTTCATAAATTATCTGGGAAAACTTGGGTGATTACCAACATTTATGCACCTTGCAACCATCAAGAGAAATTGGAATTTCTTCAGTGGTATCAAAATATTTTGATTCCTCCTCATGTGAATTGGTTAGTGTTGGGGGATTTTAACCTTATGAGGTCTATGTTAGATAGGAATAGCGGAAGGGGTAATTCATTGGAAGTGAACTGGTTTAATTCTACCATTAATTCTCTACAACTCGAAGAAATTCCTTTCAAAGGAAGAAAATTCACTTGGTCTAATATGCAAGATAACCCTCTTCTGGAGAAACTAGACTGGGCTTTTGCTAATGGGGCCTGGATTGATTTTTTTCCCAATGCCTCAGTTTTCTTTTTGGGAAAATCTATTTTGGATCATTTACCTTGTGTTTTAAGAATTTTTTCTAATTTGCCTAAGGGTCACATCTTTAGATTTCAAAACCACTGGATTCATTCGGCAGGATTTTTAGATGTTGTTTCTTCAGTTTGGAACTCTTCAGGAACATAAGGAAACATTGTAAAATCAATTGTTGCTAAATTCAAAGCCCTTCGCAAAGCTCTTAAAACTTGGAGTAAAAAGTTTAACTGCTTGTCTACTTGGATTGATAATTCTAATCTAGTACTCTCTTTACTGGATGGTTTGGAAGAACAAAGACCTCTTTCTTCCTTGAAGTTTAATTTTAGAGTTCTTCTTAAGTATCATCTAAGCTTTTTGCTGAAAGTCAACAGTGACTATTGGCGACAAATAGGGAAATTTAGATGGGCTAAATTTGGGGATGAGAATACAAAGTTTTTTCAAGCAATGTCTTCCAGAAATTTTAGATGTAACTTTATCACCTAATGGATTTAACGGTCAATTCTTTAAATTTTGCTAGGAAAGAATTAAGAGGGATTTTTATAAGTTGTTTCAAGATTTCTACGAGGGTTCAGTGGATCGACTTACAGAGAATGAATTCGTCTTGGATTACTCTTATTCCTAATAAAGATGCTTTCAAAGTTAAAGATTTTCGTCCTATTTCTTTGGTTAATAGTGCAGTCAAAATGATTACGAAGCTTCTTACTACCAGACTTCAAATCAGAATAAAAAACACTACTCATAAAAATCAATTCGGTTTCATTCAACATAGATCAATTCAGGATTGTTTAGCCTGGACTTATGAAGACATTTATATTTGCAAATGTAATCATTATTCTCTTAAAATTAGACTTTGAGAAAGCTTTAACACAATAGAACATGAAGCTATTATAGCAGTTTTGAAAGCTAGAGGTTTTGGTTCTAAATGGCTTAAATGGATTTCTGTAATTCTCCATTCGGGATCGTCTAACAATCTTTTGAATAGAGTTCCTAGGAAAATAATTCACTGCAAGAGAAGAGTTAGGCATCGAGACCTTCTCTCATGCTTGTTTTTTGTGTTGGTGGCAGATCTTCTTCAAAATATTTTAAATTTAGCAAGAAGAAAGAGGTTATTGGAATACTTGTGCCAAGATTTCCCTATAGTTCAATATGTTGATGATACTCTAATTATTCTCAAAGCATAGGTTTTCCTCCTAAAAGTTCTTTTTGCAAACTTTTGCCCTTTAGCAAATAGTATACCACAAAACATAATGACTTTGTATTTTATACGTTGTAATTTATATTGTATCAATGTAGCATATAAATTATATCACATAACACCAAATTTATTAGCTAATGTGCTGCAATTAATACTATCAAATTATTATTTATGATGATGACATAGATTAGTCAATGGATTAATTAGGAAAACGGCCAATTAATTGGTTTATGCGGCAGACGAATTGTTCGAGACCGTTAAATGCCCTCCGAATTCATAATATGTGATTTGCCCCCAAATCTATCACCTTATTCACATCCTGCCTCTCGATGCTCCGGATGGCCCTTGTTTGTTGATAGGAGTGTGGCCTTGGACTCGTGGGCATAGCTTAGAGAAGCGGCTCCAATTTTCACGAAGGCTACAACTTTGAATTTCTAGACAACCAATATGATGCACTGCTGCAAACATGCAACATAAAAAATTTTACTCTTCATCAGATACTTTTGCTTTTAGCAGATCATTAATTAACTTGTAACTTGTAGTTACTATCATATTTCAAAATACTTGATCTGATACTTAATGCATGCCATAGAAATTGTAGATTGAATTAGGAGAGCATGGGTACCTTGGTATTCATTGTCTCTTCTCCAAGATGAACAGAACAAAATCAGAAAGAAAGACATAAAAGTTTATATGGATTTAGAGGTGGAAGGCTACCTCTACTTCCCGTTGATATTCCCCTCTCTATCGTTCTAGAGGAAGCCAATAGAGAGGGTACCAGTTGTTTTACACTATTTTAATAGATAACAAAATATAGGTAATGATTACAAAATAAGTTTTAAATGCTCAGGAGTAATGGCAAACTTATACAATGAACAACCCCTAAACGAGTGCTCCAGGGTAACTCTGCGAGATATATGTAAGACTATGTAATTAGGCGAAAACAACTCTAAGACTCTACCTTGACTTAAGGAATTCGATCTAGAGCCAATGCTTGATCTTCGATTTCTTGATTGTCCTTCCAACTACGAGGAGTTTGTCCTTCCAACTATAAGGAAACCTCCTCTTATAACTTGTGATTTCATTGTAATCTATCGGGCAAGTAGATATTTTTTTCAAATTGTATTAGGATTCTGCCTTCGAATTCCTTCTTTAATAAAAAAAACTTGCCAATTTGGAATTCTTTTAAGATGTACAAACTCTGTTTTGGACTAGTGTCACGAGTCTGGAACGCGTGCTACAACAGTTATTTTTCATAAATTTAGTAAAAATAACTAATCATATGTAGATATACAATTGAGGCACTAACTCTTCTCCACGCGCGATCACGTTGACACTGCATTCCTCACCGTTCGATCGGCATCTTCGGTTCACCCGCGTCGTCCGCGTGGAGATTGCCACTTCGCCCATGTTGTTGCCACATTCTTGTCTATCCGATTAGCTTTCCTGCTTCATCTGGGTCAGCCATGTGGACTGCATTATCGGCTTTGTGTGGCACTATTTAAACGCTGCGCATACGTTGAACCACGTCGTCGCTTCGTTCGTAGCCCACTTTGAGTCATATCGTCTCTTCGTTCGTCGCTATTCGATTGACGCATTCACTTCATCTGGGCGGTTGAACGTGCTCTCCCACAGACTAACTGTTTCTTATATTCAATCAAAACCAAATACCACGATTCGATCAATAATTCTAATATACATGACGACAGAAGAGAGAGCCACTAGGCAAGTTAATTGATGAGCGAGCTAGTGTAGGCTCGTAGTGGCATTGGGGTGATAGGAGAGAGCCACGCTAGTTAGTTTTTGTCTTGTAGCTATCAAGTAATCCATTGGATAAGATGACCTAAAGGATTTTTTTACAATAGACACACTCTTGGCATTTATTTGATGCCCAAGCTATATGCAGTACACACCCAAAGGATAATAAATTCGTCCATCATATGTAGGTGTAAACATTCCCTCAGGCTAATGAGGTAGCTGTTGTGAGAAATTACCTCATGTTAATTATCACTAACCATCACTAATATTACTAATATAACTAATCATCATTTTAAATTAACACTAATTACCACTCTATCCCATATTAGATGAGATGAGAAATAAAAAAATCATATATCTCATTATCCAAAATAAGTCAACAACATACATCCAACATATAGTTTCATGTTATCTTTTCAATCAAACACCAACATTACTCGTTATGATTAAGTTCACAATAATTTTACTTCACCAACCAAATAGATCAGAAATTACAACAAAGAGTACATCCGACCGAAGAATATCAAAACAAACCTTATATAGAAAATGAAAAATACTATTCAAACTTCGTGCAAATTCATTTTTAATCCGTATTTGAAAAATACTATTCAAATTTTTCCCAAATTCCCAATTTAAGTGAGGAAAGAAAGAGAGCCTTGATCATAGTGTAACGTTTGACTTGGATGTGACATGGCCCTGCGGCACGTGCGCCCCAACCAGCACGTGTGGTTGACCCGTAACAATCGGCTACTTTTTCCACCTTTGAAAAGTCTACTCACCTCTCTTACAACATGGTCCACCAATTCAGTATAAGTTCTGTCTCCACATGTCAGTGGAAAATTAACACAGCAGCAGCAGGCGGGTAAGGTGTTATTTGGGCGTAAGAGCCTCCAAGAACACTTGTTCTTCGCAACCAAAATAATAATTTGGGGAAAAAGCACCGAGAGCAGCCGCCGCAAAAATTAAATTTTTACTAAATTACTTTTTGATCGCTCGGTTTTTTCCTGCAGCAGTTCGATCTCTCCGATTCGAGGTTCGTATCCTCCAATCTTTGTCCCAAATTTACCCCATTCTTCCCCAATTTTTTCGTCTACAATTTGGTGCTTTATCACCGATTTGTGCTAAATTTCCCGAAATTCGAGCTTAATTTGCCTCCAATTGGCGACTCCCCAGTTGGGTTGCTTGAAATCATGTTTCGAGAAGATTTCTTGAGCTATTTGATGCATCGGTCGAGTTCGCGCATCGGGAAGCAATCGTGGTGCTAAATAGGCTAAATTTTCACTTCTTGATCTGATTTTGCAGGGGGGGTTCTTCAAATCCCATTTAAATATCACTTGAAACGAGTTGTTACGCGATTGGTGGAGCAACTGGGTGTTTGGCCTCTAGGGTTTGTTCTTGTAATAAATCTTTGATTGGGTCTCGGATTAGCTGCCGGGAGCCACATTCTGGTGATTGGATTGGTTGTGGTCGGAAAAGATGCAGCCTTTGCGTAAATTTGCTCGTATCGACACCCTGGAGCTGAAATCACAGCTTGTCAAGAAGCTTGGCCATGCACGCGCTGAGCATTACTTCCACAGCCTCAAGAAATTCTTGAGCATGCAGCTGAGCAAGGTTGAGTTTGATAGGATTTGCTTATGTACAATGGGGAAAGAAAATATTAAGCTTCATAATTTTTTCATCCGGTCAATCCTCAGCAATGCCTTCATGTCAAATGGGCCACCAAGCAAGCAGACTGCCACGGGGAATTCGCAGACTAGCATGGTGTCCAATGGGCCGTTGGGCAATGGCATTCCACCGGCAACAAGGGGGCGGTCCATCACTAGTAGGGACAGGAAGTTTGCTGATAGGCCAAGCCCCCTTGGGCCCCATGGGAAGGCACCTCATGGTCATGCGGGGGAGGTGAGCAATTCCTGTGATGTGCCAAGGTCACGGGAGCAGCGAAGCGCCCTGGAGTTTACATCAGCTGGGAGTAAGGCTTTCTTGGAGGTTGTATCTGTGGAGGACGGGGAGGAGGTTGAGCAAGTGAGGAGTAGTCCAGTATGTGTGCAAAGTCGGAGCCCGATTAGGGCCCCCTTGGGGATCCCAAAGGCTTATGCTCCTCAACCTTCTACTTCTTACTCTTCAGAAATGTGTTTTGCTAATGGGGAATTGCCGGATACTCAGTCCTTGCAGAAGCTACTTGAGCATAAGTTGCAAGTGGAAGGTCTAACTGTATCAATGGCCTGTGCTCATGCACTGAAGTCAGGATTGGATGCATATCTAAGTCAGTTGATTAAGTCTTGTTTGGGTGTTGCTAAAGCGAGGGAAAATGGGAGGATACATCGAGCAAATGGGAGAAATATTGCTAGCATGAATGGTGGATGGAACAACAGCTTTTCTTCAGAATCAGGCCAGTTCTACGAAGCTTCAATGCAGGATCTTCAGGTAGCAGTGGAGTCAAACACTCAATTATTGGGTTGTGATTATGCCATGCAGCACGAGAAGATATCATTTCGTCTTATGGAAAAATAAACAACAATAACAAAATTTTGTTCAATCTCTTATTAGCAAATATTATGTTGACCGGTATAGCCAATCTGTTGTGGTACCATTGGTTGTGCTACAAAACTACAGCTAGTTAGGGTTAAGGTGAAGCGAATTTGGAATATTAGGATCAAATGATATGTCCATGGTGTGATCAGTCGGTACATGTAAGTGCACTTTCATAACTTGTAGTTTTGTGCACATGGAAAAGTTCTCGCAATGTGTCTTGCCTTCTTTTGCAGCTTACGTATTGCCATTTTCTACCAGTACATAGTGTTCATTTCTTTATTGAGCTTATCACTGCTGGACTTGTTACTTTTAATTCACCGCTCCGTCATCTGGGGAATGAGCCTTTCTGTTTATGTCCTTTCCAGGATGATTTCCTGGTAGTTGAAACTGAAATGATCCTGCAGAGACTATAATCTTAACTTAGAGAATGAGATATATCAGCCTTATGATAGCATAAAGATAGTTGTTTGTTAGTCATACTAACAGGCTTTCATTAGTTTTCCAGTATCCCTTTGTCCTTTTTTTTTTTTTTTTCTCACTTTCAGTCAGCCATAAAATCTGCAATGATTCTGCTATTCAAATAGTAATTATTTGAAATGTCCTGTAAATAAAACAGTCTGCACTGTAGTCAAGCAATGTTCTTATATGTACCCGTCTAATAATTTAATTTTGTATGTATAATTGAATGTTTACTTGATACACTAATTCTCAAAGTTCTACTGTGAGCTAATAGTCCAGGATATAACATCGAAAGACAGCTAATATGAGAAGAATTGAGTTATCCAGTTTATGGTGGCCTCTTTGAGATATTGTCAGCTTCATGTGCAGTGCCATTTACAATGTTTGCAAACCGTTCAGTTAGTTAGCCAGGTGATGTCTGATGGTGGTATAGTGATTCTTCATATCTGTGTGTTACAGTATACTTCCAGTATAATTGTTCAGAGGCTTGATTGGTCTTGCTACCTATGATTTTCCAAGCCGGTTGGTAATGTCTGATATCAGGCAGCAACTGGTATTCAGTATAGTGGGTGGTATATGTGTGTTCTGACAGATGGTGATCAGTGATCACTGACATTGGTCCTAGTATTGTTATGAAAAGCTTTTATCTGTAACCTGTAATGTGCTGTTAACTACATCTATGCAAATGACAAATGTATGACAAAGTTGATTACTGAAAGCATGAAATGATTTGTAGCAACATAGTTTGGATCTTCCATGAAGGCTAAGTTTATCTTCTTTTTATTTTGGTATGATTGTATATCCAGTTCTGTTAGTGGCAAAGAAATTCTGCCAACGTGGAACAAATTCTGTTCTTCTTATCTGGTTAATTACCTGTATGTTGTTAATTTTCTTCGGACTATGATTTATAACAATTGTCATTTGTTTGTTTAGTCTTGTTTTGTGCAGAAAGAAGCATAAGTTCATGAGTGTTTTGAGTCTTTAGACTATCAAACACTACTTAGTTTGAACTTATATACTTGGATTCAGACAAGTTTTGCCTTCTTTCACCATATCAACTAATACTACTTGGCTATTTATGTTTCAATTACTTGGTTGCTCTTCTTTACAATAGATGATTAAAATAAGGTTAGTAAAATTATATGAGAATATCTATTATGAAACTTCAGATCCTTATTTATGGTATTTGGAGGCTATTTGCCTCATGCCTTCAAAATTTCTCCCTTCAATGGTTTCCATAGAAGTTGTGATATTGTTTGGCTGGTGCTTCACCTTTTTTAATGGTTTCCATAAAATTTACGACTAACCACCTCCACAAACCACAATGTTAAGTCTTGCGGAGTACCAAAATTTTTTAGAGTTTTGCTGAGGGGAATGTACTTATTTTTTCTTGTATTGTATATATCTTTTTTCATTATTAGATGATCAAAACCCATATATTTGGATCTACCCTTTTTAGGGTTCACATATCCCCTTCAGTATCATCAACGATGAGTGGTGACTTCAACATAGGATACAATAAATCACGGAGGCGATGGCTTGTGGTGGTGTAGTGAGACAGTATTTTCAAACCCCAATTGCAAGCAGTTGTGGTCAACTTAGGAGGAGAGGAGAAGCTAAAGATGGAGGGAGCAGGCAACCTCAATGTCATCCTCGTGTTGGTGGCTAAGATGGGATTGCATCAAGTAGTGTTGACATGGTTATCAACGGCTGCCAATGGTAGGGGCCTGTGAGGTGGGGAAGGGGTAGCAGTGGTGGTGGGTGGAAGAGGGGGAGGGGAGGAAGAAAGAGGATGAGGAAAAGGAGAGGGGAGAGGAAGTGTGGAAAATTGAAAATAGATCTAGTTCTAAATAGATGGCACAAATGGTATAAGTTTTTAAGGAATAAACATGCACCTGCACAATAGATGCTTTTTTGACCTATTAAAATTTAAAATTTCACTTGATAAATGACTTTTAAAAGTGGGGCAAATTGAGTAGGATGTTTGGAACTGGTGAGACTGAAGACCTAAACAGCTCTTGAAGATGACTGGTTCAAGTTATAAATTGGCATCACAAATCTATTTTTGTTATTGGTTTTGCACGTTGTATGGGCCATTACCTTTGTTAGTACACGTTGAAGGATAGTGTTTCATCAGTAAACAATAACGTTTGTGCTCGATTCGAAGTCGAGTAAACCATGGAAGGTAATGCTCACAAGTAGCAATTACAACCATATAATCCAAAGTGATCTTATTATCGGTCGCTCCAAGACTTAAGGAGGAGGAGAAGGAAGGTATTTAAGGAAATCTTTAACTCTATCAATGTACTCCTAAGTTAGAGTCGGTTGGAAGCATGCCTCAATGGTGAGGGGTCTCCAAGATATACCAATAAGCGGTATTGTATCTCTATTAAGTATTGGAAATTTACAAATTAAATGGTTACAAGGCTATCTAAAGTCCAAATTAATGCACAAATTATTTTTTGTTCTTGCTCTTGTAGTAGATTAAAAGGGTAAAAATGTCCCTCGAGTCGTGTGACCCCTAAGCAGCCATGGATTCTTTAAATAAAAATTAATAAAACCTTTTTGTCTTATTGGGCTGCCCACACGGCCCAATCTCACATGCACTTATGCACACACTCATGGGCCGCGCTTGCTCAGCCCACTCGGCCCATGCACTCTCTCGTCCCAACACAACCATAGCCCACACACACGCATATACGCGCACACGTGCATAGAACACACTCACTCTGACTCACATTCACTCCCTTACACTCACCACTGTCACTTCTGCCGCTCCCGCACTCACTGTTGGCCTCCTCGCCGATGGGTTCGTGCTCAACTCAAATCCTCACCCAATTGCCTTCTCCTAGCTCAATATTGTGCACACACGCACTCCCGAGCCATATTAACCCTAGATCTAATCGGCCTGATCTCGCTTTGATAGTTGAGCCTTGCCAGCGGTGATATGAATAGGCCGGTGATGGATGCGTTCACAGAGGGTGGCCCGATCTTCAAGACATAGAATCTGGATAATTAATATCTAATATACCTGAATAACTAGCATGACTTAACAAAACGAGATAGCCAACCACTTGTAGAACAAGGACCTGCGTATCAATAAATTCGCCCAACCATACTCTGAATTATCTATCCACACAGCCACACACGAAGTTGGCGCATAGATAGGGTGATCACGAAGATCATTCAAGAAATTCCAGAGAAAATCATAAGAACAAAGGATGAAGAGATTCAACTCTCAACTAAAACTAAGGTTTCAATCCGAAAATATCAATATCAATGTTGTTATCAAAAACTATGATCATGCCTCTCTTTTATAGAGAGTGGTATTTATAAAAGATAGAAAGTTTTAAACCAGACATTCAATCTGAATCTAATTCAAAAATGAAATAAAGATCCTAACATGCATACTATAAAAGATAAAAGAAGTCCAGAATCAATCTTTTCGGATTCGGACTGGACTTTTTCCTTCCATGCAGTTGTTACTTTTTTGGGTCTCCTGGTTGCATACAACATCGGACTTTAATGATTTATTGATTTGTTGGAAAGCTCTTTTGAATTTCTTTCCAATAAGTATGCACACTATGATATTTATCTGATTTGCTTGATTTTTCTATTTATTTTTCCCGATGCTTATGCACACTTTAGTCATATACCTCATCATATGCTTAGACTATTCCAGATTTGTTGCCAAATCGACTGGATTACTTGTTTTGCAATTTTTATCGCAGGTTGGCGCAAATCGAAGTCTTCGGGGCTCAGAACACCTAAACCTAGCAGCCAAAGGACCTAGTTGTCATTTCAAATCTTGTCGAGGACCTTTCTGCAAAAATGCCAAAATCTCCCTTAACCCTAGCCAGCCGCCGCTGGGGAAAACTTGAGCCTGGTTTTTCTTTCTTATGTTCTTCTTCTGCCTCCCTCCTCGTGATCCATACCTCCTATCACCATGCCGGCGACGACCAGGCCATACATCGCCGGCGGTGCTTCTTCCTGCCTCTTCTTCAATTGCTCCATCCTCACTCCTCTCTCAGATCTGGCGCCCTTTTTCCCACAGCGCCGCTCTCCCGCGCCCGATCCGCACCTCCTGCGCCTCCCGAGCCGGATCAGTCGCGCTGCGCCTCCGTCCGGCGCCACCATCTTCCGCCGCCGCCGCTTATATCTGGCCGCCGATCTCGCTCCGCACCAGCGTGCTCCAGATCCGTGTCGCCTAGCGCTACTCTCACCCGGCACCGCGCTCCCGACACCGGATCCACCACCTCTCCTGATCCCACGCCGGATCCGCCCAATCCCGCACGTGCCGCAGCCATCCACCACCTCCCGCGCCACTACAGCCTCGCGCTGCGCCCTCTCGTGCTCCAATTGCACCACCATCACCTGCACCACTATCTTCCCTCTCTCTTCTTTGAGCTCCACGCCCACACTCCCCGCCTCAACCTCATGCTCGTCGTGCACCGACCTCGTGCTCGCCACCGCCTGATCCACACCTCCCGCGCCCGCTCCACTCTCACGCGCCCGAGCCGCTGCCTTCTCCACTCGCCGCAACCACCATTTGCACCACCTCAGCCCATCTTCTTTCTCTCTTCCCTCTTCTTCCCCCAAATCCGCCACTCCTCTTCACCTTCTTCCTTCCACAGCCGCGCCGCCATTGATTTTCATTGGCCTGTGCCGGATCTACCCACTTTGTCGCCGTCACTCCACTCGGCCGCCCGATCGGTGACGACTGCAGCTCCAACAAATTCGACCAGCGCTGCGTCGATTATAGCCACGGCGATCTCGACCACGACCACGATCTTCACCTTCTCCACAGCTTCGACTGCACCAACGACCTCTTCAGTGACAAACTCTCCCTCTCTAAGCTTTTCTCCTCTCCCCCTTGCTCACTGTTTCTTGGATGCATGAACCAGAATTCTATACTGAACAATTATATTGTGTAATGCCAGAACTTAAAAATGAAAGTACAATTTGGTATGATTTGAATCTTAGTTGATAATTGACAGTGCCGAATTTGTTTGATTCATTTTCTTGTTGAATGTTGAGCCAATGCTTGCTGCTCTTGAATCTGATTTGTGCTGTTCCAGAATTGAGAATTTGATAAATTGAGCTATGGAAGTACTGAAATTTCATATCTGCATTTATTTGATTGGTTCTTTGTTTTCAATTCTATGCTCTGTTTGGTTCTTTTGGTGATTGCTCAATTGCTTCTCTGATTAATTGCAAGAGTGTTCTGTTGTTTTTTTTGAAATTGGCATGCATTGCATTGTATTGTTTTCTGGTTGAGTACTTGAGCTGTGTTCAGTGCTATCACATTTCAATCATGTTGTTTTATCATTCAATTGGGGCTAGGCTTGAGAAATTGTTATTGCTATTTCGATTTTTGTTGAGTTCAGGATGTTAATAGACGATAAACGTCAGAGATCTTTTGTCACCCCATTGAATGCAGTTTAGTGTCAAATTGCACTGTGACGTTTTTATGCAAATGTTGATTTTGAGATTAATTCACCGGACATCTGTGATTGTGCTTACTTGAGTCAATTATTTCGGTGAATAAGCTTGAACTAATAGCTGGTCATGCAACTATGATTTCTTTGAGCTGGGTTTTTAGAAGCAACGTTCTCTTGGCTATTGCTTTTCACCTCGCCACTTGCCTAGGGTATGATTATAGATTCAATCTCTGTTAGTCGCATTCTAGTGGTGAGGCACGTCGAGATGGACTATCTTCTTCCCTCTACATTTCTGATTCGAATTTAGTTAGGCATATTTTTCTCTCATTTAGTCCCTTGGGAGAGAACGACATACTCACCTACTACTGCGACCTCGTCCACTTGTGAGGCCCCGTTTTAGGTGGTATCACACTACCAACTTGGATATCTGTGATAAGAATGGTGCTTGGTTGAAGTTTCTGGTCGAACATCAGACTATCACTTGATCGGCAGACTGCATGTCGAGCAGAGTTCTTTTGGTTGTAGTGGGTACAAACCTTGACGGAATTGAATGATCTTGGGCTCACTGGAAAGCTTAGGAAATCCTATTTCCACTCAGTAGGTGTATGACCAGATTTGATGAAGTTCTTTAATTGATGCGTGGCTATGTCCTTCCTGTTATGGTCGCCCTCTTTGTTTCTAATCAATATTAAACAAGAGCTATTAGGTAGCAGTATATTCTCATCATAATTTAATTATTTGAGGAACAAAGTCACCTGTTGATTTAATTATCTGACTTTGGCTTGAGTGATTGGTCTTGTTTGTGCTTCTGGTCGAGCACTAGTGTTAGGGATGCCCTCATCAAGTGGCATTCTCTTCGTGGTGCAGGCGTCGACGGCCGACCGTAGCCCGAACCATGTTGTCGTCTCTCTCTCCTACAGCCTGCAGTCGCACCTAGAGGCATGGCTGTGCTAGTAGCCTGCCGCACATGCTGACGTGTCACCAACCGACTCGTGGGCTACCTGGACTGTCACCATTGTGCATTAGGTAAGTGTTCTCCCCTTGCTATGTCTTGGCTGTGGCACTAATGTGCTTATGTTGGTGTTCTTGCTCTATGCTTGGTTCATAAAATGGGCTACAATCTATGAATGTGTATGCATGTAATGGTTGCTATGATCATATGTCTGATTCTGTGATGTTAAGAAATTGTGCAAAAGAAACACGATATTAGAGGCTTAGATTTGATCTTACATTGTTGCCCTGATTCCAGTGTTCTCCCCTGTTCTACTGTCTTGATTCCTGATTGTGTTCCTAGGGAAGAACAGAGATGAGTTGGGGATGAAATGCTAAATTCTTGGCTTTGGAATGCTATGTTTAGATGAATTCTAAGTACGGACTTACCTAATACTTGCTGTTTTGGGAACCTAAGACTTGTGCATGCTAGTTGAGGGCTTTAATACTTGACTTCTTGTTGGTGTTGCCCAACAGTGGGTGGAAGGTGGCAGCGATCACTGTTACATTGTCTTAGGTGTTGTTGTGCATGCAGGCCAAATGTTTTGGGGATTTTTTTTGTGATTTCTGAAAAGTTTGGGGGCTTTTATGCAAAGGTTCAGGCCCTTTTTTCGAAATTCAAAACAACATAGGGCTTAAATGCAAGAGTCTTAGGGTTTTTATGAAACTTTTGGTTTCTAAAGACCAAATGTCAAAAAGAGCTGCTTAAAAGAAATGGCTTGTAGGAAATTTTGGAAAATTAGGGCATGTATGGCTAAAATGGGAGCAAGTTCTCCCTCTCTCTGAACTGAGGCTGAAACGAAACTTGAAACGAGACCCGAACCACTCAAATCAACCCGAAAGGGAAAATGACCCAAAAAAGACAAGATTCCTAGCATGCTGGATGATGACACAATGCAGGGTGAGCAGCAGTACTCACTGAAAAAGCTAAGACGTAGTTGCAATGAAACTCTACAACATATACTACTAAAAGTCTAATAGCAAAAATTTTAAAAACTTCCAAAACTAAAAATCATGTCTTGTTTTTGTCTGCAGCGTGACCTCCAACTAGCTTCGTAGCCTCAAACTGTTAACCAGCTTCGTGGTCTTCAACAATCATGCAACCACTCCTGTAAGCTTTTCATCTTTGCTCAAAGTTGTTGGAATTGTTGTTGTAGTTCAACAATACTAGGGTCAAGTACTTCATTCAATTGCATCATAAACTGATTGTTTGCCATGGATGAACTTGCTTCTATAGAGGCATGGAAACATGACACCCAACCGGTCGTCTTAATTTTGGGGATGTAGGAGGCAGTAGGGCCGAGCATTATTGCCCGCTTGGGTGAGTGACACCTCCAAAACTCCTTCATAATGGTGAGTCTTAATAAGCCTTAAATCTTACTCAGCTGCCCACTCATTGGGAAAAAATCGTATGGTAGTATTGTCAACTAAGGATCCTGACAAGTTATATCAATGAGATCATCCGTGCCAAGCGACCAATCTTCCTCAAGGATGGCAACATGGGCAATCCAGGCACCTGAAGATCATTCACCTTGCGGCACATCCTTCTGAGGTTGCGGAGCATGTTGTGGTTGTAGGCACGGTGAGCAAAAAATGTGTCTTTTTAAGTCATGGGCGACACACTCCAGTTCATCGAACAACTCAATCTCAGTATGCTACACACCCGGGGTAGGAAATGCAGGACCAATATGTGGAGCAAGTGTATGTAGTGACACAACATGCTGCCACCTATTGGTGGCTTGAAGAGCGACTTGGATGTCACCTTGAGTGCCAGTGACAATAGAGTTCTTCAGATGGTTGCGAGCTTCCAACATCAAGGCATGACGCTCCTTTTTGGCTTTGGCAGCAACACACTTACGAGCCGTCTTTGACTATGTCACATGGAACTATGCGGGTGTCTAACGGAAGTACATCATGTGGTTGTATTCAAAGATTGCCATTGAAGGAAGTGTCCCTACCTAAACCACTAATGGCATCGGATGTTCTTTGTCAGTGTGAGTGATTTTATCAATGAAGGATCCACCTGTAAAGAGGAGATCCTAGGTCAAACATTGCATCATATGTATTATGCAAGCGCTACATATATAGACAAGCACTATCTGCATGGCAGATGGAAGACAACAGGCAGATAGATGTGAGTCAGACGACCATCGAAGCACAACAAAGATGAGAGAAGAACCAAGTCCCACTGGATATGCCAATTTGTTTCACTGAGAAAATTTTACTCTACAAGTAAAATTTAAAATTGCGGGCATGTCAATATATATAAGTATACACATAAAGATGAGATAACACATAAAAAATTAGGAAAACATGTACTTTGCTAACATACAATGAATTACAAATTACAAGTCCCCTTTGGAATTTTACATATTCTCCTTGCACCTATTGAAATACATCCAACATCAGGGATTCCACGATTCATGGTTTACAGGGCTTCGTAAAACTCTTGGCTAATTATATCTATAGATTTTGGATCTACAAATGACCTCTAGTTAAGCCGCCGATGGTTGTCGTCTTTGAGTCTCAGATCTGTCCTCCATATATGCAATGAATGCAGAGATGCAAGCATGTTGGTCCATAGCCTCATCGGTCTATAGTGCTATCACATAAGGTGGCCTTCGCCTTGTCGGTGTTCGGTTTAGGCATTGTTCGGCCTCGTCGGTGACGAACAAAATGGATGCCTTCACTTTGTCGGTGCCCGACATTAATGATGTCTAGCTTAGTGAGTCAAGGACGGGATAGTCGCCTTCGCTTTGTCAAGGCCTGGCGACGGGATGTCGTGCCTCGTCGATCTAGGACATGTTAGCAATGATGATGGTAATGTGATAGCACCATAACCATGTCAGCTTTGGAGATGCATGTAGTCATGGCATGGATGCATGTATTTGGGATGTTTGCAAACACCTTTGAATCGCGCTCCCATGATGGGGAGAATATAACCTGGCATTGGAGATGCCTCAGTATTGGACAACTATTGAATAGCTCATATTAATAATCTCATGATCGACCTGGAGTGATGTATCTTGGGCCTCAAATCAGTTCTGATCACAATTTATTGAGTATGTTTCTGACCTCTGATCAAGGTGAAACTTTGTGTATATTTTTCTAGACAAGTTTATTATTTGTCATAAAAATTTGAGGCTAATCAGAGCTCTGGATCAAAACTTATCAATCATTTTCCATGAATGTGCCAAGCTGAAATTTGACCAAATGCCAGCAAACTTCCACAATTTCTAACTGCATTGTTTACCACTCATCTAGGTAAAACTTAGTGAAGATGTTTCTACAAGCATCTACAATTCATCATAAAACTTTGAGGTTAATCGGACCTCCAGATCAATACTAATCATCAATATATCACAAACATGTCAGACTGAAATTTAGCAAAACACCCGGCTAATTAGCTGAATTGTTTGAGCACCTTCGCAAACTCGAGTTGATGTGAAACTTGGTCGAAATGTTTCTAAACAAGTAACCAACATGTCGGCCAAATTCAGTCTCAATTGGCCTTCAAGATCACAAATATCAATCTATTTTATTCAAATATATCAATGCTTAAATAACCAAATAACGCTCCTGGGATGGATTCCATAGTAATTTCAGCATGGATCTGGAGTGACACGTTATGCTCACACATTCCCCAAATCCAATCCCTAGGCACAATAAATTAGGCTCCCCTTTACGGTTGGATGAGGGCCTTTATGCTGACATAAACTGCCAATGGCAAGATGAAAAGAGAGGGGCGATTCAAGGTTGCACTGTTATATGTTGGCACTGTTCTGCCTCATGCTCTATGAATTTCATCGTGCTCTCTTTCAGGATGATGGATGTGATGGCACACTGGATAATGCATTGATGCTCCTCTATAGCATGGTGGAATGGTTGGATTAATTTAGCATGAATCTAGAGAAACACGTTGTGCTTGTGCATTCCCAGATCTGATCCCTAGACACAATTGATCAAGCTCCCCTTTGCTCGATTGCATGAGGGCCTTTAAGCTCACATGAATATCCGAGCCTTCTATGGAATATCACTTAAGCCACCTTTGCATAGACCCTCCATGCAATACATGACATATGTTATGCCAATGAGAGGTACTCACCATTGGTGGTCGCCTCCATAGCCTTAGGTGTCGTGGATGAAAGGGGAGAAAGAAAAGCCTAAGGAATCCCTCTCTACTAGGGCTCTTGCACGTAGGGAGCAGGATTGCAAAAAACTCTTTTACATGGAGAGCTCCTCTATTTATAGAGGATTCGATGGATTCAAATCACCTAAAATTGAAGAGAGAATATAGGGATTTAAATTTCCTGAAGAGAATATTATGAGAGATAGAGATATGACTCTTTCAAAGAGGTGAGCTAGTCTTATCTCTTCATTTTATTAGTTTTTTATGTTTGGATGAATTTCCTGAATATTTTAGGCCCAATTATTTTATATTTTCATGCTCCATCTAGTTGTACACAAAAATGTGTCATTAAATCGAGCACAAGCTGACTTGACACGTTAGTCCAGAAAAAATATTAACTCTACCCAAATATAATTATATAGGCAAATTATATATGGTTGCATTCCTCTCGGTAGGAGACCACAATAAAATATTTATTTTTCTAATTTGGACCACAGGGTAAAAGTTATGTTCACATTTATATTTCAGCCCCTAAGAGACGTTCGGGCAGGCCGTAAATATTCAAATATACTATTCAAGATGTTGACGAGGATTATTACCCGAGCTAGTCATTTGTATATCATGTCTAAGATATTTTGGATATAGTATGGGGTCCTGAATTCTAGCAGAATACTCTGACCGCAGGAACTATCTTCCCGTGACCATAAGGTTGCGGACTCAAGACTAGATTATGGTCGCAGACTATGCGCGATCAGGATACCACTAGAGTTTAAGTAGTGACTGAGTCTTGCTGTCACGATTCAAGCATAAGGTAATTTCTTCTCCCATGTTTGAGGACAACCGTCAAGAGGTTGAGATGTGTGGTTATCCAAAACTGTACATGTTAACCAACGAGGAGATAAAGATTGAAGTGCAGTTATGCAACTGCATGTTAGCAGCCATCTAAACCCCTGGAACTGCTCTACATTGGCATCCTTTCAGTTAGTATAAAAGGGTGACAGATGTACAGGAGCAGGGCATTGAATACAGAAGAGAATAAGACTTGAATAACTCAAGCCTTAGACAATAGGCAGAAGCATTGAGAGAGACTGATTAGACTCTGTAGCAATCTCTTTTCCTCTATAAACATTCTCATACACAGTGAAACCACCACAGGACATAGGGTTGTTACTCAATCTATTAAGGCCCGAACCTGTATAATTTTTTGTCTCCATTTATCTTAACTTATGACGAACACCCTGAAAGGTCTCCACTTCCTACTTATAAATTTGTGTAAGATCGATTAAGGACCCCGAGTCCCAATCATCGACAGTTGGCGCCCACCGTGGGGCCTTTCTTAGGGTGTTTTCTTTCATCAGGAGTTCAGATAAACTATGTTAAGAGCATATGATTCCGAGAACGATTTCAATCTCGATGACTATGCCCATGTTCAGATGCCCTCATCTGATTATTCCATTCCTATGGAAGAGGTTGATCACGAGGGTGTCCTTGAAGAACATTTTGAGGATGCATCTCCTCCAACTCTGGTCATGTCCATCGACTAAGAGCTAGAAAAGATGCAGCAATCGCCTCATGTGAGTCCTACCACATCAGAGGCTAAATATGTGCCACAACGCATCACTCCAAAGGATGTGGATGATGGTAATTTGGAGCTTAGTCCTGGAAAGTTTGACCCGGACATTCTCCAATCTCTCTTCGATTTCGAATCTGATTCAGAACAAGGAGGGATGTTTTCCCCATCTGTGACCTCGGTTCCTCGAGAATGTGCTACACTATCGGAGGAAACTCCTGAGCAGCGAATTGCCAGAGAGGAACAAGAGCGCAGACAACAGGAGAATCAGGACTGCGAGCAACGAGAAAATGAGGTTCGTAGGGCCACTAAGGAAGCCTTACACCTTGTGTAATCTCGCCATGATACCATTGTTCGGGATACCGCTCCTAGCATTTCCCGTCATCCTCATGGTCGTAGGCGCGACCAGACTCCCTCTTTGGCCCCGGAGTATCCCCAGGCAGTTAAGGAAACAGTAACTCCAATGGCACCCAGGAGGAGCACAAAACTGAATTCATGTGATCGCAGATACACTGCGTAATCCTCCTCCTGACTTGGGAGATGCAGATAAAACAACCTTAGCCAGAGTCCTTACGGGCACGCTTGATGAAGTTGCATCTGATGTCACTCCAATGGCATCTTCCCGTTCCATGATTCGTTCCCATGAGCAGAATTATTCTTACTCTAGCCATGGGAGACACAATCGATTGCCAATAGGACCGATTCGGCATGACAAAACCAGGCGAGTTGGAAGCTCTCGTGATCGCAATCGTGTGCCTGTTCACTCCCGCCTGGGACCACAAGGTGTGTCTCCTCAGGGTAATGTCGCCACGACCATGTGGAAGGTCACGGTGATAAACATTTCCACAGTTCCTATGTAGGTTGTAAGGCTTTCTTGCTAGGCCTTTGTGCTGTGGTCTAGCCAGATAAGTTTAAACTAGAAACGATTGAAAGGTTCGATGGAATTCAGAATCCATCCGAGTTTCTTCATATCCACATCACTGCCATTCAAGCGGCAAGGGGAGAGGACCGCGTGATGACAAACTACTTGCCAACAATTCTCGAAGGACCAACAAGAACCTGATTGTTTAATCAACTAGAGGGGTCAATTTACAATTGGAAAATATTGTGTGATGCAATACTCAACAATTTCCAAAATTGTTATCAGAAGTCTGGCAAGGAAGATGATCTTCATCGCTTGCACCAGACTTCCACGGAAACCCTTTGGCAGTTTGTCAAGAGATTTGTTGGAGTGAGAAATGATGAGGATTGATACCCGAGCTAGATCAAATGAATACACGACTGGTTCAGGACAGATTTGAACCAGACAAGTGTCTGTTAACGCGAACTCAAGTTACTCCGAGAAGCACAGGCATGTGATCACAAGCTTTACGCGATCAGACCGTAGACAGTGCGCGGTCAGAAGTTCGTATGCAATACACGAGCAGAGGGCTGTGGATAGTGCGCGGTCAGACAATAACAAGCAACGCGCGGTCAGAACACCTTCGACCAAGGGACGCGGGATTGTTCTGTCCCTACAACAGGGATATCCCGAGTATCCCGAAGATCCTTCCACGTATGGAGACAACCGTCAGGAGGTTAGTACGTGTAGTTATCCCCAAATAACATGTGTTAAACCTGCGTGGAGGTTAGGGGCAGTTACCAAAACTGCACCCGAGCAACTGTTTGATACCGTTATGCCTTGGTACCCTTTCGTCCAGTTTAAAAGGGTACAACAATGCATCAGACAGGGGCATGAGATCGAGCAATCGAAACACCCAGAGGATTAGAAGACAATAGTCTAAGTTAGTTAGCTTTCACAAGCCTTCCAGGCATTGTCTTGTATAAATATATAGGAAAAATTTTCGCCTGTGAAGATCTTTTCCATAGCTTTGTAATTCCTTCTTCCCACATATAGTGAAGTCCTAACAGGACATAGGGCTGTTACTCCCACCATCGAGGGCCCGAACCTGTATAAATCTCTCTGTGCTCTAGTTATCTTTGGTTGATCATACCTTCCCGGAGGGGCACCCGGAAAGGTCTCACAACCTACAAATTCTGCATAAGTTCGACTAAGGACCCCGAGTCCGAATCGTCGACAGCTGGCGCCCACCGTGGGGCCTTTCTCAAGGCATCCTAATTTTCATCCGGAGATTCGCTGAATCATGGCTGGAGCATATGATTCCGAGAACAACTTCGATCTCGAGGATTATGCCCACATTCCGATGCCTTCCCCTAGTGATCCTGTTCCGATGGAGGAGACCGGGGGCGAGGACGTCCCAGAGGTTGAATCGACCCTCCAGGTCATGTCTATTGACCAGGAGGCGACTAACGCAGGGTCAGAACCCTCCGAGGTTCTTAATGCGTTAGAGGGTGAATCCGGTCAGTCATATGACTCTACTAAGGGGAAGAATGATGTTGACCAGGAAATCAGCCCAGGGAAGTTTGATCCTGATAACCTCCATCGTCTCTTTGATTTCGAGTCTGACTCAGAACAAACGAAGATGTTTTCTCCCTCGGCGACCTCTCTCCCTAGACAGTTTGCTGCCTTATCGGAAGAAACTCCCGATCAACAGGCTGCTAGGGAAGAACAGGAACGCAAACAAAAGGAAGATCAAGATCTCAAGCAACAATACAACGAACTACGCAGAACAGCCCTAGAGGCTCTTCAAGATGCGCAGGCTCGTTACGATGTTGCTCCGAGTTCTTCCCGACGATCGCATGGTCACAAACGCGACCAGACACCGTCTTTGCCCCCAGAGCATTACCTAGTGGACGAAGAAACGGTAACACCAGGTACCCCTAGGAGAAGTACGCATGGCTGACTTTGATCTATCGCGGAGGTCATGCGTAATTTTCCTCCTATGGTCACAGATGCGCAGAAACCAGCCTTCACTAGAATCCTGGCAGAGAGTTTGGATGAGATCGCATCTGAGGCGACCCCTACGACTTCTTCCCAGTCGGTGACACATTCCCACAACCGAGAGCACTCTCACTCTGGTTCTGGTCGACGGAGTCACCCGTCACCTATACCATCTCGGCAGGACAAGTCCAGATGGGCGTAGGATTCTCGTGATAGGGATCGAGTTCCTGTCCACTCTCGTTTGGGGCCACGAGTGGCTTCTCCATTGCGTGAGGTTGCCTGTGATCAGATCGAGAGTCGCAGGACAGTCCACGGTCCCTACGTTGGTTGTAAAGCTTTCTCGCCCGGCCTTCGTGCGGTCGTTTGGCCAGACAAGTTTAGACCAGGGGCCATAGAGAGGTTTGATGGAACTCAGAACCCGTCTGAGCTCCTCCAAATCTACATTACTGCCATCCAAGCGGCAGGCGGCGATGATCGGGTCATGGCCAACTACCTGCCAACAGTCCTCGAAGGACCGGCAAGAACCTGGTTGTTTAACCAACCCGAAGGTTCGATCTATAACTGGGAAATGTTGTATGATGCTATCCTCAACAATTTTCAAAATTGTTATCAGAAGCCGGGTAAAGAGGACGACCTCCATCGACTACGACAAACTTCGACCGAAACTCTTCGTCAATTTGTCAAGAGATTTGTCGGGGTGAGAAATACCATCCCAAACATTTCTGATAGTTCCGTTATCAGGGCATTTAAACACGCCGTTCTATATCGGAGATTCACCGAGGATTTGCTCATCCATCCTCCTCGATCTATAGCCGATCTCTTCGATATGGTTGATCGATATTCCGATGCAGCCGAGGCAGTCGAATGGAACCGAATGGTTAATAAAGATAACCTACCGCCTCAACCAGGTCTCAAGGACGCTAGGAAGGAAGATTCAAGCAAGAAGCCAAAATCTTCGTCAGGCGGGAAGTCGAAGAAGTCAAAAAGGAATCGATCTGGACAATACCGAGAGGTCACGGTCACAGAGAAGCCTCCTTCGACCAAAGGTAACAAGCCGTCGTTTAAAAATAAAACTGCTTCTGGTGGTCGTAGTGCAGACCAACCAGAGAAGTCGACTAACCCACAGGAAGGCAAGAGATGGTGTCCGCTCCACAACTCCACAGGCCACGACCTCAAGAACTGCAGGAGTTGGTTGAAGCAGTTAGATGACTTCTACCAGGGGATTGGACCGATGCCGACCTTACCAACTAAAGAACAAGCATGCAGGCTAAGAGACGCCGACGGGGATGAAGAGATGTCTTACCAGGTACCTCGTAATCATGTTAATGTTATTTTCGGAAGTTCCTCCTCTTTTGTGTCCAAGAGGCAATTTAAGGCCTTTTATCGAGAGGTTGACCAAACGGAGACATCCCTTGGTGAACCTCAGCACCCCCGTTGGTCGGATATACCTTTGACATTTGATCGCTCTGACTGTCCTGCGGGGCTTACTCGACCATTGAGGCTTCCTCTGGTCATTACCCCTATTATCAGTAATGCGAGAGTTGAAAGGGTCCTGATCGACGGAGGAAGCTCCTTAGACATTCTATTGGTCAAGGCGCTCGACGAGATGCAAATTCCTCGTTCGAAAATTAAGCCCATAATCCATCCATTTTATGGGATAATTCCAGGTCCCTCCATGATGCCATTGGGACAGGTGGTCCTCCCAGTCACGCTAGGAGAACCAGATAACTTCCGGACAGAATTAGTTACTTTTGATGTAATTGATTGTGATTCGGCTTACAACGCAATCTTTGGCAGGCCAACTCTTGCTAAGTTCATGATGACAACGCACTACGCTTACCAGTACGGCAAGTTGCCTGACCCCAAAGGTGTCATCTCGATCCGAGGCAGTCGCAACGTGGCATTGACGTGTGACCGGCTATCTTTGGAGATGGTGGACCAATTTCCCCTCCGGGACGCTCAGGTCGCTACAGTCGCCGCTGACGCGATCAAAGCTGCTCCTCGACCAGATGAGAAACTTAAACTGGTTCAATTGTACCCAGATGATCCATCCAAGACAATTCGGGTCGGATCAGGCCTGGATGACAAATAGGAACTCGAGCTCATTACTTTCCTCCGGGCTAACGCAGATGTGTTTGCGTGGAAACCATCCGACATGCCCGGTGTCCCTAGGGAGGTAATCGAGCACATGTTAGCAATTCGACCTGGACAGCGATCAATAAAGAAACAGCTCAGGCGTTTTGCCGTTGACCGACAGGAAGCCATCCGAGAGGAGTTAGACAAACTCTTGAAGGCCGGGTTTATTCGCGAGGTCAATCACCTGGAATGGCTTGCAAATCTGATCATGGTCCGCAAGTCAAATGGTAAGTGGCACATGTGCGTCGACTACACCAGTCTCAACAGTGCCTGTCTGAAGGACGACTTTCCCCTTCCCCGCATCGATCAGCTGGTCGATTCTACTGCGGGTTGCGAACTGATGAGTTTCCTGGACGCTTACTCGGGATATCATCAAATTAGCATGGCAGAACAGGATGAAGAGAAGACTGCCTTCATCACCCCGTTCGGCACCTACTGCTATGTCAGAATGCCGTTCGGTCTCAAGAACGCAGGTTCCACGTACCAGCGCTTGATACAAAAGGCCTTTCTTTCCCAGATGGGGCGTAATCTTGAAACTTACGTAGACGACTTGGTTGTAAAGAGCACTAAAAGATTGTCTCATTTAGACGATCTCGCTGAAACCTTCTGTAATTTGAATCGCTTTGGAATAAAATTAAACCCGGAGAAATGTTCTTTCGGGGTTTCTTCAGGAAAACTTCTTGGTTTTCTTGTTTGTTCCAGAGGCACTGAAGTCAATCCTGAAAAAATTAGGGCTATCGAACAGATGAGGTCTCCCTCAACCATGAAGGATGTTCAGCGCCTAGCAGGTCGCATGGCGGCCTTAAGCCGGTTCATATCGTGGCTAGGCGAAAGGGGACTACCTTTCTTCAAAGCCCTGTGAAAACATCACAATTTCACATGGTATGATGAGGCCAAAAAGGCATTTCAAGAGGTGAAAGCATATTTATCTAGTCCACCAGTCTTGGTGTCTCCCGACAAGGGAGAACCATTACTTCTCTACCTGGCGGCCACGCCGCACGCAATCAGCGCTGTCCTGATCGCGGATAGAGAAGGAATACACAAACCCGTCTATTATGTAAGCGACGTACTTCACGGCCCTAAGGAGCGATACCCTGAGGTCCAGAAGATACTTTACGTACTACTGATGGCTTCTCGTAAGCTACGACATTACTACCAAACACATAAGATCACAGTACCCTCATCTTTTCCATTGGGGGATATTGTCAGTAATCCGGAGAAATCTGGTCGGATTGCCAAATGGGCCGTTGAACTCGGTGCTTTCGATATCCATTTCACACCTCGCACTGCGGTTAAGTCTCAGGTCCTGGCCGACTTCGTGGTCGAATGGACTAATCCTGAGCCACCCGTGCGGCTACCCGAAGAATTGGAATGCCCCGATTACTGGACAATGTACTTCGACGGCTCTCGTAGTTTTCAACACTCGGGGGATGGAGTGGTCTTAGTTACACCTCAGGGTGAACAGCTTAAGTTTGTCTTTCAGCTACACTTTGTTGCGACCAATAACGCAGCAGAGTATGAAGGTGAAGGTCTTCTTGCAAGGCTCCGGGCAGCAAAATTCCTAGGAGTCCGTTGATTAGTGTGAGGGGAGACTCACAGCTGGTCGTAAACCAAGTAAACAAGGAGTACAACACCTCTGATGAGACAATGGCTCATTATCTAGGGGAAGTGAGGAGGTTGGAAAAACACTTCAGTCACTTCGAAGTCCAATACATCCCGCGAAAGGACAACATTCTCGCAGACCAATTATCCAAAATTGGGTCCTCACACACATCTGCTCCGGCAGGAGTGTTCGTTGAACACTTGGAACATTCTTCGATTATGACTTCAGTCGAGGATGATCCGGTAACAGTCTGCGTTACCAACCTCGGACAGGAACAGGATTGGACTCATCCATTGAGAGTCTATCTTGAACATGGGACCTTGCCCGAGGATGAAACCAAAAGCGATCGGTTGTTTTGAAAAGCGCGTCTATACAAACTTATAGAAGGAGTTTTGTATAGAAGGGGTACTTAGGGAGTATTCATGCGCTGCATATCTCAAGAAGAAGGTAAATCTCTCTTGAGAGAAATTCATGACGGTGTATGCAGTGCGCACGCGTCATATTGAATACTGGTCGGAAAAGCTTTCTGACAAGGATTCTATTGGCCTTCGGCACTTGATGATGCCAAGAATATGGTCAAAACGTGTCCTCAGTGTTAGTTCCATGTGAGACAGGTTTACCAACCTGCCTATGCGTTGCAGACCATTCCCCTTGCATGGCCTTTTGTGGCCTGGGGGATGGACATTATCGGTCCTATGCCACAAGCAGTCAATGGATACAAGTTCCTGTTCGTAGCCATTGACACGTTTACGAAGTGGATCGAGGCCGAACCGGTACGTAATATTACCGCTGCTGCAGCACAGAAGTTCTTCCATAAGAACATTGTTGCTCAATTTGGTGTTCTGAATCGTCTCATTACGGATAATAGTTCTCAATTCTCTAGTGGTCTTTTTCTGGATTACTGCGATCATATTGGAACCAAGGTGTGCTTTGCTTCTGTGGCTCATCCACAGAGCAATGGTGCCGTGGAACGTGCCAACGGGCAGATATTGCAAGGCATCAAGAAACGTGTTTTTGATCGCCTTAAGACTCGCTCGGGGGCTTGGGCAGACGAGCTCTACACCGTTCTATGGGCACTACGAACTACCTCTAGTCGAGCTACCGGTGAGACACCTTTCCATCTGGTCTACGGGGCTGAGGCCGTGTTACCTATGAAATTAGTATTGGATCTGTTTGGACAGATCAATTTGAACAAGTTGATCAGAGTGAACAGCGGTCACAAGATCTCATCCTCCTAGAAGAAAAGCGTGATCGTTCTTTGATCAAGTCCACGGTATACTTGCAAGCTTTCCGCAAGTACCATAACAAAATGGTGCGACCACGTAGTCTTCACGTGGGCAATCTGGTTTTACGTAAAATATAAGACCAATCCAGTCGCAACAAGTTTTCCCCGAAGTGGGAAGGCCCTTATACTGTTGTTTCGGTGCCGTGACCAGGATCAGCTCTGTTAGAGATGGAGGATGGTCGAATCTTATCCAATACCTAGAACATCTATCAACTACGCAAGTTCTACGTGTAAGTATCCAATCCCTTTTTCTTTTCAATTAGCATGGTTTAATAAAACGATTGCTTTTGGTTGTTTCATATGTCGAATATTTCCTTTTGTGCCCATGTGTTACAAATTTGGCTCGGGGGCTGGTCGTCGGTGGTTATATCGCCACAATGCCCTAATCGGATTCGCCGGCCGATCTCATGACCACTTCCAGATAAGACACTCCTCAATAAGCCATTTCTCAACGCATACGAGGCTGATGGCATGTCCTTGGTCATCGGAGTGGCTGTCGGTTTGCAACAAGGTTAAGCATTACATCGAATATAATTACGGGCCTAGTCGAGTATCCCTGGTCATCGTTACACCCATACTTTCCTGTGCTTATAATACTAAGTCTTCAGTATATATAACCACAGGCGGGGGCTAGGGGAATATGGTTACAATATGAAACAAAAAGAAGTGCTTTCTTTCGAAACAAAACCAAAAAATGCATGCATTGCATCTGTACAGGTATAAGGATTTACATAATGCCAAGCTCGTTCAAGAGTTTATCTACAAGAAATTTAACTTCCTCCATGATAACCTCAAGTTGGTCTTCACTCTCGATCTCTGCCTCTCCTACCAATGGATTTAGATCCAGGTCTGGGCCATGGTGGAGACAGAACTGGCAGAGAATGGCAGAGGCTGCTGATCGGACTCTTGTTTTGATCGCATCTTGTTGTCGCCTAGTATCTTCATGAAGATACTCGAGAAGTGATTCCGCTTGGGCTGCGACCAATTTGGACCAGTCACTAAAGCTAAGGTCGTCCGCCGCGGTTTCGACCACATCAGCCCTTAGTAGATCGGCCACCATCTTTAGTTTTTCAAAGATGTCTTGTTGAGCCCTGCCGCAGGTTGAGAGGGATGTGCTTAAGTCTTTGTTCTCCCTGCGGACAGAATCGATGGTCATCTGGAGGTCTTCTTTCTCTTGACCAAGCTGACTTATTTGATCAACTTGCACTGCAGTAGGAAGGTCGTTACAAGCAATCTGAGCGACAAAATTAATTCGCTCTGGTCGGAAGTTGACTTACATGAGAGCTGAGATCGCAGTTTGCTGAGTTCGGCCTCTAGATATGAAATTGTGGTGGCCGCCCTGAGATCATGGTTTTCCCGATCAACAAGACTCTTCGTCAGAAAGGCATTCTCTTTGTAATGAAAGAGACAATTGTCATGACAAATCTGTATTCATGCAAACCAAAGAACATCTTCCTTACTGCTGCAAGCGATCCTTTTCCTCTTGCATGGCTTCGATGCTATCCGCCATAGCCATCGATCTGGTCACCATGCGGGTCAGTTCCTATTACATGGAGGGAAATCAGTTGCAAAATCTGAATGATCCTATGCAAAGCTCAAATACCACGAGGGGTGTTTGACATACCTCAGTATATTCCCGGAACGACCTGTTCTTCAGGACGATTGGAGGCCGAGTTGATGGACTCGCCTTATCCCCGGCGGGAGCAACAGATGAATGTTCCTGCTGATCCTCATTTCTTGCCAGGGTCGCAGATTTTAATACCTGTGATTGGGCCTCTGTGTCAAACTCATCCACAACGGCCCGGATGACTTCCTGGACCGGAGGGATAGAGCTCTCTTCACCAGAGACTTCAGCGCCGGAGGGAATTTTGACCCTCGCCAAGGCTATTGGGGTGTTCGGCGCTGAATCTCTACGCCTAAGCAAGAAAAGAAACTGTCAGTTTCACGGTTGATCGCCACAGTCCGATCCTGTATAAACAGGAGAGAATTCTTGCCTTAATTGAAATCCCATCAGCTTTTGGGATTTCAACAATGGTTCCCCAAGGAAAAGAGGACAATCGTCGTCCGTTCTGGTCTTCCTCTTTGTAAACAAGACTTTGTCTTTTCCTCCCTGTGTATACCAACTTGTAAGCACATACATGAGGGATGATGAAGATCTAAGTGGTAAGAATTCTTACCGGGGTAACCTGCTCATTTGGCAGGGATGCATTCGATGGTCTGGATGTCTCGTGAGCCACCAGTGCTGGCATTTCATCCGCGACCATGAGATTGGAAGTGATCACGGGGTCTTGCTTTGTTATTCCCGCTCCTGTCGTCAGGAGCGAAGTACTCGCTGCCCTAGGACTGACAAGAGTCATAGGGGAATTTCTTCTTCCTGTACAAACGTGGCTTGATGAACACGCACACAGATGAATTATAACACTCAAGACTGCAAGAAATCTTACCGCTATCGCCCCTTCGACCAAGGGGGGAGAAATTACAGACCCTGAAGCCTCCAGGGCTTCAGGAGCAGAGGTCTCACCCGTGACCACAGGATTCTCGGTGGCCGCGGGGTCCGCAGTAGCTGCCTCTGTCTCTGCGGGACGAGGCAGTATTTCGCAGGTTTGGGGAGTCGCCACCTTCCTTTTCCGGCGAACCAGAGGAATGTTGTCTTCCTCCTCCTCGCTCCCTTCACCCTGTACGACGAAGAAGTAATTCTAGTTCGTACCTGGGGTAACAGGAGGCACATGATATCTTACAGCAGTCTTCTTCGCGGTAAGGGGGGTTCTATGCGAGGAGCCTTCCCCGGGAATTTTCTTGGATTTCTTGGGGGCAGGTTCCCTCGCTCCAGGCTTTGAAGAGATTTTCTTCACTCTCTTCATCGTTGGCTTTCCCAAGAAACCGACGCTTTCATTTGGATACGTCGCCTTGGCAAACTTCCCCAGAAGCTGTGACATTTCAGTACCCTTGTTAGTACAAGACGCACAGATAACCTACAGACAGAACCAAACGAGAGACGACCTACCTTTCAACGTTCTTGCCTGAGGTCGTCGCTGGCATTAATCAAGCTTTGGAGGCAAGGTGATCCCTTAATTCCCTCCACCTCGGCACTATATGCCTTAAGGAGGTAATTTGTCTGTTTCTCGATCTCGGACAAAGGCAAAACTGTGTCACCAGCAGATAAGTTAGCAAACACGATTTTCTTTCAAGAGAAATGTATGTTTTTGTTGGCTAAGTGACATACCATTGTTATAGTCCAAGGTGCTATTCACCATGGACTGAATCTCCCAAGCCGGATGAGCCCTTTCACGCAAGGGGCTCACCCGATTCTTCACGAAGTCGCGTACAATGTCGCAAGCTGTTAGTCCTTGCTGGACTAAGTGAAGAATCACTTCGGCTTGTTTCTTCTGCTCTGCATTCAGAGCAGGGAAGGAATCCAACTCGCTGGACTTCTCTGGCTGCGAGTTCACAAACCATAACCCGCTCTCGGAAGGAGGGGTACAGTAGAACCATTTCTGGTACCACCTATGCACGGAGTCTCTCAGGGGTGGGAAGGGATACTCTTTCTTCTCCCTTATCTAGAAATAAATGCATCTGGTGGCGTTGACGCTCTTCGACCATGCTGAATAGTAGAAGCGTCGGAAGAGATCCACACTTGGATACACTCCGACGAAGGCTTCACACAGATGCTGAAAAATCGCCAGGATCAGGACAGCATTCGGGTGGAGATTCACCAATTCCAACCCGTAGTGCTCCAGAATTCCCTTCAAGAATCGACTCTCAGGGAATCGGAACCCGCAACGCAGGTATTCTTCAAAAACCACCAACTCGCCCTCTTAGACGATTGGGGTTTCTTGATCTTTCCCCGCGAGTCGCCAGTTGATCAGCAATCTTGGGGGAAGGATCTCTTCCTTCTCCAGCACCATCAGACTCTCCTCTGTGTGATGAACTGATCGGCTCCAAGACGTCATTTTTGGAAGAGATTGTGAAGGAAAGCTGGCGGCTTTGGGGGCGATGGAAGATGAAGAACGAGGGTTTTGAGCGGCGGAAGTTCTAAAGCTGGAGGCTAGATGTGTGGCTTCCTCAAGAAGCTACCTGCTCCTTTTATAGACCCGAGGTGACGTTCCACTGAGGGTAACATTCCATTGAATATTTTATTCATTTCCATAATGGATGTGTTCTCTGGTAAACCCGTTACGTTCCCTATACCGAATCCGAAACGAAAGGTCTTCTTTGTTTCGGGTTTTAGGATTAGGGTGAACACAAAAACATGAAAAGTTCTAGAAAGATTTTCGGAGGACATTATCCTTCGTATTTTTTGTAAACTTTCACGTGTTGGTCGCAATGCATTTCTGTGACATCTTGATCACAAAAATATGCTATGATCAAACCGCTGTGTATATTCGGTCAAGTGGTTATGTTATCAGAACTATGTTACTGATCGGACTACAATTCTAATCGAAGTAGTGGTCTGATCGAATTTCGGTTCTGGTCGCGGTAACCTTCCAGATCGAATTTCAGTTCTGACCGCGGCTTTGAGTCTGATCGTAGTATCAGTACTAGTCGCGGTATAACATTTTAAATGAGTTTCTGGACGCAGTACTGGGACTTATCTGTGTATGAGTGGTCATAAAAACATTACTTAATTATGGCCCTATTTTCACACAGAAGTTATGAAGAGTTTCCATGATATGTAAGGTAAAAGAAATCTTTATTTTTGACAATCTTTACATACAAAAGGGATACCGGCGACCAAAGCGTTGACCTGATCCGAGAAGAGTTTACAAAGTTCTCCTAGGGACATGTTGTCATCAGTAGGATCTACACTGACGACCCCAAGGGAACTAGCAACTACTCTAAGTCTATCTACATCATCCCTAACAAGAGACACACTATTATTCCTGATCAAATCGGAGAGTTCTCGCTGTTGTCGAGCGTAGTCCCTCTCCAGGCGGAACTGGTGCGCCTCTTCGTGGGATCTTTCAAAACATTCTGCCAGGTGCAGAATCGCCGAAGACATCTCTTCGGTCTTCTTCTCCAGGGCCTCTTTTTCCCCTTGGAGAACCTGTTCGAGGGGAGGCGGAATTTCGGCAAGCTGGTCGCTGGGGGCTCCAACCATTTTGATCTCCTACATTTGCAGATGTTAGTTTTACTAACTATAACAACAAGCAAAAGGAGATCGAAATCATTACCCGTCACATATTACCCAGAGTCCGTCTCGGGGAACCAACCGCCACACTTAGTGCGCCACCAAGTGGAGGATTCGAAGCGTCGGGTTAAGTATCCGATGAAAGTCTTGAAATTTGAAGTAAACATGTCCCTTTGTTCTCTTCAAATTTGGGGGCAAGCTAACGAGGATTGATACCCGAGCTAGATCAAATGAATACACGACTGGTTCAGGACAGATTCGAACCAGACAAGTGTCTGTTAAAGCGAACTCAAGTTACTCCGAGAAGCACAGGCATGTGATCGCAAGCTTTACGCGATCAGACCGTAGACAGTGCGCAGTCAGAAGTTCGTATGCAATACGCGAGCAGAGGGCTACGGATAGTGCGTAGTCAGACAATAACAAGCAACACGCGGTCAGAATACCTTCGACCAGGGGACGCGGGATTGTTCTGTCCCTACAACAGGGATATCCCGAGTATCCCGAAGATCCTTCCACGTATGGAGACAACCGTCAGGAGGTTAATACGTGCAGTTATCCCCAAATAACACGTGTTAAACCTGCGTGGAGGTTAGGGGCAGTTACCAAAACTGCACCCGAGCAACTGTTTGATACTGTTATGCCTTGGCACCCTTTCGACCAGTTTAAAAGGGAGGGTACAACAATGCATCAGACAGGGGCATGAGATCGAGCAATCGAAACACCCAGAGGATCAGAAAATAGTCTAAGTTAGCTAGCTTTCACAAGCCTTCCAGGCATTGTCTTGTATAAATATATAGGAAAAATCTTCGCCTGTGAAGATCTTTTCCATAGCTTTGTAACTCCTTCTTCCCACATATAGTGAAATCCTAACAGGACGTAGGGCTGTTACTCCCACCATTGAGGGCCCGAACCTGTATAAATCTCTCTGTGCTCTAGTTATCTTTGGTTCATCATACCTTCCCAGAGGGGCACCCAGAAAGGTCTCACAACCTACAAATTCTGCATAAGTTCGACTAAGAACCCCGAGTCCGAATCGTCGACAAGAAATACCATTCCGAATATCTCTGACAGCTCCATTATCAAGGCATTTAAACATGCAGTTCGATATCGGAGGTTCACCAAGGATTTACTTATCCATCCACCCCGGTTAGTGGCCGATCTTTTCGACATAGCTGATCGTTATTCTGACGGGGTTGAGGCCGTAGAATGGAACAGAATGGTGGACAAGGGGAATTTGCTGCCACAACCAGGTCTCAAGAATGACAAGAAGAACGATTCTAGCAAGAAACCAGAGTTGTCATCCGGCGGGAAATCTAAGAAGTCCAAGAAGAATCGAGCTGGACAATATCGGGATGTTGCCGTTGCCGACAAACCGCCATCGGGGAAAGGTAATAAGTTTCCATTTCAAAATAAAACTCCTTCTAGTGGCCGCGACGACGACCATTCGGGAAAACAAGCTAACCCGCAGGGAAACAAGAAGTGGTGTCTATTCCATAATTCTTCGGGAATTATGGAACTGTCGCAATTGGTTGAAGCAATTGGATGATTTCTATCAAGGAATTGGACCCATGCCAACCATACCACGGCAAGATCGAGCCTGCAAGGTTAGGGACGCTGATGGAGATGAAGAAATGTCTTACCAGGTACCCCAAAATCATGTCAATATTATTTTTGGTGGTTCTTCTTCTTATGCTTCTAAGCATAAATTCAAAACCTTTTACCGTGAGGTAAATAAAGTTGAAGCTTCCCTTAGAGAGCCTCAATATCCTCGTTGGTCAGAAACTCCCTTAACCTTCGACCAGGACGATTGTTCTAAGGGGCTCACACGACCATTGCGACTTCTTTTGGTCATTACCCCAATAATTAGCAATGCTAGGGTCGAAAGGGTTCTGATCGACGGGAGCAGTTCTTTGGACCTGTTATTGGTCAAAAATCTTGACGAGATGCAAATTCCTCAGTCAAAGATCAAACCCATAATCCATCCATTTTATGGTATAATTCCTGGTCCTTCCATGATACCAATTGGACAAATTGTATTATTGGTAACTTTGGGAAAACCAGACAACTTTCGAATAGAATTAATTACATTTGATGTAATTGATTGTGACTCTGCATATAACGTTATATTTGGCAGGCCAACACTTGCTAAGTTCATGGCGGCGGCGCATTATTCTTGTCAATGACTTAAGCTACCAAGCCCACAAGGCATTATTTCGGTCTGAGGCAGCCGGAACACGGTACTTACTTGTGATCAGCTATCTCTGAAATTGGTGGATCAACTTCCCCTTTAGGATGTTAAAATTGCGACCACGGCCTCAGATACGATCAAAGTTGCCCCGCGGCCAGATGAGAAACTGAAGATGGTTCCATTATACCCAGGTGATCCATCCAGAACCATTCGGATTGGATTGGGTTTGGATAACAAATAGGAACTCAAGCTTGTTACTTTGCTCCGGGCTAACACAGATGTGTTTGCGTGGAAACCATTCGACATGCCTGGAGTCCCAAGGGAAGTGATTGAGCACAGGCTAGCAATTCGGCCTAGACAGCGACCAATAAAGTAAAAGCTGAGATGCTTTGCTGTTGACCGACAAGAAGCCATCCGGTCGGAGTTAGATAAACTCCAGAAGGCAGGGTTTATTCGCGAAGTCGATCATCTTGAATGGCTTGCGAACCCGGTCATAGTCCTAAAGTCAAATGGTAAGTGGCGTATGTGCGTCGATTACACCACCCTAAATAGTGCCTGTCCGAAGAATGATTTTCTCCTTCCCCGCATTGATCAGTTGGTTGATTCTACTGCGGGGTGTGAACTGATGAGCTTCCTGGATACTTATTCGAGCTACCATCAAATTAGCATGGCAGAAGAAGATGAAGAGAAAACTACCTTCATCACACCTTTTGGCACATACTGCTACGTCAAAATGCCATTTGGTCTCAAGAACACCGTTCCACGTACCAGCGCTTGATGCGAAAGACATTTGTTTCCCAGTTAGGGCGTAACTTGGAAGCTTACGACATGATTTGGTTGTAAAGAGTTTGAAAAGCTCTAGTCACAAAGATGATCTTGTTGAAACTTTTTGTAATTTGAATAAGCATGGAATAAAGTTGAACCCTGAAAAATGCTCCTTCGGAGTTTCTTTTGGTAAACTTTTGGCTGGAGAATGTTGTGCGCCGATAGGACTGGTCGACTTCTACAACTAGACTTATTCTATCGGTACTGTATGGGTCTACCGACAGAATATCTCAAAAATTCCTATCGGCAATATGTAGTACGCCGATAGAACCGCTCGCCTTCTACAAATATTTTTATTCTATCGGTAATTGACTCTTGTACCGTTAGAATATATCAAAAATTGCTTAGAACTGTTCATCTTCAAATAGTTTTATTCTATCGGTAATGAATGTTTATACCGTTAGAATATAGCAAAATTATTTTAGAACTGTTCGCCTTCTACAACTAGTATTATTCTATCGGCAATGTACGTATATACCGACAGAGTATGTACAAAAATTCCTATCGGTAATATGTATTGTGCCGATAGAACCATTCGCCTTCTACAGATGTTTTTATTCTATCGGTAATTTATTTTTATACCTTTAGAAGATATATAAAATTACTAACGGTATGCGGTTTGTTTACCGATAGAACTTATCTAGTACTATAAATACACGGGTATGTCTCTTTCATTCTCACAGTTCATCTGGGGCTCGTAGTCCTAACCCGTAAGCTCCATGGATGGCCGGCGCACCTCTACAGGCGACCTCTGCACCTTCGCACCTCCATCGACGCCCTCTAGACTTCGGCATCCCAAGCAAGGTACGTAAAATTTCGGCAATATTGTTAGATTATTCTAATCCAATTATGGCAATTATTCTGCAATTTTTGTATCCTTCATTTTGATGTGTCTTCTTTTCAATATGATTATGATCTGTGCAGGTCCTTGGATGATGCTCAAGAGGGGCAACTGTAACACCCCGTTTTGCCAAACCCTAAAATAGCCAAAATCCACATCTTGACCCCAAACCCTAATCTGCTTCAGCCATTCCCTTCTAAATGTTGTTCAGAACATTTTTCCCTTCGGGATCATCTCCAAAATCCCATCCTAAAGCTGAGTTTCAACCCTTGCAATTTTAAAAAAACCCTAATTACCCTATTTTACCCTAAACTGTTTTCCCTAATTTTGTTGAAACCCTTCAGATCTTGCCTGATCTTACCAAACTTTGGCCAGATAAGTTCTAATAATTTTATTCAACTTATCTGCGAAATCAGATTTCAGATCGGACCCTTAGATCTCCAGACTTGCAATCAAGTCCATTTTCTATTCAAAGTTTCCTCACAGAACAGTCCCTGGAGCAAGTTTCAGAATTACAGAACAGCCCAAATATTCTTTTCAGGTCCATTCGACCAGCACCTGGTCGTGGCCTACGACCAGCGCGAGTCGCCGTTGCCGCGCCGTGGATTTTGCCGTGCTTGCTCGCCGCCGGCCACCGCTTCTTGTCGCCTGCGTTGTGAACAACCGAGCCACCCCGTGCGCACGTGCCAGCACAGTGCGTCGCCTTGCCCAGCGGATAAACGGCCGTGCTCCAGAGCTTTGTTTTCGCGCGCGCGCTCCCGTTGCCGTGGCAATTGCATGCGTGTACGTGTCACCGCCGGAGCTTTGCTGTTGCCTCCGCATCTGCGCCGTTCCAGGTGAAGTTCCGATGCAACCGACAAGGTCAGCAAGGCTGCAGCACCGCCTGAAGCGTATCACATCGCCGTCGCCGTCGTTGCGCCTGCGCCCGACAAACTTCTCCCCGGCGCAAGCAACCGCTGTCGTGTTTCCCCTCGCAAGCTCCGTCCCCGTGCCTATTTAAACCCTCCCTGTGCTTTGAAAACCTCAAGCCTCCAGAAAATCGGCTAAGTCCCAAACACCACCGTGAACACCTTCTTCTCCGGCGAGCCAGTGAGTGAGCTCACGGTGCTAGCCCATTCCACAGCCCCTTTCTCCAATCCAAGTTCACCAGTGAGTTCCCCTCGTTCCCCTCTCTGTTTAGTAGCAACCAATTGCACCAGATCGATCCCCATCGCCGGTGATCGCCGGAAAGGCCCAATTGCCCTGTTTCCCCAATGCTAACCATTTCATCCCGAATTAGCTCTCGTCCCAGTAGTAGAAATTGATCCTTAGCCATTTCTTAGCAAGCCTGTTGAATCAGGATCCCCAATTGCGCTCAAATCGAAGAAATCCCAAACTGGAACCTCAGCCAGTTCGCCGGACCTCGTCGCCGAGCCCCTCCGGCCAATCTCCAACGAAATTAACCCCTCCAGTAGCCTTGTTGCGCCCTAGAGATCATTCCCAAGCTTGGAATTGAGCTCATTCGCCCTGTATCAAAAATCCCCGAGCTCCAGTGTCATCTTCTCCAGCGCCGGTCGCCGGAATTCGTTCCCGGCCGATTCAGCCGACACCACTTTGTCCCTTAGCTTCGCCTCACCTCCCTGAGCAATTTCTTCCACTAGCTCGACACCTGGATCTGCCTAGATTGTGAGTTATGCCCTTGCCAAGCTTTTGTCCAGATCAATGACTGTGCCGTGTCGCCACCGCAGTTCATCGCCGGATTTGGCCGCCCTCCGGCCACTTTCAGCTCTTTTCCCTGTTGAGTGTTTTATTCCTGTTAGTAATGCCTACCTCCCAGACAAAGTGTTGCATCAATTGGAGCCCTGGATCAAAAGTTAAGCTATGCCCTAGTTTCTGGCCATGTCCAGCACTATGTCAGTGCATGTCAGCCACTGGCATTGACCTTGTTCAGCCCCTTCTGGTTGAGCAATTGAAATGCCACTTTGTCCCCTAGATTCCTGGAGTTGTGTTCTACATCTTTCCCTTCTATCACTTCTCCAGAAAACCATCCTAAGATCAGTTTAAAGCTATGCCAAAGCCATGAACTGAATGTCGACCCTTCGACGTTCAATCCTTTTTAGCCGTTTCTTCGACCAGAGCCCTTGTGACCTTGCCCTAACCTTTTCCCCTGCATGCATGACTTATTTACTTAATAATTTCTATGAAAACTATTTTCTGTATGCTTATGTGGTATGTGTTTGTGTGTTGGTTGATTGCCGCAGAGTCAGAAGCTGAAGGAGCGGAAGAAGTCTTTGAAGATCCGTCTGAGTATTTAGACCCAACATCGCAAGGCAAGCCTCATTCCTTTGATCATGTCTCACCCAATATTTTCATATGAAGTATATTCACTGTTTCTTACTATGCATGCTTAATTGAAATACAAGTTATGTTTGAATGACATGAGTAGATATTACCTAATGGATCATGAAACCCTTTTTGTTATTGAACCTTCGTATATATGCTTTTGTCACCCTAGGACTCATATACTGAATATTCACATTAAACTTGAAATGGTCAAATACATGAGAAATTATGATCAAAACCGTTTTGTCAAGAAAACTGATAAAAGGGATCAGTAGTGAGGATTGGATTGTATGGAGAGGGTGCGGTGCGCACCAGGGAATGTGAATGTTCCTCACTATTGGTTCATAAGGACGGGAACCTTGTGCTGTGTCTCCATACGAATTGTAAACGTAACAACCACTTGCCTGGTATGGGACAGGCACAACTCAGTAGCTTTTTGGTATTAGCAGTTCCCTGCATGGTTTGACGATCTGGTTTCTCGCATGGAAACCGGAAGGCCAAGGTTCGGCCATGAGTGATGTGAGTTCAGAAAAATAATGAGAGGAAAAGGCGTAAAAGAAGGAAGGCGCCCTAGACCTGATTAAGCCGTGAGCGGTTGTAATCTTAAATGGTCGTATGTCTTGCGTGGACATAGACCAAGGCTATGTGTCCTGCGGGAACATAGACCAGAGAGGCTAGGAAGTAAGGCAGTGGGGAAGACCCACAACGGTACTTGAGACTTAACTGTCTGTTTACCGGGCGGGGATACTGTTAATATTGAACTGTAAAAACGTTGTGTGATCTCGGCCTTGTCACATGTGTATAAGTCACATGGAGCTGATCCGACTTGAAAGCCGAGTGAACCAGTGGATTTAAAAAGAGGTACACCTTTGCAAAGCGTAAAAGAAGTATCAGATACTCTGTACTCCCAGGTTCAGGAGTCTTTTCGTAGTGGATGTTATCCATGGGTTATAGCACAAGTAATGTTTTGGAATGTTTTCATAACGCGGTTAACAAAGTAGTGACTCATGGGAGACCACTACATGTAATGTTTTATTGAAAACCTGTTTAATGTTTAAGGTATCATTTTCATGACAAAGTACTGTTTTAAAGAACAAATGACTTGGAAATCTATATATCTCTATCCATATGAAACTAAACCCCGGAATCTTATGTTCCACCCTCATGTAAGTACAATTACATTAATCCCTGGAATGAGTGTTGCTGAGCACCAAGTGCTCACCCTTGCATTTATATCCCACTGTAGAAGAGGGATTCGAGGATCCCGATTCCTTCAGTTATGAGTTCCCAGCTGAAGATGGAAGTGCCCCGGACGAGCCCACTTTCTAGAAGGATTGCGCACCAAGTCAAGTCAGATGTGGGAGAAGCCCCTCCAACTCCGCTGCGGATGGAAATCAAACTGTTTGTCGTTGCTTTGTGCTTTATGTTGTGTGTTCGGTACTTGGATACCGATTCTGGTTCTGATAAACTAGTTATTTTCTTAGCAACTCTACTTAGCGCCATTTTCGGTGCTTTGGCTATGTAATATTGGCCATGTTGGCCTGATACTTGTTTAATGTTATTACTATGCTTGTGTGGTTTGGAGCTCATGTGACATCCTGCTGTGGGTGTAACCTACCTGGGCGGTTACCAAGGTGATCCTCAAATGGGGGTCTCACAGCGAATGGTATCAGAGCATGAAGCTTGACTGTAGGTCGTGACCCTTACTAGAATGGGCGTCCCTAAAGTAGAGAATCGCTAGCTTATTTGGTAAAAATCTAATTGTGAAAAACCTAATTTGTTTAAGAAAAGCATAATGAGTATTATTTGAAAATTTTCAAAACCGTTTTCCTACTTTTAAGTGTTCCGTGTCTCATCATCGCAGATGGCCCCTGGTAAGAAGCTAATTCACGGAGACGAGTTGGGATCATGGGCGTTGATGCTTTGGATGATGTTGCAATTTCTGGGAGCAAGAGACAATCAGCGACCAGTCTACTACGTCCGTCGAGAAGAAGTAGATGGTAGACCTTTTGGTTTCCGTGCCTCGGTGATTGTGTACGAGATTCCAGAGATCGGGAGAGGATCAACAAGGAAGGAGTGATAAGAGTTTCATGGCACTATTAGATCTTCTAGCGGACATGCTTACTTCCAGAGGGAAATGAGTTGCCAAGATCTACTTACCAAGCCAAAAAACTGTTGTGTCCGTTGGGAATGGAAATCGAAAGAATACACGTATGCCCAAATGATTGTGTGTTGTACCGTAACGAGTACTCCAGTTTGCATGTTTGTCCAAGATGCGGCGCATCGAGGTATACGCGTAGGGACCAGATTGACAGTGAACGTCACGAGGTAAAGAAAGGACCTCCGGCGAAAACGGTGTGGTACTTGCCTGTGATACCTAGATTGAAGCAGCTGTTTGCAAATCCGAAAGTCGCGAAGCACTTGCGTTGGCATGCTGAAGCCCGGAAACAAGACGGAAAACTGAGACACCTAGCTGATTCTATTCAATGGAGAAACATCAACAGAACATTTGCTGAGTTCGGCGGCGAACTTAGGAATATAAAGTTCGGGCTGAGTACAGATGGTATGAACCCACATGGTAATATGAGCAGTCGGCACATCACTTGGCCTGTTCTTTTATGCATCTACAATCTTCCTCCTTGGTTATGCATGAAGCGCAAGTACATCATGATGGCGTTACTAATCTCAGGACCCAGACAACCCGGAAATGATATTGACATGTTTCTAGCGCCTTTAATCGAGGACTTACAGAAATTGTGGAGCGAGGGGGTGCAGGTATGGGATGCATACAAGAAAGAGAATTTTATCTTGCGGGCCCTGATATTTTGCACCATAAATGATTTTTTGGCCTACGGCAATTTGTCGAGGTATAATACGAAAGGAGACAAGGCTTGCCCTATTTGCCTAGATGAAACTGAGAGCATGTGCATGTGAAACTGCCAGAAAACAGTGTACATGGGTCACCGCAGGTTTCTTCCGGTGCATCACACATACCGTAAGACGAGGAAATCATTTAACGGGAAGCCTGAGAAGGGATCAGCTCCAGTGTTTCTGACCGGTAAGGAGATTTACTCGCGCATGTAGGACATCAAAGCTGAGTTCGGTAAGCATTCTAAACCTCGAGAAAAAAATGTTTGGAAGAAGAGATCGATTCTCTGGGATCTACCGTACTGGGAGCACTTACAAGTTTGACATTGCATTGACGTCATGCATGTAGAGAAAAATGTCTATGACAGTTTGATTGGTTTGTTGTTGAACATTCCGGGAAAGATAAAGGATGGTGTGAAAGCCCGTCGTGACATGGTGGAAATGGGGATAAAGACTGAGCTTGCACCATTAGAGAATGGAAAGCATACATACCTCCCCCCAGCCTGCTATACGTTGTCCAAGAGCGAAAAAACAGAACTCTGTCGGTGCCTGCACGGTGTTAAAGTTACATGTGGGTACTCTGCGAACTTGAAAAAACTTGTGTCCATGAAGGACCTAAGACTGGCTGGCACGAAGTCCCACGACTGTCATGTCTTGATGTCACAAATGCTTCCCATTGCTATCAGAGGCATTCTCCCAGTTAAAGTCAGAGAGACAATCACAAACCTATGTTATTTCTTCAACGCAATATCTTGCAAGGTAAGTACGTGCACTCGTACTATAAGTTCATTACCTCCATTTGTGGAGCTTAATTAGAAGATTTTTCGGATATGAATATTTGGCGCAACTGTGTCCTCGTAGGTAATTGATCTGGATGGACTGGACGCTTTGCAATGCGACGTGGTTACAACTCTTTGTTAGCTCGAGATGTATTTCCCTCCATCCTTTTTTGATGTTAATGTCCATCTGATTGTTCACCTTATCAAAGAAATTAAGTTTTGTGGACCCGTGTGCCTGCGCTACATGTATCCATTTGATAAATTTATGGGTGTATTGAAGGGATACATAAGGACTCGTCGTCGACCCGAGGGGAGTATCATGGAAGGTTATGCCGCCGAGGAGGTGATTGAATTTTGCACAGATTATATGGCCGGGGTTGACCCAATTGGCGTTCCTAGGTCCCGACACGAGGGTAGGCTTCAGGGCATCGAAATGATTGGATTCAAAGCTATCGTCCCTGCTCGTGATGTGTACGTAAAATCACATTTTTGGGTCTTACAACACATGACGGAGGTCGAGCCATATATACACGAGCACAAGGTAATGTTACGGTCACAGAATCCTTCGAAGTCAGACGTTTGGGTCACCAGAGAACATAATAGGAAATTTGTTGGGTGGATCCAAGAAAGAGTCACGCGAGCTGCCGAGGGCTCCGTAAGTGAAACTGTGACATGGTTGGTTAGAGGCCCAAGATTCACTGTAGGGACCTGGCAGGGATACGACATCAATGGGTATTCATTTTACACAAGAGCTCAAGACGCCAAGAGTAGCACACAATGTAGCGGAGTGACACTGTTTGCTATTTCTGAGGATGCTAGGTCAGTAAGGGCGCTGAACTCATATTACGGTGCTATTGACGAAATATGGGAGCTCAATTACGGATTACTTAAGATTCCCCTGTTTCGATGCCAATGGGTCCAAATCCCTCGAGATGTTCAAGTTGACAGTTACGAGTTTACTCTCGTCGATCTTGGTAGAGTCGGACACCAAGACAATCCATTCATACTTGCAAAGCAAGCCACACAGGTACTCTACATCGTTGACCCGGCCAATCCAAACTTGCATGTTGTCCTCCACAGCAAGAGACGTATTGTTGGGGTCGAAGACGTTGTCGACGAAGAGGAGTATAACCAATTTGATGAAATACCTCCATTTTTAGAGGACATTCAATCTATCCATACTGAAGATATCGACGAAACAACGTATCTGCGAGATGATCACGAAGAAGGATTATGGGTTGAGAACCATTGATGATTAATTTCTATTTCAGGGATAAATGCCAAGCAAACAGCCCACAAGTTCTGCAGCAAGGTGAGGAACTTATCATTAATACATCAGGCAGTACATTTTTCTTTAGAATTTAATGATAAGCTAGTTCACAGCATTAATATATCTCAATTTTACTCCACAGCATGAGTTCTAACATGTACAGTACCTTTATCTTGTAAGTACTTAATTCTTCCCTTCAAATAGCACTTGCAAAAATCTCATTGCAGCCTCTTGCTTCTTCAAATTAAGGTCTCCAAAAATCAATTTTTCTGACGGTATTTTGTTATTTGTACCGATAGAAAAGGACATCCACTACTTTAATGTGTCTCAGGCACTTCAAAAGTTTCACTGCGAAAAATTTACTTATTCTATCGGTATTATTATATTTTACCGTTAGAATAAATTCATTAGTCTCACGGTATTTTGTTGTCTGACGGTTTTTTGTTGTTTGTACCGATAGAAAAATACTCCGGCACTTTGAATTCTCAACTGTGTCGCCATGCGTCGCCTTGGAAATTCTATAAGTACCTCGCCATGCGTCGCAGTATTTTGTTGTTTTCCTAATTCTCAAACGCTTCGACTCCTTATCTTCTCTTTCACAATGGCAACCTCCATGGGATCGTCAGCCACGCCCTCCCCGGTAAGAACTCTAAATCTCCTGGGTTTACCCCTGTATTGTTAATCCATGTTCAGTACATTCTTGACCTGTTGATTTGCACAGGGAATGGGAGCCGTGGAAGACACTGGCAAAGTGAAGGCCGAGCTGAGGGCCCTCCAGGAGGAGCACAAGCTCCTTACAGACAAGCACACTCAGCTACGGCTTGAACTGGACGATCTCCTCTGGCGCATTCAGCGCATGAAGACGGCTGGTGACAATTCCAGGGCGAGGACAAGGCATCTTCGCGAGGAGAAGCAAGCCGCAGATATTACCATCGCTGGCTGCAGTTTGACTATGAAGGATACCATAGCGAAGCTGAGGGAGGTCGCAGGCCTTCTCGACGAGGTACTAGTTGATCCTAGGGACAACTTGTCGCTAGAGGAGTCTTGCGTCCTGGCTGCAAGTCAAACTGACTCTATTCTACATGCAGCCAGGGCTAAGACCACCCCTTGACCTAGCATTTTGGGTTTTATTTTTTTTTATAAGTGATAAAACAACAATGAATGAACAATTTATTTTTATGTCAATTTTTCAATTTTTCAACTATCTTCCCTCTTTCTTTATCATTCTGCAGCTTTCAAGCACAGTCTATTTGATGTTAAATTGTGTGACCTTTTCATTTTCTGACGGTATTTTGTTGTTTTTACCGATAGAAAAAGGGCACCCAATACTATAATCCAAGGCACTTAATTAAAAAAATTTTCTGGGGAAAATTGGTCTCACGGGATTTTATTGTTTATCCCGATAGAAAAAGGCATCCACTACTTCAAATATTTTTCCGGGAAATTTACTTGTTCTATCGATATTATTTTGTTGTACCGATAGAAACGAACATAATTCTATCGGTATTATTTTGTTGTACCGATAGAAAAGGTCATCCACTACTTTATTACTCGTACACGGCCCTTGAGTTTCCCTCCAGTCAAACAGTTCCAACTTATAGCACTGCGTCTCTTCGAGAGTGAAGAAAACCACAACCTCCGCCGTGACCACTCACTTCCTCTCTCCCACACGACAATCGTCGGCTGGATACTGGTTCGCCACTGCCACCGATTCTTATTTTCGTCCTTTGCCGGCCGCCGCTGCGTTCTACACTGCCTCTCCATCACCACAACTAATCGCCGTAAATACCCTAATTCGTCGTTCTATTTCCAGCATCTTCCTTATTTGATCCTAGTGTTTTGTACGTACTAATTCTTCGAGTTTTGCAATTACACTAGGGTTCTCTATTGTGTTGGATTATGTACATTCCGTGGGCAATGTTGATTTAAATTAGGGTTGACATAATATGTTCCAGTGCTGTAATGAACCTATTTTGAGATTTTAACTTATCTATACTGTTGTATTGTGATCAATTGTATCCAACTGCCATGTAATGCACATTATATGTTGGAGGTGTTCTTACACATATTCTATCAGTATCTCCTGTATTTGCCGATAGAAAAATTGGTCTGCTTTATCGGCAGCTCATGTGTTTACCGATAGAAAATATTTCTGAACAAGTATTAAAAATTTGGAACTGGAAGGACATGAGCCATGCAATGTACTAGTTTGGTTGGGAATTTTTACTCACTTGGTATGAATATATGGCAAGGTGGATGGGTCTTCGATGTATATGTTTGAAATACCTATACATGACTTTTCCCAAACTAATAGATGTGAAGTCCTGATGACTTGCATACAGGTAACGCTAAAGATAACCAAGAGAGGGTGCTATAAACCATATTATTCCTTTTTTGGTTGTGACCTACTTTCTGTGCTACTTCAATATCTTTATATATATTCCATTAGCATTAGGTTTGTTAGATTATGCACAGTGGCACTTAGATGCTTGTGTGCATATTTACGTGTGAAATAATAATGCTGGCCCATGAATATTAGTATAGCAAATCATGGAGAATGTTATGTGATGACAGTGAATGGTGGCTTATCAATAAAATTCCATATATAGAGACCATTGTTATGTTTTATCGGTATCTCACGTGTTTTCCGATAGAAAAATTGTTATGTTCTATCGGCAACTCATGTGTTTACCGATAGAAAACATTGTTATGTGTGAAATAATAATGCTGGCCCATGAATATTAGTTTAGAAAATCATGGATAATGTTGACTTAAACCAAAACTATGTGATGCCAGTGAATGGCGGCTTATCAACAATATTCCAGAACAATATGTTATATCGGTATCTCGTATCTTTGCCGATGGAAAACATTGTTATGGTCTATCGGCAGCTCATGTGTTTACCGATAGAAAATATTTCTGAACAGTTCAGGAAGTAATTTATGCATGTATTTCTTTGAGTATTATTTTCTTCGGACATCCCTTTTGCAGCCCTAATTAGTCTCCAGTCCTGGGCTGAGTTATGGAACTCTAAGAAGAATTAATTGCCATATGTTGCCTGCTTCCTATATGAAAATGTGTAGACAAAAATGCTGAGAAATAGAATCTTATCTTCTATTGGTAGCTTCTGTCTTTATCGATGGAAAAAATATTTAAAATAGGTCCTTTTACTTTGTAAAATGATTTAGTTTGTGTTTCCATTAAATTTTTGATGGTTTGTTGATGGTTTTGTAGGGAAATACGTCGTCGTCTTCATCGGATGGTACTAGTGGTTCGACTAGGGCCAACCCCAACGTAACTGAAGATGCAGTTGTTACATCCCAGCGCAAGAGAGTGGGGCGAGGCGCGACGACGTTGGGCCGTTTGGCTAAACGCACGGATCTTTCTTATGAGTTCAACCAATTTGGGAGGCCAATTGGAAAGAATGCTGGGAAGTACACGGCCTACGTTGGGCCGTTGGCGAAAGAAAGGGTGAAGATCACCGTCCAGAGTTGGAAGAACGTGACGGCGGACGAGAGGGATAGGTTGTGGGCAGAAGTGAAGGTTAAATTAACTGAAATCGCTGAACTCTTTCGTAATCACGTTCTCTTGGCTTATACTAAAGTTTAACTAACTCGTGATTAATTGTATGCATTTTTTGAAAACAGGCTAAGCGGAACATCCCCGATGATACACCTAGGACGGCCTGCTTGAAGGACATGAACAGAACATGGAAAACCTTTAAGAGCTGGCTCGTCAGTAACTTCCTCGCTGCGGGGAAATCTCCTTGCGAGAAGTACCCCTTCATATCCGCTCTCCGAGATCCAGGATGAGAGGTGCAAGCGATGGTGGAGGGGGAGGGGGTCCGTGTCGTCCACAGGGTCTGTGCAGTTCGCAACCCCTGGGGACGTCGACGTTGTGAGGCAAATGGTAAGTTGGCTAACCTCGTAAACTATGTGCGCACAAGTGTATATAAGGCAATTTATCTCACAAGGTACCTTTAAATGTAACATATCTCTTTTGACAAGGAGGTAGTGGAGGGATTGCTTACCCCACAGAGGGAGAACGACATCCTCACCCGGGCTCTAGGAAATAAGGAGCATCCCGGGCGGACACGGGCTGTGGGAGCCATTGTGTCGTGGAAGGCCGGTTTCGCAGATCCGGCTCCACCGAGGAAGAAGGCCCGCTCCTGGAAGGAAAAGGAAGTGGAGCTCTTCGATAAGATACGGGCTGAGGTGCAGTCTAAGGTCGCACAAATGAGGGAAGAGTTTGCACGGTTGAGAGATGCATTGCTGGCCAAGAGTGCAGATGTGGATCCCCAGGGCGACGGTACGCCGCGGGATCGGATAAGCAGTTGCGCTTCGAAGGTCCTCGTGGATCCAGTGGATCTACTTGAGGAACTGCAAGCCTTCATCTGTGCACTTAAGTTGATGCCACTTCCATTCTGTTAGAGTTGTTTCGCTAACCTGTTTTAATATTTACAAATTTGCAGAAGCTGGAGGGCTGCATCCTACTGAATCACCTAGGCGATAGGCAGGAAGTGGTTGGACACGGCTTCGTATATCCGTCTGGGCCGGATGTCCGGGTCCACTGCGTACCTTTGCGGTTGGGGTTTGCAAAGATATAGGTGGACATGGCCATGCCAGGCTACAACGATTCTCCGTTGCCAGTCCCAACAGAGGAACTTTAGACACTTGCTGAGGCAGTGAGCTCCTACGTACAGTGGCCCAAGAAGTGTCTTCTAATACAACCAGTAAATCCTACACATTTTAGATTACATCCTACTCAGTACACTCAACTTGCAAAATCTAACATACGTGCTCATTAATTGAAGTGGCCTGCCGTCGGGCTACCAGGGGATTGCGCCCCCAGCTCAGGGCATGAGGCCCGATCTCGTGCGAACCTGGACACATCAAAGACGGCCTCGACCCCACCCAGCGCATCCACGCCTTCACCTCGGAAGAAAGCCGCCATCACCTCGCGCCCTTGCCTTCGAAGGTACGCGCTCAGTCCCCGGCAAAAGGCAAGGGCAAAGGTAAGGGCAAAGGACGACAGGGACAGTCGGAGAGGTTCAGGAACGGGTTTCCACTCTTGTCGGAGGCAGCTTTGTGAAAATTGGATCGATCAACCAGAGACCTCCACGAGTGGTACCTACACCGAGCTCGGCGCAATCTGAACTTCTTAGTTCCCTACAGGCCTGGGCAGTTCCACCGTGAGCCCGGGAGTATATCCGTGGCACACGAGGATCTGTTCGACCTCTACAACAGGCGGGAGCTCGATATGTCCATCATACGGACTGGAGTCCTGTGGGTTTGCTGATGCTATATATTGCTGTTTTCTAACTCTGTTTGCTAACTCTGCATTGTTGTAGTTCATTTGAAATTTAGTAACTTTCTGTGCAATACTAATGTCGTCCTTTGCATGCAGGTGCATGTACAGGCTAGCATTGGAGGCTACGTGTGACAAGGTGGGTTTCCTTGACCCAGAGAAAATAAGCCTCATGATGCTAGAGCACGACGCCGCGCACGCTGAGCTGTACATATCCAAGGCGCTGATGACGCAGCAGGACAGGGAGTTCATTCTGGTGCCGTACCACCAAAGGTTAGTGCATTTCGTACTAATTTAACTCAATCTTGTATGTTACACCTGAGATATACTTTGAGCTAGCGGTCCTCTTTTACGTACAATGCAGGGGCCACTGGATCCTCATCGTGATCTGTCCGCCGAGGAACGAGGTGTACTACCTCGATTCGATGCGTGACAGATTATCGATCGAATATGTGGTCAAGGGGAATATGGAGGCGTAAGTAACTTATATGTTTGATTTAAATTTTGACCTCACTAGCTACTGATAATACATTAACCGGCAATACTAACTGAAATGCAGGGCTTTTGATAAATATGTGTCTGCTGGAGGGAGGCATGCCGCACCGCAGGGCTCCCTACTAGCTTGGAAAGAATATGAGGTACTCACGAGACTTTTTGTTTATGCTTAATTAGTTTATGGAAACAATAGCTAACATGTCTTCGCATATGCAATTATCTCAGTGCCATCAGCAGCCGCAATCGTGGGAATGCTGGTTTTATGTGCTGCGCTACATGTACGACCTAGTGCAGACAAACTTTGCCCAATTCCCCCAGGTAAGCATCGATAACTAACTCAAATTTGAAAATTGGGTGTCACGTTCTAAATTAGGAAGTTAGTTACTCAGTATTCACACATGCTTGTAGATCGCCATGTCGAAAGACCAATACGAAAATGCAAAGATTAGAGATCTTCGACAAATCTGGACTCAATATGTCATGGAGGAAGTTGCGCCCAACCATCCGCCATGACAATTTTCTCTTTTTCGTGTACTCTGTGCATAGACTATTTATATATATATGTGAATAAATGTCCACATTGGATTGCAATTTGTATTTGTCCATATATATGTGAATAAATGTGAATAACTGTCTAATGTGTCAATCTGTTCTGTGAATTTACCCTTCTTTGCATCTGTACTGTATTGTGTATCCAATCTATACTGTATTGCATCTGTACTGTATTGTGAATGTAAATAACGTACTGTATATGTGAATGTTCTATCGGTAAATTCATTCACAACCGAGAGACTACTACCACTTTTCTATCGGTAAACTCATCCACAACAAAGAGCCTACTGTCGTTTTTTCTATCGGTACACTCCAAATTAACAGTTAGAAGAGTGTGACTTTTCCTGCCGGTGAACTCATCCACAACCGAGAGACTACTGTCGTTTTTTCTATCGGTACACTCGAAATTAACCGTTAGAAGAGTGTGACTTTTCCTGCCGGTGAACTCATACACAACCGAGAGAGTACAATCGTTTTTTCTATTGGTAAACTCATTTCCAACCGAGAGAGTACTAAGCTTTTTTCTGTCGGTAAACTTGTAATTAACCGTTAGAATAGTGGTACTTTCCCTGCCGCTAAACGTCAAACTACGATGGATTTTCTATCGGTACACTCCTAAGATGCCGATAGAATAGTGAAGTTCTTCTATCGGTTATTTACCGATAGAAAATGTTCTGTCTTGTTCTATCGTGTCTATCTCTATCGGTACAAAAACCGATAGTAGAAGAGTGTTTTTTACCGATAGAAGAAAGTTTTTCTGTACTAGTGTCATAAACACAATGGTTTTACCTGGTCAGATGAAGCCGAAAAAGCCTTTCAAAAGGTCAAAACATATTTATCTAGTCCACCAGTACTGGTCTCTCCAAATTTGGGGGAACCATTACTCCTTTATTTGGCAGCCACCCCTCACACGATCAACGCAGTCCTGGTCACGGAGACAGAAGGTGTGCAGCAACTAATCTATTATATAAGTGAAGTACTTCATGGACCAAAAGGGCGTTACCCTAAGGTCCATAAGTTACTTTACACTCTTCTGATGGCTTCCTGTAAGCTACAACATTACTTTCAAACACATAAAATTACTGTGCCTTTGTCCTCTCCATTGGGAGATATTGTCCGAAATCCAGAGAAATCTGGTCGCATTGCGAAATGGGCAATGAAACTTAGAGCATTTGATATCCATTTCACCCCTCGTGTTGCAATTAAATCTCATATTCTTGTAGATTTTGTGGTCGAATGGACTAATCCTGACCCACCTGCGCAAGAATCTGTAGATTTACAATGCACAGACCATTGGACGATGTATTTTGACGGCTCTCGTAGTTTTCAGCACTCGGGGGTTGGAGTGGTCTTAATTACACCTCAGGGTGACCAACTCAAGTATGTCATTCAATTACACTTTGTTGTGACAAACAACGTAGCAGAGTATAAAGGTCTTCTTGCAGAGCTTCGAGCAGCAAAATTCATTGGAGTCCGTAGATTAGTGATGAGGGGAGACTCACAGCTAATCGTAAACCAGGTAAACAAGGAGTATAGCAACTCCAATGAGACAATGGCTCATTACCCAGAGGAAGTGAGGAAATTGGAAAAACACTTCAGTCATTTCGAAGTCCAATTTGTTCCTCGAAAGGATAATATACTCGTAGACCAATTATCAAAAATTGGGTCCTCACGCACATCCTCTCCAGCAGGAGTGTTCATTGAACACTTGCAATACCCTTCGATCACGGTTTCGGTCGAGGATGATTTGGTGGTAGTTTACGTCGTAGACCTTGGAATGAAGAAGATTGTGTTGATCGAAGGATGCCGACTAGAGGAGGGGAGAATAAGCGGGTTTTAAAATTTTACTTTTAAACTAGTGTTTAACAATCTAAAATTGCAATAACAAACTTCTAAAGATATGAATGACAATTCAAGATGAGTGTTGCAATTTCTAACAGATTAAGAGAAGCAATTTAATCTCTAAGAAAATAAAGCAAGTAATAGAAATAACCGAAGAGATCGAATTTTTCCCGAGGTATCGGAAATTTGCCGATTTCCACTAATCCTCGTTGAAGCGCTCTTCACTAGAGCTTAAGCTTCCATTTCACTATGGGTAGCCCTTCTCCTCTCCGGATAGGCGAGCTCCGAGCCTTTACAACCAATCGCCGGGCCTCTCCGACACACCGTCGATGGAGAGATCGCCGGACCTCCCGGGTCGTCTAGGTGACGGCAATCACCAAGAGTAACAAGTCTAGCACCTTGCTTGATCAACCTCAAAGCTTGATGAACACAATGCAAATGCAAAAGGCTTGAAATCAACTTCACTCAACTAGCATTCAATATTTACTCAATTTTGACTTCAATTGCTAGAGAATGAGTGAGAGAGAGTTTGCACACTGTTGCACAAGAGTTTAGAGATGTATTTCGTGTGTATATAACATCTACAAACAGTGGGATATATATACTCAGCAAAACGGTCGTTTTCAAGAAAATTGGGCGAAAGTTGTACTGGTCGGACATTCTCCGGTCACTTCGGACATTGTCCAGTCAGTACAAAAAACTTGACCGTTACTCACGTGTAATTCGAGTGTCAGTAGCCGTTTGAACCAAATTGTGAAGGCCGGACAAATGGCTTTGTCCGGACAAAATGTCCGGACAGATGCATTTGTCTCTGTTAACACCCCTGTTCAATAATACTTGTACACACCGGACAAATCTATTTCTCCGGACAAAATGTCCGGGCAGATGTATTTGTCTCTGTTTACACTCGAATTAAAACACTCCAACTATTTGTATAGGCCGGACATATGGGATTTGTCCGGACAAAATGTCCGGACAAATACATATGTCTCTGTTAACACATGCATTTTCAATTTCTCAAGAGTTGTATTGGCCGGACATTGTCCGGTCACTTCAGACAAAAGCCTCCGAACAAATACATTTGTCTTAACTTAACGTGTCGTGAACATTTGTATTGACCGGACATTGTTCGGTCACTTCGGACAATGTCCGGACTTCATCGGACAGATGCACCGGACAAATGTATATGTCTCTGTTGCAAGTTTTGCAATGTTCAGAAGTTGTTTGTATTGGCCGGACATTGTCCGGTCACTTCAGACACTGTCCGGCCAGTACAAAACGAAAACAGAATTCTGAATTTTTACTTAATTTAGATTTGAGGGTAAATGCAAATGCAAATATGCTTCTAAAAACTTCAAGGTTGATCAAGAGACTTGTGCTAAGACCCCTCTTAATAGTACGACCATCTAACCTAGAAATTTTCAAAACAAGAAGGCGCTAAGTTTAGATATTTGTACTCTTGTCGAGATTTTCGTCATTTTCGCTTCATGGAGTCTTGATAGCCTTGCTTTGCTCTTCCTTGATGCTTTCTCCTCTGATTTACCTGAGTCTCACATACAGATAGTCGCAAATCTCACAGATGTCATTAATCACCAAAACCCTAATTAGGGCTCAAGATTCAACAATCTCCCCATTTTTGGTGATTGATGACAACTGTTATACATAACACATATGGATATCAAAAATGAGTATGAACAAGAAATGCTCCCCCTGAATCTTACATTCAAGTTCATAAACATACCCATTACAAGGTATAACAAGATATTAACAAGGTATAACAAGATATCCATACGTATCAACACATACACATCCATAAGAGAGATAACTAAGCAACATTTTTATATAACAAGATATTAACAAGGTATAACAAGATATCCATACGTATCAACACATACACATCCATAAGAGAGATAACTAAGCAACATTTTTTATAACAAAACTATATCATATCCATGTTCATACATTCATACACCACTCCCTGGCAATATATATCCATAGTAAGACATAACCAACGACATAACACAGACATAACATATATCCACAACCATAAACATAACTCTCCCCCTTTGTCATCAAACATCCATAAAAGGAGAGGATATATATACAAGTAACATAGATACATGAGGAAGACAATCTACGACTGCGGAGGTTGATCAGAAGAAGAATCGCCGCGACGACGACGCTGATACTGGCCTGCGTCGAATCGCCCCCGCAGCTCAGAGATATCCTGAGTCATAGAGTCGACACGAGGCTCGATGACGTTGAGGCGATGGTCGATGGAGCTCAGTCGGGAGTCAACCTCATCGAAACGAGTCTCGAATCGCATGGACATCTGATCTAGCCACTCCATGATCATCATATACGGAGCCGAAACGTCAGGACTCTGAGAAATGGAGTAAGACTGAAGTGGAGAAGGAGCTCCCGCAACCGGAGACATGTGCTCATCTTCATGAGCTGGTGATCCAACTTGGTTCTCGTAGCGAATAAGGATCCCCAGGCTCTTCATCCGGTAATACTCCATAGAGGTGGGGCGGGATGCTCGATGCAGTCCAAAGTAGGTCAGAGTATGAGCGATGAAAGGTGCGAAGGGCAAGAGCCTCTTCGAGTCTATCTGAACCTCCTGCATCTCATGGAACATGAACTCCACAATGTCAAACGGAGTCTCGTCAACTTGGGCTCTCAATACTCGTAGCATGGTAGATGTGACAGTCCCGCGATATCCAGTTTTTGGCAAGATGGTCATGCGGTTCAGCTTTTCAAGAATTGCCACCGGAGGGATCAGTTGAGAGGCTTTACCGATATTTGGATCTAGATTGTCGAAGAGGTGAACAACATCTTCAACTCGAACTTCATCAAAGGCGAAGAGGCTGTTGTCGACATGCTCGATCTATAGAGCCTCTTCAAACTGTGCCTTTGTGAGAGTCCTCTTCGAGTTGTTGTTCATGAAAACGACATGGGATCGATCCGAGGCAACATGAAGAGATGCGAAGAACGAACGGATGACATCCACGTTCCACTTCCAGTCTTCCTTCATCTCGGTGAAGGAGAGCAAACTGACTACCATGAACTTGCCCCTTAAAGGATAGTTAACTTTGCTTTCGATCAAGTTCCAATCAATGGCCTGATGCCCAAAGACTTTGGCAGAGGAGAATCTGGTGTGATACTGAGACATCTGAAAAGCATTCCAGAAGTTCCTCTCGGTACATGTCCTCGGGTGCTCGTACGGGTTCTTTCGACGAAGACGTCGAAAAGCCCTAGCGGTGAAAGTCTGATGGCCTCTAGGTTGCTCATCACCACTACTACTGCTGCTGTCATCCGAGGCAGAATCAGCAATGGGAGATCCCATGGGAGATGCTGGAGCTGCATCATCCTCATCAACTGCCAGGGAATCCCAATCAATGGGTTGCGCCTGTTGAGAAGATCCAGGCCCATGATGACGGCTGGTTTGCTTCATTCTTCCAGACATAATGACTCTGGTAAAAGGAGAGATAGAGAATTGGATCATGATATGACTCGAAGAAGGTGACAAGAGATGCATGAACTGATCTACATATGGATATGGATGCATGACCTAGTCCTTATATAATTCAATTTTACTCATGCATTTACTAATAGAGGCTGGCTTGTACTTCATATCATTCTTTTCTGCTCTTTGATCAGCTTTGCTCTACTCAATTTGCTTTGATCATAGTTAAGGATCTAATGCAATCATAGGAAATCATCTACGATATACTCATCTAATCACTTATCTTGTGCATGTTTAATCTTGTACAAATTTGATGTGTATCTAAGTTTTAGCAGTAGATTCAACTAGATTATTTCTCATCCAAATGAAACAAATTTGATTTTATCACAAAACCTAACCCTAGAAGGCATATTGTTACTTATATCATGCATGTCTATGAAAAACTCCAATTTTGCACAAATCAGCTTAAATGTGACCACTCCTAGATGTCAATTTCATGAATCTATAACCAGATTTGACATGCAAAATTATTTTGTTAATTTCAAACCCTAGAATCACTATGAGATGCAATGCATGAAACTGTGAAGAAAAGGGGGAAAACTCACCCAAACCAAAGGAGGAGAGGATGGCACAGGAGATCAAATCCGAGGCCGGACGGGAGAAGATCGGACGAGATCCTGTGTCCGGAGGAGAAGGGATGAACAGTGGAAAGAGGGGGAGAGCAGCAGCAACAAGACACTTTGGTCGATTTGGGGAAGAAAAAGAAAACGGGAAGATTTAATAACTGATCAGATGTGCACATACCGGACAGTGTCTGATCTGACCGGACATTGTCCGATATGGCCGGACAGAGTCTGAACTGGGCGGACAATGTCCGGTCAGTTCTAATAAAATCCTGAAGATTCTGAATTTTTTGATTTTTCGCAAATATGACTCAACCAGGGTTTTGATTTCAGGATAAACTCAGATATCATATTGGGAATATAGCCAAATAGCCTTGAGATTGATATGGGAGAGGAAAATCTCAAAAAGAGCCTTCACAACAGGTTTTCGGGTAAAACGAGTAAAAACGGAACGGGATTTCACCAAATCGTCAAACCTCAATGAAACTTGGATTTTTCTGAGATATTTGGACTTGTATGAATTTGAAATACTATTTCAAGCCAAAACACGAAAGAGATCTTGGCTCAAACAGCGAAATTCACAAAATGCACGTTTTGGGTATTTTCGTGTCAAAGCGCGTTTTCGGACGATTTGAGAAATGTGATAACTTGCAAACTATAGGTCTTTTGAGAAAAAATTCAACATGAACTATCTTCGAATGATTGATCTCTAAGTGTTTTATGTAGAAAATTTTTATCAAAACTCAACCAATTTAAATTTATGGAAATAAGTCATTTTAGGCCAAAACAAGATCCCTAGATGTTCAATTTTGTCAAAATTCAATATTTTGGCTCGAAATCTTTTCTTTTCACCTTCAAAACCTTTGAGAACATTTTTGAAAGGTATTTTTGAAGATTTTATGTTATTTTTATATATTTTGAACATTTTGGCACTTTTTCGCCCTTTTGATTTAAAAATGACCCTTTTGATAAACAACATGCATATTTTTTCCTTTTTGTACACAATTTTGGGTATACAAGCATTCAATGATTTTGAAGTTGCTCCCCCTTAATGTGTTCTCCAAGTTTTGTTGAGAAACGACAAAGTGATGAACTTTTGGTCTTTTTCTTCAAAATAGGAAGTGATTGGCATAAATGCCTACATTGATTGAATATATATATATATATATATATATATATTTGTATACATATAAGCAATAGTATATATGCTAGATATAATCTAACTAAGAACCAATTCAAGACAAACAAGAGATCAAATAACATTTGAAATATCAATAACATTCAATTCATTTCTTAATTTGCTAAATCTTGACTCATCCAAGGGTTTAGTGAATAGGTCCGCTAATTGCTTTTCGGTTGAAACATGACTAATCACTATATCCCTTTTTGATACATGATCCCTAAGAAAGTGATGTCTAATGTCAATGTGCTTTGTTCGAGAGTGTTGAACGGGATTGTTAGCAATTTTAACGGCACTCTCATTATCATATAAAAGTGGAACACAATTGACTCTTATGCCATAATCTAACAAAGTTTGCTTCATCCAAAGAAGTTGTGCACAACAACTATCGGCCGAAACATATTCCGCCTCGGCGGTTGAGAGTGCAACCGAATTTTGTTTCTTTGAAGTCCAAGAGACTAATGATCTTCCTAGAAGTTGACATCCACCGGAAGTACTTTTTCTATCAATTTTACAACCGGCATAATCAGAATCCGAATATCCTAGGAGATCAAAACTAGCATTCTTAGGATACCAAAGTCCTATGTTTGGTGTATGTTTTAGATATCTAAAGATTCTTTTTACTACAGTTAGGTGACACTCTCTAGGAGCAGCTTGAAACCTAGCACACATGCATACACTAAACATAATATCCGGTCTACAAGCAGTAAGATATAATAAACTACCAATCATAGAACGATATAATTTGAGTTCTACCGGTTTACCTCCCTCATCCAAGTCCAAATGACCATTTGTAGCCATGGGAGTTTTGATTGGCTTTGCATCATCCATGCCGAATCTTTTGAGCAAATCCTTCACGTATTTGCTTTGACTCACAAATATACCTTCTTTGATTTGCTTAATTTGGAGTCCGAGGAAAAAGCTCAATTCTCCTATCATAGACATCTCAAATTCCTTGGACATAGTTTCACAAAAGCTTGACAAAGAGATTCGTTAGTGGAACCAAAAATTATATCATCGACATAGATTTGGCAAACAAAGAAGTCATCATCATTTATGATTTTGGTAAAGAGAGTTGTATCAATTTTTTCGACTTTAAAACCTTGTGAAATTAGGAAATCTCGCAATCGTTCATACCAAGCCCTAGGGACTTGCTTAAGACCATAAAGGGCTTTTGAGAGTTTATAGACATGATTTGGATATTTTGGATCTTTTTTTAAAACCCGGTGGTTGATTTACAAATACAAGTTCCGAAATTTCACCATTTAAGAAAGCACTTTTAACATCCATTTGAAATAGTTTGATTTCAAAACATGATGCAAATGCAAGTAAGATACGAATGGCCTCTAGTCTAGCTACGGGAGCAAAAGTTTCATCAAAATCTAATCCCTCAATTTGAGAATAACCTTGTGCTACCAATCTAATTTTATTTCTTACAACTATGCCATTCTCATCTTTCTTATTTCGAAAGACCCATTTTGCACCAATTATATTGTGATCAAGAGGTTGTTCTACAAGTTCCCAAACATTATTTCTAGTAAAGTTGTTCAACTCATCATGCATAGCATTTACCCAATCCGGGTCCCCTAATGCTTCATCAATGCATTTAGACTCAATACTAGAAATGAAAGATGCATGTTCACAAAAAGATGCAATTCTAGAGAGAGTTTGGACACCTTTACCAACATCACCTATTATTTGGTTGACGGGATGATCCTTAGTGATGGTTTGATGAAGTCTTGGATTTTGCAATGCTTGATCTTCATTTTCCTTCATTTCCGAATCAAGATCAACTTGAGTAGGGGCCTCCGGAATCATAGAAGCTATTTCATTTTCTTGATCGGGTGACTTTGAATCTTCATCCTTGGGCTTGATGTCCCCAATCGTCATGTTCTTCATAGCTTCTCGTAATTCCTCATTTCCTACATTCTCAAAATCTTCGTACTCTTCTTGAGAGCCATTAGATTCATCAAACTCAACATTGCATGTTTCTTCAATACATTCAGTTATGATGTTAAAAACACGATAAGCTTTACTAGTTGATGAATATCCAACAAGAAAACCCTCATCAACACGTCTTTGAAATTTTCCAAGATGCATGCATTTTTTAAGAATGTAACATTTGCAACCAAAAACTCGAAAATATGAAATATTTGGTTTTCTTCCAACAATTAGCTCATAAGAAGTTTTGTTTAACAATGGATGAGTATAAAGCCGGTTTATGGCATAACAGGCAGTATTGACGGCCTCATCCCAAAACCTAGTGGGGGTTTTATATTCATCCAACAAAGTTCGAGCCATTTCGATTAATGTTCGATTTTTCCTTTCCACAACACCGTTTTGTTGAGGAGTATATGGTACGGAAAATTCGTGTTTAATTCCAGATTCATCACAAAGCTCAATAAAATCCGAATTTTGAAACTCTCCACCATGATCACTTCGAAGTTTCTTGATAGAGAATTCAAATTCATTTTCAACACGCTTTGCAAATCTTTTAAACACACTCGGAGCATCGGACTTATGATTCAAGAAGAAAATCCAAGTAAATCGAGAGAAATCATCAACAATGACAAAACAATAGTTACTACCACCAATACTTTGAGTTTCCGATGGACCAAACAAATCCATATGCAAAAGCTCAAGTGGTCTAAATGTTGATAAAACGTTTTTAGCGGGATGAGTACTAGCAACTTGCTTTCCTGCTTGACAAGCACTACAAAGCTTATTCTTTTCAAACTTTACATTTTTCATACCTAAGATCAAATCTCTTTTTAAAAGTTTGTTTAATTGATGCATCCCAACATGAGCCAAGCGACGATGCCAAAGCCATTCCAAAGAATTTTTAGCAACCAAACAAGTTGAAATGCAAGAATCTTTTGAACCGAAATCCACCAAATACAAATCTCCATATCGAAAACCTTTGAAAATTAAAGACTTGTCTTCTAAGCTTTCAATGATAACACCATTTGGTTCGAAAATGCATCTAAGACCCAAATCACAAATTTTTGCAACCGAAAGCAAATTGAAATTCAAAGATTCAACAAGTAATACATTTGAGATGGAAAGGTTGTTTGTGATTGCGACTTTACCTAACCCAATTACCTTTCCTTTGCTATTATCACCAAACGTGATTTTATCAATGTCATTGCAACCATTCTCAAATGAAGAGAACCGACTTCCATCACCGGTCATGTGTTGGGTGCATCCGCTATCAAGCACCCAATGCCTCCCACCGGTTTTCTAGTTCACCTAAAAAAAGGGTTAGACACTTTTAGGTACCCAAACTTGTTTGGGTCCTTGAAAGTTTGCAACAAGGGTTTTTGGAACCCAAATTCTCTTTTTATGTTTATTTTGATAAGGTAAACCAATGAATTTTGCAATTACTTTTCCGTACTTTGTTTTCTTTAGCATGTAATGGGAGTGATACTTATTTTCTTTAGCTCTAGAAGTTGAGGAGCAATTTTCCGGCATATGGTCTACATCATGACATTTGTGACAAAACATATTAGTAGCCTTAACAAAAGTCACTTTAGTACTCAACTTCTTTCTTTTGTTCGGTTCATATCCTAAACCTTCCTTTCTAAATGAACATCGCTGCTCACTAAGAAGCTTGTCTAAGATTTCTTTTCCTTTAAAGCACTTTGCTAATCCTAGATTTAGTTTTTCCACTTGTGCCTTAAGTTCCAAATTTTCTAAAATCAAGTTTAAGTTGTTACCATCAATTTCATCACAAGCATTTTCATGATTAATTTCTAAAGCATTACAAGTGATTGATTTTGAACGAGAGACAATATGAGATGATTCATCTAGAATATCACATGTAATTCCTATTTCACTAGTTTGTTTAGAATCAATAATTTCATTAACTAGAAGTGCCTCATGCGAGTCATTTAGTTCTGCATATAACTCACTAAGTGTTGAATATTCTTTCTTAAGCATTTTGTTCTCCTTAGTTACTCTACCTAATGCCTCATTTAATTCCATAACCATATCAATAAAGTCCTCATAAGAAGGTTCGAGATCCGATACCTTAGCATCATCACTCGCCATAAGACACAATGATGACTTGTCTTCAAACGAAGTGGCCTCTCCGATAGCAATTCCCGCCATCTTCTTAGAAGTTGATGGTACTTCATCCTCCGATTCGGATTCCTCCGATCCGGAGTACCATTCACCAATATAGGCTTGGCCCTTGCTTCTATTGTTATAGAACTTTTTGAAGAGCTTCTTTTTACCTTTTGTCACTTCACCGTCATCTTTCCTCTCATGTGATCTTTGATGATCACCCTTCTTATTTGGACATCTTGAGGCAAAGTGTCCCTTCTCATTACATTCATAGCATGTAATGTTCTTGAATCCAGTCTTCTTGTGCGGTCCTCGCCTTTTGTCAAACTCAAACCCCCTTTTGTTGATCTTGTTTAGGAGCTTGCGGGTTTTTCTCACAAGAAGAGCTAGATCACCCTCGGAGCTTTCATCCGAACTATCCTCCTTGGCTTCCTCGACATTTGCGTTAAATGCCAAGTTTTTCTTCTTTGATCCGGATGCTTCCACAACCCCTTTCTTCTCTTCTTTTTGCATTTCATGGGTAATAAGAGTACCCAAGAGCTCGGTAGGAGTTGTGGATGAGAGATCACCATTGATAAGCACTGTCACAATTGTATCAAAACTCGATGGTAAAATCATAAGCATTTTACGCACAATATCAATATCTTTAAATTTTGTATCTAAACCTTTGAGATCATTGATTAATAGATTGAGTCGAGTATACATGTCACTAACATTTTCAGATTCAAGCATGAAGAAAGAGTTGTATTCTCTAGTTAATTTAATTAGCATAGCTTCTTTGACCTTAGATGTGCCTTCATGAATTACTTCTAAGGTTTTCCATATTTCATAAGATGTATCAAGATTACTAATACGATTGAATTCACTTAAGTCAAGACCATTAAATATGGCATTTTTTGCTTGAGCATTTGCTTGGAGGTTTTTCGCTTCTAGAGATGTGAGATTTTCTAAATCAATTGGAGCTCTAAAACCATCTCTAGTGACCCTCCAAACGTCAAGACTAATGGATTCTAGGTAAACCGCCATCCTAATTTTCCAATAGCAATAGTTATCACCCTTAAAGAAGGGGACCTTTCCATTATAGTTTTCTTTGATCGACGACATCCTCTCTCTAGACGATTAAGCCTAAAATGAGAGACCTAGTGCTCTGATACCACGTGTTGATCGAAGGATGCCGACTAAAGGGGGGGTGAATAGGCGGTTTTTAAAATTTTACTTTTAAACTAGTGTTTAACAATCTAAAATTACAATAACAAACTTCTAAAGATATGAATGACAATTCAAGATGAGTGTTGCAATTTCTAACAGATTAAGAGAAGCAATTCAATCTCTAAGAAAATAAAGCAAGTAATAGAAATAACCGAAGAGATCGAATTTTTCCCGAGGTATCGGAAATTTGCCGATTTCCACTAATCCTTGTTGAAGCGCTCTTCACTAGAGCTTATGCTTCCATTTCACTATGGGTAGCCCTTCTCCTCTCCGGATAGGCGAGCTCTGAGTCTTTACAACCAATCACCGGGCCTCTCCGACACACCGTCGATGGAGAGATAGTCGGACCTCCCGGGTCGTCTAGGTGACGGCAATCACCAAGAGTAACAAGCCTAGCACCTTGCTTGATCAACCTCAAAGCTTGATGAACACAATGCAAATGCAAAAGGCTTGAAATCAACTTCACTCAACTAGCACTCAAGATTTACTCAATTTTGACTTCAATTGCTAGAGAATGAGTGAGAGAGAGTTTGCACACTGTTGTACAAGAGTTTAGAGATGTATTTCGTGTGTATATAACATCTACAAACAGTGGGATATATATACTCTCAGCAAAACGGTCATTTTCAAGAAAATTGGGCGAAAGTTGTACTGGCCGGACATTGTCCGGTAACTTCGGACATTGTCCAGTCAGTACAAAAAACTTGACCGTTACTCACGTGTAATTCGAGTGTCAGTAGCCGTTTGAACCAAATTGTGAAGGCCGGACAAATGGATTTGTCTCTGTTAACACCCCTGTTCAATAATACTTGTACACACCAGACAAATCTATTTGTCCGGACAAAATGTCCGAACAGATGTATTTGTCTCTATTTACACTCAAATTAAAACACTCCAACTATTTGTATAGGCCGGACATATGGGATTTGTCCGGACAAATACATATGTCTCTGTTAACACATGCATTTTCAATTGCTCAGGAGTTGTATTGGCCGGATATTGTCCGGTCATTTCAGACAATGTCCGGTCACTTTAGACAAAAGCCTCCGGACAAATACATTTGTCTTAACTTAACGTGTCGTGAACATTTGTATTGACCGGACATTGTCCGGTCACTTCGGACAATGTCCGGACTTCATCGGACAGATGCACCGGACAAATGTATATGTCTCTGTTGCAAGTTTTGCAATGTTCAGAAGTTGTTTGTATTGGCCGGACATTGTCCGGTCACTTCAGACACTGTCCGGCCAGTACAAAACGAAAACAGAATTCTGAATTTTTACTCAATTTAGATTTGAGGGTAAATGCAAATGCAAATATGCTTCTAAAAACTTCAAGGTTGATCAAGAGACTTGTGCTAAGACCCCTCTTAATAGTACGACCATCTAACCTAGAAATTTTCAAAACAAGAAGGCGCTAGGTTTAGATATTTGTACTCTTGTCGAGATTTTCGTCGTTTTCGCTTCATGGAGTCTTGATAGCCTTGCTTTGCTCTTCCTTGATGCTTTCTCCTCTGATTTACCTGAGTCTCACATACAGAGGTTAGTCGCAAATCTCACAGATGTCATTAATCACCAAAACCCTAATTAGGGCTCAAGATTCAACAGATTGGACCCGTCCATTGCGGATCTATCTTGAACATGGGATCTTGCCCAAAGATGAAATCGAAAGTGATCGGTTGGTACAAAAGGCGCGTCTATATAAAATAATCGATGGAGTTTTGTATAGGAAGGGTACTCAAGGAGTATTCATGCGCTGTATATCTCAAGAGGAAGGTGAATCCCTCTTGAAGGAAATTCACAACGGTGTGTGTGGCGCACATGCGTCTTATCGGATGCTGGTTGGGAAGGTTTTTTGATAGGATTTTTATTGGCCATCGGCACTTAATGATGCCATGCATTTGGTCAAAACATGCCCACAGTGTTAATTTCATGCACGGCAAGTTCATCAGCCTGCATATGCTTTACAAACTATTCCTTTAACATGGCCCTTTGCGGTCTGGGGAATAGATATAGTGGGTCCTATGCCCCAAGCGGTTAATGGATACAAGTTTATGTTCATAGCCGTTGATACGTTTACTAAGTGGATTGAAGCTGAATCGGTCCGCAATATTATCACCGTGGGCGAAAAAATTCTTTCATGAGAATGTGGTAACACGATTTGGTATTCCAAATCGCCTCATTACTGACAACAGGTCCCAATTCGTTAGTGGTTTCTTTCTAGACTATTGCGATGATATCGGGACCAAAGTGTGCTTTGCATCTGTGGCTCACCCACAGAGCAATGATGCCGTTGAACGTGCTAATGAGCAAATATTACAAGGCATCAAGAAACGGGTATTTGATCGCCTTAAGTTGCGCTCAAGGGCTTGGGTAGACAAACTCTACTCCGTTTTATGGGCATTACGCACTACATGCAGTCGGGCTACGGGTGAGACACCTTTTCAATTGGTTTATGGTGCTGAGCCTGTCTTACCCATAGAAATTCGTATTGGCTCTGTTCGTGTCGATCAGTTTGATCATTCTGATCAACATGAACAACGTGTCCAAGATATTACTCTCTTTGAGGAGAAACGTGATCGGGCATTGATTAAGTCCGCAGCATACTTACAAGCTTTACGTAAGTACCATAGTAAATGGATGCGACCTCGTAGTCTTCACGTTGGCGACTTGGTTTTACAAAAAATTCAAAACCAGTCCAATCGCAACAAGTTCTCTCCTCAGTGGGAAGACTCTTATACTGTGGTCTCAGTGCCGTGACCAGGATCCGCCCAATTAGCGATGGAAGATGGACGGATCTTATCCAATACATAGAATATATATCAGCTGCGCAAATTTTACGTGTAAGTTTTTCCATTTCTATTTTTCTTTTCAATTAGCATGATTTTGATAACAGTAACATGTACATTTTTTTGCTCTGTATTATGGTTCTATTCCCGAGATTTGTCCTATTTTTATCAAGCCATGCTTGGGGGCTGGTCACCAATAGTCATCTTATTATAGTGACCAATATAGATTCGCTGACCAATCTCATGATCACATCTATATAATACATCCCTAAATAAACCATTTCTTAACGCATACGGGACTTACTAGTATGTTCCTGATCATTCGAGCGCGGTTATCCATAACTGTACATGTTAACCGACGAGGAGATAAAGATTGAAGTGCAGCTATGCAACTACATATTAGCAACCATCTAAACCCCCCGGAACTGCTCTACATTGGCATCCTTTCGGTTAGTATAAAAGGGTGACAGATGTATAGGAACAGGGCATCGAATACAGAATAGAACAAGACTTGAATAACTCAAGCCTTAGACAATAGGCAGAAGCATTGAGAGAGACTGATTAGACTCTGTAGCAATCTCTCTTCCTCTATAAACATTCTCAGACATAGTGAAACTACCACAGGACGTAGGGTTATTACTCAATCTATTGAGGGTCTGAACTTGTATAATTCTTTGTGTCTCCATTTCATACTTATCTTAACTTACCTGATGAACACCCTGAAAGGTCTCCACTTCTTACTTATAAATCTGTGTAAGATTGACTTAGGACCCCGAGTCCCAATCGTTGACAGACGTAATAGCACATTATTCAGATTCATCATCTTTAGAGGATTCCAGAGGATTCCAGAGGATTATGGAACTACTCATTCGGTTGAAGGATCCAAAAGTTATGGTCAATTTATAAGTAGATCCCTGCATCGGTTTGACCAGAGTAGACTTTCTGACTTTTGTGCTCTTTATACTGCAACTTTGTATTAAGTATGTTCGTCATGTTATAAGATTTCTAAAATAATATAAAACATCTTATTCGAACAAGACTTTAAAAAGTTAATACCTTTTTATGAATAGGTCTTTTGCGGTAGCACTAGGCAAGCCATCGCTTGACTATACTTAAATTTATCACGACGTGAACTGATTTGTTAGGGCACATTCGAGTCATGATTAGCTACAATCCACAACTGTACTAACCGTATGACATGACTAAGTCGGTGCATCTAATTTCAGCCAGACCGGCACACTAAATGGGAGCAAGGGATTGTTATGGCCAAAGTATATTTTTATGAGGCAAATTATATATTGTGATTTTCATATTAAAGAGGAAAACACAAGTATATATTTATTTGCTCCCTCTAGACTTGTATAAGGAAATATTACAATTTAACCCTTTGTCCAAGTGGGACCCATATGTTATAAGCACATGACGAATTTTGTTACAAAATTTCGTCTAACAAAGACATGATTTGAAATGACCAATCTACTCCTATTAAAATATGTATAAAGTATTAATTATTGTTAGATAAGATCTTAACTGATTTATAGAAGGGGATGACATAAAGGAGAAGAATGTGAGAAATTCTCCGCAAAAATGTTAAACGACATATACTTAAAAACAAACAGAGAAGTCTAAAATAATATATATTTTTAAACAAAGAGGGTAGGCGTTTTTCATTTGTCAAAATTATACTTCTTACATTATTAATGGTATTATTACTACTAGTACTTAATTAAATAAAGTGCTATCCTTTATTGAAAGAGAGAGAAAAGAAAGAAAAGATGTTCCTTGTCAATAAAAGCACTTTTATGAAATGTGCACGTACAGACTATGCATGCATGGCTCATGCATATATGTTCCAAATAGGGCCACCTTCAGAAAGACAGTGCATGCCCACTACATGTACTAGAAAAAACTAATGTCTACCATAAATAACATCAGAGTTGGGGTGGGGGGGGGAGAGGAGTGTGTGAGTGTGCGCATGGAGGAACCAGAGGCCTGGAGAATGTGTTCTCTTTGGGGGTTACAGACTGATGTGAGAGTAAAAAAAAAAACTACTTTTGAGACTTTTGGTGTCAAAATTTTCAACTTGTGTTTGTCCACCCTAAACAATCTTTAGGTTTCCAATAAGAGGCCATGGATGGGTGATGTCCGGCTGGGGTAGCCAATTGGACCATCCTCATCTGGATGGACTGTCCTGCTTAAAACTCTCAATCAGGCGGAAGAAGGTTAGGTCCTCATATTCAGAGACGAGAGGGTGGTCCTTACCAAAATGAGGGTCACTTCTTTCAAATAAAACAATTTTGAAAAGAATAGAATCTAATTTTTCAACTTTGAAATTAATAGGACTCAGTTGAGAAATTAAGAAAAATAAGATCACCCATGAAAATTTCTCAATTTATAACTTACTTAGGTATACTACTAAGTAAATCATCTACTTGTAGCTGCTTGTGATCTCTCAATCTAAAAAAAATGTAGTGTTTAACTTTTTTTCAGTATTCAATAAACAAATATTACTATTAATTTTTATTATAATATATTATTAAAATTTTTCTTATAAAAATATAATATTCTAGAGGTATTTTTGAAAACAAATCCATACTGATCATATAATTCTTATAATTCTTATGAGACCAATCTATATATATACTTGTAAAACAAAAATTCCTGTAGAGAGAGAGTACACGACCAGTAATGACTTTTACTAGGCTCTGTCACCCATCTCTGATGATGTTGGTGAAAGGTCATGCCATTTTTTCCGTTTTAAGTTAGTGCCCCATTTGGTTATGCTTTGTTTAACATGAACTAGGTGTTAGCCACTAGACAGCACGAATTATAAAGCAACTGAATGATGTGATACATAAAATAAATTTTTGAGAATGGCATGCATGGGGAGACAGAAGGGAGACTTGCAGCTGAATTTTTACAGATTCCGATGTACTTTTTTTCTCTGAAAAGTTCAACACTGAATTTTAGCTAACGCCTTAGCTCGTGCACGCCATGCATGCATTTCTAGAAAAAAAGCACAATTTTTTTTGTTGTGTTGCTTCTTTGATTAGTTTATTATCACCTGGATAATTTGTATAGTGTTCGGTGTTTAGCCTTACTGAGTTATGAACAAAACTTCAACATGATGCTGCAGGTTAAACACATTCAAACGATTACATTAAAAATGTTTAGACTTTATATGTTACAAGAATTTTTGTTGAACTACAAAAGTATTATATGTCATTTGGGAGCATATAAACTATTTTACTATTTTAATAGGAACAATTAAATCTTTGCTCCAATTTTTTGTTAATTTATTTAATATATTCAGTTATTAACATGTGAGACCAGTCTATAAATACTAATATATGGGACTCATACGACAATGACTATTATTTTGATAAAAGTAACATAAAATTGAACTGGAGAGTCTAATTGCTCCTATTCAAATAGTAAAAGGACTTATATCCTATAATTTAAACTAATTTAAAGTAAATGGGCTTGATTACATAAATGATGGTAATAGAGAAGTCTCTTGTGCTATTTTTCCATGTTGTTTTGATATCTAACACATGAAACAAGACATAAGAAGAAAAATCGTAGTAGTTTTATTTAATACACTTTATTAGTGCCCCTCCTAACTCTCCAAGACACATATTTGTCTTTTTAAAATATTAAATGAAAAATATATAGGGAAAATGATGTTTAAATGTGTCTCAAAATCATAAAATGACATATATTAGAAATAAAATTAAAAGACTAAAATGGCCTGCATTTGGAAACGAGGGAGTAATTGAAGTCAAGAACATGCTTTTATCATTCACTTCAATTATTCCCATATTTAAAAGTAAACAGCTCATATTATTTAGCACAAGTGCTTTAAGATATGTGTAATTCATTTAGTGGTGTATAGAAGTACTCTTTATGAAATCTATTAGGATGTGTTTAGTTGCTTAGACTGACCATCTAGTTTGGGATGAATTATATGTTACGAGTTGGTACAAGATAGGTATTTGGTTAGTGTGGAAGTGATGATCGAGGATTTTGTTTCGTTGGTATGAAATGGAAATGGGAATCGGATGATCTAAAATTTTTTGAAATTATCATTGGCGGGGTCAAGAATTAGCAAGTAATTGAACATAAGAAATTAACTAAAAGTGAGAGAAAGAATCATCAAAATATGCAACCGCACAATTCTAAACTCAACATTGATCAAATTCTCCTCGAATCTGACTGCAAATCAAACAAAAAAACTACACTCAAACACCAAAAGAAAAAAAAATTAGATTTTGGATCTAATTATCAGATTTGACTCATTTAAGTGCTCAAATCTTGACGGAACATAAGCATCTTCACACGGGAGCGCAATGTCAGAGGTGGTGCTATTGTTAGCAACATTGAACACCTAAATTGCGTGCTGGAGGTCCTCTTCCACAGCAGCCGCGTCGCTGAGGGTAGATAACTCAGAGAGGCTGATGAAGCCATCACCGTCAACGTCCACCATGTGCTCCTTCCCGTTGTAGGCTCTCAAACAATGTAGAGGATCCTTAGGGATAAGCCATCCACCATAAAACAAAGGGACGAATCGATGCAACATATTAGAAAAACAATATTTTTTTTAGCACTCGTACAGAATAGAGACAATCAAACACTTATATTCCTCACATGCTGCAGCAGCATCAAGTCGAGCAAAATACTGTGAAAATTTAAAAAAATATATTAGAGATAGAGTTTGACATTTTATGCAGCTTGATCAAATTCGTAATCACATTCAATCTAGATTAAGACATAAAAAAATTAATTCAAACAATAACATATTATTTTATCCTTATTTTCACTGAATTTTTTTTCTCTCTCATTCTAATTGATTTCGAATACAAAAACAGGTCTAACTGTAAAAATCTTAAACACTATATCCATTATTTTTTAAAAATGTTTTTAAAATTTTGACAATATTTTATACGACTTTATAATATAAGTGCATCTCACAAGATGTGAACTGTGAAGGGCGCGGGGACAGCTCAGAGACCGGCCCTCTCACTCCCGGTGTTTCCGTGCGTGAGCTCCACAAGCAGCCAAGGAAACAGCGGGCCCCGCCATTCGCCGGAAGCAGCACGTGAAAAACAATATTTTTTTTATTTGTCCGGCAGGTCTCCGCGCCTTGTTAGAGACAGACGCCTAACATACTACTTCCAAGAGGTCCTTTTAGTGCACAAATAATATTCGAAATTATAATCTTTTGATTCTTCTACAGTGTTTGTCAAATAGTTCAATGAATGAATGCCTCCCAACTTTAACATGATGTATGGATTAGAACTAACAACCTAATTAAAATTTTTACTATACTGAACATTCTTCTCAGTTAAGCACTCACCTGCAATAATCACGAGGGAGAGGAACTCGGTCTTGGCAAGTCAATGGGATATCATCTATAGGTTTTGCTCAGTAGCATTTATGTTTTTTTAACCATATATATATATATATACCATTTTTTATTCTTGGATCTAATTTTTTTAGCGAGTTAGTGTGCACCCATCCCTAATTCCTAACTACTTAAACCAGTAGAGAAGGTGGAGAGGTGATGCGGCAAAGTGGTGTTGGCACCACTGATAATAGATTGTGGCAGCCGATAGGAGCAATAGAGGTCAAAGATGAGGATAGTAGAGTCTTTAAAAATTGTAATAACAGTTGCTAGCTAATAGTGTTGATGGTCGAAAAATGGTAAGTGTGGGAAGAAAGCAGGAGGAAGAAGGAAAGAAAAAGAAGATAGTATCTGATTAGATTTAATGATTTAATTTAAAGCAGGAGTTTGTGTCAATATAAATATGTGTTTGCATTCTCTTCGTCTCCTTAAGACCTATTTGCAATAGAGAAAAAATAGATAATTTTTAGAGGATGTTGATCTCATAAAAATTTTCCTTTATAAGATATTAACATGAAAAAATAGTCATAAAATTTCTGCAAAAATTTCATTAATATAGTTTCTTTGGTGGGAATTTTGGGGATAAGATAGAAAAAAACCCAAGGATAGTGGGCCATGATGCACCTAGTACGGCCTGCGCTACCCTTCGCCGGCAGCGCGTGCATTGTTGTCGTGTAGCTTGGACTATTCTTATGCTTATCCATTCAAAACCCTTGGCCTTTCCCCTTTTTTTCTGAAGTTGTCCTGTAACCTGTTTCTAGACACTTGACAACTGGAATCAATAAAATTTCACCTTGTTTGCCACTCCAAAAAGTTAAAATATTTTGGGTTTGAAAACAAGAAAACAAGAACTGATTAGCTAGTGGGAAATTTAATTAGTTTTAAGATGGAAAAACTATCTTGGATCGTGGTGGCCAATAATTATCTTTATCTGCTTTGTTCTCACTTAGATTTAGAATCTTTAGAAAGATGTATGAACTGAAAAGTGTTGTGTTGGTCTAATTTCTCACAATTTTGCTTGCAACTTCTAGAAATAGACAAAATGTTGTAAAATATAAACCGAATCACATTGCATTAAACAATTATGTAATTTTTTAGGGGTAATTTTTCTATACCACTATATAATTTTAATATTTTGTATTTATCATTGAATGTCTTTTTGACATATGAGTTTACCTTAACTTATCAGTCTCAAAATTATAATTTCAATGTTTTTATAGTAACATTGGAGAAATCTTCCCAATTTTTCAACACAAGAAAACTAGGTTGCTTCTTCTGCAATTAATCTCTAACATTCATCACCTGCCTATGCCATTTGCCATCATCACAATTCACAAGTGTACTAAACTCCCTGGCTAATGAAGAAATGATAGAATATGCCGGGGGGGCACACAATACATGCAAGCTTCCTCACAGAGGGATGATTGCATCTTCACTTTAACTTTGCCTGACTTGGTTTTCCTCCAAAACAAGCAGTTACTCCCCCCTCAAAGACTCTCTTCTCTTGTCAGCATGCATGCATGCACCCTTTTGTATGTGTGTATGTAAATGTCTTAAAAGTGCACACACACACACTCCAATGTATGTGTCTGTGTGCCTTTGCTTGTTTTCAGTGACAACTGACAAGCCCCCTTTGCTAGGTAGTTAAAAGTGCTCCTGTGCATCTGCACTCTGCACACCTCCCATGCCTATTTTCTTTATTCAGAGTTTTGTGATTTGCCACTCTCTCTCTAATATGTTTGGTTGATATTCAAAAAATATCAAATTAAATTTTAGTCATGATCAAAAATTTTGATCACAAACCAAATGATAGCTAAAACTAATAGTAGTCAAAATTTTAGTAGTCATTTGAAGACTCACTTGTCGTAGAGAGAATGAAGACTTAGCTGCCAAATGTTAAACAGCCAAAGATTTGACAAAAAACAAACCATAAAAGTAGTCAAATGTTGGGTATTTTAGTTAGCAAGTAATAATTTGGCTAAGAATCAAACAGTAACTGAATTATTGTGACACAATCAAATTTTAACTTGATAAATTGTAATTATAAACCAAACATCAACTTATTCAGTAATCTGCTTTAGTTCCTGACTAAGTCAAGGACAAATTTCTCCTATAAACTAAAGTCTTCTATTAAAGAGCAACTGAAGTCAAAATGAAATGATTTTCTATGACTTCTCACCCCCTCCATCTTTCTAAGATCTTCTCATGAATTTATAAATTAATTTTTTTTGTCAATTAATTTCTCAGACTTATTTAAGATACCAACTCTTTAGATTTCTCCAACATCAATCTTCGAAGAAGCCACAGCTAAGCAAATAGACACGTAATCGGTGGGTGCTCAGAAGTCAGAAACAATGGCCCAACGGTCCAATAACCACACCATGACCATGATAAAAGGAGCCAATGCATGTGATCATTCTAAATGCTGTCAGAACTGAAAAATACATTAAAAAAAAAAGACTGTGAAGTAAAAGCTAATCTTTTGAGCTATTTGCATCATTCAGGAGACCCTAATCAAAGCTAGATGGATCACGAAATAGTGTAAAAATTTCTATTGAGTTTCGTACACTAATTAGTCTATTTAAATATTTAAATTGTTGAAAAAAATTAATCAATCTATTCATATTTCAATAGTCTTTCTCATATCTAAACTTTATTAGATTTACAAGACGAATTTAACTTAGACAATACATGTGGATCTAATTGAGTTCATGGGTATGGTTGTGGCCTCAAAAATTTTAAAAAACTCAAGACAATGCAAGTGAGAGGTGTTGTTGATCTGGTTGCTTAGTTGATTGTCTTTATGCATGGTATCTTGGGTTCGAACCCAAATTCTATTCATGTTTGAATAATTCTCATCACCTCGAAACTTGTAATTTTATGTTTTCGATCAAATCCTAGGATAAACATTCTCTTTTTTCTTTTAAAAGAAGATTTGTTTTGAATATTTCTTTAAATTGTTAACTTTATGTTGTCGTTGTAGTTTGTACCCCACGATTAAATTCCCGAATCCGCCCCGAATTAATGATAGGTAATGCAGTGATCATGGAAACCTAACGAGAGGGAGGGGGTGCATGCATGCACATGAACAGTACTTTCATGTCACAGAGAGAGAGAGAAGTGTACTGGCCTATGCACATGCAAAGCTGTCTGCTCTGGGAGGGGCACCCTTTTGCCTTCCTCATGCACCAAAATGCCATTGGCTAGGGCACTGGGGCTCTTGTTTGGCATGCAAAAAGTGGCCATGTAAAATATTCTCTTGAGTCATCATTACCCTTGGAGGCAATGTTTATAAAAACCCTCCATTCACTTGCCAGTTCCAGCAATTGCAGCATTTGCTTGCTCTCTGATCCGTTTTGCTCTCTTTATCTCATGCAAGTAGTATTAGCATACAGCTGATGAAGAGCCACCGAGGAGGAAGACAAGAAGAGGACTAGCGAAGCAATAAGAGACAAGCACAGGTTGGTCACTAGCTTTTCTAGTGTAATCTTTCTCAAGCATATCTTTGTGAAATGTTATTTATATCTTAAGATCAGAATGGCCTATCTATAGAATATTTATGTCAAATTAGCTGAAGGTGTTGAAAAATTGAGGATTTGTTGTAAAGACAATGGTTATGAGGTTGAAATGTCAAGTTTTGCTGTCAACGAGACATCGATATTCTATAACTAAATCTCAATTTAGTGTTATAGTTGAGAACAAAGAGAGGGTGCTTAGGGGCTTGGCTCCCCTATGCTAGAGGCCTACACTCATGTAGGACAATAATTTTCATCATACAAAATGGATAAAAGTTTTCATTTGCTCCCGAATCACTCATTGTTCACTAATTGGCCCCTCGAGATAATTTTTTCGTTCCAGCCTGGTTACCGCGCAAATTACAAGCACAGATTTCAATAACCTAAAAGCCAGTGTTTTAAATCTGCATTCCCCATCTTCTGCAGGGTGCTTAATTTGGTGATCTGAACCAAGATCAAGAACAGTATTAGGATCACCCACCAAACCAATCAAGAACTGCCATAGATCACTCAAGTTGAATCAGAGAGATGCTGATGGAGAAGCTTGTGAAGCAGTGTGACATGGAGCTCATGAAGATGGCCATGCTTAAGCATGAAGAGACCTTCAGACAGCAGGTAGATATAGATTCATTCACCACTGCATCTTCTTGAATCTTACAACTTCTCCTAATTAACCATGCATTGATTTCTTGCAATCTTGAAAGGTCCATGAGCTGCACCGGCTATACCGTATCCAGAAGCAGCTGATGAGCGACCTGAACAGATCGGAGCAGAGCTGCCGGCGGCGGCACCGGCGGCGCAAGCAGCACCGGCGGATTCTGAACCTGCAGCTTCCCGCCGACGAGTACATCGTCTGTGCCAATGAAGATTACAACGCAATGCCATCGGGAGGAGAAGACGCGCTGGAGCTGACGCTCGCCGTCGGAGGGAGAGCAAGAGACTACTCCGGCGCCGCGAGCTTGTCGCCGTCCTCGTCCACGGAGTCCGAGGAGGCGCCCGGAGCGCCGTATCAGAGAGCAATGGCGTTTGAAGGGATGAAGCAGGCGCCATGGCTTGTGCAGTGCCTGGGTCTTAGGATGGCATGATGAGCTAGCTCTAGGAGATCATGCAGTGGTAGTCTTAGTGGTTAATTAAGAGGCTTATTCCTTGTCGCATGTGCTAAATTGCTAATTAACGAATGCTTGCTGATTAATTGATTAGACATCTCGTAGTGTTCATCACTTCATCTTGCCCATTATTTACATATGCATGCATGGGAAAGTGAGCGGAGAAAAAGAGAGTTGCAATGAAAAGTAACAGCATACCGTGAGTCAGTGGCACTGGCAAGCAGTTATCATATTTATAAATAAAATAAACAGCAAAATTACTTTGGAATTGGAATGAAGTAGGGGAGATCTTTGGGAAGAGTGCAAGGGCAAATACTTCAGGGAAGAAGGTTGGTGATTAATCTGAGGGGCTGCTTGGTTCAGGGCTCCAAAAAATTGCTTGGACTCAGGTATCTCTCATAAAAACCGATTTAGTATTTGGAGTTCATAATCTCAAATTTTAGGCTTATCTCAAAATTTCCTTCAAATGTATCTTGTATGAGATGCGAAAAAAAATCAGAGCCTCACGCACAATGCATGCCACACAATGCTAATTAAAGAAATTAGTAAAAAAAAATTTTAAAAAAATTTAATAAATAAGCACAAAAGTTTCTAAATTGGAATAGCTTCAAAACTAAGACAAATTTGAGACAACTTGTAGGCTTGACCTCACAGGAGGGAAGGAACAACCCAAACAACTCCTCAATCTTTGAACAAACTTCCTAAACAAGAATGTGCACGCATGTAATAGTAATTGGAAAAGGATGTAAAACTAATTGCATGTAAAAGTAATCGGGACTTCTCTGCATTCTATATTTTCTAGTATGAAAAAGGTTATGTACAATTTTTATGTAAAAATAATACGACTCTATATTTTTATTATTTCTTTGAGTTCACAATTGAAGCTTATAAATGAAGAATTAACTATAGAAATTTTGTTAGTTTTTAAGAGTCCTGAAATATATATAATTTGAGACTAGTAAAATCCCACAAATTTATTACTTCCTTTCATCCTTCCCTTCCCTGTATCCTCTCCCTCTCTTCCACAATAGGTCCATCTCTCCCCTTTCTCTTGCTCTGACTTCCTTCCTTTACATGCCTATCTCACACCCACCCCATGAGAACTCGATGCAGCATCACCACAAGCACCAATCAGGACGTTCTCTGTAACAAGAGAACACTCTAGGTATCTCCTTTTTAAGATGGAAAGACACAAGTATCTTTTCCTCTATTTTAATTTAGATCAAAAACTAATCATCTAGAGATAATTAACTATTTTAATTTTTCTTCCATATTAATCTAAACTATTTGGATTCATATCAAACGATTGAGAGATATCAAACGATTGAGAGATAAAAAAGGCACACTTCTCTGTCTTTTCTTCTTAAAAACAGTCGACAAAATCCCTACTATTGAGACTTCTATGTTTCTTTTTTTTTTTTTATGTTTTTGTATTCTCTACTATATGACTTATCGGTTTTCATAAGTAGTATCAAATGATCCATACACCACAGAGGAGCACAAACAGCCATATAAAGAACAGGAAGTCACAGTCCTAAGACTACATCTCGAAGTCACAGTCCTAAGACTACATCTCTCTCTCTCATATAATTCATCTTTTCATCAGACTTACAGAATTCAGAGCAGAAGCAAAAGCATGCATGCCTGCCTGCCAAAAGTATTCGGAGGAAAAGGGGTAAAAGGTTTCAAAGAGGCAATCACAGATCTGACTACAAATTGCTCTGACATTAGGATCAACAAATATCTGAGAAGACCTTGCATGCAATTGTATTTGTGGGGAACACTAAACCAAAATGGCAACTTTTATCCAACACAAGGCAGCAACTGATAAAAGAGTGCTGCACCAAATATTCGTACAAGACAGTGATTGGCAAACAATTATCAGGCGAAGATATCTTAAGGAACCCGCGCAAATGCAGAAAACAAATTAAGATGGGCTCAATTTGCAAGTGATTTATTCCTATATGTGAAGAAGCATGCAAGCAAAGAACAAATTTGCAACAAGCAATGGGATATATATTGTTTGCACTTATGTGCGATAGGTGACAAACATTCAATAATACGCAAATATTTTAAATTGGAGCAGAGATAAGTCAATTTACCATTCGAATAGGAGCAATTAGACCTGTCAGTCCAATTTCCTAATTCCATAGCTAGCAGCTGACTCTGGCTTTCCCCATTGTTCCATATTCTTGCGTTGCAGCTAACCAAGGGTCATGACAATGACAGCAATTATGGGATACAAGATAGCAACCACGAAAAGAAAGTACAGCTTCTCTTTCAATATCCACAGAGCATTTGAGCATGTGAGTGCAAGATATGTCTGTCAAAAGGAATATTATAAATGTTTGTCTTCTAATGTGAAGGTTTGCAGTGTTTGCCTTGCCGGTCAAATATACACGAATTTTGCAATGGAATACATTTTATCCGAGCTGGATATACTTGTACAATTACAGCTCCCCAGTAGCACAAATCTGCTTCTGTTCTTCCTCTGCTTCTCTCCATGCAGCCTGGAAGCCTTAGAAACATTAGACATGATTCTTTTGACATTTTTGAGATGTTGTGTGAGTGAAATTGAATTACCTTGTCCCTCTCAATCTTGGAGAGATGAGGCTTCATCGAATTTCCCAGCCCCATTCCTCCCCATGCATCCAACAGCTCCCTCTCCCTTGCTCTTTTGCGCTCTTCAACAGGGTTGAAGCTACCTGTCAGTTTTTCTTCTGCAGCAGCACCCAACTTTGCCTGCTCAAGTTTTGACAGACGCTTGACAAAGATATCACCTAAACCTCCCATTGTTCCGCCACTAGGTTGTGCATTGCTCTTCTTCACCATTGTCATATCACCACCCTTCTCATGCTCCATCTTCTCCCTTTCAAGTCTAGAAACATGTTTCACTAGTATTTGATCTAAACTCTCCGATGCTGTGGAATTGTTGCAGTGTTTTCGCTGATCATTCTGCACATTGCTATGTCCTTGTTCAAATGCATTCCTCTTTTCATTTTCAATCTTCTCCCTTTCATGTCTAGATACGTGCCTCACTAAGGTCTGATCTAAACTCTCCAATGCTGTGGCTGTGTTACCATGCTTTCGCTGATCATTCTGCACATTGGTTTGCCCTTTCTCCAATGCATTCCTCTTTTCACTCTCCATCTTTTCCCTTTCAAGTCTAGAGACATGTTTCACTAAGATTTTGTCTAAACTCTCTGACGCTGTCATTTTGTTACCAAGCTTCCGCTGATCTTTCTGCATGTTGATTTGTGCTGCTTCCAATGCTTTCTTCTTTTCACTCTCCAAGAAATGGTTTGGCTTAACTAAAACCTTATCAAGGCCAACATCAAGTGTATTACTATCCTGAGTACAGAAGGATTTAAGTGCTTCCAACTTAGCTGCTTCAAGTCGAGTTAATCTTCTTCCTGCATAATTGCCCTTTGCACCAATGGGTGGTAGCTGGTGTGAATTTATGACTTTATTCTCTTTATCTTCTTGTGCCTGATTAGAAGAAGAATCATGGACATGATTGCTGTCTTCATCTGATCCCCTTAAAGCTCCCTTCAAATTGCAGTTAGGCACAATTTCTGATTTAGCATTGTTAAATTCAGATTCTGCATCGCTGGCCTGCGGATCTGTCTTAACATTAACATCCTTACAGCCCGCTTCCAAGGGATGAATGCTTCTGTTGTTCTTCTTAGCTTCCAGGATCTCCTTCTCAAGCTTAGACACATGTTTCACAAGAATGCTCCCCAGATCTGAAGCGAATTCTGGTGTCTTTGCATTGCTGCCTGCAAGTTGGCCCTGAATATCTTGAGCAACAGATTTTGCTGAGGGTGCATCTTTTCTGCTTGCTTCCCTTGCTTCCTGAACTTCTCTTTCGAGTTTAGAAAGATGCCTCACTAAGAACTTGTCCAAACTCGGTAACTCAGCCGTGACTTCTTTCTTTGGTCCATGCATATCCATAAAGCTGGCTGCAGTGGAATACCTTCTTGACTTCGAGCTGAGAGATCCAGCAGCAATACTGTTCATAGACTCCATTTCATGATGTTCGTCCCTATCAGTTTGAAGAGCTGCATTTAGGCCAGATGTAGCCACAATGACAGCTAGAGAGGCAAGCTCATCTTCATGAAGAGCTTTGAGTCTTTCAAGCATAGTGTTGACAAGCTCAGTGGATTGTTGAACTTTGGTAGTGTTGATATTGGATGGAAAGAGGCTGCTTCTAAAGTTTTCCTCATTAACTTTCGAACTCTTTGTTTCTTCAAAGTTGGAATCACCTGGCAGCTGTTCAATTTCCGGTAAAGGAACAGCTTCAGAATCCACATGAGTCTCAGTTGTATCAGGATTTTGGCTAATTTTCCACAACAGCTCCTTAAACTCTTCTTTGTTTGATGAACCAGGAGAGTTTGCCAGTCGAATGAAAGCCTTTTTAAGTGCAGCAGCAACCTCCTTGTCAACCTCAAAAGCAGTCTGAAAGGAAGCAGTGAACTTGTGGGTCGATCGTCCTCCAATGCGTGATGATGATTCCACCTCATACTGTTGCCTTGGACAATCTGGCCTGTCATACATCATGACACCCATTGCTCTAGCTTCTTCAAATGCTTCAGTGGCACATAACTTCGCCTTTTCCATTACTTCTTCAGCATTTCTGCTTTGAATTCTGTTGCAAAACAAAATAAAAGAATGCACCACAACCATCAGTATAAGAGCAGGCATGACAAAGTCAGTGCATTATGGTCTCACCTGGCTGCTTGAAGAATTCTACACCATGAAGCTTCAACCATAGCAACTTTACGAGCTTCCATTGCCTTACTGGCTGCCTCTCTTGCTGCAATTTTCTCCCTTGCCATCCTGGTATAGTGAGGATTGGCATTTCCTAGAGTCTCATGAAGGGATGCATGCATTCCATCAATCTCCTACACAAACAGAAACAGTAGAACTTTGGTATGCAGAGAAGAAAATATAGGTAGAAATTGTCTTCAAATTGCAAGTTCCTGCTCACTCAAGGCATCGAAGGGCACAGTTAAGATCTTAAGTTCATACTCAAATTATTCATCATGGAGGAGTATCAGGTTTGAGTACATCTGTGTAAATAGAAACATTTGGTATTATCTGTCAAGTACCTGAAGACGCTTTATCTTTCTCTTCAAGTATGATTCGGTCTTTTTCCGAGGGAACCAATTGATAGGTGAACCACTTCTACAATGCATAGTTTTCTTGAACTGGGATGTTGACTTATTCACATAATTCAAAATTGAACTTCCAAATTCTCTTGATCCTGAACTCTGCACAAAAAAATACAGAAGCTGATGGTAGTTAAAATCTTGTGATGCAAATAATGGGGCTTGCAACAGGAACAGAACAAGTTGACAACAGACACCTGTTATGCCTAAATGGGTTATTGTCCAAGCTTCAAAAATTTAACTTAAAAGAATTACAAGAGCCATGCTCTAGAAAGCAAGTATAGAAATTTCACTTTAATCTATTGTGTAATAACTAATAAGCAAAACTGAACTGCTAAATGCTCTAGTTCTGGAAATGTTTTGTCATAAGCACATACTGGAGACAGCCATGCACAACTTTTGGGGCTAGGTCCAACATAAAACAGCCCAAATATACAAAAGAGCATCACCAAAGGTAATAAAGTTGAATGAGTGCTATACAAAATGCAAATACATCAAACATGATGGCTCTTGTAGCCAGAAACTTAAACGTCTTTTCTAGCGCACTTAACTCTCATTCCTTCTCCTTCCTTAGTTCAGTACTTGTGCAACTAAATCCTCTCTTTTGTTTCACCTGATTCACTGCCTTCTACTAAATCCCCATCCACTGCCAATATTTCTACACAATCCAACCTTAACTCTTCAGAAATACATAAGTTCCATACAGCAATTAATACTTCAAAAGGAAATTAAATTCATTAGCCACTAAAATAATTCAAAGTAAGTTTGTTCAATACGTGATCTTTGTTCAATTGCACAGATATTTTCATAGGTCATTCATTCCCTTAACATGACTCCATTTTCCTTAAGATTTAGAATTTCAAAAAAGGCTGATAAGATACATGTTCCTTAAGGGAAAATTTGCTCTATGCCACTGAAAACTTCTGTAATTGTGGTTTGTGGGGCTAAACCCACATGTCAGTGAGACGCCGCACAAAGAATAGAGAAAAAATTTAAAGAAGGGCAACTTAATTATAAAGTTCCTCTGTAAATCAAAAGATCAAGTCACTTCACAAAGAAATGCATGTGAAATAATGGCTTGCATTTGATAAAGACAATAGAGAAAAATTTTACACTTTCTTGCTAACAATTTGAAGAAGGGTAGCACATGTTGTCATTGATTCAGAATGCCATCTAATGCCTCATATCATAGCAATCAAAACAAAGATAGAGTAACAAACCAAACACCAGCATTTCACTTGTCAACCCTAACATAAAGAAGCTCCAAACCTCTTAATTATATTACAAGCTAAGAAGTTGGAGGGGAACCATTTCAATTATAAAAACTAACTAGCAATGGCACAAACAATCACCAAACTTGGATCACCATATTTTGCATCTCGATTCAGAATTAATGAAGAGTTGTACTAAATGTGTGGGCACAAATTAAACCCCCAAGCCAGTTTTTTTAACAAAATGAAGCACAAGACTTAGATCATCATATATAATTAATACGTGCATTCCATTATCGCTGCTCATCTCAAGTAAAGTATTACAGTATGAAATCCCCAACCTAAAATACAACCAAATTTAGGTTTTTTTTATGCCCCAGATAATGCACCAAATCACACATAGTACCAAAGCAAAACCATGTAGTAGTAGAAACCAGAAGCACGTCAAAACTCCAAAATTAGGTCCCAACCTGGTCTGGAGCTCCTATTGATAGATTAGACCTTACATTGGTGTGTGCCACCAAATAATAGGACTAAATCACCGGCCAAGACTCAAACATATTGTTCCATGACCTCAGGAACCACAATTTCTACGCATCTGAATAAGCACCTACCCAAACTAGGGTTTCAATCAGACACTTAGCTATTTGCAAAACTCTAATTGCAGAAAAATTATACCGAATCAAAACAAATTTTCAACCAGATAAAATCTCCGCGTCCTAACAAATCGAGAAATTACAGCAAATCTTTGACAAAAGGCCCCAAATTTTAGTGAAACCACATTTAACCGTCTAGATCCAACAAAACTAGAACAAATTGCCGCTGCTTGTGTGGTTTTCTTGTACGATGTGTAGAAGGAAGCAGATAACATCGAATCAAATGACCCCTAGCCATTAGGGCATCGCACGACGAAGCACCTCGACTCAACAAATCTAACAGCCAATCGCAATTCGCAAATATCACCGAATGGATCACAGCATCGTCAGACAGAGAAAAAGGGAGCGAACCTTCCGGGAGGTTCCGCCGCTGCGATCGGGGGAGCACTTCCTGCGGGAGACCGTCGTCGGGGAGCCGCCGCCGCCGCTGGAAGCAGGAGATGAGGCGAGAGGCGAGGAGGAGGCCATGGCTAAGTGGTGGGGGGGAGTGAAGTGCGACTCAGAAATGGTAGGGAGATCTCGTGGGGGAAGAAGAGGAGGAGACCGTTGGAATTCAAATGAGGGATTTAGCCGTTGCTAAAATGAAATCGATGGGACGAGATCACGAGGAAGTTGGGAGCGTGAGGTCTGAAGCTGATGGGTTTTTGGTGTGCCACGTCGGATATGGACGAAGGGATTAAGGCTATTTCTTTTGTTTGGTTTTTAAAAAGAATATTCTCTATCATGTGTAAGAGGAGAATCTCATAGAATCAAACAAGAGACTATTGTTTAGTTCTATGCACGGAGCCCACATCCTTTAAAATCAAACTAAGTCAAACATTCTAATGACTTAATTCTTATTTGATTCTATGTGATTAGATAATTAAATATTTAATAAATTATATTAATTCATAAATCTTACTTTTAATATTATGTTAATAATATTTAGGGAATTTAATTTAGCATTTCTCACACAAAATAATAAATAATGAAATTTAATTCAAAAATTGCACTTGATGGAAAAATAATATTTCATAAAATTCAAATAGTAGTAAATAACATTGTTGTGAACTAAATTAAAATTAAATTTACAAAAAAATCTACCACATCAAATATCGAAAGATAACAATAGCATAATTTTGACAAACTAAGAAATACAACAAGATACTACTCGTCGATGTGTTCTCCTTCGAAATGTTGCCAAATGTGATCGATCAAGTCTTTTTTAATTGCGTGTGTAGATTGAACACGGATTGCAGTGTTTCTTGCAAGTACATCGGCGAATAAAGACGTAGCCCACTATGGATCACAAGCAATACTACGGTGAATGTGCCCATATGATCATTATAATCATAGTCCTCGGTATTATAGTCGCGCTCATTTCCTATTATCAAGTTATGCAAGATGGTGCATGCTTGCATGATCTTGGCGAGGGTTGATCGTTGTTAAAATTGTGTCACACCGTGCACGATAGCAAACCGAAACTATAGGACTCCAAAAACTAGCTCAATACTTTTCTTGCTCTTTCTTGGTGTTGCATAAACAATTTGCTTTTCACCGTTTATGAGAGTGGTATTGTCTTCACAAAGACAGTCTACTCAGGATATATACTATTAATGAGATAATACCTCATGTTGTACTGTTAATCATTAAGAGTAAAGTGAACTGGAGGAACTCGGCCTTTCAAATTATAATTTGGATCGGATATATTTATTTTTAGTAATTCACAACTTTCTTATTTGAAAAAAAAAATCATAGCTTTCTCTATTTAAAAAAATGTGATTAAGCCCTACCGACAAGAAAAATAACGTGGCTTCTCAAATGCATGCGTTAGGCATTAATGGAGGCATTGGACTGGCAAAACAAGGTGAGCATTTTTCTTTAGTGCTAATAGCTGCACACAGGCATGCTAAGATGTGCTCTTTTGTTCTTTTACTACCTCATGCAAAGTTTTTGTTTACGTTCATGCAAGCACTAATTGCAGTATTGAATTGGCAAAACAAGTTTACTCTTCTCTATTTCTTAGACCTAATAGATGCATCATGTATGGTAGGTTCTGTTCTTTTGTTTTTTTACTACTATAAGTATGCATCTAGGTAGCTGGTTTTCTGGTATTTGGCGCATTGGAACAATAAAACAAGGTCCAATTTGTAAAACAGCGAGTTTTTCAAGATTAGATTTAGGATTCAAATTCCATGAGACCACAATAATTGATCAGTGTGATTTTGTCTTAATACCACAACCAAGCTTTACCAACTCATCTTCCTCTCAAAATACGAAAACTTTATATAAATTTCTGTTGCATCTAATGGAGAGAAATCTAGAATAAAAAAAGATGGTTATTGTGTTTGATTTAGTTATTTTTCTAATTTGCTCATTTTCTTTTCATTCTGCAATAAACAATGTTTTCCTATCGTAGTAACAATATCCATCAATTCTTCATAATCCAGGTAATTTTGGCTTCTCTTAATTATCAAATTCTTGTTTATGCATGACAATATTTACAGACGGGTCCTCAAGGTGCACTTTTCTTATTTTTATGTTGATATATACACAGACCTATTTCTATTTCATTTTTCTAAGCTTTTTTTCTCTCAAAAAAAATTTAATGTGCAACTAGAAATCTGCATGTTAATTAACGATGAAAAAGGTCACACATTGTAGTATGCATGGACTCTAAAATTCCAATATATATCTTTCTTATTTTTCCCATGATTAGAGTATATATATATTAACTATGTCTATTGTATGCTTAATGACAAGCCCACCAAAATCCCCCAGAATTAATAGATTGTGTCTTTCTTTTGATTCTTTTTGTGTATAGTTTATCTCCTATTAGGTCTCAAAAAAAATAGTTTATCGCCTATTACGGTAATACCAATTGAGAATGGATAGTACGTTGAGAGAGTACTAGAGTAGTCCATATGTTAATGCATGCATATGGATAAATGGAATTTTTTTACAAATAATCCATTAAAACAATAATTTCGAAAATAACCCGAAACTTTTAGAAATATCAGAAATGGTCTTCAGTCACGAGCGCCCCTTCGCAGTCAGTCGCGATCCAGGTTCGCAACTGAAGACGTGGCACGGCACATATGCACACGTCAGCTTTCAGTCGCGAGACTAGTTCACGACTGAATATGTGGCACCATTTGACTTTCAATCGTAATCCGAGATCGCGACTGAAACCCGCAACGTTTCAATCGCGAATCCGAGTCGCGACTGAAAGCTTCACAAAGCCTGTTGTTTCGTTTAGCCTCCGCTGCCGCCTCCTAACCCTAACTCACTCTCCCTGCTGCCTAAACGGCCTCCTCCGCCGTTTAGCATCCTCCCCTGCCGCCTCCTCCCCGTGCAACCAAAAGGTGCTTAGACTAAATTGAATTGAATAAATTATGTTGAGAATGAATTGAGTGAAATGTGTTGTCGTTACTGCTAGAATGCCCTAAAAATTTTTTGTTGTCATTTGAATTGAATGAATTGTGTTGAGAAAATTTTTAATTGAATGAATTGTGCTGAGAATGAAGTGTCAATTGTGCTGAGGATTGAGAATGAATTGAGATTTGTTAAGATGTGTTGAGTTAATTTTGTAATTGATTGAGAATGAATCTGGTGCTGTGTCAATGTGCCGAGTTAATTTTCTAATTGAGAATAGCCCAGAGTTAATTTTCTAATTGAGAATGAATTGAGATATGCTGAGAATGAATAATGTCTATAAGATTATCTAATTCAATAGGTTGAGAATAATGCACATATATCTTTTATCTTTTAACCTAATGGTGTTGAAAATGTAGGATTACAACTCACACTTAATTTTTCGCTACACCTTAGGATTCAGGACAGGTACAAACTTAAATTTCTACTTCACCCTAGGATGTAGAACAAACAGTTTTGTGTAGTGACAGGGCATGATTTCTGCTTTACCATATTGAAATATTGGTTTGTTTGAGATAGAAGAAACATATTGTTCTGTCCTGTGTTGACCTAATTCATAAAGTCATATTGATTAGGTTATAGAGCAACCTGATATGGTTTGCGTTTATTACAAAGATGGTGTAATTTGTAATGGACCAGATGGTGATGATATGAGTGCATGTCTCCATGAATATGGTCAAATGGCACAACCACAGTTAGTGTCTTTCAACGATTTGCGGATTTGGTTAATCGATTTGTTACAAGTTAAAGCTATGATGGATAGTATAAGGGTGGAAGGCCTATTGCCGGAGGGCAATATATAAGTACTGAAGAGAGTTAAAGGTGAAAAATCGTGGGGTTCTTTTGTGTGATTGTGAAAAATCCAGTCTATGGTTGCAGAGTTTTCATACTTTACACTGAAATTTTAAGCGTACATAGTACGGAAGGCAGTAATTTCAAAGATCAAGCACAGAACACCGATAATCTCAATACTGACGGTGTTAGTGCCAGTGTCAGTGCTAGTGTAGCTTTCCAAACTGCAGGAATCACACCTACAAATCGTTTTGGTGACCATCAAGTAGATGCAGCTGATGAATTGCCTGAATTAGAGGAGAATTTTAATGAGGAGGAATACACTGATCCCTCAAATATGTATGAATATCCTGATGAACCCAGAGAACAGCAAGATCCTATAAATGAGTGGACTGATCCATCATCTTTGATGTCAGTTGTGGTTCTTGGAGATCTAAATTTGCGATGGTCTTTTAATGAAGCAACCATCCAACTTGGACAATTGTTTCGGACGAAGAAAGATGCCTGAAAAGCCATCACTACATGGACTGTTTCAATAAATAGACCATTCCGGATGGTTAAATCAAATTCCGAGCTTGTGGGCTGTGAAGTGCTTACTCGATATTGTCCGTGGTACATACATGTCACACGGCCACAAGATGAGCCTTTCTTTTAGGTGACCAGAGTCGCAGACCACAGATGCCTGGCGGAGGGCATGTTGCACCAAAACAGAAATATCACATCTGGTTTTGTTGCCAGTTTGACACTATCCATTGTAAAGGAAAATATGGTAATAGCACCGAAAGTGATTATTACACATGTCACTGAGAAGTACGGTTACAAGATCAATTACGGAAAGGCCTGGAGGGAGAAACAAAAAGCGCTAGAAGAGCTTTTCAGGACATATGTTGAGACATATAACTTCATACCGAAACTCTTTCGGCGTATATGTCAAGCAAACCTAGGCACAGTCACTGAAATTGTTGATACACCGGCTATTGGCTTAGATGGTGTTGTGATACCTGAGTGCATGATACTGCGGAGATTTTTCTAGGCATTCCAGTAGTGTGTCGCATCGTTTAAGTACATGAGGCCTGTTCTTTGCATTGACAGAACATTCTTGACAAGGAAGTATGAGGGTACTCTACTGACTACTGTCGCAACTGATGCCAACAACCAGCTTCTCCCCATAGCATATGCAATAGTCGAGGGGGAGAACTACTGCAGTTGGTTGTGGTTTTTGGGCAAACTGAAGAATGAGGTGGTTAAAGATCGGGAGCGCGTGTGCATAATTCACGATAGAAATAGAGGAATGCTAAATGCAATCGAATACATGTAATATGGAATGGATCCATCACTAACCTAGGATGACCTGTAGTGTCGTTGATGCTGCTGGTATCTTGGCGCGAATTTTCATAGTCGTTTCAAGAGTAGGTGCTTGATGTAGCTGTTCAAAAGGCTTGCAAAACAGAACCAAGAGTCCAAGTTCACAGCTATATGGAACTCATTGGACAAGAGTGCTTTGAAACAAAACCACGAGCAAGGTGAACCAGAAGCTGGAGACGTTAGCAACGAGGGAAACAGCAGGAGGCAACTAAGTTTTAGTCAGTGAATCCAACCGAAACCAAAGGAGAAGTGGTCGTTGCTGCACAACACAGATGGGGTACGGTACAGAATTATGACAACCAATCTTGCCGAGGTGTACAATTTCACCCTAAAAGGTGTGCGATGCTTACCACTCACTGCCATAGCTGAGATGACATTTTATCGCACAATAGCATACTACGACAATCGGAGTTTAGCGGCATCAGTACTTGTGAGTGACCCTTTAGTGCACTAGCCCAAAAAGATTAATGATTACCTTCAATTTCGGACAAGGAAGTCATTGTCACACGATGTGTCAGTACTAAGCCGTTTGAATGTAAACAACGAGGTTCGGCTAAGACACAAATATGGTCATGACACCTTGAGAGCCCGTCGGGTCCATGAATGCAGGATAACAAATGCAGGTGTCGAATGTACGTGTAACAAGCCTCAACTGCTTCACATTCCTTGCTCTCATGTTATCGCTGCCTGTGCAATTCCTGGAATCACTCCGACACAGTACATCTCTGAAATTTATAGTCTGCAGTACCTGTTGAGAACTTGGGATGGTGTCTTCCATAGGTTTGCGACGACAGGAAACTATCGAGAGCTATTACCGAAAGATGCAGTCACATAGATCCCAAATATGAGGCTGCTTGTGAGTCATGTGAGCCGATGTCGAGTCAGGCGGATACACAACGATATGGATGTAGTGGAGCATGAAGATGAACTCCGTAGATGCACAGTCTGCAGGCAGCCTGGCCACAGAAGGGACCAATGCTCGCAGGTGGCAGGCATGTCCACATCTACGAGAAACTGAAGCACTTTTGTAATGTTTTTTTACTTTTATTATGTGTTACATACTTTACATGCTCTATGTTTGAATGTAGTGATTTTGCACTTTTGTATCAGAGTTTAACTTTTGTAAGTGAATGTATGTTATTTCTGATAACTACACATATGGTGGTCGATCAGCAGCAACAGCTTCCCGAGTTGATTACACAGCACCACCAGCAGCGTCATCGTGCTTGTCGCCTCTTGCAGGGCATTGTTCTGCCAACTCTGTACATGAGGACACCGTGGGAGATGTGCTCTGGATGAGCGGTTCGTGCCTCATTTGCTTGAGGTTGGATTACTTCCGTTCACCCGTATGGTGGATCGGGCACATCGATTTCCATTCGATCGAACTCTGGTCAGTGCACTTGTGGACCGATGGAGGCCGGAGACGCACACTTTCCACTTCAGTTTCGGCGAGCTGACCGTCACACTGGAGGATGTCAGCATACTGCTCGGCTTGCCCATCAAAGGGGACATATATGTCCCACGCCGACCGACCGACCGAGTCGCATGGCATCTGGATTTCTTGCAGCGCTTTGAAGGGATCGGGCCGGCGGGAGGGTTCACGCAGACTGCGGGAGTTCCCCAGACATACCCGCGTGCTGTTCGAGATGTTGCATTCCCAGTGACGGCTCCCGATGAGGTATTCCACCGTCACCTCGAGGCCTACCTACTATACTTATTTGGGTGGCTAATGTTCCCTGGCACCCACGGAGACATCTGTGAGCTCTAGTTCATTGAGCTTGTTAGACTTATTGCGGAATCTGAGCTGGGACATGTGCCGCTGTTCAGTTTCAGATCCGCTGTGCTGTGCCACACATATAAAGGATTGTGCGACGCCACGTGTAGAGACTAGGTGAATTATCTATTCGCGGGGTGCGCCATACTCCTACAGATCTGGTCATATGAGCATTTCCTGGTCGGGCGACCACTGGTGCCGCGGGATCAGTTTGCATTGGGCTAGGATGTTCGAGACAGCCCAGTGATGGGATGGAGGTAGGCTAGGCTGAGTTTTTGATAGGCCACAGATCAGGCACACCTGTGCTATCCTTCCTACGCCACGAGCTTTGATTTGCTACTTGATGACAGCGTTATCTGGCATCTGTGGACACAGCAACACATTGAGGACATTGCACCAGTAGGCCTTTCGTCTCTATGCATGCAGGATGCTGCTTATTGGTGTACCCAGGTGCTTTTTGTTTTCTCACACATGGTTGAGGGGTACTCACCTGAGCAGGTTATGCGCCAGTTCGGCCTGCACTAGCATGTTCCTGTGCCACCTCCTCGAAAGATCCCACACAATGTTCACGAGTACATTCATGTCTAATATGTATTATTTTTGTATGTAACTTAAAAAATTATTTCTAATTCATAATTCCTTTTATCCACAGGCAATCGAGGAAGGGCCAGGGAAGGGACGATTTCGTCCTTCAGCAACACCCCTATTTGGAGGAGTGGATGGATCGGGCTCACACACAGACGGTCACTGAGGACAGACCTAATCGCCACGACATCCATTTTTTGTACGCGGCGTGGTACCGACCTCACACGTTGTACAAATTGGCGGGCGGTCCACCAATGGTGAGTGATGAGCCCACCCGTCCTTCTAACATCGACGGGCGCTTCAACCAACGCCTTGCAAGGCGAGTGCACTCCTCTATAAGTATTTTACCTCTCCGTAACCATACTTTCCTCGTCATTCTGTAATTGCATGTTCATCGTGTATGTAGCTCGACACCATCAGAGCCATCTCTGCTGGTTTGTCTGACATGGAGGTCAGGGTGTGCGATGGTGAGGACGTGCCCAGAGCTGAGATGCAGGCATTTATTGCTGATGCCTGGCTGTGGCTGGATCAGGTTCTGCTCAATTTCAGAATGTTGTTGCCACATCCACCATTATTGTCCGCGCCCCGTCCTTCTTCCTTGTGTATGCCACCGGTGGACCGCCCTTCTTCGTCGTGCCCTCCACCTCCACAGCCACGTCGCAGTCCTGCTGAAGACTCTTCAGATGAAGAGTTAGATATTATTGCGCACATGGTTCAACTGGACCATGGGTTGGCTCAGGAATTGGCAGCGGATGAGGGACAGGGTGCATCACAGCAGGAGATCATGGATCAGATACAGGTGCAAGGTCATGCGTGGCACCAGCCTCCTATCCAGTCATAGAATCATCCTACACAGCCTTCGCACCGTGATGATGCCTCACCTCCTACGCAACCGACACAACCTTCGCAGGCTCTGCCATCTGTGCAGACACCTCCAGTGCCGAAACGACGCATTAGGGATCGTCAAGCCCCCTCTCGCTACACACCGTCCGAGTATCAGGACCACCCAAAGAAGAGGAGGAAGCATTAGTTTCATGTAGGGTTTTGTCATATTTTTCAGAGATTTGCAGCATCATTCAAGTAAATACAAATTGAGATCATAGAAATTAACATGAGCTTGTGATATAGACTTTTGTAAGTTTTAAACTATTATATGAATCATCTTTTCTACTTTCGTATGATTCTGTATTTTAGCTTTTGTACTTTTCATATTTTCTACTCTCGCTACTTTGTATTGAAACGCGCATTTGGTCACCATAAACAATAAAAAAACACTAATCTTCGGACTTTGGAAACCGAAAACCTAACCATTATAAAACACACAAACAACAAACCCTAGTCTTAGGCTCCCAGAATCATAAATCCTAGCTATCCAAAAAAACCCCTACCATCCACCTCCACGACTGTGTTCGTTACATTCCAAGGATCATGCTTACAAAATTTGGGAGCATTTTGAGTTTGTTTGGACCAGTTTCAACGAAAACCATGTAAACCGAACAACCATATGCACCTGGTCGAACAAAGCTGGTCAAAGGGTTTCAGTCATGAGCCCGGATCGTGACTGGTCGAATTATTTCAGTCGCGATCCCGGGTCGCAACTAAAAGATGATGTGGTCGGGTCCTGGGCCAACATTGCATATGGACTGTGCCATGTCTTCAGTCGCGAATCCAGATCGTGACTGAAGATCAATTGTGAAGGGGCGCTCGTAATTGAAGGTCATTTCTAACATTTTTAAAAGTTTCAGGTTACTTTCGAAATTATTTTTGTAATGAGTTATTCGTAAAAAAAATTTGGATTAATGCTGCCTTAAGATTCTCCTAAATAGAGTAATTCCATACCATATACGAATGTGTTATGATCTCAGATGTTTTAAGAAATCACAACTTGATTATCATCATGCATGCATAGTTCAATTATTTAACAAAACTATTGTCACAAATAAATTTTGAAACTAATCCTGCAAGTACTAAAGTTGACGATTAGTGAATTCTAAAATTCACTATGATTATAATTGTAATTCTGAACCAAACACTACTTAAAAGACCCCAAACAAAATGAGATTTGCGGGTTCAATTCCCAACCCTTTTCTTTTGAGTTTTTTTTATATGTGTGTTAGTTGGAGTCTTGAGATGTGAGTAGAGGTTTAGAGATGTTTTCGATAAAACAAATACTACAGCCAGTAAATCTGTTACTATAAGTACAAGAGAAAAAATTACACTTACAAAAATCCAGCTTGTATGTATGTATGACTAAATCAGCCTAGTTTCAAAATTGTCACAAAATGTCAAGCCACATCTTATCATAGAAATCTTAAACCATCATTCTTTCATGTAAAAAAAAATAACTAGTTCCATACCACTACAAAATGTCATATTAGTAAAATAATATTGATTGTGATTATGATATGTGGGATCGGATCTCATACATTAATAAGATATTTAGTAGTATTTTTTAAAATTCACAACTTTGACCATGATATAAGACTAATTTTTTAAAAAACAAACTTCCTGAAACATCATTTGTAGACGAGTAGAGATAGTATTATAGCATAATGGTGATATAACATGGAAAAACCTAGTACTACACATAGACATACCATGATATTACTGCTCTCTGTTTGATCTACTTTTTGGAAAGACGGGGAGGTTGTTATAATTTGTTTTAAGACATGCTTGAGACTTGTATGTAATTTTGAGAATTTTTTTTATTGATTAGGTATATGTGAGATTAACTTATCATTGTCCAATATGCCTAATGTTCTCGATCGTGATTTTGTTCCGGGGACTTCTATGCTCAAGATAAGATTTCAAACCAGACTTATCCAAATATGATGAGCAAGGTTATCATGATTGCGATCGAGCTGATACCCGTGGAGTTTATATGATTTAGATCGGATATAGAATCAAAATCACACAATATCAGTTAGGATAGTGATATGGATTGTTAGATTGTATAGGATCACGGTTCTAATCCTAGTTTACTATTTTCTCCAAAGTTAATTGGACGAATTTATGCGAAAAAATTGTCAATATGTAAACAAATACTTCAATGAGTACAAATTTAATTAAAATACCACAAAATTTACTATAATAATGTATAATTTTCATTTGTATTCATTTTTACTACTGAAGTGTGTCTATATATATATATATATATATTAAAATATGATAGAATTATGGTAATCCGATCTATCCAATTACACAAAAATCGATTCTACTTAAGATTCATATCCTGACAACCTTAATGATAAGAATACTGACCAAATATTCTTCAAACATATTTCATACAGGTTTGATGGTAGGTGTTTTTCGCCAAGCACTCAGAAGGAAACAGCCTAAGATTTTTATTTTCCCTCGAGCCATGCTTACGAACGTGTCCAGGACTTCAGATATCCCCTATCTATCTTACAAATCACGCATGCATTATCATGTTAATGCGACGCTAACACGTAACAGCTACCAACTTGGAGACTGACCAAACGATCGAATTCATGGGAAATCCATAACTCCCAACATTAATTAATCGCCCATAATGAATCAATGGACAGACTTAACCACACGCTTTTCTTGTACTATAGCTCATCTGCATATATTTGCATGCATGCATGCATGAATTTTCTCCATGGCTGGTGTCCGTAGTTGATGGAAACACGCAAAAACTATAGATTGGTGAGACTCCAAAATGAAATACTAGTTGGTACTCACACTGCATGCGCTGTCTAGTTGGCAAACCTAAGAATTGGTTCGTCCGTTTCCGGATTTTTTTTTGTTTGTCAATTTGAACTATTGTTTATATAGACAGACTAGTTTAATGTGCAAATTTTACTTGAAAAAAAATTATTGTTTGTTTTCTTTGCTAAAAAGCTGTAAAATCAAAATACTCTATGAAAAATTGATTTCTTAGTCTACATAGTTTATCATAATATGGTAGACAAGGAGAGTGATTTCGGACAAGAAAACAAAATTTGCCCACAAGGTGAAATTTGGCTCTCTTTCACGTGATATGATTTTTTTACTTATTTGAACAATCTAATTTGACAAAGTAAGACTTTAGTATAATTACCAAATAACCATACTTATCAGACCAAACTAAAAAGAGGTTTGTCAATATAGACAAAAGATCCAAACCACTGGAGTCTTTAACGAGGTATAACAAAAAAAATTTAGAGATGTAAATAGGTCATGTAAAATCAGGTTTGTACCATGTTTTGACGGATTTGACCCAATTATTCAATATGTTAATTGTATTGACTAATTTATAATTGAAACTCTATTTGTAGCATATAACCTATATAAATTATATTCAAACCTAATATGACAAATTAGTTTATAACTCTAGTCGTATTGTGATATTATTTCACGTTAACCTTTAGAAAGCTATGCCAAAAACACTCCAAGCTCTGTCACTTAATAAATGATTGTATATTTTTTTTAGAAAAAAGTTGGCATTTAAACAGCAGAGAAGATATAATTCTATAGGATGTGCAAGAGGTTGGATATATCCTCCCTCTCCATTTTATAATATAGGCTTAAGTAGTTAGTCTTTTCTATATTTGCACAGATTAATAGTAAAATCCAATGTTCTAAAAAACACTAATCGTTAAGTCAGTGATTACTTTATTGTTTAGTGTATATATGGTAAAAAGGTGCTTATACATCTTGTAAGTGGAGTGCATATTTATTAATAAACAACTATATTCATAATATAGATAATTATTTGTCATGCAAATCAAGAAGAAAAGAATATTGCAATATAAATGACTGCTAGAAAAAAATATTATTAAGAGTACTCCAAATTTTCTTAAACCATTAAGAAATAAAGAGTAAATTTTTTATATACATTTGTCTATCCTGGAGCCGCTTATATGCTTGTTTAAGTGCTTAAGAGGGTGTTTAGTGGCTTAAGTGGTAGAACCTCTGTTACAATCGCTTATATAAAAAAAATAAACAGAGAGAGCGGACGTTTATTGTTTAAATTTTTTAGAAGAGTGGCAAAATCAATGGAGAGAGAAAAAAAGTTGGACTATATTACCACTATTGAAAGTGATGCCTGTTAGAAAAGAAGATATTGTTATTAGGGTTTTGTGTGGCCTTATATTACGAAATGGTGAGAATATCTTATAAAGGTAATACGGGAAAATTAAGCACGTTTATGAACTGTAACTCAATAGGTTCCAAATAATACATAATTCTTACGCAACAATTTTTTTCAAACAGGTAGAGACCAGCCAGTTGGTAGTAGAATTTTTTATATAAACAATCCTTTAAAAAAATTATAAATTTAACTCATAGATGAGAGAATTTGTAAAATTAATCCATTTTAAAAGTATGATTGAATCTGATGGCGATATGTGACAATAAACTATGTGATATGTATGAGAAAAAATGACAGCGAATGAGTTGGCGATAGGATACTACCACACATTAGTATAGCGGCAAGAGAACCGAATTGTCCTATCGCGCATCCAATATGTAGCAACTTCTATTTGACATGATTCCTTCAATTAATACCAACCAACTATGATAATTAAACAACTAAGTTAACCTAACAACTAAGTTAACCAAATTAACTGATTGCTACAACACATTGAATGTGCGGTAGGAGAACCACCACACTGTCATTTTTCTATCACATATTGCACATGTGGTAGTTCTATTTTTACTGTCCTTTTTCTATCACACTTGAGGTGCACGGTATGTGTCATGTTTCTCCTCCACAATCAACCACACATTCAAAACAAGTTATCTTTTCAAATTATCTCATCTATGGATTAGATTTATGATTTTCTTTTTTACAGGATTATCTGTGTAAAAAATTCGTTGGTAGTTGAATTAGTTTGACATCCAATTGTTTGGCTGGATGTCAAGGCTCAGAACCCACTATCTTGCAGGTTATTTGTTGATAGTACCATGATTCAATCCAATAACCTCTTCTTGGCTGCATCTCAAATAAGTGTGCCAAATAACTGGTCCTAATATTAAACCATTTCATTAAAGATGCAAGTATTTGCAAGTTGATGAACAACATAAGTACAGCATGTACCCACAAAAGACCTGGACGGCTTACCCACCACTATATTAGTCTAAGTGCAACACAACACATCTCTCCTTTTCCTTACAACTAAATTAGTGGTAGATCCACTGACCTCTAGATGCGCCCTTTTGCGTTGTGTCACTCTCATCCATAATTATATACTGATCTCTTTCTTCCTTTTTTTCTTCCATTGATGGAAAGCAGAAAGTTATATCTCTCATCCATAATTTTTGTTTCTTCAGTACAGTGTGTAATTATGAAAAAGCTAAAATCATGCCTTAATGAAGTAATGGATGTCGGCTTGTGTTCTGTAGATAACAGATTGGTCAGTTGGTGTATATGCTCAGTTCTCTGTTGAAAATTGTCAAATTGAATTATGAGTATGGTCAATATTTATGACACAACAAAATGGAGGGTGTTTTTGATTAACTTTCAAAAATTGTCATACCAATTTGTGGTTAGAGTCAATTATGTAACATCATTAAAAAAAATAGGCTACAGAGATAAGTTTGGTTTATAGCCAAATTATATGATGACAATAGTCAACTTTGACTATCAAAATATGGCAAATATATTATCCGGCACATATTTGGCAAATAATGGTGTAGAAAAATAATCAAATCATACTAAATTCTAATGACTTGTCAAGTATTGATCATAAACTAAAAGAAAACTAAACAGTGTTGACAATGTTAAAATTTGACTTAATGAAAATTGATTACAAACCAAACATATCCGTAATTATAGACTAAACTAATGCCAAATTTGTGATAAGAAAGTGGAAACCGTTCGTCATACAAATAGCGAGAGTAGTTTGGCTAGGCAAATATGTGGTGGACAAAACCCACCCACACTTTTGACCACAAATTTTGAAGGAATGGTAGCTGAAGGTAGTCAAATGAGCTTGTTAAATAAATTTGGTTATGAACGGCTCCTGAATATGCTTGGTATCGGTGGCTTTTGGTTTGGTAAAACATGACTATGAATCAATATATTATAATTATATATTAGATCATCAACTAATATATCAAATGATATAAACTTATATTGGATATCAACAATTTAAATTTTATTTGATATGGAGCATGTTAGAATTCTTCTACACAAAATATAGTGTAGAAAATTCTGCATTTGATGACTTATAAAATGCACCTCATTTTTAAAAGTGAGGAGTTCCATCATCTCAGCACCACTTATATCTGTCAATATGTAATAAGAAGCTAAATCAACCACTCCTCATTTTGAATATTATACGTCAGCATCTATTATATAATAAATTTTAATGATATTAAAAACACCACATTAATTCTGATCTCACATAAAAATATTCAAAATTTCCAAATTAATCTAAAAAAGAAAAATTACTAAAAATTTTCACATTAATCAAAAAAGGAAAAGATATGTTCCATTTATTACATTTATAATAATATAGATTCATCATCTTAGAAATCATATCTAAAACTAATTATCTCTATTAAGATACATATTCATATGAAAAATCATATCCAAAATCAATCCATATTGTTATAATGTTAAAAAAAAATATCTATAAAACATACATAAAATTTTAACTCATTAAAAACTAACACCAGTTATATGAGATTTCAACTAGTTCTTATAACTTTGTAAACCTCATAGCTGAGATATCTAACTGATCAAATCATTGGTCAGAATTAATTTCACACGTTAAATTATTAGAGTTATTCATAGACATATAAATATACATTAGAGTATATACGTTAGTGGTCCAAGTCATATGCCATGTAGATGACATATAAGTACATAGGCAATTGGTTTGCTATTGCCATTGTTAATGAAAAGAGACTTCTTTGATACATATTGCTCACTCTGTAGATGTAGTTGTGGTATACATGCAATCTTTCAATTTTGGCTACTAATATATTAATAAATATTTAAATTGATCATAATATTATCAGATTTATCATAAAAAAATATTTTCATAATTATATTATATTTTTTATAATTTTTATTAATATATTATAATAAAAATTAGTGTTCAAAGTTGTCAATTATAAGTCTTAAAGAGTCAAATAGGATAAATTTTATTTATAGTGGCAGTAACTGTTAAAGAGAGACTAGACGTGAGCCATATGACAAGTTGAGAAAAGAGATGTGAGGTGGACATGATAACATGAAACATACTTAATTAACACACAAACAAAAATCTTCTAGGTATTTTAGATCGAGTTGCTAACAAACAACTATGGACATGCCAACACAGACACATCTAAAAATGATGCTTATCGCCAATTTGCAAGTAAATTTTACGTAACGAGAAATTAAGGATGTTTGCTAGTCTTGTGAGACCAACCACTTTTTTAATGGCTATCTCCAGCAAGCCACCAGAGATTTTGAAATTGAAATTATAATTGGGGTTGTGTAGAGTATATTTTTTTTATTTTTTCTTAAAAAAATTTAAACCATCCACATCATTGAATTAAATATAGATTAATTCACACCCTCCACTCAACCCTCTCTTCTCCATCCTCTTCTCCCTTCTCCTCCCCTACTACAAATGCCATCGACCCCCACCTTACTACCCACCACCCCCAACGGCCACTAACAACAATGCCAGCACCGCCTACCACTGTCACAACCTAATTACGATTACCGACATCGAAGACAATATTAATACCACCTACCTCCCTTCCCAGTCTCCTCTTTCCATCTTCCCTTCTTAGCCACCGCCGCCAATTGCCACCTCACCACACCTCTGCAACCAACCACCTCCTCTGCCATCAATTACCTCTCATGTAGCCGTCATGTCCCACCACTACCGCCCATGACCGGCGGCGTCCACCTCGCTATCCTACCTTTGTCTACCACCGGAGAAACTAAGATGGAGACGTAAACACTAGAGAACTAGGTCTAAAGAAAAGAATTTTGATCCAATATTAAAAAAATGATGTATATGTAAGATAAAAAAAATAGATACTTATATCTTAAAAAAAAAAACCTATATACTTTTCAAATAAAAAATGCAAAAAACCTTTAGAAGACCAACCATGATATGGACTTCTCACATCTTTACGTATGCGCGCCAAGCATAGCTTCATATACGTCGAGATTGCACCGACGGTGACGGCACGCGCGGCGGCGATAGAGCTGCTAGGCAACGACAAGAAGTAACATGCAGAGATCGACGACGAGTCGGAAAAGTTGGAAAGTGATACATGTAAAGTGTCCCAAGTCTTGCATTTACGTGAAGTCGAAAATAGTTAAGCTCCAAACCTGGTCACATGCATGTACATGCCCAAGCTGGTACGTAATGGAGGGAAGACAACCCAAGTGGCATATGTAATTAACCCACACTTTGTTGGAGCTATTAGCTATGCTCTTTTGGAGCTTTGCATATATGCATAGTGAGCTATGCAAGGGCATGCACGCACAGTGTCAACTGTTGGAAGCCGTTTTACACTTGGGCCTGATCTTTTTCTTAGTTGTTTATATATTGATTTCTTGCTTACATACATGGACATAACTCACAAGCAAGGGTATTATGCGTAGAAATTTTTTTTGGAATTTCTTCAATACCACTGTAAAATTCTAATATTATAATTTGTGTGACTAACAAGACAGATGAGATCGAACTCATATACACATGTTCAGAGACTAATACGAAATATAGAAATTTTAATGTAGTGTTATAAAACGATTTTCCCCAAAATGTTTGAGGCTGGGTTGTTGTTCTTTCATGAGAGATTGGAGTCATCATATTGACTTGTTTTGAGATCTAGAAATTCCCATGTTAGTAAAGATCTATATCACCTATTATTTGATAAGTTCAAATTATAATAATAATAAAGACCAATGATGGGATCGAGACTGGAGATACTTGTTTTCTCTTATATAAAGAAATTCCCACGTTAAGAAAACATATACATCACTTAGGATTATAAAGATGCAAATTCTTAAGTGAATATGTGAACTTTATTGCAGATAAATCTCTAATTTTTAAGTATGTACGAAGATGATGATATATCTCTTATAGTATCAGCTTTTACTTTATGTATCATGCTATATTTTTTTTTTTTGGTAAAAAGCTGTTTATGAATTTATAGTACTTGATCAATTATGCAGTATTTTTGGGTAATTATAATCTAACAAACAATCCACCTATCTATGAGTAATGTATATTAAAATCGCAATATCCACGAATGTAAAAAAAATTATATAAATTTCTATGTTATTTGGAAATATTTTAAGAATAAATGTATAACTCAAGCCAAGCGCAAATTAAGTTTTTTTTTTCAAATTGGGGGATTGATTTGGAATATAGGGCTATTGGGCGAATGCAGTTCAAACCTGCCTCATTTTTTATCCAGCCAACCCAAATTAAGTTTGAACTCACTAGCCTCCAGTTTTCGCACACCCTTAGTCTTAGGCCCTACCTAAACATTCGCCTTCTCTCTCTCTTTCCTGTACTTTGCAACAATTTTAAAGTTGTTAGTGTCGTCTTTTGATAAATCCTAGATATCTTATCCTTCACTACTTACACAAGCCAACCCGTGACACAAATTCCGGGACCATTTTAAGAAACCAAGAGAAAAAAAAAAATGTCCTGACAGAATTGGATTCCGCCATGTTGTGTGTGTGCTCATCACTCTATTATATATGTTTAGCTTTTTTGTGATGGGGCCTCCCCTTTCTTAAACTTGCAAGTGCTGTTTCCCCATCACCTGTCTGTGTGTTACAGTTGTACGAAAGTTACAAGAGACCAGTTCGCTGGCCCATCCATTCGAGCGTGTTACACACAAACTTACAAGGTACAAGTGTATCGTATATAACAATATTGGACCAAATCCCTCCTACTATTGGATTTAGTGTTTTTATGATTTATTTGTCTCTCTCTTTAATTTCTCTGATTATAGACAAATAATGACAACAAATATGGTGAGATGATTATAACACAGACAGCTGCAAGTGGTGATGGTGGCCGATTAGTGGATGAGGAAGCAACAACAATAGATGGTGGTTGGTGGCAGCTAGTCATTAGATAAGACAGTGATAACAGTGAAGACGAATAGCGCCTTGGGAGGGGCTAGTAGCTAGGCGGTGAGGTGATGACGTGATGTTGGTGCAAGCATTGGTAGCAGTCAAGGTGGGGGAGGGGATGAGGGAAAGGTAGAGGAATGGTGGATTAAAATTCTCTTACTATTCGATCCAGCACCTCTAGAATTTATTTATTCTCCTTCTTAGATTCCCTTGTGGTGGATAAATAATGGCACATATGGCAACAAGGTGGTCTAATAGGGTAGCTAGATGGTTGTGGTACTGTTAGTCACAAGTAATGGTGACGAATGGGGGCACCCAATCAATGAATGAGACGGGATGTCGGTGTGTGTTGGGCTAGTGGCGCTTTAGCGACCAGCCAACAGATAAGGCAACAATGATGGTGGAGGCGGACAGTGCCAGCAATTGTGTTGGGAGGGGGTGGCAGCGAATTGGTGGCCATGTCGGTGAAGGCGGCGGTGGTGGTCAAAATGGGGGGATGGGAGAAGAGAAAGGTAGAAGATGGTGAGATGAGACGAGAAATTAGAAAAACTTCAAGACTAGTAAAAATGCCAGCCCCGGAGTACGCCACGTCACCTTATTCTTCGCGGTCCATCCAATTTTGCCTTGACGGCTTCGGATCGTTGCCTCTGTGGACCGTTTGATTCTGTCTGTTCTTCCCAAAAGCAGTCCGAGACCATTTGATTCTGTCGGTTCTTCCTGACAACGATCCTAGATGGCTGTGCGTCTATGCACCACCTGTCGCTAATGAGAGCTTTTGATCGCTCTGCCTGTTTCTTCCCGAGATGATTGTGCGTGCGTGGTGCTATGTGTCTCTTCTTCTCGCATGCTCGGCATCAAACCGATTTGTTCTTTGCTTCTTGGTTGGTTTCCTTCTTGTTGGATTAGAAGACGAAGAAATGTGAATTGTTTTAATATAAAAAATGGATACGTACACTTTAAACGCCCATTTCTTTTATATTACAAATAAGAGTACTCTAAAATCACGACAAATTATAAATAGTACAGTCTAGTCATATTTTTCTGATTCTCATTCTGTGTTGAGTGTTGCTGACGCCTTTGAAGGATTCTTTCTCACTTTTTGCTAATAGAGAATTTCGAAAAGGTTGGTCACGCATATATGATCACGTCAAAAAAAAAAAATGGAAGATTTAAGTGCCCACATAGCTAGCATTTTGTACACACTTTATTCAAACCGTGTATCTTAAAGTTGAAGAGATGTTCAGTCTCACTAGATTTTGAAACAATCTAATTACTCTTCCTCTTATTTTAAAACGGTTGAGATGATAAGAGACGCATATATTATTTATTTTTGAAATCAGAGGATTCAAATCCCCTAAAGAGATATTGCATACAAGTGAAAACAACGATTTACTCTTGACTAGTAAGCCGCCTACGCACTGCGAAAAAACCAAATAAATGTTCTCACGAGTCAAAATAAAAGTTAGATATGCTTGTACAATTTGGACGTCCAAATAGTGAAAAGAAATCATACATGTGAGATAAACAGATGCCTTATGCGCTACACCACCTGCGGACACAAAGGTATGCATCCACATAGATATATACACACACTGCAATATCTTATCCTGGCTAAACTTTGTCGAAGGGGACACACAGCTCAGGTATTGTGCCCCAGAGAATCTCCCGGACTGCAAGAACACACGTACCCTGAAATCCCTGAAATGAGCTTCTAGCCTGGAGGCAATTTTGATGAGAACTGTTTTTTTTTAGTTTTGAGACTGTTTGATTATATTGATCTTTATCAGACAATTTCAAACTAGATTAACTCATAGCAACTGTCTTCACAGTTTCGAAGTCATCTGATCACAAGAAAAATTTTGATCAAATGATTTCAACCCAGATATTTCTGTAAGAACCGTGCTCGCCAAAAATTTTTTCAGAATAGTATGGCCAACGCCCCAAAGTTCCAAAGTTAGAGAAGAAAACAAATCCATGTGAGAGATTTCGTCCCACTTTGCACCTTACCATCACCTTCCTCTCTTCTTCTTGCTTTTGACACACACACACACACACGTGTTGCCCCAAAGCAAGCGCTAACCACACAAAAACTTCCATCTCTTTATTTATCTTGCTCACACTCTTCCTCTGCTCTCTTGCTCAGTGTATAGTAGTATATATATAACACATGCATTATTGTAGCTACTTTGTAGGATAAGACATATATATACACAACATGGAGTGCTGGTACTTGTGCTATGACATGATGCTGAGGGTGTTGGCGGTGGTGCTCGTGGCGACCGCTGCGACGGCCGCGGCAGAGCCGCGGGCGACGTACATAGTGCACATGGCGAAGTCGGCAATGCCGGCGGAGTACGCCGACCACGGCGAGTGGTACGGCGCGTCGCTGAGGTCGGTGTCCGGAGGTGCCAAGATGCTGTACGCGTATGACACCGTGCTGCATGGCTTCTCGGCGCGGCTGACGGAGGAGGAGGCGAGCGACATGGCGCGCATGGAGGGGGTGCTGGCCGTGAACCCTGAGACGCGGTACGAGCTGCACACGACGCGGACCCCGGAGTTCTTGGGGCTGGAGGGGAGCGAGAAGCTGTTTCCGCAGTCCGGGACGGCGAGCGATGTGGTCGTCGGGGTGCTGGATACCGGCGTGTGGCCGGAGAGGAAGAGCTACGACGACACGGGCCTCGGCACCTTGCCGGCGGGGTGGAAAGGCATGTGCGAAAGCGGCACGGGGTTTAACGCCTCGGCGTGCAACCGGAAGCTCATCGGCGCGAGGTTCTTCTCCCGGGGTTACGAGGCGGCGATGGGGCCCTTGGACACGGACAGGGAATCGCGGTCCCCGCTCGACGATGACGGGCACGGGACGCACACGTCGTCCACGGCGGCCGGTTCCGCCATTTCAGACGCGAGCCTGTTCGGGTTCGCGGCCGGCACGGCCCGTGGGATGGCGCCCAAGGCGCGCGTGGCCGCGTACAAGGTGTGCTGGCTCGGCGGCTGCTTCAGCTCAGACATACTCGCCGGGATGGACGCTGCCGTCGCCGATGGCTGCCGCGTGCTGTCTCTGTCGCTCGGCGGCGGCGCGGCCGACTACACGCGCGACAGCGTCGCCATCGGCGCATTCGCCGCCATGGAGCTGGACGTCCTTGTCTCCTGCTCGGCCGGCAACGCTGGTCCCGGTAGCGCCACGCTCTCCAACGTCGCGCCGTGGATAACCACCGTCGGCGCGGGCACCCTGGACCGAGACTTCCCGGCCTACGTCGTGCTCGGCAACGGCAAGAACTACACCGGCGTATCCCTCTACGCCGGGAAGCCCCTTCCCACCACGCCAATCCCCATCGTGTACGCGGCCAACGTTTCCAATTCCACCAGCGGCAACCTCTGCATGCCCGGCACGCTCGCGCGGGAGAAGGTGGCCGGAAAGATCGTCCTCTGCGACCGCGGCATAAGCCCGCGCGTCCAGAAGGGCTTCGTCGTGCGCGACGCCGGCGGCGCAGGCATGGTCCTCGCCAACACTGCCGCCAACGGCCAGGAGCTAGTCGCCGACGCCCACCTCCTCCCAGCCGCCGGGGTAGGCGAAAGAGAAGGCTCGGTGATAAAATCCTACGTGATCTCCGATCCCAACCCAACGGCCACGATCGTGGTAGCCGGCACGAAGATGGACGTGCGGCCGTCGCCGGTGGTGGCCGCGTTCTCGTCGCGCGGGCCGAACATGCTCACGCCGGAGATCCTCAAGCCAGACGTCATAGCGCCGGGGGTCAACATCCTCGCGGCGTGGACCGGCAGGGCGGGGCCCACGGGGCTCGCCGCCGACACCCGCCGCGTCGCCTACAACATCATCTCCGGGACGTCCATGTCGTGCCCGCACGTGAGCGGCCTAGCGGCGCTGCTCCGCGGCGTGCACCCGGATTGGAGCCCCGCATCGGTGCGCTCAGCGCTCATGACCACCGCCTATGCCACGTACCCTGGCGGCGCCGGCGGGCTCCTGGACGCGGCCACCGGGGCGACCGCGACGCCGTTCGACTACGGCGCCGGTCACGTCGACCCCGTCCGCGCGGTGGACCCGGGGCTGGTGTATGACCTCGACGCCGGCGACTACCTCGAGTTCCTCTGCGCGCTCAACTACACGCCCAACATGATCGCCGCCGTGGCGCGGCGTAAGGACTACTATTGCGCGGGAAACAAGACGTACTCCATAGCCAACCTCAACTACCCCTCTTTCTCCGTGGCGTACGCCACGGCGAACGGCAACGCCGCCGACGCCGGCGTAGCCACAATAACGCACACACGCACGCTCACCAACGTGGGCACGCCAGGCACGTACAAAGTGTCCACGTCGGCCGCGGTGTCCGGGGCCGTGGTGACCGTGTCCGTCTCACCAACCGAGCTACAGTTCACGTCGGCCGGCGAAAAGAAGAGCTTCACCGTCAGCTTCACCGCCAAGTCGATGCCGTCCGGCACCAACGGGTTCGGCCGGCTCGTTTGGTCGGACGGTGAGCACAGCGTGGCAAGCCCCATAGCCTTTACATGGACATAAGCTATACAAACTACCAAGGTCATCACAGGGGTTCAAATGTAAAAAATTTAATATGAAGGGGTGAAAAGGTGAAAGTTGGTGGGTATGGTCAAATGTTAATAAGTTAAAATTTTAATTTTTACCTCGCGAAAGGGTGGTTTTGGGTGAAGGGTTGCTTTCTTGGAATCAAATTATTTGAGCTAGGTGTGGAATCATGGATGGATTTCTGTGTAATAGGATGGAGCATGTGGGGGCCTACAAGCTAATGTTCCCCTTAGAGATATGATGTTTCACCTAAATTATTCTTTACACAGTCACTGTGTAATATTTGGCTTCCTTCCTGCACATTCTGATTCTCTCAACAAACAATGAAATGTACAATGATGCTTGGTTTGGTTGCAAGATGGATTTGACTTCGCTATTTAAAGCACAATTGTGAATAGGGATGTTGGTGTGATATTTCTTGTTGCAAATATCAGATCACCTGATCTAAAATAGACTGATATATCGACATTGGGATATCCTGAATTTTTTTTCTATGAATTTGTTGATTCTAGCCATCCTTTTCTTCTGATCCGACTACTTGAACTGCCATTCTACTGACTCGGGGATAGAAAACAGGAAATTTTTTTGGAAATAACAGAAAAAAAAAGAATTACAAAAATAACTCATCCTTATTATTTTTTGAAAAATTACCTTCCACATTGGTCTATTGAATTTCCATTGTGCACAACAGGGGACTCCACAACCTGAAAAGGGTTTGTTGTGGAAGCTTGACAAGAAATCAGTATGTATTGTTTTGTTTTGTATACAAATTTTGAAATTATTGATATACATATCTTTCAAATATAATTTCAATTGATGATCCATTTTGATTATTGGAATTATGAAGTTAAAACAATTATATTGACATAAACGGATCATCAACCGGCATTATATATGACAAGATATCATATCGTATTATATCTTAAGATATATAAGTCTAGTTTAAAATTGTGTTGAAATTTTCAAATTCTTCCAGAATTGATATCTTTTGATTTATAATCCCAATTGATGATCATGTTTGAACTGGTAGAATTGTGAGTTCAAAACAATTAGATCAATATAATCAAATCATCAACCGGACTAATATATTTTAAGATATAATACGATATAATATTTTGTTATATAGAATTCGAGTTGATGATATGTTTATGTCAATCTGATCATTTTAATTTTATAATTTCAATAGTCAAAACACATCGTCAATCAGAATTATGATTTAAAAGATATGAATATCAAAATATTTCAAAATTTGTGTAGAAAACAAGAAAGTATAGTTATTGCTTGTCGTGCGTGGGTCACTTTTTAAAATAATAAGAGTGGGTTATTTCTCTATTTTTGTTTGATTATTTCTTAAAAAAAAAGGGGCTCTGTTGTTTGACTTACACACTGAAGTAACCTAGTCATCAGATGTGCTCCTCTCAAAATTTTTTTTAAAGAAAATCAAATGCTATAGGTGCTATTTTAGATCTTATGAAAGATACCTATTTTGAAACAAATATTCCTACAAGTGGTGATATTGATGTAGGGATTTTTTTATGTAATAAATATAGGGAAATACTATATGTTCGATGAACTTTTGTAATAAAATTCGTACATGTAGGTCTCAATTGATTAAAAGGCTAAAATATAAAAAATACATATGTGTGGATTGTTGGAACCTGGAAATAATCAAGATTTGGTCAAAACTTCACTGGTCAAATTTCACTGGTCGATAAGAATTGGTCGCTGGTCGAGTCGAGTTGGTGGTCGATAAGATTTGGTCGCTGGTTGAACCGAGTTGGCAGATCGACAAGACTTGGTTGCTGGTCGAGTCAAGTTGGCAAATCGAGAGGACTTGGTCATCAGTTTTTTCAAGCTTTTTGGGGACCCGAATAATGTGTTGGACTAGATCGGAGTTGGGTCTGGTCGCACAAAACCTCTTAATTATGCTCGAATTTAATATTGAAAATATTTTTATTTTAATACATAATTCTGAAATAAAAATGGGATTATCTTCATGATTATCTCTTCACTTACTTAAAAAATCATATTATGAAATATGATCTTTTCAAAATTTGAATCCCTCCAATCTCTGTGGTTGTTAGATGGTTTGAACCATCCCACACACACTGTAAATAGAGAGGGGTCTCCATCAATCAAGGGGACCTTCTTTTCTCCTCCTCTGTGAAAGACTCTATCAAGTAATGTCTCATTTCATTTCTTTTCACGAGCAAGTTTTTATAGCTATGAGGTCACCATAGGTGAGTATTGCTCATTTGCATAGTATGCATCATGCATTGCATGGAGGGTCTGTGCACGAGTAACATGTCGGTGCAGATACCATCCAAATTGGGAAAAGAAGAGATACTTGTTTGTAAGTGCTCGTGCTAATCAGTTCATGAAGATGAAGAGAAGCATGGAGCAATGTTTTGAAGAGCAGTGATGTTGAATACTTGTGATGAAATAGCTTCAAGTTGTGCTTCGATCAGAGATCCAAAAGGTCTTCAAAAGGTTACAGCAAACGAGCTATTTCTTGTTGAATTCAGCCTGATATACGGGCGACGTATCAATGATAACTTCTAATTCAGAAGTTCAATCGACCCCAAATTTTCATAGAGGACATGAGACCTGTGATAAAATAGTCCCTCCAAATTTCACTGCGACTAGAGATCAGAAAGGTCTTCAAATGGTTATGGCAAATGAGTTGTTTACTCCTGAATTCCAGCCTAACATACGAGTGACGTATCGGTGATAACTTCTGTTCTAGAAGTCCGATTGACCCCAAGATTACATTGAGGATAGGAGATCTGTGATGAAACAGTCCCTCCAAATTTCACTACGACCAGAGATCAGAAAGGTCTTCAAAAGGTTATGGCAAACGAGCTGTTTCCTGTTGAATTTCAGCCTGACATACGAGTGACACATCGGTGATAATTTCTGATCCAGATTTTCGATTGACTCGAAGTTTTCATGGAGGACAGGATACTTGTGCTGGAACAGTTCCTCCAAGTCGTATTTTGATTAGAGATCGAAAAGATCTTCAAAAGGTTACGGAAAACGAGCTGTTTCTTGCTGAATTCTATACTAACATACTGATGTTACAAGATCAATGATTATTGATCCATTATCCTGATCAATTCCAAATTTTTATGGAAGATAGAAGACTTCTAGTGAAACAGATCCTCCAAGTTTCACTTTGATCAGAGGTTTGGAAGATCTCCAGAAGATCATTGCAAATAGGCTCTGTCTTGTTGAATTCCAGTTTGATGTGCCAGCAATGTATTGAAGATAGCTTCCAATCTGAAAGTCCAATTGATCTCAAAGTTTAATGTACAATAGAAGATCTGTCCAGAAACAAGTCAACCTAATTTCATGCCGATCAGAGGTCAGAAAAGCCCCCAAACAGTTAGGCAAATGGAAGCTAGTATATTATGCCGATGGATTGAATCATGGACAATGCAAGACGCATCACCCTAGATTCATTCTAATTGTGCCAAAAATTGTCAAAAAAAACCAGAAGCCATTGATGAACATTCCAATGTGCCTCCATACCATGCAATGTGTATCTCCAAAAAGCTGATGAAGTCAAAATACTATCACAACTCATTACCATCTATACAACATGTCATTGGGCACTGACGAAGTGAAGGCGACATTCTGTCCGTGACTGATGAAGCCAGACACCATTAATGTCGGGCATTGACGAAGTGAAGGCCACACACCCACACACATTTCTGATAGCACCATAGGCCGACGAGGCTATGAATTTGCATAGTTGTATGCATGGGCATATGCATCGCATTCATTGAGGATAGATTTGAACTTTGAAGATGACGAGCATCGGCAGTTTAATAGGAGGTCTTCTGCGGATCTGTTCTGCAGATGTAATTAACCAGGAGCTTTACGAAGTCCTGGGAATCAAGAATCGTATAGTTTTCTGTATGTCAAGATGTATTTCCATAGGCGCAATCAGAATATGTTGTTGATCGAAGGATGCCGACTAGAGGGGGGTGAATAGGCGGTTTTTAAATTTTTCTTCTAAGCTAGTGATTAACAACCTAAATTGCAATAACAAGTTTCTAAAGATGTGAATGAAAATTCAATACAAGTTTTGTAATTTCTAAAAGATTAAGAGTAACAATTCAATCACTAAGAAAATGAAGCAAGTAGTAGAGATAACCGAAGAGATCGAGTTTTTCCCGAGGTCTCAAAAATTTGCCGATTTCCACTAATCCTCGTTGAAGCGCTCTTCGCTCGAGCTTATGCTTTGATTTCACTAGGGGTAGCCCTTCTCCTCTCCGGATAGGCGAGCTCCGAGCCTTTACAATCAATCATCGGGCCTCTCCGACACACACCGTTGATGGAGAGATTGCCGGACCTCCCGGATTGTCTAGGTGACGGCAATCACCAAGAGTAACAAGCCTAGAAACTTGCTTGATCAACCTCAAAACTTGAAGAACAACGATGCAAATGCAAGGGCTTGAAATCAACTTCACTCAACTAGCACTCAAGATTTACTCAAGTTTTGACTTCAATTGCTAGAGAATGGGTGTGAGAGTGTTTGCACATTGTTGCACAAGGGTTTTGAGATGTATTTCGTGTGTGTGTGGCATCTACAAATACTGGGATACTTATACTCTCAGCAAAACGGTCATTTTCAAGAAAATTGGGCGAAAGTTGTACTGGCCGGACATTGTCTGGTCACTTCGGATATTGTCCGGTCAGTACAAAAAACTTGACCGTTACTCACGTATAATTCGAGTGTCAGTAGCCGTTTGAACCAAATTGTGAAGGCCAGACAAATGGATTTGTCCGGACAAAATGTCCGGACAAATGCATTTGTCTCTGTTAACACCCCTGTTCAACAATACTTGTACACACCGGACAAATCGATTTGTCCGGACAAAATGTCTGGACAGATGAATTTGTCTTTGTTGACACTCGAATTAAAACACTCCAACTATTTGTATAGGCCGGACATATGAGATTTGTCCGGACAAAATGTCCGGACAAATACATATGTCTCTGTTAACATATGCATTTTCAATTGCTCAGGAGTTGTATTGGCCGGACATTGTCCGGTCACTTCAGACAAGAGCCTCCGGACAAGTACATTTGTCTTAACTTAACGTGCTGTGAAAGTTTTGTATTGACCGGACATTGTCCGGTCACTTCGGACAATGTCCGGCCTTCATCGGACAGATGCACCGGACAAATGTATATGTCTCTGTTGCAAGTTTTGGAATGTTCAAAAGTTGTTTGTATTGGCCGGACATTGTCCGGTCACTTCAGACACTGTCCGGCCAGTACAAAACGAAAACAGAAATCTGAATTTTTACTCAATTTCGATTTTAGGGTAAATGCAAATGCAAATATGCTTCTAAAAACTTCAAGGTTGATCAAGAGACTTGTGCTAAGACCCCTCTTAATAGTACGACCATCTAACCTAGAAATTTTCAAAACAAGAAGGCGCTAGGTTTAGATATTTGTACTCTTGTCGAGATTTTCGTCGTTTTCGCTTCATGGAGCCTTGATAGCCTTGCTTTGCTTTTTCTTGATGCTTTCTCCTCTGATTAACCTACGCCTCATACGCAAAGGTTAGTCGCAAATTTTACGGGTGTCATTAATCACCAAAACCCTAATTAGGGCTCAAGATTCAACATATGTAAAATCACAAGGAGACTTGTAACTTGTAATTCATTGTGAATTAATAAAGTACATATTTCTCCAATTTTATGTGTTCTCTACATTTTTTATATGTATACTTATGTATACTGACACGCCTACAACACAGGCAAAATTTCACCCATAAGAGAGTGATTTTTCTAGGTGAAACATTATAAAGCGTTATTTTTTTTCCTTATTCTAACAGGATAGGAAGTTAGTGGTGCTGGTGTGATAATGATGGTAGTGATGGTAGAGTGGCGACTTCACACCATGGCTCTTTAGGGTTTTATTAGTCTTTCGGGAGGTAGGGTAGTCAATAGTAGGCGGCGGGGCGACAAGGTGGCGGTGTCACCGCTAGTTGTGAGTAGAGGTAGTTGGTTTGTGACAAGAGTGGGGAAGAGGAGAGGAGGATAGTAGTAAGGTGGAGATTGAGGCGGTAGAATGCTAGGCACGAGGCACCAGTCGAGGTGGTGGTTGTTGGTGCGACCAATAAGAGCACAAGGGGGGATCAGGAGGTAGAAGAAATGCAGTGGAGGTGTCAAGGTGCCAGCAGAGATAGAGATGTAGATGTGCTGTTCAATGCAAGATGTAAAGTATATCATTTGCTAGCTACAACCATAAATATATAAAATACAGGGTGTAGATTATATTTAGTTTAAATTTATTTATGTTATAAATTAGGAGAACACCGTCTACCAGTCTTCATGACGTAGAGTTGTTTTGTTTGTTTATTTTTAAACTATTTTGTGACAGACAATGCACTGAGTGTATTAGGCTGTGTCCAATGCGGGCGCCCGACCTGGCGCCTGCGTTAAACAATGAATTTTTTTGAAAGAAAGTGAGAGAAGACACCAGGGGAGACAGTAGGCGTCCGGAATAAATTTTTTCTTTCTCGATTTCTGTGCGATCAAATTGTATACAGTTTTTGTTTCTTGATTTATGCATTAATCTAGTTCAAATTAGATCTTGATTATACTTAGAAAGTTGTAACTCTTAGAATTATCTTCATATAGAGACCAATATTACCTATATTCGATTTTGGAATTAAAAGTTATTTATGTTTTACTAAAATCACCTAAATTCTAATAAATATCTAATTTACTCGTGGGCCCATGCGAGGAGTCTACCTCAAGAGTCTTTACATTGGAGTAGTGGGTGCTTCGGAGGCGCTTCGTATGCGTGGTATAGAATATGCTCAGAATATTCCTCTGAAAAATCTGACCAAGAACTGATACATTGGATTCAATCTTACACCTCTCGAAGAATCGTCACGTCAAAAAACAGAGACCTCTAAAGGTGGAATTATAATATGATCCGGGAGGATCTTCAAGTCCTGATCGCATACAGCTTCGAGACCAAGTCCTGATCGCACACGGCTTCGTGACCTTAACCGTGTTCGGAAAGGATTCGCGACCATGGATAGGTCCGCGACCATGGATTGGTTCCCAACCAGGAAAAGGAATTCGTTCCCTGTTCGGAATTGTAATCCGATCCGAATATATATAACTAAGCTTATCTGTTTAGGATTAGTTAGTTATATGAGTCTAATACGTTTAGGTTATTGAGTCTGATACGTACTTATACGATTGGACTATAAATACCTTGTAATAGGACTAGTTTAGATCATCGAAAACCTATCGAATACAATCAGAAAGAGTCATAGAACTTATTTGAGTTTTAGACACTTATAGTTTCTTCGACGTAGACAAGTGTGTCTAACGTTCGACGTGTAAAGCTCTCGTTGAAATAAAGAGTTGTGCAATTACTTTGAGTTGTGTTTTTGATCAACCTTTGGGTTTCGGTATTTCCGAGTAAGATCCCGTTATTCCGCATATTAGAATCTGGGTGAGCCTAGTGCGACAACCAAGGCTAGGTCTCAAACGGATCAAGTTGGTATCAGAGCGATTTTCCTATCCTGTGGATGGTGAAGACTTGCCAGTGTTACAAAACTTCCGACGAAACTCCAGGCGATCAGTTGACGGTTCCTACAGCCGCGTCTCCTACAATGTCTGACGATACCTTCGTTCAAGCTAATCTAGCCGAACAAATGGCTAAGCTCTCCACCGACATGGAAACCGTGCTTGCTTGGATTAAGCAGCAGGCCATGATTGTACCTCTTGAAGTAGGGAAGGTTATGGGTGAGAAGACTGGTGAAGACTTGCGCAGGGTAGACGAAGATGAAGACGAAGGCGACCACAAGACCGACGACCTCGCCAACACCTCCTTAGCTGTCGGATCTTTTAAGGTCGACGCTAAGATTGATATACCCATATATGATGAGGTGATCGATGCCGAGAAGCTGGATTCTTGGATCGACCAGTTAGAGACCTACTTTGACCTGAAAGGGTTCAGTAGCGCTTAAAAGGTCAAATTTGCACCTTTGAAGATGAAGGACCACGCCAAGACTTGGTGGAAGGCCCTTGTCGCCAGTGGTGAAGCCGACAACCTTGCGTGGGGTCAATTCAAACGACTTCTATGACAAGAATTCTATCTGATGGGTTACTTGGAGGAGAGATGGGAGCGTTGGCACATATTGTACCAACGGCGCGATCAGACCGTCCAAGACTATACGATAGAGTTTCGACGACAAGCAATGGTTATTGGCATCTCAGTATCCGACCCTCAGGTATTTTGGAAATACACATCTGGACTTCAGAAATCGATCAATACTGAGCTAAGTCTGTTCGGCATCCAAGACATCGCGACCGCAAGCACAACTGCTATGGTGATCGAGAAGTAGAACAAATCCCGCAGCGACAAAAGCACGAAGGAAAGTGCGACCTCGACAAAGAAAAAACCGATTCCGAAAAAGAACGCTTCAAAATCGGGCACGGGTGCCTTTTGTGAACATTGTCAAGTCGCGGGACATACGAAGGACAAATGCTACAAGCTTCATCCTGAATTTCGACCAAAGAAGAACGGACCAGGGAAAAGAACAGCCACGGCTATTGCGACTTCACCCGACGAAGAAGTTGTCCGAGTGAATTCGGTTAATGAGGCGGATACGATCTTGTCTCTGATGGCAATGACAAAGGAGAAGGGTTCGGACCCACCGAACGACCATCACCAAATGGAGGACTTGTTCACCATCAACATCCAGGTGAAGTACGAAGTGGTCGCAGCGATATTCGATCCCAGAAGTCAGAAGAATCTGGTCTCTGCTGGATTGGTTCGATGACTTGGTTTGAAGACAACCATACACCCGCGACCATATCCACTAGGTTGGTTTACATCCGATGTGAACCAACAGATTACGAGTCAGTGTGTGTTGAAGTTTGCGATCTCTGCACGGTATATCGATGAGGTGCAATGCGATGTTGTTCCCATCGATATCTGTCAGGTGATCTTTGGGAGTCCGTATCTGTATGATCGAGACGCTCATTTCCATCGGCGAGCGCAGGAGTACGACCTCACCAAAGACGGAGTTAAGTTCGTGATCAGTAGAGACGTCCACGTCAACACTTCGAACTTGATTACCGCAAATCAAGCCAAACGAATTGTTAATGCATGTCACAAGTATGTGCTTGTCATGATTCGACCCATTGGTCAAGGTGAGGGTACTCGACCAGCATTATCGTTGGCGTGCCGAGAGGATTCTGGTCGTTTGTCGGGACTGCTGGCGAAATACAGTGATCTGTTCGAGACTACCCAGGGTCGTTCTCCGAAACGTCCAGTCGAGCATGAACTTCAGCTTGTGTCCGATGCTACACTGCCCAATCTGAGTATGTATCACAACTCAGTATTGGAGAATGAAGAGATCAAAAGACAACTTGGTGAGTTGCTGAACGATGGTGTCATTCAACCGAGTAGTTCACGTTGTGGATCTCCTTTGGTGTTAGTGCCAAAGAAAGATGGGACTTGGCGTATGTGCATCGACTACCGAGCACTAAACAAGATCACCATCAATAACCGGTATCCCCTTCCCCGTATTGACGACCTGTTAGACCAATTGAAGCATGCTGTTGTCTTCTCCAAATTGGATCTTAAGTTAGGTTATCAAGTCAGCATCCGAGAGGAGGATACGTGGAAGACCGCGTTCAAAACACGACAAGGTCTGTTCGAATGGCTGGTCATGCCGTTTGGTCTCTGCAATGCCCCGGAAACTTTCATGCGTCTTATGAATGACGTTTTGAGACAGTTCATCAACGACTTTGTGATCGTTTACCTCGACGACATACTAGTTTATAGTCGTTCGTGGGATGAGCATCTCATTCATGTCGAAAACGTGTTCGAACAACTACGGTAATATCAACTTCGCCTTAATCGTAAGAAGTGCGAGTTCGGCTAGCAAACTCTACTTTACCTAGGATTCATGTCAGCAACGGTGCGTTGCAAATCGACCCTGATAAGGTAAATGTGATTCGCGAATGGCCGCGACCGCGAACAGTTACGAACGTGCGTAGTTTTGTGGGAGCATGCCAATATCTTCGGAAGTTCATCCGACACTTCTCGATTGTGGCTTCTCCATTGGATGCATTAACCAGGATCGATCAGAAGTTCGAGTGGACAGGGAAACATGAGGACACGTTTCTCTTGCTGGAAAAGAAGATCAGCGAGGCGCTTGTGTTAGCTTTGCCGAATGTCCAGAAACCGTTCGAACTAGAAACTGATGCCTCAGGTTATGCGATGGGCGCAGTGCTCATGCAAGAAGGTCGATCAGTGGCATATCACTCCGAGTTATTCCAGGGAGTTCAAAAGAACTATCCGACTTATGATAAGGAGTTATGCGCACTTCATCAGGCCATGAAACATTGGCGGTGTTATCTCTTGGGTAAAGAGACGGTTGTCCACACCGACCATCAACCATTGCAATATTTGCAAACTCAGTCCAAGCTACAGCAAGCTCGACACATGAAGTGGATGTCGTATCTGCAGCAGTTTAATCTGGTGATTAAGTACAAGAAGGGCGTACATAACAAATTGGCGGACATGTTGTCGGGACCACCAGTTATGACCCTCTGTTTATCAGCGTTCATGCAGATCGAGTCCTCATGTCATGATGACTATGCCACTATGTACAGTGAAGACCCTAATTTTCAAACAGCATTGACTGAGCTCGAAACAGGGAAACCTACGGAGTTCGTTCGTCGAGAAGGACTCTTGTACAAGGGTAATTTACTTTGCATACCTCGTGGAGCACCTCGAATTCAATGGTTGTGAGAAGCGCATACATCGAAGGTAGCTGGTCACTTTGGGGTTACAAAGACGTTGCAAAATCTTCACCGACATGTGTTATGGCCGCGTATGCAGCAAGATGTGGCTAGTTTTGTTCAAGGCTGTGGTCTCTACAGCATCTCGAAACCGGTAAACCAAAAATTAGGTTTGTACACTCCTTTGCCAGTTCCATCGCGACCATGGGAGAGCATATCCATGGATTTCTTCGGATGATTGCCTAAGACTCGACGTGGCAACGACCATCTATTCGTGGTTGTTGATCGGTTCTCCAAAATGATTGTTTTTATACCTTGTCGAAAGACTATCACGGGAGAAGAAGCAGCTCGGGTTTTCTTTCAACACGTTTGGACACACTTCGGACTGCCGACTTCTATTGTGTCTGATTGCGATACTCGGTTCCTTAGTCACTTTTGGCGATCGCTCTGGACGATGATGGACACCAAGCTGAAGAGGAGTATTGCTTTTCATCCGCAAACTGCTGGTCAAACCGAGGTGGTAAATCGAACAGTCGTTCATCTCTTGAGAGGATATAACTTGAAGCACCCGAAGACCTGGGATGAAAGCATACCGTACCTGCAGTTTGCTTTTAACCGAGCAGTGCATGGTTCGACTGGAAAATCGCCGTTTGAGGTCTGTTTAGGATTTCTACCACAGAGTCCATTCGACATGGAGTTTGTGATCCCTACCTCAGCATAGAATAGCAAGGAAGCATCTGATCAGGATCGAGCACAAAAGTTCCTGGAAGGTATTCAACGACTCCATCGTGAGGTTGAACAGAACTTGCTGAAAGCTCAACTCAAGTACAAGGCGCGACATGATCGGCACCGAGTTGATGCGCAATTTCAGGAAGATGATATGGTATGGTTACATCTGAGTAAGGAGAGACTTAAAGGTGAAGGTAAGAAACTCAAACCCATTCGTTATGGTCCTTTTCGGATTTTGCGGAAAGTGGGTAATAATGCTTGTCAGCTCGAGTTACCTCCATACATGGATATTTACTCGGTTGTCAATATTGAGCACCTCAAACTCTTTGAGTCTTCAATACTGGATGATGAGTCAGATACCATAGTACCATCTGTTGAAGACTTGGTCTATCAACGAGACGAACCTCTACATGAAGATGTGATTCTGGAGAAGAAGGTGACTACCACCTGCAGTGGCACCAAAGAGACTTTTCGAATCGGTCGGAAAGATGAACGAGCACGTGCGGCAAAGTGGTACACCAGAGAAGATGGACAAACCCAATTTCCACATCTCCAGTTTGATCGAGAGGTCGCAACAGGAGTTGGCTCTTTCTCAACAAGGGAGTCATGATCCGGGAGGATCTTCAAGTCCTGATCGCATACGGCTTTGAGACCAAGTCCTGATCACACACGGCTTCGCGACCTTAACCGTGTTCGGAAAGGATTCGCGACCATAGATGGGTCTACGACCATGGATTGGTTCGCGACCAGGAAAAGGAATTCGTTCCCTGTTCGGAATTGTAATCCGATCCGAATATATATAACTAAGCCTATCTGTTTAGAATTAGTTAGTTATATGAGTCTAATACGTTTAGGTTATTGAGTCTGATACGTACTCATACGATTGGACTATAAATATCTTGTAATAGGACTAGTTTAGATCATCGAAAACCTATCGAATACAATCAGAAAGAGTCATAGAATTTATTTGAGTTTTAGACACTTATAGTTCCTTCGACGTAGACAAGTGTGTCTAACGTTCGACGTGTAAAGTCTCTCTTTGAAATAAAGAGTTGTGCAATTACTTTAAACTGTGTTTTCGATCAACCTTTGGGTTTCGGTATTTTCGAGTAAGATCCCGTTATTCCGCATATTAGAATCTGGGCGAGTCTAGTGCGAAAACCAAGACTAGGTCTCAAACGGATCATAATAAATCAGTGTTTTAATTCTCACAAAAAATTCACAATTTCTTGTTAAAATGTGATCTACAACCTTCAATTTTTTTTTACAAAGGCTCCTAAATGAAGTAATGCATGTGCATAAACTAACTAATGTAGAGAATCTGGATCCTTTGTCACAATCCGAGTGCAATAATAGACTAAGAGCTGCATGCTATCAAATACGCTTACCACTCTGAAATGGTATACATATCCTCTGACATAAACAATAAAAAACAAATGTCTTTTCAAATTTGAACCATTAGATTAAAAATTAACCATTCAATGAAAATAAGTGTAAAATTTAAAATTTTTGGTAAGATAATTAATCATCTCATGCTTTATATTAATTTAGATCACTTAAATTTTAACTGGATGATTAATATTTTAAAAAAGATATATTTTTTTAATGGAAAGCACCACATATATGATTAATGAAAAAAAGAAACTTATATAACTAACTTAAAAGAAGCATAATAAATCTAAACACTTGAAACATGTGACACATCAGATACAGGACATGAACTCTGCCACACGTGAACTCAACCAATAATTGCAGCTATAGTAGATGTCATCCCTCCAAAGACGAAGGACATTGTTATGGAAGATTTTAATCTTATAAAGCAAAATAAATATAGGGCAGAAAGAAGGTAAGGAGCAAATGGTTGATAGTGCAACTGATGTCATCCACACTTGTTTATTTTTCTTTTTATTTGTCGTTTTGTGTTTTATTTTTAATGGCGTATGATTTTTTGTGATTTATACTAGTGTTCCTATCTATATATTACAGAGAGAGAAACATGAATTAATATATACAGATAATAAACAAGTTGTACTCAACTGATGTGCGATTCATGTTGCCAAACTAATTGTTATTGTTCATTTGTGTGAGTTATTTATTGATTTTCTAGCATTTGATTCCATTGCATCCTTGTTGTCTACTTTTAGATGGGGACACTAGTCAATTATCTAAGAAGTAAGGGGTAATCGGTGGTAATCTAATAGGTGTTGTTAGATTTGTCTATTTTTTTATGTGTGTTTTTATGATTTTTATTGTTTATGATATATAGTCATTCATGATTTACACCAAATATTTTAAACTCTACATTAGGAAGAGGAACACAACTAGACATGTACAAAGGGAATGGCAAGTTGTGCTCCACTAGTGTGACATCTTGGTTGACTGGCTAATTTATTTATGAATTTTTCGAACATTTGATCTCATGATCAGTTATTGTCTACTTCCTTAAACACTGACCAATCTTTTGAGAGATTTCGGTTTATGTCATTGACAAAAGTGAAAATTTGAGATATGCCATCGAAAAAAGACTAATTGGTTTCATACTACTGAAATCCTAAAAATTTTTAGAAAATGTCATTCTGACAAGATCAAAACAGTTGACTTGAGTTAAAATGACTCTTTTATTCTCAAACTCAAACAACAACGACAGCTTGTGAGGTGTATGCGGTGGGAGCAGCAGTGGCCGACACAGCTGTTCATTTATATAAGTAATGATTTATTCATGTTTGATGCAATGACTCAATAAAATTAGTATCAAATCTGTATAAAGAAAGAATGAACAGGAGTATTCTTATCATTTTAAAAAAAATTAAGTTAAGAATAATATTTTTTCAAAGTTTTTGGATTCCAACAGTATGAAACTAATTAATTTTTTTTAATGATATATCTCAAATTTTCACTTTCATTTATAACATTGAGTCAAAAAATCTCAATTCTTCTTTTCTGGTCTCTCTTTAGATAAAGGCGAAAATAAAAGCAGGGTTGATGGAGCTGGTGGTGACAATATAAGTGTTGTGACTTTGCTAAAAGCAGTGATGTTCTCGTGGCATTAATTTGTGGCTTAATGACAGAAAAGTGAGGAGGCAAAGATGGTTAGGACTAAAGCACAAAGGCGCTGCATGATCTTGTGCTTCACGTTGGTATGGACCTCTTAATTAAAATTTAGCCCATAGCTGTGATGCCCCGCTCTTTTTTATAAAAAAAATATAGAAAATATTATTTTAACAAAATATTATTGGCTACGAGAATGGCTTATAAATTTCAAGCCCACATATCACAGGCTGTGTCTAGGAATTCTGGGGCTTTGGCAATATCATTGGAATACAATCATACAACTAATCAATCTTTGGTATATAAGATGGTAAAATATGTGGTATTAGGTGTAGTGCATACCGTACATAACAAGTTTATGTAATTCTAAATTCTTAGTAATTCTGAAAAAAATTAGAGCATACATAGAGGAAAACATATTATAGAAATCCAAAACTTCCATAAGCTAGCAAACATAATTGTATGTATGAAAAAAAGACACAAACTAACGTATAAATTCATTGGTTCGTTTTTTTTGTTTCTCTTACATATAGTCGTGTTTGCTCTTGAAATTTCATAGGTTTTTATAATAAGTCTTTCTCTTTGTAGTATTTTTTTTAGAATTTTTTAGAATTTGTAACTCATTATATGTAGTGCACACTACGCATAGTATCAAATTTGTACATGTTGGTAATATGTCTCCCTCTACACTTACACGTATTTAAAGATAAACTTTGATCATTATTTTTTAGTATAATATTTTGGTAAAAATTTATAAAATTATAATATTATGAAATTACCTTTTATAAAAATATGCTATTTATGTATTTTAATGGTCAAAATTTGAAAAACTTAACCACCTACACTAAAACGATACTCTTTTGGACTAGAAGGTGTACTTGATAGCAACACACTCATAATTATATCAGGCAATAATTACTTTTAGGCTATTGATAGTTGTTATAAAATGATAATTAGTATGACTATTGAAGGTTCATTAATCTAGATAAGAAAAGTTCTCTAAAGATAAGTATAGCAATATGAGAATGTCAGCAAAGTATTTGATTTTATTTACTTTTTTATCTGGGCCTAAGGCAGATGGCTTAAAGATCTTTGTGCGCTATATAAGTCTGTCGATGAGATATTTAATAATATTTTATTAATATTAAAATTTTAAAGTACTATATAGCTAATTTTTTTTACGCTGGAAAGGTAAGTTAAGTGCATTTGAGCTGTTGATTATGTACAAGTGTACAAGCTGGTAAAGTGGTGAAGATGTGATAAAAGAAGCTTTTGTTGAGTGCTGACTAGCTGACTAACCGTTGCTGAACACGCACAGAACACGCACATTTCCATTCTTTTAAAAATCATCAATCATACTATATACATTTGTAGGGAATATAAAACTATTATTAAAATAGAAGTGTTGGAGGAGATCTTCAACACCACATGGAAGGATCTGATCTTTTGAAGTAGTCATGTTATGGGATAAACATTAAATTTGGTGAGTCCTTTGGGGCAATTTTACCCCAATAAGACTTGACCCGGGTTAAATTCTACCTGGATAAGTTTCAATCTAATGAGTCTTATAGGGTAGTCTTACCACCGGGTAAGTATTAACCTTGGTTAGACTCAGTTCGGGTAATCTTTGATTTGGTAAACCCTCTAGGGTAGTATCACCCCTCGGTAAATATTATATTTACCAGGTTAGACTCTATCTAGATAAACTTCAATCCGATGAATCCTCCAGGGTGGAGATGTTGGGATCACCTTGACAGGGAACTCCTTTCATATTTCTCGGTGGGGTCTGCCCCGACATGTGTGAAAGATCTGCAATTGAAGTACATCCGATGATCCCTCATCCTATGGCCACAGCAAGGAGCATTATGGTTATTAGGTGTCTTCTTAGGCTATAAATACGACTTGTACGCTCTCATTTGTAACCTAACTCACTTCAATTTAATATACCCAACCACGAATTGGTGTGCGTTGGGGTCTTTCCCACAAAAAGCCCCCCGACCGACTAATATTGGGGGCACATTGATAGGACTAAGATTCCACCTAGAACCCTAATCTGTATAAATCATTTGTGTCAATCGTTTCTTGATTTCCCTATTTGGAGTAACTTATTGTATGGTCATTCCGAGTCGTTGATCTCATACGACTAGACTTGTCGCGGGCTCCTAATCCCATGGCAGTTGGCACCATCTGTGGGGACATGGTGAAGTACTTAAGCATGGCTCCTCCTGAGAAGTTCGAAAACTCGGCTCCGACACCATGCCGTGACGACCACAGGAACCAGGCACCTTCAGTGCAAGGAGTTGTAGTTGCCATCCATGTTTGTGTAGGAGATTCCAAGGGTGATGTTAGAGCGCGCAACGCTGTTGCCCCTGCTATAGGCAACGCGCCTCTAAGTTTTTCAAGGGCTCTCGTCAACATCCCCATCTGCCAAGGACCGAATTCTTCGAGCTTGATCCTGGTCACAGTTGAGGACCCGACCGTGAGGGCACTGATTGAGGGCCAAGCCCGAACTCAACATGCCTTGGAGGAGCTGCTCCATACCCTCGTGCGACCACCTGTGCCCATGTATCTGCCGTCTCCATACATGGAAGTGCCTCCCCACTTCATGATGGGACTCCCAATGATGGTTTCCCCGCTGATTCCGAACAATTTGGTGCCTATGCCTACACTAGCATCGTCTGTGCTAGCACCTCCAGTGCAAGCCATGTCAACCTCGGCCCCTACCCCGCATTAGCTCCTTCCTCGGGTAAGCCTTCCATATGTGACTCTGGAAAGTCAAGCCCCTGGGCCACCTCTTTAGGCTCCCCTACCGGATCAAACTTGGTTTGATCAAGAGGAGGTTGGGAGGATGCGTATCATTGGCCTCGCCAGGTAAGGGAGAGCGATGCCCAGCAGTGCAACAAAGGCTGCCTCTATTCTGAGGGGCCGCCCTCGCGTCGTCACTCAGAACCACTCCCAAGGTGTGATCAATGCCATGCCTCTTTGTTGTGTTGTCGCTTGGCCAAGGGTGGTCAACACTTTTCCCCAGACTGTGGAGGGCCTCACTTTTGAGCTGATAAGGAGAAGTGGGAGTCAACAGAGGCTACCTCTACCTTGACCTAGGGCCCTGACATCCAGGAACTCAATTCCACCAACTCTAAGGAGAAAAGGCATTACCATTGGGCAAGGGGTCTCTTGGGGCCTTTGCCCGAATCAGATGACGGATGTCTACGAGAGGAGAAAACAATAAGGAGTCTTCAAGGGAGGTGGAGGGGGCTAATAAGCCCCTATGTCACCACCTCCGATGGTTTGAGTGGCCTTGCCCTTACTGTCCCCCCAACATCAAGCACTACATCAGGGAGTCCAATACTTACGAGTTTGTCCAAGTGTACTCCACTGCCATCTCCACGGCTGGGTGGGGGGAGAGACGAAAGTGTTTATTGCAACATTGTCCCTCTTTACTTGTCAGGGATAGCCCGCTCTTGGTTCCACAACCTTAGGGAGGGTTCCACAACCTTAGGGAGGGCTCCATTACATCGTTCGTGCAACTCAAACATGAATTTTTAGGGGAACTACGTGTGCCTCTGGACTTGTTTCAGCTCTACACCGTCAAGTAGGAAGCGGGGGAAATCACACGAACTTAATGAACCACATGAAATGAGGTGGTGTTGGGTTTAGAACTATAATATTAATCATAATGGGTTTACTTAGAATACTTAGAGTTGGGGGTGGATTAAGTAAATACAAAATATTTTTGATTTAAGTGATGAATGACATAAGGTGAGATCAATGATTTTGGGGTATGTTTGATTGCCAAATTTGAATGTCACAAGTATGGCAAAAGATTTGGCTAAGTTTGTGAGGCTAGTAGGTGGCCAAGTTGTCTAATGTTTTGTTGATGCTGCAACTGGAAAAATTTTACAATGCATACACTTTTCTTGTGAACTATTAATAAGTATATTTTTGTAATAAATTTATACCCCAACTGGTCATTTAAGTCTTAAAATCTTTAATTTACTGTATCCTTGATCATGCTTCTAATATTAAATTTGCATGAAAGTACTTGTTTTGGGTCTTCTGTGTGGAAGACAATGAGTGTTTGGGCTTATGGGGCTCCGAACAAGGTCAATTTTGGGAAAGGTTTGTGCTAGGGAAATCTGTTAAAGAAGAGTCCTCTAGAGGCCTATACGATCAAGTCATACGGGCATATGACCATGTCGACAATATATCCTGACTGTATAATGATAAGTGCTAAATTGGTAGTATTTTTACCATAAATTTGCTAATAAAATATGCTAAAAATATGTTGAAAACTCCTTTGATGCGACATTTTATGTATATTTTTATATTATTTTTATAATCCACTTTCACGTTTGTGTTTTCCATGTTCCATGAATCGAACCTACAAAATTTGAGGATGTTTTGAGTTTGTTTGGATCAGTTTCGACAAAAGACACCAAAACTAGACGAAAAGGAATCCTGATCGAACACTCCACAGTCGAAATCACCTGGTTGAACACACTTGAACTAGAAAGAGCCATGATCAACCACACCATAGTTTAAGACTCTTGGTCAAACGCAATTGGCACTACTACAGAAATGCAATCCACTAACCCATATATTCTAACGGTTATAAGCTATCTGGGAAAAATCCGATAGAATAGGACGACAGCGGCGGAGAAGAAGCTTTTTACTATTGGTTATATACTGGTACACCGTTAGTGAAATGCAAATATTTTTTATTATTGGTCATTACTGTACCAACCGATATAATAGATGAAATAGTACTATCGGTTTTTCTTTCGTAACTGATAGTGAAATTATGGACTTTATACTATCGGTTCTTACCGTACCAACCGATATAATAGATGAAATAGTACTATCGGTTTTTCTTTCGTAACTGATAGTGAAATTAAGGAATTTTTACTAACGGTTCGTACTGTACCAACCGATATAATAGATGAAATAGTATTATCGGTTTTTCTTGCGTAACTGATAGTGAAATTACGAACTTTTTACTATCGGTTCGTACTGTACCAATCGATATAATAGAGTAAAGTTTACTATCGGTTATTAAAAAAAACCGATAGTAAAATGACGTCATATAAACTGATGGTTATGACAGTGGGGACCTTAGTTTACTATCGGTTTGTGTTTTTGAACCGATAGTAAAATTGTACAATTTAGGTCGACCCCTGCTCTGCGCTCTACATCCTCGATTCATTTCTACCGTACGTGCATCCACGCTCCAAGCTAAAGTGATATGGAGAAGCTAGCTGAGAGGTTGATAATTTGATCCCCCTCGGTATTGTCATCTTCTCATCACCTCTCTCTCCCTCTCTCTCTACTTGCAATTCATTAAACTAGATACATGTAGCTCCAAACTAGCTAGAAGGCTAGGTTGGCTAGCTAGCTATAGCTTGCTGAAGTTAAGCAGCTAGCTAACTGGCTCTTCCAATTAATGCATCAAGTTAATTAGGGTTTCATACATATCCATTTAATGTAATTAAGCAGCTTTACACACATATGGCCTAGCTAATTGATGATGTTTCATGCATATATGCATGCCCAGAGTCATTAATTATTTATTTCAATTTGTCAATTTTGTGAAATAATTGTAGATGGACCGAGAATATTGGATATATGGAATAAAACGTATTACTGTTGAGTATTTGGAGGGTGTGAATGGGTTTATTAAATTTGCTGAGCAAGAAAAGGCGAAGAAGGGAGAGAAAGATATGCATTATCCTTGTATAGGTTGTATGAACTTAAAAAGGTTCGGCAACTCTGATCAGATTAGGAGTCATTTGATTCGTCGTGGTTTTAACGCACGCTATACCCATTGGATATGGCATGGTGAAGATCTTGAGGAAACGAGCACCGCTACCACTCAGTAGCACCCGGAAGTGGATTGCAGTAATGATGATCATGATCAGAACATTGGTAATGTTCATTCGGAAGTCCATGTAGATGACGACAATTTAGATGAAATGTTACGTGATGTAGAAGAAGATTACAGCGAAAACGATTTAGCTAAATTTGAGAAATTAATTGTTGATTCTGAGAAGCCTTTGTTCCCCGGATGTGCACAATTTACAAAGTTGTCTTATGTGTTGAGATTATATAACTTGAAGTCAAGCAACGGTTGGAGCGATAAGAGTTTCACGGCGCTATTGGATCTGTTAGCGGACATGCTTCCAGAGGGAAATGAGTTGCCAAGATCGGTTTACCAGGCCAAAAAACTATTGTGTCCGTTGGGAATGGAAATCGAAAGAATACATGCATGCCCAAATGATTGTGTTATGTACCGTAACAAGTACGAGGATTTGCATGTTTGTCCAAGATGCGGTGCATCGCGGTATAAGCATGGGGACAGAATTTATCACAATGAATGTGATGAGGTAAAGAAAGGGCATCCGGCCAAAACTGTGTGGTATTTACCTGTGATTCCTAGATTGAAACGGCTGTTTGCAAATATGAAAGATGCGAAGTACTTGCGTTGGCATGTTGAAGGTCGGAAACAAGACAAAAAACTAAGACATCCAGCTGATTCTATTCAATGGAGAAACATTAACAGAACATTCGGTGAGTTTAGCGGCGAAGTGAGGAATATAAGGTTTGGGTTGAGTACGGATGGTATGCATCCACACGGAAATATGAGCAATCGATATAGCACTTGGCCGGTTCTTTTATGCATCTACAATCTTCCTCCTTGGTTATGTATAAAGCGCAAGTACATCATGATGTCGTTACTAATTTCAGGACCTAGACAATCCGGGAATGATATTGACGTGTTTCTATCACCGTTAGTCGAGGACTTACATAAATTGTGGAGCGAAGGAGTGCGGGTGTGAGATGCACATAAGCGAGAGAATTTCATGTTGCGGGCCATGATATTTTGCACCATAAATGATTTCTCGGCCTATGGAAATTTGTCGGGGTATAGTACGAAAGGAGGCAAGACTTGTCCTATTTGCCTTGATGAAACTGAAAGCATGTGGTTATCGAACTGCAGAAAAACAGTGTACATGAGTCACTGCAGATTCCTTCTGATGCATCACGCCTACCGTAAGAAGAGGAAGTCATTCAATGGAAAGCCTGAGAAAGGATCAGCCCCAGTGTTTGTGACTGGTAAGGAGCTTTACTTGCGCGTGAAGGACATGAAAGTTGAGTTCAGTAAATGTTCTAAACCTCCAGGAAAAAATGTTTGGAAGAAGAGATCAATTCTTTGGGATCTGCCATTTTGGGAGCATTTACAAGTTCGACATTGCATTGATGTTATGCACGTAGAGAAAAATGTTTGTGACAGTTTGATTGGTTTGTTGTTGAACATTCCAGGAAAGTCGAAAGATGGCATCAACGTTTGCCGTGACATGCTCGACATGGGCATAAGGACTGAGCTTGCACCGTTGGAGAAGGGAAAGCGGACATACCTCCCCCCGGCCTGCTATACTTTGTCAAAAAGAGAAAAAACAGAACTCTGTCAGTGCCTATATGGTGTCAAAGTTCCATGCAGGTATTCTGTGAACTTGAAAAAACTTGTGTCCATCAAAGACTTGAAACTGGTTGGTATGAAGTCCCATGATTGTCATGTACTGATGTCACAAATGTTTCCTATTGCTATCAGAGACATTCTCCCAGTCAAAGTCAGAGAGACAATTACAAAGCTATGTTATTTCTTCAACACAATATCTGGCAAGGTACGTAAGCGTGTACTCCTAGCAAGTTAATTAGCTCCATTCGTGGAACTTGTCAGATTTTTGGATCTGAATATTTGCTGCAACTGTGTCCTTGCAGGTAATTGATCTGGATGGACTGGACCATTTGCAATGCGATGTGACTACAACTTTTTGTCAGCTGGAGATGTATTTCCCTCCATCTTTTTTTGATGTTATGGTCCATCTAATTGTTTACCTTGTCAGAGAAATTAAGTTTTATGGACCCGTGTTCCTGCACTACATGTATCCATTTGAGAGATTTATGGGTATCTTGACGGGATATGTAAGGAATCGACATCGGCCTGAGGGCAGTATCATTGAAGGGTCAATAACATTGTATTGTACTATCGGTTTCAATTTCCAAACCGATATGAAATTAAACTCTACTATCGGTTTATTGTTCATAACCGATAGGGATTTATATTGTGTTATGAGATCCTGTTCTTAATTTACTATCGGTTAGTAATAATAAAACCGATAGTGACAATGCCAACACTCCAAACCCTAATTTACATTGTATTTACTATCGGTTTGGTGGTTATGAACCGATAGTAAATATTCATATATTAGATTAACTTTGCACGATTTTCCCTCCAGTGCAACTGATCACATTCCAAATACTCGTGCGTGGAAAACCCTAGCCTTCCCGACGTTCGCTTTTTCGCTCCTCTGTGCCACCATTGCCGATCGCAATTGGGTTCTCCACCGCCTCCGGCCACTCCAGAAACGACTGTAAGTGTTCTTGACCAAACCGCTCGCGTCAATTGCTTAAATTTATATGCAATAGTTCATATATGGTTCAATGGATTACAAATATAAAACTAGATGAAAATTCATGAACTACAAACTTGATAGCTATGAGAATTACAGACTTAATAAAAATCACTAGCAATTTGTTGTACAGTGTAGTCCACTATTGGTTTCTTAGTTAGAACCGATAGTAATGACCATAATCTGAATTAAGACTAACATAGTTAATTACTATCGGTTTTAATTGTCAAACCGATAGAAAATAAAGTATGTCATATCGGTTTGTTATTGTCAACCGATAGTACATTGAAAAGTCTGAATTTTGCAGAGTTCATATTTCATTTGTGAAAAGAATCAACTATTGCTCAAATCAAATACATTTGAAATGAAAATTTAAAGAAATGATTTTCATTGCATGAAATATATTTTTCTGATGAAATTTTCCAAATAGGATTAATTTTACAATCAAGAGTTATCAAATGATCTTTATGTTAAGCAAGAAGGTATCAGTTCGACAACCCTTTGCAAATTGAGTTTACAAATCCATTTTAAATCTATTTTGAAGACCATGTTGATAGGAATTGATGATTTTTGGCCTTTTGAATGAAAATTTGACATTTTAACAAAAAGAGGTGGTTCATCATTGCCATTCCATTTTAGTTATGAACTTTGTCATGTACCTTTCTTCATATCAATTGATGGTCTATTCATGGAATTTTAGGTAAAGTCATGTCGGCATCTTCCTCGACTGATAGTAGTGATTCGGCAAGGGCGAACGTAGATGACGCTGCCTCTTCCCAGCGCAAGAGGAAGGCACGAGGCACGACGATGTTGTGCAGTTTGGGCAAACGCGCGGATCTTTCATGTGAGTTCAACCAGTTCGGGAGACCGATCAGGAAGAACGCCGGCCAGTACACTGCCTATGTTGGTTTGTTGGCGAAGGAAAGGGTGAAGATCACCGTCCAGAGTTGGAAGGACGTTACGGCCGACGAGAGGGATAGGCTGTGGGCGGAAGTGAAGGTAAAATTAATCAAAATCACTGAACTCTTGAGTAATCACATTCCCTTGGTTTATCCCAGAGATTAGGTAAGTCCTGCTTATATGCACCATTTGAAACAGGCCAAGTGGAACATCCCCGACGATGGCCCCAAGATAGTTTGCTTGAAGGACATGAACAACACGTGGAAAACCTTCAAGAGCGTCCTCATCAGTACCTTAGCGAGAAGAACAAGGCAATCCAGAGGAGGAACGACCACCCACACCGGCTCGGCTCTCGCGGCTATGCGGGGAAGGAGGAGCAGTGGAAGAAGGCTGAAGACGAGGTGTCGAATTTCATCGACTCCCCTGACCTACAACTCTCCGAGATCCGCGATCCGCGATGCAAGCGCTGGTGGCTGGCCAGAGGGACCGTGTCGACCACGGGGACTGTGGAGTTCCCAAACCCCAGGGACGTCGAGGTCGTGCAGCGACTTGTAAGTTGGCTAACTTCCTGGTTGGAATCATAGAGTGTGGTAGAAAAAACTATGATCACTAGTATGCGCACAAGTTTGTATATATTTTTTCCTCACAATGAAGAGCTTTGAATGTAACAGATCTCTTGCTCGAAGGAGGTGACCGAGGGATTGTTCACTCCCCATAGGGAGAACGACATCCTTACCCGGGCTCTACGGAACAAGGAGCATCCAGGGTGGACGCGAACCGTGGGGGGTGTGGTGCCATGGAAGGAAGGCTTCTCGGAGCCCGGCCAAAAGGCGAAGAAGGTTCGCAGCTGGAAAGAAAGGGAATTGGAGCTGTCTCAGAAGATACGGTCAGATGTGACTGCACAATTCGCGGACATGTTCGCTCAAATGAACGAGAAGTATGAACGCCTCAGCCGAGTTGTGCATTCCAAGGGTTTAGATCCAGCTGCCGAGGTCGACGCTGCCAGGCCGAGTAATTGCGGCTCGAAGGTTCACGTGGATCCGGTGGACCTGATTGAGGTATTGCAACTCTTGAGCTATATGCAGCTCGGTTGATGCCACTCCCGTTACGTTAGAACTGTTTCGCTAACTTGTTATAATTGTTGCAAATTGCAGAAGCCAGAGAGCTGTAGCCTATTGATCAACATAGGTGACAAACCTGTAGTGGTTGTAAACGGGGTCGTATATCAGTCTTGGGAGGATGTCTGAATCCACTGCGTACCTCTGGAGCCTGGATTCGCAAAGGTACAGGTGGATATGGCCCTCCCGGGCTACAGCTCTTTTCCGTTGCTCGTCCCAACGGACGAAATGCGGACAATTGGCGAGGCATTGGGCTCGTACATACAGTGGCCCAAGAAGGGTGTTAGACTATAGGAGGTAAACCCTAGCCATTCTAGCTTACAACTCAGTTAATATACTCAATTTGCAAAATCTAACTTATGTGTTCGTACTTAAAGTGGACGATGGATACCAGCTCACTTCCTGAGGACACCACCCCCGGCACAACGCATGACCGAGCTCCTTCGGCCTCCATGCCTCCTCCGACGGCCTCAAACCCTTCGCCATCGAATGAGGCCGGCGGCATTGCGCTCCAACCTTCGAAGGTATACACTCGCTCCCTGCCCAAAGGCAAGGGCAAGGCCAAACAAAGCCAGCCGGGTACGTTCAAGAACGGGTTCCCACTCGTTTCGGAGTACCTTCTGTGCAATATGGATCAAATAACCAGAAGTCTCCACGAGTGGTACCTAACCTGGTCTAGGCGCCACATCAACTTCTTGGTTCACTTCAGGCCAGGTCATTTTCACCGTGAAGCCGGGAGCATATCGGTGGCCCACGAGGATTTGTTCGACCTCCTCAACTGGCGGGAGCTTGATATGTCCATCATACGGACTGGAGTCCTGTGAGTTTGCTGTTGTCTGAAGTTATCACAGTTCATTTCATAAATCTAATAACTTTGTATGCACTACTTACTAATGTCTACTTTGCATCCAGGTGCATGTATAGGCTGGCGTCGATGAGGGCATGTGACAAGGTGGGTTTCCTCGACCCAGACAAAATAAGCCTCACGATGCTAGAGCACGACCAAGCACATGCGGAGAAATACATATCGAGGGTACTACTAGCGCAGCAGGACCGAGAGTTCATTCTTGCGCCGTACCACCAAAGGTTAGTGCATTTCCTACTAATTTAACTCATTCTTGTATGTTACGCCTAACATATGTATGAAACAGTTCGCTTATATATGCAATGTAGGGGCCACTGGGTCATCGCTGTCATTTGCCCATGGATGAATGGGGTCTATTACCTCAATTCGATGAGCGACAGGGTGGCGCATGTTTTCACCCTCATGTGGCACATAGACGCGTAAGTAACACAGTTGTTTTAAATTTTACTCTAACTAGCTAATTAATGATAACATATTAACTGGCAATGCTAAATTAAATACAGGGTTTTCAAAAATTATGTTACTGCTGGAGGGAGGTATGACGCGTCGAAGGGCACAACAATTTCTTGGAAAAAATATGAGGTAATTAATACGGATGGAACTACTCATGATGAGTCTTTTAATTTAAGTTTAATTAGTTCTTTCGAGTTAATGTGGGTTTATGTCTTTGCATATGCAATTATCCCAGTGTCATGAGCAGCCACAATCGTGGGAATGTGGCTTCTATGTCATGAGATTTATGTATGACCTGATCAGAAGAAACTTTACCCAATTCCCTAAGATAACCATTTTTCCTGACTCAAAGTCAAACATTAGATGTCTCGTACGTTCCTAACTTCATACACGCATGCAGAGCGCCATGTTGAAAAAGCAATATGAGTTGCCTCAATTGAAGGAGCTGCTAACAATTTGGGCTCAATATGTGATGGAAGAAGTGGCTATCAACGATCCATCGTAAATGACTTGTGTAATATATATTGAATGTGTTATTGGTGTATGTGTGTAAATTCATTGGTGTATTTGCGAATAAACTCCATATGTGAATAAATTCATTGGTGTATTTGTGAATAAACTCAATATGTGAATAAATTCAATCTGTCCAATGCATGTGTATATCTTTGTATTAGTGTATTTGTCAATACATTAAATCTGTTGTATTAGTGTGTCACTGTATCACTGTATGTGTTAATGATCCTTTATAATACTATCGGTTCATATCCCACAACTGATAGAAAAAAGTTATGGTACTAACCGTGTCGAGTTTTAATCGATAGAAAAAACTTATACATTACTATCGATTTCAAGTGAATAACCGTTACAAGAAATATAACATCACTATCGGTTTGGATCATTGAGCTGATAGTAGAATTGTCGATAGCAATTACATTATACATTACTATCGGTTTCTTCTATCGTGCCGATAGTGAACAGCATTTCTATAGTAGTGTCTTAAGTATCTTTTGACCAAGACAGAAACCAAGTCACGACTTGCACGATGGATCCTACTACTACAAGAATTTGATTTGGAGATCAAAGATAAAAAAAGGTATTGAGAACGTCGTCGCCGATCATCTCTCGTGACTCTTGACCGACACCGCCGACATTCACATCAATGACACTTTACCCGATGAGCACCTTTACTTGATTCAACAAGAGTCATAGTATGCTGATATTGCAAATTATTTATTTAACCATGAACTTCCTCCAGGGTTGTCAAGTAGACAACAAAAGCGCTTCCTCGATGACATCTGACGCTACTACTGGGACGATCCGAATCTTTTCAAAAAGGGAGTTGACAACATATTTAGAAGATGCATGCTCGACCACAAGATTCAAAGCGTTCTTGAACACTGTTATTCATCTCCATGTGGTGGACACGCAGGAGATTCAAAAACAGGAGCTAAGGTATTGCAATCAGGTTTGTTTTGGCCTTCTTTATTTAAAGATGCTTATGACTTTGTGAAAAAATGCTATCCTTGCCAACGTTCTGGAAATTTGAGTAAAAGACATGAAATACCCTTAACAAACATTCTTGAAATTGAGCTCTTTGATGTATGGGGGGGTAGATTATATGGGACCTTTTCCATTTATAGGAACCTACTACATATTAGTTGTGGTTGATTATGTTTTAAAGTGGGTAGAGGCTATTGCTAACCAACAAATGAGTCCAAACATGTGATTAAACTCTTTAAAACAGTCATCTTTCCCCGATTTGGTATACCGCGAGCAGCAATTAGTGACGGCGGTGTGCATTTTATTAATTAGCAATTTCAGAAATTGCTAATGAAATATGGGGTACTTCATAAAGTTACTCTTGCATATGACCCTCAAACAAGTGGACGGGTAGAAGTCTCAAACAGGGAAATCAAGTCGATCTTGCAGAAGGTGGTGGCATCGTCTCGTGTGGATTGGGTGCTCAAACTTCCAGATGTCCTTTGGGCAAATTGCACTGTATTCAAGACTCCACTAGGTATGATGCCTTACAAATTTGTATTTGGTAAAAACTAACATTTCCTGTTGAACTGTCACACAAGGCGTTATGGGTGTTAAAAGAACTCAATTGGGACTGTGACAAAGTGGGGCGAAGGCGAATCCTTGAATTGCATGAATTAGAAGAGCTTCAGAACAACTCCTACGAAAGTGTCTTGATCTATAAAGACAACATGAAGAAGTGGCACGACAAACGGATCCTCAATTGTGAGTTTAAACCAGGTGATTTGATTTTATTATTCAATACACGGTTGAAATTGTTCCCAGGGAAATTAAAATCGTGATGGACTGAGCCATAAATTTGCGATAGAAAAGGTCTTTCCGTATGGTGCCATAGAGCTACGAGTGCAAGACGACACCACTTTCAAGGTAAACATGCACCGTATCAAGCTTTACAATGCAGGAGACTAGGTAAGTATGCTGAACTCGATCAATTCTTTCGATTCCATATATTTTTGAACGGCTGAGGATGTTCTATCGAGCAAGAAAATAAACTAGTGCTAGCTGGGAGGCAACCCGATACACTAACATGTAGTCCTCTCTTTTATGAACGCAGTGGCACAAAAATCACTTAATTCTGATGCTGTTTGACCATCGAAACCTTGTTTTTCATAGACTAGAGCTGACACTTTTTGAAAAAACAAAAAAATTAAGAAGTTTTCAAACTAGCCAAGACGACCACGACCACTTGCACGACCTGTTTCAAGTTTGGTGATCCGTTTGAGACCTAGTCTTGGTTTTCGCACTAGGCTCGCCCAGATTCTAATATGCGGAATAACGAGATCTTACTCGGAAATACTGAAACCCAAAGTAATTACACAACTCTTTATTTCCAAGAGGGCTTTACACGTCGAACGTTAGACACACTTGTCTACGTCGAAGGAACTATAAGTGTCTAAAACTCAAATAAGTTCTATGACTCTTCGATTGAATTCGATGATCTAAACTAGACCTATTACAAGGTATTTATAGTCCAATCGTATGAGTACGTATCAGACTTAGAGACCTAAACGTATTAGACTCATATAACTAATCCTAAACAGATAAGCTTAGTTATACACAATCGGATCTGATTACAATTCCGAACAGGGAACAAATTCCTTTTCCTGGTCGCAGACCAATCCATGGTCGCGAATCCTTTCCGAACACGGTTAAGGTCGCGAAGCCGTATGCGATCAGGATTTGGAGATCCTCCCGGATCATGACTCCCTTGTTGAGAAGGAGCCAACCCCTGTTGCGACCTCTCGATCAAACTGGAGATGTGGAAATTGGGCTTGTCCATCTTCTTTTGTGTACCACTTTGCCGCACGTGCTTGTTGATCTTTCCGACCGATTCGAAAAGTCTCCTTTGTGCCACTGCGGGTGGTAGTCACCTTCCTCTCCAGAATCACATCGTCACGTAAAGGTTCGCCTCGTTGATAGACCAAGTCTTCAACAGATGGTACTATGGTATCTGGCTCATCATCCAGCATTGAAGGCTCAAAGAGTTTGAGGTGCTCAACATTAACAACCGAGTAAATATCCATGTATGGAGGTAACTCGAGCTGACAAGCATTATTACCCACTTTCCGCAAAATCCGAAAAGGACCATAACGAATGGGTTTGAGCTTCTTACCTTCACCTTTAAGTCTCTCCTTACTCAAATGTAACCATACCATATCACCTTCTTGAAATTGCGCATCAACTCGGTGCCGATCATGTCGCGCCTTGTACTTGAGTTGAGCTTTCAGCAAGTTCTGTTCAACCTCACGATGGAGTCGTTGAATACCTTCCAGGAACTTTTGTGCTCGATCCTGATCAGATGTTTCCTTGCTGTTCTGTGCTGAGGTAGGGATCACAAACTCTATATCGAATGGACTCTGTGGTAGAAATCCTAAACAGACCTCAAACGGCGACTTTCTAGTCGAACCATGCACTGCTCGATTAAAAGCAAACTGTAGGTACGGTATGCTTTCATCCCAGGTCTTCGGGTGCTTCGAGTTATATCCTCTCAAGAGATGAACGACTGTGCGATTAACCACCTCGGTTTGACCATCAGTTTGCGGATGAAAAGTAGTACTCCTCTTTAGCTTGGTGTCCATCATCGTCCAGAGCGATCGCCAAAAGTGACTAAGGAACCGGGTATCGCGATCAGACACAATAGAAGTCGGCAGTCCGAAGTGTGTCCAAACGTGTTGAAAGAATACCCGAGCTGCCTCTTCTCCCGTGATAATCTTCCGACAAGGTATAAGAACAATCATTTTGGAGAACCGATCAACGACCACGAATAGATAGTCGTTGCCACGTCGGGTCTTAGGCAATCCTCCCAAGAAATCCATGGATACGCTCTGCCATGGTCATGATGGAACTGGCAAAGGAGTGTACAAACCTAATTTTCGGTTTGCCGGTTTCGAGATGCTGCAGAGATCGCAGCCTCGAACAAACCTAGCCACATCTTGCTGCATACGCGGCTAGAACACATGTCGGTGAAGATTTTGCAACGTCTTTGTAACCCCAAAGTGACCAGCTACCTTCGATGTGTGCGCTTCTCGCATCCATTGAGTTCGAGGTGCTCCACGAGGTATGCAAAGTAAATTGCCCTTGTACAAGAGTCCTTCTCGACAAACGAACTCTGTAGGGTTCCCTGTTTCGACCTCAGTCAGTGCTATTTGAAAATCAGGGTCTTCACTGTACATAGTGACATAGTCATCATGACATGATGGCTCGATCTGCATGAACGCTGATAAACAGAGGGTTGTAACTGGTGGTCGCGACAACATATCCGCCAATTTGTTGTGTACGCCCTTCTTGTACTTAATCACCAGATTAAACTGCTGCAGATACGACATCCACTTCATGTGCCGAGCTTGCTGTAGCTTGGACTGAGTTTGCAAATATTGCAATGGTTGATGGTCGGTGTGGACAACCGTCTCTTTCCCCAAGAGATAACACCGCCAATGTTTCACGGCCTGATGCAGTGCGCATAACTCCTTATCATAAGTCGGGTAGTTCTTCTGAGCTCCCTGGAATAACTCGGAGTGATATGCCACTGGTCAACCTTCTTGCATGAGCACTGCGCCCATCGCATAACCTGAGGCATCGGTTTCTAGCTCGAACGGTTTCTGGAGATTCGGCAAAGCTAACACAGGCGCCTCGCTGATCTTCCTTTTCAGCAAGAGAAACGTGTCCTCATGTTTCCCTGTCCACTCGAACTTCTGATCGATCCTGGTTAATGCATGCAACGGAGAAGCCATAATCGAGAAGTGTCGGATGAACTTCCGAAGGTATTGGCATGCTCCCACAAAACTACGCACATCCGTAACTGTTCGCGGTCGCGGCCATTCGCGAATCGCTTTGACCTTGTCCGGGTCGATTTGCAACATACCGTTGCCGATTATGAATCCGAGGTAAAGTAGAGTTTGCTGACCGAACTCGCACTTCTTACGGTTGAGGCGAAGTCGATGTTGCCAAAGCTATTCGAACACCTTTTCGACATGAATGAGGTGCTCATCCCACGAACGACTATAAACCAATATGTCGTCGAGATACACGATCACAAATTCGTCGATGAACGGTCTCAATACGTCATTCATAAGACGCATGAAAGTTGCCGGGGCGTTGCAGAGACCAAACGGCATGACCAGCCATTCGAACAGACCTTGCCGTGTTTTGAACGCGGTCTTCCATGTATCCTCCTCTTGGGTGCTGACTTGATGATATCTTGACTTAAGATCCAATTTGGAGAAGACAACAGCATGCTTCAATTGGTCTAGCAGGTCATCAATACGAGGAAGGGGGTACCGGTTCTTGATGGTGATCTTGTTCAGTGCTCGATAGTCGATGCACATACGCCAAGTCCCATCTTTCTTTGGTAGTAACACCACAGGAGATCCACAAGGTGAACTACTCGGTTGAATGACACCATTGTTCAGCAACTCACCAAGTTGTTTCTTGATCTCTTCATTCTCCAATACTGAGTTGCGATACATACTCAGATTGGGCAGTGTCGCATCGGACACAAGCTGAATTTCGTGCTCGACTGGACGTTTCGGCGGACGACCCTGGGTAGTCTCGAACAGACACTGTATTTCTCCAGCAGTCCCGACAAACGACCAGAATCCTCTCGGCACGCCAGCGACAATGCTGGTCGAGTACCCTCACCTTGATCAATGGGTCGAATCATGACAAGCACATACTTGTGACATGCATTAACAATTCGTTTGGCTTGATTTGCGGTAATCAAGTTCGAAGTATTGACATGGATGTCTCTACTGATCACAAACTTAACTCCGTCTTTGGTGAGGTCGTACTCTTGCGCTCGCCGATGGAAGTGAGCGTCTCGATCATACAGATACGGACTCCCAAAGATCACCTGACAGATATCGATAGGGACAACATCGCATTGCATCTCATCGATATATCGTGCAGAGATCGCAAACTTCAACACACACTGACTCGTAATCTGTTGGTTCACGTCGGATGTAAACCAACCCAGCGGATATGGTCGCGGGTGTGTGGTTGTCTTCAAACCAAGTCGCCGAACCAGTCCAGCGGAGACCAGATTCTTCTGACTTCTTGGATCGAATATCGTTGCGACCACTTCGTGCTTCACCTGGATGTTGATGGTGAACAAGTCCTCCATTGGGTGATGGTCGTTCAGTGGATCGGAACCCTTCTCCTTCGGCATTGCCATCAGAGACAAGGTCGTATCCGCCTCATTAACCGAATTCACTCGGACAACTTCTTCGTCGGGTGAAGTCGCAGTAGCCGTGGCTGTTCTTTTCCCTGGTTCGTTTTTCTTTGTTCGAAGTTCAGGATGAAGCTTGTAACATTTGTCCTTGGTATGCCCCGCGACTTGACAATGTTCGCAAAAGGCACCCGTGCCCGATTTTGAAGCGTTCTTCTTCGGACTCGGCTTTTTCTTTGTCGAGGTCGTACTTTCCTTCGTGCTTTTGTCGCTGCGGGATTTGTTCTTCTTCTCGATCGCCATAGCAGTTGTGCTCGCGGTCGCAATGTCTTGGACACCGAACAGACTTAGCTCAGTACTGATCGATTTCTGAAGTCCAGATGTGTACTTCCGAAATACCTGAGGGTCGGATAGTGAGATGCCAATGACCATTGCTTGTCGCCGAAACTTTGTCGTATAGTCTTGGACGGTCTGGTCGCGCCGTTGGTACAATCTGTGCCAACGCTCCCATCTCTCCTCAAGGTAACCCATCGGATAGAATTCTTGTCCCAGAAGTCGTTTGAATTGACCCCACGCAAGGTCGTCAGCTTCACCACTGGCGACAAGGGCCTTCCACCATGTCTTGGCGTGGTCCTTCATCTTCAAAGGTGCAAATTTGACCTTTTGAGCGCTATTAAACCCTTTCAGGTCAAAGTAGGTCTCAAGTTGGTCGATCCAAGAATCCAGCTTCTCGGCATCGATCACCCCATCATATATGGGTATATCAATCTTAGCGTCGACTTTAAAAGATCCGACAGCTAAGGAGGTGTTGGCGAGGTCGTCGGTCTTGTGGTCGCCTTCGTCTTCATCTTCATCTGCTTTGCGCAAGTCTTCACCAGTCTTCTCACCCATAACCTTCCCTACTTCAGGAGGTACAATCATAGCCTGCTGCTTAATCCAAGCAAGTACGGTTTCCATGTCGGTGGAGAGCTTAGCCACTTGTTCGGCTAGGTTAGCTTGAACGGAGATATCGTCAGACATTGTCGGAGACGCGGCGGTAGGAACTGTCAATTGATTGCCTGGAGTTTTGCCGGAGGTTTTGTAACCCTGGCGAGTCTTCACCATCCACAGGATAGGAAAGTTGCTCTGATACCAACTTGATCCGTTTGAGACCTAGTCTTGGTTTTCGCACTAGACTCGCCCAGATTCTAATATGCGGAATAACGGGATCTTACTCAAAAATACTGAAACCCAAAGTAATTGCACAACTCTTTATTTCAAAGAGGGCTTTACACGTCGGACGTTAGACACACTTGTCTAAGTCGAAGGAACTATAAGTGTCTAAAACTCAAATAAGTTCTATGACTCTTCGATTGAATTCGATGATCTAAACTAGACCTATTACAAGGCATTTATAGTCCAGTCGTATGAGTATGTATCAGACTTAGAGACCTAAACGTATTAGACTCATATAACTAATCCTAAACAGATAAGCTTAGTTAATTTGGAGATCCTCCCGGATCATTTGGTTTCATAAAGACTTTCAAAAAACCATTTTTCTTCTCAGCAAAATTGACCATGACCAGATTTACAACCAGTGCTGCTCTCGGGTGCCTTTTTTCCAAATAAAATATAAGATTTTCCTTTTTAACCGGGCCGCGCATGACCTCGACCACAACCAGTGTTGGTTTCAAGTTGATTTCAAAGAAAATTTCAAAAGTTTTAAAAAACTACCCGAAGCGACCACGACCTTGAGCACGACACGTGGCACGCTCAGGTTGAATTTTCAAACCGCAAAAACCACGGCCAGTGGCACTCCCCGTGCCCGTGTTTTTCAAGACACCTACTTGTGGTCGTGCCCTCGTCTGTGCAAACAATTGGTCAAAAGTCAAACAAACGATTTTAAAACCGAACCAAACACACCTCGTGCTCGTGAACGTGGCCCTGTTGGTGAGACCAGCAGGTCGTAGCAGGTGAAACCGACCCAAACACGGTCCGTGCCCATGGGAGTGGCCCCGTCGGTGGGACTAGTGGGTCGTATCGGGTGAAACAGACCCAAACACAGCCCATGCCCGCGGGAGTGGCGTCGTCAGTGTGACCACTTGGTCGTATGCGGGCAAAACCGATCCAGGCACAATCCGGAGGAAGCCCCATGCCCAAATTCGTGCTAGGCTCGGATTCTCTATGATTTTTGGCCCAAAATCAATTCTTTTGCTTTTCAAACTCGTTTTTCTTTCCAACACCTTTTCTAACTCAACCTACCACCCTATTTAACCATAGCCTTCTTCTCCCAACAGCACCCATCCATTATTTTAGTAAAACATTTTCTCAAAACCTCTCCACACTTAGCCACACAAATCTAAATCCAACCGTTCAAACTGCGATCCGACTACAGTTTCTGGCTCCTCGTGCCTCGACACCCCCGGATCTGAAGTTTTCTACGGCAATGATGACTCCCCGACGGAATATCAAAAAGGTAACAAAGCGCAAACGCCGTACATCTCAAACTTTCTCGGATCCAAATTTTCCACATTTACTTTACAAACCATGATCATCTTGCTAGATTTGTGCACTTAAAGAAGAGACCTTTGTGGCCTACTAGATTTTTAGATGTTCATGCACTAGATCTCTAGGAATTGAAGATAGTGTTAAACGCTTGCTTAGTAATGTGGGTTGGGACACGCTTATAGGAGTTCCGGTTCCAACTTTTCGCGAAGTCGTATGATAGATTCTAGCCTCCTTCGAACAAAACACTATACGTGTTCCTCCCGATCAAACTGAACGTATTATATTTAGATTTGCAAATGTGGATTATAATTTTTTAGTAGATGAATTTGCAAATCTGTTAGGGTTTAAACCCGGGGGAACTTTTAATGCTTCTATTATTTGCAACCCCGATAAAATTTGGAGTGATATAGCCGAAGAAGGGAAACATCTTTTTTGACTCGGTAAATCGAAGGCCGCCAAAATTTGCAATCCCATCTTTTGCTATTTACAGCGTCCCATGGTTGGGAAATTTTGGGCCGTGGTAGTAATCAGGATAAATTTTTAGAAACGGAGGTTGAATTTTTGTGGGCTATGTTAGGCAAAATTCATATATCATCTGCAGCCTACTTTGCTCGTCACCTTGCAAGTATTGGGAAGGATTTACGCAAAACCTCACCTATAGTCTTAGGTGGCTTAATCATTCACATAACAAATGCCTTAGGTTTTGATGCTACTGATTATCAAGAATCTGTGCCCGTAGCTACCTTAGATTGGAATGCATTGTGTTCAATGGGGTTTTGTGGGAGAGAAGAGAATTCATTTTGTTGGATTATTAATGGAATTTCCTCTATCCTTTTGCCCAATATTTCTCAAACTTGCTTTTCTAATGAGCAGAATTGGAGAATGCTCCCTTCTAGCTCATTTGATTCTAACTCCTCATGCGTTGCTGAGTCTACCCAACCAGCGGCGACTGTTATAGCCGCTCTACATGCTTTCATAGAGTCCTTGTGCACTAGTTTCTCCCACTGTAAGTCGGAATTTGCATAATACAAGGCTTCCATGGATTCCAGGATGGATCACCTCATTGGCCGCGTAGATCGCCTCTACGATTATCATGTACATGCAGGCCACATTCTCCCAGATGGTACATTTCCAGGCACACGTACCCACTAGGGGACAACATCCACACCCACCAACTATCCCCACAACTCTATCCACCACATACCTATCCATCCTATACATTCCCATAGTTCTACCATTCTCCTACATCGGCTTCCGACGAGTGATCTCCAAGGTACACAAGTTTTTCTTGGTATTTTTCATTTCTTTTTTGTTTCTTTTTGTTTTTCTTTTCAAGTTTTCACTTGCAAGACCTTGGAATGCACCATTGGAGTTATGTGGACCACAATATCCTTTTTCACTATATCATCCTCCACAACATCTACCAACCTGAACCACAAGCGTAAACGGTAATCTGTATCTCTTTCCATACATTGAGGACAATGTCTGATTTAGCCTGGGGGTGTTCACTTAACCGTTTGCTTAGTCTGATTTAGTTTGAAGGGATGTTCACTTAACTATTTGTTTAGTCTTCATTGAATCATCATTCCGCCACATTCCATCATAAACTGAAAAATAAAAAGAGATTTATTACTTGGAATGCCTGGTTTTGAAGATGATCTTTAATTAATTAGATGATTATTCTATCACATCTTTGCATATGATCCATTGAACTTATCTCTCTTAAAAATTTTCATTGTTTATGTTCAGTTTTTATCTTAAATTGACCATTAAAGCTTAAAATTATCTATTAAATTATACTTGACTTCTTCCAAATTGAAGATTTCTAATAAAACCATTTTTTGGAATTAATGTTCTTATGTTACTTTTTATGCCTAGATTGCTAATTTCCCTTCTCTTTAAAAATAAAAAATTGTGTAGGAGTAAAGTATAATCGACCCACTGGGGGGAGGTGGTGGTGGTGAATCGTTGACCAGCTGGGGAAGGGAAGATTTACTTAACTTATGCACACAAAAAAAATTATTTTCAATAAAACGGTTACTTAAGATGCGGCTTTGTCTAGTCTCATGTAATGTACGTGTGACCCGTTGGGGGGAGGTGGTGGTGAATCGTCGACCAGCTAGTGAAGGAAAGGTGTACGAAGCATTGAGGTTGATTACAGGGGCTCGGGAAACCGACAAAGCTTCCTTTCTATAAGTACACTTAAGTATGTGTCTTCAGCTGTGTTCCTTCTAGCCGCGATGGAATGGTCTAGTAAAAACATTCTGGCCAAGAGCACGTAAAAGTTGAAGAAGAAAAATAAAAAAAAGTCTTTTAATTTTTCTCTAGAAAAGGGCAATCTAGCAACTTTGTATGAATCATATTATAATGAGTGTTTTCTTTGCATGGTTTATTCTAAATCCTATATGAAAAAAGATTGTTAAGACTGTTTAATTGATTAAGCTCTCTCTTTTCTAAGGTTAAAATTTGATAATCTTAATATATGCATTTGGAAAATTTTAAATTGCTAAGATCAATTGCCTCATATGCATAGATGTGTTGTGAATATTTGGAAGATTGTTTACTGGAAATCAGATAAACCAAGGCATCTCAATTTGTGGAAAAATCATTCACATTCTTTGCTTGAGGACAAGTAAAATGCTAGCTTGAGAGAATTTGATAAGTGCTAACTTGGTTGTACTTTTGCCCTAGGTTTAGTATTAAAAACATGCAAAATCATGCTTAAAACTCCTTTGATGTGACATTTTATGTGTAAAATTTGATAATTTTCACAAATTTCTTTCACAGTTGTGTTCATCATGTTTCAGGGTTCAAACTTGCAAAATTTGAGACAATTTTGACCACATTTGAGACCCAAACAACCAAGAAACCCAACTGGAGAAGAAAAAAGAGACCTGGTCGAATGCAACACGGTTGAAAAGATTCCCACTTTGTTTCGGTTATGCCACGTGTCTAGTCATAATTGCGCCATGTGTCCCAATCGTGCACAATTTGGTTTCGACCATGACGCGTGCGCTGCCGTGATTACGCCACGTGTCCCAATCGTGATCGAATTGGTTTCCTCCGCTCTTAATTGGTCATTTTGAGTCGGGTTTGATCCAAACTGGTCGTGATTGGGCCGTTTTGCAATGGGTTTGACCAGGACTGGTCGTTTGTGGGCTGTTTTGATCCAGTTTTGACTCAAACTGGTCAGGTTTGGTTGGTTTTAGCTAGATTTGTTCGATTTTTGTTGTATTGGATCAGAACTGGTCGAATCTAGTCGGTTTTGACTCAGATTTATCTGTTCTCGCGCCGTTTGAAGCCAAACTTCATCGCCTGCATGTCAAGGAGTTATTTTTGGACACGTTTACCTATGTACTATAAATAGAGAAGCTTTTGGCTCAATTAGACATGCTTTCTTTAGGTTTTAGTAGTAGATTTTAGCTATTTTTAGTTTAGTTTAGAGCTCCCTTCTTTATTTTTATTGCTTTTGTAAACTGGCAAGGACGACAATTTCAATTCTCAAGCAATCAAGTAAGTTTTTATTTAATTCTTATTCTTATTTCTGAATTATTATGCTTTTAGTGAGTAGATCCCCTCTAGGGTTAGGGATGACCTAATCCTGAAGGCGTGATTCTTCCTCGGTCTTTATTTCAAGTTTTGGAGTAATTTCTGATGTTTTCTTCCTCCAAACCCTAAATCCTTATTTCGACAATAGACATAACAGTTGAGTCTTAACAAGATGTAGGGGAGTTTTTGAGTTCTTAGCGCTTTGACATGGGACCCTGAACAGGAGAGAGGCTCTCGCCAAACGTGACAGTGGAAACGATCCTCTGACTGTTGACACGGCGCCCCGAATTGGAAACTTAATTTGTCTTGGAAAACGATGAAAATTATCTTACAATCCTTGGACTTTTGATAGAATTACGTTCGATGGTTATGGAACCCCAAAACCCTAGATTTACATTCTAGCTTGCAAACCCTAGATCGATACACTTAGTTGTAGAAAACAACCCTCAATTCTCGTTTAGACTTAATCAGTGATCATTTAAGCTAGAAAGATGAATACGCTTATTCCTCATGAAATTCGACTCTCAAGTGCTCAACGTTCGACCGTTCACTTGCAGTTATTACACAATCACACCGTTTGAAGTGCGATTAGTAAGGACGGCAACTTCAATTTCCAAGAAATCAAGTGAGTTTTTATTTAATTATTATTCTTATTTCTACATTATTATGGCTATTAGCGAGTAGATCCCCTCTAGGATTAGGGATGACCTAATCCGGAAGGCGTAATTCTTCCTCGGTCTTTATTTCGAGTTTTGGAGTAATTTCCTAATATTTTCTTCCTCCAAACCCTAAATCCTTGTTTTGGTAATAGACGTAACAATTGAGTCTTAACAAGAATTTAGGGGAGTTCTTGAGTTATTAGCGCCTTGATGCAGGACCCTAAATAGGAGAGAGGCTCTCGCCAAATGTGACAGTGGAAACGATCCTCTAACTGTTAACCCAATGCCCCGGACTAGAAACTTAATCTGTCTTGGAAAACAATTGAAATTAACTTACAATTCTTGGACCTTGGATAGAATTACGCCGGATGGTTATGGAACTCCCGAAACCCTAGATTTTCATTCCAGCTTCCAACCCTAGATTGATAGCTTAGTTGTAGAAAAACATACCCACAACTCGTTTAGACTTAATCAGTGATCCATTAAGCTAGAAAGACGAATATGCTTGTTCCTCGTGGAATTCGACCCTCAAGTGCTCAACTTTCAACCGTTCACTTGTGGTTTATTACTTTACACATCGCACTCAACCGTTTTGGGTGCGATCAGTATCAGACCTGATCGTGATCATATTTAATACACAAACTGGTCATATCAGTATTGAAACTGATCGTGGTCGTATCAGTTTCAATACTGGTCGTATCAGTACTAGACCTGGTCATAGTCGTATCAGTAATTAAAACTGGTCGTGGTCGTATCAGTGTAAACCAGGTTCTATAGGTACTAGACTTGGTCGTGGTCTTATTTGTACTGTGCTAACAGTTTGTATGAGTGCTCAAGTGCACACATTCGATTAGTACTCCGCTCGAATGAATGTTCGACTGGTAGCCATTCGACCCATGGCTTAAACTTCATTGAGCAGAACTGATTGATTCTATGTTGACTGTCCGCATGCATGTCCACGTGGACACGGACGTTTGTATTGGACATTTTGGTAGTAGGAAAGTTTCTGAATTTTTTGGAAACATCTAGGCCGATTGAATTTTTGGAAACATCCACGCTGTATTGGACATTTTGGCAGTAGGAAGATTGTAGCCCCATGGGTTATCTTTCCAACAAGCCAAAAAGCTCCTCAATCAGATCTCTAGATCAAAAGTTATGCTTGTTTTACTGTCAGCTGCACAGATCCATCACTAGTACAGAAATGCAGTCTACTAACCCCTATCTTCTATCGGTTATTAGCGAAACAGCACAAAACCGATAGAAAATGTGCCTCGTGGGCAAAAAAGCCCGACGGATGTATTTTCCCTATCGGTTTCTAAGAAACTTACCGATAGAATAAATAGTATGATTTACTCTAGCGGTGATGAACATATTTGCCGTTAGAAGAGATGCATAAGTACTGACGGAAGAATGTTGTGCGCCGATAGGACTGGTCGACTTCAACAACTAGACTTAGTCTATCGCTACTGTATGAATATACCGACAGAATATATTAAAAGTTCCTATCGGCAATATGTAGTTCGCCGATAGAATAGTTGACCTTCTACAAATATTTTTATTCTATCGGTAATGGATTCTTTTACCGTTAGAATATATAGAAAATTGCTTAGAACTGTTCGTCTTCTAATAGTTTTATTCTATCGGTAATGCATGTTTATACCGGTAGAATATTGCACAAAATATCTTAGAACTGTTGGCCTTCTACACTAGTAATATTCTATCGGTAGTGTACGTACAGACCGATAGAGTATGTACAAAAATTCCTATCGGTAATATTTGTTGTGCCGATAGAACCATTCGGCTTCTACAGATGTTTTTATTACTAACGGTATTCTGTTTTCTTACCGATAGAAAATATATAATTGTATAAATACACGGGTATGTCTCTTTCATTCTCACAGTTCATCTGGGCTCGTAGTCCTAACCCGTAAGCTCCATGGACGGCCGGCGCACCTCTACAGGGGACCGCTGCACCTCCGCACCTCCATCGACGCCCTCTAGACGTCGGCATCCCAAGGAAGGTACGTAAAATTTCTGCAATATTGTTAGATTATTCTAATCCGATTATGGCAATAATTCTGCTTTTTTTGTATCCTTCATTTTGATGTGTCTTCTTTTCAATATGATTATGATCTGTTCAGGTCCTTGGATGATGCTCGTGAGGGGCAACGTATTTCACGGTTCTTCATCGCAGTACGCTGCCTACGTTGGCTTGTTGGCGAAAGAAAAGGTGAAGATTACCGTCGAGAGCTGGAAGGACGTGAAGGGCGAGATTTTGGTTGGCTCGGTCGAGAAGATGCTTAAGCCCGGCGTGTTTCTCAAATCAGGACCTATAGAAAGCATCTTACATGTTTTTGCATGCACCAGCTTGTGGCCAGATGCTTACCTGCTTGGAGAAGAAGAATTGTTGTTATTTGCACAGCCATTCTACACCATCACTACACAGAACAACATCTTGGAAGGTAGGTTCTTTTTGTTAATGGAGTTGAGTTGAGTTGAGTTGATCGAGTTTGAGTCCGAGGAAATCACCATTACGTACAAATGTATGTCGACGGCAGTTCCAGCTCCTCGGGCGTCTTCGAACTGAACTCCTATGGTTAAGTCCAATGTGGTTCAGACATTTGCTGTTTTGGATGAATGGATTTGTGATGTATCAGGTCTAACTTGTAGTCGGTAGTTGCATTGTGGCAACCTGCAAAGGTTCCCTTTTATGTAAAATGCATGTATGGGCCACTGGGTCCTCGTCGTGATATGTTGTTAATTTCAGACGTGGCTTTTGTAATATACATCGAATGTGTGAATTGTTGTATTTGTATATTGTTGTATATTTGTGTATCATGTATTGCTAATTGGGACATGAACTTGAATGTGCAGGGAGCATTTGTGTATTTAATTGTATTGGTAGGTAGGTGTGTATTTGTACTGCTGTTTCAGACATGCACTTCAATTTGTGAACTGGCATGTGTATGTTTGTACCTGAATTTGTATTGGTGAACTGGCATGTGTATGTTTGTACCTGAATTTGTGAACTGGCATGTGTAATTTCTTTGGCAAGATGAAGTCCCAACTACCTACGAAAAGTATTTTTGTGTCTCCTAGTTAATCCACAAATTAGCATTTCTTGAAATATATTGCTTTATCTTCTAGTTAAGATCCGTTTGATGTAAGATCTGTTTGATGTTACATTGATATGATTCCTTGAATGTGAGAAATGGCATGTGCATGTTTGTCCCAGTTCGGTAATAGTACCTCCTCTAACGGTAAGTACACATATTTACCGATAGGAAAACATATATATTTGTTCAGTCATGCATATTCTAACGGTAAATACACATATTTACCGATAGGAAACACATATATTTGTTTAGTCATGCATATTCTAACGGTAAATGTACATATTTACCGATAGGAAATACATATATTTGCTCAGTCATGCATATTCTAACGGTAAATACACATATTTACCGATAGGAAGCACATATATTTGTTTAGTCATGCATATTCTAATGGTAAATGCACATATTTACCGATAGAAAAATACATATATTTGCTCAGTAATGTATATTCTCTAACGGTATGTGTGTGTTTTTACCGATAGAATATGTGAGCGGCAAATTACCTAAGTTAGTCTGACGGTTATTTCATGTATTTACCGTTAGAAAAATGTCCATTATAAGGAAAACCCCAGTCGACCATTGTTGAGCTGCTCTTTAATTTGTTCTGTTGCACTCTGTGTCCCTCTGTTTGTGACGAAAGTTCCAGCTACACTGCTAGGGTGATCAGCGCAGGCTGGAGGGAAGTTGATTGCGCCCCTCTCTTTAAGGTATGCTTAATCGTCGACACCTATCTCTCTCTCCCTCTAGATCTCCCTTCCTCTCTACTTGCAAGCTAGCTGTATTGTGTAGTTCCAAGTTTGTAGCTCTAAGCTTGGGAGCTTGGTAGCTGGAAATGCGTCATGTTTTAGGAGCTAACTAGCTTGTATTGTGTAGTTAGCTAGGTTAATTAGTGTTAATTTCGTCAGGCTAGGGTTCAACACATGTATCTGTTGTAAGAGGCTGTACATGTACATATACATAACTTAATTGGGCAGGTTTCATGCATGGCTTACTCGTTAAATTTTGTTAATTGTAGATGGACAGGAAATATTGGATGTATGGAATAAAACGTACTACTCTTGAATATTTGGATGGTGTGAATGAGTTTATTAAATTTGCTGAGCAACAAAAGGAGAGGAAGGGAGAGAAAAATATGCTCTGTCCTTGTACAGATTGTATGAACTTGAAGAGGTTTAGCAACTCTGATCAAATTAAGAGTCATTTGATTCGTCGTGGTTTTAACGCGCGATACACCCGTTGGATATGGCATGGCGAAGATCTTGAGGAAACAAGCACCACTACTACCAATCAGCACGACTCGGATGTGGATTGCAATAATATCGATGATCATCCCAATTTTGGTAATGTTAATTCTGATGTGCACGTAGATGATGATGATGACAATCTAGATGAGATGTTACGTGATGTAGAGGAAGATTACAACGAAAATGACTTCTGTGAATTTGAGAAACTGATTGCTGACTCTGAGAAGCCTCTGTTCCCTGGATGTGCAACATTTACAAAACTGTCTTCTGTGCTGAGATTATATAACTTGAAGGCAGGAAACGGTTGGAGTGATAAGAGTTTCACGGCACTATTAGATCTTCTAGCGGACATGCTTCCAGAGGGAAATGAGTTGCCAAGATCTACTTACCAAGCCAAAAAACTGTTGTGTCCGTTGGGAATGGAAATCGAAAGAATACACGCATGCCCAAATGATTGTGTGTTGTACCGTAACGAGTACTCCAGTTTGCATGTTTGTCCAAGATGCGGCGCATCGAGGTATACGCGTAGGGACCGGATTGACAGTGAACGTCACGAGGTAAGGAAAGGGCCCCCGGCAAAAACTGTGTGGTACTTGCCTGTGATACCTAGATTGAAGCGGCTGTTTGCAAATCCGAAAGTCGCGAAGCACTTGCGTTGGCATGCTGAAGCCCGGAAACAAGACGGAAAACTGAGACACCCAGCTGATTCTATTCAATGGAGAAACATCAACAGAACATTTGCTGAGTTCGGCGGCGAACTTAGGAATGTAAGGTTCGGGCTGAGTACAGATGGTATGAACCCACATGGTAATATGAGCAGCCGGCACAGCACTTGGCCGGTTCTTTTATGCATCTACAATCTTCCTCCTTGGTTATGCATGAAGCGCAAGTACATCATGATGGCGTTACTAATCTCAGGACCCAGACAACCCGGAAATGATATTGACGTGTTTCTAGCACCTTTAATCGAGGACTTACAGAAATTGTGGAGCGAGGGTGTGCAGGTGTGGGATGCATACAAGAAAGAGAATTTCATCTTGCGGGCCCTGATATTTTGCACTATAAATGATTTTCCTGCCTACGGCAATTTGTCGGGGTATAGTACGAAAGGAGCCAAGGCTTGCCCTATTTGCCTAGATGAAACTGAGAGCATCTGGCTGCGAAACTGCCGGAAAACAGTGTACATGGGTCACCGCAGGTTTCTTCCGGTGCATCACACGTACCGTAAGAAGAGGAAATCATTTAACGGGAAGCCTGAGAAGGGATCAGCTCCAGTGTTTCTGACCGGTAAGGAGATTTACTCACGCGTGAACGACATCAAAGTTGAGTTCGGTAAGCATTCTAAACCTCGAGAAAAAAATGTTTGGAAGAAGAGATCGATTCTCTGGGATCTACCGTACTGGGAGCACTTACAAGTTCGACATTGCATTGACGTCATGCATGTAGAGAAAAATGTCTGTGACAGTTTGATTGGTTTGTTGTTGAACATTCCGGGAAAGACAAAGGATGGTGTGAAAGCTCGTCGTGACATGGTGGAAATGGGGATAAGGACTGAGCTTGCACCTTTAGAGAATGGAAAGCGTACATACCTCCCCCCAGCCTGCTACACGTTGTCCAAGAGCGAAAAAACAGAACTCTGTCGGTGCCTGCACGGTGTTAAAGTTCCATGTGGGTACTCCGCGAACTTGAAAAAACTTGTGTCTATGAAGGACCTAAGACTGGTTGGCATGAAGTCCCACGACTGTCATGTCTTGATGTCACAGATGCTTCCCATTGCTATCAGAGGCATTCTCCCAGTTAAAGTCAGAGAGACAATCACAAACCTATGTTATTTCTTCAACGCAATATCTTCCAAGGTAAGTACGTGCACTCGTACTATAAGTTCACTACCTCCATTTGTGGAGCTTAATGAGAAGATTTTTCTGATATGAATATTTGGCGCAACTGTGTCCTCGTAGGTAATTGATCCCGATGGACTGGACGCTTTGCAACGCGACGTGGTTACAACTCTTTGTCAGCTCGAGATGTATTTCCCTCCATCCTTTTTTGATGTTATGGTCCATCTGATTGTTCACCTTATCAGAGAAATTAAGTTTTGTGGACCTGTGTGCCTGCGCTACATGTATCCATTTGAGAGATTTATGGGTGTATTGAAGGGATACGTAAGGACTCGTCGTCGACCCGAGGGGAGTATCATGGAAGGTTATGCCGCCGAGGAGGTGATTGAATTTTGCACAGATTATATGGCCGGGGTTGACCCAATTGGTGTTCCTAGGTCCCGACACGAGGGTAGGCTTGAGGGAATTGGAACAATTGGATTCAAAGCTATCGTCCCCGCTCGTGATGTGTACGCAAAATCACATTTTTGGGTCTTACAACACATGACGGAGGTCGAGCCATACATACACGAGCACAAGGTAATGTTACGGTCACAGAATCCTTCGAAGTCAGACGTTTGGGTAAGCAGAGAACATAACAGGAAATTTGCTGAGTGGATCCAAGAAAGAGTCACGCGAGCTGCCGAGGGCTCCGTAAGTGAAACTGTGACATGGTTGGCTAGAGGCCCAAGATTCACTGTAGGGACTTGGCAGGGGTACGACATCAATGGGTATTCATTTTACACAAGAGCTCAAGATGCCAAGAGTAGCACGCAATGTAGCGGAGTGACACTGTTTGCTATTTCCGAGGATGCCAGGTCAGTAAGGGCGCTGAACTCATATTACGGTGTTATTGACGAAATATGGGAGCTCGATTACGGATTACTTAAGATTCCCCTGTTTCGATGCCAATGGGTCGAAATCCCTCGAGGTGTTCAAGTTGACAGTTACGGGTTTACTCTCGTCAATCTTGGTAGAGTCGGACACCAAGACGATCCATTCATACTTGCAAAGCAAGCCACACAGGTATTCTACATCGTTGACCCGGCCAATCCAAACTTGCATGTTGTCCTCCACAGCAAGAGACGTATTGTTGGGGTCGAAGATGTTGTCGACGAAGAGGAGTATAACCAATTCGATGAAATACCTCCATTTTTAGAGGACATTCAATCTATCCGTACTGAAGATATCGACGAAACAACGTATCTGCGAGATGACCACGAAGAAGGATTATGGGTTGAGAACCATTGATGATTAATTTCTATTTCAGGGATAAATGCCAAGCAAACAGCCCACAAGTTCTGCAGCAAGGTGAGGAACTTATCATTAATACATCAGGCAGTACATTTTTCTTTAGAATTTAATGATAAGCTAGTTCACAGCATTAATACATCTCAATTTTACTCCACAGCATGAGTTCTAACATGTACAGTACCTTTATCCTGTAAATATTTAATTCTTCCCTTCAAATAGCACTTGCAAAAATCTCATCGCAGCCTCTTCAAAAATCCCTTTTTTCTGACGGTATTTTGTTATTTATACCGATAGAGAAGGACATCTTCTCTCAGGCACTTCAAAACGTTTTCTATCGGTATTGTTCTATTTTACCGTTAGAATAAATTCATTTGTCTCACGGTATTTGTTGTCTGACGGTTTTTTCCTGTTTTTACCGATAGAAGAATACTCTGCCGCTTCGAATTCTCGACCGTGTCGCCATGCGTCGCCTTGGAAACTCTATAAGTACCTCGCCATGCGTCGCGGTATTTTGTTGTTTTTCTAATTCTCGAACGGTTGGACTCCTCATCTTCTCTTTCACAATGGCAACCTCCATGGGATCGTCATCCACGGCCTCCCCGGTAAGAACTCTAAATCTCCTCGGTTTACCCCTGTATTGTTAATCCATGTTCAGTTCATTCTTGACCTGTTGATTTGCACAGGGAATGGTAGCCGTGGAAGACACTGCCAAAGTGAAGGCTGACCTGAGGGCCCTCCAGGAGGAGCACAAGCTCCTTACAGACAAGCACACTCAGCTACGGCTTGACCTTGACGATCTCTTCCAGCGCATTAAGCGCATGAAGACGGATGGTGACAATGCTAGGGCGAGGACGAGGCGTCTTCGCGAGGAGAAGAAAGCCGCGGATATGACCATCGCTGGCTGCGGTTTGACTATAAAGGATACCATAGCGAAGCTGACGGAGGTCGCAGGCCTTCTTGACGCGGTAGTAGTTGATCCTAGGGACAACTTGTCGCTAGAGGAGTCCTGCGTCCTGGCTGCAAGTCTAACTGACTCTATTCTACATGCAGCCAGGGCTAAGACCACCCCTTGACCTAGCATTTTGGGTTTTATTTTTTATGTAAGTGATAAAACAACAATGAATGAACAATTTCTTTTTATGTCAATTTTCCAATTTTCCGGCTATCTTCCCTCTTTCTTTAACATTCTGCAGCTTTCAACCACGGTCTGTTTGATGTTAAATTGTGTACCTTTTCATAACTCTGACGGTATTTTGTTGTTTTTACCGATAGAAAAAGGGCACACAAATCTCAAGCACTTAATCAAAAAAATTTTCTGGGGAAAATTGGGCTCACGGGATTTTTTTGTTTATACCGATAGAAAAGGGCACCTTTTCATTACTCTCACGGTATTTTGTTGTTTTTACCGATAGAAAAATGGCACCCAATCTCAAGCACTTTAAAAAAATTTTCTGTGGAAAATTGGTCTCACGGGATTTTATTGTTTATACCGATAGAAAAATGCAATCACTAATTCGAATATTTTTCCGGGAAATTTACTTTTTCTATCGGTATTATTTTGTTGTTTCGATAGAAAATTACATAAGTCTATCGGTATCATTTTGTTATACCGATAGAAAAGTTCCTCCGCTACTTTATTTCTCGTACACGGCCCTTTAGTTTCCCTCCACTCGAACAGTTCCACCTTAGAGCACTGCGTCTCTTCGAGAGCGAAGAAAACCCCAACCTCCGCCGTGAGCACTCACTTCCTCTCTCCCACACGACGATCGCCGGCTGGACACTGGTTCGTCACTGCCACCGGTTCTTATTTTCGTCCTTCGCCCGCCGCTGCTGCGTTCTACACCGCCTCTGCATCACCAGAACTGATCGCCGCCGTAAATACCCTAATTCGTCGTTCTATTTCCAGCATCTTCTTTATTTGATCCTAGTGTTTTGCACGTACTAATTCTTGGAGTTTTGCAATTACACTAGGGTTCCCTATTGTGTTGGCTTATGTACATTCCGCAGGCAATGTTGATTTTAATTAGGGTTTACATAATATGTTCCAGTGCTGTAATGAACCTGTTTTGAGATTTTAACTTCTCTATACTGCTGTATGTGTGATCAATTGTATCCAACTGCCATGTAATGCAGATTATATGTTGGAGGTGTTCTTACACATATTCTATCGGCAGCTCATGTGTTTACCGATAGAAAATTTTCGGCACAAGTAGTAAAACTTAATTTGGATCTGGAAGGACATGAGCCATGCAATGTACTAGTTTGGTTGGGAATTTTTACTCACTTCGTATGAATATATGGCAATGTGGATGGGTCTTCGATGTATATGTTTCAAATGCCTATATACATGACTTTTCCCAACCTAATAGCTGTGAAGTCCTGATGACTCACATACAGGCTAGGCTAAAGATTATGCACAGTAGCACTTAGATGCTTGTGTGCATATTTACGTGTGAAATAATAATGCTGGCCCATGAATATTAGTGTAGCAAATCATCGAGAATGTTATGTGATGACAGTGAATGGTGGCTTGTCAACAAAATTCCATATGTAGAGAACATTGTTATGTTCTATCGGTATCTCACGTGTTTGCCGATAGAAAAATTGTCTTGTGTGGAGGTAATTGTTATGGTCTATCGGCAGCTCATGTGTTTACCGATAGAAAATATTTCTGAAGAGTTCAGTAAGTAATTTATGCATGTCTTTCTTTTTGTATTATTTTCCCTTTTGCCGCCCTAGTTAGTCTCCAGTCCTGGGCTGAGTTATGGAAGTCCAAGGCGAATTAATTGCCATATATATGGTTTGTTGAAGGTTTTGTAGGGGAAGACATGTCGTCGTCTTCATCGGATGGTACTAGTGGTTCGACTAGGGCCAACCCCATCGTAACTACTGAAGATGGGGCTGTTACATCCCAGCACAAGAGGGTGGGGCGAGGCGCGACGACGTTGGGGCGTTTGGCCAAACGCACTGATCTTTCTTGTGAGTTCAACCAATTTGGGAGGCCGATTGGAAAGAATGCTAGGAGGTACGCGGCCTACGTTGGGCTGTTAGCGAAAGAAAGGGTGAAGATCACCGTCCAGAGCTGGAAGGACGTGACGGCGGACGAGAGGGATAGGTTGTGGGCGGAAGTGAAGGTTAAATGAACTGAAATCGCTGAACTCTTTCGTAATCACGTTCTCTTGGCTTATACTAAAGTTTAACTAACTCGTGATTAATTGTATGCATTTTTCGGAAACAGGCTAAGTGGAACATCCCCGACGATACACCTAGGACTGCCTGCTTGAAGGACATAAACGGAACATGGAAAACCTTTAAGAGCTGGCTCGTCAGTAACTTCCTAGCTGCGGGGAAATCTCCTTGCGAGAAGTACCCCTTCATATCGGAGGAGGTATGGGAGGAATTCACCAAGCAGAAGGGGACTGAGGAGTTCAAGACCCTTAGCGAGAAGAATAGGGCGATCCAGAAGAGGAACGACCACCCGCATCGGCTCGGATCCCGGGGCTATGCGGGGAAGGAGGAACAGTGGAAGAAGGAAGACGAACAAAATCCTGTCATGGACACCCCTGAGTTGCCGCTCTCCGAGATCAGGGATGAGAGGTGCAAGCGATGGTGGAGGGGGAGGGGGTCCGTGTCGTCCACGGGGTCTGTGCAGTTCGCAACCCCTGGGGACGCCGACGTTGTGAGGCGAATGGTAAGTTGGCTAACCTCGTAAACTGTGTGCGCACAAGTGTATATAAGGCAATTTGTCTCACAAGGTACCTTCAAATGTAACAGATCTCTTTTGAGAAGGACGCAGCGGAGGGATTGTTTACCCCGCAGAGGGAGAACGACATCCTCACCCGAGCTCTAGGAAATAAGGAGCATCCCGGGCGGACACGGGCCGTGGGAGCCATTGTGTCGTGGAAGGCCGGTTTCGTAGATCCGGCTCCACCGAGGAAGAAGGCCCGCACCTGGAAGGAAAAGGAAGCTGACCTCTCCGATAAGATACGGGCTGAGGTACGGGAGGAGATACGGGCGGAGATGCGGGCTGAGATACGGGCTGAGGTACAGTCTGAGGTGCAGACCGAGGTCGCACAAATGAGGGAAGAGTTTGCACGGTTGAGAGAAACATTGCTGGCCAAGAGTTTAGATGCGGATCCCCAGGACGACGGTACCCCGCGGGGTCGGATAAGCAGTTGTGCTTCGAAGGTACTCGCGGATCCAGTGGATCTACTTGAGGTACTGCAAGCCTTCATCTGTGCACTTAAGTTGATGCCACTCCCATTCTGTTAGAGTTGTTTCGCTAACCTATTTTAATTGTTACAAATTTGCAGGGGCCGGAGGGCTGCATCCTACAGAATCACGTAGGCGCCGGGCAGGAAGTGGTTGGACACGGCTTCGTATATCCGTCTGGGCCGGATGTCCGGGTCCACTGTGTACCTCTGCGGTTGGGTTTCGCAAAGGTACAGGTGGACATGGCCATGCCGGGCTACAACGATTCTCCGTTGCCAGTCCCAACAGAGGAACTGCAGACACTTGCCGAGGCAGTGGGCTCCTACGTACAGTGGCCCAAGAAGTGTCTTGTAATACAACCGGTAAATCCTACACATTTTAGATTACATCCTACTCAGTACACTCAACTTGCATAATCTAACATACGTGCTCATTAATTGAAGTGGCCTGCCGCGGGGCTACCAGGGGACTGCGCCCCCAGCTCGGGGCATGAGGGCCGATCTCGTGCGAACCTGGACACATCAAAGACGGCCTCGACCCCACCCAGCGCATCCACGCCTCCACCTCGGAAGAAAGCCGCCATCACCTCGCCCTTGCCTTCGAAGGTACGCGCTCAGTCCCCGGCAAAAGGCAAGGGCGGCAAAGGCAAGGGCAAAGGGCGACAGGGACTGCCGCGGACGTTCACGAACGCGCTCCCACTCCTGTCGGAGGCATCTTTGCGGAAATTGGATCGATCAACCAGAGACCTCCACGACTGGTACCTACATCGAGCTCGGCGCAGCCTGAACTTCTTAGTTCCCTACAGGCCTGGGCAGTTCCACCGTGAGCCCGGGACTATATCCGTGGCACACGAGGATCTGTTCGACCTCTACAACTGGCGGGAGCTCGATATGTCCATCATACGGACTGGAGTCCTGTGAGTTTGCTGATGCTATGTATTGCTGTTTTCTAACTCTGTTTGCTAACTCTGCATTAATGTTGCAGTTCATTTGAATACTGAGTAACTTTCTGTGAAATTAATATTAATCTCGTCCTTCGCATGCAGGTGCATGTACAGGCTAGCATCGGAGGCTGCGTGTGACAAGGTGGGTTTCCTCGACCCAGAGAAAATAAGCCTCACGATGCTAGAGCAGGACGCCGCGCACGCTGAGCAGTACATATCCAGCGCGCTGATGGCGCAGCAGGACAGGGACTTCATTCTGGTGCCGTACCACCAAAGGTTAGTGCATTTCGTACTAATTTAACTCAATCTTGTATGTTACACCTGAGATGTACTTTGAGCTAGCGGTCCTCTTTTACGTACAATGCAGGGGCCACTGGATCCTCATCGTGATCTGTCCGCCGAGGAACGAGGTGTACTACCTCGATTCGATGCGTGACAGATTATCGATGGAATATGTGCTCAAGAGGAATATGGGGGCGTAAGTAACTTATATGTTTGATTTAAATTTTGACCTCACTAGCTAATGATAATACATTAACCGGCAATACTAACTGAAATGCAGGGCTTTTGATAAATATGTGTCCGCTGGAGGGAGGCATGCCGCACCGCAGGGCTCCCTACTAGCTTGGAAAGAATATGAGGTACTCACGAGACTTTTTGTTTATGCTTAATTAGTTTATGGAAACAATATATAGCTAACATGTATTCGCATATGCAATTATTTCAGTGCCATCAGCAGCCGCAATCGTGGGAATGCGGGTTTTATGTGCTGCGCTACATGTACGACCTAGTGCAGACAAACTTTTCCCGATTCCCCCAGGTAAGCATCGATAGCTAACTCAAATTTCAAAAATGGGTGTCACGTTCTAAATTAGGATCGAAGTTAGTTACTCAGTATGCACACATGCTTGCAGATCGCCATGTCGAAAGACCAATATGAAAATGCAAAGATTATATATCTTCGACAAATCTGGGCACAATATGTCATGGAGGAAGTAGCACCCAACCATCCAGCATGACAATTTTCTCCTTTTGGTGTACTCTGCATAGACTGTTCATATACATGTGAATAAATATATATATGTGAATAAATGTCCACATTGGATTGCAATCTGTATTTGTCCATACATATGTGAATAAATGTGAATAACTGCCTAATGTGTGAATTTGTTCTGTGAATTTACCTTGCATCTGTACTGTATTGTGTATCCAATCTATACTGTATTGCATCTGTACTGTATATGTGAATGTACTGTATTGTGATGCAAATAAAGTACTGTATATGTGATTGCTCTATCGGTAAATTCATCAACAACCGAGAGACTACTGTCCTTTTTTCTATCGGTACAATCAAAATTAACCGTTAGAAGAGTTTGACCTTTCCTGCCGGTGAACTCATACATATCCGATAGAGTACTAAGCTTTTTTCTGTCGGTAATCTTGTAGTTAACCGTTAGAATAGTGGTACTTTTCAATCGCTATTGACGAGTTTTCTATCGGTAAACTTGTAATATGCCGATAGAATAGTGTGAGTTTTCCTGTCGGTAAACTTATAATTAGCCGTTAGAATAGTGGTACTTTTCAATCGCTAGCGACGAGTTTTCTATCGGTATACTCCTAATATGCCGATAGAGTACTAAGCTTTTTTCTGTCGGTAATCTTGTAGTTAATCGTTAGAATAGTGGTACTTTTCAATCCGCTAGCGACGAGTTTTCTATCGGTACACTCCTAATATGCCGATAGAGTACTAAGCTTTTTTCTGTCGGTAATCTTGTAGTTAACCGTTAGAATAGTGGTACTTTTCGAACTGCTGGACGTAAGAATACGACGGGTTTTCTATCGGTAGATTCATAATATGCCGATAGAATAGTGAACTTCTTCTGTCGGTTATTTACCGATAGAAAATGTCCAGTCTTGTTCTATCGTGTCTATCTCTATCGGTACAAAAACCGATAGTAGAAGGGTTTTTTTTACCGATAGAAGACTGCATTTCTGTACTAGTGCATGCAGACTGTCCGCATGGGACACTGACTATCAGCATGAATGTCAGCACGAGTGCGGACATTTGTCCAGAGAAGCATGTTTTTTAGCCAAAATAACTTTGTTCTATGCTGACAGTCAGCTTGAGAACACTAACTATCAACACACGTGCTGACAAAAATTCCAATGGCTTCTGACTGTGTCATAACTAGCCGTTAGTGGTCGATGCTGACTATGAGTCTTTGAAGTTGACTATCAGCATGTACTGACAAATTCTCTTATGTGTTTCTAACGGCTAGATTTGTGTGTGGGGGTTATATATACTCCTCTTGCTGGTTGAAAGAGTATCTTTGACACTTCATTTCATATTCCTAGCAAGATCATTGTGTCTTTGAGTATACAAGTGATATTTATAAAAAGATTAGTCTCATTGCTTGACTTAGTGCATTTGTGAGAGGTTAAGAGTGCTTAGTGCACATCACCCATCATTGTGTAAGCTAGTGCTAGAGTGTGGGCATTCATTTGCATCATTTGAGCTTCTCGCACTTGATTTATTTAAGTGAAAGTGTACGACTTATTGCTTTTGGCGATCGTCATCGCCTAGACAGTCGTTGAAGGAGAGTTGAGATCTCTCCGTTAGAATTTGTCGGAGAGGCCAACAGAGACTTGTGAAAGGCATTGGTGCTCGCCTATCTGGAGTTGAGAAGGAGCAACCCGATTGGAGATATCCTTCGTGGATATAGAAGCGAAGAGTAGGGGAGACCAGGTGAGTCTTCGAGATCTCGGTAAAAATTGTTGTGTCACTTGGTTTCTTTCGTGCACATTTTATATTTGTCTTGACTTATTTGCTTCCGTTTACTCTTTGTTGCATATTGTATTTTATTTTCTATCTTGTTGAATGCAACTTGATTTTAGACAGTTTTAGACCCTTTTGTGAAAACTTGGTTTTTCTTCATATCTTGCAAAAATTGTTTTAGTTGAAAAGTTTTTAAAACCTCCCATTCACCCCCCTAGTCGGCATCCTCGATCCTACACTATTAACAATAAGACTAAAACAAAAATACCTGGTAGCTAATATAGATTTTCAGAGGAATAGGGATTTTTGGATGTGACAGCAATTGAGGCGAGCATGGGCTATGGCATGCCCTGTGCTCAGCCCTAGGCACAGGCGTAGCAAGGCCCGTGTTGGCCTTGACTGGTTGCAAATTTTTTTTTATTTTTTATGCTTGTTTTCCAAAAATTCATTATTTCATGTTAGAGAAAATTAGGGTTTAGAGGGTCAAACGACGTCGGAATTGAGCGATTCTTATGCCGTTGTGTTTGTAAGAGTACATGTTAGATGTTAGGGTGCCGAGTTGTCTCCTGGCTAGCATTGGTTTAATGTCCTCCTCGATAGATCACTCTCAAGCGTTAAGAAAAATACGAAATCGAAAGAATTGACTAATTCAAAAACCTTTCTTTTAGCTTGTAGATGCTATCCAACCAGGTCTCGTTGTGAACTTTACTTCTCATATCATTGAAGAATTCTTCAAATCTTACCTTGTCCCCAAATTTATACATGAAAGCACTAAAGTCAACAGAAATATTTGAGCACACAACCTTATGAAGGTTTAAATGGTTGATTGCATTCTGTCTTAAACGAAAAGTAATAATCCACGCTATGCTTCAAAAAATACTTGTGCAATTTTGTTTTGCATAGCAATGTCCTTATTAGTGTAGATAGTACTGGGCTATTTTTGATTAAGGGTTGCCACAAACAAGTAATAAAAAGCCTTTCAAAAGAGTCAAATGTCTCATTATACATAAGAGCTACTCCAAAAATAGTAGTTTTCCAAAAGTGGTTGAATCCAACAAACAGACCAAATGGCCGATATTCATTGTTTGTTCAAAATGTAGTGTCAAAAGTAACAACATCACCAGAGTGTCAAATTAGTGATCACTTATCATAACACATTAGCATTTAATTAGCTCAAATAACAAACAATTGACTGGTGGCCCCCAACTGAGAAAATATGAAAAGCAGTGGAATCATTTGTGAAAATATCTCTAGATTCAATCACAATAGACTCTATCCTTACTTAACAATAGCCTTACCACGGATCCCCTCCACCTTGCTGTCAATATAAACTATTGTCTCGCAACCCATAGTAAGCATGCTCAAGCTCTCTACAAGCCAAATTCAAGCCAAGCCAGCAGCACGGCTTATCTCTTTGAAAGGAGTTGAGCTTATCGTACAACTATGGATATAAAAAATAGCTTGAAGTATGCAAGTTACTCGAGATTGCCTCAAAATTGGGCTCAACTCAAGCCCAAAATGAGTTGAGCTCGAGCTTGTCCTTGAGTTCAAGACTAAATTCGAGCCAAGCCTGAGCTCAGTCGAGCTTGAATCAAGCTTAGCTCGATTAGTCTCAAATCTATATAAATAAAATAATTTCTCACTAATATACCCCTCCCTAAAGTCCCGATTCCCAGAGACCGGAAACAAAGACAGACATAATATTTCTGTGCTATGGTAACATTCTTTCTAGCAGTGATCCGTTTGAGACCTAGTCTTGGTTTTCGCACTAGGTTTGCCCATATTCTAATATGCGGAATAACGGGATCTTACTCGGAAGTACCGAAACCCAAAGGATGATTGCAACACAGCTCAAAATAATTGCACAACTCTTTATTTCAAAGAGAGCTTTACACGTCGAACGTTAGACACACTTGCCTACGTCGAAAGAACTATGAACTGGATATATGATCCAAGACTGTAATAATATTCAATGATCTAAACTAGACCTATTACAAGGTATTTATAGTCCAATCGTATGAGTACGTATCAGACTCAATAACCTAAACATATTAGACTCATATACCTAACTAACTCTAAACAGATAAGCTTAGTTATATAAATTCGGATCGGATTATAATTCCAACCAGAGGACGTATTCCTTTTCATAGTCGTGAACCAATCCATGGTCGCAAAAACATTCCGAACACGGTTAAGGTCGCGAAGCCATATGCGAATCGACTTGAAGATCCTCCTGGATCATGACTCACTTGTTGAGAAGGAGCCAACCCCTGTTGCGACATCTTGATCAAACTGGAGATGTGAAAATTGGGCTTGTCCATGTTTTCTGCTGTACCACTTTGCTGCACGTACTCGTTGACCTTTCCAACCAATTCAAAAAGTCTCCTTTGTGCCACTGTGGGTGGTAGTCACCTTCTCCAGAATCATATCTTCATGTAGAGGTTCGTCTCGTTGATAGACCAAGTCTTTAACAGATGGTACTATGGTATCTGACTCATTATTCAGCATTGAAGGCTCGAAGAGTTTGAGGTGCTCAACATTGACAACCGAGTAAATATCCATGTATGGAGGTAACTCAAGCTGACAAGCATTATTACTCACTTTTCGCAAAATCCGAAAAGGACCATAATGAACGAGTTTGAGTTTCTTACCTTCACCTTTAAGTCTCTCCTTACTCAGATGTAACCATACCATATTACCTTCTTCGAATTGAGCATCAACTCGGTGCCAATCATGTCGCGCCTTGTACTTGAGTTGAGCTCGCAGCAAGTTCTGTTCAACCTCATGATGGAGCCGTTGAATACCTTCCAGGAACTTTTGTGCTCGATCCTGATCAGATGTTTCCTTGCTGTTATGTTCTAAGGTAGAAATCACAAACTCCATGTCAAAAGGACTTTGATTTATCCTAAACAGACCTCAAACGGCAATTTTCCAGTCGAACCATGCACTGCTCGATTAAAAGCAAACTGTAGGTACGGTATGCTTTCATCCCAGGTCTTCGGATGCTTAGAATCAAAGCCCCTCAAGAGATGAACAACTGTACGATTTACCACCTCAGTTTGACCATCAATTTGAGGATGAAAAGCCGTACTCCTCTTTAACTTGGTGTCCATCATCGTCCAGAACGATCAGCAAAAGTGACTAAGGAACCGGGTATCACGATCAGACACAATAGAAGTCGGCAGTCCGAAGTGTGTCCAAACGTGTTGAAAGAATACCCGAGCTACTTCTTCTCCCGTGATAGTCTTTCAACAAGGCATAAGAATAATCATTTTGGAGAACCGATCAACAACCACAAATAGATAGTCGTTGCCACGTCGGGTCTTAGGCAATCCTCCCAAGAAATCTATGGATATGCTCTCCCATGGTCGTGATAGAACAAGTAAAGGAGTGTACAAACCTAATTTTCGGTTTGCTGGTTTCGAGATGCTGCAGAGACCACAATTTTGAACAAAACTAGCCACATCCTGCTGCATACACAGCCAGAACACATGTCGGTGAAGATTTTGCAATGTCTTTGTAACCCCAAAGTGACCAGCTACCTTCGATGTGTGCACTTCTCACAACCATTGAATTCGAGGTGCTCCACGAGGTATGCAAAGTAAATTGCCATTGTACAAGAGTCCTTCTCAACTAACGAACTCTATAGGTTTCCCTGTTTTGAGCTCAGTTAGTGTTGTTTGAAAATCAGGGTCTTCACTGTACATAGTGGCATAGTCATCATGACATGAGGGCTCGATCTGCATAAATGCTGATAAGCAGAGGGTCATAACCAGTGGTCGTGACAACATATCTGCCAATTTGTTGTGTATGCCCTTCTTGTACTTAATCACCAGATTAAACTATTGCAGATACGACATCTACTTCATTTGCCAAGCTTGCTATAGCTTGGACTGAGTTTACAAATATTGCAACGGTTGGTGGTCGGTGTGGACAACAGTCTCTTTACCCAAGAGGTAACACCGCGAATGTTTCACGGCCTGATGCAATGCGCACAACTTCTTATCGTACGTCGGATTGTTCCTTTGATCTCCCTGGAATAACTCAGAGTGATATGCCACTGGTCGACCTTCTTGCATGAGCACTGCGCCCATCGCATAACCTGAGGCATCGGTTTCTAGCTCGAATGGTTTCTGTAGATTCGGCAAAGGTAACACAGGTGCCTCGCTGATCTTCCTCTTCAGCAAGAGAAACGTGTCCTCATGTTTCCCTGTCCACTCGAACTTTTGATTGATCCTGGTTAATGCATGCAATGAAGAAGCCACAATCAAGAAGTGTCGGATGAACTTCTGAAGATATTGGCATGCTCCCAAAAAACTGCGCATGTCTGTAACTGTTCGCAATTGCGGCCACTCGTGAATCACTTTTACCTTATCTGGGTCGATTTGCAACATATCGTTGCCGACCATGAATCCTAGGTAAAGTAGAATTTGTTGGCTGAACTCGCACTTTTTACACTTGAGGCGAAGTCAATGTTGCTGTAGCTGTTCGAACACCTTTTCAACATGAATGAGGTGCTCATCCCACGAACGACTATAAACCAGTATGTCGTCGAGGTAAAAGATCACAAAGTCGTCAATGAACTGTCTCAATACGTCATTCATAAGATGCATGAAAGTTGTCGGGGCGTTGCAGAGACCAAACGGCATGACCAGCCATTCGAACAGACCTTGTCGTGTTTTGAATGCAGTCTTCCACGTATCCTCCTCTTGGATGCTGACTTGGTGATATCCTGACTTAAGACCCAATTTGGAGAAGACAACAACATTCTTCAATTGGTCCAGCAGGTCGACAATATGAGGAAGGGAGTACTGGTTCTTTATGGTGATCTTGTTCAGTGCTCGATAGTTGATGCACATATGCCAAATCCCATCTTTCTTTGGCACTAACACCACAAGAGACCCACAAGGTGAACTACTCGGTTGAATGACACCATCGTTCAGCAACTTACCAAGTCGTCTCTTAATCTTTTCATTCTCCAATACTGAGTTGCGATACATACTCAGATTGGGCAGTATCGCATTGGACACAAGCTGAATTTCGTGCTCGACTGGATGTTTCGGCGGACGACCCTGGGTACTCTCGAACAAATCACTGTATTTCTCTAGCAGCCCAGACAAACGATCAGAATCCTCTTGGCATGCCAACGACAACGCTAGTCGAGTACCCTCACCTTGACCAATGGGTCGAATCATGACAAGCATGTACTTGTGACATACATTGACAATTTGTTTGGCTTGATTTGCGGTAATTAAGTTCGAAGTGTTGAAGTGGATGTCTTTACTGATCACGAGCTTTACTTCATCTTTGGTGAGGTCATACTCTTGAGCACGCCAATGGAAGTGAGCATCTCGATCATACAGATACAGACTCCCAAAGATCACCTAATAGATATCGATAGGGACAACATCGCATTGCACCTCGTCGATATATCGTGCAGAGATTGCAAACTTCAATCCACACTAACTCGTAATCTGTTGATTCATGTCGGTTGTAAACCAACCCATTGGATATGGTCGCGGGTGTGTGGTTGTCTTCAAACCAAGTCGCCGAACCAGTCTAACGGAGACCAGATTCTTTTGACTTTCGGGATCGTATATCGCTGCGACCACTTCGTGCTTCACCTGGATGTTGATGGTGAACAAGTCCTCTGTTGGGTGATGGTCGTTCGATGGATCCGAACCCTTCTCCTCCGGCATTGCCATCAGAGATAAGGTCATATCTGCCTCAGCAACCGAATTTACTCAGACAACTTCTTCATCGAGTGAAGTTGTAGTAGTCTTGGCTTTTCTTTAGTCAAAGTTCTAGATGAAGTTTATAGCATTTGTCCTTGATATGTCATGTGACTTGACAATGTTCGCAAAAGGCACCCGTGCCCGATTTTGAAGCATTCTTCTTCGGATTCGGCTTTCTCTTTGTCGAGGTCGCACTTTCCTTCGTGTCTTTGTCGCTGTGGGATTTATACTTCTTCTTGATCACCATAGCAGTTGTGCTCGTGGTCGCGATGTCTTGAACGTCGAACAGACTTAACTCAGTACTTATCGATTTCTGAAGTCCAGACATGTATTTCCGAAATACCTGAGGGTCAGATAGCGATATTTCGATGACCATTGCTTGTCTCCGGAACTCCATAGTATAGTCTTTGACGGTCTGGTCGCGCTGTTGGTACAATCTGTGCTAACGTTCCCATCTCTCCTCAAGGTAACCCATCGGATAGAATTCTTGTTGCAGAAGTCGTTGGAATTGACCCCATGCAAGGTTGTCAGCTTCACCACTGACGACAAGGGCCTTCCACCAAGTCTTGGCGTGATCCTTCATCTTCAAAGAGGCGAATTTCACCTTTTGAGCGCTACTGAACCCTTTCAGGTCAAAGTAGGTTTCAAGCTAGTCGATCCAAGAATCCAGTTTGTCAGCATCGATCACCCCATCATATATGGGTATATCAATCTTAGCGTTGACCTTAAAAGATCTGATAGCTAAGGAGGTGTTGGCGAGGTTGTCGGTCTTATGGTCGCCTTCGTCGTCATCTTCATTTGCCCTGTGCAAGTCTTCACCAGTCTTCACACCCAAAACCTTCCCTGCTTTAGGAGGTACAATCATGGTTTGCTGCTTAATCCAAGCAAACACAGTTTCCATGTCGGTGAAGAGTTTAACCACTTGTTTGGCTAGATTAGCTTGAACGGAGGTATCGTCAGACATTGTCAAAGATGTGGCTGTGGAACCATCAATTGATCGCCTGGAGTTTCGCTGGAGGTTTTGTAACCCTGGTGAGTCTTCACCATCCACAGGATAGGAAAGTTTCTCTAATACCAACTTGATCCGTTTGAGACCTAGTCTTGGTTTTCACACTAGGTTCGCCCAAATTCTAATGTGCGGAATAACGGGATCTTACTCAAAAGTACCGAAACCTAAAGGATGATCGCAACACAGTTCAAAGTAATTGCACAACTCTTTATTTCAAAGAGGGCTTTACACGTCGAACGTTAGACACACTTGCCTACATCGAAGAAACTATGAGCTGGATATATGATCCAAGGTTGTAATAATATTCGATGATCTAAACTAGACCTATTACAAGGTATTTATAGTCCAATCGTATGAGTACGTATCAGACTCAATAACCTAAATGTATTAGACTCATATAACTAACTAACCCTAAACATATAAGCTTAGTTATATATATTCGGATTGGATTACAATTCCAACCAGAGAACATATTCCTTTTCATGGTCGCAAAACCTTTCTGAACACGGTTAAAGTCACGAAGTTGTATGCGACTCGACCTAAAGATCCTCCTGGATCAACCAGACATCTATGGTCTACCACTCTGGTAACACAAAAGAAAAACTCATCCCTCGACCGGCAGACAGGGATGTATCATGAGCAATTATCAGTTAGGCACTTCACAGTCCACAGATCAGGATTTGACTAAGCCACTCAGAAAGGCTTGTTAAGTGAGACGGCCTATGTAGTGATGGCTTTCTTGGTATCCTTTTTGGTTCTAAATAGCTGCATAAGCTGTATGGTCTGTGAATTAAATGATTATCTTGAGTATAGATTTCGTCAATCGGTTTTATGGATTATAAAATATTGATCTTCAAATAATCATTACAAACTCCATCTACCTGCTGGTTCTACTACTTCAAACGGATCGTCGATCGGGGTGATGGATTACAATATATTAACCCCCGAATAATCTGCTTGTCACAAATAAGTACCAATTGACTATTTGTTTGTATCAGTCTATTGCTTTTCTTCCCTGAATTCTTCTACTTCAAACGGATCGTCAATCGAAGTTATCGATTACAAAATATGGATCTTCGAATACTCGATAAATATATATAACTCCAATTGACGTTTCCTTTTTGTGGATCATTTTGTTCTGCTCTCGGAATTCTACTTCTTTTAACGAATCATCGATCGGGGTTGTGGATTAAAATATATTGACCCCCAACTAATTGATACAGATAACAAATTCAGATATCTTTTCACAAAAACGTGGCGATTCACAATCTGTTTGTGTCAGTCTTTTCGTTTTGATCCCGGAATTATACTGCTTCAAACGGACCGTCGATTAGATTTATGGATTACAAGATGTTGTCTTAAGCCTTAAACCCTAGATCTATATCTACCACAAATTACCTATCTACCTATTCTAAAACCTAGGGTCCTGCAAACTTAAAAAATTTTCTACCTGTCATAAACCCTAGTGTGATGCAAAAAAATAAATTTTTCTACGATCTAAGTGTTTCTAAAGTTCCACCTCCAAATACGACGAGCAAAAGCTAAAATGGTTGCAAGAAATTCTTTCCTCCTTCCTCTTCCTTCTTTCTTCCTCTCCCGTTCTTTCTTTCTTCTCTCTCTCTGTTCTCTCTTTTCTTTCTCTCTTTTCTTCTCCTCTCCCTTCCTCTTCTCGCTTCTCTTTTGATTGCTATCGAAAGGCTCAAAGAGCCATTGCACACCACTTAAATAGCCACCTTTAAGTCGTTGAATGGTTTAGACTGTGGGCTTTTCAGTCGCTAAATGTTCATTGATTGAAAAGACCTATGTCTCACTCTAAAATCTCTCTGCGCCTCTTTCTCTCTCTCCCTCTCTTAAATCTCTCACCTAGGTCAGTCGATCGATGTTTTCCCCTCCACTGATTTCAGATTTCTTTTGAAGTCACTACTTTCTTGCTGCCTTGCCTTGTTATGAAAAATTTGTTGTCTTTTTGTTGTGGATCTCTCATGTTGCACATCACCCATGCTACATATTTGCCACACCACTTGGTTTCTGTTGTTGCAACTTATCTCCACATGTTACTATTCTGTCCATGCCTCTTGCAATTTTTGGTTTTTTAAGCATCGACTATTGCTACCTCACATGATTTTGTCATAGTTGACCTTGAGCAACTTCTATTTTGTCAATTTTTATCTATTGTTCCTACAATAAGACACCACAGATTTTTGATTTGTTTCATGCTGACATCAGTTGATCCAGTGGGATCTTTCATATTATGTTTCATTGGGTATTTAAATTAATCAGGAATTTATGTTGCTGTCTATGTGCAAAAAAACAAGATCATATCTATTACTTGTGCCTATGTTGTGGATTTTTTTTTGGGGCTGTTTCTATTCGGATCAGTTTAGTTTTGGTGGAGTATTTTTGTTGCTAGAACTACAATTGGATAGATTTTTTTTTGGCTGTAGGCAGGTTGGTTGTGAGTTTTTCCTCTTGTCGTGCCTTTTTGAGTCATTCGGTGTTTTTGAACTTGTGGTTTTGGTCAGTTTGGTCAATTTGTTTTACACCTGTTGGGCCGTTTGTTATTTTTCCATGTTGATAGTATTTTCTAAGGTGTTTTGAGTCTCTACTTGGGTTTCATTGTGTTTGGACCAAGAACTCTTTTATTTCATTTTGAACAAAGTCTCCAGGAATTTAGATTTTGCCATGTTTCATAGAACTTTGAGTTTTGCATTGTGTAAAGTGCATATGCTGGCTATTTTATTCAACCAAGAAGTTAAACCAATTATATTTGGGTTTTGTAGTCTTCAATCCGGGGAGTACGTTACCTTCGGGTCGCCCACCCGGAGGTAAAACCACCTCCGGAGCCAATCCCCCTAGTGGTCCGTGAAAAAAATGATCCCTAAAGTCGAAGCCTGCACCGAGTACTTGTCGGTGCGCCCGGGCATGAGCTGGATCATGATTGAGCCAAAAGCTGACTTGGGCCCGCCCTTCATGACCAACGGGCCCCGCGACGACGGCTCGTAGAAGTATTGGAGGAGCCGGAGGGTGGGTTCCCCTTGGTGATCGTTTCGCACAACCACACGAACAACCCCATCCGGACGAGGGTGTTCGGGGTAAGGTAGTTGAGTGAGAGGCGGTACTCCCGGAGAAACTCCCGGAGCAGTGGATGCACCTGGAGCCGGAGCCCTGCCTCCACAAAAGCCTCAAAGGCCACTACCTCCCCTTCCCGGGGGCTCAGTGCCAGCTCGTCCGGCCCAGGGACCCTGATGTCCCCGGTCGCGAAGAACTTCTGGTCCAAGAAGACCTCTAGGTCCCTGTAGGAGAACTCGGTGGCCCTGAGAAAGTCGGAGGTCACCTCCTCCAGGGGCAGCTCGGATGCTTTGGTGCGACTCTTCGGTGCCATAAGGGTGGAAAGAGCCCGGTAGGTCGAAGGTGTCTAATCAGGAAATCAAACTACCAGGAGAGCAAAGTGAGCTACCAAGAGGGTGAAAGTTGGAAGCTGGGAGTGGTGTGTCCCGAATCAGGGGCCCCCTCCTCCTATTTATAAGTGACGGAGGGGGGCCTCGGATGGGCACCACGTGTCCCCAAGTCCATCTGGGCCAATGATTCAAACCAGCGTACGGATATCGAAGAGTTGCACGTAGATCAGAGTGTCGTATGACGCGCGCGTGCAAGAAATGAGGGTCCACGCGGGAAAATGGCCCGGGAGCCGAAGCGTCGCGCGCGGCCCGGAGCGTGTCCCAGAAGGCGAAGCATTGTCCGAGGCCAAGTCCTATGCACACCCTCTGGGGCCACTTCGTGTCCCCGGGGGTATGGGGGTTGCTATTGGGGGAAAATCCTAGACGTTTCCCGGGATTTATCACGAACACCTCTCGGGAAAAGTTCCGGACACCTCCTGGGGAAAGTCCCGAATGCCTCCCGTGGAAAGCCACGGACCCCTCCCGTGGAAAGTCCCGGAGGGCTACCGGGGAAAGTCTCGAACGCCCCCGTGGAAGGTCCCAGAAGGCTACCATGGAAAACAATGGATGCCTCCCGTGGAAAGTCCCGAAGAGCTATCGGGGATAGTCTCGAACACCTCTCGTGGAAAGCCCCGGATGCCTCCCGTGAAATGTCACGGAGGCCTCCCAGGAAAAGCAACGAAGGGTCTCCGTAGAAGGCCGCGGGCACCTCTCCGAGCCCCGAACGCCTCCCGTGGCAAACCCCAGACGCCTCCTATGAAATGTCATGGAGGCCTCCCGGAAAAAGCCATGGAGGTCTCCCGTGCAAGGTCATGTGCGGGTGATGTTAGGAGCACCTTTGAAACTAGCAAGGACACTTGTCAAGCATCCAAACCCTTCAGCCGGTGAAGTGGCATCGGTGCCCTTTGTTGCATCTAGGCCTTTCATGCCTAACCCTGATGTGTTTTGATGGATGATGATAATAAGTATTTTTGGACTAACTATGTGTTTGAGTTAGTGTTACAGATTTCAGACAACCGCACAAAAAGCGAGGGCTGGTAATCAAAATGTTGAAGTTCAATTTAAGTCATTCAAAAGCATAAGAAGACGCAAAAAGAAATTGTTTTTGCTGGACTAAACTGATGCATTGAGGTATGTTGTAGTTCTAGGTTTACCGATCTCAGGGTGCATGAAGATCGATCGGTTTAAGGATTTTATTCTTAGTTTAAACCGTACTATAAAGAGGGGACGCAAGTTCTCTCTACATCTCCAATTATACCGAGAAAAATCTAGGTCAATGCATGCATATCATTATCTGTGGTTTTTCGACAATTTGTTTTGATATATTGAATTTTGTCAACAGTTGAGGTTTTTACTTCTTGAGAAAGATCTGAAAAGATCTAATTTTTGTTGCTGTTGTCAAAAATGTTCTTCTCGAAAATATCTTCAAAACAAAACTGAAATCATTTGAATCAGATCTCTGGATTTTGAGTTTTCTCTGTTTTTATCCAGACTGACTGTCAGTCTTTGTAACTGACTGTCAGTATAAATGTCAGTTTGATAAACTGACTAATCTCCAGAGAGTATGTTTTTGTTGAGCTGATTTTTCTTTGCTAGACTGACTGTCAGTGTTGGTAACTGACTGTCAGTATGAATGTCAGTTAGTGCAAACTGACAAATCTCCAGAGAGCATGTTTTTCTGTTTCAGATATTTTTGTACTAAACTGACTGTCAGTATTAGTATACTGACTGTCAGTATGGGTTTCGACCACAGAGAATTTTTTGAGTTGGTTTTTATTCTATTTTTCTCTGTGTTACTGAAACTGAGACTGACTGTCAGTTTGACACACTGACTGTCAGTTTGGGCAGTAAATTTTTGCTGTTATCTGCTTCAACGGTTATAAAGTTTTTAGCCGTTGCTTTTCACTTTTGATTTTGTGGACACTGACTGTCAGTCTTTGTAACTGACTGTCAGTTTGGACTGTTTCTTTTTACCGTTTTGGTCCACAACGTTCGAGCTGTTGTGATCCTATTTTTACTCTTTCTGGTGATACACTAGACTGACTGTCAGTTTGTGAAACTGACTGTCAGTCTTGGTTACTAATTTTCAGCTCGAGCACAAACGGCTATTTTGACCACGAAGGCTATAAATAGAGGTGTTGAGCTGCTGTTTTAACACAAGAAAACACAGCAACATAGCCTTTCATACTTTCTCACTAGTGCTTCTTCGTTTTACTTAAAACTTGATCTTTTGATCGAGTCGTGAGAGTATTAGCCACATCGAGCATATTGTTCTTGCATTCCCATTTCTAGATATTTTCTCGGTGTGCATTGGAGGTCTAGAGTAGACCTTGCTTCTTATTACTCTTGGTGAGCGCCCTCACCTAGACGGTTCGGAGGCGGAAATCGCTGATCTCTCCAAATCGGAGATTGTCGGAGAGACGCGATTACTTGTAAAAGGCTTGGTGCTCGCCTTTCCGGAGGGGACAAGGAGCAACCTTAGTAGATAGTGTCCTGTGTGGATACTGAAGCTATACTCAAGGACTGAGTGCTTCAACGAGGACTAGTGGAGACTGGGCGTGTCTCCGATACCTCGGGATATATCGGTTTCAATCTCTTATCTTTTACTATTACTTGCTTTACCTTAATTTGGATTTTCATTTGCAAAAACAAATTTTAAAAGTCTCCTATTCACCCCCTCCCCCTCTAGTCGACATCCTGATCCAACACCCTTCAATCCGACGGCCGTAGCTAGGGCCTTTTAGTATTTTTGCATCTTTTGGGCCTATATATACCCCTTTGTATCCCATTTGTAACAGATCCTAATTTTCATTCTATACACACAAACAACAGGCATCCTCTGGAGACCTCTCCCCGAGAGAGCACCTCCCCAGCGGACTCGTGTCCGGAGGGTGCCGACAGGACTAGAGCCCCCACGGGGACGCGAACCTGTATAAAACTCCCCATGTCAATCTCTGTGTTGCTCGGCGGGAGGTGACCGGTCACTCGGTCAGCTCGCGCCGTTGTATGCGTGTTACACACGTCCGAGAAATCTGTCGGTGGTATCATTTATACCACGACAGGTATCTTTAAGAAATAAAATAAGAAGATTAGAATAATATCTATTTGAAAATAGAGGAAGTAGTAGTTATAATTGATGGATAGGTGAAAGAGGAATGGAAGTTTTTGTTTTGGTGGTACTAGTGATTAATGTTCCAAATAGCTAGGGTAATTACCATAACTAAGGGAAATTTAGAATGATGTGAACAAACTTTATGTTGAAATCGTTGAATTAATGTCACTCTTTTAGATAAAAAATTTTCTTTCTGAAACATCAGTTATAAAAGATACATTTGGTACATCTAATTTAAAATTGGTAAAATTAATTTCTCTATTTTCAAAATTGATTTATTTTGGATCCTTCTGTTAAAGAGATGGATGAGAAAATGAGTTGGACAAAAGAAATTTAGCAATTTAGCACTTATCATCCTAAACTCTAGAGTGATGCAAAAAAATAAATTTTTCTATGGTCTAAGTGTTTCAAAAATTCTACCTCCAAATACGACGAGCAAAAGCCAAAATGGTTGCAAGAAATTCTTTCCTCCCTCCTCTTCTTTCTTCTTTCTTCCTCTCCTATTCTTTCTTTCTTCTCTCTTTTCTTTCACTCTTTTCTTCTCCTCTCCCTTCCTCTTCTCACTTCTCTTTTGTTTGCTATCAAAAGGTTCAAAGAGCCATTGCAAACCACTTAAATAGCTGCTTTTCAGTTGATGAACGGTTTAGAAACTGAAAACTGTGGGCTTTTCAGTCGCTAAATCGTTCATCGACTAAAAAAACTTGTGTCTTGATACCAAGTTAGCTTATGTGAGCTGCCACATAAGATATTCGCTAAATGATTCCGTGATTCAAGTTCAGTCGCTGGGCTGGACTTGCGAGTGAAGGATAGTTTTGCAATTCTTTTTTTCTCCAACCTATTTTTGAAATTTCTTATTTTATATGGGTTATTGAAAAAAATTCCTATATTCAAGTTCTAGATATAACATAAGGAAGGCATGGAAAATATATTGAATTTCATCAATTTATGATATCGTGGGGACATGCCTCATGGTATTCATTGGAAGAGAAGGGCAACCTCATGCTGCTGCTTTCTTCCCATCCCATTCGTTTTGATTGGCTTTGTTGTTTGCAATTTCCAATTGCTAAACAAATGCTTTTCAGTGCCATCTGTTTGTAGTTTTCACAATTATTTGGAAGTTGACAGGGTATCCAACATTCCAATGCCCCCAATTTATATGCCAAAAGTTTGCGACCTCACATGGGACTAAGAACAAACATGCATTTTATGTCTCTAAATTTGTGCGATTGTGTCGTTTGGATCCTTAAACTTGGAATTTAATTTAGCAGTTCCCTAACTTTGTTTGCTCATTTCATTTAATTTCATCTATATGTCAGTTTAATTAACAAAAATGATGTAACTTTGTGATATTGCACTTCTAAATTGACAAGACATACCACTTTTCCTAGCATAGTATTATATCACAAAACATGCCATGTCAGCTTCTTATGATATGACATGCTGAAATAGAGACTAAAAATATGACATTATTTTGACCAAACACTTAACTAACGAATGAAAAATTTGACTAATATAGACAAATGTAGAGACCCAAGAGAAATAAGTTTAAAGACCTGTCAATTTAATGTATTTAGAGATGTGAATAATACAACCGCACAAATATACATAAGCACAATTTACTCTTAGACTAAACATGCATGTCAAGCCATTGATGCAAAGATAAGTGCTATACATTTTGCATACAAAATGATGATGTATTGAACTATTGATGTGGATGGTTCAAATCTACTACATCACAAAAATATATGATAAATAATATTAATTTTTTTAAAAAAAATTGACCACTAATATATTACAAATACTTGGTTTAGCAGTATGAAAATAATTTTAATATATTTGTCCGATAAATAATTTTATAATGCTATTTTATCTATGTTTTTACTACTACATTGTATGTCATAAAAATTAGGAAAAATTAACTCTATATCACTCCAAAAAATCCATTTTAACAAAATACTTGTCAATCATGTCAGTTTAGTAAAATACCACTCAAAAGCATCTTCGTTTGTATTTTTAGCACTTTCAAGATACTAAAGTTATTTTGGACTCTTGTTCTTACTCTTGATCCCTGCCCTCCTCGGCTTATTGGCAATGAGCTTGGTTGGTCAGCCGCTTCAATGTGCCATGAATGGCGAGCTGTGGTGGCAATGCGCACCTTACCTAGCTAACCCCCTCCTCTATCCACGGTGCAAACCTTACCAACTCAATCTTCTCCTTCCCCTAGTTGTCCACCGTTGTGTCGCCACAACTGTGCCTTCCACTGCTCACTACGTGCTATCAAAGAGGATCGGGTTGGCTAGGATGGTGTGGCACGGAAGATGGAGAAGTGATGGGCAGAAAAGAAAAAGAAAAAGAAAAAGAAAAAGAAAATCCTACGAAAGGGTCGCAGTGGCGGCCAACTAGCAATTGTGGCACACAATGAGGATGGAGAAGAGTGGCACACAGAGGGGGATAGTGTTGGTGCACGGTGAGGATAGGTTCGTCGACAGGGCCGAGGACTGTGTGGTTGCTGGCAATAGGCACGCCGCACTGGCTTTGGGGCCATAGGTCTTAATGAACCACCACTAGGTGAGAAACCCTAATTAAACACGAGGGCAAAGTTGGAATTTTCAAAAATTTTAAACAAAAATCCTAACATAAATTGACATAAGTGGTATAATGGTTAATACAGATACCTTTGAGTGGTATTTTACTAAGCAGACACGTTTGTGTGGTGTTTTGTTAAAGTGAGTATGTTTGAGTGGTATAGAGCTAATATTTTTCTAAAAATTATTGATAAAAATAAACTTTGAAAGTATTCTTGAGGATATATATATATATATATATATATATATATATATATAGTAATGATCAAAGTTCAATTAAGAAATTTGATTACATATAGACCAACATCATATATTTTATAATAAAGGGAGTACAAATTTTATGTTTGTTTGATGTCTTGAGTTTCATTTTTAGCCCAATAAAATTGTACAAACAGTTTGTAAATCTGTAAATTCAATAAGATTTAATTCTTCTACTGTTGTTTGATGGGAGCCTCAGTTCCTTTTTCTCCGATAAAGCAAGCATACATTTACATTACTTTCCTAGTAACTTTCTCTTATCTTCCTTTCGCTCTTTCCTGAAGTAACATTCTCTCCCTTCCTCCCTCTCTCACACCAGCAACCACACTGATGTGGGGGAGGGGGCTCGTCCTAGCCTCCCCCTCCAGTGGCGGAAGGAAGGGGCTAGGCCCCATGATCCCATCAAATTTTACACAAGGACTGTATTTCTATTGGATATAGCTCAAATATGCAACAAGACCAACAAAACATAGGGCTAAGGCCCAAATTATCACCCTAATTCGTTTCCCTAATTCTACCTTGCAAGGAAGCGTCGGAAGTCTGCGGAGCAATTGGCAATTGTCTTGCCAAAAACAGAACCCGAAGTCTTGAGTCGTTATCGAATTGATATTGACCCAAATATGGATAACAAAATTTTTAGATAAACCCATATTTTGGTTTTGTTTTTGCTTTTGGGACCAGATTTTGAGTCAAAGAGGAGATTATTGGGGTTGTCTCTTATCTCAACGATAGGAGTTTAAATTACAGAGGATATTATTAGAATTACTTATTACCTTATTAGTAAGAATTTGAGACAAGTTATAATTAAAGTCCTAAATAAGTCTAGTTTTTCAGTTTCCTTCTCTAACTAGCAGTAGAGGTTTTTGTAATTTCATGTGTTTTGTTCTAAAATAAATATCCTTTGGTCCCTATCACCTGTGTGCAAGACCTTTGCATGAATTTTGTCTTAGTGAATATCTGTACTTTTGTCAAATTAGGCTCTTGGGTAATTGAGGGACATCCTCAGCTTCATTTGATAGATGGAGAATAGAGGAGCTCGATTTGACAAATACAAAGAGTAAAATGATATGATTAGACAATTCAAATTCAAGTAGCAGGGCACAATCAATGAAGAGTAAAATTACAGTGGCTTGACTAGACAACATGAAAGTGTATGTATTGTAAAACATTGCAAGAAAATAAATAAATACAAAGATAAAGATGCATGATCAATATTACATTGCAGCCGGTATTAATTATTGAATGAAACAACCGCATGACAAGTTGAAATGGTTTTTGAAAGAGAAAGCAAAGGAAAGCAAGGAAAGAGAATGGAAGAGAAGCCAAGCCAAAACCAATGAAAGAACTCCCGCGGCAAACATCATATAGACCAACATAATATATTTTATAATAAAGGGAGTACAAATTTGATGTTTGTTTGATGTCTTGAGTTTCATTTTTAGCCCAATAAAATTGTACAAACAATTTGTAAATCTGTAAATTCAATAAGATTTAATTCTTCTGCTGTTGTTTGACGGGAAGCTCAGTTCCTTTTTCTCCAATAAAGCAAGCATACATTTACATTACTTTCCTAGCAACTTTCTCTCATCTTCCTTTTGCTCTTTCATGAAGTAACATTCGCTCCCTCCGTCCCTCTCTCACACCGAAAACGTCACTGATGTGGGGGGAGAGAGCTCACACCTCCTAGCCTCCTCCTCCTCCAGTGGCAGAAGGAAGGGGCTAGACCCCATGATCCCATCAAATTTTACACAAGGGCTATATTTCTATTGGATATAGCTCAAATATGCAACAAGACCAACAAAACATAGGGCTAAGGACCAAATTATCACCCTAATTCGTTTCCCTAATTCTACCTTGCAAGGAAGCGTCGGAAGTCTGCGGAGCAATTGGCAATTGTCTTGCCAAAAACAGAACTCGAAGTCTTCTAGTGTGCCATCGAACAAAGACTAATTGTTGTTTGCCCAAAAACGTGAGGTATGTGCTCATGAGCCGTACAGTTGGAGGCTTTTTTCGAATAAGCCAATTAATTTGACAATTTTTTATTGGCTAGTCTATAATTGCTAGTTTGCAATAGAATGTCTCAATTGTTCATCCATGAGCATTATGTATGATATATAGATAATTTATGATGTCTTTTGTTTTATACTAGTAGTCCTTAGATGAAATCAATTAAAAGATAAAGGAGTGTTTGGTTGGTATCCTAAGTTATCCTCAAGTGACAGCTAGGGCTACAAATGAGTCGAACTCGAGCGAGTTAGACCCTGCCCAGCTTAGCTTCTTTTTGAAATCAAGTGAATTCAAATTGATTTGAGGTAGAGATCAAGATAAAAAGTTGCCTCATGCTTGGCTCACAACAAACTTGAGTCGTTATCGAACCGATATTGACCCAAATATGGATAAAAAAAGTTTTAGATAAACCCATATTTTGGTTTTGTTTTTTCTTTTGGGATCAGATTTTGAGTCAAGGAGGAGATTATTGGGGTTGTCTCTTATCTCATCGATAGGAGTTTAAATTAAAGAGGAGATTATTAGAATTACTTATTACCTTATTAGTAAGAATTTGAGACAAGTTATAATTAAAGTCCTGAATAAGTCTAGTTTTTCAGTTTCCTTCTCTAACTAGCACTAGAGGTTTTTGTAATTTCATGTGTTTTGTTCTAAAATAAATATCTTGTTGTCCCTATCACCTGTGTGCAAGACCTCTACATGAATTTTGTCTTAGTGATTATCTGTACTTTTGTCAAATTAGGCTCTTATACTTGGTGCGTGGTGTAACTGAGGGACATCCTCAGTTTCATTTGATAGATGGAGAATAGAGGGGCTCGATTTGACAAATACAAAGAGTAAAATGATATGATTAGACAATTAAAATTCAAGTAGCAGGGCACAATCAATGAAGAGTAAAATTACAGTGGCTTGACTAGACAACATGAAAGTGTATGTTGTTGCATCTAGACCTTTATGCCTAACTCTAATTTTGATGATTAATGAAAACAAAGTGTTTCAAACTAATGAGATTTTTGATACAGAGTTTGTTCGGGAAAACACGCAAGATGACCAAGATGAACCCGACATTCAATAGAAGCACAAGGTGCAAAAGGGCAAAGATGAGACGCAAACATGAAGATGCACAGGACCTAAGGTAATCTAAGATTTTATTTTTACCGATCTCGGTGTTTGGAGGTTGATCGGTTAAGGACTTTGTTGCTTACATTTAACCGTACTATAAAGAGGGGATGCAAAGTCCTCTCTACATTTCCAACATGAACCGAGAAACTTAGGTCATTGCATTGCATTCCTTTTTGGTTGGATTTGATTTGAATTTAGTTTTGAAAGATTTGATTTTCAGTTGAATTTTTGACAGCAGAAGAGCTTTTCAATTTTATAGAAAGATCTAAGCAAATCTGGCTTTTGGTTCTGTTGACAAAAAGATAACCCTTTAAATTATATTTCAAACAAGCTATCAAACACTTAAATCGGATTTCTGGATCAAACGTTATGGATGTTTTAACTGACTGTCAGTTATTTAATTTTTCAATTGAGTTTTTGATAATAGAAAAGTTTTTCAAATTTCTAGAAAGATCTAGGCATATATGGCTTTTTCTTCTGTTGACAAAAATGTAGCCCTTTAAATTATCTTTCAAACGAGCTATTAAAATCTCAATTTGGACTTCTGAATTTAAAGTTATAGTTATTTTTGTTCATGCTGACTGTCAGTTTGAATGTCAGTTTGTGTTAACTGACAATGTCCAGAGAGTGTGTTTTTCGGGCCAAAAATTTTTGTACTAAACTGACTGTCAGTATGCCCATGCTGACTGTCAGTTTGGGTTTCGACCACAGCTGTTTTTATCTGAGTTTCTATTTGATCTGGTCGATGTTTTGGTCGAACTGACTGTCAGTTTGGGGTTTCAAGTTTTCATATACGACCACAAACGGCTAGCTATTTTTTATCCGTAAATTTTGTCGGCCGTTGTGTATGTAACTGACTGTCAGTTAGGTGAACTGAATGTCAGTTTGAGTTGCTGATTTTCAGACCTAACTCCAACGGTTCTTTTGATCCTTGAGGCTATAAATAGGGGCTTTGGGTATGTGTTTTACACAACAAGTAGCCTCCTCTCATATACATTCTTGAGCTTTAGTTTCTTATATAAAATCTTGATCTTTTGACCAAGTCGAGTGATTTTCAGATCCACCGAGTGCTTTTGTTCAGTTCATTTTGCATCCTATTAGTTTCTCGGTGATTGTTTGGAGGTCTAGAGAAGACGTTGCTGCCTATTACTCTTGGTGAGCGCCCTCACCTCGACGGTTCGGAGGCGTGGCCATAGATCTCTCCAGTTCGGAGATTGTCGGAGAGACTCGGCGCATTTGTACAAGGCATCGGTGCTCGCTTTTCCGGAGTGGACAAGGAGCAACCAATAGTGGATAATATCCTTCGTGGATATTGAAGCAAGACTCAATTTATTTGAGTGCTTCAACGAGGATTAGGGGAGACTGGGCGAGTTTCCGAGACCTCGGTAAAAATCGTTGTGTTTGTCTTCTCAATCTTTTCTTATTAATATATTGAATTGCATTTGATTCTTCTCTTTGCAAAAGTTGTTTTTATTTGAAGTTTTTAAAGCTTCCTATTCACCCCCCTCTAGTCGGCATCCTTGATCATACATATGTATTGTAAAACATTGCAAAAAATAAATAAATACAAAGATAAAGATGTGTGATCAATATTACATCGCAGTAGGTATTAATTATTGAATGAAACAACCACATGACAAGTTGAAATGGTTTTTGAAAGAGAAAGCAAAGGAAAGCAAGGAAAGAGAATGGAAGAGAAGCCAAGCCAAAACCAATGAAAGAACTCCCACGGCAAACATCATATAGACCAACATCATATATTTTATAATAAAGGGAGTACAAATTTGATGTTTGTTTGATGTCTTGAGTTTCATTTTTAGCCCAATAAAATTGTACAAACAATTTGTAAATCTGTAAATTCAATAAGATTTAATTCTTCTGCTGTTGTTTGACGGGAAGCTCAGTTCCTTTTTCTCCAATAAAGCAATTATACATTTATATTACTTTCCTAGCAACTTTCTCTCATCTTCCTTTTGCTCTTTCCTAAAGTAACATTCTCTCCCTCTGTCCCTCTCTCACACCGGCAATGCCACTGATGTGGGGGGAGAGAGCTCGCTCCTCCTAGCCTCCTCCTCCAGTGGCGGAAGGAAGGGGTTAGGCCCCATGATCCCATCAAATTTTACACAAGGACTGTATTCGAGATCGACTTAAAATTGGGCTCAACTTATTTTAACAAAAATTAATTAATTAATTAATTAATTAATAATAATAAATAACAACAACAACAACGAACTAATTTAACCCTTTTCTTTGAATTTAATTAATTAGTATTTAATCTAACTTAACTAAGGTGAAACCAAAATGAAGTTGGGGGTTTGGTTTTAATTTTATATTGTTAGATTGTCTCAACTATAGTTCTAAATTATTTTGACTTAGCTAGTATACAAAGAACAAAACCAATTGGGTTAAATCAAAATTTAATTCCAGAATTTCAACTCAACTAGTTTTTATTTTATTCTAATATGATTGCTATCATAAATAAAAAAATAATAGCATAACTAGCAATTTTAATTTAAATTAATTAAGCAATATTGCTAAATTAAACCAACTGTCAAATTTCCAAGGACATAAAGCAGGTTATTTTAGAATTAAATAACTAAGACTATTTGGGTTGATTTGAACATACACTTCATAAAAATAATGTTAATTGGTCCATCCTCAATTTACACTGATTAAATGAAGAGTAAATCTAACTAGACCCTTTGAACATTAAAACTACAATCAACTTATTTTCAACTCTCATTTCCACTCAATTGAACTTTTCATAAAATTCAAACCCTAATATGTATTTCCTACTTTTCTAAATTTTGTTCCGATACCATGTCGATCTTGTTCATTTAATTTCATCACTTGATTAGATCTATTTTGGCTCACCCATTCAATTCCATCGTCCAACTTGATTTAGATCATCTCATGCAATTGATCACATATCTTGAACTCATCCTGTTTACTCGGCCTCAACCATTGACTTACTCCCATGCATACATGCATAACTATTCTCTGGTTGATGAAACTACATCCACATTGTCTGTTGCTTGATTAGGTCTCAAGTGAATCAAGTGAATCAAGCTTCAGAAGCTCAATGCTACGTCAACTCCAACTGAATGTCACACCAATCAAGACAAGTCACAATCTTTGACCATGTTAAACCTTCTATTTCAAATTACTGCTATTATTTCTTTTTCAAAGTTTACATGCATGATTAGGTTAGCAAATATTAAAATTGAGTAACCAATTGATAATAGTAATAGCCTAGACATGTAACCAATACTACCACATCAATAAAACCTTACACTTTCCATATCCTCACCAATTTAAAGCAATGATCATATCTTACTGCTTCTAGACCGGATATTATGTTTAGTGTATGCATGTGTGCTAGATTTCAAGCTGCTCCTAGAGAATGTCACCTAACTGCAGTAAAGAGAATTTTTAGATACTTAAAACATACACCAAACATAGGTCTTTGGTATCCTAAGAATGCTAGCTTTGATCTTCTAGGATATTCGGATTCTAATTATACCGGTTGTAAAATTGATAAAAAAAATACTTCCGGTGGATGTCAACTTCTAGGAAGATCATTAGTCTCATGGACTTCAAAGAAACAAAATTCGGTTGCACTCTCAACCGCCGAGGCGGAATATGTTTCGGTCGGTAGTTGTTGTGCACAACTATTATGGATGAAGCAAACCTTGTTAGATTATGGCATAAAAGTCAAATGTGTTCCACTTTTATGTGATAATGAGAGTGCCGTTAAAATTGCTAACAATCCCGTTCAACACTCTCGAACAAAGCACATTGACATTAGACATCACTTTCTAAGGGATCATGTATCAAAGAGGGACATAGTGATTAGTCATGTTTCAACTGAAAATCAATTAGCGGACTTGTTCACTAAACTCTTGGATGAGTCAAGATTTAGCAAGTTAAGAAATGAATTGAATGTTATTGACATTTCAAATGTTATTTGATCTTTTGCTTGTCTTGGAATGGTCCTTAGTATGATTGTGTCTAGCATGTATACTATTACTTATATATATATATACATATTCAATCAATGTAGGCATCTATGCCAATCACTTCCTATTTTGAAGAAAAAGATCAAAAGCCCACCTCTTTGTCTCTTCTCAACAAAACTTGGATAACACATTAAGGGGGACTAACTTCAAGCTCATTGAATACTTATATACCCCAAAATTGCGTACAACAATGAAAATTATACATGTCTTTTATCAAAAGAGTCATTTCCAAATCAAAAGGGTAAAAAAGTGCTCAAATATTCAAAATATGTGAAAATAACACAAAACCTTCAAAAATACCTTTCAAATATGTTCTCAAAGGTTTTGAAAGTGAAAAGAAAGGATTTCGAGCTAAAATATAGAATTTTGACAAAATTGAAGATCTAGGGATCTTGTTTTGGCCTAAAATGACTTATTTCCATGAATTAAAATCGGTCGAGTTTTGACAAAAATTTTCTACATGAAACACTTAGAGCTCAATCATTCGAAGATAGTTCATGTTGAACTTTTTCTCAAAAGACAAACGGTTTGCAAGTTATCACATTTTTCAAGTCTCCTGAAAACGAGCTTTGACACGAAAATACCCAAAACATGCATTTTGTGAATTTCGCTGTTTGAGCCAAAATCTCTTCCATGTTTTGGCTTGAAATAGCATTTTAAATTCATACAAGTCCAAACATCTCAGAAAAATCCAAGTTTTATTGAGATTTGAAGATTTGGTGAAAATCCGTTCTGTTTTACTCGTTTTACCCGAAAATATCTTTTGGAGGCTCATATCAAGATTTTCTTCTCTCATATCCAACTCAAGGCTATATATCTCTATTCCCAACATGGTATTTGAGTTCATACTAGAATTAAACCCCTGGTTGAAGCAAATTTGCGAAAAATTCAAAAATTCAGAACTTTCAGGAACTTCTCTGAACTGACCGGACTTTGTCCGCCCAGTTCGGACTCTGTCCGGACATATCGAACATTGTCCGGCCAGATCGGACTTTGTCCGGTGTGTGGATAACTGTTCGGTTATTAAAACTCCCGAAGTCATTTTCTTCCCCAAATCGACAAAACTCCTCTTGTGCTCTCCTGTTCATCTCTCTCTCTAGTTTTCTCACCTCCTCACCGGACACAAGAGTTTGTCCAATCTCCTCTCGTCCGGCCTCGGATTTGGGCTCCTGTGCATCTCCTCTTTCCTTGGTTTGGGTTAGTTTTCCTCTTCTCCTCTCTGATTCATGCATTGCATTTCATTTCATTCTAGGGTTTGAAATTGTGTAAATGATTTTGCATGCCTAAATTGTTTAGAAATTCATGAAATTGACATCTAGGATTGGTCTCATATCAATTGATTTTTGCAAAATTGGAACATTTCATAGACATGCATGACATGAGTATCAAGATTACTTCTAGGGTTAGAATTTGTGCAGCAACCTAGTATGGATCTCATGAAAATGAAATAAACTTGATACATTGATTGAGAAAACACACATTCTCATCACATTCTTGCAAATTTACTCTAGTAGTATGTCATGCACAAGATGAATGTATAGATGAGTATATAGAGGATGATTTCTTTGTCTTGCATTCGATCCTTAACAATGAACAAAGCAAATTGACTAGAGCCAAATTGAATCAAACCACAACTAAATTGCAGAAAGTGATGATATGAAGTCTAAACAAGCCTCTATTAGTGAAAGCATGAATGTGATTTAGTTCAAATTGAGTCAAATGAGCTTTCATATACACATGAGGATTAGTTCATGCTTTCATATACACATGAAGACTAGTTCATGCATCTCATAGCATTCTCATCGAGTCATATCTTGATCAAATTCTATATATATCTCTCTCTACCAGAGTCAGCATGTCAGGACGAGTGAAACAAACTAGCCGTCGCCATAGCCCTGGATCTTCCCAACAGGCACAACCTATTGATTGGGATTCCCTGGCAGTCGATGAGGACGATGCCGCTCCAGCATCACCCATAGGCTCTCCCATTGCTGATTCAGACTCAGATGACAGTAGCAGCAGTAGCAGTGATCAGCAACCTAGGGGTCATCAGACATTCACCGCTAGTGCGATTCGGCGACTTCGTCGAAAGAATCCCTATGAGCATCCGAGGACTTGCACTGAACGGAACTTCTGGAATGCTTCTCAGATGTCCCAATACTACACCCGGTTCTCCTCCGCCAAAGTCTTCGAGCATCAGGCCATCGACTGGAATTTGATTGAGAGCAAGGTGAATTATCCACTAAGGGGAAATTCTTGGCGATCAGTATGTACTCCTTCACCGAGATGAAAGAAGACTGGAAATGGAATGTAGATATCATCCGATCTTTCTTTGCATCTCTCCATGTAGCCTCGAACCGATCCCACATAGTCTTTATGAACAACAACTCGAAGAGAACACTCACGAAGGCACAGTTCGAAGAGGCTCTACAGATTGAGCATGTTGACAACAGCCTGTTTGCCTTCGATGAAGTTCGAGTTGAAGACGTCGTCCATCTTTTCGACAATCCAGATCCAAGTATTGGTAAAGTCTCTCAGCTAATCCCTCCGGTTGCAATTCTTGAAAAGCTCAACTGTATGACTATCTTGCCCAAAACCGGAGATCGTGGGGCCGTTACATCTACCATGTTCTGTCTGCTGAAGGCCCAAGTTGACGAGATGCCTTTTGATATCGTCGAGTTCCTGTTCCACGAGATGTAGGAAGTTCAGATGGACTCGAAGAGGCTTTTGCCCTTTGCACCCTTCATAGCTCACACCCTGACCTACTTTGGGTTGCATCGAGCATCTCGTCCCTCTTCGATGGAGTACTATCGGATGAAGAGCTTGGGGATCCTTATCCGCTACGAAAACCAAGTAGGATCACCAGCTCATGAAGATGAGCACATGTCTCCGGTAGCGGGAGCTCCTTCTCCACTCCAGTCCTACTCCATATCTCCGAGCCCTGATGTCTCGGCTCCCTACATGATGATCATGGAGCGTCTAGATCAGATGTCTATGAGATTCGAGACCCACTTCGATGAGGTTGACTCTAGGCTGAGCTCCATCGATCATCGGCTCAATGTCATCGAGCCTCATATTGATTCCATGAGTCAGGACATATCTGAGCTGCGGGGGTGCTTTGATGCAGGCCAGTATCAGCGTCGTCGTCGTGGCAACTCTTCCTCCGATCATCCTCCGCAGTCCTAGATCTATTTTTTACTTATGTATTTATGCTACTTGTGTGTATGTCTTCTCCCTTTATGGTTGTTTGATGACAAAGGGGGAGAGAGTGTTATGGATATATGCTGTTATGTCATTGTTATTATGTCGTTGTTATGTCGTATTGTGGATATATATTGTTATGGATTGGATATATGTATGGGCATGGATATGAATATATTGTGAAATTGGTGTTTGGATATATTTTCTACAGACATGTTTATGTGTTCGAATGTACGATTAAGGGGAAGCACTATTTGCTTATATTCATTCTTGATATCCATGTGTTTTATGCATAACGGTTGTCATCGATCACCAAAAAGGGGGAGATTGTTGAATCTTGGGCCCTAATTAGGGTTTTGGTGATTAATGGCATCCGTGAGATATGCGACTAACCTATGTGTGTGAGACTCAGGTTAATCAGAGCAGAAAGCATCACAAGAGTGCAAATCAAGATTATCAAGACTCCATGAAGCAAAAATGACGAAAACCCCGACAAAAGTACAAATATCTAAACCTAGCGCTTTTATGTTTTGAAAATTTCTAGGTTAGATGGTCGTACTATTAAGAGGGGTCTTAGCACAGGTCATTTGATCAACCTTGAAGTCTTTGGAAACATATTTGCATATGCATCTAGCCCCAAATTGAAATTGAGTAAAATTCAGCAATTCTGTTTTCGTTTTGAACTGGCCAGACAGTGTCTGAAGTGACCGGACAATGTCCAGCCAATACATATTTCTTCTGAAAATTGCAAAACGAGAACCCAAGACAAATAAACTTGTTCAGTGCATCTGTCCGATTTAGGTCGGACACTGTCCGAAGTGACCGGACAATGTTCGGCCAGTACAATTCTCACGGCAAGTTTATATGCAAGCAACAGAGACAAATAAATCCGTTCGGAGGCATTTGTCCGAAACGCACCGGACATTGTCCGAAGTGACCGGACAATGTCCGGCCAATACAATTTCTGAAGAAGTTGAAAATACATGTGTTAACAGAGACATATGCATTTGTCCGGACATTTTGTCCGGACAAATTGCATATGTCCGGCCTATATAATTGCTGTGATGTTTTAAGCCAAGTGTCAACAGAGACATATACATTTGTCCGGATGTTTTGTCCGGACAAATCGTATTTGTCCGGCGTGTATATGTGGCGTTAAACATGAGTGTTAACAGAGACATATACATTTGTCCGGACGTTTTGTCCGGACAAATCCATCCGTCCGGCCTTCACAAAAAATCCTCAAACGGCTACTGACACTTGAAACTCTCGTGAGCAACGGTCAATTTTTTTGTACTGACCGGACATTGTCCGAAGTGACCGGACAATGTCCGACCAGTACAACTTTCGCCCAATTTTCTTGAAAACGACCGTTTTGCTAAGACTATATAAACCCTACTGTTTGTAGAAACTGTATACACACGAAATTCATCTCTCAACCTTTGTGTAACAATTTGCAAAGCCTCTCACACTAATACTCTTGCATTTGAAGTCAAATCTTTAGCAAAACATTGAGTGCTAGTTGAGAGAAGTTGAAATTGAGCCATTTGCATTGCATATTTGTTCTTCAAGTCTTGAGGTTGATCAAGCAAGGTGCTAGGCTCATTACTCTTCGTGATTTCCGTCACCTAGACGACTCGGGAGGTCCGGCGATCTCTCCATCGACAGTGTGTGTCGGAGAGGCCCGGCGATTGGTTGTAAAGGCTCGGAGCTCACCTATCCGGAGAGGAGAAGGGCTACCTCTAGTGGAATCGAAGCATAATCTCTAGTGAAGAGCGCTTCAACGAGAATTAGTGGAAATCAGCAAATTTCTGAAACCTCGGGAAAAACTCGATCTCTTCGGTTACTTCTATTACTTGCTTTATACTTCTAGAGATTGAATTGTTGCTCTTAACTCTTTAGCAATTGCAAAACTTGCTTTGTGTTGTCATTCATATCATTTGAGTATTGTTATTGCAATTTAGGTTGTTAATCACTAGATTAAAAGTAAAAAATTGAAAAAACCACCTATTCACCCCCCCTCTAGTCGGCATCCTTCGATCAACAACCACAAGGCCGACGACCTCGTCCATACCCCTTTAGCTGTCGGATCTTTCAAGGTCGAAACTAAGGTTGACATACCCATATACGATGGGGTGATTGATGCTAAGAAGCTGGATTCTTGGATCGACCAGCTTGAGACCTATTTTGACCTGCAAGGTTTTAGTAGCGCTCAAAATGTGAAGTTTGCACCTTTGAAGATGAAGGACCATGCCAAGACATGATGGAAGGCCCTGTCGCCAGTGGTGAAGCTGACGACCTTGCATGGGGTCAGTTTAAACGACTCCTATGACAAAAATTCTACCCAATGGGTTAACTCGAGGAGAGATGGGATCGTTGGCACAGATTGTATCAGTGCCACGATCAATTTGTTTTGGATTATACAACAGAATTTTGGAGACAAGAAATGGTCATTAACATCTCACTCTCTGATCCTCAAGTTTTCCAAAAATACACGTCTGGACTTCAGAAATCGATCAGTGCTGAGCTAAACCTGTTCGGCGTCCAGGATCTCACGACTGCGAGCACAACTGCTATGGTGATCGAGAAGAAGAATAAATCCCGCAATGACAAAAAAATAGAATTCGACCTCGCCAAAAGCAAAGTTGAGTCTGAAGAAAAGCAATCCAAAGACTAGTACGAGCATCTTTTGTGATCATTGTCATGTTGCTGGGCATACAAATGATAAGTACTATAAGCTCCATCCTGAGCTTCGACCAAAGAGAAACGGACCAGGGAAGAGAACAACTACAGCTAATACGGCTCCACCTAAGAAGGAGTTGTCCGAGTGAATTCGGTTGATGAGGCGGATACGACCTTCTCTCTGATGGCAATGCCGAAGGAGAAAGGTTCGGATTCATCTGACGACCATGACTAAACGGAGGACTTGTTCACTATCAACATCCAAGTGAAGCACGAAGTGGTTGCAATAATATTCAATCCCGGAAGTTAGAAGAATTTGGTTTCCGCTAGACTGGTTTGACGACTTGGTTTGAAGACGACCACACACCTGCAATCGTTCCGCTGGGTTGGTTTACATCCGACGTGAACTAATAGATCACGAGTCAATGTGTGTTGAAATTTGCGATCTCTGCTCGAGATATCGATGAGGTCCAATGCGACGTTGTTCCTATCGATATTTTTGTTGGAGAATGTGCTCGCTACCCTAGCGCAATTCCAAAAATTTTACTCGAAATCCTAAGAAGCTTGCAAAAATAGATCATAGATCAAGAGAGTTACCACTAGACACGCGGATGCAATAACACAACAGTGGAAGAAGAGTCGATGTCGCAACTGGATCGTGACCAACAGTGCAACAATAACAGGCGTACACTACTACAGAAATGCTTTTCACTATCGGTTAAAAATCCACTCTACTATCGGTTCTCTTACCGATAGTGATCGGCACGATAGTAGAAACGTAGTACACTTCTATCGGTTGAAAACCGTTAGTAAAACATCTACATTCCCAACGTTCACTAATCGCTATCGACTATTTCTTCTATCGGCTCGGATCTAAACCGATAGTATTGTGTAGGTTTTTTCTATCGGCTAGGATCTAAACCGATAGTATGTTTTTTCTATCGGCTGGGATCTCAACCGATAGTATTGTGTAGGTTTTTTCTATCGGCTCGGATATAAACCGATAGTATTGTGTAGATTTTTTCTATCGACTAGGATCTAAACCGATAGTATTGTGTAGGTTTTTTCTATCGGCTAGGATCTAAACTGATAGTATTGTGTAGGTTTTTTATATCGGCTGGAATCTAAACCGATAGTATTGTGTAGACACTGTTAGTACTGGAAACTTTATTCTATCGGTTGTTGTATATGAACCAATAGTACTGGAATATTTATTCTATCGGTTGCAGTATATAACCGATAGTACTGTTTAGTTTTTCCTATCAGTTATGTACTCGACACGGTTAGTACTGGAATCTTTCACATATACAAACAGCAATACAGAGATACATTGGATCATTCACAACTACACCAATATTTACAAATACACCAATATTCACATATTGAATTTGTTCACAAATACACTAATACAGTAATATACACATGCATTGTACAGATTGAATTTATTCACATATTGATCGAGTTTATTCACAAATACATCAATGAATCTATTCACATATTGAATTTATTCACAAATACAGCAATCAACACATTCAATATATATTACACTAGGCAGTTACAATCGATCGTTGATAGCCACTTCTTCCATGACATATTGAGCCCAAATTGTTCGCAGCTCCTTCAATTGAGGCAACTCATATTGCTCTTTCAACATGGCGCTCTGCATATATGCGTGTATTAAGTTAGGATCGTACGTCACATCCAATTAAAGTTCGACTTTGAGTCAGGAAAAATGGTTACCTTAGGGAATTGGGCAAAGTTTCTCCTGATCAGGTCATACATGAATCTCATGACATAGAAGCCACATTCCCACGATTGTGGCTGCTGATGCCACTGGGAAAATTACATATGCAAAGACATAAACCCACATTAACTCGAAAGAACTAATTAAGATTAAATTAAAAGACTCATCATGAGTACTTCCATCCGTATTAATTACCTCATATTCTTTCCAAGAAATTATTGTGCCCTTCGACGCGTCATGCCTCCCTCCAGCACTAGCATAATTTTTGAAAGCCCTGTATTTAATTTAGCATTGCCGGTTAATATGTTATCATTAATTAGCTAGTCAGAGAAAAATTTAAAACAACTATATATGTTACTTACGCATCTATGTGCCATGTGAGGGTGAAAACATGCGCCACCTTGTCGCTCATCGAATCGAGGTAATAGACCTCATTCATCCATGGGCAAATGACGGCGAGGACCCAGTGGCCCCTACATTGCATATATAAGCGAACCGTTTCATACATATGTTAGGCGTAACATACAAGAATGAGTTAAATTAGTAGGAAATGCACTAACCTTTGGTGGTACGGCGCAAGGATGAACTCTCGGTCCTGCTGCGCTAGTGCCCTTGATATGTATTCCTCCGCATGTGCTTGGTCGTGCTCTAGCATCGTGAGGCTTATTTTCTCTGGGTCGAGGAAACCCACCTTGTCACATGCCCTCATCGACGCCAGCCTATACATGCACCTGGATGCAAAGTACACATTAGTAAGTAGTGCGTACAAAGTGATTAGATTTATGAAACGAACTGTGATAACTCCAGACACCATCAAACTCACAGGACTCCAGTCCATATGATGGACATATCAAGCTCCCGCCAGTTGAGGAGGTCGAACAAATCCTCGTGGGCCACCGATATGCTCCCGGCCTCACGGTGAAAATGACCTGGCCTGAAGTGAACTAAGAAGTTGATGTGGCGCCTAGACCGAGTCAGGTACCACTCGTGGAGACTTCTGGTTATTTGATCCATATTGCGCAGAAGGTACTCCGACACGAGTGGGGACCCGTTCTTGAACGTACCCGGCTGGCTCTGTTTGGCCTTGCCCTTGCCTTTGGGCGGGGAGCGAGTGTATACCTTCAAAGGTTGGGGTGTGGTGCCGCCGGCCTCATTTGATGGCGAAGAGTTTGAGGCCGTCGGAGGAGGCATGGGGGCCGAAGGAGCTCGGTCATGCGTTGTGGTGGGGGTGGTGTCCTCAGGAAGTGAGCTGGTATCCATCGTCCACTTTAAGTACAAATGCATAAGTTAGATTTTGCAAATTGATTATATTAACTGAGTTGTAAGCTAGAATGGCTAGGGTTTACCTCCTGTAGTCTAACACCCTTCTTGGGCCACTGTATGTACGAGCCCAATGCCTCGCCAATTGTCCGCATTTCGTCCGTTGGGACGGGCAACGGAAAAGAGCTGTAGCCCGGGAGGGCCATGTCCACCTGTACCTTTGCGAATCTAGGCTCCAGAGGTACGCAGTGGATCCGGACATCCTCCCAAGATTGGTATACGACCCCATTTGCAACCACTACAGGTTTGTCGCCTATGTTGATCAATAGGCTACAGCTCTCCGGCTTCTGCAATTTGCAACAATTATAACAGGTTAGCGAAACAATTCTAACGTAACGGGAGTGGCATCAATCGAACTGCATATATAGCTCAAGAGTTGCAATACCTCGATCAGGTCCACCGGATCCACGTGAACCTTCGAGCCGCAACTACTCGGCCTGGCAGCGTCGACCTCGGCAGCTGGATCTAAACCCTTGGACTGCACAACTCGGTTGAGGCGTTCATACTTCTCGTTCATTTGAGCGAACATGTCCGCGAATTGTGCAGTCACATCTGCCCGTATCTTCTGAGATAGCTCCACTTCCCTTTCCTTCCAGCTGCCAGCCTTCTTCGCCTTTTTCCTGGGCTCCGAGAAGCCTTCCTTCCATGGCACCACACCCCCCACAGTTCGCGTCCGCCCTGGATGCTCCTTGTTCCCTAGAGCCCGAGCAAGGATGTCGTTCTCCCTATGGGGAGTGAACAATCCCTCGGTCGCCTCCTTCGAGCAAGAGATCTGTTACATTCAAAGCTCTCCATTGTGAGGAAAAAACATATACAAACTTGTGCGCACACTAGTGATCATAGTTTTTTCTACCACACTCTATGATTACAACCAGGAAGTTATCCAACTTACGAGTCGCTGCACGACCTCGACGTCCCTGGGGTTTGGGAACTCCACAGTCCCCGTGGCCGACACGATCCCTCTGGCCAGCCACCAGCAGTTGCATCGCGGATCGCGGATCTCGGAGAGTGGTAGGTCAGGGGAGTCGACAAAATTCGACGCCTCGTCTTCAGCCTTCTTCCACTGCTCCTCCTTCCCCGCATAGCCGCGAGAGTCGAGCCGGTGTGGGTGGTCGTTCCTCCTCTGGATTGCCTTGTTCTTCTCGCTGAGGGCCCTCGTACCAGAAACAAGAAAATTAATGCACCGCTACTTACTGCATACAATGGTGTAACCAAGCAAAGGAACCATACATACCTTGAACTCAGGAGTCCCCTTCTGTTGGGTGAATTGCTCCCATACCTCCTTCGTTATGAAGGGGTACTTCTCGCATGGAGATTTGCCTTTAGCGAGGAAGGTACTGACGAGGACTCTCTTGAAGGTTTTCCACGTGTTGTTCATGTCCTTCAAGCAAGCTATCTTGGGACCATCGTCGGGGATGTTCCACTTGGCCTGTTTCAAATGGTGCATATAAGCAGGACTTACCTAATCTCTGGGATAAACCAAGGGAATGTGATTACTCAATAGTTCAGTGATTTTGATTAATTTACCTTCACTTCCGCACACAGCCTATCCCTCTCGTCGGCCTTAACGTCCTTCCAACTCTGGACGGTGACTTCACCCTTTCCTTCGCCAACAAGCCAACATAGGCAGAATAGTGGCCGGCGTTCTTCCCGATCGGTCTCCCGAACTAGTTGAACTCACATGAAAGATCCACGCGTTTGACCAAACGGCCCAACATCGTCGCGCCTCGCGCCTTCCTCTTGCGCTGGGACGAGGCAGCGCCATCTACGTTCGCCCTCGCCGAATCACTACTATCAGCCGAGGAAGATGCCGACATGGCTTTACCTAAAATTTCATGAACAGACCATCAATTGATATGAAGAAAGGTACATGACAAAGTTCATAACTAAAATAGAATGGCAATGATGAACCACCTCTTTTTGTTAAAATGTCAAATTTTCATTCAAAAAGCCAAAAATCATAAATTTCTATCAACATGGTCTTCAAAATAGATTTAAAGTGGATTTGTAAACTCAATTTGCAAAGGGTTGTCGAACTGATACCTTTTTGCTTAACATAAAGGTCATTCGATAACTCTTGATTGTAAAATTAATCCTATTTGAAAATTTTCATCAGAAAAATATATTTCATGCAATGAAAATCATTTCTTTAAATTTTCATTTCAAATGTATTTGATTTGAGCAATAGTTGATTCTTTTCACAAATGAAATATGAACTCTGCAAAATTTAGACTTTTCAATGTACTATCGGTTGACAATAACAAACCGATATGACATACTCTATTTCCTATCGATTTTCCAAGTAAAACCGATAGTACTCAAGTTTGTATTCACGAAAATATATAAAATTAGCAGTGCAAACTATGCTAGTCTCTCTGTAAGAACATAAAGTCTGTTAAAATTTAAATGAACTAAAATTTCAGATGAAAATTAGAAAATGGGAAAAAATTAACAGAAAATTTAGATTAGCAGTGCAAACTATGACATACTATATTTCCTATCGGTTTTCCAAGTAAAACCGATAGTACTCAAGTTTGTATTCAGGAAAATTTATAAGATTAGCAGTGCAAACTATGCTAGTCTCTCTGCAGGAACATAAAGTCTGTTAAAATTTAAATGAACCAAAATTTCAAATGAAAATTAGAAAATGGGAAGTAATTAACAGAAAATTCAGATTAGCAGTGCAAACTATCACACACTCTATTTCCTATCGGTTTTCCAAGTAAAACCGATAGTACTCAAGTTTGTATTCAGGAAAATTTATAAGATTAGCAGTGCAAACTATGCTAGTCTCTCTGCAGGAACATAAAATCTGTTAAAATTTAAATGAACCAAAATTTCATATGAAAATTAGAAAATGGTACTTAATTAACAGAAAATTCAGTTTATGGTATTTACTATCGGTTCTAAATAAGAAATCGATAGTGGACTACACTGTATGACAAATTGCTAGTGATTTTCATCAAGTCTGTAATTCTCATAGCTATGAAGTTTGTAGTTCATGAATTTTACTCTAGTTTTATATTTGTAATCCATTGAACCACATATGAACCATTGCATATAAATTTAAGCAATTGACGCGAGCGGTTTGGTCAAGAACACTTACAGTCGTTCGTGGAGTGGCCGGAGGCGGTGGCGCGATGCAGTGGCCAGAGGCGGTGGAGAACCCGATTGCGATCGGCAATGGTGGTGCAGAGGAGCGAAGAAGCGAACGTGGGGGAAGCTAGGGTTTTCCGCGCGTGAGTATTTGGAATATGATCAGTTGCACTGGGGGGAAATCGTCCGAGGTTATAACCTAATATATGAATATTTACTATTGGTTCAGAACCACCAAACCGATAGTCAATACAATGTAAGTTAGGGTTTGGAGCGTTATATGAATATTTACTATCGGTTTTATTATTACTAACCGATAGTAAATTAAGAACAGGGGCTCATAACACAATATAAATCACTATCGGTTATGAACAATAAACCGATAGTAGAGTTTAATTTCATATCGGTTTGGCAGTTGAAACCGATAGTTAAATACAATGTTATTGACCCAAAAGGATTTCCCTTAGAACAATTACAGATGATCTCAGTACATCATTTTGCATTGTATTTCACTATCGGTTTTATGATTATTAACCGATAGTAAATTAATCCACTGTACAAGAGCAAACCAAAATGTAGAGCAGGGTCTCATAACACAAAATGAACTACTATCGGTTATGAACAATAAACCGATAGTAGATATTAATTTCATATCGGTTTGGAAGTTGAAACCGATAGTAGAATACAGTGTTATTGACCTAAAGGGATTTCCTGAGAACAATTACAGATGGGTCTCATTACATCATTTTGCACTTGTAAAGACACCTGAAACCCCATGCAAATGACTTCCAATAATTTTGAAATAAATTAACATTAAAGACCAATCATGGAATGAAAATTTGCAGTTTTCATATTGATTTTTGAAAATAATCAATTATTGCTCAAATCAAGTATATACTCCAATTGAAATGAAAATTTGCATAAATGATTATCAACGCATCACGTATGTTTTCACAAAGAATTTTTGAAAAATGATTTGAAGAATTCTTCGATTAAAGATCCAAGTAATATACGTCACCTACATATTGCAAATTAGTCAAAAATGGTTGTCTACCCATAATCCTTCTTCGTGGTCGTCTCGCAGGTAACTTATTTCGTCAATATCTTCTGTAGGGACAAATTGAAGAATTCCATCTAAAAATGGAGGTAGTTCGTCGAATTGATCAAACTTTTCTTCATCCACAACGTCGTCGACCCCAACAATACGTCTCTTACTGTGAAGGACAACGTGCAACTTTGGGTTGACCGGGTCAACGATGTAGAACACCTGTGTGGCTTGCTCAGCAAGTATAAATGGATCATCTTGGTGTGTGACTCTACTAAGATCGACGAGAGTAAACTCATAATTGTCGACTATAACATCTCGAGGGATTTCGACCCATTAGCAATAGAAAATATTTGTGACATCAGTACATGACAATCATGGGACTTCAGACCAACCAATTTCAAGTCTTTCAGGGACATAAGTTTTTTCAAGTTCGCAGAATACCTGCATGGAACTTTGACACCATGTAGGCACTGACAGAGTTCTGTGTTTTCTCTTTTTGACAAAGTATAGCAGGCCGGGGGGAGGTATGTCCGCTTTCCCTTCTCCAACTGTGCAAGCTCAGTCCTTATGCCCATGTCGAGCATGTCACGGCAAACGTTGATGCCATCTTTCGTCTTTCCTAGAATGTTCAACAACAAACCAATCAAACTATCACAAACATTTTTCTCTACGTGCATGACATCAATGCAATGTCGAACTTGTAAGTGCTCCCAATATGGCAAATCCCAAAGAATCGATCTCTTCTTCCAAACATTTTTTCCTGGAGGTTTAGAACATTTACCGAACTCAACTTTGATGTCCTTCACGCGCAAGTAAAGCTCCTTACCAGTCACAAACACTGGGGCTGATCCTTTCTCAGGCTTCCCATTGAATGACTCCCTCTTCTTACGGTAGGCGTGATGCATCGGAAGGAATCTGCGGTGACCCATGTACACTGTTTTTCTGCAGTTCGATAACCACATGCTTTCAGTTTCATCCAGGCAAATAGGACAAGCCTTGCCTCCTTTCGTACTATACCCCGACAAATTTCCATAGGCCGGAAAATCATTTATGGTGCAAAATATCATGGCCCGCAACATGAAATTCTCTCACTTATGTGCATCCCACACCCGCACCCCTTCGCTCCACAATTTATGTAAGTCCTCGACTAACGGTGATAGAAACACGTCAATATCATTCCCGGGTTGTCTGGATCCTGAAATTAGTAACGACATCATGATGTACTTGTGCTTCATACATAACCAAGGAGGAAAATTGTAGATGCATAAAAGAACCGGCCAAGTACTATGTCGACTGCTCATATTTCTGTGGATTCATACCATCCGTACTCAGCCCAAACCATATATTCCTCACTTCGCCGCCAAACTCACCGAATGTTCTGTTAATGTTTCTCCATTGAATGGAATCAGCTGGATGTCTTAGTTTTCTATCTTGTTTCCGACCTTCAACATGCCAACGCAAGTACTTCGCATCTTTCGGATTTGCAAACAACCGTTTCAATCTAGGAATCACAGGCAAATACCACACAGTTTTGGCTGGAGGCCCTTTCTTTACCTCATCACATCCATTGTGATAAATTATGTCCCCATGCTTATACCGCGATGCACCGCATCTTGAACAAACATGCAAATCCTCGTACTCGTTACGGTACAGAACACAATCATTTGGGCATACATGTATTCTTTCGATTTCCATTCCCAATGGACACAATAGTTTTTTTGGCCTGGTAAACCGATTTTGGCAACTCATTTCCCTCTGGAAGCATGTCCGCTAACAGATCCAATAGCACCGTGAAACTCTTATCGCTCCAACCATTGCTTGCCTTCAAATTATATAATCTCAACACAGAACACAACTTTGTAAATTTTGCACATCCGGGAAACAAAGGCTTCTCAGAATCAACAATTAATTTCTCAAATTTAGCTAAATCGTTTTCGCTGTAATCTTCTTCTACATCACGTAACATTTCATCTAAATTGTCGTCATCTACATGGACTTCCGAATGAACATTACCAATGTTCTGATCATGATCATCATTACTGCAATCCACTTCCGGGTGTTGCTGAGTGGTAGCGGTGCTCGTTTCCTCAAGATCTTCACCATGCCATATCCAACGGGTATAGCGTGCGTTAAAACCACGACGAATCAAATGACTCCTAATCTGATTAGAGTTGCCGAACCTTTTTAAGTTCAAACAATCTATAAAAGGACAATGCATATCTTTCTCTCTCTTCTTCGCCTTTTCTTGCTCAGCAAATTTAATAAACTCATTCACACCCTCCAAATACTCAACAGTAGTACATTTTATTCCATACATCCAATATTCTCGGTCCATCTACAATTATTTCACAAAATTGACAAATTGAAATAAATAATTAATGACTCAGGGCATGCATGTATGCATGAAACATAATTAGCTAGGCCATATGTGTGTACAGCTGCTTAATTACATTAAATGGATTTGTATATATGACACCCTAATTAACTTGATGCATTAATTGGAAGAGCCAGCTAGCTATCTGCTTAACTTCAGCAAGCTATAGCTAACTAGCCAACCTAGCCTTCTAGCTAGTTTGGAGCTACATGTATCTAGTTTAATGAATTGCAAGTAGAGAGAGAGGGAGAGTCTGAAAGAGTGATCGAGAGAGTGAGAGAGAGGTGGATGAGAAGATGACAATACCGAGGGGGATGGAATTATGATCAACCTCTCAACTAGCTTCTCCAGATCACTCTAGCTTGGAGCGTGGATGCACGTACGGTAGAAATGATTCCAACATGCAGAGCGCAGAGCAGGGGTCGACCTAATTAAGTTGTACAATTTTACTATCGGTTCAAAAACACAAACCGATAGTAAAATAAGGTCCCCACTGTCATAACAATTAGTTTATATGATGTCATTTTACTATCGGTTTGTTTTATATAACCGATAGTAAACTTTACTCTATTATATCGGTTGGTACAGTGCGAACCGATAGTATAAAGTGCGTAATTTTACTATCAGTTACGAATAAAAAACCGATAGTACTATTTCATATATTATATCGGTTGGTACAGTAATAACCGATAGTATAAAGTGCGTAATTTTACTATCAGTTACGAATGGAAAACCGATAGTACTATTTAATATATTATATCGGTTTGTACAGTAATGACCGATAGTAAAAAATGTTTGCATTTCACTAACGGTGTACCAGTGTCTAACCGATAGTAAAAAGCCTCTTCTCCGTTGCTGTCGCCCTATTCTATCGGATTTTTTCCAGATTACTTATAACCGTTAGAAGATATGGGTTAGTGGAATGCATTTCTGTAGTAGTGGTACCTCTACGAAACTCCACACATCCGGGGAAGGAGCACCGCATGTTCATGTTCTAGCACCAGCGCACGCGGCTAGAGTTTTACGAAATCTATCTTGTGGATGGTGGTGGTAGCCAGAATAGATCTGATGATGAATGCATGCCAACCACATATCCTTTTATAGGGCCTTGCAAATAAGTCCTACTTAAATGCGAACCTAATCCTAGTGGTAATCCCATTACCAATAGGGGACTTGTTTCGGATCCCATCCGAATTAATACTCCAACCCGTTAAGTGTGTGACCCTGTAGGTTCGTGTAGATTTGGACACGACCGGAAACAACTTTCGGAATCACAAGTCATAGGCAGTCCCTAGCAAGACATTATGACTACCCGCATGTACATGCACGACGATCATATCCGACGAACCTATACAACTTATCATGGATTATCTGTTTGCTCTGATGCATATAGAACGCACATTTTAAGAACGCACAACCAATTAGTCTGATTTGAATTTGGAGACTACTCAAAGAATTTCATCATTTTTAGCCTTCAAATTTAGAAAAAGGACTGATTTGCGATAAAGTTGGACTAAATTATTTAAAAAAATTTAGGACTGGTATGCAAGCATAATAAGATTCAAGATTTGAAAAGAATCCAGAAGAAAATCGCTCAGGAGTTAAGCTAACAGTGTTTTTCAAAAACGATAATTAGGGTAAAATAGAAACAGGCCGGGTTTCGAAAATAGTAAAGGGGCTAATTAATATGTCTTAGAGGTCTAATTTGACCTAGGTCTTGAAGGCAAATTGGTATAAATAGATGGAATGTCCTAACTTTTCAAGTTGATTGGAATTTCGAGCTTCATAGAGTAATTTAGTGGTTTTGAGGTTTAAAAACTAAACTGCAATATATAAATTAAATAAGGATTTCAACACTTTTGTAATTTCTGGGCTAATAGATGATCTACATAAAGTAAAAACCATATGGTGCAATATATAAATTAAATAAGGATTTCAACACTTTTGTAATTTCTGGGCTAATAGATGATCTACATAAAGTAAAAACCATATGGTTAGGTTCTAATCAATATAATTAACAAAATTACATGAACAAAATTTTATGTAAAACCCTAAAAGCATTTGTCTAACTCTTTGAATGTCAATGGCTTGCATTGACTATATAAAATTAATGTCTATGGCTGATTTTGGTTGGCATTTGGTGCACGCAGTGGCAGTTGGTGGCGAGGTCTTCACCGGCGGCGAGATGGCCATCGATTTGGGTTAGGCTCAGGGCCATGGCGCCAGGGGGCACCACTGGCATCTACGGTGACGGTATCAATGACAGGCATTGACCGACAATCGAAATTTAGTAGTGGCGCTTACTGGCTTAACATGGCCGACGACGACAACGACGATAGTGAGGAAAAACAAGCTTAGGACCTACCGTGAAGCTTCTACGGTATCAATGGAGTACAATTATGGTTACAATTTCGATGATGACTTCATCGGCTCTCCTCTCCACGGTGCGGCCGCGCAAACAAGACAAATTTTAAAATTTCGCCGACACCGAAGAAGGAGCGGCGGGGTCGTCAACGAGGAATTTGGCGACGTTGAGGATGACTTCAGTTGGGTGTACACGCTGGCAATTGGACAGAGAGGATCAAATCCCACTCCGATGCTCCGTCGTCGCCCGTGATAGGACGTCGTGAATTCTCCAGCGTGCAGCAATCGGACTTCATTAGACTTGGTAGGGAAGTAGCTAGAATAGTAACAAACACAGTAGTATAACCAGTTTGGCCGGTGATTAGTTTGATCAAGGAAACAGCATTTGGTTCAACCGTGACCGTATTCTAAATTTCCAGGACTCACCACCAGTGGAATCCTAGCCATTGCAGCTTGCCAACGACAACGCAAAGGGCCTCTGCAAGTCCCTGGCAACCAGCCTGGGAGTCCAATGCAAAGTTTGCAAAGAATTCGATGAAGAAATCTAAAATGACAATAACCCGACACGCTACAGTAAAGTAAAATGGGTAAAACTAATGAACTAAGGCGCAGCTAGTGAGTTTGTCACTGTTCCGGCCAAAATTTTCACCAGAGCTAATCGGAAATTCAACTAATGGCTACTGGAGATCATGAGGGTCAAATAATATACAGGGATTGATCAAGAATTCCTAACCTGGGCTTCTATTGCTATTGTTGAACGCAGAAGAGAGAGAGATGGACACGGTTGCGGCTAGTACTGTGTTGCTCTTGTACAAGTTATTGTATATACATGTATATCTCTAATCTGCAGCATATTTTCTTGATGCTTCTGATACCAGTGTTCAACAAAATTTTGTAATAAAATTCGTCATGTGAAATCCCAGTTAATCAAAAGGACTAAAATAAAAAAAATACACATATGTATGAACTGTTAAAAAAATAATCAAAACCTGGTCGAAAGCCCATTGGTCAAACTCAACTGGTCGAGTCAAGTTAACAAGACTAGGTCTGGTCAACTCAGATTTGGATTAGGCCTGGTCGAGTCAGAGTCAAACTGGGTCTGGTCGAAATCAAACTCGGACTAGGTCTGGTCGAGTCAGATCTTGGTCGGATTCGAATTAGACTTGGGTTTGGTCGAATCAAGTCATGCTCGGATTCGAAACAAACTCAAATCTAGTCATATTTGACTCAGATTAAGTCTAATCGCACTGACATTCAGCCTGAGTTCGAACAGGATAAACACTAACATTATCTTTTAATTATTTAAATAACAGTGTTTATCTCTTTTTCAAATTCAAATCCTCCGAGTATCTCTGGTTGTTAGATGATTGCAACTGACTTAGAGCCTCTATAAATAGAGTAGGATACTCACTTTTGCACGCAAAAAGGAGGCTTTTAGATTAGACACAAATATTTGGTGGGTTTAGGATTTTCTTTTGTTCGGCCAAGAAGGCTTTCTTCTTTTCCCCTTTGCAGATCCACTCGAGCAAACCATGAAGGTTGCTATGGGTGAGTTCTGTTCATATGCATAGAATGCATTATGTATTGCATGGGGAGGGTGGATACCTTGTTTGTTGGTGCCCGTGCTAGCCCTTTCATGAAGATCAAGAGAGAATGGAGCAATTATGATACCACCAGAAAAGCGACGGGAGATCCAAGATGAGAGCCCCAGTGAATTTCAATTTTGCAGGATGAAGAGAGATCGAAGACGATCCAGATCTAAAAAAAATACACTCTAGTCGAAATCAAGTGTATTTTCGTTCGAAACCCCAAGTATTTTCAAGCAGATATCTAAAAGTACACTCTGATCAAAATCAAGTGTTATTTCCGATCAAAACCTCAAGTACTTTCGGGCAGAGACCAAATTACACTTTGATCACGATGAGAAGTTGTATTTGCGGTCGAAAACCCCAAGTTACTTTCGGGTAGAGACCAATTTACAATTCGATCATGATCAGAAGTTGTATTTTTGGTTGAAACCGCAAGTACTTTCGAGCAGAGACCAAATTACACTTCGATCAAGATCAGAAGTTGTGTTTGCAGTCGAAAACCCCAAGTTACTTTCGGGCAGAGACCAATTTACACTTTGATCATCATCAGAAGTTGCCTTTGCGGTGGAAAACCCCAAGTACTTTTGGGCAGAGACCAAATTACACTTCGATCATGATCAAAAGTTGTGTTTGCGGTTGAAAACCCCAAGTTACTTTCAGGTAGAGACCAATTTACACTTCAATCATGATCAGAAGTTGTCTTTGTGGTTGAAAACTCCTAGTACTTTCTGGCAGAGACCAAATGACACTTTGATCATGATTAGAAGCTGTATTTGCGGTCAAAACCCCCAAGCTACTTTTGGACAGAGACCAATTTACACTCGATCACGATTAGAAGTTGTATTTTCGTCGAAACCTCAAGTACTTTCGGGCAACGACCAGATCTACACTTCGATCACGACCAGAAGGTAGCATTCGATCAAGACAATTTGCGCCAATTCAACCAGAGTCCTCCAAGTTGTAATTTGATCAAGGAGAGGCTCTGTCCAGTTGAAAATCAGCTTGTCCCACCGGAGAAGATCGATGATAAATTCTAATCCAGAAGTCCAATCGACCCCAAAATTTGATGTCGAATAGAAGACTTGAAGTGAAGCATGTTCACCAAATTCAAGTCAATTAGAGGTCCTGAAGTTGCACTTTTCTCTGATGCACTTTGATCAAGTGATCAGAAATCGCCACTTCGATCAAAAGATCAAAAGTTGCTCTGATGCACTTTGATCAAGCGATCAGAAGTCGCCACTTCGATCAAAAAATCACAAGTTGCTTTAATGCACTTTGATCAAGTGATCAGAAGTCACCACTTCAATCAAAAGATCAAAAGTTGTTTTGATGCACTTTGATCAAGCGATCAAAAGTCTCCACTTCGATCAAAAGATCAAAAGTTGCTCTGATGCACTTCGATCAAAAGATCAAAAGTTACTCTGATGCACTTTGATCAAGCGATCAGAAGTCACCACTTTGATCAAAAGATCACAAGTTGCTCTCATGCACTTCAATCAAGCGATCAGAAGTCACCACTTCGATCAAAAGATCAAAAATTGCTCTGATGCACTTCGATCAAGATATCAGAGGTTTGCCACTTCGATCAAAAGATCAAAAGTTAATCTAATGCACTTTGATCAAGCGATCAGAAGTCACCACTTTGATCAAAAGATCACAAGTTGCTCTCATGCACTTCGATCAAGCAATCAGAAGTCGCCACTTCGATCAAAAGATCAAAAGTTTCTCTGATGCAATTCAATCAAGAGACCAAAGGTCGCCATTTCAATCAAAAGGATCATATGTTGCTATTTGCACTTTGATCATGATCAGGAGGTCTCTAAATTACAATTTGATCATATGAGTTTCAGTCTGTCCCACAGGCGAAAATTGATGATAATTTCTGATTTAGAAGTTCAATCGACCTCAAATTTTATGATGAACAGAAGACTTGATGTGCAACATGCCTACTAAGTTTCAAGTTAATTGGAATTCTTCAAGATGCAATTCGACAAGAGCTTTTTTAGCTTGTCTCACGGGAGAAGATCAATGATAACTTTTTATTCAAAAGTCCAATCAACCCCAAAATTTTATGGCAAATAGAAGAATCTATGTGAAACCTGTCCACCAAGTTTCAACTCCATCAGAGGTCCCCAAGATGCAATTCTATCATAGCTAAGTTCCAGCCTGATGTGCTGGAGAAAATCGATAATAACTTCTAATTCAAAAATCCAACGACTCCAAACTTTTATGGAGAACAGAAAGTTCATGCTAAAGAAATTCCTCCAAATTTCACCTCGGTCAGAGGTTAAGAAGATCATCAAAAGACCATTGCGAACAGTATCTTGCTGAATTCCAGTTTGACATATGAGCAATGCAATGAAGATAGTTTTTAATCCGACGGTCCGATTGATCTCAATTTTTGATGAGCAATCGAAGATCTATCCAAAAGCTATCATGCCAAATTTCAATCCAATCAAAGACCATAAAGGCCTCCATCTAGTTAGTCGGAAGGGAGCCAATATTCAATCATGTCTGAAGTTGTCAAGACAAGTCAAAATAATTTTGAGCCATTGATGAGTATTTCGATGTGCTACCTACCATGCAACGTGCATTTCTAGAAGTTAAGGAAGTCGAAAATGTTATCACAAGACATTTTTATCCATATTTCCATGTCGTTTGGTACTAATGAGGTGAAAGCATCCATTTGTTCGCAACCGACGAGGCCGAACAAACCCCTAGCCAGGCACCGACAAGGCGAAAGCCACATTTTTGTGATAAAACCATAGACTGACGAAACTATGAGTTTGCATAATTGCATGCATGGGCATACACATTGTATTTATTCATCAAGAGTAAAGTTATTTCGAGGCTTGAAAATGACAATCACTAGCACATCTTAATCAGAGATTTTCTGTGGACTTATTTTGTAAATGTAATTAAACAGGAGATTTTCAAAACCTTGAGGAACCATTAACTATGCAATCCCCTCTATGTCAAGATGTATCTTCATAGGCGCAATGATAGCATGTAAATCCTAAAGGGACTTGTAATTTGTATTTTTCATAATTAATAAAATACAGTGTTTCCTTTAAGATTGTGTATTCTCTGTTCTTTTATTTGTATATTTATGTATACTGGCACGCCCGCAACACAAAATGAGACCAATTTCCCAGAAGAGATCTTTTCGGTAAAACAACCAGTACTACATAGAGGATAATTCATCTTTTTTTTCTGCTTGGGTAAAGCACCACATTGTAGTCCTTCTCACCAGAGAACTAAACAGTGTTTTATGTTATATATGTGTGTGTGTGTGTAGGGGGGAGGTCTTTCAGAGATTAGGTTCAAGATATATATATATATATATATATATATATATATATATACTAATTCGACCATAAAATACAAGGGTACTTGTTATTATTTAAATTAGTATAAATTTTTTATAACAAAAAGTGCAGGGAGAAGAATTTGAAATTTGAGATGTGACAATTGGGCTACCCGTGGACCTCCGTTCTTTGGGTTCTCACCCATATACTGATGTCAGGTGTCGTTTACATTGTTGGCAGGCTTCACCTCAGTCCAAATCTTCACCATAACACAATTACACGATAGAATGACCAAAACTCTTTTCATAGACCTCTAATTAATATATCGTTTGAAACATATGAAAGTAGACTAGATAATCTTTCTAGATATGTATGAATTGGTCATTGAAAACATCCAAATTGATGCAGTTTTAGCCGTGAATATTTCACTAGAACATGTGTTGAACATGATCAACACTTGCCACAAAGGGTCATATCAAATTCTGTAGGTGCACAAAGTTTTTCCTTTGTCCTGAATTTGCTTTCAAATGGAAAAACCTTGTATTCACATCCCATACTTTCAACCACGTCAATCTAGGCCGTTGTCTCCATTTCATTCGTTGGATGGCTGCAAGTCCAAGAATTCTCTTTTTAGAGGCATTTATCAGGGCCATCTCTTCATGGGTAGTAATTAATAGGGGTGCATTCGGTTCTTTTTGGTTTATTCGCTTCGGTAATTTTGTTTTTTTTAATTTTGATTATTTAAAATCAATATTACATTAATCAAATTATAATTCAGGATGGTATTGAAATATCAAATAAAATTTTATTCATTTACCAATATAATATTTTTAGATGTAGATTATACAAAAAATTTTGAAAACTAGATTTAAACTACTACATAATATGATATCAAAATGAAAGTATTATGCTATCTATACTCTTTGCATTCTTGAAATTCATGTTTTACTCAATAATATTGTAATTTTTTATAGCAAATTGTATAATAGATAAAATAGTATGTAGTCTAATGGGGTTTTGAAAAGGTAACTCGGTAAGTTTGGTTTTTTTGGTTTTCTCAGTTAGGTTATTTCAATTTTGTTAAAATTTCAGTTTTCAAAAATGAATACTAAATTAAATACCAAATACCCAAAGAGCCAAAAAAATTCAATTAATCCATTTTGCTTCGATTGGATTATTCCGATTTGGTCTAATTTTGCACACCCTAAGAAGTAGTGTTTGCCAGTTGAAAAATTATTTCATTGGTGATGCGCAACTGAAGGGTAATGTCACCCATCTTTTCCTTACTCCATTTCTGTTGTGCCTTCACAGTGTTCTGAAGTTTGTGATGAAACACTAGGAAGGGCCCAGTGGGTGCACTCTAGGCCTGAGACAATTTCTTTGAACCCTTCCATGTGAACCCAAAAGGATTCAAATCAGAACTTGTAGCATTTGACATGCTTATTTGCCTCAGCAAGCATCAAAGGGCCAATGGTCGATGACATTTGTGGAGAGAGCATGCAATGAACAGTGCAGAAATGAAACTTCCCAATCCACTATGTGAAAGAACCTATCAACTCTAACTAGAGTGGAGGTTTCCCTTTCATTGCTCCAAGTAAATTTACGGCCCATAAGTTCAAGTTCCAGAAGATTCAGATCGTTTATGAATTTTTGAAAGTCCCTATAAATCTTCTATTCAAGTTAGAGTTACTCTTATGTTCAGCTCGGTAAATGAGGTTGAAGTCTCCTGCAAATGCCATGGCCCCTGAAACAATGATCGTACAAAGTGAAGTTCATCCACGAAGCCCATTTTATGTTCCTCATCTGACGGGCCATAAACTGTGGTGAAGGTCCAACTGGAGTAATCTACCTTGGACTGCACTTTTGCCCTTATTGGGTGTCAGAGAACTGTTACATTTGAAACATAACAAAACATTCCTGCCAAGCTATTTATGGTTCCCCCTTGGGTACCTTGCATTGGCAAACACGCACGTCCATCAAAACGGGGTCCAAACATTTCCAAAATAAATGAATTTGAAACCAAGGCTAATTTTGATTCTTGTAAGGTAACAATCTTACAACGAGAATTCCTAATAATCTCGAGTAGCAAGCCAACATGTGGGTGTATTAAGCCCCTTGACGTCCCAACCCAAAATACTACCATCTTGGAACCATTAACTATTTGAATAGGACTTATACATGTGTGTACTGACCTCAAACTGAGGACTAGACACACAAAAACTTAGACTAACTGCTAAGAAGACATATGAGAAGAAGCACCACAAGAAATGAGAGAACTGAATATCATATATCTACACAATATAGGAAACACCATGGAGGAATGCCTTTTCGCCTCCACTTGCAGTTGTGCTCCTGATTCAGCAGAACCTTTTTCTCTTGGCCCGGCTGCGCCTAAGCCAAAAAGGGTTGCATGGGCTGCCACTATGTTTGCGGGAAGAGGACCCTTGAACATCTGGACATACTACTGGGATGCATCTCTGGTGATGTCATTTTCATCATTTAGCAGACCCAATTTTTTTGTAATCACCATTTGAGCTTGTTTGACAGTGCTATGTGATTTCCCTCCCTTCCTACCAGCAAGTCTTGCACTTCTGCGTGGGGAGTTTATTTCTGCATTCCTCTTGGCACACTTCCTTTACTGTAGCAATGGTTGGATTGTCATTGGACCTAGTACAGAAGGTGTGATAGGAGTACAAAGCTGGTCTACCCCACTCTTGCTAGCTGAAGGAGTGAGCGGTGGGTTTGCTTAGCGAACACCTCTTGAATTGGTTCAAGCTCCAGTTGGGCATCAATGGTAAAAACAATGGGAGCGTGTTGATCAAAGTCGATAAGACTTGGCCCATCCTTCGTGGGAATCATCTGAGCCGGCCCAACATCTGGCCCATGGAAATAATTGCATGCTTGCAACAAAGGGTCCTCCTAGACTAAAGGCTCTTCTTAGTTCTTAGTATGCAGACGTGTTGTGCTCTGTCAGGGGGAACAGGGGAGGTACTGTAGCCTACAGCTCGCTACCCAACAGAGGAGGCACTACAGCCAGTTGCTTGCTGCCCAGGTTAGCCTGCTTGCTACTAGAGATCTGATAGGCATCCACCTCGATGAGCATTGGGTCCATAGCGGTACTAACTTGGGAGTTGCTTCCATTGTTAGCATCAAAGGACAAGGTGGAGAAAGCCAGTTCCCAAAAGCGGCTGGATACAAGATGGCACGTGATCCATATTGGCCAAACTCAAGTATGCTGCTGGATCTGTTAAACACCATCTGACTGCTGTGGTTGAATGAAACCTTGGGCAGGCAGTTAGATTGCACCGGCTGTAGAATGTTTCCTTCTCTGGCCACTCGCTGACAATGTCTAGAGAAGGGTCCAGCTCAAGAATCTGCATGGTCAAGTCTCTCAGGACCTCCTTCTCTAGCTCCTTTGGGCAATCCAATACAGTTGTAGAAAAATTTCTTAGGGTACTCCCCCTCATCATGACCATTCGGCAAACCCCTTTGGGAGCTGTGGTTGTTAATTGGTGACGAGTAGTCTAGCAGCTCGACCAAGTGGATGAAGACTCTGTATCGTAGGCCACACATCTCAAGTTGTTCCATTTCCAGCAATGGTGGAGGATCAAACTGGCAGAGTGGATCTGGACGGGGAAGTTTCAGAGTGGCGTCCGGCCCCTCAGCAAGTGTTAGCTGCATTGGGGTTGTGAGTCCACGCTGCCACCTTGTAAAGCACACAATCATGGAAGCTGATAGTTTGCGGCAACACCTTCTAGAAATGGTAGGTTGAGTGCAGGAGTGATGCCACAGTTCTACCTTCCAAGCATGTGATGGAATTCCCTCCAGGGCCAAAACCACATTGAAGCGCATAGAGACAGAGTCAGCATGAGCTACTCTAGTCCATGGGTGGAGAAGAATGGTGAAGTCAATGAGGTCGATGCGCTCAGCCACGAGTGCTCTCTTGTGTTGGGAAGCATGAGTGAATTACACCATTAAGTCTTCACGGAGTAGTTCTCCGCCCTGATGTCACCGCAGCAGTCTTGGAGCTTATCACTTAGGATGTAGGCCAGCAGCTCGACCCAAACAGGTGTGCATGCCCCCCAGGATGACCACCACTAATGATCGTAAAACTTTCGATCCTCCTCCACAATCTCTGGCGATGGAGGGTGGTAAGCGTTATTTTCATATAAGTAGAACCTTAAGTTAGAGTCCATTTCGCATTCATAATTGTTCAAAATCATAAATTATTTTTATTATATTCGTTAATTAGATAAAATTACTACTTATTTTCTATTTGTTCCATTGCAAAAAATATTGGGTTGGAATGAATCTACGAGAAATATGAGAAGAAACGGGCTTAAAATTGACTCTCTGAAGCGAATCTGAGAAGACCATAGACCAGCATAAGTCATGCTCAAATCTGTGCTTATTTCAGACCACCAATACCTGAAGAATTTAAGTGAACAGAGACCAACACCTACTGCGGCGAGCACATGTTGCGCCACAACCACTAGCATTCTTTCCTTGTACATGGTTCGACGTAGTACTTTTTAGTTATTTAGGATTCTTTTTAGTTTAGTTTCTCTCAAGATTAAAGTTAGTTTTAATCTAATCTTTAGTCTAATTTTGCATTGAGCCGTACGCCAACTTGGACTGTTGTTTTTCCTTCATCAATTCAATTTGGTATATTTTATTTTATATTATTTGTTGATATTTTTTTAATGGTTTCTTGTGAGTTATTTTTTTTCTATGGTTAGGAATGATTTACTTCAGAGGAGTTTGATTCTAATTTGTTTGAAAGATTGCTAATTTAATTGTTTGAATTCTTATACTCTAAATTTTAGATTTGTGTTTCTTTTGTGGTATCATTCATACTCCCTAAGATGATCAGTGTTAATACATTAGAGTACCATACAACTGTTGCGTTCTAATGATTAACTAAACTTTGAAATGGATTTTGGTGCCTAGTTAAGTTAGAATAACAAACACGATCTTCTATGATTATTGTATGGTTTTCAAGTCACCAATTTAATTTGTCTTATATTGAGAATCCTGCTAATTAATTTATCGGTTTACTACTTTTACTAAAAATCATGTTTGATGGTGACAGAAATCTCAAAACCCAAGTTTTTCTTATTGATTTTAAGCTAATTTTAGTAGTTTCAATAGTTTTAGGTTTAACTTTCAAAAACACTCAAAAACCAACAGATTTAGATTAGTGATTTCAATTTGAAAGAGCTTTACATTTGTTGATATTGATTATCAAGTGCTTAGTGATAAATTATCTGCTTATGATTTTAACAAAATATTAGAAAGATGACACTGGGACTCCCCTCTATTCAAAAATTGGCATATCCTGGCATGTAATCCTGGGTCATGTGGAGTGGCTTAATGGATGTGCTTCGTAATGTAGGGAGGAGAGTTGCGCTGATAGAAAGTGGGGGATGACTAAAAGGTCGGAGCACAAACTTGGGAGCTGAAGGGAACGGACACTTGGTAGCAAAGTTGCCAAATCCACCACAACAAAGATATCTTGCTGGGTTTGTGCAACTTGCAACATTGTGTGTAGAGTCCAAGCACTTGAAGCAGTGACTAGCCAATCGCAAGCAAGAACGAGCTCCCTTCTCAACTTTGGTGGTTGGGGCCACTGGCAGGATTGAAAACTTGTTCCACCGCCACCAGTGCTTCTTCCTTACAACAATCCAGACAGGCTCGATTGGCATATCACCTGCAATGTTACTCGACAAGGTCTCTGGAGTTGCGTGCGCATTACCATTACGAAGGCCTTTGCAGCATGATAGGCACTGATACTACCTAAAACATGATCTCGCAAGTGGACGAGATTGCGATAATAAATTAGTATGTCATTCTTTCTGAAGGGGCTAGATAAGAAGAAAAAATGCTCAACTAAAATCTAATCGAAAAGAAACATAAGGGAGAAGTTTAAGTGCCTCAATGAGCCTCACCTATTAGAATGCGACTAATAGAAACTGTCTTCTGCATTCAGATCCTAGGCCAGCGATGACAGACTCAGAACACAAAAGAGCGCTGTTTCTTTCTTTAAGATCCCTTCACAATAAAGACTTGATCATGCAAGTGGCGGTTCAATCAAAATGTTATGATCAGAAAATTGAGTTTCGAATCAACAGAGAATGCAAATAAAACAGTTAATTTCATTGATCGAACACAACAACAAGAGCATATGATGCTTATCAGACCGTCAATAAAAAGGATCGCAGCCGCACAAAGTTCCCCGACAAAAGTCTACTCTCTCTCTCTCTCTCTCCCTCTCTCCCTCCCTCTCTAATAACCTCAGAGCTTAAACAATCAACCAATTTTAAGTTAACACACTTGCTAATTTGAAACGGCACTAGAAGGGTCTCAACAAGAAACAAATCAGGGTAGAGAAACAGCAATTCAACCAACAATAGATTTCAATACAAAACAGTAAACTGGACTGAACATTCTTCAAACCATTGCAGAATCTTCAAAACAAGACAGAAGCAGCAATTCAACAGAATTCTAATCCTAATTTCAAGCAGCCAAATAATCCTGATGCAAGCTTCTAACAATTTCAATTCAACTCCAAAATATCTAACAAGCTACCAGTTCAGAGTTCACAGGGGAAACTTAGAGGTACAGAAATCAAAGTGGAGTCATCCCAAAGTGGAGTTCAGTTCACAGCACTTAATTCAGCATTAACACAGATCAAACAAACATAAAAAGCAAAGTACCCTATTCATTCACAGAGGAGCTCTATTACTAAGAACTGCAATACAGAGACATTGAAATGCAACTGAACCAAAAACCATTCGAAAACCCAGTTGTTCATCTCACATTCAAGTATGATTCTGTACAAGCATCACATGAATTACAATTTGGGGGGAGGGAGGAGAGATGGAGGGAGAAAAATTGTCACTGAATGGCTGCTGATGGTGCTGTCGATGCAAAATCCACGGTTATAGTCGTGGCTGAGCTCGTCGGCGCCGTCGTCGGTGTGGACGAAGAAGTCGCCGAGGTCGTCAGAGCAGTCCTGGAGCTCGGCGACGATGTCGAGGTCGGTGAAGGTGGTCGAAAGCGTCGGTGAACGGCGGCGTGGTTGCGGGACCTTGGCTAAGCCATGGCGGCGGAGCGGGCGCGGCGACACTAGGGTTTGGAAATTGGGGCCGAGAGAGAAGACAGCGGAGAGGGAGAGAAAAAGAGGGGAAACGAGAGCGGTGGAAGCGGCGGCTTGATCTAGCGGCGGTTCGAGCTTTCGCGGTACTAGGAGGCGGCTGCTAATCGACGGCGAGGACGGTGACGCGGCACAGAGACGACTCAGGTGCAGCGCAGAACTTGGGAGAGGAGAGAGTGAGACGCGGTTTGGTGGCGCGGACTAGGCGCAGATCTAGGGCATGACGGCGTGGCGGCGGCGAAGGAGATCAAGCGCGGAGCAGCTGAGAATGGCGAGGCGACGGCGCCACGAGCGGATCTAGCGGCTCGGGTGCGGCGCTGTGAGAAGAAGAATTGGGATGTGGTGACGGCGGAGAGGGGTGAGGATGGAGCATCGCCGGCGTACGGCCCGGCTGCCAGCGGTGAGGTGGAGGGAGGTGTGGAGGAGAATAGGGGAAGAGAGAAGAACAACTAAAAAAACTAAAAACTGGGCTCAAATTGAAAACGCCCCGGCGGCTAGAGTATAGGCAAAATTGGCCCTCGGAATGTTTGGTATTTTCAATAAGTTCCCTCCAGGTTAGGGTTAAGAGTCATTTCAGTCTTGGAACGATTGCAAATGGGTGATCGGCTTCATGGATAATTGCTACGAAGTGCAACCGAATTAGGGCTCTAGTTTTATGTGTCTTGGTAGCTTTGCAGAAGGGTTCTTGAATTTTTAGAATTTACAGAAAGATCCTCTTGTGAAAGGATTTGAGATTTCAGGCCCGGAGACTCCAATTTCGGCATGGTTAGTCGATGAGGCGTATCCCATTAGCAAAATCTACCCAAATCGCGTTGACTTGCAATAAAAATTTGTGAAGCAAGTAATCCAGCCGATTTAATGATAAATCTCTATGCATATGATGAGATATATGACTGAAATATACACAAACATGGAGGAAAATAAATGAAAAAATTTATGCAAATTAGACAAATATCAGGCACCTCTGTCTTTAAGATCCTTGAGCTGAGAAGTGTCCCCAGTACTCCTCATTTTGAGTGCAAAGGGCTAGTAGTTTCAACCCTTTGAGAAGAGACAATAAAGGATTTCTTTGAGCTATGAGCATGAGCAAGAACACCCTCAGAATTCACATCATTAGACCTCAAAGGCTGAGGAGGAGCTTGCAATGGAGCTCCAATGGGTTGTAGAACTCTAGCAGGTGAGCACTCAACAACTTCATGAGGCTCCAACACTAGTGAAACTACACTAAAGGTTGATGAGGGGGTCTCCTGGTCACGCCAGCGAAGCTCCTTGACAGAAGGCTAGTGCTGAAGTGGAGGAGAGGCACTAATGTCAGGCTCCTTGACAGCAGATCCAAGAGCATGGGACGAAGAGGTCCCAATTTCAAGCTCTAAATTTTTTTGAATAACCCATTAAAAAACTAATTTCAAAAATGGTCAGGAGACAAAAATTTCCAAAACTAACCTTAACTCGCTGGCCTAATCCAGTGACTCATCTTTAATTGCTAACTGGGTCAGCAACTGTACACGTGGTTGCACGCATGGGCTGACATGGCATCAAGACACGTGCCACTTCAGTTACCAGCCTGGTTGGCGACTGAAAATTCCAGTTCAAACGCCAAACTAGTTAGCGACTGAAAGCTGCACCAACAGATAGGCCCAATTCAATCACTGGTCGGCTATTCAAGCCATTCCCAACAACACAAACCAATAGTCTATTACCAAAATAACTAACCAGAGAGGAAGAAAAAGAAAGAGGAAAGGAAGGAGTAGAGAGAAAGACAAGAAATAATTAAAGAAAGGACAAATTTTTGCATTGCTTTTTTGCCAACTCGTCATATTTGCAAGTAAATTTCTCGAACACATAGATAATGGAAAATTTTAAATTTTGGCATCACCTCAGGGTTTAGGACTTGTCATATTTGTAGGTAGATCTAGGATTTAGAGTTTAGGGTTTGGGACGAACATCTCGAGTTTAGTTAAATCATTGTCCGGGATCGATATCTTATAATCCATAAATCTGATCGATGATCCATTTGAAATAGTATAATTCTAAGATCAAAATGAACTAATTGACATAAACGGATCATCAATCGCTTCTTTTTTATGATAGGATGTTAGATCTTAACATTGTTATATGTACAGATTATTCGGGGCCGATATCTTTTAATCTATAACTCCAATCGATGATCCATTTAAAACAATAAAAATCTGAGAAATATAACATTTCCCATCATTGTAGGGTTTAGGGTAGGTAGAAAAAAATAAAATTTTGCAACAACATAGGGTTTCGCATCACTATTGGGCGTAAATAATATGTGTTATTCTCTCTATTTAGTTGCTTACTTACACACTTCACATCTAGCAATGCAGACTTTACCATCTTCATCAACAACATAGCTGAATTTATAGCTTCATCTAGTTCATCGTCTGAAGAAAGATCCAACAAAACATATCAACTACAAACATTATGCTACTGCAACAAGCTATTGCTAGAACATAGTGTTGGATAATGAGTAGGCCACGCTAGCAAAATTTCAGAAAATTTTACTCAAATACTGCAAGTATTATATCATAGATTAAATTGTTACCAGCTGTGGAAGGAGAGTTGGTGAAGCGACCGAACATGCATAGAGACCGCTCGCGGATCGTCTTGATCAGTGGACATAAATAATAGTGACTACACAAGGATCATCCTGATCAACACAACAATTGCAATAGCGCATCGACCAGTATCCACACATTCTGAGATGAAACATCGTATGTTGGTGTGCTAGCACCAACACGCACAACAAGAGTTTAGGGGTTGTCACACTAGAGGAAGTGGTGGGTAAGATTTTTCTTGATGTCCATCAAATCCTATCATGCTTCCCTTTATATAGAACCCTGCAGCAAGAGTTCTACTATATTATGTTTCCTGATAGATACAATATCACATAACGAATCCTATCCGAATTGAATGAGGAGTCTAACATTAGGTCTTCTAGTATGATACGAAAACCCCCATAACAAATCTAATCTGAATTGATTTGTTCTAACCCGTTAAGTGTGTGACCTTGTAAGTTCATGCATATCTAGTCACGACCCGAGAATACTTACTTGAACAGTGAGTCAATATTGGCCTCTAGCAAAACATAAGGACTATCCAAATATACATGAAGATCATATCCAATGAACCTATATAATGTACTCATGTTGATTCTTTTGCCAAACGATATCAGATTAAACCCAAGATAGGAAATGTGACACCCTTGCACTATTCAATCATTTCTCAATCTCATAGTGAACTGATCTTCCAGTAGTTAACACTCAACCACAAACGGCATAACCATACACTTCTTAGTTCATCCATATCGAGGGGCCCATAGATATCTCTCTCATTATATGATAGATGCAAATTTCATCTTAATCATTCACATTCGTTCGCATGACTCATAGCATACCTGGATATTATCTTTATTACCACTCAATTAAAAGTAGCATTCACTACTACAGAAGTGCATTCCACTAACCCTTATTTTCTAACGGTTGTAAGCAATCTAGGAAAAATCCGATAGAATAGGACGACAGCGGCGGAAAACCATCATTTTACTATCGGTTATACACTAATCCAACGTTAGTGAAATGCAAATACTTTTTACTATCGGTTATTACTGTACAAACCGATATAATATATTAAATAGTACTATCGGTTTTCCATTTTTAACTGATAGTGAAATTACTGACTTTTTACTATCGGTTATTACTGTACCAACCGATATAATATATTACAATAGTACTATCGGTTTTTCGTTCGTAACAGATAGTAAAATTACTCACTTTATACTATCGGTTGGTACTGTATTAACCGATATAATATATTGAATAGTACTATCGGTTTTTCTCGGGTAACTGATAGTGAAATTACTGACTTTTTACTATCGGTTATCACTGTACTAACCGATACAATATACTACATATTACTATCGGTTCAACAACACAAACCGATAGTAAAATGACTTCATATACACTAATGGTTATGACAGTGGGGACCTTATTTTACTATCGGTTAATGTTGTTGAACCGATAGTAAAATTGGACAGCTTAATTAGGTCGACCCCTGCTCTGCGCTCTACATGTTGGAATCATTTCAGCCGCGCACAACTCCAAGCTAGAGTGATCTGGAGAAGCTAGCTGAGAGGTTGATCATATTTCCATCCCCCTCGGTATTGTCATCTTCTCATCACCTCTCTCTCTCTCGATCACTCTTTCACACTCTCCCTCTCTCTCTCTACTTGCAATTCATTAAACTAGATACATGTATCTCCAAGCTAGCTAGAAGGCTGGGTTGGCTAGCTAGCTATAGCTTGCTGAATTTAAGCAGCTAGCTAGCTGGCTCTTCCAATTAATGCATGCATCAAGTTAATTAGGGTTTCATATATACAAATCCATTTAATGTAATTAAACAGCTCATGCATGTACACACATATGGCCTAGCTAATTATGTTTCATTCATATATGCATGCCCTGAGTCATTAATTATTTATTTGATTTGTCAATTTTGTGAAATAATTGTAGATGGACCGAGAATATTGGATGTATGGAATAAAACATACTACTGTTGAGTATTTGGAGGGTGTGAATGGATTTATTAAATTTGCTGAGCAAGAGAAGGCGAAGAAGGGAGAGAAAGATATGCATTGTCCTTGTATAGATTGTATGAACTTAAAAAGGTTCGGCAACTCTGATCAGATTAGGAGTCATTTGATTCGTCGTGGTTTTAACGCACGCTATACCCGTTGGATATGGCATGGTGAAGATCTTGAGGAAACGAGCACTACCGCTACCACTCAGCAGCACCCGGAAGTGGATTGCAGTAATGATGATCATGATCAAAACATTGATAATGTTCATTCGGAAGTCCATGTAGATGACGACAATTTAGATGAAATGTTACGTGATGTAGAAGAGGACTACAGCGAAAACGATTTAGCTAAATTTCAGAAATTAATTGTTGATTCTGAGAAGCCTTTGTTCCCCGGATGTGAAACATTTACAAAGTTGTCTTCTGTGTTGAGATTATATAACTTGAAGGCAAGCAACGGTTGGAGCGATAAGAGTTTCACGGCGCTATTGGATCTGTTAGCGGACATGCTTCCAGAGGGAAATGAGTTGCCAAGATCGGTTTACCAGGCCAAAAAACTATTGTGTCCGTTGGGAATGGAAATCGAAAGAATACATGCATGCCCAAATGATTGTGTTCTGTACCGTAACGAGTACGAGGATTTGCATGTTTGTCCAAGATGCGGTGCATCGCGGTATAAGCATGGGGACAAAATTTATCACAATGGATGTGATGAGGTAAAGAAAGGGCCTCCGGCCAAAACTGTGTGGTATTTGCCTGTGATTCCCAGATTGAAACGGCTGTTTGCAAATCCGAAAGATGCGAAGTACTTGCGTTGGCATGTTGAAGGTCGGAAACAAGACGGAAAACTAAGACATCCAGCTGAGTTTGGCGGCGAAGTGAGGAATATAAGGTTTGGGCTGAGTACGGATGGTATGAATCCACACGGAAATATGAGCAGTCGACATAGCACTTGGCCGGTTCTTTTATGCATCTATAATCTTCCTCCTTGGTTATGTATGAAGCGGAAGTACATCATGATGTCGTTACTAATTTCAGGACCCAGACAACCCGGGAATGATATTGACGTGTTTCTATCACCGTTAGTCGAGGACTTACAAAAATTGTGGAGCGAAGGGGTGCGGGTGTGGGATGCACATAAGCGAGAGAATTTCATGTTGCGGGCCATGATATTTTGTACCATAAATGATTTCCCGGCCTATGGAAATTTGTCGGGGTATAGTACGAAAGGAGTCAAGGCTTGTCCTATTTGCCTGGATGAAACTGAAAGCATGTGGTTATCGAACTGCAGAAAAACAGTGTACATGGGTCACCGCAGATTCCTTCCGATGCATCACGCCTACCGTAAGAAGAGGAAGTCATTCAATGGGAAGCCTGAGAAAGGATCAGCCCCAGTGTTTGTGACTGGTAAGGAGCTTTACTTGCGCGTGAAGGACATCAAAGTTGAGTTCGGTAAATGTTCTAAACCTCCAGGAAAAAATGTTTGGAAGAAGAGATCGATTCTTTGGGATCTGCTATATTGGGAGCACTTACAAGTTCGACATTGCATTGATGTCATGCACGTAGAGAAAAATGTTTGTGACAATTTGATTGGTTTGTTGTTGAACATTCCAGGAAAGACGAAAGATGGCATCAACGTTCGCCGTGACATGCTCGACATGGGCATAAGGACTGAGCTTGCACCGTTGGAGAAGGGAAAGCGGACATACCTCCCCCCGGCCTGCTATACTTTGTCAAAAAGAGAAAAAACAGAATTCTGTCAGTGCCTACATGGTGTCAAAGTTCCATGCGGGTATTCTGCGAACTTGAAAAAACTTGTGTCCATGAAAGACTTGAAACTGGTTGGTATGAAGTCCCATGATTGTCATGTACTGATGTCACAAATGCTTCCCATTGCTATCAGAGGCATTCTCCCAGTCAAAGTCAGAGAGACAATTACAAAGCTATGTTATTTCTTCAACACAATATCTGGCAAGGTACGTAAGCGTGTACTCCTAGCAAGTTAATTAGCTCCATTCGTGGAACTTGTCAGATTTTTTGGATCTGAATATTTGCTGCAACTGTGTCCTTGCAGGTAATTGATATGGATGGACTGGACGATTTGCAACGCGATGTGACTACCACTCTTTGTCAGCTGGAGATGTATTTCCCTCCATCCTTTTTTGATGTTATGGTCCATCTAATTGTTCACCTTGTCAGAGAAATTAAGTTTTGTGGACCCGTGTTCCTGCGCTACATGTATCCATTTGAGAGATTTATGGGTATCTTGAAGGGATATGTAAGGAATCGATATCGGCCTGAGGGCAGTATTATTGAAGGTTATGCCGCGGAGGAGGTGATCGAATTTTGCACCAACTATATGTCCGGGGTTGACCCAATTGGCGTTCCTACGTCTCGGCATGAGGGCAGGCTTCAGGGCATTGGAACGATTGGATTTAAAGCAGTCGTCCCCTCTAGTGATCTGTATGCAAAAGCCCATTTTTGGGTCTTACAGCACATGACGGGGGTGGAGCCATACATACACGAGCACAAGGAAATGTTACGGAAACAGAATCCCTCGAAGCCAGAGATTTGGGTCACCAGAGAACATAATAGGAAGTTTGCTGGGTGGATCGAAAATAGAGTCCTGCAAGCTTCTGAGGGCGATGTAGATGAAGATGTTACATGGTTGGCCAGAGGGCCTAGATTTACTGTAGGGACTTGGCAGGGGTATGACATCAACGGCTATTCATTTTACACAAAAACTCAGGACGAGAAGAGTGCTATGCAATGTAGTGGAGTGACACTACTTGCTATTTCGGAGGATGCCAGGGCAGTAAGAGCACTCGACTCATATTACGGTGTTATTGAGGAAATATGGGAGCTCGATTATGTATTACTTAAGATTCCTCTGTTTCGATGCCAATGGGTCGAAATCCCTCGAGGTGTTAAAGTCGACAATTATGGGTTTACTCTAGTCGATCTCAGTGGAGTCGCACACAAAGATGATCCATTTATACTTGCTGAGCAAGCCACACAAGTGTTCTACATCGTTGACCCGGCCAACCCAAAGTTGCACGTTGTCCTTCACAGTAAGAGACGTATTGTTGGGGTCGAAGACGTTGTGGATGAAGAAGAGTACGATCAGTTCGACGAACTACCTCCATTTTTAGATGGAATCCTTCAATCTGTCCCTACCGAAGATATTGACGAAACAAGTTACCTGCGAGACAACCACGAAGAAGGATAATGGGTGGACAACCATTCTTGACTAATTTGCAATATGTAAGTGACGTATATTACTTGGATCGAAGAATGTTCAAATCAATTTTCAAAAATTCTTTGGGAAAACATACGTGATGCATTGAGAATCATTTCTGCAAATTTTCATTTCAATTGGAGTATATACTTGATTTGAGCAATAATTGATTCTTTTCACAAATATATATGAAAACTGCAAATTTTCATTCCATGATTGGTCTTTATTGTTATTTTATTTCAAAATTATTGCAAGCCATTTGCATGGGGTTTCAGGTGTCTTTACAAGTGCAAAATGATGTACTGAGACCCATCTGTATTTGTTCTCAGGAAATACCTTTAGATCAATTTAACAGTATTATACTATCGGTTTCAACCTCCAAACCGATATGAAATTAACATATACTATCGGTTTATTGTCATAACCGATAGTAAATACAATACAAAATGATGTACTGAGATCCTCTGTAATTCTTCTAAGGGAAATCCTTTAGGGTCAATAGCATTGTATTTTACTATCGGTTATAACTGTGAAACCGATATGAAATTAAACTATACTATCGGTTTATCGTTCACAACCGATAGTGATTTACACTGTGTTATGATCCCCTGTTCTTAGTTTACTATCGGTTTATTGTTCACAACCGATAGTGATTTACACTGTGTTATGATCCCCTGCACTTAGTTTACTATCGGTTTACTGTTCACAACCGATAGTGATTTACACTGTGTTACGAAAACCCTAACTTACATGTTTTTACTATCGGTTTTGTGGTTATGAACCGATAGTAAATATTCATTTAATAGGTTATAACCTGCACGATTTTCCCCCCAGTGCAACTGATCACATTCCAAATCGAAAAATACTCGCGCGGAAAACCCTAGAATCGCCGACGTTAGCTTCTTCGCTCCTCTGCGCCACTGGTTCTCCACCGCCTCCGGCATTGCATTGCGCCACCGCCTCCGGCCACTCCACGATCCACTGTAAGTGTTCTTGACCAAATCGCTCGCGTGTATTGCTTAATTCTGTATGCAATGGTTCATATCCCGTTCCATGGATTACAAATAGAGACCTAGAGTAAAATTCATGAACGGTATACACCTATCTGAAATTGTTTCCTGTGATGATTGTAAAGAACAAACCTGAATATTGGATGAACCGATAAGCTCGGTGAAGATAGTTTGAATTGCATTTGCATTAAACTGGGGTTCTTTTTGTATGGAACTAAGCTCTTAGTTAATCTAATTGCAAATTTAGAACTATGTGTAGACTTTGGTGTCAAAAATCTGTGTTTTGGCTACTAACTGCAATGCTAGATTGGATATTTCAGTGACTGAGCCTTACGCCATTCTTCAATTTCTAGATTTTGTGTTGTTTCTGTATGAATGGACAGGACTGGGGTGATTGAAGCTATGAATTGAAGTCTTATTCTGTCATTGATTGCTTTGTCTGGCTCTTAGTCACTTGCGTATTTGAATGTTTATCTACTGCTTGTGCATTCTGTGATTGCTGCTTGAAGTAGAGCTAGTGAAGAAATGAAATTGATTATATGATCTTTTGGCTTTCTTCTGAGTTGGTGGGAGATTGAAGTTTCTATTTCAGTTCTCTCCTTACTTGTGTCGTCCAAATTAGCAAGTCGTTTTCTAGACAGCTGATTGATCAGTTGTTATCTTGAATTCTCTCCAGCATTGGTTTGACTACCCTTCTTGTATTAACTTAAAATTGGTTGGTTGTTTAGGCTTTGAGGTTATTTGAGAGAGAGACGATCATCTTGAGTCTGTGTGTTTGTTCCCCGGATTTGCCGTGTAGGCTATAGTTGAGAGGCTATTGGGGAGCGGTCTTTGTTAATTCCTTGCATGATCAATTCATTGATACCGTCAATAGGTGTATGCGTTTTAAGTTAATACATGAACTACAAAATTCATGAACTACAAACTTGATAGCTATGAGAATGACAGAATTGATGAAAATCATAGCAATTTGTCATACAGTGTAGTTCACTATCGGTTTCTTACTCAGAACCGATAGTAAATACCATAAACTGATTTTTCTGTTAATTATATCCCATTTTCTAATTTTCATCTCAAATTTAGGTTCATTTATTTTTTAACATACCTTATGTTCCTGCTGAGCAATTACTTTATGTTCCTGCTGAGCAATTTTTGAAATTTTTCCTAATGCTGACTTGATTACTATCGGTTTGACTTGGAAAACCGATAGTAAATAGTAGTGCCATCATAGTTTGCACAGCTAATATGAATTTTCTGTGAATGACTTCCCATTTTCTAATTTTCATCTCAAATTTAGGTTCATTTATTTTTTAACAAACCTTATGTTCCTGCTGAGCAATTACTTTATGTTCCTGCTGAGCAATTTTTGAAATTTTTCCTAATGCTGACTTGATTACTATCGGTTTGACTTGGAAAACCGATAGTAAATAGTAGTGCCAACATAGTTTGCACAGCTAATATGAATTTTCTGTGAATGACTTCCCATTTTCTAATTTTCATCTCAAATTTAGGTTCATTTATTTTTTAACATACCTTACGTTCCTGCTGAGCAATTACTTTATGTTCCTGCTGAGCAATTTTTGAAATTTTTCCTAATGCTAACTTGATTACTATCGGTTTGACTTGGAAAACTGATAGTAAATAGTAGTGCCATCATAGTTTGCACAGCTAATATGAATTTTCTGTGAATTACTTCCCATTTTCTAATTTTCATCTCAAATTTAGGTTCATTTAAATTTTAACAGACTTTATTTTCCAGCAGAGAGATTAGCATAGTTTGCACTGCTAATCTTTTAAATTTTCCTGAATATAGACCTTAGTACTATCGGTTTTCCTTTTAAAACCGATAGGAAATATAGTATTTGTTAGTTTGCACTGCTCATCTGAATATTCTGTGAATTACTTTGTCATGTACCTTTCTTCATATCAATTGGATGGTTTGTTTATGGTATTTTAGGTAAAGCCATGTCGGCATCTTCCTCGGCTGATACTAGTGATTCGGCGAGGGCGAACGTAGATGGCGCTGCCTCGTCCCAGCGCAAGAGGAAGGCGCGAGGCGCGACGATGTTGGGTCGTTTGGCCAAATGCGCGGATCTTTCCTGTGAATTCAACCAGTTCAGGAGACCGATCGGGAAGAACGCCGGGCACTATGCTGCCTATGTTGGCTTGTTGGCGAAGGAAAGGGTGAAGATCACCGTCCAGAGCTGGAAGGACGTCAAGGCCGACGAGAGGGATAGGCTGTGGGCGGAAGTGAAGGTAAAATTAATCAAAATCACTGAACTCTTGAGTAATCACATTCCCTTGGTTTATCCTAGAGATTAGGTAAGTCCTACTTATATGCACCATTTGAAACAGGCCAAGTGGAACATCCCGGACGATGGTCCCAAGATAGCTTGCTTGAAGGACATGAACAACACGTGGAAAACCTTCAAGAGCGTCCTCGTCAGTACCTTCCTCGCAAAAGGCGAATCTCCATGCGAGAAGTACCCCTTCATAACGGAGGAGGTATGGGAGCAATTCGCCCAACAGAAGGGGACTCCTGAGTTCAAGGTATGAATGGTTCCTTTGCTTGGTTACACCATTGTATGCAGTAAGCAGTGGTGCATTAATTTTCTTGTTTCTGGTACGAAGGCCCTCAGCGAGAAGAACAGGGCAATCCAGAGGAGGAACGACCACCCACACCGGCTCGGTTCTCGCGGCTATGCGGGGAAGGAGGAGCAGTGGAAGAAGGGTGAAGACGAGGCGTCGCATTTCGTCGACTCCCCTGACCTACCACTCTCCGAGATCCGCGATCAGCGATGCAAGCGCTGGTGGCTGGCCAGAGGGACCGTGTCGGCCACGGGGACTGTGGCGTTCCCAAACCCCAGGGACGTCGAGGTCGTGCAGCGACTCGTAAGTTGGCTAACTATGATCACTAGTGTGCGCACAACTTTGTATATATTTCTTCCTCACAATGGAGAGCTTTCAATGTAACAGATCTCTTGCTCGAAGGAGGCGACCGAGGGATTGTTCAGTCCCCATAGAGAGAACGACATCCTTACCCGGGCTCTAGGGAACAAGGAGCATCCAGGGCCGACGCGAACCGTGGGGGCTGTGGTGCCATGGAAGGAAGGCTTCTCGGACCCCGGGCAAAAGGCGAAGAAGCCTGGCAGCTGGAAGGAAAGGGAAGAGGAGCTATCTTAGAAGATACGGGCAGATGTGACTGCACAATTCGCGGACATGTTCGCTCAAATGAACGAGAAATATGAACGCCTAAGCCGAGTTGTGCAGTCCAAGGGTTTAGATCCAGCTGCCGAGGTCGACGCTGCCAGGCCGAGTAGTGTTGGCTTGAAGGTTCACGTGGATCCGGTGGACCTGATCGAGGTATTGCAACTCTTGAGCTATATATGCAGTTCGGCTGATGCCACTCCCGTTACGTTAGAATTGTTTCGCTAACTTGTTATAATTGTTGCAAATTGCAGAAGCCGGAGAGCTGTACCCTATTGATCAACATAGGCGACAAACCTGTTGCGGTTGCAAACGGGGTCGTATACCAGTCTTGGGAGGATGTCCGGATCCACTGCGTACCTCTTGAGCCTGGATTCGCAAAGGTACAGGTGGACATGGCCCTCCCGGGCTACAGCTCTTTTCCGTTGCCCGTCCCAACGGACGAAATGCGGACAATTGGCGAGGCATTGGGCTCGTACATACAGTGGCCCAAGAAGGGTGTTAGACTACAGGAGGTAAACCCTAGCCATTCTAGCTTGCAACTCAGTTAATATACTTAATTTTCAAAATCTAATTTAAGCGTTTGTACTTAAAGTGGACGATGGATACCAGCACACTTCCTGAGGACACCAGCCCCGCCACAACGCATGAGCGAACTCCTTCGGCCCCCATGCCTCCTCCGACGGCCTCAAACCCTTCGCCATCAAATGAGGCCACACCCCAACCTTCGAAGGTATACACTCGCTCCCCGCCCAAAGGCAAGGGCAAGGCCAAAGGCAAGGCCAAACAAAGCCAGCCGGGTACGTTCAAGAACGGGTCCCCACTCGTGTTGGAGTACCTTCTGCGCAATATGGATCAAATAACCAGAAGTCTCCACGAGTGGTACCTGACCCGGTCTAGGCGCCACATCAACTTCTTGGTTCACTTCAGGCCAGCCCATTTTCACCGTGAGCCCGGGAGCATATCGGTGGCCCACGAGGATTTGTTCGACCTCCTCAACTGGCGGGAGCTTGATATGTCCATCATACGGACTGGAGTCCTGTGAGTGTGCTGTTGTCTGAAGTTATCACAGTTCATTTCATAAATCCAATCACTTTTTGTATGCACTACTTACTAATGTCTACTTTGCATCCAGGTGCATGTATAGGCTGGCGTCGATGAGGGCATGTGACAAGGTGGGTTTCCTCGACCCAGAGAAAATAAGCCTCATGATGCTAGAGCACGACCAAGCACATGCGGAGGAATACATATCAAGGGCACTACTAGCGCAGCAGGACCGAGAGTTCATCCTTGCGCCGTACCACCAAAGGTTAGTGCATTTCCTACTAATTTAACTCATTCTTGTATGTTACGCCTAACATATGTATGAAACGGTTCGCTTATATATGCAATGTAGGGGCCACTGGGTCCTCGCCGTCATTTGCCCATGGATGAATGAGGTCTATTACCTCGATTCGATGAGCGACAAGGTGGCGCATGTTTTCACCCTCACATGGCACATAGACGCGTAAGTAACATAGTTGTCTTAAATTTTTCTCTGACTAGCTAATTAATGATAAGATATTAATCGACAATGCTAAATTAAATATAGGGCTTTCAAAAATTATGCTAGTGCTGGAGGGAGGCATGACGCGTCGAAGGGCACAACAATTTCTTGGAAAGAATATGAGGTAATTAATACGGATGGAAGTACTCATGATGAGTCTTTTAATTTAAGCTTAATTAGTTCTTTCGAGTTAATGTGGGTTTATGTCTTTGCATATGCAATTTTTCCAGTGCCATCAGCAGCCACAATCGTGGGAATGTGGCTTCTATGTCATGAGATTCATGTATGACCTGATCAGGAGAAACTTTGCCCAATTCCCTAAGGTAACTATTTTTCCTGACTCAAAATCGAACTTTAATTGGATGTGACGTACGATCCTAACTTCATACACGCATATATGCAGAGCACCAAGTTGAAAGAGCAATATGAGTTGCCTCAATTGAAGGAGCTGCGAACAATTTGGGCTCAATATGTCATCGAAGAAGTGGCTATCAACGATCGATAGTAACTGACTTGTGTTGATTGTTGTATTTGTGAATATATATTGAATGTGTTGATTCATTGATTTGTGAATATATGTGAATAGATTCATTGATGTATTTGTGAATAAACTCGATCAATATGTGCATAAATTTAGTCTGTCCAATACATGTGTATATTACTGTATTAGTGTATTTGTGAACAAATTCAATATGTGAATATTGGTGAATATTTGTAAATATTGGTGTATTTGTGAATGATCCAATGTATCTCTGTATTGCTGTATGTATATTGCTGTATGTATCTCTGTATTGCTGTATGTATATTTGTAAATATTTAGTACTAACCGTGCCACTACATAACCGATAGGAAAAACTAATATTACTATCGGTTATATACTACAACCGATAGAATAAAGTTTCCAGTACTAACTGTGTCCACACAATACTATCGGTTCATATTTAGAAACCGATAGAATACAGTTTCCTGTACTAAACGAGTCTACAAAATACTATCGGTTATATAATATAACCGATAGAATAAATTTTCCAGTACTGACTGTGTCCACACAATACTATCGGTTTATATATAACAACCGATAGAATAAAGTTTCCAGTACTAAATGTGTCGACAAAATACTATCGGTTTATATAAGAGCCGATAGAAAAAAATGTTTAGATTACTATCGGTTTAGATCCTAGCCGATACAAAAGGCCTAAACAATACTATCGGTTTTATACGAGCCGATAGAAAAAACTTATACAATACTATCGGTTTAAAACCGAGCCGATAGAAGAAATAGTCGATAGCGATTAGTGAACGTTGGGATTGTAGATGTTTTACTAACGGTTTTTGAACCGATAGAAGTGTGCTGCCCTCTACTATCGTGCCGACCACTATCGGTAAGAGAACCGATAGTAGAGTGGATTTTTAACCGATAGTGAAAAGCATTTCTGTAGTAGTGATTTGATAGTATCAAAATATACTACTACACATGTAGGAAATTATGACAATCTCAGGTCTAAAGATCAATCATAAATATTATTTAAAATCAACTAATGACACTTGTATGACAAATCCAAGAAGTGTTTCAAAATGGGTCTATCCAACATTATAATTTCCAATATATGTCCACATTATTAATTTGATATCTTATATCCATGGTCCGTAAAACATGTCCATCAATCAATATATGTGCTAATCTATTAATCAATAATATCCTATTTAATGATAGTGGATCAAGAACTTTATAGAATTACATCATCAAATGAATTAAGAGTTTCATGAATAAGGCACACACTTGTTGATCGAACTAAGCTGATAATATATTCAAAACAAAATAACATATTATTCAAATATTCATAAACATAACAAAAATAAATATATTTCTATGATTTTCTCTAGGACATATCACTAAAACATCGGTCCTAGGAAGAAACAACATATGGCCGGAAGCACTACATCTGCGGGGACATTAATGTTTCTAAAAATAAATGTGTAATTGTCATACCATATTTACGATTTCCTTATTAATATTGAACTTATTGCTAACATTTTTTCTTTAGAAAGTTGAGCCGAAGTGTGATTTTGTTTAGTGGATCGATAACGATATACCGGACTTTGCTAAGTCATACTTGAAGTGGAGGGAAAAAACAAAGGCTCACCGCCGAATATTCGATTTCCCAGAGAACCCACTATCGATGGAGGTAGATCCTTATTTTGAGACCAAATGGCGTTGGAACCCAGATAAAAAGAAGAACAAATATAGTCGGCCCTGAGACATCTACCATTGTTAAGCATTCGCAACCTAATCCTTCTAAACTATGGTTGTAGTTTCCTTTAGATATCTTATAATCCAGTTGTAGAATTTGTTGTTGAATATTTGAACTTTCATGATGTTTGAAGGCATTTGTTTCATAAAGATTGTTTGAAGGTATGGACTCTGATATTCGATATTCGCATTTGCCGGTGTAAAGTAGGTTATGAACTTATGGTTTCAGGTAAAATCATGTTTTGCAAGTTTCAAGTTTTCAAGTATTAAGAAAGTTGTTTACCCATATAAAGAAGCCTGAGACACCATAAAATATCTTCCAAAAATTTTGAAAAAAATTCATGATAGAACAACATAAGATGATGAGGTCTACTAAAAAAAAACTTTCTTCAAATCGCCAACCAATTTAGACATACGAAAATGACAAATTAGACAAAAACCATAGAAAGTATGAATTTTCAGAAAATTTAGACTTAATTCGTCAAAAGGTCAAAACTTACTCAAATCAAGTTAAATGTCATGAAAATTTGCAAGAATGATGTTTAGGTTATTACAAGCATTTTGCAAAACTAATCAATTGGGAAGGATTTTTCAATCGAAAGTGAAACGTAGCTTATGTTAAGCAACAAAGTTGATTACGGCGAACTTTTGCAAAATGGATTAAAATTTGATTTTCATGGGGTTTTGGACATAAATTGTCTTCATTGAGTTGGAAGTACTTTTTTGAGTCAACATATATAAAGAAGTACAAGTCAAATAGCTAAATGATGTTTTACGAGTTTCAGGTTTTCAGGTTTTGAGAAAGTTGTTTGCCCATACAAAGAGACTCAAAACATCATCCAAATAATTTCCAAAAATTTCAAAAAAGATTCTCATAATAGAACAATATAATACAATGAATTCTCATGAATAAACTTTTTTCAAATCACCAATCAATTTGGAGATATGAAAATTACAAATCAGACAAAAACCATAGAAAGTCTGAATTTTTAGAATTGAAATTTGATTCGTCAAAAGGTCAAAACTTGCTCAAATCAATTCAAAATGTCATGAAAATTTGCAAGAATGATGTTTAGGTCATTGTAAACATTTTTCTAAAAGAATCATTTAGAAAGGATTTTCCAATAAAAAATTATGACAAAACGTAATCTATGTTAAGCAACAAAATTGATCCCGACAAACTTTGATTGTCATGGGGTTTTTGACATAAATTACCTTCACTGAGTTAGAACTACTTTTTTGAGACAAGATATATAAAGAAATCCAACTCAAATAACTAAAATGATGTTTTGCGAGTTTCGGGTTCTCATGTTTTTATAACCCTAGAGTGATGCAAAATTTTAAATTTTTCTACCTGTCTTAAACTCTAGGATGATGCAAAAATTTTAATTTTTCTATAGTATATGTGTTTCAGACAATCCACCTCCAAATACAACAAGTAGAAAGCAAAATCTACCCATAATTTTCCTCCTTCTCCCTCCTTTTTCCTTCCTCTCCCTTTCTTTTTTTCTTCTCTCTTTCTTTCTCCCTTTCTTTCTCTCCCTTCCTCTTTCTTTCTTTCTCTCTCTATTCGCTCCAAAAAAGCCCAAAGAACCGTTGGGATCAGTTTAAAGAGCCAGCCAGCATTTCAACTAGGACCATCTGTCAGTGTGACTTTCAGTCGCTGGACGATTTAGCGACTGAACCATGCACACTTTTCAGTCGCGAACTAGACTAGCGACTAAATTAAGTGACACATGACCTAATGCCATGATAGCCCGCGCACACTGCCATGTGTACAGTCGCTACCTGATTAGTGATTAAAGATCAATCACTGGACTGAGCCAACGACTGATCGAAGATCAATTTTACAAAAAATTTTCTCCAAACCATTTTTCAAATTCCCTTTTTTAATAGATTATTTAAAAAATTTTCTCAAGCTCCATTGTATCCCTTTTTATCTTCTCCTGACTTATTTCTCATGGCTTTTCTTGATGTTAAGGGGATTGTTTTCCCTTTTCACAAATTTCCTTAGGCCGCTCTCTTGAATTTGTTTCTGCTTTGGCTCAGATGATGGTGCGTTTTTACCCTACCTCTAGCTCACAATGACATAAAAGAAACAAAGTAGAGAAGTCTTGCCTCACATAAAGATTATTCTATTTCCTATGCCGGTATACCCACTCGTCTTTTTTAGGAGGGAAAAGACAAAACAGCCTTAAAGAATAAGTATGATTTAAGTATGGACTCGGTGATGGTTTAGTCACTTAATAAACGATCATGAACTTTTGGTACGTACTCTACTTTCTTGAAAGTTTAGTTTGGTTTCTCTTCTATTAAAAAAGTTAAATAGATCCATATATTTTATAAACTGGTTCAAGTATATTCTAAAACACAAAAAAAAAAAAATACATGCCACATAAATAGATGGCTTTGATGACATATAAAGCAGAAGAGGTGCCTAGGATGGCATGTGAGATACTTTTGCCCCAAAATGCCCGTTCTTTAAAATCCACATTACTTCCCATCCATTTCCTTGCAAATGGGTAGCAATTAACATGTAGTTTGTGATAAACTTACCTGCTGATCACTAATTTAACTACAATGAAAAGACTAGTTAACATCCATACACATGTGACATATAAGATTTTTAATTTGGGTATCTAATCAAACTGACCCATTTGTACCGGTTCTCAGAACATAGAAAAATTGAGAAACAAAATTGAACTTTTGAGCAAAGTAGAAAACCAAAAGCACCTTCGTGATAATTTAATACTAATTTTAGAGTTCATTTAGAATACAGGAAACAAAAACACGGGAATAGGAGAAACACAAAACAATCATTATGTCTCTTTTGTTCAAAATAAGGTGTTTGGGTGCTATATAGAAAAAATACAGGAATTTAGAATAGAAGATAACATTATTTTTTTTTTTTGACCAAGACACAAAAGAAAATTTTCAGGAGAGATTGAATCTTATTTTTAATTTCTTCCAAAATTCCATGGATGAAAGAAACCATTCCAAAGTAATTTCGTACAAATTTTACATGTGGCTATTCCTTTGTTCTAAACAATTTATAAAGAAAATTTTCGTAGGATTCAAATCCTCGGAAATCCTGTATTTTTCATCTATTCCGAAAAGAAAAAAAATTAACTTTTCACAAAAACCTTGGTGACGAATTGCTTTGTAAAAGTGAACGTACAGATTGTAAAAAAAATAGCCACAGACTTTGAGTAAGCAGACATGCGATGCCCGCTTCAGAAACTGTTGCGTTGACGTGTGTGGTAGAGGACAAAACGTTGGAGCATAAGAAGCGCGGCAAATGACATCACAAGAGCGAGGAAACCGATAAAAAAAGCTAAACCAAACGAGACGTAGGCATGCCGATTGCCTCCAAGCTCTTCTACTTCCAGCGCCGCCGTCCTCCGGCGCCGCAGGACCCACAGCCTCCCGACCCCAGCCGCAGCCTCCGCCGCCACAAGCCGGTGAGATGAGACCACAGTTGCCTACTCCTCCTCCTCCTGTTGCCGTTTCTTGATTGGATTTGCGTTTCTTTACTACATGTTTTGGACCGTCCGTGTTCAGGTTTTTGCGGTGAATTCTTGCGTTATGAATTGAAAGTTGTAGAATTTAGGATGAAAGATGTGTGTTTGTGCTGAAATGTTGCATGGTCTTTTGTGTGTTTCTTTTATGAATTTTCTTGTCGATTTTACCGAGGTGATCTAGTAGGCGTGAAGGATTTTTAATGTGAAGAGATAGCAATAATTTAGGATGAAAGATGTGCGACAGTTGATGAAATGTTACAAGGTACTGAATACCGAGCATCAGCATGTTAAGATTAGGTGCAAAAAGTTACGTTTTTGACACAAGAAATAGTTGGTTTTAGATGAAGTTAATGCTGGTTTGTTTAGCACTTTTCAAGTTACAATGGTATGTAGTGAGTTCCTGAAGAGTGCAAAGGCCTGAATTTTCACAAGAAACTGAGGTTTTCCACTTAGGAATGGTGTGTTCTGACGAATTATTTGATATGTTTAGGTGTTAAAATTTGTTTTGTTTGACATAGGTCAGGTAGAAAATAGATAAAATTTTCTCATGAATTCTTCAAAATTTACTATTTTGGTACAATAGATGAAGAATCTAAATGTTGCTTTGCGGTGACTTGGTTATGAGTGCTGTGCAGAAAATTGCAGGTTTTGACACAAGAAAAATGAAGGGTTTATACGAGATGGTAGTGTGAACTACAGTTTTGACAAGAAATGGAAGGCACAATTAATGATGATTTCAAAATTTACAATTTGGGAAAAAAAAAAGAATTAGAAGGCTTAAACAATGTGTTATGATGAAATGAGGATGGTTGCATAAGTTGCAGTTTTGACATGAGTAATGGAGTGTTTAAATGATCTGTCATGGTGATTTAGCATGTTGAGTAATGTGTCCAGTTTGACATTTTCATCCGGGATGGCAAAAGTAGGTCATGGCAATCTTCTGTTTAATCTAAAACAAGTCATGGTGAACGTTGTCGTGTTTTTTTTCGAGAAAACAGATGCCCTGCAGCTTCATTTATACACGTAAACTCGCATTCATGCCAAGTATTTGTAGCAGAATTCATGCTTCTTCACACACAAAGCATGTTTGCTAGTTTCTACTCTCTTTCCTTACTATAAGGAAAGTAGTTGTTGTTAAGAAGTATATATAAGAGGTATACTTGTAAGAGAGAAAACAAGTAGAGACCAAAATGCAAAGTGTCAATGATCCTGTATGTATCTAGGTTCAATGAAGTAAAAGAACTAACCTTTCTTTAAAAAAATCTACATGGTATCAGAACCCCCCATCCTAACTGTTGAAGTATAAGTCAATTGCCCGCCTTTCCTCATCAGCTTAGGTTTTTGGGTGAATTGGTCGGTGCATCCAACTCTTATATGGTACCTGAACCAGAGGTGTCGAATTCGAGTCCTGTTAGCGCAATTAAAATAAATAATTGTTGCCCGCTCCTATTCCACGTATGAGACTTTTGGGTGAATTGGTCGGTGCATCCAACTCTTATACTAACCAGCAGCCACCGCTGGAAACTCCAGTGCGGTGGTGACACGAGGTGGCTGCAGCCGTGAAGCGCAGCAGCGGCTTGAGGCAGCGATGTCGCGGAGGCTACAAGGTGCAGCAACACCGAATCTGGATGCAGTGGCACTGGATTTGGAGGCCACGGTGCTAGAGCGGGCGGCGCTGCGCAAGGCAAGGCTGGTGGAGGGCAGGCGAGGTGTCGTGAAGGCCCGGTCATGCCTCGCCTCGGTGTCAAATTTGGAAGCGGCGGCGCCGCACGTCGGCGAGGCGTCGCGGAGGCCGCGTTGCCAGAGGCGCGCTCCGGCTACGGCGACGTCTACTGCTCCGGCGACAGCTGTTGCTCTACCTTGCCCGTCGGCTATTGCTCCAGCTGAGCAGAAGGGGAGGCGGAGAAGTGGCGAACACACTCGATGCAAAATGGAAGTCACTGAGCGTGGAGGACAAGCAGCCATACGACAAAAAGTATAGGTAGGAGAAAGAGGGCTACCAACAAGTGGTCGGGCAGGAGAAGCACGTGACGACGGCGGTAGAGGTGGCTGGCGGTGTGGTCGTCGACTAGGGGGAAGCGCGTCGTCTAGGCATGCACACAGTGCAGATAGCTCAAGATCAAAGCTCTTTGAGACTGGTTGTCCCTGTCCAAGAAGGGATATATGGCTAGGAAAAGCGGCTGAGGAGGAGATCAACGTTGAGGTGATGGATGAGGACATGAAGAAGCTGTTAATTAACGGCATTTGTAAATCTCCTCAAAACAATGGCGGTTGCATCGGCCTCTTCAGTGGGTCCAATACTACCGCCACTCTTCAGTGGGTCCAATACTACCGCCACCTAGGTTGAAGTTAATTCCAATCGATTTGAAGTTTGATGGTATAGGGACATACTTGGGTTGGTCCCGACGAGTGACGGGAGCACTTGCTACGAGAGGGCTTAAGGAGTATCTGATAGGAGAAGTGAAGGCACCAATAGATTGAGGGTCCAGTGAGTGGCAGGCATGGAGGTCGACTCACATGATGATCTATCGTGCCTCCTTGGCTCTATAATTCCCTCACTTGCCAGTTCTGTTGATGGGTTGGAATCTGTGAGTGACATGTAGAGTAACTTGCAAAAGAGGTTTGCGAGTGAAGGAAATATCATGAGGATTTTCCAAATCAGGGAACAAATCAAGAATGCCACACAGGGAAATCGCTCAGTCTAGGAGTACGTTGCTGAGTTACTCTAACTTTGGACGGATCTCGATTACTTTGAGAGGGCAATGTGCACCAACTTTCACTGTGGTAGACGTGAGATTCCTACCTATGTGAGGGACAAGTTGGACAGGATTATGACTTTGTTGCAAGACCTCGACAATGCATTCTATCCAAGAAGATCTCAACTTTTGGGCAACAAGGAGTTCCCCCTCCCTTAATGAAGCAATCTCTGCTATGATTCATGAAGAAAGCAGGATGAAGTTGATGCCTGAAGTGTCAAACAATGCTGGAGCAAAGTCAGCATTGGCGGCTTCAAACTCAAAGGCTCCTGGAGACACCAAACAGGGTGTGGAGTGCTATACATGTGGTGATATTGGCCACATTGCTCGTTTTTGTCCCAAAAAGGATAAGGGACTGTCTCCCAGGGGTAGAGATCGAGGTCGAGGAGGCCGTTCAGGAGGTCGAGGTAGTCGAGGAGGTTCACCTGGGGGCCACAGAGCCCAACTAGTCACATATGAGGAGGAAGAATCCCAATCTGACTGCTTTGGAGCGCTAAGCGAACATGAGAAGGAGGTGATTGAGATCATGAGGAAGGACAAGCCTCCAGGAGATAATGAGAAGGAGACCAGCAGCTCATCATCTGCCTCCATGGGTAACGCTGCCACTTTTTCTCACTCTAGTGCAGATACTTCCACACAAGTACTTGTATCCTTTCGCATGCCCAACTCACAAGATTGGGTCTTAGATACAGGTGCATCTAGTCATGTCACAGGTTCCCAACTGGAGTTTAATATATACACCCGACTATTTAAAACCGATGGGATCACTACTGCAGATGAAACAACACAACTTGTTGTTGGTGTTGGTTCTGTCAAGTACACTGAGTCCCTCACGTTGTCTAATGTTTTGCATGCTCCTTCTTTTCTTGTTAGTTTGCTATCCATTAGTGCTATCATTCTCTATCTTAATTGTCATGTTGTCTTTGACATTCCAAAGGTGCAGATTCAGGAAAAGGGGTTTGGAACTAGCACTTGGCATAGAGAGCTATGGTACCTGGACAGGGGGGCTGGATGAGGCAGTGATGGCTGCATTAGCTGATCCAGAGTCAAGGAGAGTGGAGAGTGTGGAGCAACAGATTTTACTTTTACACTGTCATATGGGACATTCTTCTTTTTCTGTCTTGAGTAGAGTGTTTCTCACTTGTTCATGAGAGCAGAAGGCAAACAACTTGTATGTGATGCATGTGAGTTTGGGAAACGCACTAGAAGCTCGTATGTGAGTTCTGGTCATAGAAGTTCTATTGTATTTGATATATTACATTCTGATGTATGGAGTCCATGCTCCACAACTTCTATCGATGGATTTAAATGGTTTGTCTCCTTCATTGATTGTCATACTCGGTAGTATGGGTTTACTTGATGAAGAGTAAGGGTGAAGTGTTTAAATGTTTTCAAGACTTTCACTAGTATATTCAAACTCAATATGGTACTAAGGTGAAGATACCGATGACATATATGGTCTGGAGTATACCAACAAGGCCTTCAAAGATTACTTATTAGCTGCTAGGATTCATCACCAAACCACCTGCCCGTATACTCCTGCTCAGGATGGGGTGGTAGAAAGAAAGAACATGCATCTTTTGGAGGTGGTTTGATGCATGATGATAGGGATGAATGTTCCCAAGAATCTATGGAGTTATGTAGTGTTGACTGCTGCCTATTTGATTAACAGGATGCCCTCACGGATTCTGGACTGGAAGACCCCTTATGAAGTGTGGCATGGGAAGAATGAGAGTACATCATTCTCTTGAAAGTCTTTGAGTGCGTTTGTTTTGTGAAGGACAATAGGCTTAGAGTTGGAAAATTGGATCCCCATGTTGTGAAGTGTATGTTTGTGGGATATTCTCCTACTTAGAAGGGATACATTTGTTGGAGTCCAGTGGAGAAGAGGATTCATGTAAACATGAATGTCACTTTTAGAGAATGGGAACCATACTATGGTACTGCATCTTCTACTGATCAGGGCTCTCTCATTACAGGTGGTGATGGTCGATAGGGAGAGAGAAGCGATACAGAGCTGGTAGTAGGGTATATCTCATGCCCTATTCAGACACCTACAATGGATATGCAAAGTGATGATAGTGAAGATGACGAGGATGAGGAGGATGGTGGTGAGTGAGAGTTGCAGGAGGAGTGGGTGGAGGACCATATACTTGAGGGGAGTGTACTGGTGAATGTGGTCGGAGAAGAGGGGATGACTTGATTGTGTACAGGATAAGGGGGAAAAATATTGCTAGTTGTGGTACCACTATCTCTATCTCTCAGTCTTTTGTGCCAAGTCCAAATCTCAAGTACCTTCCTTCCTCGACACCTGAAGCACCTCCGTTGCTCACTGAGGATCCTTCAGATCCTAGTGGAGGTATGATCTCTCCTTGTGCATCTCATGTGCCTTTGACGAGGAGTTCTCACAACAATGCGGGGAACCCCCCAACCACTATGGTTTTGAGCATGACATCGCTAACTTTGTCTCATATTCTAACATCTCACCTGCACATAGAGATTTTGTGGCTTCTCTGGATTCTATCTCTATTCCCAGGTGTTGGCAAGAAGTCAAAGAGGATCCGAGATGGAAAGCGGCTATGTTGGAGGAGCTCTAAGTTGGTGCCAATACTAGTAGGGAAGAAGGCTGTTGGGTGCAAATGGGTGTTCACAGCAAAACAAACACCAGAAAGAAAGATCAAGCTCTACAAGGCAAGACTGGTGGCCAAAGGTTATAGTCAAATCTATGGGATCGACTATGATGAAACATTTGCACCGGTGGTCAAGTGGAACACAATGAGAATTTGTAGAAATTTAGGTGATACCACGATACTTTTCGTGAAGAGTTCATGGTCAAAAACTCAGTTGCTTAAGAGCTAAATGCATTTCGAATGCAACTCAGCTGAAAATAACCCCTATTGTGTGACAAAAAAAAAAAAAAAAAAAAATCTGCGGAGACAAGGAGCTAGCACATATGATAAGGAATGTTACAAAATTCATAAATCGAGCAAATTTGGAAATTTTTATATTCTCAGTTTTAGCTAATCCATTTACAATTAGAGAAGAGGCTGAAATAACATTCAAGCATATTTCAAAAAGTTTGAGATAATTTTTTAGGAAATTTCAACCATAGGGAACAGATTTTACGTATATAGTTTGTCAACTGTCAAAACTAAATTCAAGATACAAAATTCACATATTAGTCGGAAATTTTTTGTTGTAACATGCATTTTCTAGGGATGGGGCATGCAAAGGTGGGACCACATGTCAATAGAGACTAGTTAACATGTCAATTTTTTTTGAGGGTGTAAGTCTATTCCCCCAACAACCAGTATATCGACCTGCCCTGTTGAAGTATGTGTAACTGATTATAATTATTTTCTAAATAATTCTAAAGTAATTTTTAAAAAATACAAAACTATACTACTTTTTGTTGGATAATGAGTAAACTATATTAACAGAATTTAAAAAATTTTACTCGAATGCTACAAGTATTAGACCATAGATTAGATTGTTATCAAGAGAAAAAAGAAAGTTGATGAAGCGACCGAACATACACAAAGACTGCTCATGAATCATCCTGATCAACAGATGTAGATGACAACAACCACTCACGGATCTTCCTAATTAGTGCAACAATTGTAGCAATAACTCTATCGGTATCCACATGTTCCGGAATGAAATGCTGTACATTGGTATGCTAGCACCAATACACACGACAAGTGTTCAGGGGCTGTCATTCTAGAGGAGGTGGCGACTAGGTTTTTTCTTGATTTTCATCGAAACTCATCATGCCTCCCTTTATATAGAGTACTGCAGAAAGAGTCCTACCACGTTAGTTTTCTGATGTGATACGATATCATATAATGGATCCTATCCAAATTACAGGAAGAGCCTAACATCAGGCCTCCTAGTGTGATACGAAAACTTCTATAATAGATTCAATCTGAATTGATTTGTTCCAACCCATTAAATCTGTGATCCTGTAGGTTCGTGCATATCTGATCACGACCTGGGATTACTTACCCGAATCATGAGTCGTTAGTGGCTCCTAGTAAGACATAACGACTATCTAAATATACACGAAAATCATATCTAACAAATCTATATAATGTATTCATATTGCTTCATTTGCTATACGATACCAGATTAAACCTAAAACAAGAAACGTGCTACCCTTGCACTGTTGAATCATTTCTTTGTCTCAAAGTGAACTAATCTTCCCATAATTGATACTCAACCACAAATGATATGGCCATGCACTTTTCAGTTCATCTATATCAAGGGATCTAGAGATATCTCTCTCATTATATGAGAGATGTAAATTTCATCTTAACCATTTGCATTCTTTCGCATGGCTCATAGCATACCCGAATATTATCTTTAGTACTACTCAATTAAAAGTAACGTTTGATAGTATCAAAATATACTCTACACATATAGAAAACTATGATAGTTTCAGCTCTAAAAATCAATCATAAATATTATTTGAAACCAACTAATGATACTTGTATGACAAATCCAAACAGTATCTAAAAACAACATTATATTCTCTAATATATATCAACATTATTAATTTGATATCTTATATCCATGATCTATAAAACATGACCATCAATCAATATATTTGTGAATCCATTAATCAATAATATCCTATTTAATGGTAATGGATCAAGGACTTTATAGAATTATATCATCAAATAAATTAAGAATTTTACGAACAAATCATACACTTGTTGATCGAATTAAGATAATAATTTATTCAAAAAGAAAATAACATATTATTCAAATATTTATAAATATAACAAAGATAAATATATATCTATGATTTTCTCTAGAACATATCGCTAACATTTTTTGTATTTGCAAAAATAACCCATTGTTACCAAGTTCAATGGCGACTTGAATGTCACCTCATTATCTAGACTCAAGTTGCTAGATATGATGGAGATAGTCAAACAGGTCGCTAGAGAAATTGACAGCTGCCCAAACAAGTCGCCATTCAAGACCAGACTTATTATAGAAGCCACCTACTTTGATATGGATGATGAGATCGCACCAAGTTATCATTCAATATAGTAACTATGAGTTATTTTTGTAAAATAAAAGGATGATGTATAACTTTAAATTTTTAATTTTGTATCGATTATTTAGATTAAAACTTTAGCAGCTATGCAGCTTTAAATGGGTTTTCAACTGAATTTCATTTCAAATGTGTTTATTATCTTCTAAATGACTGGGTTTTTCAGCATGATTCCTTCATAAGAAGACATGTTATTTACAACAGATTTCCATGAAGGGTTTTTTATTTTTTATTTTTTTATTTATTATTTTTTATAAGAATGTAGAAGCGCTACATTTTCATTGATGAGAAGAAGGAAGTGAGTAAGTATGCTTTAAATGGGCCCTATGATCTTTGTGGGGAGAATTTCCTCTATGTCATTATCAAAATCATGAAACTAGAATTTGTGAGGATGATAAAATGGGACACCTGATTAATCAATATATGGTAGAAATGGGACACCTGATTAATCAATATATGGTAGAAACAAGAAAATGGTAATCCTCTGGACGAGCTGTTTTCTATCATGGGATGAGTCATAGGCTTTTAGCTTTGAAGATTAAGCTGGAGCTTTAAATGGGCTTGAACTATGCATGAGACTTTTAATCTCTAGTAGTACTATTGCCTGTTCAGGTTGAGTGTTCAGAAAGCAAGATACTATTATTTATTGTTCTGCTATTCTGTCAACTCTATTCCTTATATTGCATAAGCATTAACAAGATCTGCCATCATTAAAATGATATTTTGTTGATCCTAGCTCTAGTCATTGGCTGAAGGCCAACTAGAACTTATATGACCCTCTGACAGTCTGAAATCTCAGCTGGTATGAGTGCAAATTTACATCTAGCTTACCAATCTTCGGCTACATAAGTTTTTGCTTTTCACTGATTACCAATTGCTCGCTACTTATCATTAAAAACAAGAAATCTGTGTTCATTGCAATATGCACTTTCACAATGATTTATCAATAACCTGATGATTTCATATGAACAATTGGTTCCTGATGTGATTTGATAGAAATGTTGTTTCATGGGTATAGTGTGGTTCATTAGAACATTAATATCTGCAATCATTTCAAGATAGAACTGAAAAACACTTTCAAGTTTCATGTTTTCATAACTGGATTAGTGTGAAGTAATGGTAATCACTAGGAAAGATGCTTCAGTGATTTTGGATTGTTGATGTTGCATTTGTCATTGGTAAAACCCAGGGCCAGGAACTTGCTCGCGGACGCCAAAGAAGCACTTCTGAACATAGAGCTTCTACTGAAAGCATAACCAAACCTGCAGGGGGCATACTCTTCAGCTCAAGACAAAGCAGCAATGTATCAGACGACCGGCTACCTGATGAAGTTCAGCAAGCAAGGGAAAGGCTTCATCAAAGGCTTAGAAATGTAGACTTATCCAGGGGAAGGTCTCCATCAACTCTTACCAGATATTGTTCTTCCGGCATAAACTTAAAGTTATATTAACTCGGGATATATCAAATAAGAACCACTCTTAAACTACGAGAATAAGAACTAACAATATTGATCATTGAATTAGATATGAACAATTTTTATTATTCACTAAAAATCACTATCATCTTTTAAAAAATCTATTATATTTCACTTTTATTCTTTCACAGTTTCACACTTCCACCTTCTAATGACATAATTATCTTCTTTGATTTACACCATTCAAATTTGATCCAATGATCAACATTATAGTTCTCATTCTTTTATTTTAAGATTAGCTCCCACTATATGCATCATATTAACTCAACAATGATCCGAAATTTCCAGTTGTTGCAGGCAAGATCTTCCTGGTGTATTTGATATCACCACCCCTGGAGCTGGCAGATTGAGTGGTCTAACCAGTTGCTTCTACTCCAGTGACTACTCTTCCAACAAAGCTCAAGAAAACACAGCAGAAATTTTCAGCAGTGAGGACAATGGCATGTCTGAACTAGCACCTTGTTCAAAACCTGTCTCTGAACTACAACAAGAAGGCTTCAAACTAACAAAAGAAGGCAAATATGCGGAATCTTCAGTGGACTGTTCGATATGCCTCGAACAATGCGGAGACGCAGACAGACTAATTCAGCTGCACTGCAAGCACATCTTCCATTCAGCCTGCCTGTTTCAATGGCTGCAGTCTCACGGCGATTGTCCGTACTGCAGAGCCAGCATGCTCCTATCGAAGAGCGATCGAATGACCTAGAGTTGGAGGAATTGCTGCTTATTGAGAATTCAAGACCTCTCTTTTTTCCTAATGAGGAGATAGATGGTGTTGTTTATGACTTAGACATCTTACTGTCCCGGCTTACTAGTTGTAACCTGTTCGTGTTCTTTGCACATAAGTTAAGTTGTGTGCCCATGAATAAGTTTCCCATTTTTTTTTCTCTATGTGACAATGTTCAGGTATATTTGAAACTGAAGCTTTAGCATTACATATGTTCTGTTCTTATCAATTGCAAAGAGCTGAATCCTTACAGGATTTCAGATGGTTCTTACACTAAATTATAACCGAATTAGTCTGATTTACAACAATGTTTGCGACTTGCACTTATTTCAACCGAGCTATAGTTTTTTGGCCGATTCCGGGCAAACTATCAGGATCCGGGAATGGCCAGAAATCATCCAAAACCGGTTTACGAATGCTAGCTTGGGCGAGACAACTTACTCTTCTAGTGTTGTTTCCTCTAAGGAGTATTGGATTAAAGGGAGTTTCTAAAAGAAAATATTTCTCCTTTTTTGTTGCCTGGAACTCCAATAGAAACAAAATTGTAGGATTTACAAAACCAATTGTAGTCTCTTACATTTTTATTAGAGCAGTCATATTCCATGCAAGGCAGAGTTTGCTTAAAGTCATTGTTTGATCCCAACAAATTGTCTAGGAATATTGTCGCATGTTTGGCCCAACTCATCCAAACTTTAGCACTAAAATAAAATCAAACAAAGAGTTTAAATTTTGAATTTATCTTTTAAGCTGAAAGCTATATTGAAATAGAAGCCCCTCCACCACCTTGTTAGGTTTATAAGTTTCAAAAAAAGAGAGGTGAAAGATACCATAACAAGTTAAACTGGGTCAAACGATCCGTGGTGTGTCTTTAGATTTAGACTCCTGATAGATGGGGTTAAACTATACAAGCTATTGCTCTCTAATAGAGTGTTATTAATTTTGAAGTGACCAGTTAATGCATCTAACTCAAGTATTCAGCAACAAAGACAGCATTTTGTTATCTTCTACATTTTGAGAAACATTCTTGCTGCTAAACTGATCGATGTATGCATGCAAATCCATAGATCAATGATCAAGATGTGTGTGTTTGACACATAATCATGCAAGAACAAAAGCAAAGCTAATGCTATACTTCATGCATTGGATGCTACTAGATTGCTAATGCTATACATAATACATTTGAAAATAAATCTCTTCTTGTCAGATCTGAAATTGCTCCCTTTTCAATTCATATATTTTTTTTTAGTTCTTCTATGAGCTCATGACAGCAAGGGGAATGTTTGCTTCAACCAATTAAGCACAATCATGGTGCCATTTTGCACACCTATGGAACAATCACACAGTTAAGAACAGCTTTTCAGCATAAAATTGCCTGTGCTTTTCGGACAACAGTCTGCATGTCAGCATATTTTTAAGTTTGCTTCTAGGATCTGATAGATGCGCCTCAAAATCCCTTATCTTTTCATTCAAAAGATTTATGTCAACACAAAGGTATGTCTTACTACAATACGTTGTTTATTATAGATATATCAATAACTATATAGAAAGAGTTTTTGGTATGAATTATTTTTTCATTTTTTCACATTATATTATGAGGAAGAGATAGAGCTATTTTTTCTATAATTTATGTGTTGCTAGACGTTTGTGATTTTTCCCTCTATTCTAGAAGGTATTTTGCCGTTAAATTCTTGTGCCCTCTATTTTGTTGGTTAATTTATGTTGTTTGCAATTTTGCATCTATTTTAACAGGATCCATGAGAACTTCTTGACTCTACTCCATTTAGGTACCAATAAACTCATATAATTGTATCTCCTCATCAACAATTCTTGAAACTTTCAAGTACCATGTAATATTAATAAGAAAAAGATTTTGCAATCACTCACACATACACAATAATTGATTGCTGTTTGAAGTCCAATTCTAAAATGGAATCTGACTGTATGATCAAGTAGTCCTTAAGAGACATAACAAATGGTTCAGATTTCAGAAAGCTGCAAAATGCTGGATATATCATGTAGGTTTTCACTATTGCATGCTTCAGAGCAGACTGGAAGATTATTTATTTCTTCCTCTGCTTCTGGAAATGTAGGTCCAATTGAAAATGTGTGGAAGTGGAAGGCACTTATCTGTTCCCTATTTATATTTTCATTTGTATTTTTTCTCAATGATTTGTGAATCAGAATAGGATTTTCAATCTGGTGCTTTAGTGTTGGTATGATTGCATTCGTTGTTGCTTGCACGCGAATGATACTTATACTGTCACGTCTCCTAAGGCAGCCGCCCGCATTCCGGCTCCCGAGGCGACCCGTCCCCGCACTTGGTGCCCTCATGCTCAACTTCCCGGGTGGAGCCGGACCTTGCAATTTCGGAGGTTGCGCAAAAAAAAAGAAAAAAGAAATGACGATTCTACCGGTACAGGGACACACATACTCTCATCCAAACACACTTAACTTCAGAGTTTTGATGGGATCTGATGCTTTAGTGTTGGTATGTTCGCATCCGTTGTTACTTGCGCGCGAATGGTATTTCTACTGTCATGTCTCCCAAGGCGGCCGCCCGCATTTCGGTTCTTGAGGCGACCCGTCCCCGCACTTGGCGCCCTCACACTCAACTTCCCGGGTGGAGTCGGACCTTGCAATTTCGGAGGTTGCGCAAAAAAAAAAAGAGAGAAAAAGAAATGACGATTCTACCGGTATGGGGACGCACGTGTGGCAAAAAAGGTTGGGATGCAACACGAGGACTTCCCAGGAGACAGGAGGTCACCCATCCTAGTACTTGGATGATCCAACCGACTTGGGATGCTCTGACCCGACTGAGCTGAGAACGGATGGACGTGGATTTTATGGCGATGCAACCCAATTATATATAATCATATTTTTTTAATATATTATATTAGTATAATTTATAAATATAATTATGCTAATTTACTTAGTTTTATGACATTTTATATTAGTATAATTCATAAATATAGACATAGTTTTAATTACTTAGTTTCTATATATCTTTATTTTATAATAATATTTCCATAAAATTAGTTATTAGAATAATATTTTTTTATTTTTGAAACATAGTTTTACTTGCCAAAACTTAACATCCGACCCAATCCAATGGATACCATTTGACTGATCAATCTCGATTTGAGCTAATGTAGGCCAGGTCAGGTGCAGGTTTTGCAAAAACTCATATATGACCTACTCTAGTGAGAACCCTAAACCCAAACACATTGTCCATGTCATGGAAACCAATATATCATAGAAAATAGAACAAAAGAAGATACACAAAAAAGAACCATATAAGAATAGCAACAATTTGGCCTGCTTTCTTGCTCTCCTTGGTAGAACAAGTTTGGGGTTGTTGGTGTTCTTGCTTGCTTTCTTGTAGCTACCTTTTGTAGCCTTTTATGCAAAGGAGTAGGCTGCATTGCATCGTCAAACCAGTAGCTAAGTTGCATGACAATGATAAGAGCATCTTTTCCCTTTCTTCGATTCCATTTCATACTTGGGACCTTAAATCAGTTAAATTATTGCAACAACTTATGTATTTTTTTTTTGTTGCTTTAGTAAGAATTATCAAAATGGATGGATTTATGCAAGCATTGCAGTCACCGTTTTACTAAACACAATTTTTAAAGTGGCACAAAACTAAATCCCCATCAAAATGGGGTAGAAATGGCTGGATATTGAGCCAGTCTCAAGATAAAAATGGCTGGATATTGAGCTTAGTCAAGCTTGGCTCAACTTGAATGCGTGACTAGGCTAGCATTTATACAAATCTAATCTAATTTAAGACCAATCTATATGAACCTAGCTCGATTCATCTAATCCATCCAAACTTTTATACACAACTATTGAGCGCACTTGAGCGAAGGTCGAAGAAGTCATTCAAGCTCACATACAAATCTAACCCTAGTCATATACCATCTTCTTTATTTTTTATTTGTCGTTTTAGCAAGAATAATTTCTACTAAAATATTGTCGTTTACTATTTTTGAAGTGAAATATTTCTAAAATACGTTATTACTTCACTTGACTATTAATTAGTTAAATACAATAACACCACTACTAAATTAAACACAACTACTAGACATAGAATTATTACCTTACACAATTTCTTAAAAACAGTATAAAAACTAAAATGACATGTAAGAAAACAGAGGAGTATAAGGTTGGTGCTCAAAGCTTAAAAAATTGAACAAAATTCCATCATTTTCATTTGATCTGTTTTGAATGAATCTATCAATGAAAAGCCATGTGGTGCCAAATTAAAATTGACTTGACATGAGCTGACTTGCACATGTGCACTTGGAGTTCCCAATAGGTGTGAGAGCAAGGGACGGAGACAGTGGACTTGTGATTATTTTTTTTCTTTTAGTTAGCCATTGGTCTCTTCTTCCCGAGAAGAACACACCATCCTAAGAAAAAATTTATTCTTCACAGCAAGAAAGGGAGTGCAAGGCCATTAATGCCAAGGGCATGAGCCATGAGGGCAGCATGGCACGAAGCTTGTGAGGGAATGGGGCACAAAAAGATAGTATCATAGTTGCAAAGTTCCTGCGAATATATTAAATAAAAATCAGTCATGAAATACTACCTCCATTCTAGAATAATTGTTAATTTTTATTTCCATTAGACAATTTTGACCATAAATCTTTATCTAAGAACCAAATTGCATGAGAATAACTACTAACATTTTTCAAACCCTCAATCAGATCTTGGAGACTTCAATCAATCACTTAAAACCACCGTCATCTGACGTCTTTCAAAAGATCTCCTAAACTAATCCACTTCCCCTACGCTTCAGCCTAATAGTGACATGGGCCATCCACCTTTATTTGCATCATTCAAATATAATTTAACATTGATTCTTCTATTTTACATATGGTTTCTAACATATCCTATGGTCATTACCTATATAACACAACACCTGAGGGAGGGGGAATAGAAGAAAGCACATGGGGGCCATGCCATCATATTAATGAATCATTACTCCCCCAACATACCGCAAACCAAAGTGGAATGCAAGCAGGTCAAAAGGCCAAATTGATGTCACATTGTTGCAACTTATAGCACTCAAAAAGCCCAAATCAATACTAAAGCATGCAAAAGTGAGAGCATGAGTGCACATCACAAAACCCATGACACTCATAGATGTTTGCCTTACATCAACTTTCTGTAATACAAACCCTCATCTCATGCTAAATAAGAGAGATGAAAGTATAAGAAAAACCTGTCTCATAAAACCTAGTGACTAGATCTCAACAAAGAAAAGAGAAAACTTGATAAGTAACAGCCATTCAGAAGTTCTACTTTGCTTATAAGTTAGTGAAACACCCAGAGCACACTGAACCGCCTGTCGGACGACAATGACGGCGAAATCACTGTCGGTTGCCGACCAAGAACCCTTCTTCCTCGCTAGTGTGCCAATGATTAATTAGTATTGCTAAAGGGGAAAATACAGCACCACCACCATGACCTTTTCCATGTGGCTGGAATGGAGAATGCACCAAGTTCTTCCAGAAGGCACTGACAAAAAGCAACAAGTAGCAAGCAAAGACTAAAGACAACCTACTACTACCCATATCTCAGAATTTGAGCAGAAAGAACTCTTCACACAGATCCTTCTCAACGAAATGCAGACCTTGTGAATGTCTCATGCTTCATATTTACAGAGGACATTTGGATTGGCCAAACTCCAAAGACTCCTCCACCTGTTTCTTCCTACACTACAATCATCAAAGTCAGTTGGTTGCAATGTAAGAAGCAGTATGAACAGACTCAAGATCAGTTGTGATCTTGGACTAGGTCTCCACTCCAAGCTACTTTATTGTCATCTGTCTTCTCCACCGCAGCAACCTTAGCGCGATGGCATGGAAGAAGACCAATGTTGCTCTTCTCACCATGAGGGAACTCGTCGGTCTCACTGACAGATCCAGACTTGATATCAGTGGGTGGGATGAAGCAGTCCATGGACAGGCCAGGGACATTGAATGCAACTTCCTCAATGTTCCATGCCTCCTCCATGCAAGTCTTGGTGTGGCTCATGGCCACCTCGCCGAAACGGAAGAGGGTCACAGCTGAGCGCCCAGAGTGTGCAATCATTATACCCTCCACAGGACGGTAGTCCTCAATGAATGAACTGATGGTAGTCTCCCAGTAAACGGCATCCCCTCCAGTTGATGACTGAATTCGGGTCAGGTGTGAATCCTCAATGTGGACAAGAAGACCAGTCCTCTGGCTAAAGTATCCAAAAAGAACATGCCGGATGATCTCTGCAAGACCCTCGCTGCGCGCCTTGAGGGTCTCAGCATCTGTGGACAACTTCAGAATGAAGCAATCCTCCCCATTCACCTTCCTTTCCCCAATGCACCGTGCACCGGCAAACATACTTGCCGCGGTTAATGGATCCAAGCCCTAGAACAACAATGACTGAAAGCATAAGCTTCTTGTATGGTTCTATGGGTATGAAGGCAACCATACACAAAGGAATGTGAGAAAGGCCTTTATACCTGAAGGGCGCGGCGGAGCGGACGAACAGGGCCCTTGGCAGCATGGGCCCCGAGCCACGGGGTGTGGCGCCACACGAGCTTGCCATTGCAGCCAGCATGCACCTTGCTCCCGCCAACAGCCATCTCGATGTACCACATTTCAGGAGCCATCTGCCACAGTACAAAGCGTCCGGCCTCAGCACCGCGTGCACCCACTCGGTTCTTGACGATGCGTCCAGCCATCTCAAATTCAGTGGCCACCATGCGCACCTTGCCCATGGCATAGGCATTGCGGATGGACGACAGATTCTTCTGTCCGCCGGAGGCCGCCAGGTACTGCTGCAGAATGTACTGCGCCGACGAAGTCTCCTGTAAGAAACACATCAAGAGCTCACATTTTACACTGCTCTGAGTATAAAGCACCAATTTTTACAGCAATGGACGAAGCCTCTTAAATACAACGCGTGGAGAACACATTTTTACTGTATTTTACACAACAAGCCAACAAATTTTCTAATTGAACTGCAACCATGAAGACATCTCAAATTAATTTTTACAGCACGGTAATTGTAATAAATAATTTTTACAGAGCATTAATTCAAGAATTAGTAAAAACTACCACTTGCACCTAAAAGCTAGAACCTTTAGCCACCAAGAACTCAAAAATGGATAGATAGTATTAGTCTAGGACAACCAAAAAAAGATCCAAATTTTTGCACTCAAGCATTTCATCAAACATTAGACCAAACCAAATCTAGAGCACGAGAGGAAGGCAAAAGTAGCACCATGAAGCGAAGGCCTTACAATGGGAGTGTCCTTGACGCTGAGATGCGGGAGGGGCTCGGCGGCGCAGACATGCACGGGCGCGAGCGGCGCGCCCATGACGCCGAGGAGCAGCCTCAGGTCGTTGCGCGCCGCGCCGGCCCCCGCGGCGGCGGCGGCCACCGAAGGCGCGCGCGCGAGATGGCCGCGCACCCACCGCCCCCACCCCTCGCGGCGCGCGCGCGCCGCGCCCTCGCCGGCTTCCGGATCGGGCCCCTCCATCAGCGGCGCCAGCATCTCACCCCCACCACCACCACCACCACGACGCAGCGCCGCCGCCACCTCGGCAGCCGCCGCAGTAGACGCCCTCCGGCGACACCTCGCCGGCGACAGGCCGCGCACCACCTCCTCCCTCAGCGCCGAGAAGAAGCCCTGCTTCCTGTCCATGGACAAGAATCTCTTTCTCAATTACAAAAAACCTCGAGGGTTTTAAGGAATTTTTTAGCCCTTTTGGATGTACTAATGAGGCAGAGATATGGGGTGGGTTGCCAATTTATATGAAGTGAGGGGTGGAATCGCAAAAAGGTGGGCTGGGAAAGGGAGGCTGGAAGCAGAATGGAGGCAGCGTGGCTGCAGTGACAGTGTTATACGGTTACCTGATTCCCATCACCTCCCACAGTACACTCACCGCCTCCTGAGTGTTTCCCCTACTATAAATCTTTAGGTTTTATGGTTGCCATACTCCTAATTTCCTAAAATAGTTATCTATTAAAATTTAAAATTTAGTTCTTTTTTATATTATAATGAATTTAAATGGGAGTGATACAATATGTGAGGAATATAAGGGTATTATTGTTATATATTTTTGAAAATGGTGGGAAGTTGATTTGGGATTTTTGTGGGATTTGACAGTGCATAGTGGGTGAATCAAAAGTATATTATTAGAATGTGATATAAGTAATATTTGTTTAGATTCATCACTTTTTGCTATTGAGTGAGAAGTATCGACCAATGCATGTGCTTCAAGATAGCGAATGTGATATTGATGAATATTGGTTACACGATATGTTTAATATGGATAGTTCGATAGTGCCAAAGCAAATAACGGGTATTGACATTACAACATATTTATATCTGCAATTTTTGTTTTTTTTGAATATAATCATCACCTTTTGCAATGAAACAGAGAGTGCTAACCAATATGTGCACCTCAAGGCAACCAAGTGCTATGATGCTAGTGGCTATACGGTGTGCTTAATACAGATGATTTGATGGCGCCAAAACAAATAACAGCTTCTTACCATTACAAGTAATGATCTTGTATTTCACAATTTTTTTAACTGAAACACAAATTTAGAATAATTGCTTTTTGCAAATGGAACAGAAAGTATCAACCATTACATGCTCTCCAAGACAACTAAGGGTGTATTGATGCTATTAGCTACACGGCATGCTTAATATGGATGGTTTGATGGTGCAAAGTAAATAACATGTATTATCTTTACAACTAATAAATTTATGCTCTACAATTTTTTCTTAAAACAGTAAGTTTAGAATATCATTCTTTTTAATGAAGTAGTGTCTGTCTTTTGATACATGTGCTCTAAGACAACTAAAGCACTAATCCATGCTACTTGTTATGTGGTGAGTTTCATATAGTTTATGCGATGGTGCTAAAGTGAATAATAATTAATATCATTACACTTAATAAATTTATATTCCGTAATTTTTCTTTAGAACAACAAGAATCCTATGTATAGTGTTGGATAGGATAGTGGCATACTAGGGTGAAGGTGGAGTTTGGGGTGGCCGAGTGGAAGTGGGGTTTGTGGCTCTAAGGTAACATAATACACACGTGTTTGAGAACTTTGGAGGTAGGAGGGAGTAGCATAAGTGCGTGGTTTTAGGACTTATAAAGGCATTGGGTTGGGGTGGTTGGTTAGGATTTTTTTTGTATTTGTCAAAATTTTGTATGTGCTCGTAGTTTTTAATATTTGAGTTTTTTTTTACTAAAAAGAGTATTATCGTCAAGGTTTTTTTCTCGTCCTGCACTAATATTAAAAGTTACCTCTCAAAGCCTTTATTTTTTTAAAAAAATAGAGGTAAAAGCTCTTGCAAGTTTTGAAGTTGTTGGTTCACATCATCTAGGCATGTTTGAGAGACATTTGAAATTTTGAAAATTTGATCAGGCATATAATGAGACTGATTTATTTGGTTTGTGATGTGATAGATGACATGTTTGGTTTTATCATGTACTCAATTTTGAATTTTGAATGACTGGGCTTCCATGCATGTCTAGATAAGGTTTTATATATGACTTGTCTAATAATAATGAGGAAATTTATCAAATAAATTTTAGATAAATTTCAGACTAGATATTTATTGATGTGGAAGTGAATCAAAACAAACTTTGCTTAGGGTACCAAAGCCCTTGGCAATTCAAACCAAAATCATAATCCACTTGTTCCGTTAACAGCCATCATCCCCACGTTATCCTTCCTTATGATACTGTCTCTAAAATTTAAAAACCCTTGCCCACTAGTGTATATGTAATTAAATCTAAATTTGATAGGTACTATTCACTACAAATAGATTGGTATGATTCTAATAAACATTGTAGTAGTGCTTCTTTTTTTAATAAAATATATACATAGAATCCCTCATAAAACCATTAACCAAAAAAAATGCAAAAGCCAATTTTATATAATTGTCATATTTTCAAATAAAACATATACATAGACATAATTTAATAAATTTGTTCCTAATTTATAACCAAAATTGATTTATAATCTTACTAAAAAAATAGTTCAACTCATATTGTCCAAAATGTGATTAAAATTAGTTAATCAAACTTACTTTATCCAAAATGTTTTTAAAAAAAGCAAGATATTTTGGTTCAGACCTACCAAAAAAAGGGAAGGAGGTGAGCATAGCCAATAGTGCCAGGCTATTCCACGCCTGGGCCGCATGAATCCCTGACGGTACCGTCAGCGAAGCTGCGGACGCCGTTACGGCGGCTGACGCGCTTTAGCCCAAGGAAAAGGTGACGGCCCTTAGTACACGTGACATGCACGCCCCTGGTTTTTTTTTTATATACCTCTTTCTTTTTCTATAGTTCACGTTTATTAACATAGCCTCAATTTTCCCAAATTAAAAGAGATATGCATTCAAACAATCTTCTTTTACGAAGAATACCATGAAACATCGAAAATGTTCCATATTAAGCATGACTAAAATAAAATCTACAGCATTGATTTTTTATTAAATCTACGAAAAAGATGTAATGATACAACTATACTTGGGGCATCCCTAAGTTTAGTTTCATGAATATCTTTTTTTTCTTTCTATGGTTCACATGCATTAGCGTAGATTCACTTTTACAACATGCATCAAGACAATCTTCTTTTATTAAAAATGCCATGCAACATTGAGAATGAGCACTTCATATTAGGCTTGAATGGAACAAAATCTCGAGCATTTGTTTTTTTTAATCAATTAGCTCATAAACGATGTAGTAATACAACCATACTAGGAGCGTCCCTAGTTTTTTTCCAGCTTTCTTTCTTTTCCTATAGTTCACATTTATCAGCATAGATTTAGTTTTTCAAAATTAAAAGCAACATAGATTTAGATGATCTTTTATTAGAAACACCACCTAACATCAAAAATAAATGTTTCATATTACACTTTGGAGAAAACATAAACTCCTGAGTTGTTTTTTTTATTGCATAGCCCCTCAAGGGATGCGGTAATGTAGCCATACTAGCGGCATCTCTAGTTTTTTTTTTCCTTCATCTTTCTTTTTTTCTATACTTAAATTTTATTACAATAGATTTAGTTTTCCAGAATTAAAAGCAACATGATTAGAGGATCTTCTTTTAAGAACACCACCTGACATCAAAAATGAAAGTTTCATATTAGACTTGAATGGAACAAAATCTCAAGTATTTATTTTATTTTAGGTAGCTCATAAAGGAATGTAGTCATACTTGGCACGCTCCTAGTTTTTTTCCGTCTCTCTCTCTCTTTTTTTTTATAGTTCACATTTATTAGCATAGATTTACTTTTTCAGAATTAAAAACGACATGAATTCAGACAATCTTCTTTTATTAAGAATGTCATGTAACAACGAAAATAGACATGCCATAATTAGGCTTGAATGAAACATAATCTTATGCATTATTTTTTATCAGATAGCTCATAGAAGGATGTTCTAATGTAGCCATACATGGAGCACCCCAAGTTTTTCCCCTTTATCTCTTTGTTTTTTTTTACATAGTTCACATTTATTAGCATATCTTCAGTTTTTCAAAATTAAAAGCGACATTGGATTCAAACAATCTTCTTTTATTTAAAACACCACATACCATCTAAAATGAAGGTTCCATATTAGGCTTGAATGAAATAAAATCTCAGGTGTTGGTTCTTTTATTGGATAACTCCTAGGTGCCCCTAGTTTTTTTCCCCTAGAGACATCTTTCTTTTTCTATAATTCACATTTGTTAGTATAGATTCAGTTTTCCAAAATTAAAAACAACATAGTCTCAGACAATCTTCTCTTTTTTTAAGAACTCTATGCAACATCGAATTTGTACAAAAGTGAATGTTTTAGATCATTCTTGAATGGGAAATTATAGATTTCTTGTGAGAAATTAAAGCACCCATTTCTGTTAATTTTGTGTATGAACACAAACTTAAACGTTGGTTTTTAATCAGACGGCTCCTAAAGGGGTCTAGTAATGCAGCCATACTTTAGGCATTTCCTAGATTCTCTCTCTTTTTCTCTTTTCTATAATTCACATTCATCAGCATACATTTAGTTTTCAAAGTTAAAAGCAATATAGATTCAAACAATCTTCTTTTATTGGGGACGCTGTGTAACATCGAAAATCAGATGGCTCCTAAAGGGGTACAGTAATGCATCCATGCTCAAGCCGCCCCTAGTTTTTTTTTTTCATCTATCTTTTTATAGTTCACATTTATTAGCATAGACTCATTTTTCAAAAATAAAAATCAACATGAATCTGGACAACCTTTTATTAAGGACACCATGTGGCATAGAATTTGTACTCTTGTCCAGATTCGTTATCAGGTGTAGAACCAAGCCTAGAGCTGCTTGGGCTTAAGCCCCCTGGCCTGGCATTGTCCCAATCCAACCCTTTACATGGGCCATGCGCACCCCCCCCCCACCCCAAGGTAGGTCAAAACCGCCTCCACCGTCTCAAGCCCTTTCGAATCAGCGTCTCCTCAAAACCTCAAGTCTTGATCTCGATTCAGCAATTCCCGGACCTCCCTCTTCATGTCAACACCTCCTACCGCGTCCTCATCCTCCTCAGATCCTCCCTCAGCAACTCTAGCTAACCACTACCCACCCACCCACCCACCCACCGGCACAATTGCACCCTTGAAGGACTGCCACGTAACATGGATTCAAAAGTTTTTATCAAGGACGCCATGTAAAATAATTTTTGTTATGGAATTTTTTGTTCTTTCTTGAAGGATTGCAAGCCATTGAGACCCTATGTGAGAGGGCTTAGTTTTTATCAGAAAGGACTTCTCAAGGAAGCTGGGGGGATTAACTTAAACTTCTCAATTCAAAAAAGGCTTAAAATTTATCTAAGAAGCCCCTCGTACAATCCCTGTTTGGGAGAATTTAAGTTCCTGACAGTTTTAAGTTGAAACTAAAGTTAGAGTTCTTTCAAAAAATACAAAACTGTATATTTTTAAATCTAGGGAAAATTGGCTATATACCACTGTGTTAAAGTGATATTTGTTATTTATCATTATAAAAGCATGGTTTTGTTGAATACCATTGTATTTAGATGTTAATTTGTTGTATTACCACTGTTTTGATTAAAATAATCATTTTTTAAGATTTAAAGAGAGATTTCATGCTTAATAACTATTTAAGTGTTGAGGTAGACATGAATAAGTGTGATTGGTTCGATCTAGCCATTTCGAATCTAGCCAGTGTAAATTTAGATAGTTTGAACGCTAGCGACTTGAGTCATGTGAACTACATAAGGAGTCAAAATACGGAGTTGGCTAAAAAAAGGAACTAAGATTCAAAATAGCTATAATAATAGATCAATCCAAACTGATTCATGTCCATTTCAATAGGCTAGGACGATAAAAATTGTCACTTAACATGACACCTCTCTCAAAGTATTAAAAGCGTTCATTTTAATGGAGGAAAGTAGTTATAGCAAATTAACACTCAAACGCGGTGGTATTCGATAAAACCATACTTTCATAATGATAATGTAACACCCCCAAAATTTGGATCGAAAAATTCTATTTTTCAAAATCAACTCTTGAAAATTTCTTTTCAATTTAACCCCTCAAAATTCTTTTTGGAGTCTTCCCTAAGAATTTTCCCCCAATTTTTCCTTTTCTCACTAACCCTAAAAGCATTTTCAACAAATACCGGCCCCCTTCTCCTAAAACACCGCCCCTGAGAAATTAGATTCTCAAATTACCACCTAGGAATTTCCCTTTTTTTCCATTTTACTCCTCTTAAACCCTAATTTTTTTAACTTCCTTCTACCTTTCCCTCTTTTCATTTTGATCCCTCCATCAATAATTCTCCTACATTTCAGCCCTTCCCTCATTTGCATTTTGCCCAAATCTTTTTCTGTTATTTAGAACTTTCCCTTCAGTACTCCCTCTTTTGCTATTAGGTGCTCAACCCTACCCTTGCTTCACCTGCAACAAACACCTGCATATACAAATATATGCACACATACAACACATGCACACACACTTATACATACACACATACATATATATACACATACACAAACTCACACACTCTCAAATCTCACCCTCTCTAACAACAACACAAACACAGACACACACCTTACTTCTCCCTCTCATAACTTGTACACAAAACACAATACACAATACACACACTAGCAGACATCCTCTCACAACTCTCCCTCTCAGCACACACCCCCACAACACACACTATTAGCTCTCTCTCCCTTTCTCTCCCGACTTGCATACACACAACAACCATCACTTCAGCCACCTCCCTATCAATTCTCCAACTTGACTTCTTCTCCTTGCCCTCCCCTTTGTCCAACTACCAGGCTAGCTACAGCCAACAGCCTATAGCAGTCAACTCCTCTTCCTCGTCCCTCTTTGTGGTGAGTGCTGACACATGATTTATGCATAATTCTAACATCGACTTCCCCATGTTTTAATCTATTCTTGAATTTTTTGGTTGCATTTATGTTAGAATAATTATCCAAATCCCGTTCAGTGATCTACCTATCCTTTATGGATGCACGTGTGCTAAAAGCAAGCAAAACATGAAGAAATCGGACGAAAAGAAGAAAAGAGCATGACCCAGAAATAAAGGAGACAAATATGACCTTTGATGGCAAATTTCAGAAAAACAAAGTTGTAGATCTTGTTTAGACGAAAAACTTTCATATGTAACTTATCTCAATCTGAGGTCATATGCAACAATTATGCTTTCCAGAAGTTTGTTGTCGAGTGTTGTACCCTTCCTGGTGGGCATGATTAAGTCGAATGGTCTCCCAAACCGTGCGCCTAAGCGTGTGTCATGAAAAAAGAGTTGGATGCAAAAAATCACAACAACAAAGTTTTAGGTTTCATCAAGACAAACAACTTTCATTTACAACTTATCTTAATCTGAGTTCATATGCAAAAGTTATGCCTCTCAGAATTTTTACTAGCAGAGGATGTGTACAAAATGAACTCGGTTTGACCTTGGAGTCTTGTGGCTAGCCCTAACTCATCCAGGGGCCCATAAATAGCATCTCCCATGTCCAAAATAAGGGGGAAGACCAATATAGGGTTTGGAAAGTTCTAGACACATAAGAATTATGTAGGTTAGAGCTGCAGGGAGATACCTCTATGTTGGATTACGCCATCATGTTGGATTCCATCGAGCTAGATATGCATCTAGTTCAACTATGTTTTGTTATGGTTTGCAATTCTCGTATGAGATAATTTCTCCACTTCTCTAGGCCTAGTGATCCTAACTAACAAGTTGGTTTGGGTTTATTAACATTTATCTTTGGTTAATTGATCTATCTTTGGATTCTTTCTAGTAGTTCATTCTTATACTTGTGATTACAACACTTGTGCTAAGCTTGTCAAATTGGGCATGGTGCCTAGATTGATTTAGTAGACTTACTCAAAGGGATGTGGACATAGTTTGTTCGTTACCCTTTTAATTGTGATAAGATTTTTAGGAAGTGTGCTGATTGTGTTTCTAGGGGTATGTGATTGTACCTCCCATTGATTTGACCCTATCAATTATGGTGGATGTATTCTTTAGCAATGGGTTTATCTATGTGAACTATCATCTAGAGAGGAGTTTCTCCAACTAGTTATCCTACTTCTTATATTAGATTTCTTGAATTTATCTATCTTCCTTATAATTCTTCCTATTCTTCCTATAAGTATAAACTTGTGAATCCTTAGTAGCTTAAATAATTGCAAAGAGGAGTTCACTTTGCTCCTCATGGATACGATACTCGTGGAATACTTGAGTGAAAACTACAGCGCACCTGTGCACTTGCGGGTGTTCATTAAAATACGTGACAGACTTTTTGGTGTTGTTGCTAGAGAGCGGTGCGATTTACCCTTATAGTTATTCAGCTACTAATTACTTATTTTCTTTTCTTTATCTTTTTATTTTTTCTTCTATTTCCTATTAATGGCTGCTTCAGGAAGAAGTTTATGATCATATTCTACACCATTACCTTCTGCATCAGAACTATCAACTCTAGGGTTGACGAGTTCGAATGAAGACTGTAAGCTCAGTTCGGGACTCATCACACTTATCAAAGAAGAGCAATTTGGAGGAACACCTTCCGAGAACCTCTATCATATGGAGAGATTCATAATATACTGCGAAACCTTCCAAAAATAGGGAGTATCTTCAGAAACATTCATGTTAATTTTTTCCCCTTCTCATTGAAAGATAAGGCAGAAGATTGATGTAAACTCCACACTCCAAGTTTCAAAAATAATTGGAATAATTTGTACAGAGCTTTCCGCGTTAAATTTTTTCCCCCAATAAAAGTTGCAAAAATGCATGTTGATTTTTTGAAATTTGAGCAAGAAATTGATGAAAAATTTTGGAAATCTTGGGAACATTTTAAAGGTTTATTTAGGATTTGTATAGCTCATGGCACTACTACAGAAATGCTTTTCACTATCGGTTAAAAATCCACTCTACTATCGGTTCTCTTACCGATAGTGATCGGCACGATAGTAGAAACGTAGCACACTTCTATCGGTTGAAAACCATTAGTAAAACATCTACATTCCCAACGCTATCGACTATTTCTTCTATTGGCTCGGATTTAAACCGATAGTATTGTGTACGTTTTTTTTATCGGTTCGTATATAAACCGATAGTATTGTGTAGGTTTTTTCTATCGGCTAGGATCTAAACCGATAGTAATGTGTATGTTTTTTTCTATCAGCTGGGATCTAAACCGATAGTATTGTATAGACACAGTTAGTACTGGAAACTTTATTCTATCGGTTGTTGTATATGAACCCGATAGTATTGTATAGACACAGTTAGTACGGGAAACTTTATTCTATCAATTGTTGTATATGAACCGATAGTACTGGAATATTTATTCTATCGGTTGTAATATATAACCGATAGTATGTGTAGTTTTTCCTATCGGTTATGTACTCGACAAGGTTAGTACTGGAATCTTGCACATATACATACAGCAATACAGAGATACATTGGATCATTCACAAATACACCAATATTTACAAATATACACCAATATTCACATATTGAATTTGTTCACAAATACACTAATACAGTAATATACACATGCATTGGACAGATTGAATTTATTCACATATTGATCGAGTTTATTCACAAATACATCAATGAATCTATTCACATATTGAGTTTATTCACAAATACAGCAATCAACACATTCAATATATATTACACAAGTCAGTTACAATCGATCGTTGATAGCCACTTCTTCCATCACATATTGAGCCCAAATTGTTCGCAGCTCCTTCAATTGAGGCAACTCATATTGCTCTTTCAACATGGCGCTCTGCATATATGCGTGTATGAAGTTAGGATCGTACGTCACATCCAATTAAAGTTCGACTTTGAGTCAGGAAAAATGGTTACCTTAGGGAATTGGGCAAAGTTTCTCCTGATTAGGTCATACATGAATCTCATGACATAGAAGCCACATTCCCACGATTGTGGCTGTTGATGGCACTAGGAAAATTGCATATGCAAAGACATAAACCCACATTAACTCGAAAGAACTAATTAAGCTTAAATTAAAAGACTCATCATGAGTACTTCCATCCGTATTAATTACCTCATATTCTTTCCAAGAAATTGTTGTGCCCTTCGACGCGTCATGCCTTCCTCCAGCACTAGCATAATTTTTGAAAGCCCTATATTTAATTTAGCATTGCCGGTTAATATGTTATGATTAATTAGCTAGTCAGAGAAAAATTTAAAACAACTATGTTACTTACGCGTCTATGTGCCATGTGAGGGTGAAAACATGCGCTACCTTGTCTCTCATCGAATCGAGGTAATAGACCTCATTCATCCATGAGCAAATGACGGCGAGGACCCAGTGGCCCCTACATTGCATATATAAGCGAACCGTTTCATACATATATTAGGCGTAACATACAAAAATGAGTAAAATTAGTAGGAAATGCACTAACCTTTGGTGGTACGGCGCAAGGATGAACTCTCGGTCCTGCTGCGCTAGTAGTGCCCTTGATATGTATTCCTCCGCATGTGCTTGGTCGTGCTCTAGCATCGTGAGGCTTATTTTCTCTGGGTCGAGGAAACCTACCTTGTCACATGCCCTCATCGACGCCAGCCTATACATGCACCTGGATGCAAAGTAGACATTAGTAAGTAGTGCATACAAAGTGATTAGATTTATGAAACGAACTGTGATAACTTCAGACAACAGCAAACTCACAGGACTCCAGTCCGTATGATGGACATATCAAGCTCCCGCCAGTTGAGGAGGTCGAACAAATCCTCGTGGGCCACCGATATGCTCTCAGCCTCACGGTGAAAATGACCTGGCTTGAAGTGAACTAAGAAGTTGATGTGGCGCCTAGACCGGGTCAGGTACCACTTGTGGAAAATTCTGGTTATTTGATCCATATTGCGCAGAAGGTACTTCGATACAAGTGGGGACCCATTCTTGAACGTACCTGGCTGGCTTTGTTTGGCCTTGCCTTTGGCCTTGCCCTTGCCTTTGGGCAGGGAGCGAGTATATACCTTCGAAGGTTGGGGTGTGGTGCCACCGGCCTCATTTGATGGCGAAGGGTTTGAGGCCGTCGGAGGAGGCATGGGGGCCGAAGGAGTTGGCTCATGTGTTGTGGCGGGGGTGGTGTCCTCAGGAAGTGAGCTGGTATCCATTGTCCACTTTAAGTACAAACGCATAAGTTAGATTTTGCAAATTGAGTATATTAATTGAGTTGTAAGCTAGAATGGCTAGGGTTTACCTCCTGTAGTCTAACACCCTTCTTGGGCCACTATATGTACGAGCCCAATGCCTCGCCAATTGTCCGCATTTCGTCCATTGGGACGGACAGCGGAAAAGAGCTGTAGCCCGGGAGGGCCATGTCCACCTGTACCTTTGCGAATCCAGGCTCCAGAGGTACGCAGTGGATCCGGACATCCTCCCAAGACTGGTATACGACCCTGTTTGCAACCACTACAGGTTTGTCGCCTATATTGATCAATAGGCTACAGCTCTCCGGCTTCTGCAATTTGCAACAATTATAACAGGTTAGCGAAACAATTCTAACGTAACGGGAGTGGCATCAACCGAACTGCATATATAGCTCAAGGGTTGCAATACCTCGATCAGGTCCACCGGATCCACATGAACCTTCGAGCCGCAACTACTCGGCCTGGCAGCGTCGACCTCGGCACCTGGATCTAAACCCTTGGACTGCACAACTCGGCTGAGGCGTTCATACTTCTTGTTCATTTGAGCGAACATGTCCGCGAATTGTGCAGTCACATGTGCCCGTATCTTCTAAGATAGCTCCACTTCCCTTTCCTTCCAGCTGCCAGCCTTCTTCGCCTTTTGCCCGGGCTCCGAGAAGCCTTCCTTCCATGGCACCACACCCCCCACGGTTCGCGTCCGCCCTGGATGCTCCTTGTTCCCTAGAGCCCGGGTAAGGATGTCGTTCTCCCTATGGGGAGTGAACAATCTCTCGGTCGCCTCCTTCGAGCAAGAGATCTGTTACATTCAAAGCTCTCCATTGTGAGGAAGAAATATATACAAACTTGTGCGCAAAATAGTGATCATAGTTTTTTCTACCACACTCTATGATTCCAACCAGAAAGTTAGCCAACTTACGAGTCACTGCACGACCTCGACGTCCCTGGGGTTTGGGAACGCCACAGTCCCCGTGGCCGACACGGTCCCTCTGGCCAGCCACCAGCGCTTGCATCGCTGATCGCGGATCTCGGAGAGTGGTAGGTCAGGGGAGTCGACGAAATTCGACACCTCGTCTTCAGCCTTCTTCCACTGCTCCTCCTTCCCCGCATAGCCGCGAGAGCCGAGCCGGTGTGGGTGGTCGTTCCTCCTCTGGATTGCCTTGTTCTTCTTGATGAGGGCCTTCTTACCAGAAACAAGAATATTAATGCACCGCTGCTTACTGCATACAATGGTGTAACCAATCAAAGGAACCATACATACCTTGAACTCAGGAGTCCCCTTCTGTTGGGCGAATTGCTCCCATACCTCATTCATTATGAAGGGGTATTTCTCGCATGGAGATTTGCCTTTAGCGAGGAAGGTACTAACGAGGACGCTCTTGAAGGTTTTCCACGTGTTGTTCATGTCCTTCAAGCAAGCTATCTTGGGACCATCGTCGGGGATGTTCCACTTGGCCTGTTTCAAATGGTGCATATAAGCAGGACTTACCTAATCTCTGGGATAAACCAAGGGAATGTGATTACTCAAGAGTTCAGTGATTTTGATTAATTTTACCTTCACTTCCACCCACAGCCTATCCCTCTCGTCGGCCTTGACGTACTTCCAGTTCTGGACGGTGATCTTCACCCTTTCCTTCGCCAACAAGCCAACATAGGCAGCATAGTGGCCGGCGTTCTTCCCGATCGGTCTCCCGAACTAGTTGAACTCACATGAAAGATCCGCGCGTTTGGCCAAACGGCCCAACATCGTTGCGCCTCGCGCCTTCCTCTTGTGCTGGGACGAGACAGCGCCATCTACGTTCGCCCTCGCCAAATCACTACTATCAGCCGAGGAAGATGCCGACATGGCTTTACCTAAAATTCCATGAACAAACCATCAATTGATATGAAGAAAGGTACATGACAAAGTTCATAACTAAAATTGTTGTGCCCTACACTAGTCTCTCGCAGGAACATAAAGTCTGTTAAAATTTAAATGAACCAAAATTTCATATGAACATTAGAAAATGGGAAGTAATTAACAGAAAATTCAGATTAGCAGTGCAAACTATGACATACTCTATTTCCTATCGGTTTTCCAAGTAAAACCGATAGTACTCAAGTTTGTATTCAGGAAAATTTAAAAGATTAGCAGTGCAAACTATACTAGTCTCTCTGCATGAACATAAAGTCTGTTAAAATTTAAATGAACCAAAATTTCAGATAAACATTAGAAAATGGGAAGTAATTAACAGAAAATTCAGATTAGCAGTGCAAACTATGACATACTTTATTTCCTATCGGTTTTCCAAGTAAAAACGATAGTAATCAAGTTTGTATTCAGGAAAATTTGAAAGATTAGCAGTGCAAACTATGCTAGTCTCTCTGCAGGAACATAAAGTCTGTTAAAATTTAAATGAACCAAAATTTAGATGAACATTAGAAAATGGGAAGTAATTAACAGAAAATTCAGATTAGCAGTGCAAACTATGACATACTCTATTTCCTATCGGTTTTTCAAGTAAAACCGATAGTACTCAAGTTTGTATTCAGGAAAATTTAAAAGATTAGCAGTGCAAACTATGCTAGTCTCTCTGCAGGAACATAAAGTTTGTTAAAATTTAAATGAACCAAAATTTCAGATGAACATTAGAAAATGGGAAGTAATTAATAGAAAATTCAGATTAGCAGTGCAAACTATGACATACTCTATTTCCTATCGGTTTTTCAAGTAAAACTGATAGTAATCAAGTTTGTATTCAGGAAAATTTAAAAGATTAGCAATGCAAACTATGCTAGTCTCTCTGCAGGAACATAAAGTCTGTTAAAATTTAAATGAACCAAAATTTCAGATGAACATTAGAAAATGGGAAGTAATTAACAGAAAATTCAGATTAGCAGTGCAAACTATGACATACTCTATTTCCTATCAGTTTTTCAAGTAAAACCGATAGTAATCAAGTGTGTATTCAGTAAAATATATAAGATTAGCAGTGCAAACTATGCTAGTCTCTCTGCAGGAACATAAAGTCTGTTAAAATTTAAATGAACCAAAATTTCAGATGAAAATTAGAAAATGGGAAATAATTAACAGAAAATTCAGTTTAAGGTATTTACTATCGGTTCTAAATAAGAAACCGATAGTGGACTACACTGTATGACAAATTGCTAGTGATTTTCATCAATTCTGTCATTTTCATAGATATCAAGTTTGTAGTTCATGAATTTTACTCTAGTTTTATATTTGTAATCCATTGAACCACATATGAACCATTGCATATAAATTTAAGCAATTGACGCGAGCGATTTGGTCAAGAACACTTACAGTCGTTCGTGGAGCGGCCGGAGGCAGTGGCGCAATGCAGTGGCCGGAGGCGGTGGAGAACCAGATTGCGATCGGCAATGGCGGCGCAGAGGAGCGAAGAAGCGAACGTCGGGGAAGCTAGGGTTTTCCGCGCGTGAGTATTTGGAGTGTGATCAGTTGCACTGGAGGGAAAATTGTGCGAGGTTATAACCTAATATATGAATCTTTACTATCGGTTCATAACCACCAAACCGATAGTAAAAACATGTAAGTTAGGGTTTGCAGTGTTGGCATTGTTCACTATGGGTTTTATTATTCCAAACCGATAGTAAACTAAGAACAGGGGCTCATAACACAGTATAAATCACTATCAGTTATGAACAATAAACCGATAGTAGAGTTTAATTTCATATTGGTTTGGCAGTTGAAACCGATAGTAAAATACAATGTTATTGACCCTAAAGGATTTCCCTTAGAACAATTACAGATGATCTCAGTACATCATTTTGCATTGTATTTTACTATCGGTTTTATGACAATAAACCGATAGTATATGTTAATTTCATATCGGTTTGGAAGTTGAAACCGATAGTAGAATACTGTTAAATTGATCTAAAGGGATTTCCTGAGAACAATTACAGATGGGTCTCAGTACATCATTTTGTACTTGTAAAGACACCTGAAACCCCACGCAAATGACTTCCAATAATTTTGAAATAAATTAACAGTAAAGACCAATCATGGAATGAAAATTTGCAGTTTTCATATTGATTTGTGAAAAGAATCAATTATTGCTCAAATCAAGTATATACTTCAATTGAAATGAAAATTTGTATAAATGATTCTCAATGCATCACCTATGTTTTCCCAAAGAATTTTTGAAAAATGATTTGAAGAATTCTTCGATTAAAGATCCAAGTAATATACGTCACTTACATATTGCAAATTAGTCAAGAATGGTTGTCCACCCATAATCCTTCTTCGTTGTCGTCTCGCAGGTAACTTGTTTCGTCAATATCTTCGGTAGGGACAGATTGAAAAATTCCATTTAAAAATGGAGGTAGTTCGTCGAATTGATCATACTCTTCTTCATCCACAACGTCTTCGACCCCAACAATACGTCTCTTACTGTGAAGGACAACGTGCAACTTTGGGTTGGCCGGGTCAACGATGTAGAACACATGTGTGGCTTGCTCAGTAAGTATAAATGGATCATCTTGGTGTGCGCCTCTACTGAGATCGACGAGAATAAACCCATAATTGTTGACTTTAACACCTCGAGAGATTTCGACCCATTGGCATCGAAACAGAGGAATCTTAAGTAATACATAATCGAGCTCCCATATTTCCTCAATAACACCGTAATATGAGTCGAGTGCCCTTACTGCCCTGGCATCCTCCGAAATAGCAAGTAGTGTCACTCCACTACATTACATAGTACTCTTCTCGTCCTGAGTTCTTGTGTAAAATGAATAGCCGTTGATGTCATACCCCTGCCAAGTCCCTACAGTAAATCTAGGCCCTCTGGCCAATCATGTAACAACTTCATCTACGTCGCCCTCAGAAGCTTCAGGACTCTATTTTCGATCCACCCAGCAAACTTCTTATTATGTTCTCTGGTGACCCAAATCTCTGGCTTCAAGGGATTCTGTTTCTGTAACATTTCCTTGTGCTCGTGTATGTATGGATCCACCCCCATCATGTGCTGTAAGACCCAAAAATGGGCTTTTTCATACAGATCACTAGAGGGGACGACTGCTTTAAATCCAATCGTTCCAATGCCCTGAAGCATGCCCTCCTGCCGGGATGTAGGAACGCCAATTGGGTCAACCCCGGGCATATAGTTGGTGCAAAATTCGATCACCTGCTCGGCGGCATAACCTTCAATGATACTGCCTTCAGGCCGATGTCGATTCCTTACATATCCCTTCAAGATACCCATAAATCTCTCAAATGGATACATGTAGCGCAGGAACACGGGTCCACAAAACTTAATTTCTCTGACAAGGTGAACAATTAGATGGACCATAACATCAAAAAAGGATGGAGGGAAATACATCTCCAGCTGACAAAGAGTTGTAGTCACATCGCGTTGCAAATCGTCCAGTCCATCCAGATCAATTACCTGCAAGGACACAGTTGCAGCAAATATTCAGATCCAAAAAATCTGACAAGTTCCACGAATGGAGCTAATTAACTTGCTAGGAGTACACGCTTATGTACCTTGCCAGATATTGTGTTGAAGAAATAACATAGCTTTGTAATTGTCTCTCTGACTTTGACTGGGAGAATGCCTCTGATAGCAATGGGAAGCATTTGTGACATCAGTACATGACAATCATGAGACTTCATACCAACCAGTTTCAGGTCTTTCATGGACACAAGTTTTTTCAAGTTCGCAGAATACCCGCATGGAACTTTGACACCATGTAGGCACTGACAGAGTTCTGTTTTTTCTCTTTTTGACAAAATATAGCAGGCCGGGGGGAGGTATGTCCGCTTTCCCTTCTCCAACGGTGCAAGCTCAGTCCTTATGCCCATGTCGAGCATGTCACGGCGAACGTTGATGCCATCTTTCGTCTTTCTTGGAATGTTCAACAACAAACCAATCAAACTGTCACAAACATTTTTCTCTACGTGCATGACATCAATGCAATGTCGAACTTGTAAGTGCTCCCAATATGGCAGATCCCAAAGAATCGATCTCTTCTTCCAAACATTTTTCCTGGAGGTTTAGAACATTTACCGAACTCAACTTTGATGTCCTTCACGCGCAAGTAAAGCTCCTTACCAGTCACAAACACTAGGGCTGATCCTTTCTCAGGCTTCCCATTGAATGACTTCCTCTTCTTACGGTAGGCGTGATGCATCGGAAGGAATCTGCGGTGACCCATGTACACTGTTTTTCTGCAGTTCGATAACCACATGCTTTCAGTTTCATCCAGGCAAATAGGACAAGCCTTGCCTCCTTTCGTACTATACCCCGACAAATTTCCATAGGCCGAGAAATCATTTTTGGTGCAAAATATCATGGCCTGCAACATGAAATTCTCTCGCTTATGTGCATCCCACACCCGCACCCCTTCGCTCCACAATTTATGTAAGTCCTCGACTAACGGTGATAGAAACACGTCAATATCATTCCCGGGTTGTTTGAGTCCTGAAATTAGTTACGACATCATGATGTACTTGCGCTTCATACATAACCAAGGAGCAAGATTGTAGATGCATAAAAGAACCGGCCAAGTGCTATGTCGACTGCTCATATATCCGTGTGGATTCATACCATCCGCACTCAACCCAAACCTTATATTCCTCACTTCGCCGCCAAACTCACAGAATGTTCTGTTAATGTTTCTCCATTGAATGGAATCAGCTGGATGTCTTAGTTTTCCGTCTTGTTTCCGACCTTCAACATGCCAACGCAAATACTTCGCATCTTTCGGATTTGCAAACAGCCGTTTCAATCTAGGAATCACAGGCAAATATCACACAGTTTTGGCCGGAGGCCCTTTCTTTACCTCATCACATCCATTGTGATAAATTCTGTCCACATGCTTATACCACGATGCGCCGCATCTTGGACAAACATGCAAATCCTCGTACTCGTTACGGTACAGAACACAATCATTTGGGCATGCATGTATTCTTTCGATTTCCATTCCCAACGGACACAATAGTTTTTTGGCCTGGTAAACCGATCTTGGTAACTTATTTTCCTCTGGAAGCATGTCCGCTAACAGATCCAATAGCGCCGTGAAACTCTTATCGCTCCAACCGTTGCTTGCCTTCAAGTTATATAATCTCAACACAGAACACAACTTTGTAAATTTTGCACATCCGGGGAACAAAGGCTTCTCAGAATCAACAATTAATTTCTCAAATTTAGCTAAATCGTTTCCGCTGTAATCTTCTTCTACATCACGTAACATTTCATCTAAATTGTCGTCATCTACATGGACTTCCGAATGAACATTACCAATGTTCTGATCATGATCATCATTACTGCAATCCACTTCCGGGTGCTGCTGAGTGGTAGCGGTGCTCGTTTCCTCAAGATCTTCACCATGCCATATCCAACCGGTATAGCATGCGTTAAAACCACGACGAATCAAATGACTCCTAATCTAATCAGAGTTGCCGAACCTTTTTAAGTTCATACAATCTATACAACGACAATGCATATCTTTCTCTCCCTTCTTCGCCTTTTCTTGCTCAAGAAATTTAATAAACCCATTCACACCCTCCAAATACTCAACAGTAGTACATTTTATTCCATACATCCAATATTCTCAGTCCATCTACAATTATTTCACAAAATTGACAAATTGAAATAAATAATTAATGACTCAGGGCATGCATATATGCATGAAACATAATTAGCTAGGCCATATGTGTGTACAGCTGCTTAATTACATTAAATGGATTTGTATTTATGAAACCCTAATTAACTTGATGCATTAATTGGAAGAGTCAGCTAGCTAGCTGCTTAACTTCAGCAAGCTATAGCTAGCTAGCCAACCTAGCCTTCTTGCTAGTTTGGAGCTACATGTATCTAGTTTAATGAATTGCAAGTAGAGAGAGAGGGAGAGTCTGAAAGAGTGAGAGAGAGAGAGAGAGAGCGGTGATGAGAAGATGGCAATACCGAGGGGGATGGAATTATCAACCTCTCAGATAGCTTCTCTAGATCACTCTAGCTTGGAGCGTGGATGCACGTACGGTAGAAATGATTCCAACATGCAGAGCGCAGAGCAGGGGTCGACCTAATTAAGTTGTACAATTTTACTATCGGTTCAAAAACACAAACCGATAGTAAAATAAGGTCTCCACTGTCATAACAATTAGTTTATATAACGTCATTTTACTATCGGTTTGTTTTATATAACCGATAGTAAACTTTACTATATTATATCGGTTAGTACAGTAAGAACCGATAGTAAAAAATCAGTAATTTTACTATCAGTTACGGATGAAAAACCGATAGTATTATTTAATATATTATATCGGTTGGTACAGTACTAACCGATAGTATAAAGTGCGTAATTTTACTATCAGTTACGGATGAAAAACCGATAGTACTACTTAATATATTATATCGGTTGGTACATTACTAACTGATAGTATAAAGTGAGTAATTTTACTATCAGTTACGAATGGAAAACCGATAGTACTATTTCATATATTATATCGGTTTGTACATTAATGACCGATAGTAAAAAATGTTTGCATTTCACTAACGGTGGACCAGTTTGTAACCGATAGTAAAAATCCTCTTTTCCGCCGCTGTCGTCCTATTCTATCGGATTTTTCCCAGATTACTTATAACCGTTAGAAGATATGGGTTAATGGAATGCATTTCTGTAGTACTGTGGAATTCTAGATTTCTTGGTTTTGGAGGCTTTCTTTGCAGGCTTAATAGAAAAATGTAGAGAATATCTCAACGCAATTGTAGGAGGATCTTTTCACTCACTGGAAATTGAAACTTGCTTTCAAAAGCTTGACGAAGTTGTAGATAACCAAATGCAGTGACCTTTAGAGGTGCTGGGAGACTAGAACACCACAACCTATGGAGAAAACCAATTTTAGTAAATCATTCTCAAAACTCTGCACATTCGATTTTTAATAATAACAATTTGCAAGCTTGCGAGGATGGGTATCCTTGTTACTCCTCTTCCCATGTCCGACATCTAGGAGCAAGTGCAAGTCTCTATAGATGTATTATCTGTGTCCTAGATAACAAGTAGTTCATCCAATGGAAACAAAAGTTGTGATAATTAGCGAATGGCCTCAATACATCCCAAAGGAATAGTATGTGCCACTAAAATTTCCCACTCTCAAGATGTTAAGCTAACAAAAAGCGAGCATAGAAGCAACCGAGAGGTTTTTGGGAGAAATCAAAGAAAAAATATATGTTGAGCCACATTTGGATGAACAACCAACGAATTACAAAGAACAAGAGCATGCACCTTGTGGAGTCATCATGCAAACAAGTTCACCCTAAACCAATTTATGAATTTTCTAACATTAAACAAGTCTGCAATGTTATGATCTATGAAAGTACACCAAACGAGGTTGAGGCAAACGATTCCAGAGCACCAAATAGTGATGAAAGAGGGGAAACAACAACGAGTTTCGAGGAAGATCAAATTTCTGAGATTATCTTGTTGAATTTTGTTAATATAGTAATTACATATTCTTGTTTGCATGTGAAAAATTCTCTGTAGGGAAGCTCGGACGTAAGTGCTACAAGAGAAAAAAAATGATGAACATGTTATAGAAGCCACAAGAAGCTTTGCCGCCATTCCTAATCAATGAATCACCCAAGGTAAAGCTACAACATCCTCTGGTAGAGCACCGAAAGAGGAAAAGACTGCATCATGTCGCAAATGAATGTAGGATAAAGAAACCAGAGCTGAAAAACATATCAAGTGTTCCTCTACCTAGGATCGATATTCCTTGGGATCTAGGTGGATGAGTTACAAAGGTCGAGCTAATGACCTAAAACAAACATGTTTTGGGAGGCAAACCAAGCAATTAATTTTTCCTTTCTCTTTTCTTAAATCATCATACCACATACTTACAACTAATCATGTAAGTTTACAGGTGTTCATGGAAGGAAGCAAAAGCTCAACCAACAAACTGACCCAGATCAATTGTGTGCGATTGCATGCACAAAGTCACCTAGGGATTAACCACATTTACCATCCAGCAGATTTCATTCAATCATGTTGAGTTTAACACATCATCACCCCAGCCATGCTCCCCAAGCCCAATCCAAGTCGATCTTGAATCCTAACTACGTCAAACCCTGAATTCAGCCTAACCGTTGTCTAATTGTGGCATGCATGTGAGATAACCATGCGTGTTCCCCCTAGCGACTTCTGACACTTGCATGTCACTACCATGACCAAGAAGCCCATGCATCTGTAACTCAAACGCCTCCAACCATGTGCTTGTCACCCTAGATCATTCCAACGTCTTTTCATTTCATAGTTGGCATTGTTGAAGCCCTCAAACACTATCTATAAGATCTGGACAGCACTTTGCCATGTTGTTTTCCCCTCTGTTCGCACTCATATCCCTACGTCCAGCCTCAATTGCATCTAATCATTCATCAAGCATGCTTATATGTATATATAATGGCTATTTTCTGCTTGTTAGACTTACGTCCAAATTGTTGTTGTATCGATTAGGTACCAAGAGAGTCAGTACTTCTAGCAAGGCAAGTCACAATTCTTGATAATGTTGACCTCTATATGTTGAAACACTTAATATATATTTTGTTATTTTGAGTACCTTGCATGAATATTTTGATAAATGGTCATGCTGAACAATTGAACTGCTTAGTTAGTAATGAGCCCCACTAGATAAATATAGCAACCTATATGCTATGTCACCCTAAAATTTTTCAAACTTTAACTAAGTATTAGTAACATGAATTGATAGATTGTTATGCTAGAGTCTTGATAAGAATATATGAAAATTACCACCATGATTTGATGTGAATATATTATGCAAATTGTCCTAATGCATTATGAGTTCTCTAGCTCGAGTGGAGTGTATGGCCAGATTTGATGTGAATATATTATGGAAATTGTCCTAATGAATTATGAGTTCTTTGGTTCGAGTGAAGTGTATGGTTGGTGCTGGATTGCGTAGGGGTATGTGGTTTGTTCCTTGCCAAAGATGTTGCATCTAGACCCTTAATCTTGATTTTGATGATAAATGAGAACAAGTGTCTTGGACTAATCTATTTGGTTTGAGTATGATCAATAAGATCAGGTGAAACGATGAAACTCCAAACGGAGTCGCAAAGCGGAAGTTGAAAAGCCTAAGGTAAATGTTTTGGATTTTACTGGTCTCGGTGTTTGGAGTATGATATGCACATGCCTCGCCTTAAGATGCGTGCATGTAGTTTGGTCCCGATCTTCCGTCGTAGGAAAAATCCGTGGATAAATGCGAGTTGTGACCTTGACAAAGAGACGACTAACCGCGATCCAAGAACGCAACCAACAACTTCACAATCGCTAAACCACTCCTCAATTGACTATCAACCGAGCAAAGCTAGATTGACCTGTTCACGAAGAACAACTCAAGCAAATCAATAAAGAAAAGCAAGAGCAACAGCGGAAGGATACCACTCAATAATCTGAATTATGAGTTGAACATTGAGACTCTGAATTGTACAAGTCGGCAAAGGCGCGAGAATCCAATCTGTATATCAACGAAGTCTACCTAAAACTAAGACCATGCCTTCTCTTTTACAGATGATGGTGTCTACAAAAGATAGAAGGTTTAAAACCAGAATTCTAATCTTAAACTAATTCAAAACAGAATCAAATTCTAACAAACTATAAAAGGAAATCCAGAACTAACTTTCGCGGATTCGGACAGGGCCATTTCCTCTCGTGCACTTGACATTCTTTTGGGTCTCCTGGTTGCATACGATGTTGGATTTCAATGATTCTTGATGCATTGGAAAGCTCTTTCGATTATCTTTCCAGCAAGTGCTCACACGACCTACTTGGATATCTGTGCTGAAATTAGAGTTTGGCCGAAGTCACTAAACAATTATGATTGGTAGGCAGACTGTATGATCTTCAGGCTGCGACCATGTGTTTCCGACCATGGGCTGCGACCTTGTGCTTCCGACCATGAGCTGGGACCTTGACCTTTCTGATCGAGCGTAAAGTTCTTCTGATCGATGAGGTCGAAGTGATCGTTGGTCGAAGTTGGCATAAAAGTGTTCATTCTTCCTTGGCTAGAAATTGGATCAACAACTTCGTCTAGAACTCCCTCACATGTAACAACAAGCAAAGAACAATAATTAGGTAATATCATTTGTTCTGTAATCAAATAATTAATTTGCCCAAGAAATGAATTCACCTAATGTCCAAGGCGATGCACATGCGCTCGAGTTAAAACATGTAAGTGTGTGGTCGTGATGTCCTCATTAGATTATTGACTGGATTTATAGAGGGGTTGCAAAATCTCTTTTAGTTCCGACAAAAATTGAGAAACTCTTAGGTCATATGTTGCATTCACATTCATTCATAATCTTGGTCAAGTCTGAGAAAAATAAAAATTTCAAAAAGAGACTAAAACTGGACTTTAAATCTATATTTTTAAAGTTGTCAGCAAGTTCTACGTGTAAGTACTCTTTCCCTTTCCCTTTTCTTTCGTCCATCCATTTTCTCTTATAAAAAACTTTATTACGGTTAACATCCTTCCTACCTCCATCGGACCACGCCTGGGGGCTGATCGCACTGGGCACTACATTACGGTGATAAGCGGATTCGCTGGCCGATCTCATTATCGCATCTAGATAAGACATTTCTTTGTAAGTCATTTCTTAACACTTCAGAAACTTACTAGCTTCGCAATAACGTGCTCTCCAGTCAATTAGTTCGTCACTCATCTCTGGGTTTTGTCCATATTTAAATCCTGCAACCAACATACTACGTCTCCACTATAATTGGTCACAGAAGGGGGCAAGGGGATATTAACTGTAACATTTAATTTGAAGGTTCAGCATTTTCCTTAGTTTTTTGTTACTCCTACTAATCATGTGTATTTGCAAGGTACAATAACTTAAGAAAAGTTATCTCATTGTCAAAAAAGTACAATTAAAGGTAGTACATCAAGGAAAGCCCAGGTCATGCAACAGCTTGTCTACAAGAACAATGACCTCGGCCCTGATAGCCTCCAGTTGATCCTCGCTGTCGAAAGCTACGTTTTCCACCGTTGGCCTCAGGTCCAAATCTGAGCCATGGTGATGTCTAAGCTTGCAGAGTAAAGCAGAGGCCACATCGCTGATGTCAGTCTTCAATGTCTCCCTATGCTTCTTCACAAACTCTGGAATATTCGCGACGAGCAACTCGGATTGGGCGGCGACCAGGTTGCAAAACTCAGCCAATGATATGTCATCCCCTGTTGGGTTGACAACTTCCGCATTAAATGAGTATGCAACTTCCTTTAGCTTGGCTAGAGTGTTTTTCTCAGTGAGGCGATAGTTTTCGATGATCGTTTCCAAATCCTCCTTCTCAATGAGAACTTTCTCTGTTTTTTCTTTGGCCTTGTCGCTAGCTGACCGAAGTTGGTTGATAATATTGTGAAGCTTCTCGAGGTCGTGTCCACATCTAATGAACTCCTCTAATTCATCCTTTTCTTCAGTCAGCTTGTGACCTCGTTCTCTTTGACCTGCTCAAAGGAAGAACAAAATTCGAAGATCAGGTGTCCGTAAAATCAACTCAGCAATGACAACTTCTGCTGGGAAGTGCTTACAATCAACATCAGCTTGTAGTTTACTGCATGCCGATGTGAGACTATCCTTTTCCCCTCGGAGATCATCATATAACCGTATCTTTTCCTCCAAGGAAGTGAGGACACCTGAGAGTTTTTCATCCTTCTCCCTCAGGGCCCCGGCCATCGCGGCCCCTTCATTGTTGCGCACGGTGGCAATCTCTTCCAGTAAAGCAGAATTTTCCCTACAATGGATAAGAGACTAACACTTTGGTCCATACAAGGATCAAAGATAAAGCAAACACTTACTGCTTTACAAGGTCGCGCTCCGCTTGCACGACCTTGAAACGTTCTACCAGCAGACCGACCATGGTCGCGCTGTGAGCAGAGTTCTACAAACAAACATTCAACAAACCTTACGCAAAACTCAAACACGTGTTGAAAAACCAAAGGTAAGAGTCTCCCTTACCTCCAAAATATCCTCTAAAAATTTCCCCGATCTAATGCCTTGGCTCGGAGAAGGCGCATCGCCTCGCACCAGACTGGGGCTTTGAGCTTTGGTTATTATCTCCGGCGCGGAGCAAAGTGTGGCCTCATCAACCAGCGGCAGGACAACTAAGTCCATGTCCGTGGTAGTGGTCGTCGTTGCGACCTCAGCTCCTTCATTGTCAATGGGTGCGATACATGGCATATCCACAACCACCTCACCAACAACATCGGGCAATGGTACAACATCAGTAGTCACAGGAGGCTCCGTTGTGGTCGCTGGTTCTACTGCGGTACCACTCATGGTAGGAACACCTGCCACAGTAGTTTCTTCCCTCTCGACCATGGCAGTCCCCAATCCACCTGCCGAAGAAGAGGCGGTCACGGTCGAAGGAGTCCTGTTCATGTCAAACACAATTGGTAATACTATTCCTAGCTCAGCACTACGACTTAGCTAGAGACTACCATGTACCTTATGCAAAGCCCTAGGAGATTTCGGGAGCTTGACGCCCCGCTTCCTGGCAACAGTAGCGAGGACAGCGCTTTAAGCGTAGGCTTCTTCGATGGCTCTGCTAACCTTCTCCTTCGAAAGATTAGGGGAGTCTTGTCGTCCTCCTCCTCCTCCTCGCTTCCTTCCCCCCTGTACAAGCAAAATATAACTCCCCATCCTTCTTATTGGGGGTGTAAGAGGAAGACATGTTTACCACGGCTGCCTTTGCACTGGTCGTAGTCGCTTTGGACGAAGCCGCCCCAGCAGTTAGTACTTTTACTTTACAGGAGGTTGGAGCCTTGGGTTGTTTGGGCTTCGGGGTCCTCTTCGCTTTCTTGGAGGAACCACCAGAAGGACCTTCAGCTCCCAGAGGCCTCTTCGTCCCCACCACTTGGCCCTCGGCCAACTACACAAATCAAGGGGATTATTGGTTGGACTTACATCAACAACGCGACTTGTCACAGGCCGTCGAATGAAGCATACCTTTCACCGCACCTGCAACATTCTATTGGTGCTCGCAACAAGGCTCTTCGGCCTTGATGCGTTTGGGTCACCTTCCTTAACCGGGTTAAAGGCCTTCAACAGATAGCTGGCCCTAACCACGACCTCGGAAGAGGACAACTCTAGATAATGTTGCATGTTCACCAATACATCCAAAAAAACAAAATCAAGGAATGAAGCAAGTTCACCAAGTGAACAAGCATACCAGGGCTACCATCCCTCGTAGCGTCCTCCTCGGCCTTGATCTCCCACGTGGGGTGATCCTTCTTCTTTAAAGGACTGATCTGATTTTTTACAAAATCAAGGATTACATCCCGAGTAGTCAAACCCGCATCTATGAGGCACCTCAGCACCTGAGCTTGTTTCTTTTGCTCTTCGTCAAGAGCAAAGGCCACATCCTTCTCCTTGCTCTTCTCTAGCTGCTGGCCGGCGAACCAGAGGTGACTTTCCTCTGGCGCGATGCAGTAGAATCACCTCTGGTACCACTTGTGCACCGAATCACACAGAGGAAAGGGGACAAAGTCCTTCTCCCACAAGCAAAAGTACACGCAGCCCGGTGCGCCATGCCTGTAGACATGGCCAAGAAGTAGTACTGGCGAAATAGTGCCACATTGGGCAAGACACCCAAAAACGCCTCGCATAAACGTTGGAAGGTGGCAAGAATCAACACAGAGTTGGCGTTCAGGTTCACCAGCTCCAAATCAAAATGAGCGAGAACCTCTCGCAAAAAGTCACTCTCAAGCAGATGAAAGCCGCAGTGCAAGAAATCCTCGAACATAACCAGTTCGCCCTCCCGCACTGTAGGGCTCCCCTCGTTCTCCATAGCAGGACACCATGGTATCAATGACCTGGAGGGAAGATAACCATCAGTCTCCAACGCAAGAAAGCTCTCCTCTGATCGGTGACTGGATCTCATCCAACACGCCATCGAGATGGGTTTCTGGTGGATAAACAGCAAAAGTAGTGACCTACGACTCTAACAAGAACTTTGCTAACACTTGAATATTTCGATGAAGCTTCTGTGGGAAGCTAGGGCTTGAGACGAAGGGTTTAAAAACCCACTTCCTTCAGTTCCTTCACCATAAGTCATGTCGCACGGAAAAAGGTGTTTTTTGAATTAAATGCACGTCAAAACAAACCTGACACGCGCACCCATAGTTCAACGTGCATTCAACGAGAAGTTGAACCGACAAGTAACCTTTTCAGAAGCTGAAACGCCTTTTTCACAGGGAAAATGCCTTTTCCAGTGAAAAGAAAGTATTTTCGCTTCGACTTCGGGGCCTAGCAGATAAAGATTGCCGATATCATGATCGCGCATAACCACGCTGCGACAATCATCTCATGATCGTGAGTCATTCCATGATCGCATGCAGCACGCATAACTTTCCATGATCACACGCGACGCGCATACCTTTCTATGGTAGCCAAAGGCTAAGGAAAGAGATAATACAACGGTCTAAGAAAATACTAGACAAAAAGTAGAAAATCAACATGGGAAAAATTAATTCTTTACGAATTTTTTCCATTATTTACAAAAACAAAAAATACAAAAGGCCATACTAAGGATCGGCCTTAGCCCTAACTGCATCTAAAATAAAGTCAGTTTGACTTGCAGCCAGGACGCAGGACTTTTCCAGCGACAAGTTGTCCTTCTTAGGATCAACTACATACGCCTCAAGGAGCCCCGCGGCCTCCCTCAGTCTTGTGAGGGTGTCCTTCATGGTGAGACATATCTGGCGATGGTTACATCTGCGGCGTGCTTCTCCTCGCGCACAAGCTGCTCTTTTTGTCGAGCAAGCCTTGCGGTCTCCCCAGCCCGGTCAAAACTTGCCTTCAAACGGTCAACGCGCTTGAAGAAGTCATCTAAGTCAAGCCCCCGCCAAGCGTACTTCTCCCCAAGGAGTTTGTGCTCCCCTTGGAGGGCCCGCAGCTCGGCCTTGACCCTGTTCAGCTCTTCCCAAGAATCACAGCTGTACACAAAATGAGCAAACTTGCTTTAAGGTAAGAATCAATTAACTAGAGCGAGCCCAATAATCAAGAGTTCTTACCGAGAAGGATAGGGGCGAGGCATCGGCGACGGAGCCAAAAGCCTCCTCATCCTCAGTCGAGAAGATGGGATGAGGCGAAGCTTGTGTAGCCATGGGCTGCACCGGAGTTACCTTTCCAGGGGATGCTCCGGATGAAGCCTGGTATGCAGTTGGCTCATTAAGCTGCGTCGTCCTCTTTGATGAAGAACCCCAGATGATCCAAGATCATCGCCACCACATTTCCTAGAGGCAGTCGAGCTATCAAGTGGCTGCATGAGGCAAAAAGCATTAGAACAATTACATTTCCATAAAGCTCATGCCAATTTACCAAGAGAAGATTACCTCTTGAGACGAAGGTGCAACACTGGTCCCTCTCGCTCCCAAAGTTCCAACATTCTCCTCTACTTCATCAACCCGGCTTGGAGATGGCATTGGTTCAAAAAGTGTAAAGATAAGAGATTTGACTTAGAGAAATTTTTGGAGGAGTTGAAGATTACATAGTAGGGGAACGGCTATTTATAGACTCTCTCAAGCGATGCTTCAAATTCCCGGCCTTGGACACAATGCGGAAACATTGAGATCCTCCCAGTGCCTATGGCTTATTCCTTGAGATATATCGAAGCTATCACCAGTGTAACACAACATGGGAATTCAAAGCGACGAAGCACTGTTAAGAATTTGAACCGACACACCATTAAAATGGGCCTTTGTCACTTCAAATTCGGGGGCTAGCTGATGAAGATTGTTAGCTGTTTTTTAGCCTCCATGGTCGCGATAGCGCCACATGGTCGCACATGACTGTGGCTGCGGTCCTCCCCATAGTCGCCAAAGGCCAGAAGGAAGAACATTGGGTGATCCAAGGGCATTCTAGATATAACTTAAAAACCGTATTCATTTCAAGCAAAATCAAGACATTCGTTATCTTCAAACTTATGTTTTATGCTATATCCAAGGGCGACGTGGTCGCAGAGATAATCCCTACGACCATCCTCCCTCGCGGATACAAGAACCAACCTTAGCACCAAGGTCGCAGTGTTACGCGATCATTCCTTAAATATTACCCCATCATGATCCTTATGGTTATTCTCGAGATAATCATAAGTCCCTAACAAGGTAACTGTCGAAGGAGGTTAAGACGGTAAGGTGGTTCCACGACGATCAAGTCAAAGCCAGCCAAACCGCCACATACCCATGATCTATGGCAACTACCACTCTGGGGCGGTTAGGAGAGATCGTGGGGCGTGCCTCCAGGAGAACAATCAACGACCTCTCCGGCAAGTATAAGAAGGCCTTTAAGGGAAGGATCAGGGGACGGATCGATGATAGAGAGAAAACTAGGCTTAGCAAATATAGGATTAGTTAGCTACAGATTGTAAACCACCTCTCTGTAAACTCTTTTTCCCACATAGTCAATCACACAGGACGTAGGACTATTACCCAGCTTAAAGGGGACCTGAACCTGGATAATCCTTGCTCCCCGTGTCTATTGATTCATTGATACCTTGAACGTCTTGAGAATCTGTCTGATTGGCCTCATACCTTCTAACTTACTTTGTTGCATAAGATTAACAGAGGGACCCAGAGTTCCAATCGTCGACAACATCTACGAAAGACTATAAAAAATCTCGTATTTCAGATAAGCAATACTCTTTCATCAAAAATATATATTGTCTATAAATATACCTCTATAGGGGTAACATTGTCATTTGCTCCATTGATTAACTGTTGAGAAAATTGCGACAGCAAATACTAAAAACCAACACACATTTTAGTGGTAAATAAGAAAGGGACAATTTTCAGTGTTAGATATAAAAATATGCGCTATTCTAATGATATGAATGAGATTTTCCCTTTTTTATAAGAACGGTACTCATATGAAGGACTCATTCTCTGATTGTTAGATTATGTAGATTACGCTGATACAATTATTAAGGGGGATTTTGGTCTGTGCCATTGGCAAAAATAGAAATTCGAGATATTCCATCAAAAAAGAACTAATTGGTCTCATGCCACTAGAATCCGGAAAACTTTCTGAAAATATCACTCTGACAAGATCAAAACAGTTGACTCAGGTTAATTACTCTTTTACCTTCAAACTTAAACAAAAGACTAAAATATACAAACAATCTCTATTAGACATTATATGGAACATCTTCAGAGCATCTCGGTGAGTGCAGGAAGCAGTGTGGTAGCGGTGTGCATGGTGGTGGCGTGCATGGCACGACAGTGGAAATGTGTGTGTGTGCGCATGCAGGGGCGGCAGTGACAGGGGCAGTGTGTGTGTGGCGACAACAGCAACGTGTGCGCAACACGACAGTAGCAAGTGTGGGCGCGACGATCTTGGCAAAGGCAACCCATGCACAACATGACACGACAACAGCTTGCGCAACAATGGCTTGCACGGTGTGCGTGGTGGCAGTAGCAATGTCAACAGCATGCGTAGCGGCAGTGGAGGGCATGGGTGCGGCAACATTTGCGTGGCTTGCGCGGTAGCACTGGCAATGGTGTGCGTAGTGACAGTGGTAGTTGCAGCGGTGAGCGCGACAATGGCGTGCATGGCGGCAGCAGCGACCGTGGCAGTGGTGTGCATAGCGACAGTAGAGGGCACGGGATCGGTGTGGCAACTATAGCGGAGGGCGTGGGTGCGGCCATGACGTGACAGCGGCGTGTGTGACAACGGCTTGCGCAGTGTGTCTGGTGGTTGCAACAGCGGCCTCTATATGTTCGATGAAATGCCTCAACAAAATCAGTGCCAAACATGTATAAAGAAGGAATGAACAGGAGTATTCTTGTCATTTTTCCAAAAATTAAGTTAAGAATGATATTGTCCAAAGATTTTCAGGATTCTAGTAGCATGAGACCAATTATTCTTTTCTTATGGCATATTTTGAATTTCCACTTTTGTTGGTGGCTTAAAGCAAAATTTTCCAATAATTAAAGACTAGCTACTCATGTGAGTATGGTCATATATAAATTATTTTTGTTTAATAGGGGTAATTGGCGGGAAAACACGCCTAGAAATGACAATTTTTGGCCAAAAAAATTCTTAATACTAATTTGCCAAACAAAATAGTAGATCTTAAAGCACGAAGAGGCTAAGTACACTTGCAAATTTTAGGAGACCAGAGATTCCATTAATTATGTTAAACAGGAGATAATACAATCGATAAATAATTTACAAAGCATGGAATTTTGATAATGGGGTATTATCTTAGAGTGTTGTTGGACATCTCGGAATGTATAATAAAAAGATACAAACTAGTTGATATGTCTCTTTAGAATTGATAAAATAAATAAGAAAAGAATATTAGATAAGTATGGTATCATATCACAGAACAAGTATTAATGGGTTTAAAAGGTAAATATAAGTTCAATAGACAGCTTCACGAAACATGCAATTCCGATTAGTTTAACTATAAGTTGATAACTTAAGCGTATGGCCAAATGAGTGGGATGTGCCGAGCATGCTCAGTGGGTGTATAATTAATAATAATTAATCCATTTGGTTGGTGATGTTAAATTAATCTCAGGTCAGGCATTAATTATGAGGTAGGGTCGCAGGTAGCACGGGCATAATCTTGGATCTATTTTGGTAGGAGATCCATCATGAGCCCTGAGTGATATTGTCTTAAGATATGGATTATATTAGTCCATATCATATGGTTTTGAATGGCTTTTTTTTTGAGAGGAGGTTGTGAATGATTAATTTTAACAATAGAGTTTTCTCTTCTTTTAAGATTTTGAAGTAGATGTTGGATAACGGTGTCCCTAGAAAACCCCAAAACCAATTTATCCCGATTGTTATGACCAGTAGCAGCTCTAGTTACAAATCAAATATGATCTCGTGAACTACATATCCATAATAATAATAACAAGAATAGAAAGATGCAGTAGAGAAAACTCGAATAATGATAGAAAACTAACGATAATACAAGAGATTAAAGATTGGTGAAGAGAACAGGTTTTTCTAACCACAACCTTAAAAAAATACAAGAGATTGACACTCTTAAACAATTGTTATATCTTTTGGATTCCTCGAGAGTTGCCCCACACAAGAGTTTATTACTTAAAAAAACCCTAATTGTTTTCTTTCTCTATGTCTCTCTTACTTTTAGTTTAGATTGATCTCTTAAACTATACTTGTTTGATATTCTCTAAATGCATCTCTCATATGGACTTGTATAGATCACAATCTTAACTTACCAAAAGTAAACTTATATCTAAAACAATATGATTAAAACTCTTCATAACTATCAATACTAATATAATTAAAATAAGAGACATTTCTAACACCAATTAAGACTTAAACCTTTGATCTCACACACAACATCGAGTTATTTTAAGTTTTAATTACTTAACTATTACATGCCCCGAGAATGTAAGGAATTTGATTTTCTGAACAATGGTTGCGAAATAAAATTGTTCTTTGCATTGATGTTGGAAAATTAGTTAGTTGATATTATCTTAGAGGATCAGATGATTGCTCAACAGTGACCCTTCAGACCTGCGACAACCAGAGGGATGGGTTAAAGAATTTTTTAAAGAAGTCAGTTCAAAATTTCAAAGAAAGAAAAATATACATCAATGTTGAATATGACATACCAATAAAGGAGTGAGCAATTATTTAATTGTATCACTGGAACATCCATTCCTATTTTCATTAATTGAAGAACAAAGACACAATGCATGCAATCCATGGAATATAATATCACAACAATATTACAATAAATAATTAAGGAGTGTCTATCCAATAAGTAAATGTTTGTTTTAAAAAATCTATACCATCTAGAACATAAATTTAAAACCAACATTCAATTTTCACCTTACATCTCGTCTCACCTTTCTCCTCCTCTCTCTCCCTCCCACTATTGTTGTTGACACCCAGCACACCTGCCACCGCCTTTAGTGGTTGCCAGCGACCATGCTGGTGCCGCCCAATAGCCACTGCTCGCCACCATGCATCGCGGATATCTACACTGAGGATGACGTTGGTGCTGCTCGCCTCCCTTTCTTCCCCCTCCTCCTCCTTCCTCCCTGCGGCCACTGCCACTTATGACTAGTGGCGCTATCACTATCTTACTGCACAGGCTCCCTCTCTCCTTGTGGCCGCTATCTCTCACCGTCGCTACTACCTACTAGCAGGGCCGCTGATGCCTCGTCGCTTTGCCTCTTCCTCCCGCTAAAGAACCTATAGAGAGAGTTAGGTGAATTATAAAGAGTTAGATCTAAAAAGAAGGGTTTGATCCAATGGTAAAAAGATGTATGAAAGTTAAGAAAAAATGATACTTACCGCTTAGTAAAAGCCACTAATTAGTGCGTAATCATAGTTGATAATGGTTTGTTGCCATCATAGCTTAAACTAGTATTAATTAATCCTCCATAAGTCATTTATTAAAATAAATGACTTCCCATCAAGTATATCACTCTCACTAATCAGGTATATGATATGTGTCATTTAAAATATATATCCACATAATGGGAGGTCATGACTTCGATCCTTAATCACTTTTATTTTCATACATGTGTTTTGTTGATGTCTTGTGTATAGGAGGGGGGTTGTGCTTGTGGGATGGTTTGGTTGTATATTGTCAAGAGAATAGACACTATCAATTATAAAAAAATTTAAAAAAATATATGCCCATACATAATAGATTTACCCTATTGATATGCAGAAATTGGTCTCCCTCATACTATTGATGAGTAACAATGAACCATAGAGGTGTGGGTAGGTGAGAGCAGAGTCTTCCACAAATTGAGGTATGTTTAGGGGCACCTTTCAAATTAAGGGGATGTACAGTAGGATGCATGCATGGAGCAGATCATAATAAGCTTGCTTGCATGCATGACAACCCTACGCACAATGTGGCTGCAAACAACCAAAAAGGACTTACATATTATTTTGATTGGACTCCATCTCACCAAACCCTTTGTAGCCACTTATTTGCTTGCACATAAATAATCAAGCATTGCATTGCCATGCCCTGCGTCTAGATGCATGTGCTCTCTCCATTTAAAAATATTCTAAGGATATGTAAAATCAACAGGAGAAAAGAGAAAATGATAATGATACCCGCATTAAAAAATAATACGTTAACCATCAATTTGATAATGATATTTTTGATTTTTATGGTGTATCATATAACAAGATAAAATGAAAAAGAGTCTTATATTTCACAATAGAAGGAGAAATTTGCTAGAATACACTATAAAATGAAGAATTTATTATAAGATATTAGTCAGAAGATTGAAATATAAGACCTAAACTTGTATGTAAATGATATATAAGTGTTCAATAGTTAAATGTTAAATATTTTCAAAATTATAGTATAGGTTGATCAGATATATAATAATTAAGGTCCTTACACATGCATAGAAAACAGTTGTACTCCCTTGCTTCATGCACTACCAACCACACTGGCCTCATCATCCCCACTAGGATTGGAACTTGACAGACCTGTTGTACGTGCGTTCATTTGTATATTCCAATAATATCCGTTGTGACATCAATTTCTTGTGGTTATGTTTTTTTATAACGGTGTTTGCATTGGACATCTCATTTCATGCATGTGAGTGGTCAATTCATATCTTCATGTCTCTAGTTTATTTTATTTTAACAATATAGCAATTAAATATCGATGGCCACAAGGTACTATAGTACAGTCGCAGCCTTTCCATGAGTATAATAAGCCAAATATTCTACAATTGTAAGATCGATTATCGATATAAGCCGCACCTAAAACTACAGAAAAACATATCTGATAAAATATGATAAAAATAATTCACAAGATAATAATACAAATATTTTCCTCCTCAGGATCACCAAATTAGGTATATGATTCAGAATTAGAATTGCAATTTCGTACTTAATATCGAATTCTTGTGTTTGGATGCAATACTAGTAATTGGAAATGTTCTTCCACATCTAATTCTATTAAATTTGATTAGAACTACGATCAGGTTGGACGAATTCTTACTCTTACCCATAAGAATTCAAATTTTAGGAATTTGAGTTTTTTAATGTCTCACTATTATATTTTAAAATTGAAATTCATATTTCATTTTAAATTCAAATTAATATTTCAAACCTGGATTTCAAATTTAAATTCATATTTCAAACCTAGATTTCAAATTTTAAATTAAAATTTAGAATTTGAATTTCAAACTAAATTGAAATTCCAATTTCAAAATTAGGTTTTAATTTGAAATTTGAGTTGCGATTTAATTTTTGATTTAAAATTAAACTTTGAGTTTAAGTTTTTTATCACAGTGGATATAATTTCTTGTCAAATTTAAAGTTGGCTCATCCTCACGACCAGTACCATGTGCGGGTTGGTATATGAGTTAGCAACTTGTATACTAACCCGTATTAATTTTCAGGCTTTACAACTTTGCTTCCAAAGGTCATATATATTTTTTTTTAATTCTGATTTTCACAATCAATATATGAGTTTGAATTGGCTCCATAAGCTTTATAACTTTGTAGTTATAACTCTTTACATTAGAGGCTATAATATTGCTTAAAATCACATCAAAAATTCCATCAGCATGTTCCTGACCTGTTTTTGTTCTGTTTTACTCCAAACCTACAAATAAAATGGATAAAGACAAAAAGTTCTCCAAAAATAGTAATTTATGAGTAATTACTAATGCACTAAATAAAAAGCTCGGGAATATAAAAAGTATGTCAAAATATAGTACCATCAACAACTTTATCATTGACTTTTTATTATATGTTAAAAAGGTTATTACAAAAATAATTTTGAAGACAAATCTACATGAGCCAATATAGATAGATATTTAGTGATCAAAATTGCCTTGAAAAAAGGTCAAGATAATAGGTATTTGAAAACAGAGGTAATACATGATTAATTCACGTAGGACATTTCGGGATTGGGTGGTCCATGAATATGCACGGGAGAATTAGAGACGAAATATGTGCCGATCATGTGGGAGCTAACTAAATACCGTATAAAATTTCAAGTTAAATGTCCATATATGATCACAGAAATTAAGAAAAGAGAAATTTTTAACAAATAATAAATTAAAAGGAAAAGAAAGAAAAATATAGGAAGCCACTAGCAAATTTATCATTTCTTTCTGTCAACAAAGATTAAGTTTGGATTTCAAATTTTATATGATTGCAGATGATTCTTAGAATAACCTACATCATTTGTTTGAAAAATTTTTATATCGATTTGATATCCTAACTACTGTTGTTATCATATTAACATCCAAGTAGCACATTATTATCGATCATTCTAGTTATTGGATCGATTAATTCACGGGTTGTGAACGGCAAATCTATCTTTTTTAAAAAAAATTACTAATAATATTAATTATCGTACAATTAATTAGTTAGCAAAGTAATAATTTTTCTTTTGCATCAAATTAAGATCGAAGTGGCCTCCCACTGTTTTTTAACTTTTGGTTAGCTCTTTGCTAGGCTTTCACGCAGCTATATGCATGTGACCTTGTCCTTGCTAATCTCTTTCAAGGACAATTAGTTGCTACTTTCTTCAAAAATAAAATATATAGTTGCTACCACACCACCAAAACACTGTGTGTTTATTACCCCTCCGGCCAAAAAAAAATAGTCGTTTTATGACTATACATGTGCAGTCAAATTTTTTTAATTTTAATCACTAATAAATTTATAAATATATCAATTGATTATAAAAAAAATTATATCATTATATCTGTCGTAAAATGTAATATCATAATATTATAATTTTATAAATTTTCATCAACATATTACAGGACAATATAATGGTCAAAGTTCTATCTTAATACTGTAAAGTAAAAACAATCTTTTTTTATTTGGAGGGAGCAATAGGTAAGAATATACAGTGTTATACAGTTACCTCACCAAGTCAAAGAACTAGTGAGAACGTATATTTGTGTGTCCAATTGCAATGAGACTGCTAAATTGCCTGCTAAACAGTGTCATAAGCATGCTACTATGTCGTGCCATAACTGTGTGAGTAGATGATGGGGAACGAATCGAGATCACTTCAAGGGAACCATCAACACTAACCATTTGCCATTGTAGACGGCGTATGATTGTGTGTAGATCAACAAGAACGCCAGCTCTTTTCAGAGGGGTATGTGTAATAACCGGCACCTCAACTTGGATAGCCCGAGTGACCTATAAATATGATTTAAGGGGTGTTTGATCGGGATATAATTCTGATTTCTATCTTACAAAAATTAAAACCAAAAAATTCCGTTTCTTTAGAGTCCAGAAAATGAAACCCAAGAAGTGTGTGGTCTATATCTCCATCGTATTTTAAAATAATATTTTATATTTTCAACCATATAATAAAATATAGTGCCGATTGTTAACACTAATAACAATTATGTAGTTTGTTACAATATCATAGACAAATATGTCATTTTTTGAATTTTGGAGTCAAAGAAGTTATCAAAAGATAACTCCACAATTTGTATAAAGAAATTAACTTTGACTTTTACTGAATTTCAAAGAAACTTAAGACTTAGAATTAGAGTGTTTAGTCTAATAATTCCAATTTCCTTGTACCAAGAGATTACAGGTAGGTTGTACATGGAGAGGCAACATCAATTAATAACTCTCGAGAATAAACAAGCTAGCGTGTGTACGTGGTTTATCCCAATGATAAAAATGAAACAAAGTTGTTGACGAGTCTAAAAGACCAAAAGAAAAAGATGGTGAGAATTGATTTTGTTTAATAAATTGAGTGGAGCTTTCACTAGTACGATTGCGAACGTTGGTGGTCAACACATGCAAGCATTCCCAAAAATCCGTCAGGTCAAATCATGCCGGGCCACAAATTCAAGGCTTCAACAAGCTTTGCGCCCCACTAGGTTTGGTTTGCCAAACCTATATACAAGCAAGCAATGAAATAGTGATTGGTGGACACAGAAACAAAGCTAACAATGTGATGCCATTAAATTGGGGTGCTCTAAGAAAATCTAAATTCCTCACATGTTTTTAATGGGAGCGTAGATTTCTAATCTGATAACTGTAAAAGAGTAAAATTAATGCACGTGTATTTTGAACTCAAAGATAGAGCAAAAAGAATAGGTATCATTCATGTTATAATATAATTGTTATATCATCAAAACAAAGTTACTGAAAAGCCATTTTATTATTTCTCAGAGAAAATTGTCTACAAATAAATATACAATAATTGCATATTGAAGACACTCTCGCTACATAAACAAATGTATTGTTTCTCATAATCATCTAGTGAGAACATGAGAACACTAAATCATTCAAAAAATTATTCCAAGAAAACTCCATATGTAGAACAAATAATACAATGATCTAATATAAAATATAGTATCATTGGCTTAATCCATGCAGACTTACGCGTCATTTATGTTGTTAGTAGAGAGGACCAATAAAAATAGCATCATCATACACCGCATCCTCTGTTACCATTTGACGTCAAAGTATTGTGATTTGGACATAAAATTGTCATATGCAAACTATGAAAAGGATTTGGAACCAACAAATCAAAATCTTTCAAAAAAATAAATTTAATACCAGAAACACTTTTATTACTTTGGTACTTACTAGCAAAACACATTTATCACCTCTTTCAAAGAAAAATACACCAAGACCAAAAAGAAATCTTGTAAAAACAATATATATATTCACACTTGCTCCAGTTTGAATGCATACTTGTTACATATCATACAGTCATTTTCTATAGACAAAATGAAAAATTCTTATGAAAATTGGCTAATAAACAAAAGAAATCTATCAAATACACTAGATCTAACTTCAAAATAATCACTATTTGTTTTCCCTATAATAACAAAAAGTCCCAACGTTGATGGAAAGAGCGAGGAAACATAGATGGAGTAGGCGTGGTGGCTTGCAGTGGTGTTGGAGGAGGAGGAGAGAGAAGGGATCGAGGTGTGTCATGGGAATAATTTGGCATGTGCTATGAGGAGGGAGAGAAGGCAGGTAGTTAACAAAAAATTATAGGCGGTTATTAACAGAGAAAGGGGATAGATAAAGGTTAGTTTCTATTAACGGGAGGTGAGATGGAAGCATAAATTCAGCTGGAAAAATGTGAAAATAAAAAGATAAAACAAAAGATAAATATTATCATTCACTGAAATTTTTTATTTATATATAATTTTTCATGGCCATTTACATAATTTTTTGTGATGAAAAACACAGAAACATCGAAGAAGTGAGATGCATTCGATACTTAGCGTGTGTATGTGTGTATATATTTTTGTGTGTATTATGCCTAGTTTATTCCTACGTATAAAAGTACTAGTTTACACCCACCTCATCCACTGTTAGATAGGTTCATCTCCAATTTAATCTAAAAACAACCACCCAATAACCACCTACTATCAAAACAACGTTTAAAAACTCCACTAAACCCAATCTCGCACCATACTGATTTCATCCCACCTCCAACAACCGTCTCCAGCCTGATATTGGCCCTCCCCCCTCTTGGTCCTCACCCTAAAAACTTTTCTACATTTTAAACGTATACTTGCTACAATATAAATATAGTTACTACACGTGAACAGAGTTATAAATCAATCAAGTGTTTTAGATATTTTAGTCCAATCTTTTTTCTCTATAATTATGCTATCCTTTATTGTTCGTGTTGTTGAAAGTCATTAATGCGGTTGTTATAGTTATCTAAAACTACCCACATTAATTATTATATTTTTTTTATAAAGTTGCTACAATTTCTCATACAATTACTGCATGTCCTTTATGTAGTGTAATATATATCTTTGTTTGCAGTAGAATTGTTGATCCGTTTGAGACCTAGCCTTGGTTTTCGCACTAGACTCGCCCAGATTCTAATATGAGGAATAACGAGATTTTATTCGGAAATACCGAAACCCAAAGTAATTGCACAACTCTTTATTTCAAAGAGGGCTTTATACGTCGAACGTTAGACACACTTACCTACGTCGAATGAATTATAAGTGTTTAAAACTCAAATAAGTTCTATGACTCTTCGATGATCTAAACTAGATTTATTACAAGGTATTTATAGTCCAATCGTATGAATACGTATCAGACTTGTTGATCGAAGGATACCGACTAGAGGGGGGGTGAATAGGCGGTTTTAAAATTTTTCTTCTAAATTAGGGTTTAACAACCTAAGATTGCAATAACAAATCTTCTAAGGATATGAAAGACAATTCAATTCAGATTTAGCACTTTCTAAAATGTTAATAGCAACAATTCAATCACTATGAAAATTAAGCAAGTAGTAGAGGTAACCGAAAAGATCGAGTTTTTCCCGAGGTCTCGGAAATTTGCCGATTTCCACTAATCCTCGTTGAAGCGCTCTTTGCTTGAGCTTATACTTCGATTTCACTAGAGGTAGCCCTTCTCCTCTCCGGATAGGCGAGCTCCAAGCCTTTACAACCAATCGCCGGGCCTCTCCGACACACCGTCGATGGAGAGATCGCCGGACCTCCCGGGTGGTCTAGGTGACGGCAATCACCAAGAGTAACAAGCCTAGCACCTTGCTTGATCAACCTCAAAGCTTGATGAACACAATGCAAATGCAAGAAGGCTTGAAAACAAATTCACTCAACTAGCACTCAAGATTTCTCAAGTTTTGACTTCAATTGCTAGAGAATGGATGTGAGAGGGCTTGCACACTGTTGCTCAGGGTTTTTGAGATATATTTCATGTATGTTAGACATCTACAACAGTGATCTATTTATACTCTCAGTAAAAACGGTCAAAATCAAGAAGATTGAGCCAAAGTTGTACTGGCCGGACATTGTCCGGTCACTTTGGACAATGTCCGGTCAGTACAAAAATTTTGATCGTTATTCACGTGAAATGCGAGTGTCAGTAGACGTTTGGATTAAATTGTGAAGGCCGGATAAATGTATTTGTCCGAACAGATGCATTTGTCTCTGTTGACACCCCTGTTTAAAATGATTTGTACACGCCGGACAGATACATTTGTCCGGACAAAATGTCCGGACAGATGTATCTGTCTCTGTTGACACTTAACAAAAAACACTCCAGATTTTTGTATAGGCCGGACATATGGGATTTGTCCGGACAAAATGTTCGGGCAAATAGATTTGTCTCTGTTACACAGCCCTTACAATAGCCCATATTTTGTATTGGCCGGACATTGTCCGGTCACTTCGGACAATGTCCGGTCACTTCAGACAAAACCTCAGGATAAATACATTTGTCTTAATTCAATATGCTGTTAACATTTGTACTGACCGGACATTGTCCGGTCACTTCGGACAATGTCCGGCCTTCACCGGACAGATGCACCGGACAAATGTATTTGTCTCTGTTGCACTTGTTTGCAAAATTCTGAAATTGTTTGTATTGGCCGGACATTGTCCGGTCACTTCAGACACTGTCCGGCCAGTACAAAACGAAAACAGACTTCTGAATTTTTTACTCAACTTTGATTTAGAGCAAATGCAAATGCAAATATGCTTCTAAAAAACTTCAAGGTTGATCAAGATACTTGTGCTAAGACCCCTCTTAACAGTACGACCATCTAACCTAGAAAATTTCAAAACAAAAAGGCGCTAGGTTTAGGTATTTGTACTCTTGTCGAGATTTTCGTCGTTTTCGCTTCATGGATTCTTGATAACCTTGCTTTGTCTTTCCTTGATGCTTTCTCCTTTGATTTACCTGAGTCTTACATACAGAGGTTAGTCGCAAATCTCACGGATGTCATTAATCACCAAAACCCTAATTAGGGCTCAAAATTCAACAATATCCCCCTTTTTGGTGATTGATGACAACCGTTATGCATAAAACATATGAATATCAAAAATGAGTATAAACAAGAGATGCTCCCCCTGAATCTTGCATTCAAGTTCATAAACATATTCATAACAAGGTATAACGAGATATCCATACGTATCAACACATACATACATACACAAGAGAGATAGCAAAGCAGCATTTTTATAACAAAGCTATTTCCATGTTCATGTTCATACATTTATAAACGATAAAACGACGACATAACAACATCACACATATCATCCACTGATAAACATATGACATAACACATATCCATACCACATATACATAACATAACTCTCCCCCTTTGTCATTAAACACCCATAAAAGGAGAGAAGACATAGATACAAATGATCATAGATACAGGAGAAAGATAATCTAGGACCGCGGAGGATGATTGGAAGAAGAATCGCCGCGACGACGACGCTGATACTGGCCTGCGTCGAATCGTCCCCGCAGTTCAGAGATATCCTGACTCATAGAATCGATGCGAGGCTCGATGACGTTGAGGCGATGGTCGATGGAGCTCAATCTGGTGTCAACCTCATCGAAGCGAGTCTCGAATCGCATGGACATCTGATCCAGCCGCTCCATGATCATCATGTATGGAGCTGAGACATCAGGGTTCTGGGAGATGGAGTAGGACTGAAGTGGAGAGGGAGCTCCCGCGACCGGAGACATAGGCTCATGAACTGGTGATCCAACTTGATTTTCATAGCGAATAAGGATCCCCAGGCTCTTCAACCGGTAATACTCCATAGAAGTAGGACGGGAAGCTCGATGCAGTCCAAAGTAGGTCAGAGTATGAGCGATGAAAGGTGCGAAGGGAAAAAGCCTCTTCGAGTCCATCTGAACTTCCTGTATCTCGTGGAACATGAACTCCACAATGTCGAAAGGTGTCTCATCAACTTGGGCTCTCAGAAGCCGCAGCATGGTAGACGTGACAGCCTCGCGATCTCCGGTTTTTGGTAAGATAGTCATGCGGTTCAGCTTTTCTAGAATGGCCACCGGAGGAATCAGTTGAGAGACTTTACCAATATTTGGATCTGGATTGTCGAAGAGATGAGCCACGTCTTCAACTCGAACTTCATCAAAGGCGAAGAGGCTGTTGTCAACATGCTCGATCTGTAGAGCCTCTTCAAACTGTGCCTTGGTGAGAGTCCTTCTTGAGTTGTTGTTCATGAAGACGACGTGGGATCGATCCGAGGCAACATGAAGAGATGCGAAGAACGAGCGGATGATGTCCACGTTCCACTTCCAGTCTTCCCTCATCTCGGTGAAGGAGAGCAACCTGACTGCCATGAACTTGCCCCGTAGAGGATAGTGAACTTTGCTCTCGATCAAATTCTAGTCAATGGCCTGATGCCCAAATACTTTGGCGGAGGAGAATCTGGTGTGATACTGAGACATCTGGAAGGCATTCCAGAAATTCCTCTCAGTACATGTCCTCGGATGCTCGTACGGGTTCTTTCGACGAAGTCGCCGAACAGCACTAGCGGTGAAAGTCTGATGGCCTCTGGGATGCTCATCACCACTACTGCTGCTGCTATCGACTGAGTTGGAATCATCAATGGGAGATCCTATGGGAGATGCTGGAGCTGCATCATCCTCATCAATAGCCAAAGAATCCCAGTCAATAGGTTGAGCCTGTTGAGAAGATCCAGGCCCATGACGACGGCTAGTTTGCTTCATTCTTCCAGTCATAGTGATTCTGGAAAGAGAAGATGGATAATTTGATTATGTTATGACTCGAAGGAGGTGAACGGAGAAGCATGAACTAGTCTTCCGATGGATATGTATGCATGACCTAGTCCTTATATGAATCAATCTTACTCATGCATTTACTAATAGATTTTAGCTTGTACTCCATATCATCCTTTTCTGCTCTTTGATTCAATCTTGTTCTACTCAATTTGCTTTGATCAAAATCAAGGATCTAGGGCAATCAAAGGAAATCATCTACGATATTCTCATCTTAACTACTCATCTTGTGCATGGCAAATAATTTGAACAAATCCGATATGAATCCAACATTTAACCCTACAGTTGTGGTTCAATTTGATCATCACATTTCCATACGAAGCATACTTGATTTTGTTCCAAAATCTAACCCTAGATGGAAATTTGATCTACTTATATCATGCATGTCTATGATAAACTTCTATTTTGCACAAATCATCTTAAATATGATCACTCCTAGATGTTAATTTCATGAATCCATAACTAGATTTGACATGCAAAAACATTTGAACTATTTCAAACCCTAGTATGGCATGAGATGTAATGCATGAACCAGAGAAGGAAAAGAAGAGAAACTGACCTAATCCAAGGAAGGAGGAGATGCACAGGAGATCAAATCTGAGGCCGGACGGGAGATGGCCGGACGGATCCTCTTGTCCGGAGGATAGGGGATGAATAGTGGAGAGAGGAAGAACTGAGGAGGAGACAAAAACCAGAACACGATTTGGGGAAGAAAAGGATTTCGGGAGAATTTCATAACTGAATCGTTATGCACATACCGGACAAAGTCTGATCTGACCGGACAATGTCCGATATGGCCGGATAGAGTCTGAATTGGGCGGACACTGTCCGGTCAATTCAGTTAAGTTTCTGAAACTTCTGAATTTTTGCAATTTTCGCAAATTTGACTCAACCAGAGATTTGAATGTTGGATAAACTTAATTACCATGTTGGGAATATATCCAGATGTCCTTGAGATGAATATGGGAGAGAACGATCTTAGAATGAGCCTCCAAAACACGTTTTAGGGTAAAACAGGTAAAATAGAACGGGTTTTCACCAAATCGTCAAATCTCAATCAAATTTAGATTTTTCTGAGATGTTTGGCCTTGTATGAATTCTAAATAGTATTTCAAGCCAAACCATGGAAGAGATTTTGGCTCAAATAGCGAAATTCACAAAATGCACATTTCGGGTATTTTCGTGTCAAAGCTCGTTTTTGGGCGATTTGAAAAATGTGATAACTTGCAAACCATAGGTCTTTTGAGAAAAAGTTCAACATGAAATATCTTCGAATGATCGATCTCTAAGTGTTTTATGTAGAAAATTTTTGTCAAAACTCAACCGATTTTAATTTATAGAAATAAGTCATTTTAGGCCAAAACAAGATCCTTAGATGTTCAATTTTGTCAAAATTCAACATTTTAGCTCGAAATCCTTTCTTTTCACTTTCAAAACCTTTGAGAACATATTTGAAAGATATTTTTGAAGATTTTGTGTTATTTTAACACATTTTGAACATTTTGACACTTTTTAGCCCTTTTGATTTTAAAATTGACCCTTTTGATAAACAACATGCATATTTTTCCTTTTTGTACACAATTTTGGGGTATACAAGCATTCAATGATCTTGAAGTTGCTCCCCCTTAATGTGTTCTCCAAGTTTTGTTGAAAAACGACAAAGTGGTGAATTTTTGGACTTTTTCTTCAAAATAGGAAGTGATTAGCATAGATGCCTACATTGATTGGATATATAAATTTATAGGCAACAGTATATATGCTAGATACAATCAAACTAACAACCAATTCAAGATAAGCAAGAGATCAAATAACATTTGAAATATCAATAACATTCAATTCATTTCTTAACTTGCTAAATCTTGACTCATCCAAGGGTTTAGTGAATATGTCCGCTAATTGTTTTTCGGTTGAAACATGACTAATCACTATATCCCTTTTTGATACATGATCCCTTAGAAAGTGATGTCTAATGTCAATGTGATTTGTTCGAGAGTGTTGAACAGGATTGTTGGCAATTTTAACGGCACTCTCATTATCACATAAAAGCGGAACACAATTGACTCTTATGCCATAATCTAACAAGGTTTGCTTCATCCAAAGAAGTTGTGCACAACAACTACCGGCCGAAACATATTCCGCCTCGGCGGTTGAGAGTGCAACTGAATTTTGTTTCTTTGAAGTCCAAGAGACTAATGATCTTCCTAGAAGTTGACAACCACCGGAAGTACTTTTTCTATCAATTTTACAACCGGCATAATCAGAATCCGAATATCCTAGGAGATCAAAATTAGCATTCTTAGGATACCAAAGTCCTATGTTTGGTATATGTTTTAGATATCTAAAGATTCTTTTTACTGCAGTTATGTGACACTCGCTAGGAGCAGCTTGAAACCTAGCACACATGCATACACTAAACATAATATCAGGTCTAGAAGCAGTAAGATATAATAAACTACCAATCATAGAACGATATAATTTGAGTTCTACCGGTTTACCTCCCTCATCCAAGTCCAAATGCCCATTTGTAGCCATAGGAGTCTTGATTGGTTTTGAATCATCTATACCGAATTTTTTGAGCAAATCCTTCACGTATTTGCTTTGACTCACAAATATGTCTTCTTTGATTTGCTTAATTTGAAGTCCGAGGAAAAAACTCAATTCTCCTATCATAGACATCTCAAATTCCTTGGACATGGTTTCACCAAAAGCTTGGCAAAGAGATTCGTTAGTGGAACCAAAAATTATATCATCGACATAGATTTGGCAAACAAAGAAGTCATCGTCTATGATTTTGGTAAAGAGAGTTGTATCAATTTTTCCAACTTTAAAACCTTGTGAAATTAGGAAATTTCGCAACCTTTCATACCAAGCCCTAGGGGCTTGCTTAAGACCATAAAGGGCTTTTGAGAGTTTATAGACATGATTTGGATATTTTGGATCTTCAAAACCCGGTGGTTGCTTTACAAATACAAGTTCCGAAATTTCACCATTTAAGAAAGCACTTTTAATATCCATTTGAAAAAGTTTGATTTCAAAACATGATGCAAATGCAAGTAAGATGTGAATGGCCTCTAGTCTAGCTACGGGAGCAAAAGTTTCATCAAAATCTAATCCCTCAATTTGAGAATAACCTTGTGCTACCAATATAGCTTTATGTCATACAACTATGCCATTTTCATCTTGCTTATTTCGAAAGACCCATTTTGTACCAATTACATTGTGATCAAGAGGTTGTTCTACAAGTTCCCAAACATTATTTCTAGTAAAGTTGTTTAACTCATCATGCATAGCATTTACCCAATCTGGGTCCGCTAAACCCTCATCAATGCATTTAGGCTCAATACTAGAAATGAAAGATGCATGTTCACAAAAAGATGCAATTCTAGAGCGAGTTTGGACACCTTTACCAACATCACCTATTATTTGGTTGACGGGATGATCCTTAGTGATGGTTTGATGAAGTCTTGGATTTTGCAATGTTTGATCTTCATTTTCCTTTATTTCTGAATCAAGATCAACTTGAGTAGGGGCCTCCAGAATCATAGAAACTATTTCATTTTCTTGATGGGGTGACTTTGAATCTTCATCTTTGGGCTTGATATCTCCCATCGTCATATTCTTCATAGCTTCTCGTAATTCTTCATTTCCTACATTCTCAGCATCTTCATACTCTTCTTGAGAGCCATTAGATTCATCAAACTCAACATTGCACGTTTCTTCAATGCATTCGGTTATGATGTTAAAAACACGATAAGCCTTACTAGTTGACGAATATCCAACAAGAAAGCCCTCGTCAATACGTCTTTGAAATTTTCCAAGATGCATGCGTTTTTTAAGGATGTAACATTTGCAACCAAAAACTCGAAAATATGAGATGTTTGGTTTTCTTCCAATAATTAGCTCATAAGGAGTTTTGTTTAACAAAGGATGAGTATAAAGCCGATTTATGGCATAACAAGCCGTATTTACGGCCTCGGCCCAAAACCTAGTGGGGGTTTTATATTCATCCAACAAAGTTCGAGCCATTTCAATTAATGTTCGATTTTTCCTTTCCACAACACCGTTTTGTTGAGGAGTATATGGTACGGAAAATTCGTGTTTAATTCCAGATTCATCACAAAGCTCAATAAAGTCCGAATTTTGAAACTCTCCACCATGATCACTTCGAAGTTTCTTGATGGAGAATTCAAATTCATTTTCAACTCGTTTTGCAAATCTTTTAAACACACTTAGAGCATCGGATTTATGATTTAAGAAGAAAATCCAAGTAAATCAAGAGAAATCATCAACAATGACAAAACAATAGTTACTACCACCAATGCTTTGAGTTTCCGATGGACCAAACAAGTCCATATGCAAAAGCTCAAGTGGTCTAGATGTTGACAACATATTTTTAGCGGGATGAGTACTAGCAACTTGTTTTCCCGCTTGACACGCACTACAAAGTTTATTCTTTTCGAACTTTACATTTTTCATACCTAGGATTAAATCTCTTTTTAAAAGTTTGTTCAATTGATGCATCCCAACATGAGCCAAACGACGATGCCAAAGCCATCCCAAAGAATTTTTAGCAACCAAACATGTTGAAATGCAAGAGTCTTTTGAACCGAAATCAACCAAATACAAATCTCCATATCGAAAACCTTTGAAAATTAAAGACTTGTCTTCTAGACTTTCAATGATAACACCATTTGGTTCGAAAATGCATCTAAGACCCAAATCACAAATTTCTGCAACCGAAAGCAAATTGAAATTCAAAGATTCAACAAGTAATACATTTGAGATGGAAAGGTTGTTTGTGATTGCGACTTTACCTAACCCAATTACCTTTCCTTTGCCATTATCACCAAACGTGATTTTGTCAATGTCATTGCAACCATTCTCAAATGAAGAGAACCGACTTCCATCACCGGTCATGTGTTGGGTGCATCCGCTATCAAGCACCCAATGCCTCCCACCGGTTTTGTAGTTTACCTAAAAGAAGGGTTAGACGCTTTTAGGTACCCAAACTTGTTTGGGTCCTTGAAAGTTAGCAACAAGGGTTTTTGGAACCCAAATTTTCTTTTTATGTTTATTTTGATGAGGAAAACCAATGAATTTTGCAATTACTTTTCCGTACTTTGTTTTCTTTAGCATGTAATGGGAGTGATACTTATTTTCTTTAGCTCTAGAAGTTGAGGGACAATTTTTCGACAAATGATCTACATTATGGCATTTGTGACAAAACATATTAGTGGCCTTTACAAAAGTTATTTTAGTACTCAACTTCTTTCTTTTGTTCGGTTCATATCCTAAATCTTCTTTTCTAAATGAACATCGCTGCTCACTAAGAAGTTTGTCTAGAATTTCTTTTCCTTTAAAGCATTTTGCTAGTTCTAGATTTAGCTTTTCCACTTGTGCCTTGAGTTCTAAATTTTCTAAAATCAAGTTAGAGTTGTTATCAACAATTTCATCACAAACATTTTCATGATTAATTTCTAAAGCATTACAAGTGATTGATTTTGAATGAGAGACACTATGAGTTGATTCGTCTAGAATATCACAAGTAATTCCTATTTCACTAGTTTGTTTAGAATCAATAATTTCATTAACTAGAAGTGCCTCATGCGAGTCATTTAGTTCTACATATAACTCACTAAGTATTGAATATTCTTTCTTAAGCATTTTGTTTTCCTTAGTTACTTTACCTAATGCCTCATTTAATTCCATAACCATATCAACAAGGTCCTCATAAGAAGGTTCAAGATCCGATACCTTAGCATTATCACTCGCCATAAGACATAATGATGACTTGTCTTCAAACGAAGTGGCTTCTCCGATAGTAATTCCCGCCATTTTCTTAGAAGATGATGGTACTTCATCCTCCGATTCGGATTCCTCCGATCCGGAGTACCATTCACCAATATAGGCTTGGCCCTTGTTTTTATTGTTATAGAACTTCTTGAAAAGCTTCTTTTTACCTTTTGTCCCTTCACCGTCATCTTTCCTCTCATATGATCTTTGATGATCACCCTTCTTATTTGGACATCTTGAGGCAAAGTGTCCCTTCTCATTACATTCATAACATGTAATGTTCTTAAATCCAGTCTTCTTGTGTGGTCCTCGTCTTTTGTCAAATTCAAATCCTCTTTTGTTGATCTTGTTTAGGAGTTTGCGGGTTTTTCTCACAAGAAGAGCTAGATCACCATCGGAGCTTTCATCCGAACTATCCTCCTTGGCTTCCTCGACTTTTGGCTTAAATGCCAAGTTTTTCTTCTTTGATCCGGATGCTTCTACAATCCCTTTCTTTTCCTCTTTTTGCCTTTCATGGGTAATAAGAGTACCCAAGAGCTCGGTAAGAGTTGTGGAAGAGAGATCGCCATTGATAAGCACTGTCACAATTGTATCAAAACTCGATGGTAAAATCATAAGCATTTTACGCATAATATCAATATCTTCAAATTTTGTACCTAAACCTTTGAGATCATTAATTAATAGATTGAGTCGAGTATACATGTCACTAACATTTTCAGATTCAAGCATGAAGAAGGAGTTGTATTCTCTAGTTAATTTAATTAGCTTAGCTTCTTTGACTTTTGATGTACCTTCATGAATTACCTCTAAGGTTTTCCACATTTCATAGGATGTATCAAGATTACTAATGCGATTGAATTCACTTAAATCAAGACCATTAAATATGGTATTTTTTGCTTGAGCATTTGCTTGAAGGTTTTTCGATTCTAGAGGTGTGAGATTTTCTAAGTCCATTGGAGCCCTAAAACCATCTCTAGTGACCCTCCATACATCAAGACTAATGGATTCTAGATAAACCGCCATCCTAATTTTCCAATAGCAATAGTTGTCACTCTTGAAGAAGGGGACCTTTCCATTATAGTTCTCTTTGATCGACGACATCCTCTCCCTAGACGGTTAAGCCTAAAATGAGAGACCTAGCGCTCTGATACCAAGTGTTGATCGAAGGATGCCGACTAGAGGGGAGGTGAATAGGCGGTTTTAAAATTTTTCTTCTAAATTAGGGTTTAACAACCTAAGATTGCAATAACAAATCTTCTAAGGATATGAAAGACAATTCAATTCAGATTTAGCACTTTCTAAAATGTTAATAGCAACAATTCAATCACTATGAAAATTAAGCAAGTAGTAGAGGTAACCGAAAAGATCGAGTTTTTCTCGAGGTCTCGAAAATTTGCCGATTTCTACTAATCCTCGTTGAAGCGCTCTTTGCTTGAGCTTATGCTTCGATTTCACTAGAGGTAGCCCTTCTCCTCTCCGGATAGGCGAGCTCCGAGCCTTTACAACCAATCGCCGGGCCTCTCCGACACACCGTCGATGGAGAGATCGCCGGACCTCCCGGGTGGTCTAGGTGACGGCAATCACCAAGAGTAACAAGCCTAGCACCTTGCTTGATCAACCTCAAAGCTTGATGAACACAATGCAAATGCAAGAAGGCTTGAAAACAAATTCACTCAACTAGCACTCAAGATTTCTCAAGTTTTGACTTCAATTGCTAGAGAATGGATGTGAGAGGGCTTGCACACTGTTGCTCAGGGTTTTTGAGATATATTTCATGTATGTTAGACATCTACAACAGTGATCTATTTATACTCTCAGCAAAAACGATCGAAATCAAGAAGATTGAGCCAAAGTTGTACTGGTCGGACATTGTCCGGTCACTTCGGACAATGTCCGGTCAGTACAAAAATTTTGGCCGTTATTCACGTGAAATGCGAGTGTCAGTAGCCGTTTGGATTAAATTGTGAAGGCCGGACAAATGTATTTGTCTGGACAAAATGTCCGGACAGATGCATTTGTCTCTGTTGACACCCCTGTTTAAAATGATTTGTACACGCCGGACAGATACATTTGTCCGGACAAAATATCCGGACAGATGTATCTGTCTCTATTGACACTTAACAAAAAACACTCCAGATTTTTGTATAGGCCGGACATATGGGATTTGTCCGGACAAAATGTCCGGACAAATAGATTTGTCTCTGTTAACACAGCCCTTACAATAGCCCAGATTTTGTATTGGCCGGACATTGTCTGGTCACTTCGGACAATGTCCGGTCACTTCAGACAAAACCTCCAGACAAATACATTTGTCTTAATTCAATATGCTGTTAACATTTGTACTGACCGGACATTGTCCGGTCACTTCGGACAATGTCCGGCCTTCACCGAACAGATGCACTGGACAGATGTATTTGTCTCTGTTGCACTTGTTTGCAAAGTTCTGAAATTGTTTGTATTGGCCGGACATTGTCCGGTCACTTCAGACACTGTCCGGCCAGTACAAAACGAAAACAGACTTCTGAATTTTTTACTCAACTTTGATTTAGGGCAAATGCAAATGCAAATATGCTTCTAAAAAACTTCAAGGTTGATCAAGATACTTGTGCTAAGATCCCTCTTATAGTACGACCATCTAACCTAGAAAATTTCAAAACAAGAAGGCGCTAGGTTTAGGTATTTGTACTCTTGTCGAGATTTACGTCGTTTTCGCTTCATGGAGTCTTGATAACCTTGCTTTGTCTTTCCTTGATGCTTTCTCCTTTGATTTACCTGAGTCTTACATACAGAGGTTAGTCGCAAATCTCACGGATGTCATTAATCACCAAAACCCTAATTAGGGCTCAAGATTCAACAAGAGTCAGTAACCTAAACGTATTAGACTCGTATAACTAACTAATCCTAAACGGATAGACTTAGTAATCTATATTTGGATCGGATTACAATTCCAAACAGGGAACGATCGCGAAACCTTTCCAAACACGGTTAAGGTCGCGAAGCCGTATGCGACTCGACCTAAAGATCCCCCGGATCATGACTCCCTTGTTGATAAGGAGCTAACCCCTGTTGCGACCTCTCGATCAAACTGGAGATGTGGAAATTGGGTTTGTCCATCTTCTTTGGTGTACTACTTTGCCGCACGTACTCGTTGACCTTTTCGACTGATTCGAAAAGTCTCCTTTATGTCACTGCGGGTGGTAGCTAGTCACCTTCTTCTCCAGAATCACATCTTCGCGTAGAGTTTCGTCTCATTGATAGACCAAGTCTTCAACAAATGGTACTATAGTACTGGCTCATCATCCAGCATTGAAGGCTCGAAGAGTTTGAATCTTTCCCAAAGTCGCAAACCTTTCCAAAGTCGCAAACCTTTTCGTGGTGGCGAATCCGTTGCGAACTCGACTTGAGATCCTCCCGGATCATGACTCCCCTGTTGAGAAGGAGCCAACTCCCGTTGGTGACCAACTGTGAAGATGTAGAGAACGATTGGGAGTTTTGGAACAAACACACGATGAGCAATGCTACAATCTTCGGATCGAATGTATGGATATGCGCTCATGGAGCTTGGCACCTCCATCATGGATTGTGGCCTTGGCCACTCGCGGATAGCCTTCCCCTGGTCGAGGTTGATACCATCACCGATCCCAAAGCTAGGATTGCGAAGTTTGAATAGTGACACCGTAGAGACAAGTTGCATGTCATTTTCGACTAGTCGTTGTGGTAATCGACTATGTACCTCTGCGAATAGCGCATTGTTTTCTTCCAGCAAGCTTGCTAAACAACCACGACTTTCCATACTCGATGCAGCACAATCCTCTTGGCTAATTGGATGCATCACGCTCAGCACACACTTTGAGCATTCATTGCAATCCGTTTCACCTAATTTGCTATCAACAAGTTCTTAGTGTCGACGTGGTCATTTTTGCTGATGATGAATTTCGTCCCATCCTTTGTGAGGTCGTATTCTTGAGCTCTTCAGTGGTAATGGGCATCACGATCGTACAAGAACGGACTTCCAAAAATCACTTGGCAAATATCGATGGGGATGACATCGCATTGAACCTCGTCGATGTAACGAGCAGATATTGCAAACTTCAACACACACTGACTAGTAATCTGTTGGTTCATGTCGGATGTAAACCAACCTAGTGGATATGGTCGCGGGTGTGTGGTTGTCTTCAAACCAAGTCACCGAACCAGTCCAGCGGAGACCAGATTCTTTTGATTTCCGAGATTGAATATCGCTGCGACCACTTTGTGCTTCACCTGGATGTTGATGGTGAACAAGTCCTCTTTCACCTGGATGTTGATGGTGAACAAGTCCTCCGTTGGGTGATGGTCGTTTAGTGGATCCGAACCCTTCTCCTTCTGCATTGCCATCAGAGACAAGGTCGTATCCGCCTCATTAACCAAATTCACTTAGACAACTTCTTCGTCGGGTGAAGTCGCAGTAGCCGTGGCTGTTCTTTTCCCTGGTCCATTTTTCTTTGGTCGAAGTTCAGGATGAAGCTTGTATCATTTGTCCTTGGTGTGTGCTGCGACTTGAAAATGTTCACAAAAGGCACCCGTGCTCGATTTTGAAGCGTTCTTCTTCGGACTCAGCTTTTTCTTTGTCGAGGTCGCACTTTCCTTTGTGCTTTTGTCGCTGCGGGATTTATTCTTCTCGATCGCCATAGCAATTGTGCTTGCGGTCGCAATGTCTTGGACGCCGAACAGACTTAGCTCAGTACTGATCGTTTTCTGAAGTCCAGATGTGTATTTCCGAAATACCTGAGGATCGGACAGTGAGATGCCGATGACCATTGCTTGTCGCCGAAACTCTGTCATATAGTCTTGGACGGTCTGGTCGCGCCGTTGGTACAATCTGTGCCAACGTTCCCATCTCTCCTCAAGGTAACCCATCGGATATAATTCTTGTCGCAGGAGTCGTTTGAATTGACCCCACGCAAGGTCGTCAGCTTCACCCCTAGCGACAAGGGCCTTCCACCAAGTCTTGGCGTGGTCCTTCATCTTCAAAGGTACGAATTTTACCTTTTGAGCGCTACTGAACCCTTTCAGGTCAAAGTAGGTCTCAAGCTAGTCGATCCAAGAATCCAGTTTTTCGGCATTGATCACCCCATCATATATTGTTATATCAATCTTAGCATCGACCTTAAAAGATCCGACAACTAAGGAGGTGTTGGCGAGGTCGTCGGTCTTGTGGTCGCCTTCATCTGCCCTGCCCAAGTCTTCATCAGTCTTCTCACCCATAACATTCCCTACTTCAGAAGGTACAATCATGGCCTGCTGCTTAATCCAAGCAAGTACGGTTTCCATGTCGGTGGAGAGCTTAGCCACTTGTTCGGCTAAGTTAGTTTGAATGGAGGTATCGTTAGACATTGTCGGAGACGCGGCTGTAGGAACCGTCAATTGATCGCCTGGAGTTTCGCCGGAGGTTTTGTAACTCTGGCGAGTCTTCACCATCCACAAGATAGGAAAGTTGCTCTGATGCCAACTTGATCCGTTTGAGGCTTAGCCTTGGTTTTCACACTAGGCTCGCCCAGATTCTAATATGCGGAATAACGGGATCTTATTCAGAAATACCGAAACCCAAAGTAATTGCACAACTTTTTATTTCAAAGAGGACTTTATACGTCAAACGTTAGACACACTTGCCTACGTCGAAGGAATTATAAGTGTCTAAAACTCAAATAAGTTCTATGACTCTTCGATGATCTAAACTAGACCTATTACAAGGTATTTATAGTCCAATCGTATGAATACGTATCAGACTCAGTAATCTAAACGTATTAGACTCGTATAACTAACTAATCCTAAACGGATAGACTTAGTAATCTATATTTGAATCGGATTATAATTCCGAATAGGGAACGATCGCGAAACCTTTCCGAACTCGGTTAAGGTCGCGAAGGCGCATACGACTCGACCTAAAGATCCTCCCGGATCAATTATTATAGAAAGTCTACCTCAACTAAATAATCCAGTTGCTATACATTGAGAACAAAATTACAATGGAATCTCTATTATTATTTTCAAAAGAGATGATCCAACATATATACATTTAATTGCTATAGTTTGGAAAAAGATACTATATAGCCTAACTAAATGTTCTCTAAAAAATAATGTCTAACATTAACATCAAATCCTAGAAAATTTAGAAAAAAAATTCTATATCTGAATACAAAATATAAAATTATTATCTTGCTCTACTTAAGCAAATGTGACATTCATGTTTAAAGTAGAAGGATAATTATGCAAATACTTCATCATACAACACATACTTTGTTGATGTAAATTTGATGTACATTTACTACGAACTCGATATCAATTTGCTATAAGTAAAGCCAGATCTTCAACTGACGACTCAATGATTGATGAATCAAATCTTCCAAAAAAAACCATTGATCTATACTAAAAATACCTACTTTGACTTACTCATTATTTCCAAAACTCTTTTATCATACCCCTACAAACAAAAAATATATCATGAGTAAAAAGAAATCTTGTAATAATAATAATTTAGCACTTGTTAAAGTTTAAATACATACTTGTTATATAGAACACAAGTGTTTGCTATAGACTGAGTCAAAATATTGACAAATTGCAAAACGAACAGAAAACAGATTTTTTATGGAAACCTCTATATATGATTAGAAAGATTTCATCATTTATTTGTCCTATGATCGCAAAATATACCATCACCAATGGAATGGAAAGAAGATAAATAACACCGGACGGAGTGGAGTTGCATCATCGATCGCACCGACATTTTTAGCGAGATTACGAAATAACTACTGTAACAATACTTGTATGATCGATATCCATCCTTTAATTAGTTCTTGAGTACTGCAACTGCAAATAACTACCATATATGCTGAATTGAAAGACTATGCATGTTTATTAAAAACTTCCGTAAAAAATTGATCTACACCCGAGGGTAGATCTAGGATTTTCTATTTGTAAGGTTAATTATAGAATTTATATGTTTAATGGGGTCGATTTCTTTAAAATTATTAGTTTTATTTTGAGAAATATTCAAGAATAATCTCACTTCTTTCTCAAATATTTCAATTGAATTCTATTTCTTTCAATTTTAAAAATTAGGACCCACTTTCTTTCTAAATTTTTCAATTAAATCTCACTTCTTTCTAATTGTTTCAATTAAGTCCCACCTCTTTCAAAATTATTTGAATTGAGTTCTATCTATCACTTTTTACATTGAATAATCCATAATTTTGTATTATTTAACAACTTGTTAGTGTGTTTAATGTTTATAAGATGATCTTGTAATTAATCTAAGTTTTAGTGTCAAATTAGTTATCAGTTATTATAACACATTAGTACTTTATTAGCTCAAATGACAAATAGTTGACTGGTAAGACTTAATTGAAACAATTTGAAAAAAAAGTGAGGTCTAATTTTCAAAATTAAAAAGAAGTGTAACCCAACTGAAATATTTGAAAAAGAAATATGATCATTTATGAAAATATCTCTTTTATTTAGTTATTTAAAAAAAAAAAAAGAAGTGGCTTGATCTACAGCCCCTCTGGCTTACACTTACTCTCCTCTCTCCATTTAGATTTTATGATTTTTTAAGAACAAACTCTTTGTTAGAACACGAAGTATTGCTCTACATTGAATTTCATTTAGTCAATCACACTACCAGAATCTTGGTCTCTGCCAGTGTGAAGATTATGCTGGTTGTTTTCTTCAATACTCGAGAGATTTACCAAACATTAAAAAAAAGCCAAAATTCTGATAGTGAGAAAAGTATTATGAGTGTATCTAGCACTTGAAAAAGACTAGGATTCTGATAGCGTGGTCTCAGTTCTTTACACTTTCACCCCATATAATAGGACTTTGTGCATCAAGTTGGTGGTATAAATAATATATTTGTGAGAAAATAAAATGTGTGGGTCCAGATGTCCCAATTAGCTTAGCTGGGTCCATGCATGCACAAATAAATGAGGCCTTGACCGCACGCGCACAGACCACAAATGTACTAACCTTTTTATTAATGGTTATTTGGGGGCTTCTGAATTATGATCGAGTCCAACTAATTGGTCCCGTCCGACACGCACGGCATCAGAATTAAATTCAGTGCAAGGTTGTGAAACCCGACTCGGACCACATTCTTAGGGCACATACTAATTACCATTTTATTCAATAATACTTCTTTTGTTGTAAAATACTCTCTCTGTTACACAACACAAGAAAAGAAATATAATTTTCTTGTTATAAAATACAAAACATGCATTCAAATTTATTGTTATTTTTTTATTTGACCTCATTTACTTCTCCACTTTATCTATTATTTATGACTAATCCCTTACTCACACTAGTATTATGTCTCATTTTCAAGAAAAAAATTGTATAAGGTTAGTTTAGTTATTTTTGCTCAATATTTTCTTGATTTAGAGTTCTCTTAATCCTTGTATATGGTCAAAATATGTATTTTACAATTAAGGAAATATATAAGATATATTTTGTTCACACACAAATTAAAGAGGTTATAAATTAAAGAGAACAGTAAAAAAATTAGTAATAGAGAGATAATGCTGAGTACTTTGAAAGATTAGTTATAAGTTGCTCGAGAGAGAGAATAAATAAGGGCATAAATAAACAAACATCATTAGATTTCCAAATACACGTTATATTTAACCCCTTTATTATAAAATATAAAGTGTGTTTTTGACCGTGCACAAAGATTAATAAGGTTATAATTAAGTTTATGAGAACATGGAAGGACTAAACTATCTTTACTTCTAAATGATGTTTGAGAGATAGCATAAATAAAGTACATAATAGGAAAAATCAATAAGTTCGCATCTTGTATTTCACAATAAGACCAATAAAATTATAGACTTTATATTTTGCAACAGTTAAAATATAATAATATTAAAAAAAGTACCTGTATTATATTTTGTCACGAAGAAACCCTAAACTACACCTTTGTCTCTTCATGGCAATTCAATATGCAACTGCTCATATGAGCTGTTATATGATCCGATTTAGGTGGGAAATTAAGAAAAGTTATTCATATGATTTCCAAAGTTGCACTTCCATGCATCTATCATTCGAGTATGTGAAACATTAAAAATTTACAGAGTAGGATGGTTAAACGAGGAACACGGAGAGCTTATGGGACATGGTTGCTTCTTCTCTCCTCAAGAGCTAAGCCTGGGCCAAGCCCTAGAGAAACACTAGCTAATTAAGTTTGGAGCACATGCTGCAACTGGCAAGGCAAACTCAGCAACATGCATGAAGCTAGCCGGACAACTGGGCCTGCCTATAGCACTTATATGCATCATGCATGCATGCACCCCACAGGTGGCCTTTCATGATTCGCCACCGGCGAAAATTAGCATTTCCGCCCGGTAAACATGGTATTTACAGATTTACGCTTATAAAACATCGGATATATCTAACATACTACTGTAAAGTTCCTTTGTTAATTGTTATAAATATCACTACACAGTTTTTAACTACAGATACCAAGCATGTCACTATCTTTATAGGAATTTACATTTGATTCAATTAGTTAAACATCTCACAAAATGGAAAAAATACCCACAAAATGGAAGAGAAAAAAAAAATTAAGGCTTATCTCCTCCCAAGTGTAATAGGTATTATTACCAACCTGTTGTCGCTCAAATGGTGAGATGGTCTACATTCTCTGGTAGATAGTATATGGGTTTAACTGTTTTAAGTTTCTTGCTACAACGATGCGATTGTTTGTTGTTTTTGAGATTTGATCTCATTCACTTGCATGCTTTGATGAGTTTTATGTGTTAAGCAATTATTCCGACACACTAATAAATGGATTAGGTAAATATCGTTGTGTATTGTTCAATGCATTTTTTTGTTATTTCATATCCTGCAAACTTTGCTTGCTTCACACATGCACATGTTCAAACAGAGATGACCAAAATGGAATTACAAATGAAGAAGGTAAGGGAATAAATTTGACGGTATGAGAAATGATAAGAGAAGCATGAGATATGGTATGATATCAATGTCGCCATTATTTTAACATGTATAGTGTTGAGGGAAAATATGTACGTTCCTTAGCAGGTGTATATATATGATACTACTATATGCATGGATGAATATATGTAGTTTCTTAACTTTTGAGGTGTGCATATACAACTAGCTTTCAGATTACATGAATTTTATCATGCGGAGATATTCTAATAGCAAAATGCAGGGCATTGCATGCGAGCTTGTTGGACTACTCACAAGTCCATGCATCTTATTTGTATTACAACTGATAGTTGTAGCCGTCATTATCTATGTATATTTATCAGATAATTGGTGGGAATTTATTTTTAATCGAGTTATGTCGTGTTTTGTTAGGTTTTAACTCTAATTTCTATCACAAAGAAGTCTGAGTCTTGGAAGTATTTGATAAAAAAACTTCGACTTCTCTACTTAAATGTTTCAAATTTCATTTGTACTCTATCAACATAATATAATATTAATTGTAACTAATAACAAATCTATGTTGATATATTATATATTTAAAAGTTAGAGTTACTCAAACCCAACTCTGAATTTCTACTATAAAAGTGGCTCCAGCTTCACTTTAATTCTAGAGAAACCAATATTCAGAACCACTTCTTTTGACCGAGTGATTTTGGCTTCAACTCGAAAGATAGAAGCCAGATTCTGGTCAAATATAACCTTAAGTTGAAACCCTTTAAAATCCAAATCAAACAACATATTCTGCTTACCCCATGATCACCAACATGCAGCACAATGCAGTGGTGCAAGAAAGCAAAATGGCAATTGTAAAAAAAGAAAAAAAGCAAAAAGATCATATCTTACCATCTTATGCGAGAGAGAGAGAGAAACAGTAGTACAAGTGAGGAGGACCATGCTGGCTGATCATGTGGGCATGTTTTGCAACAAACCAGTGTTTTAATATACATATTTCCCTCACTTTTCCTTTCCTTTCCTTTTCATATGTGGTGCTTGGAATCGAAGCAAAATTAAGACTGTACAGTAATGTACTGTTTTGATGCTGAGAAGATTGATTAATAGCCTTTTTTTTTTCTTATAGCTTTGCATGCATTGTTCAGACCAGCCGTACGTCATTACGTGCATGCATATGTATATCGTTGCAAGTGTCCGATGTCCTAAGTTAGCAGGGTGTTTCTGCTGCAATTATGCAGATGCAGTGGTACCCAAGGTTCCGAGGACCGTTTTCCAGGTGATTCCCTCAGTCAGGGTAGGTAAACCGATTACCGGCTGGTTTTTCGGTGGTTATCAGTCAATTTCATTTGTTTTATTTTCTTTTTTAGTTTTTGTGTTTCCTTTATCTTGAATTATATATATTTTCTACTCCATCTATCCTTAAAAAGAATAATCTACAAGATACAATTTTGACTGTTAATTTTTATAATTATATATTAATAAAATACAACACTATAATATTATGAAAGTACTGTTAATACTAAATTTACTGATATCATTTTCATGTAGACAATATTGATATATATATAGTGTTGTATTTTATTAATATATATATATATATATAACTGATGACAAACTCACAGTTGAAAAGGTTTGACTACATGCATAGCAAAATATGAATTAAATACATTCTTTGTGAGGAACTTTACAAAACAAATTTTTTTTTGTGAAAAGCACGAAACTGTTCACCCAATATTAGCCGGTTTCTTCTTTTCAGGCCTGGGCCAGGATCAACAGGCAATAGCAGAAACCTGGGTCTCTGGACCCTGTGGTGTCATTCCAAGGTAGGTTAGGTTACTCAGGACTTGGGAGAGCAAGTAGCAGTGGGTGCATGGGCAGGAAGAGTACGATGGAGTGTAATTAAAGGCTGTGTGTCCTGTGGGAAAAAAGAGGGTGAAATGGAAGGTGGAAGCGTTGCACGCTTTCTGCATTTTACACGGCATGCGTTGCATTCGCAGCAGCACTCTTGTTCGGTTGGTTGTTGATGAGGAGTTAAATCTAAGTCCCTACAGATTTGGGTCACTCTTGAAGTACTTGCTCTATCTCCTGTCTCTGATACTTTATGTTTTTAAATTGTTGAGTTGGCTGATTGATTTATAAAAGGAAGCTCTATATAGTTTGAGAGTAGAGTGATCTTGAGTTTGAGAACTTTCTTATGTATTTATGAGAGAAAAGAGTTGTATTCTATCTGTTATATATAAAATATATAATGTTTGTGTGTATATGTATGTATCTAGGCTGACTATATTAAAATAATATTAGTAGATTTGCTATGAAAAATATTTTTGTAGTATTACGTATTTTTTTATAGTTACTTGGTTGGGTCCAATACTTGTAGGTGGAGTCGTGAATGAAGTTTATCAAATAAGATTTTTGATGTGTTTAAATGAATTTGACTCATTCATTCATTGTGTTACTTGCGTCGACTTAGTTGTGACAAAACCCTATTTATATCATAATATAACCAACATAAGTTATATCCAAACCCATTATAGCAAATCAGTTTGCAACTCTAGTTATGCTAGTTTTGTGTCGTGTCAAACTTTGACAATTCTGCTTTTGCATTTAGCTAGGCTCTTTTGGAACATACGAATATCATTAAAATGAATTATAGAAACATTTTGTAAGAATTGATAGAAATGTGTTCCATATTTTTCTGTGTTTCAAATAGGGGAATGACTATTGAACAAGTGGAGTTTCTACCTGTACACTAACAGGTGGGCTGGGCCTGGAATTAGGCCTTGATATTTGCGGCATATAAAATTGAGGCAACATTTTTAATTATTTGGGCTAAATGTTGTGCCTACGTTACACAGAAATGCCTCAATAGACCATTTGCTGCTTTGCATTTTTTTAATACGTCGTTTGTATTTTGCAGAAGCGGAAAGGGATTTCAGTTTTTAATAAAAATTGGGCTTTTACTTACTAAAAAGCTACCCGACAATATCCTACTTAGTGGGATTTAAATTTCTGATCGAAATAAGTTTGAAATTAAAACCCACTTAAACAGGATATAAATAAAACAAACACTTGTTTACTACAATCATCTACACTGCAGATGTTTCCACAGTATGATCATCATATGAAGTATGAAGTAACAACCCAACAAAATTTGATCACGAGGATAAGATCACAAAAAATGTAGCTGATGAATTCAATAAACAGAGAGCATATGATCTATTATCAGATATGATCCAAATTTTATATATATATATATATATATATATATATATATATATATATATATATATATATATATATATATATATCATTGAACGACTTGTACCCAGTATGTGCCCTAAGATATTTCGACGACTCCACATAATGTTTTTTATTTTATTTCAAATGCCAAGAAGGTCTCATAAGAAACAAGAAATAATGGACTGAGCCTAGGGAGTCGTGGGAGCATTGGGAAAAGAAGGCGAAGTCAGAACATGGGCCACCATGCAGGCCTGGCCCACAGCCCAGCCACTCAGATATCGGACAAAACGTTTGTTAATCACGCTCCAATCAATTAATCTGCCTCCCAGGAGAGAGCCCTTGGCTATCATGTGGACTAGGTTGGGCTATAATCAGGCTTAGGCCCAAATTAGGGGGAAAAAGGTTTGAAAAAAAGAAAAAATGTAAATGACACTTTTTTCCCCTTCTCCTTTACTGCAAAGATCATATTGGTCCCACGTTTTCAAAATAGTAAATTGATCCCTATATTTTGTGAATTGATTTAAATATTATAAATTAACCAAAAAATGACATGATATATAAATAAGGGACTAAGACGACACATAAGATAGATTTGATCAATGGGATGACATGCAAGATATTTTAGTCTCCACCATGTTAGGCTGAGTTCAATGCATGAGTTTTTGGGCATGTTCTCTAGAAAATATTTTGTGTCATGTGTGCGAAGCACTACCTGAAACACTCACCACTCTAATGCAAAGACTCTTAGGGGAGACTCCTGGCACGGGCCTACATGCGAAGCGCCTTCTCAAATACCAAGTACTCCAATGCATTGGCGCTTGAGTGGCGCTTTGCGTGGGACCCATGTATAATATATATATATATATGGTAATATGTTGCATTATATGATTATTAATGGTTCAAAAATTGCCAAAATTTAATTCAGATAATTCGAATACAACACAAACAAAATAAAAAATATAAGATAAAAATTATAAATTTTTCTATTTAAATCGCACATAAAAATAACATTAAACATACAAATCGGATACATTCAGTCATTAACGACCACATAAATGTAGTAATTAAAATTTAATTTAACTGCTACTCAGTATTGTTGTCTCTGAAATGCTGCAAAATGTATTTGATAAGATCATGTTTAAGTTGCACATATGATGGGCGAGCACGGATCGCATTATTTCGAGTGAGTATATTGGCAAAAATTGACAGAGTACCTGTTGGGGCAAATCCTGTACCTCCGGGTAGTCTTCGAAGTGAGCTCCCGAGCGCCCTCGGTCCTTCGTGCAGAGAAGGTCCCTGGCAGGTCCTGGGCGTTCGAGCCCCAGGTCCCGCGGGGTCTTCGGAGCGCCTCGGTCCTTTGTGTGGAGAAGATCCCCGGTGGGTCCCTGGGCCTCCGGGCCCCTGGTCCCGTGGGGTCTCCAGAGCGCCTCAGTCCTTCGTGCGGAGAAAGTCCCCAGTAGTTCCCCAGGCCTCCGGGCCACGGGTCCTAGGGGACCACCCGAGCGCCCTCGGTCCTTCGCGCGGAGAAGGTCCCTAGCGGGTCTTGGGTCCTGCAGAGTCTCCGGACTGCCTTGGCCCTTCGTGCGAAGAAAGTCCCCGGTAGTTCCCCGAGCCTCCGGGCCACGGGTCCCAGGGAACCTCCTGAGCGCCCTCGGTCGTTCGTGCGGAGAAGGTCCCCAGCGGGTCTTGGGTCCTAAGGGGTCTCCGGACCGCCTCGGCCCTTCGTGTGGAGATGGTTCCCGACGGGTCTCGGGGGGCTAGGCCCCGGGTCCCTGGGTCACTGGGCTCTTGGTCCCGGAGAGTCACTGGGTCTCAGAGAGTCCCAGAGAGTCACCGGGCCCCCGGTGAGACCCGGAGCATCACCGGGTCCCGGAGAGTCTCGGACGGTCTTCAGGCCCCCGGAGAGTTCCGGATAGTCACCGGGCCCTCGGTGAGACCCGAAGGGTCATTGGGTCCCCGGAGGGTCTTCGAGCCCACAGAGAGTCCCGGAGGGTCCCTGGGCCTTGGAGGTTCACTAGGGTCCCGGAAGGTCATTGGGTCCCTGGCCACCAGGTCCCGGGGAGTCATTGGGTCCCGGAGAGTCCCAGAGAGTCCCAGAGAGTCATCGGGCCCCTGGTGAGACCCAAGGCATCACCGGGCCCCAGAGAGTCCCGGAGAGTCACTGGGTCCCCGGAGGGTCTTTGGGCCCCCGGACGGTCGCTGGGTCCCAGGAGAGTCCCGGAGGGTCACCGGGCCCCCGGAGGGTTCCTCGGTCCCGGAGAGTCAGCGGGCCCCCGGTGAGACCCGGAGCATCACCGGGTCCCGGAGGGTCTTGGGGCCCCCGGAGAGTCCCGGAGGGTCACTGGGTCCCCGGAGGGTCTTAGGGCCCCAGAGGTTCATCGGGGGCCCGGTGGGTCCCGGAGGGTCCCTGGGCCCTGGAGGTTCACTGCGGGCCCGGAGGGTCCCTGGGCCCCGGAGGTTCACTTGGGTCCCGGAGGGTCTTCGGGCCCCGAAGGGTCACCGGGTCTCGGAGAATCCCGGAGGGCCACCGGGCCTCGGAGGTTCACCAGGGGACCAGAGGGTCCCAGTGGGCCACCGGGAGCCTCGGCGGTTCACCGTGCCCCAAAGGGTCGCCGGTCCCGGGAAGCCACCGGAGGATCGGAGAGCTCCCCGAGGAATCCCGGTCGCCCCACGCGGTCGATCCCGACGACACGAAGGGTCACGTGCTGGTGGCATGAGGAGTGCTTTGGGAACTGACAAGGACACTTGTTAAGCATCCAAGCCCTTCAGTCGACGAAATGACACCCGCTCCCCTCGATCCAACGGCCGTAGCTAGGGCTTTTTGGTCTTTTGCATGTTTTGGGGACTATATATACCCCCCTTGTATCTCATTTGTAACTAACTCTAATATTTACAACACACTCAAACAACAGGCTCCCTTGGAGACCTCTCTCCTCGAGAGAGCACCTCTCCAGTGGACTAGCGTCCGAAGGGTGCCGACAGGACTAGGGCCCCCACCGGGACCTGAACCTGTATAAAAATCGCTGTGTCAATTGCTGCGTTGCCCGGCGGGAGGTGACCGGTAACTCGGTCAGCTCGCGCCGCTGTACACGTGCTACGCACGTCCGAAGAAAATTGCCGGGGTATCCGTAATACCACGACAGTTGGCGCCGATCGTGGAGACTCGTGATGAATCGCCATGGCTCTCCCAAGAACGAGAGCTCAAGCTCTCTCCCTTTCCGGTGGTGACGGTCCCAGTGACTCGGCGCCGCCCCAGCAAGATGTCACCGTCGCGATGCTACCGTTCGGGAACACTCGGAGAGAGCTGCCACCTTCTTCTCCCGAAATCTTCGGTAGAGGTGTTCCCATTTCCAACTCGGCGACTGCGACCGCCTCGGCAGGGACTAGTCTCCCCCCGATGGCACACCCGGCTCCCCAGGACACTTTGCTCGAAGCTTTGGTCGAAGGCCAACTCCGCGCCCAGCGCACCTTGGAGGAGTTGTTGTGCGCATTAGCGCGGCCTCCGGCTCCGGTCTATCCGCCCTCATTCCTATTTATGGGGTTGCCGCCTCCGTTTTTAATGGGACACTCGGCGGCCTTCCCGGCGCTGGGCATGTTCACCGCGCTGGGGGCTGACCCCGCGCCGAGAGTTCTCCCCGCGCCCGCACAGGGAGCCTTCCACACGTCGGGGCCTTACCCCGCGCCGGGAGCTGTCCCCGCGCCGGAGACTTACCCTGCGCTGGGAGCTGTCCCCGCGCCTGGAGCCTTCCTCACATCGGGGCCTTACCCCGCGCAGGGAGCTGTCCCCGCGCCGAACACTTACCCTGCGCCGGGGGCTGTCCCTGCGCCGGGGCCTTACGTCGCGCCGAGAGCCTTCCTCGCGCCGGGGCCTTACCCCGCGCCGGGAGCCTTCCCCACGTCGGGACCTTACCCCGCGCCGGGAGCCTTCCTCGCGCCGGGGCCTTACCCCGCGCCGGGGCCTTACCTCGCACCGGGAGCCTTCCCCGCGCCGGTGGCTTTCCCTGGCTCCGTGCCGCGGATGGTTGCCGGTGCGTCTGGAGTGGCTCCTGGGCTGGCAGTTCCCACCGCGCTCGGGATGGCCCCGGAGAGACGCCCGACGCCGGGCCTTGCCCGCGTGCCAGCAGCGTCGGCTGACGCGCATCAGCTCCCTCCTCCCCCGGTGGATCAGACCCGACAAACTCGGGAGGAGGTGGAGCACATGCGTGCCGTGAAACCTAGCGAAGCTCCCTCTCAACACAGGCTGGGGACACGCCGCCAGACCAGCCGGAGAGGGAGACCAGTCGACGAAGCCACCGCCACCTCTGGGGGACACCTGGAGGTTCACGAAGCTAGCCCCAACCCTGAGGAGAAGAGGCGCTACCACCATCCGAGAGGACCGCTGGGGCCTCTCCCCGACTCCGATAACGAGCGCATCTCCCCTGCAAGGGGGGACAACGACTGGGAACCTTCCCGAAGAGTTGAGGGGGCCAACCAGCCCTTGTGCCGCCAGCTTCGACGCGTCCGATGGCCAAAGCCATAACGCCCACCCCGCATCGAGTACTACAATGGTGAGGCCGATCCTTATGAATTTTTGCAGGTGTACTCCACAGCCATCTCAGCGGTCGGGGGGGGGGGGGGGGACGAGACGGTGCAATGCAACGTCTTCCCCCTATACCTCACCAGGATCGCCCGCTCATGGTTTTACAACCTGAGGGCCGGTTCCATCATGTCCTTCGCACAGCTCAAGCGCGAGTTCTGCGTGAACTTCCAGGGGAACTATGTGCGTCCCCTTGACTCGTCGCAGCTCTACACCGTTCGGCAGAAGACGGGGGAGACCATCCGAAGCTTCTTCAAGCACTTTGCTCAGGTCAAGAGCAAGGTGGCGCACGTCCCTGACTCCACAGTCATCGAGGCGTGCAAGAGCGGGATCCTCCCCAGGGAGCTCAATCGGAGGCTCTCCCGGAGCTACCCCTCCTCTGCCGACGAGCTCTTCAACGTACTTGAAAAGTACGCGAGGGCAGAGGAGGACGACCTCTGGAAGGAAGACCAAGGGGTCTCCCCCCCCCCCCCCCCCCCCGCAAAGAGAGATGTTGGGGACTCACCCCGCAAACGTCTCAAGGAGGGACATCACAGTGAGTCGATGTCTCGGGATGTCTTCATTCTTGAAGACGGAGGCAGCTCTCGCAAAGCAGATTGGGGCGGCCGCCCCTCCCCCAAGTCAAAAGGGGGGGGGGGGAGGCCAGCCCTCCCATGCTCGGGACAATCCCGCGCTGGGAAGCAACGAGGTTGGGGCCGACTTATGGTGTGCCTTCCACCAGTCCACTTCCCATGCCACTCGAGAATGTAACGCGCTTCGTCAACACTTCGCCGCATTCCTCGAGCAACATGAGCAGGGGGGAGAGACTTACCTTGCCCCATCAGTCGGTACAGGCGGCCCACCCCACTACCTATGGGGGGACACCGGGAGCTGGCCCAAGAAAGGGGCTCAACCGACGTTCCTCCTTTCCAAGACTCCCAATGACATGTCTCCTGACTTGGGGGGATCCTGTCCCCGAGCCCCGCGTTGGACCCTCGAGGTGATGCCCTCCCCGCGAGGATGCCCTCTCCACGAGGATGTCTGCACTTGGCCTCCAGGCCTCCCCCTCACCCTCTCGCGCTTCGCAGGGGGAAGGCGTTGTATCAATTTACTTAATTATCAATGTAAATTAGTCGTTCCCGTATCAATCTTCTCTTGCAGGGTGTATTTTTTTCACCACCTCCAAGGCTATGCCCTCCCAGTGAGGATGCCCTCACTTAGAGGATGCCCTCCCAGTGAGGATGATCTTCCAGGGTGTTGGAAGAAATCTCCGCCCAACAGATCTCGGGGACCCACGTCCTGGGCGCCGCCACCACTCCGGTGATAAGCGCCCCGGGGGCAGGTTTCAACGTGTCCCAGGCGCCGTCACTGTCTCCCGGTGAGAGGCATCCCGGTGACGGGCGTCCTTGCGTCTCGGACGCCGCCACCATCCCAACAGCGCAGGGTCTTCCCCGCGCTGGGGGCTCACTCCGCAGCGGGAGCCTTCCTTGCGCCAGGGCTTCCCCCCGCGCCGGGGGCTTACTCCACACCGGGGGTTGACCCCATGCCATAGGTGGTTCTCCCAGCGAGGATACCCTCCCCGGAGGATGCCCCTCAGAGGATGCCCTTGAATGAGGGTCACGGGCTCCTGCTTAGCCCAAGTCCCGATGGCGGCAGCCCTGCTCCCCTAGGGGGGCTTACAACCCCCCTCGTGGACTGAGGGCGTAAGCGGCAACCCGGATCCTAGAAGCCACGATAACGAGTCACTTTGAGGGGTGCGTCCCCCCTCAAACACTCCAAAAGTCCCGACAACGGGAGCCTCGCTCCCCGGGCGGCTTACGATAACCCCTTGCGGATTGAGGGGTAAGCGGCAACCCAGTTCATAACTATGGTAACGAGTCACTTTGAGGGAATGGTTCCCCCCCAAATACTCCAGAGCCTATCATGGCGCTCTCCCTCCTCCGGGAGCAAATCTCCAGACTAAAAGTTTCTTCACTGGCTCCCCGTTCTCATGGTTACTGGGGGAAATTTTGATCGGGCCTCGGAATTTTTCGACTTTGTCCCGGGAGAAGGTTTTTCTCGTCCGGGGGCTCCACGCCCCTCGGACGCGGTAACTTCCTCTCCCGGGTGGACTTGGTCCCGAGAGGAGGTTTTTCTCCACCACGCTGTTCAGATGCGGTAACGTTCTCTCCCGGGGGGAATTTGTCCCCGGAGAAGGTTTTTCCCGTCCAAGAGCTCCGCGCCGCTCGGACGCGGTAACATCCCTCACCGGGGGACTTTGTCCCGGGAGAAGGTTTTCCCGTCCGAGGGCTCCACGCCGCTCGGACGCGGTAACTTCCTCTCCCGGGTGAACTTGGTCCCGGGAGGAGGTTTTTCTCCACCGTGCCGCTCAGACGCGATAATGTTCTCTCCCAGAGAGACTTTGTCCTAGGAGAAGGTTTTTCCCTTCGGGGGGCTCCGCGCCGCTCGGATGCGGTAACTTCCTCTCCTGGGTGGACTTGGTCCCGGGAGGAGGTTTTTCTCCACCGCGCCGCTCAGACGCGGTAACGTTCTCTCCCAGAGGGACTTTGTCCCGGGAGAAGGTTTTTCCTGTCCGGGGGCTTCGCGCCGCTCGGACGCGGTAACTTCCTCTCCCAGGTGGACTTGGTCCTGGGAGGAGGTTTTTCTCCACCGCGCCGCTCGGACGCGGTAACATCCTCTCCCTGGGGGACTTTGTCTCAGGAGAAGGTTTTTCCCGTCCGGGGGCTCCACGCCGCTAGGACGCGGTAACTTTCTCTCCCGGGTGGACTTGGTCCCGGGAGGAGGTTTTTCTCCACCACGCTGTTCAGATGCGGTAACGTTCTCTCCCGGGGGGACTTTGTCCCGGGAGAAGGTTTTTCCCGTCCAAGGGCTCCGCGCTGCTCGGACGCGGTAACATCCTCTCCCCGGGGGACTCTGTCTCGGGAGAAGGTTTTTCCCGTCAGGGGGCTCCACGCCACTCGGACGCGGTAACTTCCTCTCCTGGGTGGACTTGGTCCCAGGAGGAGGTTTTTCTCCACCTCGTCGCTCAGACGCGGTAGCGTTCTCTCCCGGAGGGACTTTGTCCTGGGAGAAGGATTTTCCCGTCCGGGAGCTCTGCGCCGCTTGGACGCGGTAACTTCCTCTCCCGGGTGGACTTGGTCCCGGGAGGAGGTTTTTCTCCACCGCGCCGCTCAGACGCGGTAACGTTCTCTCCCGGAGGGACTTTGTCCCGGGAGAAGGTTTTTCCCGTCCGGGGGCTCCGCGCCGCTCGGACGCGGTAACTTCCTCTCCCGGGTGGATTTGGTCCTGGGAGGAGGTTTTTTCGCAACTGCGCCACCCAGACGCGGTAATGTTCTCTCCCGGTGGGACTTTGTCCCGGGAGAAGGTTTTTCCCGTCCGGGGGCTCCACGCCACTCAGACACGGTAGCATCCTCCCCCCGGTGGACTTGGTCTTGGGAGGAGGTTCTTCTCAACAGCGCCGCTCGGACGCGGTAACATTCTCTCCCCGGTGAACTTTGTCCCGGGAGGATTTTTTCCGTTCTGGGGCTCCAAGCCCCCCGGGGGCAGTTTTCTCTTCCTCAGCGACTTTACATCCCAAGTTCAGATCCTTCCGCCCGGAGATCCCCGGTCCCTCGGAAGAGAAAGGGTTCTATTGCAGCACTGTGCGGGAAAATTACCTCAGAGACCTCAGTTTCATCAAGGGAAGGGTTTTACACATATCCTCCGAGGCCATGACGTGTCCCCGAGGGCCTGGGGGGCTCCTGTTGGGGCAAATCCAGTACTTCCGGGTAGTTTTCGAAGTGAGCTCCCGAGCGCCCTCAGTCCTTCGTGCCGAGAAGGTCCCTGGCGGGTCCTGGGCGTCTGGGCCCCGGGTCCCGCGGGGTCTTCAGAGCGCCTCGGTCCTTTGTGCAGAGAAGATCCCCGGTGGGTCCCTGGTCCTCCGGGCCCCTGGTCCCATGGGGTCTCCAGAGCGCCTCAGGCCTTCGTGCGGAGAAAGTCCCCGGTAGTTCCCCGGCCCTCCAGGCCACGGGTCCCAGGGGACCTCCCGAGCTCCCTCGGTCCTTCGTGCGGAGAAGGTCCCTAGCGGGTCTTGGGTTCTGCGGGGTCTCCGGACCGCCTCGGCCCTTCGTGAGGAGAAAGTCCCCGGTAGTTCCCCGGGCCTCCGGGCCACGGGTCCCAGGGGACCTCCTGAGCGCCCTTGGTCGTTCGTGCGAAGAAGGTTCCCAGCGGGTCTTGGGTCCTGCGGGGTCTCCGGACCGCCTCGGCCCTTCGTGCGGAGATGGTCCCCGTCGGGTCCCGGGGGCTAGGCCCCGGGTCCCCGGGTGACTGGGCTCTTGGTCCCGGGGAGTCACCGGGTCCCGGAGAGTCATCGGGCCCCCAGTGAGACCTGGAGCATCACCGGGTCCCGGAGAGTCCCGGAGGTTCTTCGGGCCCCTGAAGAGTTACTGGGCCCCCGGTGAGACCCGGAGCATCACCGGGTCCCGGAGAGTCCAGGAGGGTCACTGGGTGCCTGGAGGGTCTTCGAGCCCTTGGAGAGTCCCGGAGGGTCCCTGGGCCCTAGAGGTTCACTAGGGTCCCGGAAGGTCATCGGGTCCCTGGGCCCCGGGTTCCAGGGCCTCGGGTCCTGGGGAGTCACCGGGTCCCAGAGTCCCGGAGAGTCACCGGGCCCCCAATGAGATCCGGAGCATCACTGGGCCCCGGAGAGTCTCGGAGGGTCACCGGGTCCCCAGAGGGTCTTTGGGCCCCAGAGGGTCACTGGGTCCGCGGAGAGTCCCGGAGAGTCCCAGAGGGTCACTGGGTCCCTGGAGGGTCCCTCGGTCCCGGAGAGTCACCGGGCCCCGAGTGAGACCCGGAGCATCACCGGGTCCCAGAGAGTCCCGGAGGGTCACCAGGTCCCCGGAGGGTCTTCGGGCCCCCGGAGAGTTCCAGAGGTCACTGGGTCCCCGGAGTGTCCCGGAGGGTCACTTGGTCCCTGGAGGGTCCCCGGGCCCTAGAGGTTCACTGGGGCCCATTCGGTCCCGGAGGGTCTTCGGGCCCCAGAGGTTCACTAGGGTCCAAGAGGGTCCGTGGATCCCGGAGGCTCACTGGGTCCCTGGAGGGTCCCAGGGCCCTGGATGTTCACTAGGGTCCCGGAGGGTCCTTGAGCCTCAGAGGTTCATTGGAGGCTTCCAGAGGGTGTCTAGGCCCCGGAGGGTCCAAGGGCCCTGGAGGTTCACTGGGCGCCCGAACGGTCCTTGGACCCCGGAGGTTCACTTGGGTCCCGGAGGGTCACTGGGTCTCGGAGAATCCCAGAGGGCCACCGGGCCTCGAAGGTTCACCAGGGGACCAGAGGGTCCTCGTGGGCCACCGGGAGCCCCGGGGGTTCATCGTGCCCCAGAGGGTCGCCGGGTCCTGGGAAGCCACCGGAGGATCGGAGAGCTCCTCGAGGAATCCCAGTCGCCCCACGCGGTCGATCCCGACGACACGAAGGGTCACGTGCTGGTGGCATGAGGAGTGCTTTGGGAACTGACAAGGACACTTGTCAAGCATCCAAACCCTTCGGTCGACGAAATGACACCTGCGCCCCTCGATCCAACGGCCGTAGCTAGGGCTTTTTGGTCTTTTGCATGTTTTGGGGACTATATATACCCCCCTTGTATCTCATTTGTAACTAACTCTAATTCATTTACAACACACTCAAACAACAGGCTCCCTTGGAGACCTCTCTCCCCGAGAGAGCACCTCCCCAGCGGACTAGCGTCCGGAGGGTATCGATAGGACTAGGGCTCCCACCGGGACCCGAACCTGTATAAAAATTACTGTGTCAATTGCTGCGTTGCCCGGCTGGAGGTGACCGGTAACTCGGTCAGCTCGCGCCGCTGTACACGTGCTACGCACGTCCGAAGAAACCTGCCGGGGTATCCGTAATACCAAGCAGTACCATTGTGGAAAGTAGGCGGTTTTACGGTAGATGTCTCTTGGCTCTAATACAAAGTAATGAGCGGGCCATTAGAGTCTCACTCATCCTCAATTATCATGTTGTGGAGGATGACACATGCTCGCATAATTTTAGCAAGGATTAATCGTCTCCAAAATCGACCGGGGCCTTGGAGAATAACAAATCGAGATTGCAAGACCCTAAAGCCTCACTCCACATCTTTTCTTGCACCTTCTTGTTGTTGTGCGAACAACCTGAATTTCTCCATTTGGGGCACGGGAATGGTCTTCACGAAGACAGCCCATTCGAGGTAAATATCGTCGGTCAGGTAGTACCCCATATTGTACTCTGTCCCATTCACAGAGTACTGAACATTATGAGCTTAGCCCCTTAGCATGTTGATGTCGTAGTACCCCATATTGTACTCTAGGGGATTGATTTTGCAAATGAGATAACCCCTTACAAAGAAGAACATCCCTTATCTCATTGAAATAGGGAGACCACTCCCCTAGAGTTTTGACGATTCGAAGAAAGAGGAGTCTTCCCATTCTGAACCTTCTATAAAACAAGTAAACGGGGTAGATCAAAGCGTCGGAGAAGTAGTTCACCATCAGACGGTTATGATCTCCTTCGCGATCACTGTCGATGTACCTTCTAGTACCTCATCGGCAGTGGTGAGAGGTACCAGCGTGTATACTAGCTTGAATATCAGTGAGAATGCGACGATGTAACGATTGTAGGGCCAGCCTGTTCTCTGTAATCCAGTCACAAAATCTTCAGTTTGGTTGATGGCTTCCTCCTCCGCACTACTTGTGCTTGAACTAGATGACATTTTTGTGGGGAGTAGTAGAATAGGGTTTTGGTGCTTGAAGAAGAGAGGATGAGGGGTCCTAATATATAGGGAGAGAAGAGAATAATTGCATGCCTCAGTTCCAACGGCTAAGTCCAAAAACATCGATTCCATGCCTCAGTTCCAATAGCTAAATCCAAAAGATTTGATTCCATGTCTCAGTTCCAATGGCTAAAGTCGGTCTAGTCTGCCGCTCGATGGCAGTCGCAATGTCTAATTGAAAAAGACAAGTAATGTATTAGATAGTAAAATGAGTAAATAATAGATGCAAAAGGGGAAATACTGTTAGAACATATTGAGCAATGTATCCACCCTGGCCAATCAAAATAAAACCCAAATTGCACACGATTCAAATGTGGTATATGCATTGGCATATCCTCAGGTACACGAGAAAGCCGCATGCGGGTACGGGGTATATACCAGTCAAGATACACTTGGTACGTAGTGTGATCGTACAATCGATCCTCTGCAATTACATCAATTCGTGCAAACTCTTTCCACTCATGCACCCATTTACCATTCTTCTGCACCCAATTGTTAAATATCAATAGACAAAAATATCAAATCAACATAGTCATGCATGAAACTCAGAGATTAGGTGAGGCATAACACTTAGGGTTAAATGAGGACCTCTTGTGTTAAACTGCGACTATTGGAAGTAAAAGAGAGGTGAAAATTTTATGAAAAGGTGTTTGTTACATATCAATAGTTGATAAGAACAGAACTACAATCCCAATTGTTATTCACTCAAGTATCCATATGCTGTATTATAATTTCTCAAGTTATACACTCCAAATCAATTTAATATACCCAATGTCCAAATTATAGTGTATGAATTATAGTGTGTGCACATGCATGTAAGCCAAAATTTTCTTTTTAATTGAACCAAAACTAAGTTTTGTTTCTAGTCCATAACCTTGGCCCTCTCTTGGATGAATTTGAATCTCCTATACATAGGATAGGCATGAACTTAAAGCACATTGTGATAGAAGCAGAAAGCAACAACCATTCTTTTCTTTTTATTTTACTAAAATGAAGAGAACTTACCAAACCCCTTGTACTAGAAAATTATGTTACCTTATAAATAGTTTCCCACTGAGTGGAAAAAAAAAACAAATCCATTACAAAGGAAACAAGATACCCCATTTCTATCCACCAAAATCAGATTCCCTTTTATCTATATCACTCCCTCAAAGACTTGTTTCCAGTATTGTCATATGGACAGGTTGAAAAAATAGCCAAGTGAAATGTCATCAATACAGGTGAGTTACTTGCCAATTGGTAACTAAATTAACAAAAACAACGTTAAAAAATACAGCAATACGATCATTTCGCACTGAAGACACGCATCAGACAAGTAACTCAGCACCACATCACAATTCACAACTCGATCTGAACAAATTGCAGCGCACAACACGCATCAAATTCACAACACGATCAGAGCAAACTGCAATAGGACAAAGTCACGAAAGGACAAGGCAGAATGGACCACGCACCTTTGCTTGCGTTGATGAGGAAGTAGCCGTCGAGTGTGACGCGGCTGTAGAATAGGTCCACCACCGACCGCGAGTGGCCATGTCACCAACCCTCGCCGCCCTCTGCCCCTCTACCACATTGGGCCTCGTTTGCCCCTCTGCAGCGCTGGGCTGCCGGCCTCGACCCCTCACCAAGCTCCTTTGTCATGCACTTGCGACAGGCATGCAGATATCCGCGCCATGCGAACCTCGTGCCTGGCCGCTCTGCCTCCGCCCTACGCCGCTGCCGCTCTACCTCCTCCCTCTGCTGCACGCTGCTGCCGCTAGGGTTTTGAGGTGGGGGATTAGTGGGGGATCGGTGGGAGAGCAGAGGTGGGGTGCGGTGGGGGATCGGTTGGAGAGAGGTGGGGGTGTTGGCCGGCGGTGGGGGAGAGGCAGAGTGAGGAGGAGATTTTGGTGGGGAGGAATCGAAGACTGCGATTTTAGGGAGAGGCGAAGTGATCGATGAGGAGTAGCAGGGTTTTATATTTGGCGCAAAAAAAATCTGCCAAAAATTTTTCTGTTTCTTTTCGTTGAAAATTTTCCCTCTAAAAATAATAAATATGTTACTTTTCTGCTGCAAATTTTCAGTTTTGCGCCAAAAAATATATTATTTATTCTTAGCGGTAGATCTACTAAAAATAAAAATTTTTCCCAACTGACACCGGTGAAAAATCAAAATTATATTTTTTACCAGTAAGACCGCTGGTAAAAAAGATTTTTCCTAACAGTCTTATAGCTTGTGCCGGCCTCCGTGTTGTAGTGACATCTTTGAAAATATGCATCGCCAAAACCCTAGTTTCTCCTCTCAAGTCTCCGTGCAGCGCACTTCAAGGTATTTGGTTTGTGAGTGCAAGAAGGATGCCTAAAGACATTATACTGCACATGGGCCGGACGTGTGGGATCATGTTTATTACTCATGTATTTTCTTATATGTCATCTCAGTCAATATATGTAAGTGTCATATCATATATTTAAAACAGATTTGTAAACAAAAGGACTACTTGACCCGATTCATAAAGTTGAAATTCTTTTAGAAATAGAGAAACGAAATTGTAACTTTTAACGAATGGAGAAACAAAAAATTTGCAATATCAAACACAAAGTACAACTCACCAATGAACTATATATTCTATAACTTGGTGAGAGACAAATGAACTATTCTATGACATGGGAGATATATTAATTGATGATTTGATTCCACTAATAATTATATAAATTAGAGAGAGCACAAAGGAAGCAATCAATTAGTGGAATACACTCACTAATACATGCTATATATAACACCTGCATGTGCCGCATGCTTTATAAAATACACAAACGGGTGGGGCTGTTTCATTGAGTAATTATTACCTCTTAATTGACATTTGACCATGGTCCTACGGTGCTGGAAGAGTAAATTGCAGATTATAATTAATACCCTTTAAAAAATAAATTAGACCTCTTAATTAACTATATTATGAACAAGAGGTATTACTATATTTTTTGTAATGGGTGCAAACTATTGTGTTTTATTATTATTTTTTCTGTTTCATCCCTCATAGTATCTTATAAATACTTCATTCTTGTTATTTTCAACTGTTTGAATTAATCCCATGATGTACTTTAATTAGGGGCAATATGATCTCTTTTATATTTTTTTACTTAATTTCATAACTTCTTCAGTGCATAGTGGGTTTGGATTAATATTGTGAAACAAATAGAGTATGTTTAATTAAAAATATGATTGTCATGATAATCACAATTTGAAAAAAATGACACATATTTAAGAATAGAGGTAGTATATAAGAGAGTAGTATCAGGTATATTTCACCACATAATTGGATATTCATATGAAGAGGTTTTTTTTTGAGAAAACATGAACAGCAGATGAATTGTATGCTTTAATTATGAATATAATCATAGCACAGACAAGTTATCTTATTTCTTCTATTCAAACACTTTTCCTTTTAGTATATTATTTGTTTGTTGCGCCTTGTATCAAATTTCAGTTTGGTTGTTTCGTTACCCATCTACCCAAGGACTAAACTTTTCGATTGTGCTTGCAGGGATACTGGAGATCCCTCCTTTTGGTGGTACCAATATGAAATTAGCAAGAGAATTAATTATAAGTGGCTCAAGTTGTCCATCTCACGACAATACACGTCCACGATGAGCATTGTCCCACCTGCCACTCAGCAGCTCTGGAAGCCGTACATCCTTGTCAGCCATATATGCAGAAATTAATTACCATTAGCATAATAATTTCAAATGGAACAAAGAAATGAGTTTGGGTATGACATCCAATAATAGAATTATTTTAAATATAGCAAGATGTCAGAACACTAAAAACCTAGCAGCCAAGAACCTAAATGCCATTCCTTGAAAAGCCGACCACCAAATTGCATAACAGCCAAGACTCATGAAAACCCTAACCCTAGATAGAAGGACGTTCTTGCAACTTCATTAAAATCTGAGGACTTTTTTGCAAAAATGCCAAAAACATAAAAATCACCACTCCATTTAGGTTCCTAGCTCCTACGACCACCATTTGTTCGACCACCTCCTTATCAGCCGACGACCTCGACCACGACCTATGGGCCAAGGACAACCAACTCCTACGACCACCACTCCATCACGACCACAACCACGACCGCTCCACTTCAACCACTCGACCACTCGTCGACGACCGATCCTCTTCGACCACTTGTTGATGATCGCTCCACTTCGACTACTAGACCACTCCAGGCTGCTCCACTTTGACCACGACCACTTGTGCTTAACTCTAATTCTTGATATGCTTGTGTGGTTTCTCTCGTCTGTTTTAGTTTCAGTAGTCATTGATTTAGTTTAGTTTTACGACAGAATACTCGCCTTTACTGCACTGATATCGTCCTCTTGCAGGACAGTCCAGGTCGGTATTACATATTACATATCAAAAGTAATGACATCAAGTTTCCTTTGAAGTTCTATAATACATGACTCATTATGCATCACTATTACATATGCGAATACCAGGTGGATGGGCCGGGTGCATCTAGACAATTCTTTCTGGTATGCCCAGCTTGTTTGCAAATCGAGCAATTTCTACTTCGAGTGCTCACTTTTTGTGATTCGTCTATGTCATTGTGCAAGCGATGTGTCTTTTGACGACCAGGTCTCTTTCTCCTAAGGTTGAAATCTGGGATCCATCTGATATCACCAGATGGAATTACGTTATAATCACCAACCTTCATGAAGACCCTCCAAATACCACTCCAAGTTTGCTAAAGGTTATGAAGGCTGAAGAACTCAGAAAGGTATGGAGATGGGCTTATGCCAAGTGTCGCACATGCAACAATGACATGCAAACATGGCTTGTGATATGAACACACCGGTGAAGGACGCGTTCATGGAGGGTGGCCCGATCTTTACAACGTAGAATCTAGATAACTAGTATCTAAAGATACCTGGATAACTAGCATGACCTGACAAAACGAGATAGCCAACCTCTTGCAGAACAAAAACCTGCGTATCAATGAATTTGCCCAACCACACTTTGAATTACCTATCCACACGGCCACGCACGGAGTTGGCACACAGATAGTGGTTGGCTAGTGTGATGTTTCATTAGTGTGATGTTTCGAAGCAACCACACCACTATGTTGTCTGCATCCTCATGTGTACCGTACATGACCTCAATTGCTTTCTGCTTTGCTCTCTATGCCTTGTTGTAGCTGATGTGATAACCACATCGATCTACCACTTGCTTAATGATCTCTCTCGACATTATCGATACATTCTCCCACACTGCAGGCTGGATGATGTTGCTTATATATCCCGCACTCATGTTTCTATGACTGTGCAATGCCTCAGTAAGCATGCATGTGTGGATAGTAACTCTCATGACCACAAAACCAATGTCATCCTTTGGTTGCATGGCACAAGCTTTAACTCTTCCATTAGAAGTGGCTTCAATATGCGCAACCCGCTGTAAGATATGCGACATCATATAAACTAGGGGTAGACTTCACCACTTTGTACTATTAGTTGAGTGCAAGAGACCATCTAGCCACGACATTTTGCACATTTTCTTTCGTTCGAAACTCTTGCTCCAGCTGGATGCTATTTTGCTAAAAAAATCATCTTGAGTTTTGGTCCGTCGACAACACTGCTGAACTAAATCCAAATTCATTAAGCCACTGTTCAGGGGTTTTGAAATGATCTTCGTTGGATTCTTCAGATGCTTCGGACTCTGTCAAGTCATCTTTGTCAGACACAGTTTCAAGATCCTCCAAGAACTCACACACATCAACACGTGTGTGGTAAAAAGCTTCTGACCATTCACTAGCCCTGAATGTTGGTGGAATCAATGCATTCATTTCTTTTGCCCATGCGCAACTACTATGGCCAGCTTCAATGTCACCCTCCGGCAGTTCTAGATCGCAAAACTGGACATAAACTACAAACCGGCCATCCAAACCGCCATCAGGGTCCTTCACTCTCCTCACAAACGACCCCCATGAGTTGTTCCCTTTCAGTTCGGATAACACCCAATATGGACAGTTGGCAGTCTCCTTCACAATGAGCTCCTCTACTTGAATTGTCTCGTGTTCTACACTCTTGCCGACCAAACTAAGTATCCATAACTTAAGATCTGTGGAAGATGTGTTATGTATGTTAAAATCATCTATGACGCTATGACGTATTTGCAATGACTCATATCTACACCATATGGCCCCTCACAAATTAAACCATCGCCATAAAATATGCAAAATTTTTAGGGTTGCTCTATTCCCTACGGAAGATATTTACGTAACAAAATATAAGTAAACGTGTTATGATTTTTATACCAAAATTTTTAAACATTTACAGATATTTATATACCATTTTTCATAGAGAGGTTTTCATTTTTTACATTTACAAAATTTTTTACATATATTTCTTCACATTTACAAGTATTTATAAATATTTTTTATTGACCAACTTATAAGTGCCCTCCTGTTCATTCAATTAATTTTTGTGAACATATATATGCAAATTTTGAAGTGCTCTCCTTCGTCTGTAACTTTTACAGATTTGTTTTATAGATAATTTTTTATATTTAAAAATATTTATGCCTATTTTAAAAAATCAAAACATGCATGATGATATTCTTGAAAAAACATATAAAATAACTATTTTGAAGTGCTCTTCTTCATTTGTATATTTATTTTAACAACAAAAATTAAACTAATGATGAAGTCATAATTAATATCTACTTAGTTAACATCTAACATAAATATAACAACTAACATAACTTTTAACATCTACTTATTTACTAATCACGTAATTAACACATAAATTAGCAAATGATTAATTGCATTTCAACGAAACTTACCACGTTTGAAAGATCTTTCTTTGAGCTACAACTTTTTCAACTACACTAACTTCAAACAACGACTAGATTTGAAAAAAAATTGATTGAAACACAAAATTTTGAAGAAGAACACAGAAGTGTGGAGGGATGAGAATGATTGAGAGAGTGATTGAGGAGAGTGAAATGGGGACCGGGGGGTGAAAAATCACATCCGAAAACACGATAATTATCGAAAAAAAAGAGAAAACGATAAGAATTCTGTTGTGCGTGCATAGTGCGACAAAAAAGACCAGTTTTCTGTCGTGTCAACCAGTTTCTGTTGCGGATGAGATGGGAAAACATTTCTGTCGCGCTTGTGAGGCGCAATAAGTGTCCGATTCATTTTGTTGCGTTTTGTAAGGCGCGATAAGTGCATAACTCGTCCTGTCGCGGTTCCAGACCGCGATTAAATGAGTTGGCGGGTTAGTTTCACAATTTAAGTAAACTGTAGGTTATTTTTGTAATTATTTTTTATTGTGGATTATTAATTAAAAAAATCACCCTACCTCCGCACCTGCGGTGATGCACAAACAAGATTTGTCTGGCATCTATTTCTCCTTGTCGTAATACTGTGTCTAGCTTCGCTGCATTCTCGTCTCACAATGACGTCGCATTTTGTATATGTTGATGTATTTTTCTTTCTGTTTTAACTTGTAGGATTCTTGTCAGATTTCTTTAGTTTAGGCCATTGTATTTGGGTCGTATTTTAAATGTTTTTTATTCTGGTCGTGTTGTGACATATTTATATATGTTTTATATTATTGCATTTCCATAAGGTTCTTGTATTTTTCTATTTAAGTCATTGCATTCTCCGCAGGTTCTTGCATTTCTCTTATTTAAACCGTTGAATTCTTGTGTTTTACTAGGTTATTTCATTCTCTCTTATGCTGCTACGTTCTCCTATTTTAGAATATTACATTTTTATGCTTCAAGTTAGTTGTATTATATTGTAGCATACTCACTTTTAATGGGGTAGGCTAGGCTTAAGTGTAACTGGGGTAGTCAGACTCAAGTTCAGGTGGTGTCGACTGTCAAGGACTTGAGGTGAAAGCAGAGCAACGGCGGAATTTTTTTATTGAATATACGCCTGTGTTTCTCCAAATTGACCTCTAGCCCACCAAAAATCTTCGGCGTCTTTGTGTTTCAGAGTATAATACACTATTTTTGTTTTGCCTTGTTTTTGTAATACAAGACTTCCATTAAAGTCAAAGTGTATTAGATGAGTTTTCCCCACTTCTGCCCCTATTAGTGGTGGAGGAGAGATCAAATTGAGTGATTTAATTATCTTTATTTACATGTGTAGCATGATCGTTTAATTTCTTCTCCCTTAGTTTTTACCCTCCATAATATGTACTAGTAAGCATACACATTAAATGTGAGTTGATCAAAATTTTGTTTTGTTGCTCATTAAATAAAGAGGCGATAGGAATAAGTATAGAGACAAATATTATTATATTGGTTTAATACATCCAGTGGGCGTTAGGTGTTGATTTTAATTGGGTGTAATTAATTACATGAATTATTAATAGGTGATTTTTAATGCGGTGAAGATTAGAACAACTTATAATATTGAGTATTAGATGTCTCAAATTGATGCATAATATTGTTTGAATTAAACACCATAGAAATAAAGGAAATTTGAAAGTTCAAAACACATCCATTTTATAGTTATAATCTTTGTAGTTCGAAACGGAAGATGTACATGGATGGAAGCTGGCTAAAATTTTTCATTATTCTTTTATGATTCGTTTTCCTTAAAAGATGGTGCAATACGAAACAAAGTAGTACTGTCATTAAGCTGGTTCAGGAAATACCCCTCAGTTCTTTTTTTTTTTAGTTATTTTACAATTTTTTTATGGACTCCAAAATACAATCTTAACATTAATTTTTATATAATAATAATATAAAGTATATTTGATGACAAATCTGCTAATATTATTTTGATATAGTGAATTTTGATATTTTTTTATATATTAGTCGTACAAATTTTAAAATTTTGATTTATATATATTAAATGATAATTAAAACGGAGGGAGTATGATTTTGTAGTACTCCACACAATGAACGAGTGAATTAATTAGCAATGCATAATTAATCATTTTTGTACTTTTTATGGAAATTAAGAAACAAGACTATTTTTCAAAATCTGTTAGGAACTTTGGAAAATTGGTTGAAGATTTTCATCTTTGATTTAGAGTTTATTTTGTGCAGAATTAAACCAGTTTTCAAAGATGGTTTATATAGGTGGATTAATCTTTTATAATTTTCCTTTTCTGGTTTTTTATAATTTTTTATTATCTTCTTGATAATATATCTTTTGCAGTAGAGTTTTCCCTACCGTATCTTTTCAAAATTATATTTTCACCTGTAGGTTTAATGGTAAAATTTTTTTTACCAGTATAAAAAATATTCTCAGCTGTTCTACAGATTTTATATATTTTTTTCCAAACTGATCTACAACTTACTATATATTATATATTCCTAACGCTAGATCTGCTAAAAATACTAAATTTTCCTAGTTGATACATCAGTGATATTTTCACCTATAAGACTGCTGGTAAAAAAAAAATTTCTTAACAATTTTACATCTTACGCTGGTCCCCCATGTTGTAATGCCATCTTCGAATATATATGCATTGCCAAAACCCTAGTTTCTCCGCTCAAGTCTCCGTCCAGCGCACTTCAAGGTTTTTGGTTTGTGAGTGCAAGAAGGATGCTTAAAGACATTATACTGCAGATGGGCCGACCAGACTTGTGGGATCATGTTCATTACTCATGTATTTTCTTATATGAAATTTTTTTGCTTAATAACCCACAAAAAAAATAAATTCAAAAATTAACCTAAAACTCTAAAATTTTACAAAAATGACCCTCATTCGCGAACTGGGCTAGGCAAAAGTAATTATTTTGCATATTTGAGTGGGGTGGGATTTGAATATGGACCAACAGGTTTAAGTGTGGAACTTTGAAATCAAGTAGGCTATGTAACATTCTTGAAATAGTTTCCTATTGTAACCATTAGTATTGTATTTTTTAATTGAACACATATCGCATTCATTTTATATAAATTTTAGACAACGTACTCCATAGAAGTACAAACATCCCCTTTGTATAAATTTTATGAATATGTATTAATTTTGCATTTATACCATGCTTTTGATACCTAGTTTTGTAGGTTCATTTTTTAATATGTATTAATTTCATATGTATACTTGCAAAATAAGGATGGTATAAATTCTATGAATATGTATTAATTTGGAATCTATACCTAGTTGCATTTATACCATGGTTTTTTCTTGAGTTTTCTTTTTAATCTCTGCGTATAGACCAGTGGCCCTACAGGGTAACACGGAAGGTAACCCGGGCCAACAGATTTGAGAGGAGTGCGTTGAAACCAACTAGGCAAGCGCTGCATTTATGAAATAGTTTCGCATTGCACATAGTAGTACTGTACTTATTAGTTGATTGATTAAATGCAAAGAAAACATATCACATTATTATATATTCGGGTAATATGTGCTATATGATTGTAAAAGAATATATTTTTAATAAAAAATAGAACTTGTAAACAACCTTGTAGAATTATATTCTTCTTATATAAATTTTATGAATGTATAATTGTGAAAAGTAAAAAAGATGTGTTATATAATTATAAAATGTAAGGATTAGAATTGTATGTTGGTTACTAATGCGGTACAAAGTTTAGGGTTTCGGTTTCGATTTCCACAGATGGCAATGCGGAAGCGTACAAAGTCTAGAGTTTTGATTTTCAGTACAAAGTCTTGATGCGGTAGATAAAATATAAAGTTACATGTGTGTGACAGTTGCTAAAACAATTAGAATGAGGCCCACAACAGCAAAAGGTGATCAAACTGCGGTGCGCCACCTGATCTGAGTAGAGAGTGTTAATCTCGCCTAGAAGATTATTTATAGTGGTCCTATCTACCTCATTTCAATCTGGGTCGAGCCACGACATGTAATTGCATCTATCCCTCTCCTCTTGCCGGCCACAATGTAGGTAGTTTCTGTTGGATCAAACGATGCCGACTAGAGGGGGGGTGAATAGGAGGCTTTTAAAAAAAAAACTTAAAACTTAAAGCAACTTAAATGCAAATCAAGAACAAATAATGTAAGCAAAGGAAAGAGAACGAACACAACGATTTTTACCGAGGTATCGGAGACTCGCCCAGTCTCCACTAATCCTCGTTGAAGCACTCAAATCACTTGAGTCTTGCCTCAATAACCACAAAGGATATTATCACTAGTGGTTGCTCCTTGTCCACTCCGGAAAGGCGAGCACCGATGCCTTGTACACACTTGCCGAGCCTCTCCGACAATCTCCGAACCATCTAGGTGAGGGCGCTCACCAAGAGTAACAGGCAGCGAGGTCTTCTCTAGACCTCCAAACACGCACCGAGAAACTAAGTGAATGCAAATGCAAAAGAACTGAAACTCTTGGTGGATCAAAAATCACTCGACTTGATCAAAAGATCAAGATTTTATATAAGAAACTAATGCTCAAGAGTGTATATGAAATGCTGCTGCTTGTTGTTGAAAACTTATGCCCAAAGCCCCTTTTTATAGCCTCAAGAAACAAATGAACCGTTGGAGCTAGGGCTGAAAATCAGCAACCCAAACTGACAGTCAGTTTGCCAAACTGACAGTCAGTTCGCCAAACTGACAGTCAGTTCAGTGCACAACGGCCGACAAAATTTACGGATAAAACTTTGCTAGCCGTTCATGGTCGTTTATGGAAAGCTGAAACCCACAACTGACAGTCAGTTCGACCACAGTCTCGACCAAAAACAAATAGAAACTCAGTTAAAACCTCTGTAGTCGAAACCCCAACTGACAGTCAGTATGGACAAACTGACAGTCAGTTTAGTACAAAAAATTTGAGCACAAAATACACCCTCTCTGGACAAATGTCAGTTAACACGAACTGACATTCAAACTGACAGTCATTTTAGCAAACTGACAGTCAGCATGAACAAAAATAGAGATAACTTTAAATCCAGAAATCCAAAAGAGGTGTTTAATAGCTCGTTGGAAAGATAATTTCAAGGGCTACAATTTTGTCAACAGAAGCAAAAGATAGATCTGCCTAGATCTTTCTAGAAAAACGAAAAACTCTTCTGCTGTCAAAAACTGAACTGAAAAACCAGATTTTTCAAATAAGTTCAAAACCAAATCCAACCAAAAAGATGCAATGCAATGACCTAGGTTTCTCGGTTTGTGATGGAGATAAAGAGAGGACTTTTGCTACCCCTCTTTATAGTACGGTTAAAACTAGAAAATAATTTTCCTAACCGATCATCTCCATACGCCAAGATCGGTAAAAATAAAAACTCATAATACCTGAGGTATTTCGCATCTTCATGATTTGCGTCTTGTATTTTGCTCTCCTGCATCTTGTGCTTCACTTTAAGTCGGGTTCATCTTGATCTTCTTGCATTTCTTCCCAACTGATCCCTGTATCAATCAATCTCAAAAGCACAATTAGTCCGGAACACTTTGTTTTCATTAATCATCAAAATTAGGGTTAGGCATGAAGGCCTAGATGCAACAATCTCCCCCTTTTTGATGATTGATGACAACAAGTGTTCAATAACAAACTAGATGAAATAGCTCCCCCTGAGTATATGCATCTCATCATATCAGATCATAAACCAATACATATACATCAGGGTACCCAAGTCATAGATGTGCAAATATCACAAAGTCATATCAAAGCATACACATCTCAAAATCAAGACATCATATATATCAATGTATCAGAGCTCAAGAACATCATCTCAAGACACCAAGTAATCATATATGTATCAAGATATCAGAGCTACACAGATCATACACAGACATATAAGATAAACAAAAACATCTCCATATATATGAAAAAATAAACATCTGTTCAATACAGCAAAAGACTCTAATATCCAAAATACTTCTCCCTCTTTGGCATCAAGCACAAAAAGGGAGGCAAAAATACAAATCAGAGCCTAAGGCTCATCATCTGAAGAAAGTCCTAAGATGTCTGTATCTCCTGAGCCTGCTGGAGAACCAGACGCGTCGATGGCTGGAGACACCGGAGGAGTCGCAGCTGCAACAGGAGCTGGAGCTGGTGCCGCAGGAGCTGGATCAGCAGGTCCTGAAGCTAAGCTCGGGGAAGACGCAGCCTGGCGAGCCCTCTTTCGAGGGGCCGAAGATCCAGAAGCAGGCAGGCGACGCAGAATCTCCTCCTGCTGAGCAAGCAAACGGAGCAACATCTGATGATGCTCCGCCTGGGTGCTGAGGATCTGCTGCTGAGTCTGGAGAACCTGCTGGAGCAAAGAAGACGACGCCTCGGAAGATCCGGCACCAGGGTCTGAAGGCGGTGCTGGGTCAGACTCCTGAACTGGAGCCTCATCCGCTGACTCCCCCGCAGCATCATCATCTGATGTGGGAGAATCAGGGCTAGCAGCTGCAGCAGGACGAGCACCGAGCCGGCGATCAGCCTGGCCCGGAGGATAGAAGAGAAGAGGATGATGGGGCCGTGGCAGCTCAGTGTCGACGGCCCGGATATGAAGAAGCACCGCCATGATATACGGAGCGTATATCAGCTGACGGCGCGGGGAAAGAAGGACGTGCTGAATCTCACTGATGATGAGATCAGCGACATCGAATGGCTTCTCCTGAAAGATCGAAATCAGGACATGGAGGGCCAGATAGGTGATCCTAGCCCTATCTCCGCTCATGGGGACTAGAGTGAGACGGAGGATCCGTAGTGCTAGGTCTACATCGCGGCGCAGGCCGGCAATGTGACGGAGCTGGAAGGGGTCGGAGTAAAGCATGGCCACCTCCCGACGCTCAAGGTCAGGAAGAGTATGGAGCTGGCAGCCAGAAGGAGGGCGCACCAGTCCAAGCGCGGACTCCAGCTGATCCTTCATGACAGTGTAGACCTGGAGGCCTGTCATGAAGGTCATGAAGTCGCGCTGAGGGGAAACAAAGACGGTAGAATAAAACTGGCGAATGGGCCCCTCAGCCCAATGCAAAGAGGAATCGGCGACAAGGTCACGGATCCCTACAGTGCCAAACAGATCTGCGAGGGTGGCGATGCCTGTGCTAGAGGCGATCGTCCCCCACGACAGAGAGCAGTGAGCGAAAATGGGTGCGCGGCTATAGACACTGGTGAACAGGTCTAGGTGGAGGTTGGTGTAGCAAGTGAGAACCTCGCATGCGTCGCGACCAGTGGGACGCGGCGACAGATACGGGTTCACAGAACGAAGAGAGCGAAGGCGGCTCGCGTGCCACCGTGAATAATCCACGGGCACGCGCTCAGGCGGAGGCGAGGGCCGGTTCTCGGACGTCTGACCCGATGAACGCTGGCTGTTTGCCGCGTTCTTTCGTCGGGCCACACGACGAGAAGGACCGGGCTGATCAGACATGATTGAAAAACAGAGAGGAGAAAGAAGTGAAACGACCTGAACAGAGGAGGCCGACGACGAACAAAACTGGTCGACGGCGACGGAACGGCCTCAGATACACACCAAGAGGAGAGGAAAGAGAGGACAACGCCGGCGAGCCTCAACACAACGGTGTTTGGGGAAGCTCAACGCCGGCGAGCTGCACACGGCGAGTCCACGGCCACGGCAAGAGGGCGGCGAAAATGATGGTGCCTAGATGCGGTGGAGGAGCAAACAACGGCGGCGGCGGTCGTCGACGGCGAGGAGGAGGTGCGGGCACCGAGGAACGGTGGCGCAACCACACCGGCGACGAGAGGAAGCACAAAAAGACGGCGGCGAGAAGAAGAGAAGCTGAGAAGACAAGAAAAGGAACGGGGGTTTTTAGGGTTCGGGATCCCGCAACTGATAGTCAGTTCCAAACTCAGAAACATGGAACTGACAATCAGTGTACCATACTGACAGTCAGTTCACAGAACTGAGTTTTGAAACTGACAGTCAGTGTATGAGACTGACAGTCAGTTTGGGACTCGAACACGACCAGGAGCTTCGACCAAAATCAAATGCACGTAACTGACTGTCAGTTATGACATTGACTTCGACCAGAGACTAAGACCAGGCTCCTAACTACTGAACTGACTGTCAGTTATAGGAACTGACTGTCAGTTTGGTCAATTTCGACCAGAAGCAATCTAAGACCAGAGAGGGAATAAAATATTATTTTATACAAACAACACATTTAGCACATCAACTAGCATTTGATATATCAATAATGTTCAGTTCACCCCTTAAAAAGCAAAAACTTGATTCATCTAGGGGTTTAGTGAAGATATCAGCTAGTTGCATATCAGTTCTTACATAATTCACATCAATATCTCCTTTTGCCACATGATCTCTAATAAAGTGGTGCCTTATTTCAATATGCTTAGTTCTAGAATGTTGAACAGGATTATTAGCAATTTTAATGGCACTTTCATTATCACACAATAGTGGCACTTTATCAAATATAATCCCATAATTCAAAAATGTCTGCTTCATCCACAATAATTGCGCACAACAACTGCCTGCAGACACATATTCAGCTTCAGCTGTGGAGAGAGCAACAGAATTTTGCTTCCTAGATGACCATGATACTAAGGATCTCCCCAACAGCTGACAGCTACCAGATGTGCTTTTACGATCAATTTTGCACCCAGCATAATCAGAATCCGAATACCCAATTAATTCAAAATTTGCATCTTTCGGATACCAAAGGCCTAAACTGGGATATCATTTTAAATACCTAAGGATTCTTTTAAGAGCAGTTAAATGACATTCCTTAGGATCAGACTGAAATCTAGCACATAAGCACACACTAAACATGATATCGGCCTAGATGCAGTAAGATACAATAAACTACCAATCATAGACCTATAGAGTTTAGAATCGACCGATTTTCCGCTTTTGTCCATGTCCAGATGTCCATTGGTCGCCATGGGAGTTTTGATTGGCTTAGCATCTTCCATCCCAAAGCGCTTGAGCAGGTCCTTCACGTACTTTGTTTGACTCACGAACGTCCCGTTCTTGAGTTGCTTGATTTGTAGACCGAGGAAGAAGCTCAGCTCACTAATCATAGACATCTCGAACTCCCTAGACATCATCTCTCCAAACTCATGACAAAATGTTCATTAGTAGATCCAAAGATAATATCATCAACATATATCTGACAAATGAACAATTCTTTTTCAATTTTCTTTGTAAAGAGAGTTGTGTCAACCTTCCCAATTTTAAAACCTTTTGATAATAGAAAGTCTCTAAGACGCTTATACCAAGCCCGAGGAGCTTGTTTGAGACCATAGAGAGCTTTCGACAATTTAAATACATGGTTTGGAAATTTAGCATCTTCAAAACCAGGAGGTTGTTCAACAAACACAAGTTCAGAAATTTCACCATTTAAGAATGCACTTTTTACATCCATTTGAAAAAGTTTGATATTAAAACAAGATGCATAAGCAAGAAGAATGCGAATAGCTTCAAGTCTTGCTACAGGTGCAAAAGTTTCACCAAAGTCTAGTCCTTCGACTTGAGTGAAGCCTTGAGCAACAAGACGAGCTTTTTTTCTAATTACTACACCATTTTCATCTTGCTTATTTCTGAAAACCCATTTTGTTCCAATAACATTATGATCTTTGGGTCTTTCAACTAGAGTCCAAACTTCATTTCTAGCAAAGTTATTAAGTTCTTCATGCATGGCATTAACCCAATCAGGATCATTTAAAGCTTCATTAACATGTTTGGGTTCTAAAGAAGATACAAAAGAATGATGTTCACAAAATGCAGCAATACGAGATCGAGTTTGAACACCCTTACTGACGTCACCCAATATTTGGTCTAGAGGGTGATCCTTGGTGATCGTTTGATGTTGCCTTGGTGCTTCATCTTGTACATCTTCATCTTGACCTTTTTCTGGAGGGTCAACATGAGATGATGATGCATTTTGATCAACATTCTCAATGTTAACATCTTCTTCTTGATCTTCTTCTGTTGGCTTGATGTCTCCAATGGTTATGTTCTTTATTGCTTCTTGAAGATCTTCACCTGAAACTTCATGAGAGACTTGCTCCTTTTGTGAGCCATTAGTTTCATCAAATTCGACATCACCAGATTCCTCAATGCAACTTGTATTTTTATTAAAAACACGATAAGCTTTGCTAGTGGTGGAGTATCCGACTAGAAAGCCTTCATCTACTCTTCTTTGAAATTTACCACCAAAATTTCTTTTCTTAAGAATAAAGCATTTGCAACCAAAGACTCGGAAATAAGAAATATTTGACTTACGCCCAATAAGGAGTTCATAAGGAGTCAAATTCAGAAGAGGATGCAAATAAAGTCGATTTATAGAATAACAAGCGGTATGCACGGCTTCAGCCCAAAAGCGAGTAGGAGTATCATACTCACTTAGCATAGTCCTTGCCATTTCTATAAGTGTTCGATTTTTCCTTTCAACGACTCCATTTTGCTGTGGAGTGTAGGATGTGGAAAATTTGTGTTTTATTCCAAGAGAGTCACAAAAATCAAATAGAGTTGAATTTACGAACTCTCCACCATGATCACTACGGATTTTCTTGATGGATAATTCGAATTCAGTAGAAACACGTTTTGCAAAATTTTTGAAAACATCGGGAGTTTCAGATTTTTGAGAAATAAAGAAAACCCAAGTGTAGCGAGTAAAATCATCAACAATCACAAAACCATAGTTGCTACCCCCGATACTCTGGAACTCAGAAGGTCTAAATAAATCCATATGAAGGAGTTCCAAAGGTTTGCAAGTCGAAAGAATGCGCTTAGTCGGATGTGAAGTAGCTACTTGCTTGCCCGCTTGACAAGCGCTACAAGGTTTGTCCTTTTCAAAATTCACATCCTTTAAGCCAACAACCAAATCACGTTTTAAAAGTTTTCTCAATTGATGCATGCCAACATGTGCAAGTCGTCTATGCCATAGCCAACCTTTTGAGGTTTGAGAGACAAGACATGTTGACAAAGATGCATCTTTCGAGTGAAAATCAACCAAATAAAGATTTCCAAAGCGAAAGCTTTTAAAGATCAAAGATTTATCTTTTAAACTTTCAACTAAAACTTCTTTTGGGAAAAATGTGCAACTAAAACCAAAATCGCAAATTTGTGCAACGGAAAGCAAATTGAAATTCAGAGATTCGACCAACAAAACATTCGAAATAGAAAGATCATTTGAGATTGCGATTTTACCCAAGCCTACCACATTTCCTTGACGATTGTCGCCAAAGGTAATCTTTTGGTTCTCGCTTGAGTTGTCTTCTATTGAGGTGAACAACTTCTTGTTACCGGTCATGTGTTCGGAGCATCCGCTATCGAGCACCCAATGCCTCCCACCGGTCTTGTAGTTCACCTGCATAAAAAGAATTAAGTTCTTTTAGGTACCAAAACCTTTTTGGGTCCTTCAATGTTAGCAATCAAAGCTTTGGGCACCCAAATAGATTTCTTCTTTTTATTTAACATGGGTGCACCAACATACTTTGCTATAGCATAACCTTTTCTCGACTTTTGAAGCATGTAGCAAGTATCAAAAGAATTAGGAGTCATTAAGGGACATGCTTCATGTGAATGACCGGTTTCATGGCATTTATGACAAAATGTGTTGCATGCTTTAACAAATATAGTTTTAGAGTTTTGTTTCCTTCCTTTCTTTTGAAAATATCCTAATCCTTCTTTTCTAAAAGAGCATTTTTGTTTACTAAGGATTAGATCAAGAGATATTTTACCTTTGTAGCAGTTTTCTAAGCCTTTTCCAAGTTTTTCAACTTGTGCCTTAAGTTCATTATTTTCATTCAATATGTTGTCATTAGAAGCACATGGAATATGATGACTACTAGAGGGAAAATCATCCAGATTACATGAAGTTGAAGCATCTACCTTAGATGAGGTATTTGTAACATCTTTTATGAGCATGCATTCATAAGATTCTTTAAGCTCGGAGTATTGAGCGCGTAGGGAAGAATGTTCTTCCTTAAGCGCCTTATACTTCTTTTTAGTTTTTCCAAAAACTTCATTTAATTCGGTTATCATTTCAACTAAATCATCATATGAAGGATCGTTAGAATGTACCTTTTCATCGCCCTTGGCCATAAGGCAGATGGATGAACTAGTTGAAGTGTTGCTGTTGCCGAGAGCTAATCCGGCCATCTTCTTGGAGCAACTTCTTTCGTTGTCGGAGTCGGAGTCGGAGCTCTCTCCGCCGGACATCCACTCTCCAAAGCAAGCTTCTTTGATTTCTTCATTCTTCTTCTTGAAGAACTTCTTCTTTTTGTTCCATGCCTTGTTCTTGTTTGGACATCTTGATGCTATGTGTCCCTTCTCATGGCATCCATAGCAAATGATGTCCTTGAAGTTGTTTTGCTTTTTCCCCTTTGGTCGTGTGTCAATGTTGACACCTTTCTTATGCAACCTGCGAAGGAGTTTTTGAGTGTTCTTTACCATGAGTGCGAGGTCTTCATCGGAGGAGCCATCGCTTGAATCGTTTCTTGTATTAGCTTTGAAGGCCAAAGCTTTCTTCTTCGTCTCCGCGGGTTCGGCTGCTTCCTTCTTCTCCTTCTTGTGCATCTCATGGGTGATGAGGTTCCCATAAAGATCGGTTGGTGTTGTGGTCGATAGATCGGAATTTGTGAGAACCGTGACCAAATTGTCGAAACTTTCCGGCAAGGCCCTAAGCATCTTTCTCACAAGCTCAAGGTCAGTAAAAACAACACCAAGACCCTTGAGTTCATTCATAATGTTATTTAACCGAGTAAACATGGAATCCACGGACTCGGTTGATGACATGGTGAATGTCTCATATTTTTGCCTCACCATTAGCAATTTTGCCTCTTTAACCTTTGTAGTGCCCTCGTAAATTTCTTCGAGGGTAGTCCAAATCTTATGAGCAGTCGTGAGATTGCTCACACGGTTGAACTCATTCAAGGATAAACTGGCAAAGAGTGCATTTTTTGCACGGGCATTTAAATGCAACTTTCTCCTATTGTCCTCAGACTGACTTGCCGGATCAACCGGAGGAGTAAAGCCGAGTTTAACGATATCCCATACATCAAGCCCCATAGCTTCTAGGAATACCGACATGCGCACTTTCCAATAAGGATAGTTTGTCCCATCAAAGATAGGCGCACGACCGGTATGACCAAGAAGAAAATCACCACTTGACGACATCCTCTCTCTAGGCGGTAAAGCCTAATGAATCGAGAGACCAAGCTCTGATACCACGTGTTGGATCAAAGGATGCCGACTAGAGGGGGGGTGAATAGGAGGCTTTTAAAAAAAAAACTTAAAACTTAAAGCAACTTAAATACAAATCAAGAACAAATAATGTAAGCAAAGGAAAGAGAACGAACATAACGATTTTTACCGAGGTATCGGAGACTCGCCCAGTCTCCACTAATCCTCGTTGAAGCACTCAAATCACTTGAGTCTTGCCTCAATATCCACAAAGGATATTATCACTAGTGGTTGCTCCTTGTCCACTCCGGAAAGGCAAGCACCGATGCCTTATACACACTTGCCGAGCCTCTCCGACAATCTCCGAACTGTCTAGGTGAGGGCGCTCACCAAGAGTAACAGGCAGCGAGGTCTTCTCTAGACCTCCAAACACGCACCGAGAAGCTAAGTGAATGCAAATGCAAAAGAACTGAAACTCTTGGTGGATCGAAAATCACTCGACTTGATCAAAAGATCAAGATTTTATATAAGAAACTAATGCTCAAGAGTGTATATGAAATGCTGCTGCTTGTTGTTGAAAACTTATGCCCAAAGCCCCTTTTTATAGCCTCAAGAAACAAATGAACCGTTGGAGCTAGGGCTGAAAATCAGCAACCCAAACTGACAGTCAGTTTGCCAAACTGACAGTCAGTTCAGTGCACAACGGCCGACAAAATTTACGGATAAAACTTTGCTAGCCGTTCGTGGTCGTTTATGGAAAGCTGAAACCCACAACTGACAGTCAATTATGCAAACTGACAGTCAGTTCGACCACAGTCTCGACCAAAAACAAATAGAAACTCAGTTAAAACCTCTGTGGTCGAAACCCCAACTGACAGTCAGTATGGACAAACTGACAGTCAGTTTAGTACAAAAAATTTGAGCACAAAATACACCCTCTCTGGACAAATGTCAGTTAACACGAACTGACATTCAAACTGACAGTCATTTTAGCAAACTGACAGTCAGCATGAACAAAAATAGAGATAACTTTAAATCCAGAAATCCAAAAGAGGTGTTTAATAGCTCGTTGGAAATATAATTTCAAGGGCTACAATTTTGTCAACAGAAGCAAAAGCTAGATCTGCCTAGATATTTCTAGAAAAACGAAAAACTCGTCTGCTGTCAAAAACTGAACTGAAAAACCAGATTTTTCAAATAAGTTCAAAACCAAATCCAACCAAAAAGATGCAATGCAATGACCTAGGTTTCTCGGTTTGTGATGGAGATAAAGAGAGGACTTTTGCTACCCCTCTTTATAGTACGGTTAAAACTAGAAAATAATTTTCCTAACCGATCATCTCCATACGCCAAGATCGGTAAAAATAAAAACTCATAATACCTGAGGTATTTCGCATCTTCATGATTTGCGTCTTGTATTTTGCTCTCCTGCATCTTGTGCTTCACTTTAAGTCGGGTTCATCTTGATCTTCTTGCATTTCTTCCCAACTGATCCCTGTATCAATCAATCTCAAAAGCACAATTAGTCCGGAACACTTTGTTTTCATTAATCATCAAAATTAGGGTTAGGCATGAAGGCCTAGATGCAACAGTTTCTATCAGCAGTGTCATAGGCCCAAAACGTACTTACTCTAACATCACCTCGACATCTGCACATAAAGTCATCCGTGTCGGAGGCATCGTCAGGCCAGTTGAACTCCTCAGCAAGACGCGTTGTTGGGTACGTGTCTCCATGGCAAGAGCAATAACACGGACGTCTGCAGCAACACATGTGTTGAACGTCGTGCATGTTGATCGACAACTCTTGCATGAAGTCGAGCTGCTCGCGAAGTCTCTTCTTTCTGCAGAGAAGATAGAGTATCATACGTGCAGCCTTTGCACTCCAATCGGGGTCGAGCCAAAGCAGGAAAGTGCACTTGCGAACATCTTCCCTCGGACACTCAAAAAATCTCCTCCCATAGTCACCCTGAACGGAGGACGTGGTAGTCTTCGGTAATAAACCGCAGTTGCAACGACATGGCCCTGAACTTTGTCCGTCATCCTACGAATAGAAGGGAATAACCTAGAAAGTGACGCGTAAATTTGCGCTTCGTTTATGTGAGCTGATTATGTACTTACCTTGTTGCGTCTTCTTCTCCGGCATGTTAGAGGAGTGCGAGTTGTGTTTTGAGCTGAACGGCTTAATTTATAGAAGTGCTAGTCATGAAGAGTTGTGTAGTTGGTTGGACGCATCCGCTCAAAAGATGAAAGATGCAAAAGCTGAAAAGACTAATCGTATAAAAGCTGAAAAGATGAAAAGCTAAAAGCAGAAAAGCAGAAATGCAGTAGTAGAACAATAAAAAAGTGCGATAGATGCAAACCCAAAAAATCGAAATTGCCCATTCAGTGACTTTGGCACTGGACGTTCCAAAAATGAGGTTTTGCACAAGTACTGCAGAGTGTAATAAGTTGAGATATACTGTGCCGGATCGATCTCAGGAATGGAGCAGGCAGCGATGACATGCGAGCAAGGAATGTGCAGTAGTTAAGGCTTGTTGCATGTACATTGGGCATGTGCATTTGTAATTCGACATTCATGGACCCAACCAGCTCGCAATGTGCCACGGACATGTTTGTGCCTTAGCCGAACCTCATAGTTTCTGTTCAAACGACTCAGCACTGAGACATCATGTGTCAACGACTTTCTCGTCTGAAATTCGAGGTAATCATTTATCTTTTTGGGCCAGTGTACTAAGGGGTCATGCACAAGTCTTGATGCCGCCAAACTCCTGTTGTCGTAGTATGCTACTATGCGATAGAATGTCATCTCAACTATTGCAGTGAGTGGTAAGCATCGCACACCTTTTAGGATGAAGTTGTACACCTTGGTCAGATTTGTTGTCATGATTCCGTACAGAGCCCCACCTATGTCGTGCAGCAACGACCACTTCTCAAACAGTTTGGGCTGAATCCATTCACTGAAACTGAGACGACTCCGGCGGTTTCCCTCGCCGGTAACGGCGCCATCTTCTGGAGCACCTGGCTCTTGCAATTCCGTCAACGTGCCTTCCTCCAGCGACTTCCATATAGTTTAGAACTTTGACTCTTGGTTTTGGTTGGCAAGCCGTTTGAACACCTGCATCAGGCGCCTACTCTTGAAACGAGTGTGAAAATTCGCTCCAAGATGCCGAAAGCACCAACGACTCTGCAAGTCGTCCCAACTCAGCGATGGATCCACTCTCGATTTCATGTACTCGACCGCACTCAACATTCCTCTGTTTCAATCATGAATCAAGCACACGCGCTCCCGGTCTTTGACGACCTCATTCTTCAATTTGCCCAAGAACCACAGAAAACTGCTGTAGTTCTCCCCCTCGACCATGGCATATGCTATGGGGAGAAGCTGGTCGTTGGCATCAGCAGCCACGACAGTCAACAGAGTACCCTGGTATTTTTCAGTCAAAAATGTTCCGTCAATGCAAAGCACGGGTCTCATGTACCTGAACGATGCAACGCACTGTTGGAATGCCCAGAAAAACCTCCCCAGTACCATGCACCCAGGAATCACAAGCCAATTGCCGGTGTATCAACAATTTCGGTGACTGTGCCTAGACTTGCTTCGCATATGCGCCGCAAGAGCCTCGATATGAAGTTGTATGCCTCAACATATGTCCCAAAAAGCTCCTCCAGCGTTCTCTGTTTAGCCCTCCATGCCTTTCCATACTTGATCTTATAACCGTACTTCTCCATGACATGTGCAATTATCACTTTTGGCGCCATTGCCGTATTTTTCTTTACTACTGACAGTATCAGGCTGGCAACAAAACTCGAAGTGATGTTTCTGTGCTACTGCACCATGCCCTCAGCCAGACATCTGTGGTCTTCTACTCTGGTCACTTGAAAGAAAGGCCCATCTTGTGGCCATGTGACACGTACGTACCATGGACAGTTCTCGACTAAGCACCTCACAGTCCACAGACTTAGATTTGATTTACCCACCTGGAATGGTCTATTCAGTGAAACAGCCCAAGCAGTTATGGCTTTGTTTGCATCTTTCTTACTCCGAAACAACTGCCCAAGCTGGACGGTTGATTCATTATAGGACCATCGCAAACTCAGCTCATCAGGAACCATAGAGGAAATCAAAGATGGATCAATCCATTCATTTATAGGATTCTACTATGGCATGGGTTCATCAGGAGATTCATACATATCTGACAGATCAGTGTATTCCTCCTCGTTAAAATTCTCCTCCAATTCGGGCAGTTCTTCAGCTGCATCTACTTGATGGTCGCCAAACCGAGTTGTATCTCTTGCTGTTTGCATAGGTACACTGGCAGTTGCACTGGCATCGGTACTGCCACTGGCACCGGTATCGGCACCGCCACCTCTAGCACTGAAATTAGTGCTGCTCTTTGCTCTTCCCACGGAATGACTCCCCTCCGAACTATGTATGCTTAAGATTTCAACGTACAGTATGATGACCTCGCCACCATAGCCTGGATTTGTCACGAACCGTCCAAATGAACCCCATGATTTTTCACCTTTCAGTCTCTTAAGCACCCATTTGTTTCCCTCCGGAAGCATGCCTTCAACCCTGAGAGTATCCATCGCAGGATTGAGTTGTAATAGATCGACTAACCACATCTCCAAATCATTGAAAGACATTGACTATGGTTGTGTCATTCGACCATAAACATGCATACAACCACCAAGATTGTCACCGTTTGCTCCATTACGAATTATACCAGCTCCGTAATAAACGCAAACCGTACTGGATTGCTCCATAACCTGATCAATTTGTCATTCTGTGTTACGTTAAAACAGGACAGTGCAACGATGCGCAATAACTGTAGCGGATTTCTTATCTCAAAATTGATTCTTTTTATTTCACTACTAAACCATGCACCGGTATTTCTTATGTATTGTCTTTGTTACATTTTTCCTAAATCATAGAGTGTAGTGGAAAAGTATATTTCAAAACTGAAAACCCTGAGATCCTAATCTAGGGTTTGTAGTGTCGACAATAATCTAGGGTCTCTAGGGTTGGTTCTGCACCTAGTTTGTAATTTTATATGTGCCTTTCATCGCATTAACTGTATACTTGCCGAAACACTAACCCTAACCCTAACCCCGAGTCATCAAAATCGTAACCGTAATCCTAAGTCACCAAAAACAAAAAACAAAACACTATAAGTCCAAGTGGCCCTGATCCTAACCATAACACTCACTCCTCCTAACCCTAACCCTAACCCTAACAATAGTATGGTTAAAAATACCACAGTTTGCCCTCAAACCTCAGTTTTTTCACTGTTTTGAAAACTCCTCTCCAACCCAAAGTTTTCAAAACAGAGCAACTAATTGCGTGCGGGCCGGTGAGTGTGAAACAGTTTTTTCACTGTGTGCGAACGGCGTGGGATTGACGACGGCGGGCGTCGGGCGGCGCAGGACGAGGCGGATCGACTGTGGTGAGCGGCGCGGGACGAAGCGGGATTGACGGCCGAGGGTGGCCCGGGACGAGGCGGGATTGATGGCGGTGGCGGGCCGTGCAGGACAAGGCAGGATCGACGACAGCGGGCGGCGCGGGACGAGGCGGGATCGACGGCGGCGGCGGGCGGCACCGGGAGAGTGGCGCGGGACTGACTTTTTTTTTAAGTTCAATTTAGAGCCTGATACTGCAGTATCCCCTTTTCAATCTAAACACTCCTAAATACTACAGTTTCAAAAAATAAAGTCTCCGTATCCCCCTTTTCAAAACTATAGTTTCGCAATACTTTAGTTTTGAGGGACTGAGATACCCAAACTGGCCCTAAATAATTTCTCAAAATTGCATTTCAGTCGCTATTGGGCTACACGATTTTTGCCTACATTTTAATCTACATACTAACAAACATTTTAATCTACCCTAACCCTAATCCTAACCTTGACCCCAACCCCAACCCTCAAATAATAGCCTAGAACTAAAGCGAAGCGAAAAATTAAATTTCTAAACCCTACAACCATATAATAATAGCCGCCCTCACTCTAAACCCGTGCGGGCAAGGGTAAGACGGCGAGGGCGACGGCGGTGACGACGAGGGCAACGAGGCCGCGAGGGCCTTAAGATAATATAAAAGAAACTTTTAAATCTATATATTATCAATCATTTTAATATACGTACTAACAAACGTTTACATCTACATACTAACAAATATTTTAATCTACATACATACTAATAAAATTCAAATTTGAAGAACATCACATTTTTTAGTCCATCACATAATAATAATGCATAAGTTCTTCAAATTTTTTTAATCTACGAACATACACTAATATACAGGTTCTTTAAATTTTTTAGTCTATCACATTCACGCATTTACCATCAATATAAAATTATAATCTAAATATTATCTAAATACTATGAGTTAACGATCTAATTAATCTAAATATACGAGTTAACGAAAATGTACCTCAGTAAGCAGATTTGAAAAACCTCCAAAAATAGTTTTTCCCCTCCTCTTTCCTTCCTCTTTCTTATCTTCTCCTCTTCCTTCTCTCTCTAAACAATTTGAATAATTTCTGGATTTTCGGAAAAAATGAAAACGACCGTACTGTGAAAGCGACACCCGAGGTTTGAGTCGCTAGCCGGGCTAGCGACTGAAAACTGGCGTGGCACGACACCTGGGCCAACGGGGTATTGGGCTGTGCCATGTCTTCAGTCGCTAGTTGGGCTAGCGATTGAAGATCAGTTGCGCAGCCCAATTCGCGACTGAGGGTCATTTTTGCAAAATTTTAAAGTTTTGGGTTAGTTTTCGAATTTATTTTTTTTTATGTGTTATTAGGCAAAAAAAGTTCTCTTATATGTCATCACAGCCAACATATGTAAGTGTCATATCATATATTTAAGACAGATTTGTAAACAAAAAGACTACTTGACCTGATTCATAAAGTTGAAGACCAACCAAATTCTTTTGGAAATAGAGAAACTAAATTGTGCTTTTAACGAATGGAGAAACAAAAATTTGCAATATCAAACACAAAGTACAACTCACCAACGAACTATTCTATAACTTGGTGAGAGACAAACGAAAATTCTATGACATGGGAGATATATTAATTGATGATTTGATTCCACTAATAATTATATAAATTAGGATTCCCCGAAATTAGTTAACACCTGTATTGGCCGCATGGTGTGAAAATAAATGGAACACTAGTAGTAAATACTCATGTCCGTCCCAGCTAACTAGGGGCAAACTAAAATTACTTCCTAAAAATAAAAAAATATTAAAACAAAAAAAATATTTTATATGATATTTTGGATAAGTTAACTGGGGGGACACATTAATTATACATGCACCCCATTAACTAGTTTGCATAGCAGTTTGTTCGACGTGCTTGGGTGACCTGAGAAAGAGCACAAAGGAAGCAATCAATTAGTGGAATACACTCACTAATACATGCTATATATAACACCTGCATGTGCCGCATGCTTTATAAAATACACAAACGGCCGGGGCTTCTCATGGATTATATTTAATATATATAAATCAAATTTTTAAAATTGTGCTGATAGAGAATGAATAGAAAGAACTATAGAATTTGGAAGCAGTGTCTTCATCTGAAGTTCAACTGTTATGTCAAGTTGGCACATTTTGGTTTTATTTTTATTTTTGGGATCAGATTTTGAGTCAAGGAGGAGATTATTGGAGTTGTCTCTTATCTCATCAATAAGAGTTTAAATTAAAGAGGAGATTATTAAAATTATTTCTTATCTTATTAGTAAAAATTTGATACAAGTTATAATTAAAGTTTTGATTAAGTCTAGTTTTTCAGTTTTCTTCTCTAACTAGTAATAGAGGCTTTTGTAATTTCATGTGTTTTGTTCTAAAATAAATATTTTTTCGTCCCTATCACCTGTATGCAAGGGCTCTACATGAATTTTGTCTTAGTGATTGTTTGTACTTTTGTCAAATTAGACTCTTATACTTGGTGCGTGTTGTAACTGAGGGGCATCCTCAGTTTCATTTGACAGATGGAGAATAGAGGGACTCGATTTGACAAATACAAAGAGTAAAATGATATGATTAGACAATTAAAATTCAAGTAGTAGGGCACAATCAATGAAGAGTAAAATTACACTGGCTTGCCTAGACAACATGAAAGTGTTTGTATTGTAAATCATTGCAAAATAAATAAATCAATACAAAGATAAAGATACATGATCAATATTACATCGCCCCAGGTAAAGGGAAAGCAAAGGAAAGCAAGAAAAGAGAATGGAAGAGAAGCCAAACCAAAACCAATGAAAGAACTCCCGCGGCAAACAGAATTCTAACCAAGCAAGCCCCCCAAGAGCCCCCCCCCGTTCGGAATTTTGTTCGCAGTCAGGGGCCCCACGATCGGATGGTTCTTTAACAGGTCCCCCACGATCGGAAGGTTGCCTAACAGGTCCCCCAAGATCGGAATTCCTGCCAGCGATCTACGAGGGGCCGGCATTGTGCTTTGCAGACGGCGAGCGTCGGCACCGGCAGCCAGCCAGCCGGTGACGAGCAGGGCCAGGAGGAGACAGGCGGCGGCAACAGTTGTGGACGAAGCACCAGCCATTTGTTGCTCAGTTGGCTTGTGTGTTGTATGTATATGTATACGTGTTTGTGTGGACGACCGGCACCGCGCCTCCTCCAAATATATATAGTAGATCGATGGAAATTAAATATAATAGAAGCTTGCAGGGGTGATTAAAGATGGCTGCTTCCTTATTCTCTCTCTTATTCTATGTTGATGACAATTAAATATAATAGAAGCTGTATTTTTTTCCTTTGATGAAATTATATCATAATGTGCAGTCACGTTAGAGTAATTAGGATATATTTTTCATACCACGCGGCCAATGCAGGTGTTAATTTAATTGCCTCCATCCTCAATTTGTGCTTACGCACTTGCAGCTCGCCTGATCATATCACCAGCGTTGATTAGGTTGTCGTAATTTTTTATTTTAGATTATTGTATTTTCTTAGTGAGGTTTATCGTATTTTTTATTATTTTAAATTATCTCATTTTCTTATTTTAGATTGTTCTATTTTTTTATTTTATATTGTCATATACTATTATATTTTAGGATTATTGCATTTTCTTAAAAAATTTCTTGTAAGAATTGTGACCGTCTTAGTCAAACTTCTGTACAACTAACTAAAAGTCCAATACAATTGCATTGTAATTTTATATGTAATATTTAAATTTATGAATGTATGCTGGCATTAATTTTTTTTAACCATTTAGAATAAATCGCTTTATACATAACTAGCCAAATCCTCTATAATTGCATCCAACATTAATATTTTAATTTTTTATGGAATCTCTATATAGAATCTGTGTTATATCACTGTGGATTAACGAAAAGTACTATATAAGCTTATCTTGAAATTATAGATTGGTATCTATTTATAAATAAAATAAGAAGATTAGAATAATATCTATTTGAAAATAGAGGAGATAGTACTTATAATTGGTAGATAGGTGAAGGTTGAATGGAAGTTTTTGTTTTGGTGGTACTATTGATCAATTTTCCAAACCTAATTACCATAAGTAAGAGTAATTTAGAATTATGTGAACAAACTTTATCTTGAAATCGTTGAATTAATGTCACTCTTTTGGTTACAAAATTTTCTTTCTAAACCATAAGTAATAGAGGACAAATTCTACTTTGAAATTGGTAAAATTAGTTGCTCTACTTTCAAAATTAAAAGAGGTGAGAAAATTAGTTGGGAGAAAAGAAAGTTGTTTATTTGGATGAGGATGGTATTTAATATAAATTTTGTGAAAAAAGATCGAAGTTGTTTCTCTCATTGATGATGTGAACATAGATATGCACTTTCGCAGATAATAACACCAAGACACTAAATAAGATAATAGCAATCTCAAATTATCAATTATGTGTCATCTCTGTTAAAGTGAACAATATACTACTACTGCAAATCAGATATTTCACTCATTCATTATGATTTGATAATTTAAAAATAAATGGACCAATTTAGATTATCTGAAAGTAGAAACATTAAAACGAGCATATGTGTAAAATAAAGAGACCACATATGCATTTTATCCCATTATCAATTACATTTTTATGAAATCTGATTAGGTTGTCGTAATTTTTTTATTTTAGACTATTATATTTCCTTATAATTACATCCAACATTAATATTTTTTTTTATGAAATCTCTATATAGAATCCGTGTTGTATCACTATGGATTAACGAAAAGTGCTATACAAACTTATCTTCAAATTATAGATTGGTATCTATTTAGAAATAAAATAAGAAGATCAACAATTTGTTATTATTTCTTTTCTAAATGTGGCCAAACTTGTGCACCAAAGTTTAATAAAAAATTTCTTGTCTTGAACTCCATAGAAAAGTCATCTCGTGAATTATGTGAGTAGATTAGATAAATTTAGATCATCCATCGCATTTGATCTAACAACTCCTAAAGACTTGCCACCGGCTCGATCCCACAATAGAAAGTTTCCTTTTCAATCTTTATCCCCATCTGGTCCATGAACAAGCTGATGAAATTGACATGGCAATCCATGTTGTGGAAGTAGTCTATCAAAGTTACAAGCTAAAACAGGTAGGTTACAACTATTCACTTGCTGTGAGATTTGTGCATTGCAATTTGTTAAAAAAAAGTGAGCCGAGAGAGGCCAAATCATTTGGGATTAAAAAAAAATAAGGATGCACATTTCAGTTCCACTAAACTGGCATTGGAGCCTGCGCAAGATTCAAATTTCCTTCACTGCAATGTGCATACTCAATCTGCTGCAATATACACCAAGCTAGATTAAAAATATACATCACCAATTTGTGAAATGTACAAAAACAAAACAAAAGTATACCGACACACTCATAAAGGGTGTGCTTGAGTAATAATTGCAAGTGAATAGTTATTTGTCGAGCATTTTAGGGTCCATGAGGAACAACCGTTATCATATTTTAAATTAAAATTGCTTACTAAATCAGAGCGAAAACTGGTTTTGAAAGTTACTCTAAAATCTACAACTATGAATTATGAAAACTAGAGTTTAAAATTGAGAAACAACGAAAATTAGGATTTTAGAATGCAAAGAGAAAAATTTAGGACTTCAGGAAATTCATAACCATCGGCCACAATTAATAACAAAGGTTAGTCAAATGCAAATTAATTTTCAAGATTTCAAACAAGGCGGATTAAGTGTTGGCTCTAAATCCAATCGATAGTCAGAAAAGATTGCACTTGTCGGACAGTTAGGTGAAAAATCTCTTCCAAACCCTAGATTTAGCATTATAATATAGTAGTTCTATGTTGCCCTAATGTATGAATACTAATCGTTTCGTAGAGTACAAATAATACCATGGATGAAGCACAAAATCTAGAGTTTGGAGAATAAAATTTGAGAAATTAAGACATCAGGCTTAAGAACAAAACTAAAACATAAATCACACCCTCTGGATCAGGTCAATCCTAACACTAAAGAAAAAATTACTTACTAAAATCCATCAAGAAAACAAACAAATAATATTAAATAAAACACACCAAATTGTATTGATTAAATAAGGACGCTGTCCAGGTCAACTTACAAATTAATACAAAACTAGACTAAAACTAACCTAAACTAGAGAGGGGGCTAAATTTGATTTTTCTGGATGATAAATTAAGTCAAAAATCTCTCTATTTGTAGTACAAAAATCTTAAATTAATACAATTGTAAAACATCTCTAACTCCTCTCAGAAAATAACACAAATTGTATTCAAATCCAAGATAGAGTATGAATCCGACTGGGCTCAGGCACAAAAATCGACTAGGCATGGGCATGGGAACCGATTGGGCTCCAATTGGACCCTTGGGCACACATGTAGGGACCCGACGGGGCCCTTGGGACTCATGTGTAGGGATCTGACCTACACCCTGGTGCCTTGCTTGGGGGTGCTTCGTGGAGTCAGTTTTAACCCCGTCTTTTTCACATATTTCATCCGGCTTCATCCGCTTAATTCCTCATCGTATTCCCGTCGAAATCGCTCAAAATTTGGCATGTTCGTTCCCTAAAATATATTAAATAAACTCATAGAAGTAAAATTTTCATTTCTCAAATAAAAACACATAAAATGATAAATTGAACAAGTTTGAAGCCAAAAAAGAAGTCTAACTTAGGGCAAAATATATATAAATAATATGCTTATCATGTATGTTTCCTATATTCGACATTTAAATAGTTATACATGCAAAATCTATATCAAAATCAACATTTTTGGATACCTCATCACCGGAGTGGTACCACTGTGCGGAGTGGCCATTGCTCGCTGCACCACCATGTTGTCTTTGCCACACCTTGGATGCCCACAAGCCGTCGCAAACATGCCTTGCCTATGAGTCATCATTGTCCACCGGGGACAACTCCTTGGTAGGCTAATGTGTACAAGACAACATTGGCCTCACAAATATACGTGAAAGTTAGATTGGGCCATTGTCGGGTCGACCCAAGGCATGCAAAATCGGCCCGGCACGCGGCACAGCTGGGCATGAACACTAACGGGCTATGTTGAGCCGCAAACATCGGCCCAACGAGCGGCACCACACAGCACGGTAACGCAGGACGTGCCCAGGCGAGCCTGGCACAGCATGGCCCGTTAGCACGTGGGCCAACCCGTGGCACGGCACAACACAGAGTGAGCGCATGAACAATCGGATTTTCGAATGATTTTGAACGAACAGCCGGATTTGTGACATGCATCACGTGTAGCAATGGTTGGATTTTCGATTTCTCACACGCACTGACACATACAGTGGCACACGGGTTGGCCCGGCATGGCACGGCCCATTAGCACATGGGGACAACTCCTTGGTAGGCTAATGTGTACACGGCAATAGTGGCCTCACATGATCATCTACCGATTCAATTATCCACTTGCTTCCCTAAGGTGTGCCACCATCATATTCGTCCTCCGCTTGCCACCGGTTACCACTACAGTAGACTCACACCATTGATGTGCACACCATCACCTCCTTCAAGAGGTGGGAGTGGTGGTGTTGAGCATGAGGTGATTAGGATATAGTCCTCCATCCACAAAAAATTTGTAGTTATGATATCAGACAAATTTTTATAACTTTGACCACTAATATATTTACAAATATTTGGATTGACTATATTAAAATGACATGATTAGATTTGTTGTAAAAACTATTTTTATAATTTCTACTAATATATCATAAAAGAAATTAGTGGTGAAACATGACAAGTTTTTTTTTGGAGGTAGTAATCTTCTGATTAAATTATTGAAAAACTTTTTGATTATGCTGGCATAAATGGTAGAAAAATATAAAGCTAAAACTTTTTGTATTAATTATAATAATTTCTCTTGCTAATTTCATATTGGTACCACCAAAAGGAGGGATCTCCAGTATCCCTGCAAGCACAATCAAAAAGTTTAGTCCTTGGGTAGATGGGTAACGAAACAACCAAACTGAAATTTGATACAAGGCGCAACAAACAAATAATATACTAAAAGGAAAAGTGTTTGAATAGAAGAAATAAGAGAACTTGTCTATGCTATGATTATATTCATAATTAAAGCATACAATTCATCTGCTCTTCATGTTTTCTCAAAAAAAAAAACCTCTAAATGTGAATATCCAATTATGTGTTGAAATACACCTGGTACTACTATCTTATATACTACTATCTTATATACTACTTCCGTTTTTAAATATATGTCATTTTTTTAAATTATAGTTATCATGACAATCATATTTTTAATTAAACATACTCTATTTGTTTCACAATATTAATCTAAACCCACTATGCAATGAAGAAGTTATGAAATTAAGTAAAAAAATATAAAAGAGATCATATTGCCCCTAATTAAAGTACATCATGGGATTAATTCAAACAGTTGAAAACAACAAGAATGAAGTATTTATAAGATATTATGAGGATGAAACGGAAAAAAAATAATAAAACACAATAGTTTTCACCCATTATAAAAAATATAATAATACCTCTTGTTCATAATATAGTTAATTAAGAGGTATAATTTATTTTTTAAAGAGGTATTAAGTATATTCTGCAATTTACTCTTCCAGCACCGTAGGACCATGGTCAAATGTCAATTAAGAGGTAATAATTACTCAATGAAACAGCCCCACCCGTTTGTGTATTTTATAAAGCATGCGGCACATGCAGGTGTTATATATAGCATGTATTAGTGAGTGTATTCCACTAATTGATTGCTTCCTTTGTGCTCTCTCTAATTTATATAATTATTAGTGGAATCAAATCATCAATTAATATATCTCCCATGTCATAGAATAGTTCATTTGTCTCTCACCAAGTTATAGAATAGTTCATTGGTGAGTTGTACTTTGTGTTTGATATTGCAAATTTTTTGTTTCTCCATTCGTTAAAAGTCACAATTTAGTTTCTCTATTTCCAAAAGAATTTCAAGTTTATGAATCGGCTCAAGTAGTCCTTTTGTTTACAAATCTGTTTTAATATATGATATGATACTAACATATATTGACTGAGATGACATTTAAGAAAATACATGAGTAATGAACATGATCCCACACGTCCGGCCCATGTGCAGTATAATGTCTTTAGGCATCCTTCTTGCACTCACAAATCAAATACCTTGAAGTGCGCTGCACGGAGACTTGAGAGGAGAAACTAGGGTTTTGGCGATGCATATATTCAAAGATGTCACTACAACTCGGAGGCCAGCGCAAACTATAAGACTGCTAGGAAAATCTTTTTTACCAGTGGTCTTATTGGTGAAAATATAATTTTGATTTTTCACCGGTGTCAGTTGGGAAAAATTATTATTTTTAGTAGATCTACCGCTAAGAATAAATAATATATTTTTTGGCGCAAAACTGAAAATTTGCAGCAGAAAAGTAACATATTTATTATTTTTAGAGGGAAAATTTTCAAAGAAAAGAAACAGAAAAATTTTTGGCAGATTTTTTTTGCGCCAAATATAAAACCCTCCTACTCCTCATCGATCACTCACTAGTACAGAAATGCAGTCTACTAACCCCTATCTTCTATCGGTTATTAGCGAAACAGCACAAAACCGATAGAAAATGTGCCTCGTGGGCAAAAAAGCCCGACGGATGTATTTTCCCTATCGGTTTCTAAGAAACTTACCGATAGAATAAATAGTATGATTTACTCTAGCGGTGATGAACATATTTGCCGTTAGAAGAGATGCATAAGTACTGACGGAAGAATGTTGTGCGCCGATAGGACTGGTCGACTTCAACAACTAGACTTATTCTATCGCTACTATATGAATATACCGACAGAATATATTAAAAGTTCCTATCGGCAATATGTAGTTCGCCGATAGAATAGTTGACCTTCTACAAATATTTTTATTCTATCGGTAATGGATTCTTTTACCGTTAGAATATATAGAAAATTGCTTAGAACTGTTCGTCTTCTAATAGTTTTATTCTATCGGTAATGCATGTTTATACCGGTAGAATATTGCACAAAATATCTTAGAACTGTTGGCCTTCTACAACTAGTAATATTCTATCGGCAATGTACGTACAGACCGATAGAGTATGTACAAAAATTCCTATCGGTAATATTTGTTTTGCCGATAGAACCATTCGGCTTCTACAGATGTTTTTATTACTAACGGTATTCTGTTTTCTTACCGATAGAAAATATATAATTGTATAAATACACGGGTATGTCTCTTTCATTCTCACAGTTCATCTGGGCTCGTAGTCCTAACCCGTAAGCTCCATGGACGGCCGGCGCACCTCTACAGGGGACCGCTGCACCTCCGCACCTCCATCGACGCCCTCTAGACGTCGGCATCCCAAGGAAGGTACGTAAAATTTCTGCAATATTGTTAGATTATTCTAATCCGATTATGGCAATAATTCTGCTTTTTTTGTATCCTTCATTTTGATGTGTCTTCTTTTCAATATGATTATGATCTGTTCAGGTCCTTGGATGATGCTCGTGGGGGGCAACGTATTTCACGGTTCTTCATCGCAGTACGCTGCCTATGTTGGCTTGTTGGCGAAAGAAAAGGTGAAGATCACCGTCGAGAGCTGGAAGGACGTGAAGGGCGAGATCTTGGTTGGCTCGGTCGAGAAGATGCTTAAGCCCGGCGTGTTTCTCAAATCAGGACCTATAGAAAGCATCTTACATGTTTTTGCATGCACCAGCTTGTGGCCAGATGCTTACCTGCTTGGAGAAGAAGAATTGTTGTTATTTGTACAGCCATTCTACACCATCACTACACAGAACAACATCTTGGAAGGTAGGTTCTTTTTGTTAATGGAGTTGAGTTGAGTTGAGTTGAGTTGATCGAGTTTGAGTCCGAGGAAATCACCATTACGTACAAATGTATGTCGACGGCAGTTCCAGCTCCTCGGGCGTCTTCGAACTGAACTCCTATGGTTAAGTCCAATGTGGTTCAGACATTTGCTGTTTTGGATGAATGGATTTGTGATGTATCAGGTCTAACTTGTAGTCGGTAGTTGCATTGTGGCAACCTGCAAAGGTTCCCTTTTATGTAAAATGCATGTATGGGCCACTGGGTCCTCGTCGTGATCTGTTGTTAATTTCAGACGTGGCTTTTGTAATATACATCGAATGTGTGAATTGTTGTATTTGTATATTGTTGTATATTTGTGTATCATGTATTGCTAATTGGGACATGAACTTGAATGTGCAGGGAGCATTTGTGTATTTAATTGTATTGGTAGGTAGGTGTGTATTTGTACTGCTGTTTCAGACATGCACTTCAATTTGTGAACTGGCATGTGTATGTTTGTACCTGAATTTGTATTGGTGAACTGGCATGTGTATGTTTGTACCTGAATTTGTGAACTGGCATGTGTAATTTCTTTGGCAAGATGAAGTCCCAACTACCTACGAAAAGTATTTTTGTGTCTCCTAGTTAATCCACAAATTAGCATTTCTTGAAATATATTGCTTTATCTTCTAGTTAAGATCCGTTTGATGTAAGATCTGTTTGATGTTACATTGATATGATTCCTTGAATGTGAGAAATGGCATGTGCATGTTTGTCCCAGTTTGGTGACAGTACCTCCTCTAACGGTAAGTACACATATTTACCGATAGGAAAACATATATATTTGTTCAGTCATGCATATTCTAACGGTAAATACACATATTTACCGATAGGAAGCACATATATTTGTTCAGTCACGCATATTCTAACGGAAATGCACATATTTACCGATAGAAAAATACATATATTTGTTCAGTCATGCATATTCTAACGGTAAATACACATATTTACCGATAGGAAACACATATATTTGTTTAGTCATGCATATTCTAACGGTAAATGTACATATTTACCGATAGAAAAATACATATATTTGTTCAGTCATGCATATTCTAACGGTAAATACACATATTTACCGATAGGAAGCACATATATTTGTTTAATCATGCATATTCTAACGGTAAATGCACATATTTACCGATAGAAAAATACATATATTTGCTTAGTAATGTATATTCTCTAACGGTATGTGTGTGTTTTTACCGATAGAATATGTGAGCGGCAAATTACCTAAGTTAGTCTGACGGTTATTTCATGTATTTACCGTTAGAAAAATGTCCATTATAAGGAAAACCCCAGTCGACCATTGCGGAGCTGCTCTTTAATTTGTTCTGTTGCACTCTGTGTCCCTCTGTTTGTGACGAAAGTTCCAGCTACACTGCTAGGGTGATCAGCGCAGGCTGGAGGGAAGTTGATTGCGCCCCTCTCTTTAAGGTATGCTTAATCGTCGACACCTATCTCTCTCTCCCTCTAGATCTCCCTTCCTCTCTACTTGCAAGCTAGCTGTATTGTGTAGTTCCAAGTTTGTAGCTCTAAGCTTGGGAGCTTGGTAGCTGGAAATGCGTCATGTTTTAGGAGCTAACTAGCTTGTATTGTGTAGTTAGCTAGGTTAATTAGTGTTAATTTCGTCAGGCTAGGGTTCAACACATGTATCTGTTGTAAGAGGCTGTACATGTACATATACATAACTTAATCGGGCAGGTTTCATGCATGGCTTACTCGTTAAATTTTGTTAATTGTAGATGGACAGGAAATATTGGATGTATGGAATAAAACGTACTACTCTTGAATATTTGGATGGTGTGAATGAGTTTATTAAATTTGCTGAGCAACAAAAGGAGAGGAAGGGAGAGAAAAATATGCTCTGTCCTTGTACAGATTGTATGAACTTGAAGAGGTTTAGCAACTCTGATCAAATTAAGAGTCATTTGATTCGTCGTGGTTTTAACGCGCGATACACCCGTTGGATATGGCATGGCGAAGATCTTGAGGAAACAAGCACCACTACTACCAATCAGCACGACTCGGATGTGGATTGCAATAATATCGATGATCATCCCAATTTTGGTAATGTTAATTCCGATGTGCACGTAGATGATGATGATGACAATCTAGATGAGATGTTACGTGATGTAGAGGAAGATTACAACGAAAATGACTTCTGTGAATTTGAGAAACTGATTGCTGACTCTGAGAAGCCTCTGTTCCCTGGATGTGCAACATTTACAAAACTGTCTTCTGTGCTGAGATTATATAACTTGAAGGCAGGAAACGGTTGGAGTGATAAGAGTTTCACGGCACTATTAGATCTTCTAGCGGACATGCTTCCAGAGGGAAATGAGTTGCCAAGATCTACTTACCAAGCCAAAAAACTGTTGTGTCCGTTGGGAATGGAAATCGAAAGAATACACGCATGCCCAAATGATTGTGTGTTGTACCGTAACGAGTACTCCAGTTTGCATGTTTGTCCAAGATGCGGCGCATCGAGGTATACGCGTAGGGACCGGATTGACAGTGAACGTCACGAGGTAAGGAAAGGGCCCCCGGCAAAAACTGTGTGGTACTTGCCTGTGATACCTAGATTGAAGCGGCTGTTTGCAAATCCGAAAGTCGCGAAGCACTTGCGTTGGCATGCTGAAGCCCGGAAACAAGACGGAAAACTGAGACACCCAGCTGATTCTATTCAATGGAGAAACATCAACAGAACATTTGCTGAGTTCGGCGGTGAACTTAGGAATGTAAGGTTCGGGCTGAGTACAGATGGTATGAACCCACATGGTAATATGAGCAGCCGGCACAGCACTTGGCCGGTTCTTTTATGCATCTACAATCTTCCTCCTTGGTTATGCATGAAGCGCAAGTACATCATGATGGCGTTACTAATCTCAGGACCCAGACAACCCGGAAATGATATTGACGTGTTTCTAGCACCTTTAATCGAGGACTTACAGAAATTGTGGAGCGAGGGTGTGCAGGTGTGGGATGCATACAAGAAAGAGAATTTCATCTTGCGGGCCCTGATATTTTGCACCATAAATGATTTTCCTGCCTACGGCAATTTGTCGGGGTATAGTACGAAAGGAGCCAAGGCTTGCCCTATTTGCCTAGATGAAACTGAGAGCATCTGGCTGCGAAACTGCCGGAAAACAGTGTACATGGGTCACCGCAGGTTTCTTCCGGTGCATCACACGTACCGTAAGAAGGGGAAATCATTTAACGGGAAGCCTGAGAAGGGATCAGCTCCAGTGTTTCTGACCGGTAAGGAGATTTACTCACGCGTGAACGACATCAAAGTTGAGTTCGGTAAGCATTCTAAACCTCGAGAAAAAAATGTTTGGAAGAAGAGATCGATTCTCTGGGATCTACCGTACTGGGAGCACTTACAAGTTCGACATTGCATTGACGTCATGCATGTAGAGAAAAATGTCTGTGACAGTTTGATTGGTTTGTTGTTGAACATTCCGGGAAAGACAAAGGATGGTGTGAAAGCTCGTCGTGACATGGTGGAAATGGGGATAAGGACTGAGCTTGCACCTTTAGAGAATGGAAAGCGTACATACCTCCCCCCGGCCTGCTACACGTTGTCCAAGAGCGAAAAAACAGAACTCTGTCGGTGCCTGCACGGTGTTAAAGTTCCATGTGGGTACTCCGCGAACTTGAAAAAACTTGTGTCTATGAAGGACCTAAGACTGGTTGGCATGAAGTCCCACGACTGTCATGTCTTGATGTCACAGATGCTTCCCATTGCTATCAGAGGCATTCTCCCAGTTAAAGTCAGAGAGACAATCACAAACCTATGTTATTTCTTCAACGCAATATCTTCCAAGGTAAGTACGTGCACTCGTACTATAAGTTCACTACCTCCATTTGTGGAGCTTAATGAGAAGATTTTTCTGATATGAATATTTGGCGCAACTGTGTCCTCGTAGGTAATTGATCCCGATGGATTGGACGCTTTGCAACGCGACGTGGTTACAACTCTTTGTCAGCTCGAGATGTATTTCCCTCCATCCTTTTTTGATGTTATGGTCCATCTGATTGTTCACCTTATCAGAGAAATTAAGTTTTGTGGACCTGTGTGCCTGCGCTACATGTATCCATTTGAGAGATTTATGGGTGTATTGAAGGGATACGTAAGGACTCGTCGTCGACCCGAGGGGAGTATCATGGAAGGTTATGCCGCCGAGGAGGTGATTGAATTTTGCACAGATTATATGGCCGGGGTTGACCCAATTGGTGTTCCTAGGTCCCGACACGAGGGTAGGCTTGAGGGAATTGGAACGATTGGATTCAAAGCTATCGTCCCCGCTCGTGATGTGTACGCAAAATCACATTTTTGGGTCTTACAACACATGACGGAGGTCGAGCCATACATACACGAGCACAAGGTAATGTTACGGTCACAGAATCCTTCGAAGTCAGACGTTTGGGTAAGCAGAGAACATAACAGGAAATTTGCTGAGTGGATCCAAGAAAGAGTCACGCGAGCTGCCGAGGGCTCCGTAAGTGAAACTGTGACATGGTTGGCTAGAGGCCCAAGATTCACTGTAGGGACTTGGCAGGGGTACGACATCAATGGGTATTCATTTTACACAAGAGCTCAAGACGCCAAGAGTAGCACGCAATGTAGCGGAGTGACACTGTTTGCTATTTCCGAGGATGCCAGGTCAGTAAGGGCGCTGAACTCATATTACGGTGTTATTGACGAAATATGGGAGCTCGATTACGGATTACTTAAGATTCCCCTGTTTCGATGCCAATGGGTCGAAATCCCTCGAGGTGTTCAAGTTGACAGTTACGGGTTTACTCTCGTCAATCTTGGTAGAGTCGGACACCAAGACGATCCATTCATACTTGCAAAGCAAGCCACACAGGTATTCTACATCGTTGACCCGGCCAATCCAAACTTGCATGTTGTCCTCCACAGCAAGAGACGTATTGTTGGGGTCGAAGATGTTGTCGACGAAGAGGAGTATAACCAATTCGATGAAATACCTCCATTTTTAGAGGACATTCAATCTATCCGTACTGAAGATATCGACGAAACAACGTATCTGCGAGATGACCACGAAGAAGGATTATGGGTTGAGAACCATTGATGATTAATTTCTATTTCAGGGATAAATGCCAAGCAAACAGCCCACAAGTTCTGCAGCAAGGTGAGGAACTTATCATTAATACATCAGGCAGTACATTTTTCTTTAGAATTTAATGATAAGCTAGTTCACAGCATTAATACATCTCAATTTTACTCCACAGCATGAGTTCTAACATGTACAGTACCTTTATCCTGTAAATATTTAATTCTTCCCTTCAAATAGCACTTGCAAAAATCTCATCGCAGCCTCTTCAAAAATCCCTTTTTTCTGACGGTATTTTGTTATTTATACCGATAGAGAAGGACATCTTCTCTCAGGCACTTCAAAACGTTTTCTATCGGTATTGTTCTATTTTACCGTTAGAATAAATTCATTTGTCTCACGGTATTTGTTGTCTGACGGTTTTTTCCTGTTTTTACCGATAGAAGAATACTCTACCGCTTCGAATTCTCAACCGTGTCGCCATGCGTCGCCTTGGAAACTCTATAAGTACCTCGCCATGCGTCGCGGTATTTTGTTGTTTTTCTAATTCTCGAACGGTTGGACTCCTCATCTTCTCTTTCACAATGGCAACCTCCATGGGATCGTCATCCACGGCCTCCCCGGTAAGAACTCTAAATCTCCTCGGTTTACCCCTGTATTGTTAATCCATGTTCAGTTCATTCTTGACCTGTTGATTTGCACAGGGAATGGTAGCCGTGGAAGACACTGCCAAAGTGAAGGCTGACCTGAGGGCCCTCCAGGAGGAGCACAAGCTCCTTACAGACAAGCACACTCAGCTACGGCTTGACCTTGACGATCTCTTCCAGCGCATTAAGCGCATGAAGACGGATGGTGACAATGCTAGGGCGAGGACGAGGCGTCTTCGCGAGGAGAAGAAAGCCGCGGATATGACCATCGCTGGCTGCGGTTTGACTATGAAGGATACCATAGCGAAGCTGACGGAGGTCGCAGGCCTTCTTGACGCGGTAGTAGTTGATCCTAGGGACAACTTGTCGCTAGAGGAGTCCTGCGTCCTGGCTGCAAGTCTAACTGACTCTATTCTACATGCAGCCAGGGCTAAGACCACCCCTTGACCTAGCATTTTGGGTTTTATTTTTTATGTAAGTGATAAAACAACAATGAATGAACAATTTCTTTTTATGTCAATTTTCCAATTTTCCGGCTATCTTCCCTCTTTCTTTAACATTCTGCAGCTTTCAACCACGGTCTGTTTGATGTTAAATTGTGTACCTTTTCATAACTCTGACGGTATTTTGTTGTTTTTACCGATAGAAAAAGGGCACACAAATCTCAAGCACTTAATCAAAAAAATTTTCTGGGGAAAATTGGGCTCACGGGATTTTTTTGTTTATACCAATAGAAAAGGGCACCTTTTCATTACTCTCACGGTATTTTGTTGTTTTTACCGATAGAAAAATGGCACCCAATCTCAAGCACTTTAAAAAAATTTTCTGTGGAAAATTGGTCTCACGGGATTTTATTGTTTATACCGATAGAAAAATGCAATCACTAATTCGAATATTTTTCCGGGAAATTTACTTTTTCTATCGGTATTATTTTGTTGTTTCGATAGAAAATTACATAAGTCTATCGGTATCATTTTGTTATACCGATAGAAAAGTTCCTCCGCTACTTTATTTCTCGTACACGGCCCTTTAGTTTCCCTCCACTCGAACAGTTCCACCTTAGAGCACTGCGTCTCTTTGAGAGCGAAGAAAACCCCAACCTCCGCCGTGAGCACTCACTTCCTCTCTCCCACACGACGATCGCCGGCTGGACACTGGTTCGTCACTGCCACCGGTTCTTATTTTCGTCCTTCGCCCGCCGCTGCTGCGTTCTACACCGCCTCTGCATCACCAGAACTGATCGCCGCCGTAAATACCCTAATTCGTCGTTCTATTTCCAGCATCTTCTTTATTTGATCCTAGTGTTTTGCACGTACTAATTCTTGGAGTTTTGCAATTACACTAGGGTTCCCTATTGTGTTGGCTTATGTACATTCCGCAGGCAATGTTGATTTTAATTAGGGTTTACATAATATGTTCCAGTGCTGTAATGAACCTGTTTTGAGATTTTAACTTCTCTATACTGCTGTATGTGTGATCAATTGTATCCAACTGCCATGTAATGCAGATTATATGTTGGAGGTGTTCTTACACATATTCTATCGGCAGCTCATGTGTTTACCGATAGAAAATTTTCTGCACAAGTAGTAAAACTTAATTTGGATCTGGAAGGACATGAGCCATGCAATGTACTAGTTTGGTTGGGAATTTTTACTCACTTCGTATGAATATATGGCAATGTGGATGGGTCTTCGATGTATATGTTTCAAATGCCTATATACATGACTTTTCCCAACCTAATAGCTGTGAAGTCCTGATGACTCACATACAGGCTAGGCTAAAGATTATGCACAGTAGCACTTAGATGCTTGTGTGCATATTTACGTGTGAAATAATAATGCTAGCCCATGAATATTAATTAGTGTAGCAAATCATCGAGAATGTTATGTGATGACAGTGAATGGTGGCTTGTCAACAAAATTCCATATGTAGAGAACATTGTTATGTTCTATCGGTATCTCACGTGTTTGCCGATAGAAAAATTGTCTTGTGTGGAGGTAATTGTTATGGTCTATCGGCAGCTCATGTGTTTACCGATAGAAAATATTTCTGAAGAGTTCAGTAAGTAATTTATGCATGTCTTTCTTTTTGTATTATTTTCCCTTTTGCCGCCCTAGTTAGTCTCCAGTCCTGGGCTGAGTTATGGAAGTCCAAGGCGAATTAATTGCCATATATATGGTTTGTTGAAGGTTTTGTAGGGGAAGACATGTCGTCGTCTTCATCGGATGGTACTAGTGGTTCGACTAGGGCCAACCCCATCGTAACTACTGAAGATGGGGCTGTTACATCCCAGCGCAAGAGGGTGGGGCGAGGCGCGACGACGTTGGGGCGTTTGGCCAAACGCACTGATCTTTCTTGTGAGTTCAACCAATTTGGGAGGCCGATTGGAAAGAATGCTGGGAGGTACGCGGCCTACGTTGGGCTGTTGGCGAAAGAAAGGGTGAAGATCACCGTCCAGAGCTGGAAGGACGTGACGGCGGACGAGAGGGATAGGTTGTGGGCGGAAGTGAAGGTTAAATGAACTGAAATCGCTGAACTCTTTCGTAATCACGTTCTCTTGGCTTATACTAAAGTTTAACTAACTCGTGATTAATTGTATGCATTTTTCGGAAACAGGCTAAGTGGAACATCCCCGACGATACACCTAGGACTGCCTGCTTGAAGGACATGAACGGAACATGGAAAACCTTTAAGAGCTGGCTCGTCAGTAACTTCCTAGCTGCGGGGAAATCTCCTTGCGAGAAGTACCCCTTCATATCGGAGGAGGTATGGGAGGAATTCACCAAGCAGAAGGGGACTGAGGAGTTCAAGGCCCTTAGCGAGAAGAATAGGGCGATCCAGAAGAGGAACGACCACCCGCATCGGCTCGGATCCCGGGGCTATGCGGGGAAGGAGGAACAGTGGAAGAAGGAAGACGAACAAAATCCTGTCATGGACACCCCTGAGTTGCCGCTCTCCGAGATCAGGGATGAGAGGTGCAAGCGATGGTGGAGGGGGAGGGGGTCCGTGTCGTCCACGGGGTCTGTGCAGTTCGCAACCCCTGGGGACGCCGATGTTGTGAGGCGAATGGTAAGTTGGCTAACCTCGTAAACTGTGTGCGCACAAGTGTATATAAGGCAATTTGTCTCACAAGGTACCTTCAAATGTAACAGATCTCTTTTGAGAAGGACGCAGCGGAGGGATTGTTTACCCCGCAGAGGGAGAACGACATCCTCACCCGAGCTCTAGGAAATAAGGAGCATCCCGGGCGGACACGGGCCGTGGGAGCCATTGTGTCGTGGAAGGCCGGTTTCGTAGATCCGGCTCCACCGAGGAAGAAGGCCCGCACCTGGAAGGAAAAGGAAGCTGACCTCTCCGATAAGATACGGGCTGAGGTACGGGAGGAGATACGGGCGGAGATGCGGGCTGAGATACGGGCTGAGGTACAGTCTGAGGTGCAGACCGAGGTCGCACAAATGAGGGAAGAGTTTGCACGGTTGAGAGAAACATTGCTGGCCAAGAGTTTAGATGCGGATCCCCAGGACGACGGTACCCCGCGGGGTCGGATAAGCAGTTGCGCTTCGAAGGTACTCGCGGATCCAGTGGATCTACTTGAGGTACTGCAAGCCTTCATCTGTGCACTTAAGTTGATGCCACTCCCATTCTGTTAGAGTTGTTTCGCTAACCTATTTTAATTGTTACAAATTTGCAGGGGCCGGAGGGCTGCATCCTACAGAATCACGTAGGCGCCGGGCAGGAAGTGGTTGGACACGGCTTCGTATATCCGTCTGGGCCGGATGTCCGGGTCCACTGTGTACCTCTGCGGTTGGGTTTCACAAAGGTACAGGTGGACATGGCCATGCCGGGCTACAACGATTCTCCGTTGCCAGTCCCAACAGAGGAACTGCAGACACTTGCCGAGGCAGTGGGCTCCTACGTACAGTGGCCCAAGAAGTGTCTTGTAATACAACCGGTAAATCCTACACATTTTAGATTACATCCTACTCAGTACACTCAACTTGCATAATCTAACATACGTGCTCATTAATTGAAGTGGCCTGCCGCGGGGCTACCAGGGGACTGCGCCCCCAGCTCAGGGCATGAGGGCCGATCTCGTGCGAACCTGGACACATCAAAGACGGCCTCGACCCCACCCAGCGCATCCACGCCTCCACCTCAGAAGAAAGCCGCCATCACCTCGCCCTTGCCTTCGAAGGTACGCGCTCAGTCCCCGGCAAAAGGCAAGGGCGGCAAAGGCAAGGGCAAAGGGCGACAGGGACTGCCGCGGACGTTCACGAACACGCTCCCACTCCTGTCGGAGGCATCTTTGCGGAAATTGGATCGATCAACCAGAGACCTCCACGACTGGTACCTACATCGAGCTCGGCGCAGCCTGAACTTCTTAGTTCCCTACAGGCCTGGGCAGTTCCACCGTGAGCCCGGGACTATATCCGTGGCACACGAGGATCTGTTCGACCTCTACAACTGGCGGGAGCTCGATATGTCCATCATACGGACTGGAGTCCTGTGAGTTTGCTGATGCTATGTATTGCTGTTTTCTAACTCTGTTTGCTAACTCTGCATTAATGTTGCAGTTCATTTGAATACTGAGTAACTTTCTGTGAAATTAATATTAATCTCGTCCTTCGCATGCAGGTGCATGTATAGGCTAGCATCGGAGGCTGCGTGTGACAAGGTGGGTTTCCTCGACCCAGAGAAAATAAGCCTCACGATGCTAGAGCAGGACGCCGCGCACGCTGAGCAGTACATATCCAGCGCGCTGATGGCGCAGCAGGACAGGGACTTCATTCTGGTGCCGTACCACCAAAGGTTAGTGCATTTCGTACTAATTTAACTCAATCTTGTATGTTACACCTGAGATGTACTTTGAGCTAGCGGTCCTCTTTTACGTACAATGCAGGGGCCACTGGATCCTCATCGTGATCTGTCCGCCGAGGAACGAGGTGTACTACCTCGATTCGATGCGTGACAGATTATCGATGGAATATGTGCTCAAGGGGAATATGGGGGCGTAAGTAACTTATATGTTTGATTTAAATTTTGACCTCACTAGCTAATGATAATACATTAACCGGCAATACTAACTGAAATGCAGGGCTTTTGATAAATATGTGTCCGCTGGAGGGAGGCATGCCGCACCGCAGGGCTCCCTACTAGCTTGGAAAGAATATGAGGTACTCACGAGACTTTTTGTTTATGCTTAATTAGTTTATGGAAACAATATATAGCTAACATGTATTCGCATATGCAATTATCTCAGTGCCATCAGCAGCCGCAATCGTGGGAATGCGGGTTTTATGTGCTGCGCTACATGTACGACCTAGTGCAGACAAACTTTTCCCGATTCCCCCAGGTAAGCATCGATAGCTAACTCAAATTTCAAAAATGGGTGTCACGTTCTAAATTAGGATCGAAGTTAGTTACTCAGTATGCACACATGCTTGCAGATCGCCATGTCGAAAGACCAATATGAAAATGCAAAGATTATATATCTTCGACAAATCTGGGCACAATATGTCATGGAGGAAGTAGCACACAACCATCCAGCATGACAATTTTCTCCTTTTGGTGTACTCTGCATAGACTGTTCATATACATGTGAATAAATATATATATGTGAATAAATGTCCACATTGGATTGCAATCTGTATTTGTCCATACATATGTGAATAAATGTGAATAACTGCCTAATGTGTGAATTTGTTCTGTGAATTTACCTTGCATCTGTACTGTATTGTGTATCCAATCTATACTGTATTGCATCTGTACTGTATATGTGAATGTACTGTATTGTGATGCAAATAAAGTACTGTATATGTGATTGCTCTATCGGTAAATTCATCAACAACCGAGAGACTACTGTCCTTTTTTCTATCGGTACAATCAAAATTAACCGTTAGAAGAGTTTGACCTTTCCTGCCGGTGAACTCATACATATCCGATAGAGTACTAAGCTTTTTTCTGTCGGTAATCTTGTAGTTAACCGTTAGAATAGTGGTACTTTTCAATCGCTATTGACGAGTTTTCTATCGGTAAACTTGTAATATGCCGATAGAATAGTGTGAGTTTTCCTGTCGGTAAACTTATAATTAGCCGTTAGAATAGTGGTACTTTTCAATCCGCCAGCGACGAGTTTTCTATCGGTATACTCCTAATATGCCGATAGAGTACTAAGCTTTTTTCTGTCGGTAATCTTGTAGTTAACCGTTAGAATAGTGGTACTTTTCAATCCGCTAGCGACGAGTTTTCTATCGGTACACTCCTAATATGCCGATAGAGTACTAAGCTTTTTTCTGTCGGTAATCTTGTAGTTAACCGTTAGAATAGTGGTACTTTTCGAACTGCTGGACGTAAGAATACGACGGGTTTTCTATCGGTAGATTCATAATATGCCGATAGAATAGTGAACTTCTTCTGTCGGTTATTTACCGATAGAAAATGTCCAGTCTTGTTCTATCGTGTCTATCTCTATCGGTACAAAAACCGATAGTAGAAGGGTTTTTTTTACCGATAGAAGACTGCATTTCTGTACTAGTGACTTCGCCTCTCCCTAAAATCGCAGTCTTCGATCCCTCCCCACCAAAATCTCCTCCTCACTCCGCTTCTCCCCCACCACTGGTTGACACCCCCACCTCTCTCCCACCGATCCCCCACCGCACCCCACCTCTGCTCTCCCACCGATCCCCCACTAATCCCCCACCTCAAAACCCTAGCGGCAGCAGTGTGCAGCAGAGGGAGGAGGCATAGCGGCAGCGGCGTAGGGCGGAGGCAGAGTGGCCAGGCACAAGGTTGGCATGGCACGGAAAATCTGCATGCCTGTTGCAAGCGCATGACAAAGGAGCTTGGTGAGGGGTCGAGGCCGGCGGCCCGACGCGGCAGAGGGGCAAACAAGGCCTAGTGCGGTAGAGGGGCAGAGGGCAGTGAGGGTTGGTGACATGGCCACTCGCGGCCGGTGGTGGACCTGTTCTACAGCCGCGTCACACTCGATGGCTACTTCCTTATCAACGCAAGCAAAGGTGTGTGATCCATTCTGCCTTGTCCTTTCGTGGCTTTGTCCTGTTGCAATTTGCTCTGATCATGTTGTGAATTTGATGCGTGTTGTGCGCTGCAATTTGTTCGGATCAAGTTGTGAATTGTGATGTGGTGCTGAGTTACTTGTCTGGTGCATGTCTTCAATGCGAAATGATTGTATTGCTGTATTTTTTAGCGTTGTTTTTATTAATTTAGTTACCAATTGCAAGTAACTCACCTATATCGATGACATCTCACTTGACTATTTTTTCAACTCAATCTGTCCATATGACAATACTGGAAACAAGTCTTTGAGGGAGTGATATGGATCAAAGGGAATCTGATTTTGGTGGATAGAAATGGGGTATCTTGTTTCCTTTGTAATGGATTTGTTTTTTTTTTCACTCAGTGGGAAACTATTTATAAAGTAACATAATTTTCTAGTACAGGGGGTTTGGTAAGTTCTCTTCATTTTAGTAAAATAAAAAGAAAAGAATGGTTGTTGCTTTCTGCTTCTATCACAATGTGCTTTAAGTTCATGCCTCTCCTATGTATAGGAGATTCAAATTCATCCAAGAGAGGGCCAAGGTTATGGACTAGAAAGAAAACTTAGTTTTGGTTCAATTAAAAAGAAAATTTTGGTTTACATACATGTGCACACACTATAATTCATACACTAGAATTTGGACACTGGGTATATTAAATTGATTTGGAGTGTATAACTTGAGAAATTATAATACAGCATATGGATACTTGAGTGAATAACAATTGGGATTGTAGTTCTGTGCTTATCAACTATTGATATGTAACAAACATTTTTTCATAAAATTTTAACTTCTCTTTTACTTCCAATAGTCACAGTTTAACACAAGAGGTCCCCATTTAACCCTGAGTGTTATGTCTCACCTAATCTCTGAGTTTCATGTGTGACTATGTTGATTTGATATTTTTGTCTATTGATATGTATTTCTTGTTTGTGTTTGTGATGCTTTATCCATAGGATTGACAATCAACACATGGAGCTGAATAGGTATAACAAAATCTGGGTTTCTAAAGAAAACACGAGGCTACTACGTGCCCAAACTAGTTGCATTTGTTTCTATCATGGCATATGAGTACTTTTGCTTGTTTTGAAGGTTATGCAGCTTATGCTAATTCAATCACATATTCACATATACTTTTAGCATATGAAAACACAAACTTTTACATGAACACTTTTTCTTGTTTGTGCATATCGAAGTTGCATGGCTGATGTTTGTAATATTATTGTTGTTATTTGGATGTGGAGATGCTGGAAACGATGCATGCCATTGGAGGGATATGCTGAAAATAGTTGTGTATATGCTATGTAATGCTTAATAACCTCTTTTTTGTCAACTACATATATGCTAGTACTGCCATAGTTATGGTATGGAATGAATAGAGTTAATTACCTTTAATAGTCAATATGCCTCACGTGAGTTTAGATTATTGATGGGCTTTAGAGAGACCTTTTGTAGGAGGGTGTGGAGTGCTGTTGGTTTTTGGACAAACCATCTGCAATGTTTGATCGTGATATGGTGGTGGTAATACAATACTTTTTGCTATATTGGAATGTGCTTGGTGGGTGGATGTTTTATTTTAACTATTATAAGGGGAAGATTTTGTTTCCTAGGCACCAATCAGCATGTTATAAGAACAGTTTACATTCAACAACTATTGAACCAAGTAAACCAAGGTAGTAAGTGTACGCCTCAAATTTGATCCTTAGTCTCTACAACTAAAATTTCTTATCATATTTCAAAATAGAAGAGGTGGGTCTCTAGTATAGTGATAAAGTCACTAGGTGGCAAGTTAGAGGTTTTGAATTCAACTCCCCACCTCTATCATTTATTCCTGTAGAACCGAATCGGTGGTACTCTTCAATCTCTCTCAAAAAAATATTTCAAAATAGAAAATATAATCTTCATGCTTGACACATGGAGCAAGTAATAACACCTTTGGTGCCTGTGGAGTTGTGAAGTCAATTTCATTAATCTCTAATTATTTTTCATAGCTAAGAGAGAGTACAAATTAAATATATATATATACTAACAATGATTTAGAATCTTTGCAAACACACTGCACTTGCACCTTGGTAGCAGCATGTTACAGAGGTAAAGAATGTTTCTTGTTCATTGTAATACCCACCGCGCAACATATTGCTATAAGGTCTGTTGCAGTGTAATGCTCTTGACCTGGCTCTGCACTTGGCTTAATATCAAAACCAAGAAAGTTAGAACCCCAATTTGAGAGAAATTTTAAAACATAGGATAGGACTGTCAAACCCTTAAATTGACAATCTAAGGAGATTAAAAAACATATACGCCCTTTTTTTAGTCCTTGTGAATTAGCTCTCCTCCAAATATCTTAGAGAATTATTTTTTACAAAATACTTTATATTACCAAACATGGTCTAAATATGATTAAAAACCATCTATCTCTCACTCTATGAGAAAAATTGGGATCCCTTAGAATTTCTCCGAAATCCACATGGTTTTATTTTACAAACTATTTTTAGTTTCTTTATATAGCGGATTTGAAACAGATATGTTAGATTGATATGCACCAGATGAATTGAAGGTGTAATTCAGTCAACGTCCTCCTAAGTATGTCACTTTATAGTTTTATGAGTAAAAGAGGTGGAATTTAAAATTAATATATGATAAGAAGTGCGAATTCCCAGGTTAAGTAGAGCCTAGATGGTGTTATATTCATGAGGATTATAATTCACAAAGTAGTCCGATTTAGAGTATTAATCTATTATTTGGCAATGTTTTAAGCATCCCAATCTCTAGGCTTTCTCGGGACTTTAAGAAGACCATTAAACAATGGGTGATTCTGCTAAATAGGTGGTAGAATTAGAAATTCCAAAGCAAGCAGTTTATGCTTTTGTTTAGTTCCCTCCTTTTAGCAATCTTTAGCGGGAAATTAAAAAAATGTAGCAATTGCACAAGTTCCAAAAGCCCTGGGGTTTTACTAAATTTTTAAAACAAAACTTTGGGTTTGTCCATTTCTTCTTTGTGTTTTATTAGACTACATTTGAAACAGGAAAATTTTGTAGAAATTTTGAAGGAAAAAATATCTAATTCTCACTATGGATGAGTTTGCTCTAAAATTTCTGTGAAATTCATACGTTTCAAGCAAGTGCTTACTCTCTCCAATTAATATATAGATGTTATGTTTGATAATACTATCTTTGTTTGATTAAAAAAATATACTCCTACCATGTAAGAAGATCTTTTTATTTGATAAGAGTAGGTGTACATTGTAAAATGGAAAAATATGAGAAAAAATCAACCATGAGAATTAGTCAATATAGAACAAGTAGATTTGAAATCCTCAGTGGTTCCGCCATTTGGAATTTCAAAGCCATTCAATTGGGCCATGGACAATACCATTGAGACAGGTGCGCAAATCAGATTGTCTCGTGATGTCTCATCACAAGTTTCAAGTGTGTAAGTTTTTTTTAATGGAAATTGTGTTTTGAGTATATAAATTTTTGTGTAATTATGTCACTTGAATCTTACAAGACAATTATGTTGTGTTAAAGTTTTGATTTTGTTTGGTTAATAATGGATTTATTCATCAAAATTCTGTGATTTTTTCCAAAACTTTCTTCCATTATTATTGAAAATGGAATATTGGTTATTAATTATATCTACTCCATTAGAACCTCAATATCCATGTGGTTGTTCATGACCAATCTCTTTATCAGCCAAATAATGTTCTAAACTGATATGCAGCCTGTTGTTTTCCCCCTTTTGGGCATATTTCATGATTCCCTTTTTTCGGTAAATTGGTCTGTGCAAACTGACTTATTCTTGTTGCATTAACAGGTTCAATGAAAATGTCATGAATAAGCCAAGTTTTGTGGATGTATATCCAGCTTCACGCATTCCAAGAACTATGCGACATAATTTTTAGCCCATTCACCATTTTAAACCTGGAAGAGTTGAGAAACAAAGCATTCTGACGAATAGTGCAAGGTAAAAGGGAATAAGGATAGAAACCGACTAGAAAATCTATCAACAGTATTGGAATGGATTGTTGATGAGGAGGTAACTTCATTTTGTCCCACTTACAAATTTTTTGATTTTTTTTCTAAGATCTGAATGTTTGCCAAATATAAAGTGTCTTTAGTATTTGAACTATGTTTGGATTTTCGTGTTCACTCTCATTATGTGGGAATTATGCTGCATTTCTTTTCTTTGACTTGATATATGCAATTTTTGTATCGTTGTTAATGTATATGATGACCCTAATATTGCTAACACTGGTCTAATTATTTCAAATTTACCAAAGGTCAGGAGACAAGTATATATTGTAGGAAACTCTGAACCTCATGCCAACATTGGTGTCCTTGACAAGCTTATAGATGCTTGTGATGAGCTTGCAAAGGTAATTGTTTTTTCCCTTATATATTGTGGACCATAATCACCATACACTACTACAGAAATGCTTTTCACTATCGGTTCTTTTACTGATAGTGGTCGGCACGATAGTAAAGGTGCAACACACTTCTATCGGTTCAAAAACCGTTAGTAAAACATCTACATTCCCAACGTTCACTAATCGCTATCGACTATTTCTTCTATCGGCTCGAATTTAAACCGATAGTATTGTATAAGTTTTTTCTATGGGCTCGTATATAAACCGATAGTATTGTTTAGACTTTTTCTATCGGCTCGAATTTAAACCGATAGTAATGTTAATCTTTTTTTCTATCGGCTCTTATATAAACCGATAGTATTTTCTGGACACAGTTAGTACTGAAAAATTTATTCTATCGGTTGTTATATATAAACCGATAGTATTGTGTAGACAAAGTTAGTACTGGAAACTTTATTCTATCGGTTATTGTATATGAACCGATAGTACTGAGATATTTATTCTATCGGTTATATTATATAACCGATAGTATTTTGTAGACACGATTAGTACTGAAAACTTTATTCTATCGGTTGCTGCATATAAACCGATAGTACTGTAATATTTATTCTATCGGTTGTAGTATATAACAATTAGTAATATTAGTTTTTCCTATCGGTTTTGTACTGGCACGGTTAGTACTGGAATCATGCACATGTACATACAGCTATACAGAGATACATTGAATCATTCACAAATACACCAATATTTACAAATATTCACCAATATTCACATATTGAATTTGTTCACAAATACACTAATACAGTAATATATACATGCATTGGACAGATTGAATTTATGCACATATTGATCGAGTTTATTCACAAATACATCAATGAATCTATTCACATATTGAGTTTATTCACAAATACAGCAATCAACACATTCAATATATATTCACAAATACAGCAATCAACATAAGTCAGTTACTATCGATCGTTGATAGCCACTTCTTCCATGACATATTGAGCCCAAATTGTTCGCAGCTCCTTCAATTGAGGCAACTCATATTGCTCTTTCAACATGGCGCTTTGCATATATGCGTGTATGAAGTTAGCATCGTACGTCACATCCAATTAAAGTTCGACTTTGAGTCAGGAAAAATGGTTACCTTAGGGAATTGGGCAAAGTTTCTCCTGATCAGGTCATACATTAATCTCATGACATAGAAGCCACATTCCCACGATTGTGGCTGCTGATGGCACTGGAAAAATTGCATATGCAAAGACATAAACCCACATTAACTCGAAAGAACTAATTAAGCTTAAATTAAAAGACTCATCATGAGTACTTCCATCCGTATTAATTACCTCATATTCTTTCCAAGAAATTGTTGTGCCCTTCGACGCGTCATGCCTCCCTCCAGCACTAGCATAATTTTTGAAAGCCCTGTATTTAATTTAGCATTGCCAGTTAATATGTTATCATTAATTAGCTAGTCAGAGAAAAATTTAAGATAACTATGTTACTTACGCGTCTATGTGCCATGTGAGGGTGAAAACATGCGCCACCTTATCGCTCATCGAATCGAGGTAATAGACCTCATTCATCCATGGGTAAATGACGGCGAGGACCCAGTGGCCCCTACATTGCATATATAAGCGAACCGTTTCATACATATGTTAGGCGTAACATACAAGAATGAGTTAAATAGTAGGAAATGCACTAACCTTTGGTGGTACGGCGCAAGGATGAACTCTCGATCCTGCTGCGCTAGTAGTGCCCTTGATATGTATTCCTCCGCATGTGCTTGGTCGTGCTCTAGCATCGTGAGGCTTATTTTCTCTGGGTCGAGGAAACCCACCTTGTCACATGCCCTCATCGACGCCAGCCTATACATGCACCTGGATGCAAAGTAGACATTACTAAGTAGTGCATACAAAGTGATTAGATTTATGAAACGAACTGTGATAACTTCAGACAACAGCAAACTCACAGGACTCCAGTCCGTATGATGGACATATCAAGCTCCCGCCAGTTGAGGAGGTCGAACAAATCCTCGTGGGCCACCGATATGCTCTCGGGCTCATGGTGAAAATGGGCTGGCCTGAAGTGAACCAAGAAGTTGATATGGCGCCTAGACCGGGTCAGGTACCACTCGTGGAGACTTCTGGTTATTTGATCCATATTGCGCAGAAGGTACTCCGACACGAGTGGGGACCCGTTCTTGAACGTACCCGGCTGGCTTTGTTTGGCCTTGCCTTTGGCCTTGCCCTTGCCTTTGGGCGGGGAGCGAGTGTATACCTTCGAAAGTTGGGGTGTGGTGCCGCCGGCCTCATTTGATGGCGAAGGGTTTGAGGCCGTCGGAGGAGGCATGGGGGCCGAAGGAGTTCGCTCATGCGTTGTGGCGGGGGTGGTGTCCTCAGGAAGTGAGCTGGTACCAATCGTCCACTTTAAGTACAAACGCATAAGTTAGATTTTGCAAATTGAGTATATTAACTGAGTTGTAAGCTAGAATGGCTAGGGTTTACCTCCTGTAGTCTAACACCCTTCTTGGGCCACTGTATGTACGAGCCCAATGCCTCGCTAATTGTCCGCATTTCGTCCGTTGGGACGGGCAACGGAAAAGAACTGTAGCCCAGGAGGGCCATGTCCACCTGTACCTTTGCGAATCCAGGCTCCAGAGGTACGCAGTGGATCCGGACATCCTCCCAAGACTGGTATACGACCCTGTTTGCAACCGCAACAGGTTTGTTGCCTATGTTGATCAATAGGCTACAGCTCTCCGGCTTCTGCAATTTGCAACAATTATAACAGGTTAGCGAAACAATTCTAACGTAACGGGAGTGGTATCAGCCGAACTGCATATATAGCTTAAGAGTTGCAATACCTCGATCAGGTCCACCGGATCCACGTGAACCTTCGAGCCAACACTACTCGGCCTGGCAGCGTCGACCTCGGCAGCTGGATCTAAACCCTTGGACTGCACAACTCGGCTGAGGCGTTCATACTTCTCGTTCATTTGAGCGAACATGTCCGCGAATTGTGCAGTCACATCTGCCCGTATCTTCTGAGATAGCTCCACTTCCCTTTCCTTCCAGCTGCCAGCCTTCTTCGCCTTTTTCCCGGGCTCCGAGAAGCCTTCCTTCCATGGCACCACAGACCCCACGGTTCGCGTCCGCCCTGGATGCTCCTTGTTCCCTAGAGCCCGGGTAAGGATGTCGTTCTCCCTATGGGGACTGAACAATCCCTCGGTCGCCTCCTTCAAGCAAGAGATCTGTTACATTGAAAGCTCTCCATTGTGAGGAAGAAATATATACAAACTTGTGCGCACACTAGTGATCATAGTTAGCCAACTTACGAGTCGCTGCACGACCTCGACATCCCTGGGGTTTGGGAACGCCACAGTCCCCGTGGCCGACACGGTCCCTCTGGCCAGCCACCAGCGCTTGCATCGCTGATCGCGGATCTCGGAGAGTGGTAGGTCAGGGGAGTCGACGAAATTCGACGCCTCGTCTTCAGCCTTCTTCCACTGCTACTCCTTCCCCGCATAGCCGCGAGAGCCGAGCCGGTGTGGGTGGTCGTTCCTCCTCTTGATTGCCCTGTTCTTCTCGCTGAGGGCCTTCGTACCAGAAACAAGAAAATCAATGCACCACTGCTTACTGCATACAATGGTGTAACCAAGCAAAGGAACCATACATACCTTGAACTCAGGAGTCCCCTTCTGTTGGGCGAATTGCTCCCACATCTCCTCCGTTATGAAGGGGTACTTCTCGCATGGAGATTCGCCTTTAGCTAGGAAGGTACTGACGAGGACGCTCTTGAAGGTTTTCCACGTGTTGTTCATGTCCTTCAAGCAAGCTATCTTGGGACCATCGTCCGGGATGTTCCACTTGGCCTGTTTCAAATGGTGCATATAAGTAGGACTTACCTAATCTCTGGGATAAACCAAGGGAATGTGATTACTCAAGAGTTCAGTGATTTTGATTAATTTTACCTTCACTTCCGCCCACAGCCTATCCCTCTCGTCGGCCTTGACGTCCTTCCAGCTCTGGACGGTGATCTTCACCCTTTCCTTCGCCAACAAGCCAACATAGGCAGCATAGTGCCCGGCGTTCTTCCCGATCGGTCTCCCGAACTGGTTGAACTCACATGAAATATCCACGCGTTTGGCCAAACGACCCAACATCGTCGGGCCTCGCGCCTTCCTCTTGCGCTGGGACGAGGCAGCGCCATCTACGTTCGCCCTCGCCGAATCACTACTATCAGCCGAGGAAGATGCCGACATGGCTTTACCTAAAATTCCATGAACAAACCATCAATTGATATGAAGAAAGGTACATGACAAAGTTCATAACTAAAATTGTTGTGCCCTACGCTAGTCTCTCTGCATGAATATAAAGTCTGTTGAAATTTAAATGAACCAAAATTTCAGATGAACATTAGAAAATGGGAAGTAATTAACAGAAAATTCAGATTAGCAGTGCAAACTAAGACATACTCTATTTCCTATCGGTTTTAAAAGGAAAACCGATAGTACTAGGGTATGTATTCAGGAAAATTTAAAAGATTAGCAATGCAAACTATGCTAATCTCTCTGCAGGAAAATAAAGTCTGTTAAAATTTAAATGAACCTCAATTTGAGATGAACATTAGAAAATGGGAAGTAATTCACAGAAAATTCAGATTAGCAGTGCAAACTAAGACATACCCTATTTCCTATTGGTTTTGAAAGGAAAACCGATAGTACTAAGGTATGTATTCAGGAAAATTTAAAAGATTAACAATGCAAACTATGCTAATCTCTCTGCAGGAAAATAAAGTCTGTTAAAATTTAAATGAACCTAAATTTGAGATGAACATTAGAAAATGGGAAGTAATTCACAGAAAATTCAGATTAGCAGTGCAAACTAAGACATACTCTATTTCCTATCGGTTTTGAAAGGAAAACCGATAGTACTAAGGTATGTATTCAGGAAAATTTAAAAGATTAGCAGTGTAAACTATGCTATTCTCTCTGCAGGAAAATAAAGTCTGTTAAAATTTAAATGAACCTAAATTTGAGATGAACATTAGAAAATGGGAAGTAATTCACAGAAAATTCAAATTAGCAGTGCAAACTATGATGGCACTACTATTTCCTATCGGTTTTCCAAGTCAAACCGATAGTAATCAAGTTTGTATTCAGTAAAATCTATAAGATTAGCAGTGCAAACTATGCTAGTCTCTCAGCAGGAACATAAAGTATGTTAAAATGTAAATGAACCAAAATTTCAGATGAAAATTAGAAAATGGGAAGTAATTAAAAGAAAATTCAGTTTAAGGTATTTACTATCGGTTCTGAATAAGAAACCGATAGTGGACTACACTGTATGACAAATTGCTAGTGATTTTCATCAATTCTGTCATTCTCATAGCTATCAAGTTTGTAGTTCATGAATTTTACTCTAGGTTTATATTTGTAATCCATTGAACGTGATATGAACCATTGCATACAAAATTAAGCAATACACGCGAGCGATTTGGTCAAGAACACTTACAGTCGATCGTGGAGTGGCCGGAGGCGGTGGCGCAATGCAGTGCCGGAGGCGGTGGAGAACCAGATTCTGATCGACAATGGTGGCGCAGAGGAGCGAAGAAGCGAACGTCGGCAAATCTAGGGTTTTCTGTGCGAGTATTTGGAAATTTGAATGTGATCAGTTGCACTGGAGGGAAAATCGTGCAAGGTTATGACCTAATCTATGAATATTTACTATCAGTTCATAACCACCAAACCGATAGTAAAAACATGTAAGTTAGGGTTTGCAGTGTTGGTACTGTTCACTATCGGTTTTATTATACCAAACCGATAGTAAACTAAGAAACAGGGGCTCATAACACAGTATAAATCACTATCGATTGTAAACACTAAACCGATAGTAAACTAAGAACAGGGGCTTATAACACAGTATAAATCACTATCGGTTATGAACGATAAACCGATAGTATAGTTTAATTTCATATCGGTTTCACAGTTATAACCGATAGTAAAATACAATGTTATTGACCCTAAAGGAATTCCCTTGGAAGAATTACAGAGGATCTCAGTACATTATTTTGCATTGTATTTTACTATCGGTTTTATGACAATAAACCGATAGTATATGTAAATTTCATATCGGTTTGGAGGTTGAAACTGATAGTAGAATACTGTTAAATTAATCTAAAGGTATTTCCTGAGAACAATTACAGATGGTTCTCAGTACATCATTTTGCACTTGTAAAGACACCTGAAACCCCATGCAAATGACTTCCAATAATTTTGAAATAAATTAACAGTAAAGACCAATCATGGAATGAAAATTTGCTGTTTTCATATATATTTGTGAAAAGAATCAATTATTGCTCAAATCAAGTATATACTCCAATTGAAATGAAAATTTGCAGAAATGATTCTCAATGCATCACGTATGTTTTCCCAAAGAATTTTTGAAACATGATGTGAAGAATTCTTCGATTAAAGATCCAAGTAATATACGTCACTTACACATTGCAAATTAGTCAAGAATGGTTGTCCACTCATAATCCTTCTTCGTGGTCGTCTCGCAGGTAACTTGTTTCGTCAATATCTTCGGTAGAGACAGATTGAAGGATTCCATCTAAAAATGGAGGTAGTTCGTCGAACTGATCGTACTGTTCTTCATCCACAACGTCTTCGACCCCAACAATACGTCTCTTACTGTGAAGGACAACGTGCAACTTTGGGTTGGCCGGGTCAACGATGTAGAACACCTGTGTGGCTTGCTCAGCAAGTATAAATGGATCATCTTTGTGTGCGACTCTACTGAGATCGACGAGAGTAAACCCATAATTGACGACTTTAACACCTCGAGGGATTTCGACCCATTGGCATCGAAACAGAGGAATCTTAAGTAATACATAATCGAGCTCCCATATTTCCTCAATAACACCGTAATATGAGTCGAGTGCCCTTACTGCCCTGGCATCCTCCGAAATAGCAAGTAGTGTCACTCCACTACATTGCATAGTACTTTTCTCGTTCTGAGTTCTTGTGTAAAATGAATAGCCGTTGATGTCATACCCCTGCCAAGTCCCTACAGTAAATCTAGGCCCTCTGGCCAACCATGTAACATCTTCATCTACATCGCCCTCAGAAGCTTGCAGGACTCTATTTTCGATCCACCCAGCAAACTTCCTATTATGTTCTCTGGTGACCCAAATCTCTGGCTTCGAGGGATTCTGTTTCCGTAACATTTCCTTGTGCTCATGTATGTATGGCTCCACCTCCGTCATGTGCTGTAAGACCCAAAAATGGGCTTTTGCATACAGATCACTAGAGGGGACGACTGCTTTAAATCCAGTCGTTCCAATGCCCTGAAGCCTGCCCTCATGCCGGGACGTAGGAACGCCAATTGGGTCAACCCTGGCCATATAGTTGGTGCAAAATTCGATCACCTCCTTAGCGGCATAACCTTCAATGATACTGCCCTCAGGCCAATGTCGATTCCTTACATATCCCTTCAAGATACCCATAAATCTCTCAAATGGATACATGTAGCGCAGGAACACGGGTCCACAAAACTTAATTTCTCTGACAAGCTGAACAATTAGATGGACCATAACATCAAAAAAGGATGGAGGGAAATACATCTCCAGCTGACAAAGAGTGGTAGTCACATCGCATTGCAAATCGTCCAGTCCATCCATATCAATTACCTGTAAGGACACAGTTGCAGCAAATATTCAGATCCAAAAAATCTGACAAGTTCCACGAATGGAGCTAATTAACTTGCTAGGAGTACACGCTTACGTACCTTGCCAGATATTGTGTTGAAGAAATAACATAGCTTTGTAATTGTCTCTCTGACTTTGACTGGGAGAATGCCTCTGATAGCAATGGGAAGCATTTGTGACATCAGTACATGACAATCATGGGACTTCATACCAACCAGTTTCAAGTCTTTCATGGACACAAGTTTTTTCAAGTTCGCAAAATACCCGCATGGAACTTTGACACCATGTAGGCACTGACAGAGTTCTGTTTTTTCTCTTTTTGACAAAGTATAGCAGGCCGGGGGGAGGTATGTGCGCTTTCCCTTCTCCAACGGTGCAAGCTCAGTCCTTATGCCCATGTCGAGCATGTCACGGCGAACGTTGATGCCATCTTTCGTCTTTCCTGGAATGTTCAACAACAAACCAGTCAAATTGTCACAAACATTTTTCTCTACGTGCATGACATCAATGCAATGTCGAACTTGTAAGTGCTCCCAATATGGCAGATCCCAAAGAATCGATCTCTTCTTCCAAACATTTTTTCCTGGAAGTTTAGAACATTTACCGAACTCAACTTTGATGTCCTTCAAGCGCAAGTAAAGCTCCTTACCAGTCACAAACACTGGGACTGATCCTTTCTCAGGCTTCCCATTGAATGACTTCCTCTTCTTACGGTAGGCGTGATGCATCGGAAGGAATCTGCGGTGACCCATGTACACTGTTTTTCTGCAGTTCGATAACCACATACTTTCAGTTTCATCCAGGCAAATAGGACAAGCCTTGCCTCCTTTCGTACTATACCCCGACAAATTTCCATAGGCCGGGACATCATTTATGGTACAAAATATCATGGCCTGCAACATGAAATTCTCTCGCTTATGTACATCCCACACCCGCACCCCTTCGTTCCACAATTTATGTAAGTCCTCGACTAACGGTGATAGAAACACGTCAATATCATTCCCGGGTTGTCTGGGTCCTGAAATTAGTAACGACATCATGATGTACTTGCGCTTCATACATAACCAAGGAGGAAGATTGTAGATGCATAAAAGAATCGGCCAAGTGCTATGTCGACTGCTCATATTTCCGTGTGGATTCATACCATCCGCACTCAACCCAAACCTTATATTCCTCACCTCACCGCCAAACTCACCGAATGTTCTGTTAATGTTTCTCCATTGAATGGACCAGCTGGATGTCTTAGTTTTCCGTCTTGTTTCCGACCTTCAACATGCCAACGCAAGTACTTCGCATCTTTCGGATTTGCAAACAGCCGTTTCAATCTAGGAATCACAGGCAAATATCACACAGTTTTGGCCGGAGGCCCTTTCTTTACCTCATCACATCCATTGTGATAAATTCTGTCCCCATGCTTATACCGCGATGCGCCGCATCTTGGACAAACATGCAAATCCTCGTACTCGTTACGGTACAGAACACAATCATTTGGGCATGCATGTATTCTTTCGATTTCCATTCCCAATGGACACAATAGTTTTTTGGCCTGGTAAACCGATCTTGGCAACTCATTTCCCTCTGGAAGCATGTCCGCTAACAGATCCAATAACGCCGTGAAACTCTTATCGCTCCAACCGTTGCTTGCCTTCAAGTTATATAATCTCAATACAGCAGACAACTTTGTAAATTTTGCACATCCGGGGAACAAAGGCTTCTCAGAATCAACAATTAATTTCTCAAATTTAGCTAAATCGTTTTCGCTGTAGTCTTCTTCTACATCACGTAACATTTCATCTAAATTGTCGTCATCTACATGGAGTTCCGAATGAACATTACCAATGTTCTGATCATGATCATCATTACTGCAATCCACTTCCGGGTGCTGCTGAGTGGTAGCGGTGCTCGTTTCCTCAAGATCTTCACCATGCCATATCCAACGGGTATAGCGTGCGTTAAAACCACGACGAATCAAATGACTCCTAATCTGATCATAGTTGCCGAACCTTTTTAAGTTCATACAATCTATACAAGGACAATGCATATCTTTCTCTCTCTTCTTCGCCTTTTCTTGCTCAGCAAATTTAATAAACCCATTCACACCCTCCAAATACTCAACAGTAGTACGTTTTATTCCATACATCCAATATTCTCGGTCCATCTACAATTATTTCACAAAATTGACAAATTCAAATAAATAATTAATGACTCAGGGCATGCATATATGCATGAAACATAATTAGCTAGGCCATATGTGTGTACATGAGCTGCTTAATTACATTAAATGGATTTGTATATATGAAACCCTAATTAACTTGATGCATGCATTAATTGGAAGAACCAGCTAGCTAGCTAGGCAACCTAGCCTTCTAGCTAGTTTGGAGATACATGTATCTAGTTTAATGAATTGCAATTAGAGAGACAGAGAGGGAGAGTGCATGTGAAAGAGTGATCGAGAGAGAGAGAGAGAGAGAGGTGATGAGAAGATGACAATACAGAGGGGGATGGAAATATGATCAACCTCTCAGCTAGCTTCTCCAGATCACTCTAGCTTGGAGTCGTGCGCGGCTGAAATGATTCCAACATGCAGAGCGCAGAGCAGGGGTCGACCTAATTAAGTTGTCCAATTTTACTATCAGTTCGAAAACACAAACCGATAGTAAAATAAGGTCCCCACTGTCATAACCATTAGTTTATATGAAGTCATTTTACTATCGGTTTGTTTTATATAACCGATAGTACTATTTAATATATTATATCGGTTAGTACAGTAAGAACCGATAGTATAAAGTGAGTAAATTTACTATCTGTTACGAACGAAAAACCGATAGTACTGTTTTAATATATTATATCGGTTGGTACAGTAATACCCGATAGTATAAAGTGCGCAATTTTACTATCAGTTAAAAGTGGAAAACCGATAGTACTATTTAATATATTATATCGGTTTGTACAGTAATGACCGATAGTAAAAAGTATTTGCACTTCACTAACATTAGACTAGTGTGTAACTGATAGTAAAATGCCTCTTTTCCGCCTCTGTCGTCCTATTCTATCAGATTTTTCCCAAATTGCTTATAATCGTTAGAAAATATGGGTTAGTGGAATGCACTTCTGTAGTAGTGATATGTTGTAGGCATTGTAAGTGCTTTTTCAAGTTGTTTTGCATCGCTAAACTTTAATTAAGTCGGATGGCCAATTTCTTGCTGAAGATGTATATGAAGAAGAGAAGGGTTAGTTACTTAGGATATGGTTAGGTCTAGTAAACTAGTTTAGTATTGGTAGGACTCCAAAGGACTTTGTTTTGGCCATATGTTGGACGGTCAACTTCTTGTGATAGTGATGAAAGTCCTATCATGGTATATGGCTGTTTTATATCTTATATAGGCAATTATTTTGGAATTTATTCATTTTCTGCATAGAGAGCAACATTTTGATGCACCAAATTCTATGTAAATTATTTAAAGGATATTGAGATTTTGGTTCAATCATGTTGTTTAGCAGCTTGGTTTTGGGGTAAAATTGCGATGGCACATAGTTGGCAAGCAGTGGGAGTAACCATTCAGTTGCTTGCCCCAAAGGTTTCAGCCACCTAACATCTTCATGAGAGCATTGTGCTTAATCTTGAGGAGATTTAATGTTCTTGCCACTGGGTCTGGATGACCTCTGTTGGTTCTCATGGTTGCATTTATGCTTTCAGCAAGTTTCTGTTAACTAGTGGTCACATGCTACATTGCCCTATATCAAAATACGGGGCCCAATAAGAGCTTTGGATCACCTTCATTCTTCCTTTTATAGTACATGGTGCTGCAGGTTTTTCTAGCATTGTAAAATGGAAGCTACTATCTATTAGGAGCAATAAGACCCAGCATTCTCTTCTTTGTGCTTTTGTGGTTATTGTGTTTAATGTGGTATATGTAAAGTTCCCCCAACTTGTATCATGCAGATCACATATTTCCTAGGCAAGTCACAAACTATTTTTCTATATTTGTATGTCTTTTGCAGATAATGGGTTGCAAATCATATGCTGACTTCGCTTTTCGCCCTAACATGGCTTCATCTGTAGATGTGGTCATGCCTTTTCTCAATGGTTTGAGCAAGACTATTAGGTATAAAGCCAATGAGGTATGAATGATAGAACGTCCTAGAGATATCACGATAACTTCATCTTTACTTGCAAGGTATGCATTATTCATTGTTATGTTGAGTCCAGGTTCGACTTCCAATTTTTAGTGTGGATCCCAGACCCAGCCAGAATTCTGGGAACTATTGGTTTCCTGTTTGCTCTAGCCCTTTTCGGTTTCTTTTGGTTTTTCTTTGTATTTTTTTTTCCAAATTTTTGTATTTCTCTAACCTTGTATAATCACCAGTATATTCATTCTTGCAATATTGCAACCTAATAGCCCTAGTCCTGGCTGGAACATCCCGGTCTAGACTGGGATGACTGGTTCCTACCGGGAACCTGAATCTTGGTTGAGTCACTAATTTCTCTCTTTTGATAACATCTTTTTTACGCAGGAGTTTAAGACAATATGTGATTTTAAGAGAAGAATTTGAAATGAAAAGAGTTGATCTAGAATCCTGGGATGAGAATTACTTCACTGGAATGATGAAATCATTTGCACATAACCTGGATGCCTTGGTATGTACTAATCTTCTTAAAGCTCAAAGAACAAGCTAATGAAATTGACATGGCAATCCATGTGGTGGAAGTAGTCTATCAAAGTTACAAGCTAAAACAGGTAGGTTACAACTATTCACTTGCTGTGAGATTTGTGCATTGCAATTTGTTAAAAAAAAGTGAGCCGAGAGAGGCCAAATCATTTGGGATTAAAAGAAAATAAGGATGCACATTTCAGTTCCACTAAACTGGCATTGCAGCCTGCGCAAGATTCAAATTTCCTTCACTGCAATGTACATACTCAATCTGCTGCAATATACATCAAGCTAGATTAAAAATATACAAGGACATCAATTTTTTTTTGTTTCTTCCTCTGTTAAGAAAAAATGAACATGTACTTGTGTGACATATCGAACATCAGCTTTCTTCAAATATACAAGAGAATTCAATATATAAAAAAAATGAAAACAAATTGTGCATTCAATTTGGGAAAATGAGCATCATCTGTTTTCAATTTGTAAATGTCCATCTACAAATCCAAGGGTGCTTTCGAAATGTACATCACCAATTTGTGAAATGTACAAAAACAAAACAAAAGTTTACCGACACACTCATAAAGGGCGTGCTTGAGTAATAATTGCAAGTGAATAGTTGTTCGTCAAGCATTTTAGGGTGAATCCATGAGGAACAACCGTTATCGTATTTTAAATTAAAATTGCTAACTAAATCAGAGTGAAAATTGATTTTGAAAGCTACTCTAAAATCTACAACTATGAATTATGAAAAGTAGAGTTTAAAATAGAGAAACAACAAAAATTAGGATTTTAGAATGCAAAGAGAAAAATCTAGGATTTCAGGAATTTTATAACCATCGGCCACAATTTATAACAAAGGTTAGTAAAATGCCGAATTAATTTTCAAGATTTCAAACGAGACGGATTATGTGTTGGTTCCAAATCCAATCGATAGTCACAAAAGATTGCATCTGCCAGACAGTTAGGTAAAAAAATCTCTTCCAAACCCGAGATTTAGCATTAGAATGTTGTAGTTCTATGTTGCCCTAACGTATGAACACCAATCGTCTCGTGGAGTACAAATGATACCATGGATGAAGGATAAAATCTAGAGTTTGGATGATAAAATTTGAGAAATTAAGACACCAAACTTGAGAACAAAACCAAAACATAAATCACGCCCTCCGGATTAGGTCAATCCTAACACTAAAGAGAAAATTACTTACTAAAATCCATCAAGAAAACCAACAAATAATATTAAATAAAACACACCAAATTGTATTGATAAAATAAGGACGTTGTCCAGATCAACTTAGAAATTGATACAAAAACTAAACTAAAACTAACCCTAAAACTAACCTAGACTAGAGAGGAGGCTAAACCTGATATTTCTAGATGATAAATTAAGTCAAAAGTTTCACTGTTTGTAGTACAAAAATCCTAAATTAATACAATTGTAAAACATGTCTAACTCCTCTCAGAAAATAATACAAATATATATTGTATTCAAATCCGAGATAGAGTAGGAATCCAACTGAGCCTAGGCACAAAAATCGATTGGGCATGGGCATGGGAACCGATTGGGCCCCTTTGGACCATTGGGGCACACGTGTAGGGACCCGACGGGGCCCTTGGGACACATGTGTAGGGATTTGACCCACACCCCGGTGCCTTGCTTGTGGGTGCTTCATGGAGTCAGTTTTAACCCCTTTCACGTATTTCGTCCGAATTCATCCGTTTTGTTCCTCATCGTATTCCTATCGAAATCGCTCAAAATTTGTATGTTCATTCCTTGAAATATATTAAATAAACTCAAAGAAGTAGATTTTTCATTTCTCAAATGAAAACACATAAAATGATGAATTGAACAAGTTTGAAGCCGAAAAGGAGGTCTAACTTAGGGCAAAAAATATATAAATAATATGCTTATCATGTACGTTTCCTATATTTGACATTTACATAGTTATACATGCAAAATCTATATCAAAATCAACATTTTTGGATACCTCATCACCGGTGTGGTCTCATGCGGAGTGGCTGTTGCTCGCTGCACCACCATGCTGTCTTTGCCACGCCTTGGATGCCCATAAGCCATCGCAAACATGCCTTGGTACGCTAATGTGTACACGGCAACAATGGCCTCACAAATATACTTGACAGTTGGGTTGGGCCATTGCCAGGCCGAGCCGGGCCGAGGCACGCAAAATCGGCCCAGCACACGACATAGCTCGGCGCGGACACTAACGGGCTGTGCCGGGCCGCAAACCATGGCCCGACGGGTGGCACGGCACAGCACGGTAGCACAAGCCATGCCCAGGTCAGCCTAGCACAGCACAGCCCATTAGCACGTGGTCCGGCTAATGGCACACTACAACACGGAGCAGGCACATGAATGATCGGATTTTCGAATGATTTTGAACGAACGGTCGGATTTGTGACACACGTCACATGTAGCAACAGTTGGATGTTCGATTTCTCACACGCACTGACATACTGACACACACAGTGGCACATAGACTTGCCCAGCACGGCACAACACGGAGCGGGCGCACAAACGATCAAATTTTCGAATTAATGATTTTGAATGAACGGCCGAATTGGTGACACGCGTCACGTGTAGCAACGGTTGGGTTTCCAATTTCTCGCACGCACTGGCACAATGACACACACAATGGCACGCGGACTGGCCCAGCACGGCTTGGCCCATTAGCACATGGGGACAACTCCTTGGTAGGCTAATGTGTACGCGGCAACAGTGGCCTCACATGATCATCTACCGATTCAATTATCCACTTGCTTCCTTAAGGTGTGCCACCATCATATTCGTCCTCTGCTTGCCACCGGTCACCGCTATAGTAGCCTCACACCATGGATGTGCGCACCTTCACCTTTTTCAAGAGGTTGGAGCGGTGGTGTTGAGCATGAGGTGGTTAGGATATAGTCCTCCATCCACAAAAAATATGTACTGATGACATCAGACAAATTTGTATAACTTTGACAGCTAACATATTTACAAATATTTGGATTGACTATATTAAAATGACATGATTAGATTCGTTGTAAAAAAATATTTTTATAATTTCTACTAACATATCATAAAAAAAATTAGTGGTCAAACACGACAAGTTTTTTTTATGAAGGTAGTAATAGGTATCCTCTGATTATTTTAAATTATTGAAAAACTTTTTGATTATGCTGGCATAAATGGTAGAGAAATATAAAGCTAACATTTTGTGTATTAATTATAATTAATTCTGTTGCTAATTTCATATTCTCTTGCTAATTATTGAAAAGTGTTTGAATAGAAGCAATAAGAGAACCTGTCTATGGTATGATTATATTCATAATTAAAGCATACAATTCATCTCCTCTTCATGTTTTCTCAAAAAAAAAAAAACCTCTTCACGTGAATATCCAATTATGTAGTGAAATACACGTACTATTCTCTTATATACTACCTCTATTCTTAAATATGCATCATGTTTTTAAATTGTGGTTATCATGGCAATCATATTTTTAATTAAAATACTCTATCTATTTCACAATATTAATCCAAACCCACTATAAAATGAAGAAGTTATGAAATTAAGTAAAAAAAAATATAAAAGAGACCATACTGCCCCTAATTAAAGTACATCATGGGATTAATTCAAACAGTTGATTGTTCACTTTCTCTCCATTGGAAATAACAAAAATGAAGTATTTATAAGATATTATGAGGGATAAAACAGAAAAAATATAATAAACACAATAGTTTTCAGCCATTATAAAAAATATAATAATACCTCTTTTTCATAATGTAAGTTAATTAAGAGGTATATTTTATTTTTTAAAGAGGTATTAATTGTAATCTGCAATTTACTCTTCCAGCATCCTAGGACCATGGTCAAATGTCAATTCTCATATTGAAAGAACACCAGCAAATCACACACTTATGGCTGCTTTAATTTGGTGATCAATTTCTTCAAGCGGTAAGCTTGTAGTCCATATCTAAGGTTCCACACATCTATCAGGAAATCAAAATTCATAAAGATGATGGATTAAGTGATCAAATAACAAAAATTAAAGATCAATTGGTGTTGCGGCTCAGATAAGATTGTGTTGTCCGGGCCATGCCTCACTGGCGGGTTGGGTGAGAAGGGTAGTATCTATTAATCTCAACCATCAGATTCAATGAACTAAAGAGTCTAAAAATTATTAAAAGACTGTAAAAAATCTTATAATTTTTTTTCGGAAGTGCGGTATTTAGAGAACAAGAGCATTCTTCAGATTCTTTCTTCAGGTATCTTATAAAAGACTGTCCAAAATACTTTCTTCATATTCTTCTTCTGAAATATCCAACTCACAACAAGAACATTCACTGTTTTCACAGCAATTTATATCAGAAGTATAGTCAGCCTCTGAATCAATGCTATTTAGAATTTCTTCTAGTTTTCCTTTAAGGTCCTTGGGATCTAATTCAAACAAAGCCTGGACTTTCTTTTAAAACCATTCTTGTAACATCTATTGGCAGTATGACTCTTTTCTCCACACTTAAAACAAGTAATATCTTTGTTTTTATCTTCTCTGTTGTGGATCTTTTTAGGTTTTCTTTTCCTAAATCTATCGTTCTTTGGGTGTCTACTATTGAAGTTTTTTGCTTGATTTTTTCTTTTTTCATAAAGATCTTGTTGGAAACCACAAACTGATAAAAAAATCCCCTAATTCTCTTTTTCCCAACATTTTTTGTCTTTTAAGTTGATCCTTAATTTTGAGATCATTACAAAGATCAGCCGCAACAAGCTGAATCTTTTGAGTGATTCTTCCAATATCTAGAGACTGATAATTGAGACTACCTCCTCCTTCTTTTCCTAACAAATTTCTTATTTTTTCAGCAAATAAGGGAGGCAGGCCAGAGATATATTTTTCTTTCCAAAATTCTTGATTGGGGTCAGGAAGAGTATAGAGTTTTGATAAAAATGTGTCTTTGTACCATTTAAAATCTGACATTGTTTTGCACCTCAAATTGATTAGTTGTTCTCTAGTCTTTTCGTAGATATCATCGTAATTTCCAGCAAAATGATAGACAATATTGAATAAGAGGGTGGTAATGGCATCAGAGGGATTACCCGGCAAATCATTTCCTTCCGGGTCAATCTTAATGGCCTCTAAGATGTTTTCCTTTTGCTCAAGAGTAAGATAATGATCCCACCATCCTCTAAGCTGACCAGAGAATCCTGTGGTAATCATGCCTGCCACCTGTTTATCATTGTTGCCATTGACTCTACAGGCATTGGCGTACATAACCGTTTGATGACAAAGGGTAAATATTTGATATTCAGTTAAACCATCAAGATTACATTCTACAATTTCTTTTCCACTAAAAGAAACCATAGAACTGACCTAAGGCATTTCTTCAAACTGCAAGTCTGCAAAAGTTGGTCTAGGATAATAATTTCTTGTCCTAGAAGTAAGTGTGACGGGTTTAAAGGCTGAAATCTTGTTTACTAATTCATTCTTATTTTCAACTTCACCATCAGAAATATGATTGATAGTTTTGTAAACTTTTAGGCTATTCATTCTGCTAGTTAATTCAGAGATAAGATCTTGTGAGCCAAAGCCTTTTGCTTTCCTAATCTGGTATTAGGATCTAAACTGTGAGGAATGAAAATAAGTAAAGCAAAATTTGAGCTAGAAGGCATATTAACCTTTACCTCAGGTTTATTTTGTTTGCTACCTTCTACCAAAATATTTTCAATCCTATCAGTTTGTTTTCCCAAAGCATGTAGGGAAACATTTGCAAATTAAATTTTGTTGTTCCATAAGATGACTAATATACTCTGTCATGGCAGGCTCTACTGAAGAAGTTTTGTTCATAACCTCAAGGGGACAGGCTTTGATATTCTCAGATATCTAAACAGATTCAAAAGGGGGATGAATTGATTCCACCACTTCTCCACTAGAAGTCTTCCAATTAGTGGAATCCCTTTTGATAACTGAGACTTGCTCTCTTTTCTCAAACAAATAATCTTCGACGTGAATCCAAAAAGAATCTTCATACCAGTCGAAGAAGAATATGTTTCTCTTTTGTTTCATCATATCAGCATACCAAAGGTCTCTAATTTTGGTTTTGAAAGGTTCTTTGACTTTGTTGAAAAATCTTTCTTTTTTAATCTTGTTTTTAGGAAGATTAAACTCTAATCTGAGAAGAGGTTTGTCTATTTCAAACTCAGGTTTTTGAGCAAATTCAATGACATTAACCTCAAAATCTGAGACAGAAGGCTCATAGGTGCTATCTTCATAAGTAGCAAAGGCGACATTTTGAGGCTTAACTAGTCTCCTTTCATATCTCATGGAAGGTCTTGACTGAATAAAGGCTTTTCTTTGTGAGGAGAAAACTACCTCAACATCTCTATCTGGGGTTTCAGTCAAGGATTCTAACTCAGTTTGTTGAAGAGGTTTAGGATCAATAACTTGGAAAAGAGTCCATTTTTCAGGGAGAGAGATTTCATCCCATTTTAAAGTTTTTGTGGTTATAGAGTTGTTTTTGGGATTGGCTTGAAGTAAAGTGGTTAGACCCTTTGGTGTATGTTGTTTGGCACAAGGGGCTAAAGTGGTCATGGCTTTATAATAAACTCGATAAGTAACAGAGATATTTTGATTGCAATTTGGACCAAACCGATATGCAGATAATTATATTGAGGTTTAGCTCTAATACAGTCGATTTCATTTTCAGATAAAAGATGCAATGTTTCATGTAAGGAATTAATAGAAAGTGTTTTTTCAATTGTTTTTATATAATAATCAGATCTTAAGCTAAAAGCTCCTATATGATATATTTCTCTAATATTAACCTTAGGTATCTTTCAATTGGCAATACTTTTCTCTATATCTGCAAAGCATATGGAAGAACCATTTTTAACTGACATCGTCTTAACTGACTTTTCCTGACTGCTTGAGACAACCGCCTGATTAGCAGTGCTCAGAGTCCTGATCATCCAAGACATCTTTTAGTACATAAGAGAGAGTAATGGATAGTTTCCAGTCAACGGCAGGGACAACTCCCACAATTAAGATCAACCTCGTTCCTTTGCAGTGTTCCTTTCGCGATTTATGCCCACCAAACGCCTATCACACGGCTAAAAGGGCGACGCTACCTCGGAACCTCCACAAAGCCAACAGGGATCTCCTCCTGGACCTACTATACCAACTCCTCCCTCCCCCCGGACGAAAAGACAGCGGGGCTGACCGGGACAGCCGGGCTTTGATACCAGGAAAATACCCAAGCACAGGTTTCGTCTATCTCGACAAGGTAAGGCTAAGATAATGGTTCTAATATAGTAATGGATATATATATATATATATATATATATGCAAGTTTCTCGAGATATGTGCAACAAAAGAAATACTTTTGGATAAAGAGAGAATAAACGTTTTTCAAGAACTTAAAATAATCAGAAGATACCTATTAATACCTGTTGCATCTAGGCCTTCATGCCTAACCCTAATTTTGATAATTAATGAAAACAAAGTGTTCTGGACTAATTGTGCTTCTGAGATTGTTGATACAGAGTTTGTTCGGGAAGAATTACAAGATGATCAAGATGAACCCGACATGAAGTGAAGCACGAAGTGCAGAAGATCATAGACAAGACGCAAATCATGAAGATGCGAAAGACCTAAGGTATTATGAGTTTTTATTTTTACCGATCTCGGCGTTTGGAGATGATCGGTTAGGAAAATTGTTTTTATTTTTAACCGTACTATAAAGAGAGGTAGCGAAAGTCCTCTCTTTATCTCCAACATAAACCGAGAAACTTAGGTCATTGCATTGCATCATTTTGGTTGGATTAGATTTGAACTTAATTAGAAAAATCTGGTTTTTCAGTTCAGTTTTTGACAGCAGAAGAGTTTTTCGATTTTCTAGAAAGATCTAGGCAGATCTGATTTTTGCTTCTGTTGACAAAAATGTAGCCCTTGAAATTATCTTTCAAACGAGCTATTAAACACCTCTCTTGGATTTTTGGATTTAAAGCTATCTCTGTTTTTGTTCAGGCTGACTGTCAGTTTGCTAAACTGACTGTCAGTTTGAATGTCAGTTCGTGTTAACTGACAATTGTCCAGAGAGGGTGTATTTTGTGCTCAAAATTTTTGTACTAAACTGACTGTCAGTTGGGGATTCGACCACAGTGTTTTTTAACTGAGCTTCCTTTTGGTTTTGGTCGAATCTGTGGTCGAACTGACTGTCAGTTTGTATAACTGACTGTCAGTTGTGGGTTTCAGCTTTACATAAAAGACCACGAACGGCTAGCAAAGTTTCATCTGTAAATTTTGTCGGCCGTTATGCACTAAACTGACTGTCAGTTAGGCAAACTGACTGTCAGTTTGAGTTGCTGATTTTCAACCCTAGCTCCAATGGTTCATTTGTTTCTTGAGGCTATAAATAGGGGTTTTGGGCATGTGTTTTACACAACAAGCAGCAGCATTTTTTTATACACTCTTGAGCTTTAGTTTTCTACTTAAAATCTTGATCTTTTGATCAAGTCGAGTGTTTTCCGATCCACCGAGCACTTCAGTTCATTTGCATTTGCATTCACTTAGTTTTTCGGTGCGTGTTTGGAGGTGAAGAGAAGACCTCGTTGCCTGTTACTCTTGGTGAGCGCCCTCACCTAGACGGTTCGAAGGCGTGGCCGTTGACCTCTCCAGATCGGAGATTGTTAGAGAGGCTCGGCAAGTTTGTACAAGGCATTGGTGCTCGCCTTTCCGGAGTGGACAAGGAGCAACCATTAGTGAGAAATATCCTTCGTGGATATTGAAGCAAGACTCATTCTCTTGAGTGCTTCAACGAGGATTAGGGGAGACTGGGCGAGTCTCCGAGACCTCGGTAAAAAATCTTTGTGTTCGTTCTCTCTATCTTCTCTCTTTAATATATTAAATTGCATTTGGTTCTTCTTGGTATAAAAACTTGTTTTTATTTGAAGTTTTTAAAGCCTCCTATTCACCCCCCTCTAGTCGGCATCCTTGATCCTACACGTGGTATCAGAGCACGGTCTCTCGATTCATTAGGCTTTACCGCCTAGAGAGAGGATGTCGTCAAGTGGAGATTTCCTTCTTGGTCATACCGGTCGTGCGCCTATCTTTGATGGGACAAACTATCCTTATTGGAAAGTGCGCATGTTGGTATTCCTAGAAGCTATGGGGCTTGATGTATGGGATATCGTTAAACTCGGTTTTACTCCTCCGAATGATCCGGTAAGTCAGTCTGAGGACGATAGGAGAGAACTGCATTTAAACGCCCGAGCGAAAAATGCACACTTTGCCGGTTTATCCTTGAATGAGTTCAACCGTGTGAGCAATCTCACAACTGCTCATAAGATTTGGACCACCCTCGAAGAAATTTACGAGGGCAAAACGAAGGTTAAAGAGGCAAAATTGGTAATGGTGAGGCAAAAATATGAGACATTCACCATGTCATCAACTGAATCCGTGGACTCCATGTTCACTCGGTTGAATAACATTGTGAATGAACTCAAGGGGTTTGGTGTCGTTTTTACTGACCTTGAAATTGTGAGAAAGATGCTTAGGGCTTTACCTGAAAGCTTCGACACTCTTGTGACGGTTCTCACAAACTCCGACTTGTCAACCACAACACCAACCGATCTCTATGGGAACCTCATCACGCATGAGATGCACAAGAAGGAGAAGAAGGAAGCAGTTGAACCCTCGGAGACGAAGAAGAAAGCTTTGGCTTTCAAAGACAACGCAAGGAACGATTCAAGCAATGGTTCCTCCGATGAAGACCTTGTACTCATGGTAAATAATACTCAAAAACTTCTTCGCAGGTTGCATAAGAAGGGTGTCAACCTTGACACACGACCAAAGGGACCAAAGCAAAACAACTTCAAGGACATCATTTGCTATGGATGCCATGAGAAGGGACACATAGCATCAAGATGTCCAAAGAAGAACAAGGCGTGGAACAAGAAGAAGAAGTTCTTCAAGAAAAAGAATGAAGAAATCAAAGAAGCCTGCTTTGGAGAGTGGATGTCCGGAGGTGAGAGCTCCGACTCTGACTCCAATGATGAAAGAAATTGCTCCAAGAAGATGGCCGGACTAGCTCTCGGCAACATCAACACTTCAACTAGCTCATCCATTTGCCTTATGGCTAAAGGCGATGAAAAGGTACACATCAATGATCCTTCATATGATGATTTAGTTGAAATGATAACCGAACTAAATGAAATTTTTGGAAAAACTAAAAAGAAGTATAAGGCGCTTAAGGAAGAACATTCTTCTCTACGCGCTCAATACTCTGAACTAAAAGATTCATATGAAAGCTTGCTTATTAAAGACATCACTCATACTTCATCTCAAATTGATGTGTCCACTTCATGTGACTTAGATGATTCTCCCTCTAGTAGTCATCAAACACCATGTGTCTCAAATGATCTTTCTATTTCGAATGTTTTGTTGGTTGAATCTTTGAACTTCAATTTGCTTTCCACTGCACAAATTTGCGATTTTGGTTTTAGTTGTACATTTTTCCCAAAAGAAGTTTTGGTTGAAAGTTTAAAAGATAAAATCTTGATCTTTAAAGGCTTTCGTTTTGGAAATCTTTATTTGGTTGATTTTCACTCAAAAGATGCATCTCTGTCAACATGTCTTGTCTCTCAAACCTTAAAACGTTGGCTATGGCATAGACGACTTGCACATGTTGGAATGTATCAATTGAGAAAACTTTTAAAACGTGATTTGGTTGTTGGCTTAAAGGATGTGAATTTTGAAAAGGACAAACCTTGTAGCGCTTGTCAAGCAGGCAAGCAAGTAGCTACTTCACATCCAACTAAGCGCACTCTCTCTACTTGCAAACCTTTGGAACTCCTTCATATGGATTTATTTGGACCTTCTGAGTTCCAAAATATCCGGGGTAGCAATTATGGTTTTGTGATTGTTGACGATTTTACTCGCTATACTTGGGTTTTCTTTATTTCCCAAAAATCTGAAACCACCGATGTTTTCAAAAGTTTTGCAAAACGTGTTTCTACTGAATTCGAATTATCCATCAAGAAAATCGGTAGTGATCATGGTGGAGAGTTCGTTAATTCAACTTTGTTTGATTTTTGCGACTCTCTTGGAATCAAACACGAATTTTCCACATCGTACACTCCACAGCAAAATGGAGTTGTTGAAAGGAAAAATCGAACACTTATAGAAATGGCAAGGACTATGCTGAGTGAGTATGATACTCCTACTCGCTTCTGGGCTGAAGCCGTGCATACAGCTTGCTATTCTATAAATCGGCTTTATTTGCATCCTCTTCTAAATTTGACTCCTTATGAACTTCTTATTGGGCGTAAGCCAAATATTTCTTATTTTCGAGTGTTTGGATGCAAATGTTATATTCTTAAGAAAAGAAATTTTGGTGGTAAATTTCAAAGAATAGTAGATAAAGGCTTTCTAGTCGGATACTCCACCACTAGCAAAGCTTATCGTATTTTCAATAAAAATACAAGTTGCATTGAAGAATCTTGTGATGTCGAATTTGATGAAACTAAAGGCTCGCAAAAGGAGAAAGTCTTTCATAAAGTTTCAGGTGAAGATCTTCAAGAATCAATGAAGAACATAACCATTGGAGACATCAAGCCAACAGAAGAAGATCAAGAAGAAGATGTCAACATTGAGAATGTTGATCAAAACGTATCTCATGTTGATCCTTCAGAATAAGATCAAGATGAAGTTGTACAAGATGAAGCACCAAGGCAACATCAAACGATCACCAAGGATCACCCTCTAGACCAAATATTGGGTGACGTCAGTAAGGGTGTTCAAACTCGATCTAGTATTGCTGCTTTTTGTGAACATCATTCATTTGTATCTTCTTTAGAACCCAAACATGTTAATGAAACTTTAAATGATCCTGATTGAGTAAATGCCATGCATGAGGAACTTAATAACTTTTCTAGAAATGAAGTGTGGACTTTAGTAGAAAGACCCAAGAATCATAATGTTATTGGAACAAAATGGGTTTTTAGAAATAAGTAAGATGAAAATGGAGTATTAATTAGAAACAAAGCTCGTCTTGTTGCTCAAGGTTTCACTCAAGTCGAAGGTTTAGACTTTGGAGAAACTTTTGCACCTATAGCAAGACTTGAAGCTATTCGTATACTTCTTGCTTATGCATCATATTTCAATATCAAACTTTTTCAAATGGATGTTAAAAGTGCTTTCTTAAATGGTGAAATTTCTGAACTTGTGTTTGTTGAACAACCTCCCGGTTTTGAAGATTCAAAATTTCCTAACCATGTGTTTAAATTGTCAAAAGCTCTCTATGGTCTCAAACAAGCTCCTCGAGCTTGGTATGAGCGACTTAGAGATTTTCTTTTATCAAAAGGTTTTAAAATTGGGAAGGTTGATACAACTCTCTTTACAAAGAAAATTGAAAAAGAATTGTTCATTTGTCAGATATATGTTGATGATATTATATTTGGATCTACTAATGAACATTTCTGTCATGAGTTTGGAGAGATGATGTCTAGGGAGTTCGAGATGTCCATGATTAGTGAGCTGAGCTTCTTCCTCGGTCTGCAAATCAAGCAACTCAAGAACGGTACGTTCGTGAGTCAAACAAAGTACGTGAAGGACCTGCTCAAGCGCTTTGGGATGGAAGACGCTAAGGTAATCAAAACTCCCATGGCAACCAATGGACATCTGGACATGGACAAAAGCGGGAAATTGGTCGATTCTAAACTTTATAGGTCTATGATTGGTAGTCTTTTATATCTTACTGCATCTAGCCCTGATATTATGTTTAGTGTGTGCTTGTGTGCTAGATTCCAGTCTGATCCTAAGGAATGTCATTTAACTGCTCTTAAAATAATCCTTAGGTATTTAAAATGTTATCCCAGTTTAGGTCTTTGGTATCCAAAAGATGCAAATTTTGAATTAGTTGGATATTCTGATTCTGATTATGCTGGGTGCAAGATTGATCGTAAGAGCACATCTGGTAGCTGTCAGCTGTTGGGGAGATCATTAGTATCATGGTCATCTAGAAAGCAAAATTCAGTAGCTCTCTCCACAGCTGAAGCTGAATATGTGTCTGCAAGCAGTTGCTGTGCTCAATTATTGTGGATGAAGCAGACATTTTTGGATTATGAGATTATATGTGATAAAGTGCCACTCTTGTGTGATAATGAAAGTGCCATTAAAATTGCTAATAATCCTGTTCAACACTTTAGAACTAAGCATATTGAAATAAGGCACCATTTTATTAGAGATCATGTGGCAAAAGGAGATATTGATGTGAACTATGTTAGAACTGATATGCAACTAACTGATATCTTCACTAAACCCCTAGATGAATCAAGATTTTGCTTTTTAAGGGGTGAACTGAACATTATTGATATATCAAATGCTAGTTGATATGCTAAAAGTGTTGTTTGTATAAAAATATTATTATTTTATTCCCTCTCTGGTCTTAGACTGCTTCTGGTCGAAATTGACCAAACTGACAGTCAGTTCCTCTAACTGACAGTCAGTTTAGTGCTTAGGAGCCTGGTCTTAGTCTCTGGTCGAAGTCATTGTCATAACTGACAGTCAGTTTCACAAACTGACAGTCAGTTACGTGCAATTGATTTTGGTCGTAGCTCCTGGTCGTGTTCGAGTCTCAAACTGACTGTCAGTGATCCGTTTGAAACCTAGTCTTGGTTTTCGCACTAGTCTCGCCCAGATTCTAATATGCGGAATAACGGGATCTTACTCGGAAATACCGAAACCCAAAGTAATTGCACAACTCTTTATTTCAAAGAGAGCTTTACACGTTGAACGTTAGGCACACTTGCCTACGTCGAAGGAACTATAAGTGTCTAAAACTCAAATAAGTTTTATGACTCTTCGATGATCTAAACTAGACCTATTACAAGGTATTTATAGTCCAATCGTATGAGTACATATCAGACTCAATAACCTAAACGTATTAAACTCATATAACTAACTTAACTAATCCTAAACAGATAAGCTTAGTTATATATATAGGATTACAATTCTGAACAGGGAACGAATTCCTTTTCCTGGTCGCGAACCAATCCATGGTCGCGAACCAATCCATGGTCGCGAAACCTTTCCGAACACGGTTAAGGTCGCAAAGCCGTATGCAATCAGGACTTGGTCGCGAATCCGTACGCGATCAGGACTTGGTCGCGAATCCGTATGCGATCAGGACTTGGAGATCCTCCCGAACCATGACTCCCTTGTTGAGAAGGAGCTAACCCCCGTTGCGACCTCTCGATCAAACTGGAGATGTGGAAATTGGGCTTGTCCTTCTTCTTTTGTGTACCATTTTGCCGCACGTGCTCGTTGATCTTTCCGACCGATTCGAAAAGTCTCCTTTGTGCCACTGCGGGTGGTAGTCACCTTCCTCTCCAGAATCACATCTTCATGTAAAGGTTCGCCTCGTTGATAGACCAAGTCTTCAACAGATGGTACTATGGTATCTGGCTCATCATCCAACATTGAAGGCTCGAAGAGTTTGAGGTGCTCAACATTGACAACCGAGTAAATATCCATGTATGGAGGTAACTCAAGCTGACAAGCATTATTACCCACTTTCCGCAAAATCCGAAAAGGACCATAACGAATGGGTTTGAGCTTCTTACCTTCACCTTTAAGTCTCTCCTTACTCAAATGTAACCATACCATATCACCTTCTTGAAATTGCGAACTCGGTGCCGATCATGTCGCGCCTTGTACTTGAGTTGAGCTTTCAGCAAGTTCTGTTCAACCTCACGATGGAGTCGCTGAATACCTTCCAGGAACTTTTGTGCTCGATCCTGATCAGATGCTTCCTTGTTGTTCTGTGCTGAGGTAGGGATCATAAACTCCATATCGAATGGACTCTGTAGTAGAAATCCTAAACAGACCTCAAACGGCGACTTTCCAGTCGAACCATGCACTGCTCGATTAAAAGCAAACTGTAGGTACGGTATGCTTTCATCCCAGGTCTTCGGGTGCTTCGAGTTATATCCTCACAAGAGATGAACGACTGTGCGATTAACCACATCTGTTTGACCATCAGTTTGCGGATGAAAAGTAGTACTCCTCTTTAGCTTGGTGTCCATCATCGTCCAGAGCGATCGCCAAAAGTGACTAAGGAACCGGGTATCGCGATCAAACACAATAGAAGTCGGCAGTCCGAAGTGTGCCCAAACGTGTTGAAAGAATACCCGAGCTGCCTCTTCTCCCGTGATAATCTTCCGACAAGGTATAAGAACAATCATTTTGGAGAACCGATCAACGACCACGAATGGATAGTCGTTGCCACGTCGGGTCTTAGGCAATCCTCCCAAGAAATCCATGGATATGCTCTCCCATGGTCGTGATGGAACTGGCAAAGGAGTGTACAAACCTAATTTTCGGTCTGCCGGTTTCGAGATGCTGCAGAGACTGCAGCCTCGAACAAACCTACCCACATCTTGCTGCATACGCGGCCAGAACACATGTCGATGAAGATTTTGCAACGTCTTTGTAACCCCAAAGTGACCAGCTACCTTCGATGTGTGCGCTTCTCGCATCCATTGAGTTCGAGGTGCTCCACGAGGTATGCAAAGTAAATTGCCCTTGTACAAGAGTCCTTCTCGACGAACGAACTCTGTAGGGTTCCCTGTTTCGACCTCAGTCAGTGCTGTTTGAAAATCAGGGTCTTCACTGTACATAGTGACATAGTCATCATGACATGATGGCTCGATCTACATGAACGCTGATAAACAGAGGGTTGTAACTGGTGGTCGCGACAACATATCCGCCAATTTGTTGTGTACGCCCTTCTTGTACTTAATCACCAGATTAAACTGCTGCAGATACGACATCCACTTCATGTGCCGAGCTTGCTGTAGCTTGGACTGAGTTTGCAAATATTGCAATGGTTGATGGTCGGTGTGGACAACCGTCTCTTTCCCAAAGAGATAACACCGCCAATGTTTCACGACCTGATGCAGTGCGCATAACTCCTTATCATAAGTCGGGTAGTTCTTCTGAGCTCCCTGGAATAACTCGAAGTGATATGCCACTGGTTGACCTTCTTGCATGAGCACTGCGCCCATCGCATAACCTGAGGCATCGGTTTCTAGCTCGAACGGTTTCTGGAGATTCGGCAAAGCTAACACAGGCGCCTCGCTGATCTTCCTTTTCAGCAAGAGAAACGTGTCCTCATGTTTCCCTGTCCACTCGAACTTCTGATCGATCCTGGTTAATGCATGCAATGGAGAAGCCATAATCGAGAAGTGTCGGATGAACTTCCGAAGGTATTGGCATGCTCCCACAAAACTACGCACATCCGTAACTGTTCGCGGTCGCGGCCATTCGCGAATCACTTTGACCTTGTCCGGGTCGATTTGCAACGTACCGTTGCCGATTATGAATCCGAGGTAAAGTAGAGTTTGCTGACCGAACTCGCACTTCTTACGGTTGAGGCGAAGTCGATGTTGCCAAAGCTGTTCGAACACCTTTTCGACATGAATGAGGTGCCACTAGTACAGAAATGCAGTCTACTAACCCCTATCTTCTATCGGTTATTAGCGAAACAGCACAAAATCGATAGAAAATGTGCCTCGCGGACATAAAAGCCCGATGGATGTATTTTCCCTATCGGTTTCTAAGAAACTTACCGATTGAATAAATAGTATGATTTACTCTAGCGGTGATGAACATATTTTCTGTTAGAAGAGATGCATAAGTACTGACGGAAGAATGTTGTGCGCCGATAGGACTGGTCGACTTCAACAACTAGACTTATTCTATCGCTACTGTATGAATATACCGACAGAGTATATTAAAAATTCCTATCGGCAATATGTAGTTCACCGATAGAATAGTTGACCTTCTACAAATATTTTTATTCTATCGGTAATGGATTCTTTTACCGTTAGAATATATAGAAAATTGCTTAGGACTGTTCGTCTTCTAATAGTTTTATTCTATCGGTAATGAATGTTTATACCGGTAGAATATTGCACAAAATATCTTAGAACTGTTGGCCTTCTACAACTAGTAATATTCTGTCGGTAATGTACGTACATACCGATAGAGTATGTTCAAAAATTCCTATCGGTAATATTTATTGTGCCGATAGAACCATTCGGCTTCTACAGATGTTTTTATTACTAACGGTATTCTGTTTTCTTACCGATAGAAAATATATAATTGTATAAATACACGGGTATGTCTCTTTCATTCTCACAGTTCATCTGGGGCTCGTAGTCCTAACCCGTAAGCTCCATGGACGGCCGGCGCACCTCTACAGGGGACCGCTGCACCTCCGCACCTCCATCGACGCCCTCTAGACGTCGGCATCCCAAGGAAGGTACGTAAAATTTCTGCAATATTGTTAGATTATTCTAATCCGATTATGGCAATAATTCTGCTTTTTTTGTATCCTTCATTTTGATGTGTCTTCTTTTCAATATGATTATGATCTGTTCAGGTCCTTGGATGATGCTCGTGAGGGGCAACGTATTTCACGGTTCTTCATCGCAGTACGCTGCCTACGTTGGCTTGTTGGCGAAAGAAATGGTGAAGATCACCGTCGAGAGCTGGAAGGACGTGAAGGGCGAGATCTTGGTTGGCTCGGTCGAGAAGATGCTTAAGCCCGGCGTGTTTCTCAAATCAGGACCTATAGAAAGCATCTTACATGTTTTTGCATGCACCAGCTTGTGGCCAGATGCTTACCTGCTTGGAGAAGAAGAATTGTTGTTATTTGCACAGCCATTCTACACCATCACTACACAGAACAACATCTTGGAAGGTAGGTTCTTTTTGTTAACGGAGTTGAGTTGAGTTGAGTTGAGTTGATCGAGTTTGAGTCCGAGGAAATCACCAATACGTACAAATGTATGTCGACGGCAGTTCCAGCTCCTCGGGCGTCTTCGAACTGAACTCCTATGGTTAAGTCCAATGTGGTTCAGACATTTGCTGTTTTGGATGAATGGATTTGTGATGTATCAGGTCTAACTTGTAGTCGGTAGTTGCATTGTGGCAACCTGCAAAGGTTCCCTTTTATGTAAAATGTATGTATGGGCCACTGGGTCCTCGTCGTGATCTGTTGTTAATTTCAGACGTGGCTTTTGTAATATACATCGAATGTGTGAATTGTTGTATTTGTATATTGTTGTATATTTGTGTATCATGTATTGCTAATTGGGACATGAACTTGAATGTGCAGGGAGCATTTGTGTATTTAATTGTATTGGTAGGTAGGTGTGTATTTGTACTGCTGTTTCAGACATGCACTTCAATTTGTGAACTGGCATGTGTATGTTTGTACCTGAATTTGTATTGGTGAACTGGCATGTGTATGTTTGTACCTGAATTTGTGAACTGGCATCTGTAATTTCTTTGGCAAGATGAAGTCCCAACTACCTACGAAAAGTATTTTTGTGTCTCCTAGTTAATCCACAAATTAGCATTTCTTGAAATATATTGCTTTATCTTCTAGTTAAGATCCGTTTGATGTAAGATCTGTTTGATGTTACATTGATATGATTCCTTGAATGTGAGAAATGGCATGTGCATGTTTGTCCCAGTTTGGTAACAGTACCTCCTCTAACGGTAAGTACACATATATACCGATAGGAAAATACATATATTTGTTCAGTCAGGCATATTCTAACGGTAAATACACATATTTACCGATAGGAAGCACATATATTTGTTCAGTCATGCATAATCTAACGGTAAATGCACATATTTACCGATAGAAAAATACATATATTTGTTCAGTCATGCATATTCTAACGGTAAGTACACATATTTACCGATAGAAAAATACATATATTTGCTCAGTCATGCATAGTCTAACGGTAAATGCACATATTTACCGATACAAAAACTAATGCTCGAGTGTCATGAATCATCTAACGGTAAGTACACATATATACCGATAGAAAAACACATATATTTGCTCAGTAATGTATATTCTCTAACGGTATGTGTGTGTTTGTACCGATAGAATATGTGAGCGGCAAATTACCTAAGTTAGTCTGACGGTTATTTCATGTATTTACCGTTAGAAAAATGTCCATTATAAGGAAAACCCCACTCGACCATTGCTGAGCTGTTCTTTAATTTGTTCTGTTGCACTCTGTGTCCCTCTGTTTGTGACGAAAGTTCCAGCTACACTGCTAGGGTGATCAGCGCAGGCTGGAGGGAAGTTGATTGCGCCCCTCTCTTTAAGGTATGCTTAATCGTCGACACTTATCTCTCTCTCCCTCTAGATCTCCCTTCCTCTCTACTTGCAAGCTAGCTGTATTGTGTAGTTCCAAGTTTGTAGCTCTAAGCTTGGGAGCTTGGTAGCTGGAAATGCGTCATGTTTTAGGAGCTAACTAGCTTGTATTGTGTAGTTAGCTAGGTTAATTAGTGTTAATTTCGTCAGGCTAGGGTTCAACACATGTATCTGTTGTAAGAGGCTGTACATGTACATATACATAACTTAATCGGGCAGGTTTCATGCATGGCTTACTCGTTAAATTTTGTTAATTGTAGATGGACAGGAAATATTGGATGTATGGAATAAAACGTACTACTCTTGAATATTTGGATGGTGTGAATGAGTTTATTAAATTTGCTGAGCAACAAAAGGAGAGGAAGGGAGAGAAAAATATGCTCTGTCCTTGTACAGATTGTATGAACTTGAAGAGGTTTAGCAACTCTGATCAAATTAAGAGTCATTTGATTCGTCGTGGTTTTAACGCGCGATACACCCGTTGGATATGGCATGGCGAAGATCTTGAGGAAACAAGCACCACTACTACCAATCAGCACGACTCGGATGTGGATTGCAATAATATTGATGATCATCCCAATTTTGGTAATGTTCATTCCGATGTGCACGTAGATGATGATGATGACAATCTAGATGAGATGTTACGTGATGTAGAGGAAGATTACAACGAAAATGACTTCTGTGAATTTGAGAAACTGATTGCTGACTCTGAGAAGCCTCTGTTCCCTGGATGTGCAACATTTACAAAACTGTCTTCTGTGCTGAGATTATATAACTTGAAGGCAGGAAACGGTTGGAGTGATAAGAGTTTCACGGCACTATTAGATCTTCTAGCGGACATGCTTCCAGAGGGAAATGAGTTGCCAAGATCTACTTACCAAGCCAAAAAACTGTTGTGTCCGTTGGGAATGGAAATCGAAAGAATACACGCATGCCCAAATGATTGTGTGTTGTACCGTAACGAGTACTCCAGTTTGCATGTTTGTCCAATATGCGGCGCATCAAGGTATACGCGTAGGGACCGGATTGACAGTGAACGTCACGAGGTAAGGAAAGGGCCCTCGGCAAAAACTGTGTGGTACTTGCCTGTGATACCTAGATTGAAGCGGCTGTTTGCAAATCCGAAAGTCGCGAAGCACTTGCGTTGGCATGCTGAAGCCCGGAAACAAGACGGAAAACTGAGACACCCAGCTGATTCTATTCAATGGAGAAACATCAACAGAACATTTGCTGAGTTCGGCGGCGAACTTAGGAATGTAAGGTTCGGGCTGAGTACAGATGGTATGAACCCACATGGTAATATGAGCAGCCGGCACAACACTTGGCCGGTTCTTTTATGCATCTACAATCTTCCTCCTTGGTTATGCATGAAGCGCAAGTACATCATGATGGCGTTACTAATCTCAGGACCCAGACAACCCGGAAATGATATTGACGTGTTTCTAGCGCCTTTAATCGAGGACTTACAGAAATTGTGGAGCGAGGGTGTGCAGGTGTGGGATGCATACAAGAAAGAGAATTTCATCTTGCGGGCCCTGATATTTTGCACCATAAATGATTTTCCTGCCTACGGCAATTTGTCGGGGTATAGTACGAAAGGAGCCAAGGCTTGCCCTATTTGCCTAGATGAAACTGAGAGCATCTGGCTGCGAAACTGCCGGAAAACAGTGTACATGGGTCACCGCAGGTTTCTTCCGGTGCATCACACGTACCGTAAGAAGAGGAAATCATTTAACGGGAAGCCTGAGAAGGGATCAGCTCCAGTGTTTCTGACCGGTAAGGAGATTTACTCACGCGTGAACGACATCAAAGTTGAGTTCGGTAAGCATTCTAAACCTCGAGAAAAAAATGTTTGGAAGAAGAGATCGATTCTCTGGGATCTACCGTACTGGGAGCACTTACAAGTTCGACATTGCATTGACGTCATGCATGTAGAGAAAAATGTCTGTGACAGTTTGATTGGTTTGTTGTTGAACATTCCGGGAAAGACAAAGGATGGTGTGAAAGCTCGTCGTGACATGGTGGAAATGGGGATAAGGACTGAGCTTGCACCTTTAGAGAATGGAAAGCGTACATACCTCCCCCCGGCCTGCTACACGTTGTCGAAGAGCGAAAAAACAGAACTCTGTCGGTGCCTGCACGGTGTTAAAGTTCCATGTGGGTACTCCGCGAACTTGAAAAAACTTGTGTCTATGAAGGACGTAAGACTGGTTGGCATGAAGTCCCACGACTGTCATGTCTTGATGTCACAGATGCTTCCCATTGCTATCAGAGGCATTCTCCCAGTTAAAGTCAGAGAGACAATCACAAACCTATGTTATTTCTTCAACGCAATATCTTGCAAGGTAAGTACGTGCACTCGTACTATAAGTTCACTACCTCCATTTGTGGAGCTTAATTAGAAGATTTTTCTGATATGAATATTTGGCGCAACTGTGTCCTCGTAGGTAATTGATCCCGATGGACTGGACGCTTTGCAACGCGATGTGGTTGCAACTCTTTGTCAGCTCGAGATGTATTTCCCTCCATCCTTTTTTGATGTTATGGTCCATCTGATTGTTCACCTTATCAGAGAAATTAAGTTTTGTGGACCTGTGTGCCTGCGCTACATGTATCCATTTGAGAGATTTATGGGTGTATTGAAGGGATACGTAAGGACTCGTCGTCGACCCGAGGGGAGTATCATGGAAGGTTATGCCGCCGAGGAGGTGATTGAATTTTGCACAGATTATATGGCCGGGGTTGACCCAATTGGTGTTCCTAGGTCCCGACACGAGGGTAGGCTTGAGGGAATTGGAACGATTGGATTCAAAGCTATCGTCCCCGCTCGTGATGTGTACGCAAAATCACATTTTTGGGTCTTACAACACATGATGGAGGTCGAGCCATACATACACGAGCACAAGGTAATGTTACGGTCACAGAATCCTTCGAAGTCAGACGTTTGGGTAAGCAGAGAACATAACAGGAAATTTGCTGAGTGGATCCAAGAAAGAGTCACGCGAGCTGCCGAGGGCTCCGTAAGTGAAACTGTGACATGGTTGGCTAGAGGCCCAAGATTCACTGTAGGGACTTGGCAGGGCTACGACATCAATGGGTATTCATTTTACACAAGAGCTCAAGACGCCAAGAGTAGCACGCAATGTAGCGGAGTGACACTGTTTGCTATTTCCGAGGATGCCAGGTCAGTAAGGGCGCTGAACTCATATTACGGTGTTATTGACGAAATATGGGAGCTCGATTACGGATTACTTAAGATTCCCCTGTTTCGATGCCAATGGGTCGAAATCCCTCGAGGTGTTCAAGTTGACAGTTACGGGTTTACTCTCGTCGATCTTGGTAGAGCCGGACACCAAGACGATCCATTCATACTTGCAAAGCAAGCCACACAGGTATTCTACATCGTTGACCCGGCCAATCCAAACTTGCATGTTGTCCTCCACAGCAAGAGACGTATTGTTGGGGTCGAAGATGTTGTCGACGAAGAGGAGTATAACCAATTCGATGAAATACCTCCATTTTTAGAGGACATTCAATCTATCCGTACTGAAGATATCGACGAAACAACGTATCTGCGAGATGACCACGAAGAAGGATTATGGGTTGAGAACCATTGATGATTAATTTCTATTTCAGGGATAAATGCCAAGCAAACAGCCCACAAGTTCTGCAGCAAGGTGAGGAACTTATCATTAATACATCAGGCAGTACATTTTTCTTTAGAATTTAATGATAAGCTAGTTCACAGCATTAATACATCTCAATTTTACTCCACAGCATGAGTTCTAACATGTACAGTACCTTTATCCTGTAAATATTTAATTCTTCCCTTCAAATAGCACTTGCAAAAATCTCATCGCAGCCTCTTCAAATTAAGTTCAGCAAAAATCCCTTTTTTCTGACGGTATTTTGTTATTTATACCGATAGAGAAGGACATCTTCTCTCAGGCACTTCAAAACGTTTTCTATCGGTATTGTTCTGTTTTACCGTTAGAATAAATTCGTTTGTCTCACGGTATTTGTTGTCTGACGGTTTTTTCCTGTTTTTACCGATAGAATAAGACTTTACCGCTTTGAATTCTCGAACGTGTCGCCATGCGTCGCCTTGGAAACTCTATAAGTACCTCGCCATGCGTCGCGGTATTTTGTTGTTTTTCTAATTCTCGAACGGTTCGACTCCTCATCTTTTCTTTCACAATGGCAACCTCCATGGGATCATCATCCACGGCCTCCCCGGTAAGAACTCTAAATCTCCTCGGTTTACCCCTGTATTGTTAATCCATGTTCAGTTCATTCTTGACCTGTTGATTTGCACAGGGAATGGTAGCCGTCGAAGACACTGCCAAAGTGAAGGCTGACCTGAGGGCCCTCCAGGAGGAGCACAAGCTCCTTACAGACAAGCACACTCAGCTACGGCTTGGCCTTGACGATCTCTTCCAGCGCATTAAGCGCATGAAGACGGATGGTGACAATGCTAGGGCGAGGACGAGGCGTCTTCGCGAGGAGAAGAAAGCCGCGGATATGACCATCGCTGGCTGCGGTTTGACTATGAAGGATACCATAGCGAAGCTGAGGGAGGTCGCAGGCCTTCTTGACGCGGTAGTAGTTGATCCTAGGGACAACTTGTCGCTAGAGTAGTCCTGCGTCCTGGCTGCAAGTCTAACTGACTCTATTCTACATGCAGCAAGGGCTAAGACCACCCCTTGACCTAGCAATTTGGGTTTTATTTTTTTTTGTAAGTGATAAAACAACAATGACTGAACAATTTCTTTTTATGTCAATTTTCCAATTTTCCGGCTATCTTCCCTCTTTCTTTAACATTCTGCAGCTTTCAACCACGGTCTGTTTGATGTTAAATTGTGTACCTTTTCATTACTCTGACGGTATTTTGTTGTTTTTACCGATAGAAAAAGGGCACACAAATCTCAAGCACTTAATCAAAAAAATTTTCTGGGGAAAATTGGGCTCACGGGATTTTTTTGTTTATACCAATAGAAAAGGGCACCTTTTCATTACTCTCACGGTATTTTGTTGTTTTTACCGATAGAAAAATGGCACCCAATCTCAAGCACTTTAAAAAATTTTCTGTGGAAAATTGGTCTCACGGGATTTTATTGTTTATACCGATAGAAAAATGCATCCACTAATTCGAATATTTTTCCGGGAAATTTACTTTTTCTATCGGTATTATTTTGTTGTTTCGATAGAAAATTACATAAGTCTATCGGTATCATTTTGTTATACCGATAGAAAAGTTCATCCGCTACTTTATTACTCGTACACGGCCCTTTAGTTTCCCTCCACTCGAACAGTTCCACCTTAGAGCACTGCGTCTCTTCGAGAGCGAAGAAAACCCCAACCTCCGCCGTGAGCACTCACTTCCTCTCTCCCACACGACGATCGCCGGCTGGACACTGGTTCGTCACTGCCACCGGTTCTTATTTTCGTCCTTCGCCCGCCGCTGCTGCGTTCTACACCGCCTCTCCATCACCAGAACTGATCGCCGCCGTAAATACCCTAATTCGTCGTTCTATTTCCAGCATCTTCTTTATTTGATCCTAGTGTTTTGCACGTACTAATTCTTCGAGTTTTGCAATTACACTAGGGTTCCCTATTGTGTTGGCTTATGTACATTCCGCAGGCAATGTTGATTTTAATTAGGGTTTACATAATATGTTCCAGTGCTGTAATGAACCTGTTTTGAGATTTTAACTTCTCTATACTGCTGTATGTGTGATCAATTGTATCCAACTGCCATGTAATGCAGATTATATGTTGGAGGTGTTCTTACACATATTATATCGGCAGCTCATGTGTTTACCGATAGAAAATTTTTCTGCACAAGTAGTAAAACTTAATTTGGATCTGGAAGGACATGAGCCATGCAATGTACTAGTTTGGTTGGGAATTTGTACTCACTTCGTATGAATATATGGCAATGTGGATGGGTCTTCGATGTATATGTTTCAAATGCCTATATACATGACTTTTCCCAACCTAATAGCTGTGAAGTCCTGATGACTCACATACAGGCTAGGCTAAAGATTATGCACAGTAGCACTTAGATGCTTGTGTGCATATTTACGTGTGAAATAATAATGCTGGCCCATGAATATTAGTGTAGCAAATCATCGAGAATGTTATGTGATGACAGTGAATGGTGGCTTGTCAACAAAATTCCATATGTAGATCTAGAGAACATTGTTATGTTCTATCGGTATCTCACGTGTTTGCCGATAGAAAAATTGTCTTGTGTGGAGGTAATTGTTATGGTCTATCGGCAGCTCATGTGTTTACCGATAGAAAATATTTCTGAAGAGTTCAGTAAGTAATTTATGCATGTCTTTCTTTTTGTATTATTTTCCTTTTTGCCGCCCTAGTTAGTCTCCAGTCCTGGGCTGAGTTATGGAAGTCCAAGGCGAATTAATTGCCATATATATGATTTGTTGAAGGTTTTGTAGGGGAAGACATGTCGTCGTCTTCATCGGATGGTACTAGTGGTTCGACTAGGGCCAACCCCATCGTAACTACTGAAGATGGGGCTGTTACATCCCAGCGCAAGAGGGTGGGGCGAGGCGCGACGACGTTGGGGCGTTTGGCCAAACGCACTGATCTTTCTTGTGAGTTCAACCAATTTGGGAGGCCGATTGGAAAGAATGCTGGGAGGTACGCGGCCTACGTTGGGCTGTTGGCGAAAGAAAGGGTGAAGATCACCGTCCAGAGCTGGAAGGACGTGACGGCGGACGAGAGGGATAGGTTGTGGGCGGAAGTGAAGGTTAAATGAACTGAAATCGCTGAACTCTTTCGTAATCACGTTCTCTTGGCTTATACTAAAGTTTAACTAACTCGTGATTAATTGTATGCATTTTTCGGAAACAGGCTAAGTGGAACATCCCCGACGATACACCTAGGACTGCCTGCTTGAAGGACATGAACGGAACATGGAAAACCTTTAAGAGCTGGCTCGTCAGTAACTTCCTAGCTGCGGGGAAATCTCCTTGCGAGAAGTACCCCTTCATATCGGAGGAGGTATAGGAGGAATTCACCAAGCAGAAGGGGACTGAGGAGTTCAAGGCCCTTAGCGAGAAGAATAGGGCGATCCAGAAGAGGAACGACCACCCGCATCGGCTCGGATCCCGGGGCTATGCGGGGAAGGAGGAACAGTGGAAGAAGGAAGACGAACAAAATCCTGTGATCGACACCCCTGAGTTGCCGCTCTCCGAGATCCGGGATGAGAGGTGCAAGCGATGGTGGAGGGGGAGGGGGTCCGTGTCATCCACGGGGTCTGTGCAGTTCGTAACCCCTGGGGACGCCGACGTTGTGAGGCGAATGGTAAGTTGGCTAACCTCGTAAACTGTGTGTGCACAAGTGTATATAAGGCAATTTGTCTCACAAGGTACCTTCAAATGTAACAGATCTCTTTTGAGAAGGAGGCAGCGGAGGGATTGTTTACCCCGCAGAGGGAGAACGACATCCTCACCCGGGCTCTAGGAAATAAGGAGCATCCCGGGCGGACACGAGCCGTGGGAGCCATTGTGTCATGGAAGGCCGGTTTCGTAGATCCGGCTCCACCGAGGAAGAAGGCCCGCACCTGGAAGGAAAAGGAAGCTGACCTCTCCGATAAGATACGGGCTGAGGTACGGGAGGAGATACGGGCGGAGATGCGGGCTGAGATACGGGCTGAGGTACAGTCTGAGGTGCAGACCGAGGTCGCACAAATGAGGGAAGAGTTTGCACGGTTGAGAGAAACATTGCTGGCCAAGAGTGCAGATGCGGATCCCCAGGACGACGGTACCCCGCGGGGTCGGATAAGCAGTTGCGCTTCGAAGGTACTCGCGGATCCAGTGGATCTACTTGAGGTACTGCAAGCCTTCATCTGTGCACTTAAGTTGATGCCACTCCCATTCTGTTAGAGTTGTTTCGCTAACCTATTTTAATTGTTACAAATTTGCAGGGACCGGAGGGCTGCATCCTACAGAATCACGTAGGCGCCGGGCAGGAAGTGGTTGGACACGGCTTCGTATATCCGTCTGGGCCGGATGTCCGGGTCCACTGTGTACCTCTGCGGTTGGGTTTCGCAAAGGTACAGGTGGACATGGCCATGCCGGGCTACAACGATTCTCCGTTGCCAGTCCCAACAGAGGAACTGCAGACACTTGCTGAGGCAGTGGGCTCCTACGTACAGTGGCCCAAGAAGTGTCTTGTAATACAACCGGTAAATCCTACACATTTTAGATTACATCCTACTCAGTACACTCACCTTGCATAATCTAACATACGTGCTCATTAATTGAAGTGGCCTGCCGCGGGGCTACCAGGGGACTGCGCCCCCAGCTCGGGGCATGAGGGCCAATCTCGTGCGAACCTGGACACATCAAAGACGGCCTCGACCCCACCCAGCGCATCCACGCCTCCACCTCGGAAGAAAGCCGCCATCACCTCGCCCTTGCCTTCGAAGGTACGCGCTCAGTCCCCGGCAAAAGGCAAGGGCGGCAAAGGCAAGGGCAAAGGGCGACAGGGACTGCCGCGGACGTTCACGAACGCACTCCCACTCCTGTCGGAGGCATCTTTGCGGAAATTGGATCGATCAACCAGAGACCTCCACGACTGGTACCTACATCGAGCTCGGCGCAGCCTGAACTTCTTAGTTCCCTACAGGCCTGGGCAGTTCCACCGTGAGCCCGGGACTATATCCGTGGCACATGAGGATTTGTTCGACCTCTACAACTGGCGGGAGCTCGATATGTCCATCATACGGACTGGAGTCCTGTGAGTTTGCTGATGCTATGTATTGCTGTTTTCTAACTCTGTTTGCTAACTCTGCATTAATGTTGCAGTTCATTTGAATACTGAGTAACTTTCTGTGAAATTAATATTAATCTCGTCCTTCGCATGCAGGTGCATGTACAGGCTAGCATCGGAGGCTGCGTGTGACAAGGTGGGTTTTCTCGACCCAGAGAAAATAAGCCTCACGATGCTAGAGCAGGACGCCGCGCACGCTGAGCAGTACATATCCAGCGCGCTGATGGCGCAGCAGGACAGGGACTTCATTCTGGTGCCGTACCACCAAAGGTTAGTGCATTTCGTACTAATTTAACTCAATCTTGTATGTTACACCTGAGATGTACTTTGAGCTAGCGGTCCTCTTTTACGTACAATGCAGGGGCCACTGGATCCTCATCGTGATCTGTCCGCCGAGGAACGAGGTGTACTACCTCAATTCGATGCGTGACAGATTATCGATGGAATATGTGCTCAAGGGGAATATGGAGGCGTAAGTAACTTATATGTTTGATTTATATTTTGACCTCACTAGCTAATGATAATACATTAACTGGCAATACTAACTGAAATGCAGGGCTTTTGATAAATATGTGTCCGCTGGAGGGAGGCATGCCGCACCGCAGGGCTCCGTACTAGCTTGGAAAGAATATGAGGTACTCACGAGACTTTTTGTTTATGCTTAATTAGTTTATGGAAACAATATATAGCTAACATGTCTTCGCATATGCAATTATCTCAGTGCCATCAGCAGCCGCAATCGTGGGAATGCGGGTTTTATGTGCTGCGCTACATGTACGACCTAGTGCAGACAAACTTTTCCCGATTCCCCCAGGTAAGCATCGATAGCTAACTCAAATTTCAAAAATGGGTGTCACATTCTAAATTAGGATCGAAGTTAGTTAATCAGTATACACACATGCTTGCAGATCGCCATGTCGAAAGACCAATATGAAAATGCAAAGATTATATATCTTCGACAAATCTGGGCACAATATGTCATGGAGGAAGTAGCGCCCAACCATTCAGCATGACAATTTTCTCCTTTTTGTGTACTCTGCATAGACTGTTCATATACATGTGAATAAATATATATATGTGAATAAATGTCCACATTGGATTGCAATCTGTATTTGTCCATACATATGTGAATAAATGTGAATAACTGTCTAATGTATCAATTTGTTCTGTGAATTTACCTTGCATCTGTACTGTATTGTGTATCCAATCTATACTGTATTGCATCTGTACTGTATATGTGAATGTACTGTATTGTGAATGCAAATAAAGTACTGTATATGTGAATGCTCTATCGGTAAATTCATCAACAACCGAGAGACTACTGTACTTTTTTCTATCGGTACAATCAAAATTAACCGTTAGAAGAGTGTGACCTTTCCTGCCGGTGAACTCATACATATCCGATAGAGTACTAAGCTTTTTTCTGTCGGTAATATTGTAATTAACCGTTAGAATAGTGGTACTTTTCCAACCGCTGACGACGAGTTTTCTATCGGTACACTCCTAATATGCCGATAGAATAGTATGATTTTTTCTGTCGGTAATCTTGTAGTTAACCGTTAGAATAGTGGTACTTTTCAATCCGCTATTGACGAGTTTTCTATCGGTCAACTTGTAAGATGCCGATAGAATATTATGATTTTTCCTATCGGTAAACTTATAATTAGCCGTTAGAATAGTGGTACTTTTCCAACCGCTGACGACGAGTTTTCTATCGGTACACTCCTAATATGCCGATAGAATATTATGATTTTTTCTGTCGGTAATCTTGTAATTAACCGTTAGAATAATGGTACTTTCCCTGCCGTTGGACGTAAAACTACGACGGGTTTTCTATCGGTAGATTCATAATATGCCGATAGAATAGTGAACTTCTTCTGTCGGTTATTTACCGATAGAAAATGTCCAGTCTTGTTCTATCGTGTCTATCTCTATCGGTACAAAAACCGATAGTAGAAGTGTGTTTTTTACCGATAGAAGACTGCATTTCTGTACTAGTGTGCTCATCCCACGAACGACTATAAACCAATATGTCGTCGAGATACACGATCACAAAGTCGTCGATGAACGGTCGCAATACGTCATTCATAAGACGCATGAAAGTTGCCGGGGCGTTGCAGAGACCAAACGGCATGACCAGCCATTCGAACAGACCTTGCCGTGTTTTGAACGCGGTCTTCCATGTATCCTCCTCTCGGATGCTGACTTGATGATATCCTGACTTAAGATCCAATTTGGAGAAGACAACAGCATGCTTCAATTGGTCTAGCAGGTCATCAATACGAGGAAGGGGGTACCGGTTCTTGATGGTGATCTTGTTCAGTGCTCGATAGTCGATGCACATACGCCAAGTCCCATCTTTCTTTGGTACTAACACTACAGGAGATCCACAAGGTGAACTACTCGGTTGAATGACACCATTGTTCAGCAACTCACCAAGTTGTCTCTTGATCTCTTCATTCTCCAATACTGAGTTGCGATACATACTCAGATTGGGCAGTGTCGCATCGGACACAAGCTGAATTTCGTGCTTGACTGGACGTTTCGGCGGACGACCCTGGATAATCTCAAACAGATCACTGTATTTCTCTAGCAGTCCCGACAAACGACCAGAATCCTCTCGGCACGCCAGCGACAATGCTGGTCGAGTACCCTCACCTTGATCAATGGGTCGAATCATGACAAGCACATACTTGTGACATGCATTAACAATTCGTTTGGCTTGATTTGCGGTAATCAAGTTCGAAGTGTTGACGTGGATGTCTCTACTGATCACGAACTTAACTCCGTCTTTGGTGAGGTCGTACTCTTGCGCTCGCCGATAGAAGTGAGCGTCTCGATCATACAGATACGGACGCCCAAAGATCACCTGACAGATATCGATAGGGACAACATCGCATTGCACCTCATCGATATATCATGCAGAGATCGCAAACTTCAACACACACTGACTCGTAATCTGTTGGTTCACGTCGGATGTAAACCAACCCAGCGGATATGGTCGCGGGTGTGTGGTTGTCTTCAAACCAAATCGCCGAACCAGTCCAGCGGAGACCAGATTCTTCCGACTTCCTGGATCGAATATCGCTGCGACCACTTCATGCTTCACCTGGATGTTGATGGTGAACAACTCCTCCGTTGGGTGATGGTCGTTCGGTGGATCGGAACCCTTCTCCTTCGGCATTGCCATTAGAGACAAGGTCGTATCCGCCTCATTAACCGAATTCACTCGGACAACTTCTTCGTCGGGTGAAGTCGCAGTAGCCGTGGCTGTTCTTTTCCCTGGTCCGTTTTTCTTTGGTCGAAGTTCTGGATGAAGCTTGTAACATTTGTCTTTGGTATGCCCCGCGACTTGACAATTTTCGCAAAAGGCACTCGTACCCGATTTTGAAGCGTTCTTCTTCGGACTCGGCTTTTTCTTTGTCGAGGTCGCATTTTCCTTCGTGCTTTTGTCGCTGCGGGATTTATTCTTCTTCTCGATCGCCATAGCAGTTGTGCTCGCGGTCGCAATGTCTTGGACACCGAACAGACTTAGCTCAGTACTGATCGATTTCTGAAGTCCAGATGTGTACTTCTGAAATACCTAAGGGTCGGATAGTGAGATGCCAATGACCATTGCTTGTCGCCGAAATTCTGTCGTATAGTCTTCGACGGTCTGGTCGCGCCGTTGGTACAATCTGTGCCAACGCTCCCATCTCTCCTCAAGGTAACCCATCGGATAGAATTCTTGTCGCAGAAGTCGTTTGAATTGACCCCACACAAGGTTGTCAGCTTCACCACTGGCGACAAGGGCCTTCCACCATGTCTTGGCGTGGTCCTTCATCTTCAAAGGTGCAAATTTGACCTTTTGAGCGCTACTAAACCCTTTCAGGTCAAAGTAGGTCTCAAGTTGGTCGATCCAAGAATCCAGCTTCTCGGCATCGATCACCCCATCATATATGGGTATATCAATCTTAGCGTCGACTTTAAAAGATCCGACAGCTAATGAGGTGTCGTCGGTCTTGTGGTCGCCTTCGTCTTCATCTTCGTCTGCCCTGCGCAAGTCTTCACCAGTCTTCTCACCCATAACCTTCCCTACTTCAGGAGGTACAATCATGGCCTGCTGCTTAATCCAAGCAAGCATGGTTTCCATGTCGGTGGAGAGCTTAGCCACTTTTTCGGCTAGGTTAGCTTGAACGGAGGTATCGTCAGACATTGTCGGAGACACGGCTGTAGGAACCGTCAATTGATCGCCTGGAATTTCGCTGGAAGTTTTGTAACCCTGGCGAGTCTTCACCATCCACAGGATAGGAAAGTCGCTCTAATACCAACTTGATCCGTTTGAGACCTAGTCTTGGTTTTCGCACTAGTCTCGCCCAGATTCTAATATGCGGAATAACGGGATCTTACTCGGAAATACCGAAACCCAAAGTAATTGCACAACTCTTTATTTCAAAGAGGGCTTTACACGTCGAACGTTAGGCACACTTGCCTACGTCGAAGGAACTATAAGTGTCTAAAACTCAAATAAGTTCTATGACTCTTCGATGATCTAAACTAGACCTATTACAAGGTATTTATAGTCCAATCGTATGAGTACGTATCAGACTCAATAACCTAAACGTATTAGACTCATATAACTAACTTAACTAATCCTAAACAGATAAGCTTAGTTATATATATAGGATTACAATTCCGAACAGGGAACGAATTCCTTTTCCTGGTCGCGAACCAATCCATGGTCGCGAAACTTTTCCGAACACGGTTAAGGTCGCAAAGACGTATGCAATCAGGACTTGGTCGTGAATCCGTACGCGATCAGGACTTGGTCGCGAATCCGTATGCGATCAGGACTTGGAGATCCTCCCGGATCAGTCAGTTTCAAAACTCAGTTCTGTGAACTGACTGTCAGTGTGGTACACTGATTGTCAGTTCCATGTTTCTGAGTTTGGAACTGACTGTCAGTTTATCAAACTGACTATCAGTTGCGGGATCCAGAACCCTAAAAACCCCTGTTCCGTTTCTTTGTCTCCTCACATTCTCCTCTCGCCGCCGTCGTCTAGCTCGTCGCCGGTGCGCCCCCTCGCCACTTCTTGCCTTCGTGCTCGTCGCCGGTAACCTCTTCACCGCCGACAAACCGTGCCGCCGCTCCTTGCCGTAGCTCACCGTGCCGCGCCGCCGTGCTCTGCCTCGTCGCCTCGACCTCATCGGCCGCCATTTATTTGCTTCTTCCTCACCGGAGCTGCACTCCTTTGCTGTGAACCTTCCTGTGCCTTTCAAGCCCATGGCGTTTGGGTCCGGCCACTCTGATTGACGTCGGCATTTCGTCGTTTGTCAATTTTCAGATCCCCTGTTCAAGTCGTTTCGTCTCCTCTATTTTTCTTATAACCATGTCTGATCAGCCGGGTCCCTCTCGACGTGTGGCCCGACGAAAGAACGCGGCAAACAACCAGCGTTCATCGGGTCAGACGTCCGAGAACCGGCCTTCGCCTCCGCCTGAGCGCGTGCCCGTGGACTATTCCCGGTGGCACGCTAGCCACCTTCGCACGCTCCGCTCCACAAACCCCTACCTCTCGCCGCGTCCCACTGGTGGTGACGCGTGCGACGTTCTCACCTTTTACACAAACCTTCACCAAGACCTGTTTACCAGCGTCTACAGCCGCGCACCCATCTTTGCTCACCGCTCTCTGTCGTGGGGTACGATGGCCTCTCGCACAGGCATCGCCACCCTCGCAGATCTTTTTGGCTCTGTAGGGATCCGCGACTTAGTCGCCGATTCCTCTCTGCACTGGGCTGAGGGGCCCATTCGCCTGTTCTATTCCACCGTTTTCATCTCCCCTCAGCGCGACTTCATGACCTTCATGACGGGCCTCCAGGACTACACCGTCATGAAGGAGCAACTGGAGTCAGCGCTCGGACTGGTGCGCCCTCCTTCTGGCCGCTAGCTCCATACCCTTCCGGACCTTGAGCGTCGGGAGGTGGCCATGCTTTATTCCGGCCCCTTCCAGCTCTGTCACATCGCTGGCTTGCGCCGCGATGTTGATCTGACCCTACGGATCCTCCGGCTCACTTTAGTCCCCATGACCGGAAATAGGGCCAGAGTCACCTATCTTGGACTCCACGTCCCGATCTCTATCTTCTAGGAGGAGCCCTTCCATGTTGCTGATCTCATCATCAGTGAGATTCAGCATGTCTTTCTTTCCCCGCGCCGTCAGCTGATATACGCTCCGTATATCATGGCGGTGCTTCTTCACATCCAAGCTGTCGATTCTGAGCTTCCTCGGCCCCATCATCCGCTTCTTTTCTATCCTCCGGGCCAAGCTGATCGCCGTCTTGGTGCCCGGCCTGCGGCTGCTGTGGACCCTGGTTCTCCCGCATCAGATGATGATGCTATGAGGGAGTCAGAGGATGAGACTCCTGCTCAGGAGACTTCTCCAGCTCCAACTGCAGGGACAGGCACCGGATCGGCATCTTCCTCTCGGCTTGATCAGGTGATCCAGGTGCAGCAGCAAATCCTCAGCACCCAGGCGGAGCATCATCAGATGTTGCTCCGCTTGCTTGCTCAGCAGGAGGAGATTCTGCGGCGTCTACCTTCTTCATCTTCTCCTGCCCCTCGCAAGAGGGCCCGCCAGGCTTCGTCTTCACCGAGCACAGCTTCAGGACCAGCTGATCCAGCTCCTGCAGCACCAGCTCCGGCTCTAGTTGCTCCTGCTCTAGCCGCTACTCCGCCCCTGTCTCCTGCGGGCGACGCATCTGGATCTCCAGCAGGCTTCGGAGATTCAGATGTCTTAGGAGTTTCTTCATATGATGAGCATTAGGCTCCATCTTTTGTATTGCATCCCTGTTTGTGCTTGATGCCAAAGGGGGAGAAGTATTTTGGATATTATAGTATTTTTGGAGATATTGGTTCATATGTCTTTAGTTTTTATTATGGATGTCATTTGCAGTTATGTCATGGATGATTGGATATGGGTTTATTTGGTTTATCATATATCTGACTCTGTGTTTATTTGGTTTATCATATATCTGACTCTGTGATGTTGAATGCTCTGATATATATATGATGTCTTGATTTTGAGACTTGTATGCTCTGATACACACTTATATGACTTATGCATATCTGTGAGTGCTTGTATGTATGAGATGCTCTGATGTATATATGATGGTTTATGCTCTGATATGATGAGATGCATATACTCAGGGGGAGTTATTTCATTTATTTTATCGTTGAACACCTGTTGTCATCAATCATCAAAAAAGGGGGGATTGTTGCATCTAGGCCTTCATGCCTAACCCTAATTTTGATGATTAATGAAAATAAAGTGTTCTGGACTAATTATGCTTCTGAGATTGTTGATACAGAGTTTGTTCGGGAAGAATTACGAGATGATCAAGATGAACCCGACATGAAGTGAAGCACGAAGTGCAGAAGATCAGAGACAAGACGCAAAATCATGAAGATGCGAAAGACCTAAGGTATTATGAGTTTTTATTTTTATCGATCTCGGTGTTTGGAGATGATCGGTTAGGAAAATTGTTTTTAGTTTTAACCGTACTATAAAGAGGGGTAGCGAAAGTCATCTCTTTATCTCCAACATAAACTGAAAAACTTAGGTCATTGTATTGCATCATTTTGGTTGGATTTGGTTTGAACTTAATTTGAAAAATCTGGTTTTTCAGTTCAGTTTTTGACAGCAGAAGAGTTTTTTGATTTTCTAGAAAGATCTAGGCAGATCTGGTTCTTGCTTATGTCGACAAAAATGTAGCCCTTGAAATTATCTTTCAAACGAGCTATTAAACACCTCTTTTGGATTTCTGGATTTAAAGTTATCTCTGTTTTTGTTCAGAGTGACTGTCAGTTTGAATGTCAGTTCGTGTTAACTGACAATTGTCCAGAGAGGGTGTATTTTGTGCTAAAAATTTTTGTACTAAACTGACTGTCAGTTTGTCCATACTGACTGTCAGTTGGGGATTCGACCACAGTGTTTTTTAACTGAGCTTCCTTTTGATTTTGGTCGAATCTGTGGTCGAACTGACTGTCAGTTTGCATAACTGACTGTCAGTTGTGGGTTTCAACTTTCCATAAACGACCACAAACAGCTAGCAAAGTTTCATCCGTAAATTTTGTCGGCCATTATGCACTAAACTGACTGTCAGTTAGGCAAACTGACTGTCAGTTTGAGTTGCTGATTTTCAGCCCTAGCTCCAACGGTTCATTTGTTTCTTGAGGCTATAAATAGGGGCTTTGGGCATGTGTTTTACACAACAAGCAGCAGCATTTTTTTATACACTCTTGAGCTTTAGTTTTCTACTTAAAATCTTGATCTTTTGATCAAGTCGAGTGTTTTCCGATCCATCGAGCACTTCAGTTCATTTGCATTTGCATTCACTTAGTTTCTCGGTGCGTGTTTGGAGGTGAAGAGAAGACCTCGCTGCCTGTTACTCTTGGTGAGCGCCCTCACCTAGACGGTTCGAAGGCGTGGCCGTTGACCTCTCCAGATCGGAGATTGTTAGAGAGGCTCGGCAAGTTTGTACAAGGCATTGGTGCTCGCCTTTCTGGAGTGGACAAAGAGCAACCATTACTGAGAAATATCCTTCGTGGATATTGAAGCAAGACTCATTCGCTTGAGTGCTTCAACGAGGATTAGGGGAGACTGGGCGAGTCTCCGAAACCTCGGTAAAAAATCTTTGTGTTCGTTCTCTCTATCTTCTCTCTTTAATATATTAAATTGCATTTGATTTTTCTTGGTATAAAAACTATTTTATTTGAAGTTTTTAAAGCCTCCTATTCACCCCCCCTCTAGTCGGCATCCTTGATCCTACAATACCTCCATAAAAAAACTTGTCGTGTTTGACCATTAATTTCTTTTATGATATGTTAATAGAAACTATAAAAATATATTTTTATGACGAATCTAATCATGTCATTTTAATGTAGTCAATCCAAATATTTGTAAATATATTAGTGGTCAGAGTTATAAATATTTGACTACACACATATCATAGTTATAGGTTTTTTGTGGATGCAGGCTATATCGTAACCACCTCATGCCTAACACCACAGCTCCCACCTCTTGAAGGAGGTGATGGTGCGTACATACGTGGTGTGAGGCTACTGTAGCAATGGCTGGTGGCAAGCATAGGACGAATATGATGGCGGCATGCCTTGGTGATGGTGCAAGGAGCCGATAGGGAAGCAAGTGGATAATTGAATTAGTAGATGATCATGTAATTCATGTTTGTGGTGCTACCGTGTTGTGGGCAATCTGAAAAATTCATAATGACCTGGATTTTAGGTCTGAGAATCTGAAAATAATTCATACTATTGGTTTTTATGTTGCTAGGCTTATCAAAATATGTGTGGTTCTTGCGACAGCTGCTCCTGGACTGATAGTGAAGCCAAAAGGAAAAGAAATTTTTTCTCATAGCTTTTAAGTTTTCAATGTGCATCTCCTCAAAGCTGTTGTGATAAACACATCCTATGGAACTGGAAAAGCTTTGGAGGATGCCCTTTTTGGTATTGCTACTAATCTTCAAGTTGGTCCAAGCTTCATCACTCTATGCTGGCTGGAGAGCAAGACGCTAACAAAGAGATTGAATCTGCGGCCTTCATCGGTGTGTGTACTATTTTGTTATTTTGATCTTGTTTTTTAGTATTTAGACAATATCCTGTAGTAGTTTTACCCCTTTATTATTTTGTTGTCGATTTGGTGTTTTTCCTTTGGCAGTAAGGGATTGCTTTCTGTTTTCGCTGAAGGCAGATCCTAAGTCTGCTAGCTTTTGTCTGCTATTGTTGTAAAAAAACATGGTATGCTATCGTATGGTTTCTATAGAAAGCGGGACTCTCTCTCTCATCAAAAAAAAAGGGGGGAACATGTGGGGGCGCATGACGGCCATGCATGGTTTGTGAGGCCACTGTGGACGTGTACACATTATCCTACCAAGTTGTCGCCGATGGACAGTGATGACTCACAGCCAAAGTACGTTTGCGATGGCTTATGGGCATCCAAGGCGTGGCAAATACAGCACGGTGGTGCAGCGAGCAACAGCCACTCCGCACGGTGGCACCGCTCCGCTGATGAGGTATCCAAAAATGTTGCTTTTGATATAGATTTTGCATGTATAACTATGTATATGTCGAATATAGGAAACGTACATGATTAGCGCATTATTTATATATTTTTTGCTCTAAGTTAGACCTCTTTTTTGGCTTCAAACTTGTTCAATTCATCATTTTATGTGTTTTTATTTGAGAATATAAAAAATCCACTTCTATGAGTTTATTTAATATATTTTAGGGAACGAACATGCCAAATTTTGAACGATTTCGACTAGAATATGACGAGGAACAAAGCCGATGATCCGGATGAAATACGTGTTTAAAACTGACTCCACGAAGTACCCATAAACAAGGCACCAATGTGTAGGTCAGATCCCTACACATGTGCCCCAAGGGTCCAATCGGGGCCCAATCGGTGCCCATACCCGTGCCCAGTCGGATTCCTACTCTATCTCGGATTTGAATACAATTTGTGTTATTTTCTAAGATGAGTTAGAGATGTTTACAATTGTATTAATTTAGGATTTTTGTACTACAAATAGAGAGACTTTTGACTTAATTTATCATCCAGAAATATCAGGTTTAGCCCCCTCTCTAGTTTAGGTTAGTTTTAGGATTAGTTTTAGACTAGTTTTTGTATCAATTTGTAAGTTGACTTGGATGGTATCCTTAGGCTATCTCCAATCCATCGGTGCTTCGCAAGGCGCTTCAACAGAATATTTTCCAGTATATTTTGTGCCACCTGTGCGAAGCACCACCCGTAGCACTCTCTACTCCAATGCAAGGCGCTTCGTACAGGCCCACGAATAAATTAAATTTATGTGATTTTAGTAAAATAGGAATAACTTTTAATTCAAAATCTAATATATGCGATGTTTGGTTTCTATATAAAAATAATTTAAAGATTTACAACTTTCTCAATATAATCAGTATCTAATTTAAATTAGATTAATACATAAATAAAAAACAAAAATTATATGCAATTTGATCACACATAAACCGAGACAAAAAAAATAAAAAATTCAAGGCATCCTGACGTCTGCTGAGGCATCCTCTCTCTCCTCAACTGATTTTTTAATAGTTTTTTGGCGCGGGGCCCGCATGACAGACGTTGGAGGCGGCACGGTTGGAGTTGGTCTTATTTTATCAATACAATTTGGTATGTTTTCTTTAATATTATTTGTTGGTTTTCTTGATGGATTTTAGTGAGTAATGTTCCCTCTAGGGTTTGGGTTGACCTGATCCGAAGAGTGTGATTTCTGTTTCAGTTTTGTTCGCAAGTTTAGTTTATTAATTTCCCAAATTTTATTCTCCAAACGCTAGATTTTGTGTTTCATCTATAGTATCATTTGTACTCCACGAGACGATTAGTATTCATATGTTAGGCAACATAAAATTACTACATTCTAATGCTAAATCTAGAGTTTGGAAGGGATTTTTCACCTAACTGTCTGGCAGGTGCGATCTTTTGTGACTATCGATTGGATTTGAAGCCAACACTTAATTCGTCTCATTTGAAATCTTGAAAATTAATTTGGCATTTGTCTAACCTTTGTTATAAATTGTGGTCGATGGTTATGAAATTCTAGGTTATTCTCTTTGCATTCTAAAATCCAAATTTTCGTTGTTTTTCAATGTTAAACTCTAGTTTTCATAATTCATAGTAATAGATTTTAGAGTAGCTTTCGATTTAGTTAGCAATTTTAATTTAAAATACGATAACGATTGTTCCTCATGGATTTGACTCTAAAGTACTCAATGAACAATCGTTCACTTGTAATTATTACTCAAACACACCCTTTATGAGTGTGTCGGTACACTTTTGTGTTATTTTTGTACATTTCACAAATTGGTGATGTACATTTCGAAAGCACCCTCTGATTTGTAGATGGACATATACAAATTGAAAACAGATGATGCTCATTTTTTCTAATTGAATGCACAATTTGTTTTCATTTTTTTATTAATTGAATTCTCTTGTACATTTGAAGAAAGCTGATGTTCGCTATGTCACACAAGTACATGTTCATTTTTTCTTAACAGAGGAAGAAACAAAAAAAAAATTGATGTCCTTGTATATTTTTAATCTAGCTTGATGTATATTGCAGCAGATTGAGTATGTACATTGCAGTGAAGGAAATTTGAATCTTGCGCAGGCTGCAATGCCAGTTTAGTGGAACTGAAATGTGCATCCTTATTTTTTTTTAATCCCAAATGATTTGGCCTCTCTCGGCTCACTTTTTTTTAACAAATTGCAATGCACAAATCTCACAGCAAGTGAATAGTTGTAACCTACCTGTTTTAGCTTGTAACTTTGATAGACTACTTCAACCGCATGGATTGCCATGTCAATTTCATTAGCTTGGTCATGGACCAGATGGGGATAAAAATTGAAAAGGAAACTTTTTATTTTATTGTGGGTTCGAGCCGGTGGTAAGTCTTTGGAAATTGTTAGATCAAATGTGATGGATGATCTAAATTTATCTAATCTATTCACATTATTCACGAGATGACATTTCTATGGAGTTCAAGACAGGAAAATCTTGAAAATCTTTTCTAAATGGTTAAAATATTATATAATAGTGTATAAAATTATGAAAATCTTGATAAGTCAATTATTTTAATAAGATATGAACAAATATGAATATGTTGTTGTGAACACCAAATTGTCCACAAAATTTTGATTAATCAGCCGCATAATGATTAATTGCTTGGGATACATTTTCCACCTGACAAGTCGTATACTGTTTTTACAACACTGTAAAGCATTCGTGGTAAAAAAAAAAAAAAAAAAAAAAAAACAAGAAGAAGAAGATGTGAATATTTCTCTTATATATGTGTCCCCCCACCCCTGAAACAAGGAGTTTTTTTTACTGTTAACCCAGAGTTAAAAAATAATTTTGAAATTAACCCACAGTTGCGATAATTTGCAAAAATGACCTGCCACGTCAGCTTGTCGCGCTCCCCAACCACGACAACATCTTGTCGCGGCTCCCGAGCACGACAACTTCGCCAGCAGTTCTCGCACCTGGAGCATTCGACAAGTTAAAAGATTTAATTGCGGAAACGGGGATTCGAACCCGGGCCAGAGGACACAGGAGCGAGCGCGCGAGCCGGTTGGTCTAAGGCACTTATCTGCTATATGAGCACTGGACATTTTAATATTGTGTATCTTCTTGTCGAGTTTCCAGAACTCGACAAGCTGCGGTCCCCTCTTTATTCCCCTGGTTCTGTGGTCCTGTACCCACTCACACACACACTCATCCAAGAAACAGAACTACCAGCAGCTCACACACACACTTGTAAAAACTCCGTCCTAGATCTAGCAAAATCCGTCCGATAAATTTATCCGGTGTAGAAGAGAAAGTTGTAGAGAATTGCAAGTTCTTCGAAAAGAGGTAAATTTTTTCGAAATGCATTTAAGATTCTATTAATTATGTTGCTAATAACGTGATTAGGGTTTATATTTATGTTTATGTGTATAGAAGAGTAGGTATTATGTTGCTTTTAGGAATATGTTTAGGAAATATGTGCATCTGTATGTATGTTTGTAAAATAGATTTTTTTAAATGTATGTGTGTGTTTGAAAAATAGATTTTTGAAATATATGTGTGTATGTTTGGAAAAATAGGGTTTTTAAATGTATGTTTGTATGTTTGGAAAATAGGTTTTTGAAATGTATGTGTGTATGTTTAGAAATATATGTGTGTGTATGTTTGGAAAATATGTTTTTAAATGTATGTGTGTATGTTTAGAAATATATGTTTGGAAAAATAGGGTTTTTAAATATATGTTTGTATGTTTGGAAAATAGGTTTTTGAAATGTATGTGTGTATGTTTACAAATATATGTGTGTATGTTTGAAAAAATAGGGTTTTTAAATATATGTTTGTATGTTTGGAAAATAGGTTTTTGAAATGTATGTGTGTATGTTTACAAATATATGTGTGTGTATGTTTGGAAAATAGGTTTTTGAAATGTATGTGTGTATGTTTAGAAATATATGTTTGGAAAAATAGGGTTTTTAAATATATGTTTGTATGTTTAGAAATATATGTGTGTATGTTTGGAAAAATAGGGTTTTTAAATATATGTGTGTATGTTTAGAAATATATGTGTGTATGTTTCGAAAAATAGGGTTTTTAAATATATGTGTGTATGTTTGGAAAAATAGGGTTTTTAAATATATGTTTGTATGTTTAGAAATATATGTGTGTATGTTTGGAAAAATAGGGTTTTTAAATATATGTGTGTATGTTTGGAAAATAGGTTTTTGAAATGTATGTGTGTATGTTTAGAAATATATGTTTGGAAAAATAGGGTTTTTAAATATATGTTTGTATGTTTAGAAATATATGCGTGTATGTTTCGAAAAATAGGGTTTTTAAATATATGTGTGTATGCTTAGAAATATATGTGTGTATGTTTCGAAAAATAGGGTTTTTAAATATATGTGTGTATGTTTGGAAAAATAGGGTTTTTAAATATATGTTTGTATGTTTAGAAATATATGTGTGTATGTTTGGAAAAATAGGGTTTAGAAATATATGTGTGTATGTTTGGAAAATAGGTTTTTGAAATGTATGTGTGTATGTTTAGAAATATATGTTTGGAAAAATAGGGTTTTTAAATATATGTTTGTATGTTTAGAAATATATGTGTGTATGTTTGGAAAAATAGGGTTTTTAAATATATGTGTGTATGTTTCGAAAAATAGGATTTTTAAATATATGTGTGTATGTTTGGAAAAATAGGGTTTAGAAATATATGTGTGTATGTTTGGAAAATAGGTTTTTGAAATGTATGTGTGTATGTTTAGAAATATATGTTTGGAAAAATAGGGTTTTTAAATATATGTTTGTATGTTTAAAAATATATGTGTGTATGTTTGGAAAAATAGGGTTTTTAAATATATGTGTGTATGTTTAGAAATATATGTGTGTATGTTTCAAAAAATAAGATTTTTAAATATATGTGTATGGTTTTAGAAACTATGTGCATGTGTGTATGTTTGTAGAAAATAAAAAATTAGGTTATTTTAAGTTGTGCACATGCATACTCTATGTTTACAAATATATATGTGTATGTATTTAGAAATTATGAAACTAGGTTATTTTCAATTACATGCATGTATGCATGCTCTATGTTTATAAATTATGTTTTTCAAATGTATATGTATATGTATGGTTTTAGGAACTATGTGCATGTGTGTAATGGTGTCATGTTATTTACGCGTGAGATGAATGTGTGTAGGGAATGGAGAGTCCGAAAAAAATTTCCATATTTTATGGTGACGGCATAATTCGCGAGGGGCAAAGCGGGGTTGATATGAGCCGTTGCCAGTATGTGACGGGTGAGCTGAGTGTACATAACACCTCATTTCTAGACCTGAATTTGTGGATCCTGAATATGTTCGGGAAGCGGCCTCGCGATGAAATGGCTCTAATCGAAGGGCTCATCGTTCGTGAGGTAGATAATGAGCCATACTGGATGCTGCGCGAAATTAAAGGGGACAAATCTTGGAGTTCTTTTATTCGAAGAGTGAAAGACCCCCATGGCGGACTGCTCGGCCAGTTCGCGATGTATGTGCAGTTCTGCAACGTACGAGCAGCCGAGTGTGCGGTGGAGGGTGAGCTAAGCGTCATGCCCGGTCCTGCGAGATTCAGGGCTAGCGAGTGGTCGGATGTATTCTGCCATACTCGCGTAGATGTGTGCGAGGTACTGGATTGCCTTCCATCAGTGTCCGACGAAGATGATTCGACGGACTCGGAGGCATCCGATGGCTCTGATGACGATACTCCTGGTCCCCCGCAGGAGTGGCTAGATCACTCAGCATACAGTCAAGCTGTGTTGCCAACGGATCAGGGTTCGAGGTGGTCTTTCGAGCACGGTGGCTTACAAGTAGAGCAGGAGTTTCAAAGCAAGGAAGATCTGAAGAATGCCGTAGCGAGCTGGTCCCTCGCAATTAACCGGCAATATAAGGTCGTCAAGTCAAACCCCAACCTTTTTGTCGCAGCCTGTGTAACAGCAGGCTGCCCATGGAAGATTCGTGCGATGCGGCCGAAGGACGACATCGGTTTTGTGGTGACAAGGGTTACCGCACACACATGCCTGCTCACGGAGGCGCTGGACAGACACAGGAACCTGACGTCGGCGTACGTCGGTAATATCATCCAGCCGGCTGTGCGAGAGAACATTTCGATAATGCCGAGAGAAATAATGAAGCAAGTTGCCGATAGGTGTGGGTACACTATAAGGTATGGAAAGGCCTGGAGAGCAAAACAGAAGGCAATTGAGGGCAAGTTCGGCACATTCGACCACGGCTACAACAATGTGATGCGGTTGCTGCGCAACATCGCTCAGACCAACCCAGGTACATTTTTAGATTTCTTCGATCAGCCAGCTACACGTCGAGATGGTAGCCCCATACAGAACACTCGGGTACTCCGTCGATTATTCTGGTCATACCGCCAGTGCATCGAGGCATTTGCTTATTGTCGTCCAGTCATATGCGTGGATGGTACGTTCCTGACTGGAAAGTACAAGAGCTGTCTCCTCATTGCTGTTGCTGCGGATGCTAACGACCAACTGCTTCCATTGGCGTACGCCATCGTCGAGTCTGAAAACTCGGAAAGTTGGTTGTGGTTTCTGGTCAACGTGAAGCGGGCGGTTGTTGGTGATCGAGAGAAGGTGTGCATCATATCGGACCGCCACCGAGGGCTGCTCCATGCCATTGAGGTAATGCGCGGGGCCCCAGATGCTCCGTACAAATGGGAGGACGTGCGCAGCCGTTGGTGCATGCGGCACATTGCAGCAAACCTTTTCACACACTTCCGCAGTAAACAGATCATGGATCTGTTCAAGCGGCTGTGCATGCAAAATCAACCGAGGAAGTTCCAGGCTGTGTTCGACAAATTGGAGGTGCTGACAGTGAAGTACTCCACGAGGAGGGCCAGTAATGCTGCCGACGATGTGAACGTCAGCAAATTTTCCCAATGGATTCAGGACAAGGACATCGAGAAATGGTCCTTGCTGCACGACGAAGATGGCGCAAGGTTTGGGATAATGACGACGAACCTTTCAGAGGTGTTCAATTATGTGTTGAAGGGAGTCCGGTGTTTGCCGGTGACTGTTGTAGTGGAGATGACATGGTACCGCACAGCCGAGTACTTCAACAACAGAAGTGTAGCCGCCAAAACGCTAGTCGACGATCCCATGAGAACCTTGCCAGATGTTGTGCAGTCGTACTTGACTGCCCGCATAGACAAGGCCCAGCGGCACGAGGTGACAGTTATAAACAGACTGCATCGAATCATTCAAGTCCGCCTTCGGCAGAAGAACGTGAGCGGCCAACTGAGACCTGGACGGGTGCACGAGGTCATTCTTGGGGATGTCGCTGAGTGCTCATGTAACAAACCGAAGCTACTGCACAAGCCCTACTCTCATGTCCTTGCTTCATGTGCGGCGCTCGGTGTGAGCCCTGCGCCTTACCTTTCGGAGTACTTCAGCCTTGACAACCTTTCAAACACGTGGAGTGGCGTGTGGAGAGTTTTTATGACGCTCGGTGACTACAGAGTTATCCCTGCTGGCGAGACTACCTGGATCCCAGATGTAAATCTAAAGCGAACGGGTCCAGGACGACGGAAGACACGCCGAATACACAATGACATGGATGAGTCACAGGGGGTAGCTCACGAGCTAGGAAATGCTCGATCTGTAGGCAGCCCGGACATAGCAAGAAGGATTGTTTGAATGCACCCGGACCATCGACATAGCCTTGTAATAAACTTTGTAATACGCTTATCATTTGCATTGGATTATTGTAATCTGTTTGAAACCTTGTAATATGATTCATGTTATGTTACTTTCATGTCGTGTGCTATTCATGGGTATGATACTTTCAATAACGGTTCCCGATGTATGTTATGTTACTTTCAATAATGGTTCATGTTTTATGTTTTGACAGGCATGGCTGGCGGAGATAGAGATCTTCCAGAGCTACTGAGCAGTACATGTGATCGTGGCCATCGCGGCCACATCTTGTCCGAGGGCGGGGACTTGGAGCCGCTGGTAGTCCGTGCTCCCTTGGAGTACTGGCCTCTGCATGAGGGCTATATCCCCATCCTGCGGGCTGCAGGTTTATTACCGTTCGCCCGTATGCTGCAGATAGGTCAGCATCTCACACTGTACAGGTCGTTGATCACCGCATTGGTAGATCGATGGCGTCCGGAGACCCACACTTTCCACTTCCGCTGGGGGGAGATGACAGTCACGCTGGAGGATGTGAGCATGCTGCTTGGTTTACCTGGCAGTGGACATCCCATCGTCCCCCGGCCAGCACGCCTAGATTGGCGCGCACAGATGCACCTCCGATTCAACATCGCTAACCACACCGACGAGATCCCGGCATCCAGGCGTGGTGTCCCCCACCGATTTCTGGCGCGCTACCGTGAGTGCCCCGATGATGCCCCCGCCGATGTAGTTCGGCGGCATCTCTTCGCGTACTTGCTGGTGACGCTGCAGTATATTTTGTTCCCTCCACGCACGGTGACACTGTGTACACGTGGTTCATTCCTCTGGTCGAGAGTATCGTCGATGCCGACGCAGGAGCCATGCCGCGTTACAACTGGGCGATGGCAGTGTTGTGCGCGACGTACAGGGGCCTTTGCGAGGCATGCTGCAGGACCGCAGCTGGATCGTTGCTTTCCGCATGCCCTGTACTGCTGCAACTGTGGTTATGGAAGCACTTCCCCGTTGGTCGGCCACGTTTACAGCGGCCCATCCATCCGTACGTTGCGCCAGCCGACTATGATGATTGGGTGGACCGGCCGACCATGGGAGCCCGTTGGCTGGGAGGTCGGCCGAGGTGGTCATCATCACAGATTCACCGCTGTTACTTGGCGTACCTGGGAGAGTTTGATCTCCTATCGGACGCTCGCGTCATATGGCGGCCATGGACACCGGAGCACATCTCGCAGGTTGCACCGCATGGCATTTCCTCGTATTGCACCGCGGGCCAGGACTGCTGGCTTACACGCCGGCACATGGTGTTCTCACATGTGGTGGAGCCGTATTTTCCGGAGAGGGTGATGCGCCAATTCGGCCTATATCAGCAGATACCGCCCCCGAAAAGAAATCGACAACGCCATCTCCCGCGGCAGATTCACGTGTATGCCTCGAACATTTTCTATATCTCATGTACACACTCATATTTGTTTATTTCTTTGCTTTATGTGCATCGCGTCACCTTTTGCAGACAAACACGTAGAGGAAAGCACTCTGACAACTGGCAGATCAAGAATTCCAAATGGGTCGACGAGTGGGAGGACCACGCGGCGACGGATGTTGTTGTGGAGGAGCGGCCGTATGACCCTGGGACGTCCCAGGCCTATCTTCAGTGGTACGTGCCGCGCACCCGCACGCGACTCGCTCGTGCGGCCCCCCGATCGCCGACAGAACTATCACATCAAGATAGTCTTCGACTCGGCCTTGATGTTCATTTCCCAGGTCGGATACATCGCTCGTTACGTTCGTCTTCGCTGGATACTTATGTTGGTCTCTTATCTTATCTATTTTTCCATAGTTCCCATATGAGTTTCGCATGTGCAGGGTGACTTAGCGTTGGGCATCGACAGCCAAGCGGCAAACCTGTCGTCTCGCTTGGAAGGTCCTCCACGCTTCAAGGCGATGGCGCGTGCTGCCCTACATTCCATCCGTGTAGCAGCACAACGAATCCTCTTCTTCGATGTTGCTTGTGGCCGAAAGACAGATGCATCGGTTCCGCACCGGAGAGGGGCCCGACCGCCCAGCCCGATGTCAGCCCGGCCTAGCCTGGGTGGTGCTCGACAGAGCACTTCGTCAGCACGGCGCAGTCATCGTGACACATCGCCGACCTGGGGAGGTGACATACCAGGGACGTCCGCCGGCCCGTCTCGGCTTCATCGTTCCTCGTCAATGCACAGTGCTCGACGCAGAGATCTGCATATTGGGGGCCCGTCGACACATCGCACTCCCGGTTCAGATGACTCTGATGATGACGACGGCATCCGTCGTCAACACGAGGACGACATTCGTCGTCAAGACAGGGACGATGCGAGTAGAGCGTTGGCAGAGCGGTTTGCGGCTGACGAGGATTGCGGCCAAGCTCATATTGAGCACGCTCTCCAGGGACAGAGATACTCAGTCCCTTGGGGGTCTACTTGGGAGAGTTGGGGGGATCCCGCCCACGACCACATGCATGTGGATGACGATCGTGAGTACTACGCTCCGCAGGGAGCCGACCCCAGTGGGGTGACACCACAGCAGGACAACCAGGAGTGCATCTCGCACATGTTCGGGTTGCACGACCCTCATGCACATCAGTACTACCAACCGGATCAGTTGACGCCTAGCGAACTCGAAGATCACCCTCCACCGACACAGCCATCTCAGGGTCATGCAGGTACTGAGCGGCATGGTCCTTCTACCGCGGCTGGACAGCGATCACATGTGCCACCTGATCCGTACTCACCATCGCCTTTTCAGAGAGATAGACATGGGCATGGGCATAAGAGGGGTCGTCCGAACCCATAGCGAACATGTACTAACACTTTTAGTTTCCAGTGTGTTACATTCAAAATGAATCATGCAGTTCACTAGATTTCTTATATATTTTTATTATATGATACATACTTACGTATATTTCTATAGATATATATACATATACATATACATATACATATATATATGTGCATGTGTGTATATATATATATATATATATATATATATATATATATATATATATATATACAGTATGTATGTATTTATGTATGTACAGTATGATGGGAAAAACTCCTAGCCCAGCTGGTGGGAACTCTCTTCTACCTCGTTGTCCACCTGGGTTCGAATCCCCACTGATCTTGATTTGGGTTCACAGAATAGATTTTGATATTTTAGGGTTTGAGATAGATTAGGGTTGAACTGATCTTGTTACTGCCAAACATAAAAGTCTTTACAAGCCAGATTCAATTCCATCTCTAAATCTCAGATCTATCAATCCTATTCTGTTTTTGAAAACAGGATTCTAATTACCCTAAATACTCAGAACTCAGATTTAGTTAAATCTTGCCCTAATCCAGATCAGATTATTCTTGGATTATGATCATGGGTATGTCAATACCTTAATCCAGAAAGTTGGCAGCCAAATTGTATCATCTAAGCCGTTTTCACATATCAGTCCAAATTATATCGTAATTTAGTCCTTTATTTGATATCTAGAAACCCAAAAAGGCTAAAATCTTCAGATTAATTCCAAATTCAAAATTTCTTCAGCAAATCTTTTTCAAATGCTATTTGATACAATTTTCTCTTCTGTGCAGATTACAAAATCACATTTTAAAGACCATAATTCAAAATCGACAAAACTCAGATCTTATTTTACCCTAAAGTACCCTATTTTCAGTTTATATCGAAAATCATCAAATCAACTCATATTTTATCAAATCTCTTGTTAGATGAGTATAATGTATAAGTTTATACTTATTTGTAAAATCAGATTACAAATTAATCTGTAATTTAATAATTAATTCTTTTCTCTCTGCAGGGGTGAAATGCTGAGAGCTTATCGTGCTCCAGGAACACGACAAGGACTTGTCGAGCTCTGGGAGCACGACAAGCTCCTAGTCGTGTTCCTGGAGCACGACAAGAGGCTGCCCGTGCGACTAGCAGCTTGTCGAGCTCCCAGAGCTCGACAAGCTGACGTGGTAGGCCATTTTTGCAAATTATCGCAACTGTGGGTTAATTTCAAAATTATTTTTTAACTCTGGGTTAACAGTAAAAAAAACTCCTGAAACAAGCACCCCATTACCTTGCATACTCCGGCTGCCCATTTCTGCTCGACGTGCGTGGGTGACATGAAAGATCTGCAAGTGCGAGAGCACAAACGAATTAAGCAATTAACTAGTAAGATACACCCACTAATACATATATAATACCTGCATGTGCCCCACGATACGAAAAAATTAAGTTAACAAATGGACAGTTTCCATTCAATTGATAATGGGATAAAATGCATATGTGGTCTCTTTATTTTACACATATGCTCGTTTTAATGTTTCTACTTTCAGATAATCTAAATTGGTCCATTTATTTTTAAATTATCAAATCATAATGAATGAGTGAAATATCTGATTTGCAGTAGTAGTATATTGTTCACTTTAACAGAGATGACACATAATTGATAATTTGAGATTGCTATTATCTTATTTAGTGTCTTGGTGTTATTATCTGCGAAAGTGCATATCTATGTTCACATCATCAATGAGAGAAACAACTTCGATCTTTTTTCACAAAATTTATATTAAATACCATCCTCATCCAAATAAACAACTTTCTTTTCTCCAAACTAATTTTCTCACCTCTTTTAATTTTGAAAGTAGAGCAACTAATTTTACCAATTTCAAAGTAGAATTTGTCCTCTATTACTTATGGTTTAGAAAGAAAATTTTGTAACCAAAAGAGTGACATTAATTCAACGATTTCAAGATAAAGTTTGTTCACATAATTCTAAATTACTCTTACTTATGGTAATTAGGTTTGGAACATTGATCAATAGTACCACCAAAACAAAAACTTCCATTCAACCTTCACCTATCCACCAATTATAAGTACTATTTCCTCTATTTTCAAATAGATATTATTCTAATCTTCTTATTTTATTTATAAATAGATACCAATCTATAATTTCAAGATAAGCTTATATAGTACTTTTCGTTAATCCACAGTGATACAACACAGATTCTATATAGAGATTCCATAAAAAATTAAAATATTAATGTTGGATGCAATTATAGAGGATTTGGCTAGTTATGTATAAAGCGATTTATTCTAAATGGTTAAAAAAAATTAATGCCAGCATACATTCATAAATTTAAATATTACATATAAAATTACAATGCAATTGTATTGGACTTTTAGTTAGTTGTACAGGGGTTTGACTAAGACGGTCACAATTCTTACAAGAAATTTTTTAAGAAAATGCAATAATCCTAAAATATAATAGTATATGACAATATAAAATAAAAAAATAGAACAACCTAAAATAAGAAAATGAGATAATCTAAAATAAAAAAAATACGATAAACCTCACTAAGAAAATACAATAATCTAAAATAAAAAAATTACGACAACCTAATCAACGCTGGTGATATGATCAGGCGAGCTGCAAGTGCGTAAGCACAAATTGAGGATGGAGGCAATTAAATTAACACCTGCATTGGCCGCGTGGTATGAAAAATATATCCTAATTACTCTAACGTGACTGCACATTATGATATAATTTCATCAAAGGAAAAAAATACAGCTTCTATTATATTTAATTGTCATCAACATAGAATAAGAGAGAGAATAAGGAAGCAGCCATCTTTAATCACCCCTGCAAGCTTCTATTATATTTAATTTCCATCGATCTACTATATATATTTGGAGGAGGCGCGGTGCCGGTCGTCCACACAAACACGTATACATATACATACAACACACAAGCCAACTGAGCAACAAATGGCTGGTGCTTCGTCCACAACTGTTGCCGCCACCTACCTCCTCCTGGTCCTGCTCGTCACCGGCTGGCTGGCTGCCGGTGCCGACGCTCGCCGTCTGCAAAGCACAATGCCGGCCCCTCGTAGATCGCTGGCAGGAATTCCGATCTTGGGGGACCTGTTAGGCAACCTTCCGATCGTGGGGGACCTGTTAAAGAACCATCCGATCGTGGGGCCCCTGACTGCGAACAAAATTCCGAACGGGGGGGGGCTCTTGGGGGGCTTGCTTGGTTAGAATTCTGTTTGCCGCGGGAGTTCTTTCATTGGTTTTGGTTTGGCTTCTCTTCCATTCTCTTTTCTTGCTTTCCTTTGCTTTCCCTTTACCTGGGGCGATGTAATATTGATCATGTATCTTTATCTTTGTATTGATTTATTTATTTTGCAATGATTTACAATACAAACACTTTCATGTTGTCTAGTCAAACCAGTGTAATTTTACTCTTCATTGATTGTGCCCTACTACTTGAATTTTAATTGTCTAATCATATCATTTTACTCTTCATTGATTGTGCCCTACTACTTGTATTTGTCAAAACTTAACCGGTGTCGATCGGCAGGAGGTTGATGAACCGAAAATAGAACAGTTCCAGGACGAAAGTACTGCAGTTTTGCAATGCTGTACTGAACTGAAAAATTGGATTTCAACCGAAGATTTGCAGTAGTAACTGTATCTAATTACTGGATTGAAGATTGAATTAGATGTACAATTAGGTTTCAGGACAGATTACCAGATTTGGACCTGATTTGAGCCAAATTACTTCTGCAGCAGTTGAACTTCCACTGGGGTTTGAGTGTATTGTTTTGGACTCTATTTGAAGTTGGGCAGATAAGGCAATAGAGCAACTTAGCTGGGGTATATGTGTATTTGCTGCTGTGTGATTATACATACACATGTGTTTGGCTGGTGAGGGTATAAACAGAAGGACCACTAGCTGTGCATATACACTTTTACTTGGGTATATGTAAAAGATAAGAATAAGAGAAGACTGCATACGTGTATACATCTTTACCATGCATGTATATGCTTACCACTGGTGGTGTAGGTGTGTGTATGTGTGGCCACTATACGTATATGTATGTGTGTCTCTTTAATGGCCATATGTATGCACTGTATATTGCTACTAAATATGTACCGTATTTTGGTGTGTGCTTTGTTAATTAAGAGGAGCAGTGCAAGGTACAAAAGGCTTATTTCTTTCTTTTTCTGATGAAATTAAGGAAGCAGGAGGTGGCTTACAGGTTTGCTATGGATATGTTTTGGAATGGGTTTTGTTGACCTATTAGAGAAGGAGGTGTATAGTATGTGTATAAACAGTGGATAAGACCAGGGAAACTGTGTGTATGTATGCCTGGGATATATGTGCATCTGTACTTTTTGTACATATATGTATGGGTGTATTTTATCAATCACACATATGCACTGTGTAGCTCTACTAGGTATATGCAGATGATAAGAGCAAAAGGAGACTGCAATATTTTGAAAACGAAAATACAGGTGTATGGCTGAGCAAAAGGACAGCTCACTACATGTATGCATGTATAAGTATTTGGCTGGTGCATGCAAGTCAGGTCTTGCAGTTAATGAGAAAGGAAAGTACTGATTGCTCTTAAAAGAGAAATGAAGGGAGTAAATGATATATGCAACTTTTGAGAGTAAAGCTTATTTTCAGATGAAAGAAAAGGAGAGGAATTAAAACTAAATTATCAAAGAATGAAAGAGGAGGTCTGCTAGAAGGGAGGGAATTAGTGATTTTGGCTGAGCTCAAAAGTAAAGTAGAAAATATATGAGACCTAGAATTAGGGTGTGCATATATATATATATTATGCATATAGGTTTTTAGGGTTTTAGTACCAAAATGCAAATAAAGAGGGAAATTGGAGGGTTAAATTGTAAATGTCTATAATCTAGAGGTTCACTTATACTTATTTCAGTACACATGATTTGTCTAATAATTCATATTGGAAGAAATTTTGATCCAAACGAAAACGAAAACGAAAACGAAACAAAAATGAAAAAGAGTCAAAGTGAATAGTGCTTTTACCAAAAAGGTTGAAAATGTGAATAACTAAGTTTCGGGGTTGAATTTGAGTTCGTTGCAGAAGGAAAACTTGTTTTGAATAGCTAGAAGAACATGACCGTGTGGTTGGATTTGAATTTGGAGGTGATTTGGAGAATTTAGCTATTTCGGGCCTTTGAAAACAGAAAAAGGACTAATTCGCGATGAAGCTTGGACTGAATCACAAAAAGTGGCCAAATGAACTAATTTAGCTGAGAAGTTTTGGAACTAGTATGCAAGTATATTAAGATATATGATTTCAAAGAAATAGAAGGGAAAACTGTTCTGAAATTGATTGAACTGAATTTTGAAAACGGGCAATTAGTGTAGCGATGAATAGTAATCAGTGAAAATATGAAGAGGTGAATATCAATCTCTAGAGATTAAATCTGACTTGGTTCCTGAAAGCAATTTGTGTAAGATAGGCAAAAAGTCTTATCTGTCCAGACTAATTTGGATTCCAAGTTGTATAAAGGAATTTAGCTAATTCTGGGGTTGAAAGGAGTGGATGGTAATTAAGAAAAATAGGAGGGACTAATTTGTAAATATTTAAAAGAAAATTTTGATAACATGGTTTTTGGATGAAATTAGGGCAATGTGTCAGTTATGGACTGCAATATATTGAGGTTCTTAAAATGGCAAAATAAGCAGAAGTTAGTTTTGTTATTACAAATTAGGGTTTTTGAATCCTATTAGAGCTAATACATGAAAGAGGTATTTTTATATTCAAAGCTTATGAATTATTCTCATTATTTGGTAAATGATCTTTTATAAGAAAGTGAAAAATGGTGTTTTAGGAAAATAAATATATATACATACGTACACATATATACATATGTACATATGCACAAGTACAAGAAGAAAATATCTTTAAAGTTTTAGGAGTTAGGTTTAAGTTTTTGTAATAATTCTAAAGAGTAAATTCTAGAGATAGTTTTGAGATGAAGGTTAAAATGAAATTTTTAGGGTCTGGTTTTTGTAAAAAAAAAATTTGAACCTATTTTTGGGGTGTCATAGCAAACTAATATGGCGATCACCAGCAGATTAGAAAGTATATAATAATTAACCAAAACAATTTAAATCTGAATGTAAGTGCACAATGCATCAATTTTCAGTCTTAGAAAGTAAGAACTCAGTAATTTTAAACAATTTTGGCTAAATCCTCACAAAAAGTTAAAACTAAACATTCGCTAGGCCAAACGATCGCGAAACCACCAAATACACTAAATCTGCTTAATTGGCCCACTTATGCTAAAGATAAACACATATTATTTTTTTCTTTTTTCTTTTTTCTTTATTTGTATTCTCTAACTTTTTCGTGCCCTTAACTAGAATGTTTGAATTGAAGCATTCCATTACGATTAGAGGAGACACAACTGAAGATACTTACTTAAGAGTACTTATAGTTAGGCAGGTTTGTCAGCTCTTGAGCCGCTGTAAGAAACCTCATAGCTCGGTGTACCTTCCTTTCACTAGCTAATCGACGATTCACTACCACCTCCCCCTAGATGGTCACATACACTTTGCAAGAGGTTGGACAAAACCGCAACTTAAACAACTGTTTAATTAAAGACACATTTCCTGGTATGTATGGGCTAGATACACATTTCCTTCACCAGTTAGTCGACAATTCATCACTGTCACCCCCAGCGGGTCGCTTGAACTTTACTCATACACAATTTTTTATATTTTATTTTAGGAAAAAGGGCAATAAGATTCAAAAGTATAAAAGGTGACAATTGAAGGTCGAACTTAGACAAAAGGTTACTAAAAACAATGCAGATAAAGCCAAAATTAATTTGAAAGATAAGCACAACTTTATGGTTGAAAATTAAATAAAACCAAACACATGCATTTGAGAATTTAAGTTACTAAGATTAATCAGAACATACTCAATGACATACTGATAAAGACCAATTCGTCTTCCAATGAATTCCCTAAAACTTAATCATCCCGAATTGATATCATATTTTTTTTCTTTTGGTTTGTTTTTTTATGGGATGAAATGATGCATGAGGTAAAACATAATTCCCCCCAAGTTTAACCAAGCATTGTCCTAGATGTGAAAGTAAACTAATACAGATTACTTGTTTGGAGGAGGGTCAACATATGGAGCATGTGATGTCATAGTCTGAAAGTGAGCTATCCTAAAAAAAATAAAAATAAAAATAAAAGAAAAAGAAAAGGGAGGAAAATAAAAATAAATCATTGTGTTGTCTCCTAACAAGCGCTGGTTTGACGTCCCGCTTGATGCATAGTCAAATATGATCATTATGAAGGTTCTCAATAGTGGTTCTGAATGTTTGGTGCAGTGGGAGAATCGAGTCTGTTATCTAACAATTCGGATATTTTAGTTTTCATCATAGCTATGTTTAGACGACGTTGAGGCTCAATGCCGATCAGATCATCGATAGAATATCCTAACGCCTTGCAATGCAATGTTAATGTATCGATCAATTTGCTTAGTTGTTCACCAATCATATTGGCATTTACAAGCATAGGATTGTGATTATCACCATAAATAAGCACATATTTCACTCTGAAGAAAGGGGTGTGAAAAGTGGTACCTTGTGATAGAGATATGCCCTAGAGGCAATCATGGAGATGGTTGTACCATGATATGTTTATGAATTGTTATAAATAAAATGTTATTACATTTCTTGAATAAAGTATCACTTTTATTGATCAAACAAATATGTGACTTGTTCATAGAACTCTTTATTATGATATATGAATTGTCGGCATTATCAGTGATACTTATTCTAAACATCCCTGACTTTCAGCATTACATGGAATAATAATACAAGATAAGTCAGCACGATCATTGATTGATAGTCAAGTTTCACGGACCATACATATAAGATATCAAGTCAAATGTCGTGGACACATGTTGGAGAACATGTTGGTTGGATTGACCCATCTTGAGACACTATTGAGTTTTTATGTGTCATCAATTTATTTCTAACAGTTACTTTGGTTTATCTTTAGACCTGAGATCATCACTGTTTCATACATGCGTAGTAGCATACTTGGTATCATCAACCGCTACTTTTAACCAAGTAGTCATAAATGTAACATACAGATATGTTATGAACCATGTGGTTGAAAGTGAATGGTCGAGATGGAGTTTGCCTCTCTCATATCTTGAGATAGATATCTCTGGGCCCCTTGATGTAATTGGACTAAGAAAGTGTATGGTCGTGCCGAATATAGTTGAAAGTCAACTATGGAAAGGTTAGTCCATTACAAGATCAAGAAAGGACCAAGATATTCAAGGATGACATGTTTCTCACCTTGAGTTCGATCTGGTGTTGTGAGGCAAAGAGATAATCCATGATAAGTTGTATAGTTTCGTCGGATATGATCTTCGTATACATGCGGTAGTCATAATGTCTTGTTAGGGACCGCTTATGACTTGTGATTCGAAAAGTTTTTTCCGGTCAAGTCCAAATATACATAAACCTACAGGGTCACATACTTAACAGGTTGGAGTATTAATTCGGATGGGATCCGAAATGGATCTCCTATTGGTAATGGGTTTACTATTAGGATTAGAGTTCGCATTTGAGTAGGACTTATCTGCAAGGCCCTATAAAAGGAGGCGCGGTGGGCATGCATCCATCATCTGATCTATTCTGGCTGCCACCACCATCCACGAGATAGATCTCATAAAACCCTAGCCGCCTGCGTTGGTGCTAGCACACGAACACGCGGTGCTCCTTCCCCGGACGTGTGGACTTCCGTAGAGGTGCGGCTGTTATTGCTGCACTTCTGGTCACGATTTGGTTGCGACATCGACTTTTCTTCCGCTGATGCGTTGTCGTATCCACGTGTCTAGTGGTAAATCTCTTGATCTATGATCTATTGCTTGCAAGCCTCTTGGGATTTCGGGTAAAATTTTTGAAATTGTACTAGAGTAGCGAGCCCGTTCCCCAATACCTTGTTCGTGCAAGAATTATCAAAAATTGTTACCATTAAAGCTTGGTCAGGCGATGATGATGTGTTCATAGTGGCATGATCGTCCTTTTTATTGCTTGTCTCTATTTTGTCATCAAGAGCATCATTTCCAATTGCTTCACCCTACAACAAAGTCTCAAGAGGGTCTATCCTGCATGCGGATTCCTCATACATAGGGCAATTAGTGATTTTAAGCAATTTTAAAAAAAATTCTCATCCCCTATCCGAAAAGCAACTCTACCCTCTTTGACGTCAATTATTGCACCTGTTGTATGAAGTATTGGTCATCCCAAAATAATTGGTATAGCAATATCCTCATCCATATCTAAGATGACAAGATCGATAGGGATGTAAAATTTATCGACTTGGAGAGGTACATATGTGAGGATCCCTTCAAGGTGCTTGATGGAATGATCCACAAGTCATAGCACCATCATTATTTTCTTTATGTCGTCAATGTCCAGGAATCGTGTGATCAAAAGAGTCATCGCACTAACACTGGCATCTAAGTCATAGAGAGCTCACCTGATGTGCATTGTTTTGATTGTGCATGGGATGGAGAAGCCTCCTTGATCCTTCAGCTTTGCCGACATCCTATTCTGAATCAAAGCACTACATTCTTCGGTCAAAGCAATTGTTTCTAAATCATAAAAATCCCTTTTATTTGTAAGATCGTGCATGGGATGGAGAAGATCAACACAAGATATAGCATTAACATGTTCAGAATCATGAGGGTTGATAGGTTGAGTAGAAAGAGAACTAAAATTCTTAGGTGCGGGGTTAGCCAATTGCACGATCTGAGTCTCAAGCATGAAAACGTACGTAAAGATGGAGTTGATCTTCTAGTTCAATGCAACCTTTTCCTTCTCTTGACTTGCTCGAAAAGCTTCTAGCATGCACTCGACATTGGATTGTTCGAGTTGGTTTTGTCATTGATGTGGTAGCCAGTATAGTTGTTGCTGATACGACGGCGTTGGTGTTTGGTATGACTGTTATTGTTGAGGAAATTGGTGTTGAGGTTTGTTTGGTCCTGTCCACAAAAGGTGCGGATGGTTGTGCCATCCAGGATTATAAGTATTTGAAAATGAATTACCTTGCTGTAGTTGCATTCCTTAAAAAGAATGGGATTGTTGCATAGGTTGGTTATATTGGCATTCATGGCCATAGTGGCCTTGTGATGTGAACGGTGTCCCGATCTTCCGATAGGTAGAGATAAATCGATTGATGGAGAACTCGACGTTGACAATCCGGCTTCCAATCAGAACTGATTCGAACCCCTGCAATCGCTACACCACGACTCCGTTGGTTATCAATCACGCCAAGACACGGTTGACCTCACCACGAAGGTTGTTCCTGCTGCAAATCGAGAACACAAGAAAGAACGAAGAAGAAGCAATTGAATTGTGAATTGTATTAAGCTCACGAGTTGGGATTTCACAAACCGAGTTCGGTGAAACTGCAATGGCAGAATAATCTAAGCAAAATCCAAATCTAAACAGTGACGGCTACTGAGTATATGAAGAGGCGGTGTGGCTAGGGTTTCTCATGACCTACTAGGGAATACATGGGCCGAAGGCCCAAAACAAGGTGTCGCAGCACCGACTTGGCCCAATCAGAATCTGGTCGAAACTCGTTTTGTTAATTTCCGGCGATCCAAAAGGAATTTGGATGTGGGGTCAGATCCATTAGAAAGATCTCATCGTGGGCTTCTCCGTGGACTATAAGAACGTCCCAATCGGACTTCGTATGAGGGAGTTATGATCATTTGAATGCAGGTTGCTCCTGGATGGCCGAACCGGACTCCAACTCGAATTCGTCTTGGACTCCAACTCGACTTGGGCTCCTTGCTGGTCCTCCCGTCCTTGCTGGTCTTCTCCATGGTCCCTAAGTACAATATTATCACCATTAGGTAGTAAACCATTCTCAAAACCATATATATAACTTGGGAATGAATTCACCTGGCAAAGTAACAATCGGGCTTGGTCGTGCTTTATTGATCCTCGTGTAACAAGCGGAGGATTATGGTTGGTACGTGTATCCGAAGAAGTGATGTCCTCATCACCTTGTATGCCACACCATTCAAAAATAGGTATAATGAAATTAATAGAAGATGTACATGTAGTAGGTTGTTCGAGATTTTTTAGTTTATCGGATAAAAAAAATCTGCTCAGCTAATTGAGCCATAACACTTACATCCAAACTGTTTACCACACTAGTTACAGTGACTTTGGCTCCCCATTGAGTGTAATTTCACATCATACCTTCTATTAGATTATATGCTTTGTGTACATTTTTGTTCATGAGTGCACCGCCAGCTGTGGTGTCAACAACCATCTGTGCTGAGTAATTCAAGCCGTTATAAAATGTTTGAACTACAAACACGACCTACAAAGCTCCTTGTACTGCTCTCGTGCTTCGTATAGTGATTTTCCTACCTGCTGAGCAAAAGAATCAATCTAGTTTTGAATACGTGCAGTTTTAGGAGGACAAAAACTTACTGAGCAAAATATGTAAGAGTTCATCCCATGTCACTATTGAGACAGGCGATAGAGTGTACAACCATACTCTTACCTTATCTTGGAGAGAAAGGAAAGAGATGTAGTTATAGCGCATCCCGCGATACTCCATTAATTTTGAAAGTATCACAATGCTCAAGAAAATATGGAGATATAGGGAAGGATCCTCAGAAGAATATCCATTGAATTGATTTTGTTGAACCAAGTTAAGGAGTGCAGACTTAATTTCATAATTATTTGTATCAATTATCGGCCTAAAAATCCCCGACTACAGCCCTCCAATGAGTGGGGTTGCATAATACTTTAATTTATTTTGTTCACCTATCTTTGGTGGTTTGGCTTCCTTCGGTGTTTGATTGTGCAATTTGGTTCGTCTTTGGTCGTATTGGATATGTCGGGAGGATTTGCTGATTCACCTGACAAAGGTTGAAGCATGCACTTCTAACCTACAGGGTTTAGTTGTCCACAAAATGAAAAATAAAAATAGAAGAAGAGAAAATAGCAAGAGTAGTTCAGATTAGCAATAATTAATCTAAAAGATGAATAACCGTTGTTCTCCGACAACGACCAAAAGGCTGACACACCCAAAAAGGGTGCGCTTAGTAATAACTACAAGTGAACGGTTGTTCGTTGAGTACTTGAGGGTCGAATCCACGAGGAACAAGTATAATCATCTTTCATATTAAGATTGCTAACTAAATCGGGGCAAAGGATGGTTTTGAAAGCTACTCTATAATCTACAACTATGAATTATGAAAACTAGGGTTTAAAATCGAGAGACAATGGAAATTAGGGTTTTAGAATGTAGAGAGAAAACCTAGGGTGTCGGGACTGGGCGTAATTTGTATCAAAGATCAGTTGAATGCCAAATTAACTCCCAAGATTTTGAACAAGACGAATTAAATTGTCGGCCCCAAATCCAATCAACAATCATAGAGGATCGCACCCACTATTGTAACTCAATTGGGGTGAAAAATCTCTTCCAAACCCTAGATTTATTGCATGTTTCTGTAACGTACGAATATCTATCATTTCATGGAGTACAAATGATACCGTGGATGAAGCATAAAATCCAGGGTTTAGAGAATAAAATTCAGGAAATTGAGATCACAAACTTGCAAACAAAACCAAAGCCAAAATCACGCCCTGCGAATTAGGTCAACCCTAATCCTAAAGTGAAAACTACTCACTAATAGCGATGAAAACAGTAAAGATACAAGAATTAAAGAAAACATTCCGAATTGATTAACGAAATAAGAAACACCGTCCACATCAGCTTGCAATTGACAAAGAACAATAAGAACTAGACTAAATCTAAGAGGGGGAATTAAACTAACATAAAAACTAAACTAAACTAAACTTGATTGATTTGTAGATTGGTGTGAATGATAAACTAGCAAATTGCCTCTCTATTTATATCTAAAAAGTCCGATATGACTCAAATACAACTCCTACAGAAAAAATTCGCCAAAAAATGAGTTTGAAACTATCGACCATTGGAAACCAGGGGTCCTTCCATCGAACTTATGCAAAAAAGAGAGGGATGATGGAGGGAGCCAATCAGACAAATTCATCTACTTTCTGCTAATCATTTGTGCATTTGCAAGGTACAAAGATTCTGATAAGCAAAATATTTCCATTTCCATTGTCAAATTTACAAAAATTTACAATGAGAGGAAATACATCAGACAAGGTCGACGTCGTATAACAATTTGTCTACTAAAGGCTTGACCTCGGCCCTGGTTGCGTTCAGCTGATCCTTACTGTCAAAAACTGCATCTCCCACCACTGGATTCAGATCTAAATTCGAACCGTGGTGATGCCTAAGATTACAGAGGATGGCAGAGACTTTGGCACCGACATCGGTTTTCAGTCTCTCCATGTACCTCATTGCAAATTCTGGGATATCGGTGACCAGCGAGTCATCTTGAGCGGCAACCAAAATGCAAGACTCTTCAAGAGATAAGTTATCCTTTTCAGGATCAACAACATCAGCATCAAGAGAGTCCACAACCTCCCTCAATTTTTCAAGAGTATCCCTCTCAGTGAGATTGCAACCTTTGATAATTGTATCCAAGGCGTCCTTCTCGTCGCAGACAAGCTTCTCGGCTTCTCGAGCAAGCTTTGCAGTCTCTCGAGCCCTCTCGTTGGCTGCCTTGTAGCGGTCGACGATCTTGTGGAGAGTTTAGAGGTCATGTCCTCACCTGACAAACTTCTCCTCGGGGCGCTCTTTTTCCCCTTGAAGGAAGCTGCATAATGCAGCCTTCTCCTTCAGGGATGCCAGGGTCTTAGCAAGTTCTTCGCTAATCACCTTTCCAGCTTCGTCTCCCTATACAACCATGAGATCATTCCTAGTCGTATATGAAAAAATTCAAAGAGTAAAAATCCTTACCTTGGAGACAGATGCTGACTGGGCCACAGAAGGATTTGGGACATTCACTACTCCTATGACATTCACCTCCTTCTCGACCACAGTCGGAGATGCTGCAGCAGGAGAGGAGGTGGTCCAGTTTGTCCTAAAACATCCAATTCATGACTGATAATTCATTCCTAACTAAAAAGCTCAACTTAATTAGAGAAAAGACAAATGTATACCTCAAGCCATGAGGAGCAATTTTTCTGGCCCTGAATGAGGGTAGAAGAGCTAATGGCTGTGGACTCAGCCTCTTCCCACAAGTCATTATCACTTTGTGCAGCCAAGGAAGAGGCCTTAATCAATTTCTTCAGTGAGAATTCACCAGAAGATCCAACACTACTACAGAAATACTTTTCACTATCGGTTAAAAATCCACTCTACTATCGGTTCTCTTACCGATAGTGGTCAGCACGATAGTAGAGGTGTAGCACACTTCTATCGATTCAAAAACCGTTAGTAAACCATCTACATTCCCAACGTTCACTAATCGCTATCGATTATTTCTTCTATCGGCTCGAATTCAAACCGATAGTATTGTATACGTTTTTTCTATCTGCTCGTATATAAACCGATAGTATTGTTTAGGCTTTTTCTATCGGCTAGGATCTAAACCGATAGTAAAGTTAATGTTTTTTTCTATCGGCTCTTATATAAACCGATAGTATTGTCTGGACACAGTTAGTACTGGAAACTTTATTCTATCGGTTGTTATATATAAACCGATAGTATTGTGTAGACACAGTTAGTACTGGAAACTTTATTCTATCGGTTGTTGTATATGAACCGATAGTACTGATATATTTATTCTATCGGTTATATTATATAACCGATAGTATTTTGTAGACACGTTTAGTACTGAAAACTTTATTCTATCGGTTTCTGCATATGAACCGATAGTACTGTAATATTTATTCTATCGGATGTAGTATATAACCGATAGTAATATTAATTTTTCCTATCGGTTATGTACTGGCACGGTTAGTACTGGAATCATGCACATATACATACAACTATACAGAGATACATTGGATCATTCACAAATACACCAATATTTACAAATATTCACCAATATTCACATATTGAATTTGTTCACAAATACACTAATACAGTAATATACACATGCATTGGACAAATTGAATTTATGCACATATTGATCGAGTTTATTCACAAATACATCAATGAATCTATTCACATATTGAGTTTATTCACAAATACAGCAATCAACACATTCAATATATATTCACAAATACAGCAATCAACACAAATCAGTTACTATCGATCGTTGATAGCCACTTCTTCCATGACATATTGAGCCCAAATTGTTCACAGCTCCTTCAATTGAGGCAACTCATATTGCTCTTTCAACATGGCGCTCTGCATATATGCGTGTATGAAGTTAGGATCGTACGTCACATCCAATTAAAGTTCGACTTTGAGTCAGGAAAAATGGTTACCTTAGGGAATTGGGCAAAGTTTCTCCTGATCAGGTCATACATGAATCTCATGACATAGAAGCCACATTCCCATGATTGTGGCTGCTGATGGCACTGGAAAAATTGCATATGCAAAGACATAAACCCAAATTAACTCGAAAGAACTAATTAAGCTTAAATTAAAAGACTCATCATGAGTACTTCCATCCGTATTAATTACCTCATATTCTTTCCGAGAAATTGTTGTGCCCTTCGACGCGTCATGCCTCCCTCCAGCACTAGCATAATTTTTGAAAGCCCTGTATTTAATTTAGCATTGCCGGTTAATATGTTATCATTAATTAGCTAGTCAGAGAAAAATTTAAGACAACTATGTTACTTACGCGTCTATGTGCCATGTGAGGGTAAAAACATGCGCAACCTTGTCGCTCATCGAATTGAGGTAATAGACCTCATTCATCCATGGGTAAATGACGGCGAGGACCCAGTGGCCCCTACATTGCATATATAAGTGAACCATTTCATACATATGTTAGGCGTAACATACAAGAATGAGTTAAATTAGTAGGAAATGCACTAACCTTTGGTGGTACGGCGCAAGGATGAACTCTCGGTCCTGCTGCGCTAGTAGTGTCCTTGATATGTATTCCTCCGCATGTGCTTGGTTGTGCTCTAGCATCGTGAGGCTTATTTTCTCTGGGTCGAGGAAACCCACCTTGTCACATGCCCTCATCGACGCCAGCCTACACATGCACCTGGATGCAAAGTAGACATTAGTAAGTAGTGCATACAAAGTGATTAGATTTAAGAAACGAACTGTGATAACTTCAGACAACAGCAAACTCACAGGACTCCAGTCCGTATGATGGACATATCAAGCTCCCGCCAGTTGAGGAGGTCGAACAAATCCTCGTAGGCCACCGATATGCTCCCGGGCTCACGGTGAAAATGGGCTGGCCTGAAGTGAACCAAGAAGTTGATGTGGCGCCTAGACCGGGTCAGGTACCACTCGTGGAGACTTCTGGTTGTTTGATCCATATTGCGCAGAAGGTACTCCGACACGAGTGGGGACCCGTTCTTGAACGTACCCGGCTGGCTTTGTTTGGCCTTGCCTTTGGCCTTGCCCTTGCCTTTGGGCGGGGAGCGAGTGTATACCTTCGAAGGTTGGGGTGTGGTGCCGCCGGCCTCATTTGATGGCGAAGGGTTTGAGGCCGTCGGAGGAGGCATGGGGGCCGAAGGAGTTTGCTCATGCGTTGTGGCGGGGGTGGTGTCCTTAGGAAGTGAGCTGGTATCCATCGTCCACTTTAAGTACAAACGCATAAGTTAGATTTTGCAAATTGAGTATATTAACTAAGTTGTAAGCTAGAATGGCTAGGGTTTACCTCCTGTAGTCTAACACCCTTCTTGGGCCACTGTATGTACAAGCCCAATGCCTCGCCAATTGTCCGCATTTCGTTCGTTGGGACGGGCAACGGAAAAGAGCTGTAGCCCGGGAGGGCCATGTCCACCTGTACCTTTGCGAATCCAGGCTCCAGAGGTACGCAGTGGATCCGGACATCCTCCCAAGACTGGTATACGACCCCGTTTGCAACCGCAACAGGTTTGTCGCCTATGTTGATCAATAGGCTACAGCTCTCCGGCTTCTGCAATTTTCAACAATTATAACAGGTTAGTGAGACAATTCTAACGTAACGGTAGTGGCATCAGCCGAACTGCATATATAGCTCAAGAGTTGCAATACCTCGATCAGGTCCACCGGATCCACATGAACCTTCGAGCCAACACTACTCGGCCTGGCAGCGTCGACCTCGGCAGCTGGATCTAAACCCTTGGACTGCACAACTCGGCTGAGGCGTTCATATTTCTCGTTCATTTGAGCGAACATGTCCGCGAATTGTGCAGTCACATCTGCCCGTATCTTCTGAGATAGCTCCACTTCCCTTTCCTTCCAGCTGCCAGCCTTCTTCGCCTTTTGCCTGGGCTCCGAGAAGCCTTCCTTCCATGGCACCACAGCCCCCACGGTTCGCGTCCGCCCTGGATGCTCCTTGTTCCCTAGAGCCCGGGTAAGGATGTCGTTCTCCCTATAGGGACTGAACAATCCCTCAGTCGCCTCCTTCGAGCAAGAGATCTGTTACATTGAAAGCTCTCCATTGTGAGGAAGAAATATATACAAACTTGTGCGCACACTAGTGATCATAGTTAGCCAACTTACGAGTCGCTGCACGACCTCGACGTCCCTGGGGTTTGGGAACGCCACAGTCCCCGTGGCCAACATGGTCCCTCTAGCCAGCCACCAGCGCTTGCATCGCTGATCGCGGATCTCGGAGAGTGGTAGGTCAGGGGAGTCGACGAAATTCGACGCCTCGTCTTCAGCCTTCTTCCACTGCTCCTCCTTCCCCGCATAGCCGCGAGAGCCAAGCCGGTGTGGGTGGTCGTTCCTCCTCTGGATTGCCCTGTTCTTCTCGCTGAGGGCCTTCGTACCAGAAACAAGAAAATTAATGCGCCACTGCTTACTGCATACAATGGTGTAACCAAGCAAAGGAACCACACATACCTTGAACTCAGGAGTCCCCTTCTGTTGGGCGAATTGCTCCCATACCTCCTCCGTTATGAAGGAGTACTTATCGCATGGAGATTCGCCTTTAGCGAGGAAGGTACTGACGAGGACGCTCTTGAAGGTTTTCCACGTGTTGTTCATGTCCTTCAAGCAAGCTATCTTGGGACCATCGTTCGGGATGTTCCACTTGGCCTGTTTCAAATGGTGCATATAAGTAGGACTTACCTAATCTCTGGGATAAACCAAGGGAATGTGATTACTCAAGAGTTCAGTGATTTTGATTAATTTTACCTTCACTTCCGCCCACAGCCTATCCCACTCGTCGGCCTTGACGTCCTTCCAGCTCTGGACGGTGATCTTCACCCTTTCCTTCGCCAACAAGCCAACATAGGCAGCATAGTGCCCGGCGTTCTTCCCGATCGGTCTCCCGAACTGGTTGAACTCACATGAAAGATCCGTGCGTTTGGCCAAACGACCCAACATCGTCAGGCCTCGCGCCCTCCTCTTGCGCTGGGACGAGGCAGCGCCATCTACGTTCGCCCTCGCTGAATCACTACTATCAGCCGAGGAAGATGCCGACATGGCTTTACCTAAAATTCCATGAACAAACCATCAATTGATATGAAAGATGACAATACCGAGGGGGATGGAAATATGATCAACCTCTCAGCTAGCTTCTCCAGATCACTCTAGCTTGGAGTCGTGAGCGGCTGAAATGATTCCAACATGCAGAGCGCAGAGCAGGGGTCGACCTAATTAAGTTGTCCAATTTTATTATCGGTTCGAAAACACAAACCGATAGTAAAATAAGATCCCCACTGTCATAACCATTAGTTTATATGAAGTCATTTTACTATCGGTTTGTTTTATATAACCGATAGTACTATTTAATATATTGTATCGGTTAGTACAGTAAGAACCGATAGTAAAAAGTCAGTAATTTCACTATCAGTTCCGCGAGAAAAACCGATAGTACTATGTAATATATTATATCGGTTGATACAGTAAGAACCGATAGTATAAAGTGAGTAAATTTATTATCTGTTACGAACGAAAAACCGATAGTACTGTTTTAATATATTATATCAGTTGGTACAGTAATAACCGATAGTATAAAGTGCGCAATTTTACTATCAGTTAAAAGTGGAAAACCGATAGTACTATTTAATATATTATATCGGTTTGTACAGTAATGACCGATAGTAAAAAGTATTTGCATTTCACTAACGTTAGACTAGTGTGTAACCGATAGTAAAATGCCTCTTTTCCGCCCCTGTCGTCCTATTCTATCAGATTTTTCCCAGATTGCTTATAACCGTTAGAAAATATGAGTTAGTGGAATGCACTTCTGTAGTAGTGCAACATCATCACTGGATCGCTTCTTTGAAGCTATTATACATTCGAGCAACTGCAAAAACCAAAACACTTGGGAAATATTTGCTCAAGAAAAAAATACTTGTACAGATCTCTCAAAGGGGAATTACATTTGAGACGCCTGTGCAACATCATCAGCACTGAGATCATGCGGTTCCAGTGCCTCGACATTGCCTTCTACGACCTGATTTTCTTCTTCATTTTCAATAAGTCATTCTAGGATCTGAGATGCCATTGAAGTGAAAACAAAGAAGAAGAGAGAAGATTGGAAGATGAAGAGTTTGAAACTTAGAAAATATGTGAAAGATTGAAGACTCTAGAACGAAGAGGATGGCTATTTATAGAGTTCCAAAGGTGACGCTTCGAGTTCCCGGCCTAGGGACGCACTGAAAAACCCTTGAGATCTTCCCAAATGCCTGCTTGGCAACCGCACTCAAAGTTTTTCCTTGAGACGCAGTGAAAACCCTCATGATAGCCTAGCAACTGCACTCAAAGATTCTTCTTGAGTTGTGTGGGAAGGTGAAACGATAGAGTATTAGTGGGGAATTCGAAGAGACAAAGTACTGTGTTAGAATTCGAAGCGACAGAGTTACTGTGTTAGAGTCTCGTCGTTTCAAATTCGGGGGCTAGTTGATAGAGATTTGTTTATACCTTTCAGTAGTCGAACAAGACTACAAGAAAGAGAAAGCTAAATAATTTTCCTTCTTATGGTCGTAGGAAGTCATGAGAAGAAATAATAAGGAAGTCTAAGATATTCTAGACTTAGCTCAGCCTTACAAATGTTTATCCTGTAATCTTAATAGATACGATCACAAAACCTTATGATCGTAACACTAATCATCAAAAGAGTTTATAGTCGAATGGACTCTGCTACCTACGATCACCCTGATCGTAGAGATAAGGTCGTAGCCGATACACGACCAAATATATACACAACCAAATGTACCTTGTTGGTAAACCAAAACCTAGAAGCACTTTTGAGACAAAGGGTTGGTCGAGAACCCATTTGCCAACCACATTTTAAAGGCCCAATGGTTATGTCTATTCAATCATACCTGGTGGTTATGTTTATTCAACCATACCCGGTAGTGGTACGTATTCGACCACAACCTTTGGACACTACTACAGAATTCATCATCACAGTCGGGTCAAAACAGACATCACAGACGGTTCTTACCCGTCAGTGATATTCGAGTCAGTGATAATCATGTACTATCACAGATGGTTTTTGATGTTTTCAACCGTCTGTGATATATCCATTCACAGACTGATATAAGGTCAGAACCGTCTGTGATAAGGTCAGAACCGTCTGTGATACTCATATTTCACAGACAGTTATAAGGTCAGAACCGTCTGTGATAGTCACACTATCACAGACGGTTCTGTTCTCAGAACCGTCTGTGATATTTGAGTATCACAGACGGTTTTGACATCAGAACCATCTGTGATACTTGTACTATCACAGACGGGTGTGAGAACAGAACCGTCTGTGATACTTTAGTATATACAGACGGTTTTGACATCAGAACCGTCTGTGTTAGTATGAGTATCACAGAAGGCTTTCATGTCAGAACCGTCTATGATAGTCACACTATCACAGATGGTTCTGTTCTCAGAACCGTCTGTGATATTTGAGTATACACAGACGGTTTTGACATCAGAACCATCTGTGATACTTGTACTATCACAGACGGGTGTGAGAACAGAACCGTCTGTGATACTTTAGTATATACAGACGGTTTTGACATCAGAACCGTCTGTGTTAGTATGAGTATCACAGACGGCTTTGATGTTATAACAGACTGTGATACTCATAATTCACAGACGGCTTTGATCTCACAACCGTCTGTGATACTCATATTATTACCGACGGCTTGGAGGTTAAACCAATCTGCGATATCAGCGATGGTGTTAATATTGAAACCGTCTGTGATAGTGTTATAATCTCAGAACCGTCTGTGATAGTCTGATATCACAGGCGGATCTGAGGTCAAAACCATCTGCGATGTGTTATTATCTGTGACTGTTATAATCTCAGACGGTTTGTAAGATCAAAACCGTCTGTGCATGCACAGACGGTTTTGATCTTACAAACCGTCTGAGATTATAACATTCACAGATGTCCTCTGTACAAATTGCATTTTCATATATACAGTTCATGAATTTCATACATGCATAGTACTCAAATATATACAGTCTCATGCATATATATTTGTACAATTGAACTCAGAATTATATTTGTACAGTACTCAAATATATACAGTTTCATATGCACATGCAGTACTCAAATATATTTGCACCCCTCTCTGTATAGCATTTCATATATACAGCACAGAACTCAGAAATATGTACAATTGAACAAATAAATGTAATCGACAATTAAAGTGTGTTAGATGTACAAATAAATGTAAGGCCGCACTAATACGAACCTTGCGGGTCCCTAAACTTCCCCTTGGGTGATATGACCTCCGAAAGGAAAAACTCAGCGAGCATCCCTCGGACATTACCAATCTGCCGAGGGTCAAGGCTTTCTGAAGGGAAGTCGACCCCCTGCAGCAAGAGTTGGTACATAAAAAATTAGCTGAATTAAGTTGTAAATTCTGTCAAATCGAGACAAATTAAGGGGAGCAGTTGTAATAACTCGGGGAAATCGGGCCGGTGAGGGGTGATGATCAGGTCATACATGTGGCGCATCACGTAGAACCCACATGTATTGTCGTCCGGCTGCTGATGGCACTGCCAATTTACAGACCGAGAGTTAGGTGGGGACAAGTTATAAAATAAAACAGATGCCAGTTGAAATTTGTACCGAAAATTGTAACCACTGAAACTTATCGGCTCGCCGCTCGTGTTGTCTCCCTACCTCGGCAAAGTACTTCGTGAAAGCCCTGTAGATAGTCAAAATTGACAGTTTGAGGATAGCCGAAATTGACAATTTGAGGACAGTAAATCTAGATGCATGCAAGACAGGTCCACATCACCTTCCGAATACATCTCGTGCGCCGCAATACGAGTACCCTTTCCTCTGCAATGAGTCAAGGTAGAACACCTTGTTGCTTTTCGGAATAAGTAGCAGCAGGATCCAGTGGTAGCTACATATTACACGTAGAGAATTAAAAATTTAATCTAAATTTGGGGGTGTGCACATGGAGACACTAATCTACGGGTGAAGTACTGATGAAAGCACTCACCTCTGGTTGTAGGGTACAAGTATATACTCCTTGTCGACCTGAGCAAGCAACCCTCTTTTGATGTAGTCGACAACGAAGTCTGTGTCGGTCCTAAACATCACCTCGGCTACCATCTGGGGGTCCAAAAAACCAACAGGTATGCCCTTGGATTTGGCATAGTTGGCCATGCAGTTGCACGGAAGTAACCAATTAATAAATGACATATATCCGTATATGCACAGATAGTAGGATACTTACAGCACCCAAGGCCGTAGGATTGACAAGTCGAGCGCATCTTTGTTTAGCAAATTGTGCAGGTCTTCGAAGGTCACCGAGTAGGTCCCAACGTCGTAATGGAACTCTGCCACGGTGTACTTGACCATGATGTGCGTCGGACGCTGCGTCCTGGTCTGGTTTGTCCTTCTCATGTACCATGCATGCAGGCTCTGGCATGCTAACCCCATGCTCGAAATTGCGGTATCGGAGGCCATGGGCATCCCCAGAGAGAACGGCATGAGAGCTGGCGCAGTCTTCTCGCTCTCCTTCGACGGGCTCTTCTTTGCTTTTCCCCTCATAGCCAGCTTCTTGAATGGTTGCCTCTTACTCGGAGTCAGCTTCGTCGTCGAAGGGGTATGCTGGCTAGTAGGCCCCGTCTCGGTCTGTGATGTCTGCGATGTAAGAACCTACGTATTAGGACACTAACTCTGAGGGCTATTATTACAGTACAAATTATGAAACTGGTGGGGGAATTACCTCATACAGGACGATGTCTTTCTTGGGCCATTGCACGAACGTGTGCACCGCATCCCCGAGAGTGGTAATCTCGTCGTTCGGCGGCTTCTCCAATGGAAAACCCTTGCAATGGTCAAAGACACTGTCCACTTGGACACATGCAAAACCCTCACATAGAGGGGCACCATGGATTGTGGCCCCCGCCGTGCATGGTTGCGCCATCCCACGGGCAGCCTCGATCGGGAAGACACCGGCCAGCACCATAAGCTTGCAGGAGGCGGGTTCCTACAAACAGTGCGCATTAACATGTTGAATTTCACCGCTTCTCACTTTCGAATGAATTAACATAGACAAACAGTGCGCATTAACGGTCATTACCTGCAGAGAGTCCACCGGATACTTTGGAGAGGGCTCCATCTGCGAAGACCCCGGCGCAGACGCGCAGCTACTACGGTGGCCAAGAATGGGGGTCGGTACTTCCGCTGGGTCTGCGCCAGCTGCTAGAACAGGGGTGCCCTGGGTCGCCTTTCTTAGCTCTTCGTACATGGACCGCATCTCCGACAACTGCTGCAGGAGTGCTTTGTCCCGAACAGCGAACTCCGATCGCATCTCCTCCTTGAGCCGTTCATCGCGGGCTTGGTGGGATCTCTTTCTCCTCTTAGCCGCCTCCTCATCATCGGGGAAACCATGCCTCCAAGGCACAGTGGCGCCGAGGCCGCGCACGCGGCCTGGATGCTCCTTGTTTCCTAGCGCCGCTGTGAGGATATCCCTGTCCCTCCTCGGGTTGAACTCTCGGGATGCCGCCTGCGCACTCAGCGTCACCTGCAACAGGACAACTTAGCAATACAGCCCATTGCATGCGTGTTATGAGGATAGTACGTGATCGGACAATCTTACCAGTCGGTCGATCACTTCCCTGTCCGCAGGGTTATTCACGGAGACGCTTCCGGAGGAGTCCATCGTCGATCTAGCTCGGCACCAATTGCGGGCGCGCACGTCCGTTATGCCCGCATAAGGACTGCCGGCCGAAGACTGTGAAGCTTCCTCGTCCTGCTTCCTCCACAGCGCCTTCTTCCCCACATACCCACCGGTGCCTAGTCTGTGTGGGTGGGTGTTCTTGGCCTGGTTAGCCTGGGCCTTCGCACTAAGCTCCTGGAACTCAGGCTTGCCCTTCATCTCTACGAACTGCTGCCATGCCTCGGGAGTCACGAAAGGGTAGTCATTGAAGGGGGTCGTCGACTCCTTCACATAGTGCCTGACAAGTTCGCTCTTGAAGTTCCTCCACGCCTTGTTTATTGACATAAGTGTCCTCCGGCGGACGGTGAAGTGGCGATCCTCCGGAATGTGAAATGCCGCCTGCACTTCTTCCCACAGCGCATCCTTGCACTCTGGGGGCACTTGACCCCAGTCGGAGGTGGTGATGGGCACCCGCTCCCTTGCCACTTTGCCGCATAGTGAGCGGTACTGACCGACAAGTTTGGGCGGAGCTTCCGGCACACCATTGTCGTCGAACTGGACGTGCTGCTTTTCCCCCTTGTTCAGACGCGCGCATGTCGTCCAGCCTCGCCCCTTTCCCTTCTTCTGCGGGGTCACGGCGGACGAGGCGACCTCCGGCCCAGGCGTCTCATCACCAGCGAGGTCACCCTGAGTCCCCGAGTGGTGCATTTCGTCACCAGACATAGTTCCTAACATAAGTGAAAGAGAGAACAGTTTAAGTAAATATGCAACTAATAATTCTATAACAAAACCCATACAAGAATGACAGAAACTGTGGGGAGGCGATGGAGGTGATCGCGTCGGAGGCGGGAGGGCGATGGAGGTGATCGCGCCTGACGGTGGAAAGGCGATGCAGGTGATCGCGACGGACGGAGAGAAGAAGGTGGGAGGCGATGGAGGTGATCGCGACGGACGGTGCGAGGGCGGAGAGAGCTAGGGCAAACAGAGCTAGGGCGAAGTAGAATGAGTGGGATAAAGCCCGCCTTGAACTATGTACCGCGACGGTATTATCACAGTCGGTTCTCACATCTGAACCGTCTATAATAGTATATATCACAGTCGGTTCTCACATCGAAACCGTCTATAATAATCGTAGTCACCAGAGAGATTATCACAGACGGTTTTGAGTTGAGAGCCGACTGTGCCTGAGATTATCACAGACGGTTTGGAATTGAGAACCGACGGTGCACGTTAAGAACTCGAAGAGTCGGACACTGTTGAAAATATCACAGACGGTTTTATATATATAACCGTCTGTGATAATATTATCACAGTCGGTTCTCAAATAAACACCGTCTGTGGTAATCTACATAGTGAGAGATTATCCCAGACGGTTGTGAGTTGAGAACCGACTGTGACTGAGATTATCACAGTCGGTTCTAGAATCATACCCGTCTGTGCTAGGTCAAAACCGTCCTTGATAATATCTCTATTGAACGTTAGTTTTACAAATTGAAACTGATCTGTAGCTTTCAACTCTGAATGCTCGAAAACATGTTTTAAATGAACACTCAGATATTTCAAATGTAGTCCAAATACTCTGTAAATTGGTTACTATGTACGTATATCCGATAATTGGTTACAATGTAGTCCAAATGCTCTGTAACTTGAGCATGCTCCACGTAAATTGTATGTTAAATTTACAAATGGGAACTTTCACTGACAATTTGCACGTACACAGCCATGTTATCCTCAACTTTCCACTTGCCGCGGCCCTGCAAATACGAGAATTACAGGAGATATAAGCTATACCGATGGAAACAGAGAGATAAGACGTACAGTTGATTACCTTTAAAGTATAACCCTTCCTGGTGATCCATACGCACGTAACTGGTTTCGTCGGTGTCTTCAGTATCGACCTGTACGCCATCTCCAAATGGAGGAATCTCATCAAATTGATTGTATTCCTCCTCGTCTACGACATTTTCAACTCCAACAACCCTTCTCTTGCCATGAAGGACGATGTGCCACTTCTTATTGGCCGGGTCAGTGACATAAATGACCTGAATGGCTTGATTTGCAAGTATGAATGGCTCATCTTTATAAGCAACGCGATCCAGGTCCACAGAAGTGAAACCGTAACTGTCAACCTTCACACCCTGTGGGATTTGGACCCATCGGCATCGAAACAGGGGAATCTTGAACAGTACGTAATCGAGCTCCCAAATTTCTTCAATGAACCCGTAATACGAGTTCAATCCACGTACTACCCTTGTTGGGCCTGTCTTGGTGAACCCCTCATGGAAAGCTTCTACGCTCACTCCACTATTTTGCACAGTGCTCTTTCAATCTTGAGCTTTCGTGTAAAATGTGTACCCATTGATGTCGTATCCCTGCCATGTCTGTACAGTAAACGTGGGCCCTTTTGCCAACCATTTAAGGTTCTCACTTGCGGACTCTCCGGTGATTCGCACCTTCATCCACGCGTTGAATCGACTGTTATGTTGTCCCGTGATCCAAACCTCGGATCGGCGAGGATTGTCTTGTCGTAGCATCTCCTTGTGCTCGTCGATGTACGGAGACACCTCCGTCATGTGTTGCAAGACCCAAAAATGAGCTTTCGAGTACATATCGAAATCAGGAGTGATGGCTCTCCGTCCGATAGTGCCAACACCATCAAGCCTCCCCTCGTGACGAGACACAGGAACTCCTATTGCTTCTACCTCGGCCATGTAATCGACGCAGAACTCAACAACCTCTTCCGCTGCATAACCTTCGGCAATGCTACCCTCGGGCCGGGACCGATTCCTCACGTAGGCCTTAAGTACACCCATGTACCTCTCGAATGGATACATATAACGTAGGAACACGGGTCCACATATCTTGATTTCTCTGACAAGGTGGACGGTGAGATGGACCATGATATCAAAAAACGATGGAGGAAAATACATCTCAAGTTGACAGAGAGTTCGAACCACCTCGCTCTGCAAAGAATCCAGTCCATCAGGATCAATGACCTTGGAAGAAATTGCATTGAAGAAAAAACATAGCCTCGTGATCGTCTCTCTGACCTTATGCGGCAGAATACTCCGGATGGCAACAGGAAGCATTTGTGTCATCAACACGTGACAATCATGAGACTTCATACCCAGCAATTTCAAATCGCCCATGGACACAAGCTTTTTCATATTTGCGGAGTAACCCGATGGAACTTTAACACCATGGAGACACTTACAGAGTTCTGTCCTCTCAGCCTTGCACAAAGTGTAGCATGCGGGGGGGAGGTATATACGGCCTTTATCGTCCTCTCTCGGTGCTAGCTCGGGCCTGATTCTCATTTCGATCATGTCACGCCGCACATTGATGCCATCCTTTGTCTTCCCTGGAATGTTCAGCAATAGGCCGATTAAACTGTCACAAACATTCTTCTCTACATGCATGACATCAATGCAATGACGAACCTCTAAATGCTCCCAATACGGTAAGTCCCAAAATATCGATCTCTTCTTCCAAGTGTTCTTCGTGCGGGGTTTCAATTTACCACCCTTTCCAAACAAACGTCTATGTCCTTCACCCGTGAGTAAACATCTTTCCTGCGCGTAGGCTTCGGGGCTGAACCATCTTCGTTGTGGCCGTCAAATTCCCTCTTCCTCTTACGGTACGCGTCATTCTTTGGAAGAAACTTACGGTGACGCATGTACACTGTTTTCCTGCAATTCTTCAGCCACACGCTCTCAGTGTCATCTTCGCAGTGGGGGCAGGCTTTGGCTCCTTTCGTAGTACGGCCCGACAAATTTCCAAGGGCAGGGAAATCGTTGATGGTGCAGAATATCATAGCACGTAGGATGAAGTTCTCTCATTTGTATGCGTCCCATACCTGCACCCCTTCGTTCCACATTGTTAGGAGATCCTCTATCAATGGTGCTAGGTACACATCAATATCGTTTCCGGATTGTTTTGGTCCTGAGATAAGTAGAGACATCATGATGTACTTGCGCTTCATACACAACTAAGGAGGAAGGTTGTAGATACACAAAAGAACCGACCAAGTGCTATGCCGACTGCTCATGTTACCAAAAAGATTAATTCCATCGGTACTCAACCCGAACCTTATATTCCTCAATTCTGCTCCGAAGTTAACAAATTCCCTGTCGATGTTTCTCCACTGCGAAGAATCAGCGGGGTGTCTCAACTTTCCATCCTTCTTCCGGTCTTCCAAGTGCCAACGCAGTAATTTTGCCTCTTTACGGTTTGCAAACAAACGCTGCAAGCGGGGAATGACTGGCAAATACCACAACACCTTAGCAGGAGGTCCTTCCTTTATCTCCGTGCAGTCGCCGTCGTCTGTTCGGTCCTTAGTACGCTTATAGCGGGATGCGCCGCACACCGGACAAACATGCATATTTTTGTAGTCATTACGGTAAAGGATGCAATCATTAGGGCATGCGTGTATCCTTTCTACTTCCATTCCCAAAGGACACAACAGCTTTTTTGCTTGGTAGGTGTTTTTTGGTAACTCGTTTCCTTCCGGGAACATGTCCGCCAAAAGATCTAACAGTGCTGTGAAACTCTTGTCGGTCCAGCTGTTGCTTGCCTTCAATTTTAACAGTTCAAGCACAGAGGCCAACTTTGTGTATTTCGACTTGCAACCAGGGAACAACGGCCTCTCTGAGTCCTCAATCAAGCGCTTGAATTTGCCAAACCCCCTTTCACTGTAATTTCCTTCCACATCACGCAACATGTCATCTAAATGGTCATCCTCTGGCATATCCTCGTCGAAGTCGTTGTTTGGATCCGGCATGTCCTGTTCCTCAACCTGAGTGGCAGTTGTTTTTGCAGTTGGCTCTTCTCCATGGTGGACCCAACACGTGTACCCCTTTTTGAAACCACGTCGGATCAAGTGGGCGACAATTTGAGATGAGTTGGTGAACATCTTAATATTCTGGCAGTCTACACAAGGACAGTACATATATGGTAAACCCTTCTTCGCCATGTCTTGCACAGCAACCTTTTCGAAATCAAAAACACCTTTCATGTATTCCTCACCCACTCGGTTGTCATTATACATCCAGTCTCGGACCATCTGCAATAAATCAAATTCATACACATGCTAATTAGTAAATCAATGGAGATCGATATTGATGATGAAATCAAGTAATGTGTACGCCTTGGGAGCAAGTAACCAACCTTGGTTCGATCCTCAAATTTTTGCCCCCAAATGCTCCCCCTGCCTTTCGAGATTTCGCTCTTCCTTGCCCCAAATCTCTTCGAACTGGACAGTGTAGGTCGAGCAAGAGAGTACGACTAGCTCAAAACATCCGCCAAAAGACCTTTTATACCAGGTTCAGTACAGACGGTTCTATATAATACCGTCGGTAATATCGGTGCATTATTGAAGAAAAGAATATTACTGACGGTTTTCAATCTATCAACCGTCGGTAATATCGCTGCAATTTGTGTAAGTATGAAAGAAATATCACAGACGGTTATGAACTCCAAACCGTCCGCTTTACATCAGAACCGTCTGTGTATTTGATTATGACAGTCGGTTCTCACATCTGAACCGTCTGTGTTATCACATCCGACCGTCTACGTTATTATCACAGTCGGTTTTTACCTCAGAACCGTCTGTGTATGTTGTTATCACAGTCGGTTTTTACCTCAGCACCGTCTGTGATAACACAGACGGTTTTAAAGTCCGAACCGTCTTTAATATCCCGGTTTTTTTGTTTGCATTCGACTACTGGTCATCAGTTGTTCCACATGTTTTTCATATTTGGTTCTATCTTATTTCAATGTTAGTATTTACAAAAATGAACGTTCATACTGTTTGGTTTTATCTTGTTTTTCATATTTGTTTTATATATATGTTTGAAATTAAAACCGTCTGTAATCTTTCAAGCAGAGACGGTTTTGAGTTAAACACCGTCTTGATCGCAGCAGTATTTTCTTGTTAACATTTTTACACAGAACATCATTTGGTGATTATCAGTTACATAATCAATCGAAAAGCCAGATATATAAGGAAAGGAAATTTCTTATTTCTTACAATCTTTCCATACATAAGAGATACTATTAATTAAGCGACCAATTGATTAGTGTCGGCCTGTTCCGAAAGTAATTTACAAAGTCCTCTGTACAAAGTGCAGAATGGCAAAAGACATCCCTCAGAATGCTTCTCCAGCGCCTCTTTTTTTTTTGGAGAGTTCTGCACATCAGCACAAGGCAGCTTTCTCCTCTTGCACATATGCTTCTCCAGCTTCTCCTAGGGACCGTATGCTGGGAGGGTGAAGATGATTGCCAAGCTTCGGAGTGGAAGTGTGAGACTTACCCCAGAAAAGCTGATGATACAAAGCTGTTGAAGAGGGGATATTGGAAGGATTGTTGTGGATATCCAAAGGTGGAGTCGATGCAACTGGAGGGGTTGCAAGGGGCAATGTGGCAACACAGGCCTCAGCACCCTCTAGAGTCTTCGCTGCAGCTCCACTGTAGGATCTTTCATCATTTCTAAGTCTCTTCTTTGGAGGGAGCATTTCCTCAGGCACCTGTGGATTTTGAAATGCATTTATTTCGAGGTAATCAAGTCATAAAAGAAAGATCTGCATTAGAGTTTCAGAGAGGACTTACTTTCTGAAGATCCTGATCGAGTTCATTCCTTATCTCTTCCTCATCACTCTCAATTTCAATAACCTCACTGGAATCTCGGCTCGCCATCAAGGTGGGAGTTGAGGAGGGAATAAAGACAGGGATTTAGGAGCCTCGCTATTTATAGAAACAGAAGGTGACGGTTCATATGCGCGGGTGCCTCGAGTTCTAAAAAGCGCATTAGTACTGGTTTTCAAGGCCAATAAATTCATGATATACAACTTCTCGGGAGATAAACTGCAACACGGCAAAGGAAGTTGAAGAGTCAGATTACATAATTCGATGCAAAATAAATTTGAAGTAAATAATTAAGTCTCTTCATCTGCTCAGTTATTATGTGCGGTTATCAACAATTGCATGTAGAGAATTGCACTGTTGGGACTATCACAGACGGTTGGGAGATCAAAACCGTCTGCTTTACTACTACAGACGGTACTGATGTCCGAACCGTCTTTAATATGTCTGTTTACTATCACAGACGGTTTGGAGTTAAAAACCGTCTGTGATATTGATAGAGGTCGAGAATTCGAGGCGAGGAAGTTGAAGAGTCAGATTACATAATTCGATGCAAATTAAATTTGAAGTAAATAATTAAGTCTCTTCATCTGCTCAGTTATTATGTGCGGTTATCAACAATTGCATGTAGAGAATTGCACTGTTGGGACTATCACAGACGGTTGGGAGATCAAAACCGTCTGCTTTAATATTACAGACGGTTCTGATGTCCGAACCGTCTTTAATATGTCCGTTTACTATCACAGACGGTTTGGAGTTAAAAACCGTCTGTGATATTGATAGAGGTTAAGAATTCGAGTCGACTCGAGGACACTATTGGGACCATCACAGTCGAGCCTTACGTAAAAACCGTCTCTAATGTGACTATCACAGATGTTTTTTACCTCAGAGCCGTTTGTGATATTTCAAAGCACGTTGATATATAACTTCTATATTCTTTTTATATTATTTGCATGGGACTTGCGACCTCTATATTGTTTCTATATTATTTCAAGGGCTCCGATCACAAGCCAAAGATCGCGATAGTCGTTCCTTGATCGCACACAGTGTACATACCTTTGTATGGTCGAATGTTCGACAAAAGCCAACGAAAGATAAAGAAAGAGGGAAGATTGCATGCAGTCCAAGAATGTGCTGGAAAACTAGAAAGTTGACATAAGAACAAAGTTTTCAATAATTTGTTTCATCACTTACAAAAAAAAAAGTAAAAATACAGAATGCTAGGTCAAGGAGTGGTCTTAGCCCTGGCTGCATCTACAATAAAGTCAGTTTGACTTGCAGCCAGGACGCAGGACTCCTCCAGCGACAAGTTGTCCTTCTCAGGATCAACTACTTCAGCGTCGAGAAGGCCTGCGACCTCCCTCAGCTTCGAGATGGTATCCTTCATTGTCAAACCGCAGCCAGCGATGGTCATATCCGCGGCTTTCTTCTCCTCGCGAAGACGCCTCGTCCTCGCCCTAGCATTGTCACCATCCGTCTTCATGCGCTGAATGCGCTGGAAGAGATCGTCAAGGTCAAGCCGTAGCCGAGTGTGCTTCTCCGTGAGGAGCTTGTGCTCCTCCTGGAGGGCCCTCAGCTCGGCCTTGACTTTGGCAGTGTCTTCCACGGCTCCCCTTCCCTGTGCAAATCAACAGGTCAAGAATGTATTGAACATGGATTAACAATACAGGGGTAAGTCCAAAAGATTGAGAGTTCATACCGGGGAGGGCGAGGCTGACGATGCCATCGAGGATGCCATTGGCGCAGAGAAGCTAAGGAGTCAAACAGTCTGAGAACTATAAAAACTTGTAAAGTAAATGACAATTTTTCCACTGTCAATTTATAGAACTTCCAAAGCGATGCTTCGTGTTCTCCTAGGCGCCGCGCGCGAAGATCGGAGACAGAAATGATCACAGTTGAGAATTCGAAGCGCCGGTACTTTTCCAGTTGGTTCATACATCAGAACCGTCTATGATAACTACACTATCACAGATGCTTCGTGGTTTACAACCGACTGTATAAATCACAGTCGGTTCTGAGTTCCAAACCGTCTATGATAGTCTAATTATCACAGACGGTTCGGAACTCAGAACCGTCTGTATATATCACAGTCGGGTTTTAGGTTAGAACTGTCTGTGATAATTAGACTATCACAGACGGTTCTTAGCTGGGAACCGATTGTATATATCACAGTCGGTTTTTAGGTTAGAGCCGTCTGTGATAAGTATACTATCACAGACGGTTTTGTGTTCAGAACCGTCTGGTTTACTCTCACAGTTGTTTTTGACGTCAGAACCGTCTGTGATATCTGAACATATTCTCCCGCCAGGCCTTCACAGACGGTTTTCCATTGAACAGTTCATACCCGTCTGTGATGTGCCGTCCAAGATGTCTGTTTCTGTGGTAGTGGGATACCATGACCCTTTAATTCCCTAAGAATATCATAACTCTTGAATATGGTAACCGTCAAGAAGATAAATGTGCAATCATTCATAAACGTGTAGCCACTCATAATTACATATTATGACCGGTGCCAATCCGCCACCTGGAAACCCTTCAATTCTGTAACCGATGACCTTCGACAAGCTATAAAAGAGAGATCGAGGATAGAAGAAGGGACGGAGTCTTCGACAACAAAAGAGAAGGATACACAGCCAATAGAGGTTGATAGAGAATAGGAGAGGAGTTTTTAGTCCATTCAAGAACAGCTCTTGTTCTTCTCTATAATCCTTTACACTCTTAGTGAAATCACAATAGGAGTAGGGCTATTACTCAGTCTCTGAGGGTCTGAACCTGTATAATTCCTATGTCTTCGGTGCATCTATATTTGCGGTATTTCCTCTGGGTGAAGTACTTCCCTACGTTACTATTAAATCTTGTGTAAGTTCAACTTGGAACCTTGTTTCAATCATCGACATTATCCTTTTACAACACATTGATAATTTTTTTTGTCTAGGATGTGATCTTTACTAATTTTTAACCCTTTTGTGATCTAAAGTTAAGCTAATTTTAGTAACATAAAACAAGTTTATCCCTTTTGATCAAGGCTTGGATACTTGGAATTCTACATGATCAACATGTATGTGATGGTTGTAGGATCGAGGATGCCGACTAGAGGGGGGTGACTAGGAGGCTTTAAAATCAATTTTTGCAAGATATGAAGGAAAACCGAGTTTTCACAAAAGGGTCTAAAACTATCTAAGATCAAGTTGCATTTAACAAGATAGAAAATGAAATACAATATGCAAAAAGAGTAAGCAGAAGCAAATACATCAAGGCAAATATAAAGTGTGCAAGAGAAAAACTAAGTGACACAACAATTTTTACCGATGTCTCAGAGACTCGTCCAGTCTCCCTTACACCTCATTGAAGCGCTCACGCGTGAGTCTTGCTTCTATATCCACGAAAAATATCTCCACTTGGGTTGCTCATTTTCCACTCCGGATAGGCGAGCACCAATGCCTTTCACAAGTGGAGATATTTTTCGTGGTCCACTCCGGATAGTCAGCTTCTCCAACAAACTCCAACAAGAGATCGTGACTCTCCTCCAACGACCGTCTAGGCGATGGCGGTCGTCGAGAGTAATAAGTCGTAAACTTTCACTTGAATAAATCTAGTGCTAGAAACTCAAATGATGCAAATAAATGCCCACATTCTAGCACTAGCTTGCACAATGATGGGTGATATGCACTAAGCACTCTTAGCCTCTCACAAATACACTAAGTCAAACAATGAGGCTAATCTTTTTATGAATATCAGTAGTATGCTCAAAGACACAATGATCTTGTTAGGGATTTCAAATGAGGTTCCAAAAATAATCTCTCAACCAACAAGAAGAGTATATAAAACCCCCACACACAAATGTAGCCATTAGAAACACACAGGAGAAATGTTAGTACACACTGATAGTCAGCATCAAAGACTAACAGTCAGCATCGACCTCAAACGGCTAGTTATGACACAGTCAGAAGCCATTATAATTTTTTGTCAGCACATCTGCTGATAGTCAGTGTTGTCACACTGACAGTCAGCATAGGTCAAAAATATTTTGCTCGAAAAACATATGTCTCTGGACAAATGTCTACACTCGTGCTGACATTCATGCTGACAGCAGTGTCCCATGCGGACAGTCCGCATGGATCTATGCAACTGACAGTAAAACAAGCATAACGTTTGATCTAGAGATCTGATTGAGGTGCATTTTGGCTTGTTGAAAAGATAACTCAAGGAACTACAATTTTGTCAGCTAGACCGAGACCTAGATCAGCCTAGATCTTTCTAGAAAATTCAAAAACATTATTGTTGTCAAAATGTCCAACACAAACGTCTGCATCCACGCGGACATGCATGCGGACAGTCAGTATAGTATCGATTAGTTCTACTCGATGAACTTTAAATCACTGGTCGAATATTTGGTGGTCGAAAGGCTAGTGGTCGAATGTCTTCATTCGTGTGGAATATTGGTTGAATGTTCGCATTCAAGCGATGCACTAGTCGAATGTCCGTGCTCAATCACTCATGCGAAGCATCAGCACAGCATAAATACGACTACGACCAAATTTAGTATAGGTACAGTTTGAACTGCTACGACCATGACCAGTTACAAATACTGATACGACCAGTTTACACACTGGATAGGACCACGACCAAGTCTAGTGCTGATACGATAACGACCAAGTTTAGTACTAGTACGATCAGTTTTGTGCTGATACGACCACTACCAGTTTCAATATTGATATGACCAGTTTGTGTATTAGATACAACCACGACCAGTCTAGTACTTATGCGACCACGACCAGTTCCTAGTTTTCATATCATAGCTCCAATTTAAACAATCTAGACTTGTTTTTTAACAATGCAAGAGGTGAATAAGCACTAGTGCAATATGATATGAATGGATTTGAGCTTCCACACTAGATCGACTCAAACTACTAGTTTCTAACCCCTCTTAATAGTACGATCAAACTAGTAAAAGGAATTATATCAACTCGGTCAATCTCCAAACACTGAAACTGATAAAATCCTAACAAAATAATCCTTAATATTCAATTTTACCTTTGGTGAAGCTTGATCTCTCTTAAAGTGGCTCATATCAACATCATTCTCCATACACCCTTGCTTGCTTTCATCTCGCAATCCATTTTGAGACTACAACACATACACTCATTAAACCACGTTAGTCTCATAGTTAGGTTGTCATAAATCACCAAAATAATTACTCCCAAAGGAGTTGACTTAATAATCTTCCCCTTTTTGGTATTTGATGACAAAACCATTTTCGATAAAGCTACAAAAGGATAAGAGATGAAATATACAGTCATATAGATCCATACATGATATGAAATAAACACAAGATCCATACTAGTCGTGTCATAATAATAATTAGCACAAACTTGATGCAATGACATGATGATGCAAATACGGATGACTAATATGATGAGCTCCTCCTCAACATATGCATCGATATGAAACCACAATAAAGGAGACACCAATTCAAATCCAAGATAAGGAAGCTCCAAAATAGAGGATTTAACAAATAATAATTCAAATACTTTTGCTGAATCAAATTTTATCCAAATTGTCATTAATTATCAAAATTTAGATGCAACAATGGCGAGTAACATGAATTAATATCATGTAGGGGTGAAAATGAATCGAAAACGACGGATATTGGCTTTTTTTTATTCTAGCTCATATTTTTTCCTCGAATACGAATACAAATACGGATACCACCGGGTACAGATACGAATTCGGATAGATTCGGATTTGAATATGGGAAAAATACGGGTCGAATGCAAATACGGTTATGGATATTTTGTCAGATATCTCTTGCAAACATACTATAAATTCAACAAAACAAATACACAAACAGTTTGTAGTTTATAGCAAGTACAATGTGTTTTTGGTTAAATAAATAGAGTATAACTATCACAACATAAGAAAGATTATTTTTTTGACTTACTTCAACTAGTATTATTTTGATTTGAACATAAATTGTTAAGTACCACTGCACCTATACGGTACGTGAGTCTGCAACACGCATGTCGAACTACAATTAAGATTAAGACAAGTCAAAATTGGTGTTTTTTAGGCCCTTGGTGATTTGGAGTTTTCAAATAACTAGGTGATAACATGATGGGTTGATGAACTAGATTGGTTGGCTAGGCCCAACATCTCTATTATCTGAATTTTTGAATTTTATTTGTACCAGATATTTGTATCCTTATCCGTATCTACCAGATATCATGATCTTGCATCCATATTTGTGCCCGGCAAATTTTATCCATATTCATATCCATATTCAACCGGATAACTATATCTCAACCCATATTCAGTATCTGACGAATACAGAAACAAATCATGCTAATATTATCCGACTCATTTCCACCCCTAATATCATGACACAGCATAACAATTGAATGCTAACGTTCACTGAACTCACACGTACCGTCCCCTAACCACACACTCGTCTTTATGAAAAATAAACATGAAATCTTTAGTATTCCTTTGTGTTCTCTTTTTATTTGTCATTTGATATGAGTGTAAATCAAAAATTTTTTAAAACTTTCATATACCATTAAAAAATCAAGATTTATTGTATGAAAATAGTTTTAATAGATTTGTGATCAAATTATTTTGTTGTTTTGTAATTTCTACTGTTATATAATTATAAAAAGTAATGATTAAAGTTGTATTTAGAGACAGTGAAGAAATTAAAATAACAAATAAAAAAAGAATATAAGGACAAACAAGTTTAACCATTGAGTTGCCGCTTGATTTCCGGTTTCGTGTTTTACGGTAACCCGTTCTTTGTACATTGACCCAATAATTTTGTAATATGTTATTCAGCAAAATAAAGGTGAGGCGTGCACAATTTTTGGGTGTGTTTGGTAGACAATCAGAAATTGTGAGATCAAATTTTGACATTGTCTGATGGCTAATTGAGTCAGCTTGTTTCAACATCAGATTTTTGACAACTTAAGTCACTGATCTTTGAGTAAAAATAGTCAAATGTGTGGTGTGAATTTTGAGAACCCACAAAATAGCTAACTAGCCAACTTTTTAATGAGTCATGTTATTCTTTAGGTCATGACCAAATTATCAGTCTCAACCAACCAAACATATTGATAGCACTTTGGATTCGTGGCTAGACTGCAGAAGATCCTCAGACAAGGACCGACCGGTCACATGTTCTTGGATTCCTGGCGCACTTTGGGGACAAAGCCAAAAGCTACCTCACAAAACTCACAGCAAGCGAGTGACATGTGTAGTACTTACTCCACAGATACATACATGACACATGTAGTCATGTACCACAACATCACATTATATTACAAATGCTAACACATACACATGGTACCGCCCGTCACTCAAACTAGATAAACACATACACAGTGCGTTCATAACATTAATGTGCCGAGTTTAACGCTGCACTCGCCACTCCGACTGAATTGAAACAACTTATGTGAAAACCCCTCGTAGTCGCACATGATCTGACAGTCGCATCGAAGAGTTCTCATAAGATTCTTCCCACTCAGACTCGCTCACTATATATATATACATACATGGAACTCACATGAACATAGTAATAAGGAAGGCTCTCTCGATCAGGGGCACTTGGGCCTCTTGGTGGGGCCGGCGGTGAGCATGTCGCGGTAGCAGGGGCACTCGTCCCGCCTCCCCGACGTGGGAACGCAGCTGCACTCCTCGCAGCACAGCCCGCAGTACCTCATGCACCCCTGCTTCACCCCCGCTGCACCTGCACGCCGCCCGCACCTCACCTTGCACTTCCCCGCGCAAAACGGCGAGGCAGCATCGCAGGACTGAGGCCACGAAGCAGCCAGGAGGAGGAGGAGCAGCAACAGAAGAAGCAAAGGCGGAGAGAACTTTGCCATTGATCACAGTAGCTAGCTTCACTACTGCGAAGATCTTTTTTTAGGTTTGGTGATTTGAGTGTGCATGTGAGCTATAGATGGATGCAGGGTCTGGGGGTTTTGTATGGGTGTGGGAGGAAGCGGTGGAAGGGTCTGGAGAGTGGGTGACGTGTGCGTGAGTACTGCACTGTGGGGACCTAGGGTTGGTGAAAGAAGTTAATATCGATTGAGAGAGGGAGGCAGATGCATTCCCAGGCGTTGGGGCTGCACCGTAAGCGCTGCGTCGCCCAATCTTGGCAAAAGGATCGATGCCACGCAGGCAATGCACTGCACGGACGAGATTGGCGTTAAATGCATGTCACGTGTCGTCGATGGCCCATCCGCTGCCGCCGCATTGGCCTCTGCTCGGTCACAATTTCTTGCACAAATTGTGACTTACCGGGTGTAGTTCTTTATTCTTTTTTTTTCAAGCTTGATTTTACCCCTTTTTCTACGTATTAAAATAAGACTAATCTAATAACATAATAGATTAGATTGCAATGACTTATTAATCTGAGCAAATTGTGCTAATAATATGTTATAATCAGTAATATTATCGTGATATCTACAGGACACAATCAATCCACACGAATAAATATATAAAATAAAGAAAACAGTAGATGAAATTTTTTAGATTACACTATTTTTACAACAATACAAATCTTTAAATAGATCAAGCTTGAATTGCTTTAGAAACACTTTCGCTAATATCTACAAAATAATTACACATAATTTTTTACTACCATGTGATCTTTACTAATTTTTAACCCCATTTTAATCTAAAGTTAAGCTAATTTTAGTAAAATAAAACAAGTTTATCCTTTTTTTCAAGGCCATTGGAGGTTGACTCTTGGATACTTGGAAATCCTACTGTTCAGCATGTCTGTGATGGCGAGTAAACATGGATTAATATCATGACACAGTATAACAACTGAATGCTAAGGCTCACCGAACTCACCGTCCCCTAACCGTCTTTATGAAAATCAAACATGCAATCTTCCTTATGCCATGTGTTCTATTTTTCTTGGCGTTTGATATAAATACAAATTAAATTTTTAAAACTTTCATATACCAATAAAAAATCAAAAATTATTGTATGAAAATAGTTTTAATAGATTTTTCATCAAAATACTTTTATATAATAGTTGTTTTATAATTTTTATCGTTATATGTTTATAGAAATTAAAAATCAAAATTTTATTTAAAAACGTAAAAAATTTAAACGGAAAAAAAAAACGAAGAGAATATAACGACAAACAAGTTTGATTATTGAGTTGCCACTTGATTTCCGGTTTTGTGCTTTCCGGTAACCCGTTCTTTTTTCATTAACCCAATAATTTTGTAATATGGTATTCAGCAAAATAAAGGTGAGGTGTGCACAATTTTTGGGTGTGTTTAATTACTTGGCAATCAAAAAATGCTTGGCCAAATTTTGATATTGTCTGACGTCTAATTTAACCATAGTTTATTTTAATATTGAATTTTGGACAACTTAGATCACCCATCTTTAAGTAAAAATAGTCAAATATATGATGTGAATTTTGAGTGCCCAGTTATCTGGTACTAATCTGGCTTCAAACTAAACAACCGTCTATAACCAATTTTTTAATATCATATTATATTGTAGGTCATGACCAAATTCTCACTCTCAACCAAACATTGCGGAAGCATAGCACTTTGGATTCGTGGCTAGACTGCCGAAGATCCTCAGACAAGGACCGACCAGTCACATGTTCTTGGATTCTTGGCGCACTTTGAGGACAAAGCCAAAAGCTGCCTCACAAAACTCACAGCAAGCGAGTGAGATATATATATATATATACTGAAAAAATTTTAGAAGACTAAAATAATTTGTTTTAACCCCAAAATAATGATAATATTACTATTACTTTCAATCGAGTCATAAATTCTAATGAGTTCTTTCTAACTCAACTTTCAATTGGCTATAAAGTAATTCAAGTATAATAACTTTTAATTCTTGCTCCTAAGATCTTGAGACTTATATATATATACATGTGTATACATAGATATACGAAGACTTTAAAATCATAAACTTTGATCTTATTTCAACTTAGAGTGGTAATTTGTCGTTTGGTCATAGTTGATTATGGGTCAGGAAATCGAGAAAATTGGAAGCATGCATCTTTGCATTTTCATTGTTCGATTCACCAATGTTCTTTTAAAATATACATATAATTATATTTTCTCAAGAAATGATCCTAACGAGGAACTTCAGGATGATTTTCTAAACTTCAATTCCAAATTCAGTTCTTCAAACATGTTTTCTCCGCTTGACCATGTTGATCAATGCTTGATTGATCTTAGTTACTTTTAAACTATTTACTATCTAGATTAAGTTATCATCTTGCATCAAAAGAATTAATTTCTAGAAATAATTCGGAAGTTTGAGAAGAATTATGTTATTTCTCTTAGTATAATATGGCATATGAAGAATGTTGGGCAATGATAATGCTCACTGAGCATGAAATTTTGACATTGAACGACTTTCCTATCTATGTCATGGACGGAAAGCAATAAGGTTTGTATCTAGGTCGATTAGATATCTAGGTTTTGATGATTAATGATGATTTGAATAAACTCTAATGATTAATGTTAATTTGGATAATGACAGCTTTGAGGATTAAAAGACAACTTATATAAATCCTGGTTTAGCACAAATACATTGAATTGTTAATGTTAAACCCTAGAAGTTGATGACTCTCTATTGTGGTTTAATAATTAATGCATATGTTGAGGGAGAGCTCTGTGGTTGCATCAATCTTGTGCTAAGTGTAAATTGGAATGTCATGTGATAAATCCAGAAGTTTGATGACTCCTTGTTGTAGTCTTGATATCAATGTACATGTTGAGGAGGAGTTCAAAATGACTAGTTATCTATGTTTGTGCATAAGTTGATGTCTTTCTTGTCGTGGTTTAAGATCAAAGCAAGCGTTAAGGGGGAGCTCATCATGTATGTCATTTGTGCTTACATCGAACGTATGCTGATCATTATCATGACATGAGTAATATAGATCGTGTACGCATTACTTATCATATATGAATCTACATGTTTGTGTATTTCATCTCTGACTATTTATTGAATATAATTTTGTTATTTCACCAGAAAGAGAAATTGTTGAGTTAACTCCTGTGTGGAGTAATTGCTCAGTTGATTAATGAAAACCTAACTATGAGACTAATGATGTGAGCTGAGTATATATGTTCTAGTCTCAGAATGGTTGCAGGATGAAAGCAAACAAGGGTGTGAAGAGGATGATGTTGATATAAGCCATCTTGAGTGAATTCAAGCTTTGCGAGGACAAACTTCGAGTTGTCGAGCTTCACGAGGTCGAATTTCATCGAAGGTAAAATCCAATATTAAGGATTGTTTTCTTAGAATTTTACCAATCTCGGTGTTTGGAGATAGACCAGGTTAATTAATAGGATTCTTTTTGTTAGTTTGATCGTACTATTAAGAAGGGTCGGAAACTAGTAGTTTGAATCTATCTAGTGCGGAAGCTCAAATGCATTCATATCATCTTGCACTAGTGATTTATCGTCTCTTGCATTGCTAGAAGGTCTAAGTGTAGTTTGTGTTACATTAGAGAAAATATTTTGAAAACTGCACTTAGTCGTGGTCACTAGCTTTTTCAATTAGTTTATATTCTAGAGCTGGTCGTGGTTGTATTTGCACATTCTGATCGTATCCTTATTTGGTACGTGGTCGTGGTCGTGTTGCCATTTTGGTTGTATTCTTGTTTAGGGTTTGATCATGCTCGTAGGAGTTCAAACTGGTCGTATCAATCTTCAACTCGCTTGCGTATGCTCAACCAAATTCACCCAACCACTTGTTTTTGACCGGATATTCGACCTGTGAGTTAAGTTCGTAAATCCTATTGGTCGTGGTTGCTGCTGTGTGTCAGTAGGCATATCCGCAAGAAAACAGCGAATCCGTATGTGCAAATAACCAAAATTGTGTTTTGAGTAAAATTGGTAAAATCCTGTTTTTGGTTTGCACAGGTCGGACATTGTCCGAGATGACCGGACATTGTCCGGCCTGTACAAAACTCATGTGGCAAATGAAAATTGTAAACAAAGATAGATGGTTTTGTCTGGGGTAGGCCGAACATTGTCCGTTGTGGCCGGACAGTGTCCAGCCTATATAAATCATGTGAGGTTTGATTTTAATTAAAGCCACACAGACGTTTAAACCGTCCGGAGGGCTTTTGTTCGGGATGGACCGGGCATTGTCCAGGCATGGTCGGACATTGTCCGGCATGTACAAATTGCTGTGGGTTTAATTTGAAATGTAACCAGAGACAAATGCATCTATCTGGGGCTTTTGTCCGGATATATGATTATTTGTCCGGCCTTCACAAATATAGCCCAACGGTTGCTGACACCGCTTGCAACGGTCATTTTTGTTGCACTGGCCGGACAATGTCCGGCCTGTACAAAATTACGTCAGTTTGTTGCAAACAACTAGTTTTCTTTGGGGGCTATAAATACCTCGTGTTGGCTTTCATTTGAGATTGCTCAAGAAGTGTAAAATCAATGTATAAGCTAACCAAATTCATTGCATGTGTTCTATTGCATCTAGAGGCTAGATTTGAGCCAAAATCTTGAGTGGATTTGAAAGAAAACCTTTGTGTGAGGTTAAGAATACTTAGTGCACTTCATCCACAAGTTGCAAGCTAGTGCTAGAATATTGTGCATCCTCATTGCATCATTTGAGCTTCTAGCACGTGATTAGCTTCAAGTGAAAGGGTCCGACTTGCTTGTTACTCTTGGTGATCGCCTTCGCCTAGACAGTGTTGGAGGAGAGTCGCAATCTCTCAGGTTGAAGTTTGTCGAAAAGGCCGGCAAAAGCTTGTGAAAGGTTTGGTGCTCACCTATCCGGTGTGAAGAAGGAGCAACCCGAGTGAAAATATCCTTCATGGTTATAGAAGCGAGGCTCACGCGTGAGCGCTTCAACGAGGAGTAGGGGAGACTGAGCGAGTCTTCGAGACCTCAGTAAAAATATTGTATCAATTTCTTGTCTCTTATTCATTTCATATTTATCTTGGCACGATAGTTTAAATCTATCTAGTTGCTTGTTAAATTGTATACTTCATATTGATTAATTGCAACTAGTTGTTAGATTGTTGATAAACCCTTTTGCAACCCTAGGTTATCCTAAAAATCTTCCAAAAATTGCTTAGTCGAGAAAGAATTTTTAAAAGCCTCCTATTCATCCCCCTCTAGTCGGCATCCTTGATCCTACATGTAACTATCACTTTCATTTAGCACCATAACACCCGTATCAACTACAGACCTGGTAGGGGATGTGCCTAATATAGTATCTTATCTAGAAATTAAGGTCACCTCCACATGGGTGTTGCATCTAGACCCCTATTATTGTGGATTTTGATTATTGATGACATTAAGTGTTTTTGATCTAATCATGTCTTTGAGTTATATGTATGCAGAGACCTAAGAACTATTTCGCCTAAGGTCGCAGTATTGCCAAAGTCGCAAACCGAGGATGAAAGCACAAGGTCGCAATGTCATCAGAGGTTGCAAGTCCAAGGTCACCAAGATTGAAGATGCAAAAGACTTAAGGTAAAATGAGTTTTTATTTTGTATCGGCCTCGGTGTTTGGAGGTTGATCGATTTATAGAAGATTTTATTTTTAGATTTAACCATACTATAAAGAGGGGTTGCAAGTCCTCTTTAAATCTCCAACTTGAACTGAGAAATTACTAGGTCATTGCATTGCATCATTTATGGTTGGATTTGATTTGATTTTGGTTTTGAAAGATTTGGATTTTCAGTGAATTTTTGACAATAGAAGAGTTTTTGCATTTTTTAGAAAGATCTAGGCAGATCTGGCTTTTACTTCTGTTGACAAAAATGTAGTCCTTCAAACTATATTTCAAACAAGCTATCAAACACTTAAATCGTATTTCTGGATCAAAAGTTATGGATGTTTTTAAATGACTGTCAGTTATTTGGTTTTTCAGTTGAGTTTTTGACAGTAGAAGAGTTTTTTAATTTTCTAGAAATATATAGGCAGATCTGGTTTTTCTTCTATTGAAAAAAATGTAGCCCTTTAAATTATCTTTCAAACGAGCTATTAAACTCTCAATTTAGACTTCTGGATTTAAAGTTATAGCTGTTTTTGTTCAGGATGACTGTCAGTTTGCTGAACTGACTGTCAATTTGAATGTCAATTTGTGTTAACTGACAATTGTCCAGAGAGTGTGTTTTTCGGGCTCAAAATTTTTGTACTAAACTGACTGTCAGTATGCCCATGCTGACTGTCAGTTGGAGTTTCGACCACAGCTGTTTTTATCTGAGTTTTTAAACTGGTCGTGTTTTGGTCGGACTGACTGTCAGTTTGCATAACTGATTGTCAGTTTGGGGTTTCAGTTTCCATATACGACCACAAACGGCTAGCTATTTTTTATCCGTAAATTTTGTCGGCCATTGTGTATGTAACTGACTGTCAGTTTGAGTTGCTGATTTTCAGCCCTAACTCTAACGGTTCCTTTGATCCTTGAGGCTATAAATAGAGACTTTGAGCTCGTATTTTATACAATAAGCAGCCTCCTCTCATACACATTCTTGAGCTTCAGTTTCTTATACAAAATCTTGATCTCTTGATCAAGTCGAGTGTTTTTCAGATCCACCGAGTGCTTTCTGTTCGCATCATTTGCATCATATTAGTTTCTCGGTGATTGTGTGAAGGTCTAGAGAAGACCTTTCTGCCTATTACTCTTGGTGAGCGCCCTCACCTAGACGGTTCGGAGGCGTGGCCGTTGATCTATCCGTTCGAAGATTGTTGGAGAGACTCGGCAAGATTGTAAAAGACATCAGTGCTCGCCTTTCCGGAATGGACAAGGAGCAACCATTAGTGGATAATATCCTTCGTGGATATTGGAGCAAGACTCAATTTATTTGAGTGCTTCAGCGAGGATTAGGGGAGACTGGGCGAGTCTCCGAGACCTCGATAAAAATCGTTGTGTTCGTTCTTTCTTCCTCTTTCTCATATTATTATTTGTTCTTGATTTCTTTATTTGCAAATATTTGTTTTAAATTGAAGTTTTTAAAAGCCTCATATTCACCCCCCTCTAGTCGGCATCCTTGATCCTACAATGGAAACGTATTATCTATGTATTATGCCCCACTAGTCGCTCCAAATAATCTAAGGCGAGTCACAGATCATTCAAAATAATCCAGATAGGTTTCGTGGATCACCCAAAAATACCCAGGAGCTATAAACTTCAAACTGGTGGAGTAGGAGTACTTAGTGGATAGATTTGAGAAAAACTCTATTCTCTTGATTTGGTCACGCATTAAGAGAAATGTGGAATATTGCTGACGAGCACCGACATACAAATCAAGAGTTTTTGTGGGTAAAGCGGCACACCTCTGCAGAGTAAAACATGAATATTCACTCCATGTTCTCAAGACAGGAACTGCGTCACGACAAGAAAGGAAGCCTACAGATGATCTCAGCCATGTGGTATAAAGTGTTCAGTAGAGTTTTCTTAATAATAAATCTGGAGATTGTTTTATAACAAGAGTTCTATTGGAAAAAAAATCTCAAAATCCTTGGCTTATATAATATCTAAGTACTTTTGAATTTAGCTAATTAGTTAGGGCATATTGCACTATCTCTTGTTACTAACTTGCTAAGTATTTTTGTACTCACTCTTGCTATTTAAACTCTTGTTTAGTCCTGGATCTCTTGATCAGCGAGGATTTCATCGAAGAAGGCCCTAGAAATGTGGAAGTAGTTCAAGATCTGGAGGACTCAGAGGTGGACATTTACAACTATGACCCTACCTACTTTGGAGATAGAGACGAGGATTTCCAAAGCTGCTACAAGACCAACCACTTTTGTTAATTAGATGTTTAACATTTTAGAAACTCTGATAGGTTATAAATATATGTATCTGAGTTGTTCCCTAAGGATGGAAAAACCCTTGTGTTGTAAATCCTATTTAATAAATCACTTATTTCTATTTCACCACTTTGAGTTGGACATTTCTCGAGAAAACTAGTTTCTGTCGAGTAATGTTCATAGACTAGACATACTATCACATGGGTGGAATGTCGGGCCACGTCATTTGTAGCCTCACCCCACTTTGCCTAGCCTAGTATCTTTCTGGCCAAGCAGGTTTTCTAAAGAGTGTTTGGTTGGTATCTTGGAGAAGCATAGTACTAAAATAAGCTTTAGATATTATGCAAAACCTAAAATTCAAAATACACATTACAGAAATGAATAGGAGCTCCTCAAAATATTTTAATCCGATTTATTAAAGTGGCAAATTAGACTTGCAGGCAGGCGGTGGGGCAATGAGGTGACAGTAACAGTAGGGCGGCGGATGGTCTTCAGGTGGCGTCGCGGCGAACAAGGCGACGGCGGCATTGCAGCGGACTACAACAAACGATCTTCGGCATCGTAGTGGATGGCCTAGGGTGGGTGATCTTTGCGCAAGTGATGGATAGTAGTTCTTCGCCACATGGGTGGTCAGATGGTGTAGGATGGCGAACGTGAGGCAGATGGATGGCAAGCAGGCACCATCTTGGGTGGATGGACTACAAGCGGCCGCCACGTTGGGCGGACAGCAAGCAGGAGGTGGGCGATGAAGGATGTCTTCGAGCGACAGACGGCGGGCTGTCTTTGCATGGGTGGTAGCAGAAGGGTGGCCGATCACACAAGCAAAGAACTTCTGCAAAATGAAAAAAAAAAGAAAAGAACGCACCTGAGAGCCTGGCTTGCCTAAGAGTCCGAGGACACCAACCAAACACCCCTTACTCTAAAGTTGTTCCTCCTATGAGCTTAAAAATTAGCGGCATGCCCAACTTAACTTGCCACACCAAAAATTGGTTATATTGACCGATTTTAGTAATTGTTTAGTTTGTTACTAAAAGTTTGGTATGTCAATGCAAATTCTCACAACTCTAGTTCATTTTTTGCCAAAATTTGCCAATGTTGATACTAAAAAATTAATGACCAACTTTGAAACCAACCAGAGTTTCACAAGATAAAATAAAGTAAAACTAGAGTACAAACCAAACATGTCCCAAAACTATCTCCACTGGCCTTGGCTGTATAAAAAAACAGAACACAGGACCTATCCCACCTCTCTATTTCGACTTCAGTGCTGTTTATTTTCGTGGAACAAATTAAAGGATGTCAGAGGTAAACAATAATATCAATAATTCATCTATTTTAATAATACTTGCTTCCAGCTGCAGTCAGAGATTTATAAAGGAAAAGGTCCGTTAAGTCCCTCTTCTTTTATAAAAGTTCAAATAACCATCTTTACTTCAAAAACTGACAAACTACCTTTTATATTTTAAAAACTATTATAAATTTTATCCTCTATATAATCTGATGGATAGTTTTTCTATATGAATCTCACATGTCAGTGATTACTGAGTCATCATACCGACATGATAAAACCAATATCATATTTATGAGGTTGAAATTTGTACCAGTTTTAAATGTATATGTGTAAGTTGTCCAATTTTATGGTACAGGAGTTATCCAGATTTTTATGAAAATACAAAGAGTTATATAAACTTAAATTTTCCTAAAGAGATGCAACAGTAGTTTCAATTCCTCCCTATCTATGTATAATGTGAGTTCCAATCTTAAGTCTCAAAATAAGATACAAGAAATTCTCTATAAAGAGAATACGTTATTTGATGTTATTATTCTATAATCATAGTACCTGTATTGAAAATATAATGTTATAGAAATTCAAATATATTGAAGTTGGATGTCCTAATCTATTCTACTTCATTTTCAAAGAATTTTAGATTGTGATTACAGTTCTGAACCAAACACTAACTATATGTTGAGAACATATGATATAACAAAATTGATTGCTTTGCTCTTTGTTCGCGAGGAACTGTTGTCTGTTGCTGTGATGATCCGGTTGGACAGAATGAGCTAAAGAATACATGTAGGATAAGCAAGAACATGTATTTTTATATTAAATAATCATTTCTAAAACATATATTTTTTAAAAAAGCCTACCAGCATTTACTTCCGTAAATCGGAGCCGAGGAGCAATCTGACTGACATAGACATTAGAATCTTCAAAATAAGAGTGTGAACCTCTTGTCCCTTGTCATATAGAATTATTTGCTTTCTATATTTGCTTGTATATACTATCACCCATAAACAAGTACTAACACTACACTAGATGCTGTTAGCAATGTCAGTGATTATGGATTGGTTTCTACACTTGGAAATTTTAAGAAAAATATGTATTTCTATGGGTTATGGAGGCTAGCATCATTCATTATTGCGTTATTATCAGTGCAATTCTTCCTGGCGTTAGTCACATAACGCACAAAAGATTTTTTTTTTTTCATAAAAATTGCTCAGTCAAAAATTTAATGCCATAATCCAAGGCTTTAGCCATAGCAGTACAAATGTCATCATTTTATTGAACGGGTATCTCAATTTTATAACTTAGTCACACTCATCTTCATAAGAACATCTCCGACGGGATCCGATGCACCATCTTGAAGCCCTATGTCAACACTACATTGAGCTAGGCATGATGTGGAGTTGCGTAAGGTGCAAGTTGCAACCACACCTAATGTGAGTCTGTGGTGATAGGCCCCATACCAGTCGAGTCGGCACAAGTGTTGTTGTTGGAGTGACTTTGGTGCAGCATGATACGCTTCATGGCCTTACACGGCTCGTGTTGTGTGTCAAATCTGCACCACCTTAGAGACTCTCTAACAGGTGGGTCAACTTTCAACTAAACTACTTGTCAGTGACATACATGTTTTATATAGGTGAGTGTGTGACACGAGGCTGTGTGATCTCCAAACTCACATCACGCACCATTGACCCACATCAACTAACTTCTCTCACTGTCATATGGGTCCGAGAAAATAGGTTCCAACTATGAGTGATCCATAATTTAAAAGTCGTTAAACTGCGTGAATGTGGCGCGCTTTTTTCATTTTTTATTTTATTAAAAAGGTGGGATATTTTATTTATTTATTTTCAAGAAGTTGATCTTACAAAAGATGTTATTTGTCATGTTAGTAACATATCTCATCTCACTCCGTCTCTACTTTACTTTCTCCTCCAAATAAATACACATAAAAATAGAAAGAATTGGAGTACTCTAGAATGCAAGTTAGCACACACTATGTTATATTGGGGTGTTGGTGAGACTGAACGTGGTCCACCGGGCCGAACACACGGGCCCAAACTACAACCAGCCAGCCCTATTGTTTCTCCGCTCCGCCAGGCCTCGGCCCGGTCCGTCCCCTAATGCTGGACCGGGCTGGCACGAGGCCTAGCCGGTCGAGCTCAACTGCTCAAGTAGGCTAATAAGAGATGGACAGCGGACGTGCGAGACAACGCACGCAAGGCCACACCTGGAGGAGCCACGGGCGTCCACCAGTTCCCCGCTGCGGGCCCACTCGTCAGCGACACGCGCCCCCGCCAAGTATCCGAGTCCAGCCTTGCTACCCACGCACGGTGGCTAACTCTAAAACGCCCCATCCAACCCCACCCCCACCTTGCGGGGGAACTCACAACACAAGAGCGAGCAATCCCATCCCGCCGGCGACGGCGACGGCCCACATGCCGATTGCCACCTGTCTCCGCTCACCGCCTCACTCCGCCGCCGCGCAGCACCTCCGCCTTCCCCCTCCGCCGCCGCTCCCGGCGCTCGGCGGCCGCCGCAGGCGGCTCGCCGGCGTCGGGATCGCGGCCGCCTCCGCCTCGCCGTTCGACGAGCTGAACGCGAGAGGACGGCCTATCCATAGCTCCTCCAAGGTCAGCAGTCTCCGACCTACTTTGCAACTCCCTCGGTCTTATCGGCTTCTCTCTTTTTATTTTTCTTTTTTTCTTTCCCAAGAAAACAATAGGAAAGTTCGATTCGTGCAAGGTTTGGTTTGTGGGGATCTTTTTTTTCGAGGAATTGAGAGGTTTAGATGATGGATTTTTATTTTCTTGTGATTAAAAGATTTAGTTCTTTTTTTTTCTTTTCGGAGTTCTATGTGCTGTTTGGTGGTGGAGTTGTCTTCGCGTGGAAAGATGCAGGCTTCGTATGAAGCAGTGGTGCTTCAGTGTGTTAATTGATAGAATAGAGCTGAATTTTGTTGCTTTTCGTACGTAGAAAATTTTTAATCCTGTATCGGGTTCAGTTGCAGATGTGACTTCTTGTAGAAAAAAGGATGAGACTTGCTGCCCAAAGGCTTTTGTAAGATGAGGCACTTTGAATTGACGATATGTTAATTGGAGTGATCGAACAAATAGCAGCATTAGTCTTTTTTGAGATTTTGTGCTATTTTGAGCTGGAAATGCTAATTCTTGTGCAAAAAGAGGCAATCTTTACTACTCAAAAGGCTTCTGCAAGATTTGAGATTGTATATTGAAATTTTAGTTGTAGTACTTGAAAGAACAATTGAGTTTTGGGACTTGTTGAATAAATAGGAATCATGGTCACTTAATTGTTATAAGGTTTAATTGGATATTGTTTCAATTGTGAAGGAAAATGGAGATTTGTATTTCAAATCCAAGGTTTTATCTTGTTGTTGAGGCCATATTATGAGTTAAGAGTAATTGTTGGTTATGGTAATTCACAATGGAAAGAACTAAAGAAGTAACTAAATCGATGCGGACACTACCAATTGCTAGGCTGTGCTTGTTGCTATGCGTAAAATCTTATGTTATGGGAAAGCATAGCAAGGGGGATTCTCAAGTAGGTATATACAGTTTCAAGTTTATCTTGAGTGAAATGTTATAGACTCCAAGCTTAAATTTAAGATCAAAATTCTGTTGGGTTGTTCAAGATGAATCCTATGAAGGACTGGCAATACTGAGATGGATTGAGAGAACATGATTAAGTTTGCCACTACAGGAGGTTCATTATTACTTGTTACATACACTTGATTTTCCAATTTGTTTGTCGAAATGGAGCAATGTATCATCTCTATAACCAAATGCAAGACTAGAGAATGGCAAGTCATGATATTGCAAAATAAAGTTAACAGCTTTTCCTTGCTATCTTTCTTTCTTTATGCAATGATGTAAATCTTTGTCATCACTCATCAGACTTTTACAGGCTATATGCCTTGCATATGTTAAGTTGTAAATTTGGTCTGACTCTTACATATCATAGGATGTGCCACCATAAAATTCTTGCTGTTGTCTAGTACTGGTATGTCCTGATAGGTCATTTTATGAGTTGGCATTTTGAACTGCACATGAACATCCATTTAATGACCTTGAACATAGGATCTAATAATGCATACCATGTGCTTGCTGGACACTTGATGGTGCAAGGGTAATAGCCATGGCAGTGAGTGAACTAATCATTTAAAGCAGTAGAAATTACTTCAAGGTATTTTTATAGGTTGAGGTCTGATTTAACTGATTTGAAGAGGTGGTTCTTCAACTTCTATTGAGTAGACTTGTTTGCATAGAAATTGTTTTGGTCATACTATAAAGTTGCCTCAAATAATTGTATAGTTGTATTGCTTGTAGAAAACTATACTCTGGAATTTGATCCAAGATATAGAGCCTTTGGATCTAAGTGTCATCCAGAAAGATGTTCCTCCTGAAACGGTGGATGCAATGAAGAGGACCATTTCTGGCATGTTGGGTCTGCTTCCATCTGATCAGTTCCGTGTTGTTGTTGAAGCCCTTTGGAATCCCTTCTTCAAGTTATTGGTATCTTCAATAATGACAGGGTATGCTTTTCTGGTTGAAAGATAGCTTTCATAATACTTGTCAAAGAATTTTCCAAGACATGGTTGCGTTATCATACATGTGATCTCCTTTAACTGCTGTTGAACAAGGTTGGTTGAAATAAATCAGAGTCAACTATAAACACCTGTTGCAACATGTTTTGGACTACTGAATAACCTCTTGTGAAACCGAAGACAACTCTTAGTTAAGAATTGTAGTAGGGAATCTCGGAAAAAGGGCCACTTGTGGTATCTCTAAGTCATAGTTTATTTTATTTGGTTTTGTATACTGTTATCTATGAAAGGACTTATTTGTATTATTAGATGATTAATGAAGGGAACTTCCCTAATGAGGTTGAATTTTTCTTGGACAATAACACTTTCATCATTGACCAGTTCCTACTTTTGTGTCAAGAAGAACACTTTTTTTGGTTCCATTAGGGAGCAAATGAAAATAGACTGTTAGCTACCTGCTTGACAGTGATATAAATTTTGTCTCCTCCAAAATTTGCCTTGGAATCCCTGACCTACTTATTTATTTAATGATACTCACCTACTTCCCATGTGATAACTCTTGTCATATATGTCTTATAGTAATAGCTGTATGGAAAGATCAATTTAATAGCTGTGATAATAAGAAGCAACACTTTGTTTTTCACCCACTTTTCTTCATTACTCCGAACAAGATAGTCTGGAGCAACTCCTGGTTGTTTTTGTTTTCTTATGAGTGTGTTTGCTTAATATTTGTCTGCTTACAAACTCTGCATATGTATGCGTGTGCTAGGAAACTTTAGCACTTGCTTCAGAGTTACTTAATTTCTGCTTTCAGGTATACTCTACGCAATGCTGAATACAGGCTCTCTTTTGAAAGAAACCTGGAACTTTCTGAAGAAGATGCTGAATATCAGAACAGAGACATCACCAAACATGATCATCATGACATCAATTTGGGTAGGCCTGTGACAATTTTCAGAGTATCAGAAGAAGAACCCCAGGACTCAGAAAATAGTAATGTGGAATTATTATGTGAAAATATGGGAGAAGGACTAGGTAACCTAACTCCTGAAGCAGAAGAATACATTCTTCAGCTGCAATCTCGTTTGGATGCCATGAAAAAGGTAACAGCAATCTCATACTTGATTGGTTATGTCCAAATAATGGTGAATAACCTTCCTCTCATTTTTAGATGACTGTTTTCTATAATTGTACCAGCCTTCCTGATAGCCATGGAAGTTTAACTACATACATCTCAAAAGTACCATAAGATTTATCATTAGCCGTCATATCTCAGCCATGCTTTCCCTTTAATTTTATATGGACTCTATATATCTTGATTAATTTGGAGTTGTGTGTTTTTTATTATTTCTCTCCTTTTTTTCTCCATGTGCCTTAGTTCCTAAGTCCTGTTCATAGATAGATAAGAAAAGTCAAATTATCTCACAGGATGGTAGGAAATTACAAGGGTGTCTGCTTATGCACTGTTCCATCTAACTTGTGTATTATTTGGACCTACTTGAAGTTGATCTGGTATTACACCACTAAGTTACTTGTATAGTTTTCTAGGCTTGTGAATTTTAGATCAAAGCTCAATTTAAACCAGATTTACCAGAATATGATAAGCCTGTGCTGTATTGATAATTTTTGGCATGCCTGCTCATATTCAATATGTCAGGCTCAGGCCCTTGCATTTCCCTGTGCATTCATTATGAGGTAATAACAAATCTGGGGGAGCACTGATGATTTGTATTACACATTTTATTAATTTTTAAAAACCAGGAGTGTTTTGTCCAGCAAATCTTTGACATAACATGGACTTGCATTCTAACTGTACTATATCATTTATTATGTCTGTTTTATTTAAGCTTGGAAGCTCATTCTATTTTCATCTTCAGGAGCTACATGATCTCAGGAGGAAAAATTCTGCCCTTCAAATGCAACAGTTTGTTGGAGAAGAGAAAAATGATTTGCTGGACTATTTGAGATCACTGACTCCTGAGAAGGTATGTACTTTCTCTAAATCTCTTGGTTTTCTTGAATCTCATTTCTTCTAGTTATGATTCATCTACTTTATGCTGAATCTCTCTCTCTACAAATATGCACCAGTAAACACAATGAAGAGAACTTTGTGGTTTTCTTGGGTACGTTTCTTCTGTTCAGTTGCCTAAATAGCTTCTCTGGACAGGTTGCTGAACTCTCGGAGTCTACCTGCCCTGGTGTGCAAGAAGCTATTCACTCTGTGGTACATGGCCTGCTTGCAACTCTTTCCCCAACGATGCACTCAAAAGCCCCTCCACCACTAGAGAATGTTGCGGGTGGAGCCCTAAATCTCGGGGAGGATGATGACTGTGCAGAACTTGTAGAGAATGCATCACTCCCATTTCAGCCCCTCATAACTGTTCCACGAGATTATCTTGCACGTCTACTATTCTGGTAATGCAATTGGATTCACAAGGCTTTTCCCCACCTTCATTGTATATTAATCTCGGCGCTCTTGACCCTTTCCCTTTTGTTTTCTTTCCTTCAGGTGCATGCTGCTGGGCCACTACATCCGGGGTCTGGAGTACCGGTTAGAGCTGACTCAGCTTCTGCGGATGTCCAGCAATGTGCGGTCTTTCCCCAGTGGCAGTGATCATGTTATTTGACAAAGCTTTCATGAGCTGGTCTGAGATTCTTCACCGAAGCGACTGGAAGTGCTCTGGATTACCCATCACGAAGGCAGTTCTACCACATTCACCGCAAGAAGGGGCTCCAAACCTGGGGATCCCTGAGTCATAGACTCAGCTCCAGTTGTAGTTCTTGTAAAAGCTGGAAATAATGTGTCGAGTGTAAATTTAGTGTTACCTAATGCTGCGAACTACTACAATCTCTCGTCTTCCTTTTATCTCCTGTGGTATAAAGATGAACAGATTGTTCAATGCTGTGAACCTTGTGCTAGGCCGATGGCATTAACATATTTGATAGGAATCAGTATATTGTTGTCTATACGTATTTTGGTTAATCTTGTCCGGGTTAGTGATGTTGTATTGCTGAGTGCTCTACCCTTCAAGCATGTCAGAGTACTTTGCTGTGATTTTTGTTGTGAATACCATATCATTGTATTGTAATCATGGACGCTTCTCCAGTATGTGGGCTTCTATATATATTGAGGTTTATAATAAGAGAAAACTAGTTGTAGGACACTGTAAATAACGGGCACCTTTTGGTCGGTAGCTAACTGGCGCAAGTTACTGTTTGGTCAAAATTTTGGTCTAGCATTTGGTTTGCGCAAAAATTGTGATCTGGGACCTAAATTTGATCAATTTTGTTTCATTTTCAGGGCAAAAATGTGGTCAAAATGCAGCATTTTAGGTATTTTTTTTCCTTCAACCAAACATATCCAACTTGCCATTCGGACGATTTTATGTGCGTATTTCTCACATCAATACGCACGTGTTGTGATTTGGACGCCTTCAGATGCCTTTTAGATTTGAAGGCTTTTTTGCATGGAATTTTTTTTTAAATAATCTGAAATGAAAAAAAATTAGAAAACTAACTTATAGTTTGACAAAATTTCAAAAATAATGCGCTTCGTTTGCCGCGGATAAGTCAATCTGTCACGCCTCAAAGTCTCGACAAGACATCAATCACGACTCTAAACCACCAGAGCTCACACACACGTGACAACACGCTTGTTACACTTCAGACTTGTGACAAGTCAACAACTCGACCCCCTCTTCCTACACTAAGCGACAACTCGACTCAGAAGCCTTTCACAACTCGAAGCCGCGACAGACGTATCACCGACTTTGCCACCACCTCTCCCCCTACTATCCCTCTCCCTACATCTTCTCAACTCCCTCACTCTCCTCTATCACCACTTCTTTCTTTTTTTTTTTTCAATCCAAATATCTTCGAATCTAGCGAGACTCTACTATACAAGATAAATTTATTGAAATCTAATTAATTTTTTCTAATTATTTTTCAATTACATAATTAGGAATTAAGTAAACAGTACAAATACATCTTAGCTAGGGATATCAACTTAGGGTAAATTGGAAAGCATGGCATTGTGTAGTAATTATTTTTTTTGCGAATGGACATGTATTTAGTTAACAACCGCACGTCATGACTATGGCTATGGCTAATTTAGAGTTAAATATTTTAGTTTATACAATATATCTATTTGTAATAATATATCTAGTTGAGTGTACAAATATCCGACAGCAGTAACTGAATGTACTAATTATATTATTTGTTAGTATTAATGTAGAATTTTAATTATGTTAACAAAGACAATGTTAGGTAGGTTAATAATGTATTACTCATGACTTTGAAATTCTTTAAAAAAATCAAAAAATAATTAAATAATGCAAACAGTGAAGCAAAAAATCGAAAATATATTTATAATTTTTAAAAATATTTATAAAACTGAGAAAAAAAGTTCTAAAATTAGCTACTAATCAGAGAAATAAGTAAATATTACAAACAATGCACAAAAAATTGGAAAAATATTTATAAAAATAAGAAAAATATTTTTCTATCACATCATTCACATTATTTTATCAAAACTTTACAACTTGAAAAATCATAAATGTGTTGAAAAGATTGCAAATTGTAAAGTTTTGATTTAATAAGAAACTTTAATTTGTATTACAATGACCAAATCAATATAGACGGATTTATATATCATAAGATATCATATCTTATTATATATACCGATTCTTCAAGAATTAATATCTTTTAATCCATAACCTTGATTGACGATCTATTTAAATTAGTAGAATTTTGAGAGTAAATTGTACAAATCAACATAGCCAAATCCTCAATCGAACTTATATATCACAAAATATTAAATCTTGTTATATTTCTCAATTCTTTGGTTGTCATATTTGGCCATATACATGTGGACATGCATTTAGATCATCACCATATGGTCCACTACAAATTATATCGTCTTCATAATAAATGCAAACCATATCGAGTTGCTCCATAACCTACTCCAATTAATTTACTAGTTAGGTTAAACATAAAAATAAGTTCATATATTTGAGACAAGATTTCAATATAATGAAATTTATAAGAGTATCAAATATGTTGAAATTAGGGTTTCTCTTGAGGATCAAAATGTAAATAGATTCTCGTAATGGGCAATTTGGGAATTAATTTTTTAGAAGAGCGGTTATATATATATGTAAGTACTTCTAAAACATTGACTACTACATTTAATTAAATTTCTAAACTCTAGATCGATGTGAAACTACCTGTCCTAAAAAACCTAAGGGTGAAATAAAAAAATAAATTTTAACTTATCCTAAATTCTAGGATGATGCAAAAATTTAAATCTCTATTTGTTCAAAACATTGACTACTCTAATTATATTTATAAGTTAAGTTAACACATAAAAATAATTTAATATATCTGAGACAAGATTTCAATATAGTGAAGTTTATGGCAGTATCAAATATGATAAACTTAGGGTTTCTCCTTAGGATCAAAATATAAATAGATCATCATTATATGTAAGTACTTCTTTGGGCAATTTGGAAATTACTTTTATTAAAAGAGTGTTGGTATATATGTAAGTACTTCTACAATATTGATTACTTAATTTTGTAAACCCTAGGTCCATGCGAAACTAATATAAATCGACGACGAACTCCGCTTCTCCCCTTCCTCCTTCCTTTCTTTCCTTCTCTTTCTTTCTTCTTGTTCTCTCTCTCTTTCTGTTTTTTTTTGTTTTGCGCCTAAATCGAATTCTAGGGTTTGAACTGAGGAAAATGATGTTGGTGTGGTTTATATACGCCTTTTAGTCGCTAACTTGTTGCACGATTGAGAGTCTGTGTGGCACTGGGCTAGGACTGTGATGCAGACTGCCTATGCCAACTTCTCAGTCGCAGGTTGGGGTAGCGACTGAAAAATAATTTGAAGATTTTTTTTTCCATATTAGACTACTTTTGCAATTTAATTTTTTTAGTAGGTTAATTAAAAAAAACTTGATTTATAGTTAAGCCACATAGTGGTTATAGCCGACTTTGACTATCAAAATATGGCAGACAAATCATCCACCTCACATTTGGCAACCAATAATGTATAAAAGTAGCCAAATTATGCTGCATTTCTATGACTTGCCAAACCTTGGTCATAAAGCAAACAAAAGCTAGACAATATTGGCAATGTCATAATTTGACTTGATAAAAACTGGTTACCAACCAAACAAATCCTCATCCTAATGAATAATACTGCCCAATGTTGATATTTAATAAATAGAACTAGAATGTAAAATATGGCAAGAAACTAGCTCAGCAAATGAAAATTGAGATATAAATTGCATTCGGAAACTATCTTAATGTAACACGGCTATAATGCGGCCTCTAATATAATTCCCAATCAAACAACCTCCACCAACCTAGGTTATTGTTAACTAGAGTTCTAGATTTTTGTCATCTGATCCTATTTGGATGCCCTGTCTCGTCCCTAGATAAGAGTGGGTAGATGTAGGTTTTAAATTGATCTGCCCTGATTGTATATAATCACATATTTTCTTAATATATTAGTTTAATTTAAGAGTATAAATACATCAATTTAATTAGTTTTATGACATCTTATATTTAATTATTATTAGTATAATTGAGTTTTCAATATTTAGTTTCTAGATAATTTTATTTTATAATAATACTTTCATAGAGTGACTTAATAGAAAATTATTTTTATTTTGAAGATTATTTTATTGGCTAAACCAATCCACCTCACCCGAGTGAATTTTCATTGACCAATCAATTCTACCCCACTTTTACCCCGATCTAAGCAGAGTAGATACGAGTGATGACAAAATCTACTATGTCGTACACCATCTAGATCTCTATTGTTATCATTTGTATAGCTTAACAGTAGATATGATTCCATATTTTAACATAAGAGACTCGCAATCACATGTAATACGGTCTCAAATTCTCGATGGATTTACATCTTATCCTCTCGCGTTCAGGGAAACAACACAATTTCTCTTTCTCGATGCCAACCAATAATTTACAATCAAACAGCATCCATAAAACTATACAGTTTGTTATCGTGTATACGGCACAGTAGCTGTTAGAATTCCTTGTTTGACACAATGGACTCAAATTTAACTGTGAAGCACATTTCCTTGCAGGGAAGTTTTTTTAAAAAAATCCCATGGCTCAGCCGCCATTCCAAAATCAAAATGTACAAAATGTGGGCCCCACATGTTCAGAAACCCAAATCCAAAGTGAAACTCCTGCGCGCACACACAACACACAAAAACAAACCATTTTTCTTTCTCTTCCTCAATTTTAAAATCCCGCCTTCTCCCACGCGACGCCTCCCTCCCTCCGTTCGAAATCCCTCCGAATTTTAAATTCTCGCAAATTTTTTTGTTTAAAAAATCCAAACAAAAATGGCTCTACAGATCCCAAACTTTTCGCTCTCCTCTCTCTTTCTGAAGTCTGAACTTCCCTCCAATCCCAAACTATCCAAACTCCGAAACTCCAAAATAATGGCGGCCTCCTCTCCCTCCTTGCTTCCTCTCTACTTAACCACCTCTCCCACCCCATCCTCTCCTCCTCCTCCCCACCTTGCACCCATCACACTACGCTCGGAGGAGCAACCCCCCGTCTCCATTTCCATCTCCATTACCAATGGCCGACAAGGAGAACGCCGTCGTCGCTGTCGGCGCTGCGCCACGCATAACTCGGGCTGCGGCCAAGCGGGCGGCGGCGGTGGCGGCCGCCGGGGCTGGGGCGGCGAAGCGGAAGCGCGTGGCGCTCAGAGAGCTGCCGACGCTCTCCAATGGCATCCTGCAGCCCCACCCCACCAAGCCCAAGAAGGCTGCCGAGACCAAGAAGTCGGCGTCGCCGGCCTCCGCCGCCGACGAGGGGGATCCGCAGCTCTGCGCGCCCTACGCGTCCGACATCTACACCTACCTCCGCTCCATGGAGGTGCACTTCGTGGCCCGGCATTGGTTGTGTTAGTGTATGGCTGTGATGTGTTTACTGAAATGTGTGTATGTGTGTGTAGGTGGAGGAGAAGAGGCGGCCGGAGGCGGACTACATCGAGTTGGTGCAGAAGGACGTGACGGCGAACATGCGGGCCATACTAGTCGACTGGCTCGTCGAGGTCGCCGAGGAGTACAACCTCGTATCTGACACGCTCTACCTCACCGTCTCCTACATCGACCGGTTCTTGTCGGCCAATGCGCTCAACCGTCAGCGGCTGCAGCTCCTTGGCGTCTCGGCAATGCTTGTTGCTTCGTAAGTATGCCTAGCCTAATGCATTGTATACAGATCTGACTGGTTCTAGAATTATTCATGCGTTTGAGTTCTAATTGAGTCGGTTTGGTTGGATGCAGGAAGTATGAGGAGATTAGTCCCCCCAATGTGGAGGATTTCTGCTACATTACTGACAACACATACATGAAGCAGGAGGTGAGAGTTGTTCTTCCGAGTGCATTGAGGGTGATTTGGTTTTGGATCTTGCAAGCGATTGATGCTAATTTGAGCTGGTTCTTGGTGTCTGTGTGGATGTTTAGGTTGTTAAGATGGAGAGTGATATACTCAATCTTCTCAAGTTTGAGATGGGCAATCCTACCACCAAGACATTCCTAAGGTAGATCAGAAATGATTAGTCTTAAGTGTTCCATCTTGTTCTAGACCTGAATCTGTTACTAAGTCTGTTTTGTTCTTGTTTCCCCAATTCTAGGATGTTTGTGAGATCTGGCCAAGAAGATAAGAAGGTAATTTCTAGTTCTCATTTGTTAAATTTGAATTCCATTGCTGTTCAAATTGCTTGCTTCTTATATGTATTTTTGTCTAATCATGTGTTGTGATGCTTGCTGCAGTACCATGCTGTCCTGTTGTTGGAGTTCTTGGGAAGTTACCTTGCTGAGCTGAGTCTGTTGGACTATGGTTGTGTCCGGTTCTTGCCGTCAGTGGTTGCGGCATCGGCGGTGTTTGTTGCGAGGCTGACCATTGAACCAGACACCAATCCTTGGGTGAGAAATAGTTTCTTGACATCCAAAATGCTGATCTGAATCTTACTATTCGCCAAGTATTAAACTTCTGTTCTCCTGTGTCGCCCCAGAGCAAGAAGTTGCAAAAATTGACCGGCTACAGGGCATCTGAACTGAGGGATTGCATCGCTTCCATACATGACTTGCAGCTTAATAGGAAAGCTTCATCTTTGATGGCGATCCGAGACAAGTATAAGCAACACAGGGTAAGCACTAATCTTGCAATCATGTGATTTTCCTCAGATCATTCACATTGCTAGTGTTGGTTATAACTGTGCAATCATCTGGAACAGTTCAAGTGTGTATCAACATTGCTGCCTCCTGTTGAGATCCCTGCATCATACTTTGAAGACCTTACAGAGTAGTGTTCTTGGATAGTGAGATTGCAAGGTTAACACACTGGGCTTTCCTCAAGCTTTTCTGAGATACACCACAATCGCAGTTCTGAAGTCACTTTTCGGTCCAGTTAGGGTGTTGAAGACCAAGAACTTTCAGAGTTCATTTAGAAGGTGCTAAACTTTAGTAGTAGGGCAGGCATGTGGAAAACTGTATCTGTGTATCTAATCATTCATTGTAACATAAATGTCTTCATTTGCTGGGCCACAATTTTGCAATGTTTGATGTCTTGGTTCTACACTTTTTTTTCTATAGTGTGATGGTCAGTTCTAGATGTGGGGTAGAAGAGAAACTGTATCTAAATAACAAAGTCTGCACAAATTTATGTGCTCTTGATTCTTTACAGGATGCTGTCTTGGCTTATTTGTGATTCTTTCCAGCAGAATGCACACCTTGGTTTTCTGTTATTACTGGAAGCATTCTTTACTGCATCTAAAGGTAGTTTAACCATTGCTACTCATTAGGACATTTACACGAGTGATGATGGAAGAAACTTCCCAATGGTTTGGCAATTTATGAACCTAATTGTAGATATATTTGAGATGAGGTGAGCTATGTATTGCAAATTTATTCTAGGAGGGCATGACCTTGGAACATTTTGCAGTGGATTAGCTAGTTTGCTGAATGCATGCGTTTTTCTTACTCAGGCTATTTAGCAAAGAATATCTTCATCAAGCAGATATTATTGGTCTGGATGCAAAATGTAAATGTGAAGATGTGCATGATTTGCTTATGTTGTTGCTTGCTAAACTTGGGATCAGATTTCAGTGTCTACATTGTGGCAAGTGATTTCAATTTTTCCAGTCATATTTGCATGCTGGCATTATTTATGAAAGAAAAATTACAGTGTATGCACTTTCTGTTTTTCACATTTCTCATGATTCATAATTTCATACCTATATTGCATAAATTGGTGATTTACCACTTGTGCTTTTTAAATTATCCATGCTAAATATTGGTGGATCTGTTTTGTTAGTAACATAGACCCCAATCCACCTTCACACACATGCATACAATGGTTATGCTAGTGTACAATTCCATTGAGAGGGTTAACTAACAAGTGGATTCTAACCTTCAAGTGGCTTCTATCTGTGGTAGTTGGTGTTTCTCTTGGCTAAATATTCTCTCTATTGGTGTATCCCTATAAGAATGATCTTTCTGACTTTTAATAATCTCTACGGTAGACTGGAGCACAAACTTACCCGGTTAATCTGAATCACCCACAAAAATAAAAGAGAAAATACACCATTACCCTCCCAATATTATATAACAGCAAAAATGACCCTCCAAATATGATATCTACAGTTTTATCCTTTAGAAACAGAAGCTAACTACAAAATTGCCCTTCTCTCACATGCATAAAACTTTGCGTTATTTAAAGAGAAAAAAAAAGGAAAGTGGACCAAAATACTCCTTGTTGTAATATGGATGTTTTTGTGTTGCCGACTTGCACAATCAATCACCAAGCAATCACAGAGAAAGATAGACACAAAGAGAACATATAACAATAGAGCTCTTTATTAATACTGGCCGACTCTTTATAGGTTTAACTCTATATATAGACCTACAACTAGGGTTGCACTAGGGGTATATTCCATAATATCCATACATAATATTTTATTTATAACACTTCTTGAAAATTACTACGATATATGTATGCCTCATTAAAAATTCTGCCGAAAAATCTAATGAGGAAAAACAGTCGGAGAAAAGAGTACATAACACACGTTTATTATTGTGTTGCACATGTTGTCTCATTAAAAACTTTCAATTAAGAAAATTCGATGGCAAAAACTTAATTAAGAGAAAACGAGTACAACATTAGTCAGTCTTCTGGATCAATCTTCAAGACCTTGAATACATTAAGTAATAGAATTAATGACTTATTTTGCTTACCCTAAAGACAATAGTTTTCCAAGCCTACACATCCCAATACCATATACAAATTTTATTGAAAGTGAATGCAGGTACAGATTTGGTGAATAAATCTACTAGATTTTCACATGATCTAGTCTTCTGGACTATTAACTCACTGATAAGTGCTTAAGCGGTACCAATTTTGCCTTAGGTTTGTATCAATTTTCATGGTGAAAACTCATTCGATGCGATATTTTATATGACTTTTATATCATTTTTACAATCCGCTTTCACGGTAATGTTCGTTATATTCCAAGAATCATGCCTACAAAATTTGGAAGCGTTTTGAGCTCGTTTGGACAATATATGATAAAAACTACAAAAAACCAAACGAAAGAGGCCCCATGGGGCCAAACCCCCGCCCTGGCCGAGCCTGGCACGACCCTTGGTATGACCCGTGCCCTAGTCCAAGCACGACCCATTCCAGGCCCGTGCCAGGGTCGGTTCCAATTGTTTTGGGGCTATTTTATCTCTATCTCGTCCATTTCGCATGCCATTCGAATTCGGATTCCGTCAACAGCACGTTAAGAGTTTTATTTGGTCACGTTAACTTATTGTATTATAAATAGAGAATCTTTGGCTTAATTTATGATGCTTTTTCGGAGTTGATTCAAGTTTAGAAGTTAGGTTTAGAAGAACCCTCTTCTCTATTTAGTTCTAGTTTTCATGTCTGCAAGCCGACGTGGATGGTAGACCTCATTATTGGATGCAATTAAGTAAGTTTTTATTTAATTCTTATTATTTCTGTATTTTTATGGTTTTTTGTGAGTAATTTCCTTCGAGGGTTAGGGATGACCTAATCCGGAAGGCGTAATTTTTTCTCGGTTTTGATTCCAAATTTTGTGACCTAGTTTCTCGCATTTTCTTCTTCTAAACCCTAAATTATCACCCTGGCAACAGCATAATAGCTGAGCCTAAGAAAGAATTTAGGGGAGTTCTAGAGTCCTTTCGCGTCTTAACATAGGACCTTGAATAAGATAGAAACTCTCGCCAAACTTAATCGTGGACGCGATTCTCTGACTGTTGTACCGACGACCGTCTTAGTAAGTTAAATTATCTTGGAAAACATTTGAAACTGATTGGTAACTCTCAAGCCTTAGTTAGAATTACGTCTGATGGTTATGGAATTCTCAAAACCCTAGGTTTTCTCCCTCAATTCTAAAACCCTAATTTTCATACTTACTCTTTTACTGCTTTTAACCCTAGATTGCTAGCTTTTAGTGGTATATTTAGTTGTGGTTCTCAAAAACCAATTCTCAGTCTGATTTAGTTGGCAAATTCTTAATATGAAAGATGAACAAACTTATTCCTCATGGATTTGACCCTCAAGTGTTCAACATTCAACCGTTCACTTGCGATTATTACTAAACGCATCCCTCTTGAGTGTGTCACTCCCACTCTTCTAAAGATCGTGAGGATAAAAGAACTTTGGAGCAATGTGTTTAGTCAAATTTTCTTTGACATAGCCAGTACTCATTTGTGCAACATAAACGACATTATCCTTATATAGGACAGTGAGGATACTCTTGGATGTAACATCACATAACTACTGGACAAGATGTGTCAACCGTCTAAGTCTTACACATTCACGTGAGACTTCATATAATATTATTATTTCTAAGTGGCTTGTTGAAGTTGCCACTAAAGTTTGTTTGACAAACTTCCAAGAGATGGTTGTATCACATTAGAGATATATGTATCCAGTCTGGGACCTAGCGTTATGTGGGTCGAATAAATAACCAGCATCTGTGTAGCCCACCAAAGTCATTTTATTATTTTTCTGATAGTACAAGCCAAGATTTTTTGTATCTTGAAGGTACCTGAGGACATATTTGATGTTGTTCTAATGTCTTCTAGTTGAAAATGCACTGTACCTTACTAACAAACTTACAACGAATACAATATCAGGCCTGGTACAATTCGCGAGGTATATTAATAGTGCTCCTATGGCACTCAAATGAGAAACTTCTAGTTGAAATATCTCATTATTTTATCTTGGTCTGAATGGGTTCTTGTCCACTTATAGAGATCGTACTACCATATATTGGTGTGCTGAGAGGATAAGAACCTCTCTAGAACCTTCTTCAAATAAGTTGACTGGTGAATAAATATTCCTTTAGGGAGATGCTCGATCTATAGGTTGAGACAATATTTGGTTTTACTCAAATCTTTCATCTCAAACTCCGTCATTAGGTATAAACTCACTTATTCTATTTTCTTTGTGGTTCTAATAATATTTATGTCATTGACATAAACCGAGATGATATAGGAGTCATTCGGTGACTTCCTTTATGAACACACAAAGACATATATCTTTATTTACATATTCCTTCTTCAGGAGGAATTTATCAATAGTCGGTTATACCACATTTTATCCAATTGTTTTAGGTCATAAAAAGACATTTGCAATTTAATGCAATACATGTTGCAATTATCGCTCCTTACCATATTAGGGATCTTGAGTCCTTCAAAGACTTTCATATAAATATCGGAATCTAGTGACCCATACAAATATTTGGTCACTACATCCATTAACTGTATATTTAAATTCATGCTTCTGTCAGACATATCATATAGTGGAATGTAATTCCATCTATAATGGGAGAATAAGTTTCTTAATCAATATTATGATTCTACATGGACTACCCTTGGCTACTAATCTCACTTTATATCTTACCACCTTATTTTTCTTATAAAGACCCACTTGTATTCTATAAGGATAATATTCTATGGAGTTCGAACTACTTGGTCCGAAAACTTTCCTTTGTTTAGCGAGTGTAGCTCAATCTCAATTACTTCTTTTTTTTCATTTGACTCATTTTGAGTGCTTCCAGTACTCAATTATAGTTTTTGATTATTGATCCAGATTCTCATTTGATATAGTTTGAGAAATGGAGGTAGATAATTGTCGACAACTATTGTATCCTACTACAGATTTCTCTCGTATCCACATAATTCATGGGTATTTCATTATAAATATTGACCATCTCTTTGCGATTTCTTGAAACGATAGAGACTGGTTGTTCCGCAATCCTAGCATCATGTTGTGCATGTGCTAAGTTGTTCGGGTTTTTATCTTCAAGATAAACCTCTTCATGAGGCCTATCTCCTTCAGAGTGAGTTTCTTTAGGAATTTAAGAAGTGTTTTGACTGTTGTTATTTTACCATCAAAACCGTAGAGATTTTTGTAGAGTTTAGGTCTTTTGCACCAATAGGTCTCCCCTGCTTTCGGCATAAGGGAGAGTTAGTGGATTTATTATTTTTCCGGGGTAATTCCACCTTTCAAGTGCATTTACTTTAGGTATATAGTCACTCCTTTATACTTAGTGAATGTATTTGACAGGTTATTTGCTAGATTTTGCAAATTGATTATCTTCTGAACTTCTAGTTCAGTTTGACTAGTGCATGGATTTAAGTATCAAAGAGCGTTTTTATCCCATGAAACTTCGGGGTATTTCCAATTTGGGCTCATACCTCCCCCTAATACCGGGAATAGATCTTCATTAAATATATAATCAGTATACCGGACTCTCATCTTTTGTCATAGGCTCAAGATAATAGAAGGAGTATCATATCTAAGATATATCTCCAACTTCCGGTGGGAGCCCATAAAGGTACGCTAGAGTGGTGATATTGGCATATATATAGTGTTGCCGAATATATATACGTAGATGGAAAATACTTGTTCTTTCCATATATTAATTGTAAAGGGGGATAATTATAATATGCAATAGACTGGACTTATATTAATGCAGTAGCATGTGAAATTGCATGGCCCTAACTATTGGTGGGTAATATTAAATCCCGTAATGTATCAATAAATTTAATTTATTTAATTAAAGATTTTTGTTTGGCCATTTTATATGTGGATATAAGGTAAAGAATACTTCACTTGTATGCCAAAGCCATACATGAATCCAATAAGTGTGAGCATTTACCAAAACTATAAAGTACCAAAAAAATCTAAGATACTTTTGCACACAAGTCACAAACACTTTAGGAGTAGGTAAGGTATTATGTCAAATATTGTGGTCAACAAAATTACTTATAATCTAGTGTATTAAAATTTTTCCCAGTATAATCCAAACACTCATACAATAATATAAAAGAATTTGGGTCTTTAAACTTGTAAGCTAATGGCAACATATTTTTCAAACAAAATTTTGAACATGGCATAATATATGAATTAATAACTGAAAACAATCAGTAGGAATAATAGCAAAACATATATAATGCCACCATAAAACAAAACCATTAAAGTGTAGCATAAATGTTTCATAGGAACAAGTTCATCCAGGTAACACGATTAGAAATAGTATGTCTGACATGATAAAGGTAACCAGGAAAGAAATATCTCTAAATAAGATCATGATTACCAAAATCATCTTCGATCTTTAATAGGTCATCATGAGAGGCCACGTTTGCTTCAGGAAAATTAGCGTGATGTGTTTAATTCTTGGTCTCTTGACCCTTTTGATCTTTCATTATCTACTGGTAGGCCTCAACCAAATGCTTTGACATGCAGCAAGTGCGTGACCAATGATTCTCGCACCCACATCTATATCAAATCCGCTTTTGGCCCTTTTCCTTGTCACCTAATTCACTGGCCTGAGATTTTCCTTTTTCATTGTGCTTGCCCTTATTTTTATTCTCATTATTGTTGTGGTCTCCTCTCCCTCCAACATATCCACCCCGTCCTTGGCCTCTTCCACATCCACGCGGATTATTCGCTCTCTAAGAAGTGGGATGTGCTTTAGGTACATGCTGAGAACTCATTGGACAAGTATTGTGGTTCTTCATGAGGAGCTGATTGTGTTTTTCTACCACTAATAATGCAAAAATCAGCTCTAAGTGCTTGGAATAATTTTTAGCCTTGTATTGTTGCTGGAGTACAAGGGTGTTGGCATGGAAGGTTGATAGAGTTTTCTTTATCAGTTCATTCTCTGTAATATCCTACTTACAAAACTTTAGTTGGGACAATATGTGGTGGAGTGCAGCATTATATTTTGTTATGGACTTAAAGTCCTGAAAATGTAGGTTTAACCAATCATACTGACATGGGGAAGGACTAGGGCCTTCTTTTAGTCAATGTAGCCTTCAGGGACTCCCACAGTGCCAGTGAATCCTTCTTAGTGCATTATTCGTTTTTGCGGTCCTTGTTTAGGTGATGTCTGAGAAAGATTAGTGCTTTTACCTTCTGGGCTTTAGTGTACTGGTTTCCCTGAACAACAATCCCATTGAGATCGTTTGAGTCCAAGTGAATCTCAATGTCTAGGGCCCAAGTTAAATTATTGTTTCTGTCGAGGGCAATCTTGGCCAATTCTCTTTTGATTATATCAGACATGTTTCTACAATATTTAAAATCATACAAAAGCAAATAAATTTAATGCAGGTAAATTATTTAGCTATTAAATAAGCATGAAAATATCTTAAATAGATGAAATACAGCAACAGAAGAATTTCTAGATAATTCTAGAATTTTCTTGCATTTTCTAAATTTTTTTTGCAATTTTCTAAAATTTTCTGAGGTTTTTATGAATTTTTTGAATTACAAATAAAGCAGAAACAAAATTCATAATTCCAGTAAATGCAGAAAGATAAATATAGAATTTCCTAAGGCAAATAGGAATTTTCCTTTTTGATTGAATTTTATGTGCTAAGGAAACAATATGATAAAGTACTGTAAATGCAGAAAGTAAATAAAATGAATTATTAAATCAGGGGGCCTAAAAGCAAAAATAATATTCGCAGGGGTGAAATACAAATTTCCAGAAGCTGGAAGGCCATTTTACTAATTTCTTAAAAAGTCAGGGGCCAGTTTGCAAAGTTCCACAAAGTGAAGGCCCATATTTATATTTTTGGAAAATTCAGGGACTAAATTACAAAAGTCCACAAGGTGGAAGCACTATTGTGATATTTTTGGAAAGGTGAGGGGCCTTATTGCAAAATTGCAAGCCAAAACTATACCATAAAATCCCAAAACTCTGAGGGTTGGATTGCAAAATTATTTGGCAAAATTGATTTTCTCATAAAATTGGGAAAAGTGGAGGACCTTTTTGCAAAATGTTTGAAACACTAACTCTAGCCGCCATTTTATTTATTTTAACTGTCTGTGGGCTTAGGCTGAGTCCAACCCATTGACTCCTAGGCACGCTTCTCAGAGGAACATTCTATGCATATTCTGTGTCACATGTGTGAAGCACCACCAAAAACACTCACCACTCCAACGCAAAGGTTTTTGGGGGAGACTCCTGGCACGGGCCCACGTGCCAAGTGCCTTTTCAAGCGCCAAGCACTTCAATGCATTGTCACTTGGGTGCCCCGCTTCGCGTGTGACTCACGTATAAAATATTATATGGTAATATGTTGCCTTATATGATTATTAATGATTAAAAAATTACCAAAATTAAATTCGGATAATTCGAATACAACAAAAATAAAATAAAAAATATAAGATAAAAATTATAAATTTTCTTATTTACATTGCACATAAAAAATAACATTAAACATACTAATTAAAATTTGGATATATTCGACTATTAAGGCTGAGTCCAATCCATCGGCGCTTCGCGAGGCGCTTCAACGGAATATTCTCCAGTATATTCTATGCCACGTGTGCGAAGCACCACCTGAAACACTTCCCTTCTCCAATGCAAAGGCACTTCGCGAGGCGCTTCGTACGGGCCCACGAATCAATTAAATTTAGGTGATTTTAGTAACATCAATAACTTTTAATTTAAAAATCTAATATATATGAAATTTGGTCTCTAAATGAAGATAATTTAAATATCTACAACTTTCTCAATATAATCAACATCTAATTTGAGTTAGAATAATCATAAATTAAGAAACAAAGATTGTATACAATTTATTTGCACGTAAACCGAGGACGGGGCCCGCATGCAGACTTGAATTTGAGACGCTAGTTGAAGCACCTCCGTTAACTTAAGTTGGTTTTTTTAATATTTTTTCCAGCGTGGGGCCCGCGTGCAGACCTCCAGGGAGCCGCGTTGGACTCATCCTAATGATCACATAAACGTACTAATTAAAATTTAATTTAACTTCTACTTGGTATTGTTGCCTCCGAAACGTTGCCAAATGTGCTCGATAAGATCCCGTTTGAGTTGCATATGCGATGGGGCGAGCACAGATTGCGTCATTTTGAGCGAGCATATTGACAAAAATTGACAAAGCATCATTGTGAAAAGTAGGTAATGTTACGGTAGATGTCCTTTGACTCTCATATGAAGCAGTGAGTGGGCCATTAGAGTCTCGCTCATCCTCAATTATCATGTTGTAGAGGATGAGACATGCTAGCATAATTTTAGCAAGGGTTTATCGTTGTCAAAATCGATCGGGGCCATAGAGAATAGCAAATCGAGATTGCAAGACCCCAAAGGCTCACTCCACATATTTTCTTTCACCTTATTGTTGTGCGAACAACCTGAATTTCTCCGTTTGGGGAAAAGATATGGTCTTCACGGAGACAGCCCATTCGAGATAAATATTGTTAGCCAGATAGTACCTCATATTATACTATGTCCCATTCACGAAGTACTAAACATTAGGAATTTGGTCTCTCAACACATCAGTGAAAAGGAGGGATGATTCAACACATTGATGTCATTGTTGGATACGGCGACATCAAAGAAGTCATGTCACATCTACAGATCTTTAGAGGCGACTGCTTCAAGTATTATGGTAGGGACTTCATGATCACCGCAGGTGAATTGCTCCTTCCATGCAACTAAGCAATTACACCATTCCCAGTGCATGCAATCGATACTTCCCAACATCACTGAGAAACCACGAGCCTCTCGCTACTGGAGTATATGCTGCATATCATTGATAGTAGGTTTACGGAGATATTCTCCTGCAAACCTATCAATGATTCCGTCGACAAAAAACTCTAGGCATTGGATTGCTGTGGACTTGCCTATATGTACGTATTCATCGACGACATCGGTGTGGGAGCTGTACGACAACACACATTGCCGTAGTGCACTTCTACAAAGGAGATAGCACCTTACGAAGGAGAGCATCTCTCCTCTCATTGAAATAGACAGTTATGACCATTCCCCCAGAGTTTCGACGATTCGAAGAAAGAGGGGTCGCCCAATTTAGAATCTTCTACAAAACAAGTAGGTGGGGTAGATCGGAACATCAGAGAAGTAGTCCACCATTAGACAGTTATGACCACCTTCACAATATCTGTCGATGTACCTTCTAGTACCTTGTCAGTGGCGGTGCGAGGTACCAGCGTCTATGTTGGCTTGAATATTTGTGATCTCTACAAATATTGTCAGGAAATCTACAATTTGGTTGATGGCTTCCTCCTTCGCATTACTTGTGCTTGAGTTTGAGCTAGATGATATTTGTGTAGGGAGTAGTAAAATAGGGTTTTGGTGCTTGAAGAAGAGAGGATTGGGTTGTGAAGATGAAAGGATGAGGGGTCCGAATATATAGGGAGAGAAGAGAATAATTGAATGCCTTAGTTTCAACGGCTAAATCCAAATGCATCGATTCCATGCCTCAGTTCCAACGGCTAAATTCAAAAGCATCGATTCCATGGCTCAACTCCAACAGCAAAATCCAAAAGAATATATTCCAAGCATCAGCTCCAAAGGCTAAATTCAAAAGAAATTAAAACAAAAGTACAAGTACATTTCTTGAAATAAAAAATTACATGGTTTAGCCTACTACTTATTCCTCATTTCGTTAATGTTGTTCACATACTCTAATGCGGCCGTATGCGCTGCCTTTTGCGCATCCAAGAAATTGGATGTCTTGGCCATCACCAGTTTTGTTAACGACTTCATAAAGGTAGCTTTTTCTTTGCTTTTATCCATGTCTTGCAATTTTGAAGACGCAACAACAGCTTGTTCAGCCACCTTAGCGAGATCGGCGTTTGTTTTGCCGATGCTCTATGCTTTTCTTGACAGTCGTTGACGTTTCTTGAAGTTTGCTTTCCCCTTCCGCTTCTCCTTTGCCGCATCCCACCCTTCCAATTGTATAAACTCAGCAACGACATTGTATGTGTTTGATGACGACGTGTGGACACCTTCTTCATTTAGTCTTGCTCTTTTGCTAACACTGAAGTAGCTTATGTACCACTTTGGTTGACCCCGGACGACATTCCACCAGTGTTCCAAGACAAAGGGATGACCCACCTCTTTCATGTACATTTCATGTGCCTGGGCCATCAATTGGTCGTCCAAACAACCACTAGTGTAGACATCCCTCAACCTGCAGTAAATACTATCAAGCTGAACAATTTTCTTGTTAGTTTTTTGCCAATGGTCTTTACAGTGCTTCCCATGTCTTTTGCGACTACTTGGAATGCTCGTGTTGTACATCGCAGCAACCTTTCCCCAAGACATGTCTAATTTTTTGTTGTTGCCATCATTCGGGTCGAGAGAGTTATTCAACCATGCACTAATCTGGAAGACCAAAAATAAATTTGTTCACAAATTTTGTAGCGAAAGCCAAAAAATGTTCTGGTCCAAAAAATTTTAATTTTAAATTAACACTCACAAGTCGAATGTTGTCTTGTTGTAACCAAAGCAATCGTTTAGGCCGAGCTCTAGTGGTTCCTTCGTCATTGTCGTCGTCGTCGTCGTCGTCGATGACAACTTGGGGCTCGATTCATGGAGTGACGCTATCCAATACCGATGCGGAGTGAGAATTTTTGGTAGGTGCTTCTAGAGACAAAAATGTGCAGGATTGGTCAGCATCCTAACAAAATGAAAATTTTGGTTGTAAGAGCCGTAAGTGGGCTGTGTATACGGAGGAGGCTGTACATATAGATATGGTTGCCCATATGGAGGGGGCGGTGCATACAGTGGATAAGACATCAGATATGGGGGTTGGATGAAACTTGAATGGATTTTACCTACTGACCCCTTCGATGTTGTCTTCATCTAAATTAGGCTCGCAAAACTAATTAACAAAACTGTCTGGGGGATTGTTATCCATAGGAAATTTTTGAAGGATGAGAGAATGAATAGTGTGAGATTTGTGAGTCAGTATGAGAGAAAATGAACTCAACTATGCTCATATTTATAGGGATAGGATGGTAGAATTTTGTTGCAATATTTCCTAATATTTCTGATTTTTTAGAAATTTTTTAATATTTTTTACCCCAAAATTCATTATTTTTGACGGCTATATTGTAATTGTAAAATTTTTTGAGTCACTGACAAGTGAGACCCACAAAATAAATACCTCCAACAATTACTTTTAACACTCACACGGCATAGCCCTCTGAAATGTGGGTCCAGTTCATGTTCGGGCCTACTGTCATCCACAAAGCACTTCAAAACTAAGGTGCAAATAAATCTTCAACTGTGGCCCCAATATCTGTTTGGGCGCACTTGTCAGTGAAGCTGGCTCATTTCTTGTGCGGTGCATGCGTCACGTGAGGTGAGCACACCCACACAGCATTCACATGTTTTATGGGGCTCACCTCTGCCGTGTTGCTTCGCACGCCGCGCGCTTTTACAGTGCACACACCTACTGACTTGTAGACCCGCTAATTATTTGGTCCCACCTGTCAGTGCAAATTGTTTAAAATAAAAAAAGAGATCTTGTTGCAATTAAAATGAAAGAGCTAAATCACAAATAAGTCTATGTAATAAAAAATCTCATAAATAAGGTTACAAAGTGGTCCTCAAACTGAAGAAAATATGTACAAAAAGTCCCTTTACAAAGAAGTCCTCAAAACTTAATAAATGTTTTAGAATTAAATAAGAAAGTTATGATTGCATGTTTGAAAAATTATCAAAATGCCCTCAAAATTTTACTAATTGAATAGTAAATTGACTTAAATACCCCTTTTCAGAAAGCCCCATTTTCCTGAAGTCCAGAAGTTTTTATAAATTAAAAAGAAGCCCTTTTGCATGTAATTTTGGACTCTTTTAGTGTAAAATGACTGTTTTAACTCTGAGAAAAATACTAGGGTTACAGTGAAATGACCATAATACCCTCACACAGTTGCTGGCCAGGTTGCTCAAACTTTCCACCTTAATAGCCACCTCATGCCAAGTGATAAACACAGAAAAATCAATGAAAATACTGAAAATTTTGTGGTAAATTCAATCCAACCTCTCGGTTAAAGGTTAAAAACTATTTTACGCACTTTGACGCGAGCAGGGCAATGAAATTTGCCTTCCTGTAGCCTGTAGACACACCTTGTCAGCCCCAGGCATTGCTAGACAAAGCCAAAGCACGATCCAGCGTTGCGCCACCGCCAAGCGCCGTGCTCCGGTCATCACCGGTGAGTCCCAGTTTGTCAGCTAGCCCCCTCATACCTCCCTGGTGCTCCACGACCAGCCGCCGTGGTCAGATCACCGTTGGCCACCACTCCTACCATAGTTGCAGTCTAAAAAAAATCTAGGGCAACGCCGTTTGGCCGCTGTGGCCATGCACCGGAGAAACCGACCTCGTCACTCTCCTCACCTTAGCCCTAATTGCATCTCTGTTAAGTTTTAGGTGTCCCTGTGCGTGCTCCTGTGCTTGCATTTTGATAAGTGGACACGCATTTTTGATAGATCAATACAATTTCAATATAATTTAATATGAAAAAAAATGAACTCAAACTTTTTGATGCTTTTGGGATAAATATTTTGGATCTATAATTTTGGTTGACAATCCATTTGGATCAGTGAAATTGTTAGATCAAAACAATTATATTAGTACAGACAGATCATCATTCAGAATTATATATAATAAGATATCATTATCTTGTGGCTTAGGGCTGCATGTCGTCATTTCAAGCCTTTATATGTTCTCACACCTTTGTTTTAGCTAGTTGCGGTTTTGAGTTACAATTAGCTAATGTAGCGGATCATTTTTTTAAAAAAAAATTGAAGTATAAGTTAGTTCTATAATTATTTTTTAAAATGGATTATTTGAAAAATTTAGATTAACTTCTCCAAGTACGTCCACTTCTCTAGGACTGTTGTAGTTTAAATATAACGTTTTATGTAATTTAATAGGATAAATTTTAAAATTTTTCATTTGAAATTAGCAGCTTTAGATTTCTCTACCGCATTTTTGGCGATCTTAGACCTTCTCCAATAGAATCGGATCTCTATATTCTCATATACATACCTCTCTAAAAAGATTCCATACCTATATTTCTACTCTCTCTAACAGAATCTCTAAACCCAAAACTATATAGGTAGAAGAGAGAGAATACCTAAATTTATCAATTCTTTGCAGTAATATCTAAAATAGAAATCGAGATAGGTATTCTGTTGGAGTAAAAAAGGTATTACTGATATTTAAATTTTAGGCTATCAATTCTTTTAGAGGGGCTGTTGGAGAAGGTCTTATATTAATGTTGTACGAAGCTTGCAGTCCTATGCACATGTTTGTGCCGTTTAAGTAGTATAACTGCACAAGTGCTCTTTTCAAATAATGTGGATAAAAACAGAATGAAAATTTCTTAAAATACAAGCTTCAAAAGATTTCTCCAGAGACCTTCAAGACTTCTCTCCTCTCCCAATACATGATAAGATAATAAGAAAAAATAGTTTAAATTGGTCTTTCTATTTTCATAAGATTTTTTTTCAACAATAAAGTGTATTTTTTTTATTTTGATATCTCTATTTCAAAATAGTTCAAATTGATCTCGCTACTTTCAAAACTAAATCTTTTTTTGCCTCTGAGAGATATTATAAGTTTTTTATTTATGATAAACTATTTTATATTGCTAATGTGAGAAAAGAAATGACAAGTATGAAATGACTAAATATTTCAACAAAATCCTAAGCAACATGTTGGAGTAGGAAAATGGATGGACTTGTATTACAAATTTGTCAATTTGGATAAAAATCATCGTATCATTATACATCTAGAGTCGTATTATCAAAATAACTCACAAAACTAATTAAGAGTCTGTTTAGAAGGATAGTTTTTAGCCCATTTCTATGAATTTTTATTAGCTAGATTTGAGATTCCAATTTAATTAATACTAACTCCCAGATGGATTTCTTTCCTCTGGAAATTTTTCTACTTATCTAAACAAGCCTTTAGGGGCTAAAAAATATCTATTTTTGAAAATAGAGAGGCTAAATTAAATTATAAAAGAAATAAAGTGAGTCAGAGAATAAAATAAAAAAAAAACAAAAAATGCACTTTACCTTCTTCAATCGTTACAGGGTACATTGTCCCAATCATAAATTACAAGATAGATACTTTTATTAATTGTTGTCGTGCTGCTCGTGCAAGACAGAAGTGGAGTATTTTGTAGTCGCAACTTGGCTAATTTGGCGAGATTACTCAAAGTGTCAGATCACTGCTTAAATAAATAAGAACAAGCTTTTCTCATATAAAAATACAACCTTCTACTAGCTCATTGATTACTGTTGTGATTTGGAAGCCGTCTGTTAAAATCTAATTGATGATCTAAATTAGATCTAAATATGACCCTCCACTCTTATAATTTATGAGATATATATTTTGATTTGTTCAAATCGTCTAATTAATATCAAATAATTCACAAGAGCTTCCAATGAAACTTAATATATAAAACTTCCCATCAAATTTTGGACCTTGAAACTAGTGAGGATAATAGGTTAAAAAAATCAAATTTGTGTCCATGTATTATTCAAATTGGAGTTCATATCAATGAAATTAATTTTGGTTATCAAAATGAACTAGAATATTATTGAAAATAAATAAAATTTTCATGTAGTTTAGAACAAATGAAATATATATTAAAATAATATGCGGTTCAGACAACATTGCATCATAAAGATCTAGTTTGGTCCTTGAACTTCCCTGATCCTATTTTTGTCCTTTTGACTTTTAAACATGGTTGAAAATAAATAAATCATGTCACTGGCAGATGGGTCTAAATCCCATAAATCACTAATGTAAATACTTACCAAATTTGGTGAATTTTAAATAAAATCGAATATAAACCAACCAAGATAAATTATATCACTTCAGTGATATGTGGACTAAGTTTTGTATGTTTCTTTTTTCATATTTCTTTCGTTATGATTTGTATGATTTGTTATCACCCACAATATATATCAATTAGTATTCTAATCCACTCCACACATTATAAAATAGATGGACACATAAAAAAAATACATAACTCACATCTGTCTCAAATTGTCATAGTTCCTTCAATAGGCAAGTTCGAACCATTCAAGGGCCGGATCTTGCTGCCCAATGCCCATGGCTCTCTTGAAAAGGACAATTAAATAAAATAAGAATAATTGAGTTAAAAAATTGCTTGCTTTCTAGTATTTTTCTTTCTGCATGAAGCAGACTGTCCATTTATTGAACTACTATCTGTTAATATGTGTTCAGATCCATTTTTATATAGTGTTTTTAAGTTTCAACTTAATTTCAAAGAAATAATTCTAAGGTACTCAAATATTCAAAAGATGTTTTGCCCATGTATATAATTAATCTCTTTGAGTTTAAGGTAGTAACTCTGAAATTTTCTCTCAAACTTGCCTCTCATGGCCAAGTAGTGCTAAGCTTTTTGTATAGTAGAAATCATGTCCGTCCATGCCTAAAGAAAAAGCCAAATAAATGATATAACGTCTTCTTCTAAAACTAAAAAAATAAGTATGATTTTTTGTATGCAAACAAATAAAATAGAAACATGTTTGCGTGGTGGTTGCACATAGGTAGCGGGGTGGGAGCAACATTATGATTGTGGTTGGAAATGACAATTGGGTGCCGTTGGTACGGGTTGTAGATTATGTTTATTAGAATTCCTTTTAATTACTTACACATTCTGTTATCATTTTTAATTGGAGCATCCCTTAATCCAATTAAGAGAAGATTTTAAATGGGTAGATGTCTTTCATTTCCACTGGATATTGGGAATGACGGCCTTTCATTAACATATATTTTATCGTCAGGATTTATCACTATCTTAGCAACTTGGCTAGTTATCCGAAATTCACGATTATTCAATTTCTTGATACTAGTAATGTATAGTGGCCAAATAAGATCATTGTGCTATTTGTTTATTCATTCTAAACCCTCAGTTACTTCTCATATTCATATCAGTCTTTAATCTATGTCTAATTAGCTATCATCTACTATTCATCTCACCCTCTATTTAAATCTTGTAAATGTTTGTAAAAAAAACAATACATGAAACAGTCCTCTATGTAGATATCGGACTTTCTCACCATCCAAACAATCCGATGAGAAACCATCACTCATGCTAAAAAAAATTCTTACCAGAAATTTGAGTACCATAAATTAAGTATCAAAATTATATTTTAGTTGTGTTTGGAGTATAGTGCATTCCACAAACTCCATTAAACATACCAATTGTAACTATTAGTATTTAAGAAATGTTGAAATAACAACAATATTTTGTTAAATACGTCAAATAATTTTGTTGGGGGAAATCTCCGCCTGATTGATCCCAGTGAGAAGCGCCCCGGTGACCCTGTCTCGGGCGCCGCCATTAGCCCCGTGATAAGCATCCTGGTGACCCCATCCCGGATGCCACCACTGGCCCGGTGACAAGCGCCCCGATGATCCCTCCCCGGGCGCTGCCATAGGGCCGGTGATAAGCGCCCCAGTGACCACGTCTCGGGCGTCGCCACAGGCCTTGTGGCAAGCACCCCGGTGATCCTGTCCCGAGCGCTGTTACTGGCCCGGTGACAAACGCCCCGATGACCCCGTCCCGGGCACCGCCAGCGGCCCAATGATAAGCGCCCCGATGATCACGTCCCGGGCGCCGCCGCAGGCCCGGTGGCAAGCACCCCTGTGATCCTGCCCCAGGCGCCGCCACTGGCCCGGTGACAAGCGCCCCGGTGACCCCATCGCGGGTGTAGCCAGCGGCCAGTGATAAGCGCCCCGGTGACTTCGTCCAGGTGCCACCACCGGCCCAATGATAAGCGCCCCGGTGACCACGTCCCGAGTGCCACCGAAGGCTCGGTGGCAAGCGCCCTGGTGATCCTGCCCCTGGTGCCGCCACTGGCCCGGTGACCCCGTCCTAGGCGCTGCCAGCAGCCCAGTGATAAGCGCCCCGGTAACCACAATCAACCGTCTGGGGGTGGTGATCCACCAGAGTTATCTCTGCGTGAAGATCCCAGGGCCTCACAGCGTGATCATCGCCTGAGGCGACCAGGATGTGGCCCGTGCTGTCTACGAGCGTGCCACCACAATGATCAGGAGCGTTAACATGATCATGACCCCGGGGCGAGGTAGCTCCCCCTCGGCAATAGACGCCCCGGTCGGCCCCTCCGGGAAATCTCTCCCAAAGCTGCGCCCAGAGGGGGACCTCCGAAGAGTTCAGCTGTCCCCGGAGGACAGGGAGAGGTTCGTCAAGATCGGGGCGGATCTCTCCGAAGAGCATGCAAAGCAACTCGCGACTTTCCTCCGCAAGAACGCTGACATTTTTGCATGGAAGCCCGCCGACATGCGGGGTGTTGCCCGGGATGTTATCGAGCATAAGCTCGCGGTGACTCCCTGCCACCCCTCGGTTAAGCAAAAGTTGAGGAAACTCTCCCTTGAACGCCAAGAAACTATCAAGGTCGAGATTCCTAAGCTCCGAGAGGTGGGGTTCATGCTGGAGGTCTTGCACCCCGAATGGTTGGCGAACCCCATCCTCGTGAAGAAGTTGAACGGAAAGTGGAGGATGTGCGTGGACTTCATCGACCTCACCTGCGCTTGGCCAAAAGACAACTTCCCACCCCCGCGGACGACCAACTGGTCGACTCGACCGCGGAGTGCGAGATGATGAGCTTCCTTGACGCGTATTCGGGCTACCATCAGGTCTAGATGGCAAAGGAGGACAGGGAAAAGATGAGTTTTATAACTGCCCTCGGCACCTTCTGCTACGTCCATATGCCTTTCGGGCTGAAGAACGATGGAGCAACATTCCATCGCCTTATGTCACTGGTCCTTAAGAACCAAATCGGTCGCAATGTCAAAGTCTACGTCGACGACGCCGTCGTCAAAAGTCTCCGCACGGCCGCCCACATCGATGACTTGGTGGAAACCTTTCACAACCTCTGCGAACACAGGTTGAAGCTCAACCCAGAGAAGTGTGCCTTCGGTGTACGTGGGGGGAAGCTGCTTGGCTTCCTTGTGTCCCAGCGGGGCATAGAGGCCAACCACGAAAAAATTCGGGCCTTCCTGGACATGCCCCTTCCGCGCTGCATCAAAGACGTACAACGGCTTACCGGCCGCCTAGCCGCGTTAAGCCGTTTTGTCTCGCGGTCGGGGGAATGCGGCCTTCCTTTCTTCAAAATCCTCCGGGGTCTCGAGGAGTTCCGGTGGACTCCCGAGGCCCAGGCGGCCTTCGACGACCTGAAGAAGCACCTCACGAGCCCTCTAATGCTCGTGAACCCGTCTCCGAAAGAACCCCTGCTCCTTTACCTCGCCACGACCCCGATCGCTGTAAGCGTGGTGCTGGTAAAGGAGCAGGACGGGCAGTAGCGTCTCGTGTACTACGTGAGAGAAGCCCTCCAGGGGGCTAAGACTCGGTACACGGAGATGTAGAAGATTTTCCATGCCCTCCTTATGGCATCCTGGAAGTTACCTCACTACTTTTTGGGACACCCGATCATAGTCCCGTCGTCTCCCCCCTTGGGAGAGGTGCTGCGAAATAAAGAAACCACCGGCCGGATCGGAAAGTGGGGGGCCGAGCTCGCTCCCTTCTCCCTCTCCCTCACAGGCCGTTCCGCCATCAAGTCACAAGTCCTGGCTGACTTCGTGGCGGAATGGACCCCCGTTCTCAGGACAGAGGGGGAGAATCTCCCTGAGCACCCCGGCGCAACGACCACTGGACGCTCGTGTTCGATGGCTTCTTGTGCCTCACCGGGGCCGGTGCGCGGGTAGTTCTCCGGAGCCCTGAGGGGAGAACGCTAGAGTACGCGGCGAGGCTTGAATTTCCGCTACAAACGACGTCGCCGAATATGAGGCCCTCCTCCTAGGGCTGCACCTTGCGCACTCTCTGGGGATTCGCCACCTCCTCATTAAAAGGGACTCCCAACTCGTGGTTTGACAAATGGACAAGTCCTACTTGTGCCATGACGCAAACCTGAGCCTATACTTGGGGGAGGTGCGCAAGATGGAGAAACACTTCGAGGGCCTGGAGGCCTGACATATCTCCCGGAGAGACAATGACCGCGCCAAAGCCTTGGCTCGGGCAGGCAGCGCCCGAGAACCTCTCCCCGGGGGTGCCTTCTTGGAGATCATTGTGAAGCCATCGGTGACCTCTCCGGATGCGAAACATGAGCCCCGTGTCCCAGAGGTCTTCGAGATCGCCCAAGCAACGTCCTGGATGGATCCCCTCGTCTCCTTTATCAGGGGGGAAGGAGACCCTCCTGGTGAAGCCGAGGCCAAACACATCCGTGCTAAGGCACGGGCATACTTCTTGCTATAGGGGAAGCTCTACAAACGGGGGGCCTCCGCCCTGCTCCGCTGCCTTCCGTGAGCATAAGGACTCCAACTCCTCGAGGACATCCACTTGGGGAGCTGCGGGTCTCACCTGGCACCGCGCGCTGTCGTGGCAAAAGTTCTCTGCCATGGCTTTTATTGGCCCACAGTGGTCTGCGATGCGCGAGACCTCATCTTTGCGTGCAGGCCTGCCAAAAGATGGCAAAGGGCTTCAATCTGCCCTCCGCAATGCTGCAGACCATCTCCATCACTTGGCCTTCGCGCACTGGGCGATGGATCTCCTCGACCCCTTCCCCCCAACGCCTAGAGGCTACAAGTATGCGGTGGTCGCAATGGACTACTTCTCCAAGTGGGTGGAGGCTGAGCCCTTGGCTAGCATCACCTCCCGGACAGTACAGCGGTTTTTCTGGAAGAATATCGTGTGTTGCTTTGGGGTCCCCCGAGAAATCACCATCAACAATGGAATCCAGTTCGACTCAGCATACTTCTGAGAATTCTGTGAAGGCCTGGGGGCTACCCTCCACTTCGCCTCTGTAGCTCACCCTCAGAGCAACAGAGCCGTTGAAAGGGTCAACGACGTGATCCTACAGGGTTTGCGTCGACGACTAGAACAGGCTGTAGGATCAAGGATGCCGACTAGAGGGGGGGTGAATAGGAGGTTTTAAAAACTTCAAATAAAAACAAGTTTTTATACCAAGAAGAACCAAATGCAATTTAATATATTAAAGAGAGAAGATAGAGAGAACGAACACAACGATTTTTTTACCGAGGTCTCGGAGACTCGCCCAGTCTCCCCTAATCCTCGTTGAAGCACTCAAGCGAATGAGTTTTGCTTCAATATCCACGAAGGATATTTCTCACTAATGGTTACTCCTTGTCCACTCCGGAAAGGCGAGCACCGATGCCTTGTATAAACTTGCCGAGCCTCTCCGACAATCTCCGAACGGAGAGATCAACGGCCACGCCACCAAACCGTCTAGGTGAGGGCGCTCACCAAGAGTAATAGGCAGCAAGGTCTTCTCTAGACCTCCAAACACGCACCGAGAAACTACAAGTATGCAAATGCAATGAACTGGAATGCTCGGTGGATCAGAAAACACTCGACTTGATCAAAAGATCAAGATTTTATATAAGAAACTAAAGCTCAAGAATGTGTATGAGATGAGGCTGCTTATTTTTATAAAACACATGCCCAAAGCCCCTATTTATAGCCTCACGAATCAAATGAACCATTGGAGCTAGGGCTGAAAATCAGCAACTCAAACTGACAGTCAGTTATGCAAACTGACAGTCAGTTACATACACAACGGCCGACAAAATTTATGGAATAAACTTTGCTAGCCGTTCGTGGTCGTAAAAGGAAAGCTGAAACCCACAACTGACAGCCAGTTATGCAAACTGACAGTCAGTTCGACCACTAACTCGACCAAAAACAAATAGAAACTCAATTAAAACCTCTGTAGTTGAAACCCCAACTGACAGTCAGTATGGACAAACTGACAGTCAGTTTAGTACAAAAATTTTGAGCCCAAAATACACCCTCTCTGGACAAATGTCAGTTAACACGAACTGACATTCAAACTGACAGTCAGTTTAGCAAACTGACAGTCAGCATGAACAAAATAGAGATAACTTTAAATCCAGAAATCCAAAAGAGGTGTTTAATAGCTCGTTGGAAAGATAATTTCAAGGGCTACAATTGTGTCAACAGAAGCAAAAGCCATATCTTCCTAGATCTTTCTAGAAAATCGAAAAACTCTTCTGCTGTCAAAAACTGAACTGAAAAACCAGATTTTTCAAATAAGTTCAAAACCAAATCCAATCAAAAAGATGCAATGCATTGACCTAGGTTTCTCGGTTTGTGTTGGAGATAAAGAGAGGACTTTCGCCACCCCTCTTTATAGTACGGTTAAAACTAAAAAATAATTTCCCTAACCGATCATCTCCAAACACCGAGATCGGTAAAAGTAAAAACTCACAATATCTTAGGTCTTTCGCAACTTCATGATTAGCATCTTGTCTTTTGCTCTCCTGCATCTCGTGCTTCACTTCAAGTCGGGTTCTTCTTGATCATCTTGCATTTCTTCCCAACTGATCCCTGTATCAATCAATCTCAAAAACACGATTAGTCCGGAACATTTTGTTTTCACTAATCATCAAAATTAGGGTTAGGCATGAAGGCCTAGATGCAACAATCTCCCCCTTTTTGATGATTGATGACAACAAGTGTTCAACACTAAAATAAATGAAATAGCTCCCCCTAAGTATATGCATCTCATCATAAACGAGCATAAACCAATACATATACATCAGAGCATCTCATACATAACCAAGTCACAGATATGCAAATATCACCAAGTCATATCAGAGCATACTCATCTCAAAATCAAGACATCATAAGTATCAGGGTATTAGAGCTCAGAAACCAAGTCATCATATATATCAAGATATCAGAGCTAATCAGAGCTACACAGATAAACACATCACAATACATCCAAAATACTTCTCCCCCTTTGGCATCAAGCACAAAAAGGGAGGCAATACAAGAGATGGAGCCTAATGCTCATCATCTGAAGAAAACCCTAGGACGGCTGTATCTCCGGAGCCAGCTGGAGATGCAGTCGGGTCGATTACTGGGGAGGCCGGAGGAGTGGCAGCTGCAACTGGAGAGACCGGTGCAGGAGCCGCAGGAGCTGGAGCAGACGGTCCTAGAGCAGCTGGTCGGGAGACAGAGCTCGGCGAAGAAGACGCAGCTGGTTGGGCCCTCTTGCGAGGGGCCGGAGATCCTGATGCAGGCAGCCGAGCCAAAATCTGCTCCTGCTGGTCGAGAAGGCGAAGCAGGATCCTGTGATGCTCCGCCTGGGTGCGCAGGATCTCCTGCTGAGTCTGCAACACCTGAGAAAGAGAAGCTGAAGATGATCTGGTGCCGGGGTCTGCAGGAGGTGCCGAGTCAGACTCCTGAAATCGAGCCTCATCCGTTGACTCCCCCGCAGCATCATCATCTGATGCGGGAGAATCAGGGCCAGCAGCTGCAGCAGGGTGAGCACCGAGCCGGCGATCAGCCTGGCCCGGAGGATAGAAGAGCAAAGGATGATGAGGCCGTGGGAGCTCAGAATCCACAGCTCGAATATGGAGAAGCACCGCCATGATATACAGGCCGGGAGAGGCGTTATACCTCATATTGGTTAACAAAAATATTTTTTTGCCCAACTTGAGTTCCTTGCAGATTCCCGCCTTCCCGTCTCACAAGACGATACCCTCTTGGTGAGGATGCCTTCCCTGTGAGGATGTAGGCTATCGCAGCCTAGAAGTCCCTACGATGGGAGTCCCACTCCCGTAGGGCGGCTTACGATAACCCCTCATGGACTGAGGGGGTAAGCGGCAACCTAGCTCTCATGAACTGTGGTAGCGAGTCACTTTGAGAGATTAGTCTCCCTCAAACACTCAGGCCCGCCATCGGGCTCATCCTCCTCCGGGAGCGAGCTTCCCCTATGAGGGCCTTGGGATTCTCGGTTGCCGGATCTTTTGGTGGTCCCAGGAATTTTCTCGACCGGAAACTTCCTAACCGGTTCCCCATCCTCACGGCGACCAGGGGAATGTTTTACTGGTCTCCGGAATTTTTTCGACCAAGAACTTCCTTACCGACTCCCCGTCCTCATGGCGACCGAGCGAATTCTTTACCGGTCTTCGGAATTCTTTTGACTGGGAACCCCCTCACTGGCTCTCCGTTCTCACGGCGATCGGGGAAATTTTTTACCGGTCCCCGGAATTTTCTTGACCGGGGATTTCCTTACCGGCTCCCCATCCTCACGGCGAGTGGGGGAATGTTTTATCGGTCTCCGGAATTTTCTCGACCGAGGACTTCCTTACCGGCTCCCTGTCCTCACGGCGACCAGGGGAATGTTTTACCGGTCTCCGAAATTTTCTTGACCGGGGACTTCCCTATCGGCTCCCCGTTCTCACGGCGACCGGGGGAATTTCTCATCGGGCGTTGAAATCGCAGCTCGGAAGCTCTGACTGGGGGCTTAGTGACCCTGGTAACCATTCACGTCTAGGCCTCTTTGTTCCTCACCCACAGCGCGCGGAGCCGAGCTACACCCCGATGTGGGGGGGGGGGAGTAATAACCCGGTCCCGGACAGGTGAATATTTTTGGAAAATTTTGAAGACAAGCAACCTTATGAAAATATTAAGGAACAAGCAAGCTCATAGCTTTGTTGATACAACATTTAACCGGGGGACAAACCCCCCCGGTGGGCCACGATTTCCCAGGGATGACAAGCCTCGGGCAAGTACGAGATACAACCCGGGGAGTTAAGCTCCCGCGGGAAACTACTCCGGAGGACAACCCCCTCCGGGGGGGGGGGGGGGGGGGCTACATCTAGTACTACCGGAGGCCTTCTGATAGCTCCCGGGAAAGGTCCCGGTGCAAGCTTCTTATGTGTCTTTGGGCCTCTTGAAGCAAGTCCCCGGGCCAATACTCATAGCCGGCAGGAGGGCGTATCCTAAGCGGTGGGACCCTCCGGGACCCCAGTCTCAGAGGGGACAACTCGGCGCAACTATTGTCGAAATTATCCAGGTGCCACTCCGGGAGCCATCACAACCGGATCGGCTCCCGGGAAGCACTCGCACACGCCCCCCGGTGGCGAGGCTTAGCAAAGTCAAGGCCACTTGGGCATCCCCCGGGTTATGTCCCCTGGGACTCGGAAGCTCCTTCTCGGGAGCGAGCCCCCGGCCCACTGGGGAGCCCCCCGAGCTAAGGCGATCAAGCCTCGGAAATTCTCCCCCGGGAGTGGGCTCTCGGGGGGCCTGCTCACGGCAAGTCAAGACTTAGCAAAATAATCTTCATTTCATTGAGCAAAAAATTCTTTACAAGTCTCTGGGGCTTCCTCTAGGAAACTACCGGGAGGAAAAATCCTAGCAAAAGAAAAATGACCTATTTAAAGGCCTGAGGGGAGATTCAGACTTCCTCATTGTCCTCCCCCCCCCCCCCCGGGAGGCCGCTCCCGCCGTCGGTATGTCCACCCTCGGGGGCGTCGGAACCAGGAAACGAGCCCGGAAGATCTGGTTGTAGAAGCCCCCCGCCGACTCCTCAAACTCTCGCCGCTGCGGCTCGAAGAAGTTGGGGAAGCTTCTGGGGAGCCGGTTACTGATCGCCCGAGCACCGGTTCCTCGGTGCTCCACAAGGGCCGCGGCTGTGGCCACCACCGGGACCGCCCGGCCCCGAGCCCGTGCGTCGGCAGCCTCCGGGATCGCGGAGACTTGCGCGTTGACAAAGCGCATAGCCTCCGTGAACGTGGCTGGCACCACGCCGGAGCCACCTCCCAGGCCGAGGCTAAGCCCAAGTCCTTCAAGGGCCGAGCGGACCGAGCAGCCCGCCTCCGCGACCGCCCTAGAGCGGGAGTCCTCAAGCCCCCGGCGGGCGCTCTCCTTTGCCTTCGCCTCCCTCTGGAGACGGGCGTTGGCGTCCTCCGAGGCGAGGAGCTGGGCCCGAACCCTAGCCAGCTCCCCGAGGGCCTCATCCCTCTCGGTGCAAAAGGCGGCTGCCTTGTCCTCTACCTCCTTCAGCGTTGCCTCGAAGCGGTCCTCGATGCCCTGGGAGAGGGCCGCCCCCTACGAACCCAAGGATTAGACGACCTCTAGGAAAAGTCACTAGGCGACTTAAAAGCAAACTCACCTGGAGATAGAGCGAAACCAACTCGGAGCAACGCTCGCGGATGGTCCCCTGCTGGACGTAGGCATGGACCTTCTGGGTTTGGAGGCCTACGGCGAACCTCCGAGCCTCGCTCGGGGACAACATGGGGGTCTCCTTCCCAACGGCACTGGACCCGTCCCCGCCGGCGGGCCCCTCTAGCCGTCCCCGGGGGTGATGTGGACCTTTTCAGTCTCGGCTGCGCCCCCGGTCACCGAAGACTCGGTCTCCGAGGAGTCAGAGGACGAACTCTCGGAGGGAACATGGCCCTTGGGGGGGACAAGGAGCCCCTTGCCCCTCCTGGGCTGTAGAGCCCCCAAGGTCCCTTGTATTGGCCTGGCCGAATGCTCGCCCCTGCGTCCATCGGCCAGTCAAAGCGCGGAAGAGACGTCTCCGCGAACCGCACGTCTGGGCACTCCACACTCATCGGCTCTTGGACCACCGAAGGTGTGGCCACCGGCGAGGGGTTGTAGTTGGAGTCGGAGTCAGCCCCGTCGTTCGTCGCCTTCCCCTTCTCGCTCGATCCGGTGGGTGCGTCGAGGAGGCACATGAACTCCCCCGTCACCCCTTGACCAGTGGAGGGCTCCACCTCCGGGAGGGGTGGCGTCACCCCGCGCCTCGGGGTGGCTGCGTGTACCCCGACTAGGGGGCCACCGCACGGACCTTCACGGGCGCAGCGTCCGGTGTCATCGCCGGGCCGGGGGCTTTTCGCGTCTTGGCGCGCTTTGGCTCGGGACCCCCGGCGGCCTCTTTCCCCCGCTTGTAAGAGTCGGGGGTGGGGAGAGGCTCCCTCGCCTGTAGCTTTAGCCCGAAGGCTTCTACCACCAAGTTGTGGGGAGGGCCCTCCCTAATGACGCGCACGACATGCTTGTGCTTGTCGGCATAGTACCTCCCGAGGAGGTTCTCCGCCTTCTCTTGGGAGAATGGATACGGCCGGACTACAAAGAACAAATGTTAGCCAAAATATCAAAGACTGAGGGTAAGGGTCACCGGATACTTATGTTGGGCCACCGGCCTCTGTGAGGGCCGATGCGCCGAGCACATCCCGATCCCCCTCTTCCCATGCGAGAAAGGGGAGAGCTTGAGGAGCGCCAACTCCTCGGCGAGGTCCCTCATGGACCTCTGGGCCCGGGCGCCCACCATCTTGCTAAGGACCTTTAACTCCTCGGCGGTCCAAACTGGGGGCTGGGGGGTGGACGAGCGGCAGTAGGAAGGGGGCTCCGGCGAGTATGTCACCACGGAGTCCCGAACCCAGAGATAGAACCATCTCCAGAGCCAGTCCCCCTAGTGATCCCGAGAGGCCGCCATAGGAAACTCCTCAACTCGGGCCAAGAGGAGTTGCATCATGATGTAGCCGAAGGCGGACTTTGGCCCCCCTTGACGACGTACGAGCCCCTCGCCGAGGGCTCGTAGAAGTACCAGAGCAGCCGAAGCGTCGGCTCCCCTCCGGTGGCTGTCTCACACAGCCAGATGAAGAGGCCCATCTGGATGAGAGTGTTGGGCGTCAGGTGGTTAAGCGCCACCCCGTACTCTCGGAGGAACTCCCAGAGCAACGGGTGCACCGGGAGCCGGAGGCCGGCCTCCATGAAGGCCTCAAAGACGACCACCTCTCCGGCCCGGGGGTGAGGCGCTATCTCCTTCTTCGAGGGGATCTGGACGTCCTCGTCCGCTAGGACCCCCCGCTCCACGAGGGACTCCAAGTCTCCCGGGGTGAACTTGGACACCCTGAGAAAGTCCGCGGTGACTTCCTCTGGGGGCATGTCGGTGGCTTTGTTGCGGCCCTTGGGAGCCATCTACCGGAAAGAAAGTGACCGGGCGAAGGGCTTCCGGAGGCTAGGTTTTTGGGAGAGGCTCGGAGCACCGGTGAGAAGTTGGAGGCTAGGGTTTCGATGTGAGCTCTCCGGGCCCCCAGAGAACCTATTTATAGAGCCCCCGCGTGGCCCCGATGGGCGACACGTGGCCCCTCGGGATCAATCCGAGCCACTCGTTTCAAACACCGCGCGCAAATCGAAGGGGTGCGCGGGAAACGGCGCGCCGAAGCTCAAACCGTGCGAGGCCATGATGGCCGGCGGCGCGTACTAATCGAGGCGGCATCATAATTATCGGCAGCGCCGCCATAAAGGTGGGGCACGAAAATCAAAGCGTTGCAGAGATTCGGAGGCTCCCTCCAGGGGAGATGTTCCGGATGACGTAACCATCCCCTTCGGGGACTTAGGATGTGTTCCCGGAGAGCATGGGGGGCTGCTGTTGGGGGAAATCTCTACACGATCGATCCTGGTGAGAAGCGCCTCGGTGACCCCATCCCGGGCGCCGCCATTAGCCCGGTGATAAGGGTTCCGATGACCCCGTCCTGGGCGCCGCCACTGGCCCGGTGACAAGCGCCCCCGTGATCCCGCCTCGGGCACCGCCATCAGGCTGGTGATAAGCGCCCCGTTGACCACGTCCCGGGTGCCGCCACTGGCCCAGTGACAAGCGCCCCAATGATCCCGCCTCGGGCGTTGCCACCGGGCCGGTGATAAGCGCTCCGGTGACCACATCCCGGGCGTCGCCACAAGCCCGATGGCAAATGCCCCGATGATCTTGCCCCGGGTGCCGCACGGGTCGGTGACAAGCGCCCCAGTGGAGTGCCGCCTCCGGCCCGGTGATAAGCGCCCCGATGACCACGTCCCGGGTGCCGCTGCAGGCCCAGTGGCAAGCGCCCCGGTGATCCTGCCCTGGGCGCCGCCACTGGCCTGGTGACAAGTGCCTCGGTGACCCCGTCCCGGGCGCCGCCGCAGGCCCGGTGGCAAGAGCCCCGGTGATCCTGCCCCAGGCGGCGGCCCGGTGACAAGTTCCCCGGTGACCCCGTCCCGGGCGCCACCAGCGGCCCAGTAATAAGCGCCCCGATGACTCCGTCCCGGGCACCGCACCAGCCTGGTGACAAGCGCCCCGGTGACCACGTCCCGGGCGCCGCCGCAGGCCCAATGGGAAACACCCCGGTGATCCTGCCCCGGGCGCCGCCACTGGCCCGGTGACAAGCGCTCCGGTGACCTCGTCCCGGGTGCCGCCAGCGGCCCAGTGATAAGCGTCTCGGTGATTCCGTCCCGGGCGCCGCCACCGGCCCGGTTGTAGCTTCTAGGCACCTAAAGAGTGTTTTGGTAATTAATGACAATTACAAATGTTGAACTAACGATACCTGTTAAGTTGTGTCAAGAACAAAATCAAAAGAAAAGATAATAAAAGGAAAAGAAAGAGCTAAATGATGAAGAAAGGATATTGAGCAAAGAGGCAAAGGTACCGAGTAGGACTCTTTTCTTTTTACCGGTCTAAGGTGATTAGGGAAGTATTTTGACCGGATTATAGGATAGTCGCCGTACTATTAAGAGGAGCATGTGATGTATCACTAAATAGTTCATCTGTGTGCCACAAGTCATAAAAACAACTTGCATTGCATACTAGAAGGTCATATATTTTGAAAATGCTTTTATCCATTCAAAACAGTCAAGTTCAGTCTCTGTCGGTCTGATAGTGTTAGCCGATCTGACCGCAGAAACGGTCTGACCGAGAGTTGTTTCGGCCTGACCATGGTTAAACCTTGAGTCAGACTCCTGGAGCTTCATGATCATATTTTTATGAAACTTAGTGTGCTAGTCGGTTTGACCGAAAGTTGGTCCGGTCTGACCGCTAAACTGGTCTGACTGAGATTTTGTACTACGGTCTGACCGTGTAGCCGGTCTGTCCGAAGTTTTCGGCCTGACTGTAAATCGTGTCCAGAAATGATGTTGTCTCTAGATGGTTTCACGGTCTGACCGCCGTTGGCTCTGGTCTGACCGTGAGAGTGCCCGACAAGGGTAGGTGAGCATTTATTGCGCTTGTTTAATGCCATTGTAATTGCGGCGGTCTGACCGGGTTTATACCTGCGGTCTAACCACCAAGTGATCTTTTTCCTGCAACGGCTTGTAACGGCTATATTTATTGAGGGGAATATATATACTCCCATGCATTGTCCTGTTTGATACTTTTGGCATATGTGTGAACATTGACTTCATTCTTAAGAGCTTAACCACGTTTTATACACTCTAGTGTTCAATTTCTTGAATTTGAGAGAGTGTGCAATTGAGATCTTCTAGTGCATTGCATTTAGTTCACTAAATCAATCTTGTGGCACTAGAAGAGCATTAAGTGATCATCACCGGCTTGTTACTCTTGGAGTTTGCAGGCTCCTAGACGGTTAGAAGGAAGGTTTTGGAGAACTCTTCAAGGAAATTGTGAAGAAGCCTCAAAACAACTTGTGAAGGGGTTGATCTCGTCTTGCCGGAGCGGTGAAGTGCATCACTAGTGGAATCGAGGTTTGGATAACTCATCATACTAATCCGACTCGAGATCTAGATCACTTCTTGAGAGAAAGTCGACTAGATAGAGGAGCGGTTAGAGATTTGAGTTTGCCTCAACGTGGATTAGGGGTGATCGGCAAATCACCGAGACCACGGGATATATTCTTGTGTTAAGTTGCTTGATATTCATCTTGTTTTTAGCTATTTGCTCTTAATTGTTGGTAATTGCTTGATTAGTTGTTAAATTGTCAAAATCGCCTATTCAACCCCCTCTAGTCGATATCCTAGATCCTTTTCACCGGTGACAAGCACCTCGGTGACCACGTCCCGGGCGCCGCTGCAGGCCCGGTGGCAAATGCCTCGGTGATCTTGTCCCGGGCGCCACCACTGACCCGGTGACAAGCCCCCCGGTGACTCCCGTCCCGGGCGCCGCCACGGGCTCGGTGACAAGCGCCCCGGTAACCCCGCCCCGGGGAAGGCCACGAAGGCCTCCCGCGTAGGGCCACGTGGGGGTCACGTGAAGGGGGGCCTAGGGAACCGACAAGAACACTTGTCAAGCATCCGAGCCCCTTGGCCAGCAGAATGATGCTGGTGCCCCTCAATTCGATAGCCACAACTGGTGTAGTATAGTAATTTGCATCTTTTGGGCCTATATATGCCCTTGTACCCCTCTCTTGTAATGACAATTCATTTACATCCAATACAAAAAAACTAAAAGGCATGTTTAGGAGCATGCTCCCCGCGAGAGAGCTCCCCCAACCGGCCCACATCGGGAGCGCATCGACAGGACTAGAGTCTCCACTGAGGCCCGAACCTGTATTAACCCTTGTGTCAATCTCTGTGTTGGCCTGACGAGGGGTGACCAGTCGTACGGTCAGCTCGCGTTGTCGTTCGTTTGCTAGGAACTTTTGTAAAATCTACCGTGATATTCGCAATACCACGACAAATTTTAATAACTTATTACATTCCACAACATATCATAACATTGTACAGCAATTCTAAACATAGGCTTACTATCTAAAACCACCAAAAATTTTGAGTAAAAAAATACTTAAGACTAGTTTGAATCCTGAAATTGCCCTTGGAATTCTGGAATTGGACTTGCAATTTCGGACTAGACACAAAATTCTACTGTTTGTATGCACTCAAGGAATTATAATTGTAATTCAATACCAATTCTGTGGAATTTGATTATAATTACAATTGGGATGGATGAATTCCGATTCTTATCCCCAGGAATTTCAATTCATATATATATAATCGATTTTCAAATATATCAATATTATATTTTTATAACTCATATACAAATTTTAAATTTTAAATTTGAATTCAAATATCAAATTCAAAATTATCACTCAATCAGTAACATGAAAAATGCCCCCAAATTTCATTCCAGAGAGGCTGGGCCATCCAAAACTGGGTCTGAGGTTTCGGCCCATATAAGGTTAAGTCGCGGGCTAGGTTTTATTAAGGGAGTATTAAAGCTCATCTCCAAACCAAGCTGCCAGCTCTGCCGCCTCCGTCTCCTCCTTCTCGCTCACCATCGCCGCCATGTAATTCTCTCATGGTCAATAATTGAGTGCACCTGGCATGTTTCATTTATAGCACTGATCATCCAAATCCAACAACGATCACCCATGTATTATTAAACTATTTAATGTGTGGACCCATTTAGACTTAGTCCAATGCTGGTGCCTCCACGCTCTGATAGCTGGGGCCCATGTTAAAAAATTATTTTTTCGTCCGCACAAGGAGAGAGATGGCACCTTGCGAGGCTTCGTGGTCAAAGCTCTGACAAGCGGGCCCCACCGACACATGAGTAGTCGAAGTGGCAGCGTTGGAGTAGTTGATAATACCCAAGGACGCATTTTGTGGGGCACACTTGCGACCATCCGTGGCTCCTGTACCCGTCCAATAAATCAAACTGACGGGTGGACTCAAAAGAAACTTCGGCCCACATGTCAACGATAGGGTGTGCAATAGAGAAGTGCGGCACGCGAAGCAGTAGGCCCCAAAAAATGCGTGAACTGTTGTGAGTGCACTTGTTTCGCATGCCGCGTGCACCTGAGACGTTTCGGCCACTTTCACTGACAGTGGGCCTGAACTTGGAGAGGAGCCACATGTAAGTCAGTACGGCGTGTGAGTGCTTGGAAAATAGCCGTGAGGTTATTTTGCAGCCAGTCTCACATGTCAGTGACTCATAAAAATATCTATTGCAATATAGTCGTTAAAATTAGCCGTTGGAATTGTTTTATTGATTTTTTGGGGTTAAAAATTCATGAAAAATGCAAAAAAAATCAGAAAAATTACAAAAAATTGCAGAAAAATTATGTGATCCTCTCTCTATAAATATGAGCATGTTTCATCTTATTTTCACTCAAACACAACCACAAACCATCCAATTTCACTTCTCTTAGTCCTCAAATATTTTTTTGAAATTTTTTGATGACTAACAATCCCTCGGCGGTTTTGTTAACTAGTTCCATGAGTCTAGTTTAGATGAGGAGAACACCAGCAGCCAAAATCCCCCAGCTTTCAACCCCCTCCCGATGTGTTATCCACCGTTCGCTCCACCCCCTCCATACGGTTAACCACATCCGTATGCACACCCTGGGTCCTATGCACCGGCTCATCCGTACATATCTCCTCCTTACGGCCCTTACGACCATAATCCTCATTTCACTGGAGTTCTGACCATCCCTACAAAAATATCGCCTCCGCAAGTGCCGACCAAAAATTTCCGTTTCACGTCCACATTAGATTCGGGCACTCTGCATAGCATGCCCTAGGTCGTGATCGATAATGATGGCAACGCTGGCAAAGATGAAGGAACCATTGAAGCACGATGTAAATGACTACTCTAGTCGCAACAAAACACATTTGACTAGTGAGTGTTTATCTAAATTTGAAATTTTGGTGACGCAGATTTTCCTCCTGGATTTATCTTAATTAATTTGAACAATTTGAATTTTTCTTCGCCTAGATCAGTGTATGGTTGAATAACTCTCTCGACCCAGTCGATGGGAACAATAAAAAATTCAACATATACTGGGGGAAGGTTGCCGACTCGTATAGTGCAAGCAGTCCGCCAATACATTGAAGTGTTTGACATTTGAGAAGGCACTTTGTGAGTGGGCTTGTACGAATCACTTTCCAAAACACCTCCCGAAGTACTTTTACATTGAAATAAAAGATATTTCAAGTGACACTTCACACACATGATACATAATATATTAAAAATATTTTGTTAAAACTCGGAACAGGCACCCTGCATTAGACTTAGCTTGCCTAAAATTTTGACAGCTCTACACCAGTTCTCCCGCCACGTCTACAATGCGGATGTTGGACCCACGTCGGCCCACTGACACCTGGCCCCACCGCCCAGGAACCTCCTCTCCTCCCCTTCCCAACACCGAAAGGCAAAGATCCACAGAACCAAGCCCACCACTCCGCAGCCATGGCCATGGGCATGGGACGGTCCGTACGGCTAGTACTGGAAGCGTCTCTTCTCCTGGACCCCTCCACCCCCGTCGGCGCCGGCGAGGAGGAGGCTGCGGTGGCGCTACGGCCTGGCGTCGAGGCGTTGCTCCGGCGGCTGCGCTACTCCAATCTGGGCGTGGTATGGAATTGGTTATTGATTCGTTCGTGGAATTATCTTTACGAGAGACAGAGTTCTGCTATGGGCATCTTTTGTTCGACGGAATGCCTCAGAGAATTGGCTAAAGGCGTGATCTTTTTCATTTTTTTTTCTAATGATGTCATGTGTTATTGTTTCGCCTATGATCTTTCTGTAATTATCTTGAAGTGATTAGTGTGTTATTGAGCAGGTGGGAATGTTTGGACTGATGATGAGTTGATTATTCACTGTGTTCATGTCTCATTGAAGTGTTTGGCTCTGAGTAGAACTTAAAACAAGTAGTGAACCCACCAAAAAGCCCAAAACAATGCCGAATTGCACATACTTAGTTTTCCATGAGATGTTTCAGACAAAATACACGTTGATATGTTGATGATAATATCTCCTTACTGCTATGTTCATTAAAGAGCCTCCTTGTCAATTTGTGATGCCCTTGGGTGTTTGATGTGGGCTTCATTGATGCCTAATGAATAAGGCAACTTATTAATTATATCGTACTTTTTTTCAGGCAATTTGCCATCCGGAGGACATGCCAACTAATGAGGTGCTCCATTTACCTCCCTTTTAAAGTTATTTCTTCAAAGTATGGTATTTGTTTTGTCATCGTAATACTATTTGTGATGGCTGACTAAGATCTACTTTTAGTTAACATACTGTGCATGATAAGATGAAAGTAGTAACCTATCAATGAGTATCTTAAAACACATGATTGCTCTATATTTTGGTAGCGGTTTTCTTGTTAAATTCCTGATAACTAGCTTGAACTTTCATGGTATCTTCAAAGGCACTGAGAATGGATGAGATGTTTCCAGCATATGCCCTGTTAAAGCCAAGATGTGTCATGATAAAGCACTTGATTACTTTGCAACATAACCAGCTAGATTTGAATTCTCACACACTCCAGTGATACTTATCCCTCTTGATATCTGAAGAAATGAAAGGGTGTTCTTTCAGAGAATGCCTTTGAGCAGTTAAAAAGACTTGCATTATTATGGGTCAAGACATTCGAGGGCTCTCAATTATACAGTGCAATCCTTGTGACCTTTCCCCCATGAGATAAAACAAAAATGCCATCATGATATTATCTATTCTCCAATGTTTAGCAAGCATGATTTTCTGAAATGTTAAAGCAGTTGAAGAATAGTTTATGCTTACACATTTCCCCTTTTTGCTTCTATTAGTCAGGGTTTCTTCAAAAGACAGCATGCTTGTACTCCTTTGGTTATGTAGCACTTCCTGCTACAAATGAGAACCTCTCACTGAACGAATTGATGTTAGAATGGAGCAGAACAAGTTCTTGCTGTTATGTGACTTCTAGAGTTGATGAAGATTTATTTACTGAACTTCAGAACCACAAATGGAGAGTTATTGTTGTAGGTAAGCATATATCAGAAATGAGATGCTAGTTGCCCTTTTCATGCTGTTTCAAATGAGTCATTTTGCATTATGAGTTCAATGTTGATAGCATTATTGTGTTGTTTCACATATTGGATGGAAGTGCCAAATTAAGGTTGAGGGTAATTGATGTTCTTGATCCAGATAATGAATGTGGTACGAGGGATAATGGAGTTTTAAATATTGGAAAGCTTCAGGAGTTGCTTCTCACTTTGGCCAATTTAATCAAAAAGGTTGATTATTGCAATGCCACTACTAATGCATTTTTTGTAATGGTGCACTTCATTTCATTTGAATTAATAGACTAGATTTTTTTCTCATTTATTTGATTCAGGAAATAGTTGGCTCATCAGTTCTGATTGTTGGTTATGTGATGAAACAATCCCGTGAGGAAGAATTTGCCAAGGCAAGTTTTCTATAATGTGTTACTGAATATTGGATCTCTGCTGGAAGATTATTAATTTACCATGCTTGCAGAGAGGAGCATTTCCCTTGTATCCTGCTAAGGATGGCCTTATCTTTGTTCCACTCTCATTTGAGCTTCCTTTAGCTTCCCAACTGCAAGAAGTTGATATGATCCTTCACAAAGTAACAGATCAGATCATCAACATTGATCCAAACTGCTCCATCAATTTTCCAAAGGGAATCTCATTTTCTAAAGGAATGTCTAAAATTATAAGGTATGCATGCAGAACAAAACATGACTAGGATTTTGCACGAAGTAGTAACTCCCTTGATTTACATGTGAATATTTTCTAATGCCTTTATGTATGAGTGTCCTCTGTCTTGTCAGGAGTAATTTTATTGTAGCAATAGTTGTTTGTGACATTCTGTGTTTTTTTTTGTTAGCTCTGAACTATTTCAACATTAATTCTAGCAAGCTATCTTGAATCAGCCAAATTTCTTTAATGAGAAGTGATATTGGAGCAAATCTCTTTTTAAATTAGTTTCCAATACAATGTTAAATTTCCACGTCTATTTCAACAGAATGGTGTGCATTAGCTTGGACTCAGTGGATCCAACTGTCTGTGAGTTGGCCAATATGGGATCTTGGAAATTGTCTTTGGCCTTGCTAATTAGCTACTTTCTCAAAGAAAAAAAGGGAAATAACTTACTATTTGATGTTATTTATCGAGATACTTATGTGATGCAAGTTTGCTATGAATCTCCAAATATCATTCGAAGGGATACTGAAGAAGCAAGTAGTGAGCTAAATTCAGTAGTCTCCTGCTGCTACACTGAAACACATGATTGATAATATTACCTTTTTTTTTCAATTTGCTGATTCTTTACCATATTCCAGTTCACTATAATGCTCTATGTTAAGCAGGTTAACGGAAGAACATCCTGATTTTTGCGTGATTGATCCATTTAAAAATATCTATCCATTGCTGGATCGTCTTCAAATCCAACAAATTCTACTTAGATTGCAAGAACTTGGCATTGCAGGAAGGCCCAAACTCCGAGCACCATCTTCTTTGAAGGTTTGTTTCATTGAATTATACTTCTCCAAAAGTATAACTTCACTGTTTGTTAAAAAATAATAAAAATACTTGCATATACATGTACCCTAGCCATTCTTTGAAAAATGGAAAGTATTGATTTTCTACTTATCCTCTTTTGTCTGTCTGAGTTTCGGAGTGCTTGCTGAACAAGCTATTTTTGTGAACCAGGTTGAAAACTTTCATGGTGGTGAATTACAAAAGCAGCTATCAGAAGCTAATCTATCCTTTCCAGTCATTGTGAAACCACAAGTGGCATGTGGAGTCACCGATGCCCACAATATGGTAGGTTGTTGTCTTAGTATTTCGATTCGTATCAGTGGAATCTCGTATTATGTATTAGTATTCTAGATCATCTGCCTTTATGATCATTGTCATGGTAGGCATCATTCTCATCATACTACCGCAATAATTGATCCAGCTTTTGAAATGCAGAGTTTGATTGGATTTTCTGTCTTGTCTGAATCATAAATTTTGTTGTCTGCAGGCATTAGTTTTTAAAATTGAAGAATTTAGCAATCTTAATGTCCCTCTCCCAGCTATTCTTCAGGTACAGATTTGTGCCTTCTCTTTAATTTTCTTCCTTCCTTCTGGTGACGATGTGGGGACATATGTGTATTTATGATAATTTTGTTTATGTTATGTAGGAATTTGTTGATCATGGATCCAAGATATTCAAATTTTATGTCATTGGAGAGAAAGTCTTCCATGCCATTAAGAGTTCTATGCCCAATGCAAGTTTTCTAAAATCACCGGCAGGAGGCAAACCTCTTCTGTTTAATAGGTACACTTTTAGAAACATATAAGCACTGCAGTTAAGTCTAACATTGTGTAACACTTCTATTTTGTTTTCCTCAGTTTGAAGACTCTTCCAATGGCTACGAAGGAGCAGCTACTGCAGAACAGGGTACAAGATAGCAAACCGTTGGACATTAATCTGATAGAAGAGGCTGCAAAATTGCTAAAGGAATTGCTTGGACTAACGATTTTTGGGTTTGATGTTGTTGTAAGTTACTAAGTATTTTGTTCTGGCCTATGCATAGAGGATACTTTCAGAGTTCAGTGCAATTACAAACAAGTACTTTTTTCTGCTGAAATTATTTTTAGGTGGAACTGTGTTTCTGATTTTCTGTTGGACATAATAATTAGGAATAGTGACAGGGTAATATGAAAGCATTAGGACAAGATATCTATTAAGTGAATGTTGCTTGGATATGCAGGTTCAAGAGGGTAGCGGAGACCATGTTATAGTGGACCTGAACTATCTTCCATCTTTCAAAGAGGTTCCTGACTCTGATGCCATGCCTGCATTCTGGGATACAGTAAGGCAGTCATACGAGTTGAAGAAACAGGAGGAGCATACTTAGTTCAAGGCTTCAAGCAATGTATACGGTATAAGTGACAGCCAAACCATGTGGGTGAGACAACATCTTTGAGACGAATTAACTTGATGTTTAGCAGAGGTTGCTCATCAAGGAGAATTGCCGACATAGCTTTCAGTGTTGCAAGCACAGATGTACACTTACTCAAAACAAAAATAAACTGATGCTCAAACTTTTGCTGTCCCAATAAATAGAAGTTTGTATGGGCAAAAGCATCTAGAGTGGCTCTTCCTTGTTAACCTTATTGTGTACTATATGTGAAATGTGAGTGATGCATTGCAGCAAGAAATGGCATACTGATATGCATGTACACTGCCCGACAAATAAAAATCTGTGGATGTAGTTTTGCTTTGGCCTACTTCTAATTGGTGGATGGGAGAATTAATCGTGTTCAGTTCATGTTTTAGCAGCACGATATCTTGCATTACCTATGTTCATTTACTGAAAGCGACAGGCATATCGGCAAAGCATATGGATCCAAGATGTTAGTAGGACGAAAAGAAAAAGAATTGAGCAGCAAACAACTTGAAATGGTAAGCAGGGGAGGCCAAAACAGTAGACATTGTGCCATATGGAGGCCAAGGAGAAAAGCACACATCATCTATTAATTATCCAATTCTTGTCATTCCATTTGGCTGGATCAATCTTTCTCTATCATCAACTAATTTACTACAATTTTGTGGATTGTATGGCATTGCGGAATTACTTCGAGATTGCCGGCAAATTTTGAGTCTTTTATAGTTCAGAGTATCCACGTATCCTTAGACACAGTAATATATATGCCTGATCTCCCACAATATCTCTGCCTTCTTTGCTTCTTGGGTCCTAGTGATGAACACCTTGTTTCATGAAAATGGAACTCATGAAGAGAATTACCGACAAGGCCAAGGGCTTCTCTGCGGTTTGGAAAGACGAAGACGAGAGTTTAGTTCTCTTCGGTGAGCTGTGCAGTCGTGAGAAAGAGAGGGATGTAAACCTCCTGAAGCCATCCAATAAAAGTTCTTGCATTTTGATACGTGGACAACCTTATAGGATTGATCCTATGAACCGAACTTTGCAATGACCTAGACTTATTCTTAAAAAGTGTTAACAACAAAGTTGTAAAGCTCAAATTTAGTTTTCCAATGGATCCAAGACCTCTATACCCGAATTCGAATGAACATTTTGCGTGGAGTCTATATGTCATTTTTGTAATTATATGGATATCATGAGTACCACTTGTGTCTGTCATGATATCATCACGTGTTCACTTTCATGTTGAATAACTTGTCATATGCCAAGAAATCTCGTCGTTCTGGATTTCAACCGGCAACCTCCACACTTCGAATTTTGATAGCATAATTCCATATTGCATTGTGACCTATGGACCTTAAGCTTTACAATTGAGTGTCTTATGGACCCTATTTACATCTCAGGTCAGATGCTATTTTTAGTACTTTTGTCATGAGATGTCGAATTTGCATATGCAAGTTTGATGAAAAACTAGAATAATTCTCTATTTGGTTTAGGTTGGTTTTGACAAATGATTAGAAGATTGATCATCTAAGTGAAGTCTGATTGTTCATATGACCTGATGTAGGGAATGGTCATATGTTCAAACTCCCTTGAGGAAAGAGAGATTTCCACCTACCAGATGGCGAAAAGCATGACTATGACTGGTAAATATGGAATTTAATTTTAGTTTAAACCATATGAAATTATGCATCAAATGCTTTTTTTTTCTCCTAAAGAACAGTTCATTTCATTCAGGCTAATGACTCCTCCGGCCACCCCATTGTTTTCTTCTCTTGAGATGGAAGCTAACTCCTCCGAAATGGTTTTTCAGAAGGAGCTACCTATCCTTCAACCGATTAAACCTTCAAGGGTATATGATCATTTTCATGAAATAACCTTTGTAAATCTAAAACATTATAGTAACATTTCAAGAACAAGGTGATTTGAATACCTTGTCCACGCAAATTACTTCAAGAACTATAATTAGTGATGCTTTTGATTGATCTTATGGCAATTGACAATGCGAAAATATGGCAGTTCTCAGGCCAGCCAGAGACAGCCAAAGCATCGACAAGGTCTGAATCGCCTATATCCAGCTCCCCGAAGTCCACGACACCAACGGCAAGACCAGTCTCCATCAGAGAAAAACCTCATCAAAGAAGCTGCTGTCCTCTAAAATGAGCAGAACTCCGCTTATAGAATATAGATAAGAGATCAAGTTACACAGCCCTGACAAATAGGCGACACAATGCAGTCCCTGCAACCACAACAACTACTGCAACTAACAAAGCAACTAAGAAAAGTTCAGACACCAAGCCTGTAATAATATTTATAAATAAACCAAAATAATAAAATAATGACGAAAATGATTCGCAGTTTACCGAAATTGCAAAAATGACCTAGTTGGGTGCAATAAGTCAATTATCGCGGCTGTTATATGCGACAGAAACCGTAAATCTTCGAAAAATATGTTTCCATCTTTTCTATTTTGAAAACGTGACATAAAGCAGAAAAATCAATTTCTCACGAGTACTAGTGGTTGAGTGTCTGTGGTTAAAGGTCATCGTAGAAGTGGTCGAAAGTCGTCATGGTGAAATGTAACTCACCGATTTTGGTTGTCATTGACCAACCATCTCTTCGATCACTCCAGCCACAACGACCACCCCCACTTTGACCTACGACCATATCCACGACGACCTTCGACCACAGACACTCGACCACCAGTATTCGCGAGAAATTACTTTTTTGTTTTCTTTCGTATTTTTAAAATGGAAAAGAGGATAAATGTTCTTTCTGTCGCATATTCAAAATGGAAAAGATAGAAATATATTTTTTGAAAATTTATGATTTTTGTTGCGTATTACGCGATAATTGATTTATCACACTCAATTAGATTATTTTTATAATTTTGATAAACTGTAGGTCATTTTCATAATTATTTTTATTTTAAATTATTTATAAAAAATATTCGTAAGCCAATTCAGTGCACATGTAGCCAAGAAAACCTCGAACCAAGAATCCTCTAACAAGACACCGAAGAAGAACCCGATGACAACTGCGTCGAAAGCACGGTCCAAAGATCCTTCATTGGGTGTAGAGGATCTGAAGAAAGTGGCGAGACTAGAAGGCTGTCATGTCCCCCTGCTGCAACAATAGGGAGCAGCAAAGAACTGCAATTATTAGACTGTAAGCAGAACACGTTGGCAGCAACAGGAAGGGCCAAAGCAGGCAGTGAGTCTGCTTCCGGTAAGAGTGTAGGCCGTGCCGCCAAGGCGGTGTCTAAGGCTATCTCCAGTGTATCGGCGTTTCGCGAGGTGTTTCAACAGAATATTTTTCAGTATATTCTATGTCACGTGTGCGAAGTATTACCTAAAACAACTCCCTACTCTAATACACCGGTGCTTCGCGAGGCACCTTCTCAAACGCCAACAACTCCAATGTAAAGGTGCTTCGTGTGGGCCTCATGTATATAATATCTATTAAATACTAACAAATCACTAAAATGAAATTCGGATAATTCGAACACAACAAAATAAAAGATAATAAATCTAAATAACATCGAAAAAATTAATTTTTTTTAAAATTTTCCTTGCATAACAAAAGGGACATGGAAAGAAAATGACAAATACTAATTAAAATTCGAATACATTTGACCGTTAATGACCTCGCAAACAGCTACTCCTCGGTACTGTCGCCCCTGAAACGTTGCCAAATGTGGTCGACAAGATCCCGTTTCAGTTGCTGATGCGTTGGGCGAGCACGGATTACATTATTTTGAGCTAGCATCTGTTGAAAAATTGGCGGAGCACTGGAGTGGATAGTCGGCGGTGTCACGGTAGATGTCCCCTGACTATCATAGGACGCATCGATTTGATCATGAGAGTGCCGCTCATGCTCGATTATCATATTGTGGAGGATGACACACGCTTTCATAATATTGCCAAGGGTTGACCGTCGCCAAAATCGACCGGGGCCATGGACAATAGCAAATCGCCTTTGCAAGACCCCGAAAACTCGCTCCACATCTTTTCTTGTCCCTTCTTGATGTTGTGCGAACAAGCTGAGTTTCTCCGTTTGGGGTAAGGGTATGGTCTTCACGAAGACAGCCCATTCGGGGTAAATACCGTCGGTCAGGTAGTACCCCATATTGTACTCAGTCCCATTAACATAGTACTGAACAGTAGGAGCTCGACCACACAACACATCGGTGAAAATGGGGGATTGGTTCAGCACGTTGATGTCGTTGTTGGATCCGGCGACACCAAAGAAAGCATGCCATATCCACAAGTCTCTGGACGCGACCGCTTCAAGTATCATTGTAGGGACTCCTTGATCACCATGGGTGAACTGGCCCCTCTATGCAACTGGGCAATTACGCCATTCCCAATGCATGCAATCAATGCTTCCTAGCATCCCTGGGAAACCCCGATCCTCTCCTTGCTGGAGTAGACGCCGAAGGTCATCGACGGTAGGTTTACGGAGATATTCCTCCCCGAACCGATCGATAATTCCTTCAACGAAATGCGACAGGCACTCGACGGCCGTCGACTCTCCAATATGTACATACTCGTCGACAGCATCAGCGGGTGAGCCGTAGCACAACATCCGCAATGCCGCAGTGCACTTTTGCAAAGGAGATAGCCCCTTTCGAAGGATGGCATCTCTCCTCTCTGTGAAGCACGGGGACCACTCCCCAAGAGCTTCGACGATCCGCAGAAAGAGGGGTCTCCCCATTCGGAATCGTCTACGAAACAAGTACCCGGGGTAGATAGGCACGTCATCGAAGTACTCCGCGACTAAACGGTTATGACCGCCTTCGCGATCTTTGTCGATGTACCTTTTTCTGCATCGGCGGCGGTGTGAGGTACCAGCATCTACACTGGCTTGAAGATCGTCAAGAACGCGACGGTGAGGGGGTTGGACCGTCAACCCGCTCCGTATGAACCCTACCACAAACTCCTCGATTTGCTCGATGGCTTCGTCCTCGGCACTACTCGTGCTTGAGCTGGACGACATTTTTTTGGACAAGGCAAGATCTTTGGGTGCTAGTAGAACAAAGCCTTCAGTTGTGTAAATGAGTTTACTGAGTTGTGAAGATGAGGGCATGAGGGCTTCGAATATATAGGCGGAGAAGCGACTCGATCACATGCATCACTTCCAACGGCTAAACGCAAAGGCATTGATCACATGCATCGGTTCCAACGGCTACAATCGAAAAGCATTTCGCATATGTCTCAGTTCCAACGGGTAAAATCCAAAAGTACCGATCACATGCGCCGATTCCAACTAGTTATTAGATTTTAACTAGTTGGAATCGGCGCATGTGATCGGTACTTTTGGATTTTACCTGTTGGAACTGAGACATATGCGTGATGCTTTTTGATTGTAGCCGTTGGAACCGGCGCATGTGATCGGTACTTTTGGATTTACCCGTTGGAACTGAGACATCTGCGAGATGCTTTGCGATTGTAGCCATTGGAACCAGCGCATGTGATCGGTACTTTTGGATTTTACCCGTTGGAACTGAGACATCTGCGAGATGCTTTTGAATTATAGCCGTTGGAACCGACGCATGCGATAGATGCCTTTGCGTTCAGCCATTGGAACTAAGACATCTCACAGATAGTACAAGTAAATCTGAGACATCTCAAACTTAAATAAATCAAAAGCAGCTACAATTAACAGTACAATTACAATTTTGCAAATTAAAGGTACATCGTGCGGGCTACTACTTATTCTTCATGTCCTTAATCATGTCGTTGACGTACTATAATACGGCCTCATGCGCCGCTTTACGGGTGTCGGAGAAGTTGAATGTGTCCCACATAATCAGTTTCGTCAACGACTTTAGAAATGTGGCCTTTTCTTTGTTTTTGGCCATCTCTTGCAAATTTTCGGCTGCAGCGACGGCCTAATCGGCCACTTTATCGAGCTCGGCATTGGCTTTGCTTATGCGCTCTAGGGTCTCCTCGCATGCCGATGATGTTCCACCCAGTTTGCTCTTACCCTTGCGCTTCTGTTTAGCTGCATCTCGCCCTTTCGGTCGTGGAAGCTCGGCGAGGTCATCTTCGTTGTTCGACGACGATGTGTGGGCACTTTCTTCGTTGAGGCGAGCTCTTTTGGAAGAATCGAAATAGCTTCGGCACCACTTTGGTTGACCACGTACGGCACTCCACCAGTGCTCAAGGATGAAGGCCTGACCCACCTTCTGCCTGTATATGTCGCGTGCTTGCGACATCAACTTGTCATCCGAACGACCAGTGGCATAGGCATCGCGCAACCTGTAGTAGATACCATTGAACTGAACAATTTTTTTATTGCTCTTTTCCCAATGGTCTTTGCAGTGCCTTCGACCAGTACTCGTCGAATTTTTGATTGTTTCCATCGATCGGGTCGAGAGAGTTATTCAACCATGCACTGATCTGGAGCACGAAAATTCCAAATTTAATGACAAAGTCTGCGATAACAGAATTTACTATTTAGATGAGCACTCACAAGTCGCATGTCATCCTGTTGGGACCAGAGCATTCGTTTACGCCGTGGTCCAGCGCTTCCTTCGCCTTTGCTCGTGTTGTCGTCGTCCTCGATCACGACCGGGGCCGTGCTATGCGGACTCCCAGTATCCGATACGGACATGGAGTGCAAATTTTTGCTTGGTGGTTGGGGAGGCGATATTTCTGCAGACATGATCGGAACTCCGACGAAATGAGGATTTTGACCATAAGGGCCGCAGGGGGGATGCGCGTATGGATGTGCATATGGATGTGGTTGGCCGTATGGAGGGGGTACAACGAATGGTGGATAGCACATCGGGTATGGTGGAGGAGGGGGCTGAAAACTGAGTGGATTTTGACTGTTTGGCGCTTGGGAGCTCTCCTCGTCGAAATTTGGTTCGCCAAACCAATTAACATAACCGTCGGGAGGATTGTTGGCCATCGGAAAATTTTTTAGAAAATACCTAATGAACAGGAGAGTGCAAAGTGTGTAGATTTTGCTTTGATTGAGGGCAAATGAGCTGAAACATGGCCATATTTATAGGCAGGGGATCACACTATTTTTCAGCAATTTTTTGTAATTGTTTTTGAATTTTTATGAATTTTTAACCTCAAAAATGAATAAAATACACTCTAACGGCTAATTTTAAACGGTTGAATTTAAACGGCTCAATTTTCAGTCACTGACAGGTGGGGCCAGAGGCAAAATCCTGCGCAACGGCTATTTCTGGTGAACTCCAATGCGAACAATTCACTTACATGCGAGCCCAGGCACTTTCGGGACCACCTGTCAGCGAATAGGGCTTAAAAGCCTCGGGTGCACGCAGCAGGCGTGCAAACCGCACCCAACACCGGCCCACGCGTTTTGTGGGTCCCACCACACTTCGCGATCCACATCTACACGATCCACCCCCTCACTGACATGTGGCCTTAAATGATCTTTGGGCCCACCTGTAAGTATTGTTTCACGGGCGGGTAAATGCGCACCAGTCTTCGTGACGTGGGGCCCACAAACCGCGTGACGACGCGTCCCCGCGCGCTCCAACGCTGCCGCTTGGACCAATCACGCGTCGCGGGCCCCACTTGTCAGACCTTCACCGCTGCTGCCTCGTGTGGCGTTGCCTCACTCCTCACGCGAATTTTTTAATATTATTTACCGGTGGGCCCCGCTTGTCAGCGCATGTATGCGTCGGCGTTGGAGATAGCTTAAGGGAAGGAGAAGAACGTACAGGTGGAGAGTAGCAGAGGCTAAAGCTTGGAAGCCATGACAAGGTGTGGAATGGTGGCAGCACTCGATTGATATGACAAAGTAGGTCCGAAATGTATGTTTCAAGAACACAAAAATAAGAAGTAACATTTTATGTGTTTTATCTATGTTTTTTCTCTATAATATATTATACATTTTTTATAAAAATTATACAATAGTATAGTTGTTGTATGTTGAAAAGAGATTGGATGGATCTCTCGTGGACCACACCCTACATATATATTAAAATTTTCAAATATAATCTTAAACTATTACATAACTATATTCCTCAAAATGGGTTGAAAATATCAATCATACTCATCTTGTTACATATTTCAATATTACCTTTATGTCTTAACTTTTTTGTAAGACAATATACTAATTGTTCATTAGAATGAACATGCTCTAACTTTAACACACCGCTATCCAGTCGCTATCTGATGAATAAGTGATCTAACTCTATATGCTTGGTACGATTATACTGCATAGGGTTATTGGTAATGTTGATCACAAATTTGTTATCGCAATGCAATAATAGCGGGACTTCTTTCAACACATGCAGCTCAAAAAGCAATCGTTTCAACTATATCATCTCACATAAGGCTATAGTCATAGTTCTATATTCATTCTCTGCAGTAGATCTAGCCACAACATTCTGTTTCTTACTCCTCCAAAATACAAGGTAACCTCCAAAAGACACAGTAACCAGAAGCGGACCCCTGATCATCCATACAACTTGCCCAACCTGCATCACAGTATCCTTTCACCTGCAAATGTCTATGTCCTCTAAACCAAACATCTTTTCCTAGGCTCATACTAAAGTAACTTAGAATCCGATAAATTGCCTCAATGTGCTCTGTTCTAGGATCGCAGGAGGCATCAAGCCATATAACCTATAAAAAAGCGATGGATGTGCACGAAGTACTCTTCTGCACCTGCGTCACCATGCATATATTACTAACCACATTCATTGCATATGTGATATCAGATCTTGGGTGGTAGAGATATCTAATGCGACCAATGAGCCTTTGATAAGACTATTTGTTCACTAAGTCACCTAATTGAGCACTCAGTCTATGACTCTATTCAATCAACGTAGAAGTTAGTCGATATCCAAGGATCCTTATCTCAATCAGTAAATCAAGAACATACTTTCTTTGAGAGAACTATCCTTTGGGAAGACCACTCAATCTCAATCCTAAGGAAGTACCTTAACTGTCCAAAATCTTTGACCTCAAACTCCTTTCCCAATCTAGCCTTCAGGCGTCATATCTCCGCTACATCATCACCCGTGATCACAATATCATCCACATATCAGCCAAGATTGTGATACATGGACTTGTGTGCTTGTAGAAGACAATATGATCTCCACTACATTATGAATAGCGCATATAATAGGTGGCACGTTTAAACAGTCAAACCAAGCTCTTGGCGACTACTACAGTTAGTATAAAAATTTCTTTAACCTACATACCTTCCCAGCAGTCTGCCTAGTGTTGAAGCCTAATGAACCTCCATGTACACCTTATCGTGCAAGTCTCTATATAAGAACACATTCTTGACATTCAACTGATGTAGTGGCCACCCAAAGTTAGCAGCTAAAGAGATCAAGGTTCTCATTGTACTCATTTTTGCCACAAAAGCAAAGGTCTTATCATAGTCAATATCATATGTCTGACTGTACTCTTTTGCAACATGTCTAGCTTTATATCTATCCACCTTACCTTTAAAATCTATTTTACTATGTACACCCATTTGCATCCCACTATCTTCTTTCCAGCTGGAAGTGGAACGAGTTCCCATGTCTCATTCTTCTTTAAGGCATGAAGCTCCTCAAGTAGAGCATCCTCCATCTAGGATCTTTCTTCGCCACTCTCCAATTGGTTGGAATTGGCATATGAAGGTTTTGTATGCATGAGAAATAGATGAATATGATAAGAAATTAACAATGTCATGCTCAAAACCAAATTGAATTGGAGGTTTTCCAACATTTACTCGAGATTCCCTATATTAAGCAAGTGGTAATTCAAAACTCAAAGGACAAGGGATACAAAGCACATTACCACTCATCTCAGAAGGAGACAAGAAAATGGAGAGAGAAGGAACTGAGGAAGGACTTAGGATAAGTCAATGACACAATGGATTGTTCAACCTCAAGCACGTTAGACTACTGCTCTCGGTGATGCCCTTCTTGTTGCTCCCCTTGAACCTGTTGCTCCTTCTAAACCTCTTAAACTTGTTACTTCCCATTGAATCTTTCTCAAACTGTCTCCTCCTATAAACCTTCAATTATGGCACAACCTCATGTTGATTAGGCACATTATAACTTCCAATAAGACATGGTATTATCCTCACAATCACATTATCACTACTTGTTGAAATATGTATTTTGCTAAATTGACAATTGTTTTTAATTCCATATATTTACAATGTTTTATAATGATATGATTTTTTTTCAATTTGGTACTCTGTTGCATCTTGTGTGTTGATTTTCATGTATTTTTAAATAATTTCAGAATATATAACATATTAGACTTGTGTGAAAGACCTTGTCGCCAGAAATACAATGTCACAATCAAATTATAAATCAGATACACGGATCAAAAGATGTGTACTTTCAAATATCAGGAATCAACAAGTTCATTTTGTGTGCGCAACAGTTGCAACCAATGCAATAATATCATGAAATCTCAACACGGAAATCGAGAAAGGATTAATATAAGCATTAGTTATTGTGGGTGGGTTTTGGTGGAAGAATCTCGTAAAAATCTAATATTAGCGGCAGCTATTACAAACGATGTTATAGGCTGAGTCTAATGCACCGGTGTTTCGTGAGATGTTTCAACAGAATATTCTTCAGTATATTTTGTGTTACGTGTGCGAAGCACCACCTGAAGCACTCTCCCTCTCCAATGCAAAGGCACTTCGTGAAACGCTTCGTACGGGCCCACGAATAAATTAAATTAGGTAATTTTAGTAAAACATCAATAACTTTTAATTTAAAAATCTAATATATGCGATATTTAGTCTTTATATGAAGATAATTTAAAGATCTACAACTTTCTCAATATAATCAACATCTAATTTGAACTAGATTAGTCGTAAATTAAAAAACAAAAATGGGATGCAATGTGAATGCACGCAAACCGAGGAAGGAAAAAAAATTTTGTTGGCGTCAGGACGCTAGGTGAGGCGCTGCCTTTCTCCTCAGCCAATTAATTTAGTATTTTTTTTGCATGGGGCCAGCGCGCAGATCCCTGGAGCGTCCCCGTTGGACTCAGCCTAAGTAGAGAGGAGCTTGTTGTTTGAAGTATTCTCTTGAGAGAGTTTCATTCGCGCATTTTAAGAGGAAAAAAAATAGATTAGGCTTCCATCATTATGTCATACTGCGAGAGATTATATCAGGTTTGATTAATGTGAATTATTTGGTGGTTAAGGTGAATTATTTAGTGTATCACTTGACTAAATTTTAAAGATGTATTTGATTTTGAGATTGTGAAATATGAAAAAATATTTGCTCGGTGAAGACGTAAGCTGCAGGTGATGTGCCAAACTCCATAAACTTTGGTGTCTTTGTGTTCTTTATTTTTTGAATTCTTTTTTATTTGAATTTTCAATTCTATTTATTTTCATCTTCTTATTCACATTATGACTAATTTTTTTAAAAAAAATCCATCCCTTCTTTGTGCGCCTTGATCCTTCACTACTATTCTCCCCTTCTCAATGACCAAGCTCATCTGAAAGAGAGAACTTTGAGAATACAAATGCTAAATCAGGCTCTTCCACAAAGAATGGTTCAAACTCCTGAAAGGTAACACTCATGCTGACAAATAATCGACAGAACTCCAACACCAATAGCCCTTCTCACTAGATGAGTACCCCATAAAGGTACAATTCACTGCCCGAGGATCCAACTTCCCGCAGAGTTTAGGAGGAACTAAAAATTTATTCTTACTAAAGAGCATTTCATAGGGGTCTTCAATCCCAACACTTGAGAGGGCATTCAGTTAATGTGGTACGCCGTAGTCATCACCGCTTTACTCCATAGATACTTTGGCACATTCATCTGAAACATAAATGACCATGCCACCTCCAGAAGATGACAATTCTTCGGCTCAGCGATCCCATTATGTTCAGGAGTCCCACGGCAGGTTGTCTGTTGAAGAATTCCCTACACAAACAAACAAGAAGCAAATTCTTTGTTGGCATATTCAATTCCATTGTCTGTTCAGAGAATCCAAATCTTCACATTGAACTGAGTTTGAACAAGGCTGCAGAAATCCTGGAAACAAGGGAGAACTTTATTCTCATGCTTCATCATATAAATTTGTCATATGTGTATAGCAATCGATATAGAGAACAAACCACTGATAACCACTGAACAAAGTGATAGAATAAGGACCCCAAACATCCAAATGTATTAAATGAAATGGTTCAACATTGCAAAGACCCACACTGGGATAAGGAGAGTATGTATGTTTGCCAAATTCACAAGCATCACACATAAGTTTGCTTTTATCTACTTTATCAAACAAAATCAGAAACATCTTGCCCAAATTATCAAAAGACATGCCCCAAGCGACAATGATGTAACATAGCTTCGGCTTCTGGCCCTGCAACAGCAACAACAAGGACAACATTCATACTCTTGTGATCATGCAAGGTACCACAGTCCATTATGTTTGATGCTAATCCAAACCTCCTCCCAGTTCACTTCTCTTGAAAGAGATAATGCATATGATCAAAGAGAATCCAACAGTTAAATTGGTTAATGATGCAACTAATATAAATAACATTAACCGGGAAAGAGGAAATATAGAGTATAGAGGATAAATTGAGAGATGGAGTGCATTCTGTTGTATCTAGGCCCTTATACCTGATTTTGATGATTAATGAAAATAAGTATTTCAGACTAATTATGTTTCTTGAGCTATTTCGATACAGAGTTCTTTTGGCAAAACACGCAAGATGATAAAGATAGAAGTCATACGAACCCAGGTGAACCCAGATACAAAGATGAGACGCAACTTGCAGGATTGAAGTTGCAAAGTAAGGTAAAATTTGTTTTTATTTTTACCGATCTGGGTGTTATGAGTTTGATCGGTTTGTAGAAATTTGTTTTTAGTTTAAACCATACTATTAAGAGGGCTTGCAAGTTCTCTCTACATTTCCAGCATAAACCGCGAAATTCTTAGGTCATTGCATTCATTCATCTCGGTTGGATTTGTGTTTTTAAATGATTTGGTTTTCAGATATTTTGGCAACAGGAACTATTTTGAAGTTTACTGATTTTTTTAGGCCGATCTAGGTCTTGATCCTGTTGACACAATTATAGCCCTTTAAATTATCTTTCAAACGAGCTATAAAACTCTTCAATCAGATTTCTGGATCAAAAATTATGGTTATTTTTATCCATGCTGACAATCAGCATGTGATATTGACAGTCAGCTTGAATGTCAGTTTGTTTAACTGCCATTTGTCCAGAGAGCATGTTTTTTGAGTTGAAACTTTTTGACTTACGTTGACTGTCAGCATGAGTTTCGACCACATTTGCTTTGTTTCTGAGTTTATTTAACTGGACGTTTTTGTGGTCGTTGCTGACTGTCAGTATATGAGACTGACTGTCAGTATGAGCTGTTTTCTTTCCATATACGACCACAAACGGCTAGCTAAAGTTATATGTGATTTTTGTCAAGCTGTTGAGGTAGATGCTGATTGTTAGCATGTGTTGCTGACTGTCAGTATGTGCTGTTTTGTTTCCAAATTCGACCACAACGGCTAGCTGAGTTTTCTCCGAGATTTGCTTGTTACTGCTCGTGGTCTATGCTGACTGTCAGCGTGTACTGTCTTTTTCCAACTCGAGCACAGCAGCTATTTTGTTCATTTGGGCTATAAATAGAGGTTTTGAGCTATTGTTTCTTACAACCAAACAGCCTCATTCTCTCATAAACATTTGAGCATTTGTTCTTAGAGTTAAAATCTTGATCTTTTGATCAAGTCTTGAGTTTTGTGATCCACCGAGTGCTTTATTCGCCTCATATGCATACTTAGATTTTCTCGGTGATTGTTGGAGGTCTAGAAAAGATCTTGCAATTTATTACTCTTGATGAACGCCCTCATCTAGACGGTTTGGTGGCGTGGCCGTTGACCTCTCCATTTACGGAGATTGTCGGAGAGGTTCGGCGTGATTGTAGAAGGCATCGGTGCTCGCCTTTCAGGAGTAGACAAAGAGCAATCATTAGTGAGAAATATCCTTCGTGGATATTGAAATAAGACTCATTCATTTGAGTGCTTCAACGAGGAGTAGAGGAGACCAGGCGAGTCTCCGATACCTCGGGATAAATCTTCCCGTTTGTTTTCTCTTCCTCTTTCTTTTAATTGTGCAATATATTATTCAATTGTTTTAGTTCTTGTTTTCTTTCTCTGCAAAAGTTATTTCATTTGAAAATTTTTAAAACCTCCTATTCACCCTCCCTCTAGTCGACATCATCGATCCTACACATTCGATTGAACCAACCCCCTGGATGGATTGTGAGATTCAATCAACGATTTTGATAGTCGTAGTTTAAGAAAGAGTATATGAATTAAATGCATCTATTGCATCAATAACAATATCTAGAGCCTTCTGAATCTACAATTCACTCTCTATGGAAATGCCTACATGTAGATACAAGTGCCTATGCCTGAATACTTGTGCCCACGTGGGCATAATTGGCAAAATTACCAAAGAAAGTGGGCGCAAAAAGTTTTGGATTGGAGGTTTCTTTGCCTTTAGAGCTTTCTACTTATGTATTAAACCTTTCCCAACTCTCCCACTAATTTGTTATCATCATCACAACCTGAGTTTGCCCGGACTGTTCTTTCTTTGTCAGAGCTATATTGGTTTTAGGACCTGCTCGACCTCTGCCTCTACGCCCTCAAGTAGCTCCTCAGCCTCTACTAAAATGACCAGACCTCTCAAAGTCCGATGAGGACAAGTGAAACTAAGATGTCCCTTCTCTACACAACCGTAGCACTCCTTACTCTCCTCGGAGGCTGCAACAAGCAATGTAGACCTAACCGGAGTAGGGGTGCTAGCTGACATCACCCTCAGACAGGCTTCCTCCTGAATCATTGCAGAGATGGCCTCCTCCAAACTAAGAGTTATCTGATGACACAGAGTGACACGTCTATGCTCAAACTCAGCATTTAAGCCCTTTAGGAAGTGCAAGACCCTCACGTGCTCAACTCTGGCCTTGCCTATAGTAATATCCTCAGCATCTCACAGTGTCAAAGAATTATAGTGGTCTAAATTTAACCACAAAGACTACAACTCAGCAGCATATTCTTGAATTGTCGCCTCCCTCTGTTTTATGTTTACAATCTTGTCATAGATTTCAGCCATCATCATCACATTCCTTGCTCCAAAATACAATTTGGCCAAGGTTTTCCACATAGCTACAGCTATAGGAATAGCCTCCACCATACAAGTTATAGAGGGGGACAAAGAGGTCATTAGTCCAGTCTGTTGAATCTTGAGCCCTGATTAGGGTTTCGGTGATTAATGACATTCGTGATATATGCGACTAACCTATGTGTTTAAGACTCAGGTTAATCAGAGGAGAAAGCATCACAAAAGTGCAAATCAAGATTATCAAGACTCCATGAAGCAAGAATGACGAAAACTCTGACAAAAGTACAAGTATCTAAACCTAGCATTTTGATTTTTGAAAATTTCTAGGTTAGATGGTTGTACTATTAAGAGGGGTCTTAGCACAAGTCATTTGATCAACCTTAAAGTCTTTGGAAACATATTTGCATATGCATCTAGCCCCTAATTGAAATTGAGTAAAATTCAGCAATTTTGTTTTCGTTTTGAACTGGCCGGACACTGTCCGAAGTGACCGGACAATGTTCGGCCAGTACAATACTCATGGCAAGTTTATATGCAAGCAACAGAGACAACTAAATCCGTCCGGAAGCATTTGTCCGGGACACACCGGACATTGTCCGAAATGACCGGACAATGTCCAGCCTATACAACTTCTGTGAAGTTGAAAACCTAAGTGTTAACAGAGACGTATGCATTTGTCCGGCCTATATATTTTTTGTGAAGTATTAAGCCAAGTGTCAACAGAGACATACATTTGTCCGGACGTTTTGTCCGGACAAATCCATTCGTCCGGCCTTCACAAAAAATCTCAAACGGCTACTGACACTTGAAAATCTCGTGAGCAACGGTCATTTTATTTGTACTGACCGGACATTGTCCAAAGTGACCGGACAATGTCCGGCCAGTACAACTGTCGCCCAATTTTCTTGAAAATGACCGTTTTGCTGAAACTATATAAACCCTACTGTTTGTAGAAGCTGCACACACACGAAATTCATCTCTTAACCTTAGTGAAACAGTTTGCAAAGCCTCTCACACTCATTCTCTTGCATTTGAAGCCAAATCTTTAGCAAAACATTGAGTGCTAGTTGAGAGAAGTTGAAATCGAGCCATTTGCATTTGCAATTTTGTTCTTCAAGCTTTGAGGTTGATCAAGCAAGGTGCTAGACTCATTACTCTTGGTGATTGCCATCACCTAGACGACTCGGGAGGTCCGGCGATCTCTCCATCGACGGTGTGTGTCGGAGAGGCCCGGCGGTTGGTTGTAAAGGCTCGGAGCTCGCTTATCCGGAGAGGAGAAGGGCTACCCCTAGTGAAATCGAAGCAAAACTCTAGTGAAGAGCGCTTCAACGAGAATTAGTGGAAATCGGCAAATTTCCGAGACCTCAAGAAAAATTCGATCTCTTCGGTTACCTCTATTACTTGCTTTACATTTCTAGTAATCGATTATTGCTCTAATCTCTTTAGTAATTGTAAAACTTACCTTGTGCCATCATCTATATCATTTGTGTATTGAATTTACAATTTAGGTTGTTAACCACTCAATTAGAAGTAAAATTTGAAAAACCGCCTATTCACCCCCCCTCTAGTTGGCATCCTTCAATCAACACAGTCAACACTAAGGAATTTATGGAGTTTCATGTCCTCCATGCTTATTTGACTTGTCTACGAGCTCTAAGACAAGTTTCCTCTACATAGTGTTCAATACCCTTTGTCCTCAAAATGAGCAATGTCCTATGTGACCAACTCGGATAATTCTTGGTCCTTTCCAACTTCACATCATTCAGTAGGAGCTCCAGCTTATGTATCTTATTTGTCAGTGGTACTAGCTCCTAACTAGGTCAAGACCCCCTCCTATCCTAGTACTTGGGGGTCCCCATCTTCACTATCTCTTATCTTTTGCTATATTGCACACATATAAGCTGGAGCTCTTCTACTCACCGTGTTCTTCCCTCGCGCTCATGGCGATCTTTCACGCACAGTAGATGGCTTTAACAGTCATAGTTGATGATGAGAAGATCCTCCTCATATAAATTTTAGCCAACAATAGGTCACACAAGTGCCGATGGAAGAGGCTCTGGGCGATGTGGGAGTGGCGTGTGTGGGTGACACACAGGGGCAACTTGGGGACGCCGAGTGGCATGGGGGCTACGCTCGAGGGGAACGCGAACACTAGGTGGTACGGGGGGCGAGGCTTCCCAGTGTGTGCGGCAAATCGATGGCGCCATGATCTAGTGGTAGGAGTGAATGCTGGCGACTTTGGATTAGGTGGCGAGTTAGGGTTGCTGCTCTAGTTCTAATACCATGTTATATGGTGAAAAGAGATCGGATGGATCCCTTGTGAACCACACCCTATATATATGTTGAACTTTTCAAATAGGACCTTAAACTATTACATAACTATAGTAGCTTAAACCCAAAGTTGTTTGGAATTTTGGGGGAATTCCACCACTAGTATCTAGTGTTAGAACTTGGAAATTAGAATTGAACTACAAAAGGATTTCATTGAGTAATCTGCAAGAGGAGTTGAAACAGTGGAAGTAAGACATCAACAGTGGAATGGAACCTTGCAAAGAAAAACAGAGGATGACTTGTGCAAGCAACCAAGGAATCACTTATCGATCACCATTAAGTGATGGATGGAAATGGAGACCTATGGTCAACCGATCCCAAGGGTTATCGATGTTCTAAAAGTAAAGTACAGAAGACAAATGTTTTTTAAGAAGAAAAAACTTCAGTGTTTATATGGTTTAATCTTGAATCTGCCACTATAACCATGTTTGCTTCTGCATCAGGGCTTTGCTTCCTTAGACCTTAGTTATCAAAAACTACGCTTCACTCTCAACGTCCAAAGATTTTCTGCAGAGTAGAACTTTCTGAATGCAAGTTTTGTACGTATATCCATCTAGTTGTATCCCAGAAGTATAAAGGCCGAATAGGAATAAACTATCCAACTCTAGAGAGAGTTACATGATTAAGAAGGGTTGAAACTTAGAAAAGATGGATAGGTACAGGGTTAGACTTCAGATATTTTCCACAAATTTGCCTCCCTTTATTCTTGCTTGGCATTTGATTTGGCAACATCTAGTTGGTTTTCACTTTTCAGAATCATGTCATGACAGACTTTCAGTCCAATGAGCTGTCTATAAATGTGTGCTTGATGGGACTGGACTTAATTAGGTTTTTGCCATTGGAACCGTCCAATGAGCTGTCTATAAATGTGTGCTTGATGGGACTGGACTTAATTAGGTTTTTGCCATTGGAACTTTAGCTTGCGAGCAACTCGGACTTGACTCGGTATTTGACTCGACTCGAGCTCGACTCATTAACAAATGAGCCGAGTTCGAGTTCTCTTCTTAGCTCGGTTTAAAAATGAGCCGAGCCCGAACTAGACCCCAGCTCGTCCGGGCTCGGCTCGGTATATATAAAATACAAAACAACCCTTACATACTCAGTCTCAAACTCCATCTAGAGTTAGCTTTGCCGTTCGCATCTGGCGGCACTCCCCGCCCGGCGCCTCCTCCGCCGTCTCCGTCCCGGCCCTCCTCCGTGCCGCCCCGTCTCGGCCCTCCTCTGCCACCCCCGTCCGCGCCGCCCCCGTCTCAGCCCTCCTCCACCGCCCCAATCCGTGCCGCCCCCATCCCAGGGCCAACTCGCTCAAACTCAGCTCGTTTCCACCCCTAGTCGCAGCACAAAATTACAATTCCAAACATAGGCTAAGAGCCCATTTGATCTAACTTCAGTTTAACTTTACAAGCATATCAACAATTAGGGGACTTAAGTTTAAAACTTATTTGATAAGTCAATTCTTTTTAAACTAAAAACTCTCAAAAAACTTAAATCAGTGGAAGAGGATTTTTTGAACTTATAAGTTAAAATCTCCATAAATCAACTTATCAGAGAAATTTAAACTGAGACAGACCTAAGCCTACGTCAATACTGAAATGTTTCCACACGGCCTAGAAGCAAACAGCCAACACTAACATGCATCAGATTAATCATAAACCACATACAGTCTCAATATTGTGTATCATGACTCTTAAACTACATACAGTCTCAATATTGTGTATCATGACTCTTAAACTACATACAGTCTCAATATTGTGTATCATGACTTCTAGCAGTTTAACTACATACAGTCTCAATATTCCTGCTTATCCTTAGAAAAGCAGTGGAACTAAAAACATTGCAGGATCTTTGGTTCAAACCGAAACCGGTAAAATACCAACACCATAGCAAAAGCTGTTCAAGCCACATCTTGGACTAAAAAGGGTAAATTTTGACATCACAAATCTTCAAATAACAAAAATAAAAGTAGAAACAAAGGGAAAACAAAGCATAAATAAAAAAATATGCAGGAATTTAAACAATCAATTATAAGATTTAAAATTTCAGGTATTTAAACAAGAAAGAATAGAAATTTAAACAATCATGAAAATGTAAATAACAATAAATATACAAGGAAAATTTATATTTCTTCAAAATATCCAAAAACCAAGCAAAAACACTCTTGAATACAACCCTCAAAAAAGCTCTCAAAAAAATTAAATAAGAATAATAAAAAAAACTCTCTCCAAAAAGTTGAGTGTTCTCACTAGCACTCTCCCTTCTTATATAGAAATAGTCTTCACCTAAGATAGTCTTCATAACCCATGTGGGACTAAACCAACAGTAGAGGTTTGGGATTTGAAGTCCAATTTGACCCAACTCTTAATACCCTATTTTACAATTTTCAGAATCACAATATTTTCTGAACAGCAGACACAGAAACAACCATAACTTCATCATCCAAATTCGGATTTAGATGCCTTGGATCCATTGAAAGCTAACTTCGAGCTCTACAACTTTATTGTTCACACTTTTCTAAGAATAAGTCTAGATCAGTGTAGAATTAGCTCGCAAGAAGAATATTTTGCATAACCTTCCCACATGGAGTCAATAGTCCATCTTCGTAATTACATGGGCATCATGAGCACCACTTGTGCCTGTCATGATGCCATCATGTGTCCACCCCCATGTTGAATAGCTCACTACATGCCAGGAAGTCTCCCTGTTCTGGACCTCAACAAGCAACCTTCACACTTTGAATTTTGATATCAAATTAGAGAACCATGAAATATTCCCCCAATTTTTAACCCTAAAAGATCGTCAAATTCATCAATTGTGAAGCTGTAACCCTCATTATTAAACCTAAATCTCTCGCCTCAGTTTGGCCGGGATGAATGCGCAGGGTAATTTAAGGAGGTTAGAATCTCTCAAACGCCTTCACGAAAAATTGAAACTGACACCCCGACAAGTGTAACCCAACCCACATTGTGAATTAGGCGAAGCACATCATCCTCAATCCCTAGAGTCCTAATGACATGAACATCTAAAAATCTAATTGGCCATAATGATCTCTTTTTCAAATACAAAAAATCCAATGAGATGATCAGGATTAATAAAATAGATATGCAGGAAATCAGAATCGCCATTTGCTTGATGTTGCATCGGGGCGTCATCATTGTCCTAAAAGTTCCAGATCCAAAAGTGTTGCAGTGCGAGGAGTCAGAATCTGCGATTGAATCAGTTTTTTAATGATTGGATGGAAAGATCTAGAGTTGGTTTTGTAGAGTTTTTCTGAAGGTTTGGAGCTCAAATAATACAATGGCTGTTGGAAGAGGCGGAAAAGATGGGTTTGTTTAAATAGGGCTGGTAGGTAGGAGTTGTAGTTGTATGGTAGAAGGAAATGGGAACAAATCAAAAAAAATAGGTGAGCCACCCGAGCCCAGCATGATCACGAGTATGGGTCGTGCTTAGCCCAGGATACGGCCCGCACGCACGGGTTGTGTTAAGCTCTGTCCCTTACACAATGTTTTTAGACATGATTAACATTACAATGAAATCTGTTAAACAACGAAAATTTAACGACTATATTGCAATAATAATTTGCAACGATAATTTTTTTTAAGTCACTAATATGGTATCCACGAAATAAATACTTCCAATGACTACTTTTAACCCTCAAACCCGACATATGGGTCTAATTCACCCTGGGCCCACTATCACTCAAGCATGACACTACGGAGGAGCACGTCCACAAACTCAAAATTTTGATCAAAACCAAAAACACCATGTACGAACTCAAAATCGAATTGAAGATTAAGTCAACGCCCAAATCTGTATCTCAAATGCACACCTTGAACTCGAAATCTTGAATTTACCAAAATACTTCCAAAATATTGCTCCCAAATTGTGAGTTCAAGCATCAAATTTAGAGATGGATTTCAAATTCACGCTCGCAATCAAAACTCCGAATTCGAAAATTCAAGAGCGAATTCCAAATCACAAACTAAAAGACAGAAACAAGGAGAACAGAATCAGAAGCTACTCTTTCCATGGTGTGCATGCGCTTGCTGCTCAGCGAGGCGGCACAAAGGTCTGAACTTGCGGCTGCTTGTAGCTACCACACCGCCATGTTGCAAGGCGCCGCCTTTGGTCACGCCGCTGCTAGCTACTTGCAACCACCAGACCACCCTGTTGCGAGGTGCCGTCTTTGGCCACGCCGTCGCCGGCTGTTTGCCAGCCACCATGTTGCCGTGTCGCGAGGCGTCATCCTTGGCCATGCCGCCGCATGCAGAGTTCAATTGTTCTCGTTCAACTCCAAGATCTATAGATTTTGGGTGCTCGCAAAATGCACAGCTCCAAGATCTACAGAATGCAGAGTTCAGATCGACTCGGACTTTTGAGGGCCCACAGCGAGGAAGTCTAAAATACTTATACAGTAAGATGAACTCAACTATTCTCATATTTACGAGAGAGGATAATATAATTTTTTTTTGCAATGTTTTAATGTTTTTTCTCAAAAATCATTAAAATAATTACGCCGGTTATTTTTAACAGTTATATTATAACAGTATTTTTAAATCATTGATAGGTGAGACTTACAAAATAAATATCTCCAACGACTACTTTTAACCTTCACATGACCATCTGACATATGAGTCTAATTCATGTTTGAGCCCATTGTCATCCACAAAACTTTTTAAAACCAAGATGGCCCACTGTCAGTGAAGTTGACTCGTTTCTTGTGCAGTGCACACGACACGCGAGGTGAGCGCACCTATACAGCATTCATGCGTTTTATAGGATCTGTCTCTGCCACGTTACTTCGTGCGCCGCACGCTTTTACAGTGCACACACCCACTAACTTGTGGGCCCACTAATTATCTGGTCTCATTTGTCAGTGCGCTTTTCGAAACAGGTTAGTTAGGCACGATGCGTGAAAGGTGGGGCCCGCATGCCGTTAGCACCATCAATTCATCCGTGCTGCTATGTGTACTAGACACTGATGGGACCCACTTGTCAGAACTTCAAACAATAACTGCTTCGCCACACATCACCGTACAACTCGCTCACCTACGCGCAGATCTGACGTGTCAGCTGGGAACTGGTTGAAGTGTTGGGAGTGGACTTAGCCTTTGTAGGCCTCTTAGGTTTCGGCCCATAATGAATTTTTCTTTTTTTGTTTTTCAGCGTGGGGCGTATCGGGTGGCTTGGGCTTAAGCCCAAAATGGACCACGGGTGTTCTGCGTGTGCTTTGACGGCCGTTGCGGACGGCGGTGGGCACAGCGGTCGCTTCGGGCGGCGAGCACGGCGGTGTTTCGGCTTCGGGCCGTGGTTGTCGGCGTCGATCCGGTTCCGGGCCGCGTTGGAGGCTGCAGTGATGTTGCAGCGACGGCGGCCGCGTTCGTGACGGTGGCTGCTTCGGGCCAGCACTTCGTCGACGGACGCATGGAGGCGACTGGCACACGATGGCTACGGGCTGGTGGCGTTCAAGCGCATGAGTGGCAGCGCTTGGTGACAGAGAAGACGGTGACGGCCAGCAATGACGGAAGCAGTGGCAGCCGCGCGTGGGTGGCCGTTGCGGTGCACGGCTTCCGACCGGCGACGAAAAATGAGCACGGCTTCGGGCCGCCGGCGGCAAATCCGGCCACAACGGTGGCGGGTGACAACAACGGCCGGCGACAAGCCGGGCGGGGGTAAATTTCCAGAAAAGAAGAAAAAACACAGATCTAAAATTTTTCTAGATCTAAAATTACAGATCTAACAACATGCATCATTGCCTGATTGATTTGCAAGGCAAGAAGGAGATTTGACGATAATTTATTGTAATATAGATGTCGTTGTGTTGGCAATCACAGAGAGATAGACAAACAGAAACAACTCAATATATATAACAATTATGATTGTTCTAAAGACATATTTTCATATAAAATATTCTATTTACAACCGTCTTTAATTAATCAATCCTAATTACCAAATTCTCATATAGTTACAAAACAAAATCCCTCTCATATGCGTTTCCTTTCCAATTTCTATCATACCATCTTCTCAACACCATGCCACCTCCCCGCCTTCTCAACAGATTAGTTCTTATCAGTTATTTGTCTCTCTCTCACTTCCTCACGCATGTCACTATTATGCTTCTCCTACATCTCAACTAACGACAATAAACAACATGATGGAATTAAAATCCTACTCGTGTTCCAGCGTGAAGAAAAATAATGAATTACTCATCAATCCCAAACTGGCGAATTTTATTTGCCATAATAAGATTTTTAAACCACCATTGCTTTATTTGTTCTTTGTATGTTAGTGTCGTTGTATTACGAATACTCCGGCAGGTTTTATGAACGATCCTAACGAAGATTACGCGGTGCGGGTTGACTGGGTGACCGGTCTTCCCCCACCGGACAAACACAAGAATTGACACGAGAATTTATATAGGTTCGGATCCCGGTGGGGGCCCTAGTCCTGTCGGCGTGCTCCCAACCGGAGTCGGCTGGGGAGGCTCTCTCCGGAGGAGAGGCTTCCGGAGCACACCTGTGAGTTTTGGTTATTCCAATAAAATGAATCACTTGGTTACAACTGAAGTGTACAAGGGCTATTTATAGCCCCAAAAAGAAACAAAAAGACCTATCTACCCCGGAAGCCACCGTCGGATTGATGGGTAGCAACGTCCTTCTCCCGGTCAAACGCCTTGGATGCTCGACAGGTGGTCACTGATTCCCGAGGCGCTCCTCGCGTGACCTGCACGTGATCAACAACTAAAGACTTTACCTTTAGAAGGACGATGACGCCTGGGACACGCACCAGAGGCCAGGTCCCCGGGCCAAAGGTGGCTCCCGGGACCGGCACCGGAGGCCAGGTCCTGGGAGCTAAAAGGCGGCGCCCGGGGCAAGCATGGAGGCCACGTCCCAGGCAAAGGGCGGCACCGGCGCCGGAGGCCTGGTCCTGGGAGCTAAAAGGCGGCGCCCGGGGCAGGCACCGGAGGCCACGTCCCCGGGCAAATGGCGGCACCCGGGACCGGCGCCGGAGGCCAGGTCCCAGGAGTCAAAAGGCGGCGCCCGGGACCGACACCGGAGGCCAGGTCCCGGGAGCCAAAAGGCGGCGCCCGGGACAGGCACCGGAGGCTACGTCCCTGAGCAAATGGTGGCGCCCGGGACCGGCGCCGGAGGCTGGGTCCCGGGGGCCAAAACGCGGCGCCCAGGGTAGGCACCGAGGCCACGTCCCCGGGCAAATGGCGGCGCCCGGGACCGGCGCCGGAGGCCGGGACCCAATAGCCAAAAGGCGGCGCTCGGGACCGACACCGGAGGCCAGGTCCCGGGAGCCAAAAGGCGGCGCCCGGGGCAGGCACCGGAGGCCACGTCCCTGGGCAAATGGCGGCGCCCGGGACCGGCGCCGGAAGCCAGGTCCCCAGGCAAATGGCGGCACCCAGGACCGGAGCCGGAAGCCGGGTCCCGGGGGCCAAAAGGCGGCACCCGGGGCAGGCACCAGATGCCACGTCCCCGGACAAATGTGACGCAACTTATCTGGACTTAGTCTCACGGAGATTTCCCCCAACAGTTAGCCTACTGATTCTCTAATTTTTCTTGTGTTTTAAACCATGACTCGTTTCCATCTTTGGTGGAGACAAGTTTGCTAGGGCAAATATACAAGGGTATTCTTCTCTTTTCTATCACAAGCGTTAGTGGATCTCAAAGTATACTAAAAGACAAGGGTAGGAGGGTACTTTTGCAAGATGAAGCCACTCCAGAGGGGTAATTTTGTGGAGATCAATTTTATTGGGTTAATTATGTAGTTTATCAGTTTTAGAGGGGTATATGTGTTTTTTCCTCAAAATAGAAAAAACCTTCGCGCAAACCCAACACGAATTTTTATTGTGGCCGATTCAAATTAGCCCGAGTTGAACTTAGTTGATTTGATATATTGAATGGATTAGATTGTGCTCTAATCAATTATGTCCAACTAGTTTTTTTTCTAACTTATTCTAAATTTAGTCTAGACCTAAAATACACAAGCTACTGTATGACACAATTTTGACCATTATTTTTTTATAATTATATGCTTGTTAAAATTATAAAAATTTTGATAGCAAATCTATTAATATCATTTTTATTTAATCAATATTGATAATCAAAAGTTGAAGTTCAATTGTACATATTCTAAAACATCGTTTTCTAAAAATGAGAGGGAGTATAGTTTACTACCCACTACTTGAGAGTTATAGCGGGTAAAGTTATAAAAAAGTTGGTTTGGGTGGGTTTTGTCCTTTGTCACCATCCATTAACCTTTTCATATTTTTTGCACCGCCTTACAGTGATGGTATTCTTATTGCTCCACTAAATATGAACTCAATTAAAAATATATTTACTTTTATAGGATGACTATTTAATAAACACTTTTTTTTAGATAATTGGTGCAACTCCAACAACTCAGCTTGGCCCCATTCTATTTCCACCATAAAACCAAATGCTAGCATTTTATAAGTTGTTCCAAAATCATACTTTCTAATTCATAGTAAATTATATTTCTCACTCTTCCATTTTTTTTTATCTAAAGTAACTAAAAACTAAAAGATTTATATTGGTAAATTAAAGAAAATTTAAATTACTCCGACGCGTTACTATAGCGGAGTTGTTTAGAAAGTACGGATGGATGAAAAAGCTCTGAATTTTATTTACTATGCGGTTATTTGCAAAAATTTTTGAAAAATTTATTGCATATATAAATTCAAAGAGCATGTATGTAGGTTGTGCAATTTTCTTTGTTTGTTCCGGAACTTTTCAGCTTTTATTTCTCATGCATTTGAACTATATGAAAGTTCAGATGAGTAGTAGAATTCCAAATTTTACAATGTGTGGTTCAATTTGCAAGAACTCACAATAAGGTAGATAGTGCAATTTTCTCTATTTCTTTTTGTTACTTCTCAGCTTTCTTTTGATGTACATATATGCTGTTGTATACATGTTATTCCTTCACCTGATACAAATGGTTTATCAATGAGCATTGTGCAGTATATTTATAAGAAAATTGCTGAAATTGTGATTTTTGAGACTAATAAGATAACGTTAAATCTATATGTCAATAAGATATTTAGTGATAAATATAAGATATTGAAATTCTAGAATAACATAAAGCAGTTTGCCCTTATATTTAAAGAATATGCTAGCTTATTCTTTTGAAGAAAAGCTAGTATAACTGTGTAAGTGGGCACTTTGGTTTTCTGGCACTTTGTTCTTTCTTGATGTTATCATCTGCTGAGTGGAAAGGCAATTAATCAAATGGGAACAGATGACTATTATGCTTCATGGCAGGCTAACCTCAACAAGTTCAGATTTCAGACAGCATATGTTTGCAGTACAACTAGAGCAGGATGAAATTTATTGCTATCAGTCAGTCTTAACAACTGCCGAATTTCTTTCTTAGTATTATACTCTCATATCAGATAATTATGTCAAGAAAACAAAAATGATAGAACATATGAATACTGCAAAATAAACACTTTCTTCTCTCTCTGAAGGAGAGCTTGAGAGCTGATCATCCTAAGCTCTCTGAGTTAATTTTACGACGAATCAGCGGAAGAAAAGAAAACAATTTATACATTATATCACATATGATCTATTTGTGATGCTCTGAACTTGACTAATCAGTTCTTGGAAATGAGTTTATTCAGAAGCACAAACCTGAGAAACACTTCATGTACATACATCCATCACAGCCTAAGACTCAAGTCTATCTTACATTGATCAGATGCTGACGACTGGTGATCTGAAGCTTGTGTTGATCTCACCCTGAAGCTTCCCGGCCACGTCGGGCTCGCCGCGTCCTCAAACACCGACGCCGCCCAGCCGCCGCTCACGGCGCCGCCTCCATGAAACCTCGCCGCGGTCCCGGTCCGAGCTTCTTGCCCCGGCTTCTGGATGACCGAGCTCGGGTTCACCCGCAGGGTGCGCACGAACGCCGCGTGCGCCTCGAGAGGCAGCCCCATCACCATCCTCTGTGAGTGGTACGACCGCTTCGCTGCGCTCCGCTCCCTCTTGTGCGCGTTCTGGTGGCCGCCGAGCGCCTGCGAGCTGAAGAACTTCCTCATGCAGAAGTTGCATGAGAACACCTTATGTGGTGCAGCAGCAGAAACAGAACCATCATCATCAGAAGGAGGCTTGGGGACGTCTGAATCGGCCGAGCAGATCGGCGCCGCCTCCGGCGATGACCGGTTTACACGTAGCGTGAGGTCCAGCCACTCCCCGGCCAGCTTCACCGGCCTCTCATCGGTCTGCTCCATCAGCTACGTACCATGCAAGTGTTTCTTGGCTCAGTTTGCTGCTTGTGTAATTGCAGCTTTGGAGTTTGCTTTTATAAAGAGGGATGTGTCATGTGTCATGTGTATGTAGGGAATAAAATTTTTTTTAGGGTAATGGAAGCTTGTGAAGGGTCTTAATTTGTGAGGAATCAGGAGGTAGAGAACTTTGTTTAGGCTTAGTGGATACTGTCATCTAATCTAGTAATCTTTAGCTGCTTATCCTCTTTCTTTCTTAAATTTTCTTTCTTTCACATATGGCCCATATATGCATATATCTTGATCTTGGTGGCACATATCCCTGGAGCCAATGCTTGCTACCGTCATCTTCTCCTGTATTTGCCAGTTGGAATACTGATCTGGTTCAGGGTTCAGGTTCCTGATGGTTACAGTCATGTAATTGGAGATCTTTATCTGGACCTGAAAAAGAAGAAACAGATTAATATTGGGTTGTAAAGAATATATTACATATAGATAATCTAAAACGGAGGAAACACAAAAACTTGCAAACGTACACAAGAAAAACTAAAAACAAAATAAGTTCACCGGTAACCATCGGAAAACTCAGTTACTGGCTTACCAGCACTAACTACGAATTGCTTGGAAAATGGTTATGTGAACCCTGATCTAGGTCTCAGCAAATCTGGACCATCCGACATCTCCTTTAAGATATGATCTAAAATAAAAAAAAATTCGTCTGTTATATTTATAGTGTTATATTCGAAATATCAATTTTTGATTCGACCACTTAGTACATATATGTAGTATTGTAAGAGATTTAATTTGATTCACACCAATTATCTGTGTGCGGTAGAGTAAGTGCTAACCTTTTATGAAACCAATAGCACACGGTATGACATTGAAATTTCCATGACACGGTTGCTTGATTGCTTTGTAAGGAGATCGAGTATGCCATCACACGCACGCAAGTGTTGATGAAAGTGATCTTTATTGACAAAATATCATGTCTTTTTTTCTTCTGGATTTTAGCTGTCTAATCAGGAAAACTTGCAGTTCAAACTCCAGTAAAATGATTAGGCTTATGTCGTAAGAAGTGAAACAAGCCATGCAAACAATCTTGTCTTAACCATCTACTACTAATTACTATCTTTGATTCAAAATAGATGTCATCTTAACTAAGGATAACAAAAACCACGGCAACCATTTTTATACTAGCATAGGACATGTTTTATTTCAAGTTAAATGATATTCTCTCTGCAAAATCGAGGTGATTATTAGGGGAGGTCCAGAAGGACATTTGTAACTAATAATACTCCCTTTTTTTTTTACTTATCATTTCTTTTAAAAATTTTATCACTAATATACAAAATAATATCAAGATTTATCAAAAAATAATACTAGTAGATTCGTCATCAAATGTACTTCCATATTATTATTATTTTATAATTTATATTGGTATGTAGTTATAAACATTAATAATCAAAGTTGTATATTTGGAGATTATGAAAATTCTAAAATAAAGAATAAAAAAGAACAGAAAGAATATTTAATAAGGATATTTTAGAGAAAAAAAATAATCTGGAAATTATATAACGGCGAGCATTTGCATACCAAGTTTTCTTGGCTAAAACGACTACTACTTTAGACCACTGGAAGTATTACACAAGAAAGAGTAGCAGAAGTAACACATGCGTGTCATATTCCTACCAGTGTAACATTTACAGCCGCCTTATCTGAAAACTAATGTTCATGCTAATGGGTTGGCAAGAAGGACAAGTTAATAGTCTTTCTTTCTCCAATGTGTTGTCCCCTTGAGTGACAATAATATTGACCTGCGAATCATTCTTTCACATTATACAATGGATAGTGCTGCAAAAGTTGCACACAGGCCTTTTTCATTTTTCTATCAGTACTGTATCTACTAACTGATCTGAAAAAAATAACTTGTTTGGACAAAAGCACTATGTTATGTCTTCGAACTGTCTAACAATTATTGAAATTGAAAATTTGGTCCTTCTATTTTACTCGAAAGTTAATTTTGGTCTATCTATTTTGTAAATTAGGTTGAAATAATTCTTTTAATTAAAAACTCAATTTAAAATACGATGTGGCATGTATAAATATTGATGTGATGGATTAAGATCATGAAATAAATACATTTGAGCCGTCTAAACTCGCACACTACCACTAACCATTGATAGAATGGTTCAAGAATAAATTCTAACAAGTATAATCTTTGACAAATTATTTGATTCAAGAAGTTTAGCTGACGTGACATTTTAATGTGTCTTTTCAGTCAGCATACACAATGTCATGTCACATTTTTAAAATAAATTATTAATCAAAAGGACTAATTTGATCTGACTCGCAAAATCAGACTAATTTAATCATTTTAAAAATAGAAAGGCGAAAATAAGTTTTGGAACAAACTCATTTACCCCATGAAAAATGATGTGGCCACAGTTTGTGAGGCATCACATTTCCGATTTCCCAATAGTGGGAGACTGTTGCTGTCACAAGTGCACCTGTACTTTTTAGGTAGCTGAGTTCTTGCATTCTTGGCTGCTAGCTTTCCATTCCTTTGTGAAAGTGTGTGCTGATATTAGCATTGGGGGTAGATAGGTAGAGCTTATATACATTTGATACTTTGAGTCAACTTGATCAGATAGAAAAGGAGAGGCACCTGGCTTTCTTCCACATAGTTAGCCATATCTGCAGGGGAGGCAGTCCCAACATGGGTCACTATCAGCAAGATATGCAGATCTATGTGCATTTCTCAAGCACAATTACTCAGGGCCCCATTGGCATCTTGTTCTTCTGTTCCATGCCACCATTGCCCTGCCTTTCTTGCTTGCTCATTACTTGGGGGAGGTCTGTCCAATGTTACAAGTGCTGTAATGATGGCATTTAGATATGAACTAGTTTCTCAATCATGAACTTGCAACCTGTGCTCCAGCACAGCTGTTTTATTTGCATTTGTTAGGATCAGGGTAAAACCTTGACCCTAGATCGGATTCAATCTCGTGAGATAGACTTAAGCATGTACGATAACAAGGACAAAAATAGAGAAATCTAATAGAAAAAAATCTGATAATGATAGTGAAGCAGCAATAATCAGAGAGAGAAGAAGTTGAAAAAAAGACTATAATTTTTTAAGCACAACTTCAAAATAGTACAAGAGATTGATGCTCTCGATCCTCTTATCTTTTTAACTACTCGACTCATGTCCCGTACAAGATATTACTACTCAAGTAAACCCTATCATCTTATTCCCTCAACGTCTCTTTTACTTCTAGATTAGAATGATCTCTCAAACTATATTTTATTGATGTTCTCTAAACCTATCTTTCATGAATTTATGATTTCAATTCCAACTTACAAAAGAAAACATATATCTATTACAATATAAATAGAATTTTTAATAACTATCAAACCCTAATATGATTAGATAAGAGATATTCTCAACAATATTTATCCGTCCATCGAAGGGTCCAATAATCTGAATGTGATAGTGAGAAGTCCTCGTACAACTGTTCCTTTCTTCAGAGCGACGGTAAAGTCCGAATTTTTCAACCTGATTAGACAATTGGAAGCTGGCTCATGTGATAAATGAGCAACCAAGAACACACAATCTACAAGTGATGCACTGATGTCATTAAGCTGTGAAGTAGCCTTCAAACATGTACTTGCAACCTGAACTCAAGTTCAGTTGCTGTTTTTTTGACTTAGCACCTCATGTGTCAATGATCTGAATGTGACAGTACTAGGGAATCCTATTTGTGCAGCTACTGTTCTTTTTCTTGACAGTGAGGGTAATTCCCCTATTATTCAACCTGATTAGATAGATAACTAGAGGTCAGCCATGTGATAAATGGGCAGTGAACTACCTAACTGGAAGCAAAGAAGCAATGGGATTAATTTTGCATCTTTGATTACTCTTAGTCCAAAAGGCAAAATGATCTTTTCTTGGGAGTTTCTAGTGATGGTTACCCTTGTCTGCCACTTTGCTTACTTGATCAATGACTCTATCATACAATGAAAGGGCAAATCCTGTGGAAACTGTTATGTCCACCATGATGATCATACCCCACACACACTCGTCATGGCAAGCCTCCAAAATCTTTTTTCAAAGAGTAAATTATATTTTGGGTGCCAACTTGTGTTGGTATCACTTAGATTTGTAAACTTAATCAATTATTTTATTTGGGTCCAGTTAACTAATAAGAAATGATGTAATTTTGTGACATAGTATTTTTAAGTTAACGTGGCATATTATATCAATTTTTTCTAACAAAGTTTTGTATCACGTGACATGTCACATTAGTTTTTTGATAACATAGTATGCTAAATGAAAATTGAGAATAAACCATTATTTTAATTAAATACTTAAAAATGAGTATAAAAGAGACGATAAAAATTAAACAATAAAAAAAATATATGACCCTAAAATGCAAAACTTGTGGTTAACTCTAATATTTAATGGATAGAATAACAATATTGACTAAGGAAGAAAAATATATGGACCTGCTAAGTTAAATTTTAATTTTAGCAACTTAAATGATATAACTGTATAAATTTAGATATTCTGAGTGGAATTCACTCCTTGTCAAAAATATATGCATGTGGTCATATTAACATGTTTATTCCTTGGACCTTGTTTGGCCACAATAGCAACTAGAAGAATTCCAAAGGAAGTTTCCCATGCCTAGAAGCCAAAAGAGAAGGGAAGAAAGGGACATGTAGTTGCAATGTGCAGGTTTGGTGGACCAAAGTACAGAAAGATGTGGGGGTTGACATGAATGAGTGCAAGAATATTTGGAACATGATAAGGCATACTTCTCCCATGATACTAATAACTCAAAATCAATCTGGTGTCCATATTCGGCACGACTATCCAGCATCTTTGTACTCGCCTGCTTCCCAATCGCAGCGCGACGTGGACCGGTTTCTCAAGTTACACTTGTCGAGTTGCAAAGATATCTGAAAACATTGGAGAAGAAACTTCAAAAGTAGAAGGAAAAGTAAATCGCACTTTAATGTAACTGTGTTATTTAGATCACTTAACTTGTAATTTAATTTAGTAGATCTCTAAACTTGTATTTCTTAGTTCAATTGAGAAAAATTACACTTGTTGAGATAACAAATATATTTGAAAACAGTAGGTAATGAAAAGTTCATGATTGGTCCTTCAACTATTATGCAAAATATGTTTTGTGAAGGCTCAAAACAAGTGTTGAATTTTGAAATCAAATGTAAAATTTGTCCTCTGTTTTAATTTTGTATGAAAAAGCTAATTTGACGAGTTTTTTTTACTTGAAATTAATGAGTTAGATCATAATCCACATGAGTAATTTGTTTTTGGCAACTAAAGGCCTATTTAATATTATTTAAGTTCATCCATACACAAATATGAGCTCAAACTTGGTAGTTCTCTAAATTTGTCTCTTTTAATCATCTTTGCTACTAAATTTGTCTAGACTAGTCAATTTGGTCATTTTTGACAGTTAAGTGCTAGAATTAATGTGAATTTTGCATTTTAGGACCACATGGTGTTTATTGTTGAACTTTGTGAACTACTTTAAATACCAATTTCTGAGTATTTAAATAAAATAATTCTCATCATAAGTCTAGTTCAACATACCAAGTCATCAACAAACTGATGTGGTATTTGCCACAAGGTACAATGTTGTGTTAGAAGAGTTAATGTGGAATGATATGTTAATTTAGAAGCGTCATATTAGGATGTCATGTTAGTTTTCATTAATTTAACTAAAAAATGGATCTAAGTGAGTCTGAATAAGTTTAAAGGACTATCAAACTAAATTTTAAACTTAAAATCTAAATACATGTCCGCTCAAGTTTAAGAATTTGGTGTACAATTTTACTCTAGAGGTAGTAGTAGTTACCACTTCGCTAAGTATCTGACTAGTCTTGTGTCTGATTCAGCTGCGCAGTTCTCAGGCAGATGCCTTGGCAAATTTGAAGTTTGCTACATGGTATTGGAGTTATTGGTTACATCAACCAACTGATTACAGTAAGAAAGGTCTACAAAATGGCTTCAGAAAAGATTCCTGAAAATGCTTTTCATCAAAAGAAAAAGATTCCTGGAAATGATTTTAGCAATGTTGTTGTATGTATCTTTGTTACTTCTTTTCTATTGAAAAAAAATTAAAAAATGGTTACTTTTTATTATATAATTTCAGTTACCTTCCATAAGCACTCCTATATATCAAAGTCTCCTCAGATATCTTTCACATGGATGTTCATATATTAAATTTTTTTTCTACAGTTGGGAAATATCTACATTCAAAAAATTCAGATTGTTGCATCTAGACTCTTTTTGGGTTGATTTTGATTATTGATGACATTAAGTGTCTTGGATTAATCTTGTCTTTGAGCTATTTGTACGCAGTGTCGTCCGAGGTCGCAGTCCAAGGACGCGAGCCAAAGTCGCAAGCGCAAGGTTGCAGTGTCGCCTGAGGTCGCACTTCGAGGACGCGAGCCAAAGCCGCAAGTGCAATGTCGCCAAGAAGGAAGCTGCAAAGACCTAAGGTAAGTGTTTGTTTATTGTACCGGTCTCGGAGTTTGGAGTTTGACCGGGTTTTATAAGAAATTCTTTTTTAGTTTAACCGTACTATTAAAAGGGGTTGCAAAATCTCTTTTAGTTCCGGCAAAAACTGAGAAACTCTTAGGTCATTTATTGCATTCACATTCATTCATATTTTTGGTCAAAATCTAAGAAATATATAAATTTCAAAAAGGGGCTAAAACTGTTTTTTAATATTTTTCATACGACCAGAGGTCACTCGAGTACTATTCATACGATCAGTTACTGTTCATACAACCAGTAACACTGTTCATTTGACCAGTAATACTATTCATTCGACCAGAGGTTCCAACGGCTATTTACTAGCCGTTATAGATCAAAGCTGGCTGTTAGCTGGCCTGATTTCTTTCCTTTTCGACCACAATGGCTAGCTGAGATGTTGAGCTATAAATACAGGTGTTTTGAGCAATATTTACACACATCTCAAGCTACAATCTCATACACATTTTTGAGCAGTCTCTGTACACACCTTTGAGCATCTTTTCTATACATTTTGAGCAGTTTTATGAAGAAGTTTTGAGCAGATTTTCTCTATTATTTTTGAGCAGTTTTTTAAAACACTTTTGAGCGGATTTTCTCTACTATTTTTGAGTTGTTTTAAAACACTTTTTAACAGTTTTTTATCAGATTTTTGAGCAGTTTCTGTTCACATTTTCGAGCAGTTTTTAAACAGTTTTTGAGCAGATTTCTCTACTTTTTTTGATCAGTTTTATAAGCACTTTTACGAGCAGATTTTGATCATTGTTTATAAACATTGTTTTGAACAGTTTTTCTAAAGAACCAAGAGATATATTTTTTGATATATACTTGACCCCAAGTGCCAAAATCTTTATCTTTTGATCAAATATCATTCATTGTGATTGAGAGAGATCTTCTGAGAGCATTCATTTGCATCCTTAGAAGTTTCTCGGTATTTTTTGGGGGTCAAGAGAAAATCTTGCAACTTGTTACTCTTGGTGAACGCCCTCACCTAGACGGTTTGGAGGCGTGGCTGTTGACCTCTCCATTAACGGAGATTGTCGGAGAGGCTCGGCATATTTTGTGAAAGGTATCGGTGCTCGCTTATCCGGAGTGGAGAAGGAGAAATCTTAGTGAAAAATATCCTTCGTGGATATTGAAGCAAGACTCATTCATTTGAGTGCTTCAACGAGGAGTATGGGAGACTGGGCGAGTCTCCAAGACCTCGGGATAAATCACTGTGTTTATTTTTCTTACTCTTTCTTAGTGCAAAATATTATTAAATTGTTTCAGTTTATTTGCTCTTAGTCTTTTCTTTGCAAAAATTATTTTTAGTTGAAAAGTTTTAAAGCCTCCTATTCACCCCCTCTAGTCGGCATCCTCGATCCTACACAGATATCTTGTAGAATTTTTTTTTATTTTGTTATAATATTTTGCAATTACTTAGTTTAGATCAGTGATTGTAATGCTAAACTACCAGTTGGATATCTTAAGGATTGCTCAAACGAATAAAGTTAAACTAGATCAGATCCCGCGCGTTGCTGCGTGTATTGTGAAAATAGGCTTGTAGGCTTGTAGAAGATAGATATTTTATGACTATTGAGATTGTGAAATTGGATTAGTATGATCAGTGTTGAATCTTACAATCAGAACTGATGGTTACGATCAATTTTAGGCTAAAAAGGGATGATCAGGAGATAGCCTGTGCCGGGACGACCAGTTTTGTGTTTTGGAGATGGTCGAATGAGAGGTTTAGTGGGAGACGGAACTTTTATTTGCTGGTTGATTGAGCTATCATGTGGTGCGATCGAATGGTAAACTGATCAATGGGGTTTCTGTGGATTAGTAATAAAATGTGCCGATGGCGCTTTGTTTTCAACTGGTAGTGGACGACTAGAGGATGGTTGTGTATTTCATGTTGACCATTCGATTGTCCCACCATTGTAGTCGACCAGTAGGAAAAGATAATTGGAAATCAAAAAGATAATGTGGTGTTCGACTGCTTGATCAGGAATAAAAGGGATGATCAGGACATAGCCTGTGCCGGGACAACCAGTCTTGTTTTTTGGAGATGGTCGAATGAGAGGTTTAGTGGGAGATGGGACTTTTATTTTCTGGTCGATTGACTTGCCATGTGGTGCGATCGAGTGTGAAACTGATCGATAGGGTTTGCATGGATTGGTAATAAAATGTGACGATGGCATTTTGTTTTCAACTGGTAGTGGACGACCAGAGGATGGTCGTGTATTTCATGTTAACCAATCGACCGTCCCACCGTTGTAGTCGACCAATGGGAAAAGAGAATTGGAAATCAAAAAGATAATGTGCTGTTGGAATGCTCGATCAGGTTGCGTTGCATCACTGGTGCCAGTGCGAGATTTAGTGTTGGTCGTAGTGATGCAATTCGATAATTCGAACAATGGTAAGTGTTGTTTTTTTGGTGATGGTGGTCGAGTGCGTGGTCTATTGGGAAGATGAGTGGTCGAGGAAGCTGTTTTTTTTGTAGTGATGGAAGGACGAAGTTTGGTTAGGATGAATGTTGGTCGTAGCAGTAAAAGAAATTTTTTTTTTTAGTTCGAGTATAATCTAAGGTTTTGGTTTGTTGTTGAGTGAGTTGCCTTGGTTGTGCGTTTTTTTGGTCAAATGCTGTAGAAAATTGGTCGTATCCATTGGGCTATTGCACCAGTATGTGTGATGAATGTTCGATTTGGATGATTCACGTGTGTTGTGTGTGGATGAAGATGGTTTGTGGTCGAAGTAGAGCGTTGTTGTTGGTGACGGTTGCAATGCTGGTGTTGGACGTATGTAGCTGGTTGGTGAACTGATCGATAGGGTTTGGGCTTATCAATAAGAAAATGCCATGTTGTTGGTTTGTTTTAAACTGGCAGAGTACGACCAAGGAGGAGGTCATGCGTTTGACTTGAATCATTCGATCAGGCCATAGTTTGAGTGGAGCACAGATAAAAACTGAATTGGAAACCAAGAAGACAATGTGGTTTTCGATCAGCTAATGAGGTTGCGCCATAAGCATCCGATTCAAATAATTGACTTATTGCGTTGTAAAAAAGTTGTTTTTGCAATTTTTTTTATTGCTCGTATTTTGTTTTTGGTGAATCACATGTGTTGTTTGTGAAGGAAGCTTGTTTCTGGTCAAATTGTTGGTTTGGTGTTCTTGATGGGTGTAAATTTGCTACTGGTTGATATTTGGTGCAAGTATACTCTTCGATTAGTTTTGGTGGAGAATTGTTTTTTTAGAGTTGATCAATAGGGTTTGGGGGCAAAAGTGTTTTTTGTAATATTTTTATTGTTCACTCTTTTTTTTGGTCGATCACTTGTGTTGTTGATGGACGGAAGATGTTTCTGGTCGAAGTACTTTGTTTTTGACAATGATTGCAATTTTGGTAGTGGTCGTATTTGGTTGCTTTATGGTGGAAGTATTTTGCTTGATTTGTTGTTGGTGAAAGTTTTTTTTCAGCACATTTGGTTTTTTGGTGTGAGTGTGCGGTTTTTAATTGCGGTCGAACCTTGGTTTGCTGGCTAATTTGGTTAGCATTTATGTGATCGAATAAGTAAAGCGATTGATAGGGGCTGGTCGAATCAATAATAAAATGTAACAATTGTCTTGCGTTTTGGTTTGAATTGCTCGTGGAATTGGTTGCAATCAGTCGACGATGGCAGAGTTCGAGTTGACCAGAAGGAAAACTTAGGATTGGCATATAAAACTAACCATGTTGATTCAATTAGAGGGCGAAAAAAAAAGGATCGATTGGACTTTAAATTATAAGCCAAACTTATGGAAAAACAAACGTAGGGATCCGATCAAGGCAAAAAATGAAAGTACTGATTTGAGGAGAGGCTGTAAGAAGTGAAAGGAGGGTGGTTCTTTAATGAACAGGCAATAATGAACATTAAAAAGCAAAAGCTGGGATTGGAGCAGACAAAAAAAACTTACCAGTACAAAAGGTTAAATACTACTAATACAAAAGCGATATGTTATTTTGAACAAAAGCAAGCATGCTAACACGAAAGTATATGTTTTGATTCCATTAGAAAGAAATAGCAAGAATACAAATAGATGTATTGATTAGATTAAAATGAAACAAAATCATTGAAAAAGTAAATTGATTTGTAAGACCAAGAAATAAAGAATGTGAGCGAAAAAACACAAAAGAAGACTAACATAAAGCAATTTACTTTACGATCATCATGGAGAAGAATTCCACAGGGTTTAGAGAAACAGTAGCAAGCACGAAGGGTAATCAATTGATCAAATTAATCCAATTGTGGAAGTAAAGGATAAATTTGTTTCATTTGAATGTAAAGAGATCAAAATGATTCATGCTGTAAAAAGGTTTATAAACACAGATGAGAACAGACTATAAATTATATTCAGGAAAATAAGTATTGAGATTTTTTAACATGAACTGACCTTGATTGCACTATATTGTTGAACAAACTCAGGATGAATTTTATTTGTTAGGTATTGAATGCTTCAAAGAAAATACCATTCAAGAACCATAGGATCAATACTATATTTCTCACAGAATGCAAGGCTGTTTCTTGCAAATACAGCAGTTTTTGCAGGTGAGTCAAAATTAGGGATTGCCATACTATTATCAGCCATGGAGGAAGCGAGTTTCTAGAAAGGCTAATGGAGAGACAAAGCAAACATGAGATGAAATTTGGAAAACAGTAAAAACAAAACAACATATTTGAACAGGATAGAGAACAAATATCATTGATTCGAGCACAAAGCAAATATAAATATGGGAGTTGAGTGAACATTCTGGTACAAAAGTACTGTTAACATAGAACAGATTAATTGTTTCTAGAAAAAATAAGTATATAGAATCGGTGAAAACCAAATCAGGTTAACATTTTTCTCAAAAGATCCAGTGAGAACACATAGGAAAATGCATGTATAAGGTTGATGTGTTCGCCCAGGGAAATATCAACTGGGATCAATGCGTTTCCTGTATAGGAAGAAGGCAATAAAAACAACAATATTAAACCGATGATCTACGAAAAAACATGTACTTGTAACAAAAAGTTTGCCAATATACTCGGTATGAACATCTTTGTGTTCTGTATTGGGGAAAAGCGCTCTTTTTGTTGTAGATGTGTTGGTAGTTTTAGAGTCGATACTACAAAATAATTAGTCAGTGAAAGATAGACGTAATATGTATTTTTGGATGTATTAACATATGATAGAAAAAGTGTATTACTGAGATCATTTTTTCGAAGATGATAGTTGTGTTGAATCTGTGAAGGGTGTATCACGTTCCATAGTAGTGAGCTAGTTTGTAACAAAACAAATAAATAAATTCACAGTTTATGGCATGTTAATAGTCAAATTAATTAATGCACACAAGAGACTATATGATAAGATGTATATGGACTAACCATTTGAGATGTTGTGACAGCGCCTGGTGATGTTGTTGCTGTTTCTTCTGTGTGCTTTGAAACAATAGAGCTGCCTTTTTCGATTTTATGATAAAACGACTCAACACTTTTTGTGGGGGTTATAATTAGACTTTCATGTGAAGATGGTAATGAAGTTGATACAGTATGAGGCCCCAAAGAGGAATGTTGAGCTGTTGGATGAGTAATGTGCCTATTTAAAATGTTGTTGACTTGGAGCGAAATAGTTGTGCTAGTGTAACTCTTTTCTATGACACTAACATTCCATGTAAATTTTTGATTAATCAGCCTTGTTATGTTGTGTGGAATTGCATGTTTGTCTGGGTTTGAATTTAATAGGGTTAATGCAGATATGCCAATCAGTTGCTGTGCAACTGCCCCAAATAGCACAAACTCAGCAACTCTAGTGTGATCGCCAGCCATAATAGCTAACTTGTATCTATAAATGTAGGATTGTTGGGAATGGAAGCATATATGATATTAATGTAGTCATTGAAACGGCAGCAAACAATATACCTTGGCTGGGCATGCGTAGGGGCAAGGTCACATGAATTGCATCTATATTGATTGTCAAGAGGCTTAGCAGTTTTTTTACAATCCATGCAAGCTGTATACCACCAGGAATAAGTCGTTATGATATGTGTTATGATGACATCACAGATATACTTTGACATCTGCATTACAAAAAATTTTTAAGTTTTTTGTTTTCTTGCACAAAATGCATAATCATATGAATTTATGGATGGAGAAGATTACCTCAGCTTCATGTGGATTAAGGTCCATTAGTTGAGCAATTGTCATGGTATTTGGAGGCGCAATTTCCTTGTCACTACTTTGGCTATCCGGATTTGTTGTCAACCATTCAATAGGTTTAAATTGACTTCCCAAGCCATAAAAATAGATAACAAATGACGTGATTAGCTCATGAGTTATATAACATATTAATGTAAACAATAAACAATTTAATATTAGAATGGAAATTAAAAGTTATCAGTTATGTGATACCTCTCTCTAAAAGCATTGATTCAAGAACGTCCACATTTATGTACCATTTACAGGCTGGGTCACCGGAAATTATTTCTTGGTCTGTAAGGTAAAGAAATAATATGTTAAGAAAATGTATAAGAAAAGTCTCATAGATGGAGTAATAAAGTTTTTTTTGCTCGTGAGGAAAAATCTTTGAAATGCTTGATGAGTGTGCCCAGGAAAATAACAATAACTTGTTCAGTTGCGCCTGTTGTATGAACGGTGCTTGCATCGAATTCAACAGCTCGTGATGCCCATAATGTGACAGTTTTTGTATTGTCGCTGCAATTGAACATGAATAAGAATATTATGTTTTTTGGAGATATGTATGTTAAACAACAAAACAAGTCAAACCTGGCATCACGGATATAAATGTCCCTTTTTTGTGTGTCTGATGTGCGACCTCTAATATTGATAGAAACTAAGTCTGATACTACTGTGATAAGGCCGATGACATCTATTGATAAAACATAAAAAGTGATTGAAAATGAAAGCATCAAATAGCAAGCATTTATGAATTGTTAAGAAGAAAATATGCGGTTGATAAATTAACTTTTATCAACCGTTGAGTAATGCGGAAACATATTGAACCTGTGAAGAATTCTTGGTTTCCACTGCGTTGCTTTAGATTGTTGAAACCCACAAGAGTGTATACATATGAAGGAAACATTATAGGATTGTTCAAACTTTCTTCAATTTTTATCCAATTTGTGAATTGAAGCATGTATTTGTTGTCAACAGGTTTATAAGTGTTTTTCGCAGGTACGACTCTGAAATAATGGAAGTAGTAGATTGTTCTTTCAGATAATAATGCTTTGAATTTAAGAGCATGATCTTTAAAAATTCTGCCGCTAATTGAATTGCCCTGCAAATTTAATAACAGCAAAAAAAGGAATTAATAGAATAAAGACTTATTGTTCAAGAAATACTATTATAATAATAATAATAATATTATTATTATTATTGTAAGAACAAGCTTGTTTATAATCAGGTGCTTATGGTTATTGAACAGGAAAAACACGGTTGAAGCAACATAAGAATAAAACTGTTAATATAATCAAAACATAGTTTGACCATAAGGTGTCGAAGACCAGGTGAGAAGACACTAACAATTATAGTGGTCTGCAAAAAGCAACTGATCTGATAAAAAACAGTGTTTTTGACAAATAAGTAAACAAAAGCTCTTGGTGAACCAAAAACAAATGCCAACACCAGGTGGTATATATCACTAATAAGTAGTAATAAATAGGGTGCTTGAATCAAAAGCAATGAGGTGTTTTAATAAAAAAAAGTTACTAACAACACAAACAGATAAGAGAGTTAGACCAAAAGTAAACATGAGAAAAAGAAAGGTAAATGTGAGGATCTAACAGAAAGCAAAGAATATGAGTAATATAAAAACAAAAACACTGATGAGAGGAAATGACGAAAACAAGAAGTGGATTTGAAAGATCATCCCAGAGGACAATAGTAAGAACAAAAGGAAAATTAGCAGTGATACAACGACAATTGAATGCTTGTGGGAAAAATAAATAGCAATCACATAAAAAGTCAGAACAAAAATATAAGAAATAAAAAATTTATTGTTGCTAGCAGAATATATTATGCATGAACAACATAATATGAAAGAATGCAGAGTAAGTGAGACGAATAAAAGAAAAGCGCTAATCTGTTCATCGATTACAACAATCTCTACATGTATTAGCCTTTGATCATTGGAGGGATCGCAAAAATCCCACATTCTGCTAAGTCGAGCACAGATGCGCCACTGCTGTTTTTCTGGGGTCAACTCAGAGATAAGAGAGTAATCCATCTGTTAATAACAAAATCAAACAGTAAACATTCAATAGGCTATTTTCTTTTTATTCAGAATAAACAAAACGGTATATAAGGAAATAAGAAAAATAAAACATATAGTTTATGTTTTAAAATAAGTAAAACATAATAATAATTATGATAAACAGAACTAAAGCAATATCAGTTGTTTGGTACAATAAAAAATAATAACAAATATATTCCATGAAAAATCACATAAGCTAAGAGAAATGAGATTTCAAATGAGCTGTGGAGAGTATGAAAGCAAATTATTTTGTTTTACTGTCGTTGCGTCTAATCATTAGTAATTGTCAAATGTACAGATAGTGAAAATGTAAAGTAGTCTTACATTGAAAAGCCAATCAAATTTTACTGAGATCGCCGGTTACAAAACCTACAAAACAACAAAACTATAAATAATTGTATGAAATGTATGAATATCAGTCACGAAACCTACAAAAGAAGAAAACTGTAAATAATTATATGAAATGTATGAATATCTATCCAGCAGAGTGATCCTTTGCTTGTTTTTTTTGGAAAGCAAAGGGTGATCTCAATTTAAAAAAGACAAATAGAGAAATAAATGTATTGTATTCTGAATAGAATATAATCTATGATTGGATTGATATAAAGAAAGAATACTTTCAGTAATATGCAAATGAAGATAATAGTTGATACAATATGACATATTCATCCAATTAGAACAATCAAAAGCGTATCAAACACTCTACCAAAGAATGTGCAGTTTGTAGGACCTCGCGGTAGACAATATTACGGGTTTTCTTGTCACATGTTCCATTGTCATTTTCTATAGCAATTTTTAGGCCTTTGTGTGATGTTGCCCTAGAGATAGCAACAGACAGTTGACCATGTGCAAAGACAAGTTTTTTTAAATAGAGGCCAACTCTGCTTAAAGTCTGGCCTTGGCTCTTGTTTATTGTCACTCCATAACACAGCCGTATTAGAAATTGTCTTCGCTAAAGATAAAAGGCCACTTAGAACTGACCATGTTAAGAATTATTCGTGGTATATGGACCATAGCACCAATATTTGTGTCTGTTATTATCACAGCCTCTAATATCCGTTCAGCTAGATTTTTCAAAATGAGACGCGTACCATTACAAAGACCCAAAGATTGATTTAGATTGCGCAACAACATAACAGGCACCCCTCTCTTCAACAATAACCTATGTTGCCAGAAATTATTACCATTTATAGAATTAAGGAATTCTAGTGGATATAATATATCAATATCTAACGATGTATCTGCTGATTTACATATAGAATCACAACTAAGATATTCTTTTATATCTGATGGGACCATATCTATGACTGCGACATTTATGTCATCTACAGTCTCGTTATTGGGACAAATAAAAGCGCGTGTGGCAAGATAAGACACACACATATAAGAAGCATGGAACCATCATAAACAAAGTCAATTATAGTAGTAAGTTTATCGGATTTTGTTGTCAAAAGTAAATCATCCGGTATTTGAATACATGTTGCTTCTGTTTCCCATTCTCTTTGCTCAGTTGGTAATTCACCATTTCCTAGGTCTAATACCCACTCACTAAAAAGTTGGAGATCTTTTCGGGATACATCATCAAGATTTGGATCATGCAATTGCATATTGATTTGCAATTTTAGCAAGGTGACATGTTGCCATAATTCAGAGCTCGTTATGGAAGCATCAATAATGGTGGATTTGGAGCCTCCCTCAATGACAGGGAGTATTTGATGAAAATCACCACCAAGAACCATAGGCTTCCCTCCAAAAGGAATAATTGATGCATGCAGTTGATCAACAGATATGATATTACGCAATGATCAATCCAACGCCTCAAAACAACGTCTATTGGTCATGGGAGCCTCATCCCATAGTATCAACAAAGTTTTTTTGATCAATTTAGCAAGTGATGTCCCTTGTTTAATGTTACATATGCTAAATTCATCGATGTCAATTGGTATTTTAAAACGAGAGTGAGCGGTTCTACCCGTTGGTAGAAGCAAAGAAGCAACACTTGATGATGCAACAGCCAAAATAATTTTCCCATAGGATCTAATTTCGATAATAATTGCGTTCCATAAAAAAGTCTTTCCAGTCCCTCCATGGCCTGAGACAAAAAAAACACCCGATGAATTTGAACATACACGGCACATAATGGTATCAAATTTATTCTTTTGGTCGTTATTTAGCATGCTAATCAATCTCTTCGCATCAGATGAGAGGGCAGAAAAGTCATGTGTAAGCTCATCCATTATAAATCGATTGTCTATGCATTCCATAGAACGGACAGTAGGAGATGGTGAGTTAAAGTCAGAAATAGAAGATCCATTGTTTGAAAAGAGCTGTGCTAACTCTTCTAATAGCAGCAATCTTAAATGTGAGTCAGCCGCACAATATCGTGGATTATCAATCGCGCATCTAAATTGATGTTGAATATCATCAGCAAGATCACGCCAATATTTTTTAAATAGAGCTCGGATATCAGAAACATGGCAAAAGATAGTGAGCGTCACAAATAGTGCCTAAGTTGGGAAGACGATGCGCAAACAACAGCTTCATCAAACGCACTATACCATTCATTATCATCACCTAGAAGACCCCGAACTATTATAAATAACACCATTAACAGTTTTAATATCGTCATAACTACACGCACCTTGAACAATCATGAGGAGCATACACAAAAAATATATTTCTCCTGACAACGGATTAACGTAGTACATTCGACCGATTCTATTCCCTCGTTTTCTTTCTCTCCAGGATCTTGCGCTTTCATCCCAACACCACTTGGTAGGGAAATCACAATATGCAAGAGACCGAGCAGATTCATTTTTTGGTTGGTTTTGAACCACTCTGTAAGCATAGTTTTTTGCGCGGTAGGAGTTTGGGTGATAGCATGAAAGTTAGACAGCGCATCATAACGAACATAATTCATATTGGGTAAATGGACAGCTAAACGTTCGACTATAGGCATCGTAGCATGTATATCGAATTCAAACAATTTCCATATGGCCTCATGTGCCGATAGGTATCTACAATCAATATACTCTTGTATTTCATCATGTTGTTTCACTTCAGAACCTCGTTCAATATTTGCATTGGTAGGAACCAATCGAAAAGTAACCTTTGCTCTGTCTTGTCCTTTAGTGATATATTTAAATAAATATTTAATCAATCTACTTTTATTACACCACTTAACATTTATATGCGCCTGATATTTTTTGAGCAGAAACAAATTGTAAGGCACAACCTATCTAATATCAAGACAGATTCCATTTTTTTTTATCACAAATCGGTTATCATCATGGCATCTATACAATGTGAATCCAGTATCATCAATAATAGTCTCATCTTGGAATTGTTTTGGATAGTGCTTTGAACAGTTTAATTTTCTCATGCAAGGACATTTTGGGTTCAGTGATCCACATGGGCCATGCATCATGAATTCATCTACCAAAGCATAACCTAATGGATCGGTATCAACATCAAGTATCTCAGCAGAGATAAAAGTGTCGATGGTTGAATATGACGGATCCCTGTCTTTCCCATCTAACCATATAAGCATATGATCATGTGGAAGACCATGCTTTTGGAACTCAACTGTGTGCAACACTGTGGGAGCATGCTAAAAAATTAGAACATATCTTCAATGATGACGATAATAGGGTATTTATTACTTGGCATTAAAACAAAGCATAAAAGCATCACCTGCCAATATAGGACCAAAAATCTGGCCATGTTTAATATCAATAAGGAGCTCATTTAGCTTCATGTTAAAAAGCTGACAAACAACATTTGGACGATCAGACGGTCTTTGACCAGATTCATACCGTGGTGCATCATCTATTTCTGCCCATTTTGGGTTACATGTGAATGTAACAAAAAGATTGGGCGAGCCATACAGACGACATATAGCCATAGCATCTTGGTAATTTTGGGACATGTATCTATGGCCACCAGTAAAGCTAGCAGGAAGGATTGTTTTTCTACCCACAGAACTACCTTCAGCATGGCCTCTATCAATCGCATCATGAACACCTTGAACGCTCTCAGAACGGAAATCATCTTGGTGATCAAAAATATAACGCAAACGATTACCCTCAACAGTTAAAAATGCATCAACAACTGCTTACAATGACAACCGACCACAACAAACATGGGGGTTACGTTGGTTACATTTATAATGAAAACGATAGCAATAATACTCGAGCATAGTAACATGTTTCCTAGTATTTTCAAGTAATTCCTGATGGTTCGTATATTTAATGCCAATTTGGAAGCCGCGTTCACCGTAAGGGAATAAAATGGGATATTGCAAGGCCATATAAGCAGGATGTAAGCTTGAGATTTGCTTCAATGGGCTGGCATTATCTTGAACAATAATGTCATATTCAAAAGCATCTTTACAAAAATCACCAATGATAATAGCAGCAAGCTCATTAGTGGTAGGCAAATTGTATTGGACACCATCCGCACCAGTAGAGCCAACTATTCGCAAAGCTATGTTGACATCATCATGTTCACGCAAACGTTCTCCTACCATCCTAAAATTCTTGACCAGTGAGTTGCACTGATCGAACATAGCCATCAAAGAACGAACAATACAAGGTTTAGGATGGCAATCATGGTCATTGTCAGTTTCAAAGATGGCAATACGATTCTCAAACTCATGCTGTGGATCATGGATATAAAGTTGGGCAAATTTAGGCTTTGCACCATGAGAAGGAAGAAGACTGCCTATTCGATGATGAACCAATCCATTTATTCGGAAAACATAAGGCGCGTCTCCAATGTTTAAAAATCGATCTATATCCGCACCTAAAGACATAAAACAAAACATCGAGTTATAAGCTCGTATTTTCCTCAAAATCTTTGGATCGAAGATCACCATCGAAACATAAAGGAGAATCCAAGGGAGGTGGAGATGTTTTGTAAACAGGCAGGTCAACTTTGCCCCCACGATAGCACAAATTATATTGTATTTTACGTTTTGAGAGGGCAGATTCACTCTTCACCCTTTCTTGATACCAAAAGACAGCACAACACAAGTTTCAAGCATAATCAGGATCACCATAATAAGACCGATGAGGATAGGACACTAAAAAAGAATAATACAATTAGGTAATAGATAATGAAGCAAAACAACAATTAAGAGGCACAAATAGTCGTATACACTGCACCTTTTATAAAATCTGTAAAGTCCTTTGATAATGGCAAGATATGAGGATAAGCAGGAACATGCACGGAAAGGCCTATCGCACAACGGAAAACCATAGACAAACATAGGTTTCAAACATGGCAAAGCAGCATAACATACGTCATCTCAGGTAAGCAAGTACCTGATTGATTATCAACGTGATGGTGCATCAGAGACATCCTCTTCTTTCGATTTCTCTTGCCCTCTTCAGCAGTAATATGGGGTCAGAAATGACTTCCTAAACGCGATTATAAAACGTATATCTATAATGGTCTACTACACAGAAAACCAACGTGATCGCTCCAAATGTAATCAAAAGCAAGAACCTTTACTCTGTATGTTTTCTACAGATGGTATTGCATGTTGTTCATCAACGTAATCTGGTGTAGAGGCACCTAAGCATAAAAAGTAAAAAAAAGAAAAAGGAGAGAACGCATGAAGCAGCCTACAGAAATAAAAACGAAAAAACAATGGCAAATAACAATGTGTGATAGAAGGATGCTTGCCACGCGAACAAGGCATTGTTTTCAAATTGGTATTTCTTGTTGAATCCATCAAATAGCAAGCTTAGCAATACTGCAAAACCTAGAAAACATGCAGTAACACATTGAAACCACACTCTAATATAAACAACACCATCAATTAACACAACTAAACAAATAATAAGAATAAATACACCCAGACAGAAGAAAAGAAGCTCTCATATAGTACAAAAAAAAATGCAGCTAACATAATATCGGTTGTAATCTGAGTAATAGATAAAGTAATTTTGCCGACGAAAACGAACATGGAGTTTTAGAGTACCTTTTCTGCTTGGCAGCCACAAGCTTCGCTTCAAGGCGCTGTCCAAGATCCTCTTCCTGAGACAACCATGATGGGCTCCTGAGCTTGCGCCTTGCTTTGCAGGACAATGCTTGCTGCAAGAACACCCACGTAATACACAACAGGAAAATACACAACAGGAAAACATAAAGATTAGTCATCCTCATGCAATAAGCCTGAAAGCAAAAACCCAACTACCGTAAAGACAAACCAATTGACTCTATGATTCTTTCTTACATCTTTTTACATTACATCTCAAAACTATTCATTAGACAATCATGGCCCCATGATTGTACCTCAGAGCAAAAATAAACTTATTTAACAATTGACAAAAAGGGAAACCATCAGAATGGAGCAATAAAGAAGCCAAACCAACACTAAAACAGGGAAAATTTCTAAAGCTCAAACAATAAACAATCAAAAATGACAATGAACAATTTCACTCTGCTATAAACGCAATCATCGACAAATAATACAAGAAATATTTCCAATTGATCCGCGAACAACATTAAAATTCAAACATTTTTACATCACATTTTAGAACTACATGGCCCACAACCATCGCCCTATGATTCTTGTTCATACTTCAAATAAACTTACTCAACCATGAATAAAAAGAAAAATCATCAACATCAATCAATAAAAAAACCTAAACCAACATCAAAGATTTTTTTGGCTTTAGACCATACACGAAAAAACGACAAGAAGAACCGAACGATGACGACCGAGAAAAGACACAACACAGAAAGAATGACATCAAATGAACAAAAAAGAAAAATCATCAACATTGATCAATAAAAAAAATTAAACCAGCATCAAAGATTTTTTCTGCTTTAGACCATACACGAATAAACGACAAGAAAAACCGAACGATGATGACCGACAAAAGACACAACACAGAAAGAATGCAATTGGACCAAGGAATTCCAAGCAAGCATGCACCATGGAACAGCCACAGGGAGCATGAAAACGGGTTTAAAACGACCAGCAAAAACGATATTCATCGGGATTGAACAAGAGAAAAAACAAAAGCAACATAAAAATACCAAAAGAAACAAAAGAGCGCTAAACGACCAACCAAAAAAGCAGCCATCGGGATCAACCAACAAAAAAATAAAAGCAACATAAAAACAAAACAAAACAGGCCAACCATACGTTCGACCACACGCATAAACATGACCAGTGCCGAGATGTCCACACTCAGTGGCAAAACCAAACTATACACGTAGCATGAAAATCTGTGGTCAAACGATTTGTATTAAAAAAACCTAACATAACCAATAAAAGCGAAATTCATCGGGCCCGACCACCAAAGAAACAAAAACAACACACAAACAGAAAACGAAACAAAAGAGGGCAACCGAGCAGACGACCACGCACGCTAAGACAACCAGTAGACCTCGACGATCACAACCGAGAAAACGAACAATACAGAAACAACAATACGGTTGAACCCAAACCAGGCACCAACAACAAACAAACAAACACAATATTTAGACAGAAAGCAAAAACAGCAAACAAAAAAATGATCCATCAGAGCGAAGGCAAAAAAACGAAAACAACATAAAATCAAAAAAGGGAGCAAACACTAACAAATTATCTCCACGGAAAACAAAAAGCCATCACCGAGCACAACGATCATAACCTGATCGACAACCACGAACAAATCAGCTTCTGCGAGGTCGAGGAACACCGAAATGCGAGATGACAGGAGATCTCAAGCAGAAGGAGGACACACGTGCAAGCAAAAAACAAAGACAAAAGGAAAGAGAAAGGCAACAAAAAGCAAAAAGAAGAACAAGGGCAAAACGCGGCAACACAGGCTGCCACCATCTAGGAAAGGAAGAAGCAACAGTAAAAAACAGGTGAGGAAAACCAAAACAACGCACCATAGAGCAAAACACAGACGCTGAAACAATGGGCCCAATGAACAGACGCAACAAATGGCCCACACCAACCAGAGAGAAATAAAATGGAGCAACTGAGGAAACAAACCACAAAGGCAAATGCACCAAAAACCGCCTCGGGAATGACCAGACGAAGCGGGAAAAAACTGCCATGGGGGACAGCTGGTGCACCAACGTGCAACCATCCAGGACCGTCCTCCGTGGAAACCCACGAAATCCAACGGCTCACACAACCGACGATCCAAAACAGCCAAGAAGAGATTGGATGGGCAAGCAAAAAGCAGACAACGTGGCACAAGATGAAGCCGAACAGGAGATCGGACAGACAGGCAAAAAGCAAGCGACGTGGCGCAGCGTGAAGCCAACATTTCCAGCAGGCTTTAAGTTTTTGTTATAACATAAGGAAAAAAAATTCCACTGGTTGCTCAAATGCATATTTCGAAAAAAAAATAGAGGATGTTTAAGGAGTATGTGCTTATTTGTCTTAAAAAATTTGCTCAACCTAAACTATACATTAAAAATCACCTTCAATTTCCACCCTCAATTTCTCCTCATCTTCCTCCTCCTCTTTCTCCCCCTCCCATTGCCTCTGCTATTACTGTCCTCCCCCGTAATCTCTCCTCCTCACCTTCTCCCTCGCTAGTCATCGCCGCCGCTCGTAACCAGCAGCGCCCGCTGCTGTCTCGCCACACCACCTCCTCTCTCCCTTGCCACCGGCTCTTTCTTCCCCACGGCCATCACTTCCCACCACCACCATCTGTGGTGGGCGAGGCGCCACCACTGTCTCACCGCCCCACCTCTGTCCGCCAGCGGCAGAGAAATTAAGGGTTAAATGAATTTTAGAGGGTTAGATCTAAATATAGAATTTGGTCCAATCATAGAGCGATATGTGTATGTAAGATAAAAAAGAATAGGTATCAACCTATTAATAATTCTAAAAAAAAATGGAACTCTTTTGCAATACATCATATAATTATGAAGTAAGAACCATGCCACCATGCAACATTAACTCACTATTCACTAAGAATATTTGCTTTCTTCTGAAATGATCTTTGGGTAACAAAGTTCTTGGCTACATTTTTTCACATGCATCTTTTTTTCAACAAGAAAAAAACACATTATACAGCACTGTAAGTCGGTAACAGTGGAAAATACTGACGTAATCATCATTTTGAACTCTAAATATTCACAGGCTATCCTTCTAAAAAAAATGGGAAAGTACAATTACAGACAATTAGATTGTGAGTGTTTACAACCTGGACAACCATCGATCTGCAGTGAGCAACATTACCGGGCAATGAAGAAATAGCACGCACAGTTTAGCAAGTTTCGACAGTTTACAGCGATACAGAGAATCAGATTAACATGACATACTTACACCAAAGTTCACTGTTGAGATTCAGTAGTCCAAATTCCCATCATATCATAAGATTCACGTTCTTGAAAATCGGTACTTCTCCAAATTGTTGGTTTTCATGCACCTTTCTTTCATTCAGTCATCTCTAAGGCCAGGAGCCACATTTATACTTCTCACCCACATAGCTAGCGCAGAATAGAGAATTCAAGGAGGAAAAGCAATAGCTGCCTCAGCATGTTCCTGAATTTGTTTTGTAAAAATTGCCAAACACAAGTATTCAGTAACTAGTATTGACTGCTTTGTTCACCATTTTGCATTTATAAAGAGAGCAACATGGAACAGATCATCATCTTAACATTTCCAAAGAATAACCAAACACTTGGATCCAATTTTTTACACAGCCAATGTACTGCCGTGTGAACAATGCAAAGATCATCCGTCTCAAAACTCATCAGCTGCAAGATATTGCTAGTACCACAGTGTGTCATCTTGTCAAATCTCCTTCCACATAATGCACTACCACCATGTGAAGCAAAAATCACTGATCTCAAACGCATCAGTTACAAGATATCACATCACTAGTATGGCAATTGCATCCTGTCAAATCTCCTTTCACATACTGACCACCATCTGAACAATGTAAAACAATCAATTACAGGCACACCAGTTGCAAAAAATTCCTGGTACCTTGCCAAATATCCTTTCAAATACTGATTACCATTTGAAGAATACAAAAATCATCTTATCTCAAACTCATTAGTGGCAAGATATTAAAAGAACCATAATGCATCCTGTCAGATATCCTTTTTCACATACTGAATCTGTGCATATAATTGCAATTTTTTTTTCTGACTTCAATCTTTGCACTTCATTACCTACTTGTCAATCCTTTTCTCTTACTTTCTCCCCTGCCTCTTCCGTTTTGGTACAGCCCTCTTGCGTGGTAGTGGTATCGCATTCTCGTTAGAATCAATCTTTTTAGCCTTGGTAATTTCCTTTTTCAGCTCATCTACATCTTTGGTGAGTAGGTCCAAAGCTTCAAAAAAGTGGAATTCTTCATCATTGCTAACCTCAGACTGCAAACACAAGCAGAAGCAAAGACATAAGAAAATTTCCAATAACAAACAAGGTTTTATCATGCACATTACTTGCATTTACTTACATTGGCTTCCAACTCAGTGTACTGAAGGCCTTTCTGAAAGATGGTGATGAGGGCACCAACAGGGATCTTCTTCCCCTCAATGTCGCAATTGCCGAGCCTTGCCTCATGAAAGAAATTGAATGCTGTATGCACAAACCCTGAAATTGTTTTGTTCATACAACACTTCCCAATATTAAACACGAAGCATTTCTTTTTCTGGGTTCTGACTTAACAAGAATTCAGATGAGCTCAACTACTCAGTGAACCCCTAGTAACATGATGAACTGACCGCAGAAAAAAACGAAGAAAAGAATTCATATTTTTCTGAAACGGAGAAAAGAATTCAGATGAGCTCTGAGTGAACCCCTAGTAACATGACATAATTCCATCAATGGAGAAGATTTTATGCTAATTTCATCTGTATGCACAAATTATGTCATTGTTTTGTTCACCTTGCAAACTTACATTGAACAAAGAAAACACTTTTCTTTGGTTCTGACTTATCAAGAATTCATATGCACCCAGCAACTTTGTGAGATCGAAACAAAGAGCATTGATCAACGCCACAATCCAAACAACGAACAAGAAGATTTGACGCCAATTTCCTACGCTAAACCTGCAGTTTTGCTCCATGCCCATCGACCAAGCCAGCATTAAGCAAAGAACACTTTTTCTAGGTTCAGAATTTCAGATATATCAAGAATTCGCACGCGTCCGGATATATACTTGGTGAACCCTAACAACATCATGAACTGACACAAAAAAGAACAAAGAAAGGAACAAGGCCACAATCCATCACCGAACGGGGAGATTCGATCCCAATTTCTGATGTTTTGTTCTACGCCAAGAAAGCCAACACTAAACAAAGAACACTTCTTTTTTCTAGAATCGATCACAAAATGGCATGCGCTCTATCTATTTAGGTGAGCCCTAACAACACGATGAACTGACCCAACAAAGAACCAAGAAATGAGCAATTTTTCACAAATCCAACCAACGGCGGAGAAGGTTTGATGCCAAATTTCGTAAGTTTCTGTTCCACGCAGAGCAATCCAACATCAAACAAGGAAACACAGTTTCTTGGTTCTGACATATCAAGAAATGACATGCGCGCTAGTCCCTTGGTAAGCCCTAACATCACAGAGAATTGATCCAAAAAAGAACCAAAAAAGGAGCGATTTTTCACAAATCCAACCAACGGAGGAGAAGATTCGATGCCAACCTGATTCCTGGAGGTAGCGAAACAAGGTGGCGTTAAGGTCCTCGGCCGTTAGAGCCAGCGTCGCCATGGAAGCCCCACGAGTTCAACTATTTCTTGGAGACGAGACTTCTTGGGCACTAATGGAGAGAGAGAGGAAGAGACAAATCCTTGGGGGTTTCTTGGTGTTTCCTGAGACCTTAATTTGCCGCCAAGGCTCTAGGCTAAGCTCGGCTCTTTGAAAGAGATGAGCCGAGCCGCCGGACCGGTTCAGCTAGACCTGTGAGCTGGATCGAATTTGGCTTGTAGATAGCTTGCTTTGGCTTGCGAGATATTAGTTCATATTGACAGCGAGGTGGAGAAGGATCCGTGGTGAGGAGGATGCGAGGGTAGAAAGCGGAGGCAGGTTCCTGGTGAGGGTAGAGGTGGAAGTGGTTAGCCAACAGAAGTGCCGGTCATGGAGAGGCGGCCATGTGACTGTGTAAGACTATTTTTAATCGTGTTTGACTATTGAGGATGTCAGATAAGTGTATAGCCAAGTAAAAATTAAATCTCTAATATATTAGTTTAGAGAAGGTTTTAGAGGAGAGATAACGTGTCATATCATCAAAAATAAATACTCCTTTTAATTTAAATTATTTCTATTTTACAAAAACGAAAAAACCGATAAAAAAAAACCATCCCAAACACATTTTACATTGACAGGTGGGTCAAAACCACGCTGGACCCACCTGTCAGCAATCAGGGGGTGAAATCATCCCGCAAAAACAAATAAAAAACATTTTCAAACTCTTTTCAAATTAACCAACAGCTAATTAGCATACTAGCACTGATAAGCGGGGACGTAAACTGAAGTACCCACATGTCATTGACTATGGCTATATGTGATTGTGTGCACACGCGATACGGTAGTGGCACACTAAACTTTTCTGTGGGGCCCACGTGCCTTGTTCCACATAGGACGTTTGTGTAACACTCCACTCGTTGATATGCGGGGCGCGCGGGGTGCGCGGTGCGGGACTCACTTATCAGTAACAACACGTGCAACGACAGTGAGTGCTTACGTACAACGAGGCATTGACGTGCCATCTTTTCTCACACGGTTGTGAGCCACACTGTACACGCTTTGTTTGACGTTTATTACCAGCACCCAAGTTACTGACTGTGCCTGTTTTTTTCTAATCCCACCTATCAGTGCACATTTTCGGTGAGTAACGGTTTTGTTGTCGATTGTCTCATGGGACCTCCAAAACGCGTCTCAACGTGTCTTCATCCTCTCCAACAACGATATTTTCTCGTCACACACTCGTCGTCTACCCACCTTCCTCCTGTGCACTGCAGCTGTTGCATCATGTCGTGCAAGTGGCGAGCACGCGTCCGCCACCGTCAATGCTCACCGGTGTAAGAGCTGCCGTTAGAGACTTCCTAAGCAATGTCAATCCCGGTATTTTGTAGCCCAGGACGAAGTCGAAATAAGGGGCCATTGTTTGATTGGCAAACTAACTGATTATACTTTTATTGATAAAAGTTAAAACATTTGGAATACGAATTAGACTTTTATAAACAAAATTGAAGTATATATGTAATACATTATAACTAATTCAGTACTCAAAAATTTATGCAAACAAGTGAAAGGAAATGGGGTTTTGAGTTATCGGTGTGATGAATAAAAGTTCATCAGTTTGTAGTTTAATCTAAGGATAGGAACCACTAAAATTCAATATAAGTACCTAAACAAGGCTAATGATTGATCGAGTCATCGGTTGGACTGCCGGGTCCTTCAAAAAGTTACAATATGTGTAACATGTAATAGAACAATGCAATTACTATCCCTTCAAATAATATATACTCCTCGTATACGTAAGATAGGATTATGCAGCTAATATGTTTCAATCTTATTATATATACCTTCATTTCATTACATGGCAAAGCTAGGCCTATACAACAATTAATAATTTGGTGTTTAACTTTCCAAAGGGAAAAAGTTACTGAGTGGAGTTTTGAGATTTATCTAAGAGGTTGAGCGCTCAAATTTATGTTTTGATATTTTTAGAAATGCTAAAGATCTATTGGGCTGGGCCCCTTCCAAGCCATGGGCCCTGGGCCCGGGGGGTTTCACTTTGGTGTAGGGCCGGCCCTGTGTAAGTACTGGATAAAGTTTTTTATGATTGAATCTTGAGATATTTTCACAAAAAGTCTCATTTATTTTCAAATTATTTCGGTTAGAAGTACTGGTTATTTGAGCTAATTAACATTAATGTGATATGATAAGCGATCACTAATTTGGCACAAACCTTAGATCAACAAGTTGTTAAATTTTACAAAAACTACAAAAAAATTCACTAACCACAAACGATAGGTCAGATCAAGTGAAACAATTTAAAAGAAGTATTTTCAAAAGAAGTGTGGCTCAATTAAACAATTTTTAGAAAATGGGATCTAATTTTTAAAATAAAAATAAGTGAAACTCAATTAAAATATTTGAAAAATAAGTAGAACCATAAGTGAAAATTTCTCTTAATCTAATGGAAAATGGCCTATTATTGTTGGATACTTCGAAACCAGTACATATGAGAAATAGCAACCTCAAAACACACCACAGCTATGGAACACTTTAAAAACATACAATTTTAGTCTACACTGCCGCCAAGTCTTAGTTGTTAATTCGATGATTGATATTTCTGTCTTTGATCTTTTGGTCTTTCTTGCCACCTCTGACGACACCCAGGCTCCTCTTATCGCCGCGGCCACTGCCCTTGTTGAGGTTGCCCTCTGTACACGTCAAGGCCGCTCTCATCGCTACCTTAGCTGCCCACTGTATGGAGGCCACCCGCCCTTGTTTTCTCCTCCCTCAGCCATGCTGAAGCCGGCCTTGTCGTCGTCCACACCATAACTTGCCACCACACTCGCTGTGGCCACCATCCCATAGCGGCCGTCCTCGTCATTGCCATCCATGGCCGCGTCAGGGCCACCCTTATCACCCACGCCGTAGCTCATCGCTGTGCTCGTTGTGGCCACTGCACAGTAGTTCTCTACCTCAGCCATCCTCATTGGTGCTGCACTTGTTGCCATCACAGTTCATTAGCAATTGCCTCCACCGCTATAGCCGCAGTCCATCATAAAAGCCACCGTCACAATTGTTCGCCATAGTCCATCACAAAGTCGTAGCTACAAACCGTCCGTCATCGCAATTCAATGTCCTCGACTGACAGTGGGTAGTTTTGTCTTGAAACATGTCCCACTCTAGACTTCTGAAGCCTAACAAAATCCCTGACGGAAGTTAACACTTGAAGACAATGCTCTATGGATAAAATTGTTTTTTGAAGTGTCCTGCGTCTGTGGATTACTTTTGGATTCTATTTTTAAAATAGATCATCTTTAGAGGGTTCAATAATCAAATTTCCTTAATCTAATACATCAGATAGGCAAACAACATTATATTATATGTAAAAAATACTACACATAACGAGTTTGTGGGTCTTTAAATTCTCAAAAAATATGAAGAAAAATTAGATAGTATTGGAGGAGGTATATTATGGAGTCCTCTAAAATTTCATAACCAAACATGATGATATGTATGAAAAAAGTAAATAATTGGTGAATATATATTTAGTTTGTGTTTTTTTTTTTACTATGTGTTTGTGGGTTTCAAAGTTTTAAAATAATATGAAGAAAAATTAAATAGTATAGGAGGAGGTATACTATAGTGTTCTATAAAATTTTTATGGTCATGTACGATAATATGTATGAAAAAAAAATTGGCCAATTTATATTTAGTTTGTGCTTGTTTTTATGTTTTTTTATGTATGGTCATGTTTTCTTATGAAAATTTGTGGTGCGTTTGATTGTGATTGGGAATAGGCATATGAGTTAAGAGATGAGATTTGTTAGATAGGGTTGGGTTTGGAATTTGTTTTTCAAACACACACTAGTACAGAAAAACTTTCTTCTATCGGTAAAAAAAACCCTTCTACTATCGGTTTTCGTACCGATAGAGATAGACACGATAGAACAAGTCAGAACATTTTCTATCGGTAAATAACCGACAAAAGAAATTAACAATTATATCGGCATCTTAGGAGTGTACCGATAGCAAATCCGTCGTAGTCTGACGATTAACAGTGGGAAAAGTACCACTATTCTAACGGTTAATTACATAATTACCGACAGGAAAATATTACTATTCTATCGGCACCTTATGATTGTACCGATAGAAAACCCGTCGTCGTCTGACGTTTAGTGTTGGGAAAAATACCCATATTCTAACGGTTAATTATAAGTTTACCGACAGAAAAAAGTGTAGCACTCTCTCGGTTGGAAATAACATTATCGATAGAAAAAATTTTAGTACTCTCTCGGTTGTGTATGAGTTCACCGGCAGGAAAAATCACACTCTTCTAACGGTTAATTATACGTTTACCGATAGAAAAAACCACAGTAGGCAGGAAAAGTCACTCTATTCTGACGGTTAATTTCAAGTTTACCGATAGAAAAATGGGTAGTAGTCTCTCGGTTGTGGATGAGTTTACCGATAGAAAATTTGTAATGGTCTGTCGGCTGTGAATGAATTTGCCGATAGAACATTCACATATACAGTACATTATTTGTATTCACAATACAGTACATTCACATATACAGTACAGATGCAATACATTATAGATTGGATACACAATACAGTACAGATGCAAAGAAGGGTAAATTCACAGAACAGATTGACACATTACACAGTTATTCACATTTATTCACATATATATGGACAAATACAAATTGCAATCCAATGTGGACATTTATTGACATATATATTTATTCACATGTATATAAACAGTCTATGCACAGAGTACACGAAAAAGAGAAAATTTTATCATGGCGGATGGTTGGGCACAATTTCCTCCATGACATATTGAGCCCAGATTTGTCGAAGATCTCTAATCTTTGCATTTTCGTATGAGTCTTTCGACATGGCGATCTGCAAGCATGTGTGAATACTTAGTAACTAACTTCCTAATTTAGAACGTGACACCCAATTTTCAAATTTGAGTTAGCTATCGATGCTTACCTGGGGGAATTGAGCAAAGCTTGTCTGCACTAGGTCGTACATGTAGCGCAACACATAAAACTCGCATTTCCACGATTGCGGCTGCTGATGGCACTGAGATAATTGCATATGCGAAGACATGTTAGCTATTGTTTCCATAAACTAATTAAGAATAAACAAAAAGTCTCGTGAGTACCTCATATTCTTTCCAAGCTAGTAGGGAGCCCTGCAGTGCGGCATGCCTCCCTCCAGCGGACGCATATTTATCAAAAGCCCTGCATTTCAGTTAGTATTGCTCGTTAATGTATTATCATGAGCTAGTGAGGTGAAAATTTAAATCAAACAAATAAGTTACTTACGCCTCCATATTCCCCTTGACCACATATTCCATCGATAATTTGTCACGCATCGAATCGAGGTAGTACACCTCGTTCCTCGGTGGACAGATCACGATGAGGATCCAGTGGCCCCTGCATTGTACATAAAAGAGGACCGCGTGCTCAAAGTATATCTCAGGTGTAACATACAAGATCGAGTTAAATTAGTACGAAATGCACTAACCTTAATTTGGTGGTACGGCACCAGAATGAACTCTCTGTCCTGCTGCGCCATCAGCGCCTTGGATATGTACTGCTCAGCGTGCGCGGCGTCGTGCTCTAGCATCGTGAGGCTTATTTTCTCTGGGTCGAGGAAACCCACCTTGTCACACGCAGCCTCCGATGCTAGCCAGTACATGCACCTGTATGCAAAGGACGACATTAGTATTGCACAGAAAGTTACTACATTTCAAATGAACTACAACAATGCAGAGTTAGCAAACAGAGTTAGAAAACAGCAATACATAGCATCAGCAAACTCACAGGATTCCAGTCCGTATGATGGACATATCGAGCTCCCGCCAGTTGTAGAGGTCGAACAGATCCTCGTGTGCCACGGATATACTCCCGGGCTCACGGTGGAACTGCTCAGGCCTGTAGGGAACTAAGAAGTTCAGATTGCGCCGAGCTCGGTGTAGGTACCACGCGTGGAGGTCTCTGGTTGATCGATCCAATTTGCGCAAAGCTGCCTCCGACATGAGTGGGAACCCCGTTCGTGAACCTCTCCGGCTGTCCCTGTCTCCCTTTTCGCTTGCCTTTGCCCTTGCCTTTTGCCGGGGACTGAGCGCGTACCTTCGAAGGCAAGGGCGAGGTGATGGCAGCTTTCTTCCGAGGTGAAGGCGTGGATGCGCTGGGTGGGGTGGAGGCCGTCTTTGATGTGTCCAGGGTCGCACGAGATCGGGCCTCATGCCCCGAGCTGGGGGCGCAGTCCCCTGGTAGCCCAGCGGCAGGCCACTTCAATTAATGAGCACGTATGTTAGATTATGCAAGTTGAGTGTACTGAGTAGGATGTAATCTAAAATGTGTAGGATTTACCGGTTGTATTACAAGACACTTCTTGGGCCACTGTACGTAGGAGCCCACTGCCTCAGCAAGTGTCTGCAGTTCCTCTGTTGGGACTGGCAACGGAGAATCGTTGTAGCCCGGCATGGCCATGTCCACCTGTACCTTTGCGAAACCCAACTGCAGAGGTACACAGTGGACCCGGACATCCGGCCCAGACGGATATACGAAGCCGTGTCCAACCACTTCCTGCCCGGCGCCTACGTGATTCTGTAGGATGCAGCCCTCCGGCCCCTGCAAATTTGTAACAATTAAAATAGGTTAGCGAAACAACTCTAACAGAATGGGAGTGGCATCAACTTAAGTGCACAGATGAAGGCTTGCAGTACCTCAAGTAGATCCACTGGATCCGCGAGTACCTTCGAAGCGCAACTGCTTATCCAACCCCGCGGGGTACCGTCGTCCTGGGGATCCGCATCTGCACTCTTGGCCAGCAATGCTTCTCTCAACTGTGCAAACTCTTCCCTCATTTGTGTGACCTCGGACTGCACCTCAGACTGTACCTCAGCCCGTATCTCAGCCCGCATCTCCGCCCGTATCTCCTCCCGTACCTCAGCCCGTATCTTATCGGAGAGGTCAGCTTCCTTTTCCTTCCAGGAGCGGGCCTTCTTCCTCGGTGGAGCCAGATCTAGGAAACCGGCCTTCCACGACACAATGGCTCCCACAGCCCGTGTCCACCCAGGATGCTCCTTATTTCCTAGAGCCCGGGTGAGGATGTCGTTCTCCCTCTGCGGGGTAAACAATCCCTCCGCTACCTCCTTCTCAAAAGAGATCTGTTACATTTAAAGGTACCTTGTGAGACAAATTGCCTTATATGTACTTGTGCGCACACAGTTTACGAGGTTAGCCAACTTACCATTCACCTCACAACGTCGGCGTCCCCAGGGGTTGCGAACTGCACAGACCCCGTGGACGACACGGACCCCCTCCCCCTCCACCATTGCTTGCACCTCTCATCCCGGATCTCGGAGAGCGGCAACTCAGGGGTGTCGATGACAGGATTTTGCTCGTCTTCCTTCTTCCACTGCTCCTCCTTCCCCACATAGCCCCGGGATCCGAGCCGATGCGGGTGGTCGTTCCTCTTCTGGATCGCCCTATTCTTCTCGCTAAGGGCCTTGAACTCCTTAGTCCCCTTCTGCTTGGTGAATTCCTTCCATACCTCCTCCGATATGAAGGGGTACTTCTCGCAAGGAGATTTCCCCATAGCGAGGAAGTTACTGACGAGCCAGCTCTTAAAGGTTTTCCATGTTCCATTCATGTCCTTCAAGCAGGCAGTCCTAGGTGTATCGTCAGGGATGTTCCACTTAGCCTGTTTCCGAAAAATGCATACAATTAATCACGAGTTAGTTAAACTTTAGTATAAGCCAAGAGAACGTGATTACGAAAGAGTTCAGCGATTTCAGTTCATTTAACCTTCACTTCCGCCCACAACCTATCCCTCTCGTCCGCCGTCACATCCTTCCAGCTCTGGACGGTGATCTTCACCCTTTTTTTCGCCAACAGCCCAACGTAGGCCGCGTACCTCCCAGCATTCTTTCTAATCGGCCTCCCAAATTGGTTGAACTCACAAGAAAGATTCGTGCGTTTGGCCAAACGCCCCAACGTCGTCGCGCCTCGGCCCACCCTCTTGCGCTGGGATGTAACAACTGCATCTTTAGTAGTTACGATGGGGTTGGCCCTAGTCGAACCACTAGTACCATCCGATGAAGACGACGACATGTCTTCCCCTACAAAACCTTCAACAAACCATATATATGGCAATTAATTCGCCTTGGAGTTCCATAACTCAGCACTGGAGACTAATTAGGGCGGCAAAAGGGAAAATAATACAAAAAGAAAGACATGCATAAATTACTTCCTGAACTCTTCAGAAATATTTTCTATCGGTAAACACATGAGCTGCCGATAGACCATAAGCTCCACAGAAGACAATTTTTCTATCGGCAAACCCGTGAGATACCGATAGAACATAACAATGTTCTCTACATATGGAATTTTGTTGACAAGCCACCATTCACTGTCATCACATAACATTCTCGATGATTTGCTATACTAATATTCATGGGCCAGCATTATTATTTCACACGTAAATATGCACACAAGCATCTAAGTGCCACTGTGCATAATCTTTAGCCTAGCCTGTATGTGAGTCATCAGGACTTCACATCTATTAGGTTGGGAAAAGTCATGTATAGGCATTTGAAACATATACATCGAAGACCCATCCACATTGCCATATATTCATACGAAGTGAGTAAAAATTCCCAACCAAACCAGTACATTGTATGGCTCATGTCCTTCCAGATCCAAATTAAGTTTTACTACTTGTGCAGAAATATTTTCTATCGGTAAACACATGAGCTGCCGATAGAATATGTGTAAGAACACCTTCAACATATAATCTGCATTACATGGCAGTTGGATACAATTGATCACACATACAGCAGTATAGATAAGTTAAAATCTCAAAACAGGTTCATTACAGCACTGGAACATATTATGTAAACCCTAATTTAAATCAACATTGCCTGCGGAATGTACATAAGCCAACACAATAGGGAACCCTAGTTTAATTGCAAAACTCGAAGAATTAGTACGTGCAAAACACTAGGATCAAATAAAGAAGATGCTGGAAATAGAACGACGAATTAGGGTATTTACGGCGGCGATCAGTTCTGGTGATGGAGAGGCGGTGTAGAACGCAGCGGTGGCCGGCGAAGGACGGAAATAAGAACCGGTGGCAGTGGCTGTGGAGGACAATATGCAAGTTTGGATTGGCCGGGTCAACGATGTAGAATACCTGTGTGGCTTGCTTTGCAAGTATGAATGGATCGTCTTGGTGTCCGACTCTACCAAGATCGACGAGAGTAAACCCGTAACTGTTAACTTGAACACCTCGAGGGATTTCGACCCATTGGCATCGAAACAGGGGAATCTTAAGTAATCCGTAATCGAGCTCCCATATTTCGTCAATAACACCGTAATATGAGTTCAGCGCCCTTACTGACCTGGCATCCTCGGAAATAGCAAACAGTGTCACTCCGCTACATTGCGTGCTACTCTTGGCGTCTTGAGCTCTTGTGTAAAATGAATACCCATTGATGTCGTACCCCTGCCAAGTCCCTACAGTGAATCTTGGGCCTCTAGCCAACCATGTCACAGTTTCACTTACGGAGCCCTCGGCAGCTCGCGTGACTCTTTCTTGGATCCACTCAGCAAATTTCCTGTTATGTTCTTTGCTGACCCAAACGTCCGACTTCGAAGGATTCTGTGACCGTAACATTACCTTGTGCTCGTGTATGTATGGCTCGACCTCCGTCATGTGTTGTAAGACCCAAAAATGTGATTTTGCGTATACATCACGAGCGGGGACGATAGCTTTGAATCCAATCGTTCCGATATCCTGAAGCCTACCCTCGTGTCGGGACCTAGGAACGCCAATTGGGTCAACCCCGGCCATATAATCTGTGCAAAATTCAATCACCTCCTCGGCGGCATAACCTTCCATGATACTCCCCTCGGGTCGACGACGAGTCCTTACGTATCCCTTCAATACACCCATAAATCTCTCAAATGGATATATGTAGCGCAGGCACACGGGTCCACAAAACTTAATTTCTCTGATAAGGTGAACAATCAGATGGACCATAACATCAAAAAAGGATGGAGGGAAATACATCTCGAGCTGACAAAGAGTTATAACCACGTCGCGTTGCAAAGCGTCCAGTCCATGGGGATCAATTACCTACGAGGACACAGTTGCGCCAAATATTCATATCAGAAAAATCTTCTAATTAAGCTCCACAAATGGAGGTAATGAACTTATAGTACGAGTGCACGTACTTACCTTGCAAGATATTGTGTTGAAGAAATAACATAGGTTTGTGATTGTCTCTCTGACTTTAACTGGGAGAATGCCTCTGATAGCAATGGGAAGCATCTGTGACATCAAGACATGACAGTCGTGGGACTTCATGCCAACCAGTCTTAGGTCCTTCATAGACACAAGTTTTTTCAAGTTCGCGGAGTACCCACATGGAACTTTAACATCGTGCAGGCACCGACAGAGTTCTGTTTTTTCTCTCTTGGACAACGTATAGCAGGCCGGGGGGAGGTATGTACGCTTTCCATTCTCTAAAGGTGCAAGCTCAGTCCTTATCCCCATTTCCACCATGTCACGACGAGCTTTCACACCATCCTTTGTCTTTCCCGGAATGTTCAACAACAAACCAATCAAACTGTCACAGACATTTTTCTCTACATGCATGACGTCAATGCAATGTCGAACTTGTAAGTGCTCCCAGTACGGTAGATCCCAGAGAATCGATCTTTTCTTCCAAACATTTTTTTTCTCGAGGTTTAGAATGCTTACCGAACTCAACTTTGATGTCGTTCACGCGCGAGTAAATCTCCTTACCGGTCCGAAACACTGGAGTTGATCCCTTCTCAGGCTTCCCGTTAAATGATTTCCTCTTCTTACAGTACGTGTGATGCACCGGAAGAAACCTGCGGTGACCCATGTACATTGTTTTCCTGCAGTTTCGCAACCACATGCTCTCAGTTTCATCTGGGCAAATAGGGCAAGCCTTGGCTCCTTTCGTACTACACCCCGACAAATTGCCGTAGGCTGGAAAATCATTTATGGTGCAAAATATTAGGGCCCGCAAGATGAAATTCTCTTTCTTGTATGCATCCCACACCTGCACACCCTCGCTCCACAATTTCTGTAAGTCCTCGATTAAAGGCGCTAGAAACACGTCAATATCATTTCCGGGTTGTCTGGGTCCTGAGATTAGTAACGCCATCATGATGTACTTGCGCTTCATGCATAACTAAGGAGGAAGATTGTAGATGCATAAAAGAACCGGCCAAGTGCTGTGCCGGCTGCTCATATTACCATGTGGGTTCATACCATCTGTACTCAGCCCGAACCTTACATTCCTAAGTTCGCCGCCGAATTCAGCAAATGTTCTATTGATGTTTCTCCATTGAATAGAATCAGCTGGGTGTCTAAGTTTTCCGTCTTGTTTCCGGGCTTCAGCATGCCAACGCAAGTGCTTCGCGACTTTCGGATTTGCAAACAGCCGCTTCAATCTAGGTATCACAGGCAAGTACCACACAGTTTTTGCCGGGGGCCCTTTCCTTACCTCGTGACGTTCACTGTCAATCCGGTCCCTATGCGTATACCTCGATGCGCCGCATCTTGGACAAACATGCAAACTGGAGTACTCGTTACGGTACAACACACAATCATTTGGGCATGCGTGTATTCTTTCGATTTCCATTCCCAACGGACACAACAGTTTTTTGGCTTGGTAAGTAGATCTTGGCAACTCATTTCCCTCTGGAAGCATGTCCGCTAGAAGATCTAATAGTGCCGTGAAACTCTTATCACTCCAACCGTTTCCTGCCTTCAAGTTATATAATCTCAGCACAGAAGACAGTTTTGTAAATGTTGCACATCCAGGGAACAGAGGCTTCTCAAAGTCAGCAATCAGTTTCTCAAATTCACAGAAGTCATTTTCGTTGTAATCTTCCTCTACATCACGTAACATCTCATCTAGATTGTCATCATCATCATCTACGTGTACATCGGAATGAACATTACCAAAATTGGGATGATCATCGATATTATTGCAATCCACATCCGAGTCGTGCTGATTGGTAGTAGTGGTGCTTGTTTCCTCAAGATCTTCGCCATGCCATATCCAACGGGTGTATCGCGCGTTAAAACCACGACGAATCAAATGACTCTTAATTTGATCAGAGTTGCTAAACCTCTTCAAGTTCATACAATCTGTACAAGGACTGAGCATATTTTTCTCTCCCTTTCTCTCCTTTTGTTGCTCAGCAAATTTAATAAACTCATTCACACCATCCAAATATTCAAGAGTAGTACGTTTTATTCCATACATCCAATATTTTCTGTCCATCTACAATTAACAAAATTTAACGAGTAAGCCATGCATGAAACCTGCCCGATTAAGTTATGTATATGTACATGTACAGCCTCTTACAACAGATACATGTGTTGAACCCTAGCCTGACGAAATTAACACTAATTAACCTAGCTAACTACACAATACAAGCTAGTTAGCTCCTAAAACATGACGCATTTCCAGCTACCAAGCTCCCAAGCTTAGAGCTACAAACTTGGAACTACACAATACAGCTAGCTTGCAAGTAGAGAGGGAGGGAGATCTAGAGGGAGAGAGAGATAAGTGTCGACGATTAAGCGTACCTTAAAGAGAGGGGCGCAATCAACTTCCCTCCAGCCTGTGCTGATCACCTAGCAGTGTAGCTGGAATTTTCGTCACAAACAGATGGACACAGAGTGCAACAGAACAAATTAAAGAGCAGCTCAGCAATGGTCGAGTGGGGTTTTCCTTATAATGGACATATTCTATCGGTAAAAACACACACATACCGTTAGAGAATGTGCATTACCGACCAAGTACAGGACTTCTTCTTTCGGTAAATATGTGTATTGACCGAAAGATCATGCATGACACAGCACGCACATGAGTTTTTCTATCGGTAGATATGTGTACAAACCGTTAGATGATGCATGACACATGAGCAAGAGTTTTTCTATCGGTAAATATGTGTATTTACCGTTAGAATATGCATGACTGAGCAAATATATGTGTTTTCCTATCGGTAAATTTGTGTACTTACCGTTAGAGGAGGTACTGGTACCAAACTGGGACAAACATGCACATGCCATTTCTCACATTCAAGGAATCATATCAATGTAACATCAAACAGATCTTACATCAAACAGATCTTACATCAAACGGATCTTAACTAGAAGATAAAGCAATATATTTCAAGAAATGCTAATTTTTGGATTAACTAGGAGACACAAAAATACTTTTCTTAGGTACTTGGGACTTCATCTTGCCAAAGAAATTACACATGCCAGTTCACAAATTCAGGTACAAACATACACATGCCAGTTCACCAATACAAATTCAGGTACAAACATTCACATGCCAGTTCACCAATACAAATTCAGGTACAAACATACACATGCCAGTTCACAAATTCAAGTGCATGTCTGAAACAGCAGTACAAATACACACCTACCTACCAATACAATTAAATACACAAATACTCCCTGCACATTCAAGTTCATGTCCCAATTAGCAATACATGATACACAAATATACAACAATATACAAATACAACAATTCACATATTCGATGTATATTAGAAAAGCCACGTCTGAAATTAACAACAGATCACGACGAGGACCCAGTGGCCCATACATGCATTTTACATAAAAGGGAACCTTTGCAGGTTGCCACAATGCAACTACCGACTACAAGTTAGACCTGATACATCACAAATCCATTCATCCAAAACAGCAAATGTCTGAACCACATTGGACTTAACCATAGGAGTTCAGTTCGAAGACGCCCGAGAAGCTGGAACTGCCATCGACATACATTTGTACGTATTGGTGATTTCCTCGGACTCAAACTCGATCAACTCAACTCAACTCAACTCAACTCCATTAACAAAAAGAACCTACCTTCCAAGATGTTTTTCTGTGTAGTGATGGTGTAGAATGGCTGTGCAAATAACAACAATTCTTCTTCTCCAAGCAGGTAAGCATCTGGCCACAAGCTGGTGCATGCAAAAAAAATGTAAGATGCTTTCTATAGGTCCTGATTTGAGAAACACGCCGGGCTTAAGCATCTTCTCGACCGAGCCAACCAAGATCTCGCCCTTCACGTCCTTCCAGCTCTCGACGGTGATCTTCACCATTTCTTTCGCCAACAAGCCAACGTAGGCAGCGTATTGCGATGAAGAACCGTGAAATACGTTGCCGCTCACGAGCATCATCCAAGGACCTGAACAAATCATAATCATATTGAAAAGAAGACACATCAAAATGAAGGATACAAAAAAAGCAGAATTATTGCCATAATCGGATTAGAATAATCTAACAATATTGCAGAAATTTTACGTACCTTCCTTGGGATGCCGACATCTAGAGGGCGTCGATGGAGGTGCGGAGGTGCAGCGGTCCCCTGTAGAGGTGCGTCGGCTGTCCATGGAGCTTACGGGTTAGGACTACGAGCCCCAGATGAACTGTGAGAATGAAAGAGGCATACCCGTGTATTTATACAAATATATATTTTCTATCGGTACGAAAACAGAATACCGTTAGTAATAAAAACATCTGTAGAAGGCGAATGGTTCTATCGGCACAATAAATATTACCGATAGGAATTTTTGTACATATTCTATCGGTATGTACGTACATTACCGATAGAATATTACTAGTTGTAGAAGGCCAACAGTTCTAAGATATTTTTTGCAATATTCTACCGGTATAAACATTCATTACCGATAGAATAAAACTATTTGAAGACGAACAGTTCTAAGCAATTTTCTATATATTCTAACGGTAAAAGAATCCATTACCGATAGAATAAAAATATTTGTAGAAGGCCAACTATTCTATCGGCGCACTACATATTGCCGATAGGAATTTTTAATATACTCTGTCGGTATATTCATACTGTACCGATAGAATAAGTCTAGTTGTTGAAGTCGACCAGTCCTATCAGCGCACAACATTCTTCCGTCAGTACTTATGCATCTCTTCTAACGGCAAATATGTTCATCACCGCTAGAGTAAATCATACTATTTATTCTATCGGTAAGTTTCTTATAAACCGATAGGGAAAGTACATCCGTCGGGCTTTTATGACCGCGAGGCACATTTTCTATCGGTTTTCTGCTGTATCGCTAATAACCGATAGAAGATAGGGGTTAGTAGACTGCATTTCTGTACTAGTGACATGACCTGTAGAATAGGATTGTAAGATGAGATTTAGGGGTAGAATATTTATTTGATAAAAATGATCAAGAATTAGAAGATGAGATTTAATTTGAAGAGGATATGATGGTATTTATTTCTATTTATTTCCAATTCCACATCTAAAACTATCCTCTCTAAAACTAAATTGGTGAGATATAAGGCCGTTTACACCCATTCTATTTCCTCTTTTATGGTCATATTCACAAAACAATAAATTGAATTAGATCATCCCTATTTTCTATTCCCAATCCTCTCTCTCATATCCTACAAACTAATCACCCTCGCACTTTTTAGAATTTTTGAAAACTTAGAAATCTATAAACTTATTATATGTAGTGTTTACTATGCACTGACAGTAATAGTCGAATTAAATTATGGAGAAGTAGTACCCCTCTACAAAGTGTAAAGAATGTATTTGAATACTCCGTACCCTCATATTAGGGTATTTTATGGTTAATGAATTTATCATGTGATTGAGTACAAGTAACTTTATAAATGATATTTCAAGTGCAATCAAGTTAAATGTACTTTTTAAAATGCCCAATATGATATACAACTATACTTAATTGAACAATTGGTTAATTTATCGCAATAACTTACATTGTGTTGGTATTTTATAAACTAATTTATTATAATTACCTCTATAAACCTTCCATCATATTTATCTATTATCCAAAAATAAATACATCTTGTTACAACTGACTTACTGAGTACCATGTACTCACCCCCAAAGTCATAATTCAATAGAAGAATATGAAGTCAACCAGGAGCCACTTGAGGATGAATCAACCCCACTCGAGGATGATTTCGATCAGATTTTTTAATGCCATGGCTCACGGCCCAGCCCGACTATGGGTGAACTGTTTACACTAGTTCATGGGCGTGTGCGTGGTATAAATAAATAAAATTTGACTATAATGGCTTCTACTGTAAAATAATAATGTAATATTGTAACTATTTCCTCCAAACTTAATCTTGTATAATAAGTGTTTGAAAGTCATGGTTGTGATATACACTTCTATTTACAATGTATCCTAGGAAGTTGTAAGCCACGGGAGACTCCCCCGGCGAACCCCCGTACAGCCCCAACAGAAAAGCAGAATGCAGAGCCGACCTTGGAGAACCCAACCTTTGCGGAGATAGGCAAAAGTCACAACCCATGATCATGTTGATCCTATTATTTTGAACCACTTGCTATTATTTTGTGCTCAAAGTTAATATGCACAGTCAAGTTGACACATGTCAATGTTAAATAATCAAATGCTAGCTTACACCTATGTGTCAAATTCAACCAGATTAATAAATCTAGGTACGTGCCATATCACCTTGGACTTAGGGTAACAATCATGATTGAATATTTCTGCCAACATGAATTAAGTGAGCACCTAAAAACCCTTGCTGAATATCTGTGGACTTTGACATTATGATTTTATGTTAAATTTGCTAGATTGTTGTTCGATGGTTGGGTTTGGATGGTATGGATGATGTTGTGCTCAAGTGGGAAGGTGGTTTGGCCCTTGCCTTGGATATCAGTTCTTAAGGATCCAAATCTTGTACTTCTATGCGGCAAGAAAAATGTACTAACCATAAGTCTGGTATGGAATATGCCTGACTTAGTAACGACTATGTGCCGATTTATCCCTATTTGGTGGTCATTCTCATCTCACGAGTTGAGATGGGTGGGAGCATTGAAGGGTGGAACTGTCCTATCGCTGTTTAGGGATTTGTTCCCATCCAAAGTAGGTGTTAAGGGCACTACAGATATAACTATTTGTTATGTTCGGAGTGTCAGGGTAGCAAAGGGATAAATTAATGTTATGCTCATGAAAAGTCTTGTTACCTCAACTCAATCACTCGCTCAAAGAAGTGTGAAGTGACTCGATAGTAATAAGTTAATGGATCTTGTGGGTAAATTAGTATACCTTTGTAGAAATAAAAATATATTTGAATACTCCATGCCCCTGGATTCTTGAGGCCAACACGTGGTGCGTTCTACCCATGTCAATGTGACATAAGTAGTGTTTGTGTGAAATGATAAATAAAATTTAGATGGTTAATGGATAACCCTCATGAAACCCTAAAATGTTGATAGCCTAGACTCCATGCAAATGTTTTCTGCTATTGATATTGTTTATCTAAATATGTACCTTTATGCTAAAACCGAACTCAAACTTACCACTTGTTCCATTGATCACCCCTTGCATGCACATGAACGTATATGAATAAATGTACTAGCTATATGTGACTTGCTGAGTACGTTGTACTCACCCTTGCTTAATAATCATAATTTAGTTGAATGGGGTCTTGAACTTGTGGATAAGAATGTTGACCAAGAGTCTAGAAGGATTACATATCGCACTCGAGCCATGACTATGAAGGGTCCTAGGTTTGGTTGTAGCTACTTTTGACTAAAACTATCTGACGGAGATTATTACCCAGTTATCTGATCGTATCTTTCCGTGGTCACTCGCAACCACAGAAAGAGATTGTGGGATAGTCCAAGATTTTCTGGATTGACCCAACTTATTTGCCTTTCTATGTCACAGGAGACCATAGAGAGAAATAATAAGATAGTCCAAGACCTTCTAGACATAATTCGGCCCATCTTGTCAACTAGACAAGAAGGCCTATCACAGATGATTATCCTATGATTGAAGTCGCGGACTTCTGTGGTCACAATGCCTATTGTCACAGAGTCTGTGGTTTCACATATTACACTACCCATGATTACTATGCTCGCAGAAACATCTACCCACGGGCATCTTGGTCGTAGAGATAGAGTAATCCCCAAAACATGGTCGCAGACAATACGCGACCAAAAAATAAGAGAACTATATATTAGCCTGGAAGTGCCTTCAAATCAATAAAGAAAGGTTTGGTCGAGACTTATCTCACCGACTATGGTTTAAGGGTTATGCGGTTATACTGTCATGCTTGATCAACCATAACTGCCCTCTAACCCTTATGTTCTGAATATGCTGTCATGTGGTTATGCGGTTATCAGTCTCTCTTCACTGACAAGATAACCATCGACAAGATGAAGATGGATGTGCAGTTATCCATAACCACACATCATAATTGGTGAACAACAACCGCCAGCAACCGCTGGCAACCGCCAAGTGACCCTTTGTTGAAGCAACCGACACCCTTTAGCAAACCATAAAAAGGGCTGAGAGTTAGCAAAAAAGGGGCGATCCAGGGAAACAATACAGAGGATATCAGACTCTACACTTTGTCATTCATCATTCTGATAGTGACAACCACATAGGAATAGTGCTATTACTCAGACTACGAGAGTCCGAACCTGTATAAACATTATGTCTCTAGTTCTATTCTTACGTTGATATTCTTGGTGATTGATTGATACTGTCCCCCTACTAAACAAATTAAATTTGTGTAAGTTCGATTTGGGATATTGTCCTAATCGTCGACACTATCTTTTATGAACTTGTAGTATTTGGTTGTGCTAGCCATTATGCATTTCAATGTGGTTAAAGGCCAGAAGGCCTTATGTTGTATCTTGTAAGTGCTTGCTGCTGTTTTATGAAACTTTAAGCAGGTGTTCAATACTCAGTTCTGTGCGCTTGCGTCTGCATCCTGCGCAGTCAGGGTAAGCACGCATGTGGCCTGCCACAGGGAGCGGGCGGTCCCTGATAGAAGAAAATTGAGAAATTATTATATATCAATATTATCTAGATGATATATATGTTATCTTAAAATATGAAGGTGAGTATGAGATTAATCTGTGGAATTCAATAAGACAACTAAAGAAACAGACCAAAAACCTGCACCAACTCTAGGAATTAACAAATTTTAGAAAATTTTAGAAACTTGTTCATCATTTTCCATCCATATAATTTTTGGGGTTTGGTGCATCATTTTAACTTAGAATAATATGGCAACAAATACTTATAAAACAACAGGCATCATTTTAACTTTAGCATTTTTGATGCTCTATGTGCCTTTTCTTGAAACATTTACATCCTACTGGCCACTTCATTTTTCAATGCAAAAATGAACTAATTATCTTATGAAGTTAAGAGCAGACTCATCTTAGTTTCAAGATTTAATTAATTTGGTGTGACCAAACATATCTTTGCTTCAATGCTTACTATTGTTCAAGATTTATGTTTTCTAATCCATTTTTGTTCTATTTAGCACATGTCACAGGGGAAGGTTAAAAATGTATACTGTTGCAGTAATGATCAACCTTATGGTTCATGTAATGGCTCTTTCTAGTAGAAATTTGACCCAAAAAAGTGCTCATTTTGTTTCAGCCATTTTTCTCTTCTCCTTTCAGGTCAGCTTCATAAAGTACAGGTTATCCATTTTTCTAGTTCTTTAAGTTAGAAAAGGATTTTAGGTGAGGAGATGGCTTGTAAGAATAACATCATTTACATTCTGCTATAATTTTTCTGTAGTAGTTGGAATTCTAGAAAACTACAATATGTCATATTTCTTTATTTGGATTACTTTACCAGGTGATTGATGATCAAGGAAAATATAATATGTCATATTCTCTTTTTTGCAGTAGCAGATCTATCAAGATTTCTTATATTTCCCAGCAGAGTTGCAACCTCCAAAGCTATGCCATGGTGTAATGAGTTTCAAAACCCATCTCTAGGATGGTGATCCACTCACCAACCCACGACCAAAATAACCCCCTTGTCTCCAAAATGATGGATTACTACATACCACATGTGGCAACCCTAATTACATAACCCCTGAGGTAAGAACTAAACATTCCTTTACCAGGAGATACATGATCTGAGACTTACAGTAGTGGGACAATTTTCTTGATGTAAGGAATAGAATCATTATAAAGTAAATATGAAGTACAGTGAAATGAACTTACACTAAATATTTCTAAGACTTTCAGAGAATAACTTACATGAGCCTGTTGAGCATGTTCATTCCAACCCTTTTTCTTGCTGAAGTGGCTTTCCTTGAAAATTCAATTCCATCTGGGTATTTATTTTGGTATTTCTCTTTCTACAATTAGATGACATCAAGATATATTAAATTTCAGCACTAAGATAATGGATAAAGAATCATCTACACTTACTATAGATTAGCAATACGCAATGTAGCTCTGAAAACCTGTGGTCTATTGAAGTTTGACCTTTTTTGGGTAATGTATGTTTTCTCAAAAATTTGCTAGAAGAATATACAACAAAGTGATGTAAGATATTAGCGAATATTGTACAAAACTTAGGCCCTGTTTGGAAACATAGCATTTGAAAATCACAGTATTTGAAAACCATAACTTTGAAATTGTAATACAACCAAAATCACAGTATTCTGTAGTATTTCAAAACCACAGTTTTTGAGAAAACTATAGTTTTTTAAGGTGTTTGAATACACAGTTTTTTTTTCAAAATTTTCAGTTTGATGCTTAAATGTATTAGTTGTTTGGATATCAAATTTTTCAAATTTCTTAGACATGAAGTATTAGAAGTTCAGAATCCAATTCCTTGCTACTTCAAACTTTTCAAATTCATAATTCAACACTGAAGCTGCAATTTCAAATTTTGTTTCATGTCTAACAAATTGCAAATTTTCAAATTCAACTTCAATTTCAACACTAAACTTCAACTTCAACACTAATAAATTTGAAAAGTTGAATTTTAGAGAATAACAGAGAGAGAGAGTACGAGAGAGTACGAGAGAGAGAGAGAGAGCTCTTGGTCAAAGTTTTTTTCAAAACTTTGTACCAGAGGCAAGTTTGCAAAACTCCAAAAAACCATAGTTTTGAAGAAATCATGGTTTCAAAAACCATAAAAAATTTTGTAACCAAACAGAATCTTGGTTTTCAATACCACATTTTCTTTCAAAATCATAGTATTGAACAAAAACTCCAAAAAAAAACTTTGTTTCCAAATAGGACCTTAGTATTATCTAACACTTTCTATACCTTGTGTTGCAGGTCAAACCACTTCTCCAGAAGTTTTTTCCATTCTTCTTCTTTTACACCAGGTGGTGGATCTCTCGACAAGGCTTCATTCTCAGGAACACCCCTGAAATATAAATAACGCTTCTTTAGCCTATAACCTTGCTACCTGACCCCCACCTTTCAGTATATCCTTGATTAGTGGCATCCATTTGACAGATTTTTTACTTAAAAAGAGTAAATAATAAAATAACAAAATGGGTCTCTGAGCCAAATAGATCCACATGTTATGAAAGAGGGTATAACAAGAGTGGTAAAAACCCATTAGCTTTTGTAGATAGATGATATCTCTCAACTAGCCCCACCTGCCATATGAAGGGGTACAAAAGAATTATTTCCTAAAACAGGAGAGGTTGAGCCCTATATAAAGAGACCTCCTCTTAGCCATTGAGAAGACCAAGAGAAGAGGCCAAGGGAGACCCCAGTAGAGAAATTAGATGACAGAAAAGCAAAAATAAGATTTTAGAAAATTTTTTAAGTCTAGTCCCTTGCTTCATTCGGCGACCACACGATGGCCCTCATCCCCAACGGTGAGTCATAGATAATGAATTATCAATAATTTTTTGTATCATTATTGATTCGGAATGATCCAACATGTCATATCAAATAACAAAATTATCATGATTGGTAAATTTCTAATTTATGATCAAATTATCACAATCAGTAAACCTCTTGTTTACGATCATATACGATTCATCAAAAAAAAGAAATTCAAATATTCCATTCAATGATATGAAAAATATAAACTATGAAACACAACATAAAAGTTTCATTCAAAATAAATTGAAATGATGTCTTACCATGAATAAGATATCTTGGTCAAGAAAATTCTTACCAATCAAAACAAATATTGTAGTTGATAGTAATCTTAGAGACACTCACAATGATAACGTGTTATGAAAGAAAGTACTCTCTAACTACAAAATATAAAGAATCAACAAAGTATGGAAAAACATGAGAAAATTCTTTCGGATCATGTATTCTCATTTGTTTCAATGTATATAAAGACGCTTTATTTATAGCTCAACATAGAAAGATGAAAAGACTTGAAGTGTTAATAACCTTAAGATTTACAAAGAATTTATGGATTGAGGTTTACGAAATTCATAACAAATTTATGATATGAGAGGTTACAACTTTTATGCCCTTCATAGTTATGGCTTTCATAGTTAAGAGTTATACAATATTTATAATACGTGGGTTATAGATATTCACTAAGAACATATACTTTATAGTAGCAATTACATACTACTACAACCCCTAAAAAATGCCCTATGGATGAACCAAGTGGTTAAATCACCCTCTGCCTTCTTCTCCGACGTTGTTGACCTCTCTATCACCTTCATCGATCTACAAGAAGTGTTGAGTTGGTCATCCTCCTCTCCAACTGGTTCACAATGTTGTTGATCTACGACTGCTCCACGAACTTGCTGCATAGCCCCCACCGTGCATAGAAGTTTATGAGGAAGTGTGATTAGTTAGGTTGATCGAGCCTGTGCAACAACTCGTGAGTCGCGAGCATGAACGAGCCAGCTCGTGCTCAATCACAAGCGAGACGAGTTTGAGCCAGCATCCCAGCTGGGGACGAAACTATCACTGACGAGTTTCACTTTAAACCATCAGTAATATCGGTGCATTTGTGTAGAACTATGACAGAAATATCACAGACGGTTTTGATATCTGAACCATTGGTGATAATTAGAATATCACAGACGGTTCCGAGCTCAAAACCGCCTGCTTTACTATCACAGTCGGTGTTTACTTCATAACCATCTGTGATAATTATAAAATCAACAGTCTGCTCTACTATCACAGACGGTGATAAGGTCCGAACCGTCTATAATATCCTGGATTGCTTGCAGTCGAACCGTTCGACTAGTTGAATTGTTCCACTTATTTTTCTCCTTGGGCACGACAAGCCCTAATCCGTAACCTCCATTGATGGCCGCCACAACTCCATCGACAGCCACTAGTTTCTCTGGTGAATTAGTATATGATGATGAATCTGCATGTAAGAGCCACCAATACCAATCGGACGGGTAGCAATAATATTAGAAATGTGACCAAATGATTGAATAAAATGTTTTTCATATTTGGTTTTATCTTATTTTCAATGTTAGTATTTAAAAAATGATATATTATGGTGTTATGGTGTATATATATGTCTGTGGATGTTCAAAGAACGTTGAGACTATTACAGTCGGTCCTGACATTAAAACCGTCTGTAATGTTACTATCAGAGACAGTTTTGAGTTAAAAACCGTCTTGATTGTAGAAGTATTTTCTTGTTAACATTTTCACACAGAGAACATCATTTGGTGATTATTAGTTATACATAATCAATCAAAAAGCCAGATATATAAGGAAAAGAAATTTCTTATTTCTTACAATCTTTGCATACATAAGGGATACAAGCGACCAAAGCGTCGACCTGATCTAAAAGTAATTTACAAAGTTCTCCTAGGGGCGTATTGGCATCGGTAGGATCTACACTGGTCGCCCCAAGAGAACTAGCAATAGCTCTAAGCCTATCTACATCATCTCTCAGCAAAGGAGTGCAGCTGTTTCTTATTGTATCAGAGAGTTCTCGCTGCTGCCGAGCGTAATCTCTCTCTGACCGGAATCGGCGCGCTTCTTCGCGAGAATCCTCATAGCACTCTGCCAAGTGCAAAATGGCAAAATACATCTCTCTAGCGCCTCTTTTTCTTCTTGGAGAGCTCTGCACAAGGCAGCTTTCTCTTCCTGCACATGCATGGGTTGGTTTTGAAAGACATAACGACCAGCAGAGAGGGTGAAGATGATTGCCAAGCTTCGGAGTGGATTTGGACGTGGAAGTGTGCGACTTACCCCAGAAAGTTGATCATCCAAGAAAAGCTGATGATCCAAAGGTGTTGAAGAGGGGATATTGGAAGGATTGTTGTGGATCTCCAAAGGTGGAGTCGATGCAACTGGAGGGGTTGCAAGAGGCAATGTGGCAACATAGGCCTCAGCACCCTCTAGAGTCTTCGCTGCAGCTCCACTGGAGGATCTTTCATCATTTTTGAGTCTCTTCTTTGGAGGGAGCATTTCCTCAAGCACCTGTGGATTTCGAAATGCATTTGTTTGGAGGTAATCAAGTCATAAAAGAAAAATCTGCATTAGACTTTCAGAGAGGACTTACTTTCTGAAGATCCTGATCGAGTTTATTCCTTATCTCTTCCTCATCACTCTCAATTTCAATAACCTCATTGGAATCTCGGCTCGCCATCAAGGTGGAGAGTTGAGGAGGGAATAAAGACAAAGATTTAGGAGCAGAATTCTTAAAAGATTTAGCCAAGAATTTGTAAGTCTTAAGGATTGAAGAGCCTCGCTATTTATAGAACCAGAAGGTGACGATTCATATGAGCGGGTGCCTTGAGTTTTAAAAAGCGCACTATTGGTTTTCAAGGTCAATAAATTCATGATTATTTCTCGGGAGATAAACTGCCACACGGTGAAACAATGCCCACTTAAGAAGTTGAAGTGTCAGATTACATAATTCGCTGCAAATTAAATTTGAAGTAAATAATTAAGTCTCTTCATCTGCGCAGTTATTATGTGCAGTTATCCGCGATTGCATGTTGAGAATTCGAAGCGTCGGACACTGTTGGGACTATCACAGACGGTTGGGAGATCAAAACTGTCTGCTTTACTATTACAGACGGTTATGATGTCCGAACCGTCTGTAATATGCCTGGAATTTTGAACCGTTCTACTTCTACAAATACTTGTTCCCTCCCTAGAGTTTTGCTTCCAGTCGAACCGTTCCACTTCTTTTTTTCCTTGGGCACGACAAGTCTTAACCCGTAACCTCCATTGATGGCCGCTGCACTTCCATCGACGGCCACTAGTTTCTCTGGTGAATCAAGTCCAAAATCGATCGTAGCTTCAACTCCCTCGGCTAGATTTCGGCATTGCAAGTAAGGCAAGTAAAATTTCGTCATTGTTAGATTATCCTAATCCTATAATGGCAATTATCCTGCGATTCCTGTATCTTTCATTTTTATATGTCTTCTTTTCAACATGATTCTGTGCAGGTCCTTGGATGATGTTCACGAGGGGCAACGTAGTTCACGGTTCTTCGTCACAGTACGCTGCGTACGTTGGCTTGTTGGCGGAAGAAAGGGTGAAGATCACCATCGAGAGCTGGAAGTTAGTGAAGGGTGAGATCTTAGTTGGCTCGGTCGAGAAGATCCTCAAGCCCAGCGTGTTTCTCAAATCAGGACCTATATAAAGCATCTTACATTTGTATTAGTGATTTCCTCAGGCTCCAACTCAACTCAACTCAACTCAATTGAGTTGAGTTGATTTGCATTGATGAGTTGAGTTTGAGCCATAAGAGATCACCAAGACAAATGTAACTCAACACCAGTTCCAGCTCCTCGGGCGTCTCTGAACTGAACTCCTATGGTTAAGTCCAACGTGGTTCATACATTTGCTGTTTCAGATGAATGAATTTGTGATGTATCAGGTCTAACTTGTAGTTGGTAGTTACATTTGTTGTTTGATTGCAAAGGTTCTCTTTCAGATGTGACTTTTGTAATATACATCGAATGTGTGAATTGGTGTATTTGTATTGGTGTATATTTGTGTATTTGTATTGCTATTTGGAACATGTACTTGAATGTGTTAATTGGTGTATTTGTATATTTGTATTGGTGTATATTTGTGGATTTTGTATTACTGTTTCAGACATATACTTCAATGTGTGAACTGGCGTATTTGTGTAGAACTATCGCAAAAATATCACAGACAATTATCATATCAGAATCGTGTGTAATACAACACTATTACAGACGGTTTTGTGGTGAAAATCGTCTGTGATAGAACTATCACAGATGGTTTTTAAATCAGAACCGTCTCACTTCAAACGGTGATATAACAAATGGTTTTTACCTCAAAACCGTCTGTGATATAACTATCACAGACGGTTTTTAAATCAGAACCATGTGTGATATTCCAAGAACGTGCTGGAAAATTGGAAAATTGACATAAGAACAAATTTTTTATTAATTTTTTTCATCATTAATGAAAAACAAGCTATTTATAGAATTTCCAAGGCGACGCTTCATGTTCCCAGGCTAGTGCGCCGCGCGAACATCAGAACCCGAAATGACACAACACACCATTGAGAATTTGAAGCGTCGATGACTGTTGGGACTATCACAGTCGATCCTTACATAAAAACCGTCTATAATGTGACTATCACAGACTATTTTGAGTTAAAAACCGTCTGCGATATTGAAAGAATGTTGAGAATTCGAAGCGTCGCCACTGTTGGGACTATCACAGTCGGTCCTTACATAAAAACCATCTGTAATGTGACTATCACAGACGTTTTTTTACCTCAGAACCGTCTGTGATATTCAAAGCACGTTGAGAACTCGAAGCGTCGGACACTTTTGGGACTATCCAACCAAATAGGCCCAACTTCTATATTGTTTCTAAATTTTTTTTGTTCGCCATAAAAAATATGTTGCACCACACTCGCGTTTGGCATGCCACAATGCCATCCAGCCAAATAAGCCCAACTTCTATATTCTTTCTATATTATTTGCATGGGACCTGCGACTTCTATATTGTTTCTATATTATTTGCAGGGCTTCGAAGGACTACCCTCACGTGCTGAAGATTGCCGCTTCTATGTATATGATCGCGATAGTCGTTCCTTGATCGCACACAGTGCACATACCTTTGTATGGTCGAATGTTCGCCAAAAGCTAAATAAAGATAAAGAAAGAGGGAAGATAGCATGGAGTCCAAGAACGTGCTGGAAAATTAGAAAATTGACTTAAGAATAAATTTTTCATTCATTTTTTTCATCACTTACAAAAAAAAGTAAAAATACAAAATGCTAGGTCAAGGAGTGGTCTTAGTCCTGGCTGCATCTAGAATAAAGTCAGTTTGACTTGCAGCCAGGACGCAGGACTCCTCGAGCGATAAGTTGTCCTTCTTAGGATCAACTACTACGGCGTCGAGAAGGCCTGCGACCTCCCTCAGCTTTGCGATGGTATCCTTTATAGTTAAACCGCAGCCAGCGATGGTCATATCTACCACTTGCTTCTCCTCGCAAACACGCCTCGTCCTCGCCCTAGCATTGTCACCATCCGTCTTCATGCGCTGAATGCGCTGGAAGTGATGAGGACATCACTCCTATGCATACGCCCGAGACTCCTCCAGTTGTGATGCAAGGACCCATCACAAGAGCACGAGCACGGCAATTGAATCAACAGGTGAGCTCGTTCCTAAGTGCCCGTGCATATACTTGTGAGGATGGTATGCTACCTAATGATATTATTGATTATATTGTATTTAGGAACTTTGGAGAGGATCATGAAGGCCTTGGGAACCAGCAAGGGCCAGGAGGGAGGCAAGGAGGGCGTCCAAGTCAAGTTGGAGGCCAATTCATCTCGGAGTCGACTACCTCGGCCACCAGGAGCAGTGTTCACTAAAATCGTCGGCCAGGCCACAACCGGGCTCCGATTTCGACGATCCACATATTCCTGGAAAGCTAAGGAGATAACCTTTCCAATGGCACCGGTTTCAGGTCATTTGGACTTCGGAGTCGATGGGAATTCACGTTGCAAGTTGGCGGACAGAATCTGTCCCAGGGTGCTGCGTCACCAAGTTGGGCCGTTGGCCCATGTATCGTGTTGGAGCCCATCACGGACGCGTCTAGGGTCTCTAGGACGTCCCTTAGACCTTATATTCAGTAGCCGCCGCTAGGGTTGAGGCGGGTTTTGCTTAGATTATTCTGTCTTCGAACAGTTTCGCCGCTTGATCGGTTTTTTAGACCCCAACTTGTGAGATTAATCATTCGTATTTGCAATTCAGTTTGCTTTCTTCCGTGTTCTTGCTTGTGTTCTCGATTCGTAGCAGGGATAAGCCTTCTTGGCGAGGTCAATCACGCTCACGCGAGATTGATAACCAACGGAGTAGTGGTGTTGCGATTGCGGGGTTCAGATCGTGCCTGATTTGAAGCCGGATCGTTCTACGTCGAAACTCCACCAATCGATCTATCACGTACCTTTCGGAAGATGGGGCACCCAGTGTCACACCAGGAAGAGATCGTCCAGGTGAAGCCGTAGTTGAGTATGCTTCTCCGTAAGGAGCTTGTGCTCTTCCTGGAGGGCCCTCAGCTTGGTTTTCACCTTGCCCGAGTATTGCACGGCTCCCCTTCCCTGTGCAAATCAGCAGGTCAAGAATGTACTGAACAAGGATTAACAATACAACGGTAAGTCCAAAAGATTGAGTTCTTACCAGGGAGGGTGAGGCTGACGATGCCATTGAGGATGCCATTGGCACAGAAAAGCTAAGGAGTCAAACAGTTTGAGAATTATAAAAAATTGTAAAGTAAATGGCAATTATTCCACTGTCAAGCTATTTATAGAATTTCCAAGGCGACGCTTCGTGTTCGCCTAGGTGCCGCGCGAAGATCGGAGACCGAAATGAACACAGTTGAGAATTCGAAGCGCCGGCACTGTTTAGAACAGTCGGTTCTGATATTAGATTTGTCTCTAATACTACACTATCACAGTCGGTTTTGAGTTCAGAACCGATTGTATATATCACAGTCGGTTTTGATAACGGAACCGTCTGTGATATTCTAGTTATCACAGACGGTTCTCAGTTGAGAACCGATTGTATCTATCACAGTCGGGTTTTAGTTTAAAACCGTTTGTGATAAGTAGACTATTACAGACGGTTTTGTATTCAGAACTGTCTGGTTGACTATCACAGTTGGTTTTGACATCGGAACCGACTGTGATAACTTAATATATTCTCCCGACAGGCCTTCGCAGACGGTGTTCCATTGAAAAGTTCATAACCGTCTGTGATGTGCCGTCCTGGATGTTTGTTTCTGTGGTAGTGCTAGCTAATGATAATACATTAACCGGCAATGCTAACTGAAATGCATGGCTTTTGAGAAATATGTGTCCGCTGGAGGGAGGCATGCCGCACCGCAGGGCTCCCTAATAGCTTGGAAAGAATATGAGGTACTCACGAGACTTTTTGTTTATGCTTAATTAGTTTATGGAAACAATAGCTAACATGTCTTCGCATATGCAATTATCTCAGTGCCATCAGCAACCGCAATCGTGGGAATGCAGGTTTTATGTGCTGCGCTATATGTACGACCTAGTGCGGACAAACTTTTCTCAATTCCCCCAGGTAAGCATCGATAGCTAACTCACATTTGAAAATTGGGTGTCACGTTCAAAATTAGGAAGTTAGTTACTCAGTATTAATATATGCTTGCAGATCGCCATGTCCAAAAACCAATATGACAATGCAAAGATTAGAGATCTCCGAAAAATCTGGGCTCCATATGTTATGGAGGAAGTTACGCCCAACCAACCGCCATGACAAGCTTTTCGCTCACTTGTTATCAATTTTCTCTTTTTCGTGTACTCTGTGCATATATTGTTTATATATAGTCTTGTTGGTTAGTATTTGTCCATATTGGATTGCAATTTGTATTGGTTCGTATATATGTGAATAAATGTGAATAACTATCTAATGTGTCAATCTGTTCAATGTATATGTGAATGTACCCTTCTTTGCATCTGTACTATATTGTGTATCCAATCTGTACTGTATTGCATCTGTACTGTATATGCGAATGTACTGTATTGTGAATGTACTCTTCTAACGGCTAAATAGCAAACAGAGTTACAAAACAACAACATTTTCTAACGGTATTCTCCTCACTAGCCATCAGAAGAATGTAAGTTTTTCTGACGGTACACTACCATACAACCGTGAGAAGAGTGTAACTTTTTTCTATCGGTACACACTTACTTAACCATTAGAAGAGCGTAACTTTCCCTGTCAGTAAAGTCGTGCACAACCGTGAGAGTACTATGATTTTGTCTCACGATAAACTCTTAATTAACCGTTAGAAGAGTGTAAGTATTTCTATCGGTAAACTCATTCACAACCGTGAGAATACTATCTTTTGTTCTCATAGTACACTCTTAATTAACCGTTAGAAGAGTGTAACTTTTCCTACCGATAAACTCATACACAACCGTGAGAGTACTATCCTTTTTCTCACAGTACACTCTCATTTAACCGTTAGAAGAGTGTAAGTATTTTTATCGGTAAACTCATTCACAACCGTTAGACTAGAACGGTTTTTTTACCAGTTGTTACCAAAAATGTCGTTAGAATAGTGCACTTATTCTAACGGTTATTTACCGTTAGAAAATGACCTTCTTGTTCTATCGTGTCTATCACTAACGGTACAGAAACCGATAGTAGAAATGTGTTTTTTACCGATAGAAGAAAGTTTTTCTGTACTAGTGGTTATGATTATTTGCACATGGTTTTCTCAAAGACATAATATTGATTATAAAGAGACATCCTCTCCCATGATGGATACAATAATTTTTTGATATTTTATCAGTCTGACAATAAAGAAAATGCTTGACTTGCGTCATGAAACTCTCCAAAGAATTTAAATTGCCAGAAGCAAGTTCTTGAAAACAATATTCAATCAAATTGAATAATTCAATTGGGCGAATGTGGTATAGTCTTACTGAATATTTGATGAAAGAAGGGTACAAAATGATGTGGCCATGTTTTTTTACAAAAAGATTCGAATCTAAATATGTGATAATTGAGTACTCAGTGCTTGAAAGTCACTTGATGGCAAGAAAATTTTTGCCTTGAAGTGCCATACTCAAGTGTTATAAGAGTGCAAATTATTTTATTTCTCATATATAACATGATATATTTTTTTTGTTAATTTATTAGTTAGATATAGTTATTGTTCTACAGGAAGATATTGCAACAAAGTGGAGCATATACTTTGTTATCTTTGAGGTGCAAATGATATGTGTTTATATTTTCTAACATATCTAAGATAGATTTATTTAGTGTTGTACATGTAGGATATCTATCTGTTTCTTATAATGGTTGATTACAAATTGGATATATTTTTACTTGTCATGACACTGTTATTTTATAATATTCAATGAAGAAGACTATTGCTACAGCCTAATCTAATTATGTAGAAATTTTGTTATTTTATGAAGTTGGCACAGAATTGTTAATGAATCTTACTATTCGACACAGCATACTTGAAGAGATTGTGGTTTAATTTTATATGAAGACAATGCTACATTCATCAGCCAAATGAGAGAAAAATATATCCAAGAAGATAGAGCAAAAATATATTTCACAGAAATTTTTCTTCACTCATAATCTTCAAAAAGATGATATCAAGAACTCAATAGATTTACTCATACAAGAATTAGGTGGATTTATTTATGAAGACACTTCCTACGGCAACTTTCAAGAAGTTGATTTAAAATGGGTTACATCAATTTAAAGATTTTTATTGATCTAATTATCAGGAGAACTGGATATGTATTGTAATTTTTTTCTTAACAATGATTTTTTTTCAAGGAGTGGATAAGATCTTTATTGGGTTTTAGTAAATCACAGAGGTCTTACTAGACAACACGAAACTATAGTTCACATAAAAAGTGTATGTATTATAAAACATTACAATAAATAAACACAAAGATAAACATACATGATCAATATTGTATTTGAAGCGAATATATATATTACATAAATAGACCGTTCCATCTACGCAGAAACGAATTAAACCTCCCAGCGAGAATTAATTATTGAATGAAACAACCGCACACGAATTGAAATGGTTTTGAAATGGAAAGGAAAGAAAATGGATGGGAAGGAAGAACGAAATAATGCAGAGAAGGCAAGCCAATGAATAAAGTCCGGCAGCAAACAATTAGGGCTTAGTCACCGATAAGGGAAGATTGCCCAATAGGGACCCCTTGGGAAGAAGATTGCCCAATAGGGACCCCTTGGGAAGAAGATTGCCCAATAGGCCCCCTAAGAGCGGAAGCTGGCTCAATACGCCCCCTATGACCGGAAGGCCTTCCAGCGATCTACGAGGGGTCAGCATTGTGCTCAGAAGACGGCGAGCCTCGGCGCCGGCGGTCAGCCAGCCGGTGACGAGCAGGGCGATGAGGAGGCAGGTGGTGAACGAAGCACGAGCCATTTGTTGGTTGTTGCTCAGTTGGCTTGCGTTGTATGTGTGTGCCGTTTGGTTTCTAATTTGTTTGTGTGGATGACCAGCACCGTGCCTCCTCTCTACATATATAGTAGAGCTAGCTTCGACGGGTGAGGCTGGCTGCTTGCTTATTCTATGTTCACCAGCAATAAATATAATAGAAGCTGTATTTTTTTTTCTCTTTTGCCTTGACGAAGTCGAAGTTATATCATGATGTGCATTACGCTATTGAGTACTGATTGCAGGTATATATTTATCATACCATGGTGTTAATTTCATTGCTTCTATCGTTTGAGCTTTTGCACTTGCAGCTCTCTCGATCATGTCACCAACGCACGTCCAGAAGAAATATGCTCACTAATTACTTGTGCCTCACATGTTGTACCTTGTTAATTCACTCGTGCTCTATAAACTAATGTTATACTCTCTCCTGTCAAAAAAATGATTGCACTAACCCATTGCTTCCTTTGTGATTTCGCACTGCCAGCTCGCATGTCCCCAACACACGTCGAGTTCTTGGACTTCACGGGATGCTTGTAATTGGAAACATATAATTACTGGTATGCATCAATCAATTAATGACTTAATGTGCCTTCCAAGTATTCCTCCAGTGGCTGAAAGGCTGTTTGGAATATAGAAAATAAAAATCTTAGGAATGAGAAAAATACATAAAGTGAGTGTCATATCCAATAAAATCCACAAGAAAAGTTAAACACATGAATTGTTTAAAAGAAATGTTTGATACATCACAGGAAAAATACAGGAATTTTGAGAAAATAAAAGTATATAAGATGTGTTTTGCTCATTCACAAGAATTAAGAAAGTTCTAAACTCAAAAAAATATCAAGGTGAGATCATTAAATTGCTCTCAAAAGTAAAATATGAAATAGAGCAATTAATTCACGTGTACAGGATATCATGTTTCCGGACCACTAAAAAAATAGTAGAATCCTCACACTAGTCCTAGAAGTAGAAAAACTCATAGGAATGCTCAGTTAATTAATGAATTAACAATGAAAAAGAATGCCAATGATAACAATAAATTTATATATACATTATAATATTTTGTAATAAAATTAAATAAATTATATCCCTGTCATGAGATGAGATTGGTGGTGGCGAAGCCCAAGTACTTTCTCCCAGTGACATGTCATCGCCGGACCAGAGACCACGTCGTCGCAGCGCCATATATATCATCCTCGGACCAGGCGCCCTTGTCATCCCAGTGACATATCATTGTCCGCCCATGTCGTCCCAATTGTCACGCTATGAAACAAGACTCAGACGTAACAGTTCTCACACGCTTATGAGTCAAGACTGAAACATTTAAAACTCGATACAAAATAGACCGAAACCAAAAATGTATCATCAAAACTCTCTTTATTTGAACTATATCTGATCCAACAAGTTAGAATTTAAAAATTTCAATATTCCAAATGGAACATGTTTTCTAATTGCCTCCCATCCAACTGGTTTAGCCTATTTCTTGACTCCATCCATTGATGATATATTAAAAACATTCTTATCATTTCCAACCATTACATAAAAAATATTTTACAAGAATGAGTACGACAAGTCATACTCAACAAACCAGGATAAACAATAATGGATAGAAGTAAAATAAATTATCTTTTTTGACCAAAAAATTTACATTACAAGATTATTTATAATCGTGAAGCCACATCTATTTCATTAATAATAAGTAAAAATAAGAATAAAATAACTTCTAATGCCACACATGACCACAAACTTCTCACTCTTAGGAGTCACCGGAGTGAAATTTTACTTTTTACGCCCTACTCCAATATGAGTCTCTTTTAGGGCACTTCTATCCTCGAAGAGTAAACTCCTTTGGTCCACTCAAAACTGCCCCTCTTGACTAATTAGTACTGGTCGCTTCTATAAGTCAATCACCACATACCTTGTTCGGACAAGGACCATTTTTCAAGGAGAGCTCAGACAATATCATACTTGAACTGTGATCGGTACAATATATTTGTCATCGTAGCATCGTTTTTTCTTTCGTATAAACATAAACTTGCAAATAATATATGTTCACTAGTACAGAAATGCAGTCTACTAACCCCTATCTTCTATCGGTTATTAGCGAAACAGCAGAAAACCGATAGAAAATGTGCCTCGCGGTCATAAAAGCCCGACGGATGTATTTTCCCTATCGGTTTATAAGAAACTTACCGATAGAATAAATAGTATGATGTACTCTAGCGGTGATGAACATATTTGCCGTTAGAAGAGATGCATAAGTACTGACGGAAGAATGTTGTGCGCTGATAGGACTGGTCGACTTCAACAACTAGATTTATTCTATCGGTACTGTATGAATATACCGACAGAGTATATTAAAAATTCCTATCGGCAATATGTAGTGCGCCGATAGAATAGTTGGCCTTCTACAAATATTTTTATTCTATCGGTAATGGATTCTTTTACCGTTAGAATATATAGAAAATTGCTTAGAACTGTTCGTCTTCAAATAGTTTTATTCTATAGGTAATGAATGTTTATACCGGTAGAATATTGCAAAAAATATCTTAGAGCTGTTGGCCTTCTACAACTAGTAATATTCTATCGGCAATGTATGTACACACCGATAGAATATGTACAAAAATTCCTATCGGTAATATTTATTGTGCCGATAGAACCATTCGCCTTCTACAGATGTTTTTATTACTAACGGTATTCTGTTTTCGTACTGATAGAAAATATATATTTGTATAAATACACGGGTATGTCTCTTTCATTCTCACATTTCATCTGGGGCTCGTAGTCCTAACCCGTAAGCTCCATGGACGGCCGGCGCACCTCTACAGGGGACCGCTGCACCTCCGCACCTCCATCGGCATCCCAAGGAAGGTACGTAAAATTTCTGCAATATTGTTAGATTATTCTAATCCGATTATGGTAATAATTCTGCTTTTTTTGTATCCTTCATTTTGATGTGTCTTCTTTTCAATATGATTTTGATCTGTTCAGGTCCTTGGATGATGCTCGTGAGGGGCAACGTATTTCACGGTTCTTCATCGCAGTACGCTGCCTACGTTGGCTTGTTGGCGAAAGAAATGGTGAAGATCACCATCGAGAGCTGGAAGGACGTGAAGGGCGAGATCTTGGTTGGCTCGGTCGAGAAGATGCTTAAGCCCGGCGTGTTTCTCAAATCAGGACCTATAGAAAGCATCTTACATTTTTTTGCATGCACCAGCTTGTGGCCAGATGCTTACCTGCTTGGAGAAGAAGAATTGTTGTTATTTGCACAGCCATTCTACACCATCACTACACAGAAAAACATCTTGGAAGGTAGGTTCTTTTTGTTAATGGAGTTGAGTTGAGTTGAGTTGATCGAGTTTGAGTCCGAGGAAATCACCAATACGTACAAATGTATGTCGACGGCAGTTCCAGCTCCTCGGACGTCTTCGAATTGAACTCCTATGGTTAAGTCCAATGTGGTTCAGACATTTGTTGTTTTGGATGAATGGATTTGTGATGTATCAGGTCTAACTTGTAGTCGGTAGTTGCATTGTGGCAACCTGCAAAGGTTCCCTTTTATGTAAAATGCATGTATGGGCCACTGGGTCCTCGTCGTGATCTGTTGTTAATTTCAGACGTGGCTTTTCTAATATACATCGAATGTGTGAATTGTTGTATTAGTATATTGTTGTATATTTGTGTATCCTGTATTGCTAATTGGGACATGAACTTGAATGTGCAGGAAGTATTTGTGTATTTAATTGTATTGGTAGGTAGGTGTGTATTTGTACTGCTGTTTCAGACATGCACTTGAATTTGTGAACTGGCATGTGTATGTTTGTACCTGAATTTGTATTGGTGAACTGGCATGTGTATGTTTGTACCTAAATTTGTGAACTGGCATGTGTAATTTCTTTGGCAAGATGAAGTCCCAAGTACCTAAGAAAAGTATTTTTGTGTCTCCTAGTTAATCCAAAAATTAGCATTTCTTGAAATATATTGCTTTATCTTCTAGTTAAGATCCGTTTGATGTAAGATATGTTTGATGTAAGATCTGTTTGATGTTACATTGATATGATTCCTTGAATGTGAGAAATGGCATGTGCATGTTTGTACCAGTTTGGTACCAGTACCTCCTCTAACGGTAAGTACACATATTTACCGATAGGAAAACACATATATTTGCTCAGTCATGCATATTCTAACGGTAAATACACATATTTACCGATAGAAAAACTCTTGCTCTGTCATGCATCATCTAACGGTTCGTACACATATCTACCGATAGAAAAACTCATGTGCGTGCTGTGTCATGCATGATTTAACGGTCAATACACATTCTCTAACGGTATGTGTGTGTTTTTACCGATAGAATATGTGAGCGGCAAATTACCTAAGTTAGTCTAACGGTTATTTCATGTATTTACCGTTAGAAAAATGTCCATTATAAGGAAAACCCCACTCGACCATTGCTGAGCTGCTCTTTAATTTGTTCTGTTGCACTCTGTGTCCCTCTGTTTGTGACGAAAGTTCCAGCTACACTGCTAGGGTGTTCAGCGCGGGCTGGAGGGAAGTTGATTGCGCCCCTCTCTTTAAGGTACGCTTAATCGTCGACACTTATCTCTCTCTCCCTCTAGATCTCCCTTCCTCTCTACTTGCAAGCTAGCTGTATTGTGTAGTTCCAAGTTTGTAGCTCTAAGCTTGGGAGCTTGGTAGCTGGAAATGCGTCATATTTTAGGAGCTAACTAGCTTGTATTGTGTAGTTAGCTAGGTTAATTAGTGTTAATTTCGTCAGGCTAGGGTTCAACACATGTATCTGTTGTAAGAGGCTGTACATGTACATATACATAACTTAATCGGGCAGGTTTCATGCATGGCTTACTCGTTAAATTTTGTTAATTGTAGATGGACAGGAAATATTGGATGTATGGAATAAAACGTACTACTCTTGAATATTTGGATGGTGTGAATGAGTTTATTAAATTTGCTGAGCAACAAAAGGAGAGGAAGGGAGAGAAAAATATGCTCTGTCCTTGTACAGATTGTATGAACTTGAAGAGGTTTAGCAACTCTGATCAAATTAAGAGTCATTTGATTCGTCGTGGTTTTAACGCGCGATACACCCGTTGGATATGGCATGGCGAAGATCTTGAGGAAACAAGCACCACTACTACCAATCAGCACGACTCAGATGTGGATTGCAATAATATCGATGATCATCCCAATTTTGGTAATGTTCATTCCGATGTGCACGTAGATGATGATGATGACAATCTAGATGAGATGTTACGTGATGTAGAGGAAGATTACAACGAAAATGACTTCTGTGAATTTGAGAAACTGATTGCTGACTTTGAGAAGCCTCTGTTCCCTGGATGTGCAACATTTACAAAACTGTCTTCTGTGTTGAGATTATATGACTTGGAGACAGGAAACGGTTGGAGTGATAAGAGTTTCACGGCACTATTTGATCTTCTAGCGGACATGCTTCCAGAGGGAAATAAGTTGCCAAGATCTACTTACCAAGCCAAAAAACTGTTGTGTCTGTTGGGAATGGAAATCGAAAGAATACACGCATGCCCAAATGATTGTGTGTTGTACCGTAACGAGTACTCCAGTTTGCATGTTTATCCAAGATGCGGCGCATCGAGGTATACGCGTAGGGACCGGATTGACAGTGAACGTCACGAGGTAAGGAAAGGGCCCCCGGCAAAAACTGTGTGGTACTTGCCTGTGATACCTAGATTGAAGCGGCTGTTTGCAAATCCGAAAGTCGCGAAGCACTTGCGTTGGCATGCTGAAGCCCGGAAACAAGACGGAAAACTTAGACACCCAGCTGATTCTATTCAATGGAGAAACATCAATAGAACATTTGCTGAGTTCGGCGGCGAACTTAGGAATGTAAGGTTCGGGCTGAGTACAGATGGTATGAACCCACATGGTAATATGAGCAGCCGGCACAGCACTTGGCCGGTTCTTTTATGCATCTACAATCTTCCTCCTTGGTTATGCATGAAGCGCAAGTACATCATGATGGCGTTACTAATCTCAGGACCCAGACAACCCGGAAATGGTATTGACGTGTTTCTAGCGCCTTTAATTGAGGACTTATAGAAATTGTGGAGCGAGGGTGTGCAGGTGTGGGATGCATACAAGAAAGAGAATTTCATCTTGCGGGCCCTGATATTTTGCACCATAAATGATTTTCCGGCCTACGGCAATTTGTCGGGGTATAGTACGAAAGGAGCCAAGGCTTGCCCTATTTGCCTAGATGAAACTAAGAGCATGTGGCTACGAAACTGCCAGAAAACAGTGTACATGGGTCACCGCAGGTTTCTTCCGGTGCATCACACGTACCGTAAAAAGAGGAAATCATTTAACGGGAAGCCTGAGAAGGGATCAGCTCCAGTGTTTCTGACCGGTAAGGAGATTTACTCGCGCGTGAACGACATCAAAGTTGAGTTCAGTAAGCATTCTAAACCTCGAGAAAAAAATGTTTGGAAGAAGAGATTGATTCTCTGGGATCTACCGTACTGGGAGCACTTACAAGTTCGACATTGCATTAACGTCATGCATGTAGAGAAAAATGTCTGTGACAGTTTGATTGGTTTGTTGTTGAACATTCCGGGAAAGACAAAGGATGGTGTGAAAGCTCGTCGTGACATGGTGGAAATGGGGATAAGGACTGAGCTTGCACCTTTAGAGAATGGAAAGCGTACATACCTCCCCCCGGCCTGCTATACGTTGTCCAAGAGCGAAAAAACAGAACTCTGTCGGTGCCTGCACGGTGTTAAAGTTCCATGTGGGTACTCCGCGAACTTAAAAAAACTTGTGTCTATGAAGGACCTATGACTGGTTGGCATGAAGTCCCACGACTGTCATGTCTTGAGACAATCACAACCTATGTTATTTCTTTAACGCAATATCTTGCAAGGTAAGTACGTGCACTCGTACTATAAGTTCATCACCTCCATTTGTGGAGCTTAATTAGAAGATTTTTTTGATATGAATATTTGGCGCAACTGTGTCCTCGTAGGTAATTGATCCCAATGGACTGGACGCTTTGCAACGCGACGTGGTTACAACTCTTTGTCAGCTCGAAATGTATTTCCCTCCATCCTTTTTTGATGTTATGGTCCATCTGATTGTTCACCTTATCAGAGAAATTAAGTTTTGTGGACCCGTGTGCCTGCGCTACATGTATCCATTTGAGAGATTTATGGGTGTATTGAAGGGATACGTAAGGACTCGTCGTCGACCCGAGGGGAGTATCATGGAAGGTTATGCCGCCGAGGAGGTGATTGAATTTTGCACAGATTATATGGCCGGGGTTGACCCAATTGGCGTTCCTAGGTCCCGACACGAGGGTAGGCTTCAGGGAATCGGAACGATTGGATTCAAAGCTATCGTCCCCGCTCGTGATGTGTACGCAAAATCACATTTTTGGGTCTTACAACACATGACGGAGGTCGAGCCATACATACACGAGCACAAGGTAATGTTACGGTCACAGAATCCTTCGAAGTCAGACGTTTGGGTCAGCAGAGAACATAACAGGAAATTTGCTGAGTGGATCCAAGAAAGAGTCACGCGAGCTGCCGAGGGCTCCGTAAGTGAAACTGTGACATGGTTGGCTAGAGGCCCAAGATTCACTGTAGGGACTTGGCAGGGGTACGACATCAATGGGTATTCATTTTACACAAGAGCTCAAGACGCCAAGAGTAGCACGCAATGTAGCGGAGTGACACTGTTTGCTATTTCCGAGGATGCCAGGTCAGTAAGGGCGCTAAACTCATATTACGGTGTTATTGACGAAATATGGGAGCTCGATTACGGATTACTTAAGATTCCCCTGTTTCGATGCCAATGGGTCGAATTCCCTCGAGGTGTTCAAGTTGACAGTTATGGATTTACTCTCGTCGATCTTGGTAGAGTCGGACACCAAGATGATCCATTCATACTTGCAAAGCAAGCCACACAGGTATTCTACATCGTTGACCCGGCCAATCCAAACTTGCATGTTGTCCTCCACAGCAAGAGACATATTGTTGGGGTCGAAGATGTTGTCGACGAAGAGGAGTATAACCAATTCGATGAAATACCTCCATTTTTAAAGGACATTCAATCTATCCGTACTGAAGATATCGACGAAACAACGTATCTGCGAGATGACCATGAAGAAGGATTATGGGTTGAGAACCATTGATGATTAATTTCTATTTCAGGGATAAATGCCAAGCAAACAGCCCACAAGTTCTGCAGCAAGGTGAGGAACTTATCATTAATACATCAGGCAGTACATTTTTCTTTAGAACTTAATGATAAGCTAGTTCACAGCATTAATACATCTCAATTTTACTCCACAGCATGAGTTCTAACATGTACAGTACCTTTATCCTGTAAATACTTAATTCTTCCCTTCAAATAGCACTTGCAAAAATCTCATCGCAGCCTCTTGCTTCTTCAAGTTAAGTTCTGCAAAAATCCCTTTTTTCTGACAGTATTTTGTTATTTATACCGATAGAAAAGGACATCCGCTACTTTCATGTCTCAGGCACTTCTCTCAGGTACTTCAAAACGTTTTCTATCGGTATTGTTCTATTTTACCGTTAGAATAAATTCGTTAGTCTCACGGTATTTGTTGTCTGACGGTTTTTTCCTGTTTTTACCGATAGAAGAATACTTTGCCGCTTTGAATTCTCAACCGTGTCGCCATGCGTTGCCTTGGAAACTCTATAAGTACCTCGCCATGCGTCGCGGTATTTGTTGTTTTTCTGATTCTCGAACAGTTCAACTCCTCATCTTTTCTTTCACAATGGCAACCTCCATGGGATCGTCAGCCACGCCCTCCCCGGTAAGAACTCTAAATCTCCTCGGTTTCCCCCTGTATTGTTAATCCATGTTCAGTTCATTCTTGACCTGTTGATTTGCACAGGGAATGGTAGCCGTGGAAGACACTGCCAAAGTGAAGGCCGACCTGAGGGCCCTCCAGGAGGAGCACAAGCTCCTTACAGACAAGCACACTCAGCTACGGCTTGACCTTGACGATCTCTTCCAGCGCATTAAGCGCATGAAGACGGATGGTGACAATGCTAGGGCGAGGACGAGGCGTCTTCGCGAGGAGAAGAAAGCCGCGGATATGACCATCGCTGGCTGCGGTTTGACTATGAAGGATACCATAGCGAAGCTGAGGGAGGTCGTAGGACTTCTCGACGTGGTAGTAGTTGATCCTAGGGACAACTTGTCGCTAGAGGAGTCCTGCATCCTGGCTGCAAGTTTAACTGACTATTCTACATGCAGCCACGACTAAGACCACCCCTTGACCTAGCATTTTGGGTTTTATTATTTTTTGTAAGTGATAAAACAACAATGAATGAACAATTTCTTTTTATGTCAATTTTCCAATTTTCCGGCTGTCTTCCCTCTTTCTTTATCATCCTGCAGCTTTCAACCACGGTATGTTTAATGTTAAATTGTGTGTACCTTTTCATTACTCTGACGGTATTTTGTTGTTTTTACCGATAGAAACAGGGCACACATACTATAATCTCAAGCACTTAATCAAAAAAATTTTCTGGGGAAAATTGGTCTCACGGGATTTTATTGTTTATACCGATAAAAAAAGGCAGTTTTTCATTACTCTGACGGTATTTTGTTGTTTTTACCGATAGGAAAGGGCACCCAATACTATAATCTCAAGCACTTTAAAAAAATTTTCTGGGGAAAATTGGTCTCACGGGATTTTATTGTTTATACCGATAGAAAAAAGCATCCACTACTTCAAATATTTTTCCGGGAAATTTACTTTTTCTATCGGTACTATTTTTTTGTACCGATAGAAATGGACATAATTCTATCGGTATCATTTTGTTTTACCGATAGAAAAGTTCCTCCACTACTTTATTACTCGTACACGGCCCTTTAGTTTCCCTCCACTCGAACAGTTCCACCTTAGAGCACTGCGTCTCTTCGAGAGCGAAGAAAACCACAACCTCCGCCGTGACCACTCACTTCCTCTCTCCCACACGACGATCACCGGCTGGACACTGGTTCGCCACTGCCACCGGTTCTTATTTTCGTCCTTCGCCGACCGCCGCTGCGTTCTACACCGCCTCTCCATCACTAGAACTGATCGCCGCCATAAATACCCTAATTCGTCGTTCTATTTCCAGCATCTTCTTTATTTGATCCTAGTGTTTTGCACGTACTAATTCTTCGAGTTTTGCAATTACACTAGGGTTCCCTCTTGTGTTGGCTTATGTACATTCCGCAGACAATGTTGATTTAAATTAGGGTTTACATAATATGTTCCAGTCTGTAATGAACCTGTTTTGAGATTTTAACTTATCTATACTGCTATATGTGTGATCAATTGTATACAACTGCCATGTAATGCACATTATATGTTGGAGGTGTTCTTACACATATTCTATCGGCAGCTCATGTGTTTACCGATAGAAAATATTTCTGCACAAGTAGTAAAACTTAATTTGGATCTGGAAGGACATGAGCCATGCAATATACTAGTTTGGTTGGGAATTTTTACTCACTTCGTATGAATATATGGCAATGTGGATGGGTCTTCGATGTATATGTTTCAAATGCCTATACATGACTTTTCCCAACCTAATAGATGTGAAGTCCTGATGACTCACATACAGGCTAGGCTAAAGATTATGCACAGTGGCACTTAGATGCTTGTGTGCATATTTACGTGTGAAATAATAATGCTGGCCCATGAATATTAGTATAGCAAATCATCGAGAATGTTATGTGATGACAGTGAATGGTGGCTTGTCAACAAAATTCCATATGTAGAGAACATTGTTATGTTCTATCGGTATCTCACGGGTTTGCCGATAGAAAAATTGTCTTCTGTGGAGGTTATGGTCTATCGGCAGCTCATGTGTTTACCAATAGAAAATATTTCTGAAGAGTTCAGGAAGTAATTTATGCATGTCTTTCTTTTTGTATTATTTTCCCTTTTGCCGCCCTAGTTAGTCTCCAGTCCTGGGCTGAGTTATGGAACTCCAAGGCGAATTAATTGCCATATATATGGTTTGTTGAAGGTTTTGTAGGGGAAGACATGTCGTCGTCTTCATCGGATGGTACTAGTGGTTCGACTAGGGCCAACCCCATCGTAACTACTGAAGATGCAGCTGTTACATCCCAGCGCAAGAGGGTGGGGCGAGGCGCGACGACGTTGGGGCGTTTGGCCAAACGCACGGATCTTTCTTGTGAGTTCAACCAATTTGGGAGGCCGATTGGAAAGAATGCTGGGAGGTACGCGGCCTACGTTGGGCTATTGGCGAAAGAAAGGGTGAAGATCACCGTCCAGAGCTGGAAGGACGTGACGGCGGACGAGAGGGATAGGTTGTGGGCGGAAGTGAAGGTTAAATGAACTGCAATCGCTGAACTCTTTCGTAATCACGTTCTCTTGGCTTATACTAAAGCTTAACTAACTCGTGATTAATTGTATGCATTTTTCGGAAACAGGCTAAGTGAAACATCCTCGACGATACACCTAGGACTGCCTGCTTGAAGGACATGAACGGAACATGGAAAACCTTTAAGAGCTGGCTCGTCAGTAACTTCCTCGCTGCGGGGAAATCTCCTTGCGAGAAGTACCTCTTCATATCGGAGGAGGTATGGGAGGAATTCACCAAGCAGAAGGGGACTGAGGAGTTCAAGGCCCTTAGCGAGAAGAATAGGGCGATCCAGAAGAGGAACGACCACCCGCATCGGCTCGGATCCCGGGGCTATGCGGGGAAGGAGGAGCAGTGGAAGAAGGAAGACGAGCAAAATCCTGTCATCGACACCCCTGAGTTGCCGCTCTCCGAGATTCGGGATGAGAGGTGCAAGCGATGGTGGAGGGGGAGGGGGTCCGTGTCATCCACGGGGTCTGTGCAGTTCGCAACCCATGGGGACGCCGATGTTGTGAGGCGAATGGTAAGTTGGCTAACCTCGTAAACTGTGTGCGCACAAGTGTATATAAGGCAATTTGTCTCACAAGGTACCTTTAAATGTAACAGATCTCTTTTGAGAAGGAGGCAGCGGAGGGATTGTTTACCCCGCAGAGGGAGAACGACATCCTCACCCGGGCTCTAGGAAATAAGGAGCATCCCGGGCGGACACGGGCCGTGGGAGCCATTGTGTCGTGGAAGGCCGGTTTCGTAGATCCGGCTCCACCAAGGAAGAAGGCCCGCTCCTGGAAGGAAAAGGAAACTGACCTCTCCGATAAGATACAGGCTGAGGTACGGGAGGAGATACGGGCGGAGATGCGGGCTGAGATACGGGCTGAGGTACAGTCTGAGGTGCAGTCCGAGGTTGCACAAATGAGGGAAGAGTTTGCACGGTTGAGAGAAGCATTGCTGGTCAAGAGTGCAGATGCGGATCCCCAGGACGACGGTACCCCGCGGGGTCGGATAAGCAGTTGCGCTTCGAAGGTACTCACGGATCCAGTGGATCTACTTGAGGTACTGCAAGCCTTCATCTGTGCACTTAAGTTGATGCCACTCCCATTCTGTTAGAGTTGTTTCGCTAACCTATTTTAATTGTTACAAATTTGCAGGGGCCGGAGGGCTGCATCCTACAGAATCACGTAGGCGCCGGGCCAGAAGTGGTTGGACACGGCTTCGTATATCCGTCTGGGCCGGATGTCCGGGTCCACTGTGTACCTCTGCGGTTGGGTTTCGTAAAGGTACAGGTGGACATGGCCATGCCGGGCTACAACGATTTTCCGTTGCCAGTCCCAACAGAGGAACTGCAGACACTTGCTGAGGCAGTGGGCTCCTACGTACAGTGGCCCAAGAAGTGTCTTGTAATACAACCGGTAAATCCTACACATTTTAGATTACATCCTACTCAGTACACTCAACTTGCATAATCTAACATACGTGCTCATTAATTGAAGTGGCCTGCCGCTGGGCTACCAGGGGACTGCGCCCCCAGCTCGGGGCATGAGGCCCGATCTCGTGCGACCCTGGACACATCAAAGACGGCCTCCACCCCACCCAGCGCATCCACGCCTTCACCTCGGAAGAAAGCTGCCATCACCTCGCCCTTGCCTTCGAAGGTACGCGCTCAGTCCCCGGCAAAAGGCAAGGGCAAAGGCAAGCGAAAAGGGAGACAGGGACAGCCGGAGAGGTTCACGAACGGGTTCCCACTCATGTCGGAGGCAGCTTTGCGCAAATTGGATCGATCAACCAGAGACCTCCACGCGTGGTACCTACACCGAGCTCGGTGCAATCTGAACTTCTTAGTTCCCTACAGGCCTGAGCAGTTCCACCGTGAGGCCGGGAGTATATCCGTGGCACACGAGGATCTGTTCGACCTCTACAACTGGCGGGAGCTCGATATGTCCATCATACGGACTGGAGTCCTGTGAGTTTGCTGATGCTATGTATTGCTGTTTTCTAACTCTGTTTGCCAACTCTGCATTGTTGTAGTTCATTTGAAATGTAGTAACTTTCTGTGCAATACTAATGTCGTCCTTTGCATACAGGTGCATGTACTGGCTAGCATCGGAGGCTGCGTGTGACAAGGTGGGTTTCCTCGACCCAGAGAAAATAAGCCTCACGATGCTAGAGCACGACGCCGCGCACGCTGAGCAGTACATATCCAAGGCGCTGATGGCGCAGCAGGACAGGGAGTTCATTCTGGTGCCGTACCACCAAAGGTTAGTGCATTTCGTACTAATTTAACTCGATCTTGTATGTTACACCTGAGATATACTTTGAGCACGCGGTCCTCTTTTACGTACAATGCAGGGGCCACTGGATCCTCATCGTGATCTGTCCACCGAGGAACGAGGTGTACTACCTCGATTCGATGCGTGACAAATTATCGATGGAATATGTGGTCAAGGGGAATATGGAGGCGTAAGTAACTTATATGTTTGATTTAAATTTTCACCTCACTAGCTCATGATAATACATTAACGGGCAATACTAACTGAAATGCAGGGCTTTTGATAAATATGCGTCCGCTAGAGGGAGGCATGCCGCATCGCAGGGCTCCCTACTAGCTTGGAAAGAATATGAGGTACTCACGAGACTTTTTGTTTATGCTTAATTAGTTTATGGAAACAATTGCTAACATGTCTTCGCATATGCAATTATCTTAGTGCCATCAGCAGCCGTAATCGTGGGAATGCGAGTTTTATGTGTTGCGCTACATGTACGACCTAGTGCAGACAAGCTTTGCCCAATTCCCCCAGGTAAGCATCGATAGCTAACTCAAATTTGAAAATTGGGTGTCACGTTCTAAATTAGGAAGTTAGTTACTAAGTATTCACACATGCTTGCAGATCGCCATGTCGAAAGACTCATACGAAAATGCAAAGATTAGAGATCTTCGACAAATCTGGACTCAAGATGTCATGGAGGAAGTTGCGCCCAACCATCCGCCATGATAATTTTCTCTTTTTCGTGTACTCTGTGCATAGACTGTTTATATACATGTGAATAAATATATATGTCAATAAATGTCCACATTGGATTGCAATTTGTATTTGTCCATATATATGTGAATAAATGTGAATAACTGTGTAATGTGTCAATCTGTTCTGTGAATTTACCCTTCTTTGCATCTGTACTGTATTGTGTATCCAATCTATAATGTATTGCATCTGTACTGTATATGTGAATGTACTGTATTGTGAATGCAAATAATGTACTGTATATGTGAATGTTCTATACGCAAATTCATTTACAGCCGATAGACCACTACAAATTTTCTATCGGTAAACTCATCCACAACCGAGAGACTACTGTAGTTTTTTCTATCGGTAAACTTGAAATTAACCGTCAGAATAGAGTGACTTTTCCTGCCGGTGAACTCATCCACAACCGAGAGACTACTGTGGTTTTTTCTATCGGTAAACGTATAATTAACCGTTAGAAGAGTGTGACTTTTCCTGCCGGTGAACTCATACACAACCGAGAGAGTACTAAGATTTTTTCCATCGATAATGTCATTTCCAACCGAGAGAGTGCTACACTTTTTTCTGTCGGTAAACTTATAATTAACCGTTAGAATATGGGTATTTTTCCCAACGCTAAACGTCAGACGACGACGGGTTTTCTATCGGTACAATCATAAGGTGCCGATAGAATAGTAATATTTTCCTGTCGGTAATCATGTAATTAACCGTTAGAATAGTGGTACTTTTCCCTCCGTTAATCGTCAGACTACGACGGGTTTGCTATCGGTACACTCCTAAGATGCCGATAGAATTATTAATTTCTTCTGTCGGTTATTTACCGATAGAAAATGTTCTGTCTTGTTCTATCGTGTCTATCTCTATCGGTACGAAAACCGATAGTAGAAGGGTTTTTTTTACCGATAGAAGAAAGCTTTTCTGTACTAGTGGTTTTAACAAAAAAATATAATATTAATAACACACTTCAATACTGATACCAGAAAATAAAGTAGAAAGAAAGAAAAATATTTAACATGATCGCTACCTACCCGATTGGTGTTGGTGACTCTCGTAGATCCACCACCATATACCCCAATGAGACATTAATCTACCTTTTTCTCATAACCAATAAAATAAAATTATTTAGTTTTGCAAAAATTTAATATAAAAAGGTATTAAAATAGTAAAAGAGGAGATACTAAAATAGCATGTAGGTCAAAATACTGTGACAAGATAGTTTTAAAGGAGAATATATGATAATAATATATGCATAGCTTGCCTTATATCCTTTTGTCTTGATGCCTTAACAACTTGATCTGATAGTATTTGAACTTTACTATTATTCTATGCTCTCACGAGTAACTAATTTGTTGAAAGTGATTTGGGATTGGAATGAAATTTACCCAAGAGGAAAACCCATTTATATGGCATTCAAACCAGAACATGTAGCTCAACGTCAAGGCTAACGTGGGTAGCATCCATCATGGACACGCTTGTTTTTTTTTTTTCTAATTCTCATAGGAACTCAATTAGAATTTGTATTCTTCGTGAAACAGACAACTCAAATTCTATCTCTAATGGTATTTATACATGTATAGTTAATTATTAACAAAAAGAAAATCCTATTCTTAACTAGAAGAGGCAATTTTTTTATAACATTAGGAGAGTTTTGGGTTTAAATATAAAGCATATGTAGCTTAATGACATGTGAGTCCGAAATTATTTTTGGAATCGTAAACTTCTGACATGATTTACCAAAATTCTTGATGAAGAAAGACACCTTGAAATGGGCCCCACGTTGGACGTCAACTGTCGACGGTTGGAACTTTTGTCCTTAGTCGAACTTATATAAATGTTAAAGAAGGATGTGAAGCCAATCTAAGGTGAAACTCAGGTAAATTACAGTAATTATGTCGGAGGAAGAAAGGAATTTATACAGATTTGGGCCCTCTAATGGTGAGTAATAGGCCCTCTAATGATGAGTAATAGTCCTACGTCCTGTTGGGATTTTACTATGTAACTTAAGGATTACAAGAAAAGAACTAAGGATGTTCTTAGATGGACTAAGAACAATCTTATGCTCTTTAGCTTACAATCAATGTTGATCTACCATGGCTAATTCTTGGTGTCTTGAATCTCTTGCTTGATGTCTTGATCTCTCCCGGAGATCCTCCTTTTATAGCTCGTTGTCAGTCGTCGGTTACGGAATTGAAGGGTCGCTGAGAGGCAGACGTGCTACAGCCATAATGTGTAATTATGTCCGTTTATGATTACGCATTTTCCTTCTTATCAGTTACAAGGAACTTAAAGAGCTTAAAACATTCAGGCGGCGTAGTGGTAAAACAAACTCAACTACCATATACGATTGAATGAGGCTAATTAGATAATCGTTGGATGTTTTAATTCTTTAGTAAGCCAAGGTCGCATATTAACTACAACAATACATGACTATCTATGTGTCCTCCACGACCTGGGCGACCACAGTAAAATATCTCCATGTGCACAATATACATGGGCATGTGAGACCATGGTCTCTGTGGCTTCAGTATTGTGGACATATGGAAACTACAGAGCCCGCGACATCACAGAGTGAGACTATGGAATGGGTCATGTCCAGAATATCTTGGACTATTCTGTTGTCTCCCTCTCGGGTACATGAGACCAAAGAGAGGTAAAAAACCTCGTTTTATAGCCCTTGCGACTATAGAACGGTAAAGGTGACTAATTCGGATTATAATTCTCGTCAAGAAGCATTTGTGAGAGGCTAAGAGTGCTTAGTACACTTCATCCATCATTTGTAAGCTAGTGCTAGAGTGTGGGCATTCATTTGTATAATTTGAGTTTCTATGATCCGGGAGGATCTTCAAGTCCTGATCGCATACGGATTCGCGACCAAGTCCTGATCGCATACTGCTTCGCGACCTTAACCGAGTTCGGAAAGGATTCGCGACCATGGATTCGTTCGCGACCATGAAAAGGAATTTGCTCTCTGTTCGGAATTGTAATCCTATCCGAATATATATAACTAAGTTTATCTGTTTAGGATTAGTTAGTTAGTTATATGAGTCTAATACGTTTAGGATTACTAAGTCTGATACGTAATCATACGATTGGACTATAAATACCTTGTAATAGGTCTAGTTTAGATCATCGAAGAGTCATAGAACTTATTTGAGTTTTAGACACTTATAGTTCCTTCGACGTAGACAAGTGTGTATAACGTTCGATGTGTAAAGCCCTCTTTGAAATAAAAAGTTGTGCAATTACTTTGGGTTTCGGTATTTCCTAGTAAGATCCTGTTATTCCACATATTAGAATCTGGGCGAGCCTAGTGCGAAAACCAAGGCTAGGTCTCAAACGGATCATTCTAGCACTTGATTCATTCAAGTGAAAACGTCTGATTTGTTACTTTTGGGGATCGCCATTGCCTAGCGGTCGGTGGACGAGAGTCGTGATCTCTCCGTTGAAGTTTGTTGGAGAGGCCGACAAGAACTTGTGAAAAGTATTGGTGCTGGCCTATCCAGAGTGGAGAAGGAGCAGCCCGAGTGGAGATATCCTTCGTGGATATAGAAGCGAGGCTCACGCGTGAGGGCTTGACAATGATAGGGGTTAGTAGACTGCATTTCTGTACTAGTGAACATATATTATTTGCAAGTTTATGTTTATACGAAAGAAAAAACGATGCTACGACGACAAATATATTGTACCGATCACAGTTCAAGTATGATATTGTCTGAGCTCTCCTTGAAAAATGGTCCTTGTCCGAACAAGGTATGTGGTGATTGACTTATAGAAGCGACCGGTACTAATTAGTCAAGAGGGGCAGTTTTGAGTGGACCAAAGGAGTTTACTCTTTGAGGATAGAAGTGCCCTAAAAGAGACTCATATTGGAGTAGGGCGTAAAAAGTAAAATTTCACTCCGGTGACTCCTAAGAGTGAGAAGTTTGTGGTCATGTGTGGCATTAGAAGTTATTTTATTCTTATTTTTACTTATTATTAATGAAATAGATGTGACTTCATGATTATAAATAATCTTGTAATGTACATTTTTTGGTCAAAAAAGATAATTTATTTTACTTCTATCCATTATTGTTTATCCTGGTTTGTTGAGTATGACTTGTCGTACTCATTCTTGTAAAATATTTTTTATGTAATGGTTGAAAATGATAAGAATGTTTTTAATATATCATCAATGGATGGAGTCAAGAAATAGGCTAAACCAGTTGGATGAGAGGTAATTAGAAAACATGTTCCATTTGGAATATTGAAATTTTAAATTCTAACTTGTTGGATCAGATATAGTTCAAATAAAGAGAGTTTTGATGATACATTTTTGGTTTCGGTCTATTTTGTATCGAGTTTTAAATGTTTCAGTCTTGACTCATAAGCGTGTGAGAACTGTTATGTCTGAGTCTTGTTTCATAGCGTGACAATTGGGACGACATGGGCGGACAATGATATGTCACTGGGATGACAAGGGCGCCTGGTCCGAGGATGATATATATGGCGCTGCGACGACGTGGTCTCTGGTCCGGCGATGACATGTCACTGGGAGAAAGTACTTGGGCTTCGCCACCACCAATCTCATCTCATGACAGGGATATAATTTATTTAATTTTATTACAAAATATTATAATGTATATATAAATTTATTGTTATCATTGGCATTCTTTTTCATTGTTAATTCATTAATTAACTGAGCATTCCTATGAGTTTTTCTACTTCTAGGACTAGTGTGAGGATTCTACTATTTTTTTAGTGGTCCGGAAACATGATATCCATAATCTCACCAAATTATTATACAATGGAATATTTCCATCCTTCTCTCTTCTGCATGGACCCCCACACCATTCCCACCATTAAAATCTTCAGCATATTATATAAGAGATGAACCAAATCCTAAAAAGAAATAGAGAAGTGATCAAAAGGAGAATATATGCCAACCTTTTTTTTTTTTTTTCTCTTCTACATACCCATGCATAGCTGGATGAAATCGCATTATTCATTTGAAATAGCCTCATATATGTTGCATTGCACCTTCTCTTTACTTTTTTTTAAAAAAAAAGTTGCCTCATCTATCACACAGTACACAAATGAATTAATTACTCTCTCCGTTACACAATATGAGATATTTAATTTTTCAATTTTGTTGCACAATATAAGGCGTACACGTGAATTAATTGCTCTATTTCATATTTTACTTTTGAGAGCAATTTAATGATCTCACCTTGATATTTTTTTGAGTTTAGAACTTTCTTAATTCTTGTGAATGAGCAAAACACATCTTATATACTTTTATTTTCTCAAAATTCCTGTATTTTTCCTGTGATGTATCAAACATTTCTTTTAAACAATTCATGTGTTTAACTTTTCTTGTGGATTTTATTGGATATGACACTCACTTTATGTATTTTTCTCATTCCTAAGATTTTTATTTTCTATATTCCAAACAGCCTTTCAGCCACTGGAGGAATACTTGGAAGGCACATTAAGTCATTAATTGATTGATGCATACCAGTAATTATATGTTTCCAATTACAAGCATCCCGTGAAGTCCAAGAACTCGACGTGTGTTGGGGACATGCGAGCTGGCAGTGCGAAATCACAAAGGAAGCAATGGGTTAGTGCAATCATTTTTTTGACAGGAGAGAGTATAACATTAGTTTATAGAGCACGAGTGAATTAACAAGGTACAACATGTGAGGCACAAGTAATTAGTGAGCATATTTCTTCTGGACGTGCGTTGGTGACATGATCGAGAGAGCTGCAAGTGCAAAAGCTCAAACGATAGAAGCAATGAAATTAACACCATGGTATGATAAATATATACCTGCAATCAGTACTCAATAGCGTAATGCACATCATGATATAACTTCGACTTCGTCAAGGCAAAAGAGAAAAAAAAATACAGCTTCTATTATATTTATTGCTGGTGAACATAGAATAAGCAAGCAGCCAGCCTCACCCGTCGAAGCTAGCTCTACTATATATGTAGAGAGGAGGCACGGTGCTGGTCATCCACACAAACAAATTAGAAACCAAACGGCACACACATACAACGCAAGCCAACTGAGCAACAACCAACAAATGGCTCGTGCTTCGTTCACCACCTGCCTCCTCATCGCCCTGCTCGTCACCGGCTGGCTGACCGCCGGCGCCGAGGCTCGCCGTCTTCTGAGCACAATGCTGACCCCTCGTAGATCGCTGGAAGGCCTTCCGGTCATAGGGGGCGTATTGAGCCAGCTTCCGCTCTTAGGGGGCCTATTGGGCAATCTTCTTCCCAAGGGGTCCCTATTGGGCAATCTTCTTCCCAAGGGGTCCCTATTGGGCAATCTTCCCTTATCGGTGACTAAGCCCTAATTGTTTGCTGCCGGACTTTATTCATTGGCTTGCCTTCTCTGCATTATTTCGTTCTTCCTTCCCATCCATTTTCTTTCCTTTCCATTTCAAAACCATTTCAATTCGTGTGCGGTTGTTTCATTCAATAATTAATTCTCGCTGGGAGGTTTAATTCGTTTCTGCGTAGATGGAACGGTCTATTTATGTAATATATATATTCGCTTCAAATACAATATTGATCATGTATGTTTATCTTTGTGTTTATTTATTGTAATGTTTTATAATACATACACTTTTTATGTGAACTATAGTTTCGTGTTGTCTAGTAAGACCTCTGTGATTTACTAAAACCCAATAAAGATCTTATCCACTCCTTGAAAAAAAATCATTGTTAAGAAAAAAATTACAATACATATCCAGTTCTCCTGATAATTAGATCAATAAAAATCTTTAAATTGATGTAACCCATTTTAAATCAACTTCTTGAAAGTTGCCGTAGGAAGTGTCTTCATAAATAAATCCACCTAATTCTTGTATGAGTAAATCTATTGAGTTCTTGATATCATCTTTTTGAAGATTATGAGTGAAGAAAAATTTCTGTGAAATATATTTTTGCTCTATCTTCTTGGATATATTTTTCTCTCATTTGGCTGATGAATGTAGCATTGTCTTCATATAAAATTAAACCACAATCTCTTCAAGTATGCTGTGTCGAATAGTAAGATTCATTAACAATTCTGTGCCAACTTCATAAAATAACAAAATTTCTACATAATTAGATTAGGCTGTAGCAATAGTCTTCTTCATTGAATATTATAAAATAACAGTGTCATGACAAGTAAAAATATATCCAATTTGTAATCAACCATTATAAGAAACAGATAGATATCCTACATGTACAACACTAAATAAATCTATCTTAGATATGTTAGAAAATATAAACACATATCATTTGCACCTCAAAGATAACAAAGTATATGCTCCACTTTGTTGCAATATCTTCCTGTAGAACAATAACTATATCTAACTAATAAATTAACAAAAAAAATATATCATGTTATATATGAGAAATAAAATAATTTGCACTCTTATAACACTTGAGTATGGCACTTCAAGGCAAAAATTTTCTTGCCATCAAGTGACTTTCAAGCACTGAGTACTCAATTATCACATATTTAGATTCGAATCTTTTTGTAAAAAAACATGGCCACATCATTTTGTACCCTTCTTTCATCAAATATTCAGTAAGACTATACCACATTCGCCCAATTGAATTATTCAATTTGATTGAATATTGTTTTCAAGAACTTGCTTCTGGCAATTTAAATTCTTTGGAGAGTTTCATGACGCAAGTCAAGCATTTTCTTTATTGTCAGACTGATAAAATATCAAAAAATTATTGTATCCATCATGGGAGAGGATGTCTCTTTATAATCAATATTATGTCTTTGAGAAAACCATGTGCAAATAATCATAACCACTAGTACAGAAAAACTTTCTTCTATCGGTAAAAAACACATTTCTACTATCGGTTTCTGTACCGTTAGTGATAGACACGATAGAACAAGAAGGTCATTTTCTAACGGTAAATAACCGTTAGAATAAGTGCACTATTCTAACGACATTTTTGGTAACAACTGGTAAAAAAACCGTTCTAGTCTAACGGTTGTGAATGAGTTTACCGATAAAAATACTTACACTCTTCTAACGGTTAAATGAGAGTGTACTGTGAGAAAAAGGATAGTACTCTCACGGTTGTGTATGAGTTTATCGGTAGGAAAAGTTACACTCTTCTAACGGTTAATTAAGAGTGTACTGTGAGAACAAAAGATAGTATTCTCACGGTTGTGAATGAGTTTACTGATAGAAATACTTACACTCTTCTAACGGTTAATTAAGAGTTTACCGTGAGACAAAATCATAGTACTCTCACGGTTGTGCACGACTTTACTGACAGGGAAAGTTACGCTCTTCTAATGGTTAAGTAAGTGTGTACCGATAGAAAAAAGTTACACTCTTCTCACGGTTGTATGGTAGTGTACCGTCAGAAAAACTTACATTCTTCTGATGGCTAGTGAGGAGAATACCGTTAGAAAATGTTGTTGTTTTGTAACTCTGTTTGCTATTTAGCCGTTAGAAGAGTACATTCACAATACAGTACATTCGCATATACAGTACAGATGCAATACAGTACAGATTGGATACACAATATAGTACAGATGCAAAGAAGGGTACATTCACATATACATTGAACAGATTGACACATTAGATAGTTATTCACATTTATTCACATATATACGAACCAATACAAATTGCAATCCAATATGGACAAATACTAACCAACAAGACTATATATAAACAATATATGGACAGAGTACACGAAAAAGAGAAAATTGATAACAAGTGAGCGAAAAGCTTGTCATGGCGGTTGGTTGGGCGTAACTTCCTCCATAACATATGGAGCCCAGATTTTTCGGAGATCTCTAATCTTTGCATTGTCATGTTGGTTTTTGGACATGGCGATCTGCAAGCATATATGAATACTGAGTAACTAACTTCCTAATTTTGAACGTGACACCCAATTTTCAAATTTGAGTTAGCTATCGATGCTTACCTGGGGGAATTGAGAAAAGTTTGTCCGCACTAGGTCGTACATATAGCGCAGCACATAAAACCTGCATTCCCACGATTGCGGTTGCTGATGGCACTGAGATAATTGCATATGCGAAGACATGTTAGCTATTGTTTCCATAAACTAATTAAGCATAAACAAAAAGTCTCGTGAGTACCTCATATTCTTTCCAAGCTATTAGGGAGCCCTGCGGTGCGGCATGCCTCCCTCCAGCGGACACATATTTCTCAAAAGCCATGCATTTCAGTTAGCATTGCCGGTTAATGTATTATCATTAGCTAGCACTACCACAGAAACAAACATCCAGGACGGCACATCACAGACGGTTATGAACTTTTCAATGGAACACCGTCTGCGAAGGCCTGTCGGGAGAATATGTTAAGTTATCACAGTCGGTTCCGATGTCAAAACCAACTGTGATAGTCAACCAGACAGTTCTGAATACAAAACCGTCTGTAATAGTCTACTTATCACAAACGGTTTTAAACTAAAACCCGACTGTGATAGATACAATCGGTTCTCAACTGAGAACCGTCTGTGATAACTAGAATATCACAGACGGTTCCGTTATCAAAACTGACTGTGATATATACAATCGGTTCTGAACTCAAAACCGACTATGATAGTGTAGTATTAGAGACAAATCTAATATCAGAACCGACTGTTCTAAACAGTGCCGGCGCTTCGAATTCTCAACTGTGTTCATTTCGGTCTCCGATCTTCGCGCGGCACCTAGGCGAATATGAAGCGTCGCCTTGGAAATTCTATAAATAGCTTGACAGTGGAATAATTGCCATTTACTTTACAAGTTTTTATAATTCTCAAACTGTTTGACTCCTTAGCTTCTCTGTGCCAATGGCATCCTCGATGGCATCGTCAGCCTCACCCTCCCTGGTAAGAACTCAATCTTTTGGACTTACCGTTGTATTGTTAATCCTTGTTCAGTACATTCTTGACCTGTTGATTTGCACAGGGAAGGGGAGCCGTGCAAGACTCGGGCAAGGTGAAAACCAAGCTGAGGGCCCTCCAGGAAGAGCACAAGCTCCTTACAGAGAAGCATACTCAACTACGACTTGACCTGGACGATCTCTTCCTGGTGTGACACTGGGTGCCCCATCTTCCGAAAGGTACGTGATAGATCGATTGGTGGAGTTTCGACGTAGAACGATCTGGCTTCAAATCAGGCACGATCTGAACCCCGCAATCACATCCACTTTTTATGTGAACTATAGTTTCGTGTTGTCTAGTAAGACCTCTGTGATTTACTAAAACCCAATAAAGATCTTATCCACTCCTTGAAAAAAAATCATTGTTAAGAAAAAAATTACAATACATATCCAGTTCTCCTGATAATTAGATCAATAAAAATCTTTAAATTGATGTAACCCATTTTAAATCAACTTCTTGAAAGTTGCCGTAGGAAGTGTCTTCATAAATAAATCCACCTAATTCTTGTATGAGTAAATCTATTGAGTTCTTGATATCATCTTTTTGAAGATTATGAGTGAAGTACAATTGCCTAATTAGACAAAAGGTGCAAATTATCAATTAGACAAAATGTAAGAAGAGTCTTATTCAATAGGTGGAAATGCATATCATACATATACTGTATTTCCTCTATTTTAGAGAGTTGATTCCCAATGTAGGTCAGGGTGGAATTCTAACTCATGAGTAACTTGAGTTTAGCTCAATTTTTTCGCTCAATGCCGACTTTGCTTGACAGAAAATCAAATTGAGTTGGAGCTAACCCTCAATATCCTTACGGAGTGGCACCCCAACCTGACTCATTTATAATTATTTATAAAGAAACCTCCAAATCTTTGCAATTGTCATGAAAAAACATACTCTTTAACTACAAAGTATAATGAATAGTCAAAGTATAGAAGAAATGAGAGAATTCTTTATTCTCCATATGTATTCTCATTTATTCTAATGTGTACAAAAAGACTATTTATAGCCTAATATAGGAAGATGAACAGACTTGAAATGTTAATATCCTTAGAATTGACAAAGAATTCATGGCTCAAGGATCACCAAATTCATGACAAATTCATGGCATCTAGGGGTTACAACCTTTAAGCCTCCATGGTTGTTTACTAATTTTTTGACCTATTAATTACCAGTATTGACTTGTATTTTTTTTGCTTTATTTTGTGACCTATTAATTAACCCAAAGAAGGTATATTAGGCTATCATAATTCGTATGAATATCAAAAGTGTTGGGTGAAGCGAGAATACATCTTCACATGGAAGCGCGTGTGTTCTGTAAATTTTTCCAATAAACACATAGAGATAAAAGAGAAAATTGATTTTATGCTATTGAAATTTAGTGCTTAGTATAATGTATCACTGGTTTTTGCATTCTTTTGTCATTGAATTTTTTTTCTTAATATTATATGCTATTTTTGACGGTAAGAATATCTAAAATTACTAAAATCTTCGGTCAATTATTCTTTAGTGAGATCTAATTATGATTTTAAAAAAATAGAAAACTGGCATGTAAAATTTTTACCTTCCTGGGCATATTAATTGTGCCAACATTCACATTTTTTAGGCATCAATGTCAAACATGTTGCAGACAAACTAGAAGTCCTAACCAAGCACTATTCTGACCCCAAAATTTTTGGCTCCGCCTTTTTATCTGAAGTCATGGCTGCATGGCTTATGTTTCTTCATGTTAGAAGCGGGAGACAGAGCTCACCCAAATATGATTTTAAAGTAACACCAAAAGATTTTAAAGATGCGTATTAGAGGAATTTTCACCGTTAGTCCCTCCTTTTTGTCTGATTTTCATATTGGTCCTATATCTTTCAATTTTATAGTTGCCTGTGTATGTGCTTTAAATCCTTTTCAAAGGGCATAGGCTAATACCAAATGAATTGTGATGCTCGTCACTCAGATTAATCTAGAACAACCCGGTTGCCCTATATTGTAACTACAAGACCTGCGTTGTCTATAATTAAAATTGTCTAAATGATGTAGTGCAAAGAACTGAGACAGATATCATATCACTCGGATATCTAAACAAACCAAGCATTAAGAATGGCATATTGAAGAACATAAATACAAGCAACCAAAGAAATAACTCTAGGTAAAATAAATCAACTCATTTCTACGAGTGAACTAGGTAACCTACATCTCCCTAAACCAAAAGAAATTGCTCACTCGTTATAAAGAAATAAAGAACACAAGTAAATAAAAAGAAAGAATTGGAATTCATATTACTATCTTGTAGCAGCTAATGTGTTTACAATTGATCTCTTCCTAAAATTGGAAGAGATTACAAATGGAAATAAAAGAGAAGTGATATAAACTAAGCCATGATGAGACATGAGGTGTTAGAACTAAAGATGGCAAAGATGGTAAAGTGATGGAGTTTTTTTTACTGTTAACCCAGAGTTAAAAAAAAATTTCGAAATTAACCCACAGTTGCGGTAAATTGCAAAAATGGACTGCCACCTCAGCTTGTCGAGCTCCCAGAGCTCGACAAGCTGTTGCAGCCTCTTGTCGTGCTCCAGGAACACGACTAGGAGCTTGTCGTGCTCTGAGAGCTCGACAAGTCCTTGTCGTGTTCCTGGAGCACGACAAGCTCTCAGCCAACACGACAAGCTCTCAGCAAACTGAAGGATTGATTTGTAATAAGAATTAATTATTAAATTACGGATTGATTTGTAATCTGAGTTCACAAATAAGTATAAACTTATACATTATACTCATCTAACAAGAGATTTGATAAAATATGAGTTGATTTGATGATTTTCGATATAAACTGAAAATAGGGTACTTTAGGGTAAAATAAGATCTGAGTTTTGTCGATTTTGAATTATGGTCTTTAAAATGTGATTTTGTAATCTGCACAGAAGAGAAAATTGTATCAAATAGCATTTGAAAAAGATTTGCTGAAGAAATTTTGAATTTGGAATTAATCTGAAGATTTTAGCCTTTTTGGGTTTCTAGATATCAAATAAAGGACTAAATTACGATATAATTTGGACTGATATGTGAAAACGGCTTAGATGATACGATTTGGCTGCCAACTTTCTGGATTAAGGTATTGACATACCCATGATCATAATCCAAGAATAATCTGATCTGGATTAGGGCAAGATTTAGCTAAATCTGAGTTCTGAGTATTTAGGGTAATTAGAATCCTGTTTTCGAAAACAGAATAGGATTGATAGATCTGAGATTTAGAGATGGAATTGAATCTGGCTTGTAAAGACTTTTATGTTTGGCAGTAACAAGATCAGTTCAACCCTAATCTATCTCAAACCCTAAAATATCAAAATCTATTCTGTGAACCCAAATCAAGATCAGTGGGGATTCGAACCTAGGTGGACAACGAGGTAGAAGAGAGTTCCCACCAGCTGGGCTAGGAGTTTTTCCCATCATACTGTACATACATAAATACATACATACTGTATATATATATATATATACACATGCACATATATATATGTATATATATATGTATATATATCTATAGAAATATACGTAAGTATGTATCATATAATAAAAATATATAAGAAATCTAGTGAACTGCATGATTCATTTTGAATGTAACACACTGAAAAATAAAAGTGTTAGTACATGTTCGCTATGGGTTCGGACGACCCCTCTTATGCCCATGCCCATGTCTATCTCTCTGAAAAGGCGATGGTGAGTACGGATCAGGTGGCACATGTGATCGCTGTCCAGCCGCGGTAGAAGGACCATGCCGCTCAGTACCTGCATGACCCTGAGATGGCTGTGTCGGTGGAGGGTGATCTTCGAGTTCGCTAGGCGTCAACTGATCCGGTTGGTAGTACTGATGTGCATGAGGGTCGTGCAACCCGAACATGTGCGAGATCCACTCCTGGTTGTCCTGCTGTGGTGCCACCCCACTGGGGTCGGCCCCCTGCGGAGCGTAGTACTCACGATCGTCATCCACATGCATGTGGTCGTGGGCGGGATCCCCCCAAGGGACTGAGTATCTCTGTCCCTGGAGAGCCTGCTCAATATGAGCCTGGCCGCAATCCTCGTCAGCCGCAAACCGCTCTGCCAACGCTCTACTCGCATCGTCCCTGTCTTGACGACGAATGTCGTCCTCGTGTTGACGACGGATGCCGTCGTCATCATCAGAGTCATCTGAACCGGGAGTGCGATGTCTCGACGGGCCCCCAATATGCAGATCTCTGCGTCGAGCACTGTGCATTGACGAGGAACGATGAAGCCGAGACGGGCCGGCGGACGTCCCTGGTATGTCACCTCCCCAGGTCGGCGATGTGTCACGATGACTGCGCCGTGCTGACGAAGTGCTCTGTCGAGCACCACCCAGGCTAGGCCGGGCTGACATCGGGCTGGGCGGCCGGGCCCCTCTCCGGTGCGGAACCGATGCATCTGTCTTTCGGCCACAAGTAGCGTCGAACAAGATTCGTTGTGCTGCTACACGGATGGAATGTAGGACAGCACGCGCCATCGCCTTGAAGCGTGGAGGACCTTCCAAGCGAGACGACAGGTTTGCCGCTTGACTGTCGATGCCCAACGCTAAGTCACCCTGCACATGCGAAACTCATATGGGAACTATGGAAAAATAGATAAGATAAGAGACCAACATAAGTATCCAGCGAAGACGAACGTACCGAGCGATGTATCCGGCCTGGGAAATGAACATCAAGGCCGAGTCGAAGACTGTCTTGATGTGATAGTTCTGTCGGCGATAGGGGGGCCGCACGAGCGAGTCGCGTGCTGGTGCGCGGCACGTACCACTGAAGATAGGCCTGGGACGTCCCAGGGTCATACGGCCGCTCCTCCACAACAACATCCGTCGCCGCGTGGTTCTCCCACTCGTCGACCCATTTGGAATTCTTGATCTACCAGTTGTCAGAGTGTTTTCCTCTACGTGTTTGTCTGCAAAAGGTGACGCGATGCACATAAAGCAAAGAAATAAACAAATATGAGTGTGTACATGAGATATAGAAAATGTTCGAGGCATACACGTGAATCTGCCGCGGGAGATGGCGTTGTCGATTTCTTTCCGGGGGCGGTATCTGCTGATGTAGGCCGAATTGGCGCATCACCCTCTCCGGAAAATACGGCTCCACCACATGTGAGAACACCATGTGCCGGCGTGTAAGCCAGCAGTCCTGGCCCGCGGTGCAATGCGAGGAAATGCCATGCGGTGCAACCTGCGAGATGTGCTCCGGTGTCCATGGCCGCCATATGACGCGCGCGTCCGATAGGAGATCAAACTCTCCCAGGTACGCCAAGTAACAGCGGTGAATCTGTGATGATGACCACCTCGGCCGACCTCCCAGCCAACGGGCTCCCATGGTCGGCCGGTCCACCCAATCATCATAGTCGGCTGGCGCAACGTACGGATGGATGGGCCGCTGTAAACGCGGCCGACCAACGGGGAAATGCTCCCATGACCACAGTTGCAGCAGTACAGGGCATGCGGAAAGCAACGATCCAGCTGCGGTCCTGCAGCATGCCTCGCAAAGGCCCCTGTATGTCGCGCACAACACTGCCATCGCCCAATTGTAACGCGGCATGGCCCCTGCGTCGGCATCGATGATACTCTCGACCAGAGGAATGAACCACGTGTACACAGTGTCACCGTGCGTGGAAGGGAACAAAATATACTGCAGCGTCACCAGCAAGTACGCGAAGAGATGCTGGCGAACTACATCGGCGGGGGCATCATCGGGGCACTCACGGTAGCGCGCCAGAAATCGGTGGGGGACACCACGCCTGGATGCCGGGATCTCGTCGGCGTGGTTAGCGATGTTGAATCGGAGGTGCATCTGTGCGCGCCAATCTAGGCGTGCTGGCCGGGGGACGATGGGATGTCCATTGCCAGGTAAACCAAGCAGCATGCTCACATCGTCCAGCGTGACTGTCATCCCCCCCCAGCGGAAGTGGAAAGTGTGGGTCTCCGGATGCCATCGATCTACCAATGCGGTGATCAGCGACCTGTCCAGTGTGAGATGCTGACCTATTTGCAGCATACAGGCGAACGGCAATAAACCTGCAGCCCACAGGATGGGGATATAGCCCTCATGCAGAGGCCAGTACTCCAAGGGAGCACGGACTACCAGCGGCTCCAAGTCCCCGCCCTCGGACAAGATGCGGCCGCGATGGCCACGATCACATGTACTGCTCAGTAGCTCTGGAAGATCTCTATCTCCGCCAGCCATGCCTGTCAAAACATCAAACATGAACCATTATTGAAAGTAACATAACATACATCGGGAACCGTTATTGAAAGTATCATACCCATGGATAGCACACGACATGAAAGTAACATAACATGAATCATATTACAAGGTTTCAAACAGATTACAACAATCGAATGCAAATGATAAGCGTATTACAAAGTTTATTACAAGGCTATGTCGATGGTCCGGGTGCATTCAAACAATCCTTCCTGCTATGTCCGGGCTGCCTACAGATCGAGCATTTCCTAGCTCGTGAGCTACCCCCCTGGGACTCATCCATGTCATTGTGTATTCGGCGTGTCTTCCGTCGCCCTGGACCCGTTCGCTTTAGATTTACATCTGGGATCCAGGTAGTCTCGCCAGCAGGGATAACTCTGTAGTCACCGAGCGTCATAAAAACTCTCCACACGCCACTCCACGTGTTTGAAAGGTTGTCAAGGCTGAAGTACTCCGAAAGGTAAGGCGCAGGGCTCACACCGAGCGCCGCACATGAAGCAAGGACATGAGAGCAGGGCTTGTGCAGTAGCTTCGGTTTGTTACATGAGCACTCAGCAACATCCCCAAGAATGACCTCGTGCACCCGTCCAGGTCTCAGTTGGCCGCTCACGTTCTTCTGCCGAAGGCGGACTTGAATGATTCGGTGCAGTCTGTTTATAACTGTCACCTCGTGCCGCTGGGCCTTGTCTATGCGGGCAGTCAAGTACGACTGCACAACATCTGGCAAGGTTCTCATGGGATCGTCGACTAGCGTTTTGGCGGCTACACTTCTGTTGTTGAAGTACTCGGCTGTGCGGTACCATGTCATCTCCACTACAGCAGTCACCGGTAAACACCGGACTCCCTTCAACACATAATTGCACACCTCTGAAAGGTTCGTCGTCATTATCCCAAACCTTGCGCCATCTTCGTCGTGCAGCAAGGACCATTTCTCGATGTCCTTGTCCTGAATCCATTGGGAAAATTTGCTGACGTTCACATCATCGGCAGCATTACTGGCCCTCCTCGTGGAGTACTTCACTGTCAGCGCCTCCAATTTGTCGAACACAGCCTGGAACTTCCTCGGTTGATTTTGCATGCACAGCCGCTTGAACAGATCCATGATCTGTTTACTGCGGAAGTGTGTGAAAAGGTTTGCTGCAATGTGCCGCATGCACCAACGGCTGCGCACGTCCTCCCATTTGTACGGAGCATCTGGGGCCCCGCGCATTACCTCAATGGCATGGAGCAGCCCTCGGTGGCGGTCCGATATGATGCACACCTTCTCTCGATCACCAACAACCGCCCGCTTCACGTTGACCAGAAACCACAACCAACTTTCCGAGTTTTCAGACTCGACGATGGCGTACGCCAATGGAAGCAGTTGGTCGTTAGCATCCGCAGCAACAGCAATGAGGAGACAGCCCTTGTACTTTCCAGTCAGGAACGTACCATCCACGCATATGACTGGACGACAATAAGCAAATGCCTCGATGCACTGGTGGTATGACCAGAATAATCGACGGAGTACCCGAGTGTTCTGTATGGGGCTACCATCTCGACGTGTAGTTGGCTGATCGAAGAAATCTAAAAATGTGCCTGGGTTGGTCTGAGCGATGTTGCGGAGCAACCGCATCACATTGTTGTAGCTGTGGTCGAATGTGCCGAACATGCCCTCAATTGCCTTCTGTTTTGCTCTCCAGGCCTTTCCATACCTTATAGTGTACCCACACCTATCGGCAACTTGCTTCATTATTTCTCTCGGCATTATCGAAATGTTCTCTCGCACAGCCGGCTGGATGATATTACCGACGTACGCCGACGTCAGGTTCCTGTGTCTGTCCAGCGCCTCCGTGAGCAGGCATGTGTGTGCAGTAACCCTTGTCACCACAAAACCGATGTCGTCCTTCGGCCGCATCGCACGAATCTTCCATGGGCAGCCTGCTGTTACACAGGCTGCGACAAAAAGGTTGGGGTTTGACTTGACGACCTTATATTGCCGGTTAATTGCGAGGGACCAGCTCGCCACGGCATTCTTCAGATCTTCCTTGCTTTGAAACTCCTGCTCTACTTGTAAGCCACCGTGCTCGAAAGACCACCTCGAACCCTGATCCGTTGGCAACGCAGCTTGACTGTATGCTGAGTGATCTAGCCACTCCTGCGGGGGACCAGGAGTATCATCATCAGAGCCATCGGATGCCTCCGAGTCCATCGAATCATCTTCGTCGGACACTGATGGAAGGCAATCCAGTACCTCGCACACATCTACGCGAGTATGGCAGAATACATCCGACCACTCGCTAGCCCTGAATCTCGCAGGACCGGGCATGACGCTTGGCTCACCCTCCACCGCACTCTTGGCTGGTCGTACGTTGCAGAACTGCACATACATCGCGAACTGGCCGAGCAGTCCGCCATGGGGGTCTTCCACTCTTCGAATAAAAGAACTCCAAGATTTGTCCCCTTTAATTTCGCGCAGCATCCAGTATGGCTCATTATCTACCTCACGAACGATGAGCCCTTCGATTAGAGCCATTTCATCGCGAGGCCGCTTCCCGAACATATTCAGGATCCACAAATTCAGGTCTAGAAATGAGGTGTTATGTACACTCAGCTCGCCCGTCACATACTGGCAACGGCTCATATCAACCCCGCTTTGCCCCTCGCGAATTATGCCGTCACCATAAAATATGAAAATTTTGTTCGGACTATCCATCCCTACACACATTCATCTCACGCGTAAATAACATGACACCATTACACACATGCACATATATCCTAAAACCATACATACACATATACATTTGAAAAACATAATTTATAAACATAGAGCATGCATACATGCATGTAATTGAAAATAACCTAGTTTCATAATTTCTAAATACATACACATATATATTTTACAAAACCTAATTCTTAAACATAGAGTATGCATGTGCACAATTAAAAATAACCTAATTTTAAAAAACATAATTTCTAAACATAGAACATGCATGTATGTAATTGAAAATAGGCTAGTTTCATAATTTCTAAATACATACACATATATGTCCAAAACCTAATTTTTAGACATACAGTATGCATGTGCACAATTAAAAATAACCTAATTTTATATTTTCTATTGTGTGCACATAATTTCTAAAACGAAATACACATACATTTAAAAACCCTATTTTTCTAAACATACACACATATATTTCTAAACATACAAACATATATTTAAAAACCCTATTTTTCCAAACATACACACATATATTTAAAAACCCTATTTTTCCAAACATACACACATATATTTAAAAACCCTATTTTTCCAAACATACACACATATATTTAAAAACCCTATTTTTCCAAACATACAAACATATATTTAAAAACCCTATTTTTCCAAACATACACACATATATTTCTAAACATACAAACATATATTTAAAAACCCCTATTTTTCCAAACATACACACATATATTTAAAAAACCTATTTTTCCAAACATACACACATATATTTCTAAACATACAAACATATATTTAAAAACCCTATTTTTTCAAACATACACACATATATTTAAAAACCCTATTTTTCCAAACATACACACATATATTTCTAAACATACAAACATATATTTAAAAACCCTATTTTTCCAAACATACACACATATATTTAAAAAACCTATTTTTCCAAACATACACACATATATTTCTAAACATACAAACATATATTTAAAAACCCTATTTTTCCAAACATACACACATATATTTAAAAAACCTATTTTTCCAAACATACACACATATATTTCTAAACATACAAACATATATTTAAAAACCCTATTTTTCCAAACATACACACATATATTTAAAAACCCTATTTTTCCAAACATACACACATATATTTCTAAACATACAAACATATATTTAAAAACCCTATTTTTCCAAACATACACACATATATTTAAAAAACCTATTTTTCCAAACATACACACATATATTTCTAAACATACAAACATATATTTAAAAACCCTATTTTTCCAAACATACACACATATATTTAAAAAACCTATTTTTCCAAACATACACACATATATTTCTAAACATACAAACATATATTTAAAAACCCTATTTTTCCAAACATACACACATATATTTAAAAACCCTATTTTTCCAAACATACACACATATATTTCTAAACATACAAACATATATTTAAAAACCCTATTTTTCCAAACATACACACATATATTTAAAAACCCTATTTTTCCAAACATACACACATATATTTCTAAACATACAAACATATATTTAAAAACCCCTATTTTTCCAAACATACACACATATATTTCTAAACATACAAACATATATTTAAAAACCCTATTTTTCCAAACATACACACACATATATTTCTAAACATACACACATACATTTCAAAAACCAATTTTCCAAACATACAAACATATATTTAAAAACCCTATTTTTCCAAACATACACACATATATTTGTAAACATACACACATACATTTCAAAAACCTATTTTCCAAACATACAAACATATATTTAATAACCCTATTTTTCCAAACATACACACACATATATTTCTAAATATACACACATACATTTCAAAAACCAATTTTCCAAACATACAAACATATATTTAAAAACCCTATTTTTCCAAACATACACACATATATTTCTAAACATACACACATACATTTCAAAAACCTATTTTCCAAACATACAAACATACATTTAAAAACCCTATTTTTCCAAACATACACACATATATTTCTAAAATCTATTTTTCAAACACACACATACATTTATAAACCCCTATTTTCAAACATATACACATTCATTTCCAAACATACATACACACATACATTTAAAAAAATCTATTTTACAAACATACATACAAATGCACATATTTCCTAAATATATTCCTAAAAACAACATAATACCTACTCTTCTATACACATAAACATAAATATAAACCCTAATCACGTCATTAGCAACATAATTAACAGAATCTTAAATGCATTTCGAAAAAATTTACCTCTTTTCGAAGAACTCGCAATTCTCTACAACTTTCTCTTCTACACCGGATAAATTTATCGGACGGATTTTGTTAGATCTAGGACGGAGTTTTTACAACTGTGTGTGTGTGAGCTGCTGTTAGTTATGTTTCTTGGATGAGTGTGTGTGTGAGTGTGTACAGGACCACAGAACCAGGGAATAAAGAGGGGACCGCAGCTTGTCGAGTTCTGGAAACTCGACAAGAAGATACACAATATTAAAATGTCCAGTGCTCATATAACAGATAAATGCCTTAGACCAACCGGTTCGCGTGCTCGCTCCTGTGTCCTCTGGCCCGGGTTCGAATCCCCGTTTCCGCAGTTAAATGTTTTAACATGTCGAATGCTGCAGGTGCGACAACTGCACGGAAGTTGTCGTGCTCGGGAGCCGCGACAAGCTGTTGTCGTGGTTGGGGAGTGCGACAAGTTCTTGGCCGTGTGACCAGCAGCTTGTCGAGCTCTGGGAGTTTTTAAATATCAAAATATCAAAATCTATTCTGTGACAAGATGTTTTAACATTCGTCGTCAAAATATCAAAATCTATTCTGTGAACCCAAATCAAGATCAGTGGGGATTCGAACCTAGGTGGACAACGAGGTAGAAGAGAGTTCCCACCAGCTGGGCTAGGAGTTTTTCCCATCATACTGTACATACATAAATACATACATACTGTATATATATATATATACACATGCACATATATATATGTATATGTATATGTATATATATCTATAGAAATATACGTAAGTATGTATCATATAATAAAAATATATAAGAAATCTAGTGAACTGCATGATTCATTTTGAATGTAACACACTGGAAAATAAAAGTGTTACTACAAAAATGTTGACCTAATGTTATCTTGTGCTCGTTGAATGTTAGTTTGATCCATCATCATCATGCAGTCGACCCAAATCAAACCCACTTGGGTCCAACCATTGTCGGGGAGGCCCCATCCCATGATATTCTTCTTTTTCACTTGAGGAACTCTCATAGTTTGGATCGATCTCAGAACCTTCACTGTCTAAGATTTTTAGTCCCTCTTCTTCACCTTCGTCAATAAAGGCTTCCTCTCCAGGGCAGAAATGACAAACTATGAATACTGTGTGTGCCTGATCTGCAAACATACTAGAATTATGTGGCATGGTTGTATTAATATTCATATATTGCCCTTCATTTCATCCCTTGACTAACCCATCTACTGCCCCGGTGTTTATTTTCATAGGTAGCACATTATGTTTAACCAACAGATATAGTATACATTCATCTAGTTCATGGTTAGGACTTTCCACCCTTCTAATAAAAGAACTCCAACACTTGTCGTCTCTAAGTTTATGTAGTTTCAAAGAACTTCTTCCACAAGTAGGCATCAATGCATGATGATTTTTGTTCATTGTGTGGTGCTTCAAGGTGGAAAAGTAAACTAGACACCAAACAAGGTTTTACGTCATTTTCCATTGAAACCAAGACTTAAGAGGTTGTTTATGTGCAAACAAATAGCAATGCAAATGAGATGGAATGGTAGAAATGTAACAAGGATGGATCACTGAGGCATCCAGCTGATTCTAAGGCTTGGAAGGATATTGATTCTAGGTATCCAGATTTTGCATCAGATTCTCAGAACATCAGGATTGGAATAGCAAGTGATGGATTTAATCCATTTGGCCTTTTGAGTTCATCTTATAGTTGTTGGCCTGTTATTTTAGTACCATACAACCTTCCTCTATGGTTATGCATGAAAGACACTTCTCTTATACTTTCTATAATAATTCCTGGTCCATCTAGTCCAGGAAATAAGATTGATGTTTTTATGAGCCAGTTTATAAAGAATTATATGAGTTATTTGAGGTTGGCACAGCTACCTATGATGCATCTCGAGATGAGACATTTGAACTACAATAAGTTTCCAATCCACACAATCACACGCGAAGTTGACACAAAGATTGGTCGTTCTGAAGAACCGCCTTTGCAATCACTGAAGGAAATCACAAGAATAATGGAGGAAAAAGATTTTCATTCTTAAACAACAATTTAGGGATTTTTTTCAAATCTAACTTAACTTACTAAGGCTGGTGGCCTATAAGTTTATATGACGCCTAGTGCGCACAAACAGAAACGAAAAAGAATTCATAAACCTAAAATAACTTATGGTCATGGATCTTTAATCCGAATATCTTTGCTCTTAGACCTCAATTTGGACTGGCCTTGAATTCGGAATACTTGAATTTGGAGTGCTTTAGGGCTCAACCGACCTCCCTCACCTCTTGCTGGCCCATCTCAACATCTATGGCGGCAGCAACTAAAGTCTTCCCTTAGCGAGCTCCCCTTCTCAATATACCTAACAACAATCATGGTAGAAGATTGAAGTAGTAGCACATCCTCATGTAAATCAATAAGAAACTCAGTAAGGAGAGAATTCACCTGTGTATGGAGTTTCTTAGCACGGTTCTTTGGTATAGGACCTTATAATCTGACTCTGGCAAAAGAAGTGCTAAAGCGAGGGATGTCCTCATTAGAGAGTAAGTGGTTTATTTTCTATGCCTTATTGGGAGTTCAATTTACTATGACATAACGTTGATGTTAGGCATATAGAAAAGAACGTTTGTGAGAATATATACTGAACACTTTTAGGTTTGGAGGGTAAGTCAAAAGACAATCTACAAAGCTCCTCAGGACATGCAAGAAATGAATATTAGAGCGGAGCTTCATCCTCAGCAAAGGGCTCCAAATAAGTATTATCTACCTCCTGATTACAAGGAGCGACTCTATTTCCCCGATTTGGAAAGGCAATAGGAAAGTCAAGCACATAGATATGTTTTGTTCAACTGTCCAGATGTCAATCCATATCTTAGGTAACTTGTCGACGTCACAAATGGAATGCAATTTTTGAGCTTCCCTTTTCAACAAATTGTGACAAATTACTTTACAGAAAACATGCTGATGAGATCATGAGGAAATGTCATCCACGTCGTGTCAACCCAAAAGTTATTGAGCGCATTCAAAATAAAAAGTTTCATGAGTGGTTTAAAAGTCATGTAAGTTCCATATTCTATTTTGATATTTATGTTAATATACTTTATCCATAGATATTGTAACTGATAATGGGGCATCATTATTTATGTCAATGCTATTCTATCAACTAAACTTTGTTTTACATTACAAATAATGAAATTGGAAAGTGAAAATGGCACTGGTAGCATCAAAGAAGAAATTAGATGATTTGCTCGTGGTCCAATTGAAGTAGCAAAAAGATATCACGCTTTCAATACTTAAGGCTTCAAGTTTAGGCCTAAACGTTTGGATAAAGTGTCTCAAAATAGTGGAGTGATAATGACTGCAAAAATATCTAGCTATGCCTCTACAAATGACATAAATCCTACTTTAGGAGGTGATTTATTTTGGTAGGGTGGTTGATATCATTGAGTTGAACTACTTAGGAAGAATTTCAGTAGTATTATTTAAATGTGAATGGGTTGATGCTATTTCTGAAAAGAGTATCAAAAAAGACAAATATGGCTTCACATTAATCAACTTCTTGCATTTGACACATACCGGCGAAAAAATCGAGCATGAACCATTCATTTTTGCTTATCAAGCTGAACAAGTTTTTTATGTGGAAGAGTATACAAATCCAGGATGGTATGCTGTTATGAAGATGAAGCCTAGAGATGTGTATGACATGGGAAATGAAGATTGGACAGAAGATATAGAATGTGAACCTTACCATGTTTCAAATCTCAAGGAAATGTTTAATAATAGTAATAGTCATCCATGGGTTCAAACTGATGTGGAGGGAACCACTGTGGAAGCTAATAGTGGCCCTAACAGTGATGTGTAGGAAAGATTAAGCCCTGGATATATATATTTTATTACTTGTACATATGTATGTTTTGGTAGTTTGTTTTTCAAATTATCTTGAATTATTTTGTAATACAAATGTATCTTGAGAAATTTTCTTATTGTGCTGCAGGTTGATGACAAGTTTGCATGAATATTACTCAAGGTTCGATATCTTGAAGGTGTCTTTGTAACTTTGATAAGAACATGATTCTGACCATAATCTTAGCCTTGGTAAATTTAATTATGACAATTGGCAGTTTGCATATTTAGAAATCATAGTAGTGAGTCAGCTACATAGAGTGAAAAATGGTACAACAGGTGAAATTGAATATCTACAGGCCTAACATTGCTAGTTGGCTCAGACACAAAATTGTGGTATTTAGTTCTTAAAAGCAGGTTGCCAATAGTTTTTGTTGTGTTATTGCACTGGAAAGTCTCCTTAAGTTTTAGTTTCATCTAGCTCTGAATATGTGCCCAGTTAACTGTTGGAATGCTTACAATGTACTTCTGCTTGGTTTTTTTAGATTTCTGCAATGAAAGTTCAATTTTGAATGTTTGGGTATATGTTCACTTCATGTCTGTATCACCTTTGCCACTACAGTCTTGTAATTTGCCACATTATACGTACTTAGCACTATTATCTGGCTCAAACCGAAATAATTGTGTTTAGTTCTTAAAAATGGGTTTTCTATATGTTCACTTCATGTCTGTATCACCTTTTGCCACCATAGTCTTGTAATTTGCCACATTATACGTACTTAGAACTATTATCTGGCTCAAACTGAAATACTTGTGTTTAGTTCTTAAAAATGGGTTTTCTATAGTTTCAGTGAAAAAATTCTGGTTCTTTTTGCTGAAATTTCAAGTTTAATCTTGTGATGATATGTTCACATTTTGGAGGGCTTCAATTATGACTGCATGAGCTTCAGGACCATAACTATAATAATACTATGCTCACATAATTATACAAGTTTAGGAACCTAATAAGATTATGCCAATAAGATAATTAATAATATTTTGTTAACTGCAATTTTTGCAGTGTTATGGGGCCAGATATCCAAAAACTAAAATTTAAGTACATACTTGTGATAGCCATACAAGTTTGAAGATCTTTAGTACTGCTAGGATTGAAGTACCTATTTGGGCTATTTTTATAGTTACCGCCTATACATTCCTCAAAAATAAAAAGCTCCCGCCTAAACATTAGTTAATTAAATGTTATTAAGTTAATTTTTTGTATTTCCTCCTCTACTTCCCTCCAAATATTTGGTGTTTGGCTCATACAATTCAGTAATGTCAAGTAATGACCATAACACCCCTGATTTACTGACTAAAACTGGGAGAATTTAGTAATTATTAATGATGTGACTCAAATATAAATTTAACCCTAAATAATTTTTTCCCGCATCGAAGTAAAGGAGGCACATGGGAGCGGCTTCTTCCTCTATCCTCAACAAGGTAAAGAAATCCGTTTACAATTATATTTTTAATTAAACATGCTCTATCTATTTTACAATATTAGTCTAAACCCACTATGCACACAGACGAAGAAGTTATGAAATTAAGTAAAAAAAATGTAAAATAGACCATACTACCCCTAATTAAAGTACATCATGGTATTAATTCTAACAGTTGATTGTTCACTTTCTTTGTTAGAAATAAAAAAAATAAAGTATTTATAAAATATTATGAGGGATAAAACAGAAAAAAATATAATAAAACATAATAATTTTCACCCTATATTTTATTTTTTAAAGAGGTATTAATTATAATCTGCAATTTATTCTTCCAGCACCCTAGGACCATGGTTAAAGGTCAATTCTCATATTAAAAGAAAACCATCAAATCAGACACTTATGGCTGCTTTAATTTGGTGATCAATTTCTTCAAGCGGTAAGCTTGTAGTCCATGTCTAACGTTCCACACATCTATCAGGAAATCAACATTCATATAACACCTGCATGTGCCGCATGCTCTATAAAATACACAGACGGCCGGGGCTTCTCATGGATTATATTTAATATATATAAATCAAAATTTTAATTGTGCTAATGAATAGAAAGAACTATAGAATTTGGAAGCAGTGTCTGCATCTGTAGTTCAACTGTTATGTCGAGTTGGCACATTTTGGTTTTGTTTTTGTTTTTGAGATCAGATTTTGAATCAAGGAGGAGATTATTGGAGTTGTCTCTTATCTCATCAATAGGAGTTTAAATTAAAGACGAGATTGTTAGAATTATTTCTTATCTTATTAGTAAGAATTTGAGACAAGTTATAATTAAAGTTTTGGTTAAGTCTAGTTTTTCAGTTTCCTTCTCTAACTAGTAGTAGAGGTTTTTGTAATTCCATGTGTTTTATTCTAAAATAAATATTTTTTCATCCCTATCACCTGTGTGCAAGGCCTCTACATGAATTTTGTCTTAGTGATTGTTTGTACCTTTGTCGAATTAGGCTCTTATACTTGGTGCGTGGTGTAACTGAGGGACATCCTCAGTTTCATTTGATAGATGGAGAATAAAGGGGCTCGATTTGACGAATACAAAGAGTAAAATGATATAATTAGACAATTAAAATTCAAGTAGCAGGACACAATCAATGAAGAGTAAAATTACACTGGCTTGATTAGACAACATGAAAGTGTTTGTATTGTAAAACATTGAAAAATAAATAAATAAATACAAAGATAAAGATACATGATCAATATTACATTGCAGCAGGCATTAATTATTGAAAGGGAAAGCAAAGGAAAGCAAGGAAAGAGAATGGAAGAGAAGCAAGCCAAAACCAATGAAAGAACTCCCGCGGCAAACAGAATTCTAACCAAGCAAGCCCCCCGGTCGGAAATTTCAATGGCCCCCGAACAGGACCCCCACGATCGGAAGTTTGTTCGCAGTGCCCCTAGTGTTACATCGCAGTAGGCATTAATTATTGAAAGGAAAAGCAAAGGAAAGCAAGGAAAGAGAATGGAAAAGAAACCAAGCCAAAACCAATGAAAGAACTCCTGCGGCCAACAGAATTCTAATCAACCAAGCCCCCCAATTTTGGAATTTTTGTCACAATGGGAATTTTCTTCACAATGGCCCCAAGTCCACTCAGAAGTCCCCCGAAAATGCCTGCCAGCGATCTACGAGGGGCCGGCATTGTGCTTTGCAGACGGCGAGCGTCGGCACCGGCAGCCAGCCAGCCGGTGACGAGCAGGGCCAGGAGGAGACAGGCGGCGGCAACAGTTGTGGACGAAGCACCAGCCATTTGTTGCTCAGTTGACTTGTGTGTGTTGCTCAGTTGACTTGTGTGTTGTATGTATATGTATACGTGTTTGTGTGGACGACCAGCACCGCGCCTCCTCCAAATATATATAGTAGATCAATGGAAATTAAATATAATAGAAGCTTGCAGGGGTGAAAGATGGCTGCTTGCTTATTCTCTCTTTTATTCTATGTTGATGAAAATTAAATATAATAGAAGCTGTATTTTTTTTCTTTGATGAAGTTATATCATGATGTGCAGTCACGTTACTGAGTAATTAGTATATATCTTTCATACCACGCGGCCAATGCAGGTGTTAATTTAATTGCCTCCATCCTCAATTTGTGCTTACACAATTGCAACTTGCCTGATGGTATCACCAGTATTGATTAGGTTGTCGTATTTTTTTTATTTTAGGTTATTGTTTTTTAGTGAGGTTTATCATATTTTTTTATTTTAGATTGTCCTATTTCTTTATTTTAGATTGTTCCATTTTCTTATTTTAAGTTGTCATATATTATCATATTCTAGGATTATTGTATTTTCTTAAAAAATTTCTTGTATGTAAGAATTGTGACCGTCTTAGTCAAGCCCCTGTATAACTAACTGAAAGTCCAATATAATTCAATTGTAATTTTATATGTAATATTTAAATTTATGAATGTATGTTGGAATTAATTTTTTAACTATTTAGAATAAATCTCTTTATACATAACTAGCCAAATCCCCTGTAATTGCAACCAACATTAATATTTTAATTTTTTTTATGGAATCTCTATATAGAATCTGTGTTGTATCACTATGGATTAACAAAAAGTGTTATATAAATTTATCTTGAAATTATAGATTGGTACCTATTTAGAAATAAAATAAGAAGATTAGAATAATATCTATTTGAAAATAGAGGAAATAGTAGTTATAATTGATGGATAGGTGAAAGAGGAATGGAAGTTTTTGTTTTGGTGGTACTATTGATCAATGTTCCAAACAGCTAGGGTAATTACCATAAGTAAGAACAATTTAGAATTATGTGAACAAACTTTATCTTGAAATCGTTGAATTAATGTCACTCTTTTGGATACAAAATTTTCTTTCTAAAACATAAGTAATAAAAGACAAATTTGGTCCATCTGCTTTAAAATTGGTAAAATTAGTTGCTCTACTTTCAAATTGATTTATTGTGGATCCTTCTGTTAAAGAGGTGGATGAGAAAATTAGTTGGGAGAAAAGAAAGTTGTTTATTTGGATGAGGACGGTATTTAATATACATTTTGTGAAAAAAGATAGAAGTTGTTTCTCTCATTGATTATTGATCATGTGAACATAGATTTGCACTTTCGCAGATAATAAGACACCAAGACACTAAATAAGATAATAGTAATCTCAAATTATCAATTATGTGTCATCTCTGTTATCTCTGTTAAAGTGAACAATATACTGCTACTGCAAATCAGATATTTCACTTATTCATTATGATGAGATAATTTAAAAATAAATGGACTAATTTAGAAAGTACAAACACCAAAACGAGCATATGTGTAAAATAAAGAGACCACATATACAATTTATCCCATTATCAATTGAATGGAAACTGTTCATTTGTTAACTTTTTTTCGTATCGTGGGGCACATGCAGTTCTTATATATGTGTTAGTGGGTGTATCTTACTAGTTAATTGCTTAATTCGTTTGTGCTCTCGTACTTGATGATCTCTCATGTCACCCACGCACGTCGAGCAGAAATGGGCAGCCGGAGTGTGCAGCTAATGGGGTGCTTGTTTCAGGGGCGGGGGGACACATATATAAGAGAAATATTCACATCTTCTTGTTGTTTTTTCTTTTCTTTTTTTTTTTTACCACGAATTCTTTACAAGTGTTGTAAAAACAGTATACGACTTGTCAGGTGGAAAATGTATCCCAAGCAATTAATCATTACGCGGCTAATTAATCAAAATTTTGTGGACAATTTGGTGTTCACATCTTCTTTTCTTGTTGTTTTTTTTTTTTTTTTTGCCACGAATGCTTTACAAGTGTTGTAAAAACGGTATATGACTCGCCAGGTGGAAAAGGTATCCCAAGCGATTAATCATTATGCGCTAATTAATCAAAATTTTGTGGACAATTTGGTGTTTACAACAACATATTCATATTTATTCATAGTTTATTAAAATAATTTACTTATCAAGATTTTGATAATTTTATACACTACTGTATAATATTTCTATGTTTTTGACTCCTAATATCCACAGGAATACTACATATGCATATTACTAAGTAGTTTTTTTTATTGCGTACTACTTATAATATGTGCAGAATAAAAAGAGAAATTATAATTAATAGAACCACTAATATGATAAATACATACCACAAAACATAATGATTTTGTACTTACGTTAGTTAGTTTATATTGTATCAATGTAATACATAGATTATATCCCATGACATGAGAGGCAAAACTAGAAATTAGCAACAGGCGGACTAACTTGTAACATACCGAGACTAGTATTAATATCTACCCGCTCTAGTGCTTTAAATGTTGGCCGCCAAGATTGATTACAGGTAATCAATCATGTGTGTATTCGGAGATCTTTTAAAGGTGTCAAATGATTAATCTACCACAAAATCAGAAATCCAACCGTTGCCACATGTGACCCGTGTCCCAAATCCGGTCGTTTGTTCAAAATCATTCGAAAATTTGATCGTTCGTGCACCCGCTCCATGTCATGCTATGCCGAGTCGGCCCACGATCTAACTGTCCGTGCTGTGCTGGATTGGTCTGGGCACGACCCACATTACTGTTCCGTGTCGTGCCACCCATTGGGGCGAGGTTTGCGGCGCGACACGGCCCGTTAGCGTTCATGCTAAGCCATGCCGCGTTCCGGGCTGATTTTGCGTGTCTCAGGCTAACCTGATAATGGCCTGGCCCAACTTTCACATAGATTTGTGAGGCCACTGTTGCCTTGTACACATTAGTCTACCAAGGAGTTATCCCCGGTGCACAGTGATGACTCACAACCAAGGCATGTTTGCAACGGCTTGCAGGCATCCAAGGCACAGCAAAAATAGCACGGTGGTGCAGCAAGCAATGACCACTCGGCACGGTGGCCCCACTCCGGTGATTAATCGACCGCAAAATCCGATAGTTGGTGTTTCCTGATTAATTAGCCAACTAGTCCATTTAATCGTCCTAAAATCTAATTTTAATACCATTAATAGTAGCTCATGGACATAATCTATGAACTATGTTAACGTAGGTTAAATTGTAAAATATAAATTCTTTGACCATTTCCATAATATATTTGTAATAAGAAAAATATATTAATAATAAGCATGCTAATTTGCATAGATAAAATAGTTCTACAAATTTACGACTGGTTTAAACTTTCAAAGAACAAGATGAATAATTTGAATGTTTGGGTATATGTTCACTTCATGTCTGTATCACCTTTTGCCACCATAGTCTTGTAATTTGCCACATTATACGTACTTAGAACTATTATCTGGCTCAAACTGAAATAATTGTGTTTAGTTCTTAAAAATGGGTTTTCTATAGTTTCAGTGAAAAAATTTACAACTAAATGGATAACTGAATCTCATATTTTGCCACGCTAGTGAGCGGATGAATGTATAACTGAATATCTTGTTTGTATCACTTTTGCCAAATTTGTTAATGGATGAATGAAGATCTCAATATCATGCCTATATCACTTTTGCCGCACCAGCGAATTGAAAAAAATGATTGTGGACTGCATATTTAATTATGCTTCCAACAACTCGTTGACTGCATAAAACCTGTGAAGTGGCAACAGTAGCACCAAAAGTGTCCAATAAAAATACTCTGACCTAGAGATGTAAGTTGGGCCGTGCCGGGCCGGCACGGCACGGGCCCATCGGGCCAGTGGCTTGTATCGTGCCGTGCCCGGGCCGGCCCACGGGCTGTCGTGCCGGGCCGAGACGGCCCGTTTGCTCGGCGGAAAGGCCCGGCACGGCACGATAGCCCGCAGGTCGCAGTGCGTGTTGGGCCGGCACGGGCACGGCCCGTTTCGTCCTCGACGAGATGTGCGGGGGCTCCCGGAGCCGACGGTGGCGCCGGTGTGGGACCGCGATGCGATCCCGGACCCGCTGAAGCCGCCGCACGGCCCTCCGCCGTCGTTCACCGCGTTCAACTTCGTGACGCAGCTGGTCGAGATATCGCCGGAGAGCATCGCCCACATCAAGGAGGTCTTCAAGAACGAGACAGGGCACACCTGCTCGACCTTCGACGCGGTCACCGGCCCGTCGTCCTCCTCTGCGGCTCTGCCTTTCCGCCAGCCGCGTCGGCCCGTCATCGAAAATGCTGCTGCCGTCGCTGGCGCTCGCCACGGGAGCCTACAGATCCGTGCCGTCCCCGCTGCAGCGATCGGTGGAGTGTTCCTCGGCGCCAACATTGATGAAGCTGCTGTTGTTCTCCTCGTCGTCGTCTGACGACACCGGTGACGAGACCGGCGCCGACGAGAGCCTCACGCCTGTGAGCAGAAACCTGCTGTGCCGCCTCGTCAGCTCGCTCGCCGTGTGCACCGGCACAGGATCTACGGCGCAAGGAGGGCGCGGCGGTGCTGCGCGAGGACTCGAGGAGGGTGTGGCGCCGTGGCTGTGCGAGGACGGCGCTGTGGCCCAGATCTGCTGTGCGAGGAGGGCTCGGCGGCGCGGCGCGAGGAGGGCGTGGCGGCACGGCGACGCCGGCGTGGAGGGCGTGCTGGTTGAGGAGAGGAACTGAGGAGCTCCACGTGCGACGGGCCAAAATGCTAGATTGAGTGTTGGGCCGGCCCACATGCTAACGGGCCACTTTGTGCCGTGCCTGCCCGGGAACGGCCCGCAATATCGTGCCGGGCCGTGCCGCCCGTGGGCTGAGTTTCGCGGCCCAGCACGGCCCGGTCCCCCGTGCCGGGCCGGTACGGCCCGTTTTCTTTCGTGCCGGGCCGGGCCGCATGCCGGGCCAAAATAGCGTGCTTCGGGCCGGCCCAGTAACGGCCCGGCCCAACTTACACCTCTACTCTGACCTGTGTAACTGTGTTCAATCTAATTATTCAAATTCTTGTTTGATAAAGTTTAGAAGTCATTTATGACTCTTGTAGTTGAGATGAAAAATTAAAAAAATAACAAAAAAGTATGACAAATATGCAAGTCTTAAAACAAGATTTTCTGGATTTTAAAAATGAACAAATTACTTTTTGATGATAAAATATCCAAACAAACATGAACATCATGCAACGTGTGAAAATAGATTGATTATAATAAATAGCTCAACTACCATAAAATTAAATTTGAAAAATTATAGTTCTACTAAACCCCTTAGGGTTGCCAACAAATTAAGCTTGAGCGAACCTAAACTTTTTTTGACAGCTCTAATTCTAATGTCGTATTTTTATTTTTAAAAATAAGATTCTACTAAGCCTAAACCTGGGTTCGAATCTCCGCTCCCGCAATACAAATTCTTTTTGGTAAAACGCAGGAACTCGACAAGCTGTAGTCATGGTCGAGGGGCTCGACAAGGAGCATGTCGTGCGTTGGGTGCTCAATATATTGGTCGAAACACGACAGCCAGTTTGTTGAGTTCTGGAAGCTCGACATGCTGATGTGGCAGGTCATTTTTGTAAATTCTTGCAACTGTGAATTAGTTTTGTAATTATTTTTTTAATTTGAGCTATTTATAAAAAAAACTCAAAAATTTGCAATATCAAACACAAAGTACAACTCACCAATGAACTATTCTATAACTTGGTGAGAGACATTTTATATGATATTTTGCATAAGTTAATTGGGGGACACATTAATTATACATGCACCCCATTAACTAGTTTGCATAGCAGTTTGTTCGACGTGCTTGGGTGACCTGAGAAAGAGCACAAAGGAAGCAATCAATTAGTGGCATACACTCACTAATACATGCTATATATAACACCTGCATGTGCCGCATACTATATAAAATACGCAAACGTTGCGGGGCTTATATATATATATATACATGTATATATATATATATATATATGCATATGTATATGTATATGTACATATACTTATATATATATATATATACACACACACATATATACATTTATATGTGTATTAATATACAGCTCCATCTACAGCTCCAGCACCATTCGGGCAGTAAAATCTCCTAGCCCAACTGGTTCCCACCGCCGATTTGCACTCCAGTGGCCTCGATTCGAATCCCCGCTCCCACTGTTAAAAACCATATTTGTCTTGTCGAGTGTTGGGAGTGCGACAAGCTGTAGTCGAGTGCTGGAGCTGTGGTCGTGGTCAAATAAACTTGTCGAGTTCTGGCCGTGCGACAGGACCTGGTCGTGGTCGATGGCATCTGCTGTCGAGCACTGGCCGTGCGACTAGCTGCCGGAACTGCGACAACAAACTTGTCGAGCACTGGGTGCTCGCCAGGCTGACGTGGCGGCCTAAAGTTGTAAATTTTTGCAACTGTGAATTACTTTTACAATTATTTTTTCAATATAAGTTATTTATAAAAAAAACTCATTATCTTGTTCTCTGGATACCGTACTTCTGAAAAAAGAAAGTATAAGATATTTTACGGTCTTACAATAATTTCTAGACTCTTTAGTTCATTGAATCTAAGAGATTAATAGATAGTACCCTTCTCACCCAACCCGTCAATGAGGCATGACATGGACAACGCAATTTCATCTGAGCCACCAACTGATCAAAAAGTACCAATTGATCTTTAGTTTTTGTTATTTGATCACTTAATCCATCATCTTTATCCATCATCTTTATGAATTTTGATTTCCTGATAGATGTGTGGAACGTTAGACATGGACTACAAGCTTACCGCTTGAAGAAATTGATCACCAAATTAAAGCAGCCATAAGTGTCTGATTTGATGGTTTTCTTTTAATATGAGAATTGACCTTTAACCATGGTCCTAGGGTGCTGGAAGAATAAATTGCAGATTATAATTAATACCTCTTTAAAAAATAAAATATAGGGTGAAAATTATTATGTTTTATTATATTTTTTTTTCTGTTTTATCCCTCATAATGTTTTATAACTACTTTATTTTTGTTATTCCAGCAGAGAGAAAGTGAACAATCAACTGTTTGAATTAATACTATGATGTACTTTAATTAGAAGTAGTATGATCTATTTTACATTTTTTTTATTAATTTCATAACTTCTTCGTCTGTGTGTATAGTGGGTTTAGACTAATATTATGAAATAGATAGAGCATGTTTAATTAAAAATATGATTGCCATGATAACCATAATTTAAAAAAAAGACACATATTTAAGAATGGAGATATTATATAAGAGAGTTGTATTAGGTGTATTTCACTACATAATTGGATATTCACATGAAGGGGTTTTTTTTTTTGACAAAACATGAAGAGGAGATGAATTGTATGCTTTAATTATGAATATAATCATAGTATAGACAAGTTCTCTTATTTCTTCTATTCAAACACTTTTCCTTTTAGTATATTATTTGTTTGTTGCGCCTTGTATCAAATTTCAGTTTGGTTGTTTCGTTACCCATCAACCCAAGGAATAAACTTTTTGATTGTGCTTGCAGGGATACTGGAGAACCCTCCTTTTGGTGGTACCAATATGAAATTAGCAAGAGAATTAATTATAATTAATACAAAAATGTTAGCTTTATATTTTTCTACCATTTATGCCAGCATAATCAAAAAGATTTTCAATAATTTAAAATAATCAGAAGATACCTATTACTACCTCCATAAAAAAAAAGCTTATTGCGTTTGACCACTAATTTCTTTTAGATCTGTTAGTAGAAATTATAAAAATATTTTTTACAATGAATCTAATCATGTCATTTTAATATAGTCAATCCGAATATTTGTAAATATATTAACAATCAAAGTTATAAAAATTTGTCTGCACAAATGTCATAGCTACAGATTTTTTGTGGATAAACCACTATATCCTAACCACCTCATGCCCGACACCACCGCTCCCACCTCTTGAAGGAGGTGATGTCGCGCACATCTGTGGTGTGAGGCTACTGTAACAGTGACCGGTGGCAAGCGGAGGACGAATATGATGGCGGCATGCCTTGGTGACGGTGCAAGGAGCTGGTAGGGAAGCAAGTGGATAATTGAATCAATAGATGATCATGTAATTCATGTTTGCGGTGCTGCAGTGTTGTGGGCAATCTGAAAAATTTGTAATGACCTGGAATTTAGATCTGAGGATCTGAAAATAATTCATACTATTGGTTTTTATGTTGCTAGGCTTATCAAAATATGGGCGGTTCTTGCGACAGCTGCTCCTGGACTGGGGGACACAAGCGGATAGTGAATCCAAATGGACAAAAAAAATGTTTTCTCACTGCTTTTAAGTTTTCAATGTGCATCTCCTCAGAGCTGTGGTGATAAACACAGCCTATGGAACTGGAAAAGCTTTGGAGGATGCCCTTTTTTGTATTGCTACTAATCTTCAAGTTGGTCCAAGCTTCATCACTCTATGCTAGCTGGAGAGCAAGACGCTAAAACATAGATTAAATCTGCAGCCTTCATCCGTGTGTTTACTATTTTGTTCTTTTGATCTTGTTTTTGAGTATTTAGACAATGTCCTGTAGTGTTTGCGACATTTTTTTGAGTAGTATTTTGAAGTATTTCTGACAGCCATGCATGGTTTGTGAGGTCACTATTGCCGTGTACACATTAGCCTACCAAAGAGTTGTCCCCACGTGCTAACGGGCCGTGTCATGCCGTGTCAACCTGTGTGCCACTGTGTGTGTCAGTGTGGGAGTGTGCGAGAAATCGGAAATCCAACTGTTGCTGCATGTGACTCGTGTCAGAAATCCGGCCATTCGTTCAAAATCATTCGAAAATTTGATCATCCGTGCCCTTGTTTCATGTCATGCTGTGCCGAGCCGGCCCACGATCTAATAGGCCATGCTATGCTGGACTAGTCTGGGCACGGCCCGCATTACTATTCCGTGCCATGCCGCTTGTTGGCCGAGGTTTGCGGCCCGACACGGCCTGTTAGCGTTCATGCCAAGTCATGCTGCGTTCCGGGCCGATTTTGCGTGTCTCGGGCTGGCTCGGTAATGCCCTGGCCCAACTTTCACATATATTTGTGAGGCCACTGTTGCCATGAACACATTAGCCTACCAAGGAGTTGTCCCCGGTGGACAGTGATGACTCACAATCAAGGCATGTTTGCGACGGCTTGTAGGCATCCAAGGCGTGGCAAAGATAGCACGGTAGTGCAGCAAGCAATGGCCACTCCGAACGGTGGCACCACTCCGGTGATGAGGTATCCAAAAATGTTGATGTTGATATAGATTTTGCATGTATGACTATGTAAATGTCGAATATAAGAAACGTACATGATAAGCGTACTATTCATATATATTTTGCCCTAAGTTGGACCTCTTTTTCAGCTTCGAACTTGTTTACTTCATCATTTTATGTGTTTTTATTTGAGAACCGAAGGGAGTTGGCCCGGTTCAAGCCCAACCAAGAGTTTTCCTTTTTTTATACACTTATTATTTTATTTTTCTTTTTTCTTCTAATTTTAATTATATTTTTAAATTATAAATTAATGCTTAATTAACTACTATTTATTATCTGATTAAGATTCATTTAATATAGAAATTTAACTAATTAAATATTATTGACTAATTGACCCTAAATAATTTCTTAATTTGTTCTTAGCTTAATAAGAGTTTAATCAAACTAGGTATATGTATATGCACACATACATACATACATATATATACCTGCAGAATGTAAACTTAAATCTCTTTTAACTTGAAGTGTTGGTTAGCCGTATTCAATCACTGGTCAGGGAGAACGAAAGCATAGATGCATTCATCCTTGTATTTTTTATTTTTTATTTTTTATTACACTAATATCCTAAATATATACGTGTATATAATTATATTTCTCATGGAACTGATAGTGGCGAGGAGCATTGGAGTGAATTGCCAAACTCCAATTCAATCCCGTCTACGTAGACAAGTTCCTCCTATTTGATCATGTTGGATATGCTTGAACTAATTGCCTGTAACATAGTTTTGGATCTAGTTGAGAATTATCACTTGCATGGAAATAGTATATTTCAAAATAGACTAGAAATATCTATGGATATGTATATGCTATGACATACATGGGATGTTAAGCACGATGATGGAAGTCTCTGAGTTTGAGATGTTGACAAAAGAATGACTTCTTTATCTATGCTATGGATGGAAATTAGTAAGGACTACAGCCAGCTATCTCTTTCATCTAGCACCATAACACCCGTATCAACCACAAACATGGTAGGAGACGGGTCTAGTCTAGTATCATATCTAGACACTAAAGTCATCTCCACAAGGGAATGTACTATTATAAATGTATATATAAGTGTCACGGCTCGCTCCGAATAACCTAAGAGGCGTCACAATCCCTCAAATAATCCAGATGGGTTCCACGGGTCGCCCACTAAGTACCCAGGATGTTATAGGCTCAAACTGGTAGAGTGGAGATGCTTAGTAGATATATTTGAGAAAAACTCTATACTCTTGATCTAGTCACGCATTAAAGAAAATGCGGAGTGATGCTGTACACCTCTATAGAGTAAAAATGTGAATGTTCACTTGTTGTTCTCAAGTCGAGAACTGCGTCGCAGCAAGAAAGGAGGTCTACAGGTGGCCTCAATCCTGTGGTGTAAAGTGCTCAGTAGAACTTTTCTAAACAATCAAGTCGATAATGCTTTCAACAAATGTTTTATTAAAAAAGTAAAACTTATACTCCTTGACTTATTATATGCTTAAATGAATTTTCCTTGAATATGACTAATTCAGGTCATCCTGCATTAATTTATTTTAGAATAAAACACATGAACTTACAAAAACCTCTACCACTAGTTAGAGAAGGAAACTAAAAAACTAGACTTAACCAAAACTTTAATTATAACTTGTCTCAAATTTTTACTAATAAGATAAGAAATAATTCTAATAATCTCCTCTTTAATTTAAACTCATATTGATGAGATAAGAGACAACTCCAATAATCTCCTCCTTGACTCAAAATCTGATCCCAAAAGCAAAAACAAACCCAAAATGTGCCAACTCGCACTACCACAGAAACAAGCATCCAGGACGGCACATCACAGACGGTTATGAACTTTTCAATAGAAAACCGTCTATGAATGTCTGTCGGGAGAAAATGTTAAGTTATCACAGACGGTTTTGAGATCAGAACCGACTGTGATAGTCCGACATACGGTTTTGACCTTGGAACCATCTGTGATATTCTAATTATCAGAGACGATTCTGAGTTTAAAACCGTCTGTGATAGTGCTGGACTATCACAGTCGGTTCTGACCTCAGAACCGTCACTGATAATCATTATCACAGACAGTTCTGAGCTCAGAACCGTTACTGATAATCATAATCATTATCACAGACGGTTTTGAGCTCAGAACCATCTGTGATAATCGCGTTAATCTGTCGCTGTCTAGTTCATTGTTTTCATCATATCTTCTTCATACAAACTCGGATTTTCACATTCTTGTACTTTCTGGAAACATCAGATCATGCTCTACAACTTTTCTGTTGAGGTCGAAGTCAGATTCGGTATCCATCTATGAGATATTGGGCCATTAATATCGATGGCGTACAGTTTGAATCGAATAGATCTGTTTCGGTATTTTTATCATAATTCTTTCATCCGAACTAGGATTGGGATAAATTTATACTTTATGGAATCGTTGCAAGAAATCCCACAAAAAGTTTGTTGGGGTAATCTTCAAATTCAGTCATTTTCATCACACTAAAATTTGGGCAAAGTTAGTTGTGTAATTTTCAAACTCTAATCCAATTCAGATTCAAATTACTCAATCTGAGACGGCTTCGGTAAAATTTTCATATCTTTTGATTTCCAATACCGTTTTTGACGTTCTTATACTTTTTGAAAAGATAAAAAAATCCTCTACAACTTTGGTGTTGACTAGATCCTCTAATTCAGAGTTCTTGGGGCCCAAAATTGCTAATCATTATGAGAGACGGTTTTGAGTTCAGAACCGTCTGTGATAATCATTATAAGAAACGGTTTTGAGCTCAGAACCGTCTCTGATAATGATTATCAGACTTTGCGACTATAAAATTTAAGGCGGGCTTTGTCCCGCTCATTTTCACACTTTGCGACTTTTCACTTCACTTGCCCTAACTCAAAGCGCCACACTTTGCAACACTTCACTTCATTTCCACCGTTCTACACCGCGGCGCCACTATAACCCTAGATCCACACCGATCCGAGCTCGACTACGCCACCACCACTCCATTGCCCACCATCATCTCGTCGGCCACGTCTCATGGGCCGATGATGACTACAAGCAGCTCCCTCAACAACGACCATCCGACGACCACTTCTTCTTCCTCAGCCACGAGACAGCCGACGGTTTCAGCACCTCTTCGGTTGTGGTCTAGCTACAACGGCCTCCTCCAGCAGCTTCCTCAAGTTCTTCTGTGGCTGCGTTCTTCAGCACCATGGCATCATCTCTCCTTCAAGCCTTGGTAACAATTCCCTCTCTTAAACACTCTCTCCCCCTGCACCTTGTTTCCTAGATGTTGTAAAGTGACTAGTTTGTAGTTGTGTGATGAACAGCTGAATAGTGAAAATTAAAATCAGGTGTGAACTGAATCTTAGTTGATAATTGTTTATGTTGAATCTGTTTGACCCATTACAGGGGATTTGGCTAGTTATGTATAAAGAGATTTATTCTAAATAGTTAAAAAATTAATTCCAACATACATTCATAAATTTAAATATTACATATAAAATTACAATTGAATTATATTGGACTTTCAGTTAGTTATACAAGGGCTTGACTAAGACGGTCACAATTCTTACATACAAGAAATTTTTTAAGAAAATACAATAATTCTAAAATATGATAATATATGACAACTTAAAATAAGAAAATGGAACAATCTAAAATAAAGAAATAGGTCAATCTAAAATAAAAAATATGATAAACCTCACTAAAAAAACAATAACCTAAAATAAAAAAAATACGACAACCTAATCAATACTGGTGATACCATCAGGCAAGTTGCAATTGTGTAAGCACAAATTGAGGATGGAGGCAATTAAATTAACACCTGCATTGGCCGCGTGGTATGAAAGATATATACTAATAACTCAGTAACGTGACTGCACATCATGATATAACTTCATCAAAGAAAAAAAATACAGCTTCTATTATATTTAATTTTCATCAACATAGAATAAAAGAGAGAATAAGCAAGCAGCCATCTTTCACCCCTGCAAGCTTCTATTACATATACATACAACACACAAGTCAACTGAGCAACACACACAAGTCAACTGAGCAACAAATGGCTGGTGCTTCGTCCACAACTGTTGCCGCCGCCTGTCTCCTCCTGGCCCTGCTCGTCACCGGCTGGCTGGCTGCCGGTGCCGACGCTCGCCGTCTGCAAAGCACAATGCCGGCCCCTCGTAGATCGCTGGCAGGCATTTTCGGGAAACTTCTGAGTGGACTTGGGGCCATTGTGAAGAAAATTCCCATTGTGACAAAAATTCCAAAATTGGGGGGCTTGGTTGATTAGAATTCTGTTTGCCGCAGGAGTTCTTTCATTGGTTTTGGCTTGGTTTCTTTTCCATTCTCTTTCCTTGCTTTCCTTTGCTTTTCCTTTCAATAATTAATGCCTACTGCGATGTAACACTGGGCACATTTTTCAATATGTGAACATATCATGACAAGATTAAACTTGAAATTTCAGCAAAAAGAACCAGAATTTCAGCATTAAGCACTGGGCACATTTTTCAAAGCTAGGTACGACTGAAACTTTAAACACGTCTCAGAGCAATTTTACAATTGAAACTTAAAACCCTTTCAAGAGAAATTTTTTCACTGAAACTATAGAAAACCCATTTTTAAGAACTAAACACAAGTATTTCAGTTTGAGCCAGATAATAGTTCTAAGTACGTATAATGTGGCAAATTACAAGACTATGGTGGCAAAAGGTGATACAGACATGAAGTGAACATATAGAAAACCCATTTTTAAGAACTAAACACAATTATTTCAGTTTGCGCCAGATAATAGTGCTAAGTACGTATAATGTGGTAAATTACAAGACTGTAGTGGCAAAGGTGATACAGACATGAAGTGAACATATACCCAAACATTCAAAATTGAACTTTCATTGCAGAAATCTAAAAAAACCAAGCAGAAGTACATTGTAAGCATTCCAACAGTTAACTGGGCACATATTCAGAGCTAGATGAAACTAAAACTTAAGGAGACTTTCCAGTGCAATAACACAACAAAAACTATTGGCAACCTGCTTTTAAGAACTCAATACCACAATTTTGTGTCTGAGCCAACTAGCAATGTTAGGCCTGTAGATATTCAATTTCACCTGTTGTACCATTTTTCACTCTATGTAGCTGACTCACTACTATGATTTCTAAATATGCAAACTGCCAATTGTCATAATTAAATTTACCAAGGCTAAGATTATGGTCAGAATCATGTTCTTATCAAAGTTACAAAGACACCTTCAAGATATCGAACCTTGAGTAATATTCATGCAAACTTGTCATCAACCTGCAGCACAATAAGAAATTTTCTCAAGATACATTTGTATTACAAAATAATTCAAGATAATTTGAAAAACAAACTACCAAAACATACATATGTACAAGTAATAAAATATATATATCCAGGGCTTACTCAGTCTTCAAATTTGAAAAACAAATTTCTCAGTCTTCAAGTATATGCGGCCAGTACTTTGCGTCGATGGCACATTTCTTAAAGAAAAAGTACATGGGAATTTTGATGACAGTTGTTGATGCAGATGCCAACAATCAACTACTCCCTATGGCGTATGGCTTAGTGGAAGGCAAGAGCACAGACAACTGGGTATGGATTCTCGCAAATTTGAAAAAGACTATAGTAAAAGATAGACTGAACGTGTGTTTAATTCATGATAGGCATAAGGTTTTATTGAGTGCCATTGATTTTTCATGCTATCCATTGATGAACCGACTATCAATGAAATGACCTAACCAGCTGATGGTGCAAGCAACATTTTGCGGCAAACTTTACCTATTTCAAAAGCAGACATTTGATGAAGAAGTTTAAGAAGTTGTGTGACCGAAACTAGCTTTCTATGTTTGAAAAAATTTGGAAGGAGCTAGAAAAAGAGACTACAGATTTAAGCAAGTTGCAAAGGACAGAAGCTAGTAGGACACAATAGATGGTTAGTGAAGATTGCATCATTGGGACTTCAGATGATCCGAGACAATCCAGTAGGAGGTCAAGAATGAAGAAATTTAGTGAATGGATTGGTGATAAAGCACATGAGAAGTTGTCTCTAATGCACAATAAGAGAGGTGCTAGGTATGGCATAATAACCACTAACATGGAAGAGAAATACAACTTTGTGTAGAAGGGGGTGTGAGTCTTTCCGCTCACTAGAATTGTCAAGTTCACTTGGCATCGTACGACAAAATTCTTCCACAAGAGGGGTATAGCTGCAAGAGCATTATTGGATGCAATACCACCAAGATTTCCTCCTAAAGTACAAAAATATCTAAAGAAGAAAGCTGTGGCCGCTCAGAAATATTCAATCGAGTGCGTTCGCAACAACAGAAGAAAAACATGGCATGTTTATCTCAAAAGTAAAAATGTTAGGGTGGATACATGAGGTAGCTTAAGAAGTAAGATGTGATTTTTGAAGACGGCGTCAAATGCACTTGCAACAAGTCAACTCTGTTCCACAAACTGTGTTCTTATGTGATGGTAGTGTGTGTGCAAGGCGACCGATCAAGCGATACATACCTATCCATTTATGATGGGCCATGGTACTTGGCTAAAATCTGGACTACAGAATTTAGGATCTGGGACACTCAACATCATTACAGATAGCTTTTCTGCAGGCCAGGTGATTCGGTATGTCCCACTTCCAAACTTAGAGCGGAAAGGCCCTGGTCGTCGGTGGACGCATCGTATTGCTAACGAAATGCATAATGCAAAACACCACGAACTAAGAAAGTGTACCACCTGTAGACATCCCAGACACACAAGGAGGACATGTTCAACTCCATCTGATCAACCTGGAGCTTAATGTTGACATTTTGTGTAAATTTTATTCTTACTTGTAATGTATCAAATTTTGCAGTTTATTCATATGCTTGTTTTTATAGACCAGTAACTTTTTTTTTGTTTGCAGACATGGCTCACTATTGCCCACAAATTTTGGAGCTACTTGAGTTGTATTACGACGATTGCCATCGGGACCGAGAGTTGAGAGATGGGCTGGAGTTGCAGCCCTTTAGGTTTCGATCAATGGGCACGCCCAGATCCCTTGATGCCAGATACATCACACGATTGAGGGCGGTGAGATTGCTCCCCATTGTTAGGATGATCACCAGGGTGGAGGCCTTCAGAAAGATTGATTGTTGGTCTCTGCCCTCGTTGACAGATGGAGGCCAGAAACACATACATTTCACTTCTAGTGCAGTGAGATGACCAGTACACTGGAGGATGTGGCCATGCTCCTCAGTCTACCTATTCGTGGGCAAGACTGGGTACCATCACCACTTGCAACAGGATGGGATGAGGCGTTCATCTAGAGGTTTCATCCTTTGCCTCTAGGTCAGCAGCCGTTTCTCCTCGATACTGGAGTTCCTGCAAGTTGGCTCGCACACTTCAGGACATGTCCAACATATGCTAATGAGTGGATAGTCAGCTGACACTTTTAAGCGTATCTTCTTCATCTATTCAACGGTTTCATGTTTATTGGTATCCATGGAATGTATTTATTATATTTATTTCTATTTAAGATACTTTAGATAATCATTATTTCATTATCTATCCACAGGTACGCACGACAACACTATTGAACGATGGCTAGTTCCACTGGTGCAGATGATTGTTGACACCCCGATCGAGCATATCTCATATACCAGCTGGGGGTTGGCAGTCCTCTACGCAATGTATAGAGCGCTATGTGATGCCTGCATTCGGCGTGCCCGAGAAGCTAACATGGTGGGATGTCCACTGTTGGTGCAGTTATGGTTGTATGAGCACCTACCTATTGGATGACCGACCATCACAGAGGGGAAAATGCCTGTGCCTTTGCTGGAAAGCTACCCACAATTGGGCATCATTGGTTGTAGTATGGCTGCAATGGGCCACCGTCTAGGTATACGCATCCGACACTACATACAGTGCTGATCTAGTGCTACTACATCTGGCGTGGATCATCTATAGGCCTTGGTCGGGTACTTACATTGCAGATGCAAAGCCTGACAGGATATCATCGATCTATACACAAGGCGGGAATCTCTGGCTTACCGGGTGCATTCTTGTCTTCAATCACATGTTGGAGGTTTACGCACCAAGGCAGGTGATACCCCCATCAGCTATCTCACAATCAGCATGAGTAAGTTTGAGAACATTATGTTGTCCATTATGTTTTTCTTTGGTAAATGCATTGAAAAGTTTTATTTTGTCTATAGGCAGACCCGTAAGGGTAAGAAGGTCATCAAATGGGAGGATTGACAGGTTTCCTACGTTGTTCAATAGGCGCAGGCAGTGACGACAGATGTTGTGCGTGAGGAGAGACTATATGACCCTTCGACGTACGGCAACTACCTTCGTTGGTATCTTCTACGCACAAGTGCATGGATCGCCCCACACCCTTTGACACCTACCAATCTACCTGCTCCTAGCATCCAGCAGACCTACAATCGACATCAGGCAGGCATGATACTTCGTCAACTATACATCTATAGTCTATGTCCTATTTTTCTGTTACGTTATTGTCGTTTAACATGGCTTCATGGTTCGGCAGACTGATGCACACTGTATAATCTCTGCATTCATGCGACCTCTTGTCCAGTGATAACATGCACGTTCTCTAGTCATGCATGAGAGTTGGCGACAACCATTGTCAACATTGACCAGATTGTGCATCAACTCATAGTTGATAGCACCAGCATTCCAGTTGTAGCAGCTGCACAGCTACCACCTCCGCCTCGATGTACTTTGGCCAATCATCTGAGCACCTCTATTCAGCCTCCCAATGAAGCGGAACCATCAGGTATGGCTGTTGATGCACCAATTTATCTCGGTGGGCCTCTGGTCAACTCTTATCGTACAGGTGCAGGAGCTCACTTCCCGCCACCTTCTTGTAGTGCACTACAGATCTCCAGGGAGCCCATGCGCCGCGCTCAGCCTCCACATGTGATGAAAGCCTAGACTTCGACTTCACATTTGACTTCAATGATGACCATGCAGCTACATCACAACCACAGATGGACGAGTAGTTGGCTGCAGCGAAAGGGGCGTCAGTGGACAAGATTTACAGTACAGTTCAGGTGCATGACAGGCTCCCACCATACCTGCATCCTCAGCCAGCTCGTGCCAAGACGGTGGTTGTTCTTGACCCTACATACGCGGAGTACATCAACCTGTTGCGGCAGAGAGACGACACTGAGCAGAGCCAACAACAAGTTGGCCTCTTCCCAGTTGGTCGGTGTAGTTGCACCATCACAGCCTTGCCACATTGCTTAGGAGCCTATTGAGCAGTTTCATCCGAATCCTCCTAAGCAAATTGCGGGTATAGGCCACAGCTGGGGACATCGAGCACGTGACCTGCCCCCACTTTGACAGCCATCACAGAGGACAGTGATTCTGCCGAGAAATTTACCAACATTGCCATTTCAGCAGAACTGGTCTCATCAGCTGAAGAGGGGGTGACAAGATTTATATTTTGTTGTACACTTTATGACCCCTTTAGGAAGTTATTTATATTCAGACTATGTGGTTTTTGGCTGATTCATATTTCATCATAACTTTCGATTGAAAAATCCTTTCTAAATTATTCTTATTGAAAAACATTTTTAATGACCTAAGCATCATTTTTGCAAATTTTCATGGAATTTGGAGTTGATTTGAGCACTTTTCGACCTTTTGACGAATCGAATCTGAGTTCCGAAAATTCAGACTTCACGAGTTTTTTGGCTGATTTGTTAAGGATTCTAGGAATAGTGATGTGAGTGCTCTATCATGTTTACGGTATCCTTTTTAGTATTCAACTTATTGCTTGATCACATTTTTTCCTCAAAAGGTCAAGCCCAAGTGTGACTTCATTTAGTAGATTGATTACTGCAAGTGATGGGAAAAAGTAAAAACTCACTACAGGATGTTCGGTCTACTGAAGAACTCACAACCAAACGAGGTCGATCCTTATTGTGAGGCTGAATAGCGTTGCAACCCAACAAAAAAAAAACAAACGAGTTAACTCACCCTAGTACAGCTACCTTTGTTAAAAAATCACAACCAAGTCTGAACATGAACCATCGTTATCCTTTCTGAATGTTTCATCAAAAGACTTGAATTTTCTTAAGTTTTATTCACTCAAAAATATACTCTCTTCGTCTGTAAATATATGTCATTCATGCATATGAATTAAGGTGTGACTCAAAAATGTATACTCTCTGTTAGGGTTTTACTGGGGCGGCCAGTTGCTAGAGTTAGGGTTAGGGTTTCATCGGGAGCAGTGGGTGGAGGCGTTGTAGGGCGGGATGCAGAAGGAGGTGGCTCCTAGGGTTAGGATTTCAACAGCTACTAGGGTTAGCGAGGTGGACAAGCGACCGGGTAGGTGGAGGCGGGGTAGGGCAGGGGGCGAATGGAGGCAACTCCTAGGGTTAAGTTTTCAGGAAAGTTATCATGGAATGCCCTGCCGCACTTTTCAAACAGGTCATTGTTGTAAATTTGTCAAACTCTATATTACTTTTGAATTTTTATTTTCTATTTGCACTATTTAGACAAAATATTATTTGTTTGTGGGTTGTTTCCATTTGTAGGCCATTAGTCGCCATCTTGTTGGGGGACTAGTGGCTGACAACCGGAAACAAAGGGTAAGTCATCAACTGGAGTGACATTTGTTGTTTTTACAATTTCTTTTTGATATAGATTATTTTGTGAATTTTCTTTTCTAAAAGGGTTATCCGTACCAAAATTTCGCTCCCCAGATTATCTATTCCCCTTTCCTTCTTCATTCTATTTGTGCTGTCAAGATATAATCTTCAATTAATAATCGGCAAAAATAGATTATTTTCATCTTCCTCTTATACTTAGGAAAAGAGGTTGAACTCAAATTCAAGCGGTTTGAGTTTAAACCATAAGTTGTTGTGAAAGTCGAGCGTTTGAAGAACTTAAGTTTAAAATCAGGATAAACTCAAATTAAGCACTTAAACATGGCGCTAAAAGGGGAGACAATATTATAAGATCGTTCTGCTATTTATTTGGAGCGTATGTCTTCGGCCTATTTTGCCGATGAGCATAAGTTCCCACAAGAAAAATTCTCATGCAAATCGGATGCCACAAGTATGACCACAATTTTGGCTAAGTTTTGACGACTAACAAGTGGGCTAAGTTGCATATTATTTCGTTGATGCCACAACTGGAAAAAATTTACAATACATACACTTTCGTGTGAGCTATCAATAAGTATATTTTTGTAATAAATTTTATATCCCAGTAATTCATTTAAGGGACAATTAGTTCCATATCACCATTAAAATTTCAAATTTAGTGAAATATCACTGAATGTCTCATTAATATATAAACTCATGACCACTTATTATCTCACAGTTAGTGGTATTTTACTAATTTGATATTTTTACGGTGATATAGAGTTAATTATTTCATTCAATTCTGTGAAGGTCTCCAGGCCAACATACGTCCAACAGCGCTTCGGAACTCTTTAGATTGTATTGGATCTCCAAAAACCATCTATAAAAAAAAAAAAAAAAAGGAACGCGCTGAAGATGTCAAAAAAATCAACATCACTTTACCATCTTTGCCATCTTTAGTTCTAACACCGTCATGTCTCATCATGGCTTAGTTTATATCACTTCTCTTTTATTTCCATTTGTAATCTCTCTTCCAATTTTAGGAAGAGATCAATTGTAAACACATTAGCTGCTACAAGATAGTAATATGAATTCCAATTATTTCTTTTTATTTACTTGTGTTCTTTTTTTTTCTTTATAACGAGTGGGCAATTTCTTTTGGTTTAGGGAGATGTAGGTTACCTAGTTCAGTTGTAGAAATGGGTTGATTTATTTTACCTATAAAATTGAAAGATATAGGACCAATATGAAAATCAGACAAAAATGAGGGACTAACGGTGAAAATTCCTCTAATACCCATCTTTAAAATCTTTTGGTGTTACTTTAAAATCATGTTTGGGTGAGCTCTGTCTCCCGCTTCTAACATGGAGAAACATGAGCCATGCAGCCATGACTTCAGATAAAAAAGGTGGAGCCAAAAATTTTGGGGTCAGAATAGTGCTTGGTTAGGACTTCTAGTTTGTCAGCAACATGTTTGACATTGATGCCTAAAAAATGTGAATGTGGGCACAATTAATATGCCTATGTAGGTAAAAATTTTATATGTCCGTCTTTTATTTTTTTTAAATCATAATTAGATCTCACTAAAGAATAATTGACAGGAGATTTTAGTCATTTTAGATATTCTTACCATCAAAAATAGCATATAATATTAAGAAAAAAATTCAATGACAAAAGAATGCAAAACCAGTGATATATTATACTAAGCCCTAAATTTCAATAGCATAAAATCAATTTTCCCTTTTATCTTTGTGTGTTTATTGGAAAAATTTACAGAACACACGTGCTTCCATGTGAAGATGTATTCTCGCTTCACCCAACACTTTTGATATTCATACGAATTATGATAGCCTAATATACCTTCTTTGGGTTAATTAATAGGTCACAAAATAAAACAAAAAAATACAAGTCAATACTGGTTATTAATAGGTCAAAAAATTAGTAAACAACCATGAAGGCTTAAAGGTTGTAACCCCTCGATGCCATCAATTTGTCATGAATTTGGTGATCCTCAATCCATGAATTCTTTGTAAATTCTAAGCATATTAGCATTTCAAGTCTATTCATTTTCCCATATTGGGCTATAAATAGTCTTTTTGTACACATTGGAATAAATAAGAATATATATGGAGAATAAAGAATTTTCTCATTTCTTCTATACTTTGACTATTCATTATACTTTGTAATTAAAGAGTATGTTTTTTCATGACAATTGCAAAGATTTGGAGGTTTCTTTATAAATAATTCTAAATGAGTCAGGTTGGGGTGCCGCTCCGTAAGGATATTGAGGGCTTGCTCCAACTCAATTTGATTTTCTATCAAACAAAGTCGGCATCGAGTGAAAAAATTGAGCTAAACTCGAGCTACTCATGAGCTAGAATTCCACCCCTACCTACATTGGGAATCAACTGTGAGACCCCCATTTGAGGATCACCTTGGTAACCGCCCAGGTAGGTTACACACACAGCAGGATGTCACATGAGCTCCAAACCACACAAGCATAGTAATAACATTAAACAAGTATCAGGCCAACATGGCCAATATTACATAGCCAAAGCACCGAAAATGGCGCTAAGTAGAGTTGCTAAGAAAATAACTAGTTTATCAAAACCAGAATCGGTATCCAAGTACCGAACACACAACATAAAGCACAAAGCAACGACAAACAGTTTGATTTCCATCCGCAGCGGGGTTGGAGTGGCTTCTCCCACATCTGACTTGACTTGGTGCGCAATCCTTCTAGAAAGTGGGCTCGCCCGGGGTACTTCCATCTTCAGGTGAGTACTCATAACTGAAGGAATCGGGATCCTCGAATCCCTCTTCTACAGTTGGATATAAATGCAAGGGTGAGCACTTGGTGCTCAGCAACACTCATTCCGGGGGTTAATGCAATTGTACTTACATGAGGGTGAAACATATGATTCCGGGGTTTTAGTTTCATAAGGATAAAGATATGTAGATTTCCAAGTCATTTGTTCAGTAAAACAGTATTTTTGTCATGAAAATGGTACTTTAAACATTAAACAGGTTTTCAATAAAACATTAGATGTAGTGGTCTCCCATGAGTCACTACTTTGTTAACCGCATTATGAAAACATTCCAAAACATTATTTGTGCTATAACCCATGGATAACATCCACTACGAAAAGACTCCTGAACCTGGGAGTACAGAGTATCTGATACTTCTTTTACACTTTGCAAAGGTGTACCTCTTTTTAAATCCACTGGTTCACTCGGCTTTCAAGTCGGATCAGCTCCATGTGACTTATACACATGTGACAAGGCCGAGATCACACAACGTTTTTACAGTTCAGTATTAACAGTATCCCTGCCCGGTAAATAGACAGTTAAGTCTCAAGTACCGTTGTGGGTCTTCCCCACTGCCTTACTTCCTAGCCTCTCTGGTCTATGTTCCCTCAGGACACATAGCCTTGGTCTATGTCCACGCGAGACATACGACCATTTAAGATTACAACCGCTCACGGCTTAATCAGGTCTAGGGCGCCTTCCTTCTTTTACGCCTTTTCCTCTCATCATTTTTCTGACTCACATCACTCATGGCCGAACCTTGGCCTTCCAGTTTCCATGCGAGAAACCAGATCGTCAAACCATGCAGGGAACTGCTAATACCAAAAAGCTACTGAGTTGTGCCTGTCCCATACCAGGCAAGTGGTTGGTACGTTTACAATTCGTATAGAGACACAGCACAAGGTTCTTGTCCTTATGAACCAATAGTGAGGAGCATTCACATTCCCTGGTGCGCACCGCACCCTCTCCATACAAACCAATCCTCACTACTGATCCCTTTTTATCAGTTTTCTTGTCAAAACGGTTTTCATTATAACTTCTCATGTATTTGACCATTTCAAGTTTAATGTGGATATTCAGTATATGAGTCCTAGGGTGACAAAAGCATATATATGAAGGTTCAATAATAAAAAGGGGTTTCATGATTCATTAGGTAATATCTACTCATGTCATTCAAACATAACTTGTACTTCAAATAAGCATGCATAGTAAGAAACAGTGAATATACTTCATATGAAATTATTGGGTGAAACATGATCAAAGGAATGAGGCTTGCCTTGCGATGTTGGGTCTAAATACTCAGACGGATCTTCAAAGACTTCTTCCGCTCCTTCAGCTTCTGACTCTGCGGCAATCAATCAACACATAAACACATACCATAAGCATACAGAAAATAGTTTCTATAGAAATTATTAAGTAAATAAGTCATGCATGCAGGGGAAAAGGTTAGGGCAAGGTCACAAGGGTTCTGGTCGAAGAAACGGCTAAAAAGGATTGAACGTCGAAGGGTCGACATTCAGTTCATGGCTTTGTCATGGCTTCAGACTAGTCTTAGGATGGTTTTCTGAAGAAGTGATAGAAGGGAAAGATGTAGAACACAACTCCAGGAACCTAGGGGACAAAGTGACATTTCCATTGCTCAACCAGAAGAGGTCAAACAAGGCTAATGCCAGTGGCTGACATGCACTGACATAGTGCTGGACATGGCCAGAAACTAGGGCATGGCTTAACTTTTGATCCAGGGCTCCAATTGATGCAACACTTTGTCTGGGAGGTAGGCATTACTAACAGGAATAAAACACTCAACAGGGACAAGAGCTGAAAGTGGCCGGAGGGTGGCCAAATCCGGCGATGAACTGCGGTGGTGACATGGCACAGGCACAGCTCTGGACAAACATTTGGCAAAGGCATAACTCACAATCTAGGCAGATCCAGGTGTCGAGCTAGTGGAAGAAATTGCTCAGGGAGGTGAGGCGAAGCTAAGGGACAAAGTGGTGTCGGCTGAATCGGCCGGGAACGAATTCCGGCGACCGGCGCTGGAGAAGATGACACTAGAGCTCGGGGATTTTTGATTCAGGGCGAATGAGCTCAATTCCAAGCTTGGGAATGATCTCTAGGGCACAACAAGGCTACTGGAGGGGTCAATTTTGCTGGGAGATGGCCGGAGAAGCTTGGCGCCGAAGTCTGGCGAACGGCTGAGGTTCCAGTTTGGGATTTCTTCGATTTGAGCGCAATTGGGGATCCTGATTCAACAGGCTTGCTAAGAAATGGCTAAGGATCAATTTCTACTACTGGGACGAGAGCTAATTCGGGATGAAATGGTTAGCATTGGGGAAACAGGGCAATTGGGCCTTTCCGGCGATCACCGGCGATGGGGATCGATCTGGTGCAATTGGTTGCTACAAAACGGAGAGGGGAACGAGGGGAACTCACTGGTGAACTTGGATCGAAGAGAGGGGCTGTGGAAAGGGCTAGCACCGTGAGCTCACTCACTGGCTCGCCGGAGAAGAAGGTGAAAACGGCGAGAGCTCTGGAAAAATGGCTAAGTCCTGAGATGAGGCTTAAGCACAGCACTGGAGGGTTTAAATAGGTCCAAGGGCGGAGCTTGCGAGGGGGAAACGGTGCGAAACTTGTGCCGGGGACGAGACCGGCCGGGTGTAGCTGCGACAGCGGTGACCGGTGATGTGATGCGCTTCAGGCGGTGTTGCAGCCTTGCTGACCTTGTCGGGTGCATTGGAACTTCACCTGGGACGGCGCAGATGCGGAGGCAGCGGCACAGCTCCAGCAACGACACGTAACGCCATGCAAATGCCACGGCAACGGGAGCGCGCGCGCGAAACGCTACTGGAGCGCGGCCGTTTAACCGCTGGACAAGGCGAAGCAATGGTGCTGGCACGTGCGCGCGGGGTGGCTCGGTTGTTCACAACACAGGCGACAAGAAACGGTGGCCGGCGGCGAGCAAACGCGGCGAAAACCACGGCGCGGCAACGTCGACGTGCACTGGTCGAAAGCAACGACCAGGCGCTGGTCGAATGGACCTGAAAAGAAGTTTGGGCCGTTCTGCAATTTTTGAAACTTGCTCCAGGGACTGATCTGTGAGGAAAGTTTGAATAGGAAATGTACTTGATTGCAAATCTGGAGATCTAAGGGTCCGATCTGAAATCTGATTTCGCAGGTAAGTTGCAAAAGATTATTAGAACTTATCTGGCCAAAGTTTGGTAAGATTAAGCAAGATCTGAAGGGTTTTGACAAAATTGGGGAAAAGCAGTTTAGGGTAAAATTAGGGTAATTAGGTTTTAAAAAAACAGGGGTCGAAACTCAGCTTTAGGATGGGATTTTGGAGATGATCCCGAAGGGGAAAATGTTCTGAACAACATTTAGAAGGGAATGGCTGAAGCAGATTAGGGTTTGGGGTCAAGATGTGGATTTTGGCTATTTTAGGGTTTGGCAAAAACAGGGGTGTTACATCAACTCTCTAAACTAGAGAACTACAGTATACGTATGATATGCATTTCCACCTATTGAATAAGGCTCTTCTTACATTTTGTCTATTTGATAATTTGCACATTTTGTCTAATCAGGCAATTGTACTTGGTGTGTTGTGTAATGACGGGCACCCTCAATTCGTTGGATGGATAGAAACACAGGACCTCGATTTCATAAATACGTACGAAGAGTAAAATGATATGATTAGAGAATTAAAATTCATGTAGAAGGGCTCAATATCAATCAAGAGTAGTAAATCACAGAGATCTTATTAGACAACACGAGACTATAGTTCACATGAAAAGTATGTGTATTGTAGAACTTTACAATAAATAAACACAAAGATAAAGATACATGATCAATATTACAATTGAAACGGACATATATATTACATAAATAGACCGTTTCATCTACACAGAAACGAATTAAACTTCCCAGAGAGAATTAATTATTGAATGAAACAACCGCACACGAATTGAAATGGTTTTGAAAGGGAAAGGAAAGAAAATGGAAGGGAAGGAAGAACGAAATAATGCAGAGAAGGCAAGCCAATGAATAAATTCCAGCAGCAAACAATTAGGGCTTCCCCACCAATATGGGCCCAATGACTGGAAGACTGCCCAATAGGGGCCCTATGAACGGAAGATTGCCCACTAGGTGCCCTATGACCGGAATGCCTGCCAGCGATCTACGAGGGGTCAGCATTGTGCTCAGAAGACGGCGAGCCTCGGCGCCGGCGGTCAGCCAGCTGGTGACGAGCAGGGCGATGAGGAGGCAGGTGGTGAAGAGTGCTCTTCTTTAAGTGTTCTATACTTTTTCTTTGAGATTCCAAAAGCATCATTTAATTCACTAATCATTTCAACTAGATCATCATATGAAGAGTCAAGAGAATGTACCTTCTCATCACCTTTAGCCATAAGGAAAAAAGGATGGACTTGTCGATGTGTTGTTGTTGCCAAGAGCTAATCCGGTTAGTTTCTTGGAACAACCCTCTTCATCATCGGAGTCGGAATTGGAGCTCTCTTCTCCGGACATCCATTCTCCAAAGCATGCTTTTTGGTTTCCGCCATTGTTTTTGAAGAATTTTTTCTTCTTAGGATCTTTCTTCTTATCCCTAGACTTGTTCTTATTTGGGCATCTTGAAGCTATATGTCCCTTTTCATGACATTCATAGCATATGATGTCTTTGAAGTTTGCTTGCTTTGACCCCTTTGGTCTTGTGTCGATGTTGACTCTCTTCTTGTGCAACTTGCGAAGAAATTTTTTGGTGTTCTTTACAAGAAGGGCTAGATCCTCATCGGAGGAGCCATCGTTTGAATCACCTTTGGAGTTGGCTTTGAATGCCAAGTTCTTCTTTTTCGTCTCTGATGATTCGACGCCTCCTTCTTCTCCTTTCGATGCATCTCATGGGTGATGAGGTTCTCATAGAGATGGGTAGGTGTGGTGGATGATAAGTTGGAGTTGGTGAGGACCGTCACAAGAGTGTTAAAACTCTCTGTAAGAGCTTTAAGTATTTTTCTTACAATTTCAATGTTAGTAAAAACAACTCCGAGTCCTTTGAGCTCATTCACAATGTTGTTCAACCGAGTGAACATGGAATCCACGGACTCAATTAGTGACATGGTGAATGTCTCATATCTCTGCCTAACTATTAGCAATTTTGCCTCCTTGACCCTAGTGGTGCCCTCATATATTTCCTCGAGGGTGGTCCAAACTTTGTGAGCGGTGGTAAGGTTGCTCACGCGGTTGAACTCATTTAGGGAAAAACCGACAAACAGAGCATTTTTTGCACGGGCATTTAAGTGGAGTTTTCTCCTATCATCATCGGAGTGATTTGCCGGATCAACCGGAGGAGTAAACTCAATCTTAACAATGTCCCAAACATCAAGCCCCATGGCCTCTAGAAAAACTGTCATGCGCACTTTCCAATAGGGATAGTTAGTCCCGTCAAAGATAGATGCATTCCCGATGTGACCAAGATGAAAACCTTCATTTGAAGCGATCCTCTCTCTAGGCGGTGAAGCCTACTCAAAAGAGAGACCACGTTCTAATACCACGTGTAGGATCGAGGATGCCGACTAGAGAGGGGTGAATAGGAGGCTTTAAAACTTTTCGACTAAAAACAATTTTTACAAAGAAAAGACAAAGAGCAAATAAACTGAAACAATTTAATAATATTTTGCACTAAGAAAGAGTAAGAAAATCAAACACGATGATTTATCCCGAGGTCTCGGAGACTCGCCCGGTCTCCCTACTCCTCGTTGAAGTATTCAAATGAATGAGTCTTTCTTCAAGATCCACGAAGGATATTTTTTACTAAGGTTGCTTCTTCTCCACTCTGGATAGGCAAGCACCGATGCCTTTCACAAAATATGCCAAACCTCTCCGAAAACCTCCATTAATGGAGAGGTCAACGGCCACGCCTCCAAACCATTTAGGTGAGGGCGTTCACCAAAAGTAACAAGTTGCAAGATCTTTTGTTGACCCCAACAAATGCTGAGAAACTTCTAAGGATGCAAATGATGCAAATGGATTCTCTCAGAAGATCTTTCTCAATTCCAATGAATGATATTTGATCAAAAGACCAAGATTTTAGCATTTGGACTCAAGTGTATATCAAAAAATATATCCCTTGGTTCTTTAGAAAAATTGCTCAAAAAAATGTTTATAAACATTGATCAAAATCTGTCAAAAAGTGTTTCTAAAATTGATCAAAAATGTGAACAGAAACTTCTCAAAAATATGCTCAAACACTGCTCAAAGATTTGCTCGAAAGTATTTGTAAAACTGATCAAAAATCAATTCCAAAATTGTTTATAAAACTGCTCAAAAATCTGCTCAAAAATAGTAGAGAAAATCTACTCAAAAGTGTTTTAAAAACTGCTCAAAAACAGTAGAGAAAATCTGCTCAAAAATATTTTAAAAACTGCTCAAAAACAGTAGTGAAAATCTACTCAAAAATGTTTAAAACTTCTTTTAAAAACTGCTCAAAAGAGTAGACAGATGATGCTTGAAGGTGCATATGAGAATATAGCTTGAGATGAATGAGAATAATGCTCAAAATATCTATATTTATAGCCCAACCTCTTAGCTAGCCGTTGTGGTCTAAAAGGAAAGAAATCAGTACAGTTAACAGCAAGCTATAACCTCTAACGGCTAGTAAATAGCCGTTGGAATGTCTGGTCGAATGAACAGTGTTACTAGTCATCTGAATAGTATCTAGTCAAATAAATAGTGCATGACCAGTATTCATGTGACCTCGGGTCGAATAAACAGTGTCTGGTCAAATGAACAGTGTCTGGTCGTATGAACAGTATCTAGTCGAATGAACAGTACTCAAAAGACTAGTTCAGACCCTCTTTGAAATCTATATATTTTTCAGATTTTGACCAAGAATATGAATGAATGCGAATGCAACAAATGACCTAAGTGGTTCTCAGTTTTTGCCGAAACTAAAAGAGATTTCGCAACCCCTCTTAATAGTATAGTTAAAAACTAAAAAGAATTTGTATAGAATCCTGTCAAACTCAGAACTCCGAGACTGGTACAATAAACAAGCACTTACTTAGGTCTTTGTTGCTTCCTTCTTGGCGACCTTGCGCTTGCGACCTTGAGCTTGCGATCTTGGCTCACGACCTCAGGCAACCTTGGCTCGCGACCTACAAATCCGGGCGACACTGTGACCTTGCGCTTGCGACTCCCATTTGACGTTTCTTCTTTTCACCTAATCTTATTGATTATACTCAAAGCAAATAGATTAGTCCAAGATACTTGTTGTCATTTATCATCAAAATCAAAATTAAGAGCCTAGAAGCAACAGTTTGAATGCCATATAAATGGGTTTTCCTCTTGGGTAAATTTCATTCCAATCCCAAATCACTTTCTACAAATTAGTTACTCGTGAGAGCATAGAATAGTAGTTAAGTTCAAATACTATCAGAGTCAGGTTGTTAAGGCACCAAGATAAAAGGATATGAGTCAAGCTGTGCGTATATTATTATATCATTTTCTCCTTTAAAACTATCTTGTCGCAGCTATTTTGACCTACATGCTATTTTAGTATCTCCTCTTTTACTATTTTAATACCTTTTTATACTAAATTTTTGCAAAACTAAATGATTTTATTTTATTGGTTATGAGAAAAAGGTAGACTAACGCCTCATTGGGGCATATGGTGGTGGATCTACAAGAGCCACCAACACCAATCGGATAGGTAGCGATCGTGCTAGAAGCATGACTAAACGATTAAATATTTTTCTTTCTTTCTACTTTATTTTCTGGTATCAGTATTGAAGTGTGTTATTAATATTAAATTTCTTTTTGTTAAAACATATACTATTTGCAAGTTTATGTTTATACGAAAGAAAAAACGATGCTACGATGACAAATATATTGTACCGATCACAGTTCAAATATGATATTGTCTGAGCTCTCCCTGGAAAATGGTCCTTGTCCGAACAAGGTATGCGATGATTGACTTGTAGAAGCGACCGGTACTAATTAGTCAAGAGTGGCAGTTTTGAGTGAACCAAAGAAGTTTACTCTTCGAGGATAGAAGTGCCCTAGGAGAGACTGATATTGAAGTAGGGCGTAAAAAGTAAAATTTCACTCTGGTGACTCCCAAGAGTGAGAAGTTTGTGGTGATGTGTGGCATTAGAAATTATTTTAGTCTTATTTTTACTTATTATTAATGAAATAGATGTGATTTCACGATTATAAATAATCTTGTAATGTAAATTTTTTGGTCAAAAAAGATAATTTATTTTACTTATATCTATTATTGTTTATACTGGTTTGCTGAGTATGATTTGTCGTACTCATTTTTATAAGATATTTTTTATGTAATGGTTGGAAATGATAAGAATGTTTTTAATATATCATCAATGGATGGAGTCAAGAAATAGGTTAAACCAGTTGGATGGAAAGCAATTAGAAAACATGTTCCATTTGGAATATTGAAAATTTAAAATTCTAACTTGTTGGATCAGATATAGTTCAAATAAAGAGAGTTTTTATGATACACTTTTGGTTTGGGTCTATTTTGTATCAAGTCTTAAATGTTTCAGTCTTGACTCATAAGCGTGTGAGAACTGTTACGTCTGAGTCTTGTTTCAGAGCGTGACAGTTGGGACAACGTGGGCGGACAATGATATGTCAACGAGATGACAAGGGCACCTGGTCCGGAGATGATAGGTATGGCGCTGCGACGACGTGGTCTCTAGTCCGGTGATGACATGTCACTGGGATAAAGTACTTGGGCTTCGCCACCACCAATCTCATCTCATGACAGGCATATAATTTATTTAATTTTATTACACAATATAATAATGTATATATAAATTTATTGTTATCATTGGCATTCTTTTTCATTGTTAATTCATTAATAAACTGAGCATTCCTATGAGTTTTTCTACTTCTAGGACTAGTGTGAGGATTCTACTATTTTTTTAGTGGTCCAGAAACATGATATCCATAATCTTACCAAATTATTGTACAATGGAATATTTCCATCCTTCTCTCTTCTGCATGGACCCCCACACCATTCCCACCATTAAAATCTTCAGCATATATTATATAAGAGATGATCAAAATCCTAAAAAGAAATAGAGAAGTGATCAAAAGGAGAATATATGCCAACTTTTTTTTTTCTCTTCTACATACCCATGTGATGTTGATTTTTTTGACATCTTCAGCGCGGTCCTTTTTTTTTAAACCCTGGATATATATATTTTATTACTTGTACATATGTATGTTTTGGTAGTTTGTTTTTGAAATTATCTTGAATTATTTTGTAATACAAATGTATCTTGAGAAATTTTCTTATTGTGCTGCAGGTTGATGACAGGTTTGCATGAATATTACTCAAGGTTCGATATCTTGAAGGTGTCTTTGTAACTTTGATAAGAACATGATTCTGACCATAATCTTAGCCTTGGTAAATTTAATTATGACAATTGGCAGTTTGCATATTTAGAAATCATAGTAGTGAGTCAGCTACATAGAGTGAAAAATGGTACAACAGGTGAAATTGAATATCTACAGGCCTAACATTGCTAGTTGGCTCAGACACAAAATTGTGGTATTTAGTTCTTAAAAGCAGGTTGCCAATAGTTTTTGTTGTGTTATTGCACTGGAAAGTCTCCTTAAGTTTTAGTTTCATCTAGCTCTGAATATGTGCCCAGTTAACTGTTGGAATGCTTACAATGTACTTCTGCTTGGTTTTTTTAGATTTCTGCAATGAAAGTTCAATTTTGAATGTTTGGGTATATGTTCACTTCATGTCTGTATCACCTTTTGCCACCATAGTCTTGTAATTTGCCACATTATACGTACTTAGAACTATTATCTGGCTCAAACTGAAATACTTGTGTTTAGTTCTTAAAAATGGGTTTTCTATATGTTCACTTCATGTCTGTATCACCTTTTGCCACCATAGTCTTGTAATTTGCCACAGTATACGTACTTAGAACTATTATCTGGCTCAAACTGAAATACTTGTGTTTAGTTCTTAAAAATGGGTTTTCTATAGTTTCAGTGAAAAAATTTCTCTTGAAAGGGTTTTAAGTTTCAATTGTAAAATTGCTCTGAGACGTGTTTAAAGTTTCAGTCGTACCTAGCTTTGAAAAATGTGCCCAGTGCTTAATGCTGAAATTCTGGTTCTTTTTGCTGAAATTTCAAGTTTAATCTTGTTATGATATGTTCACATATTGGAGGGCTTCAATTATGACTGCATGAGCTTCAGGACCATAACTATAATAATACTATGCTCACATAATTATACAAGTTTAGGAACCTAATAAGATTATACCAATAAGATAATTAATAATATTTTGTTAACTGCAATTTTTGCAGTGTTATGGGGCCAGATATCCAAAAACTAAAATTTAAGTACATACTTGTGATAGCCATACAAGTTTGAAGATCTTTAGTACTGCTAGGATTGAAGTACCTATTTGGGCTATTTTTATAGTTACCGCCTATAAATTCCTCAAAAATAAAAAGCTCCCGCCTAAACATTAGTTAATTAAATGTTATTAAGTTAATTTTTTGTATTTCCTCCTCTACTTCCCTCCAAATATTTGGTGTTTGGCTCATACAATTCAGTAATGTCAAGTAATGACCATAACACCCCTGATTTACAGACTAAAACTTCAGCATTCCTTCTTGTCTTCGTTAATGGATCTCCAAGCGCCATGCAGCCGTGCGGTCTCCCAGCAGCGATGGGCGGATTTAACACCGAGGCTGCCGGGGCTATGCTGCCGGCATTCCCGGGAAATCCCCCTCCTTCGACCCCCCTACCAGCATTGGTGACGGAGGAAGAAGCCCAATTTCTTGTATAGTTTTCGCTCAATACTTGTATTTTTAATTTTTCCCATTGCGATGACATAATATGCTTGAGTTTCGGATTGTATACTTCGCCGTGACACTCCATGATTGATTCCAAGACACCCATAATCCATGGCATCAAGGTGATGTCTGTCACAGTCTAAAAACAGGGTTTGCAAATTTCGTTTTAATAAAACCAGATCTGAAAATTTCTTTTTAATCTTAACCCTAAAAGTATTCTGAAGAATACTATCTAGCAGCCTTAAACCAAATTTTGATTAATTTCCAAATAGTTCAAAGATATTTTCTTTAATGTATTTGTGCTTATGTCCATATATATTTGTATATATACATGTGTACTTATTTCACTAAAATTCCACTTTTCAAAAGAACATTTATCAAATAGTAATAATAATATCGCAAGCATTAAATATAAAAATATTTCTTTTAACTATTAACCATAAGTGGATTCAAGAAAACCTACTTAGTAATAAACCCAATCTCCAATTATTTTGTCAATTTTAGAAACTCTAACATGATAAAGTAGCTCACAATATTTTTTTGCTTGAAGATTAGTAGCAATACAAAAAAGGGCATCCCCAAAGCTTTTCCAGTTCCGTAGGCTGTGTTTATCACCAGAGCTTTGAGGAGATGCACATTGAAAACTTAAAAGCAGTGAGAAAACATTTTTTTCCATTTGGCTTCACCATCCGCTTGTGTCCCCCAGTCCAGGAGCAGCTGTGGCAAGAACCGCCCATATTTTGATAAGCCTAGCAACATAAAAACCAATAGTATGAATTATTTTCAGATCCTCAGATCTAAATTCCAGGTCATTACGAATTTTTCAGATTGCCCACAACACTGCAGTACCGCAAACATGAATTACATGATCATCTACTAATTCAATTATCCACTTGCTTCCCTACCAGCTCCTTGCACCGTCACCCAGGCATGCCGCCATCATATTCGTCCTCTGCTTGCCACCGGTCATTGTTACAGTAGCCTCACACCACGGATGTGCGCAACATCACCTCCTTCAAGAGGTGGGAGCGGTGGTGTTGGGCATGAGGTGGTTAGGATATAGTCGTCTATCCACAAAAAATCTGTAGCTATGACATTTGTACAGACAAATTTTTATAACTTTGACTGCTAATATATTTACAAATATTTGAATTGACTATATTAAAATGATATGATTAGATTCGTTGTAAAAAATATTTTTATAATTTCTACTAACAGATCATAAAAGAAATTAGTGGTCAAACACGACAAGTTTTTTTTATGGAGGTAGTAATAGGTATCTTCTGATTATTTTAAATTATTAAAAAGCTTTTTGATTATGCTGGCATAAATGGTAGAAAAATACAAAGCTAACATTTTTGTATTAATTATAATTAATTCTCTTGCTAATTTCATATTGGTACCACCAAAAGGAGGGTTCTCCAGTATCCCTGCAAGCACAATCAAAAAGTATATTCCTTGGTTAGATGGGTAACGAAACAACCAAACTGAAATTTGATACAAGGCGCAACAAACAAATAATATACTAAAAGGAAAAGTGTTTCAATAGAAGAAATAAGAGAACTTGTCTATACTATGATTATATTCATAATTAAAGCATACAATTCATCTCCTCTTCACGTTTTGTCAAAAAAAAAAAAAAACCCCTTCATGTGAATATCCAATTATGTAGTGAAATACACCTAATACAACTCTCTTATATACTATCTCCATTCTTAAATATGTATCTTTTTTTCAAATTATGATTATCATGGTAATTATATTTTTAATTAAACATACTCTATCTATTTCACAATATTAGTCTAAATCCACTATGCACACAGACCAAGAAATTATGAAATTAAGTAAAAAAAAGTAAAATAGACCATACTACCCCTAATTAAAGTATATCATGGTATTAATTCTAACAGTTGATTGTTCACTTTCTCTGTTAGAAATAAAAAAAATAAAGTATTTATAAAATATTATGAGGGATAAAACAGAAAAAAATATAATAAAACATAATAATTTTCACCCTATATTTTATTTTTTAAAGAGGTATTAATTATAATCTGCAATTTATTCTTCCAGCACCCTAGGACCATGGTTAAAGGTCAATTCTCATATTAAAAGAAAACCATCAAATCACACACTTATGGCTGCTTTAATTTGGTGATCAATTTCTTCAAGCGGTAAGCTTGTAGTCCATGTCTAACGTTCCACACATCTATCAGGAAATCAACATTCATATAACACCTGCATGTGCCGCATGCTCTATAAAATACACAGGCGGCCGGGGCTTCTCATGGATTATATTTAATATATATAAATCAAAATTTTAATTGTGCTAATGAATAGAAAGAACTACAGAATTTGGAAGCAGTGTCTGCATCTGAAGTTCAACTGTTATGTCGAGTTGGCACATTTTGGTTTTGTTTTTGTTTTTGGGATCAGATTTTGAATCAAGGAGGAGATTATTGGAGTTGTCTCTTATCTCATCAATAAGAGTTTAAATTAAGGATGAGATTGTTAGAATTATTTCTTCTCTTATTAGTAAGAATTTGAGACAAGTTATAATTAAAGTTTTGGTTAAGTCTAGTTTTTCAGTTTCCTTCTCTAACTAGTAGTAGAGGTTTTTGTAAAGGTTTTTGTAATTCCATGTGTTTTATTCTAAAATAAATATTTTTTCATCCCTATCACCTGTGTGCAAGGCCTCTACATGAATTTTGTCTTAGTGATTGTTTGTACCTTTGTCGAATTAGGCTCTTATACTTGGTGCGTGGTGTAACTGAGGGATATCCTCAGTTTCATCTGATAGATGGAGAATAAAGGGGCACGATTTGACGAATACAAAGAGTAAAATGATATAATTAGACAATTAAAATTCAAGTAGCAGGACATAATCAATGAAGAGTAAAATTACACTGGTTTGATTAGACAACATGAAAGTGTTTGTATTGTAAAACATTGAAAAATAAATAAATAAATACAAAGATAAAGATACATGATCAATATTACATCGCAACAGGCATTAATTATTGAAAGGGAAAGCAAAGGAAAGCAAGGAAAGAGAATGGAGGAGAAGCCAAGCCAAAACCAATGAAAGAACTCCCGCGGCAAACAGAATTCTAACCAAGCAAGCCCCCCGGTCGGAAATTTCAATGGCCCCCGAACAGGACCCCCACGATCGGAAGTTTGTTCGCAGTGCCCCTAGTGTTACATCGCAGTAGGCATTAATTATTGAAAGGAAAAGCAAAGGAAAGCAAGGAAAGAGAATGGGAAAGAAACCAAGCCAAAACCAATGAAAGAACTCCTACGGCAAACAGAATTCTAATCAACCAAGCCCCCCAATTTTGGAATTTTTGTCACAATGGGAATTTTCTTCACAATGGCCCCAAGTCCACTCAGAAGTTTCCCGAAAATGCCTGCCAGCGATCTACGAGGGGCCGGCATTGTGCTTTGCAGACGGCGAGCGTCGGCACCGGCAGCCAGCCAGCCGGTGACGAGCAGGGCCAGGAGGAGACAGGCGGCGGCAACAGTTGTGGACGAAGCACCAGCCATTTGTTGCTCAGTTGACTTGTGTGTGTTGCTCAGTTGACTTGTGTGTTGTATGTATATGTATACGTGTTTGTGTGGACGACCAGCACCGCGCCTCCTCCAAATATATATAGTAGATCAATGGAAATTAAATATAATAGAAGCTTGCAGGGGTGAAAGATGGCTGCTTGCTTATTCTCTCTTTTATTCTATGTTGATGAAAATTAAATATAATAGAAGCTGTATTTTTTTTCTTTGATGAAGTTATATCATGATGTGCAGTCACGTTACTGAGTAATTAGTATATATCTTTCATACCACGCGGCCAATGCAGGTGTTAATTTAATTGCCTCCATCCTCAATTTGTGCTTACATAATTGCAACTTACCTGATGGTATCACCAGCATTGATTAGGTTGTCGTATTTTTTTTATTTTAGGTTATTGTTTTTTAGTGAGGTTTATCATATTTTTTTATTTTAGATTGTCCTATTTCTTTATTTTAGATTGTTCCATTTTCTTATTTTAAGTTGTCATATATTATCATATTCTAGGATTATTGTAATTTCTTAAAAAATTTCTTGTATGTAAGAATTGTGACCATCTTAGTCAAGCCCCTGTATAACTAACTGAAAGTCCAATATAATTCAATTGTAATTTTATATGTAATATTTAAATTTATGAATGTATGTTGGAATTAATTTTTTAACTATTTAGAATAAATCTCTTTATACATAACTAGCCAAATCCCCTATAATGGGTCAAACAGATTCAACATAAACAATTATCAACTAAGATTCAGTTCACACCTGATTTTAATTTTCACTATTCAGCTGTTCATCACACAACTACAAAGTAGTCACTTTACAACATCTAGGAAACAAGGTGTAACACCCCTGTTTTGCCAAACCCTAAAATAGCCAAAATCCACATCCGGACCCCAAAACCTAATCTGCTTCAGCCATTCTCTTCTAAATGCTGTTCAGAACATTTTTCCCTTCGGGACCATCTCCAATATCTCACCCTAAAGCTGAGTTTCAAGCCTTGCTATTTTAAAACCCTAATTACCCTATTTACCCTAAACTGTTTTCCCCAATTTTGTCGAAACCCTTCAGATCTTGCCCGATCTTACCAAACTTTGGCCAGATAAGTTCTACTAATCTTTTGCAACTTAGCTGCGAAATCAGATTTCAGATCGGACTCTTAGATCTCCAGATTTGCAAACAGGCCCAAGTCCTATTCAAACTTTCCTCACAGAACAGCCCCTGGAGCAAGTTGCAGAAATTGCAAATCGGCCCAAACATTATTTTCAGGTCCTTTCGACCAGCCCCTGGTCGTTGCCACGACCAGTGCCCGAGCCACCGTTGCCGCGCCGCGTTCTCGCCGCATTCGCTCGCCGCCGGCCACCGTTCTTGTCACCTGTGTTGTGAGCAACCAAACCACCTCCCGCGCACGTGCCAGTGCCGTGGCATCGCCTCGCCCAGCGGTTAAACGGCCGCGCTCCCGAGCCTCGTTTTCGCGCGCGCTCTCGTTGCCGTGGCAATTGCATGTGTGTACGTGTCATTGCCGGAGCTACGCAGTCGCCTCCACATCTGCGCCGTCCCGGACGAAGTCCCAAGGCAACTGGCAAAGCTGCAGTACCGCCTGAAGCGCGATCACGTCGCCGTCGCCGTCGTTGCGCCTGCGCCCGACAAGGTTCTCCCCGGCGCAAGCTACCGCTGTCGCGTTTCCCTCGCAAGCTCCGTCCCCGTGCCTATTTAAACCCCCTCAACGCTGTGAAGAAGCACAAGCTCAGGACTTAGCCAAAATTCCAGCTTCTCGCCGTTTCCACTTTCTTCTCCGGCGAGCCAGTGAGAGAGCTCACGGTGCCAGCCCTTTCCACAGCCCCTCTCTTCAATCCAGGTTCACCAGTGAGTCCCCCTCGTTCCCCTCTCTGTGTCATAGCAACCAATTGCACTAGATCGATCCCCATCGCCGGTGATCGCCGGATTCCCGATTTGCCCTGTTCCCCCAATGCCACTCGATTCAGCCCAAATTAACCCTCAATCCTGTAGAAGAAGTTGATCAGTAAGCCTAGTAGAGCAAGCCTGTAGAACCAGAATCCCCAATTAAGCTCAAATCGAAGAAATCCCAAATTTGAACCTCGGCCGTTCGCCGGACTTCGGCGCCAAGCTTCTCCGGCCGATATCCAATGAAATTAACCTCCCCAGTAGCTTTGTTGTGCCCTAGAGATCATTCCCAAGCTTGGAATTGAGCTCTTTCGCCCTGTATCGAAAATACCCAAGCTCCAGTGTCGTCTTCTCCAGCGCCGGTCGCCGGAATTTGTTCCCGGCCGATCCAGCACCTGAAACCTTGTCCCTTAGATAGATTCCAGTACCCTGAGAAATATTGTCCACTAGCTCGACACCTGGATCTGCCTAGATTGTGAGTTATGCCTATGCCAGGATTACTGTCCAGTAACTCAGCTCATGTCCAGGCCACCATGGTTCATCGCCGGATTTGGCCACCCTCCGGCCACTTTCAGCCCTTGTGCCTGTTGAGTATATTGTTCCTGTTAGTAATGCCTACCTCCCAGACAAAGTGGTGCATCATTTGGAGCCCTGGATCAAAAGTTAAGCCATGCCCTAGTTTCTGGCCATGTCCAGCACCATGTCAGTGCATGTCAGCCACTGGCATTAGCCTTGTTTGACCCCTTCTGGTTGAGCAATTGAAAGGCCACCTTGTCCTTTAGATTCCTGGAGTTGAGATCTACAACTTTCTCTACTGTCACTTCTCCAGAAAACCATCCTAAGACTAGTTTCCAGTTATGTCAAAGCCATGAACTGAATGTCGACCCCTCGACGTTCAATCCTTTTTAGCCGTTTCTTCGACCAGAGCCCTTGTGACCTTGCCCTAACTTTTTCCCCTGCATGCATGACTTATTTACTTAATACTTTCTATAGAAACTATTTTCAGTATGCTTATGTGGTATGTGTTTGTGTGTTAATTGTTTGCCGCAGAGTCAGAAGCGGAAGGAACGGAAGAAGTCTTTGAAGAGCCGTCTGAGTTTTTAGACCCAACATTGCAAGGCAAGCCTCATTCCTTTGATCATGTCTCACCCAATATTTTCATATGAAGTATATTCACTGTTTCTTACTATGTATGCTTAATTGAAATACAAGTTATGTTTGAATGACATGAGTAGATATTACCTAATGGATCATGAAACCCTTTTTGTTATTGAACCTTCGTGTATATATGCTCTTGTCACCCTAGGACTCATATATTGAATATCCACATTAAACTTGAAATGGTCAAATGCATGAGAAGTTATAATAAAAACCGTTTTGACAAGAAAAATGATAAAAGGGATCAGTAGTGAGGATTGGATTGTATGGAGAGGGTGCGGTGCGCACCAGGGTATGTGAATGTTCCTCACTATTGGTTCATAAGGACGAGAACCTTGTGCTGTGTCTCTATACGAATTGTAAACGTACCAACCACTTGCCTGGTATGGGACAGGCACAACTCAGTAGCTTTTTGGTATTAGCAGTTCCCTGCATGGTTTGACGATCTGGTTTCTCGCGTGGAAACTGGAAGGCCAAGGTTCGGCCATGAGTGATGTGAGTCAGAAAAATGATGAGAGAAAAAGGCGTAAATGAAGGAAGACGCCCTAGACCTGATTAAGCCGTGAGCGGCTGTAATCTTAAATGGTCGTATGTCTCGCGTGGACATAGACCAAGGCTATGTGTCCTGAGGGAACATAGACCAGAGAGGCTAGGAAGTAAGGCAGTGGGGAAGACCCACAACGGTACTTGAGACTTAACTGTCTATTTACCGGGCAGGGATACTGTTAATACTGAACTGTAAAGCGTTGTGTGATCTCGGCCTTGTCACATGTGTATAAGTCACATGAAGCTGATCCGACTTGAAAGCCGAGTGAACCAGTGGATTTAAAAAGAGGTACACCTTTGCAAAGTGTAAAAGAAGTATCAGATACTCTGTACTCCCAGGTTCAGGAGTCTTTTCGTAGTGGATGTTATCCATGGGTTATAGCACAAGTAATGTTTTGGAATGTTTTCATAATGCGGTTAATAAAGTAGTGACTCATGGGAGACCACTACATCTAATGTTTTAATGAAAACCTGTTTAATGTTTAAAGTACTATTTTCATGACAAAGTACTGTTTACTGAACAAATAACTTGGAAATCTATATATCTCTATCCATATGAAACTAAAATCCCTGAATCATATGTTTTATCCTCATATAAGTACATTACTATAATCCCCGGAATGAGTGTTGCTGAGCACCAAGTGCTCACCCTTGCAATTTGCATCCAACTGTAGAAGAGGGATTCGAGGATCCCGAGTCCTTCAGTTATGAGTTCCCGACAGAAGATGGAAGCACCCCGGACGAGCCCACGTTCTAGAAGGATTGCGCACCAAGTCAAGTCAGATGTGGGAGGAGCCACTTCAACCCCGCTGCGGATGGAAATCAAGCTTTTTGTCGTTACTTTGTGCTTTATGCTGTGTGTTCGGTACTTAGATACCGACTCTGGTTCTGATAAACTTGTTATTTTCTTAGCAACTCTACTTAGCGCCATTTTCGGTGCTTTGGGTATGTAATATTGGCCAAGCTGGCCTGCTACCTGTTTAATGTCATTATTATGCTTGTCTGGTTTGGAGCTCATGTGTCATCCTGCTGTGTGTAACCTACCTGGGCGGTTACCAAGGTGATCCTCAAATGGGGGTCTCACAGCGAATGGTATCAGAGCATGAAGCTTGACTGTAGGTCGTGACCCTTACTAGAATGGGCGTCCCTAAAGTAGAGAATCGTTAGATTATTTGGTAAAAATCTAATTGTGAAAAACCTAATTTGTTTAAGAAAAGCATAATGAGTATTATTTGAAAACTTTCAAAACCATTTTCCTACTTTTAAGAGTTCCGTGTCTCATCATCGCAGATGGCCCCTGGTAAGAAGCTGATTCACGGAGACGAGTTGGGATCATGGGCATTGATGCTTTGGATGATGTTACAATTTCTGGGAGCAAGAGACAATCAGCGACCCATATACTACGTCCGTCGAGAGGAAGTCGATGGTAGACCTTTTGGTTTCCGTGCCTCGGTGATTGTGTACGAGATTCCAGAGATCGGAAGAGGATCAACAAGAAAGGAAGCTCGTAGAGAAGAAGAAGAAGATGCTATCCAAGACGCTGCTCGTCGTGCTATAGGTACCATCCGTCAGCTGTACGATGACTTTCTTATAGGTTCTCCTTTCTGTTTTGTACCCTACCAAGTTCCCGGATCGGATCGTCGAACTGTTCATCCCTCCAACAACCAGAGAGACGCCATCCTGACCAAAACCAGAGATGTAGTCCAAGTCTTGGAGTCAAGCTACACTCGGTTGCTGCGTGAGCATGAAAATGCTCGGGATGACCGTCACTATCTGGAAGGAGCGCTTGCGAAAGTTCGCTTAGAACTCCAAGAGAAAGAGAAACAGATTCAGGAGTTGGCTGAACCTAGCAGAGCTCGAGAAGTCGAAGACGAAGGATCGGTGAACAAGAGGAACCGCTTGAAGATAAGACTCACAGCCCGCAAGAGTGTGGGAAGACCTAGGGATTACCTGGGTTATTTCACGCCTGCTTCGCGTGGCATTGTGATCAACACCCCTGCACCAGAGTATCCTACTCTCGCGAAAGGAAAGGAAGTTCCTGAGGGCAAAGGAAAAGAGATTGCTACTTGCAACACCAACGATTCATCTGAGGAAGAAGAGGACAATGACATGCAATGGGACCCTATGGATGCCGACGAAGATCAAGAAGAGGAAGACCCTGAAGAAGTGGAACCTTGCAGTTCTTCCAAGACCGACAGGAGATCGTAGTTTTCTTGTCAGCTTGACCCTTCTGCTCTAACCCTTGTAACCGTTAGTCTTTAGCTCTTGTTGTAGTAGCTGCCTTGTTTGTATTGTTTGTTGGTAACTCCAAAGCTGTAAAGGTGAAAACCTTGTATTTTTAGAAAATCTTTGAAAATGGCAATTGCATGTTCCAGTCCAATCTCTTGGATTGATCTTTTCTTTCAGCTTATGTTCAATCTGTGCTCTCTTGAATTAGTAGTCTTGTCTCAATTATCTTGGCAGAACGGAATGGTGAACACCAGAGGTAGAATCCAAGGTTCAGAAGAAGTCCCAAGAAACACATCAACAAGAAGGACTAGAGATGACTCGGATCAGCCAAATTCATCAGCCTCAGTACCGCAAGGAGGAAATCTGACGGAAATATTAATATGGATGGAGCAAAACAGACAGAGATCCGCAGAGGTACAGAGTCAAATTCTGGAACAGTTGATACAAAACTCCGCAACACGCCGCGAGGAAGGTTCGAACATTGGAGCAAGACTGACAGACTTTCAGAAGACGCGTCCTCCAACTTTCTCCTGCACTGAAGACCCAATTGTGGCAGACGATTGGTTAAGAGAGATCGAAAGGAAATTGGATACCGTCAGGTGTAGTGATGAAGAGAAACTGCTATATGGACCCCATCAGCTCACAGGATCGGCTGCAGCGTGGTGGGAGAATTACAAGACGGTACACCCTAATCAGAATTCAATCACCTGGAATGAATTCAAGGAACAGTTCCGCAAATACCATGTCCCCAAAGGAGCTATTCAAGCCAAACGCAGAGAATTCTTGAATCTAAGGCAAGGAGGAAGGACGGTGAAGCAGTATTTGCATGAGTTCATCAAATTGGCCAGGTATGCACCTGAAGATATCATGACAGAAGAGCGGAAGATCGACAGATTCTGCGAAGGCCTACAAAACTCATATCAGTATCACCTGTCAACACACGAGTTCACGGACTTCCAAGTCCTTGTGAATAGAGTACTCAAAATGGAGGAGAAAAGAGGCGTAGTAGAAGAGGACCGCAAGAGGAAAAGCATAGCATACCCATTTCAAGGAAATTCTAGCCGAGGAAGACCAGCGCCATATGCCAGAGCCGCTTTCAGACCACCCGCACCACCAAGACCCCAGAGGACTTCATCGCCAACAACTCTAACGTGTCCCGGATGCAAAGGGAGTCACCTCTATAGAGACTGTACACTGAAGAATGCAGAATGCTTCCATTGTGGCAGAAGAGGACATCACAGAGAGACTTGTCCATTTCGGCATTTACCTCCCAACGTTGCCAAAGCTCAGGCAGCCAAATCCCCTGCACCTGCACGAACTATTGCCAGAGGAGCACCACAAGCCAGAGGAGGAAGATTCCAAACCAACAGAGGAAGAGGAACACCAACCACCGGAGGAAGACTCAACTTCGTGACTGCTACAGAAGCAGGAGAGGCAACTGACGTCGTGATCGGTAGACTCTTAATCTCCGTTGTAGCTGCTGGAGGAGGCCGTTGTAGCTAGACCACAACCGAAGAGGTGCTGAAACCGTCGGCTGTCTCGTGGCTGAGGAAGAAGAAGTGGTCGTCGGATGGTCGTTGTTGAGGGAGCTGCTTGTAGTCATCATCGGCCCATGAGACGTGGCCAACGAGATGATGGTGGGCAATGGAGTGGTGGTGGCGTAGTCGAGCTCGGATCGGTGTGGATCTAGGGTTATAGTGGCGCCGCGGTGTAGAACGGTGGAAATGAAGTGAAGTGTTGCAAAGTGTGCCGCTTTGAGTTAGGGCAAGTGAAGTGAAAAGTCGCAAAGTGTGAAAATGAGCGGGACAAAGCCCGCCTTAAATTTTGTAGTCGCAAAGTCTGATAATCATTATCAGAGACGGTTCTGAACTCAAAACCGTTTTTCATAATGATTATCACAGACGGTTCTGAACTCAAAACTGTCTCTCATAATGATTAGCAATTTTGGGCCCCAAGAACTCTGAATTAGTGGATCTAGTCAACACCAAAGTTGTAGAGGATTTTTTTATCTTTTCAAAAAGTATAAGAACGTCAAAAACGTTATTGGAAATCAAAAGATATGAAAATTTTACCGAAGCCGTCTCAGATTGAGTAATTTGAATCTGAATTGGACTAGAGTTTGAAAATTACACAATTAAATTTGCCCAAATTTTAGTGTGATGAAAATGGCTGAATTTGAAGATTACCCCAACAAACTTTTTGTGGGATTTCTTGCAGCGATTCTATAAAGTATAAATTTATCCCAATCCGAGTTCGGATGAAAGAATTATGATGAAAATACCAAAACAGATCTATTAGATTCAAACTGTACGCCATCGACATTAATGGCCCAATATCTCATAGATGGATACTGAATCTGACTTCGACCTCAACAGAAAAGTTGTAGAGCATGATCTGATGTTTCCAGCAAGTACAAGAATGTGAAAATCCGAGTTTGTATGAAGAAGATATGATGAAAACAGTGAACTAGACAGCGACAGATTAACGCGATTATCACAGACGGTTCTGAGCTCAAAACCGTCTGTGATAATGATTATGATTATCAGTGACGGTTCTGAGTTCAAAACTGTCTGTGATAATGCTTATCAGTGACGGTTCTGAGGTCAGAACCGACTGTGATAGTCCAGCACTATCACAGACGGTTTTGAACTTAGAATCGTCTCTGATAATTAGAATATCATAGATGGTTCCAAGGTCAAAACCGTCTGTCGGACTATCACAGTCGGTTCTGATCTCAAAACCGTCTGTGATAACTTAACTTTTCTCCAGACAGACCTTCATAGACGGTTTTCTATTGAAAAGTTCATAACCGTCTGTGATGTGCCGTCTTGGATGCTTGTTTCTGTGGTAGTGCGAGTTGGCACATTTTGGGTTTGTTTTTGTTTTTGGGATTAGATTTTGAGTCAAGGAGGAGATTATTGGAGTTGTCTCTTATCTCATCAATATGAGTTTAAATTAAAGAGGAGATTATTAGAATTATTTCTTATCTTATTAGTAAAAATTTGAGACAAGTTATAATTAAAGTTTTGGTTAAGTCTAATTTTTTAGTTTCCTTCTCTAACTAGTGGTAGAGGTTTTTGTAAGTTCATGTGTTTTATTCTAAAATAAATTAATGCAGGATGACCCGAATTAGTTATATTCAAGGAAAATTCATTTAAGCATATAATAAGTCAAGGAGTATAAGTTTTACTTTTTTAATAAAACATTTGTTGAAAGCATTCTCCACTTGATTGTTTAGAAAAGTTCTACTGAGCACTTTACACCACAGGATTGAGGCCACCTGTAGACCTCCTGTGGGCCCCTCGTTAGAGGGAACCTGATACAAATGCCCAGGTAATTTGTGCACAGGAGTTGAAACTTCAGAACATCCAACAGCATTTACATACATACATTAGCATAGCGTACGGGGTCATCCAGACCCATATTACAATAATCGACGTGTGCGGAACCACGTCGTATAAGAGTAGCAAAATCAGTTAGGAGCTGAACCCGAAACAGGGTTCGAGCCAAAATATAAACAATCAAAATGCATTAGCAAAGCAGAGGGGAACATCTTCCTCATCCAGCAAAGCGTGAAGCAGGGCAAAACCCACATCGCTCTCACTGAGGTTAGGTGACCCTTCAGGCGCTTGGATCTCCTGGAACTTTGTCGGGGTCTTCTTGTGCCGGTTCGATTCCATAGTCTGTGAAGTCTATTGATTCATCCTCTGTACTTATTGGATCAGCAAGGGTGAGCATACAAAGCTCAACAAGTTCCCGCATAAGGAAATATGGCATGTAGTTATTGACAACAACAAGCTCTATGGTTCCCATACTTAATGTAATTTTATTGAAAACAGAGATATTTTAGTACTTTGGAAAGTCTCCCTGAATCTGGGGTTTTATTTCTCAAAGTAATTTATCAAAACTGTACATATGTATACTTTTCACAGAGTCAGGCTAAACTCCCATGAGTCACCATGGTTAGATCTCATTTTAAAGAATTTATCAATACTAATCATGCTGCAACGACGAGGGACCACCCCACTACGACCAAGCTCCAGAAAACCCGGGAGCACGGAGTATTCGAATACCTTTTTACACTCTGCAGAGGTGTACCACTGTACCCACCACGAAAACTCAACTTAAATGTCGGATCAGCTCCCTGCGACTTATACGCAGGTGACCAGGCTGAGCTTACACAACAGTTTACTGACCCATTGTCAATAATTTCCTGCCCGATACATAGACAATATCGGTCCCATTATCAAGGTAGGTACTCCCTACAACGTGATACATGGCAAGCACGCGTAAGGTCCTCATTATCGTTGTGGGTCCTCCCCACTGCCTTTTCTTCTAGCCTTGGGTCTATGAGGTCCTCCTCTGGACGCATAGAATTCCCACTTCCGGGTTCGGTCGCGCACGACTCGAGAGCCAGGCTAGGGCGACTTCCTTCTTACGCCTTATCCTCTCTAGCCCTCACACCACTCATGGCCCTCTGTGGCCCACCAAATTCCACTCGGGAAACCGGATCGACAACCATTGCAGGAAATGATTAACTTTAGGTGAGTCATGACATTGTGCCTGTCCCATACCAGGCGGGTGGTTAGCACGTTTTCAGGTCGCTTAGAAGCACAGCACGACGATCCCGTCCTTATGGACCCTTAGCGAGGCTTTCACAAACCCACCGCGCACACAGCGCCAACCTTCCAAACCAACCCTCGCTAGTAGTCCATATTTCTTTTACATAAAATGATCTTTAGAAATAGTTTGCTCATGCTTCTGCCTTCCTCTTTTCTTTTACACATTTATTAGTATAGACATATATTTTCATGGGTACATATTTCCTCTTAAGGTAGTGTGTATATGAACATACACATATGTTCTACACTTTTTCTCCTAAGGTGACAAGGCAAAGTAAATTGTTATGAAACAAGGGGGGGTCTGCAAAATAGGACTATCTACTCACATCATTTCTCAACATATGCTTTTATCAAAACTATCTATGCATACATACGTAGGTACCAAATTCTAAATAATTAAATGCATGTAAAATAATAGGCGCAATATGTTCAAAGGAGGGAAACTTGCCTTGCCAAGTCGTAGTGTCGTAGTCTGCGGGTTCTTCTGTTTCCTCTTCCACGTAATCGAAGTCTTGATCTTCAAATACAGGCATATACACAAGGTATTACAATCAACTTACAAAATACGACAACTATGCTCACATAAAATAGTAATGCGCTACACTGGAACGGCTTCTGATTTCTGAACTGGATTAGGGTTTGGGCTTTGGATTTCCAAGGGTCAAGTTGTGCTAGTTTAGGATGGCTAAGGAGAGTAGTAAATAAGAATCTTAGGGTCGACGGACATTGGACGTCAAAAGGGCGACGTTCGGGTCACGTCCGAACTTAACCTAAAAGCCGAGAAGTGAGTTAAGGGGTTTAGGTAACTCTGAATGAGATGAAAGTTGGACAGTAGGTGCATTAGACTAAAGCGAAGCTATTTGACAAAGTGGGACAAGGAGAAAAGGCTTAGGTTTTCTAGAATTCACAAAAAGGTCCAGGACACAGCAATTTCTATGCCATTGTACTGCTAGAATTAGGGTTTGTGTGTCCTGAGAAATTGGTTCATGCATTTGAAGGCAAACTATGTCAAACATGTAGGCTTAAGTGTCAGGAGGTGTCTGGCCGGAGGGTTTGGCCGGGGATGGCCGGAGTTGGCCGGAAATTGGATGCCAAGGTGGCTGTTTTGAACAGAAACTAGGGCAGAGCAATTGGAGCAGCTAGGGTTGATCAATTTAGAAATTGATCACATATTCTTGCTCCTGGGAGTGTGGAGGTCACTGCTGGTACATTGGATTGTCTAGTTGTTGCGTTTGGAGGCTCGCCGGAGCAGATGGCCGGAGTTCACGGCTGGGGGATTTGGGGGTTTTTAACTGGCTGAAAGAAAATCGAAACTAACTAGCTGGGGTGATCAAACATGCTCTAAGGAGCAATTCTTCTCACTAGCACGAGTTCTAATTCTCTCTGGATCGGGCTGAATTTGCAAAACAGAGACAAATGGAAAACCGGTGATAGCCGGAGTTGGAGAAGAAATGAACTCGATTCTAAGCTCATGAACCATCTAGAGGGCAAGAGGAACATGTTGGTGGCTTTAATTTGGATAAAATCTCACCGGAGAGCGCTGTCACCGTGAAGGCCGAAGGTGGAGCTCGGGGAAGACGATGAACAGTGGCTTTTCTCGCGTTTGCTGTGTGGGTGAGGTGAAGAGGTAACGTATTCTGGCTTTTATAGCCTCTAGATGCTGTGGGGAAGGCTCTGGCCGAGGGAGGGCGCAACCGGGCGCGTGTGCGACGTCAACCGGAGGCGAGGACGGTGGCGATGGGACGGTGCACCGGCGTGAAGGTCGAAGATCATGGCTACAGCTCGGGCAAAGGACAGCGGTGGCACGCTCATCCAATGCCGGCGCTGGACGTGGCTGAGATGCACAGGAACGGCGACTTTTGCGCGCGGCCAGGTGTTACTGCGTTCGGTGGCGGACACGATGGGACGAGGCGCGGCGATCTGGGGGTTCCCGAGGCGTCGCCGTGGCGTGGACAGGTGGCGGAGTTTGCTGGGCACGTGAGGCGCACACGGGGCGGTGCCGGCGAGGAAGGGACGCGGTGGCGCGGCACGGCGCAGTGCGGTGGCGCACGGGCGGCACGAGCACGGGCACTGTACAGTGCCGTGCACTGTACACTGAGTTTTGCTCCAGGGGTATTTTGGGCATTTTCAGGATTTAGGGATCCAAATGCAATTCCGACTTTTCCGAGGGCTAGATAAAAATATCGCATACTCATTCCAATTGAGTACGCGCGAAAACGAGAAGATTTGGCAGGGTTTCGGGTAAAACGAAAACAGGGTTAAGTAAAACTGGTACTTTCATTTTCGGATTTTTCCAACGGCTGAAACTCTGATTTCCGTCGTGAATATGGAAACGTTTCTAAAGGACGATACGTATCAAATAGCGATATGGACGTATAGGAGAAGACGGATCTCGATTCGGACTTCAAACGGAGATTTTAGACTTTTTGGGTCTCCTAGAAGCGGTCGTTTTCGATTTTGAGAAAGAATCAGCCGATTTGGGATATTCTGATACGAGGGGATCTTAGAACACATCGCGCTTATATTGGTTATGGTTTGGGTTCTTTCAGGGTCAGGTGGTGCAAGGTGCGGGTGATAAGGTGATGCTCAGAGAATGAAAAATAGGGCAAAAATCAGGGATGTTACACCTCCTTTCTTGCTGCGACGCAGTTCTCGACTTGAGAACAACAAGTGAACATTCACATTTTTACTCTATAGATGTGTACAGCATCACTCCGCATTTTCTTTAATGCGTGACTAGATCAAGAGTATAGAGTTTTTCTCAAATATATCTACTAAGCATCTCCACTCTACCAGTTTGAGCCTATAACATCCTGGGTACTTAGTGGGCGACCCGTGGAACCCATCTAGATTATTTGAGGGATCGTGACGCCCCTTAGGTTATTCGGAGCGAGCCGTGACACTTATATATACATTTATAATAGTACATTCCCTTGTGGAGATGACTTTAGTGTCTAGATATGATACTAGACTAGACCCGTCTCCTACCATGTTTGTGGTTGATACGGGTGTTATGGTGCTGGATGAAAGAGATAGCTGGTTGTAGTCCTTACTAATTTTCATCCATAGCATAGATAAAGAAGTCATTCTTTTGTCAACATCTCAAACTCAGAGACTTCCATCATCGTGCTTAACATCCCATGTATGTCATAGCATATACATATCCATAGATGTTTCTAGTCTATTTTGAAATATACTCTTTCCATGCAAGTGATAATTCTCAACTAGATCCAAAAAATATATTACAGGCAATTAGTTCAAGCATATCCAACATGATCAAATAGGAGGAACTTGTCTACGTAGACGGGATTGAATTGGAGTTTGGCAATTCACTCCAATGCTCCTCGCCACTATCAGTTCCATGAGAAATATAATTATATACACGTATATATTTAGGATATTAGTGTAATAAAAAATAAAAAATAAAAAATACAAGGATGAACGCATCTATGCTTTCGTTCTCCCTGACCAGTGATTGAATACGGCTAACCAACACTTCAAGTTAAAAGAGATTTAAGTTTACATTCTGCAGGTATATATATGTATGTATGTATGTGTGCATATACATATACCTAGTTTGATTAAACTCTTATTAAGCTAAGAACAAATTAAGAAATTATTTAGGGTCAATTAGTCAATAATATTTAATTAGTTAAATTTCTATATTAAATGAATCTTAATCAGATAATAAATAGTAGTTAATTAAGCATTAATTTATAATTTAAAAATATAATTAAAATTAGAAGAAAAAAGAAAAATAAAATAATAAGTATATAAAAAAAGAAAAACTCTTGGTTGGGCTTGAACCGGGCCAACTCCCTTCGGTTCTCAAATAAAAACACATAAAATGATGAATTAAACAAGTTTGAAGCTGAAAAAGAGGTCCAACTTAGGGCAAAATATATATGAATAGTACGCTTATCATGTACGTTTCTTATATTCGACATTTACATAGTCATACATGCAAAATCTATATCAACATCATCATTTTTGGATACCTCATCACCGGAGTGGTGCCACCGTTCGGAGTGGCCATTGCTTGCTGCACTACCTTGCTATCTTTGCCACGCCTTGGATGCCTACAAGCCGTCGCAAACATGCCTTGGTTGTGAGTCATCACTGTCCACCGGGGACAACTCCTTGGTAGGCTAATGTGTTCATGGCAACAGTGGCCTCACAAATAGATGTGAAAGTTGGGCCAGGGCATTACCGAGCCAGCCTGAGACACGCAAAATCGGCCCGGAACGCAGCATGACCTGACATGAACGCTAATAGGCCGTGTTAGGCCGCAAACCTCGGCCAACAGGCGGCATGGCACGGAACAGTAATGCGGGCCGTGCCCAGACTAGTCCAGCATAGCATGGCCTATTAGATCGTGGGCCGGCTCGGCACAGCATGACATGAAACAAGGGCACGAATGATCAAATTTTCGAATGATTTTGAACGAATGGCCGGATTTCTGACACGAGTCACATGCAGCAACAGTTGGATTTCCGATTTCTCGCACACTCCCACACTGACACACACAGTGGCACACAGGTTGACACGGCATGACATGGCCCGTTAGCACATGGGGACAACTCTTTGGTAGGCTAATGTGTACATGGCAATAGTGACCTCACAAACCATGCATGGCTGTCAGAAATACTTCAAAATACTACTCAAAAAAATGTAGCAAACACTACAGGACATTGTCTAAATACTCAAAAACAAGATCAAAAGAACAAAATAGTAAACACACGGATGAAGGCTGAATATTTAATCTATGTTTTAGCGTCTTGCTCTCCAGCTAGCATAGAGTGATGAAGCTTGGACCAACTTGAAGATTAGTAGCAATACAAAAAAGGGCATCCTCCAAAGCTTTTCCAGTTCCATAGGCTGTGTTTATCACCACAGCTTTGAGGAGATGCACATTGAAAACTTAAAAGCAGGGAGAAAACATTTTTTTTGTCCATTTGGCTTCACTATCCGCTTGTGTCCCCCAGTCCAGGAGCAGCTGTCGCAAGAACCGCCCATATTTTGATAAGCCTAGCAACATAAAAACCAATAGTATGAATTATTTTCAGATCCTCAGATCTAAATTCCAGGTCATTACGAATTTTTCAGATCGCCCACAACATTGCAGCACCGCAAACATGAATTACATGATCAACTACTGATTCAATTATCCACTTGCTTCCCTACCAGCTCCTTACACCGTCACCAAGGCATGCCGCCATCATATTCGTCCTCCGCTTGCCACCGGTCACTGTTACAGTAGCCTCACACCACGGATGTGCGCGACATCACCTCCTTCAAGAGGTGGGAGCGGTGGTGTCGGGCATGAGGTGGTTAGGATATAGTGGTCTATCCACAAAAAATCTGTAGCTATGACATTTGTGCAGACAAATTTTTATAACTTTGATTGTTAATATATTTACAAATATTCGGATTGACTATATTAAAATGACATGATTAGATTCATTGTAAAAAATATTTTTATAATTTCTACTAACAGATCTAAAAGAAATTAGTGGTCAAACACGATAAGCTTTTTTTTATGGAGGTAGTAATAGGTATCTTCTGATTATTTTAAATTATTGAAAATCTTTTTGATTATGCTGGCATAAATGGTAGAAAAATATAAAGCTAACATTTTTGTATTAATTATAATTAATTTTCTTGCTAATTTCATATTGGTACCACCAAAAGGAGGGTTCTCCAGTATCCCTGCAAGCACAATCAAAAAGTTTATTCCTTGGGTTGATGGGTAACGAAACAACCAAACTGAAATTTGATACAAGGCGCAGCAAACAAATAATATACTAAAAGGAAAAGTGTTTGAATAGAAGAAATAAGAGAACTTGTCTATACTATGATTATATTCATAATTAAAGCATACAATTCATCTCCTCTTCATGTTTTGTCAAAAAAAAACCCCCTTCATGTGAATATCCAATTATGTAGTGAAATACACCTAATACAACTCTCTTATATAATATCTCCATTCTTAAATATGTGTCTTTTTTTTAAATTATGGTTATCATGGCAATCATATTTTTAATTAAACATGCTCTATCTATTTCACAATATTAGTCTAAACCCACTATACACACAGACGAAGAAGTTATGAAATTAATAAAAAAAATGTAAAATAGATCATACTACTTCTAATTAAAGTACATCATAGTATTAATTCAAACAGTTGATTGTTCACTTTCTCTCTGCTGGAATAACAAAAATAAAGTAGTTATAAAACATTATGAGGGATAAAATAGAAAAAAATATAATAAAACATAATAATTTTCACCCTATATTTTATTTTTTAAAGAGGTATTAATTATAATCTGCAATTTATTCTTCCAGCACCCTAGGACCATGGTTAAAGGTCAATTCTCATATTAAAAGAAAACCATCAAATCACACACTTATGGCTGCTTTAATTTGGTGATCAATTTCTTCAAGCGGTAAGCTTGTAGTCCATGTCTAACGTTCCACACATCTATCAGGAAATCAAAATTCATAAAGATGATGGATAAAGATGATGGATTAAGTGATCAAATAACAAAAACTAAAGATCAATTGGTACTTTTAGATCAGTTGGTGGCTCAGATGAAATTGCGTTGTCCATGTCATGCCTCATTGACGGGTTGGGTGAGAAGGGTACTATCTATTAATCTCTTAGATTCAATGAACTAAAGAGTCTAGAAATTATTGTAAGACCGTAAAATATCTTATACTTTTTTTTTTTCAGAAGTACGGTATCCAGAGAACAAGATAATGAGTTTTTTTTTATAAATAGATTATATTGAAAAAAATAATTGCAAAAGTAACTCACAGTTGCAAAAATTTACAACTTTAGGCCGCCACGTCAGCCTGTCGAGCACCCAGTGCTCGACAAGTTTGTTGTCGTAGTTCCGGCAGCTAGTCGCACGACCAGTGCTCGACAGCAGATGCCATCGACCACGACCAGGTCCTGTCGCACGGCCAGAACTCGACAAGTTTATTCGACCACGACCACAGCTCCAGCACTCGACTACAGCTTGTCGCACTCCCAACACTCGACAAGACAAATATGGTTTTTAACAGTGGGAGCGGGGATTCGAATCGAGGCCACTGGAGTGCAAATCGGAGGTGGGAACCAGTTGGGCTAGGAGATTTTACTGCCCGAATGGTGCTGGAGCTGTAGATGGAGCTGTATATTAATACACATATAAATGTATATATGTGTGTGTGTATATATATATATATATATAAGTATATGTACATATACATATACATATGCATATATATATATATATATATATATATATATATACATGTATATATATATATAAGCCCCGCAACGTTTGCGTATTTTATATAGTATGCGGCACATGCAGGTGTTATATATAGCATGTATTAGTGAGTGTATGCCACTAATTGATTGCTTCCTTTGTGCTCTTTCTCAGGTCACCCAAGCACGTCGAACAAACTGCTATGCAAACTAGTTAATGGGGTGCATGTATAATTAATGTGTCCCCCAATTAACTTATGCAAAATATCATATAAAATGTCTCTCACCAAGTTATAGAATAGTTCATTGGTGAGTTGTACTTTGTGTTTGATATTGCAAATTTTTGAGTTTTTTTTATAAATAGCTCAAATTAAAAAAATAATTACAAAACTAATTCACAGTTGCAAGAATTTACAAAAATGACCTGCCACATCAGCATGTCGAGCTTCCAGAACTCAACAAACTGGCTGTCGTGTTTCGACCAATATATTGAGCACCCAACGCACGACATGCTCCTTGTCGAGCCCCTCGACCATGACTACAGCTTGTCGAGTTCCTGCGTTTTACCAAAAAGAATTTGTATTGCGGGAGCGGAGATTCGAACCCAGGTTTAGGCTTAGTAGAATCTTATTTTTAAAAATAAAAATACGAACATTAGAATTAGAGCTGTCAAAAAAAGTTTAGGTTCGCTCAAGCTTAATTTGTTGGCAACCCTAAGGGGTTTAGTAGAACTATAATTTTTCAAATTTAATTTTATGGTAGTTGAGCTATTTATTATAATCAATCTATTTTCACACGTTGCATGATGTTCATGTTTGTTTGGATATTTTATCATCAAAAAGTAATTTGTTCATTTTTAAAATCCAGAAAATCTTGTTTTAAGACTTGCATATTTGTCATACTTTTTTGTTATTTTTTTAATTTTTCATCTCAACTACAAGAGTCATAAATGACTTCTAAACTTTATCAAACAAGAATTTGAATAATTAGATTGAACACAGTTACACAGGTCAGAGTAGAGGTGTAAGTTGGGCCGGGCCGTTACTGGGCCGGCCCGAAGCACGCTATTTTGGCCCGGCATGCGGCCCGGCCCGGCACGAAAGAAAACGGGCCGTACCGGCCCGGCACGGGGGACCGGGCCGTGCTGGGCCGCGAAACTCAGCCCACGGGCGGCACGGCCCGGCACGATATTGCGGGCCGTTCCCGGGCAGGCACGGCACGAAGTGGCCCGTTAGCATGTGGGCCGGCCCAACACTCAATCTAGCATTTTGGCCCGTCGCACGTGGAGCTCCTCAGTTCCTCTCCTCAACCAGCACGCCCTCCACGCCGGCGTCGCCGTGCCGCCACGCCCTCCTCGCGCCGCGCCGCCGAGCCCTCCTCGCACAGCAGATCTGGGCCACGGCGCCGTCCTCGCACAGCCACGGCGCTGTCCTCGCACAGCCACGGCGCCACACCCTCCTCGAGTCCTCGCGCAGCACCGCCGCGCCCTCCTTGCGCCGTAGATCCTGTGCCGGTGCACACGGCGAGCGAGCTGACGAGGCGGCACAGCAGGTTTCTGCTCACAGGCGTGAGGCTCTCGTCGGCGCCGGTCTCGTCACCGGTGTCGTCAGACGACGACGAGGAGAACAACAGCAGCTTCATCAACGTTGGCGCCGAGGAACACTCCGCCGATCGCTGCAGCGGGGACGGCACGGATCTGTAGGCTCCCGTGGCGAGTGCCAGCGACGGCAGCAGCATTTTCGATGACGGGCCGACGCGGCTGGCGGAAAGGCAGAGCCGCAGAGGAGGACGACGGGCCGGTGACCGCGTCGAAGGTCGAGCAGGTGTGCCCTGTCTCGTTCTTGAAGACCTCCTTGATGTGGGCGATGCTCTCCGGCGATATCTCGACCAGCTGCGTCACGAAGTTGAACGCGGTGAACGACGGCGGAGGGCCGTGCGGCGGCTTCAGCGGGTCCGGGATCGCATCGCGGTCCCACACCGGCGCCACCGTCGGCTCCGGGAGCCCCCGCGCATCTCGTCGAGGACGAAACGGGCCGTGCCCGTGCCGGCCCAACACGCACTGCGACCTGCGGGCTATCGTGCCGTGCCGGGCCTTTCCGCCGAGCAAACGGGCCGTCTCGGCCCGGCACGACAGCCCGTGGGCCGGCCCGGGCACGGCACGATACAAGCCACTGGCCCGATGGGCCCGTGCCGTGCCGGCCCGGCACGGCCCAACTTACATCTCTAGGTCAGAGTATTTTTATTGGACACTTTTGGTGCTACTGTTGCCACTTCACAGGTTTTATGCAGTCAACGAGTTGTTGGAAGCATAATTAAATATGCAGTCCACAATCATTTTTTTCAATTCGCTGGTGCGGCAAAAGTGATATAGGCATGATATTGAGATCTTCATTCATCCATTAACAAATTTGGCAAAAGTGATACAAACAAGATATTCAGTTATACATTCATCCGCTCACTAGCGTGGCAAAATATGAGATTCAGTTATCCATTTAGTTGTAAATTTTTTCACTGAAACTATAGAAAACCCATTTTTAAGAACTAAACACAATTATTTCAGTTTGAGCCAGATAATAGTTCTAAGTACGTATAATGTGGCAAATTACAAGACTATGGTGGCAAAAGGTGATACAGACATGAAGTGAACATATACCCAAACATTCAAATTATTCATCTTGTTCTTTGAAAGTTTAAACCAGTCGTAAATTTGTAGAACTATTTTATCTATGCAAATTAGCATGCTTATTATTAATATATTTTTCTTATTACAAATATATTATGGAAATGGTCAAAGAATTTATATTTTACAATTTAACCTACGTTAACATAGTTCATAGATTATGTCCATGAGCTACTATTAATGGTATCAAAATTAGATTTTAGGACGATTAAATGGACTAGTTGGCTAATTAATCAGGAAACACCAACTATCGGATTTTGCGGTCGATTAATCACCGGAGTGGGGCCACCGTGCCGAGTGGTCATTGCTTGCTGCACCACCGTGCTATTTTTGCTGTGCCTTGGATGCCTGCAAGCCGTTGCAAACATGCCTTGGTTGTGAGTCATCACTGTGCACCGGGGATAACTCCTTGGTAGACTAATGTGTACAAGGCAACAGTGGCCTCACAAATCTATGTGAAAGTTGGGCCAGGCCATTATCAGGTTAGCCTGAGACACACAAAATCAGCCCGGAACGCGGCATGGCCTAGCATGAACGCTAACGGGCCGTGTCGCGCCGCAAACCTCGCCCCAATGGGTGGCACGACACGGAACAGTAATGTGGGTCGTGCCCAGACCAATCCAGCACAGCACGGACAGTTAGATCGTGGGCCGACTCGGCATAGCATGACATGGAGCGGGTGCACGAACGATCAAATTTTCGAATGATTTTGAACAAACGACCGGATTTGGGACACGGGTCACATGTGGCAACGGTTGGATTTCTGATTTTGTGGTAGATTAATCATTTGACACCTTTAAAAGATCTCCGAATACACACATGATTGATTACCTGTAATCAATCTTGGCGGCCAACATTTAAAGCACTAGAGCGGGTAGATATTAATACTAGTCTCGGTATGTTACAAGTTAGTCCGCCTGTTGCTAATTTCTAGTTTTGCCTCTCATGTCATGGGATATAATCTATGTATTACATTGATACAATATAAACTAACTAACGTAAGTACAAAATCATTATGTTTTGTGGTATGTATTTATCATATTAGTGGTTCTATTAATTATAATTTCTCTTTTTATTCTGCACATATTATAAGTAGTACGCAATAAAAAAAACTACTTAGTAATATGCATATGTAGTATTCCTGTGGATATTAGGAGTCAAAAACATAGAAATATTATACAGTAGTGTATAAAATTATCAAAATCTTGATAAGTAAATTATTTTAATAAACTATGAATAAATATGAATATGTTGTTGTAAACACCAAATTGTCCACAAAATTTTGATTAATTAGCGCATAATGATTAATCGCTTGGGATACCTTTTCCACCTGGCGAGTCATATACCGTTTTTACAACACTTGTAAAGCATTCGTGGCAAAAAAAAAAAAAAACAACAAGAAAAGAAGATGTGAACACCAAATTGTCCACAAAATTTTGATTAATTAGCATCGCCTTATCACCCGCACCTTGCACCACCTGACCCTGAAAGAACCCAAACCATAACCAATATAAGCGCGATGTGTTCTAAGATCCCCTCGTATCGGAATATCCCAAATCAGCCGATTCTTTCTCAAAATCGAAAACGACCGCTTCTAGGAGACCCAAAAAGTCTAAAATCTCCGTTTGAAGTCCGAATCGAGATCCGTCTTCTCCTATACGTCCATATCGCTATTTGATACGTATCGTCCTTTAGAAACGTTTCCAAATTCGCGACGGAAATCAGAGTTTCAGCCGTTGGAAAAATCCAAAAACGAAAATACCAGTTTTACGCAACCTTGTTTTCGTTTTACCCAAAACCCTGCCAAATCTTCTTGTTTTCGCGCATACTCAATTGGAATGAGTATGTAATAAATTTATCTAGCCCACAGAAAAGACGGATTTGCATTTGGATCCCTAAATCCTGAAAATGCCCAAAATGCCCCTAGAACAAAACAGTGTACAGTGCACGGCACTGTACCGTGCCTGTGTTCGTGCTGCCCGTGCGCGCCCTGCGTGCCGCCCGTGCGCCACCGCACTGCGCCGTGCCGCGCCACCACGTCCCTTCCTCGCCGGCACCGCCCCGTGCACGCCTCACGTGCCCAGCAAGCTCCGCCACTTGTCCACGCCACGGCGACGCCTCGGGAACCCCCAGATCGCCGGGCCTCGTCCCGTCGTGTCTGCCACCGAACGCAGTAACACCTGGCCGCGCGCAAAAGTCGCCGTTCCTGTGCATCTCAGCCACGTCCAGCGCCGGCATTGGATGAAGCGTGCTACCGCTGTCCTTTGCCCGAGCTGTAGCCATGATCTTCGACCTTCACGCCGGTGCACCGTCCCATCGCCACCGTCCTCGCCTCCGGTTGACGTCGCACACGCGCCCGGTTGCGCCCTCCCTCGGCCAGCACCTTCCCCACAGCATCTAGAGGCTATAAAAGCCAGAGCACGTTACCTCTTCACCTCACCCACACAGCAAACGCGAGAAAAGTCACTGTTCATCGTCTTCCCCGAGCTCCACCTTCTGCCTTCACGGTGACAGCGCTCTCTGGTGAGATTTTCTCCAAATTAAAGCCACCAACATGTTCCTCTTGCCCTCTAGATGGTTCATGAGCTTAGAATCGAGTTCATTTCTTCTCCAACTCCGGCTATCACCGGTTTTCCATTTGTCTCTGTTTTGCAAATTCAGCCCGATCCAAATAGAATTAGAACCCGTGCTAGTGAGAAGAATTGTTCCTTAGAGTAGGATTGATCACCCCAGCTAGTTAATTTTTACTTTCACACAGCAAATCAAAAACCCCCAAATCCCCAGCCGTGAGCTTCGGCCATCTACTCCGGCGAGCCTCCAAACGCAACAACTAGACAATCCAATGTACCAGCAGTGACCTCCACACTCCCAGGAGCAAGAATATGTGATCAATTTCTAAATTGATCAACCCTAGCTGCTCCAATTGCTCTGCCCTAGTTTCTGTTCAAAACAGCCACCTTGGCATCCAATTTCCGGCCAACTCCGGCCATCCCCGGCCAAACCCTCCTGCCAGACACCTCCTGACACTTAAGCCTACATGTTTGACATAGTTTGCCTTCAAATGCATGAACCAATTGCTCAGGACACACAAACCCTAATTCTAGCAGTACAATGGCATAGAAATTGCTGTGTCCTGGACCTTTTTGTGAATTCTAGAAAACCTAAGCCTTTTCTGCTTGTCCCACTTTGTCAAATAGCTTCGCCTTAGTCTAATGCACCTGCTGTCCAACTTTCATCTCATTCAAAGTTACCTAGACCCCTTAACTCACTTCTCGGCTTTTAGGTTAAGTTCGGACGTGACCCGAACGTCGCCCTTTTGACGTCCAATGTCCGTCGACCCTAAGATTCTTATTTACTACTCTCCTTAGCCATCCTAAACTAGCACAACTCGACCCTTGGAAATTCAAAGCCCAAACCCTAATCCAGTTCAGAAATCAGAAGCCGTTCCAGTGTAGCGCATTACTATTTTATGTGAGCATAGTTGTCGTATTTTGTAAGTTGATTGTAATACCTTGTGTATATGCCTGTATTTGAAGATCAAGACTGCGATTACGCGGAAGAGGAAACAGAAGAACCCGCAGACTACGACACTACGACTTGGCAAGGCAAGTTTCCCTCCTTTGAACATATTGCGCCTATTATTTTACATGCATTTAATTATTTAGAATTTGGTACCTACGCATGTATGCATAGATAGTTTTGATAAAAGCATATGTTGAGAAATGATGTGAGTAGATAGTCCTATTTTGCAGACCCCCCCTTGTTTCATAACAATTTACTTTGCCTTGTCACCTTAGGAGAAAAAGTGTAGAACATATGTGTATGTTCATATACACACTACCTTAAGAGGAAATATGTACCCATGAAAATATATGTCTATACTAATAAATGTGTAAAAGAAAAGAGGAAGGCAGAAGCATGAGCAAACTATTTCTAAAGATCATTTTATGTAAAAGAAATAGGGACTACTAGCGAGGGTTGGTTTGGAAGTTGGCGCTGTGTGCGCGGTGGGTTTGTGAAAGCCTCGCTAAGGGTCCATAAGGACGGGATCTTCGTGCTGTGCTTCTAAGCGACCTGAAAACGTGTTAACCACCTGCCTGGTATGGGACAGGCACAATGTCATGACTCACCTAAAGTTAATCATTTCCTGCAATGGTTGTCGATCCGGTTTCCCGAGTGGAAATTGGTGGGCCACAGAGGGCCACGAGTGGTGTGAGGGGTAGAGAGGATAAGGCGTAAGAAGGAAGTCGCCCTAGCCTGGCTCTCGAGTCGTGCGCGACCGAACCCGGAAGTGGGAATTCTATGCGTCCAGAGGAGGACCTCATAGACCCAAGGCTAGAAGAAAAGGCAGTGGGGAGGACCCACAACGATAATGAGGACCTTACGCGTGCTTGCCATGTATCATGTTGTAGGGAGTACCTACCTTGATAATGGGGCCGGTATTGTCTATGTATCGGGCAGAAAACTATTAACAATGGGTCAGTAAACTGTTGTGTAAGCTCAGCCTGGTCACCTGCGTATAAGTCGCAGGGAGCTGATCCGACATTTAAGTTGAGTTTTCGTGGTGGGTACAGTGGTACACCTCTGCAGAGTGTAAAAAGGTATTCGAATACTCCGTGCTCCCGGGTTTTCTGGAGCCTGGTCGTAGTGGGGTGGTCCCTCGTTGTTGCAGCATGATTAGTATTGATAAATTCTTTAAAATGAGATCAAACCATGGCGACTCATGGGAGTTTAGCCTGACTCTGTGAAAAGTATACATATGTACAGTTTTGATAAATCACTTTGAGAGATAAAACCCCAGATTCAGGGAGACTTTTCAAAGTACTAAAATATCTCTGTTTTCAATAAAATTACATTAAATATGGGAACCATAGAGCTTGTTGTTGTCAATAACTACATGCAATATTTCCTTATGCGGGAACTTGTTGAGCTTTGTATGCTCACCCTTGCTGATCCAATAAGTACAGAGGATGAATCAACAGATTTCATAGACTATGGAATCGAACCGGCACAAGAAGACCCCGACACAGTTCCAAGAGATCCAAGCGCCTGAAGGGTCACCTAACCTCAGTGATAGCGATGTGGGTTTTGCCCTGCTTCACGCTTTGCTGGATGAGGAAGATGTTCCCCTCTGCTTTGCTAATGCATTTTGATTGTTTATATTTTGGCTCGAACCCTGTTTCGGGTTCAGCTCCTAACTGATTTTGCTACTCTTATACGACGTGGTTCTGCACACGTCGATTATTGTAATATGGGTCTGGATGACCCCGTACGCTATGCTAATGTATGTATGTAAATGCTGTTGGATGTTCTGAAGTTTCAACTCCTGTGCACAAATTACCTGGGCATTTGTATCAGGTTCCCTCTAACGAGGGGCCCACAGGAGGAAGTGGTATCAGAGCTATCCTCTGGACTGTAGGTCGTGACCCTAGATAGAAAATGGCGTTCCTAGTAGAAGAAACGTTGACTATTTTAAAATTAAGTAATTGTGAAAACATAATTTGTTAAGAAAAGATATTATATGATTACTTCCTCAAAAACTTTTGAAGAATTTTTTTAAGAACTTTCGTATCCTCAGATGGTGTCAGGAAAGAAGTATGTCCACGGTGACGAGCTCAGATCATGGACCCTACTATTATGGATGATGCTACAATTTCTAGGTGCCCGTGACACCCAAAGGCCCGTTTACTGTGTCCAACAAGAGATAAGGGAAGATCGCCCTTACGGGTGTCGTGCTTCAGTGATAGTATATGAAGTACCTGGCCACGCCAGAGGAGCCAGGCGACATGAAGCCCTAAGAGGGGAAGAAAACGACGCCATATTAGATGCTGCTCGTCTCGCTGTAGGAGCTTTCCGCCAGCTATACAATGATATGCTGGAGAACTCTCCTTTTCGTTTTGTACCCTACCAAGCAGTGAGAACCGATCGCCGCATTGTCCGACCCGCCTGTGACGAAGAAGATGCAACCCTTTCCAAGACTCGGGATGTTGTGCATGCAGCAGAAGTGGGGTATAATCGTCTACTCCGTGAGTGCAACATTGCTCGAGATGATCGACACTTTCTAGAAGGAAGGTTGATTCAAGTCAACGCCGAACTCCGAGAGAAGGATGCACAGATCCAAGAGCTGATTGCCACAAGAGAAGAACAAGGCTCGAGCATAACCAATCAAGAAGACGCAGAATCTCACTACTACAGAATTCATCATCACAGTCGGGTCAAAACAGACATCACAGACGGTTCTTACCCGTCAGTGATATTCGAGTCAGTGATAATCATGCACTATCACAGACGGTTTTTCATGTTTTCAACCTTCTGTGATATATCCATTCACAGACTGATATAAGGTCAGAACCGTCTGTGATACTCATATTTCACAGACAGTTATAAGGTCAGAACCGTCTGTGATAGTCACACTATCACAGACGGTTCTGTTCTCAGAACCGTCTGTGATATTTGAGTATACACAGACGGTTTTGACATCAGAACCATCTGTGATACTTTAGTATATACAGACGGTTTTAACATCAGAACCGTTTGTGATAGTATGAGTATCACAGACGGCGTTGACATCAGAACCGTCTGTGATACTTGTACTATCACAGACGGGTGTGAGAACAGAACCGTCTGTGATACTTTAGTATATACAGACGGTTTTGACATCAGAACCGTCTGTGTTAGTATGAGTATCACAGACGGCTTTGATGTTATAACAGACTGTGATACTCATAATTCACAGACGGCTTTGATCTCACAACCGTCTGTGATACTCATATTATTACCGACGGCTTGGAGGTTAAACCAATCTGTGATATCAGCGACGGTGTTAATATTGAAACCGTCTGTGATAGTGTTATTATCTCAGAACTGTAACGCCCTGAGTTAGGGGTGAAAATTTCCTTTTTCATAAATAGCATGCATGTATCTGTAGTAATAGCCAGATCAGTTTCTATCTCAAGCCCTGAAATCTCCAAAATCTATCCTGTGACCTCAAATGAAGATCAGATTGTTCAGATATGATCTATCAGTTACTTTGAACTTAAAAGCCTTCAGAACCTAGATCCAATTCTATCCCTAACTCTCAGATTTATCAGCTCCTTCTGTTTTCGAAAACTGAAATACCTTCTATTACTTAAATACCCTAAGTTTCAGAAATACAGATTTAATCCGAATCTTGACCAAGTTCAGACCAGATTATTCCTGGAATATGATCATGGGTATGTCAATACCTTAATATAAAAAGTTGACAGCCATATTTCACCATCTAGACTCTTTTCACAAATCAGTCCAAGAATTATCGCAAAATAGTCCTTATCTGTTATTTGAAAATCCAAAAAGGCTAAAATCTCCAGATTAACTCCAAATTCAGAATTTCTTCGGCAAATCTTCTCAAAATGCTATTTGTCACAAGTTTCTCTTCTGTTCAAATTCCAAAATCTCATCCTAAGTACCAGAATTCAAAACCAAATGAAATTCAGATTTCAATTACCCTAAATTACCCTATTTTCAGTTTGTATCAAAAACTATTCAAACGTATCATATTTTATCAATTATCATTGCCAATTAACCTGTTGAATATAATCTACCAGATTAGTGAAATCAAATTCAACTCTAACCTTCCCAAATCTCCAGAATTACAGATTGGTCCAATTGTGAAAATCAAATATTGCAAATCAGCCCAATTTCGACCAGGCTAGCTACTGTGCGCACGACCAGGAACTGCCGTGCTTGTGCGCCGTGGTTGCTCATCGCCGGTGAGGCTTCGCCCGCGCTCGTGACCATGCATGCCGGTGCGCACGTGTCCCCACTCCAGCTAGTGCCGTGGCAAGGCCGCTGCTACGTCGACGACCAGTGCTGCTCCTGCGCGCGATCAACGGCTTTTTGTCAGCAACTCCTCGCCACGTCGCTTTGCCGCGCCAGTGTTGTCGCCACCGCTTGCTACAACTTTGCCAGGTCCCGATGAGGCGACACTGTGATCAACTGCAAGCCTGTCGCCGTCGCATCACCGTTCTTCGTTGTGTCTTCGCCGCTGTTGCTCCAGCACGCAACCAGTCAAGTCACCGGCTGCCAATTACTTCGTTGTCTCCTTCTTGCTTGCTTCGCCTGGCCTATTTATACACCACTGTCCCCCAGCAACTTCTTGTTTCACTGGAAATCAGCTAAGTCTCAAAATTCTCCTGTCCTGGTCTTCTTCTCCGGCGAGTCCAGATTGAGGCCTCACGGTGCCAGCACGCCCTGCTGCACTCCTCACCGACTTAACAGCACCAGAAGGTATATCTCATCTCCCTCATCGTGCTGTACCATTTAATTGAGCTATATTGCATCCAGTCGCCGGTGATCGCCGGAATTGACTGAAAATCGAAGATTGCCCTGTTCCGGCAATACAGGCCAAATCAATTCGAATTAGCCCTCGAACCTGTGAAGCAAATTGATCAGTGGGTTATTTCAAGCAAGCCTGTAAGCTTAGAATCCCTAATTAAACATCATTCGAAGTTTTTCCCAAATTCAAGCTCTACCAGAAAACCGGCGATCGTCGCCAGGCTTCTCCGGTGATCCTCCAGTCAATTTGATGTGACCAGAAGCTTCCCTATACCTCCTAGATGCTCTCCAAGCAAAGAATTAAGTTCTCTCGGCCTGTAGCAAAAACCCCCAAATAGCAGTGTTCTTCTCCGGCACAGTTCACCGGAAAAGTATTCCCGGCCATTTCAGCCCTCGAAACTTTGTCATTTAGATGTGCCTTAGCCTCCTGAGTATTTTTGTCTTCTAGCTCGACACCTAGATCGGCCTAGATTGGAAGTTATAGCCATGCCAAGTTTGTGTCCAGAACTGCTCCAGTGCAGCCAGTTCATCTCTGTTCATCATCAAATTTCTTGCTTTCCAGCCATTTTCAGCCTTAGATCCTATTGAATGATTTATTCCTGTTATCAATGCCTACCTCCCAGACAAAGTGGTGCATCATTTGGAGCTCCAGATCAAAAGTTATGCTAAGCCCTAGTTTTTGATATTGTCAGCTCTATGCCAGAGCTTGTCAGCCAGTGACATTGACCTTGTTTACCCACTTCTGGTTGTGTAATTTGAAAATCACTTTGTCCACTAAATTTGTAGAGTTGTGATCTACATTTTATTCTACTACCACAAGTTAAAATAACCCCTCTATCATTCATCGACCCTATGTCGATGCTTTGAACCGAATGTCGATCTAAAGACGTTCGCTGTTTTTGAGCGAACCAGTCGCAACCTTGACATCATTCTGATATTTTGAGACATTTGGAACCTTGTAAACGTTTGACAGCTAATCTTAACATTGGTTTCTTTAATTTAACTCTAATCAGCCTCTAAACCCAATCATTTCAGAATCATCAAGACTTCATCTTTGCATCATTGCATATAGTATAATAATGTATTGAAAAGATTATGATTATTGGTTGTTTGTTTGATTGGAGAGCAGATCAAGAGCCCGAGTTCGAGGACTTCACTGTGGATCCGACGTCGACTGCTGTATTTTACGACGCGGAAGGCAAGTCATATCCTTGGTCATCTTGAACCTATATTTTAAATGTTGCTAAAACATAACCTTGAATATAGGCAATATTGCATGTGAAAGATTGAGAATGGTTGATTTATGAATTGGCAGTACTAGACTGGTTATCGGTGAAATGTGAAATAAACAAGTTTTGAGCCATGAATTATTATATGTATTTATATACTTATATTCATGAAATAAAACCCCTAGCCGTGACCAGAAAAATGGTATGGATGGCTGTAGCACTGGAGGTGCTAGACTGCAAAGGAATGCAGGCACTGAAGGTGCAGGGTTGTGGATGGTCTGGTCACCGGCATATAAGGACTAGAACCTTGTGTTGTGCGTCTAGTGGCATGAACAACGTGCTAACCGCAAGCCTGGTATGGGACAGGCCTGAACAAGTAATTATGTGGATCGTACATGAAACCCCTACATGAGATGTGTAGTGATGCACGATAAACACGGAGCGCGGCTCCCACACATATCACTGAAGGTGATCAAGCACGCTGACCCAGTAATGGGAATAAGCAATGGGGTGGAGGTTTGGATACAACTTGCCACAACTGTGCCTCGCTGAGAGCCACAGGGTCGGGGGTGAATTGTGAGTAAAACATAACAAAAGTTCTTGTTATTTCCACCTTGCCGCTCACAGTATGAAGTGAGTCAGGGGTCCAATCATTTTGTTATGATAGGAAATGTTTGAAAGTGGAATATCTTGCGGGTAAATTGGTACCTCTCTGCAGAGTTAAAAATGTATTCGAATACTCCGAGCTCCCGGGTTTTATAGGAGTCTGCTGCGGTGGATTAAATCCACGGGGTGTGACACAAGTACTATTTTCTAAATAAAATATGTTTAAATCAAGATTACCCAAATGACATGTGTTGTCATGATAAGGAGTGCTACCGTGGGCTGTCGTGTGTCGACGTGTCGCAGTAGTGCTATAATCTAGTGAACATGAGTGATGATGTTATATTATAAAAAGTGCTGCCATGAGATGAGGTATGAAAGAAAAAGGATTATTTTACAAATATCCATAATTCTTGACTAGTCTAGGTTCATATCATCACTACTATATGTATCTACTCTTACCTATGACTTGCTGAGTACGTAAGTGCTCACCCTTGCAACATTCAACTCAATAGATGGAGCCTACCTTGATCAAGATGATGGCACGGAGTACTACGTGGATCCAGAAGGAGGAGAATCAGTTCCGCCAGAACCCTGAAGTGTGTTGTTCTGCCGTCAACTTCTTTTGTGGGAGGGTCACCTATCTTCTGCTGTGTAGTTAAATATTTTGTTAAACCCGGAATGCCTTGCAGGCATTGTAATCCTCTTTATGTAATATTAAGGCCAGCAGGCCACACTGCTTAATATTTTGTAAGTACTCTGTTGCAATGTAATATACTCCTGTGTTTGACTCATCCTGGGAAGTCAAAGGGTTGTGGTTGAGACTAGCTGCAGCGAGCTAGGTCTCTACAGGAGTAGTCGTTGTCCCAGTCACGGGGCGCGACAAGAACCGTCTGTGATAGTTTGATATCACAGGCGGATCTGAGGTCAAAACCATCTGCGATGTGTTATTATCTGTGACTGTTATAATCTCAGACGGTTTGTAAGATCAAAACCGTCTGTGCATGCACAGACGGTTTTGATCATACAAACCGTCTGAGATTATAACATTCACAGATGTCCTCTGTACAAATTGCATTTTCATATAAACAGTTCATGAATTTCATACATGCATAGTACTCAAATATATACAGTCTCATGCATATATATTTGTACAATTGAACTCAGAATTATATTTGTACAGTACTCAAATATATACAGTTTCATATGCACATGCAGTACTCAAATATATTTGCACCCCTCTCTGTATAGCATTTCATATATACAGCACAGAACTCAGAAATATGTACAATTGAACAAATAAATGTAATCGACAATTAAAGTGTGTTAGATGTACAAATAAATGTAAGGCCGCACTAATACGAACCTTGCAGGTCCCTAAACTTCCCCTTGGGTGATATGACCTCCGAAAGAAAAAACTCAGCGAGCATCCCTCGGACATTACCAATCTGCCGAGGGTCAAGGCTTTCTGAAGGGAAGTCGACCCCCTGCAGCAAGAGTTGGTACATAAAAAATTAGCTGAATTAAGTTGTAAATTCTGTCAAATCGAGACAAATTAAGGGGAGCAGTTGTAATACCTCGGGGAAATCGGGCCGGTGAGGGGTGATGATCAGGTCATACATGTGGCGCATCACGTAGAACCCACATGTATTGTCGTCCGGCTGCTGATGGCACTGCCAATTTACAGACCGAGAGTTAGGTGGGGACAAGTTATAAAATAAAACAGATGCCAGTTGAAATTTGTACCGAAAATTGTAACCACTGAAACTTATCGGCTCGCCGCTCGTGTTGTCTCCCTACCTCGGCAAAGTACTTCGTGAAAGCCCTGTAGATAGTCAAAATTGACAGTTTGAGGATAGCCGAAATTGACAATTTGAGGACAGTAAATCTAGATGCATGCAAGACAGGTCCACATCACCTTCCGAATACATCTCGTGCGCCGCAATACGAGTACCCTTTCCTCTGCAATGAGTCAAGGTAGAACACCTTGTTGCTTTTCGGAATAAGTAGCAGCAGGATCCAGTGGTAGCTACATATTACACGTAGAGAATTAAAAATTTAATCTAAATTTGGGGGTGTGCACATGGAGACACTAATCTACGGGTGAAGTACTGATGAAAGCACTCACCTCTGGTTGTAGGGTACAAGTATATACTCCTTGTCGACCTGAGCAAGCAACCCTCTTTTGATGTAGTCAACAACGAAGTCTGTGTCGGTCCTAAACATCACCTCGGCTACCATCTGGGGGTCCAAAAAACCAACAGGTATGCCCTTGGATTTGGCATAGTTGGCCATGCAGCTGCACGGAAGTAACCAATTAATGAATGACATATTGCGCAGGTATATGCACGGATAGTAGGATACTTACAGCACCCAAGACCATAGGATTGACAAGTCGAGCGCATCTTTGTTTAGCAAATTGTGCAAGTCTTCGAAGGTCACCGAGTAGGTCCCAACATCGTGATGGAACTCTGCCACGGTGTACTTGACCATGATGTGCGTCGGACGCTGCGTCTTGGTCTGGTTTGTCCTCCTCATGTACCATGCATGCGGCTCTGGCATGCTAACCCCATGCTCGAAATTGCGGTATCGGAGGCCATGGGCATCCCCAGAGAGAACGGCATGAGAGCTGGCGCACTCTTCTCGCTCTCCTTCGACGGGCTCTTCTTTGCTTTTCCCCTCATAGCCAGCTTCTTGAATGGTTGCCTCTTACTTGGAGTCAGCTTCGTCGTCGAAGGGGTATGCTGGCTAGTAGGCCGCGTCTCGGTCTGTGATGTCTGCGATGTAAGAACCTACGTATTAGGACACTAACTCTGAGGGCTATTATTACAGTACAAATTATGAAACTGGTGGGGGAATTACCTCATAAAGGCGATGTCTTTCTTGGGCCATTGCACGAACGTGTGCACCGCATCCCCGAGAGTGGTAATCTCGTCGTTCGGCGGCTTCTCCAATGGAAAACCCTTGCAATGGTCAAAGACACTGTCCACTTGGACACGTGCAAAACCCTCACATAGAGGGGCACCATGGATTGTGGCCCCCGCCGTGCATGGTTGCGCCATCCCACGGGCAGCCTCGATCGGGAAGACACCGGCCAGCACCATAAGCTTGCAGGAGGCGGGTTCCTACAAACAGTGCGCATTAACATGTTGAATTTCACCGCTTCTCACTTTAGAATGAATTAACATAGACAAACAGTGCGCATTAACGGTCATTACCTGTAGAGAGTCCACCGGATACTTTGGAGAGGGCTCCGTCTGTGAAGACCCCGGCGCAGACGTGCAGCTACTACGGTGGCCAATGGGGGTCGGTACTTCCGCTGGGTCTGCGCCAGCTGCAAGAACAGGGGTGCCCTGGGTCGCCTTTCTTAGCTCTTCGTACATGGACCGCATCTCCGACAACTGCTGTAGGAGTGCTTTGTCCCGAACAGCGAACTCCGATCGCATCTCCTCCTTGAGCCGTTCATCGCGGGCTTGGTGGGATCTCTTTCTCCTCTTAGCCGCCTCCTCATCATCGGGGAAACCATGCCTCCAAGGCACAGTGGCGCCGAGGCCGCGCACGCGGCCTGGATGCTCCTTGTTTCCTAGCGCCGCTGTGAGGATATCCCTGTCCCTTCTCGGGTTGAACTCTCCGGATGCCGCCTGCGCACTCAGCGTCACCTGCAACAAGACAACTTAGCAATACAGCCCATTGCATGCGTGTTATGAGGATAGTACGTGATCGGACAATCTTACCAGTCGGTCGATCACTTCCCTGTCCGCAGGGTTATTCACGGAGACGCTTCCGGAGGAGTCCATCGTCGATCTAGCTCGGCACCAATTGCAGGCGCGCACACTAGTACAGAAATGCAGTCTACTAACCCCTATCTTCTATCGGTTATTAGCGAAACAGCACAAAACCGATAGAAAATGTGCCTCGCGGGCAAAAAAGCCCGACGGATGTATTTTCCCTATCGGTTTCTAAGAAACTTACCGATAGAATAAATAGTATGATTTACTCTAGCGGTGATGAACATATTTGCCGTTAGAAGAGATGCATAAGTACTGACGGAAGAATGTTGTGCGCCGATAGGACTGGTCGACTTCAACAACTAGACTTATTCTATCGCTACTGTATGAATATACCGACAGAATATATTAAAAGTTCCTATCGGCAATATGTAGTTCGCCGATAGAATAGTTGACCTTCTACAAATATTTTTATTCTATCGGTAATGGATTCTTTTACCGTTAGAATATATAGAAAATTGCTTAGAACTGTTCGTCTTCTAATAGTTTTATTCTATCGGTAATGCATGTTTATACCGGTAGAATATTGCACAAAATATCTTAGAACTGTTGGCCTTCTACACTAGTAATATTCTATCGGTAGTGTACGTACAGACCGATAGAGTATGTACAAAAATTCCTATCGGTAATAATTGTTGTGCCGATAGAACCATTCGGCTTCTACAGATGTTTTTATTACTAACGGTATTCTGTTTTCTTACCGATAGAAAATATATAATTGTATAAATACACGGGTATGTCTCTTTCATTCTCATAGTTCATCTGGGCTCGTAGTCCTAACCCGTAAGCTCCATGGACGGCCGGCGCACCTCTACAGGGGACCGCTGCACCTCCGCACCTCCATCGACGCCCTCTAGACGTCGGCATCCCAAGGAAGGTACGTAAAATTTCTGCAATATTGTTAGATTATTCTAATCCGATTATGGCAATAATTATGCTTTTTTTGTATCCTTCATTTTGATGTGTCTTCTTTTCAATATGATTATGATCTGTTCAGGTCCTTGGATGATGCTCGTGAGGGGCAACGTATTTCACGGTTCTTCATCGCAGTACGCTGCCTACGTTGGCTTGTTGGCGAAAGAAAAGGTGAAGATCACCGTCGAGAGCTGGAAGGACGTGAAGGGCGAGATCTTGGTTGGCTCGGTCGAGAAGATGCTTAAGCCCGGCGTGTTTCTCAAATCAGGACCTATAGAAAGCATCTTACATGTTTTTGCATGCACCAGCTTGTGGCCAGATGCTTACCTGCTTGGAGAAGAAGAATTGTTGTTATTTGCACAGCCATTCTACACCATCACTACACAGAACAACATCTTGGAAGGTAGGTTCTTTTTGTTAATGGAGTTGAGTTGAGTTGAGTTGAGTTGAGTTGATCGAGTTTGAGTCCGAGGAAATCACCATTACGTACAAATGTATGTCGACGGCAGTTCCAGCTCCTCGGGCGTCTTCGAACTGAACTCCTATGGTTAAGTCCAATGTGGTTCAGACATTTGCTGTTTTGGATGAATGGATTTGTGATGTATCAGGTCTAACTTGTAGTCGGTAGTTGCATTGTGGCAACCTGCAAAGGTTCCCTTTTATGTAAAATGCATGTATGGGCCACTGGGTCCTCGTCGTGATTTGTTGTTAATTTCAGACGTGGCTTTTGTAATATACATCGAATGTGTGAATTGTTGTATTTGTATATTGTTGTATATTTGTGTATCATGTATTGCTAATTGGGACATGAACTTGAATGTGCAGGGAGCATTTGTGTATTTAATTGTATTGGTAGGTAGGTGTGTATTTGTACTGCTGTTTCAGACATGCACTTCAATTTGTGAACTGGCATGTGTATGTTTGTACCTGAATTTGTATTGGTGAACTGGCATGTGTATGTTTGTACCTGAATTTGTGAACTGGCATGTGTAATTTCTTTGGCAAGATGAAGTCCCAACTACCTACGAAAAGTATTTTTGTGTCTCCGAGTTAATCCACAAATTAGCATTTCTTGAAATATATTGCTTTATCTTCTAGTTAAGATCCGTTTGATGTAAGATCTGTTTGATGTTACATTGATATGATTCCTTGAATGTGAGAAATGGCATGTGCATGTTTGTCCCAGTTTGGTACCAGTACCTCCTCTAACGGTAAGTACACATATTTACCGATAGGAAAACACATATATTCTAACGGTAAATACACATATTTACCGATAGGAAACACATATATTTGTTTAGTCATGCATATTCTAACGGTAAATGTACATATTTACCGATAGGAAATACATATATTTGCTCAGTCATGCATATTCTAACGGTAAATACACATATTTACCGATAGGAAGCACATATATTTGTTTAGTCATGCATATTCTAACGGTAAATGCACATATTTACCGATAGAAAAATACATATATTTGCTCAGTAATGTATATTCTCTAACGGTATGTGTGTGTTTTTACCGATAGAATATGTGAGCGGCAAATTACATAAGTTAGTCTGACGGTTATTTCATGTATTTACCGTTAGAAAAATGTCCATTATAAGGAAAACCCCAGTCGACCATTGCTGAGCTGCTCTTTAATTTGTTCTGTTGCACTCTGTGTCCCTCTGTTTGTGACGAAAGTTCCAGCTACACTGCTAGGGTGATCAGCGCAGGCTGGAGGGAAGTTGATTGCGCCCCTCTCTTTAAGGTATGCTTAATCGTCGACACCTATCTCTCTCTCCCTCTAGATCTCCCTTCCTCTCTACTTGCAAGCTAGCTGTATTGTGTAGTTCCAAGTTTGTAGCTCTAAGCTTGGGAGCTTGGTAGCTGGAAATGCGTCATGTTTTAGGAGCTAACTAGCTTGTATTGTGTAGTTAGCTAGGTTAATTAGTGTTAATTTCGTCAGGCTAGGGTTCAACACATGTATCTGTTGTAAGAGGCTGTACATGTACATATACATAACTTAATCGGGCAGGTTTCATGCATGGCTTACTCGTTAAATTTTGTTAATTGTAGATGGACAGGAAATATTGGATGTATGGAATAAAACGTACTACTCTTGAATATTTGGATGGTGTGAATGAGTTTATTAAATTTGCTGAGCAACAAAAGGAGAGGAAGGGAGAGAAAAATATGCTCTGTCCTTGTACAGATTGTATGAACTTGAAGAGGTTTAGCAACTCTGATCAACTTAAGAGTCATTTGATTCGTCGTGGTTTTAACGCGCGATACACCCGTTGGATATGGCATGGCGAAGATCTTGAGGAAACAAGCACCACTACTACCAATCAGCACGACTCGGATGTGGATTGCAATAATATCGATGATCATCCCAATTTTGGTAATGTTCATTCCGATGTGCACGTAGATGATGATGATGACAATCTAGATGAGATGTTACGTGATGTAGAGGAAGATTACAACGAAAATGACTTCTGTGAATTTGAGAAACTGATTGCTGACTCTGAGAAGCCTCTGTTCCCTGGATGTGCAACATTTACAAAACTGTCTTCTGTGCTGAGATTATATAACTTGAAGGCAGGAAACGGTTGGAGTGATAAGAGTTTCACGGCACTATTAGATCTTCTAGCGGACATGCTTCCAGAGGGAAATGAGTTGCCAAGATCTACTTACCAAGCCAAAAAACTGTTGTGTCCGTTGGGAATGGAAATCGAAAGAATACACGCATGCCCAAATGATTGTGTGTTGTACCGTAACGAGTACTCCAGTTTGCATGTTTGTCCAAGATGCGGCGCATCAAGGTATACGCATAGGGACCGGATTGACAGTGAACGCCACGAAGTAAGGAAAGGGCCCCCGGCAAAAACTGTGTGGTACTTGCCTGTGATACCTAGATTGAAGCGGCTGTTTGCAAATCCGAAAGTCGCGAAGCACTTGCGTTGGCATGCTGAATCCCGAAAACAAGACGGAAAACTTAGACACCCAGCTGATTCTATTCAATGGAGAAACATCAATAGAACATTTGCTGAGTTCGGCGGCGAACTTAGGAATGTAAAGTTCGGGCTGAGTACAGATGGTATGAACCCACATGGTAATATGAGCAGCCGGCACAGCACTTGGCCAGTTCTTTTATGCATCTACAATCTTCCTCCTTGGTTATGCATGAAGCGCAAGTACATCATGATGGCGTAACTAATCTCAGGACCCAGACAACCCGGAAATGATATTGACGTGTTTCTAGCGCCTTTAATCGAGGACTTACAGAAATTGTGGAGCGAGGGTGTGCAGGTGTGGGATGCATACAAGAAAGAGAATTTCATCTTGCGGGCCCTAATATTTTGCACCATAAATGATTTTCCGGCCTACGGCAATTTGTCGGGGTGTAGTACGAAAGGAGCCAAGGCTTGCCCTATTTGCCTAGATGAAACTGAGAGCATGTGGCTGCGAAACTGCCAGAAAACAGTGTACATGGGTCACCGCAGGTTTCTTCCGGTGCATCACATGTACTGTAAGAAGAGGAAATCATTTAACGGGAAGCCTGAGAAGGGATCAACTCCAGTGTTTCGGACCGGTAAGGAGATTTACTCGCGCGTGAACGACATCAAAGTTGAGTTCGGTAAGCATTCTAAACCTCGAGAAAAAAATGTTTGGAAGAAAAGATCGATTCTCTGGGATCTACCGTACTGGGAGCACTTACAAGTTCGACATTGCATTGACGTCATGCATGTAGAGAAAAATGTCTGTGACAGTTTGATTGGTTTGTTGTTGAACATTCCGGGAAAGACAAAGGATGGTGTGAAAGCTCGTCGTGACATGGTGGAAATAGGGATAAGGACTGAGATTGCACCTTTAGAGAATGGAAAGCGTACATACCTCCCCCCGGCCTGCTATACGTTGTCCAAGAGAGAAAAAACAGAACTCTGTCGGTACCTGCACGATGTTAAAGTTCCATGTGGGTACTCCGCGAACTTGAAAAAACTTGTGTCTATGAAGGACCTAAGACTGGTTGGCATGAAGTCCCACGACTGTCATGTCTTGATGTCACAGATGCTTCCCATTGCTATCAGAGGCATTCTCCCAGTTAAAGTCAGAGAGACAATCACAAACCTATGTTATTTCTTCAACCCAATATCTTGCAAGGTAAGTACGTGCACTCGTACTATAAGTTCACTACCTCCATTTGTGGAGCTTAATTAGAAGGTTTTTCTGATATGAATATTTGGCGCAACTGTGTCCTCGTAGGTAATTGATCCCGATGGACTGGACGCTTTGCAACGCGACGTGGTTACAACTCTTTGTCAGCTCGAGATGTATTTCCCTCCATCCTTTTTTGATGTTATGGTCCATCTGATTGTTCACCTTATCAGAGAAATTAAGTTTTGTGGACCTGTGTGCCTGCGCTACATGTATCCATTTGAGAGATTTATGGGTGTATTGAAGGGATACGTAAGGACTCGTCGTCGACCCGAGGGGAGTATCATGGAAGGTTATGCCGCCGAGGAGGTGATTGAATTTTGCACAGATTATATGGCCGGGGTTGACCCAATTGGTGTTCCTAGGTCCCGACACGAGGGTAGGCTTGAGGGAATTGGAACGATTGGATTCAAAGCTATCGTCCCCGCTCGTGATGTGTACGCAAAATCACATTTTTGGGTCTTACAACACATGACGGAGGTCGAGCCATACATACACGAGCACAAGGTAATGTTACGGTCACAGAATCCTTCGAAGTCAGACGTTTGGGTAAGCAGAGAACATAACAGGAAATTTGCTGAGTGGATCCAAGAAAGAGTCACGCGAGCTGCCGAGGGCTCCGTAAGTGAAACTGTGACATGGTTGGCTAGAGGCCCAAGATTCACTGTAGGGACTTGGCAGGGGTACGACATCAATGGGTATTCATTTTACACAAGAGCTCAAGACGCCAAGAGTAGCACGCAATGTAGCGGAGTGACACTGTTTGCTATTTCCGAGGATGCCAGGTCAGTAAGGGCGCTGAACTCATATTACGGTGTTATTGACGAAATATGGGAGCTCGATTACGGATTACTTAAGATTCCCCTGTTTCGATGCCAATGGGTCGAAATCCCTCGAGGTGTTCAAGTTGACAGTTACGGGTTTACTCTCGTCAATCTTGGTAGAGTCGGACACCAAGACGATCCATTCATACTTGCAAAGCAAGCCACACAGGTATTCTACATCGTTGACCCGGCCAATCCAAACTTGCATGTTGTCCTCCACAGCAAGAGACGTATTGTTGGGGTCGAAGATGTTGTCGACGAAGAGGAGTATAACCAATTCGATGAAATACCTCCATTTTTAGAGGACATTCAATCTATCCGTACTGAAGATATCGACGAAACAACGTATCTGCGAGATGACCACGAAGAAGGATTATGGGTTGAGAACCATTGATGATTAATTTCTATTTCAGGGATAAATGCCAAGCAAACAGCCCACAAGTTCTGCAGCAAGGTGAGGAACTTATCATTAATACATCAGGCAGTACATTTTTCTTTAGAATTTAATGATAAGCTAGTTCACAGCATTAATACATCTCAATTTTACTCCACAGCATGAGTTCTAACATGTACAGTACCTTTATCCTGTAAATATTTAATTCTTCCCTTCAAATAGCACTTGCAAAAATCTCATCGCAGCCTCTTCAAAAATCCCTTTTTTCTGACGGTATTTTGTTATTTATACCGATAGAGAAGGACATCTTCTCTCAGGCACTTCAAAACGTTTTCTATCGGTATTGTTCTATTTTACCGTTAGAATAAATTCATTTGTCTCACGGTATTTGTTGTCTGACGGTTTTTTCCTGTTTTGACCGATAGAAGAATACTCTGCCGCTTCGAATTCTCAACCGTGTCGCCATGCGTCGCCTTGGAAACTCTATAAGTACCTCGCCATGCGTCGCGGTATTTTGTTGTTTTTCTAATTCTCGAACGGTTGGACTCCTCATCTTCTCTTTCACAATGGCAACCTCCATGGGATCGTCATCCACGGCCTCCCCGGTAAGAACTCTAAATCTCCTCGGTTTACCCCTGTATTGTTAATCCATGTTCAGTTCATTCTTGACCTGTTGATTTGCACAGGGAATGGTAGCCGTGGAAGACACTGCCAAAGTGAAGGCTGACCTGAGGGCCCTCTAGGAGGAGCACAAGCTCCTTACAGACAAGCACACTCAGCTACGGCTTGACCTTGACGATCTCTTCCAGCGCATTAAGCGCATGAAGACGGATGGTGACAATGCTAGGGCGAGGACGAGGCGTCTTCGCGAGGAGAAGAAAGCCGCGGATATGACCATCGCTGGCTGCGGTTTGACTATGAAGGATACCATAGCGAAGCTGACGGAGGTCGCAGGCCTTCTTGACGCGGTAGTAGTTGATCCTAGGGACAACTTGTCGCTAGAGGAGTCCTGCGTCCTGGCTGCAAGTCTAACTGACTCTATTCTACATGCAGCCAGGGCTAAGACCACCCCTTGACCTAGCATTTTGGGTTTTATTTTTTATGTAAGTGATAAAACAACAATGAATGAACAATTTCTTTTTATGTCAATTTTCCAATTTTCCGGCTATCTTCCCTCTTTCTTTAACATTCTGCAGCTTTCAACCACGGTCTGTTTGATGTTAAATTGTGTACCTTTTCATAACTCTGACGGTATTTTGTTGTTTTTACCGATAGAAAAAGGGCACACAAATCTCAAGCACTTAATCAAAAAAATTTTCTGTGGAAAATTGGTCTCACGGGATTTTATTGTTTATACCGATAGAAAAATGCAATCACTAATTCGAATATTTTTCCGGGAAATTTACTTTTTCTATCGGTATTATTTTGTTGTTTCGATAGAAAATTACATAAGTCTATCGGTATCATTTTGTTATACCGATAGAAAAGTTCCTCCGCTACTTTATTTCTCGTACACGGCCCTTTAGTTTCCCTCCACTCGAACAGTTCCACCTTAGAGCACTGCGTCTCTTCGAGAGCGAAGAAAACCCCAACCTCCGCCGTGAGCACTCACTTCCTCTCTCCCACACGACGATCGCCGGCTGGACACTGGTTCGTCACTGCCACCGGTTCTTATTTTCGTCCTTCGCCCGCCGCTGCTGCGTTCTACACCGCCTCTGCATCACCAGAACTGATCGCCTCCGTAAATACCCTAATTCGTCGTTCTATTTCCAGCATCTTCTTTATTTGATCCTAGTGTTTTGCACGTACTAATTCTTGGAGTTTTGCAATTACACTAGGGTTCCCTATTGTGTTGGCATATGTACATTCCGCAGGCAATGTTGATTTTAATTAGGGTTTACATAATATGTTCCAGTGCTGTAATGAACCTGTTTTGAGATTTTAACTTCTCTATACTGCTGTATGTGTGATCAATTGTATCCAACTGCCATGTAATGCAGATTATATGTTGGAGGTGTTCTTACACATATTCTATCGGCAGCTCATGTGTTTACCGATAGAAAATTTTCGGCACAAGTAGTAAAACTTAATTTGGATCTGGAAGGACATGAGCCATGCAATGTACTAGTTTGGTTGGGAATTTTTACTCACTTCGTATGAATATATGGCAATGTGGATGGGTCTTCGATGTATATGTTTCAAATGCCTATATACATGACTTTTCCCAACCTAATAGCTGTGAAGTCCTGATGACTCACATACAGGCTAGGCTAAAGATTATGCACAGTAGCACTTAGATGCTTGTGTGCATATTTACGTGTGAAATAATAATGCTGGCCCATGAATATTAGTGTAGCAAATCATCGAGAATGTTATGTGATGACAGTGAATGGTGGCTTGTCAACAAAATTCCATATGTAGAGAACATTGTTATGTTCTATCGGTATCTCACGTGTTTGCCGATAGAAAAATTGTCTTGTGTGGAGGTAATTGTTATGGTCTATCGGCAGCTCATGTGTTTACCGATAGAAAATATTTCTGAAGAGTTCAGTAAGTAATTTATGCATGTCTTTCTTTTTGTATTATTTTCCCTTTTGCCGCCCTAGTTAGTCTCCAGTCCTGGGCTGAGTTATGGAAGTCCAAGGCGAATTAATTGCCATATATATGGTTTGTTGAAGGTTTTGTAGGGGAAGACATGTCGTCGTCTTCATCGGATGGTACTAGTGGTTCGACTAGGGCCAACCCCATCGTAACTACTGAAGATGGGGCTGTTACATCCCAGCGCAAGAGGGTGGGGCGAGGCGCAACGACGTTGGGGCGTTTGGCCAAACGCACTGATCTTTCTTGTGAGTTCAACCAATTTGGGAGGCCGATTGGAAAGAATGCTGGGAGGTACGCGGCCTACGTTGGGCTGTTGGCGAAAGAAAGGGTGAAGATCACCGTCCAGAGCTGGAAGGACGTGACGGCGGACGAGAGGGATAGGTTGTGGGCGGAAGTGAAGGTTAAATGAACTGAAATCGCTGAACTCTTTCGTAATCACGTTCTCTTGGCTTATACTAAAGTTTAACTAACTCGTGATTAATTGTATGCATTTTTCGGAAACAGGCTAAGTGGAACATCCCCGACGATACACCTAGGACTGCCTGCTTGAAGGACATGAACGGAACATGGAAAACCTTTAAGAGCTGGCTCGTCAGTAACTTCCTAGCTGCGGGGAAATCTCCTTGCGAGAAGTACCCCTTCATATCGGAGGAGGTATGGGAGGAATTCACCAAGCAGAAGGGGACTGAGGAGTTCAAGGCCCTTAGCGAGAAGAATAGGGCGATCCAGAAGAGGAACGACCACCCGCATCGGCTCGGATCCCGGGGCTATGCGGGGAAGGAGGAACAGTGGAAGAAGGAAGACGAACAAATTCTGTCATGGACACCCCTGAGTTGCCGCTCTCCGAGATCAGGGATGAGAGGTGCAAGCGATGGTGGAGGGGGAGGGGGTCCGTGTCGTCCACGGGGTCTGTGCAGTTCGCAACCCCTGGGGACGCCGACGTTGTGAGGCGAATGGTAAGTTGGCTAACCTCATAAACTGTGTGCGCACAAGTGTATATAAGGCAATTTGTCTCACAAGGTACCTTCAAATGTAACAGATCTCTTTTGAGAAGGACGCAGCGGAGGGATTGTTTACCCCGCAGAGGGAGAACGACATCCTCACCCGAGCTCTAGGAAATAAGGAGCATCCCGGGCGGACACGGGCCGTGGGAGCCATTGTGTCATGGAAGGCCGGTTTCGTAGATCCGGCTCCACCGAGGAAGAAGGCCCGCACCTGGAAGGAAAAGGAAGCTGACCTCTCCGATAAGATACGGGCTGAGGTACGGGAGGAGATACGGGCGGAGATGCGGGCTGAGATACAGGCTGAGGTACAGTCTGAGGTGCAGACCGAGGTCGCACAAATGAGGGAAGAGTTTGCACGGTTGAGAGAAACATTGCTGGCCAAGAGTTTAGATGCGGATCCCCAGGACGACGGTACCCCGCGGTGTCGGATAAGCAGTTGCGCTTCGAAGGTACTCGCGGATCCAGTGGATCTACTTGAGGTACTGCAAGCCTTCATCTGTGCACTTAAGTTGATGCCACTCCCATTCTGTTAGAGTTGTTTCGCTAACCTATTTTAATTGTTACAAATTTGCAGGGGCCGGAGGGCTGCATCCTACAGAATCACGTAGGCGCCGGGCAGGAAGTGGTTGGACACGGCTTCGTATATCCGTCTGGGCCGGATGTCCGGGTCCACTGTGTACCTCTGCGGTTGGGTTTCGCAAAGGTACAGGTGGACATGGCCATGCCGGGCTACAACGATTCTCCGTTGCCAGTCCCAACAGAGGAACTGCAGACACTTGCCGAGGCAGTGGGCTCCTACGTACAGTGGCCCAAGAAGTGTCTTGTAATACAACCGGTAAATCCTACACATTTTAGATTACATCCTACTGAGTACACTCAACTTGCATAATCTAACATACGTGCTCATTAATTGAAGTGGCCTGCCGCGGGGCTACCAGGGGACTGCGCCCCCAGCTCGGGGCATGAGGGCCGATCTCGTGCGAACCTGGACACATCAAAGACGGCCTCGACCCCACCCAGCGCATCCACGCCTCCACCTCGGAAGAAAGCCGCCATCACCTCGCCCTTGCCTTCGAAGGTACGCGCTCAGTCCCCGGCAAAAGGCAAGGGCGGCAAAGGCAAGGGCAAAGGGCGACAGGGACTGCCGCGGACGTTCACGAACGCGCTCCCACTCCTGTCGGAGGCATCTTTGCGGAAATTGGATCGATCAACCAGAGACCTCCACGACTGGTACCTACATCGAGCTCGGCGCAGCCTGAACTTCTTAGTTCCCTACAGGCCTGGGCAGTTCCACCGTGAGCCCGGCACTATATCCGTGGCACACGAGGATCTGTTCGACCTCTACAACTGGCGGGAGCTCGATATGTCCATCATACGGACTGGAGTCCTGTGAGTTTGCTGATGCTATGTATTGCTGTTTTCTAACTCTGTTTGCTAACTCTGCATTAATGTTGCAGTTCATTTGAATACTGAGTAACTTTCTGTGAAATTAATATTAATCTCGTCCTTCGCATGCAGGTGCATGTACAGGCTAGCATCGGAGGCTGCGTGTGACAAGGTGGGTTTCCTCGACCCAGAGAAAATAAGCCTCACGATGCTAGAGCAGGACGCCGCGCACGCTGAGCAGTACATATCCAGCGCGCTGATGGCGCAGCAGGACAGGGACTTCATTCTGGTGCCGTACCACCAAAGGTTAGTGCATTTCGTACTAATTTAACTCAATCTTGTATGTTACACCTGAGATGTACTTTGAGCTAGCGGTCCTCTTTTACGTACAATGCAGGGGCCACTGGATCCTCATCGTGATCTGTCCGCCGAGGAACGAGGTGTACTACCTCGATTCGATGCGTGACAGATTATCGATGGAATATGTGCTCAAGGGGATATGGGGGCGTAAGTAACTTATATGTTTGATTTAAATTTTGACCTCACTAGCTAATGATAATACATTAACCGGCAATACTAACTGAAATGCAGGGCTTTTGATAAATATGTGTCCGCTGGAGGGAGGCATGCCGCACCGCAGGGCTCCCTACTAGCTTGGAAAGAATATGAGGTACTCACGAGACTTTTTGTTTATGCTTAATTAGTTTATGGAAACAATATATAGCTAACATGTATTCGCATATGCAATTATCTCAGTGCCATCAGCAGCCGCAATCGTGGGAATGCTGGTTTTATGTGCTGCGCTACATGTACGTCCTAGTGCAGACAAACTTTTCCCGATTCCCCCAGGTAAGCATCGATAGCTAACTCAAATTTCAAAAATGGGTGTCACGTTCTAAATTAGGATCGAAGTTAGTTACTCAGTATGCACACATGCTTGCAGATCGCCATGTCGAAAGACCAATATGAAAATGCAAAGATTATATATCTTCGACAAATCTGGGCACAATATGTCATGGAGGAAGTAGCATCCAACCATCTAGCATGACAATTTTCTCCTTTTGGTGTACTCTGCATAGACTGTTCATATACATGTGAATAAATATATATATGTGAATAAATGTCCACATTGGATTGCAATCTGTATTTGTCCATACATATGTGAATAAATGTGAATAACTGCCTAATGTGTGAATTTGTTCTGTGAATTTACCTTGCATCTGTACTGTATTGTGTATCCAATCTATACTGTATTGCATCTGTACTGTATATGTGAATGTACTGTATTGTGATGCAAATAAAGTACTGTATATGTGATTGCTCTATCGGTAAATTCATCAACAACCGACAGACTACTGTCCTTTTTTCTATCGGTACAATCAAAATTAACCGTTAGAAGAGTTTGACCTTTCCTGCCGGTGAACTCATACATATCCGATAGAGTGCTAAGCTTTTTTCTGTCGGTAATCTTGTAGTTAACCGTTAGAATAGTGGTACTTTTCAATCGCTATTGACGAGTTTTCTATCGGTAAACTTGTAATATGCCGATAGAATAGTGTGAGTTTTCCTGTCGGTAAACTTATAATTAGCCGTTAGAATAGTGGTACTTTTCCAGCCGCTGACGACGAGTTTTCTATCGGTACACTCCTAATATGCCGATAGAGTACTAAGCTTTTTTCTGTCGGTAATATTGTAGTTAACCATTAGAATAGTGGTACTTTTCAATCCGCTAGCGACGAGTTTTCTATCGGTACACTCCTAATATGCCGATAGAGTACTAAGCTTTTTTCTGTCGGTAATCTTGTAATTAACCGTTAGAATAGTGGTACTTTTTGAACTACTGGACGTAAGAATACGACGGGTTTTCTATCGGTAGATTCATAATATGCCGATAGAATAGTGAACTTCTTCTGTCGGTTATTTACCGATAGAAAATGTCCAGTCTTGTTCTATCGTGTCTATCTCTATCGGTACAAAAACCGATAGTAGAAGGGTTTTTTTTACCGATAGAAGACTGCATTTCTGTACTAGTGGCACGTCCGTTATGCCCGCATAAGGACTGCCGGCCGAAGACTGTGAAGCTTCCTCGTCCTGCTTCCTCCACAGCGCCTTCTTCCCCACATACCCACCGGTGCCTAGTCTGTGTGGGTGGGTGTTCTTGGCCTGGTTAGCCTGGGCCTTCGCACTAAGCTCCTGGAACTCAGGCTTGCCCTTCATCTCTACGAACTGCTGCCATGCCTCGGGAGTCACGAAAGGGTAGTCATTGAAGGGGGTCGTCGACTCCTTCACATAGTGTCTGACAAGTTCGCTCTTGAAGTTCCTCCACGCCTTGTTTATTGACATAAGTGTCCTCCGGCGGACGGTGAAGTGGCGATCCTCCGGAATGTGAAACGCCGCCTGCACTTCTTCCCACAGCGCATCCTTGCACTCTGGGGGCACTTGACCCCAGTCGGAGGTGGTGATGGGCACCCGCTCCCTTGCCACTTTGCCGCATAGTGAGCGGTACTGACCGACAAGTTTGGGCGGAGCTTCCGGCACACCATTGTCGTCGAACTGGACGTGCTGCTTTTGCCCCTTGTTCAGACGCGCGCATGTCGTCCGGCCTCGCCCCTTTCCCTTCTTCTGCGGGGTCACGGCGGACGAGGCGACCTCCGGCCCAGGCGTCTCATCGCCAGCGAGGTCACCCTGAGTCCCCGAGTGGTGCATTTCGTCACCAGACATAGTTCCTAACATAAGCGAAAGAGAGAACAGTTTAAGTAAATATGCAACTAATAATTCTATAACAAAACCCATACAAGAATGACAGAAACGGTGGGGAGGCGATGGAGGTGATCGCGTCGGAGGCGGGAGGGCGATGGAGGTGATCGCGCCTGACGGTGGAAAGGCGATGCAGGTGATCGCGACGGATGGAGAGGAGAAGGTGGGAGGCGATGGAGGTGATCGCGACGGACGGTGCGAGGGCGGAGAGAGCTAGGGCAAACAGAGCTAGGGCGAAGTAGAATGAGCGGGATAAAGCCCGCCTTGAACTATGTACCGCGTCGGTATTATCACAGTCGGTTCTCACATCTGAACCGTCTATAATAGTATATATCACAGTCGGTTCTCACATCGAAACCGTCTATAATAATCGTAGTCACCAGAGAGATTATCACAGACGGTTTTGAGTTGAGAGCCGACTGTGCCTGAGATTATCACAGACGGTTTGGAATTGAGAACCGACGGTGCACGTTAAGAACTCGAAGAGTCGGACACTATTGAAAATATCACAGACGGTTTTATATATATAACCGTCTGTGATAATATTATCACAGTCGGTTCTCAAATAAACACCGTCTGTGGTAATCTACATAGTGAGAGATTATCACAGACGGTTGTGAGTTGAGAATCGACTGTGCACCGTCTGTGCTAGGTCAAAACCGTCCTTGATAATCTCTCTATTGAACGTTAGTTTTACAAATTGAAACTGATCTGTAGCTTTCAACTCTGAATGCTCGAAAACATGTTTTAAATGAACACTCAGATATTTCAAATGTAGTCCAAATACTCTGTAAATTGGTTACTATGTACGTATATCCGATAATTGGTTACAATGTAGTCCAAATGCTCTGTAACTTGAGCATGCTCCACGTAATATTGTATGTTAAATTTACAAATGGGAACTTTCACCGACAATTTGCACGTACACAGCCATGTTATCCTCAACTTTCCACTTGCCGCGGCCCTGCAAATACGAGAATTACAGGAGATATAAGCTATACCGATGGAAACAGAGAGATAAGATGTACAGTTGATTACCTTTAAAGTATAACCCTTCCTGGTGATCCATACGCACGTAACTGGTTTCGTCGGTGTCTTCAGTATCGACCTGTACGCCATCTCCAAATGGAGGAATCTCATCAAATTGATTGTATTCCTCCTCGTCTACGATATTTTCAACTCCAACAATCCTTCTCTTGCCATGAAGGACGATGTGCCACTTCTTATTGGCCGGGTCAGTGACATAAATGACCTGAATGGCTTGATTTGCAAGTATGAATGGCTCATCTTTATAAGCAACGCGATCCAGGTCCACAGAAGTGAAACCGTAACTGTCAACCTTCACACCCTGTGGGATTTGGACCCATCGGCATCGAAACAGGGGAATCTTGAACAGTACGTAATCAAGCTCCCAAATTTCTTCAATGAACCCGTAGTACGAGTTCAATCCACGTACTACCCTTGTTGGGCCTGTCTTGGTGAACCCCTCATGGAAAGCTTCTACGCTCACTCCACTATTTTGCACAGTGCTCTTTCGATCTTGAGCTTTCGTGTAAAGTGTGTACCCATTGATGTCGTATCCCTGCCATGTCTGTACAGTAAACGTGGGCCCTTTTGCCAACCATTTAAGGTTCTCACTTGCGGACTCTCCGGTGATTCGCACCTTCATCCACGCGTTGAATCGACTGTTATATTGTCCCGTGATCCAAACCTCGGATCGGCGAGGATTGTCTTGTCGTAGCATCTCCTTGTGCTCGTCGATGTACGGAGACACCTCCGTCATGTGTTGCAAGACCCAAAAATGAGCTTTCGAGTACATATCGAAATCAGGAGTGATGGCTCTCCGTCCGATAGTGCCAACACCATCAAGCCTCCCCTCGTGACGAGACACAGGAACTCCTATTGCTTCTACCTCGGCCATGTAATCGATGCAAAATTCAACAACCTCTTCCGCTGCATAACCTTCGGCAATGCTACCCTCGGGCCGGGACCGATTCCTCACGTAGGCCTTAAGTACACCCATGTACCTCTCGAATGGATACATATAACGTAGGAACACGGGTCCACATATCTTGATTTCTCTGACAAGGTGCACGGTGAGATGGACCATGATATCAAAAAACGATGGAGGAAAATACATCTCAAGTTGACAGAGAGTTCGAACCACCTCGCTCTGCAAAGAATCCAGTCCATCGGGATCAATGACCTTGGAAGAAATTGCATTGAAGAAAAAACATAGCCTCGTGATCGTCTCTCTGACCTTATGCGGCAGAATACTCTGGATGGCAACAGGAAGCATTTGTGTCATCAACACGTGACAATCATGAGACTTCATACCCAGCAATTTCAAATCGCCCATGGACACAAGCTTTTTCATATTTGCGGAGTAACCCGATGGAACTTTAACACCATGGAGACACTTACAGAGTTCTGTCCTCTCAGCCTTGCACAAAGTGTAGCATGCGGGGGGGAGGTATATACGGCCTTTATCGTCCTCTCTCGGTGCTAGCTCGGGCCTGATTCTCATTTCGATCATGTCACGCCGCACATTGATGCCATCCTTTGTCTTCCCTGGAATGTTCAGCAATAGGCCGATTAAACTGTCACAAACATTCTTCTCTACATGCATGACATCAATGCAATGACGAACCTCTAAATGCTCCCAATACGGTTAGTCCCAAAATATCGATCTCTTCTTCCAAGTGTTCTTCGTGCGGGGTTTCAATTTACCACCCTTTCCAAACACAACGTCTATGTCCTTCACCCGTGAGTAAACATCTTTCCCGCGCGTAGGCTTCGGGGCTGAACCATCTTCGTTGTGGCCGTCAAATTCCCTCTTCCTCTTACGGTACGCGTCATTCTTCGGAAGAAACCTACGGTGACGCATGTACACTGTTTTCCTGCAATTCTTCAGCCACACGCTCTCAGTGTCATCTTCGCAGTGGGGGCAGGCTTTGGCTCCTTTCGTAGTACGACCCGACAAATTTCCAAGGGCTGGGAAATCGTTGATGGTGCAGAATATCATAGCACGTAGGATGAAGTTCTCTCGTTTGTATGCGTCCCATACCTGCACCCCTTCGTTCCACATTGTTAGGAGATCCTCTATCAATGGTGCTAGGTACACATCAATATCGTTTCCGGGTTGTTTTGGTCCTGAGATAAGTAGAGACATCATGATGTACTTGCGCTTCATACACAACCAAGGAGGAAGGTTGTAGATACACAAAAGAACCGGCCAAGTGCTATGCCGACTGCTCATGTTACCAAAAGGATTAATTCCATCGGTACTCAACCCGAACCTTATATTCCTCAATTCTGCTCCGAAGTTAACAAATTCCCTGTCGATGTTTCTCCACTGCGAAGAATCAGCGGGGTGTCTCAACTTTCCATCCTTCTTCCGGTCTTTCGAGTGCCAACGCAGTAATTTTGCCTCTTTACGGTTTGCAAACAAACGCTGCAAGCGGGGAATGACTGGCAAATACCACAACACCTTAGCAGGAGGTCCTTCCTTTATCTCCGTGCAGTCGCTGTCGTCTGTTCGGTCCTTAGTACGCTTATAGCGGGATGCGCCGCACACCGGACAAACATGCATATTTTTGTAGTCGTTACGGTAAAGGATGCAATCATTAGGGCATGCGTGTATCCTTTCTACTTCCATTCCCAAAGGACACAACAGCTTTTTCGCTTGGTAGGTGTTTTTTGGCAACTCGTTTCCTTCCGGGAGCATGTCCGCCAAAAGATCTAACAGTGCTGTGAAACTCTTGTCGGTCCAGCTGTTGCTTGCCTTCAATTTTAACAGTTCAAGCACAGAGGCCAACTTTGTGTATTTCGACTTGCAACCAGGGAACAACGGCCTCTCTGAGTCCTCAATCAAGCGCTTGAATTTGCCAAACCCCCTTTCACTGTAATTTCCTTCCACATCACGCAACATGTCATCTAAATGGTCATCCTCTGGCATATCCTCGTCGAAGTCGTTGTTTGGATCCGACATGTCCTGTTCCTCAACCTGAGTGGCAGTTGTTTCTGCAGTTGGCTCTTCTCCATGGTGGACCCAACACGTGTACCCCTTTTTGAAACCACGTCGGATCAAGTGGGCGACAATTTGAGATGAGTTGGTGAACATCTTAATATTCTGGCAGTCTACACAAGGACAGTACATATATGGTAAACCCTTCTTCGCCATGTCTTCCACAGCAACCTTTTCGAAATCAAAAACACCTTTCATGTATTCCTCACCCACTCGGTTGTCATTATACATCCAGTCTCGGACCATCTGCAATAAATCAAATTCATACGCATGCTAATTAGTAAATCAATGGAGATCGATATTGATGATGAAATCAAGTAATGTGTACGCCTTGGGAGCAAGTAACCAACCTTGGTTCGATCCTCAAATTTTTGCCCCCAAATGCTCCCCCTGCCTTTCGAGATTTCGCTCTTCCTTGCCCCAAATCTCTTCGAACTGGACAGTGTAGGTCGAGCAAGAGAGTACGACTAGCTCAAAACATCCGCCAAAAGACCTTTTATACCAGGTTCAGTACAGACGGTTCTATATAATACCGTCGGTAATATCGGTGCATTATTGAAGAAAAGAATATTACTGATGGTTTTCAATCTATCAACCGTCGGTAATATCGCTGCAATTTGTGGAAGTATGAAAGAAATATCACAGACGGTTATGAACTCCAAACCGTCCGCTTTACATCAGAACCGTTTGTGTATTTGATTATGACAGTCGGTTCTCACATCTGAACCGTCTGTGTTATCACATCCGACCGTCTACGTTATTATCACAGTCGGTTTTTACCTCAGAACCGTCTGTGTATGTTGTTATCACAGTCGGTTTTTACCTCAGCACCGTCTGTGATAACACAGACGGTTTTAAAGTCCGAACCGTCTTTAATATCCCGGTTTTTTTGTTTGCATTCGACTACTGGTCATCAGTTGTTCCACATGTTTTTCATATTTGGTTCTATCTTATTTCAATGTTAGTATTTACAAAAATGAACGTTCAGACTGTTTGGTTTTATCTTGTTTTTCATATTTGTTTTATATATATGTCTGAAATTAAAACCGTCTGTAATCTTTCAAGCAGAGACGATTTTGAGTTAAAAACCGTCTTGATCGCAGCAGTATTTTCTTGTTAACATTTTTACACAGAACATCATTTGGTGATTATCAGTTACATAATCAATCGAAAGCCAGATATATAAGGAAAAGAAATTTCTTATTTCTTACAATCTTTCCATACATAAGAGATACTATTAATTAAGCGACCAATTGATTAGTGTCGACCTGTTCCGAAAGTAATTTACAAAGTTCTCCTAGGGACGTATTGGCATCAGTAGGATCTACACTGGCCGCCCCAGGAGAACTACCAATGGCTCTAAGACTATCAACATCATCTCTCACCAAAGGAGTGGATTTGGCATCAGTAGGATCAGCCAAGAAATTAAAGTTGATACAACAAAGGTGGAGATGAAGCTGCAACTCAAAGCATGCACTCTGCCAAGTGCAGAATGGCAAAAGACATCCCCTCAGAATGCTTCTCCAGCGCCTCTTTTTTTTTTGGAGAGTTCTGCACAAGGCAGCTTTCTCCTCCTGCACATATGCTTCTCCAGCTTCTCCTAGGGGCGTATGCTGGGAGGGTGAAGATGATTACCAAGCTTCGGAGTGGATTTGGACGTGGAAGTGTGAGCCTTACCCCAAAAAAGCTGATGATACAAAGGTGTTGGAGAGGGGATATTGGAAGGATTATTGTGGATCTCCAAAGGTGGAGTCGATGCAACTGGAGGGGTTGCAAGGGGCAATGTGGCAACACAGGCCTCAGCACCCTCTAGAGTCTTCGCTGCAGCTCCACTGTATGATCTTTCATCATTTCTAAGTCTCTTCTTTGGAGGGAGCATTTCCTCAAGCACCTGTGGATTTCGAAATGCATTTGTTTCGAGGTAATCAAGTCATAAAAGAAAGATCTGCATTAGAGTTTCAGAGAGGACTTACTTTCTGAAGATCCTGATCGAGTTCATTCCTTATCTCTTCCTCATCACTCTCAATTTCAATAACCTCACTGGAATCTCGGCTGGCCATCAAGGTGGGAGTTGAGGAGGGAATAAAGACAGGGATTTAGGAGCCTCGCTATTTATAGAAACAGAAGGTGACGGTTCATATGCGCGGGTGCCTCGAGTTCTAAAAAGCGCACTAGTACTGGTTTTCAAGGCCAATAAATTCATGATATACAACTTCTCGGGAGATAAATTGCAACACGGCAAAGGAAGTTGAAGAGTCAGATTACATAATTCGATGCAAAATAAATTTGAAGTAAATAATTAAGTCTCTTCATCTGCTCAGTTATTATGTGCGGTTATCAACAATTGCATGTAGAGAATTGCACTGTTGGGACTATCACAGACGGTTGGGAGATCAAAACCGTCTGCTTTACTACTACAGACGGTACTGATGTCCGAACCGTCTTTAATATGTCTGTTTACTATCACAGACGGTTTGGAGTTAAAAACCGTCTGTGATATTGATAGAGGTCGAGAATTCGAGGCGAGGAAGTTGAAGAGTCAGATTATATAATTCGATGCAAATTAAATTTGAAGTAAATAATTAAGTCTCTTCATCTGTCAGTTATTATGTGCGGTTATCAACAATTGCATGTAGAGAATTGCACTGTTGGGACTATCACAGACGGTTGGGAGATCAAAGCCGTCTGCTTTAATATTACAGACGGTTCTGATGTCCGAACCGTCTTTAAAATGTCCGTTTACTATCACAGACGGTTTGGAGTTAAAAACCGTCTGTGATATTGATAGAGGTTAAGAATTCGAGTCGACTCGAGGACACTGTTGGGACCATCACAGTCGGGCCTTACGTAAAAACCGTCTCTAATGTGACTATCACAGATGTTTTTTACCTCAGAGCCGTTTGTGATATTTCAAAGCACGTTGATATATAACTTCTATATTCTTTTTATATTATTTGCATGGGACCTGCGACCTCTATATTGTTTCTATATTATTTCAAGGGCTCCGATCACAAGCCAAAGATCGCGATAGTCGTTCCTTGATCGCACACAGTGTACATACCTTTGTATGGTCGAATGTTCGACAAAAGCCAACGAAAGATAAAGAAAGAGGGAAGATTGCATGCAGTCCAAGAATGTGCTGGAAAATTAGAAAGTTGACATAAGAACAAAGTTTTCAATAATTTGTTTCATCACTTACAAAAAAAAAGTAAAAATACAGAATGCTAGGTCAAGGAGTGGTCTTAGCCCTGGCTGCATCTAGAATAAAGTCAGTTTGACTTGCAGCCAGGACGCAGGACTCCTCCAGCGACAAGTTGTCCTTCTCAGGATCAACTACTTCAGCGTCGAGAAGGCCTGCGACCTCCCTCAGCTTCGCGATGGTATCCTTCATTGTCAAACCGCAGCCAGTGATGGTCATATCCGCGGCTTTCTTCTCCTCGCGAAGACGCCTCGTCCTCGCCCCAGCATTGTCACCATCCGTCTTCATGCGCTGAATGCGCTGGAAGAGATCGTCAAGGTCAAGCCGTAGCCGAGTGTGCTTCTCCGTGAGGAGCTTGTGCTCCTCCTGGAGGGCCCTCAGCTCGGCCTTGACTTTGGCAGTGTCTTCCACGGCTCCCCTTCCCTGTGCAAATCAACAAGTCAAGAATGTATTGAACATGGATTAACAATACAGGGGTAAGTCCAAAAGATTGAGAGTTCATACCGGGGAGGGCGAGGCTGACGATGCCATCGAGGATGCCATTGGCGCAGAGAAGCTAAGGAGTCAAACAGTCTGAGAACTATAAAAACTTGTAAAGTAAATGACAATTTTTCCACTGTCAATTTATAGAACTTCCAAAGCGATGCTTCGTGTTCTCCTAGGCGCCGCGCGTGAAGATCGGAGACAGAAATGATCACAGTTGAGAATTCGAAGCGCCGGTACTTTTCCAGTCGGTTCATACATCAGAACCGTCTGTGATAACTACACTATCACAGACGCTTCGTGGTTTACAACCGACTGTATAAATCACAGTCGGTTCTGCGTTCCGAACCGTCTGTGATAGTCTAATTATCACAGACGGTTCGGAACTCAGAACCGTCTGTATATATCACAGTCGGGTTTTAGGTTAGAACCGTCTATGATAATTAGACTATCACAGACGGTTTTTAGCTGGGAACCGATTGTATATATCACAGTCGGTTTTTAGGTTAGAGCCGTCTGTGATAAGTATACTATCACAGACGGTTTTGTGTTCAGAACCGTCTGGTTTACTCTCACAGTTGTTTTTGACGTCAGAACCGTCTGTGATATCTGAACATATTCTCCCGCCAGGCCTTCACAGACGGTTTTCCATTGAACAGTTCATACCCGTCTGTGATGTGCCGTCCAAGATGTCTGTTTCTGTGGTAGTGTCTGCAACCAAGAAGAGCCACTTAAAGCTAAGGATCACTGCAAGAAAGAAGGTGGGCAAACCAAATTGGTATCTCAGTGGATTTACCCCTACAGCTCGAGGGATTGTCATAAACGAATACATCCCTATACAACCTCGACTTGCAAAGAAAGAAGTAATCCACAGAAAAGGAAAGGAAATTGCCCATGGAACGGCAGATGATGATGATGGGAACATGGAGATTGAACCCATGGATGCAGACGACGACGACTTAGAGGAGGATCCAGAAGAGGTCATACCATATAACTCCGCAGACGAGGAGTGAACATATAAAACCCTCTAAGTAGTAACCATTGGTACTTTGTACCCGACCTTTGGTCGTTAAATCTGGTAGTTGTTGAGAAATCGTGACCTCTGTAGTGTAAATAGAGTAGTTTTTGAGTGTAAGCCTTGTACTATATGTGAATTAATGAAAAAGAGATTTTTAGAAAAATGTAAACGCTTCTATGAGTCTTCCTTAAACCTATGCTAACTATACTTTTCTTTCCCTAGTCAAAATTCTCATCTTTTCCCTATTATTTCTCCACAGTAACATGGTGAGTCCTAGAGGAAGAGGCCAGAGAGGAAGAGGTAGACCAGCTGGAAGGGGAGAACCCTCAAATGAAGACCCCGTCTTTAACATGCCAGGACCTTCAGCAGCGCCATCCAGTAACAACATTAACGATATCCTAATGTGGATGGAGTGGAACCGCCAGGAGGCAGCGACCACTCATAACCAGATCCTCGAAGAATTAATGCAGCAAAGAACACCTACTACAAGCATATCAGGAGCATCTTCGACTCCATCCAGATTATCAGATTTCCAGAAGACGCGTCCCCCAGTCTTCTCAAGCTCCGAGGACCCCTTAGTAGCCGAAGATTGGCTACGTGATATTGAGAGGAAGTTAAACACCGCTAAGTGCGGAGATGAGGAAAAGCTTTTGTACGGATCCCATCAGCTAGCAGGAGCTGCAGCTGCATGGTGGGAGAACTACGAAACTGTGCACGCGAATGCGGATTCCATTACATGGAAGGAATTCAAAGAACAGTTTCGCCAATATCACGTCCCAAGGGGAGTGATACAAGCCAAGCGCCGAGAGTTCATTAATTTGAAACAAGGCAATAGCACAATAAAGCAATACTTGCATCAATTTGTGCAATTATCTCGTTATGCCCCAGAGGACATACTTACGGAAGAAAGGAAGATTGAGAGATTCTGTGAAGGATTGCAATATACATGGCAATACCATCTATCCTCACAAGAATTCACCAATTTTCATGTCCTCATCGATCGATTGGTCAAGATGGAGGAAAAACGAGGAAAGGTAGAGGAGGAGCGGAAGAGGAAAGTACAGCCAAACTTCTTCCAAGGAAGAACGAACAGAAAGCCTATGCCACCATTTCGCCTAAGTTTTAGACCTCCTCAGCATCCTCAAAGACCTACACCTCCAACTGCATCACCATCTCAGCCAGCACCCTTGTGCCCTGCCTGCAAAGAGCACCACCTCTTCAGAGATTTCCCCATGCGGAACGTGGAATGTTTCCACTGTGGACGGAAGGGCCACCGCAAGGACACTTGCCCATTCAGGCAATTACCCATCAGTATGGCTCGAGCACAAGCCGCAAGATCCCAACCCTCAACACCAACATTCCAGCGAGGTTCTACACCAAGCAGAGGTGGGAGAATGCCAAACTTCAGAGGCAGAGGGACACCGATGCCCATCAGAGGAGAACTACCCAACGCACGATTTGGAACTAGCCGCAGTAGTACATGCATTGAAAATGTGGCGGCACTATTTGTTGGGAAATAAATGTGAAATTTACACTGATCACAAAAGCTTGAAGTACATTTTTACTCAAGCAGACTTGAACATGAGACAAAGAAGATGGTTGGAATTGATCAAAGACTATGATCTAGAAATTCATTACCATCCTGGAAAGGCAAATGTAGTAGCAGACGCCTTGAGCAGGAAGTCTTATGTCAGCCAGATGAACGTAACTGGGATTCCAAGTCAGTTACTTAGAGAGTTTGAAAACTTGAATCTAGAATTGGTTGATCAAGGAATGATTGCCACTATGAAGGTAGAATGTGATCTAAAGATGCAGATCAAGAAGGCTCAAGAGATAGACCCGTCTTCAAGAATTGAAGGAGGACATTAAATCCGGGAAGGATACGAACTTCAGAGAAGATGATCAAGGAATCCTGTGGAATCAAAATCGGGTTTGCGTCCCTAACAACCAGAAGATCAAGGGCTTGATATTGAGTGAAGCACACAACACGCCTTACTCAATCCATCCTGGAAGTACTAAAATGTACCAGGATCTAAAGAACCAATTCTGGTGGATTGGAATGAAACGAGAAATAGCAAAATATGTGGCATCCTGTGACACATGCAGCAGAGTGAAAGCTGAACATCAAAAACCTGCAGGACCTCTACAACCCCTACCCGTACCAGAATGGAAATGGGATGAAATAGGAATGGATTTCATAGTTGGATTGCCAAAAACCTCAAAAGGATATGATGCTATATGGGTCATAGTGGATAGACTAACAAAGGTAGCACATTTTGTGCCAGTAAGTACCACGTATCCCACTAAGAGGTTGGCAGACCTGTATCTTACAAAGATTGTGGCCTTACACGGTATACCAAAAGCAATCGTTTCGGATCGTGGACCACAATTCGTATCAGATTTCTGGAAAGAATTCCAGACGCTCTTAGGAACTAAACTAAAGTTCAGTACAGCATATCACCCTCAAACGGGAGGACAAACTGAAAGAGTAAATCAGATTGTAGAGGATATGCTAAGAGCGGGTGTCTTGAACTACGGTAATACATGGGAGCAATTTCTACCATATGCTGAATTTTCATACAATAACAGCTATCAAGCCAGTTTACAAATGGCACCATTCGAGGCATTGTACGGACGGAAGTGCCGCACGCCTATATATTGGACTGATATAGGCCAGAAGCAATATCTCGGATCCCAATTGGTAGAAGAGGCCGTTGCACACGTGAAGATCATGAGAGAACGACTGAAGATAGCTCAATCAAGACAGAAGAACTACGCTGATCGTAGAAAAAGAGAATTATCATTTGAAGAAGGAGACTATGTGTATCTGAAAGTGACACCTTTCAAAGGAGTACACAGATTTCAGATAAAAGGAAAATTAAGTCCAAGATACATTGGACCATATCAGATAAGTAAAAGGATAGGAAAGGTGGCCTATAGATTAGAATTACCACCAAAGTTAAAAGGAGTCCATGACGTATTTCACGTCTCGCAATTGAGAAAATGTTTAAGAGCACCCGAAGATGAAGTGCCACTAGCAGGAGCAGGAGTTCAACCTGATTTATCCTACAAAGAATACCCTGTAAAGATACTCGAGAAAAAGGAAAGGAACTTAAAATCAAGGACTATTAAGCTTTGCAAAGTACAATAGAATCATCATTTGGAAAAAGAAGCAACTTGGGAAAAAGAAGAAGACCTGCGTCAAAACCATCCTTACCTCTTCAGCAAGTCACCTAAATCTCGAGGACGAGATTATTCTTAAGAGGGCTAGGTTGTAACATCCCTGATTTTTGCCCTATTTTTCATTCTCTGAGCATCGCCTTATCACCCGCACCTTGCACCACCTGACCCTGAAAGAACCCAAACCATAACCAATATAAGCGCGATGTGTTCTAAGATCCCCTCGTATCGGAATATCCCAAATCAGCCGATTCTTTCTCAAAATCGAAAACGACCGCTTCTAGGAGACCCAAAAAGTCTAAAATCTCCGTTTGAAGTCCGAATCGAGATCCGTCTTCTCCTATACGTCCATATCGCTATTTGATACGTATCGTCCTTTAGAAACGTTTCCAAATTCACGACGAAAATCAGAGTTTCAGCCGTTGGAAAAATCCAAAACAGAAAATACCAGTTTTACTCAACCCTGTTTTCGTTTTACCCGAAACCCTGCCAAATCTTCTCGTTTTTGCGCATACTCAATTGGAATGAGTATGTAATAAATTTATCTAGCCCACAGAAAAGACGGATTTGCATTTGGATCCCTAAATCCTGAAAATGCCCAAAATGCCCCTAGAACAAAACAGTGTACAGTGCACGGCACTGTACCGTGCCTGTGTTCGTGCCGCCCGTGCGCGCCCTGCGTGCCGCCCGTGCGCCACCGCACTGCGCCGTGCCGCGCCACTGCGTCCCTTCCTCGCCGGCACCGCCCCGTGCGCGCCTCACGTGCCCAGCAAGCTCCGCCACCTGTCCACGCCACAGCGATGCCTCGGGAACCCCCAGATCGCCGCGCCTCGTCCCGTCGTGTCCGCCACCGAACGCAGTAACACCTGGCCGCGCGCAAAAGTCGCCGTTCCCGTGCATCTCAGCCACGTCCAGCGCCGGCATTGGATGAAGCGTGCCACCGCTGTCCTTTGCCCGAGCTGTAGCCATGATCTTCGACCTTCACGCCGGTGCACCGTCCCATCGCCACCGTCCTCGCCTCCGGTTGACGTCGCACACGCGCCCGGTTGCGCCCTCCCTCGGCCAGCACTTTCCCCACAGCATCTAGAGGCTATAAAAGCCAGAGCACGTTACCTCTTCACCTCACCCACACAGCAAACGCGAGAAAAGCCACTGTTCATCGTCTTCCCCGAGCTCCACCTTCTGCCTTCACGGTGACAGCGCTCTCCGGTGAGATTTTCTCCAAATTAAAGCCACCAACATGTTCCTCTTGCCCTCTAGATGGTTCACGAGCTTAGAATCGAGTTCATTTCTTCTCCAACTCCGGCTATCACCGGTTTTCCATTTGTCTCTGTTTTGCAAATTCAGCCCGATCCAAATAGAATTAGAACCCGTGCTAGTGAGAAGAATTGTTCCTTAGAGTAGGATTGATCACCCCAGCTAGTTAATTTTTACTTTCACACAGCAAATCAAAAACCCCCAAATCCCCAGCCGTGAGCTCCGGCCATCTACTCCGGCGAGCCTCCAAACGCAACAACTAGACAATCCAATGTACCAGCAGTGACCTCCACACTCCCAGGAGCAAGAATATGTGATCAATTTCTAAATTGATCAACCCTAGCTGCTCCAATTGCTCTGCCCTAGTTTCTGTTCAAAACAGCCACCTTGGCATCCAATTTCCGGCCAACTCCGGCCATCCCCGGCCAAACCCTCCGGCCAGACACCTCCTGACACTTAAGCCTACATGTTTGACATAGTTTGCCTTCAAATGCATGAACCAATTTCTCAGGACACACAAACCCTAATTCTAGCAGTACAATGGCATAGAAATTGCTGTGTCCTGGACCTTTTTGTGAATTCTAGAAAACTTAAGCCTTTTCTCCTTGTCCCACTTTGTCAAATAGCTTCGCTTTAGTCTAATGCACCTACTGTCCAACTTTCATCTCATTCAGAGTTACCTAGACCCCTTAACTCACTTCTCGGCTTTTAGGTTAAGTTCGGACGTGACCCGAACGTCGCCCTTTTGACGTCCAATGTCCGTCGACCCTAAGATTCTTATTTACTACTCTCCTTAGCCATCCTAAACTAGCACAACTTGACCCTTGGAAATCCAAAGCCCAAACCCTAATCCAGTTCAGAAATCAGAAGCCGTTCCAGTGTAGCGCATTACTATTTTATGTGAGCATAGTTGTCGTATTTTGTAAGTTGATTGTAATACCTTGTGTATATGCCTGTATTTGAAGATCAAGACTTCGATTACGTGGAAGAGGAAACAGAAGAACCCGCAGACTACGACACTACGACTTGGCAAGGCAAGTTTCCCTCCTTTGAACATATTGCGCCTATTATTTTACATGCATTTAATTATTTAGAATTTGGTACCTACGCATGTATGCATAGATAGTTTTGATAAAAGCATATGTTGAGAAATGATGTGAGTAGATAGTCCTATTTTGCAGACCCCCCCTTGTTTCATAACAATTTACTTTGCCTTGTCACCTTAGGAGAAAAAGTGTAGAACATATGTGTATGTTCATATACACACTACCTTAAGAGGAAATATGTACCCATGAAAATATATGTCTATACTAATAAATGTGTAAAAGAAAAGAGGAAGGCAGAAGCATGAGCAAACTATTTCTAAAGATCATTTTATGTAAAAGAAATAGGGACTACTAGCGAGGGTTGGTTTGGAAGGTTGGCGCTGTGTGCGCGGTGGGTTTGTGAAAGCCTCGCTAAGGGTCCATAAGGACGGGATCGTCGTGCTGTGCTTCTAAGCGACCTGAAAACGTGCTAACCACCCGCCTGGTATGGGACAGGCACAATGTCATGACTCACCTAAAGTTAATCATTTCCTGCAATGGTTGTCGATCCGGTTTCCCGAGTGGAATTTGGTGGGCCACAGAGGGCCATGAGTGGTGTGAGGGCTAGAGAGGATAAGGCGTAAGAAGGAAGTCGCCCTAGCCTGGCTCTCGAGTCGTGCGCGACCGAACCCGGAAGTGGGAATTCTATGCGTCCAGAGGAGGACCTCATAGACCCAAGGCTAGAAGAAAAGGCAGTGGGGAGGACCCACAACGATAATGAGGACCTTACGCGTGCTTGCCATGTATCACGTTGTAGGGAGTACCTACCTTGATAATGGGGCCGATATTGTCTATGTATCGGGCAGGAAATTATTGACAATGGGTCAGTAAACTGTTGTGTAAGCTCAGCCTGGTCACCTGCGTATAAGTCGCAGGGAGCTGATCCGACATTTAAGTTGAGTTTTCGTGGTGGGTACAGTGGTACACCTCTGCAGAGTGTAAAAAGGTATTCGAATACTCCGTGCTCCCGGGTTTTCTGGAGCTTGGTCGTAGTGGGGTGGTCCCTCGTCGTTGCAGCATGATTAGTATTGATAAATTCTTTAAAATGAGATCTAACCATGGTGACTCATGGGAGTTTAGCCTGACTCTGTGAAAAGTATACATATGTACAGTTTTGATAAATTACTTTGAGAAATAAAACCCCAGATTCAGGGAGACTTTCCAAAGTACTAAAATATCTCTGTTTTCAATAAAATTACATTAAGTATGGGAACCATAGAGCTTGTTGTTGTCAATAACTACATGCTATATTTCCTTATGCGGGAACTTGTTGAGCTTTGTATGCTCACCCTTGCTGATCCAATAAGTACAGAGGATGAATCAATAGACTTCACAGACTATGGAATCGAACCGGCACAAGAAGACCCCGACAAAGTTCCAGGAGATCCAAGCGCCTGAAGGGTCACCTAACCTCAGTGAGAGCGATGTGGGTTTTGCCCTGCTTCACGCTTTGCTGGATGAGGAAGATGTTCCCCTCTGCTTTGCTAATGCATTTTGATTGTTTATATTTTGGCTCGAACCCTGTTTCGGGTTCAGCTCCTAACTGATTTTGCTACTCTTATACGACGTGGTTCCGCACACGTCGATTATTGTAATATGGGTCTGGATGACCCCGTACGCTATGCTAATGTATGTATGTAAATGCTGTTGGATGTTCTGAAGTTTCAACTCCTGTGCACAAATTACCTGGGCATTTGTATCAGGTTCCCTCTAACGAGGGGCCCACAGGAGGTCTACAGGTGGCCTCAATCCTGTGGTGTAAAGTGCTCAGTAGAACTTTTCTAAACAATCAAGTGGAGTATGCTTTCAACAAATGTTTTATTAAAAAAGTAAAACTTATACTCCTTGACTTATTATATGCTTAAATGAATTTTCCTTGAATATAACTAATTCGGGTCATCCTGCATTAATTTATTTTAGAATAAAACACATGAACTTACAAAAACCTCTACCACTAGTTAGAGAAGGAAACTAAAAAATTAGACTTAACCAAAACTTTAATTATAACTTGTCTCAAATTTTTACTAATAAGATAAGAAATAATTCTAATAATCTCCTCTTTAATTTAAACTCATATTGATGAGATAAGAGACAACTCCAATAATCTCCTCCTTGACTCAAAATCTAATCCCAAAAGCAAAAACAAACCCAAAATGTGCCAACTCGCACTACCACAGAAACAAGCATCCAAGACGGCACATCACAGACGGTTATGAACTTTTCAATAGAAAACCGTCTATGAAGGTCTGTCTGGAGAAAAGTTAAGTTATCACAGACGGTTTTGAGATCAGAACCGACTGTGATAGTCCGACAGACGGTTTTGACCTTGGAACCATCTGTGATATTCTAATTATCAGAGACGATTCTAAGTTCAAAACCGTCTGTGATAGTGCTGGACTATCACAGTCGGTTCTGACCTCAGAACCGTCACTGATAAGCATTATCACAGACAGTTTTGAACTCAGAACCGTCACTGATAATCATAATCATTATCACAGACGGTTTTGAGCTCAGAACCGTCTGTGATAATCGCGTTAATCTGTCGCTGTCTAGTTCACTGTTTTCATCATATCTTCTTCATACAAACTCGGATTTTCACATTCTTGTACTTGCTGGAAACATCAGATCATGCTCTACAACTTTTCTGTTGAGGTCGAAGTCAGATTCAGTATCCATCTATGAGATATTGGGCCATTAATGTCGATGGCGTACAGTTTGAATCTAATAGATCTGTTTTGGTATTTTCATCATAATTCTTTCATCCGAACTCGGATTGGGATAAATTTATACTTTATAGAATCGCTGCAAGAAATCCCACAAAAAGTTTGTTGGGGTAATCTTCAAATTCAGCCATTTTCATCACACTAAAATTTGGGCAAAGTTAATTGTGTAATTTTCAAACTCTAGTCCAATTCAGATTCAAATTACTCAATCTGAGACGGCTTCGGTAAAATTTTCATATCTTTTGATTTCCAATAACGTTTTTGACGTTCTTATACTTTTTGAAAAGATAAAAAAATCCTCTACAACTTTGGTGTTGACTAGATCCACTAATTCAGAGTTCTTGGGGCCCAAAATTGCTAATCATTATGAGAGACAGTTTTGAGTTCAGAACCGTCTGTGATAATCATTATGAGAAACGGTTTTGAGTTCAGAACCGTCTCTGATAATGATTATTAGACTTTGCGACTACAAAATTTAAGGCGGGCTTTGTCCCGCTCATTTTCACACTTTGCGACTTTTCACTTCACTTGCCCTAACTCAAAGCGGCACACTTTGCAACACTTCACTTCATTTCCACCGTTCTACACCGCGGCGCCACTATAACCCTAGATCCACACCGATCCGAGCTCGACTACGCCACCACCACTCCATTGCCCACCATCATCTCGTTGGCCACGTCTCATGGGCCGATGATGACTACAAGCAGCTCCCTCAACAACGACCATCCGACGACCACTTCTTCTTCCTCAGCCACGAGACAGCCGACGGTTTCAGCACCTCTTCGGTTGTGGTCTAGCTACAACGGCCTCCTCCAGCAGCTTCCTCAAGTTCTTCTGTGGCTGCGTTCTTCAGCACCATGGCATCATCTCTCCTTCAAGCCTTGGTAACAATTCCCTCCCTTAAACACTCTCTCCCCCTGCACCTTGTGTGAGACCCCCATTTGAGGATCACCTTGGTAACCGCCCAGGTAGGTTACACACAGCAGGATGACACATGAGCTCCAAACCAGACAAGCATAATAATGACATTAAACAGGTAGCAGGCCAGCTTGGCCAATATTACATACCCAAAGCACCGAAAATGGCGCTAAGTAGAGTTGCTAAGAAAATAACAAGTTTATCAGAACCAGAGTCGGTATCTAAGTACCGAACACACAGCATAAAGCACAAAGTAACGACAAAAAGCTTGATTTCCATCCGCAGCGGGGTTGAAGTGGCTCCTCCCACATCTGACTTGACTTGGTGCGCAATCCTTCTAGAACGTGGGCTCGTCCGGGGTGCTTCCATCTTCTGTCGGGAACTCATAACTGAAGGACTCGGGATCCTCGAATCCCTCTTCTACAGTTGGATGCAAATTGCAAGGGTGAGCACTTGGTGCTCAGCAACACTCATTCCGGGGATTATAGTAATGTACTTATATGAGGATAAAACATATGATTCAGGGATTTTAGTTTCATATGGATAGAGATATATAGATTTCCAAGTTATTTGTTCAGTAAACAGTACTTTGTCATGAAAATAGTACTTTAAACATTAAACAGGTTTTCATTAAAACATTAAATGTAGTGGTCTCCCATGAGTCACTACTTTATTAACCGCATTATGAAAACATTCCAAAACATTACTTGTGCTATAACCCATGGATAACATCCACTACGAAAAGACTCCTGAACCTGGGAGTACAGAGTATCTGATACTTCTTTTACACTTTGCAAAGGTGTACCTCTTTTTAAATCCACTGGTTCACTCGGCTTTCAAGTCGGATCAGCTTCATGTGACTTATACACATGTGACAAGGCCGAGATCACACAACGCTTTACAGTTCAGTATTAACAGTATCCCTGCCCGGTAAATAGACAGTTAAGTCTCAAGTACCGTTGTGGGTCTTCCCCACTGCCTTACTTCCTAGCCTCTCTGGTCTATGTTCCCTCAGGACACATAGCCTTGGTCTATGTCCACGCGAGACATACGACCATTTAAGATTACAGCCGCTCACGGCTTAATCAGGTCTAGGGCGTCTTCCTTCATTTACGCCTTTTTCTCTCATCATTTTTCTGACTCACATCACTCATGGCCGAACCTTGGCCTTCCAGTTTCCACGCGAGAAACCAGATCGTCAAACCATGCAGGGAACTGCTAATACCAAAAAGCTACTGAGTTGTGCCTGTCCCATACCAGGCAAGTGGTTGGTACGTTTACAATTCGTATAGAGACACAGCACAAGGTTCTCGTCCTTATGAACCAATAGTGAGGAACATTCACATACCCTGGTGCGCACCGCACCCTCTCCATACAATCCAATCCTCACTACTGATCCCTTTTATCATTTTTCTTGTCAAAACGGTTTTTATTATAACTTCTCATGCATTTGACCATTTCAAGTTTAATGTGGATATTCAATATATGAGTCCTAGGGTGACAAGAGCATATATACACGAAGGTTCAATAACAAAAAGGGTTTCATGATCCATTAGGTAATATCTACTCATGTCATTCAAACATAACTTGTATTTCAATTAAGCATGCATAGTAAGAAACAGTGAATATACTTCATATGAAAATATTGGGTGAGACATGATCAAAGGAATGAGGCTTGCCTTGCAATGTTGGGTCTAAAAACTCAGACGGCTCTTCAAAGACTTCTTCCGTTCCTTCCGCTTCTGACTCTGCGGCAAACAATTAACACACAAACACATACCACATAAGCATACTGAAAATAGTTTCTATAGAAAGTATTAAGTAAATAAGTCATGCATGCAGGGGAAAAAGTTAGGGCAAGGTCACAAGGGCTCTGGTCGAAGAAACGGCTAAAAAGGATTGAACGTCGAGGGGTCGACATTCAGTTCATGGCTTTGACATAACTGGAAACTAGTCTTAGGATGGTTTTCTGGAGAAGTGACAGTAGAGAAAGTTGTAGATCTCAACTCCAGGAATCTAAAGGACAAGGTGGCCTTTCAATTGCTCAACCAGAAGGGGTCAAACAAGGCTAATGCCAGTGGCTGACATGCACTGACATGGTGCTGGACATGGCCAGAAACTAGGGCATGGCTTAACTTTTGATCCAGGGCTCCAAATGATGCACCACTTTGTCTGGGAGGTAGGCATTACTAACAGGAACAATATACTCAACAGGCACAAGGGCTGAAAGTGGCCGGAGGGTGGCCAAATCCGGCGATGAACCATGGTGGCCTGGACATGAGCTGAGTTACTGGACAGTAATCCTGGCATAGGCATAACTCACAATCTAGGCAGATCCAGGTGTCGAGCTAGTGGACAATATTTCTCAGGGTACTGGAATCTATCTAAGGGACAAGGTTTCAGGTGCTGGATTGGCCGGGAACAAATTCCGGCGACCGGCGCTGGAGAAGACGACACTGGAGCTTGGGTATTTTCGATACAGGGCGAAAGAGCTCAATTCCAAGCTTGGGAATGATCTCTAGGGCACAACAAAGCTACTGGGGAGGTTAATTTCATTGGATATCGGCCGGAGAAGCTTGGCGCCGAAGTCCGGCGAACGGCCGAGGTTCAAATTTGGGATTTCTTCGATTTGAGCTTAATTGGGGATTCTGGTTCTACAGGCTTGCTCTACTAGGCTTACTGATCAACTTCTTCTACAGGATTGAGGGTTAATTTGGGCTGAATCGAGTGGCATTGGGGGAACAGGGCAAATCGGGAATCCGGCGATCACCGGCGATGGGGATCGATCTAGTGCAATTGGTTGCTATGACACAGAGAGGGGAACGAGGGGGACTCACTGGTGAACCTGGATTGAAGAGAGGGGCTGTGGAAAGGGCTGGCACCGTGAGCTCTCTCACTGGCTCGCCGGAGAAGAAAGTGGAAACGGCGAGAAGCTGGAATTTTGGCTAAGTCCTGAGCTTGTGCTTCTTCACAGCGTTGAGGGGGTTTAAATAGGCACGGGGACGGAGCTTGCGAGGGAAACGCGACAGCGGTAGCTTGCGCCGGGGAGAACCTTGTCGGGCGCAGGCGCAACGACGGCGACGGCGACGTGATCGCGCTTCAGGCGGTGCTGCAGCTTTGCCAGTTGCCTTGGGACTTCGTCCGGGACGGCGCAGATGTGGAGGCGACTGCGTAGCTCCGGCAATGACACGTACACACATGCAATTGCCACGGCAACGGGAGCGCGCGCGAAAACGAGGCTCGGGAGCGCGGCCGTTTAACCGCTGGGCGAGGCGATGCCACGGCACTGGCACGTGCGCGGGAGGTGGTTTGGTTGCTCACAACACAGGTGACAAGAACGGTGGCCGGCGGCGAGCGAATGCGGCGAGAATGCGGCGCGGCAACGGTGGCTCGGGCACTGGTCGTGGCAACGACCAGGGGCTGGTCGAAAGGACCTGAAAATAATGTTTGGGCCGATTTGCAATTTCTGCAACTTGCTCCAGGGGCTGTTCTGTGAGGAAAGTTTGAATAGGACTTGGGCCTGTTTGCAAATCTGGAGATCTAAGAGTCCGATCTGAAATCTGATTTCGCAGCTAAGTTGCAAAAGATTAGTAGAACTTATCTGGCCAAAGTTTGGTAAGATCGGGCAAGATCTGAAGGGTTTCGACAAAATTGGGGAAAACAGTTTAGGGTAAATAGGGTAATTAGGGTTTTAAAATAGCAAGACTTGAAACTCAACTTTAGGGTGAGATTTTGGAGATGGTCCCGAAGGGAAAAATGTTCTGAACAGCATTTAGAAGGGAATGGCTGAAGCAGATTAGGTTTTGGGGTCCGGATGTGGATTTTGGCTATTTTAGGGTTTGGCAAAACAGGGGTGTTACACCTTGTTTCCTAGATGTTGTAAAGTGACTACTTTGTAGTTGTGTGATGAACAGCTGAATAGTGAAAATTAAAATCAGGTGTGAACTGAATCTTAGTTGATAATTGTTTATGTTGAATCTGTTTGACCCATTATAGGGGATTTGGCTAGTTATGTATAAAGAGATTTATTCTAAATAGTTAAAAAATTAATTCCAACATACATTCATAAATTTAAATATTACATATAAAATTACAATTGAATTATATTGGACTTTCAGTTAGTTATACAGGGGCTTGACTAAGATGGTCACAATTCTTACATACAAGAAATTTTTTAAGAAATTACAATAATCCTAGAATATGATAATATATGACAACTTAAAATAAGAAAATGGAACAATCTAAAATAAAGAAATAGGACAATCTAAAATAAAAAAATATGATAAACCTCACTAAAAAACAATAACCTAAAATAAAAAAAATACGACAACCTAATCAATGCTGGTGATACCATCAGGTAAGTTGCAATTATGTAAGCACAAATTGAGGATGGAGGCAATTAAATTAACACCTGCATTGGCCGCGTGGTATGAAAGATATATACTAATTACTCAGTAACGTGACTGCACATCATGATATAACTTCATCAAAGAAAAAAAATACAGCTTCTATTATATTTAATTTTCATCAACATAGAATAAAAGAGAGAATAAGCAAGCAGCCATCTTTCACCCCTGCAAGCTTCTATTATATTTAATTTCCATTGATCTACTATATATATTTGGAGGAGGCGCGGTGCTGGTCGTCCACACAAACACGTATACATATACATACAACACACAAGTCAACTGAGCAACACACACAAGTCAACTGAGCAACAAATGGCTGGTGCTTCGTCCACAACTGTTGCCGCCGCCTGTCTCCTCCTGGCCCTGCTCGTCACCGGCTGGCTGGCTGCCGGTGCCGACGCTCGCCGTCTGCAAAGCACAATGCCGGCCCCTCGTAGATCGCTGGCAGGCATTTTCGGGAAACTTCTGAGTGGACTTGGGGCCATTGTGAAGAAAATTCCCATTGTGACAAAAATTCCAAAATTGGGGGGCTTGGTTGATTAGAATTCTGTTTGCCGTAGGAGTTCTTTCATTGGTTTTGGCTTGGTTTCTTTCCCATTCTCTTTCCTTGCTTTCCTTTGCTTTTCCTTTCAATAATTAATGCCTACTGCGATGTAACACTAGGGGCACTGCGAACAAACTTCCGATCGTGGGGGTCCTGTTCGGGGGCCATTGAAATTTCCGACCGGGGGGCTTGCTTGGTTAGAATTCTGTTTGCCGCGGGAGTTCTTTCATTGGTTTTGGCTTGGCTTCTCCTCCATTCTCTTTCCTTGCTTTCCTTTGCTTTCCCTTTCAATAATTAATGCCTGTTGCGATGTAATATTGATCATGTATCTTTATCTTTGTATTTATTTATTTATTTTTCAATGTTTTACAATACAAACACTTTCATGTTGTCTAATCAAACCAGTGTAATTTTACTCTTCATTGATTATGTCCTGCTACTTGAATTTTAATTGTCTAATTATATCATTTTACTCTTTGTATTCGTCAAATCGTGCCCCTTTATTCTCCATCTATCAGATGAAACTGAGGATATCCCTCAGTTACACCACGCACCAAGTATAAGAGCCTAATTCGACAAAGGTACAAACAATCACTAAGACAAAATTCATGTAGAGGCCTTGCACACAGGTGATAGGGATGAAAAAATATTTATTTTAGAATAAAACACATGGAATTACAAAAACCTTTACAAAAACCTCTACTACTAGTTAGAGAAGGAAACTGAAAAACTAGACTTAACCAAAACTTTAATTATAACTTGTCTCAAATTCTTACTAATAAGAGAAGAAATAATTCTAACAATCTCATCCTTAATTTAAACTCTTATTGATGAGATAAGAGACAACTCCAATAATCTCCTCCTTGATTCAAAATCTGATCCCAAAAACAAAAACAAAACCAAAATGTGCCAACTCGACATAACAGTTGAACTTCAGATGCAGACACTGCTTCCAAATTCTGTAGTTCTTTCTATTCATTAGCACAATTAAAATTTTGATTTATATATATTAAATATAATCCATGAGAAGCCCCGGCCGCCTGTGTATTTTATAGAGCATGCGGCACATGCAGGTGTTATATGAATGTTGATTTCCTGATAGATGTGTGGAACGTTAGACATGGACTACAAGCTTACCGCTTGAAGAAATTGATCACCAAATTAAAGCAGCCATAAGTGTGTGATTTGATGGTTTTCTTTTAATATGAGAATTGACCTTTAACCATGGTCCTAGGGTGCTGGAAGAATAAATTGCAGATTATAATTAATACCTCTTTAAAAAATAAAATATAGGGTGAAAATTATTATGTTTTATTATATTTTTTTCTGTTTTATCCCTCATAATATTTTATAAATACTTTATTTTTTTTATTTCTAACAGAGAAAGTGAACAATCAACTGTTAGAATTAATATCATGATGTACTTTAATTAGGGGTAGTATGGTCTATTTTACTTTTTTTTACTTAATTTCATAACTTCTTGGTCTGTGTGCATAGTGGGTTTAGACTAATATTGTGAAATAGATAGAGTATGTTTAATTAAAAATATAATTACCATGATAATCATAATTTGAAAAAAAGATACATATTTAAGAATGGAGATAGTATATAAGAGAGTTGTATTAGGTGTATTTCACTACATAATTGGATATTCACATGAAGGGGTTTTTTTTTTTTTTTTGACAAAACGTGAAGAGGAGATGAATTGTATGCTTTAATTATGAATATAATCATAGTATAGACAAGTTCTCTTATTTCTTCTATTGAAACACTTTTCCTTTTAGTATATTATTTGTTTGTTGCGCCTTGTATCAAATTTCAGTTTGGTTGTTTCGTTACCCATCTAACCAAGGAATATACTTTTTGATTGTGCTTGCAGGGATACTGGAGAACCCTCCTTTTGGTGGTACCAATATGAAATTAGCAAGAGAATTAATTATAATTAATACAAAAATGTTAGCTTTGTATTTTTCTACCATTTATGCCAGCATAATCAAAAAGCTTTTTAATAATTTAAAATAATCAGAAGATACCTATTACTACCTCCATAAAAAAAACTTGTCGTGTTTGGCCACTAATTTCTTTTATGATCTGTTAGTAGAAATTATAAAAATATTTTTTACAACGAATCTAATCATATCATTTTAATATAGTCAATTCAAATATTTGTAAATATATTAGCAGTCAAAGTTATAAAAATTTGTCTGTACAAATGTCATAGCTACAGATTTTTTGTGGATAGACGACTATATCCTAACCACCTCATGCCCAACACCACCGCTCCCACCTCTTGAAGGAGGTGATGTTGCGCACATCCGTGGTGTGAGGCTACTGTAACAATGACCGGTGGCAAGCAGAGGACGAATATGATGGCGGCATGCCTGGGTGACGGTGCAAGGAGCTGGTAGGGAAGCAAGTGGATAATTGAATTAGTAGATGATCATGTAATTCATGTTTGCGGTACTGCAGTGTTGTGGGCAATCTGAAAAATTCGTAATGACCTGGAATTTAGATCTGAGGATCTGAAAATAATTCATACTATTGGTTTTTATGTTGCTAGGCTTATCAAAATATGGGCGGTTCTTGCCACAGCTGCTCCTGGACTGGGGGACACAAGCGGATGGTGAAGCCAAATGGAAAAAAATGTTTTCTCACTGCTTTTAAGTTTTCAATGTGCATCTCCTCAAAGCTCTGGTGATAAACACAGCCTACGGAACTGGAAAAGCTTTGGGGATGCCCTTTTTTGTATTGCTACTAATCTTCAAGCAAAAAAATATTGTGAGCTACTTTATCATGTTAGAGTTTCTAAAATTGACAAAATAATTGGAGATTGGGTTTATTACTAAGTAGGTTTTCTTGAATCCACTTATGGTTAATAGTTAAAAGAAATATTTTTATATTTAATGCTTGCGATATTATTATTACTATTTGATAAATGTTCTTTTGAAAAGTGGAATTTTAGTGAAATAAGTACACATGTATATATACAAATATATATGGACATAAGCACAAATACATTAAAGAAAATATCTTTGAACTATTTGGAAATTAATCAAAATTTGGTTTAAGGCTGCTAGATAGTATTCTTCAGAATACTTTTAGGGTTAAGATTAAAAAGAAATTTTCAGATCTGGTTTTATTAAAACGAAATTTGCAAACCCTGTTTTTAGACTGTGACAGACATCACCTTGATGCCATGGATTATGGGTGTCTTGGAATCAATCATGGAGTGTCACGGCGAAGTATACAATCCGAAACTCAAGCATATTATGTCATCGCAATGGGAAAAATTAAAAATACAAGTATTGAGCGAAAACTATACAAGAAATTGGGCTTCTTCCTCCGTCACCAATGCTGGTAGGGGGGTCGAAGGAGGGGGATTTCCCGGGAATGCCGGCAGCATAGCCCCGGCAGCCTCGGTGTTAAATCCGCCCATCGCTGCTGGGAGACCGCACGGCTGCATGGCGCTTGGAGATCCATTAACGAAGACAAGAAGGAATGCTGAAGTTTTAGTCTGTAAATCAGGGGTGTTATGGTCATTACTTGACATTACTGAATTGTATGAGCCAAACACCAAATATTTGGAGGGAAGTAGAGGAGGAAATACAAAAAATTAACTTAATAACATTTAATTAACTAATGTTTAGGCGGGAGCTTTTTATTTTTGAGGAATTTATAGGCGGTAACTATAAAAATAGCCCAAATAGGTACTTCAATCCTAGCAGTACTAAAGATCTTCAAACTTGTATGGCTATCACAAGTATGTACTTAAATTTTAGTTTTTGGATATCTGGCCCCATAACACTGCAAAAATTGCAGTTAACAAAATATTATTAATTATCTTATTGGTATAATCTTATTAGGTTCCTAAACTTGTATAATTATGTGAGCATAGTATTATTATAGTTATGGTCCTGAAGCTCATGCAGTCATAATTGAAGCCCTCCAATATGTGAACATATCATAACAAGATTAAACTTGAAATTTCAGCAAAAAGAACCAGAATTTCAGCATTAAGCACTGGGCACATTTTTCAAAGCTAGGTACGACTGAAACTTTAAACACGTCTCAGAGCAATTTTACAATTGAAACTTAAAACCCTTTCAAGAGAAATTTTTTCACTGAAACTATAGAAAACCCATTTTTAAGAACTAAACACAAGTATTTCAGTTTGAGCCAGATAATAGTTCTAAGTACGTATACTGTGGCAAATTACAAGACTATGGTGGCAAAAGGTGATACAGACATGAAGTGAACATATAGAAAACCCATTTTTAAGAACTAAACACAAGTATTTCAGTTTGAGCCAGATAATAGTTCTAAGTACGTATAATGTGGCAAATTACAAGACTATGGTGGCAAAAGGTGATACAGACATGAAGTGAACATATACCCAAACATTCAAAATTGAACTTTCATTGCAGAAATCTAAAAAAACCAAGCAGAAGTACATTGTAAGCATTCCAACAGTTAACTGGGCACATATTCAGAGCTAGATGAAACTAAAACTTAAGGAGACTTTCCAGTGCAATAACACAACAAAAACTATTGGCAACCTGCTTTTAAGAACTAAATACCACAATTTTGTGTCTGAGCCAACTAGCAATGTTAGGCCTGTAGATATTCAATTTCACCTGTTGTACCATTTTTCACTCTATGTAGCTGACTCACTACTATGATTTCTAAATATGCAAACTGCCAATTGTCATAATTAAATTTACCAAGGCTAAGATTATGGTCAGAATCATGTTCTTATCAAAGTTACAAAGACACCTTCAAGATATCGAACCTTGAGTAATATTCATGCAAACCTGTCATCAACCTGCAGCACAATAAGAAAATTTCTCAAGATACATTTGTATTACAAAATAATTCAAGATAATTTCAAAAACAAACTACCAAAACATACATATGTACAAGTAATAAAATATATATATCCAGGGCTTACTCTTTCCTACACATCACTGTTAGGGCCACTATTAGCTTCCACAGTGGTTCCTTCCACATCAGTTTGAACCCATCGATGACTATAACTATTATTAAACATTTCCTTGAGATTTGAAACATGGTAAGGTTCACATTCTATATTGTAACAACCCAAATTTGGGACTGAAAAGACTACTTTTCATAAAATCGTGCATGGATGTATCTACATGGTTATAGCCAAATCTCTCCAATCAAATTTGTCTCTTTAGCCCGAAAATCTCAAACTCGTATCCGTTGACCCAAATTCAGATCAGAATGCACTGATGTTATCCTCAAAGTGCCCTGAGAATAAAGTTCTTCAGGAGTTAATCCAGATTCAATCCTCATCGGCTCAAATCTCTCGTCTCTTCTATTTTCGAAATCAGAAATACTCTAAATTACCCTGAAATTTTGGAATGCCGATTTATCAAATTCCGGACCAGATTCCCACCAAATTATCTCTGGAATACGATCAAGGGTATGCCAATACCTTAATCCAAAAAGTTGGCATTAGTATTCCATCTCTAAGATCATTTTCACAATTTAGTCCAGATTCATCGCGACTGAGTCCTTTTCAGATTCAAAAACCAACAAAAACCCTAAAAGTCGCATTTCAACTCCAAATCTCAATCTGATTCAGGGAACACCTCCCAAATGCTATTCTAAACAAAGTTCTCTACATCGACGATCTCAGAATCTCGCTCTAAGGTATCGAAATCATTTCCTGAAAAAGGCGAAACCCTAATTACCCTGATTACCCTAATCGCCGTTTTCGTTTTCGTTTCAGATTGAATCAAAACCCTGTAAACTCCAGATTGTTTGCCCCATTTTATCTTTGATGCATGCATAATTGGGATTCACATTATTATGAATTTTAGATACAAAGCAAAACCATTTTACACATGAAATAATATTTATTTTAATTAGGAAATGCATTTTGGAATATTGAAAATACTTAATTAAGCATGAGAAATAGCTCTAAAATTAAGAAGTATATTTTGAAAATTCCAAGAAACCAGAAATGAGCAGGATTTAGCTTTGGCCCTTTTGCATTTCAGTCCTCCTAATTTTTATTAATTGAAAATGAGCCCAAAAATTCATATAAATGAGTTCTTATGAGAAATTACTAGTTTAACCCTCACTTTTCCACTGCACAAATAGTGTTAAGACCATATTAGCCCTGCTGGATCAATTACACATCACCACCAACTCTGTACTGTAGAAAACTCCACGTATGTCCTTGCATGTATAGTCTTTGCAGCAGATTTTTTCTTCACACAACTTCATCTCCAGCAGAAAAGCTCTGTAGAATGGTAGATATTTGAGTCAGAGAGCCAATGCATCTGAGAGAGCTGCATTTTGATCAAGAAATGCACATAAAATGATAAAGGGGGTAATTGCTGCTGATTCTGGCCGCGACCAGGGCATGTTCCAGCGTCAGCCCGAGTGGCATTGGCCCTTCTTCGTCGTCTCCGGCCGTTTACAGTGAGTACAACTTTGTCAAACTTGTAGAGTTTAGTCTCTTGCACATGTTTTCCTTTGGAAGCATCGTCATCCGATCATTGGATCGCCCAATCTCGCCATGCCAAAGTTTGTTTGCCGTCGACCATCCTCGGGAAAGTCGCCTCTCCGGCCATCTTTTGCCCGATACGAGTTCACCATTGAGTTCCCCACACCCCGAAAACCCCAGGTACCAAATGGGAGCCGCTCCCGTGGACGAAACGCAAGAAACCGTCGCCGGCCGTGTCTTCTTCACCGTCGCCGGCTATCTCGCCGTTCGTCGTCTTTCCGGCCGCCATTGTTGACCACCGAGCGGCTACACCACCTGCTGAACCTCCTCCTCCGAGTCCAAGCATCAAACAGCCAGCCCATAGCCTCCAGCACCCTTGCACTCGTCGCCGGCCAGCTGTACGCCGTGGACGCGTCCAATGTCTCGGGATGACATTGCTACAGTACTGTATACAGTGTTTCCAATGTCATCCCTTTTGACATGCTATGTCGTTCTATGTCTTCTGGACACCCGATCGAAGACCCGATCGCGTCACTATGTTCGCATTGCTGCCTACTTTCAATGTCGTGAAGGATGATTCCTCATCCGAAGCCCGGATCTCAAATCCGCTGTATAAGCTCGTATCGTTCCCCCGCGGCCCGATTTTATCGAATTATTGTAGAAGTGTCCGATCGCCAATCCGTCTTCGCCATCAGATCTGTCTCACTCTAAAACTTCCAGATATATAATTTTTCCTCAGATCCGACCCTCGGATCTGAATATCATCACTTTTGGACTTAGGAATTGCCCGTTTTGCCCCGAAATCCCGACAAAAGTGGATTTTCTCCATTCGAACTTCGAATCCAGATCCGTCCGAAGCATCTTACTACAAATTGACTCTAATACATATTCTCCTTTTATCATCCCTCCAGATTACAGTCCTAAAGTTCCGTTTCAGCACTCTCGGCCATTTTTCGAAAACGAATCCGTTCCGATTACCCTAAATACCCTATTTCCGGAATCTCGCCGATTCAACCTCGATCAAACCCGATTCTCAAGTCCCAGCATTTAGACATGTTATAATTCAAATATCGCATCTTATAGTCGCATGCATGTTTAATTGATAGATTGATTTTGTGTGTTTATCGCGTTTAGAAGATCGTCCGTTCCAAGCGCGGAGATCAGTTGATTGAAGACCTCGCAGAAGACCCTGTCGCGGGAAAGCAAGGCAAGTCATGCTTTGATCATCTTGATCCCATATTTTATACCTTGCTATGAATACCTTGGTAATAGAGATTAATGCATGTGATGAATTGAGATATCTTGCTAAGACAGCATTGGATTGGAATATAAAGAAATATGATAAGTTATGTGGTGATAGAACAGGTTAGAGCATGTGAATAGAAATATGATTAGGCACATGAAATATGATGAGGTGTGAGCCAAAACCTCCTATATATGTAATTATGTACGGTTGTGAAGATGTGTTTTATGAAAGGATAGTGTGTAGAACCAATAGTGAGGATGGTTTGGATGGTGGGCGTTGCGGGCGCGGAGGGTTTGTGGTTTGGTTGACCTCACTAGCGGTTCATAAGGACGAGAACCTTGTGTTGTGATTCTGTGCGGCATGAAAACGTGCTAACCACTCGCCTGGTATGGGACAGGCACAACGTCATGACTTTCTTGATATTAACTTTTCCCTGCAATGGTTTATCGGTCCAGTTTCCTGTGTGGGAACTGGTGGGCCACAGAGGGCCACGAGTGGAAGTACGCCCTACGCCTGGAGTTCGGGTCGTGCGCGACCGAATCCAAGAAAGGCTATGTGTCTTGCGAGAACATAGGCCAAGGCTAGGGAGTAAGGCAGTGGGGAGGACCCACAACGGTAGAAAGGACTTTACGCGAGCTCGCCAGCTATCATGCTGTAGGGAGTACCTACCTTGATAAGGGGGCCGGTACTGTCTGGACCTTACGCGTGCTTGCCAGCTATCATGTTGTAGGGAGTACCTACCTTGATTGTGGAAGCCGGTATTGTCTATATATCGGGCAGGGAACTGTTAATGCTAGGTCAGTAAACTGTTGTGTGATCTCGACCTTGTCACATGCGTATAAGCCGCATGAAATGGATCAGAGGTTGGTCCGACGTAAAAGTCGAGGTCTCGTAGTGGGTAAATTGGTACACCTCTGCAGAGTGTAAAAACGTATTCGAATACTCCAAGCTCCCGGGTTTTATAGGAGCCTGTCGTAGAGGGGTTGTCCCTCGTCTAAGCACACAAGTAACTTTGGAAAAGTTCTGTTAAAACATCCAACAGTGGCAACTCATGAGAGACAGCCACACCCATCTTCAGTTAATTGCCTAAGCGTAGGTATACATAGACATATATGTAGATGAGAAAAGCAATGTTGGATTATATCATATCTATATGATTAAATGCTGTCAAAGAGTTACGAGAAGGAGGACATTTTACAGATTGGATGATATTCTATATATATATATATATGATCAAATGTTGTTAGGAGATGTGAGGACAAAAGTATTTTACAAATCCCTCTCCCCTTTCTCCAAATAGCATAGGTTCATGACATTTATACTATAGGGGTAATTATTACTTCCTCATGACTTGCGGAGTACGAAAGTACTCACCCTTGCTATTAAAACCCCAATAGATGGAGAACTTCAGGACCTACACGAGTACACGGAGAGCGCCGTGGACCTAGATGTCAAAGAAGAGTCGATTCCACCAGAGTTCCGAAGATCGTCGTCCTACAATCCACTTCTTGCTGTGGGTTGTGGTTTAGTTTCCGTTGCATAGGTTTTGGTTTAAATACTCTGTTTATTTAAGCCGTTTCGGCTCTTGTAATAATTTATTTGTAATAAGGCTGTCAAGTCACCTTGCTGATGCTCATGTATTTCTGTTACAATGTGATGCTCCTGTGCTTGACTCCTCCTGGGCAGTCAAGGGTATGTGTGTATGGGTCTAGCTGCAGAGAGCTGGATCCCCACAGGAGTGGTCATAGCCCTGAGCGGGGCGTGACATATATCTTCTGTCCAATCTTCATGTCCCATGTCATACACATCTCTAGGCTTCATCTTCATAACAGCATACCATCCTGGATTTGTATACTCTTCCACATAAAAAACTTGTTCAGCTTGATAAGCAAAAATGAATGGTTCATGCTCGATTTGTTTGCCGGTATGTGTCAAATGCAAGAAGTTGATTAATGTGAAGCCATATTTGTCTTTTTTGATACCCTTTCCAGAAATAGCATCAACCCATTCACATTTAAATAATACTACTGAAAATCTTCCTAAGTAGTTCAACTCAACGATATCAACCACCCTACCAAAATAAATCACCTCCTATGGATAAAGTATATTAGCATCAACCCATTATCAGTTACAATATCTATGGATAAAGTATATTAACATAAATATCAAAATAGAATATGGAACTTACATGACTTTTAAACCACTCATGAAACTTTTTATTTTGAATGCGCTCAATAACTTTTGGGTTGACACGACGTGGATGACATTTCCTCATGATCTCATCAGCATGTTTTCTGTAAAGTAATTTGTCACAATTTGTTGTAAAGGGAAGCTCAAAAATTGCATTCCATTTGTGATGTCGACAAGTTACCTAAGATATGGATTGACATCTGGACAGTTAAACAAAACATATCTATGTGCTTGACTTTCCTATTGCCTTTCCAAATCGGGGAAATAGAGTCGCTCCTTGTAATCAGGAGGTAGATAATACTTATTTGGAGCCCTTTGCTGAGGATGAAGCTCCGCTCTAATATTCATTTCTTGCATGTCCTGAGGAGCTTTGTAGATTGTCTTTTGACTTACCCTCCAAACCTAAAAGTGTTCAGTTTATATTCTCACAAACGTTCCTTTCTATATGCCTAACATCAACGTTATGTCATAGTAAATTGAACTCCCAATAAGGCATAGAAAATAAACCACTTACTCTCTAATGAGGACATCCCTCGCTTTAGCACTTCTTTTGCCACAGTCAGATTATAAGGTCCTATACCAAAGAACCGTGCTAAGAAACTCCATGCACAGGTGATTTCTCTCCTTTCTGAGTTTCTTATTGATTTACATGAGGATGTGCTACTAGTTCAATCTTCTACCGTGATTGTTGTTAAGTATATTGAGAAGGGGAGCTCGCTAAGGGAAGACTTTAGTTGCTGCCGCCATAGATGTTGAGATGGGCCAGCAAGAGGTGAGGGAGGTCGGTCCAGCCCTAAAGCACTCCAAATTCAAGTATTCCGAATTCAAGGCCAGTCCAAATTGAGGTCCAAGAGCAAAGATATTCGGATTGAAGATCCATGACCATAAGTTATTTTAGGTTTATGAATTCTTTTTCGTTTCTGTTTGTGCGCACTAGGTGTCATATAAACTTATAGGCCACCAGCCTTAGTACGTTAAGTTAGATTTGAAAAAAAATCCCTAAATTGTTGTTTAAGAATGAAAATCTTTTTCCTCCATTATTCTTGTGACTTCCTTCAGTGATTGCAAAGGCGGTTCTTCAGAACGACCAATCTTTGTGTCAACTTCGCGTGTGATTGTGTGGATTGGAAACTTATTGTGTGGTTGGGTGATTATAACAATTGCAGGTCCTTGCACTTGCTTGTGGTTGGCAATCTAGCTTTCATCAGGTCACATTATTGATCCATCTTTGAAAACCTACACCATGAAGATCGGAACAACATCGTGTGCACATTCATCCTTGGGCGCGTGCATTTCACTCTCTTCCAAGTTTTTGACTTTCCAAATTCGGCAATTGAATTTATCTTGTCTAATATTGAATTCTCATTATAAGCAATAGGCTCTAATCTATGTTCCTCTGTTCCATCAAAAGAATTTTTGTCATATCGAAATTCACGATCACATGGTAGAAATCGGCGATGCCCCATGAAACAATATTAGCGACCAAACTTGAAGCGCTTAGAACATGTTTCATCATGACATGAGACACAAGCAAACTCACCGTGGACGCTATATCCTAATAAAATTCCACGTGCTAGGTTGTCACATACTGTCCACAATGCGATGACATGTAGTTCAAATGTCTCATCTCGAGATGCATCATAGGTAGCTGTGCCAACCTCAAATAACTCATATAATTCTTTATAAACTGGCTCATAAAAACATCAATCTTATTTCCTGGACTAGATGGACCAGGAATTATTATAGAAAGTATAAGAGAAGTGTCTTTCATGCATAACCATAGAGGAAGGTTGTATGGTACTAAAATAACAGGCCAACAACTATAAGATGAACTCAAAAGGCCAAATGGATTAAATCCATCACTTGCTATTCCAATCCTGATGTTCTGAGAATCTGATGCAAAATTTGGATACCTAGAATCAATATCCTTCCAAGCCTTAGAATCAGCTGGATGCCTCAGTGATCCATCCTTGTTACATTTCTCATCATTCCATCTCATTTGCATTGCTATTTGTTTGCACATAAACAACCTCTTAAGTCTTGGTTTCAATGGAAAATGACGTAAAACCTTGTTTGGTGTCTAGTTTACTTTTCCACCTTGAAGCACCACACAATGAGCAAAAATCATCATGCATTGATGCCTACTTGTGGAAGAAGTTCTTTGAAAATACATAAACTTAGAGACGACAAGTATTGGAGTTCTTTTATTAGAAGGGTGGAAAGTCCTAACCATGAACTAGATGAATGTATACTATATCTGTTGGTTAAACATAATGTGCCACCTACGAAAATAAACACCGGGGCAGTAGATGGGTTAGTCAAGGGATGAAATGAAGGGCAATATATGAATATTAATACAACCATGCCACATAATTCTAGTATGTTTGCAGATCAGGCACACACAGTATTCACAGTTTGTCATTTCTGCCCTGGAGAGGAAGCCTTTATTGACGAAGGTGAAGAAGAGGGACTAAAAATCTTAGACAGTGAAGGTTCTGAGATCGATCCAAACTATGAGAGTTCCTCAAGTGAAAAAGAAGAATATCATGGGATGGGGCCTCCCCGACAATGGTTGGACCCAAGTGGGTTTGATTTGGGTCGACTGCATGACGATGATGGATCAGACTGACATTCAACGAGCACAAGATAACATTAGGTCAACATTTTTGTAGTAAGGAGGACGCCAAACAAGATGTGGTGATGTGGGCAATGTCCCTTCATCGGTCTTTCAGGGTGGACAAAACAAATCCAAATGTATATAAAGTGAAGTGTTCGGTGGAGAGATGTCAATTTTATGTTTGTGTTGCACATTACAAGGATAGTGATCATTTTATTGTTTCTAGAATCATTCAACATGACTGTTCAATTACAGATGTCTCTCAGCATCACAGAAATATGTCATATGCATTCGTTGCATGTGTATTTTTATGCATCCTTCAAGAAAATCTCGACATGCCACTGAAGGAGATTGTGGGTCAAATTAATGACACATTTGGGTATAACATTTGGTACAGAAATGCGAGAAGAGCAAAACAGCTTGGTTTTGAGATGCTCTTCAGATCCTTTTTCGATTCATATAATTATGTGCCTGGACCCCTTCAGCAAATCGTTGATACTAACGTTGGCATCATGATGGTCATAGTTCATACACCAGCTATGAACGCAAATGGTGACATTGTGTCTAGGATTGAATTTATGGAGTGTATATTTTGGTCATTTGAACAGGTCATCTCAGTCTTCAAGTACATGTGGCTAGTACTTTGCATCGACAGCACATTTCTAACAGAAAAGTACATGGGAATTTTGATCCGGGAGGATCTTCAAATCCTGATCGCATATGGTTTCGTGACCATAACCGTGTTCGGAAAGGTTTTGCGACCATAGATAAGTTCGCGATCATGAAAAGGAATTTGTTCCCGGTTCGGCATTGTAATCCGATCTATATATGTATAACTAAACTTATCCGTTTAGGATTAGTTAGCTAATTAGTTATATGACTCTACTACGTTTAGGTTACGAAGTCTGATACGTGTTGGATCAAGGATGCCGACTAGAGGGGGGGGGGGTGAATAGGAGGCTTTAAAAACTTCAAATAAAAACAAGTTTTTATACCAAGAAGAACCAAATGCAATTTAATATATTTAAAGAGAAAGAATAGAGAACGAACACAGTTGTTTTTACCGAGGTATCGGAGACTCGCCCAGCTCCACTAATCCTCGTTGAAGCACTCAAGTCACTTGAGTTTTGCCTCAATACTCACGAAGAGTATTATCAACTAAGGTTGCTCCTTGTCCACTCCGGAAAGGCGAGCACCGATGCCTTGTACAAGCTTGCCGAGCCTCTCCGACAATCTCCGAACGGAGAAATCAACGGCCACGCCTCCGAACCGTCTAGGTGAGGGCGCTCACCAAGAGTAAAAGGCAGCGAGGTCTTCTCAAGACCTCCAAACACGCACCGAGAAGCTAAGTGAATGCAAAATGCAAAGAACTGAAACTCTCGGTGGATCGAAAATCACTCGACTTGATCAAAAAATCAAGATTTTATATAAGAAACTAATGCTCAAGAGTGTATATGAAATGCTGCTGCTTGTTGTTAAAAACTTATGCCCAAAGCCCCTTTTTATAGCCTCAAGAATCAAATGAACCGTTGGAGTTAGGGCTGAAAATCAGCAACCCAAACTGACAGTCAGTTCTCCTAACTGACAGTCAGTTCAGTGTACAACGGTTGACAAAATTTATGGAATAAACTTTGCTAGCCGTTCGTGGTCGAAAAAGGAAAGCTGAAACCCACAACTGACAGTCAGTTCGACCACAAACTCGACCAAAAACAAATAGAAACTCAGTTAAAAGCACTGTGGTTGAAACCCCAACTGACAGTCAGTATGGACAAACTGACAGTCAGTTTAGTACAAAAATTTTGAGCCCAAAATACACCCGCTCTGGACAATTGTCAGTTTAAACTAACTGACATTCAAACTGACAGTCAACCTGAACAAAAACAGCTATAACTTTAAATCTAGAAATCCAAAAGAGGTGTTTAATAGCTCGTTGGAAAGATAATTTCAAGGGCTACATTTTTATCAACAGAAGCAAAAGCCAGATTTTCCTAGATCTTTCTATAAAATCAAAAAACTCTTCTTCTATCAAAAACTGAACTGAAAAACCAGATTTTTCAAATAAGTTCAAAACCAAATCCAACCAAAAAGATGCAATGCATTGACCTAGATTTTCTCGGTTTGTGTTGGAGATAAAAAGAGGACTTTCGCTACCCCTCTTTATAGTACGGTTAAAACTAGAAAATAATTTCCCTAACTGATCATTTCCAAACGCCGAGATCGGTAAAAATAAAAACTCGTAATACCTTAGGTTTTTCGCATCTTCATGATTTGCGTCTTGTATTTTGCTCTTCTGCATCTTGTGCTTCACTTCATGTTGGGTTCATCTTGATCATCTCGTAATTCTTCCCGAACAATCTCTGTATCAAAAAGTCTCAGAAGCACAGTTAGTCCAAAACACTCTGTTTTCATTAATCATCAAAATTAGGGTTAGGCATGAAGGCCTAGATGCAACAATACGTACTCATACGATTGGACTATAAATACCTTGTAATAGGTCTAGTTTAGATCATCGAATATTATTACAGTCTTGGATCATATATCTAGCTAATAGTTTCTTCGACGTAGGCAAGTGTGTCTAACCTTCGACGTGTAAAGCTTTCTTTGAAATAAAGAGTTGTGCAATTATTTTGAGCTGTGTTTTTCGATTAACCTTTGAGTTTCGGTATTTCCGAGTAAGATCCCGTTATTCCGCATATTAGAATCTGGGCGAGTCTAGTGCGAAAACCAAGACTAGGTCTCAAACGGATCAAATTTTGATGACAGTCGTTGATGCAGATGCCAACAATCAACAACCAAGACAAGATTTATATTTTTGTTGTACACTTTATGACCCCTTTAGGAAGTTATTTATATTCAGACTATGTGGTTTTTGGCTGATTCATATTTCGTCATAACTTCCGATTGAAAAATCCTTTCTAAATTATTCTTATTGAAAAACATTTTTAATGACCTAAACATCATTTTTGCAAATTTTCATAGAATTTGGAGTTGATTTGAGCACTTTTCAACCTTTTGACGAATCGAATCTGAGTTCCGAAAATTCAGACTTCACGAGATTTTTGGCTGATTTGTCATTTGTTTATCTCTAGATTGGTTGGTGATATGAACAAATTTTCTTCAGGAGACTTCATCCACTAATGTTTTTCTACTATGAGAATTTTTTTTCAATTTTTTTGAAAGTTATTTGGATGGTGTTTTGGGCTCTTTAAATGGGTAAATGGTTTTCTTAAAACTTAAAATCCTGAAAATTGCAAAAGCTCATTTTAACTACTTGAGTTCAAACTCTTCATACACCTTGCCTCCAAAGACTATTTCTAACTCAATGAAGACCATTCATATCCAAAAACCATGTTAAATTCAAATCCTTTCTAAATGGTTATAATCCCAGAAGTCGAAAACCTGCAAGAGGTCTTATTTTCTTCAGATTTTTTTAGCTTTTATGCCTTTCAGCTTTTCAACTTTTCTCTAGCTTTTCATCTTTTTCAGATTTTTATTAAGGCTTACCTAAGGTCTGCAAAGGCTGTCCGAGTAGTCAAATCTGGTCGAAAATGAAACTCAAGTCAAATCTGCTTCTGACATCTGTCACTTCCGTCTATAAATATGCGTTGCTCTCTCCATTCACATGCTCATTAACTCTCTCTATGTCTACAGTAGACACTGTAGGCCTCTTCCTCTTCATGTAAACTTATGGCTGCATCTAGTTCGTTGTCCTCTGGACGATCCGAGGAAACATATCAACCACCACCAATATGTAACTGCAACAAGATATCAGTCGAGCACAGGTCCTAAAAAGAAGGAATGTTCTGTCGAAGTTACTACAGTTGCAGAGAGGTTAAGGATTCTAGGAATAGTGATGTGAGTGCTCTATCATGTTTACGGTATCCTTTTTAGTATTCAACTTATTGCTTGATCACATTTTTTGTTCAAAAGGTCAAGCCCAAGTGTGACTTCATTTAGTAGATTGATTACTGCAGGTGATGGGAAAAAGTAAAGACTCACCACAGGATATTCGGTCTACTGAAGAACCCACAACCAAACGAGGTCGATCCTTATTGTGAGGCTGAATAGTGTTGCAACCAAAAAAAAAACAATACGAGTTAACTCACCCTAGTACAGCTACCTTTGTTAAAAAATCACAACCAAAATCTGAACATGAACCATCGTTATCCTTTCTGAATGTTTCATCAAAAGACTTGAATTTGCTTAAGTTTTATTCACTCAAAAATGTACTCTCTTCGTCTGTAAATATGTTATTCATGCATATGAATTGAGGTGTGACTCAAAAATGTATACTCTCTGTTAGGGTTTTACTGGGTGGCCAGCTGCTAGAGTTAGGGTTAGGGTTTCATCGGGAGCGGTGGGTGGAGGCGGGGTAGGGCAGGAGGCAGAAGGAGGTGGCTCCTAGGGTTAGGATTTCAACAGCTACTAGGGTTAGCGAGGTGGACAAGCGGCTGGGTAGGTGGAGGCGGGGTAGGGCAGGGGCGAATGGAGGTAGCTCCTAGTGTTAAGTTTTCAAGAAAGTTATCATGGAATGCCCTGCCGCACTTCTCAAATAGGTTATTGCTGTAAATTTGTCAAACTCTATATTACATTTGAATTTTTATTTTCTATTTGCACTATTTAGACAAAATATTATTTGTTTGTGGGTTGTTTCTATTTGTAGGCCATTAGTCGCCATCTTGTTTGGGGACTAGTGGCTGACAACCGGAAACAAAGGGTAAGTCATCAACTGGAGTGACATTTGTTGTTTTTGCAATTTCTTTTTGATATAGATTATTTTGTGAATTTTCTTTTCTAAAAGGGTTATCTGTACAAAAATTTCGCTCCCCAGATTATCTATTCCCTTTCCTTCTTCATTCTATTTGTGCTGTCAAGATGTAATCTTCAATTAATAATTGGCAAAAATAGATTATTTCCATCTTCCTTTTATACTTAGGAAAAGAGGTTGAACTCAAATTCGAGCGGTTTGAATTTAAATCATAAGTTGTTGTGAAAGTCGAGCGTTTGAAGAACTTAAGTTTAAAATCATGATAAACTCAAATTAAGCACTTAAACATGGCGTTAAAATGGGAGACAATATTATAAGATCGTTCTGCTATTTATTTGGAGCGTATGTCTTCGGCCTATTTTGCTGATGAGCATAAGTTCCCACAAGAAAAATTCTCATGCAAATCGGATGCCACAAGTATGACCAAAATTTTTGCTAAGTTTTTACGACTAACAAGTGGGCTAAGTTGCATATTATTTCGTTGAGGCCACAACTGGAATAAAATTTACAATACATACACTTTCGTGTGTGCTATCAATAAGTATATTTTTGTAATAAATTTTATATCCCAGTAAAAAAATCAACATCACTTTACCATCTTTGCCATCTTTAGTTCTAACACCTCATGTCTCATCATGGCTTAGTTTATATCACTTCTCTTTTATTTCCATTTGTAATCTCTTCCAATTTTAGGAAGAGATCAATTGTAAACACATTAGCTGCTACAAGATAGTAATATGAATTCCAATTCTTTCTTTTTATTTACTTGTGTTCTTTATTTCTTTATAACGAGTGAGCAATTTCTTTTGGTTTAGGGAGATGTAGGTTACCTAGTTCACTCGTAGAAATGAGTTGATTTATTTTACCTAGAGTTATTTCTTTGGTTGCTTGTATTTATGTTCTTCAATATGCCATTCTTAATGCTTGGTATGTTTAGATATCCGAGTGATATGATATCTGTCTCAGTTCTTTGCACTACATCATTTAGACAATTTTAATTATAGACAACGCAGGTCTTGTAGTTACAATGTAGGGCAGCCGGGTTGTTCTAGATTAATCTGAGTGACGAGCATCACAATTCATTTGGTATTAGCCTATGCCCTTTGAAAAGGATTTAAAGCACATACACAGGCAACAATAAAATTGAAAGATATAGGACCAATATGAAAATCAGACAAAAAGGAGGGACTAACGGTGAAAATTCCTCTAATACGCATCTTTAAAATCTTTTGGTGTTACTTTAAAATCATATTTGGGTGAGCTCTGTCTCCCGCTTCTAACATGAAGAAACATAAGCCATGCAGCCATGACTTCAGATAAAAAGGCGGAGCCAAAAATTTTGGGGTCAGAATAGTGCTTGGTTAGGACTTCTAGTTTGTCTGCAACATGTTTGACATTGATGCCTAAAAAATGTGAATGTGGGCACAATTAATATGCCCAGGAAGGTAAAAATTTTACATGTCAGTCTTCTATTTTTTTTAAATCATAATTAGATCTCACTAAAGAATAATTGACAGAAGATTTTAGTAATTTTAGATATTCTTACCGTCAAAAATAGCATATAATATTAAGAAAAAAAATTCAATGACAAAAGAATGCAAAAACCAGTGATACATTATACTAAGCACTAAATTTCAATAGCATAAAATCAATTTTCTCTTTTATCTCCATGTGTTTATTGGAAAAATTTACAGAACACACGCGCTTCCATGTGAAGATGTATTCTCGCTTCACCCAACACTTTTGATATTCATACGAATTATGATAGCCTAATATACCTTCTTTGGGTTAATTAATAGGTCACAAAATAAAAAAAAAAAAAATACAAGTCAATACTGGTAATTAATAGGTCAAAAAATTAGTAAACAACCATGGAGGCTTAAAGGTTGTAACCCCTAGATGCCATGAATTTGTCATGAATTTGGTGATCCTTGAGCCATGAATTCTTTGTCAATTCTAAGGATATTAACATTTCAAGTCTGTTCATCTTCTTATATTGGGCTATAAATAGTCTTTTTGTACACATTAGAATAAATGAGAATACATATGGAGAATAAAGAATTCTCTCATTTCTTCTATACTTTGACTATTCATTATACTTTGTAGTTAAAGAGTATGTTTTTTTCATGACAATTGCAAAGATTTGGAGGTTTCTTTATAAATAATTCTAAATGAGTCAGGTTGGGGTGCCGCTTCGTAAGGATATTGAGGGTTAGCTCCAACTCAATTTGATTTTCTGTCAAGCAAAGTCGGCATTGAGCGAAAAAATTGAGCTAAACTGAAGTTACTCATGAGTTAGAATTCCACTCTGGCCTATATTGGGAATCAACTCTCTAAAATAGAGGAAATACAGTATATGTATGATATGCATTTCCACCTATTGAATAAGACTCTTCTTACATTTTGTCTAATTGATAATTTGCACCTTTTGTCTAATTAGGCAATTGTACTTGGTGTGTTGTGTAATGAGGGGCACCCTCAATTCGTTTGATGGATAGAAACACAGGACCTCGATTTGATAAGTACGGAGAGTACAATGGTTTGATTAGAGAATTAAAATTCATGTGGAAGGGCTCAATATCAATCAAGGGTAGTAAATCACAGAGGTCTTACTAGACAACATGAAACTATAGTTCAGAAGAAAAACGTATGTATTATAGGACATTACAATAAATAAACACAAAGATAAAGATACATGATCAATATTATATTTGAAGCGAATATATATATTACATAAATTGAAATGGTTTTGAAATGGAACGGAAAGAAAATGGATGGGAAGGAAGAACGAAATAATGCAGAGAAGGCAAGCCAATGAATAAAGCCGGCAGCAACAATTAGGGCTTAGTCACCGAGCGGTAAGGGAATGTCCCCCTATGATCCCAAGAAGGCTGCTCATTAGGCCCCCTAAGAGCGGAAGCTGGCTCAATACGCCCCCTATGACCGGAAGGCCTTCCAGCGATCTACGAGGGGTCAGCATATAATTACTGGATGTCCCCAACACACGTCGAGTTCTTGGACTTCACGGGATGCTTGTAATTGGAAACAGAGAAGCTAAGGAGTCAAACAGTTTGAGAATTATAAAAACTTGTAAAGTAAATGGCAATTATTCCACTGTCAAGCTATTTATAGAATTTTCAAGGCGACGCTTCGTGTTCGCCTAGGTGCCGCGCGAAGATCGGAGACCGAAATGAACACAGTTGAGAATTCGAAGCGCCGGCACTGTTTTGAACAGTCGGTTCTGATATTAGATTTGTCTCTAATACTACACTATCACAGTCGGTTTTGAGTTCAGAACCGATTGTATATATCACAGTCGGTTTTGATAACGGAACCGTCTGTGATATTCTAGTTATCACAGACGGTTCTCAGTTGAGAACCGATTGTATCTATCACAGTCGGGTTTTAGTTTAAAACCGTTTGTGATAAGTAGACTATTACAGACGGTTTTGTATTCAGAACTGTCTGGTTGACTATTACAGTTGGTTTTGACATCGGAACCGACTGTGATAACTTAACATATTCTCCCGACAGGCCTTCGCAGACGGTGTTCCATTGAAAAGTTCATAACCGTCTGTGATGTGCCGTCCTGGATGTTTGTTTCTGTGGTAGTGCTAGCTAATGATAATACATTAACCGGCAATGCTAACTGAAATGCATGGCTTTTGAGAAATATGTGTCCGCTGGAGGGAGGCATGCCGCACCGCAGGGCTCCCTAATAGCTTGGAAAGAATATGAGGTACTCACGAGATTTTTTGTTTATGCTTAATTAGTTTATGGAAACAATAGCTAACATGTCTTCGCATATGCAATTATCTCAGTGCCATCAGCAACCGCAATCGTGGGAATGCAGGTTTTATGTGCTGCGCTATATGTACGACCTAGTGCGGACAAACTTTTCTCAATTCCCCCAGGTAAGCATCGATAGCTAACTCAAATTTGAAAATTGGATGTCACGTTCAAAATTAGGAAGTTAGTTACTCAGTATTCATATATGCTTGCAGATCGCCATGTCCAAAAACCAATATGACAATGCAAAGATTAGAGATCTCCGAAAAATCTGGGCTCCATATGTTATGGAGGAAGTTACGCCCAACCAACCGCCATGACAAGCTTTTCGCTCACTTGTTATCAATTTTCTCTTTTTCGTGTACTCTGTGCATATATTGTTTATATATAGTCTTGTTGGTTAGTATTTGTCCATATTGGATTGCAATTTGTATTGGTTCGTATATATGTGAATAAATGTGAATAACTATCTAATGTGTCAATCTGTTCAATGTATATGTGAATGTACCCTTCTTTGCATCTGTACTATATTGTGTATCCAATCTGTACTGTATTGCATCTGTACTGTATATGCGAATGTACTGTATTGTGAATGTACTCTTCTAACGGCTAAATAGCAAACAGAGTTACAAAACAACAACATTTTCTAACGGTATTCTGCTCACTAGCCATCAGAAGAATGTAAGTTTTTCTGACGGTACACTACCATACAACCGTGAGAAGAGTGTAACTTTTTTCTATCGGTACACACTTACTTAACCATTAGAAGAGCGTAACTTTCCCTGTCAGTAAAGTCGTACACAACCATGAGAGTACTATGATTTTGTCTCACGGTAAACTCTTAATTAACCGTTAGAAGAGTGTAAGTATTTCTATCGGTAAACTCATTCACAACCGTGAGAATACTATCTTTTGTTCTCACAGTACACTCTTAATTAACCGTTAGAAGAGTGTAACTTTTCCTACCGATAAACTCATACACAACCGTGAGAGTACTATCCTTTTTTCTCACAGTACACTCTCATTTAACCGTTAGAAGAGTGTAAGTATTTTTATCGGTAAACTCATTCACAACCGTTAGACTAGAACGGTTTTTTTACCAATTGTTACCAAAAATGTCGTTAGAATAGTGCACTTATTCTAACGGTTATTTACCGTTAGAAAATGACGTTCTTGTTCTATCGTGTCTATCTCTAACGGTACAGAAACCGATAGTAGAAATGTGTTTTTTACCGATAGAAGAAAGTTTTTCTGTACTAGTGGTTATGATTATTTGCACATGGTTTTCTCAAAGACATAATATTGATTATAAAGAGACATCCTCTCCCATGATGGATACAATAATTTTTTGATATTTTATCAGTCTGACAATAAAGAAAATGCTTGACTTGCGTCATGAAACTCTCCAAAGAATTTAAATTGCCAGAAGCAAGTTCTTGAAAACAATATTCAATCAAATTGAATAATTCAATTGGGCGAATGTGGTATAGTCTTACTGAATATTTGATGAAAGAAGGGTACAAAATGATGTGGCCATGTTTTTTTACAAAAAGATTCGAATCTAAATATGTGATAATTGAGTACTCAGTGCTTGAAAGTCACTTGATGGCAAGAAAATTTTTGCCTTGAAGTGCCATACTCAAGTGTTATAAGAGTGCAAATTATTTTATTTCTCATATATAACATGATATATTTTTTTTGTTAATTTATTAGTTAGATATAGTTATTGTTCTACAGGAAGATATTGCAACAAAGTGGAGCATATACTTTGTTATCTTTGAGGTGCAAATGATATGTGTTTATATTTTCTAACATATCTAAGATAGATTTATTTAGTGTTGTACATGTAGGATATCTATCTGTTTCTTATAATGGTTGATTACAAATTGGATATATTTTTACTTGTCATGACACTGTTATTTTATAATATTCAATGAAGAAGACTATTGCTACAGCCTAATCTAATTATGTAGAAATTTTGTTATTTTATGAAGTTGGCACAGAATTGTTAATGAATCTTACTATTCGACACAGCATACTTGAAGAGATTGTGGTTTAATTTTATATGAAGACAATGCTACATTCATCAGCCAAATGAGAGAAAAATATATCCAAGAAGATAGAGCAAAAATATATTTCACAGAAATTTTTCTTCACTCATAATCTTCAAAAAGATGATATCAAGAACTCAATAGATTTACTCATACAAGAATTAGGTGGATTTATTTATGAAGACACTTCCTACGGCAACTTTCAAGAAGTTGATTTAAAATGGGTTACATCAATTTAAAGATTTTTATTGATCTAATTATCAGGAGAACTGGATATGTATTGTAATTTTTTTCTTAACAATGATTTTTTTTCAAGGAGTGGATAAGATCTTTATTGGGTTTTAATAAATCACAGAGGTCTTACTAGACAACACGAAACTATAGTTCACATAAAAAGTGTATGTATTGTAAAACATTACAATAAACAAACACAAAGATAAACATACATGATCAATATTGTATTTGAAGCGAATATATATATTACATAAATAGACCGTTCCATCTACGCAGAAACGAATTAAACCTCCCAGCGAGAATTAATTATTGAATGAAACAACCGCACACGAATTGAAATGGTTTTGAAATGGAAAGGAAAGAAAAGGGACCCCTTGGGAAGAAGATTGCCCAATAGGCCCCCTAAGAGCGGAAGCTGGCTCAATACGCCCCCTATGACCGGAAGGCCTTCCAGCGATCTACGAGGGGTCAGCATATAATTACTGGATGTCCCCAACACACGTCGAGTTCTTGGACTTCACGGGATGCTTGTAATTGGAAACATATAATTACTGGTATGCATCAATCAATTAATGACTTAATGTGCCTTCCAAGTATTCCTCCAGTGGCTGAAAGGCTGTTTGGAATATAGAAAATAAAAATCTTAGGAATGAGAAAAATACATAAAGTGAGTGTCATATCCAATAAAATCCACAAGAAAAGTTAAACACATGAATTGTTTAAAAGAAATGTTTGATACATCACAGGAAAAATACAGGAATTTTGAGAAAATAAAAGTATATAAGATGTGTTTTGCTCATTCACAAGAATTAAGAAAGTTCTAAACTCAAAAAAATATCAAGGTGAGATCATTAAATTGCTCTCAAAAGTAAAATATGACATAGAACAATAAATTCACGTGTACGCCTTATATTGTGCAACAAAATTGAAAAATTAAATATCTCATATTGTGTAACGGAGAGAGTAATTAATTCATTTGTGTACTGTGTGATAGATGAGGCAACTTTTTTTAAAAAAAAAAGTAAAGAGAAGGTGCAATGCAACATATATGAGGCTATTTCAAATGAATAATGCGATTTCATCCAGCTATGCATGGGTATGTAGAAGAGAAAAAAAAAAGGTTGGCATATATTCTCCTTTTGATCACTTCTCTATTTCTTTTTAGGATTTGGTTCATCTCTTATATAATATGCTGAAGATTTTAATGGTGGGAATGGTGTGGGGGTCCATGCAGAAGAGAGAAGGATGGAAATATTCCATTGTATAATAATTTGGTGAGATTATGGATATCATGTTTCCGGACCACTAAAAAAAATAGTAGAATCCTCACACTAGTCCTAGAAGTAGAAAAACTCATAGGAATGCTCAGTTAATTAATGAATTAACAATTAAAAAGAATGCCAATGATAACAATAAATTTATATATACATTATAATATTTTGTAATAAAATTAAATAAATTATATCCCTGTCATGAGATGAGATTGGTGGTGGCGAAGCCCAAGTACTTTCTCCCAGTGACATGTCATCGCTGGACCAGAGACCACGTCGTCGCAGCGCCATATGTATCATCTTCGGACCAGGCGCCCTTGTCATCCCAGTGACATAGCATTGTCCGCCCATGTCGTCCCAATTGTCACGCTCTGAAACAAGACTCAGACGTAACAGTTCTCACACGCTTATGAGTCAAGACTGAAACATTTAAAACTCGATACAAAATAGACCCAAACCAAAAATGTATCATCAAAACTCTCTTCATTTGAACTATATCTGATCCAACAAGTTAGAATTTAAAAATTTCAATATTCCAAATAGAACATGTTTTCTAATTGCCTCCCATCCAACTGGTTTAGCCTATTTCTTGACTCCATCCATTGATGATATATTAAAAACATTCTTATCATTTCCAACCATTACATAAAAAATATTTTACAAGAATGAGTACGACAAGTCATACTCAACAAACCAGCATAAACAATAATAGATAGAAGTAAAATAAATTATCTTTTTTGACCAAAAAATTTACATTACAAGATTATTTATAATCGTGAAGTCACATCTATTTCATTAATAATAAGTAAAAATAAGAATAAAATAACTTCTAATGTCACACATGACCACAAACTTCTCACTCTTAGGAGTCACCGGAGTGAAATTTTACTTTTTACGCCCTACTCCAATATGAGTCTCTTTTAGGGCACTTCTATCCTCAAAGAGTAAACTCCTTTGGTCCACTCAAAACTGCCCCTCTTGACTAATTAGTTCCGGTTGCTTCTATAAGTCAATCACCACATACCTTGTTCAGACAAGGACCATTTTTCAAGGAGAGCTCAGACAATATCATACTTGAACTGTGATCGGTACAACATATTTGTCGTCGTAGCATCGTTTTTTCTTTTGTATAAACATAAACTTGCAAATAATATATGTTTTAACAAAAAAATATAATATTAATAACACACTTCAATACTGATACCAGAAAATAAAGTAGAAAGAAAGAAAAATATTTAACATGATCGCTACCTACCCGATTGGTGTTGGTAACTCTCATAGATCCACCACCATATACCCCAATGAGACGTTAATCTACCTTTTTCTCATAACCAGTAAAATAAAATCATTTAGTTTTGCAAAACTTTAATATAAAAGGTATTAAAATAGTAAAAGAGGAGATACTAAAATAGCATGTAGGTCAAAATACTGTGACAAGATAGTTTTAAAGGAGAATATATGATAATAATATATGCATAGCTTGACTTATATCCTTTTGTCTTGATGTCTTAACAACTTGATCTGATAGTATTTGAACTTTACTATTATTCTATGCTCTCACGAGTAACTAATTTGTTGAAAGTGATTTGGGATTGGAATCAAATTTACCCAAGAGGAAAACCCATTTATATGGCATTCAAACCAGAACATGTAGCTCAACGTCAAGGCTAACGTGGGTAGCATCCATCATGGACACGCTTGTTTTTTTTTTTTTTTTTCTAATTCTCATAGGAACTCAATTAGAATTTGTATTCTTCGTGAAACAGACAACTCAAATTCTATCTCTAATGGTATTTATACATGTATAGTTAATTATTAACAAAAAGAAAATCCTATTCTTAACTAGAAGAGGCAATTTTTTTATAACATTAGGAGAGTTTTGGGTTTAAATATAAAGCATATGTAGCTTAATGACATGTGAGTCCGAAATTATTTTCGGAATCGTAAACTTTTGACATGATTTACCGAAATTCCTGATGAAGAAAGACACCTTGAAATGAGCCCCACGTTGGACGTCAACTGTCGACGGTTGGAACTTTTGTCCTTAGTCGAACTTATATAAATGTTAAAGAAGGATGTGAAGTCAATCTAAGGTGAAACTCAGGTAAATTACGGTAATTATGTCGGAGAAAGAAAAGAATTTATACAGATTTGGGACTTGGCCATGGTGTCATTCAACCGAGTAGTTCACCTTGTGGATCTCCTGTGGTGTTAGTACCAAAGAAAGATGGGACTTGGCGTATGTGCATCGACTATCGAGCATTGAACAAGATCACCATCAAGAACCGGTACCCCCTTCCTCGTATTGATGACCTGCTAGACCAATTGAAACATGCAGTTGTCTTCTCCAAATTGGATCTTAAGTCAGGATATCATCAAGTCAGCATCCGAGAGGAGGATACGTGGAAGACCGTGTTCAAAACACGACAAGACTATGGTGGCAAAAGGTGATACAGACATGAAGTGAACATATAGAAAACCCATTTTTAAGAACTAAACACAATTATTTCAGTTTGAGCCAGATAATAGTGCTAAGTACGTATAATGTGGCAAATTACAAGACTGTAGTGGCAAAGTTGATACAGACATGAAGTGAACATATACCTAAACATTCAAAATTGAACTTTCATTGCAGAAATCTAAAAAACCAAGCAGAAGTACATTGTAAGCATTCCAACAGTTAACTGGGCACATATTCAGAGCTAGATGAAACTAAAACTTAAGGAGACTTTCCAGTGCAATAACACAACAAAAACTATTGGCAACCTGCTTTTAAGAACTAAATACCACAATTTTGTGTCTGAGCCAACTAGCAATGTTAGGCCTGTAGATATTCAATTTCACCTGTTGTACCATTTTTCACTCTATGTAGCTGACTCACTACTATGATTTCTAAATATGCAAACTGCCAATTGTCATAATTAAATTTACCAAGGCTAAGATTATGGTCAGAATCATGTTCTTATCAAAGTTACAAAGACACCTTCAAGATATTGAACCTTGAGTAATATTCATGCAAACTTGTCATCAACCTGCAGCACAATAAGAAAATTTCTCAAGATACATTTGTATTACAAAATAATTCAAGATAATTTCAAAAACAAACTACCAAAACATACATATGTACAAGTAATAAAATATATATATCCAGGGCTTACTCTTTCCTACACATCACTGTTAGGGCCACTATTAGCTTCCACAGTGGTTCCCTCCACATCAGTTTGAACCCATGGATGACTATTACTATTATTAAACATTTCCTTGAGATTTGAAACATGGTAAGGTTCACATTCTATATCTTCTGTCCAATCTTCATTTCCCATGTCATACACATCTCTAGGCTTCATCTTCATAACAGCATACCATCCTGGATTTGTATACTCTTCCACATAAAAAAACTTGTTCAGTTTGATAAGCAAAAATGAATGGTTCATGGTCGATTTTTTCGCCGGTATGTGTCAAATGCAAGGAGTTGATTAATGTGAAGCCATATTTGTCTTTTTTGATACCCTTTCCAGAAATAGCATCAACCCATTCACATTTAAATAATACTACCGAAAATCTTCCTAAGTAGTCCAACTCAATGATATCAACCACCCTACCAAAATAAATCACCTCCTAAAGTAGGATTTATGTCATTTGTAGAGGCATAGCTAGATATTTTTGCAGTCATTATCACTCCACTATTTTGAGACACTTTATTCAAACGGTTAGGCCTAAACTTGAAGCCTTAAGTATTGAAAGCGTGATATCTTTTTGATACTTCAATTGGACCACTAGCAAATCATCTAATTTCTTCTTTTATGCTACCAGTGCCATTTTCACTTTCCAATTTCATTATTTGTAATGTAAAACGATGCAGAAGAACTGCCTGATGAGTACAATTATAATTATGATGACTATGTTGATGAATCCATGGTTTAGTTGATAGAATAGCATTGACATAAATAATGATGCCCCATTATCAGTTACAATATCTATGGATAAAGTATATTAACATAAATATCAATATAGAATATGGGACTTACATGACTTTTAAACCACTCATGAAACTTTTCATTTTGAATGCGCTCAATAACTTTTGGGTTCACACAACGTGGATGACATTTCCTCATGATCTCATCAGCATGTTTTCTGTAAAGTAATTTGTCACAATTTGTTGAAAAGGGAAGCTCAAAAATTGCATTCCATTTGTAACGTCGACAAGTTACCTAAGATATGGATTGACATCTGGACAGTGAAACAAAACATATCTATGTGCTTGACTTTCCTATTGCCTTTCCAAATCGGGGAAATAGAGTCACTCCTTGTAAAAAATAAGATTCCAATGCTTAATTCTTCATTATCATCATTCCTTGAAGGTCGATTATGCTTTGTGTCAAAATCTTCCAGATTCTACCTTGTTGAACATCCACACATCTTGAGATGTTTCCTGCATAACCATGTGGTACTTTTATATCACAAAGAACTTTACAAAATAATTGTTTCTCGTTTCTAGACATAGTAAATGAAGCAGGAGGTAGATAATACTTATTTGGAACCCTTTGCTGAGGATGAAGCTCCGCTCTAATATTCATTTCTTGCATGTCCTGAGGAGCTTTGTAGATTGTCTTTTGACTTACCCTCCAAACCTAAAAGTGTTCAGTATATATTCTCACAAACGTTCTTTTCTATATGCCTAACATCAAGGTTATGTCATAGTAAATTGAACTCCCAATAAGGCATAGAAAATAAACCACTTACTCTCTAATGATGACATCCCTCGCTTTAGCACTTCTTTTGCCTCAGTCAGATTATAAGGTCCTATACCAAGGAACCATGCTAAGAAACTCCATGCACAAGTGAATTCTCTCCTTACTGAGTTTCTTATTGATTTACATGAGGATGTGCTACTACTTCAATCTTCTACCTTGATTGTTGTTAGGTATATTGAGAAGGAGAGCTCGCTAGAGGAAGAGCTTTAGTTGTTGCCGCCATAGATGTTGAGATGGGCCAGCAAGAGGTGAGGGAGGTCAGTCCAGCCCTAAAGCACTCCAAATTCAAGCATTCTGAATTCAAGGCCAGTCCAAATCGAGGTCCAAGAGCAAAGATATTCGGATTAAAGATCCATGACCATAAGTTATTTTAGGTTTATGAATTCTTTTTCGTTTCTGTTTGTGCGCACTAGACGTCATATAAACTCATAGGCCACCGGCCTTAGTAAGTTAAGTTAGATTTGAACAAAATCCCTAAATTGCTGTTTAAGAATGAAAATTTTTTTCCTCCATTACTCTTGTGATTTCCTTTAGTGATTGCAAAGGCGGTTCTTCAGAACGACCAATCTTTGTGTCAACTTCGTGTGTAATTGTGTGGATTGGAAACTTATCGTGTGGTTGGGTGATTATAACAATTGCAGGTCCTTGCACTGGTTTATGATTGGCAATCTAGTTTTCATCAGGTCACATTATTGATCCATCTTTGAAAACCTACACCATGAAGATCGGAACAACATCGTGTGCACATTCATCCTTGGGCGCGTGCATGTCACTCTCTTCCAAGTTTTTGACTTTCCAAATTCGGCAATTGAATTTATCTTGTCTAATATTGAATTCTCATTATAAGCAATAGGCTCTAATCTATGTTCCTCTGTTCCATCAAAAGAATTTTTGTCATATCGAAATTCACGATCACATGGTAGAAATCGGCGATGCCCCATGAAACAATATTAGCGACCAAACTTGAAGTGCTTAGAACATGTTTCATCATGACATGAGACACAAGCAAACTCACCGTGGACGCTATATCCTAATAAAATTCCACGTGCTAGGTAGTCACATACTGTCCACAATGCGATGACATGTAGTTCAAATGTCTCATCTCGAGATGCATCATAGGTAGCTGTGCCAACCTCAAATAACTCATATAATTCTTTATAAACTGGCTCATAAAAACATTAGTCTTATTTCCTGGACTAGATGGACCAGGAATTATTATAGAAAGTATAAGAGAAGTGTCTTTCATGCATAACCATGGAGGAAGGTTGTATGGTACTAAAATAATAGGCCAACAACTATAAGATGAACTCAAAAGGCCAAATGGATTAAATCCATCACTTGCTATTCCAATCCTGATGTTCTGAGAATCTGATGCAAAATCTGGATACCTAGAATCAATATCCTTCCAAGCCTTAGAATCAGCTGGATGCCTCAGTGATCCATCCTTGTTACATTTCTCATCATGCCATCTCATTTGCATTGCTATTTGTCTGCACATAAACAACCTCTTAAGTCTTGGTTTCAATGGAAAATGATGTAAAACCTTGTTTGGTGTCACCTTTTTCCTTTCTTATTTTGGTTAAATTACAATTTTCTAGTTTACTTTTCCACGTTGAAGCACCACACGATGAACAAAAATCATCATGCATTGATGCCTACTTGTGGAAGAAGTTCTTCGAAACTCGAAACTACATAAACTTAGAGACAAGAAGTATTGGAGTTCTTTTATTAGAAGGGTGGAAAGTCCTAACCATGAACTAAATGAATGTATACAATATCTATTGGTTAAACATAATGTGCCGCCTACGAAAATAAACACCGGGGCAGTAGATGGGTTAGTCAAGGGATGAAATGAAGGTCAATATATGGATATTAATACAGCCATGTCACATAATTCTAGTATGTTTGCAGATCAGGCACACGCAGTATTCACAGTTTGTTATTTCTGCCCTGGAGAGGAAGCGTTTATTGACGAAAGTGAAGAAGAGGGACTAAAAATCTTGGACAGTGAAGGTTCTGAGATCGATCCAAACTATGAAGGTTCCTCAAGTGAAAAAGAAGAATATCATGGGATGGGGCCTCCCCGACAATGGTTGGACCCAAGTGGGTTTGATTTGGGTCAACTGCATGATGATGGATCAGACTGACATTCAACGAGCACAAGATAACATTAGGTCAACATTTTTGTAGTAAGGAGGACGCCAAACAAGATGTGGTGATGTGGGAAATGTCCCTTCATCGGTCTTTCAGGGTGGACAAAACAAATCCAAATGTATATAAAGTGAAGTGTTCAGTGGAGGGATGTCAATTTTATGTTTGTGTTGCACATTACAAGGATAGTGATCATTTTATTGTTTCTAGAATCATTCAACATGACTGTTCAATTACAGAGGTCTCTCAGCATCACGGAAATATGTCATCTGCATTCGTTGCATGTGTATTTTTATGCATCCTTCAAGAAAATCTCGACATGCCACTGAAGGAGATTGTGGGTCAAATTAATGACACATTTGGGTATAACATTTGGTACAGAAATGCATGAAGAGCAAAACAGCTGGGTTTTGAGATGCTCTTCAGATCCTTTTTCGATTCATATAATTATGTGCTTGGACCCCTTCAGCAAATCGTTGATACCAACGTTGGCATCATGATGGACATAGTTCATACACCAGCTATGAACGCAATTGGTTGTAAGATCGAGGATGCCGACTAGAGGGGGGGTGATTAGGAGGCTTTTAAATTTTCTTCCCCACTAAACTATTTCAACAAGATAATTGTTTGAGTTAGATTATACAATAAGCCTTAAAACAATTCAATCAACTAGTTGCATTCAACCATATAAACAATTCAACAAATCATGTAACAAAAGTAAATTTAGCAATTATGTCAAGATGAAAATAAAGCAAGAATGAAATACGCAATTGACACAATATTTTTACCGAGGTCTCGGAGACTCGCCCGGTCTCCCCTACTCGTCGTTGAAGCGCTCTCTCGGAACCTCGCTTCTATATCCACGAAGGATATCTCACTAGGGTTGCTCCTTCTCCACACCGGATAGGCGAGCACCACACCTTTCACAATCCTTTGCCGGTCTCTCCGACAAACTCCAATTGGAGAGATCTCGGCTCTCCTCCGGCACCATCTAGGCGAAGGTGATCGCCAAGAGTAACAAGCCGGATACGCTCACTTGAACAAATCAAGTGCTAGGAGCTCAAGAATGCAAATGAGATGCTTAACACTCTAGCACTAGCATGCAAATGGTGATTGAAGTGCACTAAGCACTATTAGCTTTACACAATTTCTCTCTCTCAAATCAACTCAAGATTTGGGTTCAGCTCTAGCCTCTAAATGCAATAACTAAAATGCAATTGACTTGGCTAGGTTTTCAGCTGGTATATCAACTCTTTGAGCACCGACAAATGAAGCCAAACACGAAGTATTTATAGCCTCAACGAAAAACTAGCCATTTGCAAGAAACCGGGCCAAAAGTTGTACAGGCCGGACATTGTCCGGCCATTTCAGACAATGTCCGGACAGTACACCCAAATAGTGACCGTTAGCTACGAGTTTGTGAGTGTCAGTTACCGTTTCAACGAAATTTGTGAAGGCCGGACAGATACTATTTGTCCGGACAAAAACCCCGGACAAAAGAATATGTCTCTGTTAACTCTCGCCTCAAAAAGATTGTACAGGCCAGACAATGTCCGACCACAAAGTCCAGCCTACCTGGACAAATAGCCCCGGACGGATGCATTTGTCTCTGTTTCATTTCTCAAAAGGCTGAAAAAATTTGTATAGGCCCTGATAAAGTCCAGCTACTACACACTGATAGTAAAATAAGTATAACTTTTGATCCAGAGATCCGATTGAGGTGATTTTTGGCTTGTTGGAAAGATAACTCAGAGCTCTACAATTTTGTCAACAGAAACAAGACCTAAAAATGTCTGGAAACCTCTAGAAAACTCAGAAACTTTCCTGCTGTCAAAATGTCCAATCCAAAAATTATCTCAAATGCAATTTAGAGTATTTGCACATACGGATTTGCCGTTTTCTCGCGGATGTGATTGCTGTCACTCAGCAACGACCACGACCACACAGGTCTGACATCCGATCGAAAACAGGTGGTCGATAGGGTTTGGTCGAGCGTACGCAAACGAGCTGAAGACGGGTACGACCAGTCCGAACTCCTACGACCACGCCTAAACCCTAAACAGAAAGCCGCCAAACAAGCGACACGACCACGACCACGTATCAACACTGATATGATCAGAATATGCAAATACAACCACGACCAGCTCTAGATAAATAAACCAATTGAAATAGCTTGTGATCAAGACTAAGTCAGTTTTTAAAATATTTACTCTAATGCACATGAACTACACTTAGACTCACTAGCAATGCAAGACACTAGTGTAAGATGATATGAATGCATCTGAGCTTCCGCACTAGATAGATTCAAGCTACTAGTTTCCGACCCCTCTTAATAGTACGGTCAAACTAGTAAAAAGAAACATATCAACCCGGTCTGTCTCCAAACACCGAGACCGGTAAAATCCTAAGAAACAATCCTAAATCTTAGATTTTACCTTAGGTGGAGTTCGACCTCGTGAAGCTCAACCGCTCGACGCTCGTCATCGCAAAACTCGATCTCGCTAAGCTTGACCATGCGAAGCTCGACAGCTCGACGCTTGTCTTCGCAAAGCTCATCCTCGCTAAACTTGATCTTTCTCGGGATGTCTCATATCGTTTTCATCCTCTTCACGCCCTTGCTCGCATTTATCCTGCAATCAATCTGAGACTACAACACGTACACTCAATACACAATATTAGTCTCAAATATAGGTCATCATTAATCACCACCAGAGAAACTACTCCACACAGGAGTTAGCTCGACAGTTTCTCTTTCCAGTGAAATGACGCAACCATATTCAACGAGTAGCAAATGAGTATGAGATAGAAGACAATCATATAGATCGTAGATGATAAACAGATACACACACGATCTATACTACTCATTTCAAGATATCAATCAACCTAGATGACCAAAGTGATGAGCTCCCTCTCAACATGTGTATCAATATCAAATCCACAACTGGAGTCATCAACCTCAGGGTTTATCATATAACATCTTGATCAATCAATTTGCACATGCTTGATGCAACCACCGAGCTCCCCCTCTACGTATGCATCAATATCAAACCCGTAACTGAGGAAACATCCAATTCAGGGTTTACCGATAATCAATTCAATTCACTTGTGCTAAATCATTATTTCTCTAGTTTGTCATTTGATCATCAAAATTGACATCTTCAGATTAACTTTAATCACAATAGATTTATCCAAATTGTCATTAATCATCAAAAGCTAGATACTAAGATCTACCTAGATCCAACAATCTCCCCCTTTTTGATGATTGATGACAACATCATTTATAAGCTCAATAAATCCAAAAGAGATTCTTCAGCTCCCCCTCAATATATGCAAAAATATATAGGAACTGAATACAACATCTAATCTTATGAGTTAAGAGATATACATGACAATTGAGCACAAGTTCAATCAAGTCATCTTCCAAAAACATCAACTTTCTCTATCTCAAATATCTCTTCGAAAGATTGATGTTAATGATATCAAATAATATCTCTCCCCAAATATCATTTATCATCCTCAAATATCATTTATCAATCTCAATTTACTTCTATCATCTTTCTCAGATATCAATATAAATTCTATCAAATACCAATCTATCAAATACCAATTGTACCAATTTGATATCTATCTCTCCCCCTTTGTCAATTAACTCAAAAGATATCCATCTCTCCCAAACTCTCCTAAAGTCTCTCCCCCTAAAACTTTCTCTAAAGCTCTCTAAAGCTTATCTCTAAACCATTCTGTTTCAAACACTATCTCTCCCTCTTTGTCATCAAGCACAAAAAGGAAGGGTTGAGAGCTTAAAATTTGAGAAACAATATTTTGTAGGTCATGAGAGTTTATATGAAATGGTTTTTATGCAAAAGTATGATTTCAAGAAGGTTTGTTTAAAGGGATTTTGAAAATCACATTCAAAATATGGAGAAGACATCAAAACAATCAACATAAAATGAATATATCAATGACATTTATATCTATGGCATTTGATCTATTTTTGAACATTCAAAATCTAGATGCATCTAATTTGATGTGAACATATTCGCTAGATGCATATGTGCCATATCAAGATCCAACTCTAAACCTCTTCATGCCACAAACTCTTGTATACAGTGGTGTCGTATATCAATATACTTTAACCGAGAGTTTTGAATCAAATTACTCAACATTTTTACGACACTTTCAATATTTCATAAGAGTGGCATCTATTCAAAGCAATTAGATAATCCAATGTTTTGTTTTCATCCATAAGAATTTAAGTACAACAACCATCGGATGTAGTCTTTCGATCTATCCTTCAAGTCATAAGATCCAAATCCAAATAATCAAGTAATTCAAAATTTGTATTTTTGGATATCAAAGATCTATCTAGGATTGCATTTCAATTACCTAAGAATGCATTTCATGGCAATCATATGACATTCCTTAGGAAATGATCAATTTCTAGTACATTTGCAATCACTAAATATGATGACGGGATAAAATGCGGTAAAATAAAACGAAACTACCAATCAATGATTGATAGGGATTAGAATTGACCGCTTGTTTGTGTTCGTCCATGTCAAGATGTTCGTTTGTAGCCTTGAGAGTTGTAATAGCTTGATCATCTTCCATCTCTAGGCTTTTGAGCGATTGCTTCACATGCTTGAATTTACTTTTGAACATCGCGTTCTGGAGTTGCTTGATTTGTTGTGCATGGAAGTGACTTTGCTCTTGAATCATCTCGCTTTCCCCAAGTATCATCTTTGAAACAAGTTCTTGACAGAGGGATTCATTAGTGGTAATAATAATAATGTCATCAATATGTTTGATTTACAAGAGAATAATGTCTCGATTGAATGTTTAATGATGATTGTGTCAACATTTCTCATTTTGAAAATCATTTGATATAAGAGAGGATTTTGAGCTTTTAAACCAATCCTAATTTGAAACAATGGATTTAATCCTAAAAAATTCACTTGTTTTGGCATTTAAGATAAAACACATACAAATGAGATATATGCCAAAAAGAGGTTTGTCGAAATATGTTTGGGTCACAAGGTTAAGAGAAGGACATATGATCTCTTGAAATATTCAAATTTTCAAAAGAAACTCAAATTTCAAATTTATACGAATCATGCTCCAAAATCATGAAGATATATATATGTTTTATAACTAAAAAGCATATTCAAACATATTCCAAATATCGATAAACCAATCATGAAGAATTGCAAGATGAGACCATTTGAACCAAAGATGTGATGTAATCAGGAAGCAGAGAAAGCAGCAGAGAAAAATTCAGAAGCTCTCCAAATTCACACAGGCCGGACAATGTCTGCCAGGGCCGGACAATGTCTGGTTTGGGCGGACAGAGTCCGGCTCTGGGCGGACAATGTCCGGACAGTTCAGAATTGCGCCTATAACTTCTGAAATTTTGTGATTTTTGCAATTTTGCTTCAAACATTGATTTAAGTTCCATAATAGATTTGAATAACAAGTCAGGAACTTAGTTGAATACCAATTCATTGAACTTTATTTGAAGGAGATCATGAAATCAATTCACAAAAAGTGATTTTTGAGTAAAACGGGTAAAACAAATATTGATTTTCACAAGAACTTCAAATCTTGATGAAACTCGGATTTTTCTCAAACCTTTGGATTTGGATGAGTTTGAAATACCATTCCAAACTAAGACATGGAAGAGAGTTTAGTCCAAATGGCCAAAATCACAAAATGCACATTTTTGGTATTTTCGGGTCGATAGCCGTTTTCGAGCGACCTAGGATATGAGATAATTTGAAAACTATAGGCCTTTTGAGAAAAATTTCAATACGAACTATCTTCGAGTGAGTGAGTTCTAAAAGTTTTATGTAGAAAGTTTTGATCAAATCTCAACCCATCTTGTTTTTATGAAAATGAATCATTTTGAACCAAAACAAGATCCCGAAGACTTCAATTTTGTCGAATTTTTGCGTTTTAGCTCAAAACTCTTTTGTTTCACTTTCAAAACCTTTTAAACTATATTTGAAACATATTTATGAAGATTTTGAAGTAATTTTGAATATTTTGAAAGTTTTGAGTTCTTTTTACCTTTTTGTTTGAAAATGACCCTTATGACCGAAATGTTTGCAGAATGTGATATAAGTCCACAATTAGGGTATACAAGGTTTCAATGACTTTGAAGTTGCTCTCCCTAAATGTGTCATCCAAGTTGTCATGAAAAATATGCAAGATATGAATATGAACTATTTGAAAAAGAGAATTCATCAAAGATCAATACAAATAATGAATCATGAACTCCTTTCATGGTCTAAAACAAATATTATTTGAAATGCATTTCATTCAAGACCACATCATGAAAGAGCAAGGGAATGCTATTTTGCATAAATTTGATTTTCTTCCATTTGAAAAACTTACCAAATAATATATGAATTCAATGAATGAGTTCCAAAGATAAACTAAAAGATTCAAATTGAACTCAAAACGAGAAGTCATCCAAATGATCATCAAGACTCATGAAAAGGTTTCACAAAGGTGAGACTCATTAATGGAAACAATTTTCATGAAGATTCAAGATTCAAATATTTTAGTCGTTTGAAGGAATTGTGGGATTAACATCCAAATAGACTAAAATGTTCTTAACCATGTTGGCTTTTTCATAATCATCCAAACATATGAAAACAAGTTCCAAAAATTCCAAAATAAATTTTGGAGATAGATAATGAAATGAGGAACAAGATTTCCTTTTATAGTGAAGCCAAAATATGATCCAACAATAAGATATGAAAAAGAAAAATGTTGGTCAGATTTAAAGTTTCAGATTTCAGGTTTCAGAAATTCATTTTACATTTTTAAACGCACCTGGAAATCTATGCACATAACTTCCAATAATTTTCAAATAAATTATCAAAAAATAACAATAATAGAGGATAAAATTTCATATAGAAACTTTCTCCAAATAGTCAACCAATAAAAAGATATGAAAATGACAAATCAGCCCAAAACCACGAGAAAACTGAATTTTGCAGATTTCATTTTCAATTTGTGAAAAGAGTCAATTTTGCTCAAATCAAGTCCAAATGAGATGAAAATTTGCAGATATGATTTTCAATGCATCAAGTACATTTTCCAAAGAGAATTTTCTAAAAAAGATTTTTCAATTAAGAGTTATGGCCAAATGATGTTTGTATTAAGCAAAGGGATTGGATTTTGACAAACTTTTGCAAATTGAGTTCAAATTTGATTTTCATGATATTTTTGACATGAAAGGGCTTACATGAGTTAAACATATCATTTTGAACCAAGGCTCACAAATATGGACCATCAAAATAGCTAAACTCATGTTTTGCATATTTGGGGTATTTCATGTCAATTCAAGTTTTTTGGTGAAATTCAAATACCCATAACTTTCAAATGAGAACTCTTTTGAGAAAGTTTCCAACATTAAATTTCTTCGGGATAGTAATATCTAAGTGTTTTGTAAAGCAAGTTTTTGCAAATTCCAAATAGATTGTGATTTGCGTTTGAAAACGATTTTATTGAAAAATTAGATACCTGAAGATTGTTTTGAGGCTAGTTTTTGATAGGAAGAACCTTTTGACATTGTTATTTAATTAAAACCTCTAAAAACCTTTTAAATACATTTTGAATACTATTTTGATAGGAATTGATGAATTTTGGCCTTTTAAATGGAAATTTGCCATTTTGACCAATTAAGTTCATTTTTGAAAACATATGCTTACAATTTTGAAAAGTCTTACATATGGGGTGCAATAGACACCGGAAGAATTTTAAATTATAACCCCCAAATGATGCAACACATAAGATTTAAATTTTCATACTTTTGAAAAATTAGGCATATGGATTTAAAATAACCAAAAATAAAAGGAGAATATGCAATGCAAATATTTTAGTTTAACACATAAAAAGATTTAAACTCTTTTCGTTACCCAAACCATACGAGGCCCTCTAGCCTTATCGCATAAGTCTTTTGGTACCCAAATTGTTTTATCTTTTGGTTTTTGAAAATGACAATTTATTGGTTTTGCAATTAAACCCTTTTTAGAGTATGAAATCAAATAAGAGTCAAAAGAACCAACTCTAAAAGGATTAGATACACACTCATACAAATGTTGCCCTTTTAGATGACATGAGGTACGTGAGGGCTTTTTGAATGAAATGGCATTAATGTAATGAGAAATATGATGCCTCTTACTAGATGAGTGTGCAATTTTTAATTTTCCCTTTTTAAATGAATTTTTATGATCTAAATGTGGTTTAGCAAGCGTAGCACAACTCAAGTGACATCTAGTAGAATTTTTGCTCAATCTACTTACTTTACTCCTAAGTTCATCATTTTGAATTTTAGATGTTTGAGATGATTCCGCATTAATACAAGAATAGGAGCAAGACGGCATATCATCATAAGTAGATGAACTAGAAGGTATAGCACTAAAATGACTAGATGGGCTAGGCATATCAAATGAAGATTTACTAGAACTAATACCATGGCATAGAGATGAGTCACTAGATGAATCATGGCATGAGTTACTAGTATCATCCATACAAACATGTGAATCTATAATTAAATCATTTGACAAGTTTTCACATGAAGTACTAATGTCCACAAGTCTAGCATTTGAATCTAACTATGAATCAACAATTGAATTATTGCTAGCATGTGGAGTAGAAATGAGTGACTCTAAATATGGATCAATAGGGGAGTCACAAGCAACTCTAACATCTAATACACATGTTGAGTCAATAGAATTCTTGGCAAGCAAAGAGTCATAAGAAGTTTTCAATTCTTGATGCTTCAGTTTCAAAGATGAGTAATCATTCTTTAAAGTGCTAAGATTTTTAGTCATATTACCAAGCAAACCTTTTAACTCTATAATTATATCCATGAGCTCATTATTAGAGAGGTTAGAATTTGATACCGTCGAGTCGGATGCCGAAGGGCATATAGAAACGTCTTGAGATGAAGATTCCGATTTTGAACCTTTCTTTCTACCTTTTCTAGAGCTCTTCTTGCTTGGTTTCGCCTTTGTCTTGCTACGGCAAACCTCATCGTTTACATCCTTGAGCTCGCTCGAAGATTCTTGATCTTCCACATTTAAATAATTGTCCTCAATATGCTCGGAGATGGAACACATGTCCTTTTCTTTGGACATTGCCTCATTTGACATAAGCATGTCAATGAGCTTGCTCGGTGAAGTGTTGGAAAGGTCACCAGTTTCAAGATTGGTGATGAAGTCTCCATAGCAACCCTCTGGCAACACTTGGAGCAATTTTCTGCAAATCTCTAGATAGGAAATATTAGCACCAAGGACTTTGAGCTCATTTGTGATGTTGATCAAGCGATCATATATGGTGGAGAGTGTGTCATGCTCCAACATCACAAATGCTTTATAGTCCCGCAATAATATACGCATCTTAGCGTGCTCATAGCTAGATGTGCCGACAAATAATGACTCAAGAGTCAACCAAACTTCGTGAGCGGTCGAACAATCACTCATTAGTTCTAGCACATCATGGCTAAGAGAATCAAGAAGCCACTTTTAGCTTTTGTATATAAAAGAAGAGTATGGTTATCCGAAGATAATGAGCTATCCATACCCGTTTGCACTAATCTCCATAATTTCAAATTTAATGCCTCAAGATGAGTACTCATCATAATTTTCCAATGTATATAATTTGAGCCATCAAATTGAGAAGCAATCAATCCAAATTTCTCTAACGAATTCATTCTTTCTCTCTAGTGGTTAAGCCGATAAATGAGAGACCTTGCTCTGATACCAATTGTAAGATCGAGGATGCCGACTAGAGGGGGGTGATTAGGAGGCTTTTAAATTTTCTTCCCCACTAAACTATTTCAACAAGATAATTGTTTGAGTTAGATTATACAATAAACCTTAAAACAATTCAATCAACTAGTTGCATTCAACCATATAAACAATTCAACAAATCATGTAACAAAAGTAAATTTAGCAATTGTGTCAAGATGAAAATAAAGCAAGAATGAAATACGCAATTGACACAATATTTTTACCGAGGTCTCGGAGACTCGTCCGGTCTCCCCTACTCCTCGTTGAAGTGCTCTCTCGGAGCCTCGCTTCTATATCCACGAAGGATATCTCACTAGGGTTACTCCTTCTCTACACCGGATAGGCGAGCACCACACCTTTCACAATCCTTTGCCGGCCTCTCCGACAAACTCCAATTGGAGAGATCCCGGCTCTCCTCCGGCACCGTCTAGGCAAAGGTGATCGCCAAGAGTAACAAGCCGGATACGCTCACTTGAACAAATCAAGTGCTATGAGCTCAAGAATGCAAATGAGATGCTTAACACTCTAGCACTAGCATGCAAATGGTGATTGAAGTGCACTAAGCACTATTAGCTTCACACAATTTCTCTCTCTCAAATCAACTCAAGATTTGGGGTCAACTCTAGCCTCTAAATGCAATAACTCAAATGCAATTGACTTGGCTAGGTTTTCAGCTGGTATATCAACTCTTTGAGTACCGACAAATGAAGCCAAACACGACGTATTTATAGCCTCAACGAAAAACTAGCCGTCTGCAAGAAACCGGGCCAAAAGTTGTACAGGCCGGACATTGTTCGGCCATTTCGGACAATGTCCGGACAGTACACCCAAATAGTGACCGTTAGTCACGAGTTTTCAAGTATCAGTTACTGTTTCAACGAAATTTGTGAAGGCCAGACAGATACTATTTGTCTGGACAAAAACCCCAGACAAAAGAATATGTCTCTGTTAACTCTCGACTCAAACAGATTGTATAGGCCTGACAATGTCCGGCAATTTCGGACAAAGTCCGGCCTACCCGGACAGATAGCCCCGGACGGATGCATTTGTCTCTGTTTCATTTCTCAAAAGGCTGAAAAAATTTGTACAGGCCGGACAATGTCTGGCCATGCCAGGATAAAGTCTGGCCACTGCACACTGACAGTAAAACAAGTATAACTTTTGATCGAAAGATCCGATTGAGGTGATTTTTGGCTTGTTGGAAAGATAACTCAGAGCTCTACAATTTTGTCAACAGAAGCAAGACCTAAAAAGGTCTGGAAACCTCTAGAAAACTCAGAAACTCTTGTGTTGTCAAAATGTCCAATCCAAAAATCATCTCAAATGCAATTTAGAGTATATGCACATACGGATTTGCCGTTTTCTCGTAGATGTGATTGCTGTCACTCAGCAACGACCACGACCACACAGGTCTGACATCCGATCGAAAACAGGTGGTCGATAGGGTTTGGTCGAGCGTACGCAAGCGAGCCGAAGACTGGTACGACCAGTCCGAACTCCTACGACCACGCCCAAACCCTAAACAGAAAGCCGCCAAACAAGCGACACGACCACGACCACGTATCAACACTGATATGATCAGAATATGCAAATACAACCACGACCAGCTCTAGATAAATAAACCAATTTAAATAGCTGGCGATCAAGACTAAGTGCAGTTTTCAAAATATTTACTCTAATGCACATGAACTACACTTAAGACTCACTAGCAATGCAAGACACTAGTGCAAGATGATATGAATGCATCTGAGCTTCCACACTAGATAGATTCAAGCTACTAGTTTCCGTCCCCTCTTAATAGTATAGTCAAACTAGTAAAAAGAAACATATCAACCCGGTCTGTCTCCAAACACCGAGACCGGTAAAATCCTAAGAAACAATCCTAAATCTTGGATTTTACCTTAGGTGGAGTTCGACCTCGTGAAGCTCAACCGCTCGACGCTCGTCATCGCAAAACTCGATTTCGCTAAGCTTGACCACACGAAGCTCGACAGCTCGACGCTTGTCTTCGCAAAGCTCGTCATCGCTAAACTTGACCTTGCTCGGGATGTCTCATATTGTTTTCATCCTCTTCACGCCCTTACTCACGTTTATCCTGCAATCAATCTGAGACTACAACACGTACACTCAATACACAATATTAGTCTCAAATATAGGTCATCATTAATCACCACCAGAGAAACTACTCCACACCGGAGTTAGCTCGACAATTTCTCTTTCCAGTGAAATGACACAACCATATTCAACAAGTAGCAAATGAGTATGAGATAGAAGACAATCATATAGATCGTAGATGATAAACACATACGCACACGATCTATACTACTCATGTCAAGATATCAATCAACCTAGATGACCAAAGTGATGAGCTCCCCCTCAACATATGTATCGATATCAAATCCACAACTGGAGTCATCAACCTCAGGGTTTGTCATATAACATCTTGATCAATCAATTTGCACAAACTTGATGCAACCACTGAGCTCCCCCTCTACGTATGCATCAATATCAAACCCGCAACTGAGGAAACATCCAATTCAGGGTTTACCAATAATCAATTCAATTCACTTGTGCTAAATCAGGATTTATCTAATTTTTCATTTGATCATCAAAATTGACATTCTCAGATTAACTTTAATCACAATGGATTTATCCAAATCGTCATTAATCATCAAAAGCTAGATACTAAGATCTACCTAGATCCAACAATCTCCCCCTTTTTAATGATTGATGACAACATCATTTATAAGCTCAATAAATACAAAAGAGATTCTTCAGCTCCCCCTCAATATATGCAAAAAATATAGCGGAACTGAATACAACATCTAATCTTATGAGTTAAGAGATATACATGACAATTGAGCACAAGTTCAATCAAGTCATCTTCCAAAAACATCAATTTTCTCTAACTCAAATATCTCTTCCAAAGATTGATGTTAATGATATCAAATAATATCTCTCCCCAAATATCATTTATCATCCTCAAATATCATTTATCATCCTCAAATATCATTTATCAATCTCAATTTACTTCTGTCATCTTTCTCAGATATCAATATCAATTCTATCGAATACCAATCTATCAAATACCAATTATGCCAATTACTGTTCCGTGCCATGCCGCCTGTTGGGCCGAGGTTTGCGGCCCGACACGGCCTGTTAGCGTTCATGCCAGGCCATGCTGCGTTCCGGGGCGATTTTGCGTGTCTCGGGCTGGCTCGATAATGTCCTAGCCCAACTTTCACATAGATTTGTGAGGCCACTGTTGCCATGTACACATTAGCCTACCAAGGAGTTGTCCCCAGTGGACAGTGATGACTCACAGCCAAGGCATATTTGCGACGGCTTGTAGGCATCCAAGGCGTGGCAAAGATAGCACGGTAGTGCAGCAAGCAATGGCCACTCCGAACGGTGGCACCACTCCGGTGATGAGGTATCCAAAAATGTTGATGTTGATATAGATTTTGCATGTATGACTATGCAAATGTCGAATATAAGAAATGTACATGATAAGCGTACTATTTATATATATTTTGCCCTAAGTTGGACCTTTTTTTCAGCTTCAAACTTGTTTAATTCATCATTTTATGTGTTTTTATTTGAGAACTGAAGGGAGTTGGCCCGGTTCAAGCCCAACCAAGAGTTTTTCTTTTTTTTATATACTTATTATTTTATTTTTCTTTTTTTTCTAATTTTAATTATGTTTTAAATTATAAATTAATGCTTAATTAACTACTATTTATTATCTGATTAAGATTCGTTTAATATAGAAATTTAACTAATTAAATATTATTGACTAATTAACCCTAAATAATTTCTTAATTTGTTCTTAGCTTAATAAGAGTTTAATCAAACTAGGTATATGTATATGTATACATACATACATACATACATATATATATATACCTGCAGAATGTAAACTTAAATCTCTTTTAACTTGAAGTGTTGGTTAGCCGTATTCAATCACTGGTCAGGGAGAACGAAAGCATAGATGCATTCATCCTTGTATTTTTGATTTTTTATTACACCAATATCCTAAATATATACGTGTATATAATTATATTTCTCATGGAACTGATGGTGGCGAGGAGCATTGGAGTGAATTGCCAAACTCCAATTTAATCCCGTCTACGCAGACAAGTTCCTCCTATTTGATCATGTTGGATATGCTTGAACTAATTGCCTGTAACATAGTTTTTGATCTAGTTGAGAATTATCACTTGCATGGAAAGAGTATATTTCAAAATAGACTAGAAACATCTATGGATATGTATATGCTATGACATACATGGGATGTTAAGCACGATGATGGAAGTCTCTGAGTTTGAGATGTTGACAAAAGAATGACTTCTTTATCTATGCTATGGATGGAAATTAGTAAGGATTACAACCAGCGATCTCTTTCATCCAGCACCATAACACCCGTATCAACCACAAACATGGTAGGAGACGGGTCTAGTCTAGTATCATATCTAGACACTAAAGTCATCTCCACAAGGGAATCTACTATTATAAATGTATATATAAGTGTCACGGCTCGCTCCGAATAACCTAAGGGGCGTCACGATCTCTCAAATAATCCAGATGGGTTCCACGGGTCGCCCACTAAGTACCCAGGATGTTATAGGCTCAAACTGGTAGAGTGGAGATGCTTAGTAGATATTTTTGAGAAAAACTCTATACTCTTGATCTAGTCACGCATTAAAGAAAATGCGGAGTGATGCGGTACACCTCTACAGAGTAAAAATGTGAATGTTCACTTGTTGTTCTCAAGTCGAGAACTGTGTCGCAGCAAGAAAGGAGGTCTACAGGTGGCCTCAGTCCTGTGGTGTAAAGTGCTCAATAGAACTTTTCTCAACAATCAAGTGGAGAATACTTTCAACAAATGTTTTATTGAAAAAGTAAAACTTATACTCCTTGACTTATTATATGCTTAAATGAATTTTCCTTGAATTTAAGTAATTCAGGTCATCCTGCATTAATTTATTTTAGAATAAAACACATGAACTTACAAAAACCTCTACTACTAGTTAGAGAAGGAAACTAAAAAACTAGACTTAACCAAAACTTTAATTATAACTTGTCTCAAATTCTTACTAATAAGATAAGAAATAATTCTAATAATCTCATTCTTAATTTAAACTCCTATTGATGAGATAAGAGACAGCTCCAATAATCTCCTCCTTGACTCAAAATCTGATCCCAAAAACAAAAACAAAACCAAAATGTGTCAACTCGATATAACAGTTGAACTTCAGATGCAGACACTGCTTCCAAATTCTGTAGTTCTTTCTATTCATTAGCACAATTTTAAAATTTTGATTTATATATATTAAATATGATCCATGAGAAGCCCCGGCCGTTTTTGTATTTTATAAAGCATGCGGCAAATGCAGGTGTTATATATAGCATGTATTAGTGAGTGTATACCACTGATTGATTGCCTCCTTTGTGCTCTTTCTCAGGTCACCCAAGCACGTCGAACAAACTGCTATCCAAGCTAGCTAGTTAATGGGTTGCATGTATAATTAATGTGTCTCCCAATTGACTTATGCATTGCTAATTAAATTTTTTTTTTGAAAAGTTACAGTAGGGAAAACTCTACTACATAAGATATATTATCAAGAAGATAATAAAAAATTTACAAGAAAAACCAGAAGAAAAATATAAAAAATCAATCCACCTATATAAACCATATTTGAAAACTGGTTTAGTTCTGCACAAAATAAACTCTAAATCAGAGATGAAAATCTTCAACCAATTTTCCAAAGTTCCTAAAAGATTTTGGAAAATAGCCTTGTTTCTGAATTCCATAAAGACCACAAAGATGGTTAATTATGCATTGCTAATTAATTCACTCGTTCATTGTATGAAGTACTACCAAATCATACTCCCTCCGTTCTAGTTATCATTTAATATATATAAATCAAATTTTTAAAATTTTTACCACTAATATATAAAAAAAAAATCAAAATTCACTATATAAAAATAATATTAGCATATTTGTCATCAAATATATTTTATATTATTATTATTATTATTATAAAAATTAATGTTAAGATTGTATTTTGGAGTCCATAAAAAATTGTAAAATAACTAAAAAAAGAACTGAGGGGTATTTCCTGAACCAGCTTAATGCCAATACTACTTTGTTTCGTATTGCACCATATTTTAAGGAAAACGAATCATCAATAGAATAATGAAAAATTTTAGCCAGATTTTAGCCAGCTTCCATCCATGTACATCTTCCGTTTCGAACTACAAAGATTATTACTATGCATAGGGAGAAAGGTTGCAGAGGGTGGTTGTTGTGGTGTGCAGGCTGCTGTCTGGAGGAGGAAGAAGCAGGTGCACTGGCTGGGATTGCACAGATGCTTGGTGTTTGAAGTAATTGTTGTGAGTGATACACTGTTGAGCATGTGATCTGTGTGGTGAAGCCTAGGGAAGAGGTTGATGGTGCACTGTGTGTGTGTGTGAGTTTGCTGTTATGAAGCTGTGAAATGGTGTGTGTGAGAGTGTTGCATGCTGTTGTTGCTTGACTAGATGTGTGTGTGTGTGTGTGTGTGTGTGGCTGTAACACCCTAGGTTTGGGGGTGAAAAGTTTTGCATGAAAATCCTGCATGCATGTATCTTTGTAGTAGTAGCCAAATCAGCTGAACCCTAATCTCTCCCAAACCCTAAAAATCTCCAAATCTATTCTCTAGATCCAGATCAAGATCTGACCATCCAGATTTAGCCTACCAGTTACCCTGAGGATAAAAGTCTTCAGGAGCCAGATCAAATTCTGACCCTAACTCTCAGTACCTAAGCCTCTCTCTGTTTTCGAAAACAGGAAAATCCAAATTTACCCTAAGTACCCCAGTTTTCAGATGATTGAATTATTCTGATTTAACCTTATCCAGACTCAAGTAACCCCTGGAATATGTTCCTAGGTTTATCCTCAACTCACTTCAAAAAGTTGGGAGCCAAATTAATCCATCTAAACACTTTTCGCAGTTTAGTCCAAATTTTACTGCGAATAAGTCCTTTTCTGTTACCTGGAAGCCTGAAAAGGCTAAAATCTGCAAATCAATTCCAACTTCAGAATTTCTTCAGGAAACACCTTCCAAATACTATTTGATACATATTTCCCTTCTGTTTAAACTTCAAAATCTCACCCTAATTACCAGAATTCGAGTTTGACAAAATCCAGATCTATTTTACCCTAATCTTACCATATTTTCGAAAATAGGTGAAATCCCCCAAATCTTATCAAATTTTCGCTAAATTTGAGCTGGATGAGTACTAATAGAAATGTTATACTCAGCCATGGAATCAAATCTCAAATTAACCACCTCTAAGACAGAAATTGCAAATCAGTCCAGATTTCAAATAAGAATCCTTGCATTTTGGTCCCTGGTTCGACCAGAGGCACTGTGCGCGACCAGCAGCCGTGCACGACCGCGACCACCGCGCTGCCACGCCAGGAACTTCGTCGCCGGTGAAGTCCCGTGGTCGCCACCCTTGCCACTGCGTTCCTGCCACGTGTGCGCACGCCGTTCGCCACCGTGGAGCCACCGCGGCCGCACCAGCATCGCCAATTTTGCCCGCGCGCGCACGCCATCGCTGCAGCCACTGCAGAAGATCGATGCCACGTTGCAAGCATGCCGGAGGAGCCCATCAGTTCGCCGTTGCATCACCTGGGACAGCGCACGCCTGCCTGCAAAGCCGGCACGGCCGCTGGAGCACGTCGCTTCGCTGCTGTCCCGCCCGGCCGGTCAATTCGCCGCTCCAAGTCTCCAGGCATTTTCCAGCCGTTGCAGCCTCCCCAATTCGCCTATAAATAACCCTCAGGACTTAGCCAACTTCACCACATAGCAAAGCACCAGAAATCGCCACCCTCCACCGTGTTTTCTTCTTCCCCGGCGAGCAGCAAAGGGGGAGCACGGTGCCAAGCTTCTCCACTGCTTCATTCTTCGATCCAACACCCCCAGTGAGCTCCTCTCATCCCCCTCATGCTTCTCGAGCTTGGAATTTAGTCTAAATACCCTCAGTCGCCGGCAATTTCAGTTTTACTCCAGTAGCTCCGGCGAGCAATTAATCCTCAACCAGATCGATTCAACCTTCGAACTAGTAATCAAATATGCTCACTAGACCTTGCTTAACATCCCTAAGCAACCAAAATCGACAGACATGCTGAAATACGAAAAACCCCAAATTGGAACTTTGCTTGTGAACTGAGCTTGCTGTTCAAGCTTTTCTGGTGCATTTCTAGTTAATCTAACTTCACCAGTAGCTTACTTATGCCCCAGAGAACATCCACAAGCAAGGAATTAAGTTTATTTGCCCTAGATCAAAAATGCCCAAATCAGGTTTGAGTTAATCTTTTCTCCAGCCAATATCCCTTAAATCCAGCCAATCCAGCCATAGAAACCTTGCCATCTAGATGTTTTGGACCATTCTGAGCAACTTTGTCTTCTATCACGACTTCTAATTCGGCCTAGATTGTGAGATATAGCTATGCCCTAGTTTGCTGTACTGTTCACACTGCATGTGCTCCAGGCCAGCCAACTTCTTCGCCGGTTTTCATCACTTTCCGGCCATCTCCTGCCCTAGGTCCTGTTGAGACATTTGTTCCTGTTACAAATGCCTAACCACCAGACAAAGTGGTGCATCATTTGGAGCCCTGAGTCAAAAGATATGGCTAACCCTAGTTTCTGGCCATGTCAACCCTATGCCAGACTATGTCAGCCAGTGGCATTGAGCCTTTTCACCTACTTCCAGCCATGCACTTTGAAAATAATTTTGTCCCCTAGACTCCTGATGTTGTGATCTACACTTTTCTCTACTGTCACAACTTGAGTTGAGCCCTCTATCACCCATCGACCTTATGTCGATGCCTTGAACCGAATGTCAACCTAAAGACATTCGCTGTTTTTGGGCGAACCAGTCACCACCTTGATATCACCCTGATATTTTGGAACCTTGTAAACCTTAACAGCTAACTCTAACCCTGGTTTCCATAATTAAAACCACATCGCTTTCGAACCTTGTATCACCAGAGTATTTTCCTCCTTGCACCTTTGCATGTAGCAAGTTAGTAGAATAGAATTGATTGTAATGCCTGTTTGCTTGTTTGATCTTGTTCAGAGCAAGAGTCCGGAGTTGAAGATCTTGTCGCTGAACCGTCATCGACTGCGGATACTTACGACGCGGAAGGCAAGTCATACTTTGAACATATTGAAACCCATATTTTATGAATTGCTATGCTATTCCATGAGTAGATATTTCATTAATATTGCACATGTTGAGATCAATGATATTATGGCAGTGATAGATTGAATACTTGAGAAATGTGAACTTGATAAGATAGCAAGCCTCGAACTAATAAAAGTATAAACATGTATATTTATATTCATGAAATAGAACCCCTAGCCGTGACCAGTATTTTGGTATGGAATGGTGGTAGCACTGGAGGTGCTTGGCTGCACTGGATGTGCAGGCACTGAAGGTGCATGGTTTGTGGTATGATCTGGTCACTGGCACGTAAGGACTAGAACCTTGTGTTATGCGTCTAGCGGCATGAACAACGTACCAACCACTTACCTGGTATGGGACAGGCGCAACCTAGTAGCTTTCTTAGTATTGTCAGTTCCCTGCATGGCTTGTCGATCCAGTTTCTCGCGTGGAACTGGTGGGACGCAGTTCGTCCATGAGTGATGTGAGATCAGAAAAATTATGAGAGGATAAGGTGTAAAGAAGGAAGACGCCCTACGCCAGATTAAGTCGTGCGCGACTGTAATCAAAAGAGGTTATGTGTCCTGCGGGAACATAGACCCAGGCTAGGAAGTAAGGCAGTGGGGAGGACCCACAACGGTACTTGGGACGGTATTGTCCATTTACCGGGCAGGGATACTGTTAATACTAGACTGCAAAAATGTTGTGTGAACTCGGCCTTGTCACATGCGTATAAGTCGCATGGAGTTGGCCCGACTTGGAAGTCGAGTGAAAAAGTGGATTTAAAAAGAGGTACATCTCTGCAGAGTTTAAAAATGTATTCGAATACTTCGTACTCCCGAGTTTTAGGAGTATGCTGCGGTGGATTAAATCCATGGGGTGTGACACAAGTATTGTTTTATAAACTAAAATTGGTTAGCTCAAGATTACCCAAGTGGCATGTGTTGTCATGATAAGGGGCGTTGCCGTGGGCTGTCATGTGTTGACGTGTCGCGGTAATACCATAATCTAGCAAACATATGATATTTAAGAGGCATGTGGTTTATGTCCTAAGTTATGAAATATTGCTAAGAGTATATGATCAAAAGGCTTGAATGAAAATAATGTGATATGAGGATATATCGCCTTGGTTATGGGATATATGCATCACCATCAATATGATTTATTTACTGCCATGGGTATGATCAGAAGTTGAGTAAGAATTGAGAAAGAAATGTATTTTTGGAAAAACCTTCCACTCTTTCCACAATAGCATAGGTTCATGTCATATATATATGTATGTATCTCTACCTTCCCTATGACTTGCTGAGTACGTAAGTACTCACCCTTGCAACAACTCGTCAATAGATGAAGCGTTCTACGACCTTGGAGGATACCCTGAAGATGCTGCGGACCCAGGAGAAGATGAGCAGTTCCCTTCGGAGCCCTGATATGGTGCTGTCTTGCTGTCAACCTCTGTTCCCTGTGGTTTGCTTTTGGGCCTAGCTTCCGCCGACTAGATGTATTATTTTGTTAGACCCTTGTGCCTTGTACGGCACTGTACCTCGTTTTGTACTAAGGCCTGATGGCCATACAATTATGACTATTGTACTATTTTGCTGCTTCAATGTAATCCTGTGATTGACTCATCCTGGGAAGTCAAATGGTTAAAGGGCCAGCTGCACCGAGCTGGACTCCTCACAGGTGATGTCACTGTCGTGGCAGACGTGACAGTGGCTATGTGTTTAAGTATACACTTGCAGGTCACAGTGTGTTACAATTCTGGAAAATGATTCAGGCCTCTAGTTTGAAAACTGAATGAATTCAGATAACTGAATTTTCAATTCTGAAAGTTTGTAATCTGGACTGTTTTGCGATTTCGGAAATTTGTTTCGACTGAATTGCAAATAAACGTATCCTGGAGGTTTATGTGTACTTAGCTCAGTAACCAAGATCTGATTGGATAATTAAATCAGGGGTGATTTAGATAGAAACAAAAATGAAATCGAAAACAGGATTAGGATAAAAGTGCATAGTATTTTTTACTGAAAATGACTTAAAATGCGAATAGTTGGGTTTTGGGGTTGAATTTAAATTTGATGCAAAAGAGAAACTTGTATTAAATAATGGAAAGAATTTAGTCGTTCTATTGGATTGGAATTTTGAGGTGATTCATAGATTTTAGTCATTTTTGGTCTTTGAGAGTTGAGAAGGACTAATTTGCGATGAAATTTGGAGTGAATTGTGAAAGTGATCTAATGAACTTATTTAGCTAAGAAGTTTTAGCATTTTAGCATTGGTTTGCAAGCATATTAAGACATGGGATTTTAGAGAAATCCAAGAGAGATTCACTCTGGAATCGATCAAACTGAAATATAAAAAGATTAATTAGAGTAATAAGATTTTTTGTTTTTGAAAACAAAACTGAGTGTGGTTTATGGGCTTTAGAAGCTAAATTTGATCTGAATGCTGAAGATAAATCTATATAAGATAGTTAGGAGATCATATCTGTTCAGACTGATTTGGATTATGATCAGTTTGGAAGAATTTAACTGGTTTTGGGCTGAAAGGACTGCATTGTAATTAAGAAAATTTAGGAAGTGGGACTAGTTTGCAAATGTTTTAAAATAACTTAATAACATAGTTTTTGGGTAAAGTGAATTTAAAGCAAAAAAATATTGTGAGCTGCTTTATCATGTTAGAGTTTCTAAAATAGACAAAATAATTGGAGATTGGGTTTATTACTACGGAGGTTTTCTTGAATCCACCTATGGTTAATAGTTAAAAGAAATATTTTTATATTTAATGCTTGCGATATTATTATTACTATTTGATAAATGTTCTTTTGGAAAGTGAAATTTTAGTGAAATAAGTACATATATATATACACATATATGTAGACATAAGCACAAATACATTAAGGAAAATATCTTTGAACTCTTTGAAAATTAATCAAAATTTGGTTTAAGGCTGCTAGATAGTATTCTTCATAATACTTTTAGGGTTAAGATTAAAAAGAAATTTTCAGATCTGGTTTTATTAAACCGAAATTTGCAAACCCTGTTTTTAGACTGTTACAGACATCACCTTGATGCCATGGATTATGGGTGTCTTCGAATCAATCATGGAATGTCACGGCTAAGCATACAATCCGAAACTCAAGCATATTATGTCATCGCAATGGGAAAAATTGGGCTTCTTCCTCCGTCACCAATGCTGGTAGGGGGGTCGAAGGAGGGGATTTTCCCGGGAATGCCGGCAGCATAGCCCCGGCAGCCTCGGTGTTAAATCCGCCCCTCGCTGCTGGGAGACCGCACGGCTGCATGGCGCTTGGAGATTCATTAACGAAGACAAGAAGGAAGGAATACCGAAGTTTTGACATGCCCCACTCTCATTGGAGATACAAGTGCTAAATCCCCCAAAAGGTAGGTGACGGAAAGTTAGAAAGGTGATCTCTATTTTTAACCACTTTCTTCTTTTTGGATGTTTAACAGTATTGCTATGGCCCTGCAACTAATATCAAAGTTAGAAAGGTGATGATCTTTTTGGAAAGTTAGAAAGGTAATCGCTACCTATCCGATTGGTGTTGGTGGCTCTCGTAGATCCACCACTATATGTCTTAATGGGACGTTAGTCTATTTTTTTTATAACCAGTAAAATAAAATCATTTAATTTTACAAAACTTTAGTATAAAAAGGTATTCAAATAGTAAAAGAGGAGATACTAAAATAACATGTTGGTCAAAATAGCTGCGACAAGATAGACTTAAAGGAGAAAAATGTTATAATAATATATATACAGTTTGACTTATATCCTTTTATCTTGGTGCTTTAACAACCTGATTCTGATAGTACTTAACTACTATTCTATTGATATGAACACACCAGTAAAGGATGTGTTCATGGAGGGTGACCCGATCTTCACAACGTAGAACCTGAATAACTAGTATCTGAAGATACCTGGATAATTGGTATGACCTGACGAAACGAGATAGCCAACTATTTGCAGAGCAAGGACCTGCGCATCAATGAATTCGCCCAACCACACTCTGAATTACCTATCCACATGGCCACGCACGGAGTTGGCACACAGATAGAGTGATCACGAAGATCGTTCAAGCAATTCCGAAGGAAATCACAAGAACAAAGAATGAAGAGATTTAACTCTCAACTAAAACTAAAGTTTTAATCTGAAATTTCAATATCAATGTCTTATATCTTGTATATTAAAAATTATGACCATGCCTCTCTTTTATAAAGGGTGGTATGTACAAAAGATAGAAGAATTAAATTAGAATTCTAATCTGAATCTAATTCAAAACGGAATAAAAATCCTAACAAACTATAAAAGATAAAAGAAGTTCGGAATAAATCTTCTCCGAGTTGGATTCGGATTCGGACGAGACTTTTTTATTCTGTGCAGTTGTTACTCTTTTGAGTCTCCTGGTTGCATAAGATGTCAGAATTTAATGATTCTTGATGCGTTGGAATGTTCTTTCAAATTCCTTTCCATCAAATACTCACAAAACAAAATTGGATATATGTGCGGAGAATGGTGTTTGGTTGAAGTTGGACTGTCGTTTGATCGGCAGACTGCATGCTGAGCAAAATTCTTTTGGTTGTAGCGGATGCAATCCTTGTCGGAATCGAGTGATCTTGGACTCGTTGGAAAGCTTAGGAAATTATCTTTCCACTCAGTAGGTGTACGACCAGATTCAATGAAGTTATTTGACCCATATGTGGCTATGTTCTTTATGTTATGCTCTCCCTCTCTATTCCTGATTATTAGTTAAACAAGAGCCACTACCACAGAAACAGACATCCTGGACGGCACATCACAGACGGGTATGAACTGTTCAATGGAAAACCGTCTGTGAAGGCCTGGCGGGAGAATATGTTCAGATATCACAGACGGTTCTGACGTCAAAAACAACTGTGAGAGTAAACCAGACGGTTCTGAACACAAAACCGTCTGTGATAGTATACTTATCACAGACGGCTCTAACCTAAAAACCGACTGTGATATATACAATCGGTTCCCAGCTAAGAACCGTCTGTGATAGTCTAATTATCACAGACGGTTCTAACCTAAAAACCGACTGTGATATATACAGACGGTTCTGAGTTCCGAACCGTCTGTGATAATTAGACTATCACAGACGGTTCGGAACGCAGAACAGACTGTGATTTATACAGTCGGTTGTAAACCACGAAGCGTCTGTGATAGTGTAGTTATCACAGACGGTTCTGATGTATGAACCGACTGGAAAAGTACCGGTGCTTCGAATTCTCAACTGTGATCATTTCTGTCTCTGATCTTCGCGCGCGGCGCCTAGGAGAACACGAAGCATCGCTTTGGAAGTTCTATAAATTGACAGTGGAAAAATTGTCATTTACTTTACAAGTTTTTATAGTTCTCAGACTGTTTGACTCCTTAGCTTCTCTGCGCCAATGGCATCCTCGATGGCATCGTCAGCCTCGCCCTCCCCGGTATGAACTCTCAATCTTTTGGACTTACCCCTGTATTGTTAATCCATGTTCAATACATTCTTGACCTGTTGATTTGCACAGGGAAGGGGAGCCGTGGAAGACACTGCCAAAGTCAAGGCCGAGCTGAGGGCCCTCCAGGAGGAGCACAAGCTCCTCACGGAGAAGCACACTCGGCTACGGCTTGACCTTGACGATCTCTTCCAGCGCATTCAGCGCATGAAGACGGATGGTGACAATGCTAGGGCGAGGACGAGGCGTCTTCGCGAGGAGAAGAAAGCCGCGGATATGACCATCGCTGGCTGCGGTTTGACAATGAAGGATACCATCGCGAAGCTGAGGGAGGTCGCAGGCCTTCTCGACGCTGAAGTAGTTGATCCTGAGAAGGACAACTTGTCGCTGGAGGAGTCCTGCGTCCTGGCTGCAAGTCAAAGTGACTTTATTCTAGATGCAGCCAGGGCTAAGACCACTCCTTGACCTAGCATTCTGTATTTTTACTTTTTTTTTGTAAGTGATGAAACAAATTATTGAAAACTTTGTTCTTATGTCAACTTTCTAATTTTCCAGCACATTCTTGGACTGCATGCAATCTTCCCTCTTTCTTTATCTTTCGTTGGCTTTTGTCGAACATTCGACCATACAAAGGTATGTACACTGTGTGCGATCAAGGAACGACTATCGCGATCTTTGGCTTGTGATCGGAGCCCTTGAAATAATATAGAAACAATATAGAGGTCGCAGGTCCCATGCAAATAATATAAAAAGAATATAGAAGTTATATATCAACGTGCTTTGAAATATCACAAACGGCTCTGAGGTAAAAAACATCTGTGATAGTCACATTAGAGACGGTTTTTACGTAAGGCCCGACTGTGATGGTCCCAACAGTGTCCTCGAGTCGACTCAAATTCTTAACCTCTATCAATATCACAGACGGTTTTTAACTCCAAACCGTCTGTGATAGTAAACGGACATATTAAAGACGGTTCGGACATCAGAACCGTCTGTAATATTAAAGCAGACGGTTTTGATCTCCCAACCGTCTGTGATAGTCCCAACAGTGCAATTCTCTACATGCAATTGTTGATAACCGCACATAATAACTGAGCAGATGAAGAGACTTAATTATTTACTTCAAATTTAATTTGCATCGAATTATGTAATCTGACTCTTCAACTTCCTCGCCTCGAATTCTCGACCTCTATCAATATTACAGACGGTTTTTAACTGCAAACCGTCTGTGATAGTAAACAGACATATTAAAGACGGTTCGGACATCAGTACCGTCTGTAGTAGTAAAGCAGACGGTTTTGATCTCCCAACCGTCTGTGATAGTCCCAACAGTGCAATTCTCTACATGCAATTGTTGATAACCGCACATAATAACTGAGCAGATGAAGAGACTTAATTATTTACTTCAAATTTATTTTGCATCGAATTATGTAATCTGACTCTTCAACTTCCTTTGCCGTGTTGCAGTTTATCTCCCGAGAAGTTGTATATCATGAATTTATTGGCCTTGAAAACCAGTACTAGTGCGCTTTTTAGAACTCGAGGCACCCGCGCATATGAACCATCACCTTCTGTTTCTATAAATAGCGAGGCTCCTAAATCCCTGTCTTTATTCCCTCCTCAACTCCCACCTTGATGGCGAGCCGAGATTCCAGTGAGGTTATTGAAATTGAGAGTGATGAGGAAGAGATAAGGAATGAACTCGATCAGGATCTTCAGAAAGTAAGTCCTCTCTGAAACTCTAATGCAGATCTTTCTTTTATGACTTGATTACCTCGAAACAAATGCATTTCGAAATCCACAGGTGCTTGAGGAAATGCTCCCTCCAAAGAAGAGACTTAGAAATGATGAAAGATCGTACAGTGGAGCTGCAGCGAAGACTCTAGAGGGTGCTGAGGCCTGTGTTGCCACATTGCCCCTTGCAACCCCTCCAGTTGCATCGACTCCACCTTTGGAGATCCACAATAATCCTTCCAATATCCCCTCTCCAACACCTTTGTATCATCAGCTTTTCTGGGGTAAGGCTCACACTTCCACGTCCAAATCCACTCCGAAGCTTGGCAATCATCTTCACCCTCCCAGCATACGCCCCTAGGAGAAGCTGGAGAAGCATATGTGCAGGAGGAGAAAGCTGCCTTGTGCAGAACTCTCCAAAAAAAAAAAGAGGCGCTGGAGAAGCATTCTGAGGGGATGTCTTTTGCCATTCTGCACTTGGCAGAGTGCATGCTTTGAGTTGCAGCTTCATCTCCACCTTTGTTGTATCAACTTTAATTTCTTGGATGATCCTACTGATGCCAAATCCACTCCTTTGGTGAGAGATGATGTTGATAGTCTTAGAGCCATTGGTAGTTCTCCTGGGGCGGCCAGTGTAGATCCTACTGATGCCAATACGTCCCTAGGAGAACTTTGTAAATTACTTTCGAACAGGTCGACACTAATCAATTGGTCACTTAATTAATAGTATCTCTTATGTATGGAAAGATTGTAAGAAATAAGAAATTTCTTTTCCTTATATATCTGGCTTTCGATTGATTATGTAACAGATAATCACCAAATGATGTTCTGTGTAAAAATGTTAACAAGAAAATACTGCTGCGATCAAGACGGTTTTTAACTCAAAACCGTCTCTGCTTGAAAGATTACAGACGGTTTTAATTTCAGACATATATATAAAACAAATATGAAAAACAAGATAAAACCAAACAGTCTGAACGTTCATTTTTGTAAATACTAACATTGAAATAAGATAGAACCAAATATGAAAAATATGTGGAACAACTGATGACCAGTAGTCGAATGCAAACAAAAAAACCGGGATATTAAAGACGGTTCGGACTGTGATAACAACATACACAGACGGTGCTGAGGTAAAAACCGACTGTGATAACAACATACACAGACGGTTCTGAGGTAAAAACCGACTGTGATAATAACGTAGACGGTCGGATGTGATAACACAGACGGTTCAGATGTGAGAACCGACTGTCATAATCAAATACACAGACGGTTCTGATGTAAAGCGGACGGTTTGGAGTTCATAACCGTCTGTGATATTTCTTTCATACTTACACAAATTGCAGCGATATTACCGACGGTTGATAGATTGAAAACCGTCAGTAATATTCTTTTCTTCAATAATGCACCGATATTACCGACGGTATTATATAGAACCGTCTGTACTGAACCTGGTATAAAAGGTCTTTTGGCGGATGTTTTGAGCCAGTCGTACTCTCTTGCTCGACCTACACTGTCCAGTTCGAAGAGATTTGGGGCAAGGAAGAGCGAAATCTCGAAAGGCAGGGGGAGCATTTGGGGGCAAAAATTTGAGGATCGAACCAAGGTTGGTTACTTGCTCCCAAGGCGTACACATTACTTGATTTCATCATCAATATCGATCTCCATTGATTTACTAATTAGCATGTGTATGAATTTGATTTATTGCAGATGGTCCGAGACTGGATGTATAATGACAACCGAGTGGGTGAGGAATACATGAAAGGTGTTTTTGATTTCGAAAAGGTTGCTGTGCAAGACATGGCGAAGAAGGGTTTACCATATATGTACTGTCCTTGTGTAGACTGCCAGAATATTAAGATGTTCACCAACTCATCTCAAATTGTCGCCCACTTGATCCGACGTGGTTTCAAAAAGGGGTACACGTGTTGGGTCCACCATGGAGAAGAGCCAACTGCAGAAAAACCTGCCACTCAGGTTGAGGAACAGGACATGCCGGATCCAAACAACGACTTCGACGAGGATATGCCAGAGGATGACCATTTAGATGACATGTTGCGTGATGTGGAAGGAAATTACAGTGAAAGGGGGTTTGGCAAATTCAAGCGCTTGATTGAGGACTCAGAGAGGCTGTTGTTCCCTGGTTGCAAGTCGAAATACACAAAGTTGGCCTCTGTGCTTGAACTGTTAAAATTGAAGGCAAGCAACAGCTGGACCGACAAGAGTTTCACAGCACTGTTAGATCTTTTGGCGGACATGCTCCCGGAAGGAAACGAGTTGCCAAAAAACACCTACCAAGCGAAAAAGCTGTTGTGTCCTTTGGGAATGGAAGTAGAAAGGATACACGCATGCCCTAATGATTGCATCCTTTACCGTAACGACTACAAAAATATGCATGTTTGTCCGGTGTGCGGCGCATCCCGCTATAAGCGTACTAAGGACCGAACAGACGACGGCGACTGCACGGAGATAAAGGAAGGACCTCCTGCTAAGGTGTTGTGGTATTTGCCAGTCATTCCCGCTTGCAGCGTTTGTTTGCAAACCGTAAAGAGGCAAAATTACTGCGTTGGCACTCGGAAGACCGGAAGAAGGATGGAAAGTTGAGACACCCCGCTGATTCTTCGCAGTGGAGAAACATCGACAGGGAATTTGTTAACTTCGGAGCAGAATTGAGGAATATAAGGTTCGGGTTGAGTACCGATGGAATTAATCCTTTTGGTAACATGAGCAGTCGGCATAGCACTTGACCGGTTCTTTTGTGTATCTACAACCTTCCTCCTTGGTTGTGTATGAAGCGCAAGTACATCATGATGTCTCTACTTATCTCAGGACCAAAACAACCCGGAAACGATATTGATGTGTACCTAGCACCATTGATAGAGGATCTCCTAACAATGTGGAACGAAGGGGTGCAGGTATGGGACGCATACAAACGAGAGAACTTCATCCTACGTGCTATGATATTCTGCACCATCAACGATTTCCCTGCCCTTGGAAATTTGTCGGGCCGTACTACGAAAGGAGTCAAAGCCTGCCCCCACTGCGAAGATGACACTGAGAGCGTGTGGCTGAAGAATTGCAGGAAAACAGTGTACATGCGTCACCGTAGGTTTCTTCCGAAGAATGACGCGTACCGTAAGAGGAAGAGGGAATTTGACGGCCACAACGAAGATGGTTCAGCCCCGAAGCCTACGCGCGGGAAAGATGTTTACTCACGGGTGAAGGACATAGACGTTGTGTTTGGAAAGGGTGGTAAATTGAAACCCCGCACGAAGAACACTTGGAAGAAGAGATCGATATTTTGGGACTTACCGTATTGGGAGCATTTAGAGGTTCGTCATTGCATTGATGTCATGCATGTAGAGAAGAATGTTTGTGACAGTTTAATCGGCCTATTGCTGAACATTCCAGGGAAGACAAAGGATGGCATCAATGTGCGGCGTGACATGATCGAAATGAGAATCAGGCCCGAGCTAGCACCGAGAGAGGACGATAAAGGCCGTATATACCTCCCCCCGCATGCTACACTTTGTGCAAGGCTGAGAGGACAGAACTCTGTAAGTGTCTCCATGGTGTTAAAGTTCCATCGGGTTACTCCGCAAATATGAAAAAGCTTGTGTCCATGGGCGATTTGAAATTGCTGGGTATGAAGTCTCATGATTGTCACGTGTTGATGACACAAATGCTTCCTGTTGCCATCCGGAGTATTCTGCCGCATAAGGTCAGAGAGACGATCACGAGGCTATGTTTTTTCTTCAATGCAATTTCTTCCAAGGTCATTGATCCCGATGGACTGGATTCTTTGCAGAGCGAGGTGGTTCGAACTCTCTGTCAACTTGAGATGTATTTTCCTCCATCGTTTTTTGATATCATGGTCCATCTCACCGTCCACCTTGTCAGAGAAATCAAGATATGTGGACCCGTGTTCCTACGTTATATGTATCCATTCGAGGGGTACATGGGTGTACTTAAGGCCTACGTGAGGAATCGGTCCCGGCCCGAGGGTAGCATTGCCGAAGGTTAGGCAGCGGAAGAGGTTGTTGAGTTCTGCGTCGATTACATGGCCGAGGTAGAAGCAATAGGAGTTCCTGTGTCTCGTCATGAGGGGAGGCTTGATGGTGTTGGCACTATCGGACGGAGAGCCATTACTCCTGATTTCGATATGTACTCGAAAGCTCATTTTTGGGTCTTGCAACACATGACGGAGGTGTCTCCGTACATCGACGAGCACAAGGAGATGCTACGACAAGACAATCCTCGCCGATCCGAGGTTTGGATCACGGGACAACATAACAGTCGATTCAACGCGTGGATGAAGGTGCGAATCACCGGAGAGTCCGCAAGTGAGAACCTTAAATGGTTGGCAAAAGGGCCCACGTTTACTGTACAGACATGGCAGGGATACGACATCAATGGGTACACATTTTACACGAAAGCTCAAGATCGAAAGAGCACTGTGCAAAATAGTGGAGTGAGCGTAGAAGCTTTCCATGAGGGGTTCACCAAGACAGGCCCAACAAGGGTAGTACATGGATTGAACTCGTACTACGGGTTCATTGAAGAAATTTGGGAGCTCGATTACGTACTGTTCAAGATTCCCCTGTTTCGATGCCGATGGGTCCAAATCCCACAGGGTGTGAAGGTTGACAGTTACGGTTTCACTTCTGTGGACCTGGATCGCGTTGCTTATAAAGATGAGCCATTCATACTTGCAAATCAAGCCATTCAGGTCATTTATGTCACTGACCCGGCCAATAAGAAGTGGCACATCGTCCTTCATGGTAAGAGAAGGATTGTTGGAGTTGAAAATGTCGTAGACGAGGAGGAATACAATCAATTTGATGAGATTCCTCCATTTGGAGATGGCGTACAGGTCGATACTGAAGACACCGACGAAACCAGTTACGTGCGTATGGATCACACTAGTACAGAAATGCAGTCTTCTATCGGTAAAAAAAACCCTTCTACTATCGGTTTTTGTACCGATAGAGATAGACACGATAGAACAAGACTGGACATTTTCTATCGGTAAATAACCGACAGAAGAAGTTCACTATTCTATCGGCATATTATGAATCTACCGATAGAAAACCCGTCGTATTCTTACGTCCAGCAGTTCGAAAAGTACCACTATTCTAACGGTTAACTACAAGATTACCGATAGAAAAAAGCTTAGTACTCTATCGGCATATTAGGAGTGTACCGATAGAAAACTCGTCGCTAGCGGATTGAAAAGTACCACTATTCTAACGGTTAACTACAAGATTACCGACAGAAAAAAGCTTAGTACTCTATCGGCATATTAGGAGTATACCGATAGAAAACTCGTCGCTAGCGGATTGAAAAGTACCACTATTCTAACGGCTAATTATAAGTTTACCGACGGGAAAACTCACACTATTCTATCGGCATATTACAAGTTTACCGATAGAAAACTCGTCAATAGCGATTGAAAAGTACCACTATTCTAACGGTTAACTACAAGATTACCGACAGAAAAAAGCTTAGTACTCTATCGGATATGTATGAGTTCACCGGCAGGAAAGGTCAAACTCTTCTAACGGTTAATTTTGATTGTACCGATAGAAAAAAGGACAGTAGTCTCTCGGTTGTTGATGAATTTACCGATAGAGCAATCACATATACAGTACTTTATTTGCATCACAATACAGTACATTCACATATACAGTACAGATGCAATACAGTATAGATTGGATACACAATACAGTACAGATGCAAGGTAAATTCACAGAACAAATTCACACATTAGGCAGTTATTCACATTTATTCACATATGTATGGACAAATACAGATTGCAATCCAATGTGGACAGTTATTCACATATATATATTTATTCACATGTATATGAACAGTCTATGCAGAGTACACCAAAAGGAGAAAATTGTCATGCTGGATGGTTGGGTGCTACTTCCTCCATGACATATTGTGCCCAGATTTGTCGAAGATATATAATCTTTGCATTTTCATATTGGTCTTTCGACATGGCGATCTGCAAGCATGTGTGCATACTGAGTAACTAACTTCGATCCTAATTTAGAACGTGACACCCATTTTTGAAATTTGAGTTAGCTATCGATGCTTACCTGGGGGAATCGGGAAAAGTTTGTCTGCACTAGGTCGTACATGTAGCGCAGCACATAAAACCCGCATTCCCACGATTGCGGCTGCTGATGGCACTGAGATAATTGCATATGCGAATACATGTTAGCTATATATTGTTTCCATAAACTAATTAAGCATAAACAAAAAGTCTCGTGAGTACCTCATATTCTTTCCAAGCTAGTAGGGAGCCCTGCGGTGCGGCATGCCTCCCTCCAGCGGACACATATTTATCAAAAGCCCTGCATTTCAGTTAGTATTGCCGGTTAATGTATTATCATTAGCTAGTGAGGTCAAAATTTAAATCAAACATATAAGTTACTTACGCCCCCATATTCCCCTTGAGCACATATTCCATCGATAATCTGTCACGCATCGAATCGAGGTAGTACACCTCGTTCCTCGGCGGACAGATCACGATGAGGATCCAGTGGCCCCTGCATTGTACGTAAAAGAGGACCGCTAGCTCAAAGTACATCTCAGGTGTAACATACAAGATTGAGTTAAATTAGTATGAAATGCACTAACCTTTGGTGGTACGGCACCAGAATGAAGTCCCTGTCCTACTGCGCCATCAGCGCGCTGGATATGTACTGCTCAGCGTGCGCGGCGTCCTGCTCTAGCATCGTGAGGCTTATTTTCTCTGGGTCGAGGAAACCCACCTTGTCACACGCAGCCTCCGATGCTAGCCTGTACATGCACCTGCATGCGAAGGACGAGATTAATATTAATTTCACAGAAAGTTACTCAGTATTCAAATGAACTGCAACATTAATGCAGAGTTAGCAAACAGAGTTAGAAAACAGCAATACATAGCATCAGCAAACTCACAGGACTCCAGTCCGTATGATGGACATATCGAGCTCCCGCCAGTTGTAGAGGTCGAACAGATCCTCGTGTGCCACGGATATAGTCCCGGGCTCACGGTGGAACTGCCCAGGCCTGTAGGGAACTAAGAAGTTCAGGCTGCGCCGAGCTCGATGTAGGTACCAGTCGTGGAGGTCTCTGGTTGATCGATCCAATTTCCGCAAAGATGCCTCCGACAGGAGTGCGAGCGCGTTCGTGAACATCCGCGGCAGTCCCTGTCGCCCTTTGCCCTTGCCTTTGCCGCCCTTGCCTTTTGCCGGGGACTGAGCGCGTACCTTCGAAGGCAAGGGCGAGGTGATGGCGGCTTTCTTCCGAGGTGGAGGCGTGGATGCGCTGGGTGGGGTCGAGGCCGTCTTTGATGTGTCCAGGTTCGCACGAGATCGGCCCTCATGCCCCGAGCTGGGGGCGCAGTCCCCTGGTAGCCCCGCGGCAGGCCACTTCAATTAATGAGCACGTATGTTAGATTATGCAAGTTGAGTGTACTGAGTAGGATGTAATCTAAAATGTGTAGGATTTACCGGTTGTATTACAAGACACTTCTTGGGCCACTGTACGTAGGAGCCCACTGCCTCGGCAAGTGTCTGCAGTTCCTCTGTTGGGACTGGCAACGGAGAATCGTTGTAGCCCGGCATGGCCATGTCCACCTGTACCTTTGCGAAACCCAACCGCAGAGGTACACAGTGGACCCAGACATCCGGCCCAGACGGATATACGAAGCCGTGTCCAACCACTTCCTGCCCGGCGCCTACGTGATTCTGTAGGATGCAGCCCTCCGGCCCCTGCAAATTTGTAACAATTAAAATAGGTTAGCGAAACAACTCTAACAGAATGGGAGTGGCATCAACTTAAGTGCACAGATGAAGGCTTGCAGTACCTCAAGTAGATCCACTGGATCCGCGAGTACCTTCGAAGCGCAACTGCTTATCCGACCCCGCGGGGTACCGTCGTCCTGGGGATCCGCATCTAAACTCTTGGCCAGCAATGTTTCTCTCAACCGTGCAAACTCTTCCCTCATTTGTGCGACCTCGGTCTGCACCTCAGACTGTACCTCAGCCCGTATCTCAGCCCGCATCTCTGCCCGTATCTCCTCCCGTACCTCAGCCCGTATCTTATCGGAGAGGTCAGCTTCCTTTTCCTTCCAGGTGCGGGCCTTCTTCCTCGGTGGAGCCGGATCTACGAAACTGGCCTTCCACGACACAATGGCTCCCACGGCCCGTGTCCGCCCGGGATGCTCCTTATTTCCTAGAGCTCGGGTGAGGATGTCGTTCTCCCTCTGCGGGGTAAACAATCCCTCCGCTGCGTCCTTCTCAAAAGAGATCTGTTACATTTGAAGGTACCTTGTGAGACAAATTGCCTTATATACACTTGTGCGCACACAGTTTACGAGGTTAGCCAACTTACCATTCGCCTCACAACGTCGGCGTCCCCAGGGGTTGCGAACTGCACAGACCCCGTGGACGACACGGACCCCCTCCCCCTCCACCATCGCTTGCACCTCTCATCCCTGATCTCGGAGAGCGGCAACTCAGGGGTGTCCATGACAGGATTTTGTTCGTCTTCCTTCTTCCACTGTTCCTCCTTCCCCGCATAGCCCCGGGATCCGAGCCGATGCGGGTGGTCGTTCCTCTTCTGGATCGCCCTATTCTTCTCGCTAAGGGCCTTGAACTCCTCAGTCCCCTTCTGCTTGGTGAATTCCTCCCATACCTCCTCCGATATGAAGGGGTACTTCTCGCAAGGAGATTTCCCCGCAGTTAGGAAGTTACTGACGAGCCAGCTCTTAAAGGTTTTCCATGTTCCGTTCATGTCCTTCAAGCAGGCAGTCCTAGGTGTATCGTCGGGGATGTTCCACTTAGCCTGTTTCCGAAAAATGCATACAATTAATCACGAGTTAGTTAAACTTTAGTATAAGCCAAGAGAACGTGATTACGAAAGAGTTCAGCGATTTCAGTTCATTTAATCTTCACTTCCGCCCACAACCTATCCCTCTCGTCCGCCGTCACGTCCTTCCAGCTCTGGACGGTGATCTTCACCCTTTCTTTCGCCAACAGCCCAACGTAGGCCGCGTACCTCCCAGCATTCTTTCCAATCGGCCTCCCAAATTGGTTGAACTCACAAGAAAGATCAGTGCGTTTGGCCAAACGCCCCAACGTCGTCGCGCCTCGCCCCACCCTCTTGCGCTGGGATGTAACAGCCCCATCTTCAGTAGTTACGATGGGGTTGGCCCTAGTCGAACCACTAGTACCATCCGATGAAGACGACGACATGTCTTCCCCTACAAAACCTTCAACAAACCATATATATGGCAATTAATTCGCCTTGGACTTCCATAACTCAGCCCAGGACTGGAGACTAACTAGGGCGGCAAAAGGGAAAATAATACAAAAAGAAAGATATGCATAAATTACTTACTGAACTCTTCAGAAATATTTTCTATCGGTAAACACATGAGCTGCCGATAGACCATAACAATTACCTCCACACAAGACAATTTTTTTATCGGCAAACACGTGAGATACCGATAGAACATAACAATGTTCTGTACATATGAAATTTTGTTGACAAGCCACCATTCACTGTCATCACATAACATTCTCGATGATTTGCTACACTAATATTCATGGGCCAGCATTATTATTTCACACGTAAATATGCACACAAGTATCTAAGTGCTACTGTGCATAATCTTTAGCCTAGCCTGTATGTGAGTCATCAGGACTTCACAGCTATTAGGTTGGGAAAAGTCATGTATATAGGCATTTGAAACATATACATCGAAGACCCATCCACATTGCCATATATTCATACGAAGTGAGTAAAAATTCCCAACCAAACTAGTACATTGCATGGCTCATGTCCTTCCAGATCCAAATTAAGTTTTACTACTTGTGCAGAAAATTTTCTATCGGTAAACACATGAGCTGCCGATAGAATATGTGTAAGAACACCTCCAACATATAATCTGCATTACATGGCAGTTGGATACAATTGATCACACATACAGCAGTATAGAGAAGTTAAAATCTCAAAACAGGTTCATTACAGCACTGGAACATATTATGTAAACCCTAATTAAAATCAACATTGCCTGCGGAATGTACATAAGCCAACACAATAGGGAACCCTAGTGTAATTGCAAAACTCCAAGAATTAGTACGTGCAAAACACTAGGATCAAATAAAGAAGATGCTGGAAATAGAACGACGAATTAGGGTATTTACGGCGGCGATCAGTTCTGGTGATGCAGAGGCGGTGTAGAACGCAGCAGCGGCGGGCGAAGGACGAAAATAAGAACCGGTGGCAGTGACGAACCAGTGTCCAGCCGGCGATCGTCGTGTGGGAGAGAGGAAGTGAGTGCTCACGGCGGAGGTTGGGGTTTTCTTCGCTCTCGAAGAGACGCAGTGCTCTAAGGTGGAACTGTTCGAGTGGAGGGAAACTAAAGGGCCGTGTACGAGAAATAAAGTAGCGGAGGAACTTTTCTATCGGTATAACAAAATGATACCGATAGACTTATGTAATTTTCTATCGAAACAACAAAATAATACCGATAGAAAAAGTAAATTTCCCGGAAAAATATTCGAATTAGTGATTGCATTTTTCTATCGGTATAAACAATAAAATCCCGTGAGACCAATTTTCCACAGAAAATTTTTTTAAAGTGCTTGAGATTGGGCCATTTTTCTATCGGTAAAAACAACAAAATACCGTGAGAGTAATGAAAAGGCGCCCTTTTCTATCGGTATAAACAAAAAAATCCCGTGAGCCCAATTTTCCCCAGAAAATTTTTTTGATTAAGTGCTTGAGATTTGTGTGCCCTTTTTCTATTGGTAAAAAAACAAAATACCGTCAGAGTTATGAAAAGGTACGCAATTTAACATCAAACAGACCGTGGTTGAAAGCTGCAGAATGTTAAAGAAAGAGGGAAGATAGCCGGAAAATTGGAAAATTGACATAAAAAAAAATTGTTCATTCATTGTTGTTTTATCACTTACATAAAAAATAAAACCCAAAATGCTAGGTCAAGGGGTGGTCTTAGCCCTGGCTGCATGTAGAATAGAGTCAGTTAGACTTGCAGCCAGGACGCAGGACTCCTCTAGCGACAAGTTGTCCCTAGGATCAACTACTACCGCGTCAAGAAGGCCTGCGACCTCCGTCAGCTTCGCTATGGTATCCTTCATAGTCAAACCGCAGCCAGCGATGGTCATATCCGCGGCTTTCTTCTCCTCGCGAAGACGCCTCGTCCTCGCCCTAGCATTGTCACCATCCGTCTTCATGCGCTTAATGCGCTGGAAGAGATCGTCAAGGTCAAGCCGTAGCTGAGTGTGCTTGTCTGTAAGGAGCTTGTGCTCCTCCTGGAGGGCCCTCAGGTCAGCCTTCACCTTGGCAGTGTCTTCCACGGCTACCATTCCCTGTGCAAATCAACAGGTCAAGAATGAACTGAACATGGATTAACAATACAGGGGTAAACCGAGGAGATTTAGAGTTCTTACCGGGGAGGCCGTGGATGACGATCCCATGGAGGTTGCCATTGTGAAAGAGAAGATGAGGAGTCCAACCGTTCGAGAATTAGAAAAACAACAAAATACCGCGACGCATGGCGAGGTACTTATAGAGTTTCCAAGGCGACGCATGGCGACACGGTTGAGAATTCGAAGCGGCAGAGTATTCTTCTATCGGTAAAAACAGGAAAAAACCGTCAGACAACAAATACCGTGAGACAAATGAATTTATTCTAACGGTAAAATAGAACAATACTGATAGAAAACGTTTTGAAGTGCCTGAGAGAAGATGTCCTTCTCTATCGGTATAAATAACAAAATACCGTCAGAAAAAAGGGATTGTTGAAGAGGCTGCGATGAGATTTTTGCAAGTGCTATTTGAAGGGAAGAATTAAATATTTACAGGATAAAGGTACTGTACATGTTAGAACTCATGCTGTGGAGTAAAATTGAGATGTATTAATGCTGTGAACTAGCTTATCATTAAATTCTAAAGAAAAATGTACTGCCTGATGTATTAATGATAAGTTCCTCACCTTGCTGCAGAACTTGTGGGCTGTTTGCTTGGCATTTATCCCTGAAATAGAAATTAATCATCAATGGTTCTCAACCCATAATCCTTCTTCGTGGTCATCTCGCAGATACGTTGTTTCGTCGATATCTTCAGTACGGATAGATTGAATGTCCTCTAAAAATGGAGGTATTTCATCGAATTGGTTATACTCCTCTTCGTCGACAACATCTTCGACCCCAACAATACGTCTCTTGCTGTGGAGGACAACATGCAAGTTTGGATTGGCCGGGTCAACGATGTAGAATACCTGTGTGGCTTGCTTTGCAAGTATGAATGGATCGTCTTGGTGTCCGACTCTACCAAGATTGACGAGAGTAAACCCGTAACTGTCAACTTGAACACCTCGAGGGATTTCGACCCATTGGCATCGAAACAGGGGAATCTTAAGTAATCCGTAATCGAGCTCCCATATTTCGTCAATAACACCGTAATATGAGTTCAGCGCCCTTACTGACCTGGCATCCTCGGAAATAGCAAACAGTGTCACTCCGCTACATTGCGTGCTACTCTTGGTGTCTTGAGCTCTTGTGTAAAATGAATACCCATTGATGTCGTACCCCTGCCAAGTCCCTACAGTGAATCTTGGGCCTCTAGCCAACCATGTCACAGTTTCACTTACGGAGCCCTCGGCAGCTCGCGTGACTCTTTCTTGGATCCACTCAACAAATTTCCTGTTATGTTCTCTGCTTACCCAAACGTCTGACTTCGAAGGATTCTGTGACCGTAACATTACCTTGTGCTCGTGTATGTATGGCTCGACCTCCGTCATGTGTTGTAAGACCCAAAAATGTGATTTTGCGTACACATCACGAGCGGGGACGATAGCTTTGAATCCAATCGTTCCAATTCCCTCAAGCCTACCCTCGTGTCGGGACCTAGGAACACCAATTGGGTCAACCCCGGCCATATAATCTGTGCAAAATTCAATCACCTCCTCGGCGGCATAACCTTCCATGATACTCCCCTCGGGTCGACGACGAGTCCTTACGTATCCCTTCAATACACCCATAAATCTCTCAAATGGATACATGTAGCGCAGGCACACAGGTCCACAAAACTTAATTTCTCTGATAAGGTGAACAATCAGATGGACCATAACATCAAAAAAGGATGGAGGGAAATACATCTCGAGCTGACAAAGAGTTGTAACCACGTCGCGTTGCAAAGCGTCCAGTCCATCGGGATCAATTACCTACGAGGACACAGTTGCGCCAAATATTCATATCAGAAAAATCTTCTCATTAAGCTCCACAAATGGAGGTAGTGAACTTATAGTACGAGTGCACGTACTTACCTTGGAAGATATTGCGTTGAAGAAATAACATAGGTTTGTGATTGTCTCTCTGACTTTAACTGGGAGAATGCCTCTGATAGCAATGGGAAGCATCTGTGACATCAAGACATGACAGTCGTGGGACTTCATGCCAACCAGTCTTAGGTCCTTCATAGACACAAGTTTTTTCAAGTTCGCGGAGTACCCACATGGAACTTTAACACCGTGCAGGCACCGACAGAGTTCTGTTTTTTCGCTCTTGGACAACGTGTAGCAGGCCGGGGGGAGGTATATACGCTTTCCATTCTCTAAAGGTGCAAGCTCAGTCCTTATCCCCATTTCCACCATGTCACGACGAGCTTTCACACCATCCTTTGTCTTTCCCGGAATGTTCAAAAACAAATCAATCAAACTGTCACAGACATTTTTCTCTACATGCATGACGTCAATGCAATGTCGAACTTGTAAGTGCTCCCAGTACGGTAGATCCCAGAGAATCGATCTCTTCTTCCAAACATTTTTTTCTCGAGGTTTAGAATGCTTACCGAACTCAACTTTGATGTCGTTCACGCGTGAGTAAATCTCCTTACCGGTCAGAAACACTGGAGCTGATCCCTTCTCAGGCTTCCCGTTAAATGATTTCCTCTTCTTACGGTACGTGTGATGCACCGGAAGAAACCTGCGATGACCCATGTACATTGTTTTCCGGCAGTTTCGCAGCCACATGCTCTCAGTTTCATCTAGGCAAATAGGGTAAGCCTTGGCTCCTTTCGTACTATACCCCGACAAATTACCGTAGGCCGGAAAATCATTTATTGTGCAAAATATCAGGGCCCTCAAGATGAAATTCTCTTTCTCGTATGCATCCCACACCTGCATACTCTCGCTCCACAATTTCTGTAAGTCCTCGATTAAAGGCGCTAGAAACACGTCAATATCATTTCCGGGTTGTCTGGGTCCTGAGATTAGTAACGCCATCATGATGTACTTGCGCTTCATGCATAACCAAGGAGGAAGATTGTAGATGCATAAAAGAACCGGCCAAGTGCTGTGCCGGCTGCTCATATTACCATGTGAGTTCATACCATTTGTACTCAGCCCGAACTTTACATTCCTAGGTTCGCCGCCGAACTCAGCAAATGTTCTGTTGATGTTTCTCCATTGAATAGAATCAGCTGGGTGTCTCAGTTTTCCGTCTTGTTTCCGGGCTTCAGCATGCCAACGCAAGTGCTTCGCGACTTTCGGATTTGCAAACAGCCGCTTCAATCTAGGTATCACAGGCAAGTACCACACAGTTTTTGCCGGGGGTCCTTTCTTTACCTCGTGACGTTCACTGTCAATCCGGTCCCTACGCATATACCTCGATGCGCCGCATCTTGGACAAACATGCAAACTGGAGTACTCGTTACGGTACAACACACAATCATTTGGGCATGCGTGTATTCTTTCGATTTCCATTCCCAACGGACACAACAGTTTTTTGGCTTGGTAAGTAGATCTTGGCAACTCATTTCCCTCTGGAAGCATGTCCGCTAGAAGATCTAATAGTGCCGTGAAACTCTTATCACTCCAACCGTTTCCTGCCTTCAAGTTATATAATCTCAGCACAGAAGACAGTTTTGTAAATGTTGCACATCCAGGGAACAGAGGCTTCTCAGAGTCAGCAATCAGTTTCTCAAATTCACAGAAGTCATTTTCGTTGTAATCTTCCTCTACATCACGTAACATCTCATCTAGATTGTCATCATCATCATCTACGTGCACATCGGAATTAACATTACCAAAATTGGGATGATCATCGATATTATTGCAATCCACATCCGAGTCGTGCTGATTGGTAGTAGTGGTGCTTGTTTCCTCAAGATCTTCGCCATGCCATATCCAACGGGTGTATCGCGCGTTAAAACCACGATGAATCAAATGACTCTTAATTTGATCAGAGTTGCTAAACCTCTTCAAGTTCATACAATCTGTACAAGGACAGAGCATATTTTTCTCTCCCTTCCTCTCCTTTTGTTGCTCAGCAAATTTAATAAACTCATTCACACCATCCAAATATTCAAGAGTAGTACGTTTTATTCCATACATCCAATATTTCCTGTCCATCTACAATTAACAAAATTTAACGAGTAAGCCATGCATGAAACCTGCCCGATTAAGTTATGTATATGTACATGTACAGCCTCTTACAACAGATACTTGTGTTGAACCCTAGCCTGATGAAATTAACACTAATTAACCTAGCTAACTACACAATACAAGCTAGTTAGCTCCTAAAACATGACGCATTTCCAGCTACCAAGCTCCCAAGCTTAGAGCTACAAACTTGGAACTACACAATACAGCTAGCTTGCAAGTAGAGAGGAAGGGAGATCTAGAGGGAGAGAGAGATAGGTGTCGACGATTAAGCATACCTTAAAGAGAGGGGCGCAATCAACTTCCCTCCAGCCTGCGCTGATCACCCTAGCAGTGTAGCTGGAACTTTCGTCACAAACAGAGGGACACAGAGTGCAACAGAACAAATTAAAGAGCAGCTCAGCAATGGTCGACTGGGGTTTTCCTTATAATGGACATTTTTCTAACGGTAAATACATGAAATAACCGTCAGACTAACTTAGGTAATTTGCCGCTCACATATTCTATCGGTAAAAACACACACATACCGTTAGAGAATATACATTACTGAGCAAATATATGTATTTTTCTATCGGTAAATATGTGCATTTACCGTTAGAATATGCATGACTAAACAAATATATGTGCTTCCTATCGGTAAATACGTGTATTTACCGTTAGAATATGCATGACTGAACAAATATATGTATTTTTCTATCGGTAAATATGTACATTTACCGTTAGAATATGCATGGCTAAACAAATATATGTGTTTCCTATCGGTAAATATGTGTATTTACCGTTAGAATATGCATGACTGAACAAATATATGTATTTTTCTATCGGTAAATATGTGCATTTCCGTTAGAATATGCGTGACTGAACAAATATATGTGCTTCCTATCGGTAAATATGTGTATTTACCGTTAGAATATGCATGACTGAACAAATATATATGTTTTCCTATCGGTAAATATGTGTACTTACCGTTAGAGGAGGTACTGTTACCAAACTGGGACAAACATGCACATGCCATTTCTCACATTCAAGGAATCATATCAATGTAACATCAAACATATCTTACATCAAACGGATCTTAACTAGAAGATAAAGCAATATATTTCAAGAAATGCTAATTTGTGGATTAACTAGGAGACACAAAAATACTTTTCGTAGGTAGTTGGGACTTCATCTGGCCAAAGAAATTACACATGCCAGTTCACAAATTCAGGTACAAACATACACATGCCAGTTCACCAATACAAATTCAGGTACAAACATACACATGCCAGTTCACAAATTGAAGTGCATGTCTGAAACAGCAGTACAAATACACACCTACCTACCAATACAATTAAATACACAAATGCTCCCTGCACATTCAAGTTCATGTCCCAATTAGCAATACATGATACACAAATATACAACAATATACAAATACAACAATTCACACATTCGATGTATATTACAAAAGCCACGTCTGAAATTAACAACAGATCACGACGAGGACCCAGTGGCCCATACATGCATTTTACATAAAAGGGAACCTTTGCAGGTTGCCACAATGCAACTACCGACTACAAGTTAGACCTGATACATCACAAATCCATTCATCCAAAACAGCAAATGTCTGAACCACATTGGACTTAACCATAGGAGTTCAATTCGAAGACACCCGAGGAGCTGGAACTGCCGTCGACATACATTTGTACGTAATGGTGATTTCCTCGGACTCAAACTCGATCAACTCAACTCAACTCAACTCAACTCCATTAACAAAAAGAACCTACCTTCCAAGATGTTGTTCTGTGTAGTGATGGTGTAGAATGGCTGTCCAAATAACAACAATTCTTCTTCTCCAAGCAGGTAAGCATCTGGCCACAAGCTGGTGCATGCAAAAACATGTAAGATGCTTTCTATAGGTCCTGATTTGAGAAACACGCCGGGCTTAAGCATCTTCTCGACCGAGCCAACCAAGATCTCGCCCTTCACGTCCTTCCAGCTCTCGACGGTGATCTTCACCTTTTCTTTCGCCAACAAGCCAACGTAGGCAGCGTACTGCGATGAAGAACCGTGAAATACGTTGCCCCTCACGAGCATCATCCAAGGACCTGAACAGATCATAATCATATTGAAAAGAAGACACATAAAAATGAAGGATACAAAAAAAGCAGAATTATTGCCATAATCGGATTAGAATAATCTAACAATATTGCAGAAATTTTACGTACCTTCCTTGGGATGCCGACGTCTAGAGGGCGTCGATGGAGGTGCGGAGGTGCAGCGGTCCCCTGTAGAGGTGCGCCGGCCGTCCATGGAGCTTACGGGTTAGGACTACGAGCCCAGATGAACTGTGAGAATGAAAGAGACATACCTGTGTATTTATACAATTATATATTTTCTATCGGTAAGAAAACAGAATACCGTTAGTAATAAAAACATCTGTAGAAGCCGAATGGTTCTATCGGCACAACAAATATTACCGATAGGAATTTTTGTACATACTCTATCGGTCTGTACGTACACTACCGATAGAATATTACTAGTGTAGAAGGCCAACAGTTCTAAGATATTTTGTGCAATATTCTACCGGTATAAACATGCATTACCGATAGAATAAAACTATTAGAAGACGAACAGTTCTAAGCAATTTTCTATATATTCTAACGGTAAAAGAATCCATTACCGATAGAATAAAAATATTTGTAGAAGGTCAACTATTCTATCGGCGAACTACATATTGCCGATAGGAACTTTTAATATATTCTGTCGGTATATTCATACAGTAGCGATAGAATAAGTCTAGTTGTTGAAGTCGACCAGTCCTATCGGCGCACAACATTCTTCCGTCAGTACTTATGCATCTCTTCTAACGGCAAATATGTTCATCACCGCTAGAGTAAATCATACTATTTATTCTATCGGTAAGTTTCTTAGAAACCGATAGGGAAAATACATCCGTCGGGCTTTTTTGCCCGCGAGGCACATTTTCTATCGGTTTTGTGCTGTTTCGCTAATAACCGATAGAAGATAGGGGTTAGTAGACTGCATTTCTGTACTAGTGTCACCAGGAAGGGTTATACTTTAAAGGTAATCAACTGTACGTCTTATCTCTCTGTTTCCATCGGTATAGCTTATATCTCCTGTAATTCTCGTATTTGCAGGGCCGCGGCAAGTGGAAAGTTGAGGATAACATGGCTGTGTACGTGCAAATTGTCGGTGAAAGTTCCCATTTGTAAATTTAACATACAATATTACGTGGAGCATGCTCAAGTTACAGAGCATTTGGACTACATTGTAACCAATTATCGGATATACGTACATAGTAACCAATTTACAGAGTATTTGGACTACATTTGAAATATCTGAGTGTTCATTTAAAACATGTTTTCGAGCATTCAGAGTTGAAAGCTACAGATCAGTTTCAATTTGTAAAACTAACGTTCAATAGAGAGATTATCAAGGACGGTTTTGACCTAGCACAGACGGTGCACAGTCGGTTCTCAACTCACAACCGTCTGTGATAATCTCTCACTATGTAGATTACCACAGACGGTGTTTATTTGAGAACCGACTGTGATAATATTATCACAGACGGTTATATATATAAAACCGTCTGTGATATTTTCAACAGTGTCCGACTCTTCGAGTTCTTAGCGTGCACCGTCGGTTCTCAATTCCAAACCGTCTGTGATAATCTCAGGCACAGTCGGCTCTCAACTCAAAACCGTCTGTGATAATCTCTCTGGTGACTACGATTATTATAGACGGTTTCGATGTGAGAACCGACTGTGATATATACTATTATAGACGGTTCAGATGTGAGAACCGACTGTGATAATACCGACGCGGTACAAAGTTCAAGGCGGGCTTTATCCCGCTCATTCTACTTCGCCCTAGCTCTGTTTGCCCTAGCTCTCTCCGCCCTCGCACCGTCCGTCGCGATCACCTCCATCGCCTCCCACCTTCTCCTCTCCGTCCGTCGCGATCACCTGCATCGCCTTTCCACCGTCAGGCGCGATCACCTCCACCGTCCTCCCGCCTCCGACGTGATCACCTCCATCGCCTCCCCACCGTTTCTGTCATTCTTGTATGGGTTTTGTTATAGAATTATTAGTTGCATATTTACTTAAACTGTTCTCTCTTTCACTTATGTTAGGAACTATGTCTGGTGACGAAATGCACCACTCGGGGACTCAGGGTGACCTCGCTGGCGATGAGACGCCTGGGCCGGAGGTCGCCTCGTCCGCCGTGACCCCGCAGAAGAAGGGAAAGGGGCGAGGCCGGACGACATGCGCGCGTCTGAACAAGGGGGAAAAGCAGCACGTCCAGTTCGACGACAATGGTGTGCCGGAAGCTCCGCCCAAACTTGTCGGTCAGTACCGCTCACTATGCGGCAAAGTGGCAAGGGAGCGGGTGCCCATCACCACCTCCGACTGGGGTCAAGTGCCCCCAGAGTGCAAGGATGCGCTGTGGGAAGAAGTGCAGGCGGCGTTTCACATTCCGGAGGATCGCCACTTCACCGTCCGCCGGAGGACACTTATGTCAATAAACAAGGCGTGGAGGAACTTCAAGAGCGAACTTGTCAGGCACTATGTGAAGGAGTCGACGACCCCCTTCAATGACTACCCTTTCGTGACTCCCGAGGCATGGCAGCAGTTCGTAGAGATGAAGGGCAAGCCTGAGTTCCAGGAGCTTAGTGCGAAGGCCCAGGCTAACCAGGCCAAGAACACCCACCCACACAGACTAGGCACCGGTGGGTATGTGGGGAAGAAGGCGCTGTGGAGGAAGCCGGACGAGGAAGCTTCACAGTCTTCGGCCGGCAGTCCTTATGCGGGCATAACGGACGTGCGCGCCCGCAATTGGTGCCGAGCTAGATCGACGATGGACTCCTCCGGAAGCGTCTCCGTGAATAACCCTGCGGACAGGGAAGTGATCGACCGACTGGTAAGATTGTCCGATCACGTACTATCCTCATAACACGCATGCAATGGGCTGTATTGCTAAGTTGTCCTGTTGCAGGTGACGCTGAGTGCGCAGGCGGCATCCGGAGAGTTCAACCCGAGGAGGGACAGGGATATCCTCACAGCGGCGCTAGGAAACAAGGAGCATCCAGGCCGCGTGCGCGGCCTCGGCGCCACTGTGCCTTGGAGGCATGGTTTCCCCGATGATGAGGAGGCGGCTAAGAGGAGAAAGAGATCCCACCAAGCCCGCGATGAACGGCTCAAGGAGGAGATGCGATCGGAGTTCGCTGTTCGGGACAAAGCACTCCTGCAGCAGTTGTCGGAGATGCGGTCCATGTACGAAGAGCTAAGAAAGGCGACCCAGGGCACCCCTGTTCTAGCAGCTGGCGCAGACCCAGCGGAAGTACCGACCCCCATTCTTGGCCACCGTAGTAGCTGCGCGTCTGCGCCGGGGTCTTCGCAGACGGAGCCCTCTCCAAAGTATCCGGTGGACTCTCTGCAGGTAATGACCGTTAATGCGCACTGTTTGTCTATGTTAATTCATTCGAAAGTGAGAAGCGGTGAAATTCAACATGTTAATGCGCACTGTTTGTAGGAACCCGCCTCCTGCAAGCTTATGGTGCTGGCCGGTGTCTTCCCGATCGAGGCTGCCCGTGGGATGGCGCAACCATGCACGGCGGGGGCCACAATCCATGGTGCCCCTCTATGTGAGGGTTTTGCACGTGTCCAAGTGGACAGTGTCTTTGACCATTGCAAGGGTTTTCCATTGGAGAAGCCGCCGAACGACGAGATTACCACTCTCGGGGATGCGGTGCACACGTTCGTGCAATGGCCCAAGAAAGACATCGTCCTGTATGAGGTAATTCCCCCACCAGTTTCATAATTTGTACTGTAATAATAGCCCTCAGAGTTAGTGTCCTAATACGTAGGTTCTTACATCGCAGACATCACAGACCGAGACGTGGCCTACTAGCCAGCATACCCCTTCGACGACGAAGCTGACTCCGAGTAAGAGGCAACCATTCAAGAAGCTGGCTATGAGGGGAAAAGCAAAGAAGAGCCCGTCGAAGGAGAGCGAGAAGAGTGCGCCAGCTCTCATGCCGTTCTCTCTGGGGATGCCCATGGCCTCCGATACCGCAATTTCGAGCATGGGGTTAGCATGCCAGAGCCTGCATGCATGGTACATGAGGAGGACAAACCAGACCAGGACGCAGCGTCCGACGCACATCATGGTCAAGTACACCGTGGCAGAGTTCCATCACGACGTTGGGACCTACTCGGTGACCTTCGAAGACCTGCACAATTTGCTAAACAAAGATGCGCTCGACTTGTCAATCCTACGGTCTTGGGTGCTGTAAGTATCCTACTATCCGTGCATATACGGATATATGTCATTTATTAATTGGTTACTTCCGTGCAGCTGCATGGCCAACTATGCCAAATCCAAGGGCATACCTGTTGGTTTTTTGGACCCCCAGATGGTAGCCGAGGTGATGTTTAGGACCGACACAGACTTCGTTGTCAACTACATCAAAAGAGGGTTGCTTGCTCAGGTCGACAAGGAGTATATACTTGTACCCTACAACCAGAGGTGAGTGCTTTTATCAGTACTTCACCCGTAGATTAGTGTCTCCATGTGCACACCCCCAAATTTAGATTAAATTTTTAATTCTCTACGTGTAATATGTAGCTACCACTGGATCCTGCTGCTACTTATTCCGAAAAGCAACAAGGTGTTCTACCTTGACTCATTGCAGAGGAAAGGGTACTCGTATTGCGGCGCACGAGATGTATTCGGAAGGTGATGTGGACCTGCCTTGCATGCATCTAGATTTACTGTCCTCAAATTGTCAATTTCGGCTATCCTCAAACTGTCAATTTTGACTATCTACAGGGCTTTCACGAAGTACTTTGCCGAGGTAGGGAGACAACACGAGCGGCGAGCCGATAAGTTTCAGTGGTTACAATTTTCGGTACAAATTTCAACTGGCATCTGTTTTATTTTATAACTTGTCCCCACCTAACTCTCGGTCTGTAAATTGGCAGTGCCATCAGCAGCCGGACGACAATACATGTGGGTTCTACGTGATGCGCCACATGTATGACCTGATCATCACCCCTCACCGGCCCGATTTCCCCGAGGTATTACAACTGCTCCCCTTAATTTGTCTCGATTTGACAGAATTTACAACTTAATTCAGCTAATTTTTTGTGTACCAACTCTTGCTGCAGGGGGTCGACTTCCCTTCAGAAAGCCTTGACCCTCGACAGATTGGTAATGTCCGAGGGATGCTCGCTGAGTTTTTCCTTTCGGAGGTCATATCACCCAAGGGGAAGTTTAGGGACCCGCAAGGTTCGTATTAGTGCGGCCTTACATTTATTTGTACATCTAACACACTTTAATTGTCGATTACATTTATTTGTTCAATTGTACATATTTCTGAGTTCTGTGCTGTATATGAAATGCTACACAGAGAGGGGTGCAAATATATTTGAGTATTGCATGTGCATATGAAACTGTATATATTTGAGTACTGTACAAATATAATTCTGAGTTCAATTGTACAAATATATATGCATGAGACTGTATATATTTGAGTACTATGCATATATGAAATTCATGAACTGTATATATGAAAATGCAATTTGTACAGAGGACATCTGTGAATGTTATAATCTCAGACGGTTTGTAAGATCAAAACCGTCTGTGCATGCACAGACGGTTTTGATCTTACAAACCGTCTGAGATTATAACAGTCACAGATAATAACACATCGCAGATGGTTTTGACCTCAGATCCGCCTGTGATATCAGACTATCACAGACGGTTCTGAGATAATAACACTATCACAGACGGTTTCAATATTAACACCGTCGCTGATATCGCAGATTGGTTTAACCTCCAAGCCGTCGGTAATAATATGAGTATCACAGACGGTTGTGAGATCAAAGCCGTCTGTGAATTATGAGTATCACAGTCTGTTATAACATCAAAGCCGTCTGTGATACTCATACTAACACAGACGGTTCTGATGTCAAAACCGTCTGTATATACTAAAGTATCACAGACGGTTCTGTTCTCACACCCGTCTGTGATAGTACAAGTATCACAGACGGTTCTGATGTCAAAACCGTCTGTGTATACTCAAATATCATAGACGGTTCTGAGAACAGAACCGTCTGTGATAGTGTGACTATCACAGACGGTTCTGACATCAAAGCCGTCTGTGATACTCATACTAACACAAACGGTTCTGATATTAAAACCGTCTGTATATACTAAAGTATCACAGACGGTTCTGTTCTCACACCCGTCTGTGATAGTACAAGTATCACAGATGGTTCTGATGTCAAAACCGTCTGTGTATACTCAAATATCACAGACGGTTCTGACCTTATAACTGTCTGTAGAATATGAGTATCACAGACGGTTCTGACCTTATCACAGACGGTTCTGACCTTATATCAGTCTGTGAATGGATATATCACAGACGGTTGAAAACATCAAAAACCGTCTGTGATAGTACATGATTATCACTGACTCGAATATCACTGACGGGTAAGAACCGTCTGTGATGTCTGTTTTGACCCGACTGTGATGATGAATTCTGTAGTAGTGAGCTATTAGGTAGCAGTATATTCTCATCATACTTTAATTTTTTAAGGAACAAAATCACCTATTGATGTAGTTGTTTGGCCTTCACTCAAGTGATTGGTTCTTTATATTCCTTGGGTCGAGCTCTAATACTACTTGTGCTAGTGATGTCCTCATTATTCTCTCCCTCTTGAAAAGGACTCGTCCTCGAGTCTGACAGTGTAGAACCGAAGAACGGAGAAAGGTCCAAGATATTGAATGTAGCGCATACTCCATATTCCCCTGGTAGCTCTGTCTTGTAAGCATTGTCATTAATCTTCTGCTTTAGTCGAGTGGTCGAATGTAACACCCTATTGTACACAAACTTCATGTGCGGCAAAAAATCTTCCTACTCTTTCCAGTTATTTTTGATCACTGTCGGTGGTCGGTTTGGCAGTGCTGCTCCAGGTGTTAGATCAATTTGAAGCTCAATTCCTCGTAAAGGAGGAAGTTCGGATGGTACATCTGCTGGAAATACATTGTTATAAGACTGCAAAACAACGGTAGCAACACTAGGAAGAGCGGTTAAGTCATTAGTAGAAATCAAGGATTCTTTGTACAAGAGTACAAAACAATCTGGCAATAAGTTGCTCACAACTCTCAAATCTGATTTTATAGCTAGTAAAGCTAAGCTATCTTTCTCTCTTTTCTTTTGCTCACTCATATTTGGTTTGTGGCTCTCTCTTACCGACATGCATGTGGCGCTCACTCATATGTTCACTCACACCATCAACCTTACTGTCAGAAAGTTTCTGCATCTCTTCCGATATGATTTGTTCATGAGTCATAAGAAGAAGAGTGATGTGTTTGCCCTTCAACTTGAAGAAGTATTTGTTAGTCTGACCACAATGCTGTGAATCTCGATCATATTGCCAGGGCCGTCCCAACAGTAAGTGTCAAACTTGCATAGGAACCACCTCACACATGACATCATCAGTATACCCCTTAATGGCAAAATGAACCTTCACTATGGAGATAATTTTGATCTCACCACAAGAGTTAAGCCAACTAATGCGGTATGGATGAGGATGTTTGAGTACTGTAAGGCCAAGTTTGTCCACCATCTCCTTACTAGTAAGATTATGACAACTACCTCCATCAATGATGAGTTTTCATACCTTGTCTTGGACCTTACATGGAGTTTGAAAATGATTATGTCGCTGACCTTGTTCAGCTTCCATCATTTGAACACTGAGTACAGTCTTGACCAGAAGAGTTTGACCTTGCTCGAAAGAAAAACCTCCTTCTGCTTCAACTTCTGCAGTAGCGTTTTCGATAATGTCTTTGTCACTTTGAGAATCATATTATCCATCTTTGTGCACAATCATAGCTCGTTGGTTAGGAAACTGAGATGCCACATGTCCTCGCCCTTGAGCGTGCAGAAGAACCAACGGATGAGGTGCTGGCTGTAGGCTTCTTCTCGGTGGTCGAAGCATTGTGTTTTGGATTTATTAGCTTATAAGCCCAAAAGACTAGTTTATTTCATTTGCTCAAGAGTTGTTGAGCAAGATTTGAGTTTATATGCTTAAGGAGTTGTGGAATAGTTTGGGATGGAGATAAGCACCCAAATAAATTGGAGAAGTCAGTCTTCACTGGCTTCAGTTTATCCGCTTGAAATAAACTGAAGTTGTTTATAAGCGGGGGATTTCAGTTTATGCTACTGGTGAAAGTGAAAATTCAAGATATGCCATCAAAAAAGATAAATTGGTCTCATGCCACTGCAATTTAAAATTTTTTTGGAATATGCCATTCTGACAAGATCAAAAGTGTTCACTCGGGTTAAAATAACTCTTTGACCCTTTACCACATATAAAATTTTCATGCAAATGTCATTATTTCTACTAGTTCTTCTAAATATTTTTCTGAACATGGCGTGCGCCGCGGCGGCGGCTGTGGCAATGGTGGCATGTGCGTAGGTGACAAATAAGGCTATTGCAACAATGCCTTATTAAATGTTTGACGAAATGTCCCAAAGTAAATCAATACCAAACACGTATAGGAAGGAAAGGGCAAGGGTATTTTTGTCATTTTTCAAAAAAATTAGTTAAAAATGGCATATACGAAATGATTTTTGAGTTCCAATGATATGAGACTAATTTGTCTTTTTTATGACATTTCTCGAATTTCCACTATCACTAGTAATGTAGAGGTAAATCCCCTTTTATAAGCCCAAATATAACCCATGTGTTTGGCTAAGCTCAACCTTTTTTGAGAAGTTGAAATCCCTAGTAAACTCAGCCAAGTACTTTATTGGGTTTATACACCCTGTCCTCATCCTCGTCCTTGTCCCGCTAAATCGCCGTAAATATGAATTTATACATTAAAATATAAATATTTGTTCTAAGAAATATATGTATGTTTCATTTATATCAATATTTTCTTTAAATAAAAATAAATTGCACGCTTAGTAGAATCTTATTTTTTAAAATAAAAATACGAACATTAGAATTAGAGCTGTCAAAAAAAGTTTAGGCTTGCTCAAGCTTAATTTGTTGGCAACCCTAAGGGGTTTAGTAGAACTTTAATTTTTCAAATTTAATTTTATGGTTGTTGAGCTATTTATTATAATCAATCTATTTTCACACGAGGTCCAAGAGCAAAGATATTTAGATTAAAGATCCATCACCATAAGTTATTTTAGGTTTATGAATTCTTTTTCGTTTCTGTTTGTGCGCACTAGACGTCATATAAACTCATAGGCCACCGGCCTTAGTAAGTTAAGTTAGATTTGAACAAAATCCCTAAATTGCTGTTTAAGAATAAAAATCTTTTTCCTCCATTATTCTTGTGATTTCCTTCAGTGATTGCAAAGGCAGTTCTTCAGAACGACCAATCTTTGTGTCAACTTCGTGCGTAATTGTGTGGATTGGAAACTTATTGTGTGGTTGGGTGATTATAACAATTGCAGGTCCTTGCACTGGCTTGTGATTGGCAATCTAGTTTTCATCAGGTCACATTATTGATCCATCTTTGAAAACTTACACCATGAAGATCGGGACAACATCGTGTGCACATTCATCCTTGGGCGCGTGCATTTCACTCTCTTCCAAGTTTTTGACTTTCCAAATTCGGCAATTGAATTTATCTTGTCTAATATTGAATTCTCATTATAAGCAATAGGCTCTAATCTATGTTCCTCTGTTCCATCAAAAGAATTTTTGTCATATCGAAATTCACGATCACATGGCAGAAATCGGCGATGCCCCATGAAACAATATTAGCGACCAAACTTGAAGCGCTTAGAACATGTTTCATCATGACATGAGACACAAGCAAACTCACCGTGGACGCTATATCCTAATAAAATTCCACGTGCTAGGTAGTCACATACTGTCCACAATGCGATGACATGTAGTTCAAATGTCTCATCTCGAGATGCATCATAGGTAGCTGTGCCAACCTCAAATAACTCATATAATTCTTTATAAACTGGCTCATAAAAACATCAATCTTATTTCCTGGACTAGATGGACCAGGAATTATTATAGAAAGTATAAGAGAAGTGTCTTTCATGCATAACCATGGAGGAAGGTTGTATGGTACTAAAATAACAGGCCAACAACTATAAGATGAACTCAAAAGGCCAAATGGATTAAATCCATCACTTGCTATTCCAATCCTGATGTTCTGAGAATCTGATGCAAAATCTGGATACCTAGAATCAATATCCTTCCAAGCCTTAGAATCAGCTGGATGCCTTAGTGATCCATCCTTGTTACATTTCTCATCATGCCATCTCATTTGCATTGCTATTTGTTTGCACATAAACAACCTCTTAAGTCTTGGTTTCAATGGAAAATGACGTAAAACCTTGTTTGGTGTCACCTTTTTCCTTTCTTTTTTTGGTTAAATTACAATTGTCTAGTTTACTTTTCCACGTTGAAGCACCACACGATGAACAAAAATAATCATGCATTGATGCCTACTTGTGGAAGAAGTTCTTCGAAACTCGAAACTACATAAACTTAGAGACAAGAAGTATTGGAGTTCTTTTATTAGAAGGGTGGAAAGTCCTAACCATGAACTAGATGAATGTATACTATATCTGTTGGTTAAACATAATGTGCCACCTACGAAAATAAACACCGGGGCAATAGATGGGTTAGTCAAGGGATGAAATGAAGGGCAATATATGAATATTAATACAGCCATGTCACATAATTCTAGTATGTTTGCAGATCAGGCACACGCAGTATTCAGAGTTTGTCATTTCTGCCCTGGAGAGGAAGCGTTTATTGACGAAGGTGAAGAAGAAGGACTAAAAATCTTCGACAGTGAAGGTTCTGAGATCGATCCAAACTATGAGGGTTCCTCAAGTGAAGAAGAATAATATCATGGGATGGGGCCTCCCCGATAATGGTTGGACCCAAGTGGGTTTGATTTGGGTCGAGTGCATGTCGAGTGCATGGTTGGACCCAAGTGGAGGGATGTCAATTTTATGTTTGTGTTGCACATTACAAGGATAGTGATTATTTTATTGTTTCTAGAATCATTGAGCACGACTGTTCAATTACAGAGGTCTCTCACCATCACAGAAATATGTCATCTGCATTCGTTGCATGTATAATTTTATGCAACCTTCAAGAAAATCTCGACATACCACTGAAGGAGATTGTGGGTCAAATTAATGACACATATGGGTATAACATTGGGTACAGAAAGGCGTGAAGAGCAAAACAGCTTGGTTTTGAGAAGCTCTTCATATCCTTCTTTGATTCATATAATTATGTGCCTAGACCCCTTCAGCAAATCATTGATACCAACATTGGCATTGTGATGGACATAGTTCATACACCAGCTATGAACACAAATGGTGACATTGTGTCTGGGGTTGAATTTATGGTGTGTATATTCTGGTCATTTGAACAGGTCATCTCAGTCTTCAAGTACATGCGGCCAGTACTTTGCGTCGATGGCACATTTCTTAAAGAAAAGTACATGGGAATTTTGATGACAGTCGTTGCTGTAGATGCCAACAATAAACTACTCCCTATGGCGTATGGCTTAGTGGAAGGCAAGAGCACAGACAACTGGGTATGGATTCTCGCAAATTTGAAAAAGACTATAGTACAAGATAGACTGAACGTGTGTTTAATTCATGATAGGCATAATGATTTATTGAGTGCATTGATTTTTCATGCTATCCATTGATGAATCGACTATCAATGAAATGACCTAATCAGCTAGTGGTGCAAGCAACATTTTGCGGCAAACTTCACCTATTTCAAAAGCAGACATTTGATGAAGAAGTTTAAGAAGTTGTGTGACCGAAACTAGCTTTCTATGTTTGAAAAAATTTGGAAGGAGCTAGAAAAAGAGACTACAGATTTAAGCAAGTTGCAAAGGACAGAAGCTAGCAGGACACAATACATGGTTAGTGAAGACAGCGTCATTGGGACTTTAGATGATCCAAGAAGATCCAGTAGGAGGTCAAGAATGAAGAAATTTAGTGAATGGATTGGTGATAAAGCACATGAGAAGTTGTCTCTAATGCACAATAAGAGAGGTGCTACGTATGGCATAATAACCACTAACATGGACGAGATATACAACTTTGTGTAGAAGGGGGTGCGAGTCTTTCCGCTCACTAGAATTGTCGAGTTCACTTGGCATCGTACGACAAAATACTTCCACAAGAGGGGTATAGCTACAAGAGCATTATTGGATGCAATACCACCAAGATTTCCTCCTAAAGTACAAAAATATCTAAAGAAGAAAGCTGTGGCCGCTCAGAAATATTCAATCGAGTGCGTTCGCAACAGCAGAAGAAAAACATGGCATGTTTATCTCAAAAGTAAAAATGTTTGGGTGGATACATGAGGTAGCTTAAGAAGTAAGGTGTGATTTTTGAAGACAGCGTCAAATGCACTTGCAACAAGTCAACTTGGTTCCACAAACTGTGTTCTCATGTGATGGTAGTGTGTGTGCACGACGACCGATCAAGCGATACATACCGATCCATTTACGATGGGTCATGGTACTTGGCTAAAATCTGGACTACAGAATTTAGGATCTGGGACACTCAACATCATTACAGACAGCTTTTCTGCAGGGCAAGTGATTCGGTATGTCCCACTTCCAAACTTAGAGCAGAAAGGCCCTGATCATCGGTGGACGCATCATATTGCCAACGAAATAGATAATGCAAAACACCACGAACTAAGAAAGTGTACCACATGTAGACAGCCCAGCCACACAAGGAGGACATGTTCAACTCCATCTGATCAACCTGGAGCTTAATGTTGACATTTTGTGTAAATTTTATTCTTACTTGTAATGTATCAAATTTTGCAGTTTATTCATATGCTTGTTTTTATAGACCAGTAACTTTTTTTTGTTTGCAGACATGGCTTAATATTGTCCACAACTTTTGGTGCTACTTGAGTTGTATTACGACGATTGCCATCAGGACTGAGAGTGGAGAGATGGGCTGGAGTTGCAGCCCTTTAGGTTTCGATCACTGGGCACGCCCAGATCCCTTGATGCCAGATACATCACACGATTGAGGGCGGTGAGATTGCTCCCCATTGTTAGGATGATCATTAGGGTGGAGGCCTTCAGAAAGATTGATTGTTGGTCTCTTCCCTCGTTGACAGATGGAGGCTAGAAACACATACATTTCACTTCTAGTGCAGTGAGATGACTAGTACACTGGAGGATGTGGCCATGCTCCTCGGTCTACCTATTCGTGGGCAAGACTGGGTACCATCACCACTTGCAACAGGATGGGATGAGGCGTTCATCTTGAGGTTTCATCCTTTGCCTCTAGGTCAACAGCCGTTTCTCCTCGATATTGGAGTTCCTGCAAGTTGGCTCGCACACTTCAGGACATGTCCAACAGATGCTAATGAGTGGATAGTCAGCTGACACTTTTAAGCGTATCTTCTTCATCTATTCAACGGTTTCATGTTTATTGGTATGCATGGAATTTATTTATTATATTTATTTCTGTTTAAGATACTTTAGATAATCATTATTTCATTATCTATCCACAGGTACGCACGAAAACACTATTGAACGATGGCTAGTTCCACTGGTGCAGATGATTGTCGACACCCCGATCGAGCATATCTCATATACCAGCTGGGTGTTGGCAGTCCTCTACGCAATGTATAGAGCGCTATGTGATGCCTGCATTCGGCGTGCCCGAGAAGCTAACATGGTGGGATGTCCACTGTTGGTGCAGTTATGGTTGTACGAGCACCTACCTATTGAATGACCGGCCATCACAGAGGGGAAAATGCCTGTGCCTTTGCTGGACAGCTACCCACAACTGGGCATCATTGGTTGTAGTATGGTTGCAATGGGCCACCGTCTAGGTATACACATCCAACACTACATACGGTGCTGATCTAGCACTACTACATCTGGCGTGGATCATCTAGAGGCCTTGGTCGGGTACTTACATTGCAGACGCAGAACCTGGTAGGATATCGTCGATCTATACACAAGGAGGGAATCTCTGGCTTACCCGGTGCATTCTTGTCTTCAATCACATGTTGGAGGTTTACGCACCAAGGCAGGTGATACCCCAGTTTGGTTTATTCCAAACGATACCTCCTCTAGAGGCTGCCCATCAGCTATCTCACGATCAGCATGAGTAAGTTTGAGAACATTATGTTGTCCATTATGTTTTTATTTGGTAAATGCATTGAAAAGTTTTATTTTGTCTATAGGCAGACCCGTAAGGGTAATAAGGTCATCAAATGGGAGGATTGACAGGTTTCCTACGCTGTTCAATAGGCGCAGGCAGTGACGACAGATGTTGTTCGTGAGGAGCGACTAATACGACCCTTCGACGTACGGCAACTACCTTCGTTGGTATCTTCTACGCACAAGTACATGGATCGCCCCACACCCTTTGACACCTACCAATCTACCTGCTCCTAGCATCCAGCAGACCTACAATCGACATCAGGCAGGCATGATACATCGTCAAGTATTCATCTATAGTCTATGTCCTATTTTTCTGTTACGTTATTGTCGTCTAACATGGCTTCATGGTTCGGCAGACTGATGCACACTGTATCATCTCTGCATTCATGCGACCTCTTGTCCAGTTATAACATGCACGTGCTCTAGTCATGCATGAGAGTTGGCGACAGCCATTGTCAACATTGACCAGATTGTGCATCAACTCATAGTTGATAGCACTAGCATTCCAGTTGTAGCAGCTGCATAGCCACCACCTCTGCCTCGATGTACTTTGGCCAATCATCCGAGCACCTCTATTCATCCTCCCAATGAAGCGGAACCATCAGGTATGGCTGTTGATGTACCAATTTATCTCTGTGGGCCTCTGGTCAACTCTTATCGTACAGGTGCAGGAGCTCACCTCCCGCCGCCTTCTTGTAGTGCACTACAGATCTCTAGGGAGCCCCTGCGCCGCGCTCAGCCTCCGCATGTGATGAAAGCCTAGACTTTGACTTCACATTTGACTTCAATGACGACCATGCATGCAGCTACATCACAACGACAGATGGACAAGTAGATGGCTGTGTCGTTGGCTGCAGCAGAAGGGGAGTCATAGGACAAGATTTACAGTACAGTTCGGGTGCATGACAGGCTCCCACCGTACCTACATCCTCAGCCAGCTCGTGCCAAGACGGTGGCTGTTCTTGACCCTACATACGCGGAGTACATCAACTTGTTGAGGCATAGAGACGACACCGAGCAAAGCCAACAGCAAGTTGGCCACTTCCCAGTTGGTCGGTGTAGCTGCACCATCACAGCCTTCCCACATTGCTTAGGAGCCTATTGAGCAGTTTCATCCGGATCCTCCTAAGCAAATTACGGGTATAGGCCGCAGTTGGGGACATCGAGCATGTGACCTGCCCCCACTTTGACAGCCATCACAGAGGACAGTGATTCTGCCGAGAACTTTACCAACATTGCCATTTCAGCAGAACTGGTCTCATCAGCTGAAGAGGAGGTGACAAGATTTATATTTTGTTGTACACTTTATGACCCCTTTAGGAAGTTATTTATATTCAGACTATGTGGTTTTTGGCTGATTCATATTTCGTCATAACTTCCGATTGAAAAATCCTTTCTAAATTATTCTTATTGAAAAACATTTTTAATGACCTAAACATCATTTTGCAAATTTTCATGGAATTTGGAGTTGATTTGAGCACTTTTCGACCTTTTGACGAATCGAATCTGAGTTCCAAAAATTCAGACTTCACGAGATTTTTGGCTGATTTGTCATTTGTTTATCTCTAGATTGGTTGGTGATATGAACAAAGTTTCTCAGGAGACTTCATCCACTAATATTTTTCTACTATGAGAATTTTTTTCAATTTTTTTGAAAGTTATTTGGATGGTGTTTTGGGCTCTTTAAATGGGTAAATGGTTTTCTTAAAACTTAAAATCCTGAAAACTGTAAAAGCTCATTTTAGCTACTTGAGTTCAAACTCTTCATACACATTGCCTCCAAAGCCTATTTCTAACTCAATGAAGACCATTCATATCCAAAAACCACATTAAATTCAAATCCTTTCTAAATGGTTATTATCCCGGAAGTTGAAAACCTGCAAAAGGTCTTATTTTCTTTAGATTTTTTAGCTTTTATGCCTTTCAGCCTTTCAGCTTTTCAACTTTTCTCCACCTTTTCATCTTTTTCAGCTTTTTCTTAGGGCTTACCTAAGGTTTGCAAAGGCTGTCCGAGTAGTCAAATCTGGTCGAAAATGAAACTCAAGTCAAATCTGCTTCTGACATCTATCACTTCCATCTATAAATATGCGTTGCTCTCTCCATTCACATGCTCATTAACTCTCTCTATGTCTACATTAGACACTGTAGGCCTCTTCCTCTCCATGTAAACTTATGGCTACATCTAGTTCGTTGTCCTCTGGACGATCCGAGGAAACATATCAACCACCACCAATATGTAACTGCAACAAGATATCAGTCGAGCACAGGTCCTACGAAGAAGGAATGTTCTGTCGAAGTTACTACAGTTGCAGAGAGGTTAAGGATTCTAGGAATAGTGATGTGAGTGCTCTATCATGTTTACAGTATCCTTTTTAGTATTCAAATTATTGCTTGATCACATTTTTTCTTCAAATGGTCAAGCCCAAGTGTGACTTCATTTAGTAGATTGATTACTGCTGGTGATGGGAAAAAGTAAAAAATCACCACACACTACTACAGAAATGCAATCCACTAACCCACATCTTCTAACGGTTATAAGCAATCTGGGAAAAATCCGATAGAATAGGACGACAGCGGCGGAGAAGAGGCTTTTTACTATCAGTTAGACACTGGTACACCGTTAGTGAAATGCAAACATTTTTTACTATCGGTCATTACTGTATAAACCGATATAATATATGAAATAGTACTATCGGTTTTTCATTCGTAACTGGTAGTAAAATTACGCACTTTATACTATCGGTTCGTACTGTACCAACCGATATAATATATTAAATAGTATTATCGGTTTTTCTTGCGTAACTGATAGTGAAATTACTGACTTTTTACTATCGGTTCTTACTGTACTAACCGATATAATAGAGTAAAGTTTACTATCGGTTATATAAAACAAACCGATAGTAAAATGACGTCATATAAACTAATTGTTATGACAGTGGGGACCTTATTTTACTATCGGTTTGTGTTTTTGAACCGATAGTAAAATTGTACAACTTAATTAGATCGACCTTTGCTCTGCGCTCTGCATGTTGGAATCATTTCTACCGTACGTGCATCCACGCTCCAACCTAGAGTGATCTGGAGAAGCTAGCTGAGAGGTTGATCATAATTCCATCCCCCTCGGTATTGTCATCTTCTCATCACCTCTCTCTCTCTTTCGATCACTCTTTCAGACTCTCCCTCTCTCTCTACTTGCAATTCATTAAACTAGATACATGTAGCTCCAAACTAGCTAGAAGGCTAGGTTGGCTAGCTAGCTATAGCTTGCTGAAGTTAAGCAGCTAGCTAGCTGGCTCTTCCAATTAATGCATCAAGTTAATTAGGGTTTCATATATACAAATCCATTTAATGTAATTAAGCAGCTATACACACATATGGCCTAGCTAATTATGTTTCATGTATATATGCATGCCCTGAGTCATTAATTATTTATTTGAATTTGTCAATTTTGTGAAATAATTGTAGATGGACCGAGAATATTGGATGTATGGAATAAAACGTACTACTGTTGAGTATTTGGAGGGTGTGAATGGGTTTATTAAATTTGCTGAGCAAGAAAAGGCGAAGAAGGGAGAGAAAGATATGCATTGTCCTTGTATAGATTGTATGAACTTAAAAAGGTTCGGCAACTCTGATCAGATTAGGAGTCATTTGATTCGTTGTGGTTTTAACGCACACTATACCCGTTGGATATGGCATGGTGAAGATCTTGAGGAAACGAGCACCGCTACCACTCAGCAGCACCCGGAAGTGGATTGCAGTAATGATGATCATGATCAGAACATTGGTAATGTTCATTCGGAAGTCCATGTAGATGACGATAATTTAGATGAAATGTTACGTGATGTAGAAGAAGATTACAGCGAAAATGATTTAGCTAAATTTGAAAAATTAATTGTTGATTCTGAGAAGCCTTTGTTCCCCGGATGTGCAAAATTTACAAAGTTGTCTTCTGTGTTGAGATTATATAACTTGGAGGCAAGCAACGGTTGGCGCGATAAGAGTTTCACGGCGCTATTGGATCTGTTAGCGGACATGCTTCCAGAGGGAAATGAGTTGCCAAGATCGGTTTACCAGGCCAAAAAACTATTGTGTCCATTGGGAATGGAAATTGAAAAAATACATGCATGCCCAAATGATTGTGTTTTGTACCATTACGAGTACGAGGATTTGCATGTTTGTCCAAGATGCGGTGCATCGCGATATAAGCATGGGGACAAAATTTACCACAATGGATGTGATGAGGTAAAGAAAGGGCCTCCGGCCAAAATTGTGTGGTATCTGCCTGTGATTCCTAGATTGAAACGGCTGTTTGCAAATCCGAAAGATGCGAAGTACTTGTGTTGGCATGTTGAAGGTCGGAAACAAGACGGAAAACTAAGACATCCAGCTGATTCTATTCAATGGAGAAACATTAAAAGAACATTCGGTGAGTTTGGCGGCGAAGTGAGGAATATAAGGTTTGGGCTGAGTACGGATGGTATGAATCCACACGGAAATATGAGCAGTCGACATAGCACTTGGCAGGTTCTTTTATGCATCTACAATCTTCGTCCTTGGTTATGTATGAAGCGCAAGTACATAATGATGTCGTTACTAATTTCAGGACCTAGACAACCCAGGAATGATATTGACGTGTTTCTATCACAGTTAGTCGATGACTTACGTAAATTGTGGAGCGAAGGGGTGCGGGTGTGGGATGCACATAAGCGAGAGAATTTCATGTTGTGGGCCATGATATTTTGCACCATAAATGATTTCCCGGCCTATGGAAATTTGTCGGGGTATAGTACGAAAGGAGGCAAGGCTTGTCCTATTTGCCTGGATGAAATTGAAAGCATGTGGTTATCGAACTGCAGAAAAACAGTGTACATGGGTCACCGCAGATTCCTTCCGATGCATCACACCTACCGTAAGAAGAGGAAGTCATTCAATGGAAAGCCTGAGAAAGGATCAGCCCCAGTGTTTGTGACTGGTAAGGAGCTTTACTTGCGCGTGAAGGACATCAAAGTTGAGTTCGGTAAATGTTCTAAACCTCCAGGAAAAAATGTTTGGAAGAAGAGATCGATTCTTTGGGATTTGCCATATTGGGAGCACTTACAAGTTCGACATTACATTGATGTCATGCACGTAGAGAAAAATTTTTGTGACAGTTTAATTGGTTTGTTGTTGAACATTCCAGGAAAGACGAAAGATGGCATCAACGTTCGCCGTGACATGCTCGACATGGGCATAAAGACTGAGCTTGCACCGTTGGAGAAGGGAAAGCGGACATACCTCCCCGCGGCCTGCTATACTTTGTCAAAAAGAGAAAAAAACAGAACTCTGTCAGTGCCTACATGGTGTCAAAGTTCCATGCGGGTATTCTGCGAACTTAAAAAAACTTGTGTCCATGAAAGACTTGAAACTGGTTGGTATGAAGTCCCATGATTATCATGTACTGATGTCATAAATGCTTCCCATTGCTATCAGAGGCATTCTCCCAGTCAATGTCAGAGACACAATTACAAAGCTATATTATTTCTTCAACACAATATCTGGCAAGGTACGTAAGCGTGTACTCCTAGCAAGTTAATTAGCTCCATTCATGGAACTTGTCAGATTTTTTGGATCTGAATATTTGCTGCAACTGTGTCCTTGCAGGTAATTGATCTGGATGGACTGGACGATTTGCAACGCGATGTGACTACAACTCTTTGTCAGCTGGAGATGTATTTCCCTCCATCTTTTTTTGATGTTATGGTCCATCTAATTGTTCACCTTGTCAGAGAAATTAAGTTTTGTGGACTCGTGTTCCTGTGCTACATGTATCCATTTGAGAGATTTATGGGTATCTTGAAGGGATATGTAAGGAATAGACATTGGCCTGAGGGCAGTATCATTGAAGGTTATGCCGCCGAGGAGGTGATTGAATTTTGCACCAACTATATGGCTGGGGTTGACCCAATTGGCGTTTCTACATCCCGGCATGAGGGCAGGCTTCAGGGCATTGGAATGATTGGATTCAAAGTAGTCGTCCCCCTCTAGTGATCTGTATGCAAAAGCCCATTTTTGGGTCTTACAGCACATGACGGGGGTGGAGCCATACATACACGAGCACAAGGAAATGTTACGGAAACAGAATCCCTCGAAACCAGAGATTTGGGTCACCAGAGAACATAACAGGAAGTTTGCTGGGTAGATCGAAAATAGAGTCCTACAAGCTTCTGAGGGCGATGTAGATGAAGTTATTACATGGTTGGCCAGAGGGCCTAGATTTACTGTAGGGACTTGGCAGGGGTATGACATCAACGGCTATTCATTTTACACAAGAACTCAGGACGAGAAGAGTACTATGCAATGTAGTGGAGTGACACTACTTGCTATTTCGGAGGATGCCAGGGCAGTAAGGGCACTCGACTCATATTACGGTGTTATTGAGGAAATATGGGAGCTCGATTATGTATTACTTAAGATTCCTCTGTTTTGATGCCAGTGGGTCGAAATCCCTCGAGGTGTTAAAGTCGACAATTATGGGTTTACTCTCGTCGATCTCAGTAGAGTCGCACACCAAGATGATCCATTTATACTTGCTGAGCAAGCCACACAGGTGTTCTACATCGTTGACCCGGCCAACCCAAAGTTGCACGTTGTCCTTCACAGTAAGAGACGTATTGTTGGGGTCGAAGACGTTGTGGATGAAGAAGAGTATGATCAGTTCGACGAACTACCTCCATTTTTAGATGGAATTCTTCAATCTGTCCCTACCGAAGATATTGATGAAACAAGTTATCTGCGAGACGACCACGAAGAAAGATTATGGGTGGACAATCATTCTTGACTAATTTGCAATATGTAAGTGACGTATATTACTTGGATCTTTAATCGAAGAATTCTTCAAATCATTTTTCAGAAATTCTTTGGGAAAACATACGTGATGCATTGAGAATCATTTATGCAAATTTTCATTTCAATTGGAGTATATACTTGATTTGAGCAATAATTGATTCTTTTCACAAATCAATATGAAAACTGCAAATTTTCGTTCCATGATTGGTCTTTACTGTTAATTTATTTTAAAATTATTGGAAGTCATTTGCATGGGGTTTCAGGTGTCTTTACAAGTGCAAAATGATGTACTGAGACCCATCTGTAATTGTTCTCAGGAAATCCCTTTAGGTCAATAACATTGTATTCTACTATCGGTTTCAACTTCCAAACCGATATGAAGTTAATATCTACTATCGGTTTATTGTTCATAACCGATAGTATTTCATTTTGTGTTATGAGACCCTGTTCTACATTTTGTTTTACTCTTGTACAGTGGATTAATTTACTATCGGTTAATAATCATAAAACCGATAGTGAAATACAATCCAAAATGATGTACTGAGATCATCTGTAATTGTTCTAAGGGAAATCCTTTAGGGTCAATAATATTGTATTTTACTATCGGTTTCAACTGCCAAACCGATATGAAATTAAACTATACTATCGGTTTATTGTTCATAACCGATAGTAATTTATATTGTGTTATGAGCCTCTGTTCTTAATTTACTATTGGTTAGTAATAATAAAACCGATAGTGAACAATACCAACACTCCAAACCCTAACTTACATTGTATTTACTATCAGTTTGGTGGTTATGAACCGATAGTAAAGATTCATATATTAGGTTATAACCTCGCATGATTTTTCCTCCAGTGCAACTGATCACATTCCAAATACTCGCGCGCGGAAAACCCTAGCCTCCCCGACGTTCGCATTTTCGCTCCACCGCCTCCAGCCGATCGCAATTGGTTCTCCACCGCCTCCGGCCACTGCATCGCGCCACCACTTCCGGCCACTCCACGAACGACTGTAAGTGTTCTTGACTAAACCGCTCGCGTCAATTGCTTAAATTTATATGCAATGGTTCATATGTGGTTCAATGGATTACAAATATAAAACTAGAGTAAAATTCATGAACTACAAACTTGATAGCTATGAGAATTACAGACTTGATGAAAATCACTAGCAATTTGTCATACAGTGTAGTCCACTATCGGTTTCTTATTTAGAACCGATAGTAAATACCATAAACTGAATTTTCTGTTAATTATTTCTCATTTTCTAATTTTCATCTGAAATTTTGGTTCATTTAAATTTTAACAGACTTTATGTTCCTGCAGGGAGACTAGTATAGTTTGCACTGCTAATCTTATATATTTTCCTGAATACAAACTTGAGTACTATCGGTTTTACTTGGAAAACCGATAGGAAATAGAGTATGTCATAGTTTGCACTGCTAATCTGAATTTTCTGTTAATTATTTCCCATTTTCTAATTTTCATCTAAAATTTTGGTTCATTTAAATTTCAACATACTTTATGTTCCTGCAGAGAGACTAGCATAGTTTGCACTGCTAATCTTATATATTTTCCTGAATACAAACTTGAGTACTATCGGTTTTACTTGGAAAATAGGAAATAGAGTATGTTATAGTTTGCACTGCTAATCTGAATTTTTTGTTAATTATTTCCCATTTTCTAATTTTCATCTGAAATTTTGGTTCATTTAAATTTTAACAGACTTTATGTTCCTGCAGAGAGACTAGCATAGGTTGCACTGCTAATCTTATATATTTTCCTGAATACAAACTTGAGTACTATCGGTTTTACTTGGAAAACCGATAGGAAATATAGTATGTCATATCAGTTTGTTATTGTCAACCGATGATAGTACATTAAAAAGTCTAAATTTTGCAGAGTTCATATTTCATTTGTGAAAAGAATCAACTATTGGTCAAATCAAATACATTTGAAATGAAAATTTAAAGAAATGATTTTCATTGCATGAAATATATTTTTCTGATGAAATTTTTCAAATAGGATTAATTTTACAATCAATAATTATCGAATGGCCTTTATGTTAAGCAAGAAGGTATCAGTTCGGCAACCCTTTGCAAATTGAGTTTATAAATCCACTTTAAATCTATTTTGAAGACCATGTTGATAGGAATTTATGATTTTTGGCCTTTTGAATGAAAATTTGACATTTTAACAAAAAGAGGTGGTTCATCATTGCCATTCCATTTTAGTTATGAACTTTGTCATGTATCTTTCTTCATATCAATTGATGGTCTGTTCATGGAATTTTAGGTAAAAGTCATGTCGGCATCTTCCTCGGCTGATAGTAGTGATTCGGCGAGGGCGAACGTAGATGGCGCTACCTCGTCCCAGCGCAAGAGGAAGGCGCGAGGCGCGACGATGTTGGGCCGTTTGGCCAAACGCGCGGATCTTTCATGTGAGTTCAACCAGTTCGGGAGACCGATCGGGAAGAACGCCGACCACTATGCTGCCTATGTTGCTTGTTGGCGAAGGAAAGGGTGAAGATCACCGTCCAAAGCTGGAAGGACGTTAAGGCCGACGAGAGGGATAGGCTGTGGGCGGAAGTTAAGGTAAAATTAATCAAAATCACTGAACTCTTGAGTAATCACATTCCCTTGGTTTATCCCAGAGATTAGGTAAGTCCTGCTTATATGCACCATTTGAAACAGACTAAGTGGAACATCCCCGATGATGGTCCCAAGATAGCTTGCTTGAAGGACATGAACAACACGTGGAAAACCTTCAAGAGCGTCCTCGTCAGTACCTTCCTCGCTAAAGGCAAATCTCCATGCGAGAAGTACCCCTTCATAACGGAGGAGGTATGGGAGCAATTCACCCAACAGAAGGGGACTCCTGAGTTCAAGGTATGTATGGTTCCTTTGCTTGGTTACACCATTGTATGCAGTAACCAGCGGTGCATTAATTTTCTTGTTTCTGGTACGAAGGCCCTCAGCGAGAAGAACAAGGCAATCCAGAAGAGGAACGACCAGCCACACCAGCTCGGCTCTCGCGGCTATGCGGGGAAGGAGGAGCAGTGGAAGAAGGCTGAAGACGAGGCGTCGAATTTCGTCGACTCCCCTGACCTACCACTCTCCGAGATCCGCGATCAGCAATGCAAGCGCTGGTGGCTGGCCAGAGGGACCGTGTCGGCCACGGGAACTGTGGCGTTCCCAAACCCCAGGGACGTCGAGGTCGTGCAGTGACTCGTAAGTTGGCTAACTTCCTGGTTGGAATCATAGAGTGTGGTAGAAAAAACTATGATCACTAGTGTGCGCACAAGTTTGTATATATTTCTTCCTCACAATGAAGAGCTTTCAATGTAACAGATCTCTTGCTCGAAGGAGGCGACCGAGTGATTGTTCACTCCCCATAGGGACAACGACATCCTTACCCAGGCTCTAGGGAACAAGGAGCATCCAGGGCGGACACGAACCGTGGGGGCTGTGGTGCCATGGAAGGAAGGCTTCTCGGAGCCCGGGCAAAAGGCGAAGAAGGCTGGCAGCTGGAAGGAAAGGGAAGTGGAGCTATCTCAGAAGATACGGGCAGATGTGACTGCACAATTCGCTGACATGTTCGCTCAAATGAACGGGAAGTATGAACGAGTTGTGCAGTCCAAGGGTTTAGATCTAGTTTCCGAGGTCGACGCTGCCAGGCCGAGTAGTTGCGGTTCGAAGGTTCACGTGGATCCGGTGGACCTGATTGAGGTATTGTAACTCTTGAGCTATATATGCAGTTCGGTTGATGCCACTCCCGTTACGTTAGAATTCTTTCGCTAGCCTGTTATAATTGTTACAAATTGCAGAAGCCGGAGAGCTGTAGCCTATTGATCAACATAGGCGACAAACCTGTAGTGGTTGCAAATGGGGTCGTATACCAGTCTTGGGAGGATGTCCGGATCCACTGCGTACCTCTGGAGCCTGGATTCGCAAAGGTACAGGTGGACATGGCCCTCCCGGGTGATAGCTCTTTTCCGTTGCCCGTCCCAACGGACGAAATGCGGAAAATTGGCGAGGCATTGGGCTCGTACATACAGTGGCCCAAGAAGGGTGTTAGACTACAGGAGGTAAACCCTAGCCATTCTAGCTTACAACTCAGTTAATATACTCAATTTGCAAAATCTAACTTATGGGTTTGTACTTAAAGTGGACGATGCATACCAGCTCACTTCCTGAGGACACCACCCCCGCCACAACGCATGACCGAGCTCCTTCGGCCCCCATGCCTCCTCCGACAGCCTCAAACCCTTCGCCATCAAATGAGGCCGGCGGCACTGCACCCCAACCTTCGAAGGTATACACTCGCTCCCCGCCCAAAGGCAAGGGCAAGGCCAAAGGCAAGGCCAAACAAAGCCAGCTGGGTACGTTCAAGGACGGGTCCCTACTCGTGTCGAAGTACCTTCTACGCAATATGGATCCACTACTACAGAAATGCTTTTCACTATTGGTTAAAAATCCACTCTACTATCGGTTCTCTTACCGATAGTGGTCGGCACGATAGTAGAGGAGCAGAACACTTCTATCGGTTCAAAAACCGTTAGTAAAACATTTACATCCCCGATGTTCACTAATCGCTATCGACTATTTCTTCTATCGGCTCAAATTTAAACCGATAGTATTATATACATTTTTTCTATCTGCTCGTATATAAACCGATAGTATTGTTTAGGATTTTTCTATCGGCTAGGATCTAAACCGATAGTAATGTTAATGTTTTTTCTATCGGTTATTATCTAAACCGATAGTATTGTCTGGACACAGTTAGTATCGGTTATATTATATAACCGATAGTATTTTGTAGACACGTTTAGTACTGAAAACTTTATTCTATCGGTTGTTTCATATGAACCGATAGTAATGTAATATTTATTATATCGGTTGTAGTATATAACCGATAGTAATTTGTAGACACGTTTAGTACTGAAAATTTTATTCTATCGGTTGTTGCATATGAACCGATAGTAATGTAATATTTATTATATCAGTTGTAGTATATAACCGATAGTAATATTAGTTTTTCCTATCGGTTATGTACTGGCACGGTTAGTACTGGAATCATGCACATATACATACAGCTATACAGAGATACATTGGATCATTCACAAATACACCAATATTTACAAATATTCAGCAATATTCACATATTGATCAATTTGTTCACAAATACACTAATTCAGTAATATTCACATATTCACATATTGTTCACAAATTGGACAGATTGAATTTATGCACATATTGATCGAGTTTATTCACAAATACATCAATGAATCTATTCACATATTGAGTTTATTCACAAATACAGCAATCAACACATTCAATATATATTCACAAATACAGCAATCAACACAAGTCAGTTACTATCGATCGTTGATAGCCACTTCTTCCATGACATATTGAGCCCAAATTGTTCGCAGTTCCTTCAATTGAGGCAACTCATATTGCTCTTTCAACATGGCGCTCTGCATATATGCGTGTATGAAGTTAGGATCGTACGTCACATCCAATTAAAGTTCAACTTTGAGTCAGGAAAAATGGTTACCTTAGGGAATTGGGCAAAGTTTCTCCTGATCAGGTCATACATGAATCTCATGACATAGAAGCCACATTCCCACGATTGTGGCTGCTGATGGCACTGGAAAAATTGCATATGCAAAGACATAAACCCACATTAACTCGAAAGAACTAATTAAGCTTAAATTAAAAGACTCATCATGAGTACTTCCATCTGTATTAATTACCTCATATTCTTTCCAAGAAATTGTTGTGCCCTTCGACGCGCCATGCCTCCCTCCAGCACTAGCATAATTTTTTAAGGCCCTATATTTAATTTAGCATTGCCGATTAATATGTTATCATTAATTAGCTAGTCAGAGAAAAATTTAAGACAACTATGTTACTTACACGTCTATGTGCCATGTGAGGGTGAAAACATGCGCCACCTTGTCGCTCATCGAATCGAGGTAATAGACCTCATTCATCCATGGGCAAATGACGGCGAGGACCCAGTGGCCCCTACATTGCATATATAAGCGAACCGTTTCATACATATGTTAGGCGTAACATACAAGAATGAGTTATATTAGTAGGAAATGCACTAACCTTTGGTGGTACGGCGCAAGGATGAACTCTCGGTCCTGCTGCGCTAGTAGTGCCCTTGATATGTATTCCTCCGCATATGCTTGGTCGTGCTCTAGCATCGTGAGGCTTATTTTCTCTGGGTCGAGGAAACCCACCTTGTCACATGCCCTCATCGACGCCAGCCTATACATGCACCGGATGCAAAGTAGACATTAGTAAGTAGTGCATACAAAAAGTGATTAGATTTATGAAACGAACTGTGATAACTTCAGACAACAGCAAACTCACAGGACTCCAGTCCGTATGATGGACATATCAAGCTCCCGCCAGTTGAGGAGGTCGAACAAATCCTCGTGGGCCACCGATATGCTCCCGGGCTCACGGTGAAAATGGGCTGGCCTGAAGTGAACCAAGAAGTTGATGTGGTGCCTAGACCGGGTCAGGTACCACTCGTGGAGACTTCTGGTTATTTGATCCATATTGCGCAGAAAGTACTCCGACACGAGTGGGGACCCGTTCTTGAACGTACCCGGCTGGCTTTGTTTGGTCTTGCCTTTGGCCTTGCCCTTGCCTTTGGGCGGGGAGCAAGTGTATACCTTCGAAGGTTGGGGTGTGGTGCCGTCGGCCTCATTTGATGGCGAAGGGTTTGAGGCCGTCGGAGGAGGCATGGGGGCCGAAGGAGTTCGCTCATGCGTTGTGGCGGGGGTGGTGTCCTCAGGAAGTGAGCTGGTATCCATCGTCCACTTTAAGTACAAACGCTTAAATTAGATTTTGCAAATTGAGTATATTAACTAAGTTGTAAGCTAGAATGGCTAGGGTTTACCTCCTGTAGTCTAACACCCTTCTTGGGCCACTGTATGTACGAGCCCAATGCCTCGCCAATTGTCCGCATTTTGTCCGTTGGGACGGGCAATGGAAAAGAGCTGTAGCCCGGGAGGGCCATGTCCACCTGTACCTTTGCGAATCCAGGCTCCAGAGGTACGCAGTGGATCTGGACATCCTCCCAAGACTGGTATACGACCCCGTTTGCAACCGCAACAGGTTTGTCACCTATGTTGATCAATAGGCTACAGCTCTCCGGCTTCTGCAATTTGCAACAATTATAACAGGTTAGCGAAACAATTCTAACGTAACAGGAGTGGCATCAGCCGAACTGCATATATAGCTCAAGAGTTGCAATAGCTCAATCAGGTCCACCGGATCCACGTGAACCTTCGAGCCAACACTACTCGGCCTGGCAGCGTCGACCTCGGCAGCTGGATCTAAACCCTTGGACTGCACAACTCGGCTGAGGCGTTCATACTTCTCGTTCATTTGAGCGAACATGTCCGCGAATTGTGCAGTCACATCTGCCCGTATCTTCTGAGATAGCTCCACTTCCCTTTCCTTCCAGCTGCCAGCCTTCTTCGCCTTTTGCCCGGGCTTCGAGAAGCCTTCCTTCCATGGCACCACAGCCCCCACGGTTCGCGTCCGCCCTGGATGCTCCTTGTTCCCTAGAGCCCGGGTAAGGATGTCATTCTCCCTATGGGGACTGAACAATCCCTCGGTCGCCTCCTTCGAGCAAGAGATCTGTTACATTGAAAGCTCTCCATTGTGAGGAAGAAATATATACAAACTTGTGCGCACACTAGTGATCATAGTTAGCCAACTTACGAGTCGCTGCACGACCTCGACGTCCCTGGGGTTTGGGAACGCCACAGTCCCCGTGGCCGACACGGTCCCTCTGGCCAGCCACCAGCGCTTGCATCGCTGATCGCGGATCTCGGAGAGTGGTAGGTCAGGGGAGTCGACGAAATGCGACGCCTCGTCTTCAGCCTTCTTCCACTGCTCCTCCTTCCCTGCATAGCCGCGAGAGCCGAGCCGGTGTGGGTGGTCGTTCCTCCTCTAGATTGCCCTGTTCTTCTCGCTGAGGGCCTTCGTACCAGAAACAAGAAAATTAATGCACCACTGCTTATTGCATACAATGGTGTAACCAAGCAAAGGAACCATACATACCTTGAACTCATGAGTCCCCTTCTGTTGGGCGAATTGCTCCCATACCTCCTCCGTTATGAAGGGGTACTTCTCGCATGGAGATTCGCCTTTAGCGAGGAAGGTACTGACGAGGACGCTCTTGAAGGTTTTCCACGTGTTGTTCATGTCCTTCAAGCAAGCTATCTTGGGACCATCGTCCGGGATGTTCCACTTGGCCTGTTTCAAATGGGGCATATAAGTAGGACTTACCTAATCTCTAGGATAAACCAAGGGAATGTGATTACTCAAGAGTTCAGTGATTTTGATTAATTTTACCTTCACTTCCGCCCACAGCCTATCCCTCTCGTCGGCCTTGACGTCCTTCCAGCTCTGGGCGGTGATCTTCACCCTTTCCTTCGCCAACAAGCCAACATAGGCAGCATAGTGCCCGGCGTTCTTCCCGATCGGTCTCCCGAACTGGTTGAACTCACAGGAAAGATCCGCGCGTTTGGCCAAACGACCCAACATCGTCGCGCCTCGCGCCTTCCTCTTGCGCTGGGACGAGGCAGCGCCATCTACGTTCGCCCTCGCCGAATCACTACTATCAGCCGAGGAAGATGCCGACATGGCTTTACCTAAAATACCATGAACAAACCATCAATTGATATGAAGAAAGGTACATGACAAAGTTCATAACTAAAATTGTTGTGCCCTACGCTAGTCTCTCTGCATGAACATAAAGTCTGTTGAAATTTAAATGAACCAAAATTTCATATGAACATTAGAAAATGGGAAGTAATTAACAGAAAATTCAGATGAGTAGGGCAAACTAAGACATACTCTATTTCCTATCGGTTTTGAAAGGAAAACCGATAGTAATAAGGTTTGTATTCAGGAAAATTTAAAAGATTAGCAGTGCAAACTATGCTAATCTCTCTGCAGGAAAATAAAGTCTGTTAAAATTTAAATGAACCTAAATTTGAGATGAACATTAGAAAATGGGAAGTAATTCACAGAAAATTCAGATAAGCAGTGCAAACTAAGACATACTCTATTTCCTATCGGTTTTGAAAGGAAAACCGATAGTAATAAGGTTTGTATTCAGGAAAATTTAAAAGATTAGCAGTGCAAACTATGCTAATCTCTCTGCTGGAAAATAAAGTCTGTTAAAATTTAAATGAACCTAAATTTGAGATGAACATTAGAAAATGTCGTGTCTGCCACGACTGTGACATCACCTGTGAGGAGCCCAGCTCGGTGCAGCTGGTCCCTTAAACGACTTGACTTCCCAGGATGAGTCAATCACAGGAATACATTGAAGCAGCAAAATAATACAGTAGTCATAATTGTATGGCCATCAGGCCTTAGTACAAAACGAGGTACAGTGCCTTACAAGGCACAAGGGTCCAACAAAATAACACATCTAGTCGACAGAAGCTAGGCCCAAAAGCAATCCACAGGAAACAGAGGTTGACAGCAAGACAGCACCACATCAGGGCTCGGGAGGAAACTGCTCATCATCTCGTGGGTCCGCAGCATATTCAGGGTATCCTCCAAGGTCGTAGAACGCTCCATCTATTGATGAGTTGTTGCAAGGGTGAGTACTTATGTACTCAGCAAGTCATAGGGGAGGTAGAGATATAGTTACAGTATAAATGACATGAGCCTAAGCTATTAGGGAAAGAGTGAAGGGTTTTTTCCAAAATACATTTCTTTCTCATTTCTTACTCAACTTCTGATCATACTCATGGCAGTAAATAAATCATATTGATGGTGATACATATATCCCATATCCAAGGCGATATAACCTCATATCACACTACTTTTATTCAAGCCTTTCAATCATATACTCATAGCAGTATCTCATATACTTTAGGGCATAAACCACATGCCTCTTGGTTATCATATGATCTCTATATTATGGTATCCCCGCGACACGTCAACACATGACAGTCCACGGTAACGCCCCTTATTGTGACAACACATGCCACTTGGGTAATCTTGAACTAACAAGTTTTAGTTTATAAAACAATACTTGTGTCACACCCCATGGATTTAATCCACCTCGGCATACTCCTAAAACTCGGGAGTACGAAGTATTCGAATACATTTTTAAACTCTGCAGAGATGTACCTCTTTTTAAATCCACTTTTTCACTCGACTTCCAAGTCGGGCCAACTCCATGCGACTTATACGCTTGTGACAAGGTCGAGATCACACAACGTTTCGCAGTCTAGTATTAACAGTATCCCTGCCCGGTAAATGGACAATCCAGTCCCAAGTACCGTTGTGGGTCCTCCCCACTGCCTTACTTCCTAGCCTGGGCCTATGTTTCCGCAGAACACATAGCCTCTTTTGATTACAGTCGCGCACGACTTAATCTGGCGTAGGGCGTCTTCCTTCTTTTCACCTTATCCTCTCATAATTTTTCTGATCTCACACCACTCATGGACGAACTGCGTCCCACCAGTTTCCACGCGAGAAACCGGATCGACAAGCCATGTAGGGAACTGTTAATACCAAGAAAGCTACTAGATTGCGCCTGTCCCATACCAGGTAAGTGGTTGGTACGATTTTCATGCCACTAGACGCACAACACAAGGTTCTAGTCCTTACATGCCAGTGACCAGATCATACCACAAACCATGCACCTTCAGTGCCTGCACATCCAGTGCAGCCAAGCACCTCCAGTGCTACCACCATTCCATACCAAAATACTGGTCACGGCTAGGGGTTCTATTTCATGAATATAAATGTACATGTTTATACTTTTATTAGTTCGTGGCTTGCTATCTTAACAAGTTCACATTCCTCAAGTATTCAATCTATCACTGCCATAATATCATTGATCTCAACACATGCAATATTAATGAGATATCTACTCATGGAATAGCATAGCAATTCATAAAATATGGGTTTCAATATGATCAAAGTATGACTTGCCTTCCGCGTCGTAAGTATCAGCAGTTGATGATGGTTCAGCGACAAGATCTTCAACCCCGGACTCTTGCTCTGAACAAGATCAAACAAGCAAACAGGCATTACAATTCATTCTATTCTTACTAATCCACTACATGCAATAATACAAGATAGAAACACTCTGGGAATACAAGGTTTGGAAGCGATTAGAGTTAAACTATGGAAACCAGGGTTAAGATTAGCTGTTAAGGTTTACAAGGTTCGAAAATATCAGGGTAATATCAAGGTGGTGACTGGTTCGCCCAAAAACAGCGAATGTCTTTAGGTTGGCATTCGGTTCAAGGCATCGACATAAGGTCGATGGGTGATAGAGGGCTCAACTCAAGTTGTGACAGTAGATAAAAGTGTAGATCACAACATCAGGAGTCTAAGGGACAAGGTTATTTTCAAAGTGCATAGCTGGAAGTGGGTGAAAAGGCTCAATGCCACTGGCTGACACAGCCTGGCATAGGGTTGACATGGCCAGAAACTAGGGTTAGCCTTATATTTTGACTCAGGGCTCCAAATGATGCACCACTTTGTCTGGTAGTTAGGCATTTGTAGCAGGAACAAATGTCTCAACAGGATCTAGGGCAGGAGATGGCTGGAAAGTGATGAAAACCAGCGAAGAAGTTGACTGGTCTGGAGTACCTGCAGCACAAACAGTACAGCAACTAGGGCATAGCCATAACTCCTGTTCTAGGCCGAATTAGGGGTCGTGGTAGAAGACAAAGTTGCTCAAAATGGTCCAAAACATCTAAATGGCAAGGTGGTTTGAGCTGGAGTGGCTGAGTTTAGAAGATATTGGCTGGAGGAAAGATGAACTCAATCCTGATTTGGGCATTTCTGTTCTAGGGCAATTGAACTCGAGTCCTTGCTTGAGGAGGGTCTCTGGGGCATAACAAAGCTAGGTGTGAAGTCAATTTAACTGGAAAATCACCACAGAAGCTTAACGGCTAGTTCCAGTTTGCATGCAAGGTGTAAACTTGGGGTTTTTCATATTTTAGCGAAATTGGTGATTCTGGTTGCTTAGATGTGTTCTACACAGTCCACTGATCATGTTTGATCACAGGCTCGAGAGCTAATTTGACTTAGTTAGGGATTAATTGCTCGCCGGAGTTGTCGGGGAAAATCAGCAATTCCCGGCGATGAGGTGCGATAGAGTTCAATTGGCTGCTACTACACAGGTAAGTGGATGAGAGTTACTTACTGGTAGCTTCAATTTGGAGCTCGGTGCAGTGGATTGGCCTGGCACCGTGAGCCTCTTCTCGAGCTCGCCGAAGAGGACGAAGAAGACGGCGAGTTTTACTGATTGTTGGTGTGAAGGAGTGTAAGATGGTTGCTTAGGCCAGAGGGTTTAAATAGGCGAGGCTGTGGGGGCTCCCAACGTCTACAATTGCACGGGGAGTTGAAGCCGGCTTGAATTGACTGGGAAGTGACCGGCGGCGAAGACAGGTGGCGAAACGACGTCCTCACCGGTCGTGTCGGCTACGCTGCTGTCACTGCGATGAAGAGATGGTGAAGTGAAGCTCAATCGTGGCATGGCCGCAACGTGGCACGAGTTTGCTGTGGCTGTCGGGCGCAACGCGGGAGAGCAAGATCCTGCCGGTGTTGGAGAAGGCGATCCACAGTGGCGAACAGGAACCCTCCACGTGGCGACGAGGCAGCGGCTAAGATGGCTTTGCTGGTGATCAATGGCTAGGAGCTCACGGCGTAGCAACGGTCGAAGGAACAGTAGCAGCGGTGAGGTCGAAGCTCCTGTGCTCGTGCTCGAAATCGGTTGCTGCGGTCGACACTCGGTGCTGTGGTCGATTGAGCACCTGGTCGAAGTCGAACTGAGTGGTCAGGTGATGAACAGTAGCTCGTGGTCGAACCAGGGGCCTGGTTGTGATGATTTTTGATGGGTTTTGGACTAAATTGCAAATCTGGTCTTAAAGAGGTTCAATTTGGAATTTGATTCCATGGCTGAGTATAATATTTCTATTAATACTCATTTAGCTCAAATTTGGAGAAAGTTTGATAAGTTTTGAGGGATTCCACCTATTTTCGAAAATAGGGTAAAACAGATCTGGGTTTTGTCGATCTCGACTTCTGGTGATTGGAGAGAGTTTTGGAAGTCTGATCAAAAGGGAGATCTGTATCAAATAGTATTTGGAAGGTGTTTCCTGAAGAAATTCTGGAGTTTGAGTTGATTCGTGGATTTTAGCCTTTTCAGGCCTCCAGTAAACAAAAAAGGACCTATTCGCAGTAAAATTTGGACCTTCCCGCGAAAAGTGTTCAGATGAATTAATCTGGTTCCCAACTTTTTGGAGTTAGTTGAGGATATACCTAGGAACATATTCCAGGGGATACTTGAGTCTGGATAGGGTTAAATCAAGATAACTCAATTATCTGGAAACTGGGGTACTTAGGGTAAATCTGGATTTCCTGTTTTCGAAAACAGAAAGAGACTTAGATACTGGGAGTTAGGGTTAGAATTCAATCTGGCTCCTGAAGACTTTTATCTCCAGAATAACTGGTAGGTTAAGTCTGGATGGTCAGATCTTGATCTGGATCTAGATAATAGATTTGGGGATTTTTAGGGTTTGAGAGAGATTAGGGTTTAGCTGATCTGGCTACTACTACAGAGATGCATGCATGTAGGTTTTTTATGCAAAAACTTTTCACCCCCAAAACCAGGGTGTTACAGAAAATGGGAAGTAATTCACAGAAAATTCAGATGAGCAGTGCAAACTAAGACATACTCTATTTCCTATCGGTTTTGAAAGGAAAACCGATAGTACTAAGGTTTGTATTTTGGAAAATTTAAAAGATTAGCAGTGCAAACTATACTAATCTCTCTACTGGAAAATAAAGTCTGTTAAAATTTAAATGAACCTAAATTTGAGATGAACATTAGAAAATGGGAAGTAATTCACAGAAAATTCAAATTTGCAATGCAAACTATGATGGCACTACTATTTCCTATCGGTTTTCCAAGTCAAACCGATAGTAATCAAGTTTGAATTCACTAAAATCTATAAGATTAGCAGTGCAAACTATGCTAGTCTCTCAGCAGGAACATAAAGTATGTTAAAATGTAAATGAACCAAAATTTCAGATGAAAATTAGAAAATGGGAAATAATTAACAGAAAATTAAGTTTAAGGTATTTACTATCGGTTATGAATAAGAAACCGATAGTGAACAACACTGTATAACAAATTGCTAGTGATTTTCATCAATTCTGTCATTCTCATAGCTATCAAGTTTGTAGTTCATGAATTTTACTCTAGGTTTATATTTGTAATCCATTGAACGGGATATGAACCATTGCATACAAAATTAAGCAATACACGCTAGCGATTTGGTCAAGAACACTTACAGTCGATCGTGGAGTGGCCGGAGGCGGTGGCGCAATGCAGTGCTGGAGGCGGTGGAGAACCAGCGGCGCAGAGGAGCGAAGAAGTGAACGTCGGCGAATCTAGGGTTTTCCGCGCGAGTATTTGGAATTGGAATGTGATCAGTTGCACTGGAGGGAAAATCGTGCAAGGTTATAACCTAATAAATGAATATTTACTATCGGTTCATAACCACAAAACCGATAGTAAAAACATGTAAGTTAGGGTTTTCATAACACAGTGTAAATCACTATCGGTTGTGAACACTAAACCAATAGTAAACTAAGAACAGGGGCTCATAACACAGTGTAAATCACTATCGGTTATTAATGATAAACCAATAGTAAACTAAGAACAGGGGCTCATAACACAGTGTAAATCACTATCGGTTATGAACGATAAACCGATAGTATAGTTTAATTTCATATCGGTTTCACAGTTATAACCGATAGTAAAATACAATGCTATTGACCCTAAAGGATTTCCCTTAGAAGAATTACAGAGGATTTCAGTACATCATTTTGCATTGTATTTTACTATCGGTTATGACAATAAACCGATAGTATATGTTAATTTCATATCGGTTTGGAGGTTGAAACCGATAGTATAATACTGTTAAATTGATCTAAAGGTATTTCCTGAGAACAATTACAGATGGGTCTCAGTACATCATTTTGCACTTGTAAAGACACCTGAAACCCCATGCAAATGACTTCCAATAATTTTGAAATAAATTAACAGTAAAGACCAATCATGGAATGAAAATTTGCAGTTTTCATATATATTTGTGAAAAGAATCAATTATTGCTCAAATCAAGTATATACTCCAATTGAAATGAAAATTTGCAGAAATGATTCTCAATGCATCACGTATGTTTTCCCAAAGAATTTTTGAAAAATGATTTGAAGAATTCTTCGATTAAAGATCCAAGTAATATACGTCACTTACAAATTGCAAATTAGTCAAGAATGGTTGTCCACCCATAATCCTTCTTCGTGGTCGTCTCGCAGGTAACTTGTTTCGTCAATATCTTCGGTAGGGACAGATTGAAGGATTCCATCTAAAAATGGAGGTAGTTCGTCGAACTGATCGTACTCTTCTTCATCCACAAAGTCTTCGACCCCAACAATACGTCTCTTACTGTGAAGGACAACGTGCAACTTTGGGTTGGCCGGGTCAACGATGTAGAACACCTGTGTGGCTTGCTCAGCAAGTATAAATGGATCATCTTTGTGTGCGACTCTACTGAGATCGACGAGAGTAAACCCATAATTGTCGACTTTAACACCTCGAGGGATTTCGACCCATTGGCATCGAAACAGAGGAATCTTAAGTAATACATAATCGAGCTCCCATATTTTCTCAATAACACCGTAATATGAGTCGAGTGCCCTTACTGCCCTGGCATCCTCCGAAATAGCAAGTAGTGTCACTCCACTACATTGCATAGTACTCTTCTCGTCCTGAGTTCTTGTGTAAAATGAATAGCCGTTGATGTCATACCCCTGCCAAGTCCCTACAGTAAATCTAGGCCCTCTGGCCAACCATGTAACATCTTCATCTACATCGCCCTCAGAAGCTTGCAGGACTCTATTTTCGATCCACGCAGCAAACTTCCTATTATGTTCTCTGGTAACCCAAATCTCTGGCTTCGAGGGATTCTGTTTCCGTAACATTTCCTTGTGCTCGTGTATGTATGGCTCCACCCCCGTCATGTGCTGTAAGACCCAAAAATGGGCTTTTGCATACAGATCACTAGAGGGGACGACTGCTTTAAATCCAACCGTTCCAATGCCCTGAAGCCTGCCCTCATGCCGGGACGTAGGAACGCCAATTGGGTCAACCCCGGCCATATAGTTGGTGCAAAATTCAATCACCTCCTCGGTGGCATAACCTTCAATGATACTGCCCTCAGGCCGATGTCGATTCCTTACATATCCCTTCAAGATACCCATAAATCTCTCAAATGGATACATGTAGCGCAGGAACACGGGTCCACAAAACTTAATTTCTCTGACAAGGTGAACAATTAGATGGACCATAACATCAAAAAAGGATGGAGGGAAATACATCTCCAGCTGACAAAGAGTGGTAGTCACATCACGTTGCAAATCGTCCAGTCCATCCATATCAATTACCTGCAAGGACACAGTTGCAGCAAATATTCAAATCCAAAAAATCTGACAAGTTCCACGAATGGAGCAAATTAACTTGCTAGGAGTACACGCTTACGTACCTTGCCAGATATTGTGTTGAAGAAATAACATAGCTTTGTAATTGTCTCTCTGACTTTGACTGGGAGAATGCCTCTGATAGCAATGGGAAGCATTTGTGACATCAGTACATGACAATCATGGGACTTCATACCAACCAGTTTCAAGTCTTTCATGGACACAAGTTTTTTCAAGTTCGCAGAATACCCGCATGGAACTTTGACACCATGTAGGCACTGATAGAGTTCTGTTTTTTCTCTTTTTGACAAAGTATAGCAGGCCGGGGGGAGGTATGTCCGCTTGCCCTTCTCCAACGGTGCAAGCTCAGTCCTTATGCCCATGTCGAGCATGTCACGGCGAACGTTGATGCCATCTTTCGTCTTTCCTGGAATGTTCAACAACAAACCAATCAAACTGTCACAAACATTTTTCTATACGTGCATGACATCAATGCAATGTCGAACTTGTAAGTGCTCCCAATATGGCAAATCCCAAAGAATCGATCTCTTCTTCCAAACATTGTTTCCTGGAGGTTTAGAACATTTACCGAACTCAACTTTGATGTCCTTCACGCGCAAGTAAAGCTCCTTACCAGTCACAAACACTGGGGCTGATCCTTTCTCAGGCTTCCCATTGAATGAATTCCTCTTCTTACGGTAGGCGTGATGCATTGGAAGGAATCTGCGGTGACCCATGTACACTGTTTTTCTGCAGTTCGATAACCACATGCTTTCAGTTTCATCCAGGCAAATAGGACAAGCCTTGCCTCCTTTCGTACAATACCCCGACAAATTTTCATAGGCCGGGAAATCATTGATGGTGCAAAATATCATGGCCCGCAACATGAAATTCTCTCGGTTATGTGCATCCCACACCCGCACCCATTCGCTCCACAATTTATGTAAGTTCTCGACTAACGGTGATAGAAACACGTCAACATCATTCCGGGATTGTCTGGGTCCTGAAATTAGTAACGACATCATGATGTACTTGCGCTTCATACATAACCAAGGAGGAAGATTGTAGATGCATAAAAGAACCGGCCAAGTGCTATGTCGACTGCTCATATTTCCTTGTGGATTCATACCATCCGTACTCAGCCCAAACCTTATATTCCTCACTTCGTCGCCAAACTCACCGAATGTTCTGTTAATGTTTCTCCATTGAATGGAATCAGCTGGATGTCTTAGTTTTCCGTCTTGTTTCCGACCTTCAACATGCCAACGCAAGTACTTCGCATCTTTCGGATTTGCAAACAGCCGTTTCAATCTGGGAATCACAGGCAAATACCACACAGTTTTGGCCGGAGGCCCTTTCTTTACCTCATCACATCCATTGTGATAAATTATGTCCCCATGCTTATACCGCGATGCACCGCATCTTGGACAAACATGCAAATCCTCGTACTCGTTACGGTACAGAACACAATCATTTTGGCATGCATGTATTCTTTCGATTTCCATTCCCAACGGACACAATAGTTTTTTGGCCTGGTAAACCGATCTTGGCAACTCATTTCCCTCTGGAAGCATGTCCGCTAACAGATCCAATAGCGCCGTGAAACTCTTATCGCTCCAACCGTTGCTTGCCTTCAAGTTATATAATCTCAACACAGAAGACAACTTTGTAAATGTTTCACATCCGGGGAACAAAGGTTTCTCAGAATCAACAATTAATTTCTCAAATTTAGCTAAATCGTTTTCGCTATAGTCTTCTTCTACATCACGTAACATTTCATCTAAATTGTCGTCATCTACATGGACTTCCGAATGAACATTACCAATGTTCTGATCATGATCATCATTACTGCAATCCACTTCCGGGTGCTGCTGAGTGGTAGCGGTGCTCGTTTCCTCAAGATCTTCACCATGCCATATCCAATGGGTATAGCGTGCGTTAAAACCACGACGAATCAAATGACTCCTAATCTGATCAGAGTTGCCGGACCTTTTTAAGTTCATACAATCTATACAAGGACAATGCATATCTTTCTCTCCCTTCTTCGCCTTTTCTTGCTCAGCAAATTTAATAAACCCATTCACACCATCCAAATACTCAACAGTAGTACGTTTTATTCCATACATCCAATATTCTCGGTCCATCTACAATTATTTCACAAAATTGACAAATTCAAATAAATAATTAATGACTCAGGGCATGCATATATGCATGAAACATAATTAGCTAGGCCATATGTGTGTACATGAGCTGCTTAATTACATTAAATGGATTTGTATAAATGAAACCCTAATTAACTTGATGCATGCATTAATTGGAAGAGCCAGCTAGCTAGCTGTTTAAATTCAGCAAGCTATAGCTAGCTAGCCAACCTAGCCTTCTAGCTAGTTTGGAGATACATGTATCTAGTTTACTGAATTGCAAGTAGAGTGAGAGAGTGAGAGTGCATGTGAAAGCGTGATCGAGAGAGAGAGAGAGAGGTGATGCGAAGATGACAATACCGAGGGGGATGAAAATATGATCAACCTCTCAGCTAGCTTCTCCAGATCACTCTAGCTTGGAGTCGTGCGCGGCTGAAATGATTCCAACATGTAGAGCGCAGAGCAGGGGTCGACCTAATTAAGTTGTCCAATTTTACTATCGGTTCAACAACACAAACCGATAGTAAAATAAGGTCCCCACTGTCATAACCATTAGTGTATATGAAGTCATTTTACTATCGGTTTGTTTTATATAACCGATAGTACTATTTAATATATTGTATCGGTTAGTACAGTAATAACCGATAGTAAAAAATCAATAATTTCACTATCAGTTACCCGAGAAAAACCGATAGTACTATGTAATATATTATATCGGTTGGTACAGTACGAACCGATAGTATAAAGTGAGTAATTTTACTATCAGTTAAAAATGAAAAACCGATAGTACTGTTTTAATATATTATATCGGTTGGTACAGTAATAACCGATAGTATAAAGTGTGCAATTTTACTATCAGTTAAAAGTGGAAAACCGATAGTACTATTTAATATATTATATCGGTTTGTACAGTAATGACCGATAGTAAAAAGTATTTGCATTTCACTAACGTTGAACTAGTGTGTAACCGATAGTAAATTGCCACTTTTCCGCCGCTGTCGTCCTATTCTATCGGATTTTTTCCATATTGCTTATAACTGTTAGAAAATATGGGTTAGTGGAATGCACTTCTGTAGTAGTGATCAAATAACACTACTACAGAAATGCTTTTCACTATCGGTTAAAAATCCACTCTACTATCGGTTCTCTTACCGATAGTGGTCGGCACGATAGTAGAGGGCAGCACACTTCTATCGGTTCAAAAACCGTTAGTAAAACATCTACAATCCCAACGTTCACTAATCGCTATCGACTATTTCTTCTATCGGCTCGGTTTTAAACCGATAGTATTGTATAAGTTTTTTCTATCGGCTCGTATATAAACCGATAGTATTGTTTAGGCCTTTTGTATCGGCTAGGATCTAAACCGATAGTAATCTAAACATTTTTTTCTATCAGCTCTTATATAAACCGATAGTATTGTTTAGGCCTTTTGTATCGGCTAGGATCTAAACCGATAGTAATCTAAACATTTTTTTCTATCGGCTCTTATATAAACCGATAGTATTTTGTCGACACATTTAGTACTGGAAACTTTATTCTATCGGTTGTTATATATAAACCGATAGTATTGTGTGGTCACAGTCAGTACTGAAAAATTTATTCTATCGGTTATATTATATAACCGATAGTATTTTGTAGACTCGTTTAGTACAGGAAACTGTATTCTATCGGTTTCTAAATATGAACCGATAGTATTGTGTGGACACAGTTAGTACTGGAAACTTTATTCTATCGGTTGTAGTATATAACCGATAGTAATATTAGTTTTTCCTATCGGTTATGTAGTTGCACGGTTAGTACTAAATATTTACAAATATACATACAGCAATACAGAGATACATACAGCAATACAGAGATACATTGGATCATTCACAAATACACCAATATTTACAAATATTCACCAATATTCACATATTGAATTTGTTCACAAATACACTAATACAGTAATATACACATGCATTTGACAGACTAAATTTATGCACATATTGATCGAGTTTATTCACAAATACATCAATGAATCTATTCAAATATATTCACATATATTCACAAATCAATGAATCAACACATTCAATATATATTCACAAATACAACAATCAACACAAGTCAGTTACTATCGATCGTTGATAGCCACTTCTTCGATGACATATTGAGCCCAAATTGTTCGCAGCTCCTTCAATTGAGGCAACTCATATTGCTCTTTCAACATGGTGCTCTGCATATATGCGTGTATGAAGTTAGGATCGTACGTCACATCCAATTAAAGTTCGACTTTGAGTCAGGAAAAATAGTTACCTTAGGGAATTGGGCAAAGTTTCTCCTGATCAGGTCATACATGAATCTCATGACATAGAAGCCACATTCCCACGATTGTGGCTGCTGATGGCACTGGAAAAATTGCATATGCAAAGACATAAACCCACATTAACTCGAAAGAACTAATTAAGCTTAAATTAAAAGACTCATCATGAGTACTTCCATCCGTATTAATTACCTCATATTCTTTCCAAGAAATTGTTGTGCCCTTCGACGCGTCATGCCTCCCTCCAGCACTAGCATAATTTTTGAAAGCCCTATATTTAATTTAGCATTGTCGATTAATATCTTATCATTAATTAGCTAGTCAGAGAAAAATTTAAGACAACTATGTTACTTACGCGTCTATGTGCCATGTGAGGGTGAAAACATGCGCCACCTTGTCGCTCATCGAATCGAGGTAATAGACCTCATTCATCCATGGGCAAATGACGGCGAGGACCCAGTGGCCCCTACATTGCATATATAAGCGAACCGTTTCATACATATGTTAGGCGTAACATACAAGAATGAGTTAAATTAGTAGGAAATGCACTAACCTTTGGTGGTACGGCGCAAGGATGAACTCTCGGTCCTGCTGCGCTAGTAGTGCCCTTGATATGTATTCCTCCGCATGTGCTTGGTCGTGCTCTAGCATCGTGAGGCTTATTTTCTCTGGGTCGAGGAAACCCACCTTGTCACATGCCCTCATCGACGCCAGCCTATACATGCACCTGGATGCAAAGTAGACATTAGTAAGTAGTGCATACAAAAAGTGATTGGATTTATGAAACGAACTGTGATAACTTCAGACAACAGCACACTCACAGGACTCCAGTCCGTATGATGGACATATCAAGCTCCCGCCAGTTGAGGAGGTCGAACAAATCCTCGTGGGCCACCGATATGCTCCCGGGCTCACGGTGAAAATGGGCTGGCCTGAAGTGAACCAAGAAGTTGATGTGGCGCCTAGACCGGGTCAGGTACCACTCGTGGAGACTTCTGGTTATTTGATCCATATTGCGCAGAAGGTACTCCGACACGAGTGGGGACCCGTTCTTGAACGTACCCGGCTGGCTTTGTTTGGCCTTGCCTTTGGCCTTGCCCTTGCCTTTGGCCTTGCCCTTGCCTTTGGGCGGGGAGCGAGTGTATACCTTCGAAGGTTGGGGTGTGGTGCCGTCGGCCTCATTTGATGGCCAAGGGTTTGAGGCCGTCGGAGGAGGCATGGGGGCCGATGGAGTTCGCTCACGCGTTGTGGCGGGGCTGGTGTCCTCAGGAAGTGTGCTGGTATCCATCGTCCACTTTAAGTACAAACGCTTAAATTAGATTTTGAAAATTAAATATATTAACTGAGTTGTAAGCTAGAATGGCTAGGGTTTACCTCCTGTAGTCTAACACCCTTCTTGGGCCACTGTATGTACGAGCCCAATGCCTCGCCAATTGTCCGCATTTCGTCCGTTGGGACGGGCAACGGAAAAGAGCTGTAGCCCGGGAGGGCCATGTCCACCTGTACCTTTGCGAATCCAGGCTCAAGAGGTACGCAGTGGATCCGGACATCCTCCCAAGACTGGTATACGACCCCGTTTGCAACCGCAACAGGTTTGTCGCCTATGTTGATCAATAGGGTACAGCTCTCCGGCTTCTGCAATTTGCAACAATTATAACAAGTTAGCGAAACAATTCTAACGTAACGGGAGTGGCATCAGCCGAACTGCATATATAGCTCAAGAGTTGCAATACCTCGATCAGGTCCACCGGATCCACGTGAACCTTCGAGCCAACACTACTCGGCCTGGCAGCGTCGACCTCGGCAGCTGGATCTAAACCCTTGGACTGCACAACTCGGCTTAGGCGTTCATATTTCTCGTTCATTTGAGCGAACATGTCCGCGAATTGTGCAGTCACATCTGCCCGTATCTTCTGAGATAGCTCATCTTCCCTTTCCTTCCAGCTGCCAGGCTTCTTCGCCTTTTGCCCGGGGTCCGAGAAGCCTTCCTTCCATGGCACCACAGCCCCCACGGTTCGCGTCCGCCCTGGATGCTCCTTGTTCCCTAGAGCCCGGGTAAGGATGTCGTTCTCCCTATGGGGACTGAACAATCCCTCGGTCGCCTCCTTCGAGCAAGAGATCTGTTACATTGAAAGCTCTCCATTGTGAGGAAGAAATATATACAAACTTGTGCGCACACTAGTGATCATAGTTAGCCAACTTACGAGTCGCTGCACGACCTCGACGTCCCTGGGGTTTGGGAACGCCACAGTCCCCGTGGCCGACACGGTCCCTCTGGCCAGCCACCAGCGCTTGCATTGCTGATCGCGGATCTCGGAGAGTGGTAGGTCAGGGGAGTCGACGAAATGCGACGCCTCGTCTTCACCCTTCTTCCACTGCTCCTCCTTCCCCGCATAGCCGCGAGAACCGAGCCGGTGTGGGTGGTCGTTCCTCCTCTGGATTGCCCTGTTCTTCTCGCTGAGGGCCTTCGTACCAGAAACAAGAAAATTAATGCACCACTGCTTACTGCATACAATGGTGTAACCAAGCAAAGGAACCATTCATACCTTGAACTCAGGAGTCCCCTTCTGTTGGGCGAATTGCTCCCATACCTCCTCCGTTATGAAGGGGTACTTCTCGCATGGAGATTCGCCTTTAGCGAGGAAGGTACTGACGAGGACGCTCTTGAAGGTTTTCCACGTGTTGTTCATGTCCTTCAAGCAAGCTATCTTGGGACCATCGTCCGGGATGTTCCACTTGGCCTGTTTCAAATATAAGTAGGACTTACCTAATCTCTAGGATAAACCAAGGGAATGTGATCACTCAAGAGTTCAGTGATTTTGATTAATTTTACCTTCACTTCCGCCCACAGCCTATCCCTCTCGTCGGCCTTGACGTCCTTCCAGCTCTGGACGGTGATCTTCACCCTTTCCTTCGCCAACAAGCCAACATAGGCGGCATAGTGCCCGGCGTTCTTCCCGATCGGTCTCCCGAACTGGTTGAATTCACAGGAAAGATCCGCGCGTTTGGCCAAACGACCCAACATCGTCGCGCCTCGCGCCTTCCTCTTGCGCTGGGACGAGGCAGCGCCATCTACGTTCGCCCTCGCCGAATCACTAGTATCAGCCGAGGAAGATGCCGACATGGCTTTACCTAAAATACCATAAACAAACCATCCAATTGATATGAAGAAAGGTACATGACAAAGTAATTCACAGAATATTCAGATGAGCAGTGCAAACTAACAAATACTATATTTCCTATCGGTTTTAAAAGGAAAACCGATAATACTAAGGTCTATATTCAGGAAAATTTAAAAGATTAGCAGTGCAAACTATGCTAATCTCTCTGCTGGAAAATAAAGTCTATTAAAATTTAAATGAACCTAAATTTGAGATGAAAATTAGAAAATGGGAAGTAATTCACAGAAAATTCAAATTAGCTGTGCAAACTATGATGGCACTACTATTTACTATCGGTTTTCCAAGTCAAACCGATAGTAATCAAGTTAGCATTAGGAAAAATTTCAAAAATTGCTCAGCAGGAACATAAAGTAATTGCTCAGCAGGAACATAAGGTATGTTAAAAAATAAATGAACCTAAATTTGAGATGAAAATTAGAAAATGGGAAGTCATTCACAGAAAATTCATATTAGCTGTGCAAACTATGATGGCACTACTATTTACTATCGGTTTTCCAAGTCAAACCGATAGTAATCAAGTCAGCATTAGGAAAAATTTCAAAAATTGCTCAGCAGGAACAGAAAGTAATTGCTCAGCAGGAACATAAGGTATGTTAAAAAATAAATGAACCTAAATTTGAGATGAAAATTAGAAAATGGGATATAATTAACAGAAAAATCAGTTTATGGTATTTACTATCGGTTCTGAGTAAGAAACCGATAGTGAACTACACTGTATGCTATGATTTTCATCAATTCTGTCATTCTCATAGCTATCAAGTTTGTAGTTCATGAATTTTGTAGTTCATGTATTAACTTAAAACGCATACACCTATTGACGGTATCAATGAATTGATCATGCAAGGAATTAACAAAGACCGCTCCCCAATAGCCTCTCAACTATAGCCTACACGGCAAATCCGGGGAACAAACACACAGACTCAAGATGATCGTCTCTCTCTCAAATAACCTCAAAGCCTAAACAACCAACCAATTTTAAGTTAATACAAGAAGGGTAGTCAAACCAATGCTGGAGAGAATTCAAGATAACAACTGATCAATCAGCTGTCTAGAATACGACTTGCTAATTTGGACGACACAAGTAAGGAGAGAACTGAAATAGAAACTTCAATCTCCCACCAACTCAGAAGAAAGCCAAAAGATCATATAATCAATTTCATTTCTTCACTAGCTCTACTTCAAGCAGCAATCACAGAATGCACAAGCAGTAGATAAACATTCAAATACGCAAGTGACTAAGAGCCAGACAAAGCAATCAATGACAGAATAAGACTTCAATTCATAGCTTCAATCACCCCAGTCCTGTCCATTCATACAGAAACAACACAAATTCTAGAAATTGAAGAATGGCGTAAGGCTCAGTCACTGAAATATCCAATTTAGCATTGCAGTTAGTAGCCAAAACACAGATTTTTGACACCAAAGTCTACACATAGTTCTAAATTTGCAATTAGATTAACTAAGAGCTTAGTTCCATACAAAAAGAACCCCAGTTTAATGCAAATGCAATTCAAACTATCTTCACCGAGCTTATCGGTTCATCCAATATTCAGGTTTGTTCTTTACAATCATCACAGGAAACAATTTCAGATAGGTGTATACCGTTCATGAATTTTACTCTAGGTTTCTATTTGTAATCCATGGAACGGGATATGAACCATTGCATACAGAATTAAGCAATACACGCGAGCGATTTGGTCAAGAACACTTACAGTGGATCGTGGAGTGGCCGGAGGCGGTGGCGCAATGCAATGCCGGAGGCGGTGGCGCAATGCAATGCCGGAGGCGGTGGAGAACCAGTGGCGCAGAGGAGCGAAGAAGCGAACGTCGGCGATTCTAGGGTTTTCCGCGCGAGTATTTTTCGATTTGGAATGTGATCAGTTGCACTGGAGGGAAAATCGTGCAGGTTATAACCTATTAAATGAATATTTACTATCGGTTCATCACCACAAAACCGATAGTACAAACATGTAAGTTAGGGTTTTCGTAACACAGTGTAAATCACTATCGGTTGTAAACAGTAAACCGATAGTAAACTAAGTACAGGGGATCATAACACAGTGTAAATCACTATCGGTTGTGAACAGTAAACCGATAGTAAACTAAGAACAGGGGATCATAACACAGTGTAAATCACTATCGGTTGTGAACGATAAACCGATAGTATAGTTTAATTTCATATCGGTTTCACAGTTATAACCGATAGTAAAATACAATGCTATTGACCCTAAAGGATTTCCCTTAGAAGAATTACAGAGGATCTCAGTACATCATTTTGTGTTGTATTTACTATCGGTTATGACAGTAAACCGATAGTATATGTTAATTTCATATCGGTTTGGAGGTTGAAACCGATAGTATAATACTGTTAAATTGATCTAAAGGTATTTCCTGAGAACAAATACAGATGGGTCTCAGTACATCATTTTGCACTTGTAAAGACACCTGAAACCCCATGCAAATGGCTTGCAATAATTTTGAAATAAAATAACAATAAAGACCAATCATGGAATGAAAATTTGCAGTTTTCATATATATTTGTGAAAAGAATCAATTATTGCTCAAATCAAGTATATACTCCAATTGAAATGAAAATTTGCAGAAATGATTCTCAATGCATCACGTATGTTTTCCCAAAGAATTTTTGAAAATTGATTTGAACATTCTTCGATCCAAGTAATATACGTCACTTACATATTGCAAATTAGTCAAGAATGGTTGTCCACCCATAATCCTTCTTCGTGGTCGTCTCGCAGGTAACTTGTTTTGTCAATATCTTCGGTAGGGACAGATTGAAGGATTCCATCTAAAAATGGAGGTAGTTCGTCGAACTGATCGTACTCTTCTTCATCCACAACGTCTTCGACCCCAACAATACGTCTCTTACTGTGAAGGACAACGTGCAACTTTGGGTTGGCCGGGTCAACGATGTAGAACACCTGTGTGGCTTGCTCAGCAAGTATAAATGGATCATCTTTGTGTGCGACTCTACTGAGATCGACTAGAGTAAACCCATAATTGTCGACTGTAACACCTCGAGGGATTTCGACCCATTGGCATCGAAACAGAGGAATCTTAAGTAATACATAATCGAGCTCCCATATTTCCTCAATAACACCGTAATATGAGTCGAGTGCTCTTACTGCCCTGGCATCCTCCGAAATAGCAAGTAGTGTCACTCCACTACATTGCATAGCACTCTTCTCGTCCTGAGTTTTTGTGTAAAATGAATAGCCGTTGATGTCATACCCCTGTCAAGTCCCTACAGTAAATCTAGGCCCTCTGGCCAACCATGTAACATCTTCATCTACATCGCCCTCAGAAGCTTGCAGGACTCTATTTTCGATCCACACAGCAAACTTCCTATTATGTTCTCTGGTGACCCAAATCTCTGGCTTCGAGGGATTCTGTTTCCGTAACATTTCCTTGTGCTCGTGTATGTATGGCTCCACCCCCGTCATGTGCTGTAAGACCCAAAAATGGGCTTTTGCATACAGATCACTAGAGGGGACGACTGCTTTAAATCCAATCGTTCCAATGCCCTGAAGCCTGCCCTCATGCCGAGACGTAGGAACGCCAATTGGGTCAACCCCGGACATATAGTTGGTGCAAAATTCGATCACCTCCTCCGCGGCATAACCTTCAATAATACTGCCCTCAGGCCGATATCGATTCCTTACATATCCCTTCAAGATACCCATAAATCTCTCAAATGGATACATGTAGCGCAGGAACACGGGTCCACAAAACTTAATTTCTCTGACAAGGTGAACAATTAGATGGACCATAACATCAAAAAAGGATGGAGGGAAATACATCTCCAGCTGACAAAGAGTGGTAGTCACATCGCGTTGCAAATCGTCCAGTCCATCCATATCAATTACCTGCAAGGACACAGTTGCAGCAAATATTCAGATCCAAAAAATCTGACAAGTTCCACGAATGGAGCTAATTAACTTGCTAGGAGTACACGCTTACGTACCTTGCCAGATATTGTGTTGAAGAAATAACATAGCTTTGTAATTGTCTCTCTGACTTTGACTGGGAGAATGCCTCTGATAGCAATGGGAAGCATTTGTGACATCAGTACATGACAATCATGGGACTTCATACCAACCAGTTTCAAGTCTTTCATGGACACAAGTTTTTTCAAGTTCGCAGAATACCCGCATGGAACTTTGACACCATGTAGGCACTGACAGAGTTCTGTTTTTTCTCTTTTTGACAAAGTATAGCAGGCCGGGGGGAGGTATGTCCGCTTTCCCTTCTCCAACGGTGCAAGCTCAGTCCTTATGCCCATGTCGAGCATGTCACGGCGAACGTTGATGCCATCTTTCGTCTTTCCTGGAATGTTCAACAACAAACCAATCAAACTGTCACAAACATTTTTCTCTACGTGCATGACATCAATGCAATGTCGAACTTGTAAGTGCTCCCAATATGGCAGATCCCAAAGAATCGATCTCTTCTTCCAAACATTTTTTCCTGGAGGTTTAGAACATTTACCGAACTCAACTTTGATGTCCTTCACGCGCAAGTAAAGCTCCTTACCAGTCACAAACACTGGGGCTGATCCTTTCTCAGGCTTCCCATTGAATGACTTCCTCTTCTTACGGTAGGCGTGATGCATCGGAAGGAATCTGCGGTGACCCATGTACACTGTTTTTCTGCAGTTCGATAACCACATGCTGTCAGTTTCATCCAGGCAAATAGGACAAGCCTTGACTCCTTTCGTACTATACCCCGACAAATTTCCATAGGCTGGGAAATCATTTATGGTACAAAATATCATGGCCCGCAACATGAAATTCTCTCGCTTATGTGCATCCCACACCCGCACCCCTTCGCTCCACAATTTTTGTAAGTCCTCGACTAACGGTGATAGAAACACGTCAATATCATTCCCGGGTTGTCTGGGTCCTGAAATTAGTAACGACATCATGATGTACTTCCGCTTCATACATAACCAAGGAGGAAGATTGTAGATGCATAAAAGAACCGGCCAAGTGCTATGTCGACTGCTCATATTTCCGTGTGGATTCATACCATCCGTACTCAGCCCAAACCTTATATTCCTCACTTCGCCGCCAAACTCACCGAATGTTCTGTTAATGTTTCTCCATTGAATGGAATCAGCTGGATGTCTTAGTTTTCCGTCTTGTTTCCGACCTTCAACATGCCAACGCAAGTACTTCGCATCTTTCGGATTTGCAAACAGCCGTTTCAATCTGGGAATCACAGGCAAATACCACACAGTTTTGGCCGGAGGCCCTTTCTTTACCTCATCACATCCATTGTGATAAATTTTGTCCCCATGCTTATACCGCGATGCACCGCATCTTGGACAAACATGCAAATCCTCGTACTCGTTACGGTACAGAACACAATCATTTGGGCATGCATGTATTCTTTCGATTTCCATTCCCAACGGACACAATAGTTTTTTGGCCTGGTAAACCGATCTTGGCAACTCATTTCCCTCTGGAAGCATGTCCGCTAACAGATCCAATAGCACCGTGAAACTCTTATCGCTCCAACCGTTGCTTGCCTTCAAGTTATATAATCTCAACACAGAAGACAACTTTGTAAATGTTTCACATCCGGGGAACAAAGGCTTCTCAGAATCAACAATTAATTTCTGAAATTTAGCTAAATCGTTTTCGCTGTAGTCCTCTTCTACATCACGTAACATTTCATCTAAATTGTCGTCATCTACATGGACTTCCGAATGAACATTATCAATGTTTTGATCATGATCATCATTACTGCAATCCACTTCCGGGTGCTGCTGAGTGGTAGCGGTAGTGCTCGTTTCCTCAAGATCTTCACCATGCCATATCCAACGGGTATAGCGTGCGTTAAAACCACGACGAATCAAATGACTCCTAATCTGATCAGAGTTGCCGAACCTTTTTAAGTTCATACAATCTATACAAGGACAATGCATATCTTTCTCTCCCTTCTTCGCCTTCTCTTGCTCAGCAAATTTAATAAATCCATTCACACCCTCCAAATACTCAACAGTAGTACGTTTTATTCCATACATCCAATATTCTCGGTCCATCTACAATTATTTCACAAAATTGACAAATCAAATAAATAATTAATGACTCAGGGCATGCATATATGAATGAAACATAATTAGCTAGGCCATATGTGTGTACATGCATGAGCTGTTTAATTACATTAAATGGATTTGTATATATGAAACCCTAATTAACTTGATGCATGCATTAATTGGAAGAGCCAGCTAGCTAGCTGCTTAAATTCAGCAAGCTATAGCTAGCTAGCCAACCCAGCCTTCTAGCTAGCTTGGAGATACATTATCTAGTTTAATGAATTGCAAGTAGAGAGAGAGGGAGAGTGTGAAAGAGTGATAGAGAGAGAGAGAGGTGATGAGAAGATAACAATACCGAGGGGGATGGAAATATGATCAACCTCTCCGCTAGCTTCTCCAGATCACTCTAGCTTGGAGTTGTGCGCGGCTGAAATGATTCCAACATGTAGAGCGCAGAGCAGGGGTCGACCTAATTAAGCTGTCCAATTTTACTATCGGTTCAACAACATTAACCGATAGTAAAATAAGGTCCCCACTGTCATAACCATTAGTGTATATGAAGTCATATTACTATCGGTTTGTGTTGTTGAACCGATAGTAATATGTAGTATATTGTATCGGTTAGTACAGTGATAACCGATAGTAAAAAGTCAGTAATTTCACTATCAGTTACCCGAGAAAAACCGATAGTACTATTCGATATATTATATCGGTTAATACAGTACCAACCGATAGTATAAAGTGAGTAATTTTACTATCTGTTACGAACGAAAAACCGATAGTACTATTGTAATATATTATATCGGTTGGTACAGTAATAACCGATAGTAAAAAATCAGTAATTTCACTATCAGTTAAAAATGGAAAACCGATAGTACTATTTAATATATTATATCGGTTTGTACAGTAATAACCGATAGTAAAAAGTATTTGCATTTCACTAACGTTGGATTAGTGTATAACCGATAGTAAAATGATGTCTTTCCGCCGCTGTCGTCCTATTCTATCGGATTTTTCCTAGATTGCTTACAACCGTTAGAAAATAAGGGTTAGTGGAATGCACTTCTGTAGTAGTGTAACTAGAAGTCTCCACGAGTGGTACCTGACCCGGTCTAGGCGCCACATCAACTTCTTAGTTCACTTCAGGCCAGGTCATTTTCACCGTGAGGCCAGGAGCATATCGGTGGCCCACGAGGATTTGTTCGACCTCCTCAACGGCGGGAGCTTGATATGTCCATCATACGGACTAGAGTCCTGTGAGTTTGCTGTTGTCTGAAGTTATCACAGTTCATTTCATAAATCTAATCACTTTGTATGCACTACTTACTAATGTCTACTTTGCATCCAGGTGCATGTATAGGCTGGCGTCGATGAGTGCATGTGACAAGGTGGGTTTCCTCGACCCAGAGAAAATAAGCCTCACGATGCTAGAGCGCGACAAAGCACATGCGGAGGAATACATATCAAGGGCACTACTAGCGCAGCAGGACCGAGAGTTCATCCTTGCGCCGTACCACCAAAGGTTAGTGCATTTCCTACTAATTTAACTCATTCTTGTATGTTACGCCTAACATATGTATGAAACGGTTCGCTTATATATGCAATGTAGGGGCCACTGGGTCCTCGCCGTCATTTGCCCATGGATGAATGAGGTCTATTACCTCGATTCGATGAGCGACAAGGTGGCACGTGTTTTCACCCTCACATGGCACATAGACGCATAAGTAACATAGTTGTTTTAAATTTTTCTCTGACTAGCTAATTAATGATAACATATTAACCGGCAATGCTAAATTAAATACAGGGCTTTCAAAAATTATGCTAGTGCTGGAGGGAGGCATGACGCGTCGAAGGGCACAACAATTTCTTGGAAAGAATATGAGGTAATTAATACGGATGGAAGTACTCATGATGAGTCTTTTAATTTAAGCTTAATTAGTTCTTTCGAGTTAATGTGGGTTTATGTCTTTGCATATGCAATTTTCCCAGTGCCATCAGCAGCCAAAATCGTGGGAATGTGGCTTCTATGTCATGAGATTCATGTATGACCTGATCAGGAGAAACTTTGCCCAATTCCCTAAGGTAACCATTTTTCCTGACTCAAAGTCGAACTTTAATTGGATGTGACGTATGATCCTAAATTCATACACGCATATATGCAGAGCGCCATGTTGAAAGTGCAATATGAGTTGGGTCAATTAAAGTAGCTGCGAACAATTTGGGCTCAATATGTCATGGAAGAAGTGGCTATCAACGATCGATTGTAACTGACTTGTGTAATATATATTGAATGTGTTGATTGCTGTATTTGTGAATAAACTCAATTTGTGAATAGATTCATTGATGTATTTGTGAATAAACTTGATCAATATGTGAATAAATTCAATCTATCCAATGCATGTGTATATTACTGTATTAGTGTATTTGTGAATAAATTCAATATGTGAATATTGGTGTATTTGTAAATATTGGTGTATTTGTGAATGATCCAATGTATCTCTGTATTGCTGTATGTATATGTGAAAGATTCCAGTACTAACCGTGTCGAGTACATAATCGATAGGAAAAACTACACAGTACTATCGGTTATATACTACAACCGATAGAATAAATATTCAAGTACTATCGGTTCATATACAACAACCGATAGAATAAAGTTTTCAGTACTAACTGTGTCTACACAATACTATCGGTTTAGATCCCAGCCGATAAAAAAATCTACACAATACTATCGGTTTATATCCTAGCCGATAGAAGAAATAGTCGTTAGCGATTAGTGAACGTTGGGAATGTAGATGTTTTACTAACAGTTTTCAACCGATAGAAGTATGCTACGTTTCTACTATCGTGCCGATCACTATCGGTAAGAGAACCGATAGTAGAGTGGATTTTTAACCAATAGTGAAAAGCATTTCTGTAGTAGTGACAGGATGTTCGGTCTACTGAAGAACCCACAACCAAACGAGGTCGATCCTTATTGTGAGGCTGAATAGCGTTGCAACCCAACAAAAAAAAAACAAACGAGTTAACTCACCCTAGTTCAGCTACCTTTGTTAAAAAATCACAACCAAGTCTGAACATGAACCATCGTTATCCTTTCTGAATGTTTCATCAAAAGACTTGAATTTGCTTAAGTCTTATTCACTCAAAAATGTACTCTCTTCGTCTGTAAATATATGTCATTCATGCATATGAATTAAGGTGTGACTCAAAAATGTATACTCTCTGTTAGGGTTTTACTGGGGTGGCCAGTTGCTAGAGTTGGGGTTAGGGTTTCATCGGGAGCGGTGGGTGGAGGCGAGATACGGCGGGATGCAGAAGGAGGTGGCTCCTAGGGTTAGGATTTCAACAGCTACTAGGGTTAGCGAGGTGGACAAGCGGCCGGGTAGGTGGAGGCGGGGGTAGGGCAGGGGGCGAACGGAGGCAACTCCTAGGGTCACTAGTACAGAAAAGCTTTCTTCTATCGGTAAAAAAACCTTCTTCTATCGGTTTTCGTACTGATAGAGATAGACACGATAGAACAAGACAGAACATTTTCTATCGGTAAATAACCGACAGAAGAAATTAACAATTCTATCGGCATCATAGGAGTGTACCGATAGCAAACCCGTCGTAGTCTGACGATTAACGGTGGGAAAAGTACCACTATTCTAACGGTTAATTACATGACTACCGACAGGAAAATATTACTATTCTATCGGCACCTTATGATTGTACCGATAGAAAACCCGTCGTCGTCTGACATTTAGCGTTGGGAAAAATACCGATATTCTAACGGTTAATTACAAGTTTACCGACAGAAAAAAGTTTAGCACTCTCTCGGTTGGAAAGGAGATTACCGATAGAAAAAATCTTAGTACTCTCTCGGTTGTGTATGAGTTCACCGGCAGGAAAAATCACACTCTTCTAACGGTTAATTATAAGTTTACCGATAGAAAAAACTACAGTAGTCTCTCTGTTGTGGATGAGTTCACCGGTAGGAAAAGTCACACTATTCTGACGGTTAATTTCAAGTTTACCGATAGGAAAAGTGGTAGTAGTCTCTCGGTTGTGGATGAGTTTATCGATAGAAAATTTGTAGTAGTCTGTCGGCTGTGAATGAATTTACCGATAGAACATTCACATATACAGTACGTTATTTACATTCACAATACAGAACATTCACATATACAGTACAGATGCAATACATTATAGATTGGATACACAATACAGTACAGATGCAAAGAAGGGTAAATTCACATAACAGATTGACACATTAGACAGTTATTCACATTTATTCACATATATATGGACAAATACAAATTGCAATCCAATGTGGACATTTATTGACATATATATTTATTCACATGTATATAAATAGTCTATGCACAGAGTACACGAAAAAGAGAAAATTATCATGGCGGATGGTTGGGCGCAACTTCCTCCATGACATATTGAGCCCAGATTTGTCGAAGATCTCTAATCTTTGCATTTTCGTATGAGTCTTTCGACATGGCGATCTGCAAGCATGTGTGAAAACTTAGTAACTAACTTCATAATTTAGAACGTGACACCCAATTTTCAAATTTGAGTTAGCTATCGATGCTTACTTGGGGGAATTGGGCAAAGTTTGTCTGCACTAGGTCGTACATGTAGCGCAACACATAAAACCCGCATTCCCACGATTGCGGCTGCTGATGGCACTGAGATAATTGCATATGCGAAGACATGTTAGCTATTGTTTCCATAAACTAATTAAGCATAAACAAAAAGTCTCGTGAGTACCTCATATTCTTTCCAAGCTAGTAGGGAGCCCTGCGGTGCGGCATGCCTCCCTCCAGCGGACACATATTTATCAAAAGCCCTGCATTTCTGTTAGTATTGCCGGTTAATGTATTATCATTAGCTAGTGAGGTGAAAATTTAAATCAAACATATAAGTTACTTACGCCTCCATATTCCCCTTGACCACATATTCGATCGATAATCTGTCACGCATCGAATCGAGGTAGTACACCTCGTTCCTCGGCGGACAGATCACGATGAGGATCCAGTGGCCCCTGCATTGTACGTAAAAGAGGACCGCTAGCTCAAAGTATATCTCAGGTGTAACATACAAGATCGAGTTAAATTAGTACGAAATGCACTAACCTTTGGTGGTACGGCACCAGAATGAACTCCCTGTCCTGCTGCGCCATCAGCGCCTTGGATATGTACTGCTCAGCGTGCGTGGCGTCGTGCTCTAGCATCGTGAGGCTTATTTTCTCTGGATCGAGGAAACCCACCTTGTCACACGCAGCCTCCGATGCTAGCCTGTACATGCACCTGCATGCAAAGGACGACATTAGTATTGCACAGAAAGTTACTACATTTCAAATGAACTACAACAATGCAGAGTTAGCAAACAGAGTTAGAAAACAGCAATACATAGCATCAGCAAACTCACAGGACTCCAGTCCGTATGATGGACATATTGAGCTCCCGCCAGTTGTAGAGGTCGAACAGATCCTCGTGTGCCACGGATATACTCCCGGGCTCACGGTGGAACTGCCCAGGCTTGTAGGAAACTAAGAAGTTCAGATTGCGCCGAGCTCGGTGTAGGTACCACTCGTGGAGGTCTCTGGTTGATCGATCCAATTTGCGCAAAGCTGCCTTCGACATGAGTAGGAACCCGTTCCTGAACCTCTCTAGTTGTCCCTGTCGCCCTTTTCCCTTGCCTTTTGCCGGGGACTGAGCGCGTACCTTCGAAGGCAAGGGCGAGGTGATGGCCGCTTTCTTCCGAGGTGAAGGCGTGGATGCGCTGGGTGGGGTCGAGGCTGTATTTGATGTGTCCAGGGTCGCACGAGATTGGGGCTCATGCCCTGAGCTAGGGGCGCAGTCCCCTGGTAGCCCAACGGCAGGCCACTTCAATTAATGAGCACGTATGTTAGATTATGCAAGTTGAGTGTACTGAGTAGGATGTAATCTAAAATGTGTAGGATTTACCGGTTGTATTAGAAGACACTTCTTGGGCCACTGTACGTAGGAGCCCACTGCCTCAGCAAGTGTCTGCAGTTCCTCTGTTGGGACTGACAACGGAGAATCGTTGTAGCCCGACATGGTCATGTCCACCTGTACCTTTGCGAACCCCAACCGCAGAGGTACACAGTGGACCTGGATATCCGGCCCAGACGGATATACGAAACCGTGTCCAACCACTTCCTGCCCGGCGCCTACGTGATTCTGTAGGATGCAGCCCTCCGGCTTCTGCAAATTTGTAACAATTAAAACAGGTTAGCGAAACAACTCTAACAGAATGGGAGTGGCATCAACTTAAGTGCACAGATGAAGGCTTGCGGTACCTCAAGTAGATCCACTGGATCCGCGAGTACCTTCGAAGCGCAATTGCTTATCCGACCCCGCGGGGTACCGTCATCCTGGGGATCCGCATCTGCACTCTTGGCCAGCAATGCTTCTCTCAACCGTGCAAACTCTTCCCTCAGTTGTGCGACCTCGGACTGCACCTCAGACTGCACCTCAGCCCGAACCTCAACCCGCATCTCCGCCCGTATCTCCGCCCGTACCTCAGCCCGTATCTTATCGGAGAGGTCAGCTTCCTTTTCCTTCCAGGAGCGGGCCTTCTTCCTCGGTGGAGCCGGATATACGAAACCGGCCTTGCACGACACAATGGCTCCCACAGCCCGTGTCCGCCCGGGATGCTCCTTATTTCCTAGAGCCCGGGTGAGGATGTCGTTCTCCCTCTGCGGGGTAAACAATCCCTCCGCTGCCTCCTTCTCAAAAGAGATCTGTTACATTTAAAGGTACCTTGTGAGACAAATTGCCTTATATACACTTGTGCGCACATAGTTTACGAGGTTAGCCAACTTACCATTCGCCTCACAACGTCGGCGTCCCCAGGGGTTGCGAACTGCACAGACCCCGTGGACGACACGGACCCCCTCCCCCTCCACCATCGCTTGCACCTCTCATCCCTGATCTCGGAGAGCGGCAACTCAGGGGTGTCAATGACAGGATTTTGCTCGTCTTCCTTCTTCCACTGCTCCTCCTTCCCCGCATAGCCCCGGGATCCGAGCCGATGCGGGTGGTCGTTCCTCTTCTAGATCGCCCTATTCTTCTCGCTAAGGGCCTTGAACTCCTCAGTCCCCTTCTACTTGGTGAATTCCTCTCATACCTCCTCTGATATGAAGGGGTACTTCTCGCAAGGAGATTTCCCCGCAGCGAGGAAGTTACTGACGAGCCAGCTCTTAAAGGTTTTCCATGTTCCGTTCATGTCCTTCAAGCAGGCAGTCCTAGGTGTATCGTCGGGGATGTTCCACTTAGCCTGTTTCCGAAAAATGCATACAATTAATCACGAGTTAGTTAAACTTTAGTATAAGCCAAGAGAACGTGATTACGAAAGAGTTCAGCGATTTCAGTTAATTTAACCTTCACTTCCGCCCACAACCTATCCCTCTTGTCCGCCGTCACGTCCTTCCAGCTCTGGACGGTGATCTTCACCCTTTCTTTCGCCAACAGCCCAACGTAGGCCGCGTACCTCCCAGCATTCTTTCCAATCGGCCTCCCAAATTGGTTGAACTCACAAGAAAGATCCGTGCGTTTGGCCAAACGCCCCAACGTCGTCGCGCCTCACCCCACCCACTTGCGCTGGGATGTAACAGCTGCATCTTCAGTAGTTACGATGGGGTTGGCTCTAGTCGAACCACTAGTACCATCCGATGAAGACGACGACATGTCTTCCCCTACAAAACCATCAACAAACCATATGGCAATTAATTCGCCTTGGAGTTCCATAACTCAGCCCAGAACTGGAGACTAACTAGGGCGGCAAAAGGGAAAATAATACAAAAAGAAAGACATGCATAAATTACTTCCTGAACTGTTCAGAAATATTTTCTATCGGTAAACACATGAGCTGCCGATAGACCATAACAATTACCTCCACAGAAGACAATTTTTCTATCGGCAAACTCGTGAGATACCGATAGAACATAACAATGTTCTCTACATATGGAATTTTGTTGACAAGCCACCATTCACTGTCATCACATAACATTCTCGATGATTTGCTATACTAATATTCATGGGCCAGCATTATTATTTCACACGTAAATATGCACACAAGCATCTAAGTGCCACTGTGCATAATCTTTAGCCTGTATGTGAGTCATCAGGACTTCACATCTATTAGGTTGGGAAAAGTCATGTATAGGCATTTGAAACATATACATCGAAGACCCATCCACATTGCCATATATTCATACCAAGTGAGTAAAAATTCCCAACCAAACTAGTACATTGCATGGCTCATGTCCTTCCAGATCCAAATTAAGTTTTATTACTTGTGCAGAAATATTTTCTATCGGTAAACACATGAGCTGCCGATAGAATATGTGTAAGAACACCTCCAACATATAATGTGCATTACATGGCAGTTGGATACAATTGATCACACATACAGCAGTATAGATAAGTTAAAATCTCAAAACAGATTCATTACAGCACTGGAACATATTATGTAAACCCTAATTTAAATCAACATTGCCTGCGGAATGTACATAATCCAACACAATAGGGAACCCTAGTGTAATTGCAAAACTCGAAGAATTAGTACGCGCAAAACACTAGGATCAAATAAGGAAGATGCTGGAAATAGAACGACGAATTAGGGTATTTACGGCGGCGATCAGTTCTGGTGATGGAGAGGCGGTGTAAAACGCAGCGGCGGCCGGCGAAGGACGAAAATAAGAATCGGTGGCAGTGGCGAACCAGCGTCTAGCCGGCGATCGTCGTGTGGGAGAGACAAAGTGAGTGGTCATGGCGGAGGTTGTGGTTTTCTTCGCTCTCGAAGAGACGCAGTGCTCTAAGGTGGAACTGTTCGAGTGGAGGGAAACTAAAGGGCCGTGTACGAGTAATAAAGTAGTGGAGGAACTTTTCTATCGGTACAACAAAATGATACCGATAGAATTATGTACTTTTCTATTGGTACAACAAAATAGTACCGATAGAACAAGTAAATTTCCCGAAAAAATATTTGAAGTAGTGGATGCCTTTTTCTATCAGTATAAACAATAAAATCCCGTGAGACCAATTTTCCCCAGAAAATTTTTTTAATTAAGTGCTTGAGATTATAGTATTGGGTGCCCTTTTTCTATCGGTAAAAACAACAAAATACCGTCAGAGTAATGAAAAGGTACACACAATTTAACATCAAACAGACCGTGGTTGAAAGCTGCAGAATGATAAAGAAAGAGGGAAGATAGCCGGAAAATTGGAAAATTGACATAAAAAGAAATTGTTCATTCATTGTTGTTTTATCACTTACAAAAAAAAAAATAAAACCCAAAATGCTAGGTCAAGGGGTGGTCTTAGCCCTGGCTGCATGTAGAATAGAGTCAGTTAGACTTGCAGCCAGGACGCAGGACTCCTCTAGCGACAAGTTGTCCCTAGGATCAACTACTACCGCGTCGAGAAGGCCTGCGACCTCCCTCAGCTTCGCTATGGTATCCTTCATAGTCAAACCGCAGCCAGCGATGGTCATATCCGCGGCTTTCTTCTCCTCGTGAAGACGCCTCGTCCTCGCCCTAGCATTGTCACCATCCGTCTTCATGCAATTAATGCGCTGGACGAGATCGTCAAGGTCAAGCCGTAGCTGAGTGTGCTTGTCTGTAAGGAGCTTGTGCTCCTCCTGGAGGGCCCTCAGGTCGGCCTTCACTTTGGCAATGTCTTCCACGGCTCCCATTCCCTGTGCAAATCAACAGGTCAAGAATGAACTGAACATGGATTAACAATACAGGGGTAAACCAAAGAGATTTAGAGTTCTTACCGGGGAGGGCGTGGCTGACGATCCCATGGAGGTTGCCATTGTGAAAGAGAAGATGAGGAGTCGAACCGTTCGAGAATTAGAAAAAAAACAAAATACCGTGACGCATGGTGAGGTACTTATAGAGTTTCCAAGGCGACGCATGGCGACATGGTTGAGAATTCAAAGCGCCAGAGTATTCTTCTATCGGTAAAAACAGGAAAAAACCGTCAGACAACAAATACTGTGAGACTAACGAATTTATTCTAACGGTAAAATAGAATAATACCGATAGAAAAAGTAAACTTTTCGAAAACTTTTTAAGTGCCTGAGAGAAGTGCCTGAGACACATGAAAGTAGCGGATGTCCTTTTCTATCGGTAGAAATAACAAAATACCGTCAGAAAAAAAGTGATTTTTGGAGAGCTTAATTTGAAGAAGCAAGAGGCTGCGATGAGATTTTTGCAAGTGTTATTTGAAGGGAAGAATTAAGTATTTACAGGATAAAGGTACTGTACATGTTAGAACTCATGCTGTGGAGTAAAATTGAGATATATTAATGCTGTGAACTAGCTTATCATTAAGTTCTAAAGAAAAATGTACTGCCTGATGTATTAATGATAAGTTCCTCACCTTGCTGCAGAACTTGTGGGCTGTTTGCTTGGCATTTATCCCTGAAATAGAAATTAATCATCAATGGTTCTCAACCCATAATCCTTCTTCGTGGTAATCTCGTAGATACGTTGTTTCATCGATATCTTCAGTACGGATAGATTGAATGTCCTCTAAAAATGGAGGTATTTCAACGAATTGGTTATACTCCTCTTCGTCGACAACATCTTCGACCCAAACAATACGTCTCTTGCTGTGGAGGACAACATGCAAGTTTGGATTGGCCGGGTCAACGATGTAGAATACCTGTGTGGCTTACTTTGCAAGTATGAATGGATCGTCTTGGTGTCCGACTCTACCAAGATCGACGAGAGTAAACCCGTAACTGTCAACTTGAACACCTCGAGGGATTTCGACCCATTGGCATCGAAATAGGGGAATCTTAAGTAATCCGTAATCGAGCTCCCATATTTCGTCAATAGCACCGTAATATGAGTTCAGCGCCCTTACTGACCTGGCATCCTCGGAAATAGCAAATAGTGTCACTCCGCTACATTGCGTGCTACTCTTGGCGTCTTGAGCTCTTGTGTAAAATGAATACCCATTGATGTCGTACCCCTGCCAAGTCCCTACAATGAATCTTGGGCCTCTAGCCAACCATGTCACAGTTTCACTTACGGAGCCCTCGGCAGCTCGCGTGACTCTTTCTTGGATCCACTCAGCAAATTTCCTGTTATGTTCTCTGCTGACCCAAACGTCTGACTTCAAAGGATTCTGTGACCGTAACATTACCTTGTGCTCGTGTATGTATGGCTCGACCTCCGTCATGTGTTGTAAGACCCAAAAATGTGATTTTGCGTACACATCACGAGCGGGGACGATAGCTTTGAATCCAATCGTTCCGATGCCCTGAAGCCTACCCTCGTGTCGGGACCTAGGAACGCCAATTGGGTCAACCCCGGCCATATAATCTGTGCAAAATTCAATCACCTCCTCGGCGGCATAACCTTCCATGATACTCCCCTCAGGTCGACGACGAGTCCTTACGTATCCCTTCAATACACCCATAAATCTCTCAAATGGATACATGTAGCGCAGGCACACGGGTCCACAAAACTTAATTTCTCTGATAAGGTGAACAATCAGATGGACCATAACATCAAAAAAGGATGGAGGGAAATACATCTCGAGCTGACAAAGAGTTGTAACCACGTCGCGTTGCAAAGCCTCCAGTCCATCCGGATCAATTACCTACGAGGACACAGTTGCGCCAAATATTCATATCAGAAAAATCTTCTAATTAAGCTCCACAGATGGAGGTAATGAACTTATAGTACGAGTGCACGTACTTACCTTGCAAGATATTGCGTTGAAGAAATAACATAGGTTTGTGATTGTCTCTCTGACTTTAACTGAGAGAATGCCTCTGATAGCAATGGGAAGCATTTGTGACATCAGGACATGACAGTCGTGGGACTTCGTGCCAACCAGTCTTAGGTCCTTCATGGACACAAGTTTTTTCAAGTTCGCGGAGTACCCACATGGAACTTTAACACCGTGCAGGCACCGACAGAGATCTGTTTTTTCGCTCTTGGACAACGTATAGCAGGCCGGGGGAGGTATGTACGCTTTCCATTCTCTAAAGGTGCAAGCTCAGTCCTTAACCCCATTTCCACCATGTCACGACGAGCTTTCACACCATCCTTTGTCTTTCCCGGAATGTTCAACAACAAACCAATCAAACTGTCACAGACATTTTTCTCTACATGCATGACGTCAATGCAATGTCGAACTTGTAAGTGCTCCCAGTACGGTAGATCCCAGAGAATCGATCTCTTCTTCCAAACATTTTTTCTCGAGGTTTAGAATGCTTACCGAACTCAACTTTGATATCATTCACGCGCGAGTAAATCTCCTTACCGGTCAGAAACACTGGAGCTGATCCCTTCTCAAGCTTCCCGTTAAATGATTTCCTCTTCTTACGGTACGTGTGATGCACCGGAAGAAACCTGCGATGACCCATGTACATTGTTTTCCGGCAGTTTCGCAGCCACATGCTCTCAGTTTCATCTAGGCAAATAGGGTAAGCCTTGGCTCCTTTCGTACTATACCCCGACAAATTACCGTAGGCCGGAAAATCATTTATTGTGCAAAATATCAGGGCCCTCAAGATGAAATTCTCTTTCTCGTATGCATCCCACACCTGCATACTCTCGCTCCACAATTTCTGTAAGTCCTCGATTAAAGGCGCTAGAAACACGTCAATATCATTTCCGGGTTGTCTGGGTCCTGAGATTAGTAACGCCATCATGATGTACTTGCGCTTCATGCATAACCAAGGAGGAAGATTGTAGATGCATAAAAGAACCGGCCAAGTGCTGTGCCGGCTGCTCATATTACCATGTGAGTTCATACCATTTGTACTCAGCCCGAACTTTACATTCCTAGGTTCGCCGCCGAACTCAGCAAATGTTCTGTTGATGTTTCTCCATTGAATAGAATCAGCTGGGTGTCTCAGTTTTCCGTCTTGTTTCCGGGCTTCAGCATGCCAACGCAAGTGCTTCGCGACTTTCGGATTTGCAAACAGCCGCTTCAATCTAGGTATCACAGGCAAGTACCACACAGTTTTTGCCGGGGGTCCTTTCTTTACCTCGTGACGTTCACTGTCAATCCGGTCCCTACGCATATACCTCGATGCGCCACATCTTGGACAAACATGCAAACTGGAGTACTCGTTACGGTACAACACACAATCATTTGGGCATGCGTGTATTCTTTCGATTTCCATTCCCAACGGACACAACAGTTTTTTGGCTTGGTAAGTAGATCTTGGCAACTCGTTTCCCTCTGGAAGCATGTCTGCTAGAAGATCTAATAGTGCCGTGAAACTCTTATCACTCCAACCGTTTCCTGCCTTCAAGTTATATAATCTCAGCACAGAAGACAGTTTTGTAAATGTTGCACATCCAGGGAACAGAGGCTTCTCAGAGTCAGCAATCAGTTTCTCAAATTCACAGAAGTCATTTTCATTGTAATCTTCCTCTACATCACGTAACATCTCATCTAGATTGTCATCATCATCATCTACGTGCACATCGGAATGAACATTACCAAAATTCGGATGATCATCGATATTATTGCAATCCACATCCGAGTCGTGCTGATTGGTAGTACTGGTGCTTGTTTCCTCAAGATCTTCGCCATGCCATATCCAACGAGTGTATCGCGCGTTAAAACCACGACTAATCAAATGACTCTTAATTTGATCAGAGTTGCTAAACCTCTTCAAGTTCATACAATCTGTACAAGGACAGAGCATATTTTTCTCTCCCTTCCTCTCCTTTTGTTGCTCAGCAAATTTAATAAACTCATTCACACCATCCAAATATTCAAGAGTAGTACGTTTTATTCCATACATCCAATATTTCCTGTCCATCTACAATTAACAAAATTTAACGAGCAAGCCATGCATGAAACCTGCCCGATTAAGTTATGTATATGTACATGTACAGTCTCTTACAACAGATACATGTGTTGAACCCTAGCCTGATGAAATTAACACTAATTAACCTAGCTAACTACACAATACAAACTAGTTAGCTCCTAAAACATGACGCATTTCCAGCTACCAAGCTCCCAAGCTTAGAGCTACAAACTTGGAACTACACAATACAGCTAGCTTGCAAGTAGAGAGGAAGGGAGATCTAGAGGGAGAGAGAGATAAGTGTCGACAATTAAGCGTACCTTAAAGAGAGGGGCGCAATCAACTTTCCTCCAGCCTGCGCTGATCACCCTAGCAGTGTAGCTGCGGGCGTGGAACTTTCGTCACAAACAGAGGGACACAGAGTGCAACAGAACAAATTAAAGAGCAGCTCAGCAATGGTCGAGTGGGGTTTTCCTTATAATGGACATTTTTCTAACGGTAAATACATGAAATAACCGTTAGACTAACTTAGGTAATTTGCCGCTCACATATTCTATCGGTAAAAACACACACATACCGTTAGAGAATGTACATTACCGAGCAAGTACAGGACTTCGTCTTTCGGTAAATATGTGTATTGACCGTTAGATCATGCATGACACAGCACGTACATGAGTTTTTTCTATTGGTAGATATGTGTACGAACCGTTAGATGATGCATGACACACGAGCAAGAGTTTTTCTATCGGTAAATATGTGTATTTACCATTAGAATATGCATGACTGAGCAAATATATGTGTTTTCCTATCGGTAAATATGTGTACTTACCGTTAGAGGAGGTACTGGTACCAAACTGGGACAAACATGCACATGCCATTTCGCACATTCAAGGAATCATATCAATGTAACATAAAACAGATCTTACATCAAACGGATCTTAACTAGAAGATAAAGCAATCTATTTCAAGAAATGCTAATTTGTGGATTAACTAGGAGACACAAAAATACTTTTCTTAGGTACTTGGGACTTCATCTTGCCAAAGAAATTACACATGCCAATTCACAAATTCAGGTACAAACATACACATGCCAGTTCACCAATACAAATTCAGGTACAAACATACACATGCCAGTTCACAAATTCAAGTGCATGTCTGAAACAGCAGTACAAATACACACCTACCTACCAATACAATTAAATACACAAATACTACCTGCACATTCAAGTTCATGTCCCAATTAGTAATACATGATACACAAATATACAACAATATACAAATACAACAATTCACACATTCGATGTATATTAGAAAAGCCACGTCTGAAATTAACAACAGATCACGACGAGGACCCACTGGCCCATACATTTTACATAAAAGAGAACCTTTGCAGGTTGCCACAATGCAACTACCGACTACAAGTTAGACCTGATACATCACAAATCCATTCATCCAAAACAGCAAATGTCTGAACCACATTGGACTTAACCATAGGAGTTCAGTTCGAAGACGCCCGAGGAGCTGGAACTGCCGTCGACATACATTTATACGTATTGGTGATTTCCTCGGACTCAAACTCGATCAACTCAACTCAACTCAACTCAACTCCATTAACAAAAAGAACTACCATCCAAGATGTTGTTCTGTGTAGTGATGGTGTAGAATGGCTGTGCAAATAACAACAATTCTTCTTCTCCAAGCAGGTAAGCATTTGGCCACAAGCTGGTGCATGCAAAAAAATGTAAGATGCTTTCTATAGGTCCTGATTTGAGAAACACGCCGGGCTTAAGGATCTTCTCGACCGAGCCAACCAAGATCTCGCCCTTCACGTCCTTCCAGCTCTCGACGGTGATCTTCACAGTTTCTTTCGCCAACAAGCCAACGTAGGTAGCGTACTGCGATGAAGAACCGTGAAATACGTTGCCCCTCATGAGAATCATCCAAGGACCTGAACAGATCATAATCATATTGAAAAGAAGACACATCAAAATGAAGGATACAAAAAAAAGCAGAATTATTGTCATAATCGGATTAGAATAATCTAACAATATTGCAGAAATTTTACGTACCTTCCTTGGGATGCCAAAGTCTAAAGGGCGTCGATGGAGGTGCGGAGGTGCAGCGGTCCCCTGTAGAGGTGCGCCGGCCGTCCATGGAGCTTACGGGTTAGGACTACGAGCCCCAGATGAACTGTGAGAATGAAAGAGACATACCCGTGTATTTATACAACTATATATTTTCTATCAGTACAAAAACAGCATACCGTTAGTAATAAAAACATCTGTAGAAGGCGAATGGTTCTATCGGCATAATACATATTACCGATAGGAATTTTTGTACATACTCTATCGGTGTGTACGTACATTCCCGATAGAATATTACAAGTTGTAGAAGGCCAACAGTTGTCAGATATTTTTTCTATATTCTAACGGTATAAACATTCATTACCGATAGAATATTACAAGTTGTAGAAGGCCAATAGTTCTAAGATATTTTTGCTATATTCTAACAGTATAAACATTCATTACCGATAGAATAAAACTATTTGAGACGAACAGTTCTAAGCAATTTTCCATATATTCTAACGGTACAAGAATCCATTACTGATAGAATAAAAATATTTGTAGAAGGCCAACGGTTCTATCGGCGCACTACATATTGCCGATAGGAATTTTTAATATACTCTGTCGGTATATTCATATAGTACCGATAGAATAAGTCTAGTTGTAGAAGTCGACCAGGCCTATCGGCGCACAACATTCTCCCGTCAGTACTTATGCATCTCTTCTAACGGCAAATTTGTTCATCACCGCTAGAGTAAATCATACTGCTTCTTCTATCGCGAAGTTTCTTACAAACCGATAGGAAAAATACACCCGATGGCCTTTTATGACCTCGAGGCGCATTTTCTATCGGTTTTCAACTAAATCGCTAATAACCGATAGAAGATAGGGGTTAGTAGACTACATTTCTGTACTAGTGGGTTAAGCTTTCAGGAAAGTTATCATGGAATGCCCTGCCGCACTTTTCAAATAGGTCATTGTTGTAAATTTGTCAAACTCTATATTACATGTCGTGGTATTACGGATACCCCGGCAGGTTCGGACGTGCGCGGCACGAGTACAGCGGCGCGAGCAGACCGAGTTACTGGTCTCCTCTCGCCGGGCAACACAGAAAGTGACACAGGGGTTTATACAGGTTCGGGTCCCAGTGGGGGCCCTAGTCCTGTTGGCTCTCTCCGGACGCGAGTCCGCTGGGGAGGTGAGCTCTCGGGGAGAGGTCTCCGAGAGAACTGAATGTTGAGTTAATATAAATGAATTGGAATCCCTGAAAAAGGGTACAAGAGGGGTATATATAGCCCCCAAGAAATGCAAAAGACGAAAATGCCCCCGCTGCGACCGTTGGATGGCAGGGCGGAGACGTCCTTTGGCCTGACGGACGGCCTGGATGTTTGACACGTGGCGCCACGGGCTTCCTAGAGGCCCCACGGTCACCAACCGCTCTCCATGAGCCCAGAGGCTCTCCGGGCCTCTACCGGGTGTCACCGGGGTCCCGGAGACCCTCCGGATCTTACCGGGTGTCCCACCGGGGTTCCGGAGATCCTCCGGAGACCCTCCGGATCTCACCGGGGTCCCCGAGACCCTCCGGGTCTCACCGGGTCTCACCGGATTCCACCGGGGTCCCGGAGACCCTCCGGATCTCACCGAGTGTCACCGGGGTCCCGGAGACCCTCCGAACCTCACCGGGGTCCCGGAGACCCTCCGGATCTCACCGGGTGTCACCGGTCTCGGAGACCCTCCGGATCTCACCGGGCGCCCGGTGACCCTCCGGATCTCACCGGGGGCCCGGTGACTCTCCGGGTCTCACCGGGTTTCACCGGGGACTCCTTGGGACTTCGTGGGACCGCTGGGGATTCCCCCAACAGCAGCCCCCTAGGCCCTCGGGGGCTCTTGGTGCCTCCGATGGGTATGTGAATCTCCAAACTGTGACGCTTCGTATTCCATGAAGTCCTTTACGCTCCCAGCGGCGCTTCGGCTTCCTAACCGCTCCTCCGCGGGACGCGTCTATCCGTGAACCGACGCATCATTTCATGCGCCCACGCCCGCGTCGGCTCGATTTGCGCGTGACGGTTCAGCTCGGCGGCTCTGATGGCTTTGTGGACACGTGTCGGGCATCCGGGCCCTCCCCATCACCTATAAATAGGGGGGAGGGGCCCTCAATTTGAGCACGCCCACAAGCCCTCGAAATCCCACAAACTCCGTTTGTCTCCCGGTGATTTCCGGTGACCTCGTCCGGAAGCGCCCGGTAGTTTCCGGTAGTTTCCGGTGACTTTGCCCGGAAAAGCCCGGTAGTTTCCGGTGACTTTTGTCCGGAAGCGCCCGGTGGTTTCCGGTAATTTCCGGTAGTTTCTTCAAAGTTCGTCCCTGATGGCGCCGAAGAGTCGCGCCAAGGTCTCCGAGCTGCCCGCGGAGGAGGTGACCTCTGATTTCCTCGGGGCCACCGAGTTCTCCTCGGGGGCCCTTGAGGCCTTCTTGGAGCGCGGCTACTTCCAGGCGGGAGACATCAGGATCCCTGGCCCGGCGGAGCAGGTGCCGAGCCCCCGGGACAGGGAGGTGGTGGCTTTCGAGGCCTTCGTGGAGGCTGGCCTTCGGCTTCCAGTGCACCCGCTGCTACGTGACTTCCTGCAGGTATACGGCCTCGCGCTCAACCACCTCACCCCGAACATCCTTGTTCGGATGGGTTTGTTCATATGGTTGTGCGAGACGACCGCCGTGACGCCCACCATGCGGCTCCTCCGGTACTTCTACGAGCCGGCGGCGAGGGGCCCGGTGGTGAGGAGGGGCGGCCCAAGGTCGGCCTTCGGCTCCATGATGATCCAGCTGACTCCGGGCCGCGTCGACGAGTACCTGGTGCTGGCCTCCCGGGACCACTGGGGGGACTGGCTCCGGCATTGGTTCTACCTCCGGGTAGGAGACCCGTGGGTGACCTACTCTCGGGAGCCATCGACGTACTCGCGATCTAGTGGCCCGGTGGCTCCCGAGTGGACTGTGGCGGAGATGAGCCTCCTCTCCGCGATGGTGGAGGCTCGATCCCGGCGGTCTATGCGGGACCTCGCGGAGGAGATGGCCCTCATCCGAGTGGCACCGTTCCACACCCGTCGGGGGAGGGGAATGCCGCCGGCGCACAGACCACCCCGGATGGCGGTGGCGGACAGTAAGTATTCGGATTCTTTCTCCCCGCCGGGGAATTCTTCCTAACATTTGCTTCATTTTTTGCTCTTGCAGTCAGGTCCTATGGTCGGGCCAAGGAGGTCACGGCGACCCTCGTTGGCCGGTACTACGAGGACGAGCAAGAGAGGGTGCTGCGCGTCATCGGGGAAGGCCCTCCCCGAAACGTCGTCGCGGAGGCGTTCGGGTTGAGGCTCCCAGCCCGGACCCCTCTGCCTACCCCTGCTTCACGCAAGCGGGGGAAGGAGGTCGCCGGCGGACCCTCGAAGTGGTCTCGTCCGTCGGGCAGCCCCGCGAGGTCCCGAGCCCGGAGTCCTGCGAGGCCCCGGTCTTCTCCTCTGCCTTCTCCCACGAAGGGGACTGCGACGGCGGCTGCCGGGCCATCTGGCGCCGCTCCTGACACCCCGGGCGGGCCGGATCCCTTGGGTGGCGTCCCGGCCGGAGAGGGTCAGGGCTCGGACTCAGAGATGTACAACCCGAGTCCTTCGCCGCCTCCGGCCCCTGCGGCGACCCGGCCGCAGCCCTCGTCTAGCGAGGTCTCCGTCCGGTTTCGGATGCCGGGCGGCCTGCCAATGGCCTCGATTCTGGCCCCGGAGACAGGTTCGTCGGCGGTTCGGCCTGCGACAGCGGCGCTCCCTATACCCGGGAGGGGTAAGGGCCTGTTCGTCCACCCCGGGGTTCCGGCGCCGCCGGATCAGGCTTCCGGCTCCTCCGACGGTGGGACTTCGGGGGGTGCTCCGCCCGGTGGGGAGGCCTCTCGAGGGAACGACCCAGGGGGCAACGAGGGCGACGTCGACGCGGTCATCGCCTCCGGGCTTCGAGTAAGTTACTTGAGTCTCATGCTCCTTCGTTAGTTGCGTTCTGATTACGGTTTCTATGCAGACGGTCGCCCTAGCCCTGGGCTTCAGGGCCCGGCTCACCACGCGCCTCCAGGCCACCGAGGACATAGCGGCCTTCGAGCGTGCCAGGAAGGAGAAGGCGCTCAGGGACGCGGCCTCGGAGCGCTCTGAGAAGGAGCGGGCACTCGGGGAGCTCGCCGCGATGCAGGCTCGGCTCGCCGCCGCTGAGGACACGGCCTCTCGGCTACGAAGGGAGCTGCAGGTGGAGCGAGAGGCCGCAGCCTCGGGCGTCCAGGCCATGGTCACGGGGGGTAGGGCGATCCGCACTACCCTCGAGGAGCTCGGGATCAAGCTCGGTCGGGGGGCAGGCACTGACCCGGCTCCGACGTCGGTCGGGGAGGTCGCGCACTTTCATGGTGCGCAGGTCGCCTTGATCCCAGTCGCTGCGGAGGCGCGGGCGCGAGGCCTCGCCGTCCCGGTGATCGCCTTGGCGGCGGCCCTCGTTGAGCATCGCGGGGAGGGTGCCCGAGTCATCGGGGAGCTTGTCCCCCGGAGCTTTCCCGCCTTCTTCGACCCTCGGCGGGCTGAGCTGGAGCGGTCTGCTGAGGTCCTCTTCGACCGGATCACCGGCACCATGGAGACGGGCGGGCGGCGCTCGGGTCAGGGCTCGTCGGCCAGCACGGACGTCCCCCCAGGGGGGGACAAGGACGGGCAAGTATGAGCTCCTCCCCCCCCCCCCCCGGTTAGATTAGGCTTCTCTTTTTTTTTAGGTCTCTTTTGCTCCGGACGGCTTCCTTAGAGAGAGCCCCAGGAACTTGTAAATACCCTTTAACTGGAATAAAGTAGTTCTTTCGTTAAATGTGTTCAACTTGTCGGCAGGTATCTTTAGACGTCGCTTTTCCAGGGCTCTCTTGCCCTGAAGACTATCTTTTGGAGAGCGATCGAGGGTCGCCCGGGGGGTCTAGCCTAGGTGGTGCCCGGGCGGCCTCGATTTTACTAAGTCTGGCGGCCGGGGGAGCATCCGTCGGGCTAGACTCCGAGCCCGTTCTTGCCGACTTCGCGAAGGAAGGTGCCTCCGGTGAGTCGGCCCTTCTGCGTTGGCTCCCGGAGTGGCACTTGGGGAACTTCGACGATTGTCGCGCCGAGTTGTCTCCACCGAGGTCGGGGGCTCTAAAAGTCCCCCCGCTCAGGATACTCCCCCCGGCCGGCTACGAATGTTGGCCGGAGGATCTCCTTCGGCGGGCTCTTCAGCGTATGAGGAGTTTGTACAAGGATCTCTCCCGGGAGATCTCAGAAGGTCTCCGGGATTATTAGTTGTAGTTGCTTGTTGGGAATCGTTCGAGGCATTTTCCTGCGGGAGCCTAACTCCCCAGGACATACTCACGCACCCGGGTTTCACCCGGGGGGCGCTTTCGTCCTACTGGGGGGGTTGTTCCCTAGTGTGATGTTGTATCAATTAAGACGTAGATTTGTTTATTCGTCGTGCCTTTGCTTCAGAAACTTCGAAGCCTTTCGCGTAAAGCCGTGGTTTTTCTGTTCGGGTCCAGGGTTTTCCTCCTCCCCCCCCCCCAGAGCGGGGTGCAGCTCCGCTCCGCGCGCTGTGTGTAAGGAGTGAAGGGGACTGGACTGCACCGGGTGCTTAGTTTGCGTAGTCCCTCGTCGGGTCCCGGGGGTTGGCGGGGGTGTCCACCGGAAACCTTCGCGGTTCCCCGGCGGGAGTCCCGGGGGCTTATGGATGGTGCGCGACCGAGGAGGGATTATGCTTTGAGAGAGCGAACTCCGAAAGACGAGTTCTCCGTCTGCCGCGGAAGGCAACGTATATTCCCTTAGGAGGGTTTCATAACCCGGTAGCGGGTGTAGAGTGTTCGAGGGGGGACTAATCTCTCGAAGTGACTCGTTACCGCAGTTTGTGAAAACTGGGTTGCCGCTTACCCCCTCAGTCCACGAGGGGTTACTGTAAGCCGCCCAATGGGAGCTGTGCTCCCGTCGTAGGGACTTTAGGCTGTGGTAGCCCACTTCCTCACGGAGAGGGCATCCTCACGGACAGGGGATTTTTATAGAGGAGACGTCGCCTTTTAGGCGGAAGAAAAACTCCTGTAAAAGAATTCCAGCAGTGAAGTAGAAAAAAGCCATTCAATTTAATGAAGACGTAAAAATTCCAGAGTTGAGCACAAAATCCACTTGTATTAACATGCGATGAGATACAACGCCTCCCCCCGCGAAAGCGCGGCCGGGGAGGGAACTAAGTACATAAACCTCCCCCTGTGGAAATGCGGCGGAGGAGGTGGCGAGCCCGAGGCTAAACATAAAACTTGCGGAGCAAGGTTATGTTCCAGGTGTGCGTCAGCTCTTAGTCTTCAAGTGTGGAGAGCTTGTAGGCTCCCGAGCCCAAGACCGCGGAGATCCTGTATGGGCCCTCCCACTTGGGGGATAGTTTGCCCTGGGCTTGGGGGTCTGTCACGCGCTTGAGGACCAGATCCCCAAGGCGGAAGGCCCTTTTGCGCACGCGCTAGTTGTACGCGCGTGCCATCTGGCGCTCGTAGATGGTGTGGTGGAGAAGCGCTCGGCCGTGTTCTTCTTTGACGAGGTCGACCTCCAACCGTTGATTATCCTCGTTGGTTTGATGCGCCGCGGTCGGAGCTCCGTCGAGGAGCTCGACCCGCAACGATCGAAAACCGATCTCCGAGGGGAGAACTGCTTCAGCCCCGTAGACGAGCGAAAAAGGCGTGCGCCCTGTCGCTCGGCTGGGGGTCGTGCGCATGGAGCAGAGGATGCTTGGAAGCTCTTCTGCCCACGCGCCTTGCCTGGAGGTGGTCTGTTCGAGCCGTCGACGCAGGCCTTGCAGGATCGTGCCGTTGACTCTTTCGACGGCCCCGCTGCTTTGGGGATGGGCCACGGAGGCAAAATGGAGGGTAGTGCCTAAGCCTTCGCAGAATTCCCGGAAATATGCCGAGTTGAACTGGGTCCCATTGTCGACGGTGATTTCTTGGGGGACCCCGAAGCGACATACAACATTTTTCCAGAAAAAACGTTGCACTGCCTGGGAAGTGATGCTGGCCAAGGGCTCAGCCTCCACCCACTTGGAAAAGTAATCCACGGCGACCACCGCGTACTTGTAGCCCCCGGGTGCTTGGGGGAAGGGACCAAGGAGATCCATCCCCCAGCGCGCGAAGGGCCAAGTAACAGGGATGGTTTGCAATATCGCGGAGGGGAGCTTGGTGCCCTTTGCCATCTTTTGGCAGGCCTCGCACGCGGAGATTAGATCCCGCGCGTCGCGGACCAACGTGGGCCAGTAAAATCCTTGGCGAAGGGCCTTTGCCGCGACCGCCCGCAGAGCCAAGTGGGATCCGCAGCTCCCCGAGTGTATGTCCTCGAGGAGCTGGAGTCCGTCGGCCCGCGGGAGGCAGCGAAGAAGGGCGGAAGCCCCCTGCTTGTAAAGCTTCCCGTCCAGCAGAACGTACGCCCTGGCTTTAGCACGGAGACGCTTCGCCTCAACGTCACCGGAAGGTTCCCCCTTGTCCCTTATGCAGGAGATGAGGGGATCCATCCACGAGGCAGTCCGAGTGATCTTGAAAACCTCCGGGACGCGAACCTCAGGGTTCGCGTCCGGAAGGGTTATCGAGGATCTTGTGATGATCTCCAGAAAGGCGCCCTTGGGAAGAGGTTCCCGGGCGCTGGCCGCCCGGGCCAACGCGTCGGCCCGGCTGTTATCCCGTCGGGGGATGTACCGGGCCTCCAAGCCTTCCAAGTGTTTCTCCATCTTCCGCACTTCGCCCAAGTATAGACTCAGGTTCGCATCGTGGCACAAGTAGGACTTGTCCATTTGGTTGACCACCAGTTGGGAGTCTCCTTTCACCAGGAGGCGGCGGATTCCCAAGGAGCACGCGAGGCGCAATCCCAGGAGCAAGGCCTCGTACTCGGCAACACTGTTGGTAGCCGGGCACTCGAGCCTGGCCGCGTACTCCAGCATCTTCCCCTCGGGACTCCGAAGAACCACCCCCGCGCCGGCCCCGGCAAGGCACAAGGAGCCATCGAACATGAGTGTCCAATGGTCCTGGCACCGGGAGGGGGCGAGGGGGGTCCCTCCATCCGCCTCGGCGGTCGGAGTCCATTCCGCCATAAAGTCAGCGAGGACTTGCGACTTGATGGCAGAGCGGCCCGTGAAGGTGAGGGAGAAAGGAGCGAGCTCGGCCCCCCACTTGCTAATCTGGCCGGTGGCCTCCTTGTTTCTTACCACTTCTCCCAGCGGGAGAGATGACGGGACCGTGACCGGGTGCCCTAGGAAGTAGTGGCGGAGCTTTCGCGACGCCATAAGGAGGGCATAGCACAGCTTCTCCACCTTAGTGTACCGCATCTTAGCCCCTTGAAGGGCCTCGCTGACGTAGTACACAGGGCGTTGTTGCCCATCCTGTTCTCTCACAAGCACCGCGCTCACTGCGACGGGGGTCGCAGCAAGGTACAGTAGCAAAGGTTCCCCCGGGGACAAGCTCACGAGCATCGGGAGGCTCGCGAGGTACTTCTTTAGCGCACTGAACGCCGTCTGGGCCTCGGGGGTCCACCTGAACCCCTTGAGATCCCGGAGGATTTTGAAGAACTGGAGTCCGCGTTCTCCTGACCGCGAGACGAAACGACCCAACGCGGCCAGGCGGCCTGCAAGCCTCTGCACGTCTTTGACGGAACGCGGGGGAGGCATGTCCAGCAGGGCTCGAATTTTTTCGGGATTCGCCTCAATGCCTCGCTAGGACACCAAGAAGCCAAGCAGCCTCCCGCCGCGTACGCCGAAGGCGCATTTTTCCGGGTTGAGCTTCAACCCGTACTTGCGGAGGCTGCGGAAGGTCTCCGCCAAGTCGTCGATGTGTGCGGCGGTGCGAAGGCTTTTGACGACCGCATCGTCAACGTAGACCTCGACGTTGTGGCCGATTTGGTCCTTCAGGACCAGCATCATAAGGCGCTGGAAGGTTTCCCCGGCGTTTTTCAACCCGAAGGGCATGTGAAGATAGCAGAAGGTGCCGAGGGGAGTTATAAAACCCGTCTTTTCCTCGTCCTCTGCAGCCATCCGAACCTGATGGTACCCCGAATATGCATCGAGGAAACTCATCAGTTCGCACCCTGCGGTCGAATCGACCAGTTGGTCGATCCGCGGGAGTGGGTAGTTATCTTTTGGGCAAGCGCGGTTGAGATCGGTGAAGTCCACGCACATCCTCCACTTGCCACTTGACTTCTTTATGAGGACAGGGTTTGCCAACCGTTCGGGATGGAGGACTTCTCGCACGAACCCCGCCTCTAGAAGCTTGGAGACCTCTACCTTGATGGCGTCTTGGCGCTCGAGAGATAACTTCCTCAACTTCTGCTTGACCGGGGAGCGGCCGGGGATCACAGCGAGCTTATGCTCAATGATGTCCCAGGCGACGCCCTACATGTCCGAGGGTTCCCACGCGAAAACGTCTGAGTTTTCGCGAAGGAAAACCGCGAGCTGCTCGGCGTGTTCCTCGGTGAGGTCTGCTCCGATCCTAACGATTCTCTCTTCATCTCCCGCGGACAGTTGGACTTTCCGAAGGTCTATCTCGGGGCGTGGCCTCGGAAATGGCCTCCCGAGGGGAGCGGCCAGGGCAGCATGAGATTCAGGGGGGCGCTCCCCCCGGGGTCTTGATCACGTTGATGTTCCCCATGGCGGCGGTGGCGTGTTCGTAAAGAGCGCGGGCCACGTTCTGGTCGCCTCGAACGGTGATTGCACCGTGAGGCCCAGGGATTTTCACGCAGAGATAGTTCTGGTGAATCGCCGCCCCCAGGTGGTTGATCGTGGTCCTCCCCATAATAGCGTTGTATGAAGAGGGGAGGTCCACCACATCGAATCGGACCATCTCTGTCCGGTAGTTCTCCGGGGTGCCAAAAGTCATTGGTAGATCGACCTTCCCCACCGGGTGGATGGTCTTCCCGGGAACGAAGCCTTGTAATGGCCCGAGTGCGGGCTGCAGTAGCTTCTCATCGACTTGCATTTCCCTGAACGCCTTCAGGTATAAGACGTCGGCGGAGCTCCCACCGTCGACGAGGATGCGTGCCAGTTGGCAGTTGTAGACTGTAGCCGAGACGATGAGCGCGTCGTCGTGCGGGAAGCGAACCCCGCGCGCATCTTCCGCCGTAAAGGTGAGGGGGACGTCCGACCACTTCGATGGCGGAGACGCATGCAGCACCCCCACTACCTTCACCTCTCGCGCATACTCCTTGCGCTGGCGCTTGGAGTCCCGTCTCGCGGCAGATCCCCCCGTAATGACGTTTATGCGTCTTTGGGAGGTTTGGAAGGGGAGCTCCTGAGCTGGGCTCCCTTCTTGCGTTTGTCTTTGCTGCTCACCCGCGGGAGCGGCGAGCGAGGGCAAAGCTGTCGGGGGAGGCAAGGAGGCAGGGCCCCCTCCCCCCTGGCCGCGCTGGTCGAGGAAGGCCACGAAGTGTTGTAGAAGCTGATGGCATTCTCGAGTAGCGTGGGTATTCGACTTGTGGAAGGTGCACCACACGTTGGCTGTGCCCGCCTTGCTCTCCTTGGCGCGGCTTTCGCGCCCACGGGAGGATTGTCCTCCCGCGAAACCCTTTGACTTAGGAGGGGCGCGACTGCCTTGGGCGCTGTCGCGCGAGCCGCCTCCGCCCTCGAGGACGAAAGCGTCCCGAGGCCGTGGCTCGCGACGATCACTTCTTCGGGGACGTTTGCTGGAGGGGTCCCTGGCCTCCCGGTCGGTGGGGGCAGGAGCCCCCTGGTTCTTTTTCCAAAGATCGTCCTCCTCCGCGCGGGCGTACTTCTCAAATATGGTGAAGAGTTCGTCGGCGGAGGTGGGGCAGCTCCGAGAGAGCCTCCGGTGGAGCTCCCCGGGGAGTATCTCGCTCTTGCATGCTTCGATGACCGTGGAGTCAGGGACATGCGCCACTTTTCTCTTCACCTGAGCGAAGCGCTTGAAGAAGCTGCGGATAGTCTCCCCCGTCCTCTGCCAGACGGTGTAGAGCTGGGACGAGTCTAAGGGCCGCACATAGTTGCCTTGGAAGTTCGCGCAAAATTCGCGCTTCAGCTGCACGAAGGACTTGATGGATCCAGCTTTCAGGTTGTAGAACCATGAGCGTGCGATGCCCGTGAGGTAGAGGGGGAAGACATTGCATTGCACTGTCTCGTCCCCCCCGGCCGCCGAGATGGCTGTCGAGTACACCTGCACAAACTCGTAAGGATCGGCCTCACCATTGTAATGCTCGATGTGCGGCGGGCGGTAAGGCCGCGGCCAGTGTATGCAGCGGAGACGACTGCACAGCGGTTGGTTGGTCCCCTCGACTTCCTTGGGGGATCCATGGTCGCCGTCATCACTTGCCGGGGACGCGTGCTCATTGTCGGAGTCTGGAAGGGGTAGCAGCGGTCTGCCCGTTTGGCGGTGTCGTCTCTTTTCTTCCGGGTTGGTTGAGCTGACCTCTTGGGCGTCAAGGTATTCCTCAGGAGTGGTGGCAGCTTCTTTGGACGGTCATTTCCCCCGGGCGATTTGGGAGCGCGTCTCCGCGCGTCCGCGGGTTCGGGGGAGTCCTGACCGATGGCGGGAGGTGGTTTCTCTGGACTTGGCGGTACGCATTCGCTCGACCTCCTCCCTTGTGAAGCGGGTCTGATCCGCTGGTGGCGCCCGCGGGGGCGGCCCCGGAGGGGGAGGGAGTTGATGTGCATTTGCCACAGTCCCAGTGGACGCTGCCAGCACGCGGACTGGGCCATGCGCCGGGTCCGCGCTCGGTGCGGCGGCGGGAGTGGTCGCAATTCGAGTCCCCGGGGCGTCCGCAGGGGCGGGCGTTGCACCGATCCCGGGCGTCGGCCCGCGGAGGCTACCGGGCTCGGGCGCCGGGGTTGTCCCCAGCATGGCGGTAGCCGCTCGCGGGGGTTCTGGACCCGGGGCCGGCCAACTCCCAGAGGCAGGGGAGGGCTCGGAGACGAGTTGACTCCCCGGCGCAGGAAGTGTCGCCGGGATCGGATATGGCCCGGGCGCGCCTCCGGGAACGGGGAACATCCCCGGCCCGGGGAAGGCGGGGTTCCCCATGAAGAATTGGGGCGGTGCCCCCATGAACGGATACGGAGGCGGGTAGACGGGAGCCGGGGGCCGCACCAGGATGCGCAACAGCTCCTCCAGGGTGTGTTGGGTACGAAGCTGGCCCTGGATCAAAACCCCCAGCATAGAATCTCCGGAGACCGGAACGGAGAGTTGGGGCGTGCTAGGCCCCGGAAGCTCGGTTGCGGTCGCTGGGTCCGAGACGAGGACCCTTTGACCGGAATCCGCGAGTAGAGGAAGCGAGTCCTCCGCACGTACACCCCAGGGCGGCAGGGCCGCAGAAGCCTCATCTCGCGGATGCGGAGCCGGGTTGCTAGGACCAGCGCCCTCGGGAGATGAGAGGGCTTGAGCTCTGGTGGTTGCGGGAGCCATGGCGATTCGTCGCGAAGTCCCCACGGTCGGCGCCAACTGTCGTGGTATTACGGATACCCCGGCAGGTTCGGACGTGCGCGGCACGAGTACAGCGGCGCGAGCAGACCGAGTTACTGGTCTCCTCCCGCCGGGCAACACAGAAAGTGACACAGGGGTTTATACAGGTTCGGGTCCCAGTGGGGGCCCTAGTCCTGTTGGCTCTCTCCGGACGCGAGTCCGCTGGGGAGGTGAGCTCTCGGGGAGAGGTCTCCGAGAGAACCAAATGTTGAGTTAATATAAATGAATTGGAATCCCTGAAAAAGGGTACAAGAGGGGTATATATAGCCCCCAAGAAATGCAAAAGACGAAAATGCCCCCGCTGCGACCGTTGGATGGAAGGGCGGAGACGTCCTTTGGCCTGACGGACGGCCTGGATGTTCGACACGTGGCGCCACGGGCTTCCTAGAGGCCCCACGGTCACCAACAGCTCTCCATGACCCTCCGGATCTACCGGGGTTCCGGAGATCCTCCGGATCTCACCGGGCGTCACCGAGGTCCCGGAGACCCTCCAGATCTCACCGGGGTCCCGGAGACCCTCTGGATCTCACCGGGTGTCACCGGGATCGCAGAGACCCTCCGGACCTCACCGGGTGTCACCGGTCTCGGAGACCCTCCGGATCTCACCGGGCGCCCGGTGACCCTCCGGATCTCACCGGGGGCCCGGTGACTCTCCGGGTCTCACCGAGTCTCACCGGGAACTCCTTGGGACTTCGTGGGACCGCTGGGGATTCCCCCAACATTACATTTGAATTTTTATTTTCTATTTGCACTATTTAGACAAAATATTATTTGTTTGTGGGTTGTTTCCATTTGTAGGCCATTAGTCGCCATCTTGTTGGGGGACTAGTTGCTGAAAACCGGAAACAAAGGGTAAGTCATCAACTGGAGTGACATTTGTTGTTTTTGCAATTTCTTTTTGATATAGATTATTTTGGGAATTTTCTTTTCTAAAAGGGTTATCCGTACAAAAATTTCGCTCCCCAGATTATCTATTCCCTTTCCTTCTTCATTATATTTGTGCTGTCAAGATGTAATCTTCAATTAATAATCGGCAAAAATAGATTATTTCCATCTTCCTCTTATACTCAGGAAAAGAGGTTGAACTCAAATTCGAGCGGTTTGAGTTTAAATCATAAGTTGTTGTGAAAGTCGATCGTTTGAAGAACTTAAGTTTAAAATCAGGATAAACTCAAATTAAGCACTTAAACATGGCGTTAAAAGGGGAGACAATATTATAAGATCGTTCTGCTATTTATTTGGAGCATATGTCTTCGGCCTATTTTGCTGATGAGCATAAGTTCCCACAAGAAAAATTCTCATGCAAATCGGATGCCACAAGTATGACCACAATTGTGGCTAGGTTTTTACGACCAACAATTGGGCTAAGTTGCATATTATTTCGTTGATGCCACAACTGGAAAAAAATTTACAATACATACACTTTCGTGTGAGCTATCAATAAGTATATTTTTGTAATAAATTTTATATCCCAGTAATTCATTTAGGGACAATTAGCTCCATATCACCATTAAAATTTCAAATTTAGTGAAATATCACTGAATGTCTCATTAATATGTACACACATGACCACTTATTATACTCACAGTTAGTGATATTTTACTAATTTGATACTTTTACGGTGATATAGAGTTAATTATTTCATTCAATTCTGTGAAGGTCTCCAGGCCAACATACGTCCAACAGCGCTTCGGAACTCTTTAGATTGTATTGGATCTCCAAAAGCCACCTATAAAAAAAAAAAAAAAAAAAGGACCGCGCTGAAGATGTCAAAAAAATCAACATCACTTTACCATCTTTGCCATCTTTAGTTCTAACACCGTCATGTCTCATCATGGCTTAGTTTATATCACTTCTCTTTTATTTCCATTTGTAATCTCTCTTCCAATTTTAGGAAGAGATCAACTGTAAACACATTAGCTGCTACAAGATAGTAATATGAATTCCAATTCTTTCTTTTTATTTACTTGTGTTCTTTATTTCTTTATAACGAGTGAGCAATTTCTTTTGGTTTAGGGAGATGTAGGTTACCTAGTTCACTCGTAGAAATGAGTTGATTTATTTTACCTAGAGTTATTTCTTTGGTTGGTTGTATTTATGTTCTTCAATATGCCATTCTTAATGCTTGGTATGTTTAGATATCCGAGTGATATGATATCTGTCCCAGTTATTTGCACCTATAAAATTGAAAGATATAGGACCAATATGAAAATCAGACAAAAATGAGGGACTAATGGTGAAAATTCCTCTAATACCCATCTTTAAAATCTTTTGGTGTTACTTTAAAATCATGTTCGGGTGAGCTCTGTCTCCCGCTTCTAACATGAAGAAACATAAGCCATGCAGCCATGACTTCAGATAAAAAGGCGGAGCCAAAAATTTGGGGTCAGAATAGTGCTTGGTTAGGACTTCTAGTTTGTCTGCAACATGTTTGACATTGATGCCTAAAAAATGTGAATGTGGGCTCAATTAATATGCCCACGAAGGTAAAAATTTTACATGTCAATCTTCTATTTTTTTAAAATCATAATTAGATCTCACTAAAGAACAATTGACAGGAGATTTTAGCCATTTTAGATATTCTTGCCGTCAAAAATAGCATATAATATTAAGAAAAAAATTCAATGACAAAAGAATGCCAAAGCCAGTGATATATTATACTAAGCACTAAATTTCAATAGCATAAAATCAATTTTCCCTTTTATCTTTGCGTGTTTATTGGAAAAATTTACAGAACACACGTGCTTCCATGTGAAGATGTATTCTCGCTTCACCCAACACTTTTGATATTCATACGAATTATGATAGCCTAATATACCTTCTTTGGGTTAATTAATAGGTCACAAAATAAAAAAAAAATACAAGTCACTACTGGTAATTAATAGGTCAAAAAATTAGTAAACAACCATGAAGGCTTAAAGGTTGTAACTAGGGATGAAAACGGATCGAATCCGGATCGGATAATGATTGAACCATATCCGTATCCATATATTTTTTCGGATCCGGATACGGATACGGATAGTCCGGATACGAATACGGATACGGATAGTATCGGATACGAATACGGATCGAATACGGGTCGAAAACGGATACAGTTACGGATAATGATCGGAACATTGATACTCCACAAACTGTACGTCCAAAATCAATTAAAACACATAAATGATTGAATTGATTAGCACATTTATAAAATTTACACAATCCATCACATAAATTAAACTTTTGCATATATATCTTCATAGCCACACATCATGACATACATATGTTGATATATCACATAAATACATGGTTTAGAGTTCAAATAGACCATCAATCCATCACATTCACATAGATGTAATTCAAAGTTCAAATAGACATCAGTCATCACATAAATACATAGTTCAAAGTTCAGAGGTTCTGAAAACAAAGAGACTCAAAAACATACATCTTAATAATTCAGAAAACAAAGAGACTCAAAAGAAGCTCCTTTTACATTGAAGAGGTTCTGATTTTGAACATCGAAAAGGAGCTCAAGAGCAATGCTTTGTCGTATTACACATTTCACAAAACAACACACGACATTTCACAACACATTTCACTCAGGAAGTCATTCCTCCATGTCGTCCAGGCCATCCTCCTCCTCAAAGTCATCCAAATTCGTTTGATCCTACAAATACAACGCATATTCCAATAAATATTCATGGTATTCAACTGCTCCGGACAAAACAACTATTACATTTACATATCTCAGGACGAATAGCTAAGATATTATCACAAAGTAGCAGTGAAGGTTGTACAACTATTACATATCTCAGGACCAAAATAGTGCAACATTGAAAATTGTAGCAAGACATATTTCAACTTAAATGCAAGATAGATCATAGATGGACTGCAAACCGTTGTCATCAAGCTTGCAAAACGTCGCTCAATGCTCTCCATGTCCATCTCAGATATGAGAGATCCACCACCAATGATCCCACCTGCATGTTTGTTTAAAAAATTAAATTGTTGCATAGAGAATAGTAAAGCACAAGTGCAGGAAATAATATTACCTTTTCTAGAAGCTGCTGTCCAATCTTTGGTACAAATCAACGCTTGAACAATTTCAGGATCTAAACGACTGCGGAATGGATCAACAACACGTCCACCAGCACTAAAAGCCGACTCCGAAGCAACACTGGACACTTGAATAGATAAGACATCTCTAGCAAGTATGGAGAGGATAGGAAGCTCATGCTGCTTGCCCTTCCACCATGACAAAATGTCAAATAACCTCCTTTTGCTGTCCAGTACATGTCTTCACTGAAGTATCAGGGGGGTTAGCCATATAAGCCATGAACAGCTGGTTGATGGTACTAATAAGCTTATTGATTTCTTCTGTAGCATTGCCATGGTAAATCTTATCTCCAAAATAGTGCAACAACTTTGTTTTATATCTAGGATCAAGAAAACATGCTACAGCAAGAGCCTTATTAGACTTCTCCCAATACTTGTCATATTTAAGTTTCATGCAACTAGCCATAGCAGCTACCACTGGATCAGGACTATAACACCAATCATCAATAGCAAGCTTAATCTTGCAAAAATGGTTGAAAAAGAGATTTGCTGTTGGATATGAAGTGCCAGAGAATAGCTCAGTAGCATCATAAAATCTCTTCAAACACACACACAAAGATTTTGCCATTGCCCAATTTTGGTCAGTTGGAGCACAAGTCACATATTTGCTTCTATGGCGAAGGAAAAGCCTATCAAATGCATGTCTATAATAAACAGCTTGCTTCAACATAAGATAGGTGGAGTTCCACCTTGTGGGAACATCCAAAGATAAACCATTTTTTGTATCCAAGTCACACTCTGATGCACATTTCATAAATTCTTCCCACTGCAAGGTAGAGTTCTTAACTATTGCAATTGTATTTCTGATATTTGCAATAGCCGGTGCAATTTGCTTTAAACCATCTTGAGCAACAAGATTCAATATATGATTCAAGCATCTCACATGAAAGAACATACCATCACATATCAATGGTGACTGTTTTAATTTATGTACTACCCCCTTAGCACAAACATCATTCGCTGAAGCATTATCCAAAGTCAATGCAAATAGTTTCCTATCAAGATTCCAATCCACTATGCAATCATAAAATTGTGCACACAAGTTCTTTCCCGAATGATGCCCTTCTACATGCATGAACTTAATAATTCTCTTTTGCATGCTCCAATTATCATCTATCCAATGAACTGTGATGCACATATAACCTTTATTTTGGTTTGAGGTCCACATGTCCATGGTTGTACTAAATCGACACGAAAGTGTTTTCAAGTGCTCATACAACCTTTTCTTTTCCTCTACATACATATTTAATATATCCTTTCTCACAGTTATGCGACTCTTAATTGGAAAAGAAGGGCGCAATGACTTGATGAACTCCACAAAGAATTCATGCTCTACGATGTTGAATGGATATTCATGCATGATGATTGCCAAGTAAAATTTTTTCAGACTATCAGATTCATCATACCTGTAGGTCTCCACAACTGCAACATCACTGTCACCTTCACCCTTTTTTAGTGTAAGCAATTGTTGACCATTCTTGATGTGGTGCTTGTGTGCCAAGTGCTTCCAAAAGGCCGATGTCCCTCTATTACTCTCACGACGAGCTTTGTAGATGCACTTGTTGCATTTGGCCCAAAGCTCTGTTATTATCTTGCCATCTGGTCCTTTCTTCGTAATTTCAGACTTCTCGAAGTGATCCCAAACATCGGAGCTACACCTCTTTGATCTCTTCAAAGCAGGAGCAAGAGGGTCAAACTCAGTGTAACCTGGTTGAGCAGTCGCACTGCCACTGCCAGCATCGGCACCAAGTTGAGGGGTGGTTGGTGGCTGTCCCACTAGTGGCAAATCTTGAGATGTATTGCCAGTATTGGTTACACTTGCACTACTACTGATTGTTCTTGAATCCATCACAGATCTAGCACAAAAAAACATGACAACTGATTACTAAAGTGCATCTATAAACATGACTATAGTTGCTGTACAATCCATATCTAACACATGACTTTACCGGTGACAAAACAAGAAAATTAGTTGCTGTACATTTTTCTTTTCTAAAGTTAACACTATAGTCCAATAGAAAATTTGTCAACAAAACTATAGCTTAAGTCTTCTCCAGATAGTATCAATCAATTACACTACTCAGTGGTAAATACAACAATGTTAACCCCACCAAATCTTAGCAAATCAAACCGATATAACTTTTTCTTCATCAGATATCTATAAAGCCAAACTACACAGGCAAACTGAAATAATAAATGCTGAAGCATAAATTATAGAAATAACCAAAATGAGCAGCATACCTCTTAAGGATAACTTTTCATGCAACTGAAGCAGAAATGCACAACAGCGTCCCTTAATCAGCAATGATCAAAGAGCACACCAAAATTCCAAGACGAAGAACAGGCCTGAATTTGGAAGGGAACAAGGAAACCATCAGCACAACAATCTTTTCCATAGCCATCATTCACATATTAATGAAATATCCAGTATAAATAAATGACCCATTCCTAGCTAGTAGTTATCATTTCTTTCTTCACCAAATGCATTGAACCAACCGCACTAAGGGAGTTTAAAAAAGAAGCAACCAAACAAGAGCACATAGATCTTGGAAGCCTAGAATATCACAGGAGCACACCAATGAAGACTTAACATGTCCATGTCTGAACCCAGCAAATAAGAAGGCACCCCAAAAATACCATTCCTAAACCCAGCTATCAATGCCTTACTGATACTAATAAATCCAAGGATAAGAATACAAACGATGATATCGAAAAGCAACATTAACTCTTACTAAATCTTGTACTACCCAGGAATACATGAAGAGAGGCAACCACTTGCTGATCCAAAACAGAAGGACAAATCAGACTAAATTTGGGCATAGATGCCCTCCAAGATCCCACTTCACACCAAATGTTCCTCCCAACTAACCGGGCATTAACAGAGGACATCTTTCCCAACCAAACTGTCCCAGATCACCTATTACACAATTATTCTTTCCAACTGGAAACCACAAGTACTAAAATAAGTAAAGAAACAAAACCACCACATAAAACTGATAATTCCATGGCATGATTGATAATTCCATGGCCATTCTTGATCCTTCACATTAAAACTAATGATAACTAATTGGAGCAAGGCTACTTGTTGTCAGCATGAAATCAGAAAAACCCAAAACCCATCATTTACGCCAATTAAACCAATCTAAAGCATTGTTTAGGCAAAATACAAATAGCTTAACAAATCAAGAAACCAATCTAAGGGGGGAAGCAAACTTTGCACTTCTAAGGCTCAATTGTGGGAGCAAAAGCAGCAATTAGAGCAAACAAATTAAGAAACCATTATACTACATATGCTTTCTTTGTTTCTCCCCCTTTTCTCTTCAACAATCAACATGCACGGGGCCAGAAAAGTTTTGTTACCTCTGCCCGATCTCGCCGTGGCCAGATCTGCGCCTCCCGCCGCTTTGACGCCGCTCCGCGGCCTAGATCTGCTCGCCCCACGCCGCCGGAACCGCTTCCACAGCGCCGCCGCCGGTCCGCTCCTCCATCGCCTAGATCCCACCGCCGCCGGTCGCCCGACGATCCCACCGCCCGACGTCCACGCCCTCGCGCCGCCGTTGATCTCGCTATCCCGCCGGATCTGAGCCGCCGCCAACGGATCTGCGCGACGTGGAGAGGTGGTGGTGGCAGCGAGACGGCGGTGTAATAGGCGGCGGGGCGGGTGGAATAGGCGGCGGCCGGAGGTGCGATCGGAGGCGGCGCGGGCGCGGCACTGGAGAGATGCGGAGGCGCGGGCACAACGACACACACACAGTGTGACACACAGAGACAGTGACACAGGCACACAGCGGGTTGCGAACTTGCGAATTTGCGATCCGGATATGCCTGAAGGGCTGGGCTCAGTGGGCTGCGGCCTGCGGGAGTGCGGGTTGGCGGGTTGCCTTATCCGGATATCCGGATAAGCACAGTTCCGGATATCCGGATCAGGAGCCGGATCCGTCGGATAACAGCTGAACCGGATTCGGAGCCGGATCCGAAGTAAAATTATCCGCATCCGATAAGTTCCGGATCCGGATCCGAAAATATCCGATCCGATTGGTTCCGGATCCGGATTCGACCGGTCCGGATCGGGAAGATCCGGATCCGTTTTCATCCCTAGTTGTAACCCCTCGATGCCAGGAATTTGTCATGAATTTGGTGATCCTCAAGCCATGAATTCTTTGTAAATCTAAGCATATTAGCATTTCAAGTCTATTCATCTTCCCATATTGGGTTATAAATAGAGTCTTTTTTGTACACATTGGAATAACTGAGAATACATACGGAGAATAAAGAATTCTCTCATTTCTTCTATACTTTGACTATTCATTATACTTTGTAATTAACGAGTACATTTTTTCATGACAATTGCAAAGATTTGGAGGTTTCTTTATAAATAATTCTAAATGAGTCAGGTTGGGGTGCCGCTCCATAAGGATATTGAGGGTTAGCTCCAACTCAATTTGATTTTCCATCAAGCAAAGTCGGCATCTAGCGAAAAAATTGAGCTAAACTCGAGCTACTCATTAGCTAGAATTCCACCCCTACCTACATTGGGAATCAACTCTCTGAAATGAACTACAGTATACGTATGATATGCATTTCCACCTATTGAATAAGACTCTTCTTACATTTTGTCTATTTGATAATTGGCACCTTTTGCCTAATTAGGCAATTGTACTTGGTGTGTTGTGTAATGAGGGGCACCCTCAATTCGTTGGATGGATAGAAACTGTAACGTCCCTAATTTTGCCTTATTTTCATTCTCTGAGCATCGCCTCATCACACGCACCTCGCATCACCTGACTCCGAAAGAACCCAAACCAAAACCAATATAAGCGCGATGCGCTCTAAGAATCTTTCATATCAAAACATCTCAAGTCGGCCGATTCTATCTCAAAACCGAAAACGACCGCTTCTAGGAGACCCAAAAAGTCCAAAATCTCCGTTTGAAGTCCGAATCAAGATCCGTCTTCTCCTATACGTTCATATCGCTATTTAATACGTATCACCCTTTATAAACGTTTCCAAATTCGCGACGAAAATCAGAGTTTCAGCCGTTAGAAAAATCCGAAAACGAAAGTACCAGTTTTACTCAGCCCCGTTTTCGTTTTATCCGAAACCCTACCAAATCTTCTCGTTTTCGCGCGTACTCAATTGGAACAGGTATATAATAATTTTATCCAGCCCTCAGAAAAGTCGGATTTGCATTTGGGTCCCTAAATCCTAAAAATACCCAAAATGCCCCTGATCAAAGCACTGTGTACAGTGCACGGCACTGTACTGTGCCGTTGCCGTTGCCGCGCCGTGCGCGCGCTTTGCGTGCCGCCCGTGCGCCACCGTGCCGCGCCACCGTGTTTCTTCGCCGCCGGCACCGCCCCATGTGCGCCTCGCGTGCCCCGTGAGCTGCGCCACCTGTCGAAGCCACGGCAGCACCTCGGGAACCCCCAGGTCGCCGTGATCGTCCCGTCGCATCCGCCACCGAACGCCGCTCCAGCTGGCCGCGCGCAAAAGTCGCCGTTCCTGTGCACCGTAGCCACGTCCAGCACCAGCATTGGAGGAGCTTGCCACCGCTGTCCTTTGCCCGAGCTGTAGCCATACCCCTTGATCCCCACGCCGGTTCACCGTCCCATCGCCACCGTCCTCGCCACCGGCTATCGTCGCAACCACGCCCAGAAGCGCCCTCCCTCGGCCATTACCTCCCCCAAAGCTTCCAGAGGCTATAAAAGCCATAGCGCATCACGTCTTCACCTCACCCGCACAGCAAACACAGCAAAGCCACTGTTCATCGTCTTCCCCGAGCTCCTTCTTCGGCCTTCACGGTGACAGCTCACTCCGGTGAGTTTTTCTCCAAACTGAAGCCACCAACACGTTCCCCTTATCCCCTAAATGGTTCATGAGCAAGGAATTGAGCTCATTTCTTCCCTAACTCCGACTATCACCGATTTTCCATTTGTCTCTGTTTTACAAATTCAGCCCGATCCAGAGAGATTTAGAAGCCGTGCTAGTGAGAAGAATTGTTCCTTAGAGTGTGCTTGATCACCCCAGCTAGTTATTTCAGACTTTCAATCAGCAAATCAAAAACCCCCAAATCCCCAGCCGTGAGCTCCGGTCATCTACTCCGGCGAGCCTCCAAACGCAACCATTAGACAAATTAGTGTATCAGCAGTGACCCCCACACTCCTAGGAGCAAGAATATGTGATCAATTTCCAAATTGATCAACCCTAGCTGCTCCAATTGCTCTGCCCTAGTTTCTGTTCAAAACAGCCACCTTGGCATCCAATTTCCGTCCAACTCCGGCCATCCCCTGCCAAACCCTCCAGCCAAACACCTCCTGACACTTAAGCCTACATGTTTGACATAGTTTGCCTTCAAATGCATGAGCCAATTGCTCAGGACACACAAGCCCTAATTCCAGCAGTACAATGGTATAGAAATTGCTGTGTCCTGGACCTTTTTGTAAATTCTGGAAAACCTAAGCCTTTTCTGCTTGTCCCACTTTGTCAAATAGCTTCGCCTTAGTCTAATGCACCCACTGTCCAATTTTCATCTCATTCAGAGCTACCTAGACCCTTTAACCCACTTTTCGGCTTTTAGGTTAAGTTCGGACGTGACCCGAACGTCGCCCTTTTGACGACCAATGTCCGTCGACCCTAAGAGTCTTATTTACTACTCTTCTTGTCCATTCTAAACTAGCACAATTCAACCCTTGGAAATCCAAAGCCCAAACCCTAGTCCAGTTCAGAAATCAGAAGCCGTTCCAGTATAGCGCCTTATTATTTTATGTGAGCATAAGTTGTCATATTTTGTAAGTTGATTGTAATACCTTGTATGTATGCCTGTATTTGAAGATCAAGACTTCGACTACGTGGAAGAGGAAACAGAAGAACCCGCAGATTACGACACTACTGCTTGGCAAGGCAAGTTTCCCTCTTTTGAACATATTGCGCCTATTATTTTATATGCAATTAATTATTTAGAATTTGGTACCTACACATGTATGCATAGATAGTTTTGATAAAAGTATATGTTGAGAAATGATGTGAGTAGATAGTCCTACTTTGCAGACCCCCCCTTGGTTCATAACAAATTACTTTACCTTGTCACCTTAGGAGAAAAAGTGTAGAACATATATATACACACTACCTTAAGAGGAAATATGTACCCATGGAAATATATGTCTATACTAATAAATGTGTAAAAGAAAAGAGGAAGGCAGAAGCATGAGCAAACTATTTCTAAAAGATCATTTTATGTAAAAGAAATAGGGACTATTAGCGAGGGTTGGTTTGGATGGTTGGCGCTGTGTGCGCGGTGGGTTTGTGAAAGCCTCGCTAAGGGTCCATAAGGACGGGATCGTCGTGCTGTGCTTCTAGCGACCTGAAAACGTGCTAACCACCCGCCTGGTATGGGACAGGCACAATGTCATGACTCACCTAAAGTTAATCATCTCCTGCAGTGGTTGTCGATCCGGTTTCCCGAGTGGAAATTGGTGGGCCACAGAGGGCCACGAGTGGTGTGAGGGGTAGAGAGGATAAGGTGTAAGAAGGAAGTCGCCCTAGCCTGGCTCTCGAGTCGTGCGCGACCGAACCCGGAAGTGGGAATTCCATGCGTCCAGAGGAGGACTTCATGGACCCAAGGCTAGAAGAAAAGGCAGTGGGGAGGACCCACAACGATAATGAGGACCTTACGCGTGCTTGCCATGTATCATGTTGTAGGGAGTACCTACCTTGATAATGGGGCCGGTATTGTCTATGTATCGGGCAGGAAATTATTAACAATGGGTCAGTAAACTGTTGTGTAAGCTCAGCCTGGTCACCTGCGTATAAGTCGCAGGGAGCTGATCCGACATTTAAGTTGAGTTTTCGTGGTGGGTACAGTGGTACGCCTCTGCAGAGTGTAAAAAGATATTCGAATACTCTGAGCTCCCGGGTTTTCTGGAGCCTGGTCGTCGTGGGGTGAACCCGCGTCGTTGCAGCATGATTAATATTGCTAAATTCTTTAAAATGAGATCAAACCGTGGCAACTCATGGGAGTTTAGCCTGACTTTGCAAAAAGTATACACATGTACAGTTTTGACAAATTACTTTGAGAAACAAAACCCCAGATTCAGGGAAATTTTCCAAAATACTAAGATACTTCTGTTTCCAATAAAATTTCATTAAGTATGGAACCATAGAGCTTGTCGTTGTCAATAACTGCATACTATATTTCCTTATGCGGGAACTTGTTGAGCTTTGTATGCTCACCCTTGCCGATCCAATAAGCACAGAGGAGGAATCAACTGACTTCATAGACTATGGAATCGAACCGGCACAAGAAGACCCCGACACAGTTCCAGGAGATTCAAGCGCCTGAAGGGTCACCTAACCTCAGTGAGAGCGATGTGGGTTTCGCCCTGCTGCACGCTTTGTTGTTTGAGGGAGATGTTTCCCCTCTGCTTTATTATTTTGCTACTCTTACTCGACGTGGTTCCGCACACGTCGGTTATTGTAATATGGGTCTGAATGACCCCGTACGCTATGATTAATGTATGTATGTAAATGCCGTTGGATGTTCTGAAGTTTCAACTCCTGTGCACAAATTACCTGGGCATTTGTATTAGGTTCCCTCTAACGAGGGGCCCACAGAAACACAGGACCTTGATTTGATAAATACGTACGAAGAGTAAAATGATATGATTAGAGAATTAAAATTCATGTAGAAGGGCTCAATATCAATCAAGAGTAGTAAATCACAGAGGTCTTATTAGACAACACGAAACTATAGTTCACATGAAAAGTGTATGTATTGTAGAATATTATAATAAATAAACTCAAAGATAAAGATACATGATCAATATTATATTTGAAGCGAACATATATGTTACATAAATAGACCGTTTCATCTACGTAGAAACGAATTAAACTTCTCAGCGGGAATTAATTATTGAATGAAACAACTGCACACGAATTGAAATGGTTTTGAAAGGGAAAGGAAAGAAAATGGAAGGGAAGGAAGAACGAAATAAGGCAGGGAAGGCAAGCCAATGAATAAATTCCAGCCGCAAACAATTAATGCTTCCCCGGATTCGGAAGATTGCCCAATGAAAAAAAAAAAATGTCGCAGCGCCATATATATCATCTTCGGACCAGGCGCCCTTGCCATCCCAGTGACATATCATTGTCCGCCCATGTCGTCCCAACTGTCATGCTCAGACGTAACAATTCTCACAAACTTATGTGTTAAGACTGAAACATTTAAGACTTGATACAAAACTCTCTTTAGTTGATACAAAATAGACCCAAACTAAAAGTGTATCATAAAAACTCTCTTTAGTTGAACTATATCTGATCCAACAAGTTAGAATTTTAAAATTTCAATATTTCAAATGAAACATGTTTTAAAATTCCAAATGGAACAAGTTGGCATTCTTTTTCATTGTTAATTCATTAATTAACTGAGCATTCCTATGAGTTTTTCTACTTCTAGGACTAGTGTGAGGATTCTACTATTTTTTTAGTGGTCCAGAAACATGATATCCATAATCTCACCAAATTATTATACAATGGAATATTTCCATTCTTCTCTCTTCTGCATGGACCCCCACACCATTCCCACCATTAAAATCTTCAGCATATTATATAAGAGATGATCCAAATCCTAAAAAGAAATAGAGAAGTGATCAAAGGAGAATATATGCCAACCTTTTTTTTTTTTCTCTTCTACATACCCATGCATAGCTGGATGAAATCGCATTATTCATTCGAAAGAGCCTCATATATGTTGCATTGCACCTTCTCTTTTCTTTTTAATTTTTTTTTTAAAAAAAGTTTGCCTCATCCATCACATAGTACGCAAATGAATTAATTACTCTCTCCGTTGCACAATATGAGATATTTAATTTTTCAATTTTGTTGCACAATATAAGACGTGAACATAAATTTATTGCTCTATTTCATATTTTACTTTTGTGAGCAGTTTAATCATCTCACCTTAATAATTTTTTGAGTTTAGAACTTTATTAATTCTTGTGAATGAGCAAAACACGTCTTATATACTTTTATTTTCTCAAAATTCCTGTATTTTTCCTGTGATGTATCAAACATTTCTTTTAAATAATTCATGTGTTTAACTTGTGGATTTTATTGGATATGACACTCACTTTATGTATTTTTCTCATTCCTAAGACTATTATTTTCTATATTCCAAACAGCCTTTCAGCCACTGGAGGAATATTTGGAAGGCACATTAAGTCATTAATTGATTGATGCATACCAGTAATTATATGTTTCCAATTACAAGCATCCCATGAAGTCCAAGAACTCGACGTGTGTTGGGGACATGCGAGCTGGCAGTGCGAAATCACAAAGGAAGCAATGGGTTAATGCAATCATTTTTTTGACAGGAGAGAGTATAACATTAGTATGTAGAGCACATGAGTGAATTAACAAGGTACAACATTTGAGGCACAAGTAATTAGTGAGCATATTTCTTCTGGACGTACGTTGGTGACATGATCGAGAGAGCTGCAAGTGCAAAAGCTCAAAGGATAGAAGCAATGAAATTAACATAAAGTGGTATGATAAATATATACCAGCAATCAGTACTCAACAGCGTGATGCACATCATGATATAACTTCGACTTCGTCAAGGCAAAATAGAAAAAAAATACAGCTTCTATTATATTTATTTCTGGTGAACATAGAATAAGCAAGCAGCCAGCCTCACCCGTCGAAGCTAGCTCTACTATATATGTAGAGAGGAGGCACGGTGCTGGTCATCCACACAAACAAATTAGAAACCAAACAAGGGCACACACATACAACGCAAGCCAACTGAGCAACAACCAACAAATGGCTCGTGCTTCGTTCACCACCTGCCTCCTCATCGCCCTGCTCGTCACCGGCTGGCTGACCGCCGGCGCCGAGGCTCGCCGTCTTCTGAGCACAATGCTGACCCCTCGTAGATCGCTGGCAGGCCTCCCGAACCTATTTGGCAATCTTCCGGGCATAGGGCCTCTATTGGCCAAGCTTCCAATCATTGGGCCCCTATTGGCCAATCTTCCGAATCCGGGGAAGCATTAATTGTTTGCTGCTGGAATTTATTCATTGGCTTGCTTTCTCTGCCTTATTTCGTTCTTCCTTCCCTTCCATTTTCTTTCCTTTCCCTTTCAAAACCATTTCAATTCGTGTGCGGTTGTTTCATTCAATAATTAATTCCCGCTGGGAAGTTTAATTCGTTTCTGCGTAGATAGAATGGTCTTTTTATGTAATATATATGTTCGCTTCAAATGTAATATTGATCATGTATCTTTATCTTTGTGTTTATTTATTGTAATGTTCTACAATACATATACTTTTCATTTGGGTGATGAATGTAGCATTATCCTCATATAAAATTAAACCACAATCTCTTCGAATATGTTGTGTCAAATAATAAGATTCATTAACAATTCTGTGCCAACTTCATAAAATAACAAAATTTCTACATAATTAGATTAGGCTGCAGCAATAGTCTTCTTCATTGAATATTATAAAATAACAGTGTCATGACAAGTAAAAATATATCCAATTTGTAATCAACCATTATAAGAATCAGATAGATATCCTACATGTACAAAACTAAATAAATCTATCTTAGATATGTTAGAAAATATAAATACATATCATTTGCACCTCAAAGATAACAAAGTATATGCTTCACTTTGTTGCAATATCTTCCAGTAGAACAATAACCATATCTAACTAATAAATTAACAAAAAATAAAATATCATGTTATATATGAGAAATAAAATAATTTGCACTCTTATAACACTTGAGTATGGCACTTCAAGGCAAAAATTTTCTTGCCATCAAGTGACTTCCAAACACTGAGTACTCAATTATCACATATTCAAATTCGAATCTTTTTATAAAAAACATGAGCACATAATTTTATACCCTTCTTTCATCAAATATTCAGTAAGATGACTATACCACATTCGCCTGATTGAATTATTCAATTTGATTGAATATTGTTTTCAAGAACTTGTTTCTGGCATTTTAAATCCTTCGGAGAGTTTCATGATGCAAGTCAAGTCTTTTCTTTATTGTCAGGTTGATAAAATATCGAAAATTATTGTATCGATCCATCATGGGAGAGGATGTCTCTTTATAATCAATATTAGGTCTTTGAGAAAACCATGTGCAAATAATCATAACATATATGTCATAATTTCTCATTTTTCATTTTTATTTTCACACAAAAATCTATTTATAATGAATGTGTTTAACACTTCATATGTCCAGACTATAGACTCAAAAACTTCTCTTCACGAAGGAATTCAATACCGCCTCCATTGAAAACACAAAGATGTATTTATCTCGTAATTTTTCATTTCAATCCTGTTGCCAGCACAAAAAGGGAGAGGCCACCTCCTGCTTTCTTGGCAGAGGATAAACATCTGGAATTGAAAATTTTACTTGGCTGACATTGCAACGTAGTACTATAAATAGGCAGTGAAGAGAGGGAGGTTACAATTCATATAGGCAAGAGCTAATACCAAAGAATTACACTGCAATATACATGTATAAACAGTAATCAGCACAGTATACACATTAGAAGAGTTTTTTTATTAATAACCCACATAAATAATCATTTACAAAATAACCACAGTTCGAAAATTTGTGTCCAGATCTCGACAAGCTTCTCAAAACAGGATTCGAATCTAAGTTGGAGGGCGGAGAGAAGAGTGTCTTAGCCAATTGGACTAGGAGCGATTTGCTAACTTATTAGCACTGCACACGATAATAATAAGCAACTTGTCTAGTGCTGAGCACTCAATAAACTCATAGTCGTCAAGCTTGTCGAGGCCTGGACATTCAACAAGCTCTTTCTACGCGACAAGTAGTTTGTCGAATGTCCAGCACTCGACAGACTGACTGTGGCGGTCTATTTCTGTAAAATTTTTAAATTGTGGGTTATTTTTATAAATGATTATTTTATGTGGGTTATTAATAAAAGAAACTCTCATAATCTCAACTACATCACAGAACGGCGTCAGCAGTGAACAGTCCCAGTTCATCTCTCTCTTGCGTCCAACAGCAGCAGCAGAGCTCCAGGTCCGTGATTTCTTAATTTTCTTTGCATATATTTTGATCCTTGAGGCCTCTGGCGACTGTTAGTTCATTCCCCGATTAGCTCCGGTGAGTTCCCCGGCCAGAACAACGAGTTCCCTGGCCGCGCCACAGTTTTCTTTATTTTACCAGTTTTACCCTACTATAGCGTGCCGGCCCGTTGTCGTTTTGTCTGTTCTTCGTTGAATCCGCTTCAATCATTGCATCGGACTCCCAGGCTGTGTGCCAGGAACTCCCAGGCACCCTTTCCGCTATCACCGGCGAGCTACAACGGCGAAAATCCCACCGGCGGCAAGTTCTGGAGATTTGAAAAATTGCCGCGGTCGAGCCAAACATTGTTTCATTGATTTAGTACCACCGGAAAAATTGGTTGTGCCATCGCCCTTGCTACTGCCGTAGCTACCTCCCTACCAAATTTGGTGAAGTCCGATGGCCGCTCACCGGAGAATTGTCGGCATCCTGTTAGGGGCGATGGCGGAGTGCCGAAGCCAAATTCGTCCGTCTCCGCCAAATTCCCCACTCATACACCCGATTGGAGTCATCATCAACCTCATCGAAGCCACCGTCGACGACCCCGCCACTCCTACTGCTCCGGCGATGGTGAGACTGAAGATTTTGTTCTATTTCACGGCCGTGTCGTGGAGAGGAGCCTCGGCTAACTCGCCGTCGAGATTACCACCACTTCTATGCTCCACTGGTGCCCTAGAAGCTATACAGGAGGTTTCTTGTCTAATTTTCTTCGCCGTCGTCTTCTTCGTCACCGGCTGTGTTGAGTAGTTAACGTCGCCTTTGAACTCCGGCCGCCGGTCAGCGGCCGCCGTAAATTTCATCGCTGCCAAGGTCAGTGGGGCCCCCTGTCCCCATGTCCCCGAGCCTGACCCAAATTGTCGGCCAATTTGCCGCCGGCGAGGTCCTCGCCATCTGCTGTCCACAGTGTGAACCGAATGCCAACAGATGCCAGCTATAGACATTTATTTTGTACAGGGAGTGTCAGCCGCTGGCATTCAGAGAGTCAGTTGACTACATTTAGGGTTTTAAATAAATTTATGTTCATGTCATTTTGTTTATTATGCTAATTAGAATCTAACTATATAATTTTTACTTTGTGTAAATCATCTATTAGACCAAAAATTGCAAAAGCGTTGAAATTCTTATTTAATTTCTATATTACAATTTGGTTTTCTAAACCTCGAAACTATTAAATATTTCCAGGAGCTTGAAAGTCAGATTAACTTGAATAGCTAAAGCCCTCTACCTATTTTATATAAGTTTGCCTTTAAATCCAGATCAAATTCGATCTCTAAAACCTAATATTCGACCCTTTGGCTATTTTTGAAAACCATGTTTATATTTTACCTTAATTACCATTTCGAAAACACTGTTAGTTTAGTTCCTAAGTGATTTTCTCCTGAATTCTTCTAAAACTCTAAATTTATGCTTGCATACCAGTCCTAAAGTTTATTAATTAATTTAGTTCATTTAACCACTTTTTATGATTCATTTCAAGTTTATCATGAATCGGTCCTTTTTCTGAATTCAGAAGCTAAAAATGACTAGATCCTTTAATTAATTTCCAAACTTGAATCAAACTGATTGGTCATACCTTCTATTCTATTCAACACAAGTTTTCCTTTTACAATAAGTTCAAATTCAAACCCAAGTTAAAGATATTTGCATTTTAACTGTTTTAAGTAGTAAAGTACTATTTTACCGTGTTTTCGTTTTCCATTCGTACTTCACGCAACCCGATTTATCTAATTCAACCAGTGTAACGACCTAGGCATAAGCATATTAGATCTTCAGCATGCATTTTCTTTGATACACATATTAGTTAAGTGTTACAGATCTATTTTTGCTTGATAATATATTTCGTATGTGTTTGCAACTAAGATCTGAGACACCCACCACCGAGGAACCAATTGCTGAGATCGTGTCAAAGGATCCACCTTTAGAAGGACAAGGCAAATCAATTGATCTTGATCATTTGAACTTAGTACAGTATATTACAATGATATAACCTTTCTAAACCTATTTATGCACAATAACTTCTTATTATTACGTCTAAATAACAAAATTAGTAAACAACTTATAGATAGAATTATAACCATGCCACAAATAAATCACAAATCTAAACACTTTGGGATACTGAAGTTAATAAAAGATATTTTAACAACTCCATTATGCAGTTCAAGTATATGGTAAATTACTAATTATTCTATTCGAAAGGTAATTTGTGCACCATATTACAATTAAAATGTAAAAAAATGTTCGGGTGAGATGGGATTGAAGTGATTATGGTGCTTGATGCATATGGGTGATGTGGTCAGTTTTCCACCCGAACACTTACGGACTAAATTGTTGTGCCTTACTTTTAATGATGTTACCATACTAGCACAAATTTGGAATAAGACAGGCATGACTTGCTAACTTTGTCAAATATTTAATTTAGCTCTGTATAGACAGTGAGGAATGGAAACATTATGATTGCGGAAAAAAATGGTCTCTACATTGATTCATGCTGGGCAAGGGGAAATTACCCGCCGCAGACCAGCACTGGAAAAGAACCTGGGTAGGGGGTTTAGCCTACTACAATGATTATGGGTTTTACCTGATGCATAATAAAACCTTGGCTAGGTAGAGCTGAAGTTAATATGAGACAATGAGAAAAGTATGTGATCTTTGACTAAATCGCATGCAGTATTGTTGTGTGTATATGCGCTGACAGTAGTAGTCGAATTAAATTGTGAAGTAGTACCCCTCTACATAGTGTAAAGAATATATTCGAATACTCCGTACCCTCAGATTAGGGTATTTCATGGTCAATGAATTTATCATGTGATTTGGCACAAGTAACTTTATAAATGACATTTCAAGTGCAATCAAGTTAAATGTACTTTTTAAAATGCCCACTATGATATACAACTATACTTAATTGAACAATTGGTTGATTTATCACAATAACTTACATTGTGTTGGTATTTTATAAACTAATTTATTATAATTACCTCCATAAACCTTCCATCATATTTATCTATTATCCAAGAATAAATACATCTTGTTACAATTGACTTGCTAAGTACTCTGTACTCACCCCCGAAGTCATAATTCAATAGAAGAGTATGAAGTCAATCAGGAGCCACTTGAGGATGAATCAACCCCACTCAAGGATGATTTCGATCAGATTTTTTAATGCCATTGCTCACGGCCCAGCCCGACTGTGGGTGAACTGTTTACACTAGTTCATGGGTGTGTGTGTGGTATAAATAAATAAAATTTGACCATAATGGCTTCTACTGTAAAACAATAATGTAATATTGTAACTATTTCCCCCAAACTTAATCTTGTATAATAAGTGTTTGAAAGTCATGGTTGTGATATACACTTCTATTTACAATTGTATCCTACGAAGTTGTAAGCCATGAGAGACTTGCCCCGGCGAACCCCCGTATAGCCTCAACAGAAGAGCAGAATGAAGAGCCGACCTTGGAGAACCCAACCTTTGCGGAGATAGGCAAGTCACAACCCATGATCATGTTGATCCTATTATTTTGAACCACTTGCTATTATTTTGTGCTCAAAGTTAATATGCATAGTCAAGTTGACACATGTCAATGTTAAATAATCAAATGCCTAGCTTACACTTATGTGTCAAATTCAACCAGATTAATAAATCTAGGTACTTGCCATATCACCTTGGACTTTAGTAAATCTAGGTACGTGCCATAGGCCCAATCATCGACACTATCTTTTATGAACTTTTAGTATTTGGTTGTGTTGGCCATTATGCATTTCAATGTGGTTAAAGGCCTGAAGGCCCTATGTTGTATCTTGTAAGTGCTTGCTGCCGTTTTATGAAACTTTAAGCAGGTGTTCAATACTCAGTTCTGTGCACTTGCGTCTGCATCCTGCGCAGTCAAGGTAAGCACGCATGGGGCCTGCCACAGGGAGCGGGCGGTCCCTAATAGAAGAAAACTGAGAAATTATTATATATCAATATTATCTAGATGATATATTTTATCTTAAAATATGAAGGTGAGTATGAGATTAATCTTTGGAATTCAATAAGACAACTAAAGAAACAAACCAAAACCTGCACCAACTCTAGGAATTAACAATTTTAGAAAATTTTAGAAACTTGTTCATCATTTTCCATCCATGTAATTTTTGGGGTTTGGTGCGTCATTTTAACTTAGAATAATATGGCAACAAATACTTATAAAACAACAGGCATCATTTAACTTTAGCATTTTTGATGCTCTATGTGCCTTATCTTGAAACATTTACATCCTACTGGCCACTTCATTTTTCAATGCAAAAATGAACTAATTATCTTATGAAGTTAAGAGCAGACTCATCTTAGTTTCAAGATTGAATTAATTTCGTGTGACCAAACATATCTTTGCTTCAATGCTTACTATTGTTCAAGATTTATGTTTTCTAATCCATGTTTGTTCTATTTAGCACATGTCACAGGGGAAGGTTAAAAGTTATACTGTTGCAGTAATGATCAACCTTATGGTTCATGTAATGGCTCTTTCTAGTAGAAATTTGACCCAAAAAAGTGCTCATTTTGTTTCAGCCAATTTTCTCTTCTCCTTTCAGGTCAGCTTCATAAAGTACAGGTTATGCATTTTGCTAGTTCTTTAAGTTAGAAAAGGATTTTAGGTGAGGAGATGGCTTGTAAGAATAACATCATTTACATTCTGCTATAATTTTTCTGTAGTAGTTGGAATTCTAGAAAACTACAATATGTCATATTTCTTTATTTGGATTACTTTACCAGGTGATTGATGATCAAGGAAAATATAGTATGTCATATTCTCTTTTTTGCAGTAGCAGATCTATCAAGATTTATTATATTTCCCAGCAGAGTTGCAACCTCCAAAGCTACGCTATGGTGTAATAAGTTTCAAAACCCATCTCTAGGATGCTGATCAACTCACCAACCCACGACCAAAATAACCCCCTTGTTTCCAAAATGATGGATTACTACATACCACATGTGGCAACCCTAATTACATAACCCCTGGGGTAAGAACTAAACATTCCTTTACCAGGAGATACATGATCTAAGACTTACAGTAGTGGGACAATTTTTTTGTATCATTATTGACTTGAGATGATACAATAGGTCATGTAAAATAATAAAATTATCATGATTGGTAAATTTCTAATTTATGATCAAATTATCACAATCAGTAAACCTCTTGTTTACGATCATATATGATTCATCAAAAAAAAAAAGAAATTCAAATATTCCATTCAATAGTATGAAAAATATAAACTATGAAACACAACATAAAAGTTTCATTCAAAATAAATTGAAATGATGCCTTACCATGAACAAGATATCTTGATCAAGAAAATTCTTACCAATCAAAACAAATATTGTAGTTGAGAGTAATCTTAGAGACACTCACAATGATAACGTGTTATGAAAGAAAGTATTCTCTAACTACAAAATATAAAGAATAAACAAAGTATGGAAAAACATGAGAAAATTCTTTTTGATCATGTATTCTCATTTGTTTCAATGTATACAAAGAGGCTTTATTTATAACTCAACATAGAAAGATGAAAAGTCTTGAAAATAACCTTAAGATTTACAAAGAATTTATGGATTGAGGTTTACGAAATTCATAACAAATTCATGATATGAGAGGTTACAACTTTTATGCCCTTCATAGTTAAGAGTTACAACATTGATAATACGTGGGTTATAGACATTGACTAAGAACATATACTTTATAATAGCAATTACATACTACTACAACCCCTAAAAAATGCCCTATGGATGAACCAAGTGGTTAAATCACCCTCTACCTTCTTCTCCGACGTTGTTGACCTCTCTATCACCTTCATCGATCTACAAGAAGTGTTGAGTTGGTCGTCCTCCTCTCCAACTGGTTCACAGTGTTGTTGATCTCCGACTGGTCCACGAACTTGCTGCAAAGCCCCCACCGTGCCTAGAATTTTATGAGGAAGTGTGATTAGTTAGGTTGATCGAGCCTGTGCGACAACTCGTGAGTCGCGAGCATGAACCAGCCAGCTCGTGCTCAATCACAAGAGAGACGAGTTTGAGCCATCATCCCAGCTGGGGATGCAAATTGAGCCACCCGGTCCACTGAGCTTCACTCACCTTCCTCCTCTTGACTTGAGCCAGCATCACAATTTCATTGTCCTTATGCACTTTATGTCGTTATCCCGAAATGATGCATGCAAGAGCCCATGGAACAGTGGTCAGCAGGCACTTGGACAACTTACAAGTACAAATGCACTGTTGGCTCTCTGGGCTTAGGCCCAGCCACTCATGAACAACTCCGGAATTTTGCTCGGCTTGGATTTGCTTAAAAAAACATAGTTTAGGCTGATACAACCAGTTCTGTTTTTTTTTTTTGTGATGATAGTCGAATCAGAGGTCCACTAGAACTATGTCTGATCGAAACAGCGGTTTTACTTCTTATTATGATGGTCACATTTTATTTTGCGGTCATTATAGCAAAACTTTTGGTCAGCATAAATCTTGGTCGCAGCCAAAGAGTAAATTTTTTTTATCGTGACCACGATATCAAAAATCTTGGTTTGTTGTCAAATTAGCTGCCTTGGTCATGGTAGCAAATTCTTGGTAACAAAGTTGGACCCGTCAGCATAAATATTGGTCACACTAGTAAAAAAGAACTTGAAAGACCAGGATGGTGAACCGAGAGGAGGTGAATCGGTTTTTCAAAATAAATCTTAAGAGGCAAGCACAAGAAACAAGAGAGGGTATAATGATGCTAGGGATGCTCGGATATCTTAAATATAGCTATCCCCAATCATAGCACCACATCTCTTGATATTCAAAAATCTCCATAACAAAAAAAGGAAAAAGGAGAAATAAAAAGAAAAAAGAACCAATCAATTGCAAGTATTTAAATTGCGAGTATTCAAACAACCAATTGCGAGTATTTAAAAAATTAATTGCGAGTATTTAAAAAGAGAGTATTTAAACAAACAATTGCGAGTATTTAAATTGCAAGTATTTAAAAAAACAATTGCGAGTATTTAAACAAGCAAGAAAGAGAGAAGATTTAACAACTTAAAAAAATTCAAAAACCAAGAAAAGGATCAAGAATACAAAAATATCAAAGGCTAAACACAATAGCCAAAAACTCTCTCTCAAAGGGGCAAGTCTTCTCCCTAGCACTCCGATTCTTATATAGAGCTAACCTCCACTTAGAGTAATCTCTACAACCAATGTGAGACTAAACTAACAGGTGGTGGAGGTTGGGCCCGAAGCCCAATTCAGATGGCAAGGGAGCCTGTGAAGCGCGAGATGAGCAAGCATGTTGGTGTTGATGTCTCCTTCACTCGATCTCATTGTCATCTTAGCACGATTGCTCTTCAGTACGTGCTTTCGGAGCTTCAGGTTATCAACTTCTTCACCAAGGCACAAACTCAGGAGCATCACAGTTTTCTCCTATCCAAACTCAACATGTCTGAGCTTCCAGAACATCATGAGTTTGAGAGGGGTGTTAATGTATATGTGCATATGTGTGTGTATAGGCCAATGAAGGCCCAAGCCCACTAGTGGCTTTTGTATATGACTAAGAGCGGAATTCCCCAATTCAATTTTTTCCATTATTTGCAATTCGTCCTCTCTCTTCTCTCTTCCTCACAGATAACTACGTCGCGGTAAGAAAGGAGGACTACAGGTGGCCTCAACCCTGTTGTGTAAAGTGCTCAGTAGAACTTTTCTAAACAATCAAGTGGAGAATGTTTTCCATAAATATTTTATTGAAAAAGTAAAACTTATACTCCTTGAGTTATTATATGTTTAAATGAATTTTCCTTGAATTTAACTAATTCAGGTCATCCTGTATTATGTCTTGTTATATTCTTGCTGAGTACTTTTGTACTCACCCTTGTGTAAATCCTTAGTAGACTTAGAATTCTCGACCGAAGGAGAATTTGCTAAAGAAGATATTGTAGGAGTAGAGGCGACTCAGAACCCCGAGGACTCGGAGATGGATATGTAACACCCTGAGTTTAGGGGTAAAAACTTTCTTTTTCATAAAAGTCATGCATACATGTATCTCTGTAGTAGTAGCAAGATCAGTTCAACACTAATCTACCCTAAGCCCCAAATATCTCAAAATCTTCCCTATGAATCCAAATCAAGATCAGATTGCTCAGATGAGATCAGTTACTCTAAACATAAAAGCCTTCAGAAGTCAGATTCAATTCCATCTCTAACTCTCCGATCTTGCGATCCTTTTCTGTTTTCGAAAACAGGAATTTAATTAATATCCTAATTACCCTAGATACTCTGAACTCAGATTTAGCCAAATCTTAACCTAATCCAGACCAGATTATTCTTGGATTATGATCATGGGTATGCCAATACCTTAATCTAGAAAGTTGGCAGCCAGATTTCTTCATTTAAGCCCTTTTCACAGATCAGTCCAAATTGTATCGCGAATCAATCCTTTTCTGATATCTGGAAACCCAAAAAGGCTAAAATCCTCAAATCAACTCCAAATTCAAATCTGTTTCAGGGAACACCTCCCCAATGCTAATTAATACAAAATCTTCTTTTATCATAACACTCAAATGTCTCTCCAATTATCTTGAATTCAAAATCGACCAAAACTCAGATTTTAATTACCCTAAAATACCCTATTTTCAATTTATATCAAGGACCATCAAATCATGCCAGATTTTACCAAATTTCTTGTTGGATGAGTATAAGGTATAAGTTTATACTCATCTATGAAATCAGATTGTAAATTATCTATCTCTAAACCAGAAATTACAAATCAGTCCAAGATTCAACCAAAGATTCTTGCAACCAGGTCCCTGGCTTGACCACACCTGCAATTCACGACCGGAGCAGCCAATTGCGACCAGAGCTCGCAGTCCCTTCGACCTCGATCACAGCCAGCAGTGCACAGTGTTCGACATCGACCACTTCGACCAGCGCCGTTGCAACCGCGACTAGGAGCGTCGTGTCACCGTGTCTTTGTCGCCGATCGAGCGCCGCTCTAGCCCGTGCTTTTTCACAACCGTGTTTGCATGTGCACACGTGTTTGCACCTTAGCTATTGCCGTGGCAGTCCTTGTCCAGCACAATAGCAGCTCGCGCGCTAGAGAGAAGCTACACCTTCTCGTTTGCTCGCCGTTGCTTCAACTCGAAGCCTCCACCGGTGCAAGCATCTTAGCCTCCAAGCAGTGAGCTTCGCTTCACCTTGCCTTGCCTTTAAATAGCAGTCCAGAGCAGCTTCTTCATCTCCAGCACTGCCCTCTAGAAATTCTTAGCCAATTAAACAAATTTCCTTCGACTTTGTCTTCTTCTCCGGCAAGCCGCCGAGGAGGTCGACGACACCAGCACACTCCACTGCATCAATCTCCAAATTGAAGCCACCAGTGAGTTCCCCTCATCAAACTCTCTGTGTTGTATCATTTAATTCAATCCCCGTGCTCCTCATCGCCGGTGATCACCGGAATTGCCAGAACCCCTGTTCCAGCTTTACAATTTGATTTAATCCAAATTAGCCCTCGATCCAGTATAGTAAAATGATCAGTGAGCTATCCTTAGCAAGCCAGTGCATCAAGATGTCGAAATTGAGCTCGAATCGAAGCTATCTCCAAGTTTGAGCTTCACCAGTCGCCGGCTCTCGCCGCCAGGCTTCTCCGGTGATGCTCCGGCCAAATTGATCGTGCCAATAGCTTTCTTATGCTCTCCTCTTACTCCTCGAGCAAGGAATTGAGTTCAAATCCTGTATAACGAAAAACCCCAAATCCAGTGTCTTCTTCTCCGGCGCCGGCCACCAGAAATCTATTCCCGGCCGATACAGCTCCAGCCACCTTGTCCCTTAGATGCATCTTGATCTCCTGAACAATTTTGTCTACTAGCTCGATGTCTAATTCAGTCTCAATCAAAAGTTATGGCTATGCCCTAATTTCTGTCCAGTGCCATGACTTGAAACTCCAGCCACCGTGTTCTTCGCCAGTTTTCACCACTTTCCGGCCATCTTCAGCCTTGGAACCTGTTGCATCATTTGTTCCTGTTATCAAGGCTATCTCCCAGACAAAGTGGTGCATCAATTGGAGCCCTAGATCAAAAGATATGGCAAACCCTAGTTTCTGGCCATGTCAGCCCAATGCCAGTCTACGTCAACCAGTGACATTGAACCTTTTTACCTACTTCCAGCCATGCATTTTGAGCATGACTTTGTCCCTTAGACTCCTGATGTTGTGATCTACATTTTCTTCTTCTGTCACAACTTGAGTTGAACCCTTTATCAACCATTAACCTTATGTCGACACCTTGAACCGAATGTCAACCTAAAGACGTTCGTCATTTTTGGCAAATCAGCCGCGGACTTAAATGTCATTTCCATACCCTGGAACCCTAAAAGTCCCTAGCACCCATCTTTAGCCCTAATTCTATAAGCTAGCCCTAATCAGCTTCTAAACCCAATTATTCCAGTATCATCCAGACAATTCATCTTTGCATTGTTGCATGTAGTATAATAATATATTGAAAAGATTGTGATTCTTGGTTGCTTGCTTGATCCTTGCTCAGAGCCAGAGCCAAAGTTCAAGGACTTCACTGCCGACCCGACATCAACTGCTGTATTTTACGACGCGAAAGGCAAGTCATAGTCTTGATCATCTTGAACCTATATTTTATGAGTTGCTATGATATGACCTTGAATATAAATAATATTGCATGTGAAAGAATGGTTGAATTATGAATTGGCAGTACTCAGCTGGATGCCTGTGAAATGTGAGATGATCAAATACTGAGCCATGAACTATTATATATGTACTTATATATATTCATGAAATAAAACCCCTAGCCGTGACCAGGGTTTTGGTATGGAATGGTGGTACTAGCACTGGATGTGCAGGCACTAAAGGTGCATGGTTTGTGGTATGATCTGGTCACTGGCATATAAGGACTAGAACCTTGTGTTGTGCGTCTAGTGGCATGACCAACGTGCTAACCGCAAGCCTGGTATGGGACAAGCCTGAACAAGTACTTATGTGGATCGCACATGAAACCCCTGCATGAGATGGAAAACAATACACTAATTTCATGGAGTGCGGCTCCTCCACATATCACTGAATGTGATCATGCACGTTGACCCAGTTATGGGAAGAGACTTAGGGGTGGAGGGAGTACCTGCCATAACTGTGGTTCGCGAGAGATCCGCGAGAGATTCATAGTGTCGGGTGAATTGTGAGTAAAACATAACAAAAGTTCTTGTTATCTCCACCTTGCCACTCACAGTATGAAGTAAGCCAAGGGTCCAATCATGTTGATAGGAAGGGCATGAAAGTGGAATATCTTGCGGGTAAATTGGTACCTCTCTACAGAGTTAAAAACGTATTCGAATACTCTGAGCTCCCGGGTTTATAGGAGTCTGCTGCGGTGGATTAAATCCACGGGGTGTGGCACAAGTATGTTTTCTAAATAAAATTTGATAAGTCAATATTACCCAAATGACATGTGTTGTCATGATAAGGGGTGCTGCCGTGGGCTGTCGTGTGTCGACGTGTCGCGGTAGTGCTATAATTTAGTGAACATGAATAGCGGTGCTATGTAATGAAAAGTGCTGCTATGAGATGAGATATGAAAGAAAATATTTTACAACCATCCATCCACATTTCTTTACTAGCATAGGTTCATATTATCCCTACTATATGTATCTACTTTTACCTATGACTTACTGAGTACGTAAGTACTCACCCTTGCAACCTACAAATCAGTAGATGGAGCGTTCCATGTTCGAGATGAAGGCATGGAGAACTTTGTGGATCCAGAAGGAGTCAGTTCCGTCAAAATCCTGATGTGTGCTGTTCTGCCGTCAACTTCTCACTGTGGGAGGGTCACCTATTTTCTGATGTGTAGTTGTTATTTTGCTAAACCATGTATGCCGCAAAGGTATTGTAATCTCTTTATGTAATATTAAAGCCAGCAGGCCACACTGCTTAAATATTTTGTAAGTTTTTCTGCTGCAATGTGAATATACTCCTGTGTTTGACTTATCCTGGGAAGTCAAAGGTATGCATATATGGGACTAGCTGCAGCAAACTAGGTCTCCACGGGAGTAGTCGCAGTCCCAGTTTTGGGGAGCGACAGGACATCTACAATTACGATTATACCTACTTCAGATCCGAAGACGAAGACTTTTGAAAGCTACCACATGACTGGTTCATTTTGCTAGCGAGATGTATAGTTTATGTGAAAACTCTGATATTTTGTGTTATGGGTTGTTTCTTATGACAAACCCTGACGTTATAACCCGTTTAACCTGAAATCCATGTTTCTATTTCGCTACTCTGAATTGGACATTGTTCGAGAAAATATGCTTTTGTCAGGCAATATTCACAAACTAGGCATACTACCACATGGGTGGGATGTGCATGATCTTGGCCAAAACACGCTTGTCCAGATTTAGAAGGCTACTGTAATATCCCTAAGGCCATTACTCTTTTAAACTTGTCTTATCTTTTCTCTAGCAATACTATCCTAAAGTACAATGATGAGACTTAAGGATTGGTATTAAGACAGTTCATACTACACGAACATAGGTGACACCTTTTCAACCTGTATAAACGTATCTTTTATCAGCCACTTGCTGTAAGTATAGGTGGGCCTACACGAGCCCCGTTCACTGACAATTGGTCCCTTGTTGACCTACACGAAATTTAGGGGTATGCGTGTACCCAGCTATGTTAACAAATATCGCACAAGCTGTATTTTTCCTCTCTGCATTATGAGTTACTCTGTTCAACATATTATCCTTGATTGTGTGAGCATCTTAGTTGTGCATGGTTGGAACTGATCTAGAACCTTTTTCTTTAACAGCATCATGGGCGGAGAATGCGAAGGAAATAGAGTGGGAGTCAGGACATTCCCACTAGTCCGGGAGCGACACCCCCATCGACAACCACAGAAGGTCACACGACGATGATGGAGATGTTTCGCTAGATGGAAACGTTGCGACAGGATTCACAAGAGCAGTAAAACAAATTCTTTGAGCAACTAGTCAGCGCTATGAAAGGGAGCCAAGCAGGGCCCTCAACTCAAGAACCTAAGAAAGAAGTTAATATTGTTGATTTTCTACTAACATAACCGCATACCTTCTCTAGTGTGGTTGAACCTCTTGATGCAGATGATTGGCTAAATATTGTGGAAAGAAAATTGGAGACTATGAAGTGCTCCGATAAGGAAAAAGTTTTGTATGCTTTGCACCAATTGACCGGTGTTGTAGCTGCTTGGTGGCTTAACTTTCATGATATGCAGCCATCGGATCAACCCATCACCTGGGAGGTGTTCAAACAAAAATTCCAAGAAGTACATGTACCTGCCAGCCTCGTGTCGATCAAGAAGAGGGAATATCGCAATCTGAAGCAAGGATACAAGACTGTGACTGAGTATCTACACCAATTCAATCACTTGGCGAGATATGCGCCAGAAGACGTGAACACTGAAATACAGAAGGTCGATCGCTTCATGGAAGGGCTTCATCCAGTTCTTCGAATGCACATAGCTGTGATAAAAGTCACAAAGTTCCAAGATTTAGTTGACCGAGCCATTACTCATGAGAGTCATCAATTAGCTGTCAATGAAGAGAAGCGTAAGAAGGCAAGGTTTGAGCCACGACAATTTTCTCAACAACAACAACATCAATGGGGGAAGTAGCAGGCCAATGCCGAAAATAGACCCAGTTTCCCACCAAGACCTCTACAGAGAAACCAGTGCCAGAATTGTGGAGGAACTCATCGGACGAAAGATTGCAATAAAGCACGCGGTGCATGCTTTGGTTGTGGACAAATAGGACATCAGATTAGTGACTGCCTGCAACAAGCTCCAACTGGACACAAGTGCATCCACTATTCAAAGCGCCCGCATCATCATCAAATCCTTCATAGCTGACAAATCAAGGGTTTGGGGCAAGGGGTCAGATGAACCGACTGACCCCTACTATTGGACGAGGATGAGAACGATGGGGACCTATGAAGCCGCAAAAGAAGCTGAACTACGTGAGTGCTAATCAAATTGGAGGTGCATCGGACATCATCACTGGTAAACTACCCATCCCTCCTGATATTGGTTTAGTATTATTTGATCCAGGTGCTACCATTCATTCCTATCGAAGAATTATCTTCGTCAACATCAACTGACTTGCGTTACTTTAGAAAAACCAATAACCATGCAATCCCCTAGAGGACTAATGATAGTGGAACATGAGAGACATGGCCAAATCATTGAGATATTAGAGAATAAGTTCAAAGCTAATTTATTAGTTCTTCCCTTATCGGATATAGACATAATCTTAGGAATGGACTGGCTAGCCCTTTTCGGGGCGACAATCGATTGTGAAAAAAAAATATCCCTTAGGAAAGAAGATGGTACCCGAATCCTTTTCCATGGAGAAGGATCACCCAAACCAAGGACGAGTGTAAATACAACTACAACAAACCTCACATCAGATTGGATACCGGTGGCCCATGAATATCCAGACGTCTTTCCAAAAGAGCTACCCAGAATGCCGCCGATAGAGAAATAGAATTTACCATTGATCTAGTTCCAAGCACAGCTCCAATTTCAGAACAACCATACCACATGGGACTAGAAGAGATGACCGAATTGAAGAAGCAATTAGATGAGCTAGAACAAAAAGGATATATAAGACCCAGCATATCACCTTGGGGAGCACCAGTACTTTTTGTACACAAGAAGGATGGAAGTATGAGGCTATGTGTTGATTACAGAGCCTTAAACAATGTTACGATTAAAAACAAGTATTCTTTGCCACGGATCGACAATCTATTTGATCAACTAAAAGGAGCAAATGTGTTTTCAAAGATCGATCTTCGATCTGGATACCACCAGCTAAAGATCTGGGAAGAGGATGTACCAAAAACCGCATTCATGACTCGATATGGGCACCATGTATTCTTGGTAGTACCCTTTGGTCTAACAAATGCCCCAGCTGTGTTCATAAATTTGATGAACAAAGAACTCATACTATTTCTGGATAAATTTGTAGTGGTTTTCATTGATGATATTGTAGTGTACTCAAAGAACAAAGAGGAGCATGCGGGACACTTGCACATGGTATTGCAGACACTTAGAGATCATCAATTGTATGCAAAGTTGAACAAATGTGAGTTCTGGATAGATCAAATATCATTCCTTGGACATATTATATCAGGACAAGGGGTATTGGTAGACCCGACAAAGATTGAAGCTATATTGGCGTGGCAAAGACCTAAAAGTGTCACAAAAGTTAGAAGTTTTCTGGGATTAGCAGGCTACTACCGAAGATTTATTGAAGACTTTTCCAAGATATCTGCACCTATGACTAAGCTATGAGGAAAGACGTGAAATTTAATTGGTCGGAAGATACTAGAACTCAAGAAAAGGTTAACTTCTACACCTGTCTTGCATATCCTAAGGGCGGAAAGAATTTAGTAGTATACTGTGATGCCTCAAGAGTCAGTTTAGGATGCGTGCTAATGCAAGGAAAAGTAATTGCGTACGCTTCACTACAATTGAAGAAGCATGAAGTAAATTATCCCACTCATGCCTTAGAGTTGGCGGGAGTCGTTTTTTTCCTGAATACATGGGGGCACTATATGTACGGAGTCAAATGTGAATTGTACACCCACCATAAGAGCTTGAAGTACATTTTCACTCAAAGGAACTAAACCTGTGACAACAAAGATGGCTAGAGTTAATTAAATATTATGACCTATCAATCAACTACCATCCAGGAAAAACCAATGTCATCACAGATGCCTTAAGCCGGAAGTCAATGTGCAACCAGATGACAACAATGGGCGCTCCAGAAGAAATCATCAGACACCTGGCTCGAATGGAAATTGAAGTGTGTAACCATCCAACGGAAGGAATATTAGCAGCCATGACACTACAACCTGGATTACAAGTTCAGATCAAAGAAAAGCAAGCTACGGATGAATTAATCCAAGAAGAAATTTTGACGATCAGAAGTGGAAGACCATTGGAGTTTAGCCTAGTAGAAGATGAAACTCTATGGTACAATGGCAAGATTTGTGTGCCAGAGACCAAGGATTAAAGGAAATAATTTTCAAGGAAGCTGATCAAACCACATACACTATTCATCCAGGTAGTACAAAGATGTATAAGGACATAAAGTGTATTTTGGTGGAGAAACACGAAAAGAGAAATTACACAATTTGTAGCAGAGTGTGCTAGCTGCTGAGGAGTTAAAGCTGAGCATCAGCGACCAGTAGGACTAATGCAACCTTTACCGATACCAGAATGTAAGTGGAAGGAAATCAGTATGGACTTTATTATAGGATTACCTCAAACCAAACAAAAGAAAGATTCCATTTAGGTAATAGTGGATCGCCTAACTAGTCTGCACATTTCATCGCCATCAACCAGACTTATTCCTATGAGCGATTCGCAGAGCTATATCTAGAAAAGATTGTGGTACTACATGGCATTCCTAAGAAGATTGTCACTAATAGAGGATCTGTTTTTACGTAAACATTTTGGAAACAACTACAACAAGCACTAGGAACCCAATTGGACTTCAGCACCGCATATCATCCCTAAAATGGAGGTCAGACAAAAAGAATCAATCAAATTCTTGAAGACGTTGAAAACTTGCGCCATTGACTTTGGAGAATCATGGGACAAATGTTTACCTTTAACAGAATTTTCCTACAATAACAGCTACCAATCCAGCATCTAGATGGCACCAATTGAAGCCTTATACAACAGAAGATGCAGATCCCAATTTGTTGGACAGAAACAGGGGAATGGCAAAACTCTTGGACCAGATTTAGTTCAAGAAACTAAAGATAAGATTCATATCATCCAAGATCGACTTAAAATTGCTCAGAGTCATCAAAAGAGCTACGCAGATAATCGAAGACAAGAACTGCTGTTTGAACCCGAAGATATAGTGTACCTAAAGGTGTCACCCATGAAGGGTATAAAGCGATTTGGAGTAAAGGGCAAGTTGAGTCCCCAATACATCGAGTCGTACCGTGGCTTATCAGCTAGAACTACCAGCTGAGCTGTCACAAATTCCTGATGCATTTCACTGTCTGAGCTAAAAAAGTGTTTGAAGGAACCATCCGATCACTTAACTCAACTAGAAGAACCATTACAACCATATCTAACTTATGAGGAGCATCCTACACGGATTTTAGGAACTAAAGATAAGAAGATTCGCAACAAGACAATCAGATATTGCAAGGTTCAATGAAATAATCATCCAGAAAGAAGCTACATGGGACAAAGAGGAGGGACTAAAGAATCGAGACCCCTATTTGTTTGGGTGAGACAAATTTTAAATTTCAAGGACAAAATTTTTCTAACGGGAAAGGATGTGAAGACCCCAAAGATGGTTAGTAGTCGAGGTCATGAAGCTGACTAGGGATCATGCTGTTGATGAAAAACAAAACAAGACTTTCAAATTTGGGGGTTTCAAAATTTTGCTGTCAAACTTGTAGTAGTAGCATCTGTTTGAGGGTTTCTTTGCAGCCACCTCTTAGCCTGAGCGAGTGCCGCTGCTCACTCTTGCATTTGCTTATCATCATCCAGCATTCAAATTCAGGTCGTTCAGGTCATTTTGGGTCTTTTCCGAAATGTTCCGAGCCTCAGGAGGTATACAACCAAATAATAATAAAAGAAAAAGAAAAAGATTTTCTTTTAGAACCCCAGCCCAACACCAGGCATTGGGCACAAAGGCCCAATATTCTTCAATTTTACAAAACAGCTCGTGGGATTTTCCTTTTTCAGCTACAATGAAAATTTTTGCACAAAACTCCTTGGAGTTTTTTGATTTTGCAAATCAATCCAAATTACACCAATCTTGCTTAGAACATCGCCGCCACCTATTCATCGGAACAGTAAAACTAGCCACCTCGACCCAAAGTGAGTCGGTTCCAAGCATAATGCATCAGATAAAAACCAATCTATGCATCACAGAAGAGGATTAGTCTTCACTGTAGGAATCAAGGTAAGGGAAGTAAATTTTAGGAAAGCAGAGAGGGAGAGAGAAGAGGCAACAAGAAATTTCTAGCACATGTTCATCCCTTTTCCACTCTGTGATCCACAGGAGCAGCAGCAACGACAGTAACAGGAGCAGCACAGGAGCCAAAAGAAGTCCAGGATCAACAGCGAGGTGAAAGCTAAACCCAACCCCAAGTTTTAACATGTCTTAGCTTGCTTAGTTAGAGAAATGAGTAGAAAGCATTAGAATTTGCATCAGACCCACCCCCAAACCACCTCGAACTACAAGTCATTGCTACCACATGAGGTATTTACACTCATCAAAATCATTACATTACATGATCACACAGATATGAACACTAGGACACCTCAATACCATTCATCCATCAATCACCACAGCTTGTAGATAGCTCAATACATGAACACAACCAACACAGCACACAAGAACAGACACAACCCAATTCCAATCGAAGACCAAAGCACCACGGCCCAAAACCAAAGTGTAGAGAGAACTCACCTGAGGCGCCTCGCCGACGAGCCGGGCAGCCGGCGAGCTGGACAGCGACGCGTCCATGCTGCGGCAAGCCGCCAGTGCGGGCCGCGAAAGGGTGGCGGCGACGCCACGACACGGGCTACAGCCGGCCATCCATGAGGACCCGAGAGGAAAACGAGGATGCGTAGATCATCAAATCGCAATTAGTGTTTCGGCTACGGGATTCTAACGGGCGCGTGTGAACAAGGGGGCGGCGCACAAGCTAGGGACGGAAAAGTTCGCCGGAGGAGCCGCGGCGACCAGCGCCGGAGACAAAGACGACGAGGCAAAAGGCAAACGGCAAACCCTAACAACGGCGACGGGGGTTTTTGAGTGCTCTGTGTGTGTGTGTGTGTGTGTGTGTGTGTGTGTCTGTGTGTGTGTGTGTGTGTGTCTGTGTTGTGTGTGCAGGTGTGTGTTTTGGCGAGAGAAGAGTGACGGGCGGTTGGGCCTGGGCCGGCCCAACCCAAAACGAAGGGAGTTGGCCCGGTTCAGGCCCAACCGAGAGTTTTTCTTTTTTTTATTCTTATTATTTTACTTTCCTTTCTTCTTCTGATTTCAATTCTATTTTAAATTCTAAATTAATGCTTAATTAACTACTGTTTATTATCTGATTAAAATTTGTTTAACATAAAATTTAACTAATTAGATATTACTGACTAATTAACCCTAAATAATTTCTTAATTCGTACTTAGCTTAATTAGAGTTTAATCAAACTAGGTGTATGTATATGCACGCGAGCGTACACACACACACATATATATATATACCTGCGGAATGTAAACTTATCTCTTTTAACTTGAAGTGTTGGTTAGCCGTATTCGATCACCGGTCAAGAAGAACAAAAGCATAGATGCATTCATCCTTGCATTTTCTATTTTTTATTACAACAATATCCTAAATATATACGTGTATATAATTATATTTCTCAGGAACTGACGGTGGCGAGGAGCATCGAAGTGAATTGCCGAACTCTGATTCAATCCCGTCTACGCAGGCAAGTTCCTTCTATTTGATCATGTTGAATATGCTTGAACTAATTGCCTGTAACATAGTTTTTGATCTAACTAAGAATTATCACTTGCATGGAAATAGTATGTTTCAAAATAGACTAGAAACATATATGGAGAATTATATGTATATGCTATGACATACATGGGATGTTAAGCACGATAATGGAAGTCTCTGAGTTTGAGATGTTGACAAAAGAATGACTTCCTTATCTATGCTATGGATGAAAATTAGTAAGGACTGCAACCATCTGCCTCTTTCATCCAGCGCCATAACACCCGCATCAACTACAAACCTGGTAAGGGACGGGCCTAGTCTAGTATCATATCTAGAAAATAAAGTCATCTCCACATGGGAATATACTATTATATATGTATATATAATTGTCACGGGTCGCTCCGAATAATCTAAGGAGCGTCACGGATCTCTCAAATAATCCAAATGGGTTCCACGGGTCGCCCACTAAGTACCCAGGATGCTATAGACTCAAACTGGTAGAGTGGAGATGCTTAGTAGATAGATTTAAAAAAAACTCTATTCTCTTGATCTAGACACGTATTAAAGAAAATGCGGAGTGATGCGGTACATCTCTACAGAGTGAAAACATGAATGTTCACTTGTTGTTCTCAGGTCGAGAACTGCGTCGTGGCAGGAAAGGAGGCCTACAGATGGCCTTAGTCCTGTGGTGTAAAGTGCTCAGTAGAACTTTTCTAAACAATCAAGTAGAGAATGCTTTCAACAAATGTGTTATTGAAAAAGTAAAACTTATACTCCTTAACTTATTATATGCTTAAATGAATTTCCCTTGAATTTAGCTAATTCAGGTCATCCTGCTTATGTCTTGTTATACTTGCTAAGTACTTTTATTCTTACCCTTGCTATGTAAATCCTTGGTACACTTAGAATTCTCGACCGAAGGAGAATTTGCCGAAGAAGATACTGGAGGAGTAGAGGTGACTCAGGACCCCGAGGGCTCAGAGATGGACATCTACAATTACGATCCTACCTACTTCGGATCCGAAGATGAAGACTTCTAAAAGCTACCACAGGACTGGTTCATTGTGTTGGAGAGATGTATAGTTTACATGAAAACTGTGATTTTGTATTGTCGAAGGAAACACCCACTCCTCTGGGACATTGCTTCCCAGTGAGGACCCAGAGAAGGTCCCACGCCTCCGAGCGCCATGTCACCGAGTGCTTCCCGATGAGGACCCCGGAGCTCTGGGCCTTGGGTCCCTGGGAAGGTCCAAACCTCTATGCACCAAGTCACCGGGTGGTTCCCGATGAGAACTCCTTGGCCCCCGGGCGCTAGGTCCCTGGAAAGGTTCCACGCCTCTCCAAGTGGTTCCTGGTAAGGGAGCTCCATGCCTCAGTTCTCTGGGAAGGTCCCACGCATCTCTAGGTGGTTCCCAATAAGGGACCCCTCGACTCCGGGCACTAGGACCCTCAGAAGGTCCTACGTCTCTCCAGGTGGTTCCCAGGACCCAAGGCTTTGGGCCCTAGGTCCCTGGAAAGGTCCCGTGCCATTCTGGTTAAAAAAAAATGACCTTTGGCTCCATGCCTCGGGTCCCTAGGAAGGTCTTACACCTCTCCGGGCGATTCCTAGTGGGTCCCTGGGAAAGTCCCATGCTTCTTCGGGTGATTCCTAGTAAGGGACCCCAGGGCTCTAGGCCCTGAGTCCATAGGAAGGTCCCACACCTCCCCAGTGCCTCCCGGTAAAGGACCCCAGGGATCCGGGCCTTGGGTCCCTAGGAAGATGCCGCGCGCCTATCCGAGTGGTTCCCGGTAAGAGACCCCTTGACTCCGGGCATCGGGTCCCTGGCAAGGTCCCATACCTCTCTGGACCCTAGGTGCCTGGGGAGGTCCCGCGCCTCTCCAGGTGATTGGTAAGGGATCCTTGGGCTCTAGACCCCGGGTCCCTGGGAAATCTCGTGCCTCTCTGAGTGGTTTCCAGTAAGAGACTCTTGGGATCCGGGCTCCAGGTCCCTGAGAAGATCCCATGTCTCTGTTGGTGGTTCCCGGTAAGGGACCTTTGGCTCTTCGCCCTAGAGTCCCAGGAAGGTCCCTTGCCTCATCGGGTGATTCTCAGTAAGGGACCCTTGACTCAGGTCACTGGGTCTGTGTGAAGGTACCACGCCTCTCCGGGCCCCAAGTCCCTGAGAAGGTCCCACGCCTCTCCGGGTGATTCCCGATAAGGTAACCTGGGGCTCTGGGTCCTGGGTCCCAGGGAAGGTCCTGCGCCTGTCTGAGTGGTTCTTGCAAGGGACCTCAGGGATCTGGTCTCTGGGTCTCTGGGAAGATCCCGCGCCTCCCTAGTTGGTTCTCGGTAAGGGAACTTTGGCTCCAGGGCCCTAGGTCCATGGGAAGGTCCTACTCCTCTCCAGATGGCTCCCGATAAGGCCCCAAGGGCTCTAGGCCCTGGGTCCTTCGGGGTCTGGGTAGCTGGAAAGGTCCCACGCCTCTAAGACGCAAGTCTCCGAGTGGTTCCCGGTGAGGACCACGGGGCTCCGGGCCCTGGTTCGACAAGAAAGTCCCAAGTCTCCAGGTCCCAACCTTCTGAGAAGGACCTAGGCATCCGAGGGCCAATGTCTCCACAAGCATCTCGGGAACCAAAGTGGACATGTGTCGGAGATCCCGACCTTGTTCCCTACGAAAGGACCTCTACGCCCTCGATCTAACGGTCGCAGCTTGGGTAGTTTAATAATTTGTATATTTTGGAGTCTATATATACTCTTGTTCCCCTCTCTTGTAAGACAACATTCTCACTTTACATTCAGTACACTGAAAGCAATAGGCGCGTCTAGGAGCCCTTCCCCACGAGAGAGCCTCCCCAGCCGACTTATGTCAGGGGCGCGTCGACAGGGCTAGGGTCCTCGTTGGGATCTGAACCTATATATATCTTTCATGTCACTCTTTGTGATTGCCCAACGCGGGGTGACCCGTCACACGGACAGCTCGCATTGCCGTACACGTATTCCACGAAACTAAACCTGCCGTGGGGTTCATAACACCACGAAAGTTGGCGCCGACTGTGGGGACCCGCGACGATTTTCCATGGCACCCCCAAGAAGAACGAGGAACATGTCCTCCACCTACAACAACGCCGGTCCTAGTAGCCCTACGCCGCCTACGCACGTGGCCATCGTCAGAGCGTCCCCTCCAGGGGACCTCCAGGGGGAAGCGATGCTTCCTTGCCCCACCTCTCGCGGTGGGAACATTGTGTCACTGAGCCTCCGGGAAGCCCCCATTGACGCAGTTGCTCCCCCGAGCCATGTAATGACAACTGAACCAATAGGGCCAAGCTCCCACCAGGAAATGTTGTCGGCCTTCGAAGACACTGTGCTCAAGGTGCTAGCAGAAGGCCAGCTCCGTGCCCCACACACTCTAGAAGAGTTGTTGCGCACCTTGGCACGGCCTTATAGGCGAGGGGAAACCCTCAGATGATTGCCATGTGTCTCCTGGGGAATCTGAGCCATTAAATTTGAAGAGTCGCACAGAACTCGAAACGACAAATAGGAAGCTGAGATGTCACACTCTCTGAGGAGCATTATTACAAGGAAGAAGGCATCAAAGCTCTCTAGGTGAAGTTTTGTACCCCGAGAAAGTAAATCGTCGCCGAAAGCCAACTGATATTCCCAGAGGAGCTCAAGATATACCCTCTAGTGCCACGACGTGTCCCCGGGGGCATGGGAGGCTGCTGTTGGAGGAAACTCCCACTCCTCGGAAAGGGACCCCTTAGCTCCGGACCCTAGGTGCCTAGGAAGGGCCCACGCCTCTCCGGGTGGTGCCCAGTAAGGGACCCTTGGGCTCTAGGCATCGGGTCCCTGCGAAGGTCCCATGCCTCTCCGGTTGGTTCTCAGTGAGGACTTTGGGGCTCTGGGCCCTGAGTCACTGGGAAGATCCCTTGCCTCTCTAGGTGGTTCCTGGTAAAGGACCCTTTGGCTCCGGGCCCTGGGTCCCTGAGAAGGTCCTGCATCTCTCCGGGAGGTTCCCGGGAGGACCCAGGGTGATGAAGACATGGATGCCCGATCTTCTGGTGAGAAGAATAACTTCGATTTGATGGAGAGTGACCTTGGCGATCCGGCTACCAACCAAACAAAACTGGACTCCCTGGCAATCACTAAACAACACTTACGAGTCGTTATCAACCATGCCAAGACGCGGCTAACCTGATCACGAGGATCTATTCTTGCAAGCAACCGAAGAACAAGCAATAACGAGATAAAAGCAATCTGAAATTGCAAATATGGATGAAGCAGACGATAAATTTGAGGTTGTGTAACTTATAGTTGTTGATCTAGCCAACACAAGAATACAAGGATGAAGTTTCACATATGGGGAAAACTAATCTAAACAAAACCTGAGGAAGAACGGGAAGGGTGACGGCCATATGTAACAGGGGTGGCGGCCAAGGAGGTGGACGTGAAATCCTAGGGGTACACAGGCCTTGGGCCCAAATTAGAGGTGGCACAGCACCCGGCAAAATCTATCCGTGAATTATTTCATCGATTGCGGGCGATCCAGATGCAATTTGGAAGTGGGGTCAGATCCATTGGAAAGGTGGCGTTGTGGGATTCTCCATAAAGTGCTCATTCACCCAAAACAGACTCCATACGTGGCCTGGGCATCCGTTTGATGTTGGACTGCTGCTGGATGGCCGAGCTGAACTCGCGAACGAGTTGGGCTTGATCTTGGGTTGGGCTTGATGCATCGTGAGTTGCTCCACCTTTGATGTAGCCCGCTGATCCTCCGGTGTGGGTGTAGTAAATGGCTCAGCACATGGATTCATGCCGACTCGCCGTTCTCCTTGATCTTCTTGTGACGGTGAGGAAGTAGTGGAAGTAGTGGATGGAGTGGATGGAGCCTTGTTCATATCCGAGCTAGTGATGTCCTCGTCATTCTCCCCTTCTTGAATTTGAGTCGTCCTCGACTCAAGCATAGTCTCCTGTAAAAGGTTAGTACCAACATGAGGCAAAGCAACATGCATATACTCCCCTTCTTGAAAGCTATCATGTAGGTTCAAAGGAAAACTAGAGGAACTTGACGTGAAATGATTAGTGCTATGGAAATCCTCTAGTTGATCACATTGTTGCTTGTTATCACTTTCCTGCAAAAAGATTAGTCACAAGAGGGGACACGGCAAGAGGCCGTTTTTCCAAAGAAAATTCTTCAGCCTTGCAATTATAGACATTAATTTCAGATATATGTCTTTCATGTTTAATTTGATTTTCAGCCTCACAAGCAAGATTAAACAATTGAGACAAAGAATTATATTCCTTAGCAACAAGAATGTCCTAAATTTCCTTACCAAGCCCACCTATGAATCTAATCTCTTTAGCTTCCTCGGTTTCCTCTAAACCACAACGCAACAAGCATGTTTCTAATTCTAGGTAGTATCTTGTTACAGTGTTATTACCCTGTTTTACATGTTGTAGTTTCTTAAAGAAAAATTCAGCATAGAGTTTACTGACAAATCTATCTCTCATAAGCCTTTTCATGTCTTTCCAAGTGTGAGGTAACTTATTACATGCACACAAATCATTCCACCACATTGATGCAAAAATAGTTAAAGCACTAGTGGCACTCCTAATCTTTCGTTTATCACAGATTTTATATCGAGCAAAAATTTTGTCTACCGCTATTTCCCAATCAATATATGTCGACGATTCGGACTCGGGGTCCTTAGTCGATCTTATGCAGATTTTGTGAGTTGTGAGGCCTTTCAAAGTGTTCCTCTGGAAAGGGATGATGAGCAATGTCTGTTGGGGCACAAAGAAATTTATACAGGTTCGGGCCCTCGATGGTGGGAGTAACAGCCCTACGTTCTGTTGTGATTTCACTATGTATGAAAAATGTTTACAAAGTTGAAGAAAAGATCATCACAGGCGAAGATCTTTTCTGTGTTGTTGTCTAAAACCGACTAAACTAACTTATGAAAGCTTGTGCTTGATCTGTCGTCGTCTTGTACATTTGCTCACTCTTTTATATTGGTCAAAAGGGAGCCAATGCACAACGGTTTTGAACGGTTGGTTGGGTGCAGTTTTGATAACCGCACTTAACTTCCAAGCCGGTTTAACACGTGCAATTAAGGGATAACCGTACATGTTAACCTCCTGGCAGTTGTCTTCATACGTGGAGGAATCATCACGATCCTAAGGATATGCTTGTTGCAGAGCTAAGCAATCCTGAGTTACTCTGGTCGAGGGTAGTCAATGACCTTCTGACCGCGCATTGTCTGCGGCCTCCTGACCGCGTAACGTCTACGATCTCATGATCGTGCAAAGCCTGCGACCATAAATCATCCTTGTGTCCGCGCTTTTCAGGTCGTCTGAAACCATAGCAGCGGACCTTTAGACACTTGTCTGGTTCGAATCCGTCCTAAACCAGATGTGCATTATTTCGAACTAGCTCGGGTAACAATCCTCGTCAACTAGCCCCCAAATTTTAAGAAAATGAAGAGACATATTTACTTCAAATTTTAACCCTGCATCGGATAAGTGACCCGACGCTTTAACTTCTACACTTAGTGGCGCACTACGTGCGACGGTTTATTCCCCAAGACGGGTTCTAGGTTGTTCTTGACAGGTAATGATAGCGCTGCTGACTTGTTTTTTAACCAAAGATAAAACTGTAAATATGTTTTAAGAACTTGAGGCGTTCGCAAATACGAACCGTCACCCCTGGGTGATATAAATACCGAAGCCCCTTAGTCCTAAAACTTCACAAGTTTTTTCTTGGCTAAGTCTTTTCCAGAGCTATCTCCTCTTCTCTTCTGTTTTCATCTCAATGGCAGATCAGAACTCCAAGAATATCATTGAGATTGAAAGTGATGAGGAATCACTGGATCTTGACTTCGACCAGAAGGTATGTACCTTCAAAAGATCTAGTTCCAGTTCCTGTCTCGGTCGTTCTCAAAGTAGTGTACTTTGGAACTTCTTCAGGTAAACGAGGAAAAAATTCCCCCAAATTCCCCCGAAGAAAAAAGCAAAAATTGACGAAGGATCCTCCAGTGGTGTTGCAGCTGTAGGTGCAAAGGTTAGGGATGCATCATTGTTCCCTCTTCCTTTGACCCCTATAGTTCTTCCTGTGCATGCAACTCCACAGGTTGGAACATCATTTCCATCTTTGGGGATCCATGATAATCCTGGAGGGATCCCTACATTATCGCGAGTGGACAATGCAGCTGCCCTTGATCAGACTTCACAGGATGATCAGCTTTCTAGTGGGAAGGTTGCACTTTCGCGACCAGATGGTCCTCGGCTTTCGTCGAGTGATTTGTGTTTTGGAGGAAGTTCTGCATCTCCCTGTTCGACTCCAATGTGAGAATTGGTAATTATCTCTATTCCCCCTATGAGTCGTTCCATCTTCAAAGCTAACATAAGCGTATGCATGAGATGAAAATTTCCAGAGCCCCCAGCGACCAGCCTGCTAATGTTCAAGTTCTTGGCCAGGGTGCAGTCTTCGAGCGAACTCTCCAAGAAGAAAAAGAGGCGTTGGAGAAGCATTCTGAGGAGATGTCCTCGGCCATCCTGCATTTGGCAGAATGTTTTGACAACTCTCGCAAAGAGGCACACCAACTTCGCTTGGAGAGAGACCACGCTCAGCAGCAGCGAGAACTCTCCGATACGATCAGGAGTAGTAGTGCTTCTTTGCTCCGTGATGATGTAGATAGGCTTAGAGTAGTTGCTAGTTCTCTTGGGGCAGTCAGTGTAGATCCTACTGATGCCAATATGTCCTTAGGAGAACTTTGTAAACTTCTCTTGGATCAGGTCGATGTCCTGGTCGCCTGTATCCCTTTCGTATGTAAAGATTGCCAGAAATAAGAATTTCATTTTCCTTACACACCTTGATTCCTCAAAAGGATTACGTAAGACTTATAATCCCGAGTTAAAACTCTTCACAATCTCTGTGCGAAAGCATGGTCACAAAAAATGCCTTTGCAACCAAACATACACAGGTAAATTCCTATCCGAAGTATGGCTTCGCGACAACTTTTTCGATCAGAAGTGCATTAATGTGTTATACCGTAACCAGATCTGGTATTGCGATCAGAACTAAAACCGCGATCAGAACATAATACCTTGATCGAGTGACAATCGTATGTGTTGCGATTACCCATTCGCAGCGATCACAGAATTGCATTGCGATCAACATGCAAATCTCAAGACGATCACAGAACTGCATTGTGATCAATACATAAAATTAGTTTATAAAGTCATGAGGGATTATTTTCTCAATAATATTTGCAAATTTTTCATGTTTTTATGTGCACGCTAGCCCCCAAATTCGAAACAAAAAATAATGAAAATATATTTTGTTTTGGATTCACTGCTGGGAGTGCATAACGGGTTTCCAGAGAAAAGGCACTCATTATGGGAAATTAATTAAATATTCGGCTAAGGGTTGTCCCGGGCATATAGGAGGAGAGGGTAGCTTCCTGGGGAAGCTTCACAACCAAAAACCCTCCGTCTGCCTTAGAATCTCTCGCCGCACAAAAACCCTCTTTTGCTCCCCTCTCCTTCGTCTTCCCAAAAACACCAACTTTTTCACATCCTCTTTCGAAATGGCATCCTGGAGCCGGTCTGTTTACCATGTCGAGGAGAAGTTGATGGCTTTCGAGAAGGAAGAGATACTCCCCCCGCGGCTGTTGATTAACTGGGGGCCAGCGGGGAAAGATGAGGAAACCCCAACAGTTCGTGAAGGCGAACTGGTGATTTTTGAGGAGTATTTGCGCTGTGGGTTCCGATTCCCATAAAGTGTGTTTTTGAAAGAAATCCTCAACCACTACAGGTTAGAACTCATCAATCTCCATCCAAATGCTATGTTGATTCTCACGATCTTTCAACATCTCTGTGAAGCATTTGTTGGAGTGTTGCCAAGTGTGGATCTTTTCCGGCGCTTTTACTTCTCGGCATGGTCAAAGAGTACCAGTGCTGCTGGGTGCATCTACTTCCGCGTAAGGGAGAAGAGAGTTTCCATCCCTCCCTCTACGAGACTCGGTGCATGGATGGCACCAGAAGTGGTTCTACTGCTCTCCTCCATCAGAGAGCGGGCTCTGGTTTTCAAACATCCAACCAGAGAAAGATAGCGAGATGGACTCCCTCCCTGTTCTCAACGCGGAGTTGAAGAAACAGGCCAAGGCGATTCTTCACTTAGTCTAGCAGGGACTCACAACGCGTGATATCATCCGCGACTTCGTGAAGAACAGGATGAGTCATTTGCACAAAAGGGCACATCCGGCCTGGGAGGTGGATTCAATGGCGGACAGCACATTGGACTACAATACAGGTGTGTCCTCTTGTTCACGAACTGCGCATGCTTACTGACAAAAAACCGCCATGTCAAGTAATTTGGCTTGTATGTGACATAGTCCTTTCTTTGTCCGAGATTGAGAGGCGGAAAAACTACCTTCTGCGGCCATACAACGCAGAAGTTGAGGGAGTTAAAGGATCCATTTGCCCCCAGAGCTTGATAAATGCCGGCGATGAACTCAAACAAGAGTGCCGAAAGGTATATTTTTCTCCCAACTAGACTTGGTATGAATTGTCTGTTTGGGATTATGTCATTCCAATGCATATTATACAGCTGCTGGAAAGGACGATTGGAACAAAACGTTCGGGCGATGATGGATCTTCGGGGGAAGTCACCAAGAAGAAGGCGAAAAGAACCCCAGCAAGGCCCAAGACGAAGGAACTCGCTCCCGGAAAACCCAAGAAGATCTTGGGAGGGGCCTCGCAAAAGAAGCCCACAATTGCGAAGAAAACGGTGGTAAGATATTCCATACCCCCCGTTTTTCCAAGCACGAGTGGAAATTACTACTTGGTTGTACAGGGTGAGGGGAGCGAAGTCGAGGAAGATGATGTCCCTCTTATCTGCCGCAAAAGGACTCCTGCTAGTCCTGGGGCGGCGAGTACTCCACTCCTGACGATAGGAGTGGAAATGACCAAACAGGGTCTCGCGACCACTACTGATCTCGTGGTCGCGGATGAAGCCCTAGTGCCTGTGGTTCATGAAGCTCCAAGACTGATGGCTTCATCCTTACCAACAGAAGAAGCTACTCCGGGAAGGACCCTTGCAGTCTTGTTTTTCATCGTTCCTCAGGTGTATTCTTATAGACTTGCATACACACAGGGAGAAAGGGATAATGTCCTGTTTAGGAAAAGAAAAACCAGGACAGATGACGACTGTCCTCTTTTCCTCGGGAGATCATCCTTGGAATCCCAAAAATGGACAGGGTTTCGAGTAAGGTAAGAATCTCTCCTGTTGTCATATCGAAGCGATCGACTGAATACATTCTAATCGGTAATTCACTTGTTTGCTTATGCTAGGCGCAGAGATACATCGCCAAGCGCCCCAGTGACCTCTACAAGTCTTGATGCTCCTTCTACTACGGAGGTCACGGGCGAGCAAAGTCCTATCCCCACGGTCGAGGAAGTTGTCCATGCCATTGTGGAGGGGATGGCCACAGAGGTCCAATCGCAGAGATTGGAATCTGAAACCCCAGCTGTGGAGGAGGCTCAGCAGGAAAAATCATCTGCCGTTCCAGCTGGGGATAAGGCAAGTCTAGAGACTCAGCCTTTGGCTGAATCTGAAAGCAGCTCGTTCAGCGAATATATCGAGGTATGCAGAACACCTCTTATTATTTTTAAGTTCGCACTTGCATAGGAATATCCAGGCTCTAAAACTGATCTCCTTTCATGTCATAGGACTTAACCCGTGTGGCGACCAAATTGATAGCTGTTGTGAAGCATATCGAGGCTGCCCAACGGGAAATGAGTCGCCTGCAGTGGTAAGGAAAATGTTTCCTCACCTGCTTGAAATTTAGTCCCATTTTAACAATTGTCTCCTCTGTCACAGAGAAAATGCCTTTCTGATCAAGAGCCTCGCTGACCGGGAAAACCAGGAGATCAGGGAAGTCACCAAGATCTCTTTCCTGGAGAAAGAACTCCAACAGCTGCGATTGCAGCTCTCCTGTAAGTGCACTTCCGACCAGAAAGAATTATCTTGTTATGCAAACTGTTTGTGATGGTCTCTCACTACAGCGCAAGAGGACCAAATAAGCCAACTCTCTCAAGAGAAGAAAGATCTCCAGGCGACCATCGAGTTGTAAAACTCAAAAGTTGATTCTGTCTGCAAGGAAAACGAGGGCTTGAACGTGACGCTCTCGACCTGCAGCAGTGTCCAACAAAACATCTTCGAGAAGCTGAAGATGGTGGCCAGTTTGCTAAAAGCCGATGTGGTCGAAACTCAGAAGGACGACCTTAGCTTTAGCGACTGGGCCACACTGGTCACGACCCAAGCTGAATCACTTCTTGAGTATCTTCCTGAAGATACAAGGCGTCAAACATAGGCGATGAGGACAAAAGTGCAATCCGCAGCCTCCGCCATTCTCTGCAGACTTCGTTTTCACCACGGCACTGATCTTGATTTAAGTCCAGTGGTGGGAGAAACAGAGATCGAGAGTGAAAATCAGCTTGCAGTTATAATGGAGGAAGTCAGGCCCCTAGTCGAAAACCTCTTGAAAGAACTTGGCTTATGGTAAATTTTGTACCTGTACAAATGTAACTATACAATGCATATGTATGCCTTAATTTTTGAAAGAAGAGCACTTCTTTTTGTTTCATGTTGCGATCATATTCCCCTAGCCCCTCCTAAGATTATGTATACTGAAGACTTAGTATTATAAGCGCAGGAAAAATATGGGTGTAACGACGACCAGGAATATCTAAGGAACACTGTGACTTTGGTATTATCATCTGACCAGACCGATGATCATTTTCAATACAACACCCAACCTTATTGCGAACCGGCAGCCACTCTAATGACCAAGGACATACCAGCAAGCCCCGTGTGTTGAGAAACGGCTTATTGAGGGATGTCTTGTCTGGAAGTGATCACGAGATCGGCTAGTGAATCCGATCGAGGTATTATAGTGATACAATTATCGGCGACCAGCCCCCAAGCCAGACTTGTTACATATGGACGTGTGCACCACATACACCATCATGAATCTCTTTCAAGAGGGATTTACCTTCCTCTTGGGACACACAGCGCATGAATACTCCTTGAGTACCTTTTCTATACAAAAATCCTTTTATAAGTTTGTATAGGCGCACTTTTTGAACTAACCGATCGCTCTCGGTTTCATCCTTGGGCAAGGTCCCATGTTTGAGATAGACCCTCAATGGATGGGTTCAATCTCGTTCATGTCCAAGGTTGGTAACGCAGACTGTTATCGGATCATCTTCGGTCGTAGTCATGATCGAAGGATGTTCCAAGTGTTCGACGAACACTCCTGCCGGGACGGATGTGCGTGAGGACCCAATTTTGGATAATTGGTCTGCGAAAATGTTGTCCTTTCGCGAGATGTATTGGACTTCGAAATGACTGAAGTGTTTTTCCAATCTCCTCACTTCCCCCAGGTAATGACCCATTGTCTCATCGGAGGTGCTGTACTCCTTGTTTACCTGGTTTATGACCAGCTGTGAGTCTCCCCTCACCACTAATCGACGGACTCCGAGGAATTTTGCTGCCCGGAGCCCTGCAATAAGACCTTCATACTCTACTGCGTTGTTGCTCGCAACAAAGTGTAGTTGAATGACATACTTGAGTTGGTCACCCTGAGGTGTGACTAAGACCACTCCAGCCCCCGAGTGTTGAAAACTGCGAGAGCCATCAAAATATATCGTCCAGTGATCGGGGCATGCCAAATCTTCAGACTCCTGCACGGGTGGTTCAGGATTAGTCCATTCGACCACGAAGTCGGCCAGGATCTGAGACTTGACCGTGGTGTGAGGTGTGAAATGGATGTCGAATGTTTCGAGTTCCACAGCCCATTTCGCGATCCAATCAGATTTCTCCGGATTTCGGACAATGTCCCCCAAAGGAAAAAATGAGGGCACTGTAATTTTATGTGCTTGGAAGTAATGTCATAGCTTACGGGAAGCCATCAACAGTGCGTAAAGTATTTTCTGGAACTCAGGGTATCGCTCCTTAGGACCATGAAGTACTTCGCTTACGTAGTAGACGGGTTTGTGCACACCTTCTTTTTCTGTGATCAATACAGCGCTGACCGCGTAAGGTGTGGCCGCCAAATAAAGGAGTAATGGTTCCTCTTTATTAGGAGAAACCAAGACTGGCGAACTGGACAAATATGCTTTGACCTCCTGAAATGCTTTCTCGACCTCATCGGACCAAGTAAAATTATTATGTTTGCATAGAGTTTTGAAGAAAGGTAGTCCCTTTTCGCCCAGTCGCGATATGAATCGACTTAATGCCGCCATGCGACCTGCTAGGCGCTGGACATCTTTGATGGTCGAGGGAGACCTCATTTGTTTGATAGCCCTGATTTTTTCAGGATTAACTTCGATTCCTCTGGAACAAATGAGAAAACCTAGAAGTTTTCCAGAGGAAACCCCGAAAGAACATTTCTCCGGGTTTAATTTTATTCCAAATCGATTCAAATTACAGAAGGTTTCAGCAAGATCGTCTAAATGAGATGAACTTTTTAAGCTTTTTACAACCAAGTCATCTACATAAGCTTCAAGATTACGCCCCATCTGGGAAAGAAAGGTCTTTTGTATCAAGCACTGGTATGTGGAACCAGTGTTCTTGAGACCAAATGGCATTCTAACGTAGCAGTAGGTGCCGAATGGCGTGATGAAAGCACTCTTCTCTTCATCTTCTTCTACCATGCTAATTTGATGATATCCTGAGTAAGCATCCAGGAAACTCATCAGTTCGTAACCCGCAGTAGAATTGACTAGCTGGTCGATGCGGGGAAGGGGAAAATCATCCTTTGGACAGGCACTATTTAGGTTGGTGTAGTCGACGCACATGCGTCACTTGCCACTTGACTTACGGACCATGACCGGATTTGCAAGCCATTCTGGATGATCGACTTCGTGAATAAATCCGGCCTTTTGGAGCTTATCTAACTCCACTAGGATGGCTTCCTGCCGATCAATAGCAAAACGCCTGAGCTTCTGCTTTATCGGTCGCTATCCAGGTCGAATTGCTAACCTGTGCTCAATTACCTCCCTTGGGACACCAGGCATGTCGGATGGTTTCCACGCAAACACATCTGCATTAGCTCAGAGGAAAGTAATGAGCTCGAGTTCCTATTTGTCATCCAAGCCTGATCCAGTCCGAATTGTCCTGGATGGATCATCTGGGTACAAAGGAACCAATTCTAATGTTTCATCTGGTCGAGGAGCAGCTTTGATCGTATCGGTAGACATTGTGGCAATCTGGGCTTCTCGGAGGGGAAGCTGATCTACCATTTAGAGGGATAACTGATCACACGTCAATGTGAGGGATAACTGATCACACGTCAATGCCACATTGCGACTGCTTGGACCGAAATAATGCCCTTGCGGCCAGGCAACTTGCCGCACTGGTAAGCGTAGTGCGTAGCCATCATGAATTTAGCGAGAGTTGGCCAGCCAAAGATTGCGTTATAAGCCGAATCACAATCAATTACATCGAAGGTAACCAATTCTGTTCAGAAGTTATCTGGTTTGCCCAGCGTGACCGGGAGCACCACCTGTTCCAATAGCATCATAGAGGGACCAGGAATTATCCCATAAAACGGATGAATTATGGGTTTGAATTTCGAACAAGGAATTTGCATCTCGTCCAGTGCCTTGACCAGTAAAATGTCCAAGGAACTACCTCCGTCGATCAAGACCCTTTCGACTCTCGCATTACTGATAATTGGGGTAGTGACCAAAGGTAGCCTCAATGGTCGAGTGAGCCCCACAGGGCAATCAGAGTGATCAAACGTCAAAGGAGTATCCGACCAACGGAGGTACTGAGGTTCACCAAGGGGAGTCTCCGCTTGGTTCACCTCTCGATAAAAAGCTTTAAATTGTCGTTTAGAAACAAAAGAGGAGGAACCTCCGAAAATGATATTGACATAATTACGAGGTACCTGGTAGGACATCTCTTTGTCCCCGTTGGCTTCTCTTAGCCCACAAGTCTGTTCTTTTGGTGGCAAGGTCGGCATTGGTCCGACCCCCTGGTAGAAGTCATCCAACTGCTTCAACCAACTCTGACAATTCTTGAGGTCGTGGCCTGTAGAGTTGTAGAGTGGACACCACTTCTTGCCTTCCTGCGGGTTAGTCGACTTCTCTGGTTGGTTGACATTGTGACCACCAGAAGTAGTTTTATTTTTAGACGAAAATTTGTTACCTTTGGTCGACAGAGGTTTCTCTGCGACCGCGACCTCTCGGTATTGTTCAGTTCGAATCCTTTTTTGATTTCTTTGATTTCCCGCCTGATGAAGATTCCAGCTTCTTGTTTGAATCCTCTTTCTTTACGTCCTTGAGACCTGGTTGAGGCGGTAAATTTCCTTTGTCCACCATCCAATTCCACTCAACGGCCTCGGCCGCTTCGGAATATCGATCAGCCATATCAAAAAGATCGGCTACTGATCGAGGGGGGTGGATGAGTAAATCCTCAGTAAACCTCTGATATCGAACAGCGTGTTTAAACGCCCTGATAACGAAATTGTCAAATATGTTCAGGATGGTATTTCTCACCCTACGAACCTTTTGACAAACTGACGAAGAGTTTCCGTCGATGTTTGTCGCAGTCGATGGAGGTCGTCCTCTTTTCCCGGCTTCTGATAATAATTCTGGAAATTGTTGAGGATGGCATCGCACAACATTTCCCAGTTATATATCGAACCCTCGGGCTGATTAAACAGCCAGGTTCTTGCCGGTCCCTCGAGGACTGTAGGTAAATAGTTGGCCATGACACGGTCGTCGCCACCTGCTGCCTAAATAGCAGTGATGTAAATTTGAAGGAACTCCGATGGATTCTGAGTCCCGTCAAATCTTTCAATAGTCCTCAGTTTAAACTTATCCGGCCAAACAGCCGCACGAAGGCCGGGCGAGAAAGCTTTACAACCAACATAAGGACCATTGAGGGATCTATGACTCTCGACCTGATCTCAGGCGACCTCACACGAAGGAGACACCACGCGTGGCCCTAGGCGAGAGTGGACAGGAATTCATTCCCGATTACGAGAATTTCCTGCCCGTCTGACTTTGTCATGCCGAGACGGCACTAGTGGTGGCCGATTTCGTCTACCAAAACTAGAGTTAGAATATTCTCTTTCATGGGAACGTATCGCCGACCGAGAAGAGGCTGTAGGGGTCACCTCGGATGCGATCTCGTCTAACCTCTCCGCCAAGATTCTGGTGAAAGCTGTTTTCTCCGCATCTGTGATGGTAGGAGGAAAATTACGCAGGACCTCTGCGATGGATCGAAGCCGGCCATGTGTGCTCCTCCTGGGTGCGCCAGGTGTCACCGTCTCCTCGTCTGCCGGTAAATGTCCCAGGGGTAAAAAAGGTGTCTGGTCGCGTCTGAGACCATGCAGACTACGGGAGGAACTAGGAGCGGCGTCGTAACGAGTTTGCACATTTTGTAGAGCCTCTAGGGCTGTTTTGCGAAGCTCATTATCTTGCTGCTGGCGATCTTGATCCTCCTTTTGTCTGTGCTCTTGCTCTTCTTTCTGCTTGCACTCCTGTTCTTCCCTAGTGGTCCGCTGATCGGGAGTTTCTTCCGATAAGGCAGCGAATTGCCTAGGGAACAAGGTCGCCGATGGAGAGAACATCTCTGTTTGTTCCGAGTCGGACTCGAAATCAAAAATACGGTGGAGGTTATCAGGATCGAACCTCCCTGGACTAAATGCCTGGTCAACATCGCCTTTGCCCTCGGCAGGGTCGTGCGATGGACCGGATTCAACCCCTAACGCAATAGAAACAACATTGGGTTCCGGTTCTACGTCTATTGTCTCTTGGTCGATAGACATGACCTGAGTGGTCGAATAGATCTCTGGGACGTCTTCGCCTCCGGTTTCCTCCATTGGAACAGGATCACTAGGTGAAAGCATCTGTATATGGGCATAATCCTCGAGATTAAAGTCATTCTCGGAATCATATGCCCCAGACATGGTTCACCGTACCTCCAAATAGAAAAAAGAACGCCTTGAGAAAGGCCCCACGGTGGGCGCCAACTGTTGAAGATTCAGACTCGGGATCCTTAGTCAGATTTTGTGAGTTGTGAGGCCTTTCAAAATGTTCCTCCGGAAAGGGATGATGAGCAATGTCTGTTGGGGCACAAAGAAATTTATACAGGTTCGGGCCCTCGATGGTGGGAGTAACAGCCCTACGTCCTGTTGTGATTTCACTATGTATGGAAAATGTTTACAAAGTTGAAGAAAAGATCATCACAGGCGAAGATCTTTTCTGTGTTGTTGTCTAAAACTGACTAAACTAACTTATGAAAGCTTGTGCTTGATCTGTCGTCGTCTTGTACATTTGCTCACCCTTTTATATTGGTCAAAAGGGTGCCAATGCACAACGGTTTTGAACGGTTGCTTGGGTGAAGTTTTGATAACCGCACTTAACTTCCAAGCAAGTTTAACACGTGCAATTAAGGGATAACCGCACATGTTAACCTCCTGACAGTTGTCTTCATACGTGGAGGAATCATCATGATCCTAAGGATATGCTTGTTGCAGAGCTAAGCAATCCTGAGTTACTTTGGTTGAGGGTAGTCAACGACCTTCTGACCACACATTGTCTGCGGCCTCCTGACTGCGTAACGTCTGCGATCTCATGATTGCGCAAAGCCTGTGACCATAAATCATCCTTGTGTCCGCGCTTTTCAGGTCGTTTGAAACCATAGCAGCGGACCTTTAGACACTTGTCTGGTTCGAATCCGTCCTGAACCAGATGTGCATTATTTCGAACTAGCTCGGGTAACAATCCTCGTCAATATATACATCAGAACGAAATCTGTTATAAGAAAGATAGATTGGAATGATTTTACCCGTACTCGTGGGGAACAATGCAGCAATGGTGGTGTGGTTCTCTTGCAGTTTCTCCCCGTGGTAACATATCAATTTGTGTTTCAATCTTCTTCCTAAATTCATCACCTGCCAGGATTAATAGAAAACAAGAAACACACAAGAGTATATTTCCCTATCAACTACTAGGTGGCGGACAAGGAACAAAAGTCACTCTTACTCAAGCTTCTTACCTAACTCTTACAAGTTCTTACCGAAGTGAATAGGCGGTGCAATCGGTGGCTGGTTCGTGATAACTTAAACTCGAGTGTGAGCAAAGCGATTGTAAGGTGCCGTACCTATATGGTTAGTAGATGGTGGAGCTTGGATAAGCTATTATATGTGTAGCAACAATTCAAGATCAATAATGCAAGGTTGAAAATTAGTCCAAAATAATAATCAATGTGCTTGAACTAGTCTAGACTCAGACCTAGCTCAAGCAAGCAACTAGCAACACAAATGACTAGAACTAAATGATGCAACATAGAAAATTCTCCTCTTTTGCTACACACATTTTTCTTCTCTGATTTTTTTTGTGCGGCTCTTTTTTTTTCACTTGCCTTTTTCTTACTTCTTTTCTTTTTATGAATAGTACGGCTTTTGTTGCACTTTGCTTTTTTCTTTTGGGCTGCACAACTAGAACAGAAATGTTGTTTAGTAATTTCGGGCCCCAAGAACACCAAAGTAGATGATCTGGTCAACACCAAAGTTGTAGAGGATCGTTTTATCTTTACAAAAAGTATAAGAATGTCAAAAACGGTGTTGGAAATCAAAAGATATGGTAATTTTACCGAAATTGTCTTAGATTGAGTAATTTGAATCCGAATTGTACTAGAGTTTAAAGATTACACAACTAGCTTTGCCCAAATTTTAGTGTGATAAAAACGGCCGAATTTGAAGATTACCCCAACTAACTTTTTGTGGGATTCTCGCAACGATTCCAGAAAATATAAATTTATCCTAATCTGAGTTCGGATGAAAGAATTATGATGAAAATACCGAAATGGATCTATTAGCTTCAAACTTTCCGCCATCGAGATTAATGGCCCAACATCTCATAGATCAAAGCCGAATCTGACTTTGACCTCAACAGCAAAGTTGTAGAGCACAACCTGATGTTTTCAGCAAGTACAAGAATGTGAAAATCTGAGTTTGTATGAAGAAGATATCATGAAAACAACGAACTGGATAGTGGCAGATTAGAATTGGACGCGACAACGAGGAGATCGACTTGCAATTCGACTCCGCGACGAGATGCAAGACTAAAACTAAAAACTAGCACTCGACAACGATGGACGAAAATTCAAAGATGCAAATTGACAAGAACGATGCAAGGCTAATGACGATGGTTTGGACAACGGAAAAATAAATCTTTTTGTAGGGCAATTTTCTGAACTCTAGGTATGAAATCAATCTACTAAACTAAGATAGATAAATTCTCACCAGTCAGCCGGAAGCTCTAATACCAACTGATGAAGACATGGATGCCCGATCTTCTGGTGAGCAGGATAACTTCGATTTGATGGAGAGTGACCTTGGCGATCTGGCTACCAATCAAACAAGACTGGACGCCCTGGCAATCGCTAAACCACACTCACGAGTCGTTATCAACCGTGCCAAGACGCGGCTGACCTGATCACGAGGATCGATTCCTGCAAGCAACCGAAGAACAAGAAAGAACGAGATAAAAGCAATCTAAAATTGCAAAAATGGCTGAAGCACACGATAAATTTGAGGTTGTATAACTTGTAGTTGTTGGTCTAGCTGACACAAGAATACAAGGATGAAGTTTCACACATGGGGAAAACTAATCTAAACAAAAACTAAGAAAGAACGGAAAGGGTGATGGCCATATGTAACAGGGGTGGTGGCCAAGGAGGTCGACGTGAAATCCTAGGGGTATACGGGCCTTGGGCCCAAATTGGAGGTGGCACAGCACCCGACAGAATCTGTCTGTGAATTGTTTCATCAATTGCGGACAATCCAGATAGAATTTGGCAGTGGGGCTAGATCCATTGGAAAGGTGGCATCGTGGGCTTCTCCGTAAAGTGCTCATTCACCCCAAACGGACTCCGTAAGTGGCCTGGGCATCCGTTTGAAGTTGGACTACTACTGGATGGCCGAGCTGGACTCGCGGACGAGTTGGGCTTGATCTTGGTCTGGGCTTGATGCGTCGTGAGTTGCTCCACCTTTGATGTAGCTAGCTGATCCTCTAGTGTGGGCGTAGTGAATGGCTCAGCACATGGATTCATGCCGACTCACCGTTCTCCTTGATCTTCTCGTGGCGGCGAGAAAGTAGTGGAAGTAGTGGAAGGGGTGGATGGACCCTTGTTCATATCCGAGCTAGTGATGTCCTCGTCACTGGAGCTCTTGGCCCCGGGTCCTTGGGAAGGTCCCGCGCCTTTCCGGCTGATTCCCGATAAGGGACCCCTTGGCTTCAGGCATCAGGTCCCCAGAAAGGTCTCACGCCTCTCTGGGCCCTGAATCCTCGGAAAGGTCTCGCACCTCTCCGAGTGATTCCCGATAAGGGACTGTAGGGCTCGCAGGAGCCATGGGGAGGTCCTACGCCTCTCCGGGAATAGAAAAACTACTCAAAAGTGTATAGTTGCTCAAAAGTGTATAGAAAAACTGTTTAAAGGTTTATAGAAAACTGCTCAAAGGTGTTTATTAGAATGTAGCTTGAAGATGTATGAAAATACTGCTCATAACACATATATATAGCCCACACCTCTCAACTAGCCATTATGATCGAGTAAAGAAAGAAATCAGTATAACTGGCAGTCAGCATCGACCTCTAACGGCTAGTAAGTAGCCGTTGGAATATTTGGTCAAAATGAACATTGCTCAAAAGACCTCTGGTCGAATGAATAGTGCTCGAAAGACCAGTTTCAGTCCCTCTTTGAAATCTATGTATTTCTCAAATTCGACCAAGATTGTGAAAGAAAGTGAATGCAACATATGACCTAAGAGTTCTCAGTTTTTGTTGGAACTAAAAGAGATTTCACAACCCCTCTTAATAGTACGGTTAAAACTAAAAAGAATTTTTACAAATCCAGTCAATACTCCAAACACTGAGATCGGCAAAATCCAAAACAATTTACCTTAGAATTTTCAACTTCCCGTTTGGCGTTTCATCTTTTCACCTGATCTTAGGCTTTTCAACTTCCGTTTGCGACTCCCGTTTAGCATTTCATCTTTTCACCTGCTCGAAGGATCATACTCAAAGCAAAATAGATTAGTCCAAGACACTTGTTGCCATTTATCATTAAAATCAAGATTAAGAGCCTAGATGCAACAATCTCCCGTTTTTGATGATTGATCCGTTTGAAACCTAGTCTTGGTTTTCGCACTAGGCTAGCCCAGATTCTAATATGTGGAATAACAGGATCTTACTCGGAAATACTGATACCCAAAGGTTGATCGAAAACACAAATCAAAATAATTGCACAACTCTTTATTTCAAAGAGGGCTTTACACATCGAACGTTAGGACGCACTCACATACGTCGATCAATGAACTATAAGTGTCTAAGACTTCAATCTAGACTCGATGATCTAAATTAGAACTATTACAAAGTATTTATAGTCCAACCGTATGAGTACATATCAGACTCAATAACCTAAACATATCAGACTCAATAACCTAAACGTATTAGATTCAGACAACTAACTAATCCTAAACAGATAGGACTTAGATATGTATGGATCGGAATGCAACCCGACCATGACACAGAGATCGAATCCATTACGTACTTGACCTTGCATCCCAGACTGCAACCTTGGATGATGACATCGGGTAGCGCTGCGACCTTGGGCAATGCTGCGACCATGGTGGCGCTGAGACTCGAAGATCCTCCCAGATCAATGATTGATGACAATATATGTTTAAATGAAATAAAATTTAATGACTCCCCCTAAGCTCATGCATAATTAAAAATATGCAGGAACTCCCCTTGAATGCATGCATATACAAATACACATATGAGTCATTTGAGAGTCAAAAATGATAAGTCAAACACAATAAGCAGACAATAAGCACTGATGCGAACAACAGAGAATAAACAACGAGCATATAAAATATCAATAATGTCGTGGTATAAAAAAGCACCACGGCAGGTTTTACGGACGTAACACGTACACCGGTGCGAGCTGACCATCCGACCGGTCACCTCCCGTCGGGCAAGCTCAAAAATTGACATGGTGGTTTTGTACAGGTTCGAGTCTCGGTAGGAACCATAATCCTGTTGTCACCCCCCGGATGGGAGTCCATTGGGGAGGTTCTCTCTCGAGAAGAGAGGTCTCTAAGGGATGCCTATTGCTTTGTGTGTAAAATGAATTGAGAGTCCTCTACAAATGAGATACAAGGGTGTATATATAGGCCCCAAAAGGAGCAAAGTGACCAAAAAACCCTAGCTACGACCGTCGGATTGAGGGGTGCCGCCGTCTTTTCATCCGGCGGATGGCTTGGATGCTTGACATGTGTCCTCGCTAGTTCCTGAGGTATCCCTGACATCATCCATCTGCAGTCTCTCCCAGGAAGCGTCCAGGCCTTCCACGGGAACCCCCCTGGACTGGGCTCCGGGACTTTTCCTGGGAGCCCTCCGGGACTTCCCACGCGAGCCCTTCGGGACTTTTCCTGGGAGACGTCCGTGGTTTTCCATGGGAGCCCTCTGGGACTTTTCCCAGGAGACATCTGTGGCTTTCCACCGGAGTCCTCCGGGACATCCCACGGGAGCCCTCCGGGACTTTCCGCGGGAAGCATTTGTGGCTTTCCACGGGAGGCGTCCGTGGCTTTCCACGGGGGCCCTCCGGGACTTTCCACAGGAGGCGTCCGTGGCTTTCCACGGGAGCCCTCCGGGACTTTCCACGAGAGACGTCCATGGCTTTCCATAGGAACCCTCTGGGAGTTTCCACGAGAGGCGTCCGTGGCTTCCCACAGGGGCCCTCCGTTCCCGGGAGCCCTCCAGGACTTCTCCCAGTAGGCGTCCAGGACTTCCCCAACAAATAATATCATCCAGATACAAGAATCTCTCCCCCTTTAACAGCAAGCACAAAAAGGTGGGAGGACAACAACACAGACTCTAATCCTAGAGCAACTACTCATCATCAAATGAAAGACCACGACCACGACCACGACCAAATCATCAATTTCGACCAAGACCAAAACTAAGATCGAAATCATGACCAAGCCAGGAAGAAAAAAAACTGGTTGAGCTGCTACAACCAAGACCACACACACACACCCACACACACACACCCAAACAATCAATTCACATTTGATATATCAGTGATATTCAATTTGTAGGATCGAGGATGCCGACTAGAGGGGGTGAATAGGAGGCTCTAAAAAATTCTTTTCAACTAACACAATTTTTGCAAGATATGAAGGAAAATGTAGTTTTCGCAAAAGGGTCTAAAACTATCTAAGATCAATTTGCATTCAACAAGATAGAAAATGCAATACAACAAACAACAAGAGTAAGTGGAAGTAATAGAGTCAACGTAAATACAAATTGTGCAAGAGAGAAATAATTGACACAACAATTTTTACTGAGGTCTCGTTGAAGCGCTTACATGTGAGCCTCGCTTCTATATCCACGAAGGATATCTCCACTCAGGTTGCTCCTTCTCCACTCCAGATAGGTGAGCACCAATACCTTTCACACATTTTTGTCGGCCTCTCCAACAAACTCCAATGGAGAGATCGCGATTCTCTTCCAACAACCATCTAGGCGAAGGCGATTGCCAAGAGTAATAAATCGGACGCTTTCACTTGAATGAATCAAGTGTTAGAAGCTCAAATGATGCAAATGAATGCCCACACTCTAGCACTAGTTTGAAATGATGGATGATGTGCACTAAGCACCTTTAGCCTCTCACAAATGCTTCTCTTCTCAAATGCTCTCAAATATTTGGCTCAAATCTTGGCTCTAGATGCAAGAGATTGACTTCAAAGGATTTGGCTAGCTTATGCACAGGATTTTCGAGTTGTTGAGCGCTTCAAATGCTGTCCAAGTCGAGGTATATATAGCCCTCACAAATAAACTAGCCGTTTGCAAGAAGCTGTGCAAATTTTGTATAGGCCGGACATTATCCGGCCATGCCGGACAATGTCCAAACAGTACATGTCAATATGATTGTTGCAAACGTGTCAGTTACCATTCAGCTACTTTTGTGAAGGCCAGACAAATAGCCTTTTGTCAGGACAAAAAGCCCAAACAGATGTAAACGTCTCTGGTGCACTTTTTAATTTGCCTCAAAACGAATTTGTACTAGGCAGACATTGCCCGCTCACACCAAACAAAGTCCACTCAATCCCGGACAGATGTGCCCGAACAAATTCATTTGTCTCTGGTTCACTTTTGATTTTGAGCTCACAAGTTTTGTACTAGCTAGACATTGTCTGACCATCACAGACAATATCTAGCCTGTTTAGGACAAAAACCCCCGGACGGATCTATATGTGTCTGGTTTCATTTTGTTTAAACCTCATAAGTGTTGTACTGGCCGGACAATGTCCGTCCATCAAAGACAATGTCTGGCCATCAAAGACAATGTCTAGTCTGTGCAAACCGAAAACAAGACTTAGGAATTTTACTCAAACTTGATTTGAGGCCATATGCAAATGAAATTGTTTGTGTCCACTCGGATATGCATGCTGACAATCAGCATAAATCACGACCAGTTTTGATTGAAGAACTTTAAGCCACTGGTCGAATATCCGGTTGAATAGCAAGTGGTTGAATGTCCGTATTCGAGTTGTGTACTGGTACCACTAGCTTGAACTTCTACGACCATGACCAGTTCCAAATAGTGATACGACCAATTTGTGCACATACGACCACGACCAGCTCTAGTACTGAATCAGTTTGTTTACTCTGTGCGACCACGACTAAGTGTAGTTTTCAAATATTACCTCCAAATCAAACAAACTACACTTGTTTTCTAGCAATACAAGAGGTGAATAAGCACTAGTGCAATATGATATGAATTCATTTGAGCTTCCACACTAGATCGACTCAAGCTACTAGTTTCCGACCCCTCTTAATAGTATGGTTAAACTAGCAAAAAAGAAACATATCAATTCGGTCTATCTCCAAACACTGAGACCAATAAAATCCTAAGAAAATGATTCTTAATCTTAGATCTTACCTACGGTGAAGCTTGACCTCGCTCAAGGTGGCTCATATCGACATCATTCTCCATACGCCCTTGTTTGCTTTCATCTCGCAATACACTTTGAAACTACAACACATACACCCATTAAACAACATTAGTATCATAGTTGGGTTGTCATTAATCACCAAAATAATTACTCCAAAAGGAGTTGACTCAACAATTTCCCTTTTTGGTGTTTAATGAAAAAACCATTTTCGACAAACCACAAAAGGGTAAGAGATGAAATATACAGTCATATAGATCCATACATGATAAGAGGTAAGCACAAGATCCATACTACTCATATCATGATAACAAGTAGCACAAATTCGATGCAAGCACAGATGACTGATATGATGAGCTCCCCCTCAACATATGCATCGATATTAAACCACAACAAGGGAGACATCAATTTTAGAGTTTAACAAATAACATTTCAATTTACTTGTACTAAAACAGGGATTATCCAAATTATCATTAATCATTAAAATCTAGATCCAACACAATTCACTACTAAGAAAGCAAAATCCAGACTCATCTAGGGGTTTGGTAAAGATATCCGCTAATTGCATGTCAGTTTTTACAGAATTTACATCTATATCACCTTTTGCCACATGATCTCTTATAAAATGGTGCCTAATATCAATGTGCTTTGTTCTAGAATGTTGAACTAGATTGTTTGCAATTTTTATGGCACTTTCATTATCACACAAGAGTGACACTTTTTCAATGAGAATTCCATAATCCAAGAGAGTTTAATTCATCCATAAAATTTGAGCACAACAACTACCCGCCGAAACATATTTTGCTTCGGCGGTGGAGAGAGCTACGAAATTTTATTTCTTAGATGACCAAGAGACTAGCGATCTCCCCAAAAGTTGACAACTACCGGATGCGTTTTTTCTATCAATTTTGCAACCCGCATAATCCGAATCCGAGTAACCAATTAATTCAAAGTTTGCATCTTTAGGATACCAAAGTCCTATATTTGGATAGCATTTCAAGTACCTAAGGATTCTTTTAATAGAAATCAAATGACAGTCCTTAGGAGATGATTGAAATCTAGCACATAAACAAACACTAAACATGATGTTGGGCCTAGATCGGTAAGATAAAGCAAGCTACCAATCATAGATCGATAAAGTTTAGAATCAACGGCTTTTCCGTCGTTGTTCATATTGAGATGTCCATTAGTAGCCATGGGAGTTTTGATGGTTTTAGCATCTTCCATCCCAAAGCGCTTGAGCAAGTTCTTCACATACTTGGTTTGACTTACGAACATTCTGTTCTTGAGTTGCTTGATCTGAAGTCCAAGGAAGAAGCTTAGCTCTCCAATCATTGACATCTCAAATTCCCTAGACATCATTTCTCCAAACTCACGACAAAAGGATTCATTAGTAAACCCAAATATGATATCATCAATGTATATTTGTCACACAAAAAGATCTTTTTCAACCACTTTTGTAAATAGCGTTGTGTCCACCTTCCCAATTTTAAATCCTTTTGAAATAAGAAAGTCTCTGAGACGTTTATACCAAGCTCGAAGAGCTCCTTTAAGTCCATAAAGAGACTTAGATAGCTTGTATACATGATTTGGAAATTTTGAATCTTCAAAACAGGGAGGTTGTTTCATAAAAACTAATTCGGATATTTCTCCATTTAAAAAAATACTTTTCACATCCATTTGAAATAATTTGATGTTGAAATTTGACGCAAATGCAAGAAGTATGTGAATAGCTTCTAATCTTGCTACGGATGCAAAAGTTTCACGAAAATCTAAACCTTCAATTTGTGAATATCCTTGTGCAACAAGATGTGCTTTGTTTCGTATTACTACATTTTCATCTTGTTTATTCCTAAAAACCCATTTGTCCCAATCACATTATGATCCATAGGTCTTTCTACTAATGCCCATACTTTTTTTCTAGTGAAATTATTTACTTCTTCATGCATGACATTTACCCAATCCAGATCACTAAGTGTTTCATCTACAAGTTTAGGTTCTAAGGAAGAAACAAAGGAAAAATATTCATAGAAAGAAGCAATACGAGAGCGACTTTGAACACCCTTACTAACATCACCCAATACTTGATCTAAAGGGTGATCTTTGATAATGGCTTGATGTTGTCTTGGTGCTTCAACTTGTGATGCTTCCACTTGATTAATTTGTCTCCAGTGGATTAACAATAAGAGGCGATGATGTATGTTGTTCATCACACTCTCTATTATCATCATCCTCTTGATCATCATCTCTAGGTTTGATGTCTCCAATAGTAATATTCTTCATCGTTTCTTGGAGATCTTCGCCTACAACATCACAAGACACTTGCTCCTTTGGAGAGCCATTAGATTCATCGAATTCTAAATCACAAGATTCTTTAATACAATTTGTTATTTTTTTGAAAACTCGATAGGCTTTGCTAGTGGTGGAGTATCCGACTAGAAAGCCTTCAACCACTCTTCTTTGAAAATTTCCACCAAATGTTCTTTTTCTAAGGATATAGCATTTACATCCAAACACCCGAAAATAAGAGAAATTTGGCTTACGCCCAATAAGAAGCTCATAGGGAGTTAAATTTAGAAAAGGATGCAAATAAAGCCAATTAATAGAATAACAAGCGGTATGTACGGCTTTGGCCCAAAAGTGAGTAGGAGTGTCATATTCACTTAGCATTATTCTTGCCATTTCTATTAGTGTTCGATTTTTTCTTTCTACAACCCCATTTTGTTGTGGAGTGTAGGAAATTAAAAATTCATGTTTAATGCCCAAAGAGTCACAAAAATCAACCAAGGTCGAATTCACGAACTCTCCACCATGTTCACTACGGATTTTCTTGATGGAAAGTTCAAATTGGGTGGAAACACGTTTTGTACAACTTTTAAAAACATCAGGGGTTTCAAATTTTTGAGAAATGAAAAATACCCAAGTATAATGTGTAAAATCATCAATAATGACAAAACCATAGTTCTTTCCCCTGATACTTTGGAACTCGGAAGGTCCAATCCATATGCAAGAGTTCCAAAGGTTTGCAAGTTGAAAGAGTGTGCTTGGTCGGATGTGAAGTAGTCACTTGCTTGCCCGCTTAACAAGCGCAACAAGGTTTGTCCTTCTCAAATTTTACATCCTTCAAGCCAACTACCAAATCACGTTTTAAAAGCTTTTTAAATTGATGCATTCCAACATGTGCAAGTCTTCTATGCCAAAACCAACCCTTCAATGTTTGAGAAACGAGACATGTTGAAAGAGATGCATCTTTTGAGTTGAAATCAATAGGATAGAGATTTTCAAAACGAAAACCTTTGAAGATCAAAGAGTTGTCTTTTAAACTTTCAACTAAAACATCTTTAGGAGAAAATATGCAACAAAATCTAAGATCACAAATTTGTGCAACGGATAACAAATTAAAATTCAATGATTCAATAAGTAAAACATTTGAAATTGAAAGATCATGAGATATAGCGATTTTACTCAAGCCTACCACATTTCCTTGATGATTGTCGCCAAGGTGATCTTTTGTTCTTCACTTGAGTTTATCTTCAAATGAGGTGAATAACTTTTTGTTACTGGTCATGTGTTTGGTGCATCCACTATCTAGCACCCAATGTTTTCCACCAGTCTTGTAGTTCACCTACAAAAACAAAAGAATCAAGTCCGTTTAGATACCCAAACCCTTTTAGGTCCTTCGATGTTAACAATCAAAGCTTTGGGTACCCAAATAGATTTTTTCTTTTTATTTAGCCTGGATGCTCCAACAAACTTTACTATCACATATCCTTTCTTTGACCTCTTAAAGATGTAGCATGCTTCAAAATGAGTTGAAGTCATTAAAGGACAAGCATCATGTGAATGACCAATTTCATGACATCTAAAACAAAATTTGTTGCATGCTTTTACAAAAATAGTTTTTGTGTTTGGTTTATTTCCTTTCTTTAGAAAGTATCCAAGTCCTTTTCTAAATGAGTATTTTTGCTCACTAAGAAGAAGATCATGAGATGCTTTCTCTTTGTAACAATTTTCTAAACCTTTACTAAGTTTCTTGATTTGAGCATTTAGTTCATTGTTTTCATTTAAGATTATTTCATTAGAGGGTGATACATGGTATTGCAATTCTTTATTACTAGAGCTAGATGAACATGGTGTATCAATTAAATCATTGCAACTAGTTGACTTATCAATTTTTGAGACTATATTTGGTATCATCAACTAAGTCACAAGATATAGCAACATCCCTTTTAGTTGGTGAGTTAGTAAGATCCTTGATGAGTAGACCTTCATATGAGTCTTCTAAATTGGAGTAAAGAGCAAGTAAAGAAGAGTGCCCTTCTTTAAGTGCTCTATACTTCTTTGTGATTCCAACAGCATTATTTAATTCACTAATCATTTCAACTAGATCATCATATGAAGGGTCAAGAGAGTGTACCTTCTCATCACCTTTAGCCATAAGACAAAAAGATGAACTTCTTGATGTGTTATTGTTGCCAAGAGCTAATCTGGCTAGCTTCTTGGAACAGCCTCCCTCATTATTGGAGTCAGAATTGGAGCTCTCTCCTCTGGACATCCATTCTCCAAAACATGCTTCGTTATTTCCGCTATTGATTTTCTTGAAGAATTTCTTCTTCTTAGGATCTTTCTTCTTCTTATTCCAAGGCTTGTTCTTATTTGGACATCTTGAAGCTATATGTCCATTTTCATGACATTCATAGCATATGATGTCCGTGAAATTTTCTTGCTTTGACCCCTTTGGTCTCGTGTCGATGTTGACTCCCTTTTTGTGCAACTTACGAAGAAGTTTTTTGGTGTTCTTTATAAGAAGGGCTAGATCCTCATCGGAGGAGTCATCATTTGAATCACCTTTGGAGTCGGCTTTGAATGCCAAGTTCTTCTTTTTCATCTCCGATGATTCGGCCGCCTCCTTCTTCTCCTTCCGATGCATCTCATGGGTGATGAGGTTCCCATAGAGATCGGTAGGCGCTGTGGATGATAAGTCAGAGTTGGTGAGGACTATCACAAGAGTGTCGAAACTCTCTGGAAGAACCCTAAGCATTTTTCTTATAATCTCAATGTTAGGAAAAACAACTCCAAGTCCTTTGAGCTCATTCACAATGTTGTTCAACCGAGTGAACATGGAATCCACGAACTCGGTTGGTGACATGGTGAATGCCTTATATCTTTGCCTAACCATGGGAAACTTTGCCTCCTTGACCCGCCTAGTGGTGCCCTCATATATCTCCTCGAGGGTGGTCCAAACCTTGTGAGTGGTGGTGAGATTGCTCACACGGTTGAACTCATTTAGGGACAAGCCGGCAAAGAGAGCATTTTTGGCACGGGCATTTAAGTGGAGTTTTCTCGTATCGTTATCGGAGTGACTTGTTGGACATGCACTCTTTCCAATGGCCTCTAGAAAAACCGACATGCACTCTTTCCAATAGGAATAGTTAGTCCCATCAAAAATAGGTGTACGTCCAGTGTGACCAAGATGAAAACCCTCATCGGAAGCCATCCTCTCTCTAGGCAGTGAAGCCTACTCAAAAGAGAGACCACACTCTGATACCACGTGTAGGATCGAGGATGCCGATTAGGGGGTGAATAGGAGGCTTTTAAAACTTTTATGAATATGAACTTTTCACAATTAAAGCCTAAACAATAAACTAAGAGCAAATAAGAACTGAACTAAAAACAATAATTGATTATACAAGTAAAATAAGAGGAAGAGAATCTAACACAACGATGTATCTCGAGGTCTCGGAGACTCACTCGGTCTCCCCTACTCCTCGTTGAAGCACTCAAATGAATGAGTCTTGCTTCGATGTCCACTAAGATTGCTGACGATGATTGTTAGCTATTTTTAGGCCTTCATGGTCACGCCAGCGTCCCATGGTCGCCCATAACCATGGCCGCAAGTCCTGCCTATGGTCACCTAGGGTCAGAAGGAAGAATATCGAATAATCCAAGGGCATTCTGGATTATAGCTCAAAAACCATACTTATTTCACACAAATTCAAGACACTTATTATCGCAGAACCTATGTCTTATGTTGTATCCGAGAACAGTATGGTCGCAGAGATAGTCCCTACGATCATCCTCTTTCCCAGATACAAGGACTGATTTCATTACCATGGTCGCAGCAGTACGCGACCACCCTCTAACATTACCTCACCATGATCCTTATGATTAAATTCCGAGATAATCATAAGTCCCTAACAAGGTAACCGTCGAAGGAGGTTAAGATGGTAAGGCAGTTCCACCACGACCAAGTCAAGACTGCCAAACCGCCATGTACCCATGATCTACGGAAACTACCATGTACCCACGACCTCACAGCTGACACTCTAGGGCAGTTAAGAGAGATCGTGGGGTATGCCTTCAGAAGAACAACTGACGACCTCTTCGACAAGTATAAGAAGGCCTTCAAGGGAGGCATCAAGGGGCGGATGATCGACGACAGAGAGAAGGCTAGGCTTAGCAAAGATAGGATTAGCCAGCTACACATCTTGTAACAACTTCTCTATAACTATTTTTTCCACAGAAAAATACACAGGACGTAGGGTCGTTACCCGGTTAAGGGGACCCGAACCTGGATAACTCTTTCCCGTGTCTTAGATTCATAGATACTTTGAACATCTTGAGGATCTGTCTGATTGGCCCCATTCCTTCTTACACTCTTCTTTGCATAAGATCGACAAAGAAATTTAGAGTTCCAATCATCGATAGCTGGCGCCCACCGTGGGGCCCTGAAGACATTTACATCAAGATTCATTGTATGCATGGATCCTTTCTCTTGCCTACATGATTCGGAGAATGAATTCGATCTCGAGGATCATGTAGACGTTATGGATGAAGATAGAATCCCCATCAATGGTGATGGCATCACCCCCACAGCCTGTCTTGGGGAAGCATCATCCTCGATCCCAACCCGTCTGCTGAACAAGGATCGGATCAGACAGTTCACTTGCCCCCAATAGAGGACGAGTACGTGCCACAACCCGTTGACCTAAACAACGTGGAAGAGGATGATCTTGACATTCGTCTCGAGAACTTCTCTCCAGAAAATCTAAAGTCTCACTTTGATTTTGAGTCAAACTCAGACAAAGACGAGATACTTTCTCTGTCTACGAATTCAATCCCTAGAGAAATCGCTGCACTTTCGGAGGAAACTCCAGAGCAACGTGATGCTAGGCAAGAACGAGAACGCAAACTGAAAGAGGGCCAAGAACGCGGACATTGAGAGGCTGAGGTTCGCAAGGCTGCAAAAGATCTTCTGCGACCAGCGACAACTCGTCGAGGTACCATTTTTCGCGACCTTGGTCCTGAAACGTCTCGACAACCCTCTTTGGGAGGTTGTGGGAGTGATTACACGCCTATTCCCTCTCCAAACTATTCACCACCAACAAAGGCGACCTCACCAGGAACTCCACCGGCGCCAGGGAAGAATCTTGAGGATCGTATCCGCAGTATTGCATATGCACTCCGTAACCCGCCCTCTAGTCTCATGAACGGCGACAGGATTATATTCGCAAGAGTGCTTGTAGATAGTCTAGACGACGTTGCCCTTGGATTTACTCCATAGGCATCATTGCGTTCGACCACCAGAGAACAGGCTGATTCCCACCAGGGTCACAAGAGACGTCACCCTACACATTCCTGACATGACAAAACTAGACGAACTAGTACTCCTCGCGACCACAATCACGTACCTGTACACTCACGTTTGGGACCTCGTCATGAGCCTCCTCAAGTCGACAACTTTCACGACCACGGTGTTAGTCGTGATGATCTACGACCACGTAGTACATACGTGGGTTGCAAAGCTTTTTCACCCGGACTACGGAACGTAGTCTGGCCTGATAAGTTCAAACCTGGTATGATCTAGAGATTCGATGGGACTCAAAATTTGACCGAATTTCTTCAGATCTACGTTACTGCCATCCAAGTAGCCGGAGGAGACGAACGGGTCATGACAAACTATTTGCCAACGGTCCTTGAAGGTCCAACACAGACCTGGTTGTTCAACCAACCAGAAGGATCGATTTACAACTGGGAGATGTTGTGCGATGCTATCCTCAACAACTTCTAAAACTGCTATGAGAAGCCTGGCAAAGAAGATGATCTTCATCTCTTGCGCCAGACTTCGACAGAGACCATTCGGCAGTTTGTCAAGAGATTTGTGGGAGTGAGGAATACCATTCCTAACATCTCTGATTCTTCAGTTTTCAGGGCCTTCAAACATGGTGTTAGATATCGACTGTTTATGGAGGACCAGAGTATCCATCCCCCACAATTAGTGTCAGGTGTCTTCAACATGGCAGATCGATATTCCGACGCAGCAGAAGCTGTGGAATGGAATAGAATGGTGGATAAGGGTAATCTACCTCCTCAACCGGGCTTGAAAATCGAAAAGAAGGAAGATTCGAACAAGAAAATTGAGTTCTCTGCAGGTGGAAGATCTAAGAAGCCCAATAGGAATGGAGCAAGCCGATTCCGCGAGGACGCAGTCTTGGATAAGCAACCACAACAAAAAGGTAAAAAAGTTCCATTCAAATCTACTAAGCTTCCCTCCAATGGTCGAACTCGTGACCACCCAGAAAAATCGACTAACCAGCAGGGAAACAAAAAATGGTGTCCATTATACAACGCTTCTAGACATGACCTCAAGAATTGCCGTGCCTGGTTGAAACGCCTGGACAATTCTTATAGGAACTGCGCCCATGCTGACTATACCAGAAAACGGACAATCTCGAGGAACCAAAGACGCCGATGGAGATGAGGTAATGCCATACCTGGTACCTAGCAATCGCGTTAATATTATTTTTGGCGGTTCTTCATCTTATTATTCTAAGCTTCAATTTAAAGCTATCTACCGAGAGGTTAATACCGTTGAAGCTCCCTTGGGGGAGCCTCAATTCCCCCGTTGGTCAGAAACCTCTCTAACGTTCAACATGGAGGATTATCCCAAAGGATTGTCTCACCCTCAACGACTCTCTTTGGTCATAACCCCTATTATTAAAAACGCTAAAGTAGGGCGGGTATTGGTCAATGGAGGAAGTTCACTCGACCTATTGTTCGCCAAAGCTCTTGACGAGATGCAAATACCTCGTTCCAAGATCAAACCAGTGGCACACCTATTTTTCGGGATTATACCTGGTTCCACAATGATGCCCATCGAGCAAAGAGTGTTACCCGTAACACTTGGAGAACCAGAGAACTTTTGAACAGAATTAATTACTTTTGATGTGATTGATTTTGATTCAGCTTACAATGCCATCTTTGGCAGGCCATCACTCGCCAAGTTCATGGCAGCGACAAACTAAGCATATCAGTGTGTTAAGTTACTAGGGCCAAAAGGCTTCATCACAGTCAAAGGCAGCCAGAATACAACTCTAACCTGTTATCACATTTCTTTGGAGTTGGTCGACCAATTACCCCTATGGGATGTCAAATTGGCGACCAAAGAACCTAATGCGGTCAATACAACTCCGCGACTAGATGAGAAACTAAAGCAAGTTCTTCTGTTGCCAGACGACCTGACCAAGACTATTTGGATCGGATCATTGCTGGATGCTAAATAGGAACTCGCACTCATTACTTTTCTCCGAGCTAACATAGATGTGTTTGCATGAAAACCATCCGACATGCCCGGAGTCCCAAGGGAAGTGATCCAATATAGGCTAGCTATTCGGCCTGGACAACGACCAATAAAGCAAAAGCTTCGACACTTTGCTCCTGATCGTCAAGAAGCCATTCGTGCAGAGTTTACTAAACTCCAGGAAGCTGGCTTCATCCGTGAGATCAACCATCCCGAATGGCTCACGAACCCGGTCATGGTCCTTAAGTCCAATGGTAAGTGGTACATGTGCGTCGATTACACCAGTCTCAACAATGCCTGCCCGAAGGATGACTTTCCCATTCCCCGCATCGATTAGTTGGTCGATTCCACAGTAGGTTGCAAACTGATGAGCTTCCTAGATGCTAATTCAAGCTACCATCAAATTAGCATGGCAAAAGTAGATGAAGAGAAAACTGCCATTATCACACCCTTTGGCACCTACTACTATGTCAGAATGCCATTCGGGCTCAAGAATGCTGGTTACACGTACCAGCGCTTGATGCAGAAGACCTTTCTATATCAATTAGGGCGTAATTTAGAAGCTTATATAGATGATCTGGTTGTAAAAAGCTTACAAAGCTCTAATCATGTAAATGATCTCACTGAGACTTTCTGTAATTTGAATAAACATGGAATCAAATTGAATCATGAAAAGTGCTCTTTTGGAGTTTCTTCTAGCAAACTTTTAGGTTTTCTTGTTTGTTCAAGAGGCATTGAGGTTAATCCTGAAAAAATACGGGCCATTGAGAAAATGTGATCCTCTTCGTCAACGAAGGACGTCCAAAGCCTAACTAGTCGAATGGCGGCCCTAAGCTGTTTCATATCGCTATTAGGTGAACGTGCTCTACCTTTCTTTAAGGTACTACGACAGCACAATGGCTTCCAATGGTCGGATGAGGCCGAAAAAGCCTTTCAGAAAGTCAAAGTATATTTATCACATGCTCCAGTGTTAGTCTCTCCACAAGCAGGATAACCATTACTCATTTACTTAGCCACAACCCCATGCGCGGTCAGTGCAGTACTGGTCGCAGAACGAGAAGATGTGTAACGACCAGTATATTACGTAAGCAAGGTGCTCAATGGACCAAAGGAGTGTTACCTGAAGTCTAAAAACTACTTTGTGCCCTCTTAATGGCTTTCCGAAAGTTACGACATTACTTTCAAACGCACAAGATCTCCATGCCATCGTCCTTTCCCTTAGGAGACATACTCCGTAATACAGAAGCAACTGGTCGAGTTGCGAAATGGGCAATCGAACTAGGAGCATTCGATCTCCACTTCACTGCCTGAGTTGTGATCAAATCTCAAATTCTTGCCGATTTCGTGGTCGAATGGACTAATCTCAAACCACTTCCGCAAGAACCGACAGATTTGTCTACAAACAACCTTTGGACGATGTACTTCAATGGTTCTCGCGGTTTTTTGAACTTGGGGGCTAGAGTGGTCTTAATCACACATCAGGGCGACAAACTCCAATACATCATATAACTCCACTTTGTTGTGACTAACAACGTAGCAGAGTATAAAGGTCTTCTAGCTGGGCTTCGAGCAGCAAAATCTCTTGGAGTCCATCAGCTAGTGGTGAGGGGAGACTCACAGGTAGTCGTAAACCAGGTAAACAAGGAGTACAACACCTCCGACGAGACAATGGCTCGTTACTTGGGCAAGGTGAGGAATTGGAAAAATACTTCAGAAATTTCGAAGTCCAATTCGTGCCGAGAAGAGATAATACTCTCGCCGACCAGTTATCAAAACTTGGGTCCTCACGGGCATCCGCTCCGGCAGGAGTGTTCATCGAACACTTAAAATATCCCTCGATCACTGAGACGACCGAGGTGATGACTAATGTCACCGCCCTCGAGCAAGAAGCAAATTGGATCAAACCATTGAGAATCTATCTTGCGCATGGGACCCTGCCCGAGGACGAAGCCGACGCTCATCGGTTAGTTAGAAAGGCACACATGTACAAATTGGTCGAAGGAACCATGTACAAAAAGAGCACACAAGGCGTACTCATGTGTTGCATACCTCAATAAGAAGGCAAATCCCTTATGAGAAATATTTACGAAGGCATGTGCGGCGCACATGCATCCTACCGAACACTGGTCGGAAAAACTTTTCGACAAGGGTATTACTGGCCTACGACACTAAACAATGCCAGACACTTGGTCAAGATATGCCCCTAGTGTCAATGATCCGTTTGAGACCTAGCCTTGGTTTTCGCACTAGGCTGGCCCAGGTACTAATATGCGGAATAACGGGATCTTACTTGGAAATACTGAAACCCAAAGGTTGATCGAAAACACAGCTCAAATTAATTACACAACTCTTTATTTCAAAAAGGGCTTTACACGTCGAACGTTAGGTCGCACTCGGCTACGTCGAGGGAACTATGTGTCTAAGACTTCAATCTAGACTCGATGATCTAAACTAGACCTATTACAAGGTATTTATAGTCCAATCGTATGAATACGTATCAGATTCAGTAACCTAAACGTATTAGACTCATATAACTAACTAACTAACTAATCCTAAATGGATAAGCTTAGTTATATATATTCGGATCGGATTACAATTCCAAACAAGAAACGAATTTCTTTTCATGGTCGCGAAACCTTTTCAAACACGGTTATGATCGCAGAGCCTTATGCGATCAAGACCTAAAGATCCTCCCGGATCAGTCAATTTCATGCTCAGCAAACTCATCAGCCGACATATGCATTACAAACTATCCCTTTAACATAGCCATTCGCTGTATGAGGATAGATATTCTAGGGCCAATGCCCCAAGCCGTCAATGGATATAAATTCTTGTTCATAGCTATTGACACTTTCACTAAATGGGTTGAGGCTGAACCAGTCCAAACCATTACCGCTGCTGCGGCGCAAAAGTTCTTTAACAAGAACATTGTGACGCGATTTGGTGTCCCAAATCGCCTCATAACAGATAATGGTTCCCAATTTGTCAGCCGTCTTTTCCTCGACTATTGCGACGATATTGGTACCAAAGTTTGCTTCACCTCCGTTGCCCATCCATAAAGCAACGGGGCAATTGAACATGCCAACGGGCAAATAATTCAAGGGGTTAAAAAGCGCGTGTTCGACCGCCTTAAGATACGCTCGGGGGCTTGGGTAAACGAACTATACTCTGTTCTATGGGCAATTCGCACCACACCCAGTCGAGCAACGGGCGACACGCCTTTCCAACTGGTTTTTGGTGCCGAAGCCATGTTACCAAGTGAAATACAACTTGGATCTCCTTGCGTGACAAGTTTCGACACTGCAAATTCAATCGAAGCACGCGAAGACGAACTCGCCCTTTTGGAAGAAAAGTGCAATCAAGCACTGTTTCGATCTGCAGCATATTTACAAGCTCTGCATAAATATCACAGCAAACGGGTGCGACCATGTAGCCTTCACATGGGAGACTTAGTTTGAGAAAGATTCAAAATCAGTCTAATCGCAATAAATTTTCCCCCCAATGGGAAGTTCCGTACATTGTGGTCTCAATGCTGCGACCTGGATCAGCTCAATTAGCTATGTAAGATGGCAGAGTTTTGTCCAATACCTGGAACATCGACCAACTACGCAAGTTTTACATGTAAGTACATTTTCCCTTTCCCTTTTCCATTGTCAATAATTTTTTCATTTTATGTTACGGTCACATTCCCATTTTCCCTTCTTCGGGTCACGCCCAGGGGCTGATCACCTTAAACACCTTACTATAATGATTAAGTGGATTCGCTGGCCGATCCCATGGTCACATCTAGATAAGACATTTCTTTATAAGCCGTCCCTCAACGCCTAAGAAACTTACTAGCATGTTCTGATCATTTGGGTGGCTGTCAGTTAGCAATAACCTTATGACTTTCTATAAATGTGCTCTCAAGTCGATCATTCTGTGACATCTAGTTCACATTCAGCCATTCAAATCCTGCGATCGTAACACTATGTCTTCGGTATCATTGATCGCAGGAGGGGGCTAGGGGAATAATTGTAACATTCAATTTTAAGTTCAAACATTTTACATAGTTTTTGTTAATCCTACTAATCATGTGTATTTGCAAGGTACAATAACTAAATGAACATTGTATATTCATTGTTAACCTCTCAAAAGGTACAATAAACAACAGTGCATCAAGGAAGGCCAAGATCATGTAATAGTTTTTCTACAAGATCCTTAACTTCGGCCCTAGTCGCATCTAGTTGATCCTCGCTGTCAAAAACAATGTTCTCCAACGCTGGCCTCAAGTCCAAATCCGGGCCATGGTGATGTCTAAGTTTGAAGAGTATAGCAAAGGCCACTTCACTGACGTCAGTCTTCAGTGTCTCCTGGCACTTCCTCACAAACTCTGGGCGGCGACCAGGCTGCAAGACTCAGCAAGTAATAAATCATCACCTTGGGGTTGACAGTTTCTGCATCAAACGAGTCCACAACTTCCTTCAATTTGGCCAGAGTATTTTTATCAACAAGACAGCAATTTTTGATGATCTCTTCCAAATTCTCCTTCTCGTGGAGAGCTGATTTCGTCTTCTCTTTGGCCTTCTCATTGGCCGACCGAAGATGATTAATGATACCGTGAAATCTCTCGAGGTCATGTCCTTGCCTGATGAACTTCCCCTCGAGTTGGTTCCTCTCCTCGGTTAGCTTGAGATTTATTTCTCTTTGACCTGGTCAAAGAAGGAAACACATTCAATAACATACACTCTTATGTTCAAATAAGCAATGATAACTTCTGCTGAGTTGAACTTACAATCAACATCAGCTTGCAATTTATTGCACGCTGATGCGAGACTCTCTTTTTCCCCTTGGAGAGAATTATATAATCGTGTCTTCTCCTCCAAGGATGCAAGGGTGTTTGAGAGTTTCTCAGTATTCTCGCTCAGAGCCTCGACCACTGCAACCTCTTCACTGTTGTGCACCGTGGCAATCTCCTTTAGTAGTAATGGTGGAAAAGTGCAACACTGGGAAAAACTCCAATGAACACCTCGCACAAATACTGGAAGGTGGCGAGGATCAACACTAAGTAGGCATTCAGATTCACCAACTCCAAATCAAAATGAGCGAGGACCTCCCGCAAGAAATCGCTTTCTGGCAGGCGGAAACCGCAGCGTAAAAAATCTTCGAACATCACCAATTCGCCCCCCTGCACCATAGGGCTCTCTTCATTCTCCCCAGCAGGCTGCCATGGAATCAGCGACCTAGAGGGAAGATAGCCATCGGCCTCCAACGCCAACAAACTCTCCTCCGATCTATGATTGGATCGTGTCCAACACGCCATCAGGATAGGGTAAGTGGTGAAGGACGATGATGGATGCGAACTACGGCTCAAGCGAGAAACTTTGGAAAAACTTAGGAAATTTCAATGACACTTTCGTGTGAAGGCAAATCTCGGGACGAGAGGTTTAAAAACCCACTTCCCTCGGGTCCTTCACCACAGTTCATGCTGTGCAGCAAAAGCATTTTTCACATTAAATGCACGTCAAAACAAACCTGACACGAGCACTCATAGTCCCATGAACGTTCAATGGGAAGTCGAACGAAAAGACACCTTTTCAGAAACTGAAACGCCTTTTTCAACACAAAAACATCTTTTTAGGTCAAAAGAGAGCCTTTTTCACTTCGACTTTGGGGACTAGCAGACAAACATTGCTGCTCTCATGATAACGCATGGCTGCCCTGTGACAATCATTCCATGATCGCGATAGTCATCTCATGATCGCACGCAGCGTACATACCTTTCTATGGTCGCCAAGAGCCAAGGAAAAAGTCTAAGAAAATGCTAGACATAGTTCATGAACAGAAATTGAAAGATTGACATGAGAAAAACTATTTTTTCATTATTTACAAAAAAAAAAAGAAAATATACAAAAGGCCAGGTTAAGAATCGGCCTTAGCCCTAGTTGCATCTAAGATTAAGTCAGCTTGACTTGCAGCCAGGACGCAGGACTCCTCCAGCGACAAGTTGTCCTTCTTAGGGTCAACTACATACGCTTCGAGAAGACCCGCGACCTCCCTCAGCTTTGCGAGGGTATCCTTCATGGTGAGACCACAACCGGGGATGGTTACATCCACGGCGTGCTTCTCTTCGAGCACAAGCTGCTCTTTTTGTCGAGCCAGCCTCGCGATCTCCCTGGCCCGGTCAAAACTTGCCTTCAAACACTCAACGTGCTTGAAGAAGTCATCCAAGTCAAGTCCCCTGCTGAGTGCACTTCTCGTCAAGGCGCTTGTGCTCCTCCTAGAGGGCCCTCAGCTCGGCCTTGACCCTGTCCAGCTCTTCCCCGGATTCCCTTCCCTATACAAGATCATCAACTTTTCCGAGGTAAGGATCTATTAACTAGGATAAGTCTAGAAGATCGAGAGTTCTTACTGGGGAAGACAAGGTCGAAGCGGCCGCAACAGGGCCTAGGGCTTCCTCATCCTCCGTCGAGAAAGGAGAATGAGGTGAAGCTTGTGTGGCCATGGGCTGCACCTGAGCCACAGTTGCAGAGGATGGCTGGGATGAAGCCTGATGAGCAGCTAGCTCATCAAGCTGCATCAGCCTCTTCGATGGAGATCCCCCAGATGATCCAAGATCATCACCACACCGTTTCCTTGAGACAGTCAAACGGCAAAAGACCATAGAAAAACGTACACTCCAAGAAGAAGCTTGCGCCAATCTACTAAGAAAGGATTACCTCTTGAGACAAAGGTGCAATGTTGGTTCCTCGCGCTCCCAAAGCCTCAACATTCTCTTCTCCAACTTCCTCACCAATATGATCTTGATTCAAGGATGCCATTGGCACAGAAGGATAGGGAGACAAAGGTTTGAGACATAGAGAAATTTGTAAAGAAGTTAGAAATTTCACAGCAAAGGAATGGCTATTTATAGACTCACTCAGGTGACACTTCAGCTTCCCGGCCAAGGGCACGGTGCAAAAACCTCGAGATCCTCTCTAGTGCCTGCAGCTCATTCCCTGAGATGTATCAAAGCTATCACCAACATAACACAATGTGAGAATTCGAAGCGACGGAGCACTGTTAAGAATTTGAAGTGACACACCATTAAATTGGGCCTTTGTCACTTCAAATTCAGGGGTTAGCTGACGAGGATTGTTAGTTATTTTTAGGCCTCCATGGTCACGCCAACGTCCCATGGTCGCCCATAACCATGGCCGCAGGTCCTGCCTATAGTCACCTAGGGTCAGAAGGAAGAATATCGAATAATCCAAGGGCATTCTAGATTATAGCTCAAAACCATACTTATTTCACGCAAATTCAAGATACTTATTATCACAGAACCCATGTCTTATGTTGTATCCGAGAACAGTATAGTCACAGAGATAGTCCCTACAACCATCATCTTTCACAGATACAAGGACTGATTTCATTACCGTGGTCGCAATAATACGCGACCACCCTCTAACATTACCTCACCATGATCCTTATGATTAAATCCTGAGATAATCATAAGTCCCTGACAAGGTAACCATCGAAGGAGATTAAGATGGTAAGACAATTCCACCACGACCGAGTCAAGACTACCAAACCGCCATGTACTCATGATCTACGGCAACTACCACGTACCCACGACCTCACAGCTACCACTCCGGGGCAGTTAAGAGAGATCGTGGGGCGTGCCTTCAAGAGAACAACTGACGACCTCTTCGGCAAATATAAGAAGGCCTTCAAGGGAGGGATCAGGGGGTGGATGATCGACGACAGAGAGAAGGCTAGGCTTAGCAAAGATAGGATTAGCTAGCTACACATCTTGTAACAACCTCTCTGTAACTATTTTTTTCACATAGTCAAATACACAGGACGTAAGGTCATTACCTTGCTAAGGGGACCCAAACCTGGATAACTCTTTCCTGTGTCTTAGATTCATAGATACTTTGAACATCTTGAGGATCTGTCTGATTGGCCCCATTCCTTCTTACACTCTTCTTTGCATAAGATTGACAGAGGGACTCAGAGTTCCAATCGTCGACAGTTGCTCCTTCTCCTCTCTGGAAAGATGAGCACAAAATATCTCACAAACACACCGAGCCTCTCCGACAAGCTTCGTCAATGGAGAGATCAACAGCCACGACTCTGAACCATCTAGGTGATGGTGTTCACCAAGAGTAACAAGTTGCGAGATCTTCTCTTGACCTCCAACAAACATCGAGAAACTCTAGAGATGCAAATGATGTAAGATGATTTTTCTCAAGAGGGTCTCTCACAATCACAAATAATGAGTTTGATCAAAAGATCAAGACTTTAGTGCTAGAAGAATTTGGCTCAAGTGTATATATGAATATGGCTCATAGATATGTAGGAAAACTACTCAATGGTGTATAGAAAAACTGCTCAAAGGTGCATAGAAAACTGCTCAAAGGTGTATATGAGAATGTAGCTCGAAGATGTATGAAAATACTACTCATAACACATATATATAGCCCACACTTCTCAACTAGCCATTATGGTCGAGTAAGGAAAGAAATCAGTACAGCTGACAGTCAGCATCGACCTCTAATGGCTAGTAAGTAGCTGTTGGAATATTTGGTAAGAATGAATAGTGCCCAAAAGACCTCTAGTCGAATGAACAATGCTCGAGACCTTTGGTTAAATGAACAATGCTCGAGTGACCTCTGGTCGAATGAACAATGCTCGATGACCTCTGGTCGAATGAACAGTGCTCGAATGACCTCTGTCGAATGAACAGTCCTCGAAAGACCAGTTTCGGTCCCTCTTTGAAATCTATATATTTCTCAGATTCGACCAAGATTGTGAAAGAAAGTGAATGCAACATATGACCTAAGAGTTTCTCAGTTTTTTCTGAAACTAAAAGAGATTTCGCAACCCCTCTTAATAGTACAGTTTCTATAAATCCGGTCAATACTCTAAACACTGAGACCGGTAAAATCCAAAACAATTTACCTTAGGCTTTTCAACTTCCTGTTTTATGACTCCGTTTGACGTTTCATCTTTCACTTGATCTTAGGCTTTTTAACTTCCGTTTTGCGACTCCCGTTTAGTGTTTCATCTTTTCACCTGCTCGAAGGATCATACTCAAAGTAAAATAGATTAGTCCAAGACACTTGTTGTCATTTATTATCAAAATCAAAATTAAGGGCCTAGATGCAACAGTTCCATCACTCGCCTTTGTAGCCACTACGTCTAGTGGCCGACGACAGCTTCTCCGACGAGGATGTGGACTTTGTCTCCTACAGGTTCACACATGATCAGGGGGTAACAGAGAGATTGGTCACGGAGGAGTATTAGAGTGTTTCGCAGTAGCAGATTCTCAAGCGGATCGACCAGGGCGCACTTGGTTGGCACCGTCATACACAGCAGGTCATTCAGTCCTCTTGGCTTCCGGATGTTCCACTAGCTATACAGCCCACTCAACACCAGCCACGTTCGATTACACTGACGGTTATATGGCGTCGGCTGAGGGAGCATCACTCGCTAACCCGTTACACACCATTCAAGCATTAGGCATTAGCAAAGAGGGGGAGATGGTAGTTCAAGCCAGGCTGTAGAATTTGTTGCATAGTTAACCCTAAAAATTTTGATTGGAATTTTTTTTGTGAATAATTATAGTGACATAAATATCATTCTTGAAAATTCAGACGTTTTGTGGTTTTTTTATGATTTGTCATTTTTGTATATCTTGGCTATTTGAGTTTGAATTCTTAGTATATCTAGTATATCTTGGCTCAAATGAGTACTTGCAACTCATTCAAGGCAATTCATGTCCTAAAACCCCATGAAAATCAAATTTAGACCCATTTTGCAAAAAAGTTTGTTGGAATCGAGTTTGTTTCTCAACGTAGGCTATGTTTCATTATAACTTTTGATTGGAAGGCCCTTTCCAAATGATTCTTTTTGCAAAATGTTTGAAACCACCTAAACATTCTACATGCCAAATTTCACAACATTCCAAGTTGATTTGAGCAACTTTCACTACTACAGAATTGCTTTTCACTATCGGTTTAAAATCGTCTCTACTATCGGTTCTCTTACCGCTAGTGATCGGCACGATAGAAAAAACGTAGCAAAACTCTATCGGTTGCAAACCGATAGTAAAATACCTATATTCCAACATTCACTAATCGTGAATGATAATTTCTTCTATCGGCTCAGTGAACTCAACCGATAGTGATGTTAGTTTTCTTGTAACGGTTCTACACTGGAAACCGATAGTACTGTTAGTTTTCCTATCGGTTAGTTACTCGACACGGTTAGTACTGGAAACTTTCTTCTATCGGTTGTAGGATATGAACCGATAGTATTACAAAGGATTATTACCAGATACAACAATACAGAGAGACACACATTGGACAGATTGAATCTAATTATTCAGAGATTGAATTATTCACAAATACACTAATACAAAGATATACACATGCATTGGACAGATTGGATCTAATTATTCACATATTAGGTTTATTCACAAGTACACCAATACAAGTACACACATACACCAATTAACACATTCAATGTATATTACACAAGTCATTTACGATCGATCGTTGATAGCCACTTCATCCATCATATATTGAGCCCAAATTTGTTGCATCTGCTCCAATTGAGGCAACTCGTATTGGTCTTTCAACATGGCGCTCTGCATGCTTGTATGAAGTTAGGAAACTGATTTCATTTCAATTACTCTTTCCTAAAGACTACCTGGTTCTAATCGCGTTCAGTATCAATTTAAGAAACTGACACGAGCGGCAAGAACAATTTTAATCGGGTTGGTCAAGAACACTTACAGTTCGTGGAGTGGCCTACGATGGCGCGATGCAGTGACCGGCGGCGGTGGAGAACCCAAATGTGAGCGGCAATGGTGGTGCAGGAGCGAAAAAGGGGACTTCGGGGAGGCTAGGGTTTTCCGCGTGCGAGTAGAGACTTATTTGGAAATGTGTTTGGTTGGACTGGAGGGAAAACTCCCGCGCGTTTAACCCATTATAAGGGTCTTGTACTATTTTACTATCGGTTCAAAAACACAACCGTTAGTGAACTTTTCTCTCTTCTAAAGGTCCCCACTGTCATAATCATTATTATATATGACGGCCTTTTACTATCGGTTGAATAAACAAACCGATAATAAAAGTTCATCTTTACTATCGGTTCGTACACTAATAACCGATAGTAAAAATGTAATTTTACTATCGGTTCAAAAACACAACCGTTAGTGAACTTTCCTCTTTTCTAAAGGTCCCCATTGTTTCTTTTACTATCGGTTGAATAAACAAACCGATAGTAAAAGTTCATTTTTACTATCGGTTCGTACACTAATAACCGATAGTAAAAATGTAATTTTACTATCGGTTCAAAAACACAACCGTTAGTGAACTTTCCTCTCTTCTAAAGGTCCCCATTGTTTCTTTTACTATCGGTTGAATAAACAAACCGATAGTAAAAGTTCATCTTTACTATCGGTTCGTACACTAATAATCGATAGTAAAAGTTTATCTTTTATATCGGTTGGTACAGTACGAACCGATAGTATAAAGTGAGTAATTTTACTATCTATTACGAATGAAAAACCGATAGTACTATTTTAATATATTATATCGGTTGGTACAGTAATAACCGATAGTATAAAGTGCGTAATTTTACTATCAGTTAAAAATGGAAAACCGATAGTACTATTTAATATATTATATCGGTTTGTACAGTAATGACCGATAGTAAAAAGTATTTGCATTTCACTAACGTTGGACTAGTGTGTAACCGATAGTAAAATGCCTCTTTTCCGCCGCTGTCGTCCTATTCTATCGGATTTTTCCCAGATTGCTTATAACCGTTAGAAAATATGGGTTAGTGGAATGCACTTCTGTAGTAGTGTTTTGACCTTTTGATGAAACCAATCTAAACTCCGAAAATTAAGACTTTATGTGCTTTTTTTCCGATTTTTCATTTTCGTATCTCCGAATTGGCTAGTCATTCAAAGAAAGTTTCTTCACAAGACTTCATCCTCTAATGTTCTTTTATTATGATAATTTTTTTTGCAAATTTTTTTAAGTTTGGATTGTTTTCTGTGCCTCTACATATGGGTAAATAGGTTTCTGAAAACATCAGAGCCCAAAACTCGCAATACGTCATTTTAGCTGAAACCACAAGTTCATAACCTACTTTACACACTGAAATATGCAAACATTGAATATCATAGTTCGTACCTTCAAACTATCATTACAAAACAAACACCTTGAAACATCATAGAAGTTCAAATATTCAATAGCAAATACAACAACTAGATTACAAGATGTCCGAAGGAATCTACGACCACGGTTTGGAAGGATCGGGTTGTTTCTGTAGGATCAAGAATGCCGACTAGAGGGGGGGTGATTAGGAGGCTTTTTAAAATTTTTCCCACTAAGCAATCTCAACAAGATAATTGTGAGACCTAGATTGTACAATGAGCCTTAAAACAATTTAATCAACTAGTTGCTTTCAACCATATAAACTATTCAACAAAACATGCAACAATAGTAAATTTAGCAATTGTGTCAAGATGAATATAAAGCAAATAAGAGATACGCAATTAACACAATATTTTTACCAAGGTCTCGGAGACTCGCCCGGTCTCCCCTACTCCTCGTTGAAGTGCTCACTCGTGAGCCTCGCTTCTATATCCACGAAGGATATCTCACTAGGGTTGCTCCTTCTCCACACCGGATATGCGAGCACCAAACCCTTCACAAGCTTTTGCCGGCCTCTCTGACAAACTTCAATGGAGAGATCGCGACTCTCCTCTGACACCATCTAGGCGAAGGTGATCACCAAGAGTAACAAGCTGGATGCGCTTTCGCTTGAACAAATCTCGTGCTAGAAGCTCAAAGATGCAAATGAGATGCTCAACACTCTAGCACTAGTATGCAAATGGTGATTGAAGTGCACTAAGCACTATTAACCTCACCCAATTTGCTCTCTCTCAAATCTACTCAAGATTTGGGCTCAAATCTACTCAAGATTTGGGCTCAAATCTAGCCTCTAGATGCAAAATAGCAAATGCAAAGACTTGGCTAGCTTATCAGCTGAAATATGAACTCCTTGAGCATACTCAAATGAAGTCAAACACGAAGAATTTATAGCCTCAAAGAACAACTAGCCGTTTGCAACAAAATGAGCCAAATTTGTACAGGCCGGACATTGTCCGGCCAATACAGCAAAAACAGCCTTTGCAAACGTGTCAGTGACCGTTGGGGGCTCAATTTTAAAGGCCAGACATTGTCCGGCCATCACAGACAATGTCCGGCCTTCACCGGACAAAAGCACCGGACAGATCCAATTGTCTCTGTTAACACTTCAAAACAAGGCACAACAAATTTGTACAGGTCGGACAATGTCCAGCCCATCCCGGACAAAACCCTCCGGACATATACAAACGTCTCTGGTTCATTTTAAATAAAAAAACCTCACAAGTTACATAGTCCGGACATTGTCCGACCACATCAGACAATGTCCGGCCTTCTCCGGACAGAAGCAACGGACAAATGGATTTGTCTCTGTTTTCGGTTTGTTTAAGCCACAAAAGCTGTGTACTGGCCGGACATTGTCCGGCCACCACAGACACTGTCCAGCCTGTACAAACCAAAAACAGGAACTAATCAATTTTACTCTAAACTAGATTTGGGTATTTGTACATACGGATTTCCTGTTTTCTCGTGGATGTGTCAGCTGTCACTCAGCAACGACCACGACCACACAGGTTTAACATCCGATCGAAAACAGGTGGTTGAGTGGGTTTGGTCAAGCATATGCAAGCGAGCCGAAAACTGGTACGACCAGCTTGATCTCCTACGACCACGACCAAGCCCTAAACAGAGGACCGCCAAACCGGCGGCACGACCACAACCGCGTATCAAACACGGATACGATCAGAATGTGCAGATACAACCACGACCAGCTCTAGCAAGAAAACCAATTTAAATAGCTGGCGATCACTACTAAGTGCAGTTTTCAAACCATTTTCTCTAATGCACCACAAACTACACTTAGACTCTCTAGCAATGCAAGAGGCGATAAAACACTAGTGCAAGATGATATGAATGCATTTGAGCTTCCACACTATATAGACTCAAGCTACTAGTTTCTGACCCTTCTGAATAGTACAGTCAAACTAGTAAAAAGAATCCTATCGACCCGATTTGTCTCCAAACACCGAGATCAGTAAAATCCTAAGAAAACAATTCTTAATCTTTGATTTTACCTTCGGTGAAGCTCAACCTCGTGAAGCTCGTCCCTCGAAGCTTGTCCTCGCAAAACTCGACCTCGCTAAGCTTGACCTCACTCGAGATGTCTCATATCGGCATCGACCTCTTCACGCCCTTGCTCGTTTTTATCCTGCAATCACTCTAGGACTACAACACATACACTCAATGCACAACATTAGTCTCATAATCAGTTTGTCATTCATCACTAGAGAAATTACTCCACACAGGAGTTAGCTCAATAATTTCTCTTTCCAGTGAAATGACAAAACTATATCCAACAAATAACAAATGAGTACGAGATGAAATACAATCATATATATTCGTATATGATAAAGACATACGCACATGATCTATACTTCTCAAGTCATGATATCAATCAACATAGATGACTAATGTGATGAGCTCCCCCTCGATCATACACATAGATATCAAATCCAGAACAAGAAGTCATCAATTTTTTGAACATAGATAATTAATCATTCTGAGCTCGTCCTTAACATGTGTATCGATATCAAGACTATAACAGAGGAATCATCAACTTCAGGATTTAACATATTACATTTCGATTAATCAATCAGCACAAGTTTGATGCAACCACTGAGCTCCCCCTCTACATATGCATCAATATTAAACCCACAACCAAAGAAACATCCATTTCAGGGTTTATCAATAATCAATTCAATTTACTTGTGCTAAATCAGGATTTATCTAAGTTGTCATTTAATCATCAAATCTGACATTCTCCAGATTAACATTAATCATCATGGATTTATCTAAATCATCATTAATCATCAAAACCTAAATGTCTTATATCGACCTAGATCCAACAGTATCTACTTAACAAAGCTAGTTGTCTTAGGCTAAGTTAACTTGTCCTAACCCTCATCCAGGTTCCAACGCCATTCCACCTCGCAATAAGGATCTGCCTCCATCGATAGTGACTTCTTTGGGAGATCAAACATTCGCTGGTGCTCCTTTATTTTTTTCGACCACTTCAAGTATGACTTACCAAAGTCAACTATGTCATCATCAATCCACTGAATGAAGTCACACTTCGGCTCTTCTTTCTGAATAAAAAATGTTAGCAATAAGTTTAATATTAAAAAGAAAACTGTGAATATGATATGGCACTTACATGTGTCTTCTTAGAAACATTAATGTCACCGCATCTATACTACCTCCAACCATATGTTGCTTCTTCCCAGAGCCTGAGTTCTTATCCTATCTTGTTGCAGTGGCATAATGATGATAGTTCATATGTTTTGCCAGATATTTATATGGATAATGAACTGGACGAAACTATATTGATCCCGGACATCGACTTAACTAAACCCAAAATGCTCCTCTCAAACCCTAAACACTAGATATTACTTGTAAATATGACGAGTCCTAAACCCTAAAGTGATGACAAAATTTAAAATTTTCTATTAACTATATGTTCGAGAAACTTTACCTGAAAATATGCTGAGTTGGCAACAAAATCGATGCGAAGACTCTTTCCTCTCACTTCCTTTCTCTTTTTCTTCCTCTCTCTCTTTCTTTTCTTTCCTCTCTCTTTTCTTCCTCTCTCTTGTCCTTCCTCTCTCTTTTCTTCCTCTTGTTGGTTTTTCTTTCCTCGGTTGGTTTGTGCCGTTGGGAGCTACTTAAATGAATCGTGAGAGCCTTTCAGATAATGAATGGTTCAAAAACTTAAAACTATGGGCTTTTCAATCACTGAATCGTTTAGTGACTAAAAAGATACGTGCTCTAACGCCAAGTTAGCATATATGGGCTGTCAAGTAGGATAATCGTTGAATAGTTCAACGATTGAATTTCAGTCACTGGGCTAGTTCTATAACTAAAGGTCAGTTTTGTAATTCTTTTTTCCTCCGACCCATTTTTGAAAAATTTTTTATATGAGTTATTTTAATAAAAGTTCCTTATATGGGCTTTAGCTCGGCTCAATTTAGAAAGATAGAAAGATGATGAGGTTTGACCCTACCCTCTTGCTCGGTGGTGGCATGAACAAGTTGAGCTGCATGCTAACTTACTTGGGTCTTGCTAGTTTGTAAATAAACTCTCATATTATTTTTTTTAATAATTATATACAGATAAAAGGGCATCCAAATCCAAGACCCTCTCATAGGCCTCTCTTAGCTGTGCTCTACCTCTAACCATCGATCATCTCATTATCACATTTTTATCACAGATAATCATATTTGTTGTAGTTGCATCTACCCCATCACCAATCCATCTCCGGCTCCTCCTCACGGCTACCTCTCTTAAATTATAAAACCCTTTATCAGTGACTATCCCTCCTCTCTTTCGGACACTCGATAAATGCAAGACTGTTTTTAAATAATTCATTTAAAAAAATTACTGAAGTAGTCTATAGTGTGTAAACTTTTGTCAAACTAATCCACAGTCATTAGCTAAAATAGTGCTAGATTTGAAAAAACAGAGAAATCGATGCAGTCGCCAGAAGGAATGGCAACAGATTCGGTTGGCAAATGAGCCGACAGGCACTCTAACATGCAAATTTGGGTGTTATTTAAATTGTATTAAAAATTTGTAATTCGTTTAGAATTAATATCTCACAATCTATAACTCATATTGATAATTTGTTCGAATCAAAAGACTTGTAAAGTCAAAACAGTCATATTGACACAAACGCATAATTAATAGAAATTATAATAATAAGATATTTTCCTTCAATCTTATAATTATTTCGAAATTAATATCTTGTGGTCTACAATTCTGATTAATAATTCGTTTGAATTAGTGAACTTGTGAAATCAACATGATTAGAGTGGTCATAATAAATTATATATATATAAACATCAGCCCTAAGCCTCTTGGCTTCGCTTCACCTTGTATCCAATTTTTGTATTAAAATTTGTTGGAGAGAGATCATAATAAATTGAGAAGTTGGCAAGGTGTCGCATGAGAGCGAATAATATGAGACTGAAGACATATTTAGTGTATAATCCTATTTAGTTTAAATAAAATTTTGCGTGTCACAGTCGAATGTGACGAACAAATATTTACTACATATCTTAGAAAAATATATGAGTATAGAACATGAGATCTCATTGTAATATTTTTTATGACAAAAAACCAAACGATAGTAAGTCCTACGACAGACTTGGGCATGGCACACTTAACAAACCAGCCCTTAACGCCCTTAGCCTCACATTTATCCTGAAATGGAGGCCATCTGATCTAGCATCAAGGGAAAAACCTTTCCTCTCTCTCCCTCCTGTCTCTCTCTCGGCCGCCTCCCTGTGGCTTTGCCGGAATCGAGCCGTGGCAGGACGGCCCGTGCTCTCCTCCAACCCACATCGCCGCTTGATCTATCTCCTGCTACGGCCTCCGATCTGTCCGATTGAACAGATCTGAGCCTACAAGGTTTCGGCGGCTCTCTTCGGAGGCGATCAACGACGAACTTCGCCGGAAAAAGTTGGTGGCGAGCTTGCTCCTCGTCGGCTTAATTCGTACGGATACTCTACGGCGCAAGTTCTTGTGTGGGCTGTAATAGTTCTCCGGTTCTTGTAACTTTTGGACTGCACATTTGGTGCTTTGTGGGTGAGATTGTGTGCTGTGGTGGACTACCAGTGTTAGCAATTGGATTTCCATTTGCCTTGTACTTTCTGGTGCTTCTTCCTGGCTTGGATTGGATTTGTTAGAGGTTCTTGTTCTTTCTTTAATGCTGCTCCTCTCAGTTCTTGAAGTGTTTGGTTTCTTTCTTGGGCCTTCTTTCTTTCTTTTTTTTTTGTAGTTTGCAATGGGGTTAGGGTTTGGGGATTTGTAGATCCTATGGAATCTGGTTGGATTAACTACGCAATGCCGCTGTTTAATTTTTGCGTGATTTCTTGGTCATTCCCAAGTGAGGGGTTCTGTAGTCTTGTCATTTTTTTTATATGAAAGGGATAGAGCATTTGTCTTTTTTCTCAGACTTTTTTTGGACTAGAAATGATTGTAACAAACAATGTTAATTTTTAGTTTAGCTAGGGTATTTGTAGGCCTCGATATGAATGTGCTATTGCTCATAAGTAGATCGTAAGTTGATCAATGGCCCCAAAACAATTATTTGTGTAATCACAAAGCAACAGACTACATGCCTGATATATTCTGCGAAGTTAAATTTGTTACTAAATTTTTGTAAGGCCGAATTGGGGAATGTTCATGTAGAATGATGAAATTATGTTTAAACTTCTCAGGAAAGAATACGTTCCACAGCGTCTCGTCTATATGCTTGAAGATTTGAAAACTGATTCTTCAACCTCTTTCACGCATTTCATGTTTTATTATTCTGGTCGTCAATAAAATCAGTTGAACTTGCTGAATTTCTCTGAAACATCTACGGAGTGTGGTACAGCTGTTTTAGTTAGTTTAGTTTCAAAAGATACAGAACTGATATTCTGAGTGAATTGCTCATTTGTGGCTTTGTGCACAAACAGAACCGATTTTCATATGTCAGATGCATTGGGAAAAAGTGGAGTCCAGTTAGTCACATTTAGGAGAGTTACTAAAAAGAGATAAAATACTTTGGTATCATCAATGCAACTATCCTAAATGATTTTTCACAATTTTTTATCGGGTCTTGTACTAGTTCTAGAGTTTTGCTATTGGCTGTTGTTATCTGTCATGAACTCATGATCGTTTAATTGTTGAAGTTAAATCTCGCTACCTTATACTGATACTACCTTTTTCTGTCCTAATTAGTTTTGGATAAATCTTATTTGATTTTGATGGAGCTGCTAGTAATGTATTGTTACTTCATGTCAATTAACTTAGTATGCTCTTCACTTGATCAATGGCCAAACTTGTCCAAAGTAAGCGGAGATATGAAAAAAGAACTCATATTGATAGTGCTATAGTTGTTTGCTCATCTTTATAAATTCTTTTCCAATTTCTGATCATAGATCCAAAACTTGTTAATTGGAAAAAAAAAATTGTCTGCAATTTGCTGACAGTTTGGTTCCATGATGCAGTTTGAAGTATGATTTGGGGGATCTGAATAAAGAAGCTGGTAGGATCAGTTGGCTGTTGTCATGGATAAAATGCAATCTGATTGCCCTTATCCTGGATGTTTCTTTTGTGTTATGAAGGAGGCAAACCCTAGCAAACGAAGAACAAGCGTGCTAAAGTTCTTTAGAGAACTTCCTTCTCAAGATGACGATGGCCAAGTTCTCCCTATTAGCGGTCTTTGGAACACTGCAATGGCGCATCCAAATGACCCTGAATTTATTAACTTGGGGATATTTGAATGCATGGCAGCACTAATATGGAAGGGCTTGAAAAATAGGCGCTGGCTTTCACATGATCAGAATATATATATCCCATATTATGCAGCCCACATAATTGGATCCTATACTATGAATATGGAGGAGTTTGCAGAACGCGCTGTTCGCGCCGGGGTAATACCTCCATTAGTTGAACTCTTAAGAGGCAGGTTGACTTGGGTGGAGCAAAGAGTTTCTGTTAGAGCTTTGGGGCATTTGGCTACATATCCTAGTACATTTCCTGCAGTTGCTGATCATGGGGAAGTTCTTGAACTTGCCATTCAACTGGCTTCAAGCTCTCTAGAAATTGTCTACTCTCATTTTTACCAATTTGTGGATCGAAGACTTGGCTACCACTGTGATCTTCTTACACGTGGCATGGGTGGTGTGGAAATGGAGTCTCGTAAAGCTGAGGAATGGGCAAGCCAACTACAATGCTGGTCTTTGCAACTTATCAACTGTTTTGCATTTAAACCTGAGTTTCTCCATGATATTTGCAAGCCCGAATTTCTAATCAAGTTACCTGGTATGTGGGGTGGACTTGTGAATGAGAACTCACCTGCTGGTGTTGGTTTGCTAAGAACAATCTGCCAGAGCAAGCTTGGACGAGGCCATGTTGCTAATATTTCTGGTATTATTGAAGCTTTATGTAACATTGCTCGTTCCTCGGATGACTGGCAGTACATGGCTGTTGATTGTTTACTCTGGCTAATGCAGGATCCTAGTGCATGTCATAAGGTAAGATATTCTCCTAATATTGTATGCAGTTCCTGAACGGAAGCTAAGTTCAGGTCTATTCATAATTGAAATGGCTTAAACTATATTTCGTTTCATGTGGTCATGGTTAACACAGTGACAAGTATGGGCTGTGCCTTAGACATAATTTTGGTTGCATAATGCACATTGAAATTGCTCAGAAATCAACATCACAAAATCAGTATTGAACCATCCAATCTTTTAAGTGACTCATAGTTGGTTCTGTTTAGAGAGCAGCATACTATTCCTTAGTACTAGTATAAGCGTGTTAACCAATTATCATTTGAAATTTATTTTCTGATATCTATGCTTGCAATTTTTTTTTTTGGGGGGTCAAAGCTTGATCTGAATGGTTAATCTTCCCGTCTTCTCTGTTAACTGTCCATCCAGTCCCACTGCAAGCATTAATTATTTTTTACCTTTCTTTTGATAGCTTTAGTCACTCTTTACCCCCCCCTGTGCACAGGTGATAGACAAAGTTGCCCCAGCATTGATAGATTTGGCAGATATTTCAACACTGGGTGATTATAAAAAACTTGGTGACACTATTGTCACAGCCCTCCAAGAATGTACCCAACCAAATGGGACTTTGCGAAATTCAATGAGTAGTCACACCAAAGAAGAAATTGATGAACTCTTGAGTTCCAAGCAGAGACTGAAGTTGGAAAAGAATATGCCGAAAGAGGATCTTCATATAAAACAGGCTGCAGCATTGGTTGTGAAGTTGGAAGGGAATTCTCTATTCTCTTCAGGGAATATTGCAGGAGCTGCAGCAAAGTACTCCGAAGCACTTGCAGTATGTCCAATGAAGTCTAAGAAAGAAAGGGTGGTGCTTTATAGCAATCGAGCGCAGTGTTACCTTCTCCTTCAGCAACCACTGGCTGCCATAAGTGATGCTACCCGTGCGTTGTGCCTTCATAATCCACTTAATCGACATGCCAAAAGTTTGTGGAGAAGAGCTCAAGCATATGATATGCTTGGTTTAGCTAAAGAGAGCTTGTTGGATGCAATTCTTTTCATAAATGAGTGCTCTCAGTCCAATGATCCTGATCTGTCTCTGAGACAAAACAAAGTTCCTGATTATGCTGAGCGATTGGTGAAGAAGCAGATGCGTGCTGCTTGGTTATTCAGGGAAGCAGCCCTAAAACATGGGGGAATTCATTGTGAGGGAGATGGTAGTGATGCCTTTGGTCAAGAGGCTGATGACTCTGAATGGGAGACGGCTAGTGAAGATAATGATGTAAGGGGAGAAGCACATGATGAAACAGAATGGAAGAATGAGATCCACCAGGAAGATGTGTATGAGAAAAGCTAAGAAATGGGTAGGAAAATGTTTTCTTGCTAATGACTTGCCTCAAGAACTTGGGTTATTCAAAAAAACATTTTTAGGAAAGAAGAAAGATTTGTTGTAAATATCTCACTTCACGCGTAATATTCTTAGCAATATAATTGTTGTTGTACGTGACAACATTTTCCCTGACTTTAATTCTGTTGTTCATTGTGCTAGGTGGAGAAGACTAAGAACTGAGATTACTTCATTTCCATTATGTTTTCAGGTTTTGGTCCTTTCGAGCTGAAAGATTGTTGTCATCTCATGAGTAGCAGCAGCAGCAGCTGCAATACCCACCAAAACAAAACTAAATTGTGAACTGGATGGTGTGTTCCTTGCGGAATGCTTGTGAGACATGTGCTTTCTCAATGACACATCAATCTGGTGTCATAATATTGTTCTCATGGAGAACAAGGCTCAACTGTATTCATTGCCTTCATCGGCTTCTTGGATCTGCCTGAGTTGTATGTTTTTCTTCAGAGTGTCTTATTTAGGATTAGTTTCTTGTTTGGTGTTGTAAAACGTGTTGCACCAAGTTTTGAACTCTTTGAATGAACAAAACAGTGCTTTGGCTTTCTTTTAATATGTGAAGATTTGTGAACAGCCCACTGGCATTCTTTCCTTCCAGCTAGTTGCAAATTTCCATTACCTAGAAATGCTCTTAGTTGCAAACTTTGTGAAGGTTCATTGTTTTCTTCAGGATGAGCGTGGTACTTACATATCCTGTTAATTGCAATCGAATGTTGCTAACTGTAGTGCTGCTAATTTGGGCGCCAAGTTGACATTAATGGGTTAGGTTTTTTGCTTTACAGTTCTTTTGAATGTAAAAGGCAATCATGATGCAAAATGGAGTGGCTTATCAAGCATTCTGGCCTTAGCACTATGTTGCAAGTGCTTTCTTGGCTTATCCAGATTCTTGATTGCAAGGCGAAGATTGCACAGACGGATAAGGAGCTTTTTGAGGTGGATATGGCAATCGAAGAAATCGAGGTGAGGAAGTACTTAACACAGATCATTAGTTCATGATATTATGTTTGTTCTTCATTTTCTATACTTCTATATATCATCGGCTTGTGTTATTTGCTCCAGAATTGGTAACTTGTCCTCGTATGTTTTGTTGCAAGCATACTCCAACTATGTTTCTGAAATCTCTCCCACTACTAGGTGTATTGTGACCTATCAGTACAGTTTCAAGCCCCCTAATCCAGGTACCATATTACTGGTTATGTTTAAGCTTAAGGACAGTGCTGGATCTCATCTGATCAATAAAAGTGAATCATGAAGTTATTCATTTGTAATTGTTTTCATTGACCACAAAATGGCATTGGTTTATGCAATAGGATGTGACGTGATATGGGCAAAAGAACCACTATGAACATCTATCTTAGGCAGTCTATATGATTCAAATTATTTGCATAATACACCTGATGATTTTCATTTTGGTGCTGATAGTTTTCATTTCTTATATTTTTTATGTTCCTTGATGGTTTACTATTCCTGATTTGAATCGTTGTTTCTCTTGATGATCTACCACAATGAATAAATGTAATAGTGTGATGCTAGATTTATGTGTTTAAAGGTCATTTAATTGCAGAGTCAGGCACTGTTGTTGTGGTGTACAGATATGTTTCTCTCTAGTATGTTGCAAGGCATACTGACATCTTGATCTCAGCATGCACATGATAGTATATCACCATAAGCTTAAAAATTAAAAGGCCCCCCCATATTGACAATTAAGAAAGTAGGTGGAAACGGAAAGGATTACAAAGTGAGACATCTTAGAAAGCAATTATTGGGCACTGGCGATTGTTTCAATAATATAATGGCATTGGAGAAGTGGAAGTGATTCTGGATGGATTAGGGCCCCTCTTGTAGGAGATTCAAGAATTCAAGGAAAATGATTTTGGTTGGTGTGGAATTCCAAAACAGTTTTATCAAAACCAGATCAGACTAGCATATTCTCTTTACAAGTAGTGGAAATAGTGCACAAAATTTCTGAACCAACGCTTTTAGACATAGATGTTGTGTAGAGAAAAAATGCCCTCGGATGGTATTGCCACTTGGAGCTAAACAAAGGTGCTTAGTCTATCTTATGCAATCATATATTTTTTCTAAGCATATGCAAGCATATAACATGTTTTGGTGGTTTGTTGGCCATCTATGGCAACATTGCCATTTGTCTCCAATATTGTTCTTGTTTATAGGAGCTATACAAGAGTGTAAATCAACCTGCTTTGTTGAAGATCTTTGCTCTTATAGCCAGTTGGATGGTTCACACTTAATATCTCTTATTACTTGATTAATATTTCACTATCATTTGCTCATTAGAAAAACCTAGCCTTGTGATGTAACATAGTTCCTAAAATTATAGAGAACTGTGAATGTGGTGTGTAAGTGTCCAAGAAAGATAGTGAGCCCCATTTGCTTGACTTTGTCTCACTAAAAGGTTATTAGACTTGACCAAGACCAATATGTGGGCAGTTGAAAAGGAGATGCAAAGCTGAGTCAAATTGTAGTCAAAAAGAGGGGAATTGAGCTTTCCCCATTAAAGAATCAAATAGATCATTCACATCACAATACCAGAAGAATTAAATTTCATTGAATTCAATGATTCACAAATTGTTTATACAACTTTATTTAGTTAAAAATGAATCTCAAAACCTCAAACAAACATCAAATGCGAGCTCCATCTGTTATAAAATCTACGATGTTTCAGTATGTGTAGTCAAATTTCGTAATTCAACTTTAATTATTAATATATATTGTACTTGGATTGGTCATATAAAACTTGTAGTAGTATGTTTGTCCTCAGAAATGTTTTGATGATATTATATCTTTTTTTGTAATTTTCATCAATATATTGTCATAGAAGTTGCCCTCTCTGTTGCAAAATATAATAAACCATATACACTAATTAAGAAAAATTTAAGTTAAAAAGAACATCGAGTGAAAATTACTATACTATCCACATTTAAATGTCTTGAAAATGAAAGAATCTTAGTGTGAGGGGATAAGTCATAAATAGCAGAGGTAGTACATAAGTAAATAAGGATCGAATATAAATTATAGTAATAAATTTGCATGAACTCCTTATATTTTACAATAAGATTAGAAAATTATGTCTTGTATTATACAATAGAGGAAGAATTGATTAAAATTGTACAATATATTAGTAAACAGCATAGCATACAAAAACAATATTATAAAAGTATTTTTTTAGACGAGTATATTTACATCATTTTCATAGTCAATCTATCTAACTACTAAATCTCTAGTCGAAATTGAAAAAAAAAATTGACTATTTAAACAAAAACATCATATATTTTGTGATGGGGTAGATTTAAACCATCCACATCAATACATCACCATCATGTATGCAAGAATGTATGGCACCTTGTCTTGCTCCAGCGGCTTCACCTGCTTCAATTAAGAGTAGGTTTAATTTAATTTAATCCCGAATGAAGTCACAGACTTTTGGCATTAAAAAATAGGGGCATTGGATACACCGCCCTCATCTGAATCATTGTGAAAACCACAAACAGATGGGACGAAAAGCACTTATTTAAAACAATTGGAAATTGAAAACAACAAAGCCAATCAAAACAAATGGGAAGGGAAGAAAGCAGGTGCTTGAGGTTTAATTCACCCAGAGTTTACTGTCAACTCTGCTCTTCTTGTCCGGATTTCTCCAATGGTTACCATCAGACATGCCCCCATGGTATCATGAATGGATGCAATCCAATAATATTCCATGTATACCTTTCTTATGTTATATCTAGGGCAGAACAGAAGCTCGTGGATCACGAGTTGTGTGGGCTCAGCTTGGCTCGGCCCAAAAGAAAACGAGGCAGAGTGAATCTGCTCTCTCGTTCGGTGGTGGTATTTTGCAAGCCAAGCCGCACCCTTACTTGCTTGGGTCTGGCTCGTTTGTAAATAAATCATCAATTTTTTTCACAATTATGTAAAGTTAAAAAGGTAATCCAAATCCAAAATCCTCCTAGATGTCTCCTCCCAACTGTGCTCTGCCAGGCCCTGTCCAGCAGCCATCGTCTGTCTCTTCCTCCTAAATTATTAAACCATTTATTGGTGACCACCCCTCCTCTCTTACGGGCACTCAACAAATGTAAGATTATCACTTTCTAGTAGGCAATTTCATAAATATAAACACTTCGTACTAAAAGGTGGTAGTCTTACGTTTTTATGTATGAAAGTAAGAATGTGATATGTGTATTTGGTCTAGTACTACTTGTCATTTAATATGAGTACTTTTCGGGCAGTGTGAAACCAGAGCTTGGATTTTATTTTTAGGAGTGCCTTGACGTTAGAATTCAAGTGTTTATTGCGAATAATAGAATTATGCAAGTAGCAGCACTACGCGCTAGTTGAACAATTCAAGCCGACAAAATCAAAACATAAATAATTATTTGTTCGCAAGACCAAATCTTTAGGAACAACAAAGACATCAACTGACCACCAAAAGATGATATTTGGAGCTTGTAGACGTACTCAAAGGCAATTGATAGGGTCTCCTTCCTTGTAGATACTGTTTGGGTAAGAAAAAAATTATGGGGAGAAAGGGATTTCATCATGATTTCATAATAATTAAATTAGTATCCGAAACATGTCCTATAAAAATAAAAATTGTTATTTCGAACATACCCTCTAAGTCTTTTTCTTCTTAACAGTGCCTTCCTACTTTTTCTTCCTGTGAACTTCGATCTTAATATTTTTTTTTTTTTTAAGTTTTGCTAAAGAGGTGTGACAATGGTAGAGGTGGAAGGCCCCGATGCACGTGTTGGGAGGTGGTGGCGCGTAGCCGGTGCAGAGATGGGGTGCGGAGGGTGGGTTGGGAGGAGCCAGGGGTAGCAGCAGTAGTAGAACAGGATGAACAGGTGAAGCTGGGTAGCTATGAGATTTAGACAAGGGATAGAAAAAGGATGATAGGTTTTTTCTAAAAAATTGTATTTACATCTTAGACGTCCTATTATTTATTTATTTATTTGTTTCTGAGAGGGAACTGGAGTGTGTTTGATGCACTCAAGTCTAAACTACTAACATCAACAAAATATACACCATATTATAGTTAAAATATAGTATTTTTGTGTTGCCCTCGATACTGAAATGAAAACCAGTAGACCAATAATACACAAACCCAGGACCGACGTTAACGAAATATTACACCACAATGTCGTTTTCTTGATAACCTGTAAAAAAACTTGTCGTATTCCATTGTAAAGGATATTTTCTTTTCATAATATGTATGCAGAGAAATATCTTATACTTCTTACATATTTTGTTTATAAAACACACATCATATTATTTATTTAGATTCGGATAGCATTATACAAACACTTTCAATAGCTGGTCATTATTTGCCATCTTATTTTCCTCCTCAGTCTATCTCCAAAACATATATACGTAAGTTAGCTACTGTTTTCATCCATAAAAATTTGTCGTATTTGATATTTTTATGATCTTCAATAAATAATTTTGATTATTAATTTTGATTATAACATTTTAGCAAAAATTATAAATATATAATATTATGAAAATATTTTTTTACAACGAATCTAATCATATCATTTTCATATGATTAACTTAAATATTTATAAATATATTAGTTGTAAAATTTAAAGAAGTTTGTTAGTATATTATAGCAATAATTTTTTGTGGATGGATAGAATAGTAATGCATTGTACCTTTAATTGTCATATTATTTTGATTTCACCTTTGGAGTCACCGGTCATGACTAAGCTAGGGCTACCATTGTTACTTATAGTTCATCCTTAAATGTCATGATAACTAAGACCCACCTGCTAGTGGCTTAATTCATTGTTGAAATTAATAGAGAATTAGGAGAGGTTTAATTGTACCCATTATTTGAGTGGTTTGCACACTATAATTTTAAGTAGCGATATCTAATTGCACAAAAGTTAATAACGGAGGAAAAATACAGAGTACTACCCATTATCTCTGTGTGTGTGTGAAACAATATTCATGAAGATTACATGCACAATGAGCTAGCACAAGCAACAAAAGCCATCCTCCTCACTTGTCTCCATCCCCTCCTCTCCATCCTTATATATAAACATCATCTCCTTCACCTCCAACTATACTACCACAAAGCCATCACCTATGGCAAGGAAGCGCAAGTCCACCACCGACGTTGCCGACCTCGTCGCCAACCACCACACATCACCCCTCACCACCACCGTCACATCAACAGCAGCAGCCGAGGCATGGGCGGACACGGCGGCGGTGAGGACGAGGAAGCGGTTCGTGGGAGTGCGGCAGCGGCCGTCGGGGCGGTGGGTGGCGGAGATCAAGGACACCATCCAGAAGATCCGCGTGTGGCTCGGCACCTTCGACACCGCCGAGGAGGCTGCCCGCGCCTACGACGAGGCCGCCTGCCTCCTCCGCGGCGCCAACACCCGCACCAACTTTTGGCCCCGCACCGCCACAGCCGCCGCCGCCTCCGGAACCCACCACCCGCCTCCGACGCCTTCCGCCCTCCCCTCCAAGATCACCAACCTCCTCCTCCTCCGCCTCAAGAAAGCCAGAAACAGCAACAACTTGCAACAAGGCCTAGGTGCCCCCCAAGAAGCAATAGTGCAACAACAACAAGAGCAACCATACCATGAGGAGGGTTTCCAAGTCGACGACTTCTTGATCTACGATTGCTCCGACGAGCACGGCGCCATGCAGCGTGAGGAAGGGTCGTCGAACAGCTGCTCGGACGGCGAGGAGGAGGTGACCGGGGAGGAGGGGGCCTTGGACTTCGGGTTCATGGACGCGCACGCGTCTCCAGCGGGAGAGGACGAGGCGGCGCTCTACTCTCCATTTGACATGGTGGCGGCGGAGCTCGGCAGCGCGGCTGAGGTGGAGACGACCGCGTACGGCGGCGGGGAGCCCGCGGCGATGATCGACGAGGTGATGAAGAGGATGACATACGAGAGGAAGATCTCCGCGTCGCTCTACGCGCTCAGCGGCGTGTCAGAGTGCCTCCGCATGCGCCTCGGCAACGCCGCCGGCGCCGCCGTGCACGACCAGCTCTCCGGCCTGAGGAATGCATGCAAGAAACAGCAGCAGCAGCAAGTAGTAGTAAAGGATGATAGGGTGGGCCATGAAGAGAGCTCAACCAGCAACAGCAGCTCGTCAGAGGCCGCGAGCTCTTCGCCGCAAGCGAGTGCCGTCGATGGCGACATGCTGTGGAGCTCCCTAGACCTGGCACCTATCTGCTTCATGTCATAGTTAGCCATTGGTGGTAGATTTGCTCCATTAATTTGTTGTTGAGCTCATGGTAGCCTAGAGGTTGTGGTATTCTTTAGTCTCTACTTACATGCATGGACGCCGGGGGCTTGGATGTTGAGAAGCCCTGTGCCCTATCATAATTTGCCTACACAGCAATTTGGTTTATGTTTCACAAATTATACATTAGAATTCTAGGAAAGCTAAAAATGCTTCTGATGATTTATCTTTTTTTTTTCCTATATGTTCTTGTATATGTGTGGTCTTGTGAGACACTGGTGTCATGCCAGATCTATTTTCTATCTATTGCATCGTGTGATCTATTATTAAGATTAGAACATAACTATATGATACATAGTATAATCACATATCAATTATCTATTCATCTAATCCAACAATTAACAAATAAAAAATAAGGTTGCGCAATCTGTTGTTAATGAGTGGAATATTACACCTATAGCATCACCATACATACATGAACAACAGAAACAAAAAATTAGAACTGTTCTAACTTTACGCAGTCTTACTAAACTTTAGTGATCAGCAGACCTATTATTGAGAAAATGCCACAATTTAAAGAATCCAAATTAAGTACATGAACACACAATTACTGATGGAACAGGAAACTTTTGTAAAAGAGCCATGTGGGAATGTGGGTTTAGGTACCAAATTAAGAACAGATAATTAAGATCAGGATATCTATTACACAATTATTGTTTAATTTGTTAACAAAAGTGACAGAAGATTTATATTTAAGAAACCGAGAGCTGTTAGGAACAGTGCGAATCCTGGTATCAGATCGGATCCTGCTCTCTTGAGATATGGTCTAAATACACACAATAAAAAGAATGTGAATCAGGAAATAAAACCACGATAATGATGGAAAAACAAAGGCAATCAAAGAGAGAAAAGACTAACGAAGAAGATCATAAATTTTTAAGTACAACTTTAAAAAAATACAAGAAATTAATTTTCTTAACTAACTCTCATATCCCTTATACCAATTACTTTCAGCCTCTGCAAAATCAGTTACTTAAGAAAAATTCTTGTCTCTTCCATCTCTATACCTATCTTAGTGTTGACCAGTGTTAATCTCCCTATAAATTATGTTTGATTGATATCCCATAAATCCATCTCTTATAGGTTTATATAGATCTCAATCCCAACGCCAGCCTAAACAAGAAATATAATACAATCTAACTAGAACTCAGTAGTTTTTTAAACCTAATACGATTAAAATAAGAGATATTCTCAACTATCTCCACATTATTCTATCCACTATAGTTATTGTGCCCCCTTTAAAAATTTGCTCCCGACTCTTCCTCGCCCTCCCACCTTCGCAAGAGTGCCTCCACCACAGAGAACTTATGCACATATGTGACATATGCGTGACCGAGCTTAACCACTCATACCCACCACATGAGAGCTTCTCAGTTGTGCAATTTGATTAGTTACACCCCCTACTCCTATGACCCTCCATATCATAGGTTTATGCAGTGTTTGAGCTCCACCTGCTCATAGGTACAGCACGGCTGGTCCCACCATAAGTTCGCACAACCAATAGCATGCAACTTTGCCTTTATGACCATTGGACTTTGCAATCATATCATATGCAGTTTCACATCTAACTGCACATGAGCTCTGAATACCCGCCGTCGACAACTCAGCTTGATCCTGATCAGGATGTCCAAATCTCCCTTTGGTTGCTCCACCTACCAATTGGTATACTCCAATGCACTAGATACTCTTCATTATCGCTTGCCCTCTATGAGTGATTTGCGTGACTCCATCTTGCGACTATAACTCGCACCCATGAAATTTATACACCATTGTGGATATTAGTCTCTTTAAGCCAGGGGCATTTCGTACCCCTGAGAGTGTGCGATGTGCTCCATCGTACCACTTCACGGGGCATAGGGATCTTTCGTTGAATATATCTCTCACTGAACATATGCTGAAGCAACAATCAAAACTTAATATCCGAGATATCTGGTTCATGAACAATAGGCATAGTTGAATCATCCACCTCCTTACACCGTCAAATTTTTGTATTAGATAACTCTACCCACTAGACATCATTCTTGATTTTATGTCTCCACAATGCTTACTGATCGTCTCAATAAATCCAATCTAGATAACTCCGCTGGCTCCTTAGCTCTAATACCACTTGTTAGAGTGTTTGATGAAATTTTTTAATTGTATAAAGCCTACATTATCAAAAAGACATGTGAATTGTTCAAAAAATGCTCACTGGTCAAATTTGAGCTAAATTGGTCTGGTCGGATTCTGTCCTGAGTTGGAGCTGTTTAAGCTAAACCTGGATTGAAATTGATTGAATTAGACTCGAATTTGATTTGGTCAAATTGAAGTTAGTCGAGTCAGATTCAGACTGGGTCTGGTCGAAGTCTGATTCGGACTGGAACTAGTTGAAGTCAGTTTCGGACTGGAACTAGTCGAATCAGAGTCAGACTCGAACTGGTCGAATCGGACTCGAATTGAAGCCGGTCGACTCAGACTTGGGTCTGGCCAAATTCAACCTGGTCACACTGACATTCAACCTATCTCAAATGGATAATTTCTAGCTTTATCTCTTTAATTATTTAAATAACAGTGATTATCTCTCATTTAAATTCAAATGCCCCAAATAACTCTGATTATTAGATGATTGCAACTAATACAAAGCCTCTATAAATAGAGAGGAGTACTCACCTTTTTGTAGGTGGGCGGAAAAGGCCAAGAACCCGAGAGGCCAAGAAGACCAAGGACTGCGGACAGAGGTGGAGGTCTTGTTCGTTAGTGCCTGTGCCAGTCATTCATGAAGATGGAGAGAGCATGGAGCAGCTATGAAGCCACTTGAAGGTCCCAATCATCTGTGCAAAGGGAGCTCCAATCCAGCGAGAGCCCCGGTGAATCTTTATTTTGCAGGTTGACGGGAGATCGATCAAGATCTGAATTTGCCTTCATCGAAACCCTTAAGTTTCACTTTTGGGTGGAGATCTTATTTTGCAATTCGATCAAGATCTCAGTCGCACTCGATCAAGATTTGAATTTGTATTCATCAAAACCCTTAAGTTTCACTTTTGGATGGAGATCTTATTTTGCAATTCAACCAAGATCTCAGCACTCAATCAAGGTCTAAATTGGCATTCATCGAAACCCTTAAGTTTCACTTTTGGATAGAAATCTTACTTTGCAATTCGATCAAGACCAGACTGCGCCGATTCGAGCAAAAGTCTTCAAGATTCAACCAGATGCTCTGTCCAGAGTTTGTTTAATCTGTCCCACAGGAGAAGATCGATGATAACTTCTAATCTAGAAGTCCGATCAACCCTAAATTTTTATGCAGAGCAGAAGACTCTATGTGCAACCTATCTACCAAGTTTCACTCCAATCAGAGGCCTCCAAGTTGTAATTCAACCAAGGAGAGGCTCTGTTAGAAGAATTTCAGCTTGCCCCACAAGAGAAGATCGATGGTAACTTCTCATCCAAAAGTCCGATCAACCCCAAATTTTGATGGAGAATAGTAGGCTTGTGTTGAAGCAATCCCTCTAAGTTTCATCTCAATCAGAGGGCAAGAAGATCTTCAGAAGACCAATGCAAACAGGTTCTATCTTGCTGAATTTCAGCCTGTCATACGAGCGATGCATTAAGATAGCTTCAAATCCGACGGTCCGATTGATCTCAAAATTTGATGAACAATCGAAGACCTGTTCAGAAACTATTCCACCAAGTTTCAACTTGATTAGAGGTCATCAAGTTACAATTCAACCAGAGCTCAGAAGAGTTATAGCAAATGAGTTGTTTCTTGATGAATTTCAACGGTCCCATTGGAGAAAATCGACGATAACTTTTAATCCAGAAGTCCGATCAACCCCAAATTTTTATGCATGGTAGAACACTCTATGTGCAACTTGTCCACCAAGTTTCAACTCTATCAGAGGTCCCCAAGATGCATTTTGATCAGTGCTAAGTTCCAGCCTAATGTGCGGGAGAAGATTGATGATAACTTCTAATCTAGAAGTCAGATCAACCCCAAACTTTCATGGAGAACAGAAAGTTCATGTTGAAGCAGTTCCTCCGAATTTCATCTTGATCCGGAGTCAAGAAGATCATCAGAAGACCATTGCAAACAGTCACTGTCTGCTGAATTTCAGCTTGACATACAAGTAATGCAATGAAGATAGTTTTCAATCCTACGGTTCGATTGATTTCAAATTTTGATGAGAAATCGAAGACCTATCCAGAAGCTACTCTTCCAAGTTTCATGCCAATCAGAGGCTATTATGGCACCCATCCAGTTAGTCAAATGGGAGCCAATATATTTCAATCATGTCAAAAGTTGTTAAGACATGCCAAAATATTTAAGCCATTAATGAATGTTCCGATGTGCTGTCATACCATGAAATGTGCATTTCCTAAAACTAAGGAAGTCAAAAGTGTTATCACAATATTTCCATCCATACTTTTCATGTCGTTGGGTATTGATAAGGCAAAGGCGACATTTTTGTTCAGGTACCGACGAGGCCGAACAACCCCTGTCCATGACTGACAAAGCCGAACATCATTCATGCCGGTACTGATGAGGCTAAGGCATCCATTTGTTCGTGACCGATGAGGCCGAACAACCCTCTAGTTGGACATTGATGGATATTTCAATGTTCACCACATTTCTTTTGTGATAGCACCATAGACTGATGAAACTATGGGTTTGTATAATTGCATGCATGGGCATCCACATTGCAGTTATTCATCAAGGACAAAGTTATTTCGAGGCTTGAAGACGACGACCATCAACACAACTTAATCAGAGATGTTCTATGGACTTAATCTGCAAATGTAATTAATCATGAGATTTTCAAAAGCCCTGAGGAACCATGAACCACGCAATCTCCTGAAGTCAAGATGTATTTTCATAAGACGCAGTGAGAATGTGTGAATCCCAAGGGGACTTGTAACTTGTAATTCATTTGAAAATTAACAAAGTACATGTTTCTCTAAAATTATGTGTTCTCCATGATCTTTTATGTATATACTTATGTATACTGGTATGCCCGCAACACAAAAAGGGGCCAATTTCTCAGAAAAAAGATCTTTTTGCTGAAACATAGGGTTTCCCTTAGTTTTGATGCCACTTGTTAGGAACAGTGGGAGCACCGACCCCAGATCGGATCCCACCTCGTGAGATAGGGTCTAAGTGTGCACAATAACAAGATCATGAATCGGGAGATCTAGCAGAGAAAACCATGATAATGATGGCGAAGCAACAGAAATCAGAGAAAAAAAAGACTAACAAACAATACCACAAATTTTTTAACACAACTTCAAAAAATTACAAAAGATTGACGCTCTCAACCAACCCTTGAATCATTTGGACTCTTTGACTCTCGCTCTCTACAAGAGTAACTACTTAGGAAAACTCCGAACCTCTTGCCTACTGTATACCCTTCTTGCTTCTGGCCTAGATTGATCTCTCTCTAAGCCATGCTTGGTTGTTGTCCCCTAAGCCCACTCCCATAGGTTTACATAGATCCCAGTCCCAGCCTCAACTTACAAAAGAAATATAATACAATTTGACTAGAAATTTTAGTAGTTTCCCAAACCTAATATGATTAAGATAAAAAATATTCCCAACAAGAGCTAGATACTATTTTCAAGACTACAAATAAACATCAAGAAACAAGTATTTTTTGTAAATAGCGTCATCACATTGCTGACATAGCACAATCAATCCACACCAAATAATCACAAAAAAGAGAGAAAAGTATGTAGAATCTTTATTTTTGTTCATCTCTCTTTACAGTAGTACAATGCTTAAATAGACTATACTAGAGTTGTCGACGATTGGAACTTTGGATTCCTAATCGAACTTATATGAATTTAGTTTGTTTAGTAAGGAGACAATCCAAACAATCACCAGAGTAATTACAATATCTATGGATCTAATGACACAGAGACGTATACAAGTTTGGACCCTCAAATCTTGAGTAATAACCCTACTCTTGTTGATTTATCACTATGAGTGCAAAGGATTACAAAGAGAATTTATTGTTTAGTTCTCTATTGCCTAGTTTTTTTGTCCTTGAATCCTTCCCCTAAAGGTCTTTTTATACTTGTCGAAGAGACATCAGTTTCTTTATTGAAGAGACGTCTGGCGATCGTCTTCAATTGCTGCATAGCGGTTGTCATAGATTATGGTTGGTTGCTGATTGTCAATTTCTTTACCCTGCGGTTATAGAAACTGCTCATTCATCTTTATCTTCTTCGACAGTTATTTTGTCAGGGATTTATGATTATTCTAGGAATAATCATAAGGATCAAGGAACGGTTATTGCGAAAGGTGACTTAGCTACATGATCCCCATATTGTAGTATAAATCTTCAATACTATGGTCACGTATTGATTACAACCATGTATTGGTATCTAATTTTGTCTCTGCGACATGGCATGATTGAGAGCAAATTTCTCCATGACCATAAAACCATAGACTCTTGGATAATAAGCGTCGAGATTATAGAGTTCCATAGTTATTAAAATTTTGGGAGTTAAGCATCCTTGATGGTTTATATCTAGAATATCCTTGAATTATTCTATTATCTCTTTCCTTGGTCTTCTGGAACCATGAAAAGGTATTGCCAGGTAGTTTAAATCTCTTACTATGATTTCCTGCGATCATAGAAAAATATGTACGGCCATAGAGCGATATACGTGACCATGGAATGATTATGCGCGACCATAGAATGATGTGCGCAACCTTGGAAAGATTTGGGCAATTTAACTCGGATAAAAATCCTCGTCAAGAATTGCCCTAGGGGCAGTTTCAGTAATGTCCACAAGATAACTATCCAGACGATAATTATCCACTTACAACATTCCCCCTTGGATATTACCACGACATGCATATATCTCGTTAAAAACTCTGTCAAAAAACCAGTGGGAAAAAACATTAGAAGAAAAGAGTAGATAGCATACGTTTTATTTGCATTACACACGCTGCCTCATTAAAAAACCTTCAATCAAAAAAACCCATGGGAAAAGTTTGATTAAGGGAAAAAGAGTACAACATCGATCTTCAGAATATAATTGTATTGATTTTCAGGATCTCAATAATTTTAAATATATTGAGTAGTGAAACTTATATGAGGACCTTCAAGGTCTACTAGTTGCTCTCCCTGAAGACAACAGTCTTCCTAGCCTACACATTCAATGTCATAGACATATTTTTCAAAAGTAGACGTATATAGAGATTTAATGAACAAATCTGTCAAATTGTCACTAAATCTAATATTATGGGTACTTATCTCACCACTCTTCTAGAGATGTGAGAATAAAAGAATGTGAGGGCAATATATTTTGTTATATTGCTTTTAACATGTCCACTACTCATTTGTGCAACACAAGCAATGTTATCCTCATATAGGATAGTGGGGGTAATTTCAGTTACAATATCATGTAACTGTTGAATATGATGTATCAATCTCTTCAGTCATACACATACATATAAGGTTTCATATAGTACATTATCTCTTGAGTGGTTTGTAGAAGTTGCTAATAATGTATGCTTAACAAACCTCCAAGAAATGGCTGCACCACCATAGAGAGTCTGGAACTTGGTATTGTGTGGATCAGATAAATAATTAGCATCCGTATAGCCCACCAAAGTCATCTCTTAATTTTTCTGATAACATAGACCAAGATATTTTGTACCTTGAAGGAACCTAAGGAGATGCTTGACGTAATTCCAATGCCTTCTGGTTGCAGATGCAATGTATCTTACTAGCAAACTTATCGTGAAAGAAATATCAGGTCTGGTACAATTCACAAGATACAACAATGCTCCTATGGTGCTCAAATAAGGAACTTCTTGTTCCAAGATTTCCTCATTTTCTTTGGGTTTGAATGGATCTTTATCCATTTCCACGGATCTTACAACCATTGATGTGCTAAGTGGTGAAACATACCCATATTAAACCTCTCTAGAACCTTTTTTTTAAGTAGGTTGACTGGTAACTAAATATTCCTTTAGGGAGATGTCCAATCTGCAGGCTGAGACAATATTTAGTTTTACCCAAATCTTTCATTTCGAACTCTGTCTTTAGGTATCAGCTTGCTTCCTTAGTTTCTATTATGGTTCCAATAATATTTATGTCATCAATATATACTGACATAATACAGAAGTCATTCGGCGGCTTCTTTATGAACACAGAAGGACAAGTATTATTATTAACATATCCCTTCTTTAGAAGAAATTCACTTAGTCAGTTGTACCACATTCTACCAGACTATTTCAGACCATACAACGACCTTTACAATTTGATACTATACATGTTGCGATTTTTTTTCCCTTCCAAGTTAGGAACTTTGATGAAAGTATTTGAAGGACTCAAAGTTTTTCATATAGATGTCAGAATCTAGTGATATATCCATATAGATATGCAGCCACAACATCCATTAACTGCATATTTAAATTCATGTCTACTGTCGTAGATATTAAGTAGCTAAAAGTAATTCCAATCATAACGGGAGAACAAATTTCCCAAAACTATAGTCTAATTGTTCCACAATCCCATCATTATGTTGTGCATATGCTGAGTTGTTGGGATTCTCATCTTCAAGATTGACCTCTTCAAGAGATTTCTCACTTTCAAAGTGAGTCATTTCAGGGGATTTATGGAGTGATTGTTTATTCTCATCAATTCTTTATCTCTGCGAACATCTTGTGAATTAAGGTCTTTTGCATCAATAGGTCTCCTCATTTCCGATGGAAGGGAGAATCAGTTGCTCTACTATTTTCGTGGGGTATTTCCACTCTTTCAGATGCATTTACCGCAAGTATATGCGATTTAGTCACTCATTTATAATCAGTGAAAGTATCTGGCAGATTATTTACCAAACTTTGCAAATTAATTATCTTCTGAACTTCCAGTTCAGCTTGACTAGTACATGGATCTAAATTTTGAAGATCTTTTTGATCCCATGAAATTTTGTGGCATTTCAAAATTGGGTTTCTCTCTCCCTTAATGCCAGGAATTGATCTTTATAAAATATGCAATCAACATACCAAGTTGTAAATAGATCCCTTGGCACAGGTTCAAGATATTTAATAATCAACAAAATTTCATATCCAACATATATCCCCAACTTTCGGTGGGGCCTCATAGAGGTATGCTAGGGTGGTGATATCAGCTCATATCCAGCACAGCCGAAAACTCACATATGAGAAACATTTGGTTCTTTTCAACACACTAGTTGTAAATGAGAATAATTATAATATGTAGTATGCCAGATTTGTACCAGTGCAGCGACATGTAAGACTGCATGTCCCCAACTATTGATGGGTAACTTTGAATTCTGCAATAAAGGTCTAACAATAAGTTTGATTCTTTTAATTAATAATTCTACAATACCATTTTAAATGTGGACGTGAGGGGCTGGATGCTCCACTTTGATGCCCATATATAGTCATACAATAATCATCGAAACTTTTGAAGTGAATTCACTAGTATTGTCCATTCGAATAGACTGGATCTGATGATCTGAAAAATGGGCTTTTAATTATATAATTTTAGCAATTAGCTTTGCAAAGCATAATTGTTGTGGACAATAAGTATATATGAGTCCACTTAATGTAGGCATCTATCAGGACAATAAAATATCTCTGAAAGGTCCTGATATCGGTTCAATTGGTCCACATTTATCACTATGAATTCTTTGAAGAAAAATGAGTGATTATTTCTAATTTTTGTACGAAAAGGTCTCGTGATCAATTTATCTTTTTTTGCACAGATGTCACAAATAAATTCTTCAAGAGTAGGGAAGTTTTTAATTTGCATATTATGGCTAATATAATTATTTATAATCTAGCTTATTATATTTTGCCCAAGATGACTCAAACGCTCATGTCATAATTTGAACAAATTTGGGTTCTTAAATTTAAACTCATTGCAAGATATTTTAAACTCATTTGCAACATATATAAATCAAAGGATGTTCAACAATAATATAAAATGATAAAACATATGATATTGACCATAAATACATCTGAATCAATAATGCATAAATGTTCAATGGGAACATAAAATGATAAATGTTTGACAAGAACACAAAATCTAATGCATAAAAATACATGTCTGACATGAAAAAATAACTGAGAGACTGAATAAATCTAAATGAGACTATTTATGATTTCCAAAATCATCCTCGAGCTCTAATCCCAACATGTCATCATCATCATCATCAATTAGAGTCTTGCTTGCTTCAGGTGAGCCTGTATAATGTGACTCATGTTTGGTCTCCTGCCCTTTCTTGCCCTTCATTATCCATTAATAAGTTTCAACCAAGTGTTTTGGTGTGCAACATATGCGAGACTAATGACTATCGCATCCACATCCATAGCAAACTTGCTTATTGCTTTTGCTATTCTCACATGGGTCGTTGGCCTGGGGTTTTGCATTGTCCTTGTTCTTGCCATAGCTCTTGTGTTATTGCCACGCCCTTCTCTACATCTACCATGACCTCTTCCATGTCGACGTTTATTGTTAAATTTCTGAGTGGTGGCATGTGCTTCAGGCACATGCTAGGAGCCTACCTGGGCGTGCATTATAACTATTCATGAGTAATCCCTAAAGGAGTGTTTAGCATAGTTCTTAGCCCTGTATCAACTCTTCTTTGTCACTTCTTGCTTATAGAGTTTCAATTGAGAAACAATACAGTAAAGAGCTTAATTATATGCAGTTACAGACTTAAAGTCTTGAAAACACAAATTCAGCGAATCATGTTGTGCTTGAGGGAGGACTATAGTTTTTGCTGGTCAAAACAATCCTTCAGGGATTCCCATAATGCTAGCAGATCTTTCCCAATGAGATATTCATTTTTCATATCTCTGCTCAGATAATGTCGAAGAAAAATGAGCACTTTTGCCTTCTGGGCATCGATGCATTTATTACTCTTAACAACTGTCCTATTAAGATCATTAGAGACTAAATGGATTTCAACGTCAAGAATCCATATAAGTAATTATTTTCATCAAGAGTAAACTCGGCAAATTCTCCCTTTGCAATGTTAGACAAATTTCCTACAAATTTTTATTCCATGCAAATTTACAAATTTGATGTGAGTAAATTATTTAACAACAGAACTAGCATGTAGGCATAAAAAAGAAATGAATAACAATCAAGGGAAAAAAATTCCATACATTAGACAAGTTTCTACAATTTTTTCAGTATTTTTCCATATTTTTCTGCATTATTTTCGTGCCTAAAACATAATTTAACAACTACTATAAATGCATATATATAAAAACTGTATTTTCTAAATCAACTATCCAATATTCTAAATACCAGAGAACATAAACACGAGGAAATAAAATTTCCAGGAGCAAACATAAACATTCCTGGAAGCCCCTATTTTTAGGCAAAATTTTAAAATTGAAAGCCGATCGTTTTTCCTGTAAAATCAGAAAACTCGAAGGCTCAAAATGAAAAATTATCGATCAACATAAACTCTAATCCTAACCCTTACGACAGCACGTTGGGGAGGGGAACGAGTGCAGTTTGCGGTGTCGCGCGACAGGCAAGGCAATCGCAGTGGCTTGACAACGGTGCTTCAGGCGACACAGCGATGAGGCGAGCCATGGTAGCAGCACTTCCAGCACTCGGGAACGGTGGACTCAGCGATGATCGTTGTAGGTGATGGCAATCGATGGCGGTGACGAGCGTTGCGAGCGATCGGCGGCGACTTCAGGCCGCGGGGCTGTCAATGTATCGATGGCTGCGGCGATTGGTCGTGCTGATGGCAGCGGTGGTCGTGGTGAAGGCGGCGACCATACGTGCATGCATGTGGTAGAGCAGTGGTGCGCGATACGGGCGATGACGCGGCGGTCGACAATTGTGGCGGTGCACGCCAGTTGCAGTCACGGCGGCGTCTAGATCCGATGGAGATTTCAGTCGGCTACATCGTGCGACTGCTAGCCGGCGGCGGTGCATCTCAAGATCGCGCGGTGGGGCGTGCATCAGGCGTGCGGATCGAGCCAATGGAGTCTACAGGCTCTAGTATGCGTCTGTGTGGCCGACGACATCCTCGGTAATAGGCCGGCGACAGTCAAAATCCCCCCTTTTCGGATTTTTAGAGATGATTTCCGATGTTGGCTACTGTCTGACGACGGCGGCTATGGATCACGACTTTGAGCCGGCGATGGTAGGGCCAATCCAGGCTGGCGACAGGCCGGCAACAAGCAACGACAGAGAAGAAAAAAATTCTTTTTTTTTTAAATTGAATTTTCCTCCCTTTTTTTCAAATTGAAAAATTGTAGAGTGATCTTGTAATTGTAAAAAGCAATCTAGTAAAGTCGTAGATTTGCAATAACAACAGTAACATGTTGTGGTAGGACGGATAGCGAGAAAAGCACTTAGAATTCTTTATTTTTATTCATCGCTTTTTATAACAGTATAACACTTAAATAGATCAGGCTAGAGTTGTCTTAGGGATAATTTCGATAATATCCACAAGATATCTATTTAGATGATAATTAGCTGTTTACAACAGTATCTACATAAAAGTTTAAAAAATGGTATCGAAAATAATAAAATTTTAAAAAAGTACATGCATGGATGAGCCCAAAAAGTACCCAGGCGAAGTGGCCCAAAAGGCCCATGAGTGTGTGGAATAGTCACGTGAGATATCTATAATTAATTGGAATGTCTATGGTAACAAATTTATTATCAATTTTTTTTATATATAAGAATTATGAGTATTTTAACTCACCCATATTTTTCACATGTAAGAGTTGGGAATATTAGCCACACATAAAAATTTTTTGTGTATAAGAATCTTACCTAGTTCGTAAGAAGGTTGGGCAGCACACTTAACCATTTCGGTGAAACAAGGAGAAAAGCTCAAGCATTTATTGACTTGATGTGTCGGATATGGGACGCTACAGCCTGTATTACACGGGCACGTTGTGCATTGCGAGCGGGTGTATTGGACACACCAGTATAAGAGCATTTGCCCTTCTTGTTGCACAACCGTGTGGCAAGCCGGGATGCAGAGCGAGCGGGGCAAGCACCCGCCCCATGATAACTGCAGGCACTCTTGTCACACAATATTTTATCATATTTCATAATAAAAAATTTTATCTAAATCTTCTTCAATTATTTATCATTTACTAGTTAATCTTTTTATAATATAGTAGTATTCTAGTTCCGCCTCATACAAGAGAACTCATGACATACAATTAATCACAAAAACGTGGGCCCCTGGCAGGAAGTGAGAGGAGGAACGGCTTACAAATACAAAGCTGGATTCATGGATGCTCACTGCATTTTCAGAACAGCATCAACACTCGGCTGACAAATTTTGGCCATGTCCCTGGTACAAACACCTTACATGATCCCCCGCATTACTCACTCACTGATTGTACAATATGCTGACATTGATAAGATGGCGTTTGGATCGAAGACTTTGTTTTGCATTCTTGTTATTTATATAGAGAATACATTATTTGACATTTGCTCAGAAAATTAATCATAATATTCGTATTCAAAATATAATTTAATAAAAATTTTAATACATCTAAATCAAATATATTTCTAATCTATTTCACTTTCACCTACGACAGATTCTAATAGTCATTAAAACTCTGATAAATTCTAATAATTATTGAAATTACAATTATATTCCAAACGAAATACCACCTAAATATTTTCTGATTTAACGCATGAGGCAAGCTCCCCGAGCCTGCCTACCATTAATCTCAGAAATGAAAATACACAGCGAGGCAACCAAGCGAAGGCTCGGTCCGAGACTAATATGCTCCCCTATGCTCTCTCTTACCTAAAAAGTTTGTAAAGTTAAATTTTCTATTTGACCACTAACATATTTATAAATATCAAGATCATAAAAAATATATACAAACATATTTTTATAAAAAAATAATTTCATAATATTATAATTTTATAATTTTTTACCAACATATATGACTATAGTACTCACAATTTTTATATACAAAATTTTTTAAAATAAATACGTTGACCAAAGAAATGTGCCAACCTAAAATAAGAAAAAATATGACAACCTAGAAAAATATATGTTGGAATATGTCTATATCTCTTAATCCTATTATATCTCCTATCTCCTAATCATATTCTATCTCCTATTCCTTTTTGACCTATAAATAGGTATCTCAATTGTCTAAGGGGTGAATAGACGATTTTAACAAATTAGCAACTAATCAAGCAATTAATAATAAATGAGAGAAAATAACTAAAAACACGATGAACAATGAACAATTTAACACAAGAATATATCTCGTGGTCTCGGTAATTTGCCAATCACTCCTAATCCACGTTGAGGCAAACTCAAATCTCTAACCGCTCCTCTATCTAGTCAACCTTCTCTCAAGAAGTGACCTAGATTTCGAGCCGGATTAGTGTGATGAGTTATCCAAACCTCAATTCTACTAATGATGCACTTTACCGTTCCGGCAAGGCGTGCTCGACCCTTTCACAAGGTGTTTTAAGACTTCTTCACAATCTTCCTTGAAGAGCTCTCCAAAACCTTCCTTCTAGCCGTCTAGGAGCCGGCAAACTCTAAGAATAACAAGCCGGCGATGATCACTTAACCTTCTTCTAGTGCCACAAGATTGATTTAGTGATCTAAATGCAATGCACTAGAAGATCTCAAATGCACACTCTCAAATTCAAGAATTAGAACCCTATAGTGTATGAAACGTGCTTTAGCTCTCAAGGATGATGACAATGTTCACAATAATGCCAAAAGTTATGAACAGGGCCGTGCATGGGAGTATATATACCCCCCACAATAAATATAACCGTTGCAGGCCGTTGGGAGAAAAAGATCACTTGGCGGTCAGACCGCAGGTATAAGCCCGGTTAGACCGCCGCAATTGCAACGGCATTAAACAGGCGCAATTAATGCTCACCTGCCCTTGTCAGGCACACACACGATCAGACAGGAGCCAATGGCGGTCAGACCGTGAAACCGTCCAGAGACGACATAGTTTCTGGACACATTATACGGTTAGACCGATAAATACGGACAGACCGGCCACACGGTCAGACCGTAGTGCAAAAAAACTCGATCAAACCGGTCTAACAAACGGTCAGACCGTCATAACACAATATGATTTAGAAAGATAAGTCATGAAATTCCAGAAGACTGACCTAGGTTTTTCCTACAGACAGACCGACCTTTTTAAGAAATAAAATAAAAAAAACACTTTGACATAATGTCGGTCAGTCCGAGTAAACATTCGGTCAGACCGGCTAACAATCGGTCAAACCGACTGAGACTGAATTTGTCTGAAATGAATGGAACACTGCGTTTTCAAAGAATATGACCTTTAGTATGCAATGCAAGTTGGTTTTATGATTTGCGGCACATAGATGAACTATTTCGTGATACACCACATGCTCCTCCTAATAGTACGGCGTTTATCCTAAAATCTGGTCAAAATTCTTCTCTAATCACCTTAAACCGGTAAAATGGAAAAGACCCTATTCCGTACCTTTGTCTCTTTGCTCAATGTCTTTTCTTCATCATGTAGCTCTTTCTTTGCCTTTCATTATTCTGTCTTTTGAGTTTGATCTTGACACAACTTAACAGGTAACGTTAGTTCAACATTTGTAATTGTCATTAATTATCAAAACATTCTTTAGGGGCCTAGAAGCTACACCTGCTACCTTTAAACATTTTAAAGAAATTATGCTTTATGGCAGTCATGATACCCTCAGTTTTGAGAACGTTAAATCAAATTTGTTGTCTAAGGAGAAATTTGATGTTGAGTCTCATTTAAGTGGAAAGGGTGAGGGTTTAATTGTTAGAGGTAGATCTAATCAAACAAGTAGGTCAAATAGATCAAAGTCTAGGTCTAAATCCAGAGGTCGTAAATCCAACATCTTTTGTCGTTATTGTAAATCCAATACTCATGAGATTTCTCAGTGTGATAAATTGAAAAGAAAAGAAGAGAAAAAGAAAACATATTTGGAAAAATCTGCTGAGGCTAGAATTGTTGATAGTGATTTGTTTCTCCGTGGTTTTTTTTCCCTTTCACCTTGAAGGGTTTTTTCACGTTAAATCTTGTGTCACTTTCCTAACAAGTGGTATTATCCGCGATGTTGTTGCTGAAGGCAAGATTGTTGTGGGAAAGATACATACTGATGATAATCCTGCAGACATGCTTACAAAGTCAATATCTAATACCAAGTTCAAGCATTGCCTTGACTCGGTTGGTATTCGCGGAGTTTGAAGCTCTTCGGGTTTTATGAGAAACATTTCTTTCATGGATTTAGAGTCAAGAGGAGATTTGTTGGGATATGTCTCTATCTCCTGATCCTATTATATCTCCTATCTCATAATCATATTCTATCTCTTATTTCTTTTAGGCCTATAAATAGGTACCCATGTACTCTGTAAATCTGAACCATTATAGTGATTTGTTTCTCCATAGTTTTTTTCCCTTTCACTTTGGAAAGGTTTTTTCACATTAAATCCTGTGTCACTTTCCTAATAATACAACAAACTAAAATAAAGAAAATGCGATAATTTAAAAAAATACGACAACTTAAAATACAAAAGTGACAATCTAAAATCTATTGGATCAAGCGATGATCAATAGATTAAGATATAGTGATTGATATAAAAAATAAAACTAAAAAATATATTTTTTTTCTAGTCATTTAAAAAAGAATAATTGTCAAATCTTTTTGAACCGGAGGGAGTAGAATGCTTGGAGAACAATGTTATAATTTAATGGGTAAGACCTACTTGGAAAACGATTTTAATGGCTTGTCTGAGGAGTAGGTGAAAATTTCGGAATGGAGTAGTATTGAGACAGCAGGTACCCTCGTTGCAAACCTGGAAGGTTCTGGTAGGAGGAACGCTACTCTCCTGGACGAGTAGACTGCAAGATTAGCAGTTTCGGAAGTTAGAACAGTGGGTACACAGAATTCTTTGAGATTGTAGCTTTCTCCCCCGCTTAAGCAGGCAATTACTACTTTGCATTTCTAACTCTTTTATTAATGATATTCTTCCTTCTTATCAGACATCTTACTGATAATGGATTTACTAAAAAAAATTATGATTTAGATTACTCATGCGCATAGTCATAGACTCATATGTAACACAAGAGCTTAAAAGGTTTGAGTCTTCGTCGAATGAGTTGAGTTAAGCAGTTACTAGGTCAAAAGTGTTACAAATTTGAAAAGAAGTATACATGACACTTCGAATCTCCTCAATCTACTTTCAGTCCATCAAATTTGAATCATAATCCAAAATGTCCTCCGTATCACTCTAGATGGATCCAAAACCTATATATAGTGATACAGGAATTTAACCAAATTTGATGGTTTTTGAACAAGCAAACTAAAATAGAATCTGAACCAAAAAATGAGAAAGCAAAATAGAAATTTTAGAAGTTTGGCTCTGGAATAGACCTCTATCAAGTTAGAAGACCAGGAAAAAATTCTCCAAAGACATGTTTACACGGATTTGAACTAATTAGACCTTAAACTCTCCAAAACTCGAGTCTTGCCAAGGAGATTAGTTACAAAAGATGCCTTGTACAAGTATTAAACCACCTAAGTCACTCGCAGGTACACCCCAATCTTTTGCTAATAAACCCATGTTACAATTACAAAGCAGCTAGGAGAAACCAAATACCAGTATCCTTAGAATTCGGAAGTCCTCGTGTTGCATCCCATCTTTTCGGTTCTGAAAAACGGTTGACCCACAAGGCGACAATTAGCCTGATTACTCTGAATAATTACAAGACAGATCAGACCTCCAAGAAACTTCAGTTGAACAGGTTCAGTAGAGTGGGCACTGCCTCTGCATCGCCCAGCCTGGTGATGTTGCTCCCGCCGTCCTCGCACGTCGTCGTCGAGTACTCGTCAGCCGACGTGCCGCCTCGCCGCAGGCCGCCAGGCAGCGGCGAGCTTGGCATCAGGCAAAGGTCCAGCTCGCAGGACTGTAACACTGGCAGTTTTTTCTCGTCGGAAAAGGCTTTCTTGCGCTTTCCGGATGGTGCCGACGAGGAGTTCTCCGGCGAGGACAGAGAGGTGGAGCTGCCGACGTTGCCATACAGCCCGGCCATGTTGTCATCGGTGAAGGCGGCGGGCATGTCGGAGAGCGGGCGGAGGGCCTCGCCGCGGAGCACGGCCTCGGCGGCCGCCTGACAGAGGTCCCAGTTGCCGGTCCACATGAGGCCGATGGCGCCGCTCACCGGGTTGATCGTCCGGCCGCACGCCTCGTACAGCAGTGATCGGAACAACGCTGCATCCACCCAAAAATAAAAAAAATAAAAAGTCAGAAATTTCTCACACTTCCTGTAACAAGCAGCTCTTTGCTACCGAGAAGCAATTATGTGAAAGACTCTCATAATTGAGACCTACTTAGAGAAATGCACGATTTGATTGTGTTCTACATCACAAAAGATTATTATTGTGTACTGATAGAATACTGGTATAAGCACTCAGATATGAATTTATGTCTAATTAAAATGTCAGAAATTTCTCACATTTCAAGTAACAATAAGTTATGTGCCACCTCGAAGCAATTTCTGTTGGGACTCGCTCACAAGTGAGACATAATTAGACTTAAATGCACGATTTGATTGTTATCCACATCACAAGTAAACCATCATTCCATATAGATGGCATAGTGGAACAAGCGATCAGATATGGATTTATGTCTAATTAAAATATCAGAAATTTCTCACAATTCCAGTAACAATATGCTATGTGCCAATGAGAAACAACTTCTGTGGAGACTCGCTCACAGATGAGACTAATTAGACATAAATGCATGATTTTATTGTGATCTACATCACAAATAAATCCTTATTAGGTAAAAATGGAACAGTGATACAAGTGGTTGGATATGGATCCAATACTGGAGCAGCCATACCATATCAGCAGTACATATATTATAGAAGTGAATTTGCATCAAATCCGGAAATATGATAAATTGTTACAAAGTGACACAATAATAGTTTATACTTAACAAGAAAAATAATGAGTTTATATGATATATTAATAGGTGATATTATTTAGATAAAGTTGCATATAAGTTTCTATTGTTTATTTATGGAATTGAGTACAATTAGACTGTTAATTTAGACAAAAAATTTCCTTACAAATAAAAATAACTTTTTTTAATCCTCTAAGATTAAGAAATGTCTATACTCTTTTTATATCTCTAATTGTGAAAATACCTCAAATTCAAGTGCGGCTTGTATGATCCCCTCTTGTGTTTATTTATGCTCTCTATAGTGTGTGGAATAGAATATTTGTTAAAAATTACAGACAGATTTACTGACTGTAGAGAAAGAAACATAAAAAAAATCAAGTGTCAGCTCTAGAATTCTCACGATATTCTGATAGGTATATTCTAAAGCATATTAAGGCATCCAACATGGAGAGACACCAATCTGATTTTAGAAGTGCAAACTTGCAAAAGAAATTTATTAGTCTTTGAAACTAACATTTGGTTAGCGGTTGAACTGACGGCATGCCTTAAAGCATATGTGCAACTAACTAAGCTAGGATTCCTTGGGCCCTGAACATAAGAATATTGACTAGAGGGACAATCCTATTATCTTTTTTTTCTTTGTTCATTTCACTCTATCAATACATGCCCCAAGACAAATGAAAAAAAATAAAAAGAACTTTATACTCTTTAAGCGAGGAGTTCACATGCACCAACCCGTTAGTAATGATAGAAATTTTAAAGTTAATTAATGTAATCTTCTTTTTAGGAGCATAATTGAAGCCACTAATAACAAAGAATAATATGTAATAATTAACATATCTCGGAGATCTCTAAGAGCTGGTTGGACTCTTGTTTGGTGAAGCAAGTTTGGCACAGCTAAAAGATTCTCATTTTGTCCCAAAGGCAAACCGTTCTAAAAGAATTATAGAGAGAAAAGTAGATAAGTATGGCCTACTCAATTAACATCACTCGTCAATTCTAATAAAAAAAACCATTGTCCTCAAGATAAAAAGATGGTTGTTCTACACAAGTGATCTGTTGCATGCTTTTGTTGACTCTTGAGGTTAAATCATATATCCATATATATGACTTTTACTAGGCACTCCTGATAAACAAGAACATCTGCTTAATTCCAACTTTTGGCGACTTAACTGCTTTATTTTGCTGTTTAGTGAGAAAATTATCTTCAGAAGTACTACGTACTTAACAACCAAATTGTATCTATTCGTTAGTTACCACAAATGGTCTAAGAAACGTGTGGCACACTTTTCGTGCCGTGTTTGCGAGGCTGGCAGGTAAAACAACTTGTAACATTCTTGTTTGATCACAAACCAAATGAGAAGCTATTTGATTAGTGTGCTGGCTCAAATATGTCTGACCTGAAACTAATCTTACTAGACATGCTTTTTTAGGTTTTTCTCTCATGCATGTTCACACGATATGAACCAAACACTCCTAAAAGACTAAAATAGGCGCTGCTATCCAACTAATGACGAGAGCGAAGCCTTGCGCATACAGGCAGAACGCGCGTACAATGACAACACATGTACATGTAAAAGGCGTACCAGGACGGTGTGGGAGGGGGACGGCGGCGAGGGAGGCGACGAGGCCGGCGCGGCCGAAGAACTTGGCGACGAAGACGGTGGCGTGCGCCTGCGCCCGCGCGCCGTCTATCCACTCGATGCTCGGCCGCAGCACGCACGCGTCGCTGCACCCCTTCCTCAGCACCCGGCACCCGTTGCAGCTCATCTCTCTTCGTCTCCTTCTCCCGTGTTACACTATACTAGACACGCGCACGAATTCTGATGCATCAACCGGCATGTGTGTACGACGTTGGATGTTGCCGGAGGGCCTTGGGACCCGAGAAGACCGGAGGGCAATATATATATAGAGAGGTGATTCACAATTCACATAGTAGAGTTGTGGAGTCACAGGGCAGGTGCGAAGAGGTGCCGCGCCTCCCAAGTGGGCGGGGGAAAGAAGGCACATTGGGCTTCCAATGACATGGGCGGTTGGCGCCCCCGTGTTGCCGCAATAGCCTGTCCGCATTATTCTCCGGATCTTCTACGCCATGCCATCTTTATTTGCGACATGCTCCTCCTACTCTCTCTTTCAGGATATAAGGTTAAAGGTTTAGACTTTAGGTACTTAGGTCGCTTCGACGGTTACGACTATGTATCCACCAAACAAAGGAGATTGTGGGTTGAGATTTTGATTCTCTCTATTTTTTTTAAAATGTGTTTAGTTGAGATATTTGTATTAGTGTATGTGGGTTAGAGAGAGATTATTGATATAATAAATACTACCCCTCTAATGAATATATTTCTAAAAAACACTTTATGCTTTAGATATTATTTGAGAAGATTTAGACTTTGTTTGAGATTAGATCAATGGAGTATGACAGTGATATATTTGTCATATTTTATATGATATTATTGCTATATAAGGGTTAACAAATGATCATATCTCAAAAATAATATACCAAATATAGTTTTTGCAATGCATTGCAATCTCTATTTTTATATAACAATTAAATTGTTCTCTATACAAGTCTGATCTTCTAATCATACTTCCTCTCCACACATATTTTTATATTAAATCCATCACTTAAACTCTACTTCAATCAATCGATTATTTAGGTTATCTTTACTTCTTCTAAGGCTCCATTTGGATCTAGAATTCAGAAATTGGAATTGCAATTCCAGATTAGGCATCAAATTCTGGTGTTTGGATGCATATTAGAAATTGAAATTGCAATTCTATATCCAATTCCACAAATTCAATTATAATTAGAATGGACTTGGATGAATACTTACACTTAACCCCAGGAATTCAAATTATTGCATACGGAATTCGATTTCCTAATATATCAATATTCTATTTAAAAATATTATTCATATTTTAAATTTAAATTTTGAATTGAAATATCAAATTCAACAATCATATTTCAAATTTTAATTTAAATTCAAATTTAAAATTTGGATTTAATTTAAAATTTTCAAATTTTGATTTAAATTTTAAATTTTAAATTTCTAATTTTAAATTCAAATTTGGCTCTAAATTTTAAATCAAAATTCAGATATGAATTTCAATTCTAAACTCAAATTTCAAATTTCATATTGCAAATTTGAAATTTAGATTTTGAATTTCAATTTCATATTTCAAATTTCAGATTTCAGATTTTAGATTTTATATTTCAAATTTGAAATATTATTTAAATTTGACGTTAAAATTTTTCTGTAATGAAAATATTTAATTTTTAATTTAACCTTGAATTTGAATTTGATGGAGAAAATAAATATTATATTTGAATTAGAAACTTTACATTTAACTATTAGAATAATATGATATCCTGTAATTCTTGATATTGCACATCCAAAAATGATATGAAATTAGGTCGATTCAAACCAATTCCAATTATGAGATCTAAATGGACCCTAAGATACAAAATTCAAATGTGAACTATTTTTTAAACTTATCTATGATAAAATCTTCAAATCTTTATTTTGCAGTAACAAATTTTAGCTATCCAAATGCTAGTAAATAGCTGAAAATCAGTACTGACCCATCGCCAGGGATCGACCTGATTCCAAAATTATGAACCGTCCATCGAAAATTAATAAAATGCATAAAACAAGAAAAGAGATACTAAATACAACATTGGTTTAAATAGATGACATATAAGGAAAGAGAGAGAGCAAAATACTAAAGGTGGAAGAGGCCATAGGATGAGGCCAATGTAGAGAATCCAAGAACAAGGGGAGTTTAACCTTTAATGGGAGATGTCTGCTTAATATAAGCCGGGAAAATGGAGTTGTGGATAGGAACAAACAAGGCAAAAAAAAAAAAAAAAAAGAGAGAAATAAAAAGAAGAAAGGTAGGGGGGGTGGGGGTGTGGATGGCCTTACCCTTTCGCAGCCGCGAAGGGCTGAGGTCCAACAATGTCCGCCTCCGACTATTTTGGCCCTTCGATTTCATTCACTCATTTCTCTCTCTTTCTTTCTCTCTTCCCCACCTGCATAGTTGCTGCAACTTGACTTGCCTTTTCCTTTTGCAAATTTTTATATACCACTGAACTTAACTGGCCGTTTTGCCGGATTCTGCTTTCCATTTCTAGCCCTTAAGTTGGGAGTCACAAAACACTACTACTTTGAAGCCCATTAAACTAAGCCATACGGTGTTTGACCTGTAATTCCAGTTTTCCTCTTTATAAGATATGTGTCACATTTTCAATTTTATAATAACACAATAATTACAAATCTTGTAATTTTTTTATGATTGTACTAACAAATATGACTCTTAGAAGTTTCTTGAGCCAAATAAACCAACAAAAGGAAGCTTCTTAAACTCTATATAAACTAGTTCTAGTTTCTCTTAAACTCTCCAGAAATTCAAATTTGAAACCAAGGTGTTTGATCAGCCAGTTCAACCTTTTACCTCAAAATCAGTAGTCAGAATTTGATCCAATGCACCCTTAGTATATAATACAATCTATTAGGGATTTTGTGAATTGTGATATTTTGTATATACCATCAAAATTTTGGATCTTTTATTATATACTACCATTTGCACATCCATCAACTAAAATGATGTTATATAGTCCAATGGCATAAAATTAGACACGGGTAGGTGAAAAATTTTCGGTGGTATTCATGAAAATATCTCAAATTTAGTGGTAGATTGCAGGAGGCACCAAATGTTTAGTGATATACACATATTTTCTTTTCTTTTTTAGCCTTTATTTATGCTACAAGTTGGCCTTAAATTAGATTAAGTTAAGTTAAAATAGATTACTTATATATATATTTTTTTTGAGAGAGAGGGGGAGCTCCTGGTGGAGTGCGGCGTGACGCATGCCACTTGACGAGGAAAAGGTGAGTGACTCCTTGCAAAAAGTATTGGCTCCTGTGAATGGGCAATTCTTGCCACTTGTAAGCACGGGGGACAAAATGTGATTCAGTTGAAGTATACTCCATTGATCGTTTTTTAGTGTGTTCGAACGGCCGGTTAGCAGTAACAAATATTGTATCTACTTCCAGTACATGACTTAAAACACATAATTAGCTCGTGACATTTGCATCCTGATCCCACCAATAGCATCTAGTGGTTTATCAATTGGATTACAACAAATTGATTAGAGTTGATCTACTATATATCTAAGAGAATTTTGACCTGACTTCAATGTAAATATATAAGTTTATAAATTAAAATTGAGGTCGAATATTTAATTTATTTGAGAGATTTTTTTATAAATATAAGTTATTTTTGAATTGAAAGCTCTGAATATACTGAAACTGGTAGAAATGAATTTATTTTTTTTAGAAAAAATAAGCTTATTGAGTTTTTGAGGTAAAACCTCGATAAATCAGTTTTTCGGGCAAATTTAACTTTATCCAAACACGCCAAATAAGAAAGACTCAATGTACAAACAGTCACTGAGAGGATATTTGTATCCCAGTGGAATTCAGAAAAATCTGTATGTTAACCATACTTCATAGGCAGCAGTATGTGCCAATTCGCTTGTAAACACACAGCAAGATTTGGTGTTGTTTGGATGATTGATTTTACAGTAAGGTTTTGTGAAAACAAGTTTTAATAGATATTTTAGCAAAACAGATTTTAGTTCGTTGTTATGTTAGAATCAGATTAATCAAATATAATGTTTAGCACAAAATGAGTTCAAGATTTTCTTGTTTGAGTTTTCTGAAAAACAGGTATAAGTAGTTTTCATAAAACTCATTTTTCATGATTTATGAAAACTTGTTTTTGTTATACTTGCTTTAGTTTCAAAGAAAACAAACAAATTTTTTGATAATAAAGCTCTATATCTACGATAATAAAATCGAGATTTCACAAAACAGGAGATCCAAAGAGCCGCTTCGTGATGGGCACAAGTGACAAGTATGGATTTGTGTTTGGAGGGTTCAGTTGAACCCTGTTCGCATGAAATTTGCGAGATTCGAACTTTGTGGACATGTTGACGCACCATCCATCACTCGCTAGTTTTTATATGTATGATTCCACTTACTGCCCCTTCCTAAATATTCAGTCTTCAAGCTAGTACTTCTACAGAGAAAATTTAGTTCCCTCACTGCCCGTGTCATCGGAGCATGACTTAGTTGTTCTTTCTCTATATTTCTATATGTTTGTTTGTATTTCTTCTTTATGACATATTTACCATTATATTTAATGTAGACCAAAGGAAATCAAGATTCATAAGCCATAATAGTATTTCTATAGAGTTGGGCAAACGATTTTTCTTTTTTAAAAAGCCAAGCCCAAATTGAGGCCCAGCCCACCTGAGTTTTGGGGCATACGGTAACTCAACATAAATTTCCTCCTATCTATTCTGAAAATTTTCACACTCAAATCTTCTAATTTCTGGCTTTATATGTTTCGAAAAAAATAATTATGGTTTTATGCTTTATTTATTTATTTTACATTACTCCGGTGCTTCCTATGTTGTTCGTCAGTACATGCGGCTCTTCGATTCTGGGAGATGCCAAGACAAGCATGTACGATGAGTAAGGAGCTGTATAGAGAGCTATCGCGTGTAAAACTGCCATGTTTAAAGCATATCTGATGGATGATGTTTTGTTCGTGTCCATGACCTACATTCCTTCCAATTAGCATTTTGTTTGTTCTCAAACAAAAGATGATAAATTAAACTCCGAAAAGTTCAAACAAGAATGAGCTAAAATCAGAAATTTTATTTATAGACTAGTTTTAGCATTGCAAGCATCTCATGAAGCATATAATAATCGAAGTCAGAGATTTGAATCTAAATGCAAGTGTATAAAATGTCAATTCTAGACCTTAAAAAGGAGATAGCAAAATTTTCTACGGCTTTCCCATTGCAATGTCGAACAACGATTTGAAATAAATCACTTACCTATTTGATCAATTTCAACATGTCATCAATTATATCTAATCCTTTCTGTTGTCCTCAAAAGAGAGAAAATTTAAAAATAAGGATGATATATGTGTGTGGGTGCGCGTGGTGGTGGTGGTGATGGTGGTGGGGTGTTTGTGGTTGTGTGGGTCTCATATATATGTATAGTACATTTCCTCTGAAATCAACTGATCGACGATTCATTACCACCCCCCAACATATGGGTCGCATGTAGTCTTCCATTTTTTTTATAATACACTTTCTCTGAAATTAGTTAATCGATAATGCATCACCTCCTCTCCTAACGGGTTGCATGTACTTTCACTCAAAAAATTTATAGAAAATAGGACAGCAAGTTTTCCAAGACATAATTGGCAACAATAATCAAAAATCAAATTCAGGCTAGAATTTATTAAAACCCCTAAGCACGGAAAAAGTAAAAATTGATTCTAAAGAACAAGAATCTCTTTCGCGGTGAAAAATTAGATAACAATGTACATAGACATCTAGCATTTAAATAAATATGATTGGTTAAAACATACTAAATAATAAACCAATGAAAACCGAAAACCAAATTCATTAACAGACTTGCTTCCTCAAACTAGCAATTCTTGTCGACATGCAATTTTTTTTTTCTGTTTTTTTTTAAAACAAGTAACTTCTATTATACCCTCCTCAACCTGAACAAAAAAACATTGCCCTCAATATTGAAAATGAAGCATAAATAGATTACCTGGTAGGTCGAGAGGCGACATAGAGGGGGTGTGGAGCATGTGATGTCGTAGTTGGAAAGTGACCAATCCTGAAAAAGAAAAATAAAAAGAAAGAGAAATAAAGCATTAGGTTGTTTCCTGACAAGCGCTAGTTTAATATCCCACTCGACGCAAAGTCTTTTAATTTCATCACGGAGGTTCCTGTAGGATCAAGGATGTCGACTAGAGGGGGGTGAATAGGAGACTTTTAAAATTTCTTTTCAATTAAGCAATTTTCAAGAATAATTGAGAGACCAAAATTATACAATGAGGCTTAAAAGCAATTTAATCAACTAGTTGCATTCAATCAAATGAACTATTCAATAAGACATGCAACAATAGTAAATATAGCAATTATGTCAAGATAAATGTAAAGCAAATATGAAATACGCAATTTGACACAATATTTTTACCGAGGTCTCGGAGACTCGCCCGGTCTCCCCTACTCCTCGTTGAAGCGCTCACTCGGAGTCTCGCTTCTATATCCACGAAGGATATCTCACTAGGGTTGCTCCTTCTCCATACCGGATAGGCGAGCACCACATCTTTCACAATCTTTTGTCGGCCTCTCCGACAAACTTCAATTGGAGAGATCTCGGCTCTCCTCCGGTACCGTCTAGGCAAAGGCGATTGCTAAGAGTAACAAGCCGGACACGCTCACTTGGACAAATCGAGTGCTAGAAGCTCAAGAATGCAAATGATATGCTTAACACTCTAGCACTAGCATGCAAATGGTGATGGAAGTGCACTAAGCATTATTCGCTTCACACAATTGCTCTCTCTCTCAAATCACTCAAGATTTAGGCTCAATTCTAGCCTCTAAATGCAATAACACATATGCAACTCAATTGGCTAGGTTTTCAGTTGAAGAATGAAGTCTTTGAGCACCCACAAATAATGCCATACATGAAGTATTTATAGCCTCAAAGAAAAACTAGCCGTTTGCAACAAACTGAACCAGATTTGTACAGGCCGGACATTGTCCGGCCACTTCAGACAATGTCTGGTCAGTTCAACGAAAAACAGCCGTTGCAACGTGTCAGTTACCGTTGGGCGAAATTTGTGAAGGCCGGACGGATACTATTTGTCCGGACAAAAAGTCTGGACAAATGGATATGTCTCTGTTAACTCTCGGCTCAAATAACTTGTATAGGCCGGACAATGTCCGGCCATTTCGAACAAAGTCCGCCCATGACGGACAAATGCCCCAGACGGATGCATTTGTCTCTGTTTCATTTCTCGGCTCAAAAAATTTGTACAGGCCGGACAATGTCCGGCCATTTCGGACAAAGTCCGGCCACTTCGGACAGATAGCCCCGGACGGATGCATTTGTCCGGGCACTGCACACTGACAGTAAAACAAGCATAACTTTTGATCCAGAGATCTGATTGAGGTGATTTTTCGCTTGTTAGAAAGATAACTCAGAGATCTACAATTTTGTCAACAAGAGCAAGACCTAGAAAGGTCTAAAAACTTCTAGAAAACTCAGAAATGTTCCTACTGTCAAAATGTTCAATCCAAAAATCATCTCAAATGCAATTTGGGGTATTTGTACATACGGATTTTGCCATTTTCTCGCGGATGTGATTGCTGTCACTTAGCAACGACCACGACCACACAGGTCTGACATCCGATCGAAAACAGGTGGTCGATAGGGTTTGGTCGAGCGTACGCAAGCGAGCCGAAAACTGGTACGACTAGTCCGAACTCCTACGACCACGCCCAAACCCTAAACATAAAACCGCCAAACAAGCGACACAACCACGACCACGTATCAACATTGATACGATTAGAATATGCAAATACGACCACGACCAGCTCTAGATAAATAAACCAATTTAAACAACTGGCGATCACGACTAAGTGCAGTTTTCAAAACATTTAATCTAATGCACATGAACTACACTTAGACTCACTAGCAATGCAAGACACTAGTGCAAGATGATATGAATGCATCTGAGCTTTTGCACTAGATAGATTCAAGCTACTAGTTTCCGATCCCTCTTAATAGTACGGTCAAACTAGTAAAAAGAAACCTATCAACCCGGTCTGTCTCCAAACACCAAGACCGGTAAAACCCTAAGGCTCTCTCCAATCCACCGGCGTTTCACTTGGTGCTTCAACAGAATATTCTCCAACATATTCTGTGCCACGTATGTGAAGCACCATCTGAAGCACCACCCTTCTCCAACCCACCGGCGCTTCGCGAGGTGCTTCGTGCGGGGCCCGCACATACAATATTTATTACACATTAACAAATTGATAAAATAAAATTCAGATAATTCGAGGACAACAAATTAAAAGAAAATTGTTGTAAATAACAAAAAAATTTAAAATTATTTTTATTTAAATGGCACACGGGAAAAACATGACATATACTAAATTAAAATTCGGCAACAGTCGGCCGTTAACAACCGCACAAACAATACTCATCGGTACCGTCGGCCCCGAAACGCTGCCAAATGTGCTCGATAAGATCCTGTTTCAATTGCCGATGTGTTGGGTGAGCACGGATCGCATTATTTCGATCTAGCATATGTTCAAAAATTGGCGGAGCACTGTTGTGGATAGTAGGCAGTGTTACGGTTGATGTGCCTTGAGTATCGTACAATTGAGTGATCGGGTCATGAGAGTGCCGCTCATCCTCGATTATCATGTTATGGAGGATGACACACGCTTTCATGATATTGGCAAGAGTTGATCGTTGCCAAAATCGAGCGGGGCCGCAGACAATAGCAAATTGAGCTTGCAACACCCCAAATGCTCGCTCCACATCTTTTCTTGCCCCTTCTTGATGTTGTGCAAATAACTTGAGTTTGTCCGTTTGGGGCAAGGGTGCGGTCTTCAAGAAGACAGCCAACTCGGGGTAAATACCGTAGGCCAGGTAGTACCCCATATTGTACTATGTCCCATTAACAGAGTACTGAACCGTAGGAGCTTGCCCGCACAACACATCAGTGAAAAGGGGGGATTGGTTAAGCACGTTGATGTCGTTGTTGGATCCGGCGACACCAAAGAAGGCACGCCATATCCACAAGTCTCTGGATGCGACCGCTTCAAGTATTATTGTAGGGACTCTTTGATCACCACGGGCGAATTGGCCCCTCCATGCAACTGGGCAATTGCGCCCCAGTGCATGCAATCGATGCTTCCCAGCATCCCTGGGAAACCCCGGTCCTCTCCTTTCTGGAGCAGACGCTGGAGGTCTTCGATAGTAGGTTGACGGAGATATTCCTCAGTGAACCGATCAATGATTCCTTTGACGAAATTCTCCAGGCACCGAATGGCCGTCGACTCTCCGATGCGTACGTACTCGTCGACAGCATCGGCGGGCGAGCCGTACGACAACATGCGCAAAGCTGTAGTGCACTTCTGCAATGGAGATAGCCCCTTTCGGTTGAGGGCATCTCTCCTCTCGGTGAAGTACGGAGACCACTCCCCGAGAGCTTCGACGATTCGCAGAAAGAGGGGTCTCCCCATGCGGAACCTTCTGCGAAACAAGTAGCCGGGGTAGACCGGAACATCGGCAAAGTAGTCCGTGACTAGATGGTTATGACCGTCTTCGCGATCTCTTTCGATGTACCTTTTGCTACTTCGTCGGCGGCGCTGCGAGGTACTAGCACCAATGCTGGCTTCAACATCATGAAGAGCGTGACGCATAAGGGGTTCGACCATTAGATAGGTCTGTGCTAACCCCGCCGCGAACTCTTCCATTTGGTTGATGCCTTCGTCCTCACCACTACTTGTGGTTGAGCTGGACGACATTTGTTTGGGGTTGGTTGTGAAGTTGAGATCACCAAGAGCGGAGGCCTCGGTTGTGAAGCTGAGATAACTGAGTTGTGAAGATGAGGGCATGGAGGGGTCCAAATATATAGGGGTCTAAAATCCGGAGGCATCGATCACATGCGTCGGCTCCAACGGCTAAAATTCAAAGGCATCGAGTAGATTTCTCAGCTCTAATGGCTAAAATCCAAAAGTACCGATCACATGCGTCAGCTCCAACGGCTAAAATCCAAAGGCATCGAACAGATGTCTCAGCTCCAACAGCTATAATCTAAAAGTATCGATCACATACCACAGTACAAACAAGTGAATCCAAAACCACTTAAATTAATAGTGTGAGTACAAATTTTTAAATGAAAAGTACAATGTTCGGTCTACTATTTGTTTTTCAGATCGTTAAGCTGCTCGTTGATGTATTCTATTGTAGCCTCATGCGTCGCCTTACAGTTATCCGATAAATGGGATGTATCCATCCCAAGTAGTTTCGTCAACGACTTCATCAATGAAGCCTTCTCTTTACTTCTAGCCATCCCCTGCAATTTATCGGCTACAGTAAGGGCTTTGTCGGCCATAGTTTTAAGCTCGGCGTTGGCTTTGTCGATGTGCTCTAGGGTCTTCTCGCGCGTCGATGATGTTCCGCCTAGTTTGCTCTTACCCTTCCGCTTTGCCGCGTCTCGCCCTTTAGGTCGTGGAGGCTCGACGGGGTCATCGTCGTTGTTCGATGATGACGTGTGGGCACCTTCTTCGTTGAGGCGAGCTCTTTTGGAAGAATCCAAGTTGAGGTGACGACTCAGGCTACTTTCTACAGCCTTTTTTATGGAATGCTGAAAAGATGGAAAAATTGATGTGAAAACTTGATCAGGCTGTTGTCACAGAAAGCAGCACGGTCAAGCAGGCTGCATGATTCTTTTTTACCATTCAAACCATGAGATGTCCGAGAACCTAATTAACTGTATTTACATATCTCAAAACGACTGAGCACAATTTAATTTAGAAAATAATGCATCTACTAAATTTTGAATGTAACACGCTGAAAACTAAAAGTGTTAGCACATGTTCGCTATGGGTTCGGACGACCCCTCTTATGCCCATGCCTATCTCTCTGAAAAGGCGATGGTGTGTACGGATCAGGTGGCACATGTGAGCGCCACCCAGGTGCGGTAGAAGGACCATGCCACTCAGTACCTGCATGACCCTGAGATGGCTGTGTCGGTGCAGGGGGATCTTCAAGCATGCTCGGCGCTAACTCATCTGGTTTGTAGTACTGATGCGCATGAGGGTAGTGCATCCCTAGCATGCTCGAGACCCAGTCCTCGTTGTCTCGTTGTTGTGCTGCCTAATCGGCCTCGGCCCCCTGCGGAGCGTAGTACTCAGGATCGCCGTGTTGATACATCAGGTCGTGACCAGGCTCCCCCCAGCTCGACTGCGTAGACCCCCAACAAACTGAGTGTCCCTGTCCCCGGGCCGCCTGCTCAATATGAGCCTGGTCCCAATCTTCGTCAGCCGCAAGCCGCTCTGCCAACGCCCTACTCGCATCCTCCTCGTCTTGACGACGGATGTTGTCCTCATCGTCGGAGTCATCTGAATCGGGAGTGCGATGTCTCGACGGGCCCCCAATATGCATATCTCTGCGTCGAGCACTGTGCATTGACGAGGAACGATGAAGCCGAGACGGGTCGACGGACGTACCCGGTACGTCACCTCCCTAGGTCGATGATGTGTCGCGATGACTGCGCCGTGCTGACGAAGTGCTCTGTCGAGCACCACCCATGCTAGGCTGGGCCCCTCTTTGGTGCGGAACCGATCCATCTGTCTTTCGGCCACAAGTTAGGTCGAAGAAGAGTCGCTATGCTGCTATCGGAGGTGCATCTGTGCACGCCAATCTAGGTGTAATGGCCGGGGAATGATGTGACGTCCACTGCCAGGTAAACCAAGAAACATGCTCACATCCTCCAGCGTGACTGTCATCTCCCCCAGCGGAAGTGGAAAGTGTGGGTCTCCGGAGCCATCGATCTACCAAGGCGGTGATCAACAACCTGTCCAATGTGATATGCTGACCTATCTGTAGCATACGAGCGAACGGAAATAAACCTTCATCCCGGAGGACGGGGATGTAGCCCTCATGCAGAGGCCAGTACTCCAAGGGAGCACGCACTACTAGCGGCTCCAAGTCTTGGTCCTCGGACAACATGCGGCCGTGATGTCCACGATCACATATACTAGTCAATAGCTCTAGAAGATCTCTGTCCCCGCCGGCCATGCCTGTCAAAACATAAAATATGAACCATTATTGAAAGCAACATAACATACAACAGAAACCATTATCGAAAGTAACATACACATGGATAGCACACAACATGAAAGTAACATAACATACAACATAGCTAAGTCAGCATATCGTACGGATTACAACCATCCAACGCAAATGAGAAGCGTATTACAAAGTTTATTACAGGGTTTCGTCGAACACACACAACATAGCTAGGTTGATGGTCCGGGTGCATTCAAACAATCTTTCCTGCTATATCCAGGCTGCTTACAGATCGAGCATTTCCTAGCTCGGGAGCTACCCCCCTGTGACTCATCCATGTTGTTGTATATTCGGCGTGTATTCCGTCGCCCAGGACCCGTTCGCTTTAGATTTACATCTGGGATCCAGGTAGTCTCTCCAGCAGGAATAACTCTGTAGTCACCGAGCGTCATAAAAACTCTCCACACGCCACTCCACGTGTTTGAAAGATTATCAAGGCTGAAGTACTCCGAAAGGTAAGGTGCAGGGCTCACACCGAGTGCCGCACATGAAGCAAGGACGTGCGAGCAGGGCTTGTGCAGTAGCTTCGGTTTGTTATATGTGCACTCAGCGATATCCCTAAGAATGACCTTGTGCACCTGTCCAGGCCTCAGTTGGCCTCTCATGTTCTTTTGCCGAAGGCGGATTTCAATGATTCGGTGAAGTCTGTTTATAACTGTCACCTCGTGCCGCTGGGCCTTGTCTACGCGAGCATTTAAGTAGGACTGCACAACATCTGGCAAGGTTCTCATGGGATCACCGACTAGCGTTTTGGCGGCAACACTTCTGTTGTTGAAGTACTCGGCTGTGTGGTACCATGTCATCTCCACTACAGCAGTCACCGGCAAACACCGAACTCCCTTCAACACATAATTGCACACCTCTGAAAGGTTGGTCGTCATTATCCCAAACCTTGCGCCATCTTCGTCGTGCAGCAAGGACCATTTCTCGATGTCCTTGTCCTGAATCCATTAGGAGAATTTGCTCATGTTCGCATCATCGGCAGCATTGCTGGCCCTCCTCGTGGAGTACTTCATTGTCAACGCCTCCAATTTGTCAAACACAGCTTGGAACTTTCTCGGTTGATTTTGCATGCAGAGACACTTGAACAGATCCATTATCTATTTGCTGCCGAAGTGTGTGAAAAGGTTTGCCGCAATGTGCCGCATGCACCAACAGCTGCGCACATCCTCCCATTTGTACGGAGCATTTGGGGCCCCGCACATTACCTCAATGGCGTGGAGCAATCCTCGGTGGCGGTCCGATATGATGCAGACCTTCTCTCGATCACCAACAACTGCCCGTTTCACATTGACGAGAAACCACAACCAACTTTCTGAGTTTTCAGACTCGACGATCGTGTACGCCAATGGAAGCAACTGGTCATTAGCATCCGCAGCAACAGCAATGAGAAGCGTGCCCTTGTACTTTCCGGTCAAGAATGTACCATCCACACATATGACCGGACGACAATAAACAAATGCCTTAATGCACTGGTGGTATGACCAGAACAATCGACGAAGCACTTGAGTGTTTTGTATGGGGCTACCGTCTCGACGTACAGCTGGCTGATCGAAGACATCCAAAAATGTGCCCGAGTTGGTCTGAGCGATGTTGCGCAGCAACCGCATTACATTATTGTAGGCATGGTCAAATGTGCCTAACATGCCCTCAATGGCCTTCTGTTTTGCTCTCCAGGCCTTCGTATACCGTATAGTGTACCCACACCTAATGGCAACTTGCTTTATTATTTCTCTTGGCATTATTGAAATGTTCTCTCGCACGGCCGGCTGGATGATATTACCAACGTACGCCGACGTCAGGTTTCTGTGTCTGTCCAGCGCCTCCGTAAGCAGGCATGTGTGTGCGGTAACTCTTGTCACCACAAAACCGATGTCGTCCTTTGGTCGCATGGCACGAATCTTCCATGGGCAGCCTGGTGTTACACAAGCTACGACAAATAGGTTGGGTTTTGACTTGACGACCTTGTATTGCCAGTTAATTGTAAGAGACCAGCTCGCCACGGCATTCTTTAGATCTTCCTTGCTTTGAAACTCTTGCTCTACTTGTATGCCACAATGCTCGAAAGACCATCTCGAACCCTGATCCATTGGCAACACAGCTTGACTGTATGCTGAATGATCTAGCCACTCCTGCGGGGGACCAGGATTATCATCAACAGAACCATCGGATGCCTCCGAGTCCGTCGAATCATCTTCTTCGTACACTGATGGAAGGCAATCCAGTACCTCGCACACATCTACGCGAGTATGGAAGAATACATCCGACCACTCGCTAGCCCTGAATGTTGCAGGACCGGGCACGACGCTTGGCTCACCCTCCACCGCACACTCGGCTGCTCGTACGTTGCAGAACTGCACATACATCGCGAACTGGCAGAGCAGTCCACCATAGGGGTCTTCCACTCTTCGAATATAAGAACTCCAAGATTTGTCCCCTTTAATTTCACGCAGCATCCAATATGGCTCATTATCTACCTCACGTACGATGAGCCCTTCAATTAGAGCCATTTCATCATGAGGCCACTTCCCGAACATATTCAGGATCCATAAATTCAGCTCTAGGAATGAGCTGTTATGTATGCTCAGCTCGCCCGTCACATACTGGCAATGGCTCATATCAACCCCGCTTTGCCCCTCGCGAACTAAGCCGTCACCATAAAATATGCAATTTTTTTTCGGAGTCTCCATTCCCTACACACATTCATCTCACGCGTAAATAACATGACACCATTATGTCTGACAACCCTATGGACCCATTTCTAAATATATACACATATACATTTACAAAACCTAATTCTTAAACATAGAGCATGTATGTGTACAATTAAAAATAACCTAATTTTATATTTTCTAAAAACATACACACATGCACATAGTTTCTAAAACCATACACATATACATTTGAAAAACATAATTTCTAAACATAGAGTATGCATGCATGCATGTAATTGAAAATAACCTAGTTTCATAATTTCTAAATACATACACATATATATTTACAAAACCTAATTCTTAGATATAGAGTATGCATGTGCACAATTAAAAATAACCTAATTTTATATTTTCTAAAAACATACACACATGCACATAGTTTCTAAAACCATACACATATACATTTAAAAAAATCTATTTTCCAAACATACACACATACATTTCCAAACATACACACATACATTTCAAAAACCTATGTTCCAAACATACACACATACATTTAAAAACCCTATTTTTCAAACATACACACATACATTTCCAAACATACACACATGCACATAGTTTCTAAAACCATACACACATACATTTAAAAAAACCTATTTTCCAAACATACACACATACATTTAAAAACCCTATTTTTCAAACATACACACATACATTTCCAAACATACACACATGCATTTCAAAAACCTATTTTTCAAACATACACACATACATTTATAAAACTCTATTTTCCAAACATACACACATACATTTCCAAACATACACACATACATTTAAGAAAACCTATTTTACAAACATACATACACATGCACATATTTCCTAAACATATTCTTAAAAAGATAATACCTACTTCAGTGGTTTTATACACATAAACATAAACCCTAATTACAGCATTAGCAACATACTTAACAGAATCTTAAATGCATTTCGAAAAAAATATCTCTTTTCGAAGAGCTCGCAATCCTCTACAAGTTTCTCTTCTACACCGAATAAATTTACCGGACGGATTTTGCTAGATCTAAAGTTGAAGATTGAAAATGAGAGAGGGAAGGGTGTGTGTGTGTGCGTGTGTGTGCTGCTGTCTGTGCTGTTACTAAGTGCAGAATGAATGTGGTGAGAGGAGGGGACCAGAGAGGTATAAAGAGGGGACCAGCAACTTGTCGAGTTCTGGAAACTCGACAAGTGAAACAATATTATAATGTCCAGTAGTATTACGGCAGTTAAAGTCTCTTAGCCTAGCTGGTGGGAGCCCCCGGTTACCACGTCGTTGGCTCGGGTTCGAATCCCCGCTCCCACAATTAAACCTTTTTCTGCTTGTTGAGTTTTGGGCCCTCGACAAGCATCTGGATATTAAAAAGGCCGACTCTTTTAGTGTAGCTAAGGGTTCTAGCCCAACTGGCTCGCGCGCCCGCTCCCATGTGCAATTAAAACCCTTTTTGCAACTGTGTTCGAAGTAGTCGAAGACTTGTCGAGTGTTGGGCACTTTGTAAATTTTTGCAACTGTGGGTCACTTTTCTAATTAATTTTTTAATCTGAGTTATTTATAAAAAAACTCAAGAACAAGAGAAAGAAAGAAGAAAAGAAACAGACAACCATCTATTTATTACACACTAGTATAGAAAAGCTTTCTTCTATCGGTAAAAAACACCCTTCTACTATCGATTTTTGTACTGATAGAGATAGACACGATAGAACAAGAAAGGTCATTTTCTATCGGTAAATAACCGATAGAAGAACTTCACTATTCTAACGGCATCTTAGGAGAACACCGGTAGAAAACCCGTCGTAGTCTGACGTTTGTGAAAGAGTTTAACGATAGAAAAAATATAATACTCTCTCGGTTGTGAATGAGTTTAGCGGCAGGAAAGTACCACTCTTCTAACGGTTAATTACAAGTTTACCGACAGAAAAAACCTTAGTACTCTTTCAGTTGGAAATGAGTTTACCGATAGAAAAAACGATTGTACTCTCTTTGTTGTGTATTAGTTCACCGGCAGGAAAAGTCACACTCTTCTAACGGTTAATTACGAGTGTACCGATAGAACAAACGATAGTAGTCTCTCGGTTGTGGATGAATTTACCGATAGAAAAAGTGATAGTAGTCTCTCGATTGTGTATGAGTCACCAGTAGGAACATTCACACTCTTCTAACGGTAATTACAAGTGTACCGATAGAAAAAATGATAGTAGTCTCTTGGTTGGAAATGAGTTTACTGATAGAAAAAGTGATAGTAGTCTCTCTGTTGTGAATGAATTTATCGATAGAACATTCACATATATAGTACATTATTTACATTCACAATACAGTACATTCACATATATACAGTACAGATGCAATACTGTATAGATTGGATATACAATACAGTACAGATGCAAAGAAGGGTAAATTCACAGAACAGATTGACACATTAGACAGTTATTCACATTTATTCACATATATATGGAAAAATACAAATTGCAATCAAATGTGGACATTTATTTACATATATATTTATTCACATGTATATAAACAGTCTATGCACAGAGTACACGAAAAAGAGAAAATTGTCATGGCGGATGGTTGGGCGCAACTTCCTCCATGACATATTGAGCCCAGATTTGTCGAAGATCTCTAATCTTTGCATTTTCGTATTAGTCTTTCGACATGGCGATCTGCAAACATGTGTGAATACTGAGTAACTAACTTCCTAATTTTGAACGTGACACCCAATTTTCAAATTTGAGTTAGCTATCGATGCTTACCTGGGGGAATTAGGCAAAGTTTGTCTGCACTAGGTCGTACATGTAGCGCAGCACATAAAACCCGCATTCCCACGATTGCGGTTGTTGATGGCACTGAAATAATTGCATATGCGAAGACATGTTAGCTACTATTTCCATAAACTAATTAAGCATAAATAAAAAGTCTCGTGAGTACCTCATATTCTTTCCAAGCTAGTAGGGAGCCTTGAGGTGCGGCATGCCTCCCTCCAGCGAACACATATTTATCAAAAGCCCTGCATTTCAGTTAGTATTGCCGATTAATGTATTATTATTAGCTAGTGAGGTCAAAATTTAAATCAAATATATAAGTTACTTACGCCTCCATATTCCCCTTGACCACATATTCGATCGATAATCTGTCACACATCGAATCGAGGTAGTACACCTCGTTCCTCGGCGGACAGATTACGATGAGGATCCAGTGGCCCCTGCATTGTACGTAAAAGAGGACCGCTAGCTCAAAGTATATATCAGGTGTAACATACAAGATTGAGTTAAATTAGTACGAAATGCACTAACCTTTGGTGGTACAGCACCAGAATGAACTCCCTGTCCTGCTGCGCCATCAGCGCCTTGGATATGTACTGCTCAGCGTGCGCGGCGTCGTGCTCTAGCATCGTGAGGCTTATTTTCTCTGGGTCGAGGAAACCCACCTTGTCACACGCAGCCTCCGATGCTAGCCTGTACATGTACCTGCATGCAAAGGACGACATTAGTATTGCACAGAAAGTTACTACATTTCAAATGAACTACAACAATGCAGAGTTAGCAAACAGAGTTAGAAAACAGCAATACATAGCATCAGCAAACTCACAGGACTCCAGTTCGTATGATGGACATATCGAGCTCCCGCCAGTTGTAGAGGTCGAACAGATCCTCGTGTGCCATGGATATACTCCCGGGCTCACGGTGGAACTGCCCAGGCCTGTAGGGAACTAAGAAGTTCAGATTGCGCCGAGCTCGGTGTAGGTACCACTCGCGGAGGTCTCTGGTTGATCAATCCAATTTGCGCAAACCTGCCTCCGACACGAGTGGGAACCCATTCCTGAACCTCTCCAACTGTCCCTATCACCCTTTGCCCTTACCTTTGCCCTTGCCTTTTGCCAGGGACTGAGCGCGTACCTTCGAAGGCAAGGGCGAGGTGATGGCAGCTTTCTTCCGAGGTGAAGGCGTGGATGTGCTGGGTGGGGTCGAGGCCGTCTTTGATGTGTCCAGGTTCGCACGAGATCGGGCCTCATGCCCCGAGCTGGGGGCGCAGTCCCCTGGTAGCCCGCCGGCAGGCTACTTCAATTAATGAGCACGTATGTTAGATTTTGCAAGTTGAGTGTACTGAGTAGGATGTAATCTAAAATGTGTAGGATTTACCGGTTGTATTAGAAGACACTTCTTGGGCCACTGTACGTAGGAGCCCACTGCCTCAGCAAGTGTCTGCAGTTCCTCTGTTGGGACTGGCAACGGAGAATGGTTGTAGGCCGGCATGGCCATGTCGACCTGTACCTTTGCGAACCCCAACCGCAGAGGTACGCAGTGGACCCGGACATCCGGCCCAAACGGATATACGAAGCCGTGTCCAACCACTTCCTGCCCGGCGCCTAGGTGATTCTGTAGGATGCAGCCCTCCGGCTTCTGCAAATTTGTAACAATTAAAACAGATTAGCGAAACAACTCTAACAGAATGGGAGTGGCATCAACTTAAGTGCACAGATGAAGGCTTGCAGTACGTCATGTAAATCCACTGGATCCGCGAGGATCTTCGAAGCGCAACTGCTTATCTGACCCCGCGGGGTACCGTCGCCCTGGGGATCCACATTTGCACTGTTGGCCAGCAATGCTTCTCTCAACGGTGCAAACTCTTCCCTCATTTGTGCGACCTCAGACTGCACCTCAGCCCGTATCTCTGCTCATACCTCAGCCCGTATCTTATCGGAGAGCTCCGCTTCCTTTTCCTTCCAGGAGTGGGCCTTCTTCCTCGGTGGAGTCAGATCTGCGAAACCGGCCTTCCACGACACAATGGCTCCCACGGCCCGTGTCCGCCCGGGATGCTCCTTATTTCCTAGAGCCTGGGTGAGGATGTCGTTCTCCCTCTGCGGGGTAAACAATCCCTCCACTGCCTCCTTCTCAAAAGAGATCTGTTACATTTAAAGGTACCTTGTGAGACAAATTGCCTTATATACACTTGTGTGCACACAGTTTACGAGGTTAGCCAACTTACCATTCGCCTCACAACGTCGGCGTCCCCAGGGGTTGCGAACTGCACAGACCCCGTGGACGACACGGACCCCCTCCCCCTCCACCATCGCTTGCACCTCTCATCCCGGATCTCGGAGAGCGCCAACTCAAGGGAGTCGATGACAGGATTTTGCTCGTCTTCCTTCTTCCACTGCTCCTCCTTCCCCGCATAGCCCCGGGATCCGAGCCGATGCGGGTGGTCGTTCCTCTTCTGGATCGCCTTATTCTTCTCGCTAAGGGACTTGAACTCCTCGGTCCCCTTCTGCTTGGTGAATTCCTCCCATACCTCCTCTGATATGAAGGGGTACTTCTCGCAAGGAGATTTTCCCGCAGCGAGGAAGTTACTGACGAGCCAGCTCTTAAAGGTTTTTCATGTTCCGTTCATGTCCTTCAAGCAGGCCGTCCTAGGTGTATCGTCGGGGATGTTCCACTTAGCCTATTTTCAAAAAATGCATACAATTAATCATGAGTTAGTTAAACTTTAGTATAAGCCAAGAGAACGTGATTACGAAAGAGTTCAGCTATTTCAGTTAATTTAACCTTCACTTCCGCCCACAACCTATCCCTCTCGTCCGCCGTCACGTCCTTCCAGCTCTGGACGGTGATCTTCAACCTTTCTTTCGCCAACAGCCCAACGTAGGCCGCGTACTTTCTAGCATTCTTTCCGATCGGCCTCCCAAATTGGTTGAATTCACAAGAAAGATCCGTGCGTTTAGCCAAACGGCCCAACGTCGTCGCACCTCGCCCCACCCTCTTGCGCTGGGATGAACCAGCTGCATCTTCAGTTACGTTGGGGTTGGCCCTACACTACTACAGAAGTGCATTCCACTAACCCTTATTTTCTAACGGTTGTAAGCAATCTAGGAAAAATCCGATAGAATAGGACGACAGCGGCGGAAAGACATCATTTTACTATCGGTTATACACTAATCCAACGTTAGTGAAATGCAAATACTTTTTACTATCGGTTATTACTGTACAAACCGATATAATATATTAAATAGTACTATCGGTTTTCCATTTTTAACTGATAGTGAAATTACTGATTTTTTACTATCGGTTATTACTGTACCAACCGATATAATATATTACAATAGTACTATCGGTTTTTCGTTCGTAACAGATAGTAAAATTACTCACTTTATACTATCGGTTGGTACTGTATTAACCGATATAATATATCGAATAGTACTATCGGTTTTTCTCGGGTAACTGATAGTGAAATTACTGACTTTTTACTATCGGTTATCACTGTACTAACCGATACAATATACTACATATTACTATCGGTTCAACAACACAAACCGATAGTAATATGACTTCATATACACTAATGGTTATGACAGTGGGGACCTTATTTTACTATCGGTTAATGTTGTTGAACCGATAGTAAAATTGGACAGCTTAATTAGGTCGACCCCTGCTCTGCGCTCTACATGTTGGAATCATTTCAGCCGCGCACAACTCCAAGCTAGAGTGATCTGGAGAAGCTAGCTGAGAGGTTGATCATATTTCCATCCCCCTCGGTATTGTTATCTTCTCATCACCTCTCTCTCTCTCTATCACTCTTTCACACTCTCCCTCTCTCTCTACTTGCAATTCATTAAACTAGATACATGTATCTCCAAGCTAGCTAGAAGGCTGGGTTGGCTAGCTAGCTATAGCTTGCTGAATTTAAGCAGCTAGCTAGCTGGCTCTTCCAATTAATGCATGCATCAAGTTAATTAGGGTTTCATATATACAAATCCATTTAATGTAATTAAACAGCTCATGCATGTACACACATATGGCCTAGCTAATTATGTTTCATTCATATATGCATGCCCTGAGTCATTAATTATTTATTTGATTTGTCAATTTTGTGAAATAATTGTAGATGGACCGAGAATATTGGATGTATGGAATAAAACGTACTACTGTTGAGTATTTGGAGGGTGTGAATGGATTTATTAAATTTGCTGAGCAAGAGAAGGCGAAGAAGGGAGAGAAAGATATGCATTGTCCTTGTATAGATTGTATGAACTTAAAAAGGTTCGGCAACTCTGATCAGATTAGGAGTCATTTGATTCGTCGTGGTTTTAACGCACGCTATACCCGTTGGATATGGCATGGTGAAGATCTTGAGGAAACGAGCACTACCGCTACCACTCAGCAGCACCCGGAAGTGGATTGCAGTAATGATGATCATGATCAAAACATTGATAATGTTCATTCGGAAGTCCATGTAGATGACGACAATTTAGATGAAATGTTACGTGATGTAGAAGAGGACTACAGCGAAAACGATTTAGCTAAATTTCAGAAATTAATTGTTGATTCTGAGAAGCCTTTGTTCCCCGGATGTGAAACATTTACAAAGTTGTCTTCTGTGTTGAGATTATATAACTTGAAGGCAAGCAACGGTTGGAGCGATAAGAGTTTCACGGTGCTATTGGATCTGTTAGCGGACATGCTTCCAGAGGGAAATGAGTTGCCAAGATCGGTTTACCAGGCCAAAAAACTATTGTGTCCGTTGGGAATGGAAATCGAAAGAATACATGCATGCCCAAATGATTGTGTTCTGTACCGTAACGAGTACGAGGATTTGCATGTTTGTCCAAGATGCGGTGCATCGCGGTATAAGCATGGGGACAAAATTTATCACAATGGATGTGATGAGGTAAAGAAAGGGCCTCCGGCCAAAACTGTGTGGTATTTGCCTGTGATTCCCAGATTGAAATGGCTGTTTGCAAATCCGAAAGATGCGAAGTACTTGCGTTGGCATGTTGAAGGTCGGAAACAAGACGGAAAACTAAGACATCCAGCTGATTCCATTCAATGGAGAAACATTAACAGAACATTCGGTGAGTTTGGCGGCGAAGTGAGGAATATAAGGTTTGGGCTGAGTACGGATGGTATGAATCCACACGGAAATATGAGCAGTCGACATAGCACTTGGCCGGTTCTTTTATGCATCTACAATCTTCCTCCTTGGTTATGTATGAAGCGGAAGTACATCATGATGTCGTTACTAATTTCAGGACCCAGACAACCCGGGAATGATATTGACGTGTTTCTATCACCGTTAGTCGAGGACTTACAAAAATTGTGGAGCGAAGGGGTGCGGGTGTGGGATGCACATAAGCGAGAGAATTTCATGTTGCGGGCCATGATATTTTGTACCATAAATGATTTCCCGGCCTATGGAAATTTGTCGGGGTATAGTACGAAAGGAGTCAAGGCTTGTCCTATTTGCCTGGATGAAACTGACAGCATGTGGTTATCGAACTGCAGAAAAACAGTGTACATGGGTCACCGCAGATTCCTTCCGATGCATCACGCCTACCGTAAGAAGAGGAAGTCATTCAATGGGAAGCCTGAGAAAGGATCAGCCCCAGTGTTTGTGACTGGTAAGGAGCTTTACTTGCGCGTGAAGGACATCAAAGTTGAGTTCGGTAAATGTTCTAAACCTCCAGGAAAAAATGTTTGGAAGAAGAGATCGATTCTTTGGGATCTGCCATATTGGGAGCACTTACAAGTTCGACATTGCATTGATGTCATGCACGTAGAGAAAAATGTTTGTGACAGTTTGATTGGTTTGTTGTTGAACATTCCAGGAAAGACGAAAGATGGCATCAACGTTCGCCGTGACATGCTCGACATGGGCATAAGGACTGAGCTTGCACCGTTGGAGAAGGGAAAGCGGACATACCTCCCCCCGGCCTGCTATACTTTGTCAAAAAGAGAAAAAACAGAACTCTGTCAGTGCCTACATGGTGTCAAAGTTCCATGCGGGTATTCTGCGAACTTGAAAAAACTTGTGTCCATGAAAGACTTGAAACTGGTTGGTATGAAGTCCCATGATTGTCATGTACTGATGTCACAAATGCTTCCCATTGCTATCAGAGGCATTCTCCCAGTCAAAGTCAGAGAGACAATTACAAAGCTATGTTATTTCTTCAACACAATATCTGGCAAGGTACGTAAGCGTGTACTCCTAGCAAGTTAATTAGCTCCATTCGTGGAACTTGTCAGATTTTTTGGATCTGAATATTTGCTGCAACTGTGTCCTTGCAGGTAATTGATATGGATGGACTGGACGATTTGCAACGCGATGTGACTACCACTCTTTGTCAGCTGGAGATGTATTTCCCTCCATCCTTTTTTGATGTTATGGTCCATCTAATTGTTCACCTTGTCAGAGAAATTAAGTTTTGTGGACCCGTGTTCCTGCGCTACATGTATCCATTTGAGAGATTTATGGGTATCTTGAAGGGATATGTAAGGAATCGATATCGGCCTGAGGGCAGTATTATTGAAGGTTATGCCGCGGAGGAGGTGATCGAATTTTGCACCAACTATATGTCCGGGGTTGACCCAATTGGCGTTCCTACGTCTCGGCATGAGGGCAGGCTTCAGGGCATTGGAACGATTGGATTTAAAGCAGTCGTCCCCTCTAGTGATCTGTATGCAAAAGCCCATTTTTGGGTCTTACAGCACATGACGGGGGTGGAGCCATACATACACGAGCACAAGGAAATGTTACGGAAACAGAATCCCTCGAAGCCAGAGATTTGGGTCACCAGAGAACATAATAGGAAGTTTGCTGTGTGGATCGAAAATAGAGTCCTGCAAGCTTCTGAGGGCGATGTAGATGAAGATGTTACATGGTTGGCCAGAGGGCCTAGATTTACTGTAGGGACTTGGCAGGGGTATGACATCAACGGCTATTCATTTTACACAAAAACTCAGGACGAGAAGAGTGCTATGCAATGTAGTGGAGTGACACTACTTGCTATTTCGGAGGATGCCAGGGCAGTAAGAGCACTCGACTCATATTACGGTGTTATTGAGGAAATATGGGAGCTCGATTATGTATTACTTAAGATTCCTCTGTTTCGATGCCAATGGGTCGAAATCCCTCGAGGTGTTACAGTCGACAATTATGGGTTTACTCTAGTCGATCTCAGTAGAGTCGCACACAAAGATGATCCATTTATACTTGCTGAGCAAGCCACACAGGTGTTCTACATCGTTGACCCGGCCAACCCAAAGTTGCACGTTGTCCTTCACAGTAAGAGACGTATTGTTGGGGTCGAAGACGTTGTGGATGAAGAAGAGTACGATCAGTTCGACGAACTACCTCCATTTTTAGATGGAATCCTTCAATCTGTCCCTACCGAAGATATTGACAAAACAAGTTACCTGCGAGACGACCACGAAGAAGGATTATGGGTGGACAACCATTCTTGACTAATTTGCAATATGTAAGTGACGTATATTACTTGGATCGAAGAATGTTCAAATCAATTTTCAAAAATTCTTTGGGAAAACATACGTGATGCATTGAGAATCATTTCTGCAAATTTTCATTTCAATTGGAGTATATACTTGATTTGAGCAATAATTGATTCTTTTCACAAATATATATGAAAACTGCAAATTTTCATTCCATGATTGGTCTTTATTGTTATTTTATTTCAAAATTATTGCAAGCCATTTGCATGGGGTTTCAGGTGTCTTTACAAGTGCAAAATGATGTACTGAGACCCATATGTATTTGTTCTCAGGAAATACCTTTAGATCAATTTAACAGTATTATACTATCGGTTTCAACCTCCAAACCGATATGAAATTAACATATACTATCGGTTTACTGTCATAACCGATAGTAAATACAACACAAAATGATGTACTGAGATCCTCTGTAATTCTTCTAAGGGAAATCCTTTAGGGTCAATAGCATTGTATTTTACTATCGGTTATAACTGTGAAACCGATATGAAATTAAACTATACTATCGGTTTATCGTTCACAACCGATAGTGATTTACACTGTGTTATGATCCCCTGTTCTTAGTTTACTATCGGTTTACTGTTCACAACCGATAGTGATTTACACTGTGTTATGATCCCCTGTACTTAGTTTACTATCGGTTTACTGTTTACAACCGATAGTGATTTACACTGTGTTACGAAAACCCTAACTTACATGTTTGTACTATCGGTTTTGTGGTGATGAACCGATAGTAAATATTCATTTAATAGGTTATAACCTGCACGATTTTCCCTCCAGTGCAACTGATCACATTCCAAATCGAAAAATACTCGCGCGGAAAACCCTAGAATCGCCGACGTTCGCTTCTTCGCTCCTCTGCGCCACTGGTTCTCCACCGCCTCCGGCATTGCATTGCGCCACCGCCTCCGGCATTGCATTGCGCCACCGCCTCCGGCCACTCCACGATCCACTGTAAGTGTTCTTGACCAAATCGCTCGCGTGTATTGCTTAATTCTGTATGCAATGGTTCATATCCCGTTCCATGGATTACAAATAGAAACCTAGAGTAAAATTCATGAACGGTATACACCTATCTGAAATTGTTTCCTGTGATGATTGTAAAGAACAAACCTGAATATTGGATGAACCGATAAGCTCGGTGAAGATAGTTTGAATTGCATTTGCATTAAACTGGGGTTCTTTTTGTATGGAACTAAGCTCTTAGTTAATCTAATTGCAAATTTAGAACTATGTGTAGACTTTGGTGTCAAAAATCTGTGTTTTGGCTACTAACTGCAATGCTAAATTGGATATTTCAGTGACTGAGCCTTACGCCATTCTTCAATTTCTAGAATTTGTGTTGTTTCTGTATGAATGGACAGGACTGGGGTGATTGAAGCTATGAATTGAAGTCTTATTCTGTCATTGATTGCTTTGTCTGGCTCTTAGTCACTTGCGTATTTGAATGTTTATCTACTGCTTGTGCATTCTGTGATTGCTGCTTGAAGTAGAGCTAGTGAAGAAATGAAATTGATTATATGATCTTTTGGCTTTCTTCTGAGTTGGTGGGAGATTGAAGTTTCTATTTCAGTTCTCTCCTTACTTGTGTCGTCCAAATTAGCAAGTCGTATTCTAGACAGCTGATTGATCAGTTGTTATCTTGAATTCTCTCCAGCATTGGTTTGACTACCCTTCTTGTATTAACTTAAAATTGGTTGGTTGTTTAGGCTTTGAGGTTATTTGAGAGAGAGACGATCATCTTGAGTCTGTGTGTTTGTTCCCCGGATTTGCCGTGTAGGCTATAGTTGAGAGGCTATTGGGGAGCGGTCTTTGTTAATTCCTTGCATGATCAATTCATTGATACCGTCAATAGGTGTATGCGTTTTAAGTTAATACATGAACTACAAAATTCATGAACTACAAACTTGATAGCTATGAGAATGACAGAATTGATGAAAATCATAGCATACAGTGTAGTTCACTATCGGTTTCTTACTCAGAACCGATAGTAAATACCATAAACTGATTTTTCTGTTAATTATATCCCATTTTCTAATTTTCATCTCAAATTTAGGTTCATTTATTTTTTAACATACCTTATGTTCCTGCTGAGCAATTACTTTCTGTTCCTGCTGAGCAATTTTTGAAATTTTTCCTAATGCTGACTTGATTACTATCGGTTTGACTTGGAAAACCGATAGTAAATAGTAGTGCCATCATAGTTTGCACAGCTAATATGAATTTTCTGTGAATGACTTCCCATTTTCTAATTTTCATCTCAAATTTAGGTTCATTTATTTTTTAACATACCTTATGTTCCTGCTGAGCAATTACTTTATGTTCCTGCTGAGCAATTTTTGAAATTTTTCCTAATGCTAACTTGATTACTATCGGTTTGACTTGGAAAACCGATAGTAAATAGTAGCGCCATCATAGTTTGCACAGCTAATTTGAATTTTCTGTGAATTACTTCCCATTTTCTAATTTTCATCTCAAATTTAGGTTCATTTAAATTTTAATAGACTTTATTTTCCAGCAGAGAGATTAGCATAGTTTGCACTGCTAATCTTTTAAATTTTCCTGAATATAGACCTTAGTATTATCGGTTTTCCTTTTAAAACCGATAGGAAATATAGTATTTGTTAGTTTGCACTGCTCATCTGAATATTCTGTGAATTACTTTGTCATATACCTTTCTTCATATCAATTGGATGGTTTGTTTATGGTATTTTAGGTAAAGCCATGTCGGCATCTTCCTCGGCTGATACTAGTGATTCGGCGAGGGCGAACGTAGATGGCGCTGCCTCGTCCCAGCGCAAGAGGAAGGCGCGAGGCGCGACGATGTTGGGTCGTTTGGCCAAACGCGCGGATCTTTCCTGTGAATTCAACCAGTTCGGGAGACCGATCGGGAAGAACGCCGGGCACTATGCTGCCTATGTTGGCTTGTTGGCGAAGGAAAGGGTGAAGATCACCGTCCAGAGCTGGAAGGACGTCAAGGCCGACGAGAGGGATAGGCTGTGGGCGGAAGTGAAGGTAAAATTAATCAAAATCACTGAACTCTTGAGTGATCACATTCCCTTGGTTTATCCTAGAGATTAGGTAAGTCCTACTTATATTTGAAACAGGCCAAGTGGAACATCCCGGACGATGGTCCCAAGATAGCTTGCTTGAAGGACATGAACAACACGTGGAAAACCTTCAAGAGCGTCCTCGTCAGTACCTTCCTCGCTAAAGGCGAATCTCCATGCAAGAAGTACCCCTTCATAACGGAGGAGGTATGGGAGCAATTCGCCCAACAGAAGGGGACTCCTGAGTTCAAGGTATGAATGGTTCCTTTGCTTGGTTACACCATTGTATGCAGTAAGCAGTGGTGCATTAATTTTCTTGTTTCTGGTACGAAGGCCCTCAGCGAGAAGAACAGGGCAATCCAGAGGAGGAACGACCACCCACACCGGCTCGGTTCTCGCGGCTATGCGGGGAAGGAGGAGCAGTGGAAGAAGGGTGAAGACGAGGCGTCGCATTTCGTCGACTCCCCTGACCTACCACTCTCCGAGATCCGCGATCAGCGATGCAAGCGCTGGTGGCTGGCCAGAGGGACCGTGTCGGCCACGGGGACTGTGGCGTTCCCAAACCCCAGGGACGTCGAGGTCGTGCAGCGACTCGTAAGTTGCCTAACTATGATCACTAGTGTGCGCACAACTTTGTATATATTTCTTCCTCACAATGGAGAGCTTTCAATGTAACAGATCTCTTGCTCGAAGGAGGCGACCGAGGGATTGTTCAGTCCCCATAGGGAGAACGACATCCTTACCCGGGCTCTAGGGAACAAGGAGCATCCAGGGCGGACGCGAACCGTGGGGGCTGTGGTGCCATGGAAGGAAGGCTTCTCGGACCCCGGGCAAAAGGCGAAGAAGCCTGGCAGCTGGAAGGAAAGGGAAGAGGAGCTATCTCAGAAGATACGGGCAGATGTGACTGCACAATTCGCGGACATGTTCGCTCAAATGAACGAGAAATATGAACGCCTAAGCCGAGTTGTGCAGTCCAAGGGTTTAGATCCAGCTGCCGAGGTCGACGCTGCCAGGCCGAGTAGTGTTGGCTCGAAGGTTCACGTGGATCCGGTGGACCTGATCGAGGTATTGCAACTCTTGAGCTATATATGCAGTTCGGCTGATGCCACTCCCGTTACGTTAGAATTGTTTCGCTAACTTGTTATAATTGTTGCAAATTGCAGAAGCCGGAGAGCTGTACCCTATTGATCAACATAGGCGACAAACCTGTTGCCGTTGCAAACGGGGTCGTATACCAGTCTTGGGAGGATGTCCGGATCCACTGCGTACCTCTTGAGCCTGGATTCGCAAAGGTACAGGTGGACATGGCCCTCCCGGGCTACAGCTCTTTTCCGTTGCCCGTCCCAACGGACGAAATGCGGACAATTGGCGAGGCATTGGGCTCGTACATACAGTGGCCCAAGAAGGGTGTTAGACTACAGGAGGTAAACCCTAGCCATTCTAGCTTACAACTCAGTTAATATATTTAATTTTCAAAATCTAATTTAAGCGTTTGTACTTAAAGTGGACGATGGATACCAGCACACTTCCTGAGGACACCAGCCCCGCCACAACGCGTGAGCGAACTCCATCGGCCCCCATGCCTCCTCCGACGGCCTCAAACCCTTGGCCATCAAATGAGGCCGACGGCACCACACCCCAACCTTCGAAGGTATACACTCGCTCCCCGCCCAAAGGCAAGGGCAAGGCCAAAGGCAAGGGCAAGGCCAAAGGCAAGGCCAAACAAAGCCAGCCGGGTACGTTCAAGAACGGGTCCCCACTCGTGTCGGAGTACCTTCTGCGCAATATGGATCAAATAACCAGAAGTCTCCACGAGTGGTACCTGACCCGGTCTAGGCGCCACATCAACTTCTTGGTTCACTTCAGGCCAGCCCATTTTCACCGTGAGCCCGGGAGCATATCGGTGGCCCACGAGGATTTGTTCGACCTCCTCAACTGGCGGGAGCTTGATATGTCCATCATACGGACTGGAGTCCTGTGAGTGTGCTGTTGTCTGAAGTTATCACAGTTCGTTTCATAAATCCAATCACTTTTTGTATGCACTACTTACTAATGTCTACTTTGCATCCAGGTGCATGTATAGGCTGGCGTCGATGAGGGCATGTGACAAGGTGGGTTTCCTCGACCCAGAGAAAATAAGCCTCACGATGCTAGAGCACGACCAAGCACATGCGGAGGAATACATATCAAGGGCACTACTAGCGCAGCAGGACCGAGAGTTCATCCTTGCGCCGTACCACCAAAGGTTAGTGCATTTCCTACTAATTTAACTCATTCTTGTATGTTACGCCTAACATATGTATGAAACGGTTCGCTTATATATGCAATGTAGGGGCCACTGGGTCCTCGCCGTCATTTGCCCATGGATGAATGAGGTCTATTACCTCGATTCGATGAGCGACAAGGTGGCGCATGTTTTCACCCTCACATGTCACATAGACGCGTAAGTAACATAGTTGTCTTAAATTTTTCTCTGACTAGCTAATTAATGATAAGATATTAATCGACAATGCTAAATTAAATATAGGGCTTTCAAAAATTATGCTAGTGCTGGAGGGAGGCATGACGCGTCGAAGGGCACAACAATTTCTTGGAAAGAATATGAGGTAATTAATACGGATGGAAGTACTCATGATGAGTCTTTTAATTTAAGCTTAATTAGTTCTTTCGAGTTAATGTGGGTTTATGTCTTTGCATATGCAATTTTTCCAGTGCCATCAGCAGCCACAATCGTGGGAATGTGGCTTCTATGTCATGAGATTCATGTATGACCTGATCAGGAGAAACTTTGCCCAATTCCCTAAGGTAACTATTTTTCCTGACTCAAAGTCGAACTTTAATTGGATGTGACGTACGATCCTAACTTCATACACGCATATATGCAGAGCACCATGTTGAAAGAGCAATATGAGTTGCCTCAATTGAAGGAGCTGCGAACAATTTGGGCTCAATATGTCATCGAAGAAGTGGCTATCAACGATCGATAGTAACTGACTTGTGTTGATTGTTGTATTTGTGAATATATATTGAATGTGTTGATTCATTGATTTGTGAATATATGTGAATATATTTGAATAGATTCATTGATGTATTTGTGAATAAACTCGATCAATATGTGCATAAATTTAGTCTGTCAAATGCATGTGTATATTACTGTATTAGTGTATTTGTGAACAAATTCAATATGTGAATATTGGTGAATATTTGTAAATATTGGTGTATTTGTGAATGATCCAATGTATCTCTGTATTGCTGTATGTATCTCTGTATTGCTGTATGTATATTTGTAAATATTTAGTACTAACCGTGCAACTACATAACCGATAGGAAAAACTAATATTACTATCGGTTATATACTACAACCGATAGAATAAAGTTTCCAGTACTAACTGTGTCCACACAATACTATCGGTTCATATTTAGAAACCGATAGAATACAGTTTCCTGTACTAAACGAGTCTACAAAATACTATCGGTTATATAATATAACCGATAGAATAAATTTTTCAGTACTGACTGTGACCACACAATACTATCGGTTTATATATAACAACCGATAGAATAAAGTTTCCAGTACTAAATGTGTCGACAAAATACTATCGGTTTATATAAGAGCCGATAGAAAAAAATGTTTAGATTACTATCGGTTTAGATCCTAGCCGATACAAAAGGCCTAAACAATACTATCGGTTTATATAAGAGCCGATAGAAAAAAATGTTTAGATTACTATCGGTTTAGATCCTAGCCGATACAAAAGGCCTAAACAATACTATCGGTTTATATACGAGCCGATAGAAAAAACTTATACAATACTATCGGTTTAAAACCGAGCCGATAGAAGAAATAGTCGATAGCGATTAGTGAACGTTGGGATTGTAGATGTTTTACTAACGGTTTTTGAACCGATAGAAGTGTGCTGCCCTCTACTATCGTGCCGACCACTATCGGTAAGAGAACCGATAGTAGAGTGGATTTTTAACCGATAGTGAAAAGCATTTCTGTAGTAGTGCTAGTCGAACCAGTAATACCATCCGATGAAGACGACGACATGTCTTTCGCTACAAAACCATCAATAAACCATCAAAAATTTAACGGAAACACAAACCAAATCATTTTACAAAGCAAAATGACCTATTTTAAATATTTTTTCTATCGGTAAACACATAAGCTATTAATAGAAGATAAGATTCTATTTCTCAGCATTTTCATCTACACATTTTCATATAGGAAGCAGGCAACATATGGCAATTAATTCTTCTTGGAGTTCCATAACTCAGCCCAGGACTGGAGACTAATTAGGGCTGCAAAAGGGATGTCCGAAGAAAATAATACTAAAAGAAAGACATGCAAAAATTACTTCCTGAACTGTTCAGAAATATTTTCTATTGGTAAACATATGAGCTGCCGATAGACCATAACAATGTTTTCCATCGGCAAAGATACGAGATACTGATATAACATATTGTTCTGGAAAATTGTTTATAAGCCGCCATTCACTGGCATCACATAGTCTTGGTTTAAGTCAACATTCTCCATGATTTTCTATACTAATATTTATGGGCCAGCATTATTTTTCACACATAACAATGTTTTCTATCGGTAAACACATGCGCTGCCGATAGAACATAGCCATGTTTTCTATCGGTAAATACAGGAGATACCGGTAGAATATGTGTAAGAACACCTCCAACGTATAATGTGCATTACATGGTAGTTGGATACAATTGATCACACATACAACAGCACATATAAGTTGAAATCTCAAAATAGGTTCATTGCAGCACTGGAACATATTATGTCAACCTTAATTTAAATCAACATTGCCTGCGGAATGTTCATAATCCAACACAATAGGGAACCCTAGTGTAATTACAAAACTCGAAGAATTAGTACGTACAAAACACAAAGATCAAATAAGGAAGATGCTGGAAAAAGAACAAAGAATTAGGGTATTTACTGCGATCAGTTGTGGTGATGGAGAGGCGGTGTAGAACGCAGCGGCGGTCGGCGAAGGGCGAAAATAATAACCGGTGGCAGTGGAGAACCAGTATCCAGCCGGCGATCGTCGTGTGGGAGAGAGGAAGTGAGTGGTCACTGCGGAGGTTGTGGTTTTCTTCGCTTTTGAAGAGATGCAGTGCTATAAGTTGGAATTGTTCGACTGGAGGGAAACTCAAGGGCCGTGTACGAGTAATAAAGTAGTGGATGACCTTTTCTATCGGTACAATAAAATAATACCGATAGAATAAGTAAATTTTTCCCAGAATAGTATTTGAAGTAGTGGATGCCTTTTTCTATCGGTATAAACAATAAAATCCAGTGAGGCCAATTTTCCCCAGAAAATTTTTTTAAGTGCCTGAGATTATAGTATTGGGTGATCTTTTTCTATCGGTAAAAACAACAAATACCATCAGAGTAATGAATTTATTATAACGGTAGAACATAATAATACCGATAGAATGAGTAAATTCGTTAGTCTCACCTTCAAACAATCATATGTACACACAATGTAACATCAAACAGACCGTGCTTGAAAGCTGCAAAATGATAAAGAAAGAGGGAAGATAGCTGGAAAATTGGAAAATTGACATGAAAACAAATTGTTCATTCATTGTTGTTTTATCAATTTAAAAAAAAAATCCAAAATGCTAGGTCAAGGGGTGGTCTTAGCCCTGGCTACATGTAGAATAGAATCAGTTTGACTTGCAGCCAGGACGCAGGACTCCTCTAGCGACAAGTTGTCCCTAGGATCAACTACTACCGCGTCGAGAAGGCTTGCGACCTCCCTCAGCTTCGCTATGGTATCCTTCATAGTCAAACCGCAGCCAGCGATGGTAATATCTACGGCTTGCTTCTCCTCGCGAAGACGCCTCGTCCTCGCCCTGGAATTGTCACCAGCCTTCTTCATGCGCTGAATGCGCCAGAGGAGATCGTCCAGTTCAAGCCGTAGCTGAGTGTGCTTGTCCGTAAGGAGCTTGTGCTCCTCCTGGAGGGCTCTCAGCTCGGCCTTGACTTTGCTAGTGTCTTCCACGGCTCCCATTCCCTGTGCAAATCAACAGGTCAAGAATGTACTGAACATGGATTAACAATACAGAGGTAAACCCAGGAGATTTAGAGTTCTTACCGGGGAGGGCGTGGCTGACGATCCCATTGAAGTTGCCATTGTGAAAGAGAAGATAATGAGTCGAAGCGTTCGAGAATTAGAAAAACAACAAAATACCGTGACGCATGGCGAAGTACTTATAGAATTTCCAAGGCGACGCATGGCGACACAGTTGAGAATTCAAAGCGCCAAAGTATTGTTCTATCAGTTCAAACAATAAAAAACCGTCAGACAACAAAATATCGTGAGACTAACGAATTTATTCTAATGGTAAAACATAATAATATTGATAGAATAAGTAAATTTTTCGCAGTGAAACTTTTGAAGTGCCTGAGACATTAAAGTAGTAGATGTCCTTTTCTATCGGTACAAATAACAAAATACCGTTAGAAAAATGGATTTTTGGGGAGCTTAATTTGAAGAAGCAAGAGCCTGCAATGAGATTTTTGCAAGAAAATTTGAAGGGAGGAATTAAGCACTTACAGGATAAAGGTACTGTACATGTTAGAACTCATGCTGTGGAGTAAAATTGAGATATATTAATGCTGTGAACTAGCTTATCATTAAGTTCTAAAGAAAAATATACTGCCTGATGTATTAATGATAAGTTCCTCACCTTGCTGCAAAACTTGTGGGCTGTTTGCTTGGCATTTATCCCTGAAATAGAAAATAATCATCAATGGTTTTCAACCCATAATCGTTCTTCGTGATCACTCGCAGATACGTTGTTTCGTCGATATCTTCAGTAGGGATAGATTGAATGTCCTCTAAAAATGGAGGTATTTCATCGAATTGGTTATACTCCTCTTCGTTGACAACGTCTTCGACTCCAACAATACGTCTCTTGCTGTGGAGGACAACATGCAAGTTTGGATTGGCCGGGTCAACGATGTAGAATATCTGTGTGGCTTGCTTTGCAAGTATGAATGGATCGTCTTGGTGTCCGACTTTATCAAGATTGACTAGAGTAAACCCGTAACTGTCAACTTGAACACCTCGAGGGATTTTGACCCATTGGCATCGAAACAGGGGAATCTTAAGTAATCCGTAATCGAGCTCCCATATTTCGTCAATAGCACCGTAATATGAGTTTAGCGCCCTTACTAACCTGGCATCCTGGGAAATAGCAAACAGTGTCACTCCGCTACATTGCGTGCTACTCTTGGCGTCTTGAGGTCTTGTGTAAAATGAATACCCATTGATGTCGTACCCCTGCCAAGTCTCTACAGTGAATCTTGGGCCTCTAGCCAACCATGTCACAGTTTCACTTACGGAGCCCTCAGCAACTCGCGTGACTCTTTCTTGGATCCACCTAGCAAATTTCCTGTTATGTTCTCTGGTGACCCAAATGTTTGACTTCGAAGGATTCTGTGATCGTAACATTACCTTGTGCTCGTGTATGTATGGCTCGACCTCCGTCATGTGTTGTAAGACCCAAAAATGTGATTTTGCGTACACATCACAAGCGGGGACGATAGCTTTGAATCCAATCGTTCCGATGCCTTGAAGCCTACCCTCGTGTCGGGACCTAGGAACGCCAATTGGGTCAACCCCGGCCATATAATCTGTGCAAAATTCAATCACCTCCTCGGCGGCATAACCTTCCATGATACTCCCCTCGGGTCGACGACGAGTCCTTACGTATCCCTTCAATACACCCATAAATCTCTCAAATGGATACATGTAGCGCAGGCACACGGGTCCACAAAACTTAATTTCTCTGATAAGGTGAACAATCAGATGGACCATAACATCAAAAAAGGATGGAGGAAAATACATCTCGAGCTGACAAAGAGTTGTAACCACGTCGCGTTGCAAAGGGTCCAGTCCATCCAGATCAATTACCTACGAGGACACAGTTGCGCCAAATATTCATATCAGAAAAATCTTCTAATTAAGTACCACAAATGGAGGTAATGAACTTATAGTACGAGTGCACGTACTTACCTTGCAAGATATTGCGTTGAAGAAATAACATAGGTTTGTGATTGTCTCTCTGACTTTAACTAGGAGAATGCCTCTGATAGCAATGGGAAGCATTTGTGACATCAGGATATGACAGTCGTGGGACTTCGTGCCAACCAGTCTTAGGTCCTTCATGGACACAAGTTTTTTCAAGTTCGCGGAGTACCCACATGGAACTTTAACACCGTGCAGGCATCGACAGAGTTCTGTTTTTTCGCTCTTGGACAATGTATAGCAGGCCGGGGGGAGGTGTGTACGCTTTCCATTCTCTAAAGGTGCAAGCTCAGTCTTTATCCCCATTTCCACCATGTCACGACAAGTTTTCACACCATCCTTTGTCTTTCCCGGAATGTTCAACAACAAACCAATCAAACTGTCACAGACATTTTTCTCTACATGCATGACGTCAATGAAATGTCGAACTTGTAAGTGCTCCCAGTACGGTAGATTCCAAAGAATCGATCTCTTCGTCCAAACATTTTTTTCTCGAGGTTTAGAATACTTACCAAACTCAGCTTTGATGTCCTTCACGCGCGAGTAAATCTCCTTACCGGTTAAAAACATTGGAGTTGATCCCTTCTCAGACTTCCCGTTAAATGATTTCCTCTTTTTACGATACGTGTGATGTACCGGAAGAAACCTGCGGTGACCTATGTACACTGTTTTCGGCAGTTTCGCAGCCACATGCTCTCAGTTTCATCTAGGCAAATGGGCAAACCTTGGCTCCTTTCGTACTATACCCCGACAAATTGCCGTAGGCTGGAAAATCATTTATGATGCAAAATATCAGGGCCCGCAAGATGAAATTCTCTTTCTTGTATGCATCCCACACCTGCACCCCCTCGCTCCACAATTTCTGTAAGTCCTCGATTAAAGGCACTAGAAACAGGTCAATATCATTTCTGGGTTGTCTGGGTCCTGAGATTAGTAACGCCATCATGATGTACTTGCGCTTCATGCATAACCAAGGAGGAAGATTGTAGATGCATAAAAGAACCGGCCAAGTGCTATGTCGACTGCTCATATTACCATGTGGGTTCATACCATCTGTACTCAGCCCGAACCTTATATTCCTAAGTTCGCCGCCGAACTCAGCAAATGTTCTGTTGATGTTTCTCCATTGAATAGAATCAGCTGGGTGTTTCAGTTTTCCGTCTTGTTTCAGGGCTTCAGCATGCCAACGCAAGTGCTTCGCGATTTTCGGATTTGCAAACAGCCGCTTCAATCTAGGTATCACAGGCAAGTACCACACATCTTTCGCCGGAGGTCCTTTCTTTACCTCGTGACGTTCACTGTCAATCCGGTCCCTACGCGTATACCTCGATGCGCCGCATCTTCGACAACACATGCAAACTGGAGTACTCGTTACGGTACAACACACAATCATTTGGGCATGTGTGTATTCTTTCGATTTCCATTCCCAACGGACACAATAGTTTTTTGGCTTGGTAAGTAGCTCTTGGCAACTCATTTCCCTCTGGAAGCATGTCCGCTAGAAAATCTAATAGTGCCGTGAAACTCTTATCACTCCAACCGTTGCCTGCCTTCAAATTATATAATCTCAGCACAGAAGACAGTTTTGTAAATATTGCACATCCAGGAAACAGTGGCTTCTCAGAGTCAGCAATCAGTTTCTCAAATTCACAGAAGTCGTTTTCGTTGTAATTTTCCTCTACATCACGTAACATCTCATCTAGATTGTCATCATCATCATCTACGTGCACATCGGAATGAACATTATCAAAATTCGGATGATCATCGATATTATTGCAATCCACATCCGAGTCCTGCTGATTGGTAGTAGTGGTGCTTGTTTCCTCAAGATCTTCGCTATGCCATATCCAACGGGTGTATCACGTTTCAAAACCACGACGAATCAAATGACTCTTAATTTGATCAGAGTTGCTAAACCTCTTCAAGTTCATACAATCTGTACAAGGACAAAGCATATTTTTCTCTCCCTTCCTCTCCTTTTCTTGCTCAGCAAATTTAATAAACTTATTCACACCATCAAAATATTCAAGAGTAGTATGTTTTATTTCATATATCCAATATTTCCTGTCCATCTACAATTAACAAAATTTAACGAGTCAGCCATGCATGAAACCTGCCCGATTAAGTTATGTATATGTACATGTACATGTACAGCCTCTTACAACAGATGTGTTAAACCCTAGCCTGACGAAATTAACACTAATTAACCTAGCTAACTACACAATACAAGGTAGTTAGCTCCTAAAACATGACGCATTTCCAGCTAGCTAGCTCCCAAGCTTAGAGCTACAAACTTGGAACTACACAATACAGCTAGTTTGCAAGTAGAGAGGGAGGGGGATCTAGAGGGAGAGAGAGATAAGTGTCGACAATTAAGCATACCTTAAAGAGAGGGGTGCAATCAACTTCCCTCCAGCTTGCCCTGATCACCCTAGCAGTGTAGCTGCGAGCGTCGAACTTTCATCACAAACAGAGGGACACAGAGTGCAACAGAACAAAAGAGCATCTCAGCAATGGTCGAGTGGGGTTTTCCTTATAATGGACCTTTTTCTCACGTAAATACATGAAACCGTTAGACTAAGTAAGGTAATTTGCCGCTCACATATTCTATCGGTAAAAACACACATATACCGTTAGAGAATGTACATTGCTGAGCAGGTACAGGTCTTGTTCTATCGGTAAATATGTGTATTGACCTTTAGATGATGCATGACACAGCAAGTACATGAGTTTTTCTATCGGTAAATATGTGTATTTACCGTTAGATGATGCATGACTGAGCAAATACATGTGTTGTTCTATCGATAAATATGTGTATTTACCGTTAGAGGAGGTACTGGTACCAAACTGGGTATTGCATGACACACATGATACTAGTTCTCACATCCAAAGAATCATATCTGAACACAATGTAACATCAAACAGATCTTACATCAAACAGATCTTAACTAGAAGATAAAGCAATATTTCAAGAAATGCTAATTTGTGGATTAACTAGGAGACACAAAAATACTTTTCTTAGGTACTTGGTACTTCATCTTGCCAAAGAAATTACACATGCCAGTTCACAAATCAGGTACAAACATACACATGCCAGTTCACCAATACAAATTCAGGTACAAACATACACATGCCAGTTCACAAATTCAAGTGCATGTCTGAAACAGCAGTACAAATACACACCTACCTACCAATACAATTAAATACACAAATACTCCCTACACATTCAAGTTCATGTCCCAAATAGCAATACATGATACACAAATATACAACAATATACAAATACAACAATTCACACATTCGATGTATATTACAAAAGCCACGTCTGAAATTAACAACAGATCACGACGAGGACCCTGTGGCCCATACATTTTACATAAAAGAGAACCTTTGCAGGTTGCGACAATGCAACTACCGACTACAAGTTAGACCTGATACATCACAAATCCATTCATCCAAAACAGCAAATGTCTAAACCACATTGGACTTAACCATAGGAGTTCAGTTCGAAGACGCCCGAGGAGCTGGAATTGCCGTCGAGTTACATTTGTATTGGTGATTTCCTCGGACTCAAACTCGATCAACTCAACTCAACTCCATTAACAAAAAGAACCTACTTTCCAAGATGTTGTTCTGTGTAGTGATGATGTAGAATGGCTGTGCAAATGACAACAATTCTTCTTCTCCAAGCAGGTAAGTATCTGGCCACAAGCTGGTGCATGCAAAAAATGTAAGATGCTTTCTATAGGTCCTGATTTGAGAAACACGCCAGGCTTAAGCATCTTCTCAACCGAGCCAACCAAGATCTTGCCCTTCACGTCCTTCCAACTCTCGACGGTGATCTTCACTATTTCTTTCGCCAACAAGCCAACGTAGGCAGCGTACTACGATGAAGAACCGTGAAATACGTTGCCTCTCATGAGCATCATCCAAGGACCTGCATAGATCATAATCATATTGAAAAGAAGACACATCAAAATGAAGGATACAAAAATTGCAGAATAATTGCCATAATCGGATTAGAATAATCTAACAATATTGCCGAAATTTTACGTACCTTGCTTGGGATGCCAAAATCTAGAGGGCGTCGATGGAGGTGCGGAGGTGCAGCGGTCGCCGGTAGAGGTGTGCCAGCCGTCCATGGAGCTTATGTGTTAGGACTACGAGCGTCAGATGAACTGTGAGAATGAAAGAGACATACCCGGGTACTTATAGTACTAGATAAGTTCTATCGGTACACAACCTCATACCGTTAGTAATTTTATATATCTTCTAACGGTATAAACATAAATTACCGATAGAATAAAAATATTTGTAGAAGGCGAATGGTTCTATCGGCACAATACATATTGCTGATAGGAATTTTTGTACATACTCTGTCGGTATATACGTAGATTGCCGATAGAATAATACTAGTTGTAGAAGGCGAACATTTCTAAAATATTTTCGCTATATTCTAACGGTATAAACATACATTACCGATAGAATAAAACTATTTGAAGACGAACAGTTCTAAGAAATTTTTGATATATTCTAACGGTATAAGCATCCATTACCGATAGAATACAAATATTTGTAGAAGGCGAAGGGTTCTATCGGCATACTACATATTGCCGATAGGAATTTTTGTACATATTCTGTCAGTATTGAAAGGGATCTAGGATATCGACTAGAGGGGGGTGAATAGGCGATTTTAATAATTTAGTAATTAATCAAACAATTTATAGATAATGAGAGCAAATAAATAACACAATATGAACAAAGTACGATTCCAACACAAGGATATATCCCGTGGTCTCGGTGATTTGCCGATCATCCCTAATCCACGTTGAGGCAAACTCAAATCTCTAACCGCTCCTCTATCTAGTCAACCTTCTCTCGAGAAGTGACCTAGATCTTGAGCCGGATTAGTGTGATGAGTTATCCAAACCTCGATTTCACTAAGGATGCACTTTACGGCTCCGGCAAGGTGTGCTCAACTCTTTCACAAGACGTTTTGAGGCTTCTTCACAATCTTCCTTGAAGAGCTCTCCAAAACTCTTCTCCTAGCCGTCTAGGAGCCGGCAAACTCCAAGAGTAACAAGCCGGTGATGATCACTTAGCCTTCTTCTAGTGCCACGAGGATGATTTAATGATCTAGATGCAATGCACTAGAAGATCTCAAATGCACACTCTCACAAATTCGAGAATTTGAACCCTAGAGTGTATGAAATGTGCTAAAGCTCTCAAGGATGATGACAATGCTCAAATTATGCCAAGAGTCTTTAACAGGGCCGTGCATGGGAGTATATATACCCCCCACAATAAATATAGCCGTTACAGGCCGTTGGGAGAAAAAGCTCACTTGGCGGTCAGACCGCAGGTATAAGCTCGGTCAGACCGCCGCAATTGCAACGGCATTAAACATGCGCAATAAATGCTCAACTGCCCTTGTCAGGCACACACACGGTCAGACCGGAGCCTATTTCGGTCAGACCGTGAAGCTGTCCAGAGACGACCTAGTTTCTGGACACCTTATACGGTCAGGCCGATAAAAACGGACAGACCGGCCATACGGTCAGACCGTAGTACAAAAACACGGTCAGACCGATTTCGCTGTCAAACCGGTCTAATAAAACGGTCAGACCGTAATAGCTCAAAACAATAGAAAGATAGTTCATGAGGTTCCAGGAGACTGACCTAGGTTTTAACTACGGACAGACCGACCTTATAAAGGTATATACTATACTAAGACATAACGTCGGTCAGTCCGAGAATTCTAATCGGTCAGTCCGTGAATTCGGTCAGACCGGTCCAACATACGGTCAGACCGACTGAGACATTGCTGAGCAGAAATGAGCTGAAACAAGCATATTCAAAGTATATGACCTTCTAGTATGCAATGCAAGTTGATTTTATGATTTGTGGCACATAGATGAAGTATTTTGTGATACACCACATGCTCCTCTTAATAGTACGGCAACTATCCTAAAATCCGGTCAAAATTCTTCTGTAATCACCTTAGACCGGTAAAAATGGAAAAGACCCTATTTCATACCTTTGCCCTTTTGATCAATGCTCTTTCTTCATCATGAGGCTCTTTCTTCGCCTTTCATTAACCTGTCTTTTAAGTATCTTCTTGACACAACTAGGTAGGTAACGTTAGTATAGCATTTGAAGTTGTCATTAATTATTAAAACATTCTATAGGGGCCTAGAAGCTACAGGTATGCGCATATAGTACCGATAGAATAAGACTAGTTGTAGAAGTCGACCAATCCTATCGGTGCACAACATTCTCCCGTCAGTACTTATGCATATCTTCTAACGGTAAATATGTTCATCACCGCTAGGATAAATCATACTGCTTCTTCTAATGGTATGTTTCTTACAAACCGGTAGGAAAAATACACTCATTGGCCTTTTATGACCACGTGGCACATTTTCTATCGGTTTTCTACTAAATCGCTAATAACCGATAGAAGATTGGAGTTAGTAGACTGCATTTCTGTACATGTACATCTCAAATATTCTCAGGTGAACAAACACTAAATTCCAAGAAAAAGCAAATTACCCAATGAAACAGCCCCGGCCGTTTGTGTATTTTATATAGCATGCGGCACATGCAGGTGTTATATTGTAGCATGTATTAGTGAGTGTATTCCACTAATTGATTGCTTCCTTTGTGCTCTTTCTCAGGTCACCCAAGCACGTCGAACAAACTGCTATGCAAACTAGTTAATGGGGTGCATGTATAATTAATGTGTCCCCCAATTAACTTATGCAAAATATCATATAAAATATTTTTTGTTTTAATATTTTTTGTCTTAAGAAAAGAAACACACCAGCAAAATATCATATAAAATATAATTAATGTATAATTAGTGTGAAGTGTGAAATGTGTAAAGCGTGTGTAAGTGTTAAACCCGCACCCGCTCCCCGTAGCCCGCAAGGCGCATATAAAATTACAAAGTAGTCACACTACAAACCCTAGATTATTCTCCACCCGCAAGGCACATAAGCTTTCAGTCGCTTAGCCCATTACCGACTGAAACATGCATTTCAATGGTGTAGCCCAATAGCGACTGAAATGCAGTTTTGGAAAATTTCTTTTGTTTGAAAAACCAATTTTTTCTAGTATTTTGAGCAATGTTGTTCCTCTAATTATATACTCTACTACAATCTAAGATATAAATTAGTTTTGACACATCTCATAGTCTCAATATCACACTACAACCATACTATTGCCACTGAAACCTTAACACTAGTAGCCACCTCCATTGGCCCCCACCTCCACCCGCTCAAATCGTAATCCTAGAATAACAGTATGGTCAGGGTTAGGGTTAGGGTTAGGACTAGTTAGTGTTATGGTTGGGGTCAGGGCCACATAGACTTAGAGTTTTGGTTTCTGCGACTTAGGATTAGGGTTATGGTTTCGATTACTCGGGGTTAGTGTTAGGGTTTCGGCAAGCATACAGTTCATGCAATGAAAGAGGTAGTAGCAAAAAAAATTGATAGTGTTTCCTTGAGGATCGACCTTGTCTGGATGTGGCTTGCTCAGAAGACCAAACTTTTTGTGGTGAGCCTTTATTTTTTCCCATAACCTGCAGTATGCCTTAGTGTCCTCCGAGACTTCTATCCCGCAAGGCGCATATAAAATTCCAAACTAGCCACACTACAAACCCTATATTATTCTCCACCCTCGTCGCCCTCGCCCTCGCGGGCTGTGCCGCCTAGGGCTAGAAACGAGCTAAACTCGAGTAAGCTCAGGAAGGCTCGGGCTCGGCTCGAATTTTCACTCGAGCTTCAACTCAGGCTCGAGCTTAACTCGTTAAGACCTCAAGCCGATCTTCGATCTGATCCCGAATAGCTCGCGAGCTTCGATCTCCAGGGTTTTAGGGTTTCAGGGTTTTAGGTTTTGAAATATACTTTTACGCTCCACTCTATGATTTAGGACAAGTAAAAATTTAAATTTCCGTTTCACCCTAGGATAGGAGAATCGAATATCATTTTGTTTTCATTGACTAATGATTAATGAAATAAAGACAATACATAAGAAATACCGGTGCATGTTTTAGGAGTAAATTAAAAAGAATCAATTTTGAGATAATTAGAAATTGAAGCAATTCCGCTGCAGTTATTGCGCATCGTCGCACTATCCTATTTTAACCTAACACAAAATGACAAATTGATTAGGCTATGGTGCAACCCAGTACTGTTTGCGTTTATTATGGAGCTAGTATAATCCGTAATGGAGCAAACGGTGATGATTTGGTGCTTGTATGCATGTTTATGGTCAAATGACACAACCACAGTCAATGTCTTTCAATGATTTGGAGATGTGGTTAGTCGACTTGTTACAACTCAATCCTGCGATGGATACTCTCAGGGTTGAAGGCATGCTTCCGGAGGGAAACAAATGGGTGCTTAAGAGACTGAAAGGTGACAAATCATGGGGTTCGTTTGGACGATTTGTGACAAATCCCGGTTATGGTGGCGGGGTCATCATACTGTGCGCTGAAATCTTAAGCTTACATAGTTCGGAGGGTAGTCATTCTGTAGGAAGAGCAAAGAGTAGTACTAATGTCAGTACTGGAGGTCGTGGTGCCAGTACCGGTGATAATACCAATGCTAGTGCAACTGTCAGTGTAGCTATGCAAATAGCAAGAGCTACAACTCGGTTTGGCGGCCATCAAGTAGATGCAGTTGATGAACTGCCTGAATTGGAGGAGAATTTTAATGACGAGGAGTACACTGATCCATCAGATATGCATGAACCTCCCGATGAACCCACGGAACAGCATAATCCTATAAATGAATGGACTGATCCATCATCTTTAATTTCTGCTGTGGTTCCTGATGAGCTGAATTCACGATGGTCCTATAATGAATCAACCGTCCAGCTTGGGCAGTTGTTTCGGACTAAGAAAGATGCGAAGAAAGCCATAACTGCGTGGGCTGTTTCACTGAATAGGCCATTCTGGGTGGGTAAATCAAATCCGAGCCTGTGGACTGTGAGATGCTTAGTCGAGAACTGTCCATGGTACAACGTGTCACACGACCATAAGATGAGCCTTTCTTTCAGGTGACCAGAGTCAAAGACCACAGATGTCTGGCTAAGGGTATGGTGCAGCAGCATAGAAATATAACTGTCAGTTTTGTTACCATCCTGATACTGTCAATAGTAAAGGAAAATACAGCAATGACACCAAAAGTGATAATTGCACATGTCGCAGAGAAGTACGGTTACAAGATCAAGTACGGAAAGCCATAGAGGGCTAAACAGAGGACGCTGAAAGGGATCTAGGATATCGACTAGAGGGGGTGAATAGGCGATTTTGACAATTTAACAGCTAATCAAGAAATTAACAATAAATGAGAGCAAGTAGCTAAAACAAGATGAACAACAAGCAATTTAACACAAGGATATATCCCGTGGTCTCGGTGATTTGCCGATCACCCCTAATCCACATTGAGGCAAACTTAAATCTCTAACCACTCCTCTATCAAGTCAACTTCCTCTCAAGAAGTGACTTAGATCTCGAGCCGGATTAGTATGATGAGTTATCCAAACCTCGATTCCACTATTGATGCACTTTACCGCTCCGGCAAGGCGTGCTCGACCCTTTCACAAGATGTTTTGAGGCTTCTTCACAATCTTCCTTGAAGATCTCTCCAAAACCTTCCTCCTAGCCGTCTAGGAGCCAACAAGCTCCAAGAGTAACAAGCCGGTGATGATCACTTAACGCTCTTCTAGTGTCACAAGGTTGATTTAGTGATCTAAATGCATTGCACTAGAAGATCTCAAATGCACACTCTCTCAAATTCAAGAAATTGAACACTAGAGTGTATGAAACTTGCTTTTGCTCTTAAGAATGATGGCAATGATTACAAATAAGCCAAAGGTCCTAAACAGGACCATGCATGGGAGTATTTATACCTCCCACAATAAATATAGCCGTTACAAGACGTTGGAAGAAAAAGATCACTTGGCGGTCAGACCGCAGGTATAAGCCCGATCAGACTGCCGCAATTGCAACGACATTAAACAGGCGCAATAAATGCTCACCTGCCCTTGTCGGGCACTCTCATGGTCAGACCGGAGCCAATGAAGGTCAGACCATGAAACCTTCCAGAGACGACATTGTTTCTGGACACGATTTACGGTCAGGCCGAAAACTTCGGACAGACCGGCCACACAGTCGAACCGTAGTACAAAAACTTGGTCAGACCGTTTTAGCGGTCAGACCGGAACAACAATCGGTCAAACCGTCTTAACACACTAGGTTCCTTAAAAAAGTGATCATGAAGCTCCAGGAGTCTGACTTGAAGATTAACTACGGACAGACCGACCTTTTTAAGAAAGTAAACACACTATAACACTACTGTCGGTCAGTCCAAAACAACATTTGGTCAGACCGTTTCTACGGTCAGATCGACTAACAATCGGTCAGACCGACAGAGACTGAACTTGGCTGCTTTGAATGGATGAAAGCATTTTTCAAAGGATATGACCTTCTAGTATGCAATGCAAGTTGTTGTTATGACTTGTGGCACATAGATGAACCATTTAGTGATACACCAGATGCTCTTTTTAATAGTATGGCAACTATCCTATAATCCGGTCAAAATTCTTCTCTAATCACCTTAGACCGGTAAAAGGAAAAAGACCCTATTCCGTACCTTTGCCTCTTTGCTCAATGTCCTTTCTTCATCATGTAGCTCTTTCTTTGCATTTCATTATCCTATCTTTTGAGTTTATTCTTGACACAACTTAACAGGTAACGTTAGTTCAACATTTGTAATTGTCATTAAATTCCAAAACATTCTTTAGGGGCCTAGAAGCTACAGACGCTGGAGGAGTTTTTTGGGACATGTGTTGAGGCATACAACTTCATATTGAGGCTCTTGCGGTGCATATGCGAAGCAAATCCAGGCATAGTCACCGAAATTGTTGATACGCCGGCAATCGGCTCGGAGGGTGTTGTGATTCTTAGGTGCATGGTACTGCGGAGATTTTTCTGGGCATTCCAATAGTGCGTTGCATCGTTTAGGTACATGAGACCCGTGCTTTGTATTGACGGAACATTTTTGACCGGAAAATACCAGGGTACTCTACTGACTGCCGTGGCTGCTGATGCCAACGACCAGCTTCTCCCCATAGCATATGCCGTGGTCGAGGGGGAGAACTACAGCAGTTGGCTGTGGTTCTTGGGCAAATTGAAGAATGAGGTTGTCAAAGATCGGGAGTGTGTGTGCTTGATTCACCATCGAAACAGAGGAATGCTGAGTGCGATCGAATACATGCAATCGGGAGAGGATCCATCGCTGAGTTGGGATGACCTGCAAAGTCGTTGGTGCTCTCGGCATCTTGGCACGAATTTTCACACTCATTTCAAGAGTATGTGCCTGATGCAGGTGTTCAAACGCCTTGCCAACCAGAACCAAGAGTCGAAGTTCTCAGATATATAGAAGTCATTGGAGGAAGGTACGTTGAAGGAATTGCAAGAGCCAGGTGCACTAGAAGATGGCAGCATTACCGGTGACAAAAATCGCCGGAGTCGTCTCAGTTTCAGTCAATGGATTCATCCCAAACCAAATGAGAAGTGGTCATTGCTGCATGACACAGGCGAGAGCCTCTCTCCTGTTCAGGATCCCACGTCAAAGCGCTAAGGAGTCAAGAACTTCCTAAATTCTTGCTAAGGCTCAATTGTTACATCTGTTGTAGAAACGAGAATTTAGGGTTTAGAGGAAGAAAATATCAGGAAATACCTCCAAAATTTGAGATCAAGACCGAGGAAGAATCACACCTTCCAGATTAGGTCATCCTTAACTCTAGAAGGGATCTACCGCTAAAAGCCATAATAATGTATAAATAACAATAAAAATTAAATAAAAACTTACTTGATTGCTGGAAAATTGAAGTTGTCGTTCTTTCCGGCTTACAAAAGTAGAAAAAATAGAGAAGGGGGCTAATCTAAGAAAATAATCTAAAAACTACTACTAAGCCCTGAAGGCTAACATGTAAAAAGCATGTCTAATTGAGCCACAAGTTTCTCTATTTATAGTACATGGATTAACGTGCCCAACAACAACTCCTTGATGTGTAAACGACGAAGTTTGGCTTCAAACAGCGCGAGAACGGATAAATCTGAGTCAAAACCGACCATAATCGACCAGTTCTGATCAAATACGACTAAAACCAATCAAATCTGGCTAAAACTGACCAAATCCGACTAGTCCTAGTCAAACCTAGCCAAAATTGACCAAATATGACTAGTCGCGGTAAAAACCGACCAAATTCGATCAGTAAATGCCAAAAGAATCGAGTCGAACACGACAAGACACGTGGCGTCTTCGTGGCCAAACACGTGTTGTGACCGAAACCGAGTCAAACACGACCAGGACACGTGGTGCAATCCAGTAAAACACGTGTTGCAAATAAACTGCCAAGCCGTTGTCGTGGTCAATCAAGACTATTTTCGACCATGTGCTCGTATTCGATCAGGAGTCTTTTCGAGCAGTTGTCTTTGAGTACAACTCCTTTTTTGTCGTCACATGTTCGAACAGGTCTTTTTTTGCCTAGTCATGTACGGATAAGGTATTTTCCCGCCAAAATGTGTTCGAATAGGTCTTTTGTCCGAAGAATACTCGACCAGTACCTTTTTGCTTCCAGTTTTGGTTTTCTTGGTCGAATTAGATCCAAATGTGGTCAAAATCCTCTCAAATTTGGCAGGTTTGATGCCTGAAATGTTGAGAACACAACCGAGAAAGCAATTTGTAAAAATAATGAAAAGTTACACATAAAATGTCGCATCAAAGAAGTTTTAAGCATGATTTTGCACGTTTTCAGTACTAAACCTAGGGTAAAAATACTACCAATTTAGCACTTATCATCCCAAACCCTAGGGTGATACAAAAAAAATAAATTTTTCTATGGTCTCAGGGTTTCAAAAATTCTACCTCTAAATACGGCGAGCAAAAGCCAAAATGGTTGCGAGAAATTCTTTCCTCCTTCCTCTTCCTTCTTCTTTCTTCCTCTCTCGTTCTTTCTTTCTGCTCTTTCTTTCTTCTCTCTTTTCTTTCACTCTTTTCTTCTCCTCTCCCTTCCTCTTCTCACTTCTCTTTTGTTTGCTATCAAAAGGCTCAAAGAGCCATTGCAAACCACTTAAATGGCCGCTTTTCAGTCACTAAACAGTTTAGAAACTGAAAACTGTGAGCTTTTCAGTCGCTAAATTGTTCATCGACTGAAAAAACCTGTGTCTTGATACCAAGTTAGCATATGTGAGCTGCCACGTTGGATAGTCGCTAAATGATTCAGCGATTCAAGTTCAGTCGCTGAGCTGAATTTGCGAGTGAAGGATAGTTTTGCAATTCTTTTTTCCTCCAGCCTATTTTTGAAATTTCTTTTTTTATATGGGTTATTGAAAAAAATTCCTATATAAGTCGCAATCCACGACATTTTATCCATAACATAAGAAAGGTATGGAAAAAAATATTGAATTTCATCAATTTATGATATCGTGGGGACAAGTCTCATGGTAATCATGGGAAGAGAAGAGCAACCTCAGGTTGCTGCTTTCTTCCCATCCCATTCGTTTTGATTGGCTTTGTTGTTTGCAATTTCCAATTGCTAAAGAAATGCTTTTCAGTGCCATCTGTTTGTAGTATTCACAATTATTTGGAAGTTGACAGGGTATCCAACATTCCAATGTCCCCAATTTATATGCCAAAAGTTTGCAACCTCGTATGGGATTAAAAATAAACAGGCATTTTATGTCTCTAAATTTGTGCGATTGTGTCGTTTGGATCCTTAAACTTGGAATTTAATTTAGCAGTTCCCTAACTTTGTTTGCTCATTTCATTTAAGTTCATCTATATATCAGTTTAATTAACAAAAATGATGTAGCTTTGTGATATTTCACTTCTAAATTGACATGACATACCACTTAAAATTTTCTAGCATAGTATTATATCACAAAACTTGCCATGTCAGCTTCTTATGATATGACATACTGAAATAGAGACTAAAAATATGATATTATTTTGACCAAACACTTAACTAACAAAATGATAAAATTGACTAATATAGACACATTTAGAGACCCAAGAGAAATAAGTTTAAAGACCTGTCAAAATAATTTATTTAGAGATGTGCATAATACAACCGCACAAATATACATAAGCACAATTTACTTTTAGACTAAACATGCATGTCAAGACATTGGAGCAAAGACAAGTGCTATACATTTTGCATACAAAATGATGATGTATTGAACTATTGATGTGGATGGTCCAAATCTTCTACATCACAAAAATATATGATAAATAATGTTAATTTTTTCTAAAAAAATTGACCACTAATATATTACAAATACTTGGTTTAGCAATATGAAAATAATTTTAATATATTTTTCCTATAAATAATTTTATAATGCTATTTTGTCTATGTTTTTTCTACTACATTGTATGTCATAAAAATTAGGAAAAATTAACTCTATATCACTCAAAAATCGATTTTAACAAAATACTTGTCAATCATGTCAGCTTACTCAAAAGTATCTTCGTTTGTGTTTTTAGCATTTTCGAGATACTAAAGTTATTTTGGACTCTTGTTCTTACTCTAGATCCCTACCCTCCTCGGCTTATTGGCAGTGAGCTTGGTTGGTCAGCCGCCTCAATGTGCCATGAACGGGGAGCCGTGGTGGCAATGCGCACCTTACCTAGCTAACCCCCTCCTCTATCCTCGGTGCAAACCTTACCAACTCAATCCTCTCCTTCCCCTAGCTGTCCACCGTTGTGTCGCCACAACTATGCCTTCCACTGCTCACTATGTGCTGTCAAAGAGGATTGGGTTGGCTAGGATGGTGTGGTGCTGAAGATGGAGGAGTGATGGGCAGAAAAGAAAAACAAAAAGAAAATCCTCCGAAAGGGTCACAATGGCGGCCAATTGGCAATGGTGGCGCACAATGAGGATGGAGAAGAGTGGCACATAGAAAGGGATGGTGGTGGTGCACGGTGAGGATAGGTTCGTCGACGGGGTCGGTGTGGTTGCTGGTAGTAGGCACGCCGCACTGGCTGTGGGGCCATAGGTCTTAATGCACCACCACTAGGTGAGAAACGCTAATTAAACACAAGGGCAAAGTTGGAATTTTCAAAAATTTTAAACAAAAATTGTCGCGCCCCGAAACTGGGACAACGACTACTCCTGTAGAGACCTAGCTCGCTGCAGCTAGTCCCAAACCACAAACCTTTGACTTTCCAGGATGAGTCAAACACAGGAGTATATTACATTGCAACAGAGTACTCACAAAATATTAAGCAGTGTGGCCTGCTGGCCTTAATATTACATAAAGAGGATTACAATGCCTACAAGGCATTCAGGGTTTAGCAAAATATTTAACTACGCAGCAGAAGATAGGTGACCCTCCCACAAAAGAAGTTGACGGCAGAACAACACACTTCAGGGTTCTGGCGGAACTGATTCTCCTCCTTCTGGATCCACGTAGTACTCCGTGCCATCATCTTGATCAAAGTAGGCTCCATCTATTGAGTTGAATGTTGCAAGGGTGAGCACTTACGTACTCAGCAAGTCATAGGTAAGAGTAGATACATATAGTAGTGATGATATGAACCTAGACTAGTCAAGAATTATGGGTATTTGTAAAATAATCTTTTCCTTTCTCATCTCATCTTATGGCAGCACTTTTCATAATATAACATCATCATTCATGCTCACTAGATTATAGCACTACCGCGACACGTCGACACACGACAGCCCACGACAGCACTCCTTATCATGACAACACATGTCATTTGGGTAATCTTGATTAAACATATTTTATTTAGAAAATAGTACTTGTGTCACACCCCGTGGATTTAATCCACCGCAGCAGACTCCTATAAACCCGGGAGCTCGGAGTATTCGAATACGTTTTTAACTCTGCAGAGAGGTACCAATTTACCCGCAAGATATTCCACTTTCAAACCTTTCCTATCATAACAAAATGATTGGACCCCTGACTCACTTCATACTGTGAGCGGCAAGGTGGAAATAACAAGAACTTTTGTTATGTTTTACTCACAATTCACCCCCGACCCCGTGGCTCTCAGCGAGGCACAGTTGTGGCAGGTTGTATCCAAACCTCCACCCCTTTGCTTATTCCCATTACTGGGTCAGCGTGCTTGATCACCTTCAGTGATATGTGTGGGAGCCGCACTCCGTGTTTATCGTGCATCACTACACATCTCATGCAGGGGTTTCATGTGCGATCCAAATAATTACTTGTTCAGGCCTGTCCCATACCAGGCTTGCGGTTAGCACGTTGTTCATGCCACTAGACGCACAACACAAGGTTCTAGTCCTTATATGCCAGTGACCAGACTATCCACAATCCTGCACCTTCAGTGCCTGCATTCCTTTGCAGTCTAGCACCTCCAGTGCTACAGCCATCCATACCATTTTTCTGGTCACGGCTAGGGGTTTTATTTCATGAATATAAGTATATACATACATATAATAGTTCAGGGCTCAAAACTTGTTTATTTCACATTTCACAGATAACCAGTCTAGTACTGCCAATTGATAAATCAACCATTCTCAATCTTTCACATGCAATATTGCCTATATTCAAGGTTATATTATAGCAACATTTAAAATATAGGTTCAAGATGACCAAGGATATGACTTGCCTTCCGCGTCGTAAAATACAGCAGTCGATGACGGGTCAACAGCAAAATCTTCAAAGTCAGCTTCTGAATCTGCTCGACGACAAACAATCACACAATAATTACTTATAATATTTAAAATGTTTTAAGACTTATATGCAGAAATGCTTAACAAGAATGATTGAACTATACTGGAGATAATTTGAACTGCAAACTGAACTGAGTCGAGATTCTAGGGTTTCAAGGAATTTGGGCTAAGGATGGTGATTAGATAATCTTAGGGTTTCAGGTTTACGATAGGGATAACAATTTTGTGGCTGGTTTAATCAAAACAGCGAATGTCAACAGATCGACATTCGGATCAAAGCTTGGACATAGCTTTAAGAAAAGCTAGAGTGCTTATCTCAAGTTGTGGTAGTAGAAGAAAATGTAGATCACAACTCTACAAATTCAGTGGACAAGGTGGTTTTCAAATTACACAACCAGAAGTGGGTAAACAAGGTCAATGCCACTGGCTGACAGCTCTGGCATAGAGCTGACAATGCCAAAAACTAGGGCTTAGCATAACTTTTGATCTGGAGCTCCAAATGATGCACCACTTTATCTGGGAGGTAGGCTTGAGTAACAGGAACAATTAAGTCAACAGGATCTAGGGTAGGAAATGGCTGGAAAGCAAGAAATTTGATGATGAACTGAGATGAACTGGCTGTACTGGAGCAGTTCTGGACAAAAACTTGGCAAAGCTATATCTTTTGATCTAGGCTGATTTAGGTGTCGGGCTAGAAGACAAAAATGCTCAGGAGGCTAAGGCACACAGACTGGACAAAATGATTTGGACTGAAACGGCTGGAACAAGCTTTCCGGTGATCGGCGCCGGAGAAGAAACGCTGCTGATTGGGGGTTTTTGCTACAGGCCAGAAGAACTTAATTCCTTGCTTGGAGAGCATCTAGAAGGTATAAGGAAGCTTCTGGTATAATCAGGTTGGCCGGAGGATCACTGGAGAAGCCTGGCGATGATCGCCGGTTTCTGGTGAAGCTCGGTTTAGGGAAAAGCTTCGATTCTTGCTTAATTTCGAAATCCAACTTCACAGGCTTGCTGGAAACGACTCATTGATCAACTTCTTCTACAGAATCGAGAGCTAATTTGGAGTAATTCGAGCTACATTGCCGGAACAGGGCATTCTTCGAATTTTAACAATTTCCGGTGATCGCCGGCGTTAGAGGTCACCGGGGAGTAATTAGACAGTACTACACAGAGAGGATAAGTAGGGAAACTCACTGGTGGATTCAATTTGGCAGGAGATGATGTGGAATGAGCTGGCACCGTGAGCCTCCTCGATGGCTCGCCGGAGAAGATGACTGAAACAGGAAATTCTGGAACTTGGCTGGTTTGTGGTGATGTGTGGAGGGAGCTGCTGAGCACATGAGTGCTTATATAGGCCAGGCGAAGATGGCGAAGAGGGGACAATGAAGTAGTTGGCTGCTGTGATGAGATTGATTGCGTGCTGGAGCAGTAGCGGCGAAGAAACAGCAAGAGCGGTGATGCGACGGCGACAAGCTTTCAACTGATCACAATGTCGCCTCATCGGGACCTGGCAAAGCTTGTAGCAAGCGGTGGCGACAAGTACTGGCGCGGCGAAGCGACGTGGCGATGAATTGCTGACAAAAGCCGTTGATCGCGCGCGGGAGCAAGCACTGGTCATCGACGTAGTAGCAACCTTGCCACGGCACTGGCTGGAGCGAGGACACGTGCGCACTGGCATGCACGGTCACAAGAGAGGCGAAGCTTGGCCGGCGGCGAGCGTGCACGGCGCAGGAATCACGGCGAGGCTTCTGGTCGTGTACAGCAGTTGGCCTGGTCGAATGTGGGCTGATTTGCAATACTTGATTTCTTGATTTGGACTGAAATGTAAATCTGGAGATTTGGAAGGTTTAAACTGAAATTGATTTCACTAATCTGGTAGACTATATTCAACAAGGTATTTGGCAAAGATGGTTGATAAGGTTCGGCACATTTGAATAGTTTTCGATACAAACTGAAAATAGGGTAATTTAGGGTAAAATAAGATTTAAGTTTTGTCGATTTCGAATTCTGGCATTTAGGGTTCGATTTTGATATCTGCACAGAAGAGAGACTTGTGGAAAATAGCATTTTGAGAAGATTTACCGAAGAAATTCTGAATTTGGAGTTAATCTGGAGATTTTAGCCTTTTTGGGTTTTCAGATATCAGATAAGGACTAATTTGCGATAACTCTTGGACTGATTTGTGAAAAGAGTCTAGATGGTGAAATCTGGCTGTCAACTTTTTAGATTAAGGTATTGACATACCCATGATCATATTCCAGGAATAATCTGGTCTGAACTTGGTCAAGATTTTGATTAAATCTGTATTTCTGAAACTTAGGGTATTTAGGTAATATAAGGTATTTCTGTTTTCGAAAACAGAATGGAGTTGATAAATCTGGAATTTAGAGATAAAATTGGATCTAGGTTCTGAAGGCTTTTAAGTTCAGAGTAACTGATAGATCACATCTGAACAATCTGATCTTGATTTGAGGTCATAGGATAGATTTTGGAGATTTTAGGGCTTAGGATAGATACTGATCTGGCTATTAGTACAGATACATGCATGCATGCTATTGATGAAAAAGGAAATTTTCACCCCTAACTCAGGGTGTTACAGATCTACCCTCCTTAAAGAAATCTCGCCCCGAGATTTACCTAAGACAGGAAAAGATAAGGATAGGTTTGCTTAAGATCTTCTTCCTTCTCCCAAGTAGCCTCTTGCTCTGAATGATTTTTCCATTGAACTTTACACAATCTGATTTTCTTCCTTCTGAGCTGACGTTCATCAGTGGCTAGGATTCTGATTGGGTGCTCAAGATAAGTGAGATTCTTCTGTAATGGCACATCTTGTACATCTATCTAGTCAGTAGGTTCCTTCAAACATTTCCGGAGCTGAGAGACATGAAACACATCATGCACTGCTGCTAATCCCACAGGTAATTCCAATTTATATGATACTTCTCCCTTTCTCTTGATTATCTTAAATGGTCCAATGTATCTTGGAGATAACTTTCCTTTCACTTGGAATCTTTGTAATCCTTTGAATGGTGTGACCTTGAGATACACAAAATCTCCTGGTTCAAATGATAATTCTCTCCGTCGTTTATCTGCATAACTCTTTTGTCGTGATTGTGCTGTTTTCAACCTTTCTCTGATGAGTCTGACATGAGCTTCTGCTTCTTCTACTATCTCTGGTCCTATGACTTTTCGTTCTCCTGGCTCATTCCAATGCAATGGAGTTCTGCACTTACGTCCATATAAAGCTTCAAATGGTGCCATCTGTATACTAGCTTGATAACTGTTATTATATGTAAATTCTGCAAATGGTAAACATTTGTCCCATGATGTTCCATAATCTAGTATACAAGCTCTTAGAAGATCCTCTAGGATTTGGTTGACTCTTTCTGTTTGTCCTCCCGTCTGTGGATGATATGCAGTACTGAAGTCCAACTGGGTTCCTAGGGTTTCATGCAATCTATTCCAAAATTTGGAGGTAAACTGTGTTCCACGATCTGAAACTGTCTTCTTAGGAATACCATGCAATGCCACTATTCTTTGCATGTATAACTCTGCTAATTTACTGCCATCATAAATCTTTTTGACTGGTATGAAATGAGCTACTTTAGTAAGTCTGTCCACAATAACCCATATGGAATCATATCTGTTGGATCAGGGTGTCGACTAGAGGGGGAGGGGGTGAATAGGAGACTTTTAAAATTTGTTTTTGCAAATGAAAAATTTAGATAAAACAAGTAATAGAAAAAGATAAGAGATTGAAACCGATATATCCCGAGGTATCGGAGACACGCCCAGTCTCCACTAGTCCTCGTTGAAGCACTCAGTCCTTGAGTATAGCTTCAGTATCCACACAGGACACTATATATTAAGGTTGCTCCTTGTCCCCTCCGGAAAGGCGAGCACCAAGCCTTTTACAAGTTATCGCGTCTCTCCGACAATCTCCGATTTGGAGAGATCAGCGATTTCCGCCTCCGAACCGTCTAGGTGAGGGCGCTCACCAAGAGTAATAAGAAGCAAGGTCTACTCTAGACCTCCAATGCACACCGAGAAAAATATCTAGAAATGGGAATGCAAGAACAATATGCTCGATGTGGCTAAAACTCTCACGACTCGATCAAAAGATCAAGTTTTAAGTAAAACGAAGAAGCACTAGTGAGAAAGTAAGAAAGGCTGTGTTGCTGTGTTTTCTTGTATTGAAACAGTAGCTCAACACCTCTATTTATAGCCTTCGTGGTCAAAAGAGCCGTTTGAGCTCGAGCTGAAAAATAGTAACTAAGACTGACAGTCAGTCTCACAAACTGACAGTCAGTCTAGTGTATCACCAGAAAGAGTAAAAATAGGATCACAACAGCTCGAACGTTGTGGACTAAAACGGTAAAAAGAAACAGTCCAAACTGACAGTCAGTTACAAAGACTGACAGTCAGTGTCCACAATGTCAACAGTGAAAAGCAACGGCTAAAAACTTTATAACCGTTGAAGCAGATAACAACAAAAATTTACTGCCCAAACTGACAGTCAGTGTATCAAACTGACAGTCAGTCTCACAGAGAAAAACAGAATTAAAAACCAACTCAAAAACTCTCTGTGGTCGAAACCCACACTGACAGTCAGCATACTCATACTGACAGTCAGTTTAGTACAAAAAATCTGAGACAGAAAAACATGCTCTCTGGAGATTTGTCAGTTTGCACTAACTGACATTCATACTGACAGTCAGTTATCAACACTGACAGTCAGTCTAGTACAACAAAAATCAGCTCAATAAAAACATACTCTCTGGAGATTAGTCAGTTTATCAAACTGACATTCATACTGACAGTCAGTTACAAAGACTGACAGTCAGTCTGGATAAAAACAGAGAAAACTCAAAATCCAGAGATCTGATTCAAATGATTTCAGTTTTGTTTTGAAGATATTTTCGAGAAGAACATTTTTTACAACAGCAACAAAAATTAGATCTTTTCAGATCTTTCTCAAGAAGTAAAAACCTCAACTGTTGACAAAATTCAATACATCAAAACAAATTGTCGAAAAACCACAGATAATGATATGCGTGCATTGACCTAGATTTTTCTCGGTATGATTGCAGATGTAGAGAGAACTTGCGTCCCCTCTTTATAGTACGGTTTAAACTAAGAATAAAATCCTTAAACCGATCGATCTTCATGCACCCTGAGATCGGTAAACCTAGAACTACAACATACCTCGATGCATCAGTTTAGTCCAGCAAAAACAATTTCTTTTTGCGTCTTCTTATGCTTAAAATGAACTTCAACATTTTGATCACAAGCCCTCGCTTTTTGTGCGTTTGTCTGAAATCTGCAACACTAACTCAAACACATAGTTAGTCCAAAAATACTTATTATCATCAACCATCAAAACACATCAGGGTTAGGCATGAAAGGCCTAGATGCAACAATATCCTCCGTGAGTTTTAGGTAATCCTGTAATGAAATCCATACCAATTTCTTCCCATTTCCATAATGGTATTGGTAGAGGTTGTAGCTTTCCTGCTATTTTCTGGTGTTCTGCTTTAACTCGCTGACATGTATCATAGTTTGCAATATACTCTGCAATATCTCTCTTCATATTATCCCACCAGAATCTGGTCTTCAAATCTTGATACATCTTTGTGTTACCAGGGTGTATTGAGTATGGAGTTTTATGTGCTTCATGGAGAATTATTTCCTTAAGATCTGCGTTTTGAGGTACACAGATTCTTCCTCGATACCATACAATCCCTTGGCTACCTTCAGTAAAGCCTTGAGCCTTTCCTAACTTGATTCGACTCTTGATCTTACAAATTTCTTCATCTTCCTTCTGGACATTTCCTATCTGTTCTTCAAGTTGAGATTTTATTGTTAAAGTGGCTACCGTTCCCTGCGGTACTATTTCCACTTGATGATTCTGCAACTCTTGTTGTAGGTAAGGGTTCTTCAACATAACCATTCCTTGTAGGTTGTAAACTTTTCTGCTTAGGGCATCAGCCACTACATTAGCTTTCCCTGGATGGTACTGAATACTAAGATCATAATCTTTGATCAATTCCAGCCATCGTCGTTGACGCATGTTGAGCTCTGTCTGTGTGAAAATATACTTGAGGCTTTTATGATCTGTAAAGATCTCACACTTATGTCCAATGAGATAATGCCGCCATATCTTTAAAGCATGTACTACTGCTGCTAACTCCAAATCATGGGTCGGATAATTTTCCTCATGTGGTCTCCATTGACGTGAAGCATAAGCCACTACTCAACCTTGCTGCATTAACACACAGCCTATTCCTTGCTTTGAAGCATCACAGTAAACTACAAAATCTTCTTTGCTGTCCGGTAAGGTGAGGACTGGTGTTGTTGTCAATTTCTGCTTTAGCTTCTGAAAACTTTCTTCCCACTTGATGGTCCATTCAAATGCAACATCCTTCTTTAACAGGTTCGTAAGAGGTTTGGCAATTTGGGAAAATCCTTCGATGAATCTCCTATAATACCCTGCTAATCCCAAGAAACTTCTAATCTCTGAAACTGAGGTAGGTTGCTTCCACTCCTTGATTGCAGAGATTTTAGCTGAATCCACTGAAATTCCTTCTGCTGTCAACACATGTCCAAGAAATGAAATTCTTGACATCCAAAATTCACATTTGTCAAACTTGGCATAAAATTTCCTCTCTCGTAGCCTTTCCAAGACTAGGTGTAAATGTTGCTCATGTTCTTCCATACTCTTGGAATATATTAAAATGTCATCTATGAATACTATGACAAACTTGTCAAGAAAATCCATAAATGTGCTGTTCATGACATTCATGAAAGCTGCCGGAGCATTGGTCAAGCCAAAAGGTACTACTATAAACTCATATAAACCATATCTGGTAGTGAAAGCAGTCTTCGGTATATCTTCCTTCTTGATCTTCAGCTGATGATATCCAGATTTCAAATCTATCTTGGAAAATACTTTGGCTCCTCGAAGCTGATCGAACAAGTCATCAATTCTTGGTAATGGATACTTGTTTTTAATAGTGACTTCATTCAAAGCTCGGTAGTCTACACACATTCGTAAAGTTCCGTCTTTCTTCCTCACAAACAAAACTGGGGCTCCCCATGGCGAAGCACTGGGTTTGATAAATCCTTTGTTTTCCAAGTCTTCGAGTTGATTCTTGAGTTCCTCCAAATCTGTAACCGGCATCCTATAGGGACGTTTTGCTATAGGTGCTGCTCCTGGTTTAAGCTCAATACTGAATTCTATTTCTCTGTCAGGTGGCATTCCCGGAAGTTCTTCTGGAAACACATCAGAATATCGTTGCACTACAGGCACTTGTTCCAGGCATAATTTTTGCAATGCTTGAACAGATCTTAGCGGTTTCTTGACTGATGATCTTTCTGCATAGAATAGAACTCTCTCCCCTTGGCTACTGACAAGACTAAGGGTTTTCTCTTCACAGTCTATTAGACCTTTATGTTGGGACAACCAATCCATTCCCAAAATAATGTCTAGACCTTGCAGTTCTAGAACTAGTAGATTTGCCTCAAATTCTACCCCTTCTATATTGAAGGTTACATTTGGGCAGATCGAGTAAACAGATAATCTAGTCCCTGGAGTTTGTATAACCATAGAGTACTCTAGTGGTACTTGCTCTATATGCATTTCAACTTCAGATGCAAATGCTTTTGACATGAATGAATTTGTAGCACCAGGATCAAACAATATTAAGGCAGATGCAGATTGAATCAGAAATCTACCTAGAAGAATGTCGGTGGCGCTGCCCGCTTCTTGAATTGAAGCATAGTTTAATCTTCCTCCTTGGGTTACAGTTGGTGCTCTACCTCTTCCTCTTCCTCGATTAGCCATGTTTCCTCCTCTTCCTGCTGAATTTCCTCTAAAATTCTGTGATGGTGATGCCCTGGTTATTACTGGCTGTGTTCCTGCCTGAGATCTGGCAATGGACATCGGAAGTTGTATCCAAGGACAGAATTCTTTACGGTGCCCACGCTGTCCACAATGATAACACTCAACACGAGGATGAGGGCAATCCTTCTGAGAATGATTTCCTCGGCAGTTGGGGCACAATGTCGTTGCTGGTCTGGGATTCTGATAAGATGGTCGAAAATTGGGAGTGATAGGAACTCTTCCTCTGATTGAATTTGGCTGTGGTCGTGTTTGCTGGAACATCCTCCTCTTTCGGCTTTCTTCTCCCATATTCTTCTTTTCTTCTACCTTTAAAGCTCTGTTCACTAGGGTTTGAAATTCCGTAAGTTCATGAGAAGCAATTTGATACTGTAAATAGTGTTGAAGTCCTTCTGTGAAGCGCTCTATCTTCTTCTCTTCAGTATCCACATCTCCAGGTGCGTATCGAGCCAAATGAGTAAATTGGTGTAGGTACTCAGTGACTGACTTACTTCCTTGAGTTAAATTCCGAAATTCCCGACGCTTAGCTGCCATAACACCAGTAGGTATATGAAATTTCCGAAATTGATCCTTAAATTCCCTCCAAGAGATATTATCTTTATCATGGTGAGCTTCCTGGTAGTTCATCCACCATGCAGCTGCAGCTCCTGATAACTGATGAGATCCAAACAAAACTTTCTCTCGTTCGCTGCATCGGACCATGTCCAGTTTCCTCTCGATATCCCGTAACCAATCATCGGCAACCATGGGATCGGTCGCACTAGAAAATGTTGGTGGACGGGTCTTTTGGAAATCTGTTAATCTCGCTCCTACAGCAGAAGTAGTTCCTTCTGTTGTTCCAGTAGGCAGTTTTTGAACTATCTGGGCTAACAACTGGGTATGAGCTATCTGAGCTTCCTGTCGACTTTTCTCCATTGACAATAAAATTTCCTGAAGACTGGGTTGTTCATTCTGAGGTGGATTAGAACTCTGAGATCCTTGCTGAAACAAAGGGTCTCTTGTCATAGTTTCTTCTTCCTGCGGAGTCTGACCCATATCTTCTCTTCCACTTCGAGATCTCCTTCTGGTGTCAACCATGGTGGCTCTGAAAAAGGTTTAGACGGATCTAACTAACTAAGGCCAACCAAGACAGCAATGCAGAAATTAATGCAACTACTTTAATGCATAAAATTACTTAGGCTATCAGCCATAATACACAAATTAACCATTGCAAAAGCAACAGCGAATCACAAAGCTATCAAGAGCATCCACTAGCTCTGTCTACACCAACCTCTAAGACATTCTGAAACAACAGAACGCACTCTCACAATCTTACCGAATTTTAGAAATCCAAATAAAATTTTGAAATGAAGGTTTTTCAAGAGCTACAAAGCTCATTATTTTTACCAAAATAAAGTTTTCAACAAATAGTTTTCTGATTAAATTACGTCTTCCTGGCACGGCCAATTTCCTAAAGGTGTCGTCCTACAGTCAAGTTCTCATGTTGCTCTGATACCAACTTTTCTATCGCGCCCCGAAACTGGGACAACGACTACTCCTGTAGAGACCTAGCTCGCTGCAGTTAGTCCCAAACCACAAACCTTTGACTTCCCAGGATGAGTCAAACACATGAGTATATTACATTGCAACAGAGTACTCACAAAATATTAAGCAGTGTGGCCTGCTGGCCTTAATATTACATAAAGAGGATTACAATGCCTACAAGGCATTCAGGGTTTAGCAAAATATTTAACTACGCAGCAGAAGATAGGTGACCCTCCCACAAAAGAAGTTGACGGCAGAACAACACACTTCAGGGTTCTGGCGGAACTGATTCTCCTCCTTCTGGATCCACGTAGTACTCCGTGCCATCATCTTGATCAAAGTAGGCTCCATCTATTGAGTTGAATGTTGCAAGGGTGAGCACTTACGTACTCAGCAAGTCATAGGTAAGAGTAGATACATATAGTAGTGATGATATGTGTAGGATCAAGGATGCCGACTAGAGGGGGGGTGAATAGGAGGCTTTTAAAATTTCTTTTCAATTAAGCAATTTTAAAGAATAATTGTGAGACCTAAATTATACAATGAGGCTTAAAAGGAATTTGATCAACTAGTTGCATTCAATCAAATGAACTATTCAATAAGACATGCAACAATGGTAAATATAGCAATTGTGTCAAGATGAATGTAAAGCAAATATGAAATACGCAATTTGACACAATATTTTTACCGAGGTCTCGGAGACTCGCCCGGTCTCCCCTACTCCTCGTTGAAGCGCTCACTCGGAGCCTCGCTTCTATATCCACGAAGGATATCTCACTAGGGTTGCTCCTTCTCCACACCGGATAGGCGAGCACCACACCTTTCACAATCTTTTGCCGACCTCTCTGACAAACTTCAATTGGAGAGATCTCGGCTCTCCTCCGGCACCGTCTAGGCGAAGGCGATCGCCAAGAGTAACAAGCCGGATGCACTTTCACTTGATCAACCACGTGCTAGAAGCTCAATGATGCAAATGAGATGCTCAACACTCTAGCGCTAGCAATCTAATGGAGATGAAGTGCACTAAACACTCACACAATCTCCCTCAAGCTCTCTCTCAAATCTATTCAAGATTTGGGCTCAATTCTAGCCTCTAAATGCTATAACACATATGCAACTCAATTGGCTAGGTTTTCAGCTGAAGAATGAAGTCTTTGAGCACCCAAAAATGAAGCCAAACACGAAGTATTTATAGCCTCAACGAAAAACTAGCCGTTTGCAAGAAACCGGGCCAAAAGTTGTACAGGCCGGACATTGTCCGGCCACTTCAGACACTGTCCGGCCAGTACAAAAATTTCAGCCGTTGCAAATGTGTCAGTGACCGTTGGGCGAAATTTGTGAAGGCCGGACGGATACCATTTGTCCGGACAAAACGTCCGGACAGATGGATATGTCTCTGTTAACTCTCGGCTCAAAAAACTTGTACAGGCCGGACAATGTCCGGCCATTTCGGACAAAGTCCGCCCATAACGGACAATTAGCTCCGGACGGATGCATTTGTCCGTTCCATTTTTCGGCTCAAAAAATTTGTACTGGCCGGACAATGTCCGGCCAGTTCAGACAAATAGCCCCGGACAGATGCATTTGTCCGACCACTGCACACTGACAGTAAAACAACCATAACTTTTGATCCAGAGATCCGATTGAGGTGATTTTTGGCTTGTTGGAAAGATAACTCAGAGCTCTACAATGTTGTCAACAGGAGCAAGACCTAGAAAGGTCTAGAAACTTCTAGAAAACTCCGAAACTTTCCTGCTATCAAAATGTTCAAGCCAAAATCATCTCAAATGCAATTTTAAAGTATTTGCACATACGGATTTGCCATTTTCTCACGGATGTGATTTGTGTCACTTAGCAACGACCACGACCACACAGGTCTTGACATCCGATCGAAAACAGGTGGTCGATAGGGTTTGGTCGAGCGTACGCAAGCGAGTCGAAGACTGGTACGACCAGTCCGAACTCCTACGACCACGCCCAAACCCTAAACAGAAAGCCTCCAAACAAGCGATACGACCACGACCACGTATCAACACTGATACGATCAGAACATGCAAATACGACCACGACCAGCTCTAGATAAATAAACCAATTTAAACAGCTGGCGATCACGACTAAGTGCAGTTTTCAAAACATTTAATCTAATACACATGAACTACACTGAGACTCACTAACAATGCAAGACACTAGTGCAAGATGATATGAATGCATCTGAGCTTCCACACTAGATAGATTCAAGCTACTAGTTTTCGACCCCTCTTAATAGTACGGTCAAACTAGTAAAAAGAAACCTATCAACCCGGTCTGTCTCCAAACACCGAAACCGGTAAAATCCTAAGAAAACAATCCTTAATCTTGGATTTTACCTTAGGTGAAGTTCGACCTCGTGAAGTTCGACCGCTCGACGCTTGTCCCCGCAAGGCTCGACCTCGCTATGCTTGACCTCGCGAAGCTCGAGATGTCTCATATCGACTTCATCCTCTTCACACCCTTGCTCGCTTTTATCCTGCAATCAAACTGAGACTAGAACATATACACTCAATGCGCAAACGTTAGTCTCATTTGCAGTTCATCATTAATCACCACCAGATAAATCACTCCGCACAGGAGTTCACTCAACAATTTCTTTCTTCGGTGAAATGACAAAACCAATTTCAATTGAACAACAAATGAGTAATGGATGAATCTCACAATCATATAGATCCATATATGATACAAGAAATGCGCACACGATCCATACTACTCAAGTTATGATATCAATCAATATGGATGACTAACATCATGAGCTCTCTCTCAATCATACATAGAGATATCAAATCCAAAACACGGAGTCATCAACCTTTTGCACAGACATGGATAACTAATCATCCTGAGCTCTCCCTCAACATGTGCATCGATATCAAATCCACAACTGAAGTCATCAACCTCAAGATTTAACATATAACATCTTGATCAATCAATTAGCACAAGCTTGATGCAACCACCGAGCTCATCCTCTACATATGCATCAATATCAAACCCGCAATCGAGGAAAACATCCAATTCAGGGTTTACCGATAATCAATTCAATTTACTTGTGCTAAATCAGGATTTATATAAATTGTCATTTAATCATCAAATCTGATATCTTCAGATTAACTTTAATCATCATGGATTTATCCAAAATATCATTAATCATCAAAACCTAGATACTAAGATCTACCTAGATCCAACAATCTCCCCCTTTTTGATGATTGATGACAACACCTTTTATAATCTTAATAAATCCAAAACAGATTATTCAGCTCCGCCTCAATATATGCAATAGTATATCGAAACTGAATACAATATATAATTATATGAGTTTAGAGATATAAATGACAATTGAGCACAAGTTCAATCAAGTCATTTTCCAAAATATCAACTATCTAAATTTTCTCTAACTCAAATATCTCTTCCAAAGATTGATGTTAATGATATCAAATAATATCTCTCCCCAAATATCATTTATCATCCTCAAATATCAATATCAATTCTATCAAATACCAATCTGTACCAATTTGATATCTATCTCTCCCCCTTTGTCAATTAACTCAACTGACTCTAATGTCTCCCAACTTCTCTCTAAATCTCTTCCCCTAAGGCTTTCTCTAAAGCTTATCTCTAAAATATTCTCTCTCAAATACTATCCCTCCCCCTTTGTCATCAAGCACAAAAAGGAAGTATTGAGAACTTAAATTTGGAGAAACGATATTTTCTAGGGCATGAGATTTTATATGAAATGGTTTTTATGCAAAAGCATGATTTCAAGAAGGTTTGTTTCAAGGGATTTTGAAACCACATTCAAAATATGGAGAATATATCAAAACAATCAACATACAATGAATATATCGATGCCATTTATCTCTATGGCATTTGATCCATTTTCAATCATTCAAAGTCTTGATGCATTTAATAGTTTGATGTGAACATATCCGCTAGATGCATATTTTCCATATCATGATTGATCTCTAAATCTCTTTAAGCCACAAAGTCTCTTAGACAATGATGTCGTATATCAATATACTCTAATCAAGAGTTTTGAATCAAATTGTTCACCATTTTTACGGCACTTTCAATATTTCATAAGTGGCATCAATTCGAAGGCAATTCTATAATCCAATGTTTTGTTTCATCCATAAGAATTTAAGCATAACAACCATCGGATGTACTCTTTTGATTTTTCTTGCAAATCATATGATCCGAATTCAAATAATCAAGTAAATCCAAATAATCAAATAATCCGGATCCACTAAATGCACTATTCATACTCTTTGGATATCAAGGATCTACCTAGGATTGCATTTCAATTACCTAAGAATGCATTTCATGGCAATCATATGACATACCTTCGGAAGATCAATTTCTAGTACATTTGCAATCACTAAATATGATGACGGGTTAAAATGCGGTAAAAGAAAGCAAAACTATCAATCAAGGATCGATAGAGTTTAGAATTGACCGCTTTTTCGTGTTTGTCCATGTCGAGATGTTCATTAGTAGGCTTGAGAGTTGTAATAGCTTCATCATCTTGCATCTCGACGCTTTTGAGCGATTGCTTCACATGCTTAAATTTACTCTTGAACATCGTGTTCTTGAGTTGCTTGATTTGTCGTGCATGGAAGTGACTTTGCTCTTGGATCATCTTGCTTTCCCTAAGTATCATCTTTGAAACAAGTTCTAGACAGAGGGATTCATTAGTGGTAATGATAATAATGTCATCAATATATTTGATTCACAAGAGAATATAATGTTTTGATTGAATGTTTGATGATGATTGCTTCAAACTTCTCATTTTGAAAATCATTTGATATAAGAGAGGATTTTGAGCTTTTAAAACCACTCAATTGGAAACAATAGATTCAATCCTCAAAATTCACTTCTTTTGGCATTTAACTCAAAAAGAACATACAAATGAAGGATATGCCAAACTAAGGTTTGTCGAAACATTTTTAGGTCACAAGGTGAGAGAAAATGCATATGACCTAGTGAAAGTTCAAATTTTCACAAAAACACTCAAATCTCAAATTCATGCGAATCATGCTTCAAATTCATAAGAACCATATTTGTTTTGGATATGCAAAAACACAATCACAAGGCCTTTCCAAAATCCCATCATAGGAACAATGCCGAGTTGCAAATATAAGAAAAATGGGAGCAAAGATGTAACCAAAACAGGAAAGGAGAAGAACCAGCTGAAACTTCTGAAATTTGTGAATTTTGCAATTTTGCTTCAACCATTGATTCAAGTTCCATAAGAGGTTTGAATATCATGACATGAACTTAGTTGAATACCAATTGAATGAATTTTATTTGAAGGAGATCATGAAATCAATTTTCGAAAAGTAAGTTTTGGGTAAAAGAGTAAAACAAAAATGATTTTCATGAAAAGCTTCAATTCTTGAAGAATCTCGAATTTTCTGAAGTTTTGGACTTAGATGAGTTTGAAATACCATTTCAAACCAAGACATGGAAGAAAGTTTAGTCCAAATAGTCAAAATCACAAAAATGCACTTTTGGGTATTTTCGGGTCGATAGCCATTTTCGGGCGATCTAGGATATGTGATAATTTGAAAACCATAGGCCTTTTGAGAATAAGTTCAATATGAACTATCTTCGGGTGAGTGAGTTCTAAATGTTTCATGTAGAAAGCTTTTATCAAATCTCAACACATCTTGTTTTATGAAAATAAATCTTTTTAGGCCAAAACAAGATCCCGAAGACTTCAATTTTGTCCAAATTTTGCATTTTAGCTCGAAACTCTTTTGTTTCACTTTCAAAACCTTTGAAATCATATTTGAAACATATTTATGAAGGTTTTGAAGTAATTTTGAACATTTTGAAAGTTTTGAGCTCTTTTTACATTTTTGCTCGTAAAAGACTCTTCTTACCAAAAGCATGCACTCTTTGATACATATGCACAATTAGGGTATGCAAGGATTCAATAACTTTGAATTTGCTCCCCCTAAATATGTCAACCAAGTTTTGTCATGAAAAATATGCAAGAGATGAAAATGATCCATTTGAAAATCAAGAGCTCAACAATAATCCAAAAAGGACTCAAATCGAGAAGACATTCAAATAAGCACTAAAACACATGAAAAGTTTCATAGAGATAGAACACATCAACACAAGAACTTTCCATGAAGATCCAAGATTCAAATATTTTAGTCATTTGAAAGAATTGAGAGATTAACATCCAAATAGACTAAAATTTTCTTAAACATGTTGGCTTCTTTATAATCATCAAAACATATGCAAATAAGTTCCAAAAATACCAAAATAAATTTTGGAGATAGATAATGCAATGAGGAACAATATTGTCTTTTATAGTGAAGCCAAATTCTGATCCAACAAAGAGATATGAAAAAGACAAAATTTGATCAGATTAAAGATTCAGATTTCAGGTTTCAGGTTTCAGAAATTTATTTTACACTTTTAAACACACCTGAAAATCTATGAAAATGACTTCCAATAATTTTTAAATAAATTGTCAAGAAGAACCAATCATAGAGGATAAAATGTCATATAGAAACATTCTTCAAATAGTTAACCAATAAAGAGATATGAAAAAGACAAATGTTGGTCAGGTTTAAAGTTTCAGATTTCAGGTTTTCAGAGATTCATTTTACACTTTTAAACGCACCTGAAAATCTATGAAAATGACTTTCAATAATTTTGAAATAAATAATCAAGAAATATCAATCATAGAGGATAAAATTTCATATAGAAACTTTCTTCAAATAGTCAACCAATAAAGAGATATGAAAATGACAATTCAGCCCAAAACCACGAGAAAACTGAATTTTGCAGATTTCTTTTTCAATTTGTGAAAAGTGTCAATTTTGCTCAAATCAAGTCCAATTGGGATGAAAATTTGCAGGAATGAATTTCAATGCATCAAAAACATTTTCCAAAAAGAATTTTCCAAAAAGGATTTTATAATTGAGAGTTATGGTCATATGAACCTTGTGTTAAGCAAAAAGGTTGAAAATCGATAAACTTTTGCAAATTGAGTTCAAATTTGATTTTCATTGGATTTTTGACATGAAAGGGCTTACATGAGTTAAACATATCATTTTGAACCAACACTCGCAAATATGGACCATCAAAATAGCTAAACTCATGTTTTGCATATTTAGGGTATTTCGTGTTAATTCAAGTTTTTCGGTGAGATTCAAATACGCATAACTTTCAAATGAGAACTCTTTTGAGAAAGTTTTCAATTTCAAACTTCTTCGGATTAAGAGTATCTAGGAGTTTTGTAAAGAAAGTTTTTACAAATTCCAAATAGATTGTGATTTGCGTTTGAAAACGATTTTGTTGAAAAACAAGATACTCGAAGATCCTTTTGTGGCTAATTTTCAATAGAAATACTTTTTAACATCATTTCTTCATCCAAAGCCTCTAAAAACCTTTTAAATACGTTTTGAAGACCATTTAGATAGAAAATGACGATTTTGGGCCTTTTGAATGGAAATTTGCCATTTTGACCAAATGAGCTCATTTTAAAACTTATAATTGTAATTTTGAAATATTTCACATAAAGGGTTGTGATGAGAAACGGAAGCATTTTAAATTACAACCCTTAGAGATGCAACAATGTAAGATTTAAATTTTCATTCTTTTGCAAAATTTGCCATATGGATTAAAGCAACAAAGATTAAATTAGAAGATGCAATGCAAATGTTTTTATTAAACACATCAAAAGGATTTAAGCTCTTTTTGGTACCTAAACCATACGAGGCCCTCTAGCCTTGTCGCATAGGTCTTTTGGTACCCAAATTGCTTTATCTTTAGGTTTTTGAAAATGACAATGAATAGGTTTTGCAATTAAACCCTTTTTAGAGCAAGAAATCAAATAAGAGCCAAAAGGACTAATTTCAAAAACATTAGGTGCACACTTATACGGATGTTGCCCTTTTAAGTGATATGATAAATATGAAGTATGAGAGGGCTTTTTGAATGAATTTGTATGAGTGTGATAAAGTATATAATGCCTCTTACTAGTTGAGTATGCATGATTTAATTTTTCCTTTCTAAATGATTTTTTATGATCTAAAGGGGGTTTAGTAAGCATGGCACTCCTCATATGACATCTAGTAAGGTTATTGCCCAATCTATTTACTATAGTCTTTAGTTCATCATTTTCAATTTTACGTTCTTGAGATGATTCCGTGTTAATACATGACTTATGATAGGAACATGGCGGCATCTCATCACTAGGTGATGAACTAGAAGGCATAGCACAAAAATCACTAGATGAGCTAGGCATATCAAAAGTAGAACCACTAGTACTATCACCATGGCATAAAGATGTATCACTAGATGAATCATGGTATAAGTTACTAGTATCGTCCTTACAAGCATGTGAATCTATAAATGAATCATTTGACAACTTATCACATGAAGTACTAGTGTTCACAAAGCTAGCATTTGAATTTAACCATGAATTAACCAATGAATTATTGCTAGCATGTGAACTAGAAGTGTGTGACTCTAGAAATGGATCAATAGGGGAGTCACAAGAAACTCTAACATCTAATACACATGTTGAGCTAATAGAATTCTTGGCAAGCAAGGAGTCATAAGAATTTTTCAATTCTTGATGCTTCACTTTCAAAGATGAGTAATCATTCCTTAAAGTGCTAAGATTTTTAGTCATATTGCCAAGCAAGCCTTTTAACTCTATAATTATATCCACGAGCTCATTATTAGAGAGGTTAGAATTTGATACCGTCGAGTCGGATGCCGAATGGCATATAGAATTGTCTTGAGATGAAGATTCCGACTTTGACCCTTTCTTTCTACCTTTTCTTGAGCTCTTCTTGCTTGGTTTCGCCTTAGTCTTGCTAGGGCAAACCTCATCGTTTACGTCCTTGAGCTCGCTCGAAGATTCTTGATCCTCCGCATTTAAATCATTGTCCTCAATATGCTCGGAGGTGGAACACATGTCCTTTTCTTTGGACATTGCCTCATTTGACATAAGCATGTCAATGAGCTCGCTCGGTGTAGTGTTGGAAAGATCACCATTTTCAAGATCGGTGATGAAGTCTCCATAGCAACCCTCCGGCAACACTTGGAGCAATTTTCTGCAAATTTCTAGATCGGAAATATTAGCACCAAGGGCTTTGAGCTCATTTGTGATGTTGATCAAGCGATCATATATGGTGGAGAGTGTGTCATGCTCCAACATCACAAATGCCTCATAGTCCCGCAATAATATACGCATCTTAGCGTGCTCATAGCTAGATATGCCGATAAATAATGACTCAAGAGTCAACCAAACTTCGTGAGCGGTCGAACAATCACTCACTAGTTCTAGCACATCATGGCTAAGAGAATCAAGAAGCACACTTTTAGCATTTGTATATAAAAGAAGAGTATGGTTATCCGAAGATAATGAGCTATCCATACCCTTTTGCACTAATCTCCATAATTTCAAATTTAATGCCTCAAGATGAGTACTCATCATGATTTTCCAACGTGTATAATTTGAGCCATCAAATTTAGGAGCAATCAATCCAAATTTCTCTAGTGAATTCATCCTTTCTCTCTAGCGGTTAAGCCGATAAATGAGAGACCTTGCTCTGATACCAATTGTAGGATCAAGGATGCCGACTAGAGGGGGGGTGAATAGGAGGTTTTTAAAATTTCTTTTCAATTAAGCAATTTTAAAGAATAATTGAGAGACCTAAATTATACAATGAGGCTTAAAATGAATTTAATCAACTAGTTGCATTCAATCAAATGAACTATTCAATAAGACATGCAACAATGGTAAATATAGCAATTGTGTCAAGATGAATGTAAAGCAAATATGAAATACGCAATTTGACACAATATTTTTACCGAGGTCTCGGAGACTCGCCCGGTCTCCCCTACTCCTCGTTGAAGCGCTCACTCGGAGCCTCGCTTCTATATCCACGAAGGATATCTCACTAGGGTTGCTCCTTCTCCACACCGGATAGGCGAGCACCACACCTTTCACAATCTTTTGCCGGCCTCTCCGACAAACTTCAATTGGAGAGATCTCGGCTCTCCTCCGGCACCGTCTAGGCGAAGGCGATCGCCAAGAGTAACAAGCCGGATGCACTTTCACTTGATCAACCACGTGCTAGAAGCTCAATGATGCAAATGAGATGCTCAACACTCTAGCACTAGCAATCTAATGGAGATGAAGTGCACTAAACACTCACACAATCTCCCTCAAGCTCTCTCTCAAATCTATTCAAGATTTGGGCTCAATTCTAGTCTCTAAATGCTATAACACATATGCAACTCAATTGGCTAGGTTTTCAGCTGAAGAATGAAGTCTTTGAGCACCCAAAAATGAAGCCAAACACGAAGTATTTATAGTCTCAACGAAAAACTAGCCGTTTGCAAGAAACCGGGCCAAAAGTTGTACAGGCCGGACATTGTCCGGCCACTTCAGACACTGTCCGGCCAGTACAAAAATTTCAGCCGTTGCAAATGTGTCAGTGACCGTTGGGCGAAATTTGTGAAGGCCGGACGGATACCATTTGTCCGGACAAAACGTCCGGACAGATGGATATGTCTCTGTTAACTCTCGGCTCAAAAAACTTGTACAGGCCGGACAATGTCCGGCCATTTCGGACAAAGTCCGCCCATAACGGACAATTAGCTCCGGACGGATGCATTTGTCCGTTCCATTTTTCGACTCAAAAAATTTGTACTGGCCGGACAATGTCCGGCCATTTCGGACAATGTCCGGCCAGTTCAGACAAATAGCCCCGGACAGATGCATTTGTCCGACCACTGCACACTGACAGTAAAACAACCATAACTTTTGATCCAGAGATCCGATTGAGGTGATGTTTGGCTTGTTGGAAAGATAACTCAGAGCTCTACAATTTTGTCAACAGAAGCAAGACCTAGAAAGGTCTGGAAACTTCTAGAAAACTCAGAAAATTTCCTGCTATCAAAATGTTCAAGCCAAAATCATCTCAAATGCAATTTTAAAGTATTTGCACATACGGATTTGCCGTTTTCTCACGGATGTGATTTGTGTCACTTAGCAACGACCACGACCACACAGGTCTTGACATCCGATCGAAAACAGGTGGTCGATAGGGTTTGGTCGAGCGTACGCAAGCGAGTCGAAGACTGGTACGACCAGTCCGAACTCCTACGATCATGCCCAAACCCTAAACAGAAAGCCGCCAAACAAGCGATACGACCACGACCACGTATCAACACTGATACGATCAGAACATGCAAATACGACCACGACCAGCTCTAGATAAATAAACCAATTTAAACAGCTGGCGATCACGACTAAGTGCAGTTTTCAAAACATTTAATCTAATACACATGAACTACACTTAGACTCACTAACAATGCAAGACACTAGTGCAAGATGATATGAATGCATCTGAGCTTCCACACTAGATAGATTCAAGCTACTAGTTTTCGACCCCTCTTAATAGTACGGTCAAACTAGTAAAAAGAAACCTATCAACCCGGTCTGTCTCCAAACACCGAGACCGGTAAAATCCTAAGAAAACAATCCTTAATCTTGGATTTTACCTTAGGTGAAGTTCGACCTCGTGAAGTTCGACCGCTCGACGCTTGTCCCCGCAAGGCTCGACCTCGCTATGCTTGACCTCGCGAAGCTCGAGATGTCTCATATCGACTTCATCCTCTTCACACCCTTGCTCGCTTTTATCCTGCAATCAAACTGAGACTAGAACATATACACTCAATGCGCAAACGTTAGTCTCATTTGCAGTTCGTCATTAATCACCACCAGATAAATCACTCCGCACAGGAGTTCACTCAACAATTTCTTTCTTCGGTGAAATGACAAAACCAATTTCAATTGAACAACAAATGAGTAATGGATGAATCTCACAATCATATAGATCCATATATGATACAAGAAATGCGCACACGATCCATACTACTCAAGTTATGATATCAATCAATATGGATGACTAACATCATGAGCTCTCTCTCAATCATACATAGAGATATCAAATCCAAAACACGGAGTCATCAACCTTTTGCACAGACATGGATAACTAATCATCCTGAGCTCTCCCTCAACATGTGCATCGATATCAAATCCACAACTGAAGTCATCAACCTCAAGATTTAACATATAACATCTTGATCAATCAATTAGCACAAGCTTGATGCAACCACCGAGCTCATCCTCTACATATGCATCAATATCAAACCCGCAATCGAGGAAAACATCCAATTCAGGGTTTACCGATAATCAATTCAATTTACTTGTGCTAAATCAGGATTTATATAAATTGTCATTTAATCATCAAATCTGATATCTTCAGATTAACTTTAATCATCATGGATTTATCCAAAATATCATTAATCATCAAAACCTAGATACTAAGATCTACCTAGATCCAACAATATGAACCTAGACTAGTCAAGAATTATGGGTATTTGTAAAATAATCTTTTCCTTTCTCATCTCATCTTATGGCAGCACTTTTCATAATATAACATCATCATTCATGCTCACTAGATTATAGCACTACCGCGACACGTCGACACACGACAGCCCACGGCAGCACTCCTTATCATGACAACACATGTCATTTGGGTAATCTTGATTAAACATATTTTATTTAGAAAATAGTACTTGTGTCACACCCCGTGGATTTAATCCACCGCAGCAGACTCCTATAAACCCGGGAGCTCGGAGTATTCGAATACGTTTTTAACTCTGCAGAGAGGTACCAATTTACCCGCAAGATATTCCACTTTCAAACCTTTCCTATCATAACAAAATGATTGGACCCCTGACTCACTTCATACTGTGAGCGGCAAGGTGGAAATAACAAGAACTTTTGTTATGTTTTACTCACAATTCACCCCCGACCCTGTGGCTCTCAGCGAGGCACAGTTGTGGCAGGTTGTATCCAAACCTCCACCCCTTTGCTTATTCCCATTACTGGGTCAGCGTGCTTGATCACCTTCAGTGATATGTATGGGAGCCGCGCTCCGTGTTTATCGTGCATCACTACACATCTCATGCAGGGGTTTCATGTGCGATCCAAATAATTACTTGTTCAGGCCTGTCCCATACCAGGCTTGCGGTTAGCACGTTGTTCATGCCACTAGACGCACAACACAAGGTTCTAGTCCTTATATGCCAGTGACCAGACCATCCACAATCCTGCACCTTCAGTGCCTGCATTCCTTTGCAGTCTAGCACCTCCAGTGCTACAGCCATCCATTCCATTTTTCTGGTCACGGCTAGGGGTTTTATTTCATGAATATAAGTATATACATACATATAATAGTTCAGGGCTCAAAACTTGTTTATTTCACATTTCACAGATAACTAGTCTAGTACTGCCAATTGATAAATCAACCATTCTCAATCTTTCACATGCAATATTGCCTATATTCAAGGTTATATTATAGCAACATTTAAAATATAGGTTCAAGATGACCAAGGATATGACTTGCCTTCCGCGTCGTAAAATACAGCAGTCGATGACGGGTCAACAGCAAAATCTTCAAAGTCAGCTTCTGAATCTGCTCGACGACAAACAATCACACAATAATTACTTATAATATTTAAAATGTTTTAAGACTTATATGCAGAAATGCTTGACAAGAATGATTGAACTATACTGGAGATAATTTGAACTGCAAACTGAACTGAGTCGAGATTCTAGGGTTTCAAGGAATTTGGGCTAAGGATGGTGATTAGATAATCTTAGGGTTTCAGGTTTACGATAGGGATAACAATTTTGTGGCTGGTTTAATCAAAACAGCGAATGTCAACAGATCGACATTCGGATCAAAGCTTGGACATAGCTTTAAGAAAAGCTAGAGTGCTTATCTCAAGTTGTGGTAGTAGAAGAAAATGTAGATCACAACTCTACAAATTCAGTGGACAAGGTGGTTTTCAAATTACACAACCAGAAGTGGGTAAACAAGGTCAATGCCACTGGCTGACAAGCTCTGGCATAGAGCTGACAATGCCAAAAACTAGGGTTTAGCATAACTTTTGATCTGGAGCTCCAAATGATGCACCACTTTATCTGGGAGGTAGGCTTGAGTAACAGGAACAATTAAGTCAACAGGATCTAGGGTAGGAAATGGCTGGAAAGCAAGAAATTTGATGATGAACTGAGATGAACTGGCTGTACTGGAGCAGTTCTGGACAAAAACTTGGCAAAGCTATATCTTTTGATCTAGGCTGATTTAGGTGTCGGGCTAGAAGACAAAAATGCTCAGGAGGCTAAGGCACACACACTGGACAAAATGATTTGGACTGAAACGGCTGGAACAAGCTTTCCGGTGATCGGCGCCGGAGAAGAAACGCTGCTGATTGGGGGTTTTTGCTACAGGCTAGAAGAACTTAATTCCTTGCTTGGAGAGCATCTAGAAGGTATAAGGAAGCTTCTGGTATAATCAGGTTGGCCGGAGGATCACTGGAGAAGCCTGGCGACGATCGCCGGTTTCTGGTGAAGCTCGGTTTAGGGAAAAGCTTCGATTCTTGCTTAATTTCGAAATCCAACTTCACAGGCTTGCTGGAAACGACTCATTGATCAACTTCTTCTACAGAATCGAGAGCTAATTTGGAGTAATTCGAGCTACATTGCCGGAACAGGGCATTCTTCGAATTTTAACAATTTCCGGTGATCGCCGGCGTTAGAGGTCACCGGGGAGTAATTAGACAGTACTACACAGAGAGGATAAGTAGGGAAACTCACTGGTGGATTCAATTTGGCAGGAGATGATGTGGAATGAGCTGGCACCGTGAGCCTCCTCGATGGCTCGCCGGAGAAGATGACTGAAACAGGAAATTCTGGAACTTGGCTGGTTTGTGGTGATGTGTGGAGGGAGCTGCTGAGCACAGGAGTGCTTATATAGGCCAGGCGAAGATGGCGAAGAGGGGACAATGAAGTAGTTGGCTGCTGTGATGAGATTGATTGCGTGCTGGAGCAGTAGCGGCGAAGAAACAGCAAGAGCGGTGATGCGACGGCGACAAGCTTTCAACTGATCACAATGTCGCCTCATCGGGACCTGGCAAAGCTTGTAGCAAGCGGTGGCGACAAGTACTGGCGCGGCGAAGCGATGTGGCGATGAATTGCTGACAAAAGCCGTTGATCGCGCGCGGGAGCAAGCACTGGTGGTCGACGTAGCAGCAACCTTGCCACGGCACTGGCTGGAGCGAGGACACGTGCGCACTGGCATGCATGGTCACAAGCGCGGCGAAGCTTGGCCGGCGGCGAGCGTGCACGGCGCAGGAATCACGGCGAGGCTTCTGGTCATGTACAGCAGTTGGCCTGGTCGAATTTGGGCTGATTTGCAATACTTGATTTCTTGATTTGGACTGAAATGTAAATCTGGAGATTTGGAAGGTTTAAACTGAAATTGATTTCACTAATCTGGTAGATTATATTCAACAAGGTATTTGGCAAAGATGGTTGATAAGGTTCGGCACATTTGAATAGTTTTCGATACAAATTGAAAATAGGGTAATTTAGGGTAAAATAAGATTTAAGTTTTGTCGATTTCGAATTCTGGCATTTAGGGTTCGATTTTGATATCTGCACAGAAGAGAGACTTGTGGCAAATAGCATTTTGAGAAGATTTACCAAAGAAATTCTGAATTTGGAGTTAATCTGGAGATTTTAGCCTTTTTGGGTTTTCAGATATCAGATAAGGACTAATTTGCGATAACTCTTGGACCGATTTGTGAAAAGAGTCTAGATGGTGAAATCTGGCTGTCAACTTTTTAGATTAAGGTATTGACATACCCATGATCATATTCCAGGAATAATCTGGTCTGAACTTGGTCAAGATTTTGATTAAATCTGTATTTCTGAAACTTAGGGTATTTAGGTAATATAAGGTATTTCTGTTTTCGAAAACAGAATGGAATTGATAAATCTGGAATTTAGAGATAAAATTGGATCTAGGTTCTGAAGGCTTTTAAGTTCAGAGTAACTGATAGATCACATCTGAACAATCTGATCTTGATTTGAGGTCACAGGATAGAGTTTGGAGATTTTAGGGCTTAGGATAGATACTGATCTGGCTATTAGTACAGATACGTGCATGCATGCTATTGATGAAAAAGGAAATTTTCACCCCTAACTTAGGGTGTTACAAAAATCCTAACAGAAATTGACATAAGTGGTATAATGGTTAATAGAGGTACTTTTGAGTGGTATGTTACTAAGCTGACACGTTTGTGTGGTGTTCTGTTAAAGTGAGTATGTTTGAGTGGTATAGAGCTAATATTTTTCTAAAAATTATTGATCAAAATCAACTTTGATCAATAATTTTTATGACGATATGTTAAAAAAATCTTAAAATATAATATCATGAAAGTATTCTTGAGGATATATATATATATATGATCAAAGTTGAATTAAGAAATTTGATTACATATAGACCAACATCATATATTTTATAATAAAGGGCGTATAAATTTGATGTTTGTTTGATGTCTTGAGTTTCATTTTTAGCCCAATAAAATTGTATAAACAATTTGTAAATCTGTAAATTCAATAAGCTTTAATTCTTCTTCAGTTGTTTGATGGGAAGCGCAGTTCCTTTTTCTCCGATAAAGCAAGCATACATTTACATTACTTTCCTAGAAACTTTCTTTCATCTTCTTTTCACTCTTTCCCAAAGTAACATTCGCTCCCTCCCTCTCTCTCTCACACACCAGCAACCTCACTGATGTGGGAGGTGGGGGCTCCTCCTCCAGTGGCGGAAGGAAGGGGCTAGGCCCCATGATCCCATCAAATTTTACATAAGGACTGTATTTCTATTGGATATAGCTCAAATATGCAACAAGCCCAACAAAACATAGGGCTAAGGCCCAAATTATCACCCTAATTCGTTTCCCTAATTCTACCTTGCAAGGAAGCGCCGGAAGTCTGCAGAGCAATTAATTTCCAGTTGTCTTGCCAAAAAACAGAACCCAAAGTCTTCCAGTGTGCCATCGAACAAAGACTAATTGCTGTTTGCCCAAAAACATGAGGTATGTGCTCATGAGCCGTACAGTTAGAGGCTTTTTTCGAATAAGCCAATTAATTTGACAATGTTTTTATTGGCTAGCCTATAATTGCTAGTTTGCAATAGAATGTCTCAATTGTTCATCCATGAGCATTATGTGTATATATATATATATATATATATATATATATATATATATATATATATAATTTATGATGTTTTTGTTTTATACTAGTAGTTCTTAGATGAAATCAATTAAAAGATATAGGAGTGTTTGGTTGGTATCCTAAGTTGTCCTCAAGTGACGCTAGGGCTACAAATGAGTCGAACTCGAGCGAGTTAGGCCCTGTTCAGCTTAGCTTCTTTATGAAATCAAGTGAATTCAAATTGAGTTGAGGTAGAGATCAAACTAAAAAGTTGCCTCATGCTTGGCTCACAACAAACTTGAGTCGTTATCGAACTGATATTGACCCAAATATGGATAACAAAATTTTTAGATAATTAAACCCATATTTTGGTTTTGTTTTTGTTTTTGGGATCAGATTTTGAGTCAAGGAGGAGATTATTGGAGTTGTCTCTTATCTCATCATCAATAGGAGTTTAAATTAAGGAGGAGATTATTAAGATTATTTTTACCTTATTAGTAAGAATTTGAGACAAGTTATAATTAAAGTCCTCGTTAAGTTTAGTTTTTCAGTTTCCTTCTCTAACTAGCACTAGAGGTTTTTGTAATTTCATGTGTTTTGTTTTAAAATAAATATCTTTTCGTCCCTATCACATGTGTGCAAGGCCTCTACATGAATTTTGTCTTAATGATTGTTTGTATTTTGTCAAATTAGGCTCTTATACTTGGTGCGTGGTGTAACTTAGGGACATCCTCAGTTGTATTTGATAGATGGAGAATAGAGGGGCTCGATTTAACAAATACAAAGAGTAAAATGATATGATTAGGCAATTAAAATTCAAGTAGCAGGGCACAATCAATGAAGAGTAAAATTACAGTGGCTTGACTAGACAACATGAAAGTATATGTATTGTAAAACATTGCAAAAAAATAAATAAATACAAAGATAAAGATACGTGATCAATATTACATCGCAGCAGGTATTAATTATTGAATGAAACAACCGCATGACAAGTTGAAATGATTTTTTGAAAGGGAAAGCAAAGGAAAGCAAGGAAAGAGAATGGAAGAGAAGCCAAGCCAAAACCAATGAAAGAACTCCCGCGGCAAACAGAATTCTAACCAAGCAAGCGCCCCAACCCCAAGAACTCCAAGATCCCCCCGGTCGGAACTTTGTTCGCAAGCGCCCCAACGGGTCCGCCACGATCGGAATGTTTTTCAGGTCGAAACTGCCCGCAGAGTTACCCAGGACTCCTGAAAGGCCGTCCAAAAGGCCTGCCAGCGATCTACGAGGGGCCAACATTGTGCTTTGCAGACGGCGAGCATCGGCACCGGCAGCCAGCCAGCCGATGACGAGCAGGGCCAGGAGGAGGCAGGTGGCGGCAACAGTTGCCGACGAAGCACCAGCCATTTGTTGTATGTATATGTATACGTGTTTGTGTGGACGACGAGCACCGCGCCTCCTCCAAATATATATAGTAGATCGATGGAAATTAAATATAATAGAAGCTTGCAGGGGTGAAAGATGGCTGCTTGCTTATTCTCTCTTATTCTATGTTGATGAAAATTAAATATAATAGAAGCTGTATTTTTCTTCTTTGATGAAATTATATCATGATGTGCAGTCACGTTACTGAGTAATTAGGATATATTTTTCATACCATGCGGCCAATGCAGGTGTTAAGTTAATTGGCTCCATCCACAATTTGTGCTTATGCACTTGCAGCTCACTTGATCGTGTCACCGTGTTGATTAGGTTGTCGTATTTTTTTATTTTAGATTATTACATTTTCTTAGTGAGGTTTATCATATTTTTTTATTTTAAATTGTCATGTATTATCATATTTGAGGATTATTGTATTTTCTTAAAAAATTTCTTGTATGTAAGAACTGTGAACGTCTTAATTAAACCCCTATATAACTCACCGAAAGTCCAATACAATTGCATTGTAATTTTATATGCAATATTTAAATTTATGAATGTATGCTGGCATTAATATTTTAACCATTTAGAATAAATCTCTTTATACATAACTAGTCAAATCCCCTATAATTACATCCAACATTAATATTTTAATTTTTTTTATGGAATCTCTATATAGAATCCGTGTTGTATCACTATGGATTAACGAAAAGTGCTATATAAACTTATCTTCAAATTATAGACTGGTATCTATTTAGAAATAAAATAAGAAGATCAACAATTTCTTATTGTTTCTAAATGTCACCAATCTTGTGCACCGAAGTTTAATAGAAAATTTTCGGTCTTGAATTTCATAAAAAAATCATCTCGTGAATCATGTGAATAGATTAGATAAATTTAGATCATCCATCGCATTTGATCTAACAACTTCCAAAGACTTGCCACCGGCTCGAACCCACGATAGAAAGTTTCCTTTTCAATTTTTATCCCCATCTGGTCCATGACCAAGCTAATGAAATTGACATGGCAATCCATGTGGTGCAAGTAGTCTATCAAAGTTAAGAGCTAAAACAGGTAGCTTACAACTATTCATTTGCTGTGAGATTTGTGCACTGCAATTTGTTAAAAAAAAGTGAGCCGAGAGAGGCCAAATTTCCTTCACTGGCATTGGAGCCTGCGCAAGATTCAAATTTCCTTCGCTGCAATGTACATACTCAATCTGCTGCAATATACACCAAGCTAGATTAAAAATATACAAGGACATCAATTTTTTTTTGTTTGATCCGTTTGAGATTTAGTCTTGATTTTTGCACTAGACTCGCCTAGATTCTAATATGCGGAATAATGAAATCTTACTCGGAAAATACCGAAATCCAAAGTAATTGCACAACTCTTTATTTCAAAGAGGGCTTACATGTCAAACGTTAGGCACACTTGCCTACGTCGAAGAAACTATAAGTATTTAAAACTCAAATAAGTTCTATGACTTTTCGATGATCTAAACTAGACCTATTACAAGATATTTATAGTCCAATCGTATGAGTACGTATCAGACTCAATAATCTAAACGTATTAGACTCATATAATTAACTAATACTAAATAGATAGTCTTAGTTATATATATTCGGATCGGATTACAATTCCGAACAGAGAACGAATTCCTTTTCATGGTCGCGGACCCATCCATGGTCGCGAAACCTTTCCGAACACGGTTAAGGTCGCGAAGCTGTATGCGATCAGGACTTAGAGATCCTTCCGGATCATGACTCCCTTGTTGAGAAGGAGCCAACCTCTGTTGCGACCTCTCGATCAAACTGGAGATATGGAAATTGGGCTTGTCCATGTTCTCTGGTGTACCACTTTGCAGCACATGCCCGTTGATCTTTCCGACCGACTCGAAAAGTCTCCTTTATGCCACTACGGGTGGTAGTCACCTTCTTCTCCAGAATCACATCTTCACGTAGAGGTTCGTCTCGTTGATAGATCAAGTCTTCAACAAATGGTACTATAGTATCTGACTCATCATCCAGCATTGAAGACTCGAAGAGTTTGAGGTAATCAACATTGATAACCGAGTAAATATCCATGTATGGAGGTAACTTGAGCTGACAAGCATTATTACCAACTTTCCGCAAAATCCAAAAAGGACCATAACGAATGGGTTTAAGTTTTTTACCGTCACCTTTAAGTCTCTCCTTACTCAGATGTAACCATACTATATCACCTTCTTGAAATTGCGCATCAACTCGGTGCCGATCATGTCGTGCCTTGTACTTCAGTTGAGTTTTCAGCAAGTTCTATTCAACTTCTCGATGGAGCCGTTGAATACCTTCCAGGAACTTTTGTGCTTGATCCTGATCAGATGCTTCCTTCTTGTTCTGTGCTGAGGTAAGAATCATAAACTCCATGTCGAATGGACTCTGTGGTAGAAATCCTAAACAGACCTCAAACGGCGACTTTCCAGTCGAACCATGCACTGCTCGATTAAAAGCAAATTGCAGGTACGGTATGCTTTCATCTCAGGTCTTCGGGTGCTTTGAGTTATATCTTCTCAAGAGATGAATGACTGTGCGATTTACCACCTGGGTTTGACCATTAGTTTGCGGATGAAAGGTAGTACTCCTCTTTAGCTTGGTGTCCATCATTGTCCAAAGCGATCGCCAAAGTGACTAAGGAACTGGGTATCGCGATCAGACACAATAGAAGTCGACAGTCTGAAGTGTGTCCAAACGTGTTGAAAGAATACCCGAGCTACTTCTTTTCCTGTGATAGTCTTTCGATAAGGTATAAGAATAATCATTTTTGAGAACCGATCAACAACCATGAACAGATAGTTGTTGCCACATCGGGTCTTCGGCAATCCTCCCAAGAAATCCATGGATATACTCTCCCATGGTCGCGATGGAATTGGCAAAGGAGTGTACAAACCTAATTTTCGGTTTGCCGGTTTCGAGATGCTGCAGAGACCACAACCTCGAACAAAACTAGCCACATCTTGCTGCATACGCGGCCAGAACACATGTCGGTGAAGATTTTGCAACGTCTTTGTAACTCCAAAGTGACCAGCTACCTTCGATGTGTGCGCTTCTCGCATCCATTGAATTCGAGGTGCTCCACAAGGTATGCAAAGTAAATTGCCCTTGTACAAGAGTCCTTCTCACCGAACGAACTCTGTAGGTTTCCCTGTTTCAAGCTCAATCAGTGCTGTTTGAAAATCAGGGTCTTCACTGTACATATTGGCATAGTCATCATGATATGAGGGCTCGATCTGCATGAACGCTGATAAACAGAGGGTTGTAACTGGTGGTCGCCACAACATATCCATCAATTTGTTGTGTATACCCTTCTTGTACTTAATCACCAGATTAAATTGTTGCAGATACGACATCCACTTCATGTGCCGAGCTTGCTGTAGCTTGGACTGAGTTTGCAAATATTGCAACGATTGATGGTCGGTGTGGACAACAGTCTCTTTACCTAAGAGATAACACCGCCAATATTTCGCGACCTGATGCAGTGCGCATAACTCATTATCATAAGTTGGGTAGTTCTTCTGAGCTCCCTGGAATAACTCGGAGTGATATGCCACTGGTTGACCTTCTTGTATGAGCACTGCGCCCATCGCATAACATGAGGCATCGGTTTCTAGCTCGAATGGTTTCTGGAGATTCGGCAAAGCTAACACAGGCGCCTCGCTGATCTTCCTCTTCAACAAGAGAAACGTGTCCTCATGTTTCCCTGTCCACTAGAACTTCTGATCGATCTTGGTTAATACATGCAATGGAGAAGCCATAATCGAGAAGTGTCGGATGAACTTCCGAAGGTATTGGCATGCTCCCACAAAACTGCGCACGTCCGTAACTGTTCGCGGTCGCGGCCACTCGCGAATCACTTTTACCTTATCCGGGTCGATTTGCAACATACCGTTGCTGACCATGAATCCTAGGTAAAGTAGAGTTTGTTGGCCAAACTCGCACTTCTTACGGTTGAGGCGAAGTCGATGTTGCCGCAGCTGTTCAAACACCTTTTCGATATGAATGAGGTGCTCATCCCACGAATGACTATAAACCAGTATGTCGTCGAGGTAAACGATCACAAAGTCATTGATGAACTGTCTCAATAAGTTATTCATAAGACGCATGAAAGTTGCCGAGGCGTTGCAGAGACCAAACGGCATGACCAGTCATTCAAACAGACCTTGTTGTGTTTTTAACACGGTCTTCCACGTATCCTCCTCTCGGATGCTAACTTGATGATATCCTGACTTAAGATCCAATTTAGAGAAGACAACAGCATGCTTCAATTGGTCTAGTAGGTCGTCAATAGGAGGAAGGGGGTACCAGTTCTTGATGGTGATCTTGTTTAGTGTTCGGTAGTCGAGGCACATACGCCAAGTCCCATCTTTCTTTGGCACTAACACCACAGGAGATCCACAAGGTGAACTACTCGGTTGAATGGCACCATCATTTAGCAACTCACCAAGTTTTCTTTTGATCTCTTCATTCTCCAATACTGAGTTGCGATACATACTTAAATTGGGTAGTGTCGCATCGCACACAAGTTGAATTTCGTGTTTGACTGGACGTTTCGGCGGACGACCCTGGGTAGTCTCGAACAGATCACTGTATTTCTCAAGTAGTCCCGACAAACGACTAGAATCCTCTCGGCATGTCAACGACAACACTGGTCGAGTACCCTCACCTTGACCAATGAGTCGAATCATGACAAGCACATACTTGTGACATGCATTGACAATTCGTTTGGTTTGATTTGCGGTGACGTGTATGTCTCTACTGATCACGAACTTAACTCAGTCTTTGGTGAGGTCTTACTCTTGCGCACGCCGATGGAAGTGAGCGTCTAGATCATACAGATACGGACTCCCAAAGATTACCTGACAGATATCGATGGGGACAACATCGCATTGCACCTCGTCGATATATCGTGCAGAGATTGCAAACTACAACACACTGATTCGTAATCTGTTGGTTCACGTCGGATGTAAACCAACCTAGCGGATATGGTCACGGGTGTGTGGTTGTCTTCAAACCAAGTCGCTGAACCAGTCCAGCGGAGACCAGATTCTTTTGACTTCTTGGATCGAATATCGCTGCGACCACTTCGTGCTTCACCTGGATGTTGATGGTGAACAAGTCCTCCGTTGGGTGATGGTCGTTCGGTGGATCCGAATCCTTCTCCTTCGGCATTGCCATCAGAGACAAGATCGTATCCGCCTCATTAACCGAATTCACTCGGACAACTTCTTCAACGGGTGAAGTCGCAGTAGCCGTGGCTGTTCTTTTCCCTAGTCCGTTTTTCTTCGGTCGAAGTTTAGGATGAAGCTTGTAGCATTTGTTCTTGGTATGTCCCGCGACTTGACAGTGTTCACAAAAGGCACCGTGCCCGATTTTGAAGCATTCTTCTTTGAACTTGGCTTTTTCTTTGTCGAGGTTGCACTTTGTTTCGTGCTTTTGTCGCTGCGGGATTTGTTCTTTTTCTCGATCGCCATAGCAGTTGTGCTTGCGGTTGCGATGTCTTGGACGCCGAACAGACTTAGCTCAGTACTGATCGATTTCTCAAGTCCAGATGTGTATTTCCGAAATACCTGAGGATCAGATAGTAAGATGCCGATGACCATTGCTTGTCTCCGGAATTCCGTAGTATAGTCTTGGACGGTCTGGTCACGCCGTTGGTACAATCTGTGCCAACGCTCCCATCTCTCCTCAAGGTAACCCATCGGATAGAATTCTTGTCGCAGAAGTCGTTTGAATTGACCCCACGCAAGGTCGTCAGCTTCACCACTGGCGACAAGGGCCTTCCACCAAGTCTTGGCGTGGTCCTTCATCTTCAAAGGTGCGAACTTTACCTTTTGAGCACTACTGAACCCTTTCAGGTCAAAGTAGGTCTCAAGTTGATCTATCCAAGAATCCAACTTCTCGGCATCGATCACCCCATCATATATGGGTATTTCAATCTTAGCGTCAACCTTGAAAGATCCGAACAGCTAAAAAGATTTTGGCGAGGTCGTCGGTCTTATGGTCGCCTTCGTCTTCATCTTCGTCTGCCCTGCGCAAGTCTTCACCAGTCTTCACACCTATAACTTCCTTGCTTTAGGAGGTACAATAATGGCCTACTGCTTAATCCAAGTAAGCACAGTTTTCATGTCGGTGGAGAGCTTATCCACTTGTTCGACTAGGTTAGCTTGAACAGAGGTATCGTCAGACATTGTCGGAGACGCGGCTGTAGAAACCGTCAATTGATCGCTTGGAGTTTCACCGGAGGTTTTGTAACCCTGGTGAGTCTTCATCTAAAGGATAGGAAAGTTGCTCTGATACCAGCTTGATTCGTTTGAGACCTAGCGTTGGTTTTCGCACTAGGCTCGCCCAGATTCTAATATGCGGAATAATGAGATCTTACTCAGAAAATACCGAAACCCAAAGTAATTGCACAACTCTTTATTTCAAAGAGGGCTTACACGTCGAACGTTAGGCACACTTGCCTACGTCGAAGGAACTATAAGTATCTAAAACTCAAATAAGTTCTATGACTTTTCGATTATGTAAACTAGACCTATTACAAGGTATTTATAGTCCAATCGTATGAGTACGTATCAGACTCAATAACCTAAACGTATTAGACTCATATAACTAACTAATACTAAACAGATAGTTTGAGTTATATATATTCGGATCGGATTACAATTCCGAATAGGGAATGAATTCCTTTTCATGATCGCGAACCAATCCATGGTCGCGGACCCATCCATGGTCGCGAAACCTTTCCGAACATAGTTAAGGTCGCGAAAGATTTGTTTCTTCCTCTATTAAGAAAAAAATGAACATGTACTTGTGTGACATAGCGAACATCAGCTTTCTTCAAATGTACAAGAGAATTCAATTAATAAAACAATGAAAACAAATTGTGCATTCAATTAGGAAAAATGAGCATCATTTGTTTTCAATTTGTATATGTCCATCGACAAATCCAAGGGTGTTTTCGAAATGTACATCACCAATTTGTGAAATGTACAAAAACAAAAAAAAGTGTACCGATACACTCATAAAGGGTGTGCTTGGGTAATAATTGCAAGTGAATAGTTGTTCGTCGAGCACTTTAGGGTGAATCCATGAGGAACAACTGTTATCGTACTTTAAATTAAAATTGCTAACTAAATTAGAGCGAAAACTGGTTTTGAAAGCTACTCTAAAATCTACAACTATGAATTATGAAAACTAGAGTTTAAAATCGAGAAACAACGAAAATTAGGATTTTAGAATGCAAAGAGAAAAAGCTAGGATTTCAGGAATTTCATAACCATCGGCCACAATTTATAACAAAGATTAGTCAAATGCCAAATTAATTTTCAAGATTTCAAACGAGACGGATTATGTGTTGGCTCCAAATCCAATTGATAGTCACAAAAGATTGCACCTGCACACAGTTAGGTGAAAAATCTCTTCCAAACTCTAGATTTAGCGTTAGAATGTTGTAGTTCTATGTTGCCATAACGTATGAACATCAATCGTCTCGTGAAGTACGAATGATACCATGGATGAAGCACAAAATCTAGAGTTTTGAGGATAAAATTTGAGAAATTAAGACACCAAACTTGAGAACAAAACCAAAACATAAATCATGCCTTCTGGATCAGGTCAATCCTAACACTAAAGGGAAAATTACTTACTAAAATCCATCAAGAAAACCAACAAATAATATTACATAAAACACACCAAATTGTATTGATAAAATAAGGACGTTGTCCAGGTCAACTTAGAAATTAATACAAAAACTAGACTAAAACCAACCTAACCTAGAGACGAGGCTAAACCTGATTTTTCTAGATGATAAATTAACTCAAAAGTGTCTCTGTTTGTAGTACAAAAATCCCAAATTAATACAATTGTAAAACATGTCTAACTCCTCTCAGAAAATGATCCGGGAGGATCTTCAAGTCCTGATCGCATACGGTTTCGCGTCCTTAACCGTGATCGGGAAGGTTTCGCGACCATGGATTGGTCCTCTAGTCGGATTTGTAATCAGATCTGAATAGATATAACTAAGTTTATCTGTTTAGGATTAGTTAGTTATATGAGTTTAATATGTTTAGGTTACTGAGTCTGATACATACTCATACGATTGGACTATAAATATCTTGTAATAGGTCTAGTTTAAATCATCGAAGAGTCATAGAGCTTATTTAAGTCTTAGACACTTATAGTTCATCGACGTAGATAAGTCTGTCTAACGTTCGACGTGTAAAGCCCTTTTTGAAATAAAGAGCTGTGCAATTACTTGAACTGTGTTTTTCGATCAACCTTTGGGTTTCGATATTTCTGAGTAAGATCCTGTTATTCCGCATATTAGAATCTGGGCGAGCCTAGTGCAAAAACCAAGGCTAGGTCTCAAAAGAATCAAGTTAGTATCAGAGCAACTTTCCTATCCCGTGGATGCTAAAAACTCGCCAGGGTTACAAAACCTCCGGCGAAACTCCAGGCGATGAATCAACAGTTCCTATAGCTGCGTCTCCGACAATGTCTGACGATACCTCCATTCAAGCTAACCTAGCTGAAAAAGTGGCTAAGCTCTCCACCGATATGGAAACTATGCTTGCTTGGATTAAGCAGCAGGCCATGATTGTACCTCCTGAAGTAGGGAAGATTATGGATGTGAAGACTGGTGAAGACTTGCGTAGGGCAGACAAAAAATGAAGATGAAGGTGACCATAAGGCCGACGACCTCGCCAACACCTCCTTGACTGTCGGATCTTTCAAGGTCGACGCTAAGATTGAAATACCCATATATGATGGGGAGATCGATGCCGAGAAGTTAGATTCATGGCTCGATCAGCTTGAGACCTACTTTGACCTGAAAGGGTTTGTAGCGCTCAAAAGGTCAAATTTGCACCTTTGAAGATGAAGGACCACGCCAAGACATGGTGGAAGGACCTTGTCGCCAGTGGTGAAGCTGACGACCTTGCATGGGGTCAATTCAAATGACTTCTGCGACAAGAATTCTATCCGATGGGTTACCTTGAGGAGAGATGAGAACGTTGGCACAGATTGTACCAACGACGCGACCAGACCGTCCAAGACTATATGACGGAGTTTCGGCGACAAGCAATGGTCATCGGCATCTCACTGTCCGATCCTCAGGTATTTCGGAAATACACATCTGGACTTCACAAATCGATCAGTACTGAGCTAAGTCTGTTCGGCGTCCAAGACATCGCGACCGCAAGCACAACTGCTATGGCGATCGAGAAGAAGAACAAATCCCGCAGTGACAAAAGAATGAAGGAAAGTGCGACCTCGATAAAGAAAAAGCCGAGTTCGAAGAAGAATGCTTCAAAATCGGGGACGGGTACCTTTTGTGAACATTGTCAAGTCGCGGGACATACCAAGGACAAATGCTACAAGCTTCATCCTGAACTTGGACCGAAGGAAAACGGACCAGGGAAAAGAACAGCCACAGCTACTGCGACTTCACCTGACGAAGAAATTGTCCGAGTGAATTCGGTTAATGAGGCAGATACAACCTTGTCTCTGATGGCAATGCCGAATGAGAAGGGTTCGGATCCACCGAACGACCATCACCCAACGGAGGACTTGTTCACCATCAACATCCAGGTGAAGCACGAAGTGGTCGCAGCGATATTCGATCCCGGAAGTCAGAAGAATCTGGTCTCCGCTGGACTGGTTCGGCAACTTGGTTTGAACACAGCCGCACACTCGTGACCATATCCACTAAGTTGGTTTACATCCGACGTGAACCAACATATTACGAGCCAGTGTGTGTTGAAGTTTGTGATCTCTGCACGATATATCGATGAGGTGGAATGCGATGTTGTCTCTATCGATATCTGTCATGTGATCTTTGGGAGTCCGTATCTGTATGATCGAGGCGCTCACTTCCATCGGCGAGTGCAAGAGTATGACCTCACCAAAGACGGAGTTAAGTTCGTGATCAGTAGAGACATCCACGTCAATACTTCAAACTTGATTACCGCAAATCAAACCAAACGAATTGTTAATGCATGTCACAAGTGTTGGATCAAGGATGCCGACTAGAGGGGGTGAATAGGAGGCTTTTAAAAACTTTAAACTTAAACAAATATTTGCAAAACAAGAACAAATAATAAAATGAGAAATAGGAGAAGGGAACGAACACAGTAATTTTTACCAAGGTATCGGAGACTCGCCCAGTCTCAACTAGTCCTCGTTGAAGCACTCAAGTCACTTGAGTTTTGCCTCAATACTCACGAAGAGTATTATCAACTAATGGTTGCTCCTTGTCCACTCCGGAAAGGCAAACACTGATGCCTTGTACAAACTTGCCGAGCCTCTCCGACAATCTCCAAACTGGAGAGGTCAACGGCCATGCCTCCGAACCGTCTAGGTGAGGGCGCTCACTAAGAGTAACAGGCAGCGAGGTCCTCTCTAGACCTCCAAACACGTACCAAGAAACTAAGAATATGCAAATGCAAAAGAACTGAAACTCTCGGTGGATCAGAAGACACTCGACTTGATCAACAGATCAAGATTTTGTGTAAAAAACTAAAACTCAAGAGTGTATAAGAGAATACTGCTGCTTGTTATATAAAACTCATGCCCAAAACCCCTATTTATAGCCTCAAGAATCAAATGAACCGTTGGAGCTAGGGCTGAAAATCAGCAACACAAACTGACAGTCAGTTTGCCTAACTGACAGTCAGTTTCATGTATAACGGCCGACAAAATTTATGGATAAAAATTTGCTAGCCGTTCGTGGTCGTTTATGGAAACTTGAAACCCACAACTGACAGTCAGTTCGACCAAAGACTCGACCAAAACAGATAGAAACTCAGTTAAAAACAACTGTGGTCGAAACCCCAACTGACAGTTAGTATGGACAAACTGACAGTTCATTTAGTACAAAAATTTTAAGCCCAAAATACACCCTCTCTGGACAATTGTCAGTTTAATTAAAAAGACATTCAAACTGACAGTCAGTATGAACAAAAATAGTGATAACTTTAAATTGAGAAATCCAAAAGAGGTGTTTAATAGCTCGTTTGAAAGATAATTTCAAGGGCTATATTTTTGTCAACAGAAGAAAAAATCAGATCTGTCTAGATCTTTCTAAAAATTTGAAAAACTCTTCTACTATCAAAAACTCAACTGAAAATCCAAATTTCTCAAATCAAATTCAAATCAAATCCAACCAAATTGATGCAATGCAATGACCTAAGTTTCTCGGTTTATGTTTAGAGATAAAAAGAGAACTTTAGCCACCCCTCTTTATAGTACGGTTAAAAGCTAAAAACAATTTTCCTAAACCGATCTCTCTCCGAACTCCGAGATCGGAAGAAAATGAAATACGGATTACCTTAGGTCCTTTTTATCTTTACGTTTGCGTCTTGTCTTTACTCTTCTGCGCCTCGTGCTTCACTTCATGTCGGGTTCATCTTGATCATCTCGTATTTCTTCCCGAATAAACTCTGTTTCAAAAATCTCAGAAGCACAGTTAGTCTAAAACACTTTGTTTTCATTAATCATCAAAATTAGGGTTAGGCATGAAAGCCTAGATGCAACAATCTCCCCCTTTTTTTATGATTGATGACAACAAGTGTTCAATAATAAAATATAAATGAACTAACTCCCCCTGAGTGTATGCATCCCATCATATAGGCCAAAATCAGAGCATAAACCAATACACATACATCAGAGCATCTCATAAATTCATCATACACAGATATGCATATATATCATCACCAAGTCATATCAATATGTATTAGAGCATACAAATCTCAAGACCAAGACATCACAATAACATATATATATCAGAGCATTCAACATCACAATGTCATATCATCATATCCAAAGACACACAGATATATAATAAACCAAAATATCTCCATGATATAAAGACAAATCATCTGTTCAAAACATCAAAATACTATAATATCCAAAATACTATCCAAAATACTATAATATCCAAAATACTTCTCCCCCTTTGGCATCAAGCACAAAAAGGGAGGCAATACAGAAAAAGTAGAGCCTAATGCTCATCATCAGAAGAAAGCCCTAAGACGGTTGTATCTCCAGAGCTTGCTGGAGATCCAAACGCGTCGATAGCTGGAGATGCCGGAGGAGTAGCAGTCGCAGCTAGAGTCAAAGCAGGTGCTGGTGCTGCAGAGGCCAGAGCAGACGGTCCTGGAGCAACTGGAGCTGATGAAGAGCTCGGAGAAGACAAAGCTGGTCGGGCCCTCTTGCGAGGGACCAGAGAACCTGAAGCAGGCAGGCGACGCAGTATCTCCTCCTGCTGAGCAATCAAACGAAGCAGCATTTGATGATGCTCCGCCTGGGTGCTGAGGATCTGTTGTTGCACCTGGATCACCTGATCAAGCTGAGAGCTGGAGGAAGATGCCGATCCGGTGTCAGTCCCTGTAGCCGGTGCTGGAGCCTCATCCTCTGACTCCCCCGTAGCATCATCATCTGATGTGGGAGAATCAGGGCCAGCAGCTGCAGCAGGGCGAGCACCGAGTCGGCGATCAGCCTGACCAGGAGGGTAGAAGAGAAGCGGATGATGGGGCCTCGGGAGCTCAGAGTCGACGGCCCTAATGTGCAGAAGCACCGCCATGATATACGGAGCGTATATCAGCTGACGGCGCGGAGAGAGGAGAACGTGCTGAATCTCACTGATGATGAGATCAGCAACGTCAAAGGGCTCCTCCTGGAAGACAGAAATCAGGACGTGGAGCCCAAGATAGGTGACTCTGGCCTTATCTCCGGTCATGGGGACCAAGGTGAGCCGGAGGATCCGTAGGGCCAGATCAACATCGCGGCGCAAGCCAGCGATGTGACGGAGTTGGAAGGGGCCGGAATAAAGCATGGCCACCTCCCAACGCTCGAGGTTTGGAAGGGTATGGAGCTGGCTGCCAGAAGGAGGGCGCACCAGTCCAAGCGTTGACTCAAGGTGCTCCTTCGTGACGGTGTAGACCTGGAGGCCCGTCATGAAGGTCATGAAGTCGCGCTGAGGGGAAATGAATACAGTGGAATAAAACTGGCAAATGGGCCCCTCAGCCCAGTGTAGAGAGGAATCGGCGACTAGGTCGCGGATCCCTACAGAACCGAAAAGATCTACGAGGGTGGCGATGCCTGTGTGAGAGGCGATCGTACCCCACGACAGAGAACGATGAGCAAAGATGGGAACTGGACTGTACACATTGTTGAACAGATCGAGGTGCAAGTTGTTATAGCAGGTAACAACGTTGCACGTGTCGCGACCAGTGGGACGCGGCAGCAGGTAGGGGTTTGTAGAGCGGAACGTGCGAAGGTGGCTAGCGTGCCACCGGGAGTAATCCACGCGGTCACGCTCAGGCGGAGGCGAAGGCGGGTTCTCAGACGCCTGACCCGATGAACGCTGGCTGTTTGCCGCGTTCTTTCGTCGGGCCACACGACGAGAAGGACCAGGCTGATCTGACATGGCTAAGAAAAACAAAAAAACAGAGGAGAGACAAACAGAGACCTGAACAGATGAACGAAGAAGCCGAAACGACGAACAGAACTGGTTGTCGGCGACGAATCGGCGTCAAAGACCAGATCGGCCGGCACGACGAGGCATAACACGACGAGGAGGAACACAATGGTGGCACACGACGAGGTGGAGCGGCACTAGTGAGAAAATCCAGCGAACAGAGGATCCCCGGCCAACGAGGTCGAGACGAGCCAAGAATGAGGTGGAGGCGACAAAGAGTGCCGGTGCTGCTCGTCGGCGAGGAGATGGTGGCGGCGGCGCACGGTGGAGGGAAAAACGGCAGCGCGGTGAGGAGATGACGAGAGAAAAAGAAATGGCGGCGAGAGGAAAATGAAGAGCCAAAACATAACCGAGGGTTTTAAAGCTCAGGACCCAAACTAATAGTCAGTTTGATAAACTGACAGTCAGTGTGGAACACTGACAATCAGCTCAGAAACCTGGGATCTGAAACTGACAGTCAATGAGTATAACTGACAGTCAGTGTGAGTATCAACAATCGATCAGGAGCTACGACCAAAATCAATTACACATAACTGACTGTCAGTTTGTGAAACTGACTGTCAGTGATGACAACGACTTCAACCAGAGACTAAGAACAGGCTCCTAAGCACTAAACTGACTGTCAGTTAGATGAATTGACTGTTAGTTTGGTCAATTTCAATCAGAAGCAGTTTAAGACTAGAGAGGGAATAAAATACTATTATTTTATACAAATAGCACATTTAGCACATCAACTAGTATTTGATATATTAATAATGTTCAGTTCACCCCTTAAAAAGCAAAATCTTGATTCATCTAAGGGTTTAGTGAAAATATCTGCTAGTTGCAAATCTGTTCTGACTTAATTCATCTCAATATCTCCTTTTGCCACATGATCTCTAATAAAGTGGTGCCGTCTTTCAATATGCTTAGTTCTAGAATGTTGAACAGGATTATTAGTAATTTTAATGGCACTTTCATTATCACACAAGAGTGGCACTTTCTCAAATATAATCCCATAATCCAAAAATGTCTGCTTCATCCATAATAATTGAGCACAACAACTGCCTGCAGATACATATTCAGCTTCAGCTGTGGAGAGAGCTACAGAATTTTGCTTCCTAGATGACCATGATACTAATGATCTCTCCAACAGCTGATAGCTACCAGATGTGCTTTTACGATCAATCTTGCACCCAGCATAATCAGAATCCGAATATCCAATTAATTCAAAATTTGCATCTTTCGGATACCAAAGTCCTAAACTGGGATAACATTTTAAATACCTAAGGATTCTTTTAAGAGCAGTTAAATGACATTCCTTAGAATAAGACTGGAATCTAGCACATAAGCACACACTAAACATGATATCAGGCCTAGATGCAGTAAGATATAATAAACTACCAATCATAGACCTATAAAGTTTAGAGTCAACCGATTTTCCACTTTTGTCTATGTCCAGATGTCCATTGGTCGCCATGGGAGTTTTGATTGCCTTAGCGTCTTCCATCTCAAAGCGCTTGAGTAGGTCCTTCACATACTTTGTTTGACTCATGAACGTACCGTTCTTGAGTTGCTTGATTTGAAGTCCGAGGAAGAAGCTCAGCTCACCAATCATGGACATCTCGAACTCCCTAGACATCATCTCTCCAAACTCATGACAGAAATGTTCATTAATAGATCCAAAGATAATATCATCAACATATATCTGACAAATGAACAAATCCTTTTCAATTTTCTTTGTAAAGAGAGTTGTATCAACCTTCCTAATTTTAAAACCTTTTGATAAAAGAAAGTCTCTAAGTCGCTCATACCAAGCTCGATGAGCTTGTTTAAGACCATAGAAAGCTTTGGACAATTTAAACACATGGTTTGGAAATTTAGAATCTTCAAAGCCAGGAGGTTGTTCAACAAAAACAAGTTCAGAAATTTCACCATTTAAAAATGCACTTTTTACATCCATTTGAAAAAGTCTGATATTAAAACATGATGCATAAGCAAGAAGAATGCGAATAGCTTCAAGTCTTGCTACAGGTGCAAAAGTTTCCCCAAAGTCTAAACCTTCGACTTGAGTGAAACCTTGAGCAACAAGACGAGCTTTGTTCCTAATTACAACACCATTTTTATCTTGCTTATTTCTGAAAACCCATTTTGTTCCAATAACATTATGATCCTTGGGTCTTTCTACTAAAGTCCAAACTTCATTTCTAGAAAAGTTATTAAGTTCCTCATGCATGGCATTTACCCAATCAGGATCATTTAAGGCTTCATTAACATGTTTGGGCTCTAAAGAAGATACAAAAGAGTGATGTTCACAAAATGCAGCAATACGAGATCGAGTTTGAACACCCTTACTAACGTCACCCAATATTTGGTCTAGAGGGTGATCCTTGGTGATCGTTTGATGTTGCCTTGGTGTTTCATCTTGTACTACTTCATCTTGATCTTGTTCTGGAGGATCAATATGAGATGATGATACATTTTGATCAGCATTCTCAATGTTGACATCATCTTCTTGATCTTCTTCTCTTGGCTTGATGTCTCCAATGGTTATGTTCTTCATGGCTTCTTGAAAATCTTCACCCGAAATTTCACAAGAAACTTGCTCCTTTTGCGAGCCATTAGTTTCATCAAATTCGACATCACAGGATTCTTCAATACAGCCAGTATTTTTGTTAAAAATGCGATAAGCTTTACTAGTGGTGGAGTATCCGACTAGAAAGCCTTCATCTACTCTTCTTTGAAATTTACCACCAAAATTCCTTTTCTTAAGAATATAGCATTTGCATCCAAAAACTCTGAAATAAGAAATATTTGGCTTACGTCCAATAAGAAGTTCATAAGGAGTCAAATTTAGAAGAGGATGCAAATACAGTCGATTGATAGAATAGCAAGCGGTATGCACGGCTTCAGCCCAGAAGCGAGTAGGAGTATCATACTCACTTAGCATAGTCCTTGCCATTTCTATAAGTGTTCGATTTTTCCTTTCTACAACTCCATTTTGCTGTGGAGTGTAGGATGTGAAAAATTCGTGTTTGATTCCAAGAGAGTCGCAAAAATAAAACAAAGTTGAATTAACGAACTCTCCACCATGATCACTACGGATTTTCTTGATGGAAAGTTTGAATTCAGTGGAAGCACGTTTTGCAAAACTTTTGAAAACATCGGGGGTTTCAGATTTTTGGGAAATAAAGAAAACCCAAGTATAGCGAGTAAAATCGTCAACAATCACAAAGCCATAATTGCTACCCCCGATACGTTGGAACTCAGAAGGCCCAATAAATCCATATGAAGAAGTTCCAAAGGTTTGCAAGTAGAAAGAATACGCTTATTCGAATGTGAAGTAGCTACTTGCTTGCCAGCTTGACAGGCGCTACAAGATTTATCCTTTTCAAAATTCACATCCTTTAAGCCAACAACCAAATCACGTTTTAAAAGTTTTCTCAATTGATGCATTCCAACATGTGCAAGTCGTCTATGCCATAGCCAACCTTTTGAGATTTGAGAGATAAGACAAGTTGAAAGAGATGCATCTTTTGAGTGAAAATCAACCAAATAAAGATTTCCAAAACGAAAGCCTTTAAAATCAAAGAATTATCTTTCAAACCAAAATCGCAAATTTGGTTGTTCAGAGATTCGACCAACAAAACATTCGAAATAGAGAGATCATTAGAAATTGCGATTTTACCCAAGCCCACCACATTTCCTTGATGGTTGTCGCCAAAGGTAATCTTTTGGTTCTCGCTTGAGTTGTCTTCAAGTGAGGTGAACAACTTTTTATTGCCGGTCATGTCTTCAAAGCATCCGCTATCTAGCACCCAATGTCTCCCACCGGTCTTGTAGTTCACCTGCATAAAAAGAATTAATTTCTTTTAGGTACCCAAACCTTTTTGGGATCTTCAATGTTAGCAATCAAATCTTTGGGCACCCAAATAGATTTCTTCTTTTTATTCAACATGGGTGCACCAACATACTTTGCTATAGCATAACCTTTCTTCGACTTTTGAAGCATGTAGCAAGTATCAAAATAATTTGGAGTTATTAAGAGACATGCTTCATGCGAATGACCAGTTTCATGGCATTTATGACAAAATGTGTTGCATGCTTTAACAAAGATAGTTTTAGAGTTTGGTTTCTTTCCTTTCTTCGGAAAGTATCATAATCCTTCTTTTCTAAATGAACATTTTTGTTTACTGAGGATTAGATCAAGAGATACTTTGCCTTTGTAGTAGTTTTCTAAGCCTTTTCCAAGTTTTTCAACTTGTGCCTTAAGTTCATTATTCTCATTCAAGATATTATCATTAGAAACACATGGAATATGATGACTACTAGAAGGAAAATCATCCAAATTACATGAAGTAGAAACATCTACCTTAGATGAAGCATTAGTGACCTCTTTTATGAGCATGCTTTCATAAGAATCTTTTAGTTCGGAGTATTGAGCGTGTAGGGAAGAATGTTCTTCCTTAAGCGCCTTATACTTCTTTTTAGTCTTTCCAAAAACTTCATTTAATTCGGTTATCATTTCAACTAAATCATCATATGAAGGATCATTGGTGTGTACCTTTTCATCGCCTTTAGCCATAAGGCAAATGGATGAGCTAGTTGAAGTGTTGATGTTGCCGAGAGCTAATCCTGCCATCTTCTTGGAGCAACTTCTTTCGTCGTCGGAGTCAGAGTCGGAGCTCTCACCTCCAGACATCTACTCTCCGAAGCATGCTTCTTTGGTTTCTTCATTCTTCTTCTTGAAGAATTTCTTCTTTTTGTTCCATCCCTTGTTCTTGTTTGGACATCTTGAAGCTATGTGTCCCTTCTCATAACATCCATAGCAAATGATGTCCTTGAAGTTGTTTTGCTTTTGTCCCTTTGGTCGTGTGTCAGTGTTGACACCCTTTTTATGCAACCTGCGGAGAAGTTTTTGAGTATTTCTTACCATGAGTGCTAGATCTTCATCGGAGGAGCCATCACTTGAGTCGTTCTTTGTGTTGGCTTTGAAAGCCAAAGCCTTCTTCTTCGTCTCCGAGGGTTCGGCTGCTTCCTTCTTCTCCTTTTTGTGCATCTCATGGGTGATGAGGTTCCCATAGAGATCGGTTGGTGTCGTGGTCGATAAGTCGGAGTTTGTGAGAACTATTACAAGAGTGTTGAAGCTTTCTGGTAAAGCCCTGAGCATCTTTCTCACAATATCAAGGTCAGTAAAAATGACACCAAGCCCCTTGAGTTCATTCACAATATTATTCAACCGAGTGAACATGGAGTCCACGGACTCAGTTGATGACATGGTAAATGTCTCATATCTTTGCCTCACCATAAGCAGCTTTGCCTCTTTTACTTTAGTTGTGCCCTCGTAAATTTCTTCGAGGGTGGTCCAAACTTTGTGAGCAGTCGTGAGATTGCTTACACGATTGAACTCGTTTAGAGACAAACCCGCAAATAGTGCGTTTTTCGCACGGACATTTAAATGCAGTTTTCTCCTGTCGTCCTCAGACTAACTTGCCGGATCATCTGGAGGATAAAACCGAGTTTAACAATATCCCATACGTCAAGCCCCATGGCCTCTAGGAATACCGACATGCGCACTTTCCAATAAGGATAATTTGTCCCATCAAAGATAGGTGCACGGCTAGTATGACCAAGAGAGAAACCATCTGTAGACGACATCCTCTCTCTAGGCGGTAAAGCCTAATGAATCGAGAGACAAAGCTCTGATACCACGTGTTGGATCAAGGATGCCGACTAGAGGGGGGTGAATAGGAGACTTTTAAAAACTTTAAACTTAAACAAATATTTGCAAAACAAGAACAAATAATAAAATGAGCAATAGGAGAAGGGAACGAACACAATAATTTTTACCGAGGTATCGGAGACTCGCGCAGTCTCCACTAGTCCTCGTTGAAGCACTCAAGTCACTTGAGTTTTGCCTCAATAATCATGAAGAGTATTATCAACTAACGGTTGCTCCTTGTCCACTCCGGAAAGACGAGCACCGATGCCTTGTACAAACTTGCCGAGCCTCTTCGACAATCTCCAAACTGGAGAGGTCAACGGCCACGCCTCCGAACCATCTAGGTGAGGGCGCTCACCAAGAGTAATAGGCAGCGAGGTCCTCTCTAGACCTCCAAACACGCACTGAGAAAGTAAGAATATGCAAATGCAAAAGAACTGAAACTCTCGGTGGATCAGAAGACACTCGACTTGATCAACAGATCAAGATTTTGTGTAGAAAACTAAAGCTCAAGAGTGTATAAGAGAATGTTGCTGCTTGTTATATAAAACTCATGCCCAAAGCCCCTATCTATAGCCTCAAGAATCAAATGAATCGTTAGAGCTAGGGTTGAAAATCAGCAACACAAACTGATAGTCAGTTTGCCTAACTGACAGTCAGTTTCATGTATAACGGCCGAAAAAATTTACGGATAAAAATTTGCTAGCCGTTCGTGATCGTTTATGGAAACTTGAAACCCACAACTGACAGTCAGTTATACAAACTGACAGTCAGTTCGACCAAAGACTCGACCAAAACAGATAGAAACTCGGTTAAAAACAACTGTGGTCGAAACCCCAACTGACAGTCAGTATGGACAAACTGACAGTCAGTTTAGTCCAAAAATTTCGAGCCCAAAATACACCCTCTCTGGACAATTGTCAGTTTAATTAAACTGACATTCAAACTGACAGTCAGTATGAACAAAAACAGTGATAACTTTAAATCCAGAAATTCAAAAGAGGTGTTTAATAGCTCGTTTGAAAGATAATTTCAGGGGCTATATTTTTTACAATAGAAGCAAAAACCAGATCTACTTAGATCTTTCTAGAAATTTGAAAAACTCTTCTATTGTCAAAACTCAACTGAAAATCCAAATTTCTCAAATCAAATTCAAATCAACTCCAACCAAATCGATGCAATGCAATGACCTAAGTTTCTCGGTTTATGTTTAGAGATAAAAAGAGGACTTTCGCCACCCCTCTTTATAGTACGGTGAAAAGCTAAAACAATTTTCCTAAACCGATCTCTCTCCGAACTCCGAGATCGGAAGAAAATGAAATATGGATTACCTTAGGTCCTTTTTATCTTTACGTTTGCGTCTTGTCTTTGCTCTTCTGCACCTCGTGCTTCACTTCATGTCGGGTTCATCTTGATCATCTTGTATTTCTTCCCGAATAAACTCTGTTTCAAAAATCTCCGAAGCACAGTTAGTCTAAAACACTTTGTTTTCATTAATCATCAAAATTAGGGTTTGGCATGAAAGCCTAGATGCAACAACAAGTATGTGCTTGTCATGATTCGACCCATTGGTCAAGGTGAGGGTACTCGACCAGCATTGTCGTTGGCGTGCCGAGAGGATTCTGGTCGTTTGTCGAGACTGCTGGAGGAATACAGTGATCTATTCGAGACTACCCAGTGTCGTCCACAGAAACGTCTAGTCGAGCACGAAATTCAGCTTGTGTTCGATGCGACACTGCCCAATCTGAGTATGTATCGCAACTCATTATTGGAGAATGAAGAGATCAAGAGACAACTTGGTGAGTTGCTGAACAATGGTGTCATTCAACTGAGTAGCTCACCTTGTGGATCTCCCGTGGTGTTAGTGCCAAAGAAAGATGAGACTTGGCGTATGTGCATCGACCACCGAGCACTAAACAAGATCACCATCAAGAACTGGCACCCCCTTCCTAGTATTGACGACCTGCTAGACCAATTGAAGCATGCCGTTGTCTTCTCCAAGTTGGATCTTAAGTCAGGATATCATCAAGTCAGCATTCGAGAGGAGGATACGTGGAAAACTGCGTTCAAGACACAATAAGGTCTGTTCGAATGGCTGGTCATGCCATTTGGTCTCTGCAACGCCCCGGCAACTTTCATGCGTCTGATGAATGACGTATTGAGACAGTTCATCGACGACTTTGTGATCGTTTACCTCGACGACATATTGGTTTATAGTCGTTCGTGGGATGAGCACCCCATTCATGTCGAAAAGATGTTCGAACAGTTTTGGCAACATCGATTTCGCCTCAACCGTAAGAAGTGCAAGTTCGGCCAGCAAACTCTACTTTACCTAGAATTCATGGTCGGCAACAGTACGTTGCAAATCGACCCCGATAAGGTAAAAGTGATTCGCGAGTGGCTGCGACCGCGAATAGTTATGAACTTGCGTAGTTTTGTGGGAGCATGGCAATACCTTCGAAAGTTCATCTAACACTTCTCGATTGTGGCTTCTCCGTTGCATGCATTAACCAGGATCGATCAGAAGTTCGAGTGGACAGGGAAACATGAGGACACATTTCTCTTGCTGAAAAGGAAGATCAGCGAGGCGCCTGTGTTAGCTTTGCCGAATCTCTAGAAACCATTCGAGCTAGAAACCGATGCCTCAGGTTATGCAGTGGGCGCAGTGCTCATGCAAGAAGGTCGACCAGTGGCATATCACTCCGAGTTATTCCAGGGAGCTCAGAAGAACTACCCGACTTATGATAAAGAGTTATGTGCACTGCATCAGGCCGTCAAACATTGGCGCACTAGTACAGAAATGCAGTCTACTAACCCCTATCTTCTATCGGTTATTAGCGAAACAGCACAAAACCGATAGAAAATGTGCCTCGCGGTCATAAAAGCCCGACGGATGTATTTTCCCTATCGGTTTCTAAGAAACTTACCGATAGAATAAATAGTATGATTTACTCTAGCGGTGATGAACATATTTGCCGTTAGAAGAGATGCATAAGTACTGACGGAAGAATGTTGTGCGCCGATAGGACTGGTCGACTTCAACAACTAGACTTATTCTATCGCTACTGTATGAATATACCGACAGAGTATATTAAAAATTCCTATCGGTAATATGTAGTTCGCCGATAGAATAGTTGACCTTCTACAAATATTTTTATTCTATCGGTAATGGATTCTTTTACCGTTAGAATATATAGAAAATTGCTTAGAATTGTTCGTCTTCAAATAGTTTTATTCTATCGGTAATGAATGTTTATACCCGTAGAATATTGCAAAAATATCTTAGAACTGTTGGCCTTCTACAACTAGTAATATTCTATCGGCAATGTACGTACACACCGATAGAGTATGTACAAAAATTCCTATCGGTAATATTTATTGTGCCGATAGAACCATTCGGCTTCTACAGATGTTTTTATTACTAACAGTATTCTGTTTTCGTACCGATAGAAAATATATATTTGTATAAATACATGGGTATGTCTCTTTTATTCTCACAGTTCATCTGGGGCTCGTAGTCCTAACCCGTAAGCTCCATGGACGGCCGGCGCACCTCTACAGGGGACCGCTGCACCTCCGCACCTCCATCGATGCCCTCTAGACGTCGGCATCCCAAGGAAGGTACGTAAAATTTCTGCAATATTGTTAGATTATTCTAATCCAATTATGGCAATAATTCTGCTTTTTTTGTATCCTTCATTTTGATGTGTCTTCTTTTCAATATGATTATGATCTGTTCAGGTCCTTGGATGATGCTGTGAGGGGCAACGTATTTCACGGTTCTTTATCGCAGTACGCTGCCTACGTTGGCTTGTTGGCGAAAGAAATGGTGAAGATCACCGTCGAGAGCTGGAAGGACGTGAAGGGCGAGATATTGGTTGGCTCGGTCGAGAAGATGCTTAAGCCCGGCGTGTTTCTCAAATCAGGACCTATAGAAAGCATCTTACATTTTTTTGCATGCACCAGCTTGTGGCCAGATGCTTACCTGCTTGGAGAAGAAGAATTGTTGTTATTTGCACAGCCATTCTACACCATCACTACACAGAACAACATCTTGGAAGGTAGGTTCTTTTTGTTAATGGAGTTGAGTTGAGTTGAGTTGAGTTGATCGAGTTTGAGTCCGAGGAAATCACCAATACGTACAAATGTATGTCGACGGCAGTTCCAGCTCCTCGGGCGTCTTCGAACTGAACTCCTATGGTTAAGTCCAATGTGGTTCAGACATTTGCTGTTTTGGATGAATGGATTTGTGATGTATCAGGTCTAACTTGTAGTCGGTAGTTGCATTGTGGCAACCTGCAAAGGTTCCCTTTTATGTAAAATGCATGTATGGGCCACTGGGTCCTCGTCGTGATCTGTTGTTAATTTCAGATGTGGCTTTTGTAATATACATCGAATGTGTGAATTGTTGTATTTGTATATTGTTGTATATTTGTGTATCATGTATTGCTATTTGGGACATGAACTTGAATGTGCAGGGAGCATTTGTGTATTTAATTGTATTGGTAGGTAGGTGTGTATTTGTACTGCTGTTTCAGACATGCACTTCAATTTGTGAACTAGCATGTGTATGTTTGTACCTGAATTTGTATTGGTGAACTGGCATGTGTATGTTTGTACCTGAATTTGTGAACTGGCATCTGTAATTTCTTTGGCAAGATGAAGTCCCAACTACCTACGAAAAGTATTTTTGTGTCTCCTAGTTAATCCACAAATTAGCATTTCTTGAAATATATTGCTTTATCTTCTAGTTAAGATCCGTTTGATATAAGATCTGTTTGATGTTACATTGATATGATTCCTTGAATGTGAGAAATGGCATGTGCATGTTTGTCCCAGTTTGGTACCAGTACCTCCTCTAACGGTAAGTACACATATTTACCGATAGGAAAACATATATATTTGTTCAGTCATGCATATTCTAACGGTAAATACACATATTTGCCGATAGGAAGCACATATATTTGTTCAGTCATGCATATTCTAACGGTAAATATGTGTATTTACCGATAGAAAAAGACATATATTTGCTCAGTCATGCATAGTCTAACGGTAAATGCACATATTTACCGATAGAAAAACTAATGCTCGAGTGTCATGCATCATCTAACGGTAAGTACACATATATACCGATAGAAAAACTCATGTGCGTGCTGTGTCATGCATGATCTAACGGTAAGTACACATATTTACCGATAGGAAAACACATATATTTGCTCAGTAATGTATATTCTCTAACGGTATGTGTGTGTTTTTACCGATAGAATATGTGAGCGGCAAATTACCTAAGTTAGTCTGATGGTTATTTCATGTATTTACCGTTAGAAAAATGTCCATTATAAGGAAAACCCCACTCGACCATTGCTGAGCTGCTCTTTAATTTGTTCTGTTGCACTCTGTGTCCCTCTGTTTGTGACGAAAGTTCCAGCTACACTGCTAGGGTGATCAGCGCAGGCTGGAGGGAAGTTGATTGCGCCCCTCTCTTTAAGGTACGCTTAATCGTCGACACTTATCTCTCTCTCCCTCTAGATCTCCCTTCCTCTCTACTTGCAAGCTAGCTGTATTGTGTAGTTCCAAGTTTGTAGCTCTAAGCTTGGGAGCTTGGTAGCTGGAAATGCGTCATGTTTTAGGAGCTAACTAGCTTGTATTGTGTAGTTAGCTAGGTTAATTAGTGTTAATTTCGTCAGGCTAGGGTTCAACACATGTATCTGTTGTAAGAGGCTGTACATGTACATATACATAACTTAATCGGGCAGGTTTCATGCATGGCTTACTCGTTAAATTTTGTTAATTGTAGATGGACAGGAAATATTAGATGTATGGAATAAAACGTACTACTCTTGAATATTTGGATGGTGTGAATGAGTTTATTAAATTTGCTGAGCAACAAAAGGAGAGGAAGGGAGAGAAAAATATGCACTGTCCTTGTACAGATTGTATGAACTTGAAGAGGTTTAGCAACTCTGATCAAATTAAGAGTCATTTGATTCGTCGTGGTTTTAACGCGCGATACACCCGTTGGATATGGCATGGCGAAGATCTTGAGGAAACAAGCACCACTACTACCAATCAGCACGACTCAGATGTGGATTGCAATAATATCGATGATCATCCCAATTTTGGTAATGTTCATTCCGATGTGCACGTAGATGATGATGATGACAATCTAGATGAGATGTTACGTGATGTAGAGGAAGATTACAACGAAAATGACTTCTGTGAATTTGAGAAACTGATTGCTGACTCTAAGAAGCCTCTGTTCCCTGGATGTGCAACATTTACAAAACTGTCTTCTGTGCTGAGATTATATAACTTGAAGGCAGGAAACGGTTGGAGTGATAAGAGTTTCACGGCACTATTAGATCTTCTAGCGGACATGCTTCCAGAGGGAAATGAGTTGCCAAGATCTACTTACCAAGCCAAAAAACTGTTGTGTCCATTGGGAATGGAAATCGAAAGAATACACGCATGCCCAAATGATTGTGTGTTGTACCGTAACGAGTACTCCAGTTTGCATGTTTGTCCAAGATGCGGCGCATCGAGGTATACGCGTAGGGACCGGATTGACAGTGAACGTCACGAGGTAAGAAAAGGGCCCCCGGCAAAAACTGTGTGGTACTTGCCTGTGATACCTAGATTGAAGCGGCTGTTTGCAAATCCGAAAGTCGCGAAGCACTTGCGTTGGCATGCTGAAGCCCGGAAACAAGACGGAAAACTGAGACACCCAGCTGATTCTATTCAATGGAGAAACATCAACAGAACATTTGCTGAGTTCGGCGGCGAACTTAGGAATGTAAGGTTCGGGCTGAGTACAGATGGTATGAACCCACATGGTAATATGAGCAGCCGGCACAGCACTTGGCCGGTTCTTTTATGCATCTACAATCTTCCTTCTTGGTTATGCATGAAGCGCAAGTACATCCTGATGGCGTTACTAATCTCAGGACCCAGACAACCCGGAAATGATATTGACGTGTTTCTAGCGCCTTTAATCGAGGACCTACAGAAATTGTGGAGCGAGGGTGTGCAGGTGTGGGATGCATACAAGAAAGAGAATTTCATCTTACGGGCCCTGATATTTTGCACCATAAATGATTTTCCTGCCTACGGCAATTTGTCGGGGTATAGTACGAAAGGAGCCAAGACTTGCCCTATTTGCCTAGATGAAACTGAGAGCATGTGGCTGCGAAACTGCCGGAAAACAGTGTACATGGGTCACCGCAGGTTTCTTCCGGTGCATCACACGTACCGTAAGAAGAGGAAATCATTTAACGGGAAGCCTGAGAAGGGATCAGCTCCAGTGTTTATGACCGGTAAGGAGATTTACTCACGCGTGAACGACATCAAAGTTGAGTTCAGTAAGCATTCTAAACCTCGAGAAAAAAATGTTTGGAAGAAGAGATCGATTCTCTGGGATCTACCGTACTGGGAGCACTTACAAGTTCGACATTGCATTGACGTCATGTATGTAGAGAAAAATGTCTGTGACAGTTTGATTGGTTTGTTGTTGAACATTCCGGGAAAGACAAAGGATGGTGTGAAAGCTCGTCGTGACATGGTGGAAATGGGGATAAGGACTGAGCTTGCACCTTTAGAGAATGGAAAGCGTACATACCTCCCCCCGGCCTGCTACACGTTGTCCAAGAGCGAAAAAACAGAACTCTGTCGGTGCCTGCACGGTGTTAAAGTTCCATGTGGGTACTCCGCGAACTTGAAAAAACTTGTGTCTATGAAGGACCTAAGACTGGTTGGCATGAAGTCCCACGACTGTCATGTCTTGATGTCACAGATGCTTCCCATTGCTATCAGAGGCATTCTCCCAGTTAAAGTCAGAGAGACAATCACAAACCTATGTTATTTCTTCAACGCAATATCTTGCAAGGTAAGTACGTGCACTCGTACTATAAGTTCACTACCTCCATTTGTGGAGCTTAATTAGAAGATTTTTCTGATATGAATATTTGGCGCAACTGTGTCCTCGTAGGTAATTGATCCCGATGGACTGGACGCTTTGCAACGCGACGTGGTTACAACTCTTTGTCAGCTCGAGATGTATTTCCCTCCATCCTTTTTTGATGTTATGGTCCATCGATTGTTCACCTTATCAGAGAAATTAAGTTTTGTGGACCCGTGTGCCTGCGCTACATGTATCCATTTGAGAGATTTATGGGTGTATTGAAGGGATACGTAAGGACTCGTCGTCGACCCGAGGGGAGTATCATGGAAGGTTATGCCGCCGAGGAGGTGATTGAATTTTGCACAGATTATATGGCCGGGGTTGACCCAATTGGTGTTCCTAGGTCCCGACACGAGGGTAGGCTTGAGGGAATTGGAACGATTGGATTCAAAGCTATCGTCCCCGCTAGTGATGTGTACGCAAAATCACATTTTTGGGTCTTACAACACATGACGGAGGTCGAGCCATACATACACGAGCACAAGGTAATGTTACGGTCACAGAATCCTTCGAAGTTAGACGTTTGGGTAAGCAGAGAACATAACAGGAAATTTGCTGAGTGGATCCAAGAAAGAGTCACGCGAGCTGCCGAGGGCTCCGTAAGTAAAACTGTGACATGGTTGGCTAGAGGCCCAAGATTCACTGTAGGGACTTGGCAGGGGTACGACATCAATGGGTATTCATTTTACACAAGAGCTCAAGACGCCAAGAGTAGCACGCAATGTAGCGGAGTGACACTGTTTGCTATTTCCGAGGATGCCAGGTCAGTAAGGGCGTTGAACTCATATTACGGTGTTATTGACGAAATATGGGAGCTCGATTACGGATTACTTAAGATTCCCCTGTTTCGATGCCAATGGGTCGAAATCCCTCGAGGTGTTCAAGTTGACAGTTACGGGTTTACTCTCGTCGATCTTGGTAGAGTCGGACACCAAGACGATCCATTCATACTTGCAAAGCAAGCCACACAGGTATTCTACATCGTTGACCCGGCCAATCCAAACTTGCATGTTGTCCTCCACAGCAAGAGACGTATTGTTGGGGTCGAAGATGTTGTCGACGAAGAGGAGTATAACCAATTTGATGAAATACCTCCATTTTTATCCGTACTGAAGATATCGACGAAACAACGTATCTGCGAGATGACCACGAAGAAGGATTATGGGTTGAGAACCATTGATGATTAATTTCTACTTCAGGGATAAATGCCAAGCAAACAGCCCACAAGTTCTGCAGCAAGGTGAGGAACTTATCATTAATACATCAGGCAGTACATTTTTCTTTAGAATTTAATGATAAGCTAGTTCACAGCATTAATACATCTCAATTTTACTCCACAACATGAGTTCTAACATGTATAGTACCTTTATCCTGTAAATATTTAATTCTTCCCTTCAAATAGCACTTGCAAAAATCTCATCGCAGCCTCTTCAAATTAAGTTCTGCAAAAATCCCTTTTTTCTGACGGTATTTTGTTATTTATACCGATAGAGAAGGACATCTTCTCTCAGGCACTTCAAAACGTTTTCTATCGGTATTGTTCTATTTTACCGTTAGAATAAATTCGTTAGTCTCACGGTATTTGTTGTCTGACGGTTTTTTCCTGTTTTTACCGATAGAAGAAGACTCTGCCGCTTTGAATTCTCAACCGTGTCGCCATGCGTCGCCTTGGAAACTCTATAAGTACATCGCCATGCGTCGTGGTATTTTGTTGTTTTTCTAATTCTCGAACGGTTCGACTCCTCATCTTCTCTTTCACAATGGCAACATCCATGGGATCGTCATCCACGCCCTCCCCGGTAAGAACTCTAAATCTCCTCGGTTTACCCCTGTATTGTTAATCCATGTTCAGTTCATTCTTGACCTGTTGATTTGCACAGGGAATGGTAGCCGTGGAAGACACTGCCAAAGTGTAGGCTGACCTGAGGGCCCTCCAGGAGGAGCATAAGCTCCTTACAGACAAGCACACTCAGCTACGGCTTGACCTTGACGATCTCTTCCAGCGCATTAAGCGCATGAAGACGGATGGTGACAATGCTAGGGCGAGGACGAGGCGTCTTCGCGAGGAGAAGAAAGCCGCGGATATGACCATCGCTGGCTGCGGTTTGACTATGAAGGATACCATAGCGAAGCTGAGGGAGGTCGCAGGCCTTCTCGACGCGGTAGTAGTTGATCCTAGGGACAACTTGTCGCTAGAGGAGTCCTGCGTCCTGGCTGCAAGTCTAACTGACTCTATTCTACATGCAGCCAGGGCTAAGACCACCCCTTGACCTAGCATTTTGGGTTTTATTTTTTTTTGTAAGTGATAAAACAACAATGAATGAACAATTTCTTTTTATGTCAATTTTCCAATTTTCCGGCTATCTTTCCTCTTTCTTTAACATTCTGCAGCTTTCAACCACGGTCTGTTTGATGTTAAATTGTGTACCTTTTCATTACTCTGACGGTATTTTGTTGTTTTTACCGATAGAAAAAGGGCACACAATACTATAATCTCAAGCACTTAATCAAAAAAAATTTCTGGGGAAAATTGGGCTCACGGGATTTTTTTGTTTATACCGACAGAAAAGGGCACCTTTTCATTACTCTCACGGTATTTTGTTGTTTTTACTGATAGAAAAATGGCACCCAATACTATAATCTCAAGCACTTTAAAAAATTTTTCTGTGGAAAATTGGTCTCACGGGATTTTATTGTTTATACCGATAGAAAAATGCATCCACTAATTCAAATATTTTTCCGGGAAATTTACTTTTTCTATCGGTATTATTTTGTTGTTTCGATAGAAAATTACATAAGTCTATCGGTATCATTTTGTTATACCGATAGAAAAGTTCCTCCGCTACTTTATTACTCGTACACGGCCCTTTAGTTTCCCTCCACTCGAACAGTTCCACCTTAGAGCACTGCGTCTCTTCGAGAGCGAAGAAAACCCCAACCTCCGCCGTGACCACTCACTTCCTCTCTCCCACACGACGATCACCGGCTGGACATTGGTTCGTCACTGCCACCGGTTCTTATTTTCGTCCTTCACCGGCCGCTGCTGCGTTCTACACCGCCTCTCCATCACCAGAACTGATCGCCGCCGTAAATACCCTAATTCGTCGTTCTATTTCCAGCATCTTCTTTATTTGATCCTAGTATTTTGCACGTACTAATTCTTCGAGTTTTGCAATTACACTAGGGTTCCCTATTGTGTTGGCTTATGTACATTCCGCAGGCAATGTTGATTTTAATTAGGGTTTACATAATATGTTCCAGTGCTGTAATGAACCTGTTTTGAGATTTTAACTTCTCTATACTGCTGTATGTGTGATCAATTGTACAGATTATATGTTGGAGGTGTTCTTACACATATTCTATCGGCAGCTCATGTGTTTACCGATAGAAAATTTTTCTGCACAAGTAGTAAAACTTAATTTGGATCTGGAAGGACATGAGCCATGCAATGTACTAGTTTGGTTGGGAATTTTTACTCACTTCGTATGAATATATGGCAATGTGGATGGGTCTCCGATGTATATGTTTCAAATACCTATATATATGACTTTTCCCAACCTAATAGCTGTGAAGTCCTGATGACTCACATACAGGCTAGGCTAAAGATTATGCACAGTGGCACTTAGATGCTTGTGTGCATATTTACGTGTGAAATAATAATGCTGGCCCATGAATATTAGTGTAGCAAATCATCGAGAATGTTATGTGATGACAGTGAATGGTGGCTTGTCAACAAAATTCCATATGTAGAGAACATTGTTATGTTCTATCGGTATCTCACGTGTTTGCCGATAGAAAAATTGTCTTGTGTGGAGGTAATTGTTATGGTCTATCGGCTGCTCATGTGTTTACCGATATAAAATATTTCTGAAGAGTTCAGTAAGTAATTTATGCATGTCTTTCTTTTTGTATTATTTTCCCTTTTGCCGCCCTAGTTAGTCTCCAGTCCTGGGCTGAGTTATGGAACTCCAAGGCGAATTAATTGCCATATATATGGTTTGTTGAAGGTTTTGTAGGGGAAGACATGTCGTCGTCTTCATCGGATGGTACTAGTGGTTCGACTAGGGCCAACCCCATCGTAACTACTGAAGATGGGGCTGTTACATCCCAGCGCAAGAGGGTGGGGCGAGGCGCGACGACGTTGGGGCGTTTGGCCAAACGCACGGATCTTTCTTGTGAGTTCAACCAATTTGGGAGGCCGATTAGAAAGAATGCTGGGAGGTACGCGGCCTACGTTGGGCTGTTGGCGAAAGAAAGGGTGAAGATCACCGTCCAGAGCTGGAAGGACGTGACGGCGGACGAGAGGGATAGGTTGTGGGCGGAAGTGAAGGTTAAATGAACTGAAATCGCTGAACTCTTTCGTAATCACGTTCTCTTGGCTTATACTAAAGTTTAACTAACTCGTGATTAATTGTATGCATTTTTCGGAAACAGGCTAAGTGGAACATCCCCGACGATACACCTAGGACTGCCTGCTTGAAGGACATGAACGGAACATGGAAAACCTTTAAGAGCTGGCTCGTCAGTAACTTCCTCGCTACGGGGAAATCTCCTTGCGAGAAGTACCCCTTCATATCGGAGGAGGTATGGGAGGAATTCACCAAGCAGAAGGGGACTGAGGAGTTCAAGGCCCTTAGCGAGAAGAATAGGGCGATCCAGAAGAGGAACGACCACCCGCATCGGCTCGGATCCCGGGGCTATGCGGGGAAGGAGGAACAGTGGAAGAAGGAAGACGAACAAAATCCTGTCATCGACACCCCTGAGTTGCCGCTCTCCGAGATCCGGGATGAGAGATGCAAGCGATGGTAGAGGGGGAGGGGGTCCGTGTCGTCCACGGGGTCTGTGCAGTTCGCAACCCCTGGGGACGCCAACGCTGTGAGGCGAATGGTAAGTTGGCTAACCTCGTAAACTGTGTGCGCACAAGTGTATATAAGGCAATTTGTCTCACAAGGTACCTTCAAATGTAACAGATCTCTTTTGAGAAGGAGGCAGCGGAGGGATTGTTTACCCCGCAGAGGGAGAACGACATCCTCACCCGGGCTCTAGGAAATAAGGAGCATCCCGGGCGGACACGGGCCGTGGGAGCCATTGTGTCGTGGAAGGCCGGTTTCGTAGATCCAGCTCCACCGAGGAAGAAGGCCCGCACCTGGAAGGAAAAGGAAGCTGACCTCTCCGATAAGATACGGGCTGAGGTACGGGAGGAGATACGGGCGGAGATGCGGGCTGAGATACGGGCTGAGGTACAGTCTGAGGTGCAGACCGAGGTCGCACAAATGAGGGAAGAGTTTGCACGGTTGAGAGAAGCATTGCTGGCCAAGAGTGCAGATGCGGATCCCCAGGACGACGGTACCCCGCGTGGTCGGATAAGCAGTTGCGCTTCGAAGGTACCCGCGGATCCAGTGGATCTACTTGAGGTACTGCAAGCCTTCATCTGTGCACTTAAGTTGATGCAAGCCTTCATTTGTGCACTTAATTGTTACAAATTTGCAGGGGCCGGAGGGCTGCATCCTACAGAATCACGTAGGCGCCGGGCAGGAAGTGGTTGGACACGGTTTCGTATATCCGTCTGGGCCGGATGTCCGGGTCCACTGTGTACCTCTGCGGTTGGGTTTCGCAAAGGTACAGGTGGACATGGCCATGCCGGGCTACAACGATTCTCCGTTGCCAGTCCCAACAGAGGAACTGCAGACACTTGCTGAGGCAGTGGGCTCCTACGTACAGTGGCCCAAGAAGTGTCTTGTAATACAACCAATAAATCCTACACATTTTAGATTACATCCTACTCAATACACTCAACTTGCATAATCTAACATACGTGCTCATTAATTGAAATGGCCTGCCGCTGGGCTACCAGGGGACTGCGCCCCCAGCTCGGGGCATGAGGCCCGATCTCGTGCGACCCTGGACACATCAAAGACGGCCTCCACCCCACCCAACGCATCCACGCCTTCACCTCGGAAGAAAGCTGCCATCACCTCGACCTTGCCTTCGAAGGTACGCGCTCAGTCCCCGGCAAAAGGCAAGGGCAAAGGCAAGGGAAAAGGGCGACAGGGACAGCCGGAGAGGTTCACGAACGGGTCCCCACTCATGTCGGAGGCAGCTTTGCGCAAATTGGATCGATCAACCAGAGACCTCCACGCGTGGTACCTACACCGAGCTCCGCGCAATCTGAACTTCTTAGTTCCCTACAGGCCTGGGCAGTTCCACCGTGAGCCCGGGAGTATATCCGTGGCACACGAGGATCTGTTCGACCTCTACAACGGGCGGGAGCTCGATATGTCCATCATACGGACTGGAGTCCTGTGAGTTTGCTGATGCTATGTATTGCTGTTTTCTAACTCTGTTTGCTAACTTTGCATTGTTGTAGTTCATTTGAAATGTAGTAACTTTCTGTGCAATACTAATGTCGTCCTTTGCATGCAGGTGCATGTACAGGCTAGCATCGGAGGCTGCGTGTGACAAGGTGGGTTTCCTCGACCCAGAGAAAATAAGCCTCACGATGCTAGAGCACGACGCCGCGCACGCTGAGCAGTACATATCCAAGGCGCTGATGGCGCAGCAGGACAGGGAGTTCATTCTGGTGCCGTACCACCAAAGGTTAGTGCATTTCGCACTAATTTAACTCGATCTTGTATGTTACACCTGAGATATACTTTGTGCACGCGGTCCTCTTTTACGTACAATGCAGGGGCCACTGGATCCTCATCGTGATCTGTCCGCCGAGGAACGAGGTGTACTACCTCGATTCGATGCGTGACAAATTATCGATAGAATATGTGGTCAAGGGGAATATGGAGGCGTAAGTAACTTATATGTTTGATTTAAATTTTCACCTCACTAGCTAATGATAATACATTAACCGGCAATACTAACTGAAATGCAGAGCTTTTGATAAATATGTGTCCACTGGAGGGAGGCATGCCGCACCGCAGGGCTCCCTACTAGCTTGGAAAGAATATGAGGTACTCACGAGACTTTTTGTTTATGCTTAATTAGTTTATGGAAACAATAGCTAACATGTCTTCGCATATGCAATTATCTCAGTGCCATCAGCAGCCGCAATCGTGGGAATGCGGGTTTTATGTGTTGCGCTACATGTACGACCTAGTGCAGACAAACTTTGCCCAATTCCCCCAGGTAAGCATCGATAGCTAACTCAAATTTGAAAATTGGGTGTCACGTTCTAAATTAGGAAGTTAGTTACTAAGTATTCACACATGCTTGCAGATCTCCATGTCGAAAGACTCATACGAAAATGCAAAGATTAGAGATCTTCGACAAATCTGGGCTCAATATGTCATGGAGGAAGTTGCGCCCAACCATCCGCCATGATAATTTTCTCTTTTTCGTGTACTCTGTGCATAGACTGTTTATATACATGTGAATAAATATATATGTCAACAAATGTCCACATTGGATTGCAATTTGTATTTGTCGATATATATGTGAATAACTGTCTAATGTGTCAATCTGTACTGTATTGTGTATCCAATCTATAATGTATTGCATCTGTACTGTATTGTGATTGCAAATAATGTACTGTATATGTGAATGTTCTATCGGCAAATTCATTCACAGCCGACAGACCACTACTAATTTTCTATCGGTAAACTCATCCACAACCGAGAGACTACTACCCATTTTTCTATCGGTAAACTTGAAATTAACCGTCAGAATAGAGTGACTTTTCCTGCCGGTGAACTCATCCACAACCGAGAGACTACTGTGGTTTTGTCTATCGGTAAACTCATCCACAACCAGAGACTACTACCCATTTTTCTATCGGTAAATTTGAAATTAACCGTCAGAATAGAGTAACTTTTCCTGCCGGTGAACTCATCCACAACCGAGAGACTACTGTGGTTTTGTCTATCGGTAAACTCATCCACAACCGAGAGACTACTACCCATTTTTTCTATCGGTAAACTTGAAATTAACCGTCAGAATATAGTGACTTTTCCTGCACAACCGAGAGACTACTGTGATTTTTTCTATCGATAATGTCATTTCCAACCGAGAGAGTGCTACACTTTTTTCTGTCGGTAAACGTATAATTAACCGTTAGAATATGGGTATTTTTCCCAACGCTAAACGTCAGACGAGGACGTGTTTTCTATCGGTAAAATCATAAGGTGCCGATAGAATAGTAATATTTTCCTGTCGGTAATCATGTAATTAACCGTTAGAATAGTGTACTTTTCCCACCGTTAATCGTCAGGCTACGACGGTTTTGCTATCGGTACACTGCTAAGATGCTGATAGAATTGCTAATTTCTTCTGTCGGTTATTTACCGATAGAAAATGTTCTGTCTTGTTCTATCGTGTCTATCTCTATCGGTATGAAAACCGATAGTAGAAGGGTTTTTTTTACCGATAGAAGAAAGCTTTTCTGTACTAGTGGCGGTGTTATCTCTTGGGTAAAGAGACTGTTGTCCACACCGACCATCAACCGTTGCAATATTTGCAAACTTAATCCAAGTTACAGCAAGCCCGGTACATGAAGTGGATGTCGTATCTGCAACAGTTTAATCTGGTGATTAAGTACAAGAAGGGCGTACACAACAAATTAGCGGACATGTTGTCGCGACCACCAGTTACGACCTTCTGTTTATTACCGTTCATGCAGATCGAGCCCTCATGTCATGATGACTATGCCACTATGTACAGTGAAAACCCTGATTTTCAAATAGCACTGACTGAGCTCAAAACAGAGAAACCTACGGAGTTCGTTCGTCGAGAAGGACTCTTGTACAAGGGCAATTTACTTTGCATACCTCGTGGAGCACCTTGGATACAATGGTTGCGAGAAGCGTACACATCGAAGGTAGCTGGTCACTTTGGGGTTGTTGGATCAAGGATGCCGACTAGAGGGGGGTGAATAGGAGGCTTTTTAAAACTTTAAGCTTAAACAAATAATTGTAAATCAAGAACAAATAATATAAGCAAGAGGAGAAGAGAACAAACACAGCAGTTTTTACCGAGGTATCGGAGACTCGCTCAGTCTCCACTAGTCCTCGTTGAAGCACTCAAGTCACTTGAGTTTTGCCTCAATACTCACGAAGAGTATTATCAACTAACGGTTGCTCCTTGTCCACTGTGGAAAGGCGAGCACCGATGCCTTGTACAAACTTGCCGAGCCTCTCTGACAATCTCCAAACTGGAGAGGTCAATGGCCACGCCTCCGAACCGTCTAGGTGAGGGCGCTCACCAAGAGTAATAGGCAGTGAGGTCCTCTCTAGACCTCCAAACACGCACCGAGAAACTAAGAATATGCAAATGCAAAAGAACTGAAACTCTTGGTGGATCAGAAGACACTCGACTTGATCAACAGATCAAGATTTTGTGTAGAAAACTAAAGCTCAAGACTGTATAAGAGAATGCTGCTGCTTGTTGTATAAAACTCATGTCCAAAGCCCCTATTTATAGCCTCAAAAATCAAATGAACCGTTGGAGTTAGGACTGAAAATCAGCAACCCAAACTGACAGTCAGTTTCGTGTACAACGGCTGACAAAATTTACGGATAAAAATTTGCTAGCCGTTCGTGGTCGTTTATGGAAACTTGAAACCCACAACTGACAGTCAGTTCGACTAAAAACTCGACCAAATCAAATAAAAACTCAGTTAAAATCAACTGTGATCGAAACTCCAACTGACAATCAGTATGGACAAACTGACAGTCAGTTTAGTACAAAAATTTTGAGCCCAAAAAACACCCTCTCTGGACAATTGTCAGTTAATAAAAACCGACATTCAAACTGACAGTCAGTTATGCAAACTGACAGTCAGCATGAACAAAAACAGTGATAACTTTAAATACAGAAATCCAAAAGAGGTATTTAATAGCTCATTTGAAAGATAATTTCAAGGGCTACATTTTTGTCAACAGAAGAAAAAACCAGATCTGCTTAGATCTTTCTAAAAATTGTAAATACTCTTCTGTTGTCAAAAACTCAACTGAAAATCCAAATCTTTCAAACCAAAATCAAATCAAATCCAATCAAATAGATGCAATGCAATGACCTAAGTTTCTCGGTTTATGTTGGAGATAACGAGAGGACTTTCGCCACCCCTCTTTATAGTACGGTTTAAAATCTAAGCAACAAAGTCCTTAATCGATCTGTCTCCGAACTCCGAGATTGGAAGAAAATCAAATTACAGATTACCTTAGGTCCTTTGCATCCTCAAGTTTGCGTCTTGTCTCTGATCTTCTGCACCTCGTGCTTCACTTCATGTCGGGTTCATCTTGATCATCTCGTAATTCTTCCCGAACAAACTATGTATGAACAATCTCAGAAGTACAATTAGTCCAAAACACTTAGTTTTCATTAATCATCAAAATTAGGGTTAGGCATGAAGGCCTAGATGCAGCAGGGGTTACAAAGACGTTGCAAAATCGTCACCGACATGTGTTCTGGCCGCGTATGCAGCAAGATGTGGCTAGTTTTGTTCGAGGTTATGGTCTCTGCACATCTCGAAACTGGCAAACCGAAAATTAGGTTTGTACACTCCTTTGCCTATTCCATCACGACCATGGGAGAGCATATTCATGGATTTCTTGGGAGGATTGCCTAAGACCCGACGTGGCAACTGTTGGATCTAGGTAAATCTTAGTACCTAGGTTTTGATGATTAATGACGATTTGGATAAATCCATTGTGATTAAAGTTAATCTGAAGATGTCAGTTTTGATGGTCAAATGACAAATTAGATAAATCCTGATTTAGCACAAGTGAATTGAATTGATTATCGGTAAACCCTGAATTGGATGTTTCCTCAGTTGCGGGTTTGATATTGATGCATATGTAGAGGAGGAGCTCGATGGTTACATCAAGCTTGTGCTGATTGATTGATCAAAATGTAATACGTTAAATCTGAGACTGATGACTCCAGTTGTGGATTTTATATCGATGCATATGTTGAGGGGGAGCTCATCACTTTGGTCATCTAGGTTGATTGATATCATGATATGAGTAGTATAGATCGTGTGCGTATGTGTTTATCATCTACGATCTATATGATTGTATTTTATCGTATACTCATTTGCTACTCGTTGAATATAGTTTATCATGTCATTTGAAAGAGAAACCGTTGAGCTAACTCCTGTGTGGAGTAGTTTCTCTAGAGGTGATTAATGACGACTTATATATGAGACTAATGTTGTGTATTGAGTGTACGTATTGTAGTCTCAGTTTGATTGCAGGATAAAAGCGAGCAAGGGTGTGAAGAGGATGAAGTCGATATGAGACATCTCGAGCGAGGTCGAGCTTAGCAAGGTCGAGCTTTGCGAGGACAAGTGTCAAGTGGTCGAGCTTCGCGAGGTCAAGCTTAGCGAGGTCGAGCCTTGCGGGGACAAGCGTCGAGCGGTCGAACTTCACGAGGTCGAACTTCACCTAAGGTAAAATCCAAGATTAAGGATTGTTTTCTTAGGGTTTTACCGGTCTCGGTGTTTGGAGACAAACCGGGTTGATAGGTTTCTTTTTACTAGTTTGACCGTACTATTAAGAGGGGTCGGAAACTAGTAGCTTGAATCTATCTAGTGCGGAAGCTCAGATGCATTCATATCATCTTGCACTAGTGTCTTGCATTGTTAGTGAGTCTAAGTGTAGTTCATGTGTATTAGATTAAATGTTTTGAAAACTGCACTTAGTCGTGATCGCCAGCTGTTTAAATTGGTTTATTTATCTAGAGCTGGTCGTTGTCGTATTTGCATGTTCTGATCATATCAATGTTGATACGCGGTCGTGGTCGTATCGCTTGTTTGGCGGCTTTCTGTTTAGGGTTTGGGCGTGGTCGTAGGAGTTCGGACTGGCCGTACCAGTCTTCGACTCGCTTGCGTACGCTCGAACAAACCCTATCGTCCACCTGTTTTCGATCGGATGTCAAGACCTGTGTGGTCGTGGTCGTTGCTAAGTGACACAAATCACATTCGTGAGAAAACGGCAAATCCGTATGTGCAAATACTTTAAAATTGCATTTGAGATGATTTTGGCTTGAACATTTTGACAGCAGGAAAGTTTCTGAGTTTTCTAGAAGTTTCTAGACCTTTCTAGGTCTTGCTCCTGTTAACAAAATTGTAGAGCTCTGAGTTATCTTTCTAACAAGCCAAAAATCACCTCAATCAGATCTATGGATCAAAAGTTATGCATGTTTTACTGTCAGTGTGCAGTGGCCAGACAAATGCATCCGTCCGGGGCTATCTGTCCAAAGTGGCCGGACATTGTCCGGCCTGTACAAATTTTTTGAGCCGAAAAATGAAACAGAGACAAATGCATCCGTCCGGGGCATTTGTCCGTTATGGGCGGACTTTGTCCGAAATGGCCGGACATTGTCCGGCCTGTACAAGTTTTTTGAGCCGAGAGTTAACAGAGACATATCCATTTGTCCGGACGTTTTGTCCGGACAAATGGTATCCGTCCGGCCTTCACAAATTTCGCCCAACGGTCACTGACACATTTGCAACGGCTAAAATTTTTATACTGGCCGGACAGTGTCTGAAGTGGCCGGACAATGTCCAGCCTGTACAACTTTTGGCCCGGTTTCTTGCAAACGGCTAGTTTTTTCGTTGAGGCTATAAATACTTCGTGTTTGGCTTCATTTTTGGGTGCTCAAAGACTTCATTCTTCAGCTGAAAACCTAGCCAATTGAGTTGCATATGTGTTATAGCATTTAGAGGCTAGAATTGAGCCCAAATCTTGAATAGATTTGAGAGTGAGCTTGAGGGAGATTGTGTGAGTGTTTAGTGCACTTCATCTCCATTAGATTGCTAGTGCTAGAGTGTTGAGCATCTCATTTGCATCATTGAGCTTCTAGCACGTGGTTGATTCAAGTGAAAGTGCATCCGGCTTGTTACTCTTGGCGATCGCCTTCGCCTAGACGGTGCCGGAGGAGAGCCGAGATCTCTCCAATTGAAGTTTGTCGGAGAGGCCGGCAAAAGATTGTGAAAGGTGTGGTGCTCGCCTATCCGGTGTGGAGAAGGAGCAACCCTAGTGAGATATCCTTCGTGGATATAGAAGCGAGGCTCCGAGTGAGCGCTTCAACGAGGAGTAGGGGAGACCGGGCGAGTCTCCGAGACCTCGGTAAAAATATTGTGTCAAATTGCGTATTTCATATTTGCTTTACATTCATCTTGACACAATTGCTATATTTACCATTGTTGCATGTCTTATTGAATAGTTCATTTGATTGAATGCAACTAGTTGATTAAATTCCTTTTAAGCCTCATTGTATAATTTAGGTCTCTCAATTATTCTTTAAAATTGCTTAATTGAAAAGAAATTTTAAAAGCCTCCTATTCACCCCCCCTCTAGTCGGCATCCTTGATCCTACAGCAACGACTATCTATTTGTGGTCGTTGATTGGTTCTCCAAAATAATTATTCTTATACCTTGTCGAAAGACTATCACAGGAGAAGAAGCAGCTTGGGTATTCTTTCAAAACGTTTGGACACACTTCAGACTACCGACTTCTATTGTGTCTGATCATGATACCCGGTTCCTTAGTCACTTTTGGCGATCGCTCTGGACGATGATGGACACCAAGCTAAAGAGGAGTACTGCTTTTCATCCGCAAACTGATGGTCAAACCGAGGTGGTAAATCGCACAGTCGTTCATCTCTTGAGAGGATATAACTCAAAGCACCCGAAGACCTGGGATGAAAGCATACCGTACCTGCAATTTGCTTTTAATCGAGCAGTGCATGGTTCGACTGGAAAGTCACCGTTTGAGGTCTGTTTATGATTTCTACCACGGAGTCCTTTCAATATGGAGTTTTTGATCCCTACCTCAGCACAGAATAGCAAGGAAGCATCTGATCAGGATCGAGCACAAAAGTTCCTGGAAGGTATTCAACGACTCCATCGTGAGGTTGAACAGAACTTGCTGAAAGCTCAACTCAAGTACAAGGCGCGACATGATCGGCACTGAGTTGATGCGCAATTTCAAGAAGATGATATGGTATGGTTACATCTGAGTAAGGAGAGACTTAAAGGTGAAGGTAAGAAACTCAAACCCATTCATTATGATTCTTTTCGGATTTTGCGGAAGTGGGTAATAATGCTTATCAGCTCGAGTTACCTCCATACATGGATATTTACTCGGTTGTTAATGTTGAGCACCTCAAACTCTTCGAGCCTTCAATGCTGGATGATGAGCCAGATACTATAGTACCATCTGTTGAAGACTTGGTCTATCAACAAGACGAATCTCTACGCGAAGATGCGATTTTGGAGAAGAAGGTGACTACCACCCGCAGTGGCACAAAGGAGACTTTTCGAGTCGGTCGGAAAGATCAACGAGCACGTGCGGCAAAGTGATACACCAGAGAACAAGGACAAGCCCAATTTCCACATCTCCAGTTTGACCAAGAGGTCACAACAGGGTTTGGCTCCTTCTCAACAAGGGAGTCATGATCCGAGAGGATCTTCATGTCTTGATCGCATATGGTTTCGCGTCCTTAACCGTGATTGAAAAGGTTTTGTGATCGGAAAGGTTTCGTGACGGAGCCCTTGGGACACATGTGTAGGGATTTGACCAACACCATGGTGCCTTGCTTGTGGGTGCTTCGTGGAGTCATTTGTAACCCCTATTTTTCACGTATTTCGTCCGGATTCATCCGCTTTGTTCCTCATCGTATTCCAGTCGAAATCGCTCAAAATTTGGCATGTTCGTTCCCTGAAATATATTAAATAAACTCACAGAAGTAGATTTTTCATTTCTCAAATGAAAACACATAAAATGATGAATTGAACAAGTTTGAAACCGAAAAGAAGGTCTAACTTAGGGCAAAATATATATAAATAATATGCTTATCATGTACGTTTCCTATATTTGACATTTACATAGTTATACATGCAAAATCTATATCAAAATCAACATTTTTGGATACCTCATCACCGGAGTGGTGTCGTGCGGAGAGGCCGTTGCTCGCTGCACCACCATACTGTCTTTGCCATGCCTTGGATGCCCATAAGCCGTCGCAAACATGCCTTGGCTGTGAGTCATCACTGTCCACCGGGGACAACTCCTTGGTACGCTAATGTGTACACGGCAACAATGGCCTCACAAATATACTTGACAGTTGGGTTGGGCCATCACCAGGCCGGGCCGAGGCACACAAAATCGGCCCGGCACACGGCACAGCCCGGCACGCTGTGCCGGGCTGCAAACCTTAGCCCGACGGGTGGCACGGCACAGCACAGTAATGCAGGCCATTCCCAGGCCAGCCTGGCACAGCACGGCCCGTTAGCACGTGGTCCGGCCAGTAGCATGCTACAACACGGAGCGGGCGCACGAACGATCGGGTTTTTGAATGATTTTGAACGAATGGTCGGATTTGTGACACACGTCACGTGTAGCAACAGTTGGATGTCCGATTCAATTATCCTTGGTAGGCTAATGTGTACACGGCAACAGTGGCCTCACATGATCATCTACTGATTCAATTATCCACTTGCTTCCCTAAGGTGTGCCACCATCATATTCGTCCTCCGCTTGCCATCAATCACCGCTACAGTGGCCTCACACCACGGATGTGCGCACCATCACCTTTTTCAAGCGGTGGGAGCGGTGGTGTTGGGCATGAGGTGGTTAGGATATAGTCCTCCATCCACAAAAAAATCTATACTTATGACATCAGGCAAATTTTTATAACTTTGCCTGCTAATATATTTACAAATATTTGGATTGACTATGTTAAAATGACATGATTAGATTCTTTGTAAAAATATTTTTATAATTTCAACTAACATATTATAAAAGAAATTAGTGGTCAAACACGACAATTTTTTTTAGATGGAGGTAGCAATAGGTATCTTCTGATTATTTTAAATTATTGAAAAACTTTTTTATTATGCTGGCATAAATGGTAGAAAAATATAAAGCTAACATTTTTTGTATTAATTATAATTAATTCTGTTGCTAATTTCATATTCTCTTGCTAATTATTGAAAAGTGTTTGAATTTAAGAAATAAGATTGAAAGAACACCATCAAATCACACACTTACGGCTGCTTTAATTTGGTGATCAATTTCTTCAAGCGGTAAGCTTGTAGTCCATGTCTAAGGTTCGACACATCTATCAGGAAATCAAAATTCATAAAGATGATGGATTAAGTGATCAAATAGCAAGAACTAAAGATCAATTGGCATTTTTTAGATCAGTTGATGTAGCGGCTCAGATAAGATTGCGTTGTCCGCGCCATGCCTCACTGGCGGGTTGGGTGAGGAGGATAGTATCTATTAATCTTAACCATCAGATTCAATGAACTAAAGAGTAGAAATATTAAAAGACTGTAAAAAATCTTATAATTTTCTTTCTCAGAAATGCGGTATCTAGAGAACAAGAGAAAGAAAAAAGAAAAGAAACAGACAACCATCTATTTATTACATCTCAAATATTCTCAGGTGAACAAACACTAAATTCCAAGAAAAAGGAAATTACCCAATGAAACAGCCCCGGCCGTTTGTGTATTTTATAAAGCATGCGGCACATGCAGGTGTTATATATAGCATGTATTAGTGAGTGTATTCCACTAATTGATTGCTTCCTTTGTGCTCTTTCTCAGGTCACCCAAGCACGTCGAACAAACTGCCATGCAAACTAGTTAATGGGTGCATGTATAATTAACTAGCCAGGGGCCCGCGCGGTGCTGCGGGTATTGAATAAGTTGTTTGATCATTGGGGTTGTCAGGTTGATCTGGGTGAGGTCAGCGTATGGTGAGAAGAGCAGTTTTGGTTAGGTTGGAGCTGACTGGTATCTATTTTTTGCGGATACTGAATAAGTAGTTCGATCATTGAGGTTATCAGGTTGATGTGGGTGAGGTCACCGTGTGGTGAGAAGACCAGTCTTGGTCACGTTGAAGCTGAGTGGTATTTTTGGTTTTTTTTTATAAAATTATTTGTGTTGATTGATTATAATGTAGGTCAAATTTTGTGGTGTATTTTTTCAGATTTGGTGCTGTTTTATATTTTTTTGTATATGGTAGATGGTTGGTCGTATCTGTGTTTTTTTTTTGATGTGAAAGGCATCTTGTTTTGTTAATTTAATGAAATGGTTTGGTGTAAGGTAGTGTAGTTATTGAGGGTTATAGTTGGTTAGTGGAGTCTGAGGGCATCTAATTTGGGGCGACAGTCGAATGGTGTTGGTTGTGGGAAGGAAAATTGGATGACGTGATCGGTCAGTGAAGAGTTGCGGAGAAGTGGTTTTGAGGGAAGGTGATGCAGGTAGATATTTGTGTTTATGGTTGTTCGAAGTAAAATCGGATGTATCTTTAGAAAATTTGGTCGTGGTTGGTTAGTTGAGATAGTGTAGCCTTTGTTAATAATTGGTTAAATTGATTGTGGTGGAATGGTGTTGATTGTGATGGAAGAAGTTTTGGTATTTTGATGTAAAATGTTCTGTCAAATAATTTGCAAGTATGAATCGATAGGATTTTTAATTAAATTTAGGGTTTTGTTTCATGAATATGTACAGGGAAAACTATATACATCCGGTCGAATGAGAAGAGCTGGTCGAAAACTATGTAATCGAAAAACGCTGACTGCGGTCAAATGAGAAAAGCTGATCTTCGCAATCTTTAAATGTAGTTAAATTGTGGTAAAATGAACTCGAAATTGGTTCAAAGTTGGTATGCTTGATCGTTGAAAGACATACAATATAATTCGGAAATAATTTTGTATAAATGATGAAATAATAGGATCGTCAGAATTGACCAGTATTTGCAAGCATGAAATAATAGGATCGTCAGAATTGTATTGTATGTCTTTCGGGGATGAAGCATACGAAATTTGAGGCAATTTGGAGTTCATTTGACCAGTATTTGACCACATTTAAAAATTACACAGAGAAAACTATATACACCTGGACGAATGAGAAGAGCTGGTCGTGGTCGAATTAGTAAAGCTGGTGTGTGCAATTTTTAAAAGTGGTCAAATCGTGGCCAAATGAACTCCAAATTGCCTCAAATTTGGTATGCCTGATCCCCGAAAGAGATACAATACAATTGCGAAATGATTTTCGACAAATGATGAAAATTGTCACATAAAATGTCGCTGCAAAAAATTTCTAAACACGGAATAATAGGATTCTCATCATTTTTTTTAAATTATTCCACGATTGTGTTTTATAAATCATTTCAGAATTGTATTGTATGGGTTTCGGGGATCAGGCATACGAAATGTGAGCGAATTTGGAGTTCATTTGACCACTATTTGACCATATTTAAAAATTACACAGAGAAAACTATATACATCCGGTCGAATTAGAATTGCTGGTCGAAAAGTATGTAACCAGAAAACGCTGACTGTGGTGAAATGAGAAAAGCTGATCTTCGCAATCTTTAAATGTAGTTAAATTGTGGTAAAATGAACTCGAAATTGGTTCAAAGTTGGTATGCTTGATCGTTGAAAGACATACAATACAATTCGGAAATAATTTTGTATAAATGATGAAAATTGTCACTTACAATGTCGTGTCAAACAATTTTCAAACATGAAATAATAGGATTGTCATCATTTTCTTTAAATTATTCCACGATTGTGTTGTATGTGTTTCAAAGGCCAAGCATGTGAAATTTGAGGCAATTTGGAGTTCATTTGTCCACTATTTGACCACATTTAAAAAGTGCACACAGAAAACTATCTACATCTGGTCGAATGAGAGGAGCTGGTCGAAAGATAAATGCTGGTCGTGGTCGAATGAGAAGGGCTGGTCTATGCAATTTTTAAATGTGGTCAAATAGTGTTCAAATCAACTCCAAATTGCCTCAAATTTGGTATGCCTGATCCCCGAAGGACATAGAATACAATTGTCAAACGATTTTCTACAGATGATGAAAATTGTCACATAAAATGTCATCTCAAAGAATTTGCAAGCATGAAATAATAGGATTCTGATCATTTTTTTTAAGATTATTCCACGATTGTGTCTTATAAATCATTTCAGAATTGTATTGTATGTCTTTCGGGGATGAAGCATACGAAATTTGAGGCAATTTGGAGTTCATTTGACCAGTATTTGACCACATTTAAAAATTACACAGAGAAAACTATATGCACCTGGTCGAATGAGAAGAGCTATTCGTGGTCGAATTAGTAAAGCTGGTCTGTGCATTTTTTAAATGTGGTGAAATAGTGGACAAATGAACACCAAATTGCCTCAAATTTCGTATGCCTGATCCCCGAAAGACATACAATACAATTGCTAAATGATTTTCGACAAATAATGAAAATTGTCACATAAAATGTCGCCGCAAAAAATTTCTAAGCACGGAATAATAGGATTGTCATCATTTTTTTTAAATTATTCCGCGATTGTGTCTTATAAATCATTTCAGAATTCCATTGTATGGCTTTCGGGGATCAGGCATACGAAATGTGAGAGAATTTGGAGTTCATTTGACCACTATTTGACCATATTTAAAAATTACACAGAGAAAACTATATACATCTGGTCGAATTAGAAGAGCTGGACGAAAATTATGTAACCAGAAAATGCTGACTGTGGTCAAATGAGAAAAGCTAATCTTCGCAATCTTTAAATGTAGTTAAATTGTGGTAAAATGAAGTCGAAATTGGTTCAAAGTTGGTATGCCTGATCGTTGAAAGACATACAATACAATTCGGAAATAATTTTGTATAAATGATGAAAATTGTCACTTACAATGTCGTGTCAAACAATTTCCAAACATGAAATAATAGGATTATCATCATTTTCTTTAAATTATTCCACGATTGTGTTGTATGTGTTTCAGAGGGCAAGCATGTGAAATTTGAGGCAATTTGGAGTTCATTTGTCCACTATTTGACCACATTAACAAAGTGCACACAGAAAACTATCTACATCTGGTCGAATGAGAGGAGCTGGTCGAAAGATAAATGCTGGGCGTGGTCGAATGAGAAGGGCTGGTCTATGGAATTTTTAAATGTGGTCAAATAGTGGTCAAATCAGCTCCAAATTGCGTCAAATTTGGAATGCCTGGTCCCCGAACGACATAGAACACAATTGTGAAACGATTTTCTACAAATGATGAAAATTGTCACATAAAATGTCATCTCAAAGAACCTGCAAGCAAGAAATAATAGGATTCTCATCATTTTTTTAAAATTATTCCACGATTGTGTCATACAAATCATTTCAGAATTGTATTGTATGTCTTTCGGGGATGAAGCATACCAAATTTCAGGCAATTTGGAGTTCAGAAGTGTATTGTATGGCTTTCGGGGATCAGGCATACGAAATGTGAGAGAATTTGGAGTTCATTTGACCACTATTTGACCATATTTAAAAGTTACACAGAGAAAACTATATACATCCGGTCGAATTAGAAGAGCTGGTCGAAAACTATGTAACAGGAAAAGGCTGACTGTGGTCAAATGAGAAAAGCTGATGTTCGCAATCTTTAAGTGTAGTTAAATTGTGGTCAAATGAACTTGAAATTGGTTCAAAGTTGGTATGCCTGATCGTTGAAAGACACACAATACAATTCGGAAATAATTTTTTATAAATGATGAAAATTGTCACTTACAATGTCGTGTCAAACAATTTCCAAACATGAAATAATAGGATTGTCACCAATTTCTTTAAATTATTCCACGATTGTGTTGTATGTGTTTCAGAGGTCAAGCATGTGAAATTTGAGGCAATTTGGAGTTCATTTGTCCACAATTTGACCACATTTACAAAGTGCACACAGAAAACTATCTACATCTGGTCGAATGGGAGGAGCTGGTCGAAAGATAAATGCTGGTCGTGGTCGAATGAGAAGGGCTGGTCCATGGAATTTTTAAATGTGGTCAAATAGTGGTCAAATCAGCTCCAAATTGCGTCAAATTTGGAATGCCTGATCCCCGAACGACATAGAATACAATTGTGAAACGATTTTCTACAAATGATGAAAATTGTCACATAAAATGTCATCTCAAAGAACCTGTAAGCATGAAATAATAGGATTCTCATCATTTTTTTAAAATTATTCCACGATTGTGTCATACAAATCATTTCAGAATTGTATTGTATGTCTTTCGGGGATGAAGCATACCAAATTTCAGGCAATTTGGAGTTCATTTGACCAGTATTTGACCACATTTAAGAATTACACAGAGAAAACTATATACATCTGGTCGAATGAGAAGAGCTGGACGTGGTCGAATTAGTAAAGCTGGTCTGTGCAATTTTTAAAAGTGGTCAAATACTGGTCAAATGAAATCCAAATTGCCTCAAATTTCGTATGCCTGATCCCCGAAAGACATACAATACAATTGCGAAATGATTTTGCACAAATGATGAAAATTGTGACATAAAATGTCGCCGCAAAAAATTTGTAAGCACGGAATAATAGGATTCTCATCATTTTTTTTAAATTATTCCACGATTGTGTCTTATAAATCATTTCAGAATTCCATTGTATGGCTTTCGGGGATCAGGCATACGAAATGTGAGAGAATTTGGAGTTTATTTGACCACTATTTGACCATATTTAAAAATTACACAGAGAAAACTATATACATCTGGTCGAATTAGAAGAGCTGGTCGAAAACTATGTAACCGGAAAACGCTGACTGTGGTCAAATGAGAAAAGCTGATCTTCGCAATCTTTAAGTGTAGTTAAATTGTGGTCAAATGAACCTGAAATTGGTTCAAAGTTGGTATGCCTGATCGTTGAAAGACATACAATACAATTCGGAAATAATTTTTTATAAATGATGAAAATTGTCACTTACAATGTCGTGTCAAACAATTTCCAAACATGAAATAATAGGATTGTCATCATTTTCTTTAAATTATTCCACGATTGTGTTGTATGTGTTTCAGAGGTCAAGTATGTGAAATTTGAGGCAATTTGGAGTTCATTTGTCCACTATTTGACCACATTTAAAAAGTGCACACAGAAAACTGTCTACATCTGGTCGAATGAGAGGAGCTTGTCGAAAGATAAATGCTGGTCGTGGTCGAATGAGAAGGGCTGGTCCATGGAATTTTTAAATGTGGTCAAATAGTGGTCAAATCAGCTCCAAATTGCCTCAAATTTGGAATGCCTGATCCCCGAACGACATAGAATACAATTGTGAAACGATTTTCTACTAATGATGAAAATTGTCACATAAAATGTCATCTCAAAGAACCTGCAAGCATGAAATAATAGGATTCTCATCATTTTTTTAAAATTATTCCACGATTGTGTCATACAAATCATTTCAAAATTGTATTGTATGTCTTTCGGCGATGAAGCATACCAAATTTCAGGCAATTTGGAGTTCATTTGACCAGTAATTGACCACATTTAAGAATTACACAGAGAAAACTATATACATCTGGTCGAATGAGAAGAGCTGGTCGTGGTCGAAATAGTAAAGCTGGTCTGTGCAATTTTTAAAAGTGGTAAAATAGTGGTCAAATGAAATCCAAATTGCCTCAAATTTCGTATGCCTCATCCCCGAAAGACATACAATACAGTTGCGAAATGATTTTGCACAAATGATGAAAATTGTGACATAAAATGTCGCCGCAAAAAATTTGTAAGCACGGAATAATAGGATTCTCATCATTTTTTTTAAATTATTCTACGATTGTGTCTTATAAATCATTTCAGAATTGTATTGTATGGCTTTCGGGGATCAGGCATACGAAATGTGAGCGAATTTGGAGTTCATTTGACCACTATTTGACCATATTTAAAAATTACACAGAGAAAACTATATACATCCGGTCGAATGAGAAGAGCTGGTCGAAAACTATGTAACCGGAAAACGCTGACTGTGGTCAAATGACAAAAGCTGATCTTCGCAATCTTTAAGTGTAGTTAAATCGTGGTCAAATGAACTTGTAATTGGTTCAAAGTTGGTATGCTTGATCGTTGAAAGACATACAATACAATTTGGAAATAATTTTTTATAAATGATGAAAATTGTCACTTACAATGTCGTGCCAAACAATTTCCAAACATGAAATAATAGGATTGTCATCATTTTCTTTAAATTATTCCACGATTGTGTTGTATGTGTTTCAGAGGTCAAGTATGTGAAATTTGAGGCAATTTGGAGTTCATTTGTCCACTATTTGACCACATTTAAAAAGTGCACACAGAAAACTGTCTACATCTGGTCGAATGATAGGAGCTGGTCGAAAGATAAATTCTGGTCGTGGTCGAATGAGAAGGGCTGGTCTATGGAATTTTTAAATGTGGTCAAATAGTTGTCAAATCAGCTCCAAATTGCCTCAAATTTGGTATGCCTGATCCCCGAAGGACATAGAATACAATTATGAAACGATTTTCTACAAATGATGAAAATTGTCACATAAAATGTCATCTAAAAAAATTTGCAAGCATGAAATAATAGGATTGTCATCATTTTTTTAAAATTATTCCACGATTGTGTCTTATAAATATTTCAGAATTGTATTCTATGTCTTTTGGGGATGAAGCATACGAAATTTTAGGTAATTTGGAGTTCATTTGACCAGTATTTGACCACATTTAAAAATTACACAGAAAAAACTATATACACCTGGTCGAATGAGAAGAGCTGGTCGTGGTCGAATTAGTAAAGCTGGTCTGTGCAATTTTTAAAAGTGGTCAAATCGTGGTCAAATGAACTCCAAATTGCCTAAAATTTGGTATGCCTGATCTCCGAAAGACATACAATACAATTGCGAAATGATTTTCTACAAATGATGAAAATTGTCACATAAAATGTCGCTGCAAATAATTTCTAAGCACGGAATAATAGGATTCTCATCATTTTTTTTAAATTATTCCACGATTGTGTTTTATAAATCATTTCAGAATTGTATTGTATGGCTTTCGGGGAACAGGCATACGAAATTTGAGCGAATTTGGAGTTCATTTGACCACTTTTTGACCATATTTAAATATTACATAGAGAAAACTACATACATCCGGTCGAATGAGAAGAGCTGGTCGAAAACTATGTAACCAAAAAACGCTGATTGTGGTCAAATGACAAAAGCTGATCTTCGCAATCTTTAAATGTAGTTAAATTGTGGTAAAATGAACTCGAAATTGGTTCAAAGTTGGTATGCTTGATCGTTGAAAGACATACAATAGAATTCGGAAATAATTTTGTATAAATGATGAAAATTGTCACTTACAATGTCGTGTCAAACAATTTCCAAACATGAAATAATAGGATTGTCATCATTTTCTTTAAATTATTCCACGATTGTGTTGTATGTGTTTCAGACGTCAAGCATGTGAAATTTGAGACAATTTGGAGTACATTTGACCACTATTTGACCACGTTTAAAAATTGCACAGAGAAAACTATCATCACCTGGTCGAATGAGAAGAGCTGGTCGAAAGAAAAAGGCTGGTCGAAAGAAAAAGGCTGGTCGTGGTCGAATGATAAAAGCTGGTCTGTGCAATTTTTAAATGTGGTCAAATAGTGGTCAAATGAACTCCAAATTGCCTCAAATTTCGTATGCCTGATCCCCGAAAGAGATACAATACAATTGTGAAATGATTTTCTACAAATGATGAAAATTGTCACATAAAATGTTGTCGCAAAGAATTTCGAAGTATGATGTGGTCTATTTGTTAAAATCTGTGGACAAGTTCTGTTGGCAGCATCTGGTTGAACAGATGCTTTGTTGAGGCGTGGTAACCTTATATATGAAAAGTGGTGGAATGCGATGTGCTTTAAGAGAATAATGGTGGAGTCTTCAGACGTTAATAAGGTAATGACGCGATGTAACTTTTTATTTGCCGATATGGTCGCATGCACGAATATTGCCGAATGTTTACAAGTTGTGGTTGTGGCTTAGCAGTTGAAGCAGTGGAGGCTCTAGTAATGATTGATTTGTGCACGAGCAATGGAATAAATGTATGTGTGAGCAACAATTATTCAGTTTTTAATAGAATTTGTTATCATCGGTTAATTTGTAGCTACTTAATAAAAGGATTGTAAAGATTCATGTGAAGAAGCGCCTGTTGATAAAAAAAAAATATATCTTCTTGGTGATTGATGTTGGCCGAAGAAAATGAATTATGCAACGAATTAGAGAGTTGATTCTGATAGAAAGTTGACGTAATGAACACAAAAAGAAAAGAATACTTTGGCAGATGCAAGATGTGTTGTCGATGTCGTGTGATTGATGAATCCTGTGAAGATCTGTAAATGTGTTTTTTTTTGTTATGCTTTCAATGAAATATTTAGAATTGGATGCTGCTGATTCCATCTAGGTGGATAAGCAATATTTCACTGTGTCGTCGTATGGATTTTTTTGTAGAGCATTATACTTTGATGCACAGTGAGCATACCATGCACATGAGGATCTACAATGTTGCTGAGCACATGCGAATAATTTACCTATATTTATGGCAGATCGGATGAAATGATGCGTGTTGCTTCCATGTTAGTAAGATTTGCTGCATGATCTGAAGAAGACACCCGATACTGCATCTAATATGTGGTACTTAGCATAGTTTTGTAGTCTAAACAGGTAAGCTGCTGTTTTGAAGCAAAAAGCAGAACCGATATCAACATAATGCACACATGAGAGAAGATGCAGGATCAGTAGGCTTGGAAACCAAAGACAATGTATGTAGTAAGACAAAAGTTGACAGTGCGAGATATCTGCAGAATAGATAGAAGTGATGAGAAGACAAATATATATTGAAATATATATCGGTTGGGTTGAAACAGATAACAGTTGTTTTGTGCAGAGAAATCACCTCAAAAAGTTATATCATGTGTCATCTGCAGCACTTGCAAAGTATCAAGTAGTGTTAGATGACGATTCTGCAGAACTGTAAAGAGAAGATGTTGCTAATAAGTTTTTAGTTACAAAAGTTATGTTTGTGTACAACGGAAGCAAACAAAGAGGTACCTTTTCTTTTGACGTTTGGAATCATGGTCGGCAAAAAGAACCCGTCGAATCAAATGTGCGCTGTCATCAGCAAGATTTTGTCTACACAAGAAATCATATTCAGTAAAGAATAGTACAGCTAAAAAAAATGAAATACCTTGATGCGCTATCTTTTGCTGACAAAATATTTTTGGTTATAGAAGAAGTTGACTGAGGTAATGTTGGCTGCAGGAAGTGAGACGGATCTGGAGGCAATATGCTATAAAAGATATGTTGAATTAATGTATAAATCCAAAGAACAATGTATGTATAAATGTACGAAATAAAATTATGAAACCTTTGAGTTGTGTCTGATGGAGTGATGAGAGACATATTTGTGGATGACTGCTCTGTATCAACAGCAATGATAGACTGCTGCGGTGTATGAAGTTTTTCATCAACTATTTTGATTGGTTGCATAATTGGATGTGGTGTAGTGGATGTGGTGCTTGAGGATTGAAGCATGGGCTGTGGTATATGAGTTGTTATGTCAGCTGTTTGCATCTGATCAATGAGCGGAGTAGGCGCAAGATCTGAAGATGTTAGTAACAATGGAGGCTGATTTTGTGGAACGGCGGATACCTTTTTGATAACATGTCTAATAGAATAATTCATGTTATGTCTCTCATTAACCCCTATGTGAAATACTGCTGGCCCAGTCCTAAATTGCAATAAAACAGGAGGCACATGGTGTGGGCTAACTTTCATGCCTTGTGATGCCTCACCAGCTGTGCGGCCTACAAGCTGTTCAGCAATATAAGAAAATGCGAGGGTGTCTAATGAAGTGACTTCATCAGTTAGAGTTAATGGAAGCTTGTACCTGCATTATCAAATAAAAACAACATGAGAAGTATATATGAAATGAAATATGAAATTTAAATAATATGTGATGGGCAACTAACGCAGCTATAGGTTTGCCAGGTCTATGGCAGGCTGAGCATTGTGGAACAGATGGAACTGTGTAGTAAGCAACTTTGCAACTATAGCATGCTGGATACCACCAAGTGATGCCTGGAATCATGCGTGAAACAGATGCGATACAACTGTATCTAGTTCCTCCCTTCATTTGTTTAAAATAAGTTAAAACACATGATAATTGAGAAATTATATATGGCATATATAACAAATGTTAAGTGTGCACCACATTAGGATGTAAGATTATATGTATCAATGGTACCTGAAAATTAGACAGTGGCATGTTGGCAATTTCAGCAAGTGTGTGCATTTTGCTAACAATATCTGATGTATGATGTTGCATTGGTTGAGGTAATTGGAGCTGGAGAGTTGGTTTTTGCCATTGATATCTTGGTAGAAGAAACACAACAAAAAATTCATGAGTTTATTAAAATAAGCTAAAGAAATATTGTCAGCAACAACACATTTAGATAAATAGAAATAATACATATATCTAAAAGAAGGAGTTGTAAAGAGGAAAACCTTGAACGGAATTCAATCACTTCAGGCGTATCAAGATCGATATATATTTGAGTAGCCGATGTCGACAATGCTTGTGATCGACCTAAAAAATATAGAAAAACAAAATTTAAGTTGTATGTCTGAGGAAAATTCATAGTAAGTAGATAACAGTAATGAACAAAAGCATAATTAACCCATGTATCGTCGGACGCGGAGGCCTGCAAATATTGCAACAACAATGTTGTCATGACTCTTTGCAACAACAGCTTCTCCATCAAACTGTTCTCCATGTTCTTCCCATAAGATTATCCGTTGCGATTGTTCGCTATAAGCAAGCGATAAAAATATAAAAAATATTAGTTAGTTGAAAATCAATAGCACATGTGGATAAACAATATAATGGGAATTTTACATAAACAGTACGTACTTCTCATCGCATATGTCTATTTGTCTATGTTTTTTTGTTGATGAGCCAACATAGTCATGAGGACCAACATAGCTTATAACACCAAGCAAATCTGTAATATAAAAATGGGAAATAAAGCTCAAAAGGCATAAAAGAAAACAATAATATATGTTAACAAATAAAGATACCTATAAGAGGATTGGCAGGTGTTTCATAAGTTAAGATATCATCAAAGTTGCAAAGAGAAAAACTATGATGCGAGATATCTGATCCTCTAGATTGGAGCTGATGCACTTTTGTTGCAACGCTAAATTGAAGCATATGATTTGCACACGGATAGATATATGATTTGCCAAATGTATTGACTATGTCAGCATTTGTTATCATGTAGACAAATCCTTGACTAAGTTGTCCACGAAAGAGAGCAGCATATCTTTTAGGAATCGAAAATTGCATTTTGGTGCCCTGCAGAATGGAAAATGAAATAATACAGAAGAAGTAAATATTGATAGAAATAACACTATTACTAAGAATAACAAATGATCAAATAAAGAGGGAAAAATTGACACACATCTTCATCAAGAAGAAGGCCATCAATACTAATTAGTGGATCAGATGTTGTTGATTTCAGATTTTTTGCTTCCCAAAGGGAAATGATTCTGCCATATACTTTGCAACCTTGTTGGCCAATCACTAAATCTTTTAGACTCGAAACTGCAGCCATAGTCATCTGCTGAACAATATAAGAAAAATTGATAATAAGAAAAGAAGAATTGAATTAAACAAAAAATATTATTGATGAAATTGTTGGTGTTATATAAATTCTAATTGCAGAAAAATGTAGGATGCAGGTTTATGATTTGGAAAAAACAGTCGGCAAGATACAATAATCGCCTTAGATTAGAAATCACATTGTGTTGTAGATTGATATATGTAATTTCGAAATAAAAATAGATGCGAATATAAGATACTTAAGGAATCATCATGTACTAATTTGGGTGAGAAATATCATGTTCTCCAGGTTTGGGCTCATGATGCATTAGCACTAATTAATCATCTAATAATATCTAATTTATGTAGATAGTTAAGGCAAGACATGAAGAACAATAGAAAAGCAGGTACAAGATGCATGTAGAGCACTCAGTCTTTGTACAAAGTGATACTCTAGCTAGTTAGTCTTTGTATTGTTACTTCTGAATGGTTTGAGCATTGCATGGCTAACCAACTGCATATGTATCTTTTTGAATTTAGCTAAGTGTGCAGCAAAGTATCTATTAGTTGCGCCTATCAATATTGATAGGTAATTAGTGTTTATGGTTTGGGGCTTTATGATGTATTCAGTGATGACCTATATGTTATCTATGGAGATTTAATTAGCAGAAGATGGTCATATATCTATCGCTGAATAGAATTGTAACACAAAAATGAATACATATATGTGCCCCTGTTCATATTTCATTTCTGCATGAGATGAGTTAGACATTCAAAGATTATTTTATTTAGTTTCTATCTAGACTCGTCATTTGTAAATTTTTTGCATAAAAATCTTCTATCAAAATCAATGAATATCTTCTAAATGTTTTATTTTCATATATATGTCAGTATTAATAAGCTGTCATCAATGTCCTAGAGTAAAAAAGATACTTACAAAAATCAATAAAACATAGTTCTAAATGAGAATGTCATATTGAAATCTAATTCTATATATAGTATACAAATTGACAGCTGCAATGGCAGAAGAAAATGCTGGCTAAAAAAAATCAAACTATCGAAACGAAAATAGACCAAGTCAACACTGAAGAAAAATTTAGAGCAAAATGAATAACAGATAGAGTCACAATAAAATAAAGGAATCTAAGTAGAGACAAAATAAATGGTAGCAGCGCAAAATAGCAAGAACTAAGAGATAAAGCAAAAGAATAAAGTAATAATAAAAAGTAATAAATAATTTGATAATGCAGAAATAAACAGCGGTAAAAGGCGATGCATCATATTGCTTTCATAATAATTTTTTTGAGAGTATTCTAATCAAAAGAATGCTGGCTCAAGAATTATACAGAGATAATGATGTAAAAAGACTATATAACTATATGTAGAAAGTTGCTACATCACATCCTCAGAAGCATTATTGTTATGTAGTAATTGTAAAATAAATTGCAATATGAACAGAAGGACACAGAAGTGATAATATGTAATGATACAACCATAGTTGATTAAAAGCAGTAAGTAACTTGTCATTTATTACAAGGAGCGACATAATATATATCAACAATTATTATGCTATCATTTCAGTCATATGATGAAAGATTTCTTTGTAGACAACATTTTGGGTACAATCAGCATCTTCAAATGGGACATTCTCAATCAATATTTTTAGTCCCTTTGGCGATGTAACACGCGATAACGCAACATAAAGCTGGCCATGAGAAAAAACAGGCGAAGGTAAATAAACACCAACTCTATGCAAAGTCTGGCCTTGGCTTTTATTGATGGTCATAGCATACGAAACACGAACTGGAAATTGCCGACGCTTCAATTTGAATGGCCATTTTGAATCCGCGGACGTAGCTATTATCCTAGGAATAAAAGCTTTCTCACCCTTTGCTTTTCCAGTGATTATAGCTCCTTCAATCACACGATGTGTCAACTGCGTGATTATCAATCTAGTGCCATTACAAAGGCCACGTGATGAATCCAAATTTCGAAGCAACATAATGGGAATGCCTATCTTGAGACGGAGGTGGTGTTCAGGTAATCCAGCAAGAGATATTGTATTTAGAAATTCTGGAGGATAAAGTGACTCAAGTTCTGAATAATTGCTTATGCCATTATCTATAGAATCTGAGCTGTAATACGACATCTCTTCTGTAGATAGACGGTCAATCATACATTCATTGATAGTGGTGACGATATCATTTGTTGGTGTTAATATAGCTCGATCACAGAGGTAGGATGCTGCATCATGCGAATTGAGGAATGAATCATACACAAAAGAAATTAGACCTTCAATATGTCTCTCTGATGGAGGCAACAAAAGATACGCAGGTATTTGAATCCAAGGATCATCAACACCATCCTGAGTAGAAACATAAGGTACGACGCCATCACCAACAGCAAGTAACCATCTGGAGAAATGTTGAAGCTCATCCTTGTCTGCTAGACTGAGATCTGCTGATCGAAGCCTCATATTTTCTGACAATTCAAAGATAGAACACTGATGCCATAAATATGAGCAAACAATGGATGCAGCGACTATTTGATCTTTTGTCCCATTATGTATAACTGGAAGCGTCTGACGGAAATCACCTCCTAAAACTATGGTTGCACCACCAAATTGTTTATTTTGAGAGCCTGGGTATACATCCGATAATATATCTCTAAGCGTTCTATCCAATGCCTCAAATGAGTACCGATGGCTCATAGGAGCTTCATCCCAAACGATAAGAGATGTTTGCTGAAGCAGTTCTGACAATTGTGTGTTTTTTTTGATACTACACATAGAATGGCTGTGTATGTCAATGGGTATTTTGAAGCGCGAATGTGATGTCCGACCACCAGGTAAAAGAAGCGCTGCAATACCCGATGACGCCACCGCCAAAGCGATTTTACCTTGTGATCTGACAGTATTCAGTAAAGCAGTCCACAGGAAGGTCTTCCCAGTGCCACCATGACCAGAGACAAAGAAAGTGCGACCAAGATGATCATGGATAGATGCAATGACAGCATCATAAATCTGTTTCTGCTGAACATTAAGATTAGAAGATGCAATTATTGGCTGCGAAGCGTCAACATCCATCACAAAAGATAATTCGTCCATTATGAGGCTGTTATCTGTCAAAGGTGGCTGTTCATCTGGAAGCGGCAACTGAAAGTGTGACAAGGAATAACCAGAATGTGAAAGTAACTTATCTATTTCAAGCAGAAGATTGTTCCTAATATGCTGATGTATGAAACTGGTTGCATATGTGGATCTTGATTGACTGATGTGATATGCTATGTCCTCAGACATCACAGACGAAAATTCCTCAAAGAGCTTTACTGGATCAGAAATCTCACAAAAAAGCAATAATGTCACATAAAGTTGCCGAAGCTGGTAAGGGAGAGCCCAAGCAGAAGCATCCGTAAGCGCATGAAACCATTCACGATCATCACCTAAAAGGCCAAAAGCCTCACATGCAGCTCTATACGTCGGATATTCTTGCCCTTGGATAGTACGCATCATAGCAAAAGATGTTGGGCCCTTCATAATATGAAGCAACATTCGCAGATAATATAGCTCACCTTGATTTGGGGCAACATGGGCTAGGCGGCCAATCTTTCTAGATGCCTTTCGAGGAGCCCAACATTTACCATCTGCATGCCATGTCCAATGCTCTGGAAATTGAACGTATGTTGTTTGACGTGCTGTTGGGTATTGATGATTCGCATCAAACCATGCAGTCAATTTTGTGACAGTATTTGCAGGGTTGTCAAGCAGCTGTTCAAGGTCGTCATCTTCTGTGAAAACAACATTATTCAGCAAAGGGAGATGAATAGGGAGCCGCTCAACAGAAGGATCAGTATAATGTATGTCATATTGTAGCAAGCGCCAAGCTGCTTCACTGGGAGTAACGCAACGACAATTCAAGTAGTTAGTAATCTCATTAAGATCTTCCGTGGTAGCAGCAGAGGGACCTCGATGAAATCCTATTTTGGCATAATCAAAACCCTTCGCGATATATTTGAAGAGATATTTATGCATACCATCATGGTTAACCCGTTCAACATTTATGTGGGCCTGGTATTTGACAAGAAGATCAACATTGTGTGGAACAACAAATCGGTTGTCTAGATGCACACCATTAATTAAAACATTGAAACCATTGTCTGGGCGACTGTATTGCGCATGGCCACGATCTAGCAAAATTGTATTGGCGCAAAAAGCTTTAGGATAAGATTTAGAACACCTGCCCTGAGACATGCAAGGCGATCGTGGATTTGCAGACCCGCATGGACCGTGCATCATAAAAGAAATAACAGCTTCATATCCAATTGGGTCAGTGGTAGGATCTGGCAACTGAGCAGATATCATAGAATCAATTTGAGCAACAGTCAGCGCAGCAGTTTTGTTAAGCCATATGATAATGTGAACGTGGGGCAAACCACGCTTCTGAAATTCAACAGTGTAGACCACTGCAATGAACATATACAAAAATAGAAGAAGCAAAACAAATCTAATGAGAAAAGAATCCAGACTATCAAAGATACAAATAATACTGAAAAATCGATTAGGAGAGGAATGTGTAGTCAAAAGAATAACCTGCATTTATCTCGCCAAAGAAGTGTTTTTTTGTAATATCATCAAGAAGCATGTTCAGTTTCATCTTGAAAACCCTATTTGCGAGATCAGGTCTATCAGATGCATGCTGGCGCGGTATATGGCGTAAAGCATCAGCAATTTCTGGCCATGATGCATTACATGTAAATGTGATGAATAAATCAGGACATCCATATTTGCCGCAAACAGCAACACAATCTTGGTAGTTTTGATATAGATAGCGAGGTCCACCAGTGAATGATGCTGGAAGAATGATACGCTGACCAGTAGATGAAGCAGAACTCATGCCTCTGCCAACAGAATCAACCAAACATTTATATGAGCTTGCCCTATATTTCTGTTGAAAAGTCTTAGTCCTATAGTGATTCAACCGAGACTCTTCGACACAACAGTAGCTATCAACAATATAGGCTTGTGTCAATGCTTTGCAACGTTGTGGTGTATTGAAATCATGAACTCTATCATGTAATCTATATGCATAATATTCTGCCATTGTGACAGTTTTTCTCCGTATTGAGGTAGATCGGATGGAAGCGCAATATGGAAGATCTTGATGGTATCCATCTTCGCCATATGGAAACAAAATAGGATACTGCATAGACATGAATCTGCAATGCGTCTCACTAATGCGCTGCAGTGTTGATGCTCGATCTTCAATAATGATGTCTCTGCCAGTATTTGTGATGTCAGCATCATCTATGAGCAGACCAACTACCTCAGGTACAACTGGAGCACTATAGACATCACTATGAACATTTGGGTTCGCATAGATTCTAATAGAATAGTGGTCATCTGTTGGCAGAGGAAACCTATCACGGGCTGTCCTAAACAACCTGACAATAGGGTTGTGGACATCCAGCATACGAACGAAAAGCTGCACTAACTCCTCATTTGGTTGAAAACGGGCATCTCCAAACGAAGAAGCAACACTGATTCTATTTGCAACCTCATGCGCAGTATCAAAAATATAAAGCTGCGCATATATTGGCGTAACACCTTCAGTAGGCAAGAGCGAACCAACACGATGACATATTTGACCACTTATCTTAAACACATAAGGACCACGACCATCATTAACTGAATTGATAATATTGGCTCCCATGGATGTCATAGCAAACATAGAGTTATATTGTCTAATATTTTTGAAGAAATGTGATGACAATGAAACATCAGTAAATGTAAGCAGATCCAAGAGAGGCTGCGGAGGCAATTGATATGAAGGTAGGCTGATGCTGCCACCTCTACAACATAAAGAGTATTGTGGAGAAGATGTGTGACGCTGCCTCCGAATCCGTTCTTCATACCAAAATAGAGCAGCACAATATTGGCAACTATGAACAGGACCACCAAGATATACAGGAGAAAAGATGGTACCTAAGCAGAAGAAGAGATTTAGGAAAGAACAACCAAGATGACATATGAACATATGGCGGCAAACATGCTAGAAGCACAGGGCAAAAAAACTTACGAGGGTGTCTTGATTGCGCAGAATGAGCAGAATCTATGAACGCATGCACAATGAATAAAAGTGACAGTAAGTAAAAAACACATAAAGCATGGAGGCAGTAGTAAACTAATAATAATTCTATGTCATACCGGAAGCACCACTGAAGGGAAAAACGGATGCAGCATGCGGTGATGATGATGCAGAAGGATCATCAGATGGAACAGACTGCGGAGCATCAACCGCTGCATCAAAATGCAATGAAATCTCATGATGCATAGTTGTGACACAAAACAACAACACAGTCAACAGGAAAGAATGACGCAAAACCTGGATGACGACAGCGCCGCAACATGTTTGTACGATGACGACGGGACTCTGCAGCCAGAGCCGAACTTGGACGAGGAAATTCAGTAGATGAAGAATGCACACGGCATGAACCGCGCACACGAAGACTGTTACGACATCGACGGTCCATAATCAATAGGAGGCATTCATTGGTGGATGATATGCGGTAAGGTGACAGAATCTTTGAGCACAAATGGTCGAAGAACTACACTGAGAGAATCGGCGAAACCTCAACTCGACAAATAAAATGCCACAAGCAATACAAATCCGCAAAAATCACATGGATTTTTGAGGACTTTCATAGCAATAAATTTCTTGCAGCTAAGTCTTCACCTGAGTTGTTGAAATGAGAAGACATAAGATGGAAAATATTATCAAAAGCTGTTAATTTATTTGTACTATTAATGGTCGCAATCTACCCTAATCATCTATGAATTATATCATGCCATCATAAAAAAACTAAAAAATAGAGAAAGAGCACAGCAGTGTTCACAGAATTTGTCTATTTTCTCTTCTAAAAATATAATACGAGGAATTGCGCGGAGAACAACCCAGACGAATATTGGAAGCCATTGGCTATCTTTTAGTTTTTCATAAAGTTTAGTTTTATTTGGCGCATCATCAAATTCCTGTCTTAGAATCAATATGGTCTGAAAGAAACTACATGTAAGTTGGAAGCAGATCTGGCATGCTTGGGTGACTCTAAATTACCAAAAAAAAAAACTCCAATGTTCTCTCATTGGTCAGAGCTCGAACTTAGTATTAAAAATGCCCGTCATAACTCTTAGCAGAGAAACCAGAACTTTATATACAATATATTTGGACTGCAAGCAACTTCTTGATGAGAGAAGTAATCATCTATGAATTATATCATGCCATCATAAAAACACTAAAAAATAGAGAAAGAGCACAGCAGTGTTCACAGAATTTGTGTATTTTCTCTTCTAAAAATATAATACGAGGAACTGTGCGGAGAACAACCCAGACGAATATTGGAAGCCATTGTCTATCTTTTAGTTTTTCATAAACTTTAGTTTTATTTGCCCCATCATCAAATTCCTGTCTTAGAACCAATCTGGTCTGAAAGAAACTACATGTAAGTTGGAAGCAGATCTGGCATGCTTGGGTGACTCTAAATTACCAAAAAAAAAAAAACTCCAATGTTTTCTCATTGGTCAGAGCTCGATACTTAGTATTAAAAATGCCCGTCATAAGTCTTAGCAGAGAAACCAGAACTTTATATACAATATATTTGGACTGCAAGCAACTTCTTGATGAGAGAAGTTAGAGGTAGAGTTTTTCCCATAGAAGCAGACAGTAGGCAGAAAAGTGTGAACCTAAATCCAGTCCATAGCCAATCTGGTCGAAAGAACCGACTGGTCGAAAGGCTCGGGCTGGTCGAAGCCTGCGCACTGGTGGACGAAAACAGATCAGCTGCTGTCAACACAGCAGATCAATATATATTTTGAATAAATACTTAGATCCAGGCAAACTCCAAAACATCTGATGAGACGTATATAAATCTTCATAGGTGGCCGTAAGTGTGTTTTTCTTTCTGCTATTTTTGTGCGCGTACATGAAACAGCGCCGGCTTCCCGGCGTCACCGCACCAGCCGGCGTCCGCGACGGCGGTGACGCGGGCGCCTCCCGCAACGGCCGACGCGGGCTCGACCCCGCGGTGGTGGCGACTTTCCCGATCATGCCGTGTAGGGAGATCAGGGAGCACAAGATCGGCAAGAGCCTGCTCGAGTGCGCCGTGCGCCTGACGGACTTCGAGGACCGCAACGACCTCCGCCTGCTGCCGCCGTCTTCGCACGCGTTTCACCTGGACTGCATCGACACGTGGCTCGAGTCGCGCATCACGCGGCCGCTGTGTCGGGCCAACCTTAAGTTGGCGAGTGTGCCACCACCGGTCACGGCGCCGCCGGGTCTGGTGGATGCTGTCCTCTACTCCTGTACTCCATCAGTTCACAGCCTCACTTCGCGCAGTCATGTCCAGTGAGCTCTCCACGCATTCCCCTTCCTCTTCCACGTCCTCCGCTCATGGTGCGCAAAGAGAGGAGCAGGCAATGCCCCAGGAAGGCAAGAAGCGCCGGCGCCTCGGCGCGTGGGCCGTGCAACCCCGGGCGAGGTGGGAACGGGCCTACCTCCTCGGCTGCGCTGCGGAGCTTATGGTGGACCCAGTCTTCCTCTACGCCGCGTCGCTGAGCGGCCCGCTCATGTGAGTCTTCGTCGATGCGTGGTTCGCGGCCGCGGTCACCGCACTCCGGTGCCTCGTGGACTCCCTGCGTGGCTGGCACCTCCTGACGCAGCCCCGGACCGTGCCGTGCGCGGCGAGGCGGGAGCGCGAAGACGACGAGGCGCGGCGGAGAGGCAACGGCGGCGGCGCGCCACCTTCGGACGTGAGGTTTAAGAAAGGGCTTTTCTTGGACGCCCACGGCTGCTGCGCTGCAGGTGCTGGAGCCGGAGAGCGACGAGGCGGAGAGGAAGGAGGAGGCCATGGAGCTCGACAGGCTGCGCAGTGCGCGGCGGGGGGCGAGGATGCCGCGGTCGCACTCGATGGGTCACTCGTTGTTCATGGCGGCAGGAGGTGGTCAGGTCCCGGCAGCTGCGGCACGCCAAGAGTGTCGTCCACCCTATTGATCGCAGGATAGTATACGGGCAGCTGATCGCACAAAAACCTAAAAATTCAGATGTACATGTAAAAGCTGTCGATATGAGGTGCGAGGAAATCGCAGCCGAACCGAGAACAACAACTGGTCGACGTCAGTCCGCAAACATGGAGAGCAAGCGATGCGAGGGGCCCAACTGGTCGAAACTACATGGTCGTGGTCCAGCAGAAAAGGTGTTGGGCAGGGTAGTCGACAACAGCAAAGGAGCAAGCAAATAGCACACGGGCAAAACTGGCCGCAAACACAGCGACGAAGCGATCTGAACCGGTCGAAAAACAACAGGCGAGCAAGGCAAAGCACATACACTGTGGTACTCGACCAGAAAACGTGATCGAGAGAGAGCGTGAGTCGGCCGCGGGCAAAGGGAACAGAAGACACATACATAGCAGCCAAGGCAGTACGAACTGAGGCAACAACGCAACAATTCTGATGTGTTCTCATCTGGTAAAAATAAAAGTATACATCATTTGCTAATGCCCTGGGATTTGCAAAAGCAGCAGTTTTTTTTTTGTCCCATGTCAATCTGAACAGGATGATAAAATAAAAGTGTGCATGAAAGCCAAAATAAAAGTATACATCATTTGGTAATGGCGTCGGGTTAGCAAAGGCACCAGTTTTTTTTTTGGTCTTATGTCAATCTCAACAGGATGGTAAAGTAATAGTAAGAAACAAAGAAACAAAGACAGTAAGAAGAGCAACAGGAAGAAACAGCAAACCGATAGAAACAGCCAGAGACGCACAAACAAAAGCAACAGGAAGAAACAGGAACGGCATCAGCAGGAAAGAGGCAGCAGCAACAGCAAGAAACAGGGATGGCATTAGCATAGAAGCAGCAGGGCGTGAGGAGGAAAGCCGAAAAAAAATAAACACGGAAAACACAAAGCGAGACGAGGAACAGAGATTCAGAGCAACGAAAAAGCCGCAGTAAGAAGAGGAAGAAAACACAGTGCAGCAGCAAGCAGGGAAGAATGAACTGACCGCAAAAACAGCGAAACAACGGGAGCCACCAACGGATAAAAATAAACACGGAAAACACAAAGCGAGACGAGGAACAGAGATTCAGAGCAACGAAAAAGCCGCAGTAAGAAGAGGAAGAAAACACAGTGCAGCAGCAAGCAGGGAAGAATGAACTGACCGCAAAAACAGCGAAACAACGGCAGGCACCAACGGATCGACGGGCGAAGCCGAAAGCAACACAGAAAACCAAAAGACAGACAGCCAAGAAAAACAAAGCACGGCGGAGAAAAACTCAACGCAAACAACACGCAATCCGAGGGCGAACAGAGAACTCACCTACCAGCATGCAGAAACAAATCGACGCCGCGAAAGCAAAGCATCAGACGGCAGCAGAAAATAGCGCGACGCGGACCAATGAAAGCAAAGAGGCGTGCAAGCCACCTACCTCGACAGCCGGAGCAAGGCCAACCGCAGATCACGAACATCGGACGGAGCAGCAAAAACTGAGACGTGGGCGAAGCAAAACGCAGAGAAATGAACAGTGGCCATGTTAGTGGGCGTGAAAATGTTAGAAATGTAAGATGTGTCCCCCAATTAACTTATGCAAAATATCATATAAAATATTTTTTTGTTTTAATATTTTTTTTATTTTTTAGGAAGTAATTTTAGTTTGCCCCTAGTTAGTTGGGACGGACATGAGTATTTACTACTAGTGTTCCATTTATTTTCACACCATGCGGCCAATGCAGGTGTTAACTAATTTCGGGGAATTCTAATTTATATAATTATTAGTGGAATCAAATCATCAATTAATATATCTCCCATGTCATAGAATAGTTCATTTGTCTCTCACCAAGTTATAGAATAGTTCATTGGTGAGTTGTACTTTGTGTTTGATATTGCAAATTTTTTGTTTCTCCATTCGTTAAAAGCACAATTTAGTTTCTCTATTTCCAAAAGAATTTAGTTGGTCTTCAACTTTATGAATCGGGTCAAGTAGTCTTTTTATTTACAAATCTGTCTTAAATATGTGATATGACACTTATATGTTGGCTGAGATGATATATGAGAAAATACATGAGTAATGAACATGATCCCACACGTCATATAATGTCTTTAAGCATCCTTCTTGCACTCACAAACCAAATACCTTGAAGTGCGCTGCACGGAGACTTGAGAGGTGAAACTAGGGTTTTGGCAATGCATATATATTCGAAGATGGCACTACAACAGGGCGAGCCAGCGTAAACTGTATGACTGTTGGGAAAAATCTTTTTTACCAACAATCTTACAAGTGAAAATATCACCGATGTGTCAGCTGAAAAAAATTATTATTTTTAGCAGATCTACCGTTAGGAATAAATAATATATAGTAAGTTGTAGATTAGTTTAGAAAAAGATATATAAGATCTGTAGAACAGCTGAGAATATTTTTTATGCTGGCAAAATTTTTTTTTTTTACCAACGGACCTACAGGTGAAAACATAATTTTGAAAAGATACGGTAGGGAAAACTCTACTGCAAAAGATATATTATCAAAAAGATAATAAAAAAATTACAAAAAACCAGAAAAAGAAAATTATAAAACATCAATCCACCTATATAAACCATCTTTGAAAACTGGTTTAATTCTGCACAAAATAAACTCTAAATCGGAGATGAAATCTTCAACCAATTTTCCAAAGTTCCTAACAGATTATGAAAAATAGTCTTGTTTCTCAATTTCCATAAAGACTACAAAGATGATTAATTATGCATTGCTAATTAATTCACTCGTTCATTGTGTGGACTACTACAAAATCATACTCCCTCCGTTTTAGTTATCATTTAATATATATAAATCAAATTTTTAAAATTTTTACCACTAATATATGAAAAAATATCAAAATTCACTATGTAAAAATAATATTAGCAGATTTGTCATCAAATATACTTTATATTATTATTATTATTATTATTATTATTATAAAAATTAAAGTTAACATTGTATTTTGGAGTCCATAAAAAAATTGTAAAATAACTAAAAAAAAAAAGAACTGAGGGGTATTTCCTGAACCAGCTTAATGGCAGTACTACTTTGTTTCGTATTGCACCATCTTTTAAGGAAAACGAATCATAAAAGAATAATAAAAAATTTTAGCCAGCTTCCATCCATGTACATCTTCCGTTTCGAACTACAAAGATTATTACTATAAAATGGATGTGTTTTGAACTTTCAAATTTCCTTTATTTCTATGGTGTCTAATTCAAACAATATTATGCATCAATTTGAGACATCTAATACTCAATATTATAAGTTGTTCTAATCTCACCACATTAAAAATTACCTATTAATAATTCATGTAATTAATTGCACCCAATTAAAATCTACACGTAACGCCCACTGGATGTATTAAACCAACATAATAATATCTAAACCTATTCCTATCGCCTCGTTATTTAATGAGCTACAAAACAAAATTTTGATCAACTTACATTTAATGTGTATGCTTACTAGTACATATTATGGAGGGTAAAAACTAAGGGAGAAGAAATTAAATGATCATGCTACACATGTTAATAAAGATAATTAAATCACTCAATTTGATCTCTCCTTCACCACTAATAGGGGCAGAAGTGGGGAAAACACATCTAATACACTTTGACTTTAATGGAATTCTTGTATTACAAAAACAAGGCAAAACAAAAATAGTGCCTTATATTTTGAAACACAAAGACGCCGAAGATTTTTGAATTTTTTTGTCTGCTAACCCATTAAAAAAACAAATTCGAAAACTAATCTAGACCTTTTAAAAATTACAAAACTGACTCTCTGTCGCGAACTAGGCCGCATGACTGATCTTCAGTCGCTAGCTGGCGTGGCACGGCCCAACGCACCGCTGGCCCAAGTGCCATGTCACACCGGCTTTCAGTCACTAGCTCGGCTAGCGACTGAAAGACCTATATAAACTGTGGCAGTCACTTTCACAGTACGGGCATTTTCATTTTTTCTGAAAAAACAAAAAAAAATTTTAGAGAGAGAAGGAAGAGAAGAAGAGGAGAAAGAGGAAAGAGGAGGAAAAAACTGTTGATCGTTTGTTCAAGTTTCGGTTTTTGGAAGTTCTTCAAATTTATTTATTGAGGTACATTTTTGTTAACTCGTAGATAGTATTTAGATTTAAATGTTTGTTAGTTCATTAACTCGTAGATAGTATTTAGATTAAAATATTTATTAGTATGTAGATTAAAATGTTTGTTAATACGTAGATTAAAATATTTGTTAGTATGTAGATATAAATGTATGTTAGTATGTAGATTAAAATGATTGTTAGTATGTAGATGTAAAGATTTATTTTATATTATGTTAGGACCCTCGCGGCCTCACTGCCCTCATCGTCACCGCCGTCGGCCTCGCCGTCTTGGCCTTGCCCGCACAAGTTTAGAGTGAGGGCGGCTTTTATTTTAGGGTTGTAGGGTTTAGAAATTTAATTTTCGCTTCACTTTAGTCTTAGGAAAAAATTTAGTCGAGTAATAGTCGTCCCCGCGGGTACCCAAACCCGCGGGGGCGGGGGAAATTGAATAAATGGGGGTAATCTTGGAGCGATTAAGCGAAATCAATACTCAAACTCGCTCTGACTCGAGAAGTAATGTGAAATGTGTGAAGTGTGAAATGTGTGAAGCATGTGTAAGTGTCAAACCCGCAACCGCTCCCCGTAGCCCGCAAGGCGCATATAAAATTACAAAGTAGTCACACTACAAACCCTAGATTATTCTCCACCCGCGAGGCACATAAGCTTTCAGTCGCTTAGCCGATTACCGACTGAAACATGCGTTTCAATCGTGTAGCCCAATAGCGACTTAAATGCAGTTTTGGAAATTTTCTTTTGTTTCAAAAACCAATTTTTTCTAGTATTTTGAGCAATGTTATTCCTCTAATTATATACTCTACGACAATACAAGATATAAATTAGTTTTGACACATCTCATAGTCTCAATATCGCACTACAACCATACTATTGCCACTGAAACCTTAACACTAGTAGCCACCTCCATCGGCCCTCGCCTCCACCCGCTGAAATTGTAATCCTAGAATAACAGTATGGTTAGTGTAACACCCTGGGTTTAGGGGTGAAAACTTCCTTTTTCATGAACATCATGCATGCATATATCTGTAATAGTAGCCAGATCAGTCAGACCCTAATCTATCCTAAGCCCCAAATATCTCAAAATCTTCCCTGTGAATCCAAATCAATATCAGATTGCACAGATGAGATCTATCAGTTACTCTAAACATAAAAGCCTTCAGAAGCCAGATTCAATTCCATCTCTAACTCTCAAATCTTGCAAACCTTTTCTGTTTTCAAAAACAGGAATTTAATTAATATCCTAATTACCCTAAATACTCTGAACTCCGATTTAGCCAAATCTTGACCTAATCCAAATCAGATTATTCTTAGATTATGATCATGGGTATGCCAATACCTTAATCCAGAAAATTGTAGCCAGATTTCATCATCTAAGCCTTTTTCACATATCAGTCCAAATTGTATCGCGAATCAATCCTTTTCCTGATATCTGGCAACCCAAAAAGGCTGAAATCCTCAAATCAACTCCAAATTCAAATCTGTTTAGGGAACACCTCCCAAATGCTAATTAATACAAAACCTTCTTTTATCAAAACACCCAAATCTCTCTCCAATTACCTTGAATTCAAAATCGACCAAAACTCAAATTTTAATTACCCTAAATACCCTATTTTCGGTTTATATCAAAAATCATCAAATCATGCCAAATTTTACCAAATTTCTTGCTGGATGAGTATAAGGTATAAGTTTATACTCATCTATGAAATCAGATTGCAAATTATCTATCTCTAAGTCAAAAATTACAAATCAGTCCAGAAATCAAACAAAGATTCTTGCAATTAGGTCCCTGGCTCGACCACACTTGCAGTTCACGACCAGGGCTCAGCATCTTCGACCGGAGCAGCTATCTGCGACCAGATCGCCAGCTTCTTCGACCTCGACCGCAGCGCAGTGCTTCGCTTCGACCAGCGCCGCTGCGACTAGGAGCGTCGTGTCGCCGTGCCTTTTGCCGCCGATTAGCGCCGCTCTAGCCGTGCTTTTTCGCAACCGTGTTTGCATGCGTACACGTGTTTGAACCTTAGCTATTGTCGTGGCAATCCTTGTCCAGCTCACCAGCAGCTCGGGCGCCAAAGAAGCTTCACCTGCTCGCTGTTGCTTCGACCCGAAGGTACATCGGCGCAAGCAACTTAGCCACCAAGCAGTGAGCTTCGCTTCAACCCATCTTGCCTGTAAATAGAAACTCAAAGCAGTTTCTTCGTCACCAGCACTGCTCTCCAAAGTTCTTCAGTAATTAACCAAATTTTCTTCGCTGTTGTCTTCTTCTCCGGCGAGCCACCGAGGAGGTCGACGACGCCAGCACGCTCCACTGCATCAATCTTCAAATTGAAGCCACCAATGAGTTCCCCTCATCAAACTCTCTGTGCTGTATCATTTACTTGGATCCCCGTGCCCCACATCGCCGGTGATCGCCAGAATTGCCAGAACCCCTGTTCCAGCTTTACAACTCGATTCAATCCAAATTACCAAATTAACCTTCGATCCAGTAGAGTAAAATGATCAGTGAGCTTTATTTAGCAAGCCTGTGCATCAAGATTTCAAAATTGAGCTCGAATCGAAGCTATCTCCAAGTTTGAGCTTCACCAGTTGCCGGCTCTCGCCGCCAGGCTTCTCCGGTGATGCTCCGACCAAATTGATCGTGCCAATAGCTTCCATATGCTTCCCTCTTACTCCTTGAGCAAAGAATTGAGTTCAAATCATGTGTAGTGAAAATCCCCAATTCCAGTGTCTTCGTCTCCGGCACCGGCCACCGGAAATCTGTTCCCGGCCGATCCAGTTCCAGCCACCTTGTCCCTTAGATGCATCTCGATCTCCTAAACACTTTTGTAAACTAGCTCGACATCTAATTCGCTCTAAATCGAAAGTTATGGCTATGCCCTAATTTCTGTCCAGTGCCATGACTTGAAACTCTAGCCACCGTGTTCTTTGCCGGTTTTCACCACTTTTCGGCCATCTTCAGCCTTGGAACCTGTTGTATCATTTGTTCCTATTATCAAGGCCTATCTCCTAGACAAAGTGATGCATCAATTGGAGCTCTAGATCAAAAGAGATGGCAAACCCTAGTTTCTAGCCATGTTAGCCCAATGCCAATCTATGCAGCCAGTGGCATTGAACCTTTTTACCTGCTTTCAGCCATGCATTTTGAGCATGACTTTGTCTCTTAGATTTCTAGTGTTGTGATCTACATTTTCTTCTTCTGTCACAACTTGAGTTGAGCCCTCTATCAACCATTAATCTTTTGTCGATGCCTTAAACCGAATGTCGACCTAAAGACGTTCGTCGTTTTTGAGCAAACCAGCCGCGGACTTAATGTCATTTCCATACCCTGGAACCCTAAAAGTCCCTAGCACCCATCTTCAGCCCTAATTCTGTGAGTTAGCCCTAATCAGCTTCTAAACCCAATTATTCCAGAATCATCGAGACATTTCATCTTTGCACTATTGCATGTAGTATAATAATGTATTGAAAAGGTTGTGATTCTTGGTTGCTTGTTTGATCTTTGCTCAGAGTCAGAGCCAGAGTTCGAGGACTTCACTGCCGACCCAACATCGACTGTTGTATTTTACGACGCGGAAGGCAAGTCATAGTCTTGATCATCTTGAACCTATATTTTATGAGTTGCTATGATATGACCTTGAATATAAATAATATTGCATGTGAAAGGATGGTTGAATTATGAATTGACACTACTAGGTTGGATGCCTATGAAATGTGAAAAGATCAAATAGTGAACCATGAACTATTATATATGTATTTAAATATATTCACGAAATAAAACCCCTAGCCGTGACCAGAATTTTGGTTTGGAATGGTAGTAGCACTGGAGGTGCTTAACTGCAAAGGATAGCAGACACTGAAGGTGCATGGTTTGTGGATGGTCTGGTCACTGGCATATAAGGACTAGAACCTTGTGTTGTGCGTCTAGTGGCATAAAACATGTGCTAACCGCAAGCCTGATATGGGACAGGCCTGAACAAGTACTTATGCGGATCGCACATGAAACCCCTGCATGAGATGGAAAACAATATACTAATTTCACGGAGTGCGGCTCCTCCACGTATCACTGAATGTAATCATGCACGTTGACCCAGTAATGGGAAGAGACTTAGGGGTGGGGGTAATACCCGCCACAACTATAGTTCGCGAGAGATCCACAGGGTCAGGGGTGAATTGTGAGTAAAACATAACAAAAGTTCTTGTTATCTCCACCTTGCCACTCACACATGGTTGTGAGGAAGGGTCTAATCGTATTGATAGGATGGGCATAAAAGTGGAATATCTTGCGGGTAAATTGGTACCTCTCTGCAGAGTTAAAAACGTATTCTAATACTCCGAGCTCCCAGGTTTATAGGAGTCTGCTGCAGTGGATTAAATCCAGGGGGTGTAACACAAGTATGTTTTCTAAATAAAATTTGATAAGTCAAGATTACCCAAATGACATGTGTTGTCATGATAAGGGGTGCTACCGTGGGCTGTCGTGTGTCGACGTGTCGCGGTAGTGCTATAATTTAGTGAACATGAATAGTGATGCTATATTATGAAAAGTGCTGCCATGAGATGAGATATGAAAGAAAAGATTATTTTACAAACATCCATAATTCTTGACTAGTCTAGGTTCATAACAACACTACTATATGTATCTACTCTTACCTATGACTTGCTGAGTACGTAAGTACTCACCCTTGCAACTTACAACCTAGTAGATGGAGCGTACCATGATCAAAAAGAAAGCGTGGAGAACTTCTTGGACCAAGATGAAGGAGAGCCAGATCCGCCAGATCCCTGATGTGTTGTTCTGCCGTCAACTTCTTACTGTGGAGGGGACACCCATCATCCGCTGTGTAGAAATTTTTATTTTGCTTTAACTAAACCTCGAATGCCGCGAAGGTATTGTAATCTCTTTATGTAATATTAAGGCCAGCAGGCCACACTGCTTAAATATTTTGTAAGTTTTTCTGCTGCAATGTGAATATACTCCTGTGCTTGACTTATCCTGGGAAGTCAAAGGTATGCATATATGGGACTAGCTACAGCAAGCTAGGTCTCCACAGGAGTAGTCATAGTCCCAGTTTCGGGGCGCGACAGTTAGGGTTAGGACGAGTCAGTGTTATGGTTAGGTTCAGCGCCACTTAGACTTAGAGTTTTGGTTTTTGTGACTTGGGATTGTAGGATCGAGGATGCCGACTAGAGGAGGGGTGAATAGGAGGCTTAAAAACTTTTTAATTTAAAGCAACTTTTGCAAAGAGAAGAACCAAAAGCAATTGAACAAAATATTTCAAGATTAAATAGAAGAAAGAGAAAGAACAAATATAGAGATTTTTTCCGAGGTCTCGGAGACTCGCCCGGTCTCCCCTACTCCTCGATGAAGCACTCAAATGAATGAGTCTCGCTTCAATATCCACGAAGAATATTTCTCACTAGTGGTTGCTCCTTGTCCACTCCAGAAAGGCGAGCACCGATGCCTTTTACAAACACGCCGAGCCTCTCTGACAATCTCCGAACGGGAGAGGTCAACGGCCACGCCACCAAACTGTCTAGGTGAGGGAGTTCACCAAGAGTAACAAGCTGCAAGGTCTTGTCTAGACCTCCAACAATCACCGAGAAACTAAAAGTATGCAAAGATGATGCGAACTGAAAACTCGGTGGATCTCAAAAGCTCACGACGATCAACAAATCAAGATTTTAACTCCAAAAATGAATACTCAAGTGTATAAGAGAGAAGAGGGCTACTTGGTATGTGAAACAACTGCTCAATGCCTCTATTTATAGCCTCAAGAATCAAAAGATCCGTTGGAGCTCGCAAACGAAAGCAACAGTGCAAACTGACAGTCAGTTTGTGAAACTGACACTCAGTTTAAGTCACGACCAAAAAGAAGGAAAATCCAAAGAAAACTCACCTAGCCGTTTGAGGTCGTATATGGAAACAAAATAGTGCAAACTAACAGTCAGTTTCAAACTCAACGGCTGACAAAAATCACGGATAAAACTTTGCTGGTCATATATGGAAATTGATACCTCATACTGACAGTCAGTATCACAAACTGACAGTCAGTATGGACCACAAAATCGACCAATTAAAACAGAAACTCAAACAAATCAGCTTGTGGTCGAAATACAAACTGACAGTCAGTTATCCAAACTGATAGTCAATATAGGTCAAAAGACTTTTGGCACACAAAACACACTCTCTGGACAATTGTCAGTATAAACAAACTGACATTCAGACTGATAGTCAGTATGACAAACTGACAGTCAACATGAATAAAAATAGTCATAACTATTAATCCAGAAATCCGATTTAAGAGTTTAATAGCTTGTTTGAAAGATAATTTTAAGGGATATCTTTTTGTCAACAGAAGCAAAAAACAGATCTGCCTAGATCTTTCTAGAAAATTCAAAAACTCTTCTGTTGTAAAAAAAGCAACTGAAAAACCAAATCTTTCAAAACCAAATCTAACCGAGATGAATGCAATGTAGTGACCTAATAGTTTCTCGATTTATGCTGGAAATGTAGAGAGGACCTACAACCCCTCTTTATAGTATGGTTAAAACTAAAAACAAATTTCTAAACCGATCAAACTCCAAACACCGAGATCGGTAAAAATAAAATCAGATTATCTCAGGTCCTTCGCATCTCGCAACTTGCGTCTTGTCTTCATTTGCGACTTGTGCTTTTATCCCTTTTGCTTTGGACTCATCTTGTTCATCTCGCATATCTTCCCGACAAAACTCTGTATCAAATATCTCAACAGCACAATTAGTCTGAAACACTTGTTTTCATTAATCATCAAAATCAGATTAGGCATAAGAGCCTAGATGCAACAAGGATTAGGGTTACGGTTTCGATGACTCGGGGTTAGGGTTAGGGTTTCGGCAAGCATACAATTCATGCCATGAAAGAGGTAGTAGCAACAAACATTGAGAGTGTTGCCTTGAGGATCGACCTCGTCTGGATGTGGCTTGCTCGGAAGACCAAACTTTTTGCGGCGAGCCTTTATTTTTTCCCATAACCTACAATATGCCTTAGTGTCCTCCGAGACTTCTGTCCGGCAAGGCGCATATAAAATTCCAAACTAAGCACACTACAAACCCTAGATTATTCTCCACCCTCGTCGACCTAGCCCTCGCGGCCCGTGCCGCCTAGGTCTGCAAACGAGCCGAGCTCGAGCGAGCTCGGGAAGGCTCAGGCTCAGGCTCGGCTCGAATTCTCACTCGAGCTTCACCTCAGGCTGGAGCTTGACTCGTTAAGACCTCGAGCCGATCTTCGATCCAATCCCGAATAGCTCGCGAGCTTTGATCTTCAGGGTTTTAGGGTTTCAGGGTTTTAGGTTTTGAAATATACTTTTACGCTTCACTCTATGATTTAGCACAAGTAAAAATTTAAATTTCCGCTTCACCCTAGGACAGGAGAATAGAATATCATTTTGTTTTCATTGACTAATGATTAATGAAATAAAGACAATACATAAGAAATACCGGTGCAGTTATTGCGCACTGTCGCACTATCCTGTTTTAACCTAACACAGAATGATGATCTTGGTGCTTGTATGCATGTTTATGGTCAAATGACACAACCACAGTCAATGTCTTTCAATGATTTGGAGATGTGATTAGTCAACTTGTTATAACTCAATCCTGCGACGGATACTCTCAGGGTTGAAGACATGCTTCTGGAGGGAAACAAATTGGTGCTTAAGAGACTGAAAGGTGACAAATCATGGGGTTCGTTTGAACGATTTGTGACAAATCCAGGCTATGGTGGCGGGGTCATCATACTGTACGCTGAAATCTTAAGCGTACATAGTTCGGAGGGTAGTCATTCTGTAGGAAGAGCAAAGGGCAGTACTAATGTCAGTACCGGAGGTCACGGTGCCGGTGCCAATACTGGTGCCAGTGGCAGTACCAATGCCAATGCAACTGCCAGTGTACCTATGCAAACAGCAAGAGCTACAACTCAGTTTGGCGGCCATCAAGTAGATGCAGCTGATCAACTACCCGAATTGGAGGAGAATTTTAATGACGAGGAGTACACTGATCCGTCAGATATGTATGAATCTCCCGATGAACCCACGGAACAGCATAATCCTATCAATGAATGGACTAATCCATCATCTTTGATTTTCGTTGTGGTTCCTGATGAGCTGAATTCGTGATGGTCCTATATTGAATCAACCGTCCAGCTTGGGCAGTTGTTTTGAACTAAGAAAGATGCGAAGAAAGCCATAACTACGTGGGCTATTTCACTGAATAGGCCATTCCGGGTGGGTAAAGCAAATCCGAGCCTGTGGACTGTGAGGTGCTTTGTCGAGAACTGTCCATGGTACATACGTGTCACACGGCCAGAAGATGAGCCTTTCTTTCAGGTGACCAGAGTCGAAGACGACAAATGTCTGGCTGAGGGCATGGTGCAGCAGCATAGAAATATTACTGCCAGTTTTGTTGCCAGCCTGATACTGTCAATAGTAAAGGAAAATACGGCAATGACACAAAAAGTGATAATTGCACATGTCGCGGAGAAGTACGGTTACAAGATCAAGTACGGGAAGGCATGGAGGGCTAAACAGAGGACGCTGGAGGAGCTTTTTGGGACATATGTTGAGGCATAAAACTCCATACCAAGGCTCTTGCGGTGCATGTGCGAAGCAAATCCAAGCACAGTCACCGAAATTGTTGATGCGCCGGCAATCGGCTTGGAGGGTGTTGTGATTTCTGGGTGCATGGTACTGCGGAGATTTTTCTAGGCATTCCAACAATGCGTTACATCATTTAGGTACATGAGACCCGTGCTTTGCATTGACAGAACATTTTTTACTGGAAAATACTAGGGTACTCTATTGACTACTGTGGTTGCTTATGCCAATGACCAGCTTCTCCCCATAGCATATGTTGTGGTCGAGGGGGAGAACTATAGCAGTTGGTTGTGGTTCTTGGGAAAATTTAAGAATGAGGTCGTCAAAGATTGGGAGCGCGTGTGCTTTATTCACCATCGAAACAAAGGAATGTTGAGTGAGATCGAGTACATGCAATCGGGAGTGGATCCATCACTGAGTTGGGATGACCTACAGAGTCGTTGGTGCTCTCGGCATCTTGGCGCGAACTTTCACACTTGTTTCAAGAGCAGGTGCTTGATGCAGGTGTTCAAACGCCTTGCCAACCAGAACCAAGAGTCGAAGTTCTCAGATATATGGAAGTCATTGGAGGAAGGTACGTTGAAGGAATTGCAAGAGCTAGGTGCACTAGAAGATGGCGGCATTACCGACGAGGGAAATCGCCGGAGTCGTCTCAGTTTCAGTCAATGGATTCAAACCAAACCAAATGAGAAGTGGTCGTTGCTACACGACACAGGCGGGGCTCGATACGGAATCATGACAACAAATCTGGCCGAGGTGTACAACTTCGTCCTGAAAGGTGTGCGATGCTTACCACTGACTACAATAGTTGAGATTACATTCTATCACACAATAGCATACCACAACAGCAGGAGTTTGGCGGCATCAGCACTTGTGCATGACCCTTTAGTACACTGGCCCAAAAAGATTAATGATTACCTCGAATTTCAGACGAGAAAGCTGTTGACACATAATGTCTTAGTGCTAAGTCGTTTGAACGGAAACTATGAGGTTCGGCTAAGGCACAAACATATCTGTAACACATTGCGAGTAGGTCGGGTCCACGAATGTTGAATTACAAATGTAGATGCCCAATGTACATGCAACAAGCCTCAACTGCTGCACATTCCTTGCTTGCATGTTATCGCTACCTGCTCCATTCCTGGGATCGATTCGGCACAGTATATCTCAACTTAGTATACTTTGTAGTACTTATAGAAAACCTGGGAGGGTGTCTTCCACGGGTTTGCGGCGAGGGGAAACTATCGAGAGCTATTTCTGAAAAATGCCATCACGTGGATCCCAGACAAGAGGCTCCTTTTGAGCCATGTCGGCCAACATCGATCCAGGAGGATACAAAATGATATGGATGCAGCGGAGCGTGACGATGACCTACGTAGATGCAGCGCTTGCAGGCAGCCTGGTCACACAAGAAATCGATGCCCGCAAGTGGCAGGCACATCAACTTCTTCGAGAAACTGAAGCAATTCAATTTTCCTGTATGAGTTGTAGTTAATTTTCTTAAATAAAACTATAATGTTGTAATGCCTTGTTGGGAATTTTCGTAAGTAATACTGAATGTATGTTAATTAATTGTAATGTTTCAACCTTTCGACCAATATATGACAACTGCAGGTACGACAGATGATCATCAGCTTCCCGAGCTGATTGCACAGCACCATCAGGAGCGTCACCGTGCTCGACGCCTTCTACAGGGCACCGTTCTGCCAGCTCTGCGCATGAGGACACCACGTGAGATGTGGCCTCTGGATGAGCGGTTCATGCCTTATCTGCTCGAGGCTGGACTGTTGCTGTTCGCCCGCACGGTAGATCGGGCAAGGCGATTCCCCTTCGATCAAGCCCTGGTTAGCGCCCTTGTGGACCGATGGAGGCCCGAGACGCACATGTTCCACTTCAGTTTTGGTGAGCTCACCATCATGCTGCAGGATGTCAGCATGCTGCTTGGGCTGCCTATCCGTAGGGAGATATATGTCCCCACGGCCATCGACAGAGTTGCATGGCACCTAGATTTCCTACAGCGCTTCGAGGGAGCAGGGCCAGCGGGGGGAGTTTGTGCAAGATGCGGGACTTCCCCAGAGTTACCTGCATGCAGTCGGCGATGGTGCGCCCTTGGCCGCTCTAGAGGAGATCTTCAGGCGCCACCTTGAGGTGTACTTGTTGTACCTGTTTGGGTGGTTGCTCTTCCTTGGCACCCACAGAGACATCTGCGAGCGGCAGTACATTCAACTTGCCAGGAGTATTACTGACTCCGAGCTGGGGCACGTGTCGCGGTTCAGTTTCGGATCCGCCATGCTCTGCCACACCTATAGGGGGTTGTGCGACGCCACGAGCAGAGACCAGGTGAGCTCTCTTTTCGCTGGATGCACCATACTCTTGCAGATGTGGTCGTACGAGCATTTCCCCGTCGGCCGACCGTTGGTGCCGCGGGATCAGTTCACATTGGCCAGTGATGCGAGGGATGGCCCCATGATGGGATGGAGGTAGGCTAGGCTGAGTTTGAGGTAGTCCACAAATCAGACGCACCTCTGTTATACTTCGTACGCCACGAGCTTCGATCTGCTCCTCGACAACAGTGTCATCTGGGATCCGTGGACCACCTCAAACTTGCAGTCATCGCACCAGTTGGCATTTCTTCTCTTTGTACGCAGGATGCCGTTGACTGGCGCACCCAGGTTCTTCTCGTCTTCTCGCACATGGTTGAGGGGTACTTGCCTAAGGGAGTTATGCGCCAGTTCGGCCTACGCCAGCGTGTCCTGGTGCCGCCTCCTCGACAGTTCCCGCGCCATATCCACGAGTACATCAAATATGCATTACATTTGCACGTGATTTTATAAATGATTTCTGTCACTAACTAATTATTTTGTCTGCAGGCAATCGAGGAAGGGTCGAGTGAGGGATGATTTTGTTCGTCGGCAGCGACCCTATGTGGAGGAGTGGATGGATTGGGCCTACACACGCACGGTCGAGGAGCACAGGCCGTGTAGCCATGACATCCATTTTTTGTACCTATCCTCATACCGACCCTGCACGATCTATCGATTGGTGGGCGGTCCACCAGCCGCGCCTGATGAGCCCATCCCTCCTACCACCATCGACGAGCGCTTCAACCTACACCTTCCAAGGCGAATCCACTCTTCTATAAGTTCCTTAGCTTTCTGCAACCTTACTTTCACATGGATTGTCATTCTATAATTGCATTAATTCGTGTCCGTAGCTAGACACCCTCGACGCCGTCTCTGCCGGTGCACAGGACATGATGCTCAGGTCCCGCATCGCACCCACCATACCCAGCGACGATGTGTACGCGTATTGTGCAGAGGTCGAGGGGCAGGTCGATCAGATTCTGATCAATTTCAGAGTACTGCTGCCATCTCACTTGACCATGATTCCCCCACCATCACCGTCGGCGTCGGATCCTTTGTCGCATGTGCCACCAGTGGACCACTCGTCGTCGTCGCGCCCTCCACCTCCATAGTCGTGTTTCGTGTCTACCGACAGCTCTTCGGATGAAGAGCTTGATACTCCTGCATCGCACCAGCCTCTCGGCCAGACGCAGCAACATCCTACACAACCTGACATTCTTGCTTATGCTACACCGCCTACGTAGCCGACACAGCATTCCCAGGCTCCGCCGTCTGGGCAGACACCACCGGCGAGGAGACGGCGCGTTAGGGATCGTCAGCCCCCTCTCGCTAAACACCATCGAAGTATCAGGGCCGGCCATAGAGGGGGAGGAGGGGGCAGTAGTCTAATGTAGGGTTTCATCATACTGTTCAGTTTTTTTGTACGTTTTTGTCAGCTTTCCAACTATTCTACAATGCATCTTTCGCACTTTTTTACTGTTGTACTTTTGTATGACTCTGCATTTTTGCTTTTCTGCTTTTCAGCTTTTATACCATTAGTCTTTTCTACTTTTCAAATTTTGTACATTTCAACTTTTGAACGGAGACATCTGCTTTCCTACAGATGCGTCCAACCAACAATTGAACTCTTCATGACTAGCACTTCTATAAATTAAGCCTCAACTCATAACACAACTCACACTTCCCTCACACGCCCATCTAAACATGGCGGTCAACAGTAGCTGTGACCGGAGAAGATGACGCACCAAGGTAAGTACATAATCAGCTCACATAAATGAAGCACCAATTTATGCGTCACTTTCTGGGTTATTCCCTTATGTTCGTAGGATGATGGACAAAGTTCAAGGCCATGTCGTTGCAACTACAGTTTATTACCGAAGACTACCACGTCCTCTGTTCAGGGTGAATACGGGAGGAGATTTTTCGAGTGTCCGAGAGAAGATGCTCGCAAGTGCATTTTCCTGCTTTGGCTCGACCCCGAGTGAAGCGCAAAGGCTGCACGTACGATACTCTATCTTCTCTGCAGAAAGAAGAGACTTCGCGAGTAGCTCGACTTCATGGAGGAGTTGTCGATCAACATGCACGACGTTCAACAAATGTGTTGCTGTAGACATCTGTGTTATTGCTCTTGCCATGGAGACACGTACCCAACAACGCGTCTTGCTGAGGAGTTCAACAGGCCCAATGATTCCTCCAACACAGATGATTTTATGTGCAAATGTCGAGGTGATATTAGAGTAAGTACGTCTTGGGCCTACGACACTGCTGGTAGAAACTACCTACATTGTGGCCGCCAAGAGGAGAGGGATAGATGCAATTACATATCGTGGCTCAACCCAGATTGGAATGAGGTAGAGAGGAACACTATAAATAATCTTCTAGGGGAGATTGACACTCTCTAATCGGATCAGGTGGTGCACCGCAGTTTGATCACCTTTTGCTGCTGTGGGCCTCATTATAATTGTTTTTGCAACTGTCACACACGCGTGTAACTTTATATTTTATCTACCGCATCAAGACTTTGTACTGAAAATCAAAACTCTAGACTTTGTACTCTTCGGCATTGCCATATATGGAAATCGAAATCGAAACCCTAGCCTTTGTACCACATCAAGACTTTGCATGTTGAACCTCGCTAATTAATTTGTCGGCATTTCGCATTGATATGAAACTTTGTAATCCTTACATTTTATAATATATATCACTGCGAAACTTTGTACCACATTAGTAATCAAGATACAATTCTAATCCTTACATTTTATAATTATATAACACATCTTTTTATCTTTTTACAATTATATATTCATAAAATTTATATAAAAGGAATATAATTCTACGGAGTAGGTTGTCTACAAGGTATATTTTTTTATGAAAATATATCATTTTACAATCATATAACACATATTACCTGAATATATAGCAATGCGATATGTGTTGTTTGCATTTAACCAATCAATTAGTAAGTAAAGTATTAATATGTGCAATAGGAAAATATTTCAGAAATGCTACATAGCCTAGTTGGTTTGGACGCACCAACATCACCTGTTGGCCCGGGTTTGAATCCCACTCCACTCAAACCTTTCCAAATATTTAGTTTTAGCTTTCAGTCGTCGCTAGCCGAGCTAGTGACTGAAAGCCGGTGTGGCACGGCACCTGGGTCAGCGGTGCGTTGGGCGGTGCCACGTCTTCAGTCGCTTGCTGGGCTAGTGACTAAAGATCAATCGCGTGGCCTAGTTTGCGATAGAGGGTCAATTTTGCAATTTTTAAAAGGTCTAGGTTAGTTTTCAAATTTATTTTTTTAATGGGTTATTAGGCAAAAAAATTCGAGATTTTTGGTGGACTAGAGGTCAATATAGGGCTGGAAACGAGCCGAGCTCGAGTGAGCCCAGGTAGGCTCGACTCGAGCTCGATAGTGTACTGGGCTCGGCTCAGGCTTGGCTCAAAATCTTACCGAGCTTCGAATCAGGCTTAGGCTCAGGCTCGACTGGAAGAAAACTTGATAGAGCTCGAACTCGGCTCGATAGGCACGTGCATGGGCACGGCAACTGCCGCGGACGCTAGAGCCGCCGCCGCTACCGCCGCCGCCGCCACCTCCTCATTGTCGACCTCCTCCTCCTCTCTGGTCCGCCGACCGCCGCCGCCGCCTCCGCCCCTCCTCCTCTACACCTACTGCAGCCGCCTCCTCCCCCTTCCCCGCCGCCTGCACGCGCACCGCCGCCACCTCCTCTCCACTGCCTCCTCCACGCGCGCCGCCGTCGCCTCCTCTACTCCACGCGGGCCGCCACCTCCTCTCCGCCTCCTCTCCGCTGCCTCCTCCACGCGCGCCGCCGCCGCCTCCTCCCCACCTCCTCTCCACGTGGGCCGCCGCCTCCTCTCCTCCACATGCGCTGCCACCGCTCCTTACGTGTTTACGCCGCCGCCATGAGCCCGTGGGCTTTGAGGATTCGATTGCTAGAATGCTAGGTTGGGGATTTGCTAAGTGCGCTTTGAGTTTTAACGAGCCAAGCTCGAGCGAGCTCGGGAAGGATCGGGCTCAGCTCGAGTTCTCTTTCGAGCTTCACCTCAGGCACGAGTTTGGCTCATTAAGGGCTTGAGGCTATCTTCAATCCTATCCCGAATAGCTCGCGAGTTTCGATCTTTTTGTCCAGCCCTATGTCAATATGGAGAAACACAGGCGTATATTCAATAAAAAAATTCCACCGTTGCTCTGCTTTCACCTCAAGTCCTTGACAGTTGACACCACCTGAACTTGAGTCTGACTAGGGCTAGACAAAAAGATCAAAGTTCGCGAGTTATTCGGGATCGGATTGAAGATCGGCTCAGTTCGAGATCGGCTCGAGCCCTTAACGAGCCGAGCTCAAGCCTGAGGTGAAGCTCGAGAGAGAACTCGAGCCGAGCCCGAGCCTTCCCGAGCTCGCTTGAGCTCGGCTCGTTAAAACTCAAAGCGCACTTAGCAAATCCCCAACCTAGCATTCTAGCAATCAAATCCTCAAAGCGCACGCGCTCAGGGCTGCGGCGGAGCGCGTGGAGGAGAGGAGGCGGCGTCCCTCGTGGAGAGTAAGCGGCCGCCCGCGTGGAGGAGAGGAGGCGGCGGTGGCCCGCGTGGAGAGGAGGTGGCGGAGAGGAGGCGGGGAGGAAGCGGAGGCGGTGCGCGTGGAGGAGGCGGCAGAGAGGAGGAGGCGGTGTCCCGCGTGGAGGAGAGGAGGCGGCGACGGCCCGCATGGAGAGGAGGCGGCGGAGAGGAGGCTGGGACGGGGCGGAGAGGAAGAGGCAGAGAGGAGGCAGAGAGGCGGCAGAGAGGAGGCGGCGGCGGGGAAAGGGGAGGAGGCGGCGGCGGTGGGGAAAGGGGAGGAGGCGGCGGCGGCGGCGGTCGGCCAGCCGGAGAGGAGGAGGACGACGACGACGAGGAGGTGGCAGCGGCTCCAGCATCTGCAGCAGTGGCCGTTCCCGTGCGCGTGCCTATCGAGCCGAGCTCGAGCTCTATTGAGCTTTCTTCGAGTCAAGCCCGAGCCTGATCCGAAGCTCGTTAAGATTTCGAGTCAAGATCGAGCCGAGCCCGAGCCGAACCCAGTACACTATCGAGCTCGAGCCGAGCTTGCCTAGGCTCGCTCGAGCTCGACTCGTTTCCAGCCCTACTAACTACCTCAGTTGCACTTAAGCCTAGCCTACCCCATTAAAAGTGAGTATGCTACAATATAATAGAACTAACTTGAAGCATAAAAATGTAATATTCTAAAATAGGAGAACGTAGCAGCATAAGAGAGAATGAAATAACCTAGTAAAACACAAGAATTCAACGGTTTAAATAAGAGAAATGCAAGAACCTGCGGAGAATGCAATGACTTAAATAGAAAAATACAAGAACCTTATGGAAATGCAATAATATAAAACATATATAAAAATGTCACAACACGACCAGAATAAAAGACATTTAAAATACGACCCATATACAATGGCCTAAACTAAAGAAATCTGACAAGAATCCTACAAGTTAAAACAAAAAGAAAAATACATCAACATATACAAAATGCGACGTCATTGTAAGACGAGAATGCAGCGAAGCTAGACACAGTATAACGACGAGGAGAAATAGAAGCCAGACAAATCTTGTTTGTGCATCACCGTAGGTGCGGAGATAGGATGATTTTTTTTATTACTAATCCATAATAAAAATAATTGTAAAAATAACCTACAATTTACTGAAATTGTGAAACTAATTCGCCAAATCATTTAATCGCGGTCTAAAACCGCGACAAGGCAAATTGTGCACTTATCGCGCCTCACAAGCGCGACAGAAATTTTTCCCCATCCCATTCACAACGGAAACTGGTCGACACAACAGAAAGCTGGTCGTTTTTTGTCGCACTATGCAAGCGCGACAGAATTCTTATCGTTTTCTCTTATTTTCTCGCGAGTCATGGTGTTTTGGATATGATTTTCACCCCCCCCCCCTCCCCACGTCCCCATTTCACTCTCCTCAATCACTCTCTCATGCATTCTCATCTCTCCACACTTCTGTGTTCTTCTTCAAAATTTTGTGTTTCAACCAAATTTTTTTCAAATCTAGTTGTTGTTTGAAGTTAGTGTAGTTGAAAAAGCTGTAGCTCAAAAAAAGATCTTCCAAACGTGGTAAGTTTCGTTGAAATGCAATTAATTTTTTGCTAATTTATGTGCTAATTATGTGATTAGTAACTAAGTAGATGTTAAAAATTTATGTTAGTTGTTTTATAAAAGTAGATGTTAAAGTAGATATTAATTATGACTCCATTATTAGTTTAATATTTTGTTGTTAAAATAAATATACAGATGAAGGAGAGCACTTCAAAATAGTTACTTTATATGTTTTTTCAAGAATATCGTCATGCATGTTTTGATTTCTTAAAATAAGCATAAATGTTTTGTAAATATAAAAAATTATCTATAAAACAAATCTTTAAAAGTTACTGACGTAGGAGAGTACTTCAAAATTTGCATATACATGTTCACAAAAATTAATTGAATGAACAGGAGGGCACTTATAAGTTGGTCAATAAAAAATATTTATAAATACTTATAAATGTGAAGAAATATATGTAAAAAATTTTGTAAATGTTAAAAAATGAAAACCTCTCTATGCAAATTTGTATATAAAGATCTGTAAATGTTCAACAATTTTGGTTTAAAAATCATAACATGTTTACTTATAATTTGCTGCGTAAATATCTTCTGTTGGGAATGGAGCAACCTGAAAATTTTACTTATTTTATGGCCATGGTTTAATTTGTGATGAGTCATACGGTGTAGATATGAGTTATTGCAAATATGTCATGGCCGATTTTAACATATACAACACATCTTCCACGGATCTTAAGTTATGGATACATAGTTTGCTTGGCAAAGAGTGTAGAACATGAGACAATTCAAGTAGAGGAGCTCATTGTGAAGGAGACCGCCAACGGTCCATATTAGGTGTTATGTGAACTGAAAGGGAACAACTCGTGGGGGTCGTTTGTGAAGAGAGTGAAGGACCCTGATGGCGGTTTAGGCGGCCGGTTTGTAGTTTATGTCCGGTTTTGCAATCTAGAACTGTCGGAGGGTGATGTTGAAGCTGGCCATAGTAGCGGCGCATAGACAGAAGAAATGAATGCACTGATTTCACCAACATTCAGGGCTAGTGAATGGTCAGAAGCTTTTTGCCACACACGTGTTGATGTGTATGAGTTCTTGGAAGGTCTTGGAACTGTGTCTGACAAAGATGACTTGACAGACTCCGAAGCATCTGAAGACTCCAACGAAGGTCATTTTAGAATCCCTGAACAGTGGTTTGATGAATTTGGATTTAGTTCGGCAGTGTTGTTGACGGACCAAAACTCAAGATGGTTTTTTGAGCAAAATAGCATCCAGCTGGAGCAAGAGTTTCGAACGAAAGAAGATGTGCAAAATGTTATGGCTAGATAGTCTCTTGCACTCAACTAATAGTACAAAGTGGTGAAGTCTACCCCTAGTTTATATGATGTCGCATATCTTACACCGGGTTGCGCATAGAGGGTTTGTGCCATGCAACCAAAAGGTGACATTGGTTTTGTGGTCATGAGAGTTACCGCCCACACATGCATGCTTACTGAGGCATTGCACAACCATAGAAACATGAGTGCGGGATATATATAAGCAACATCATCCAGCCTGCAGTGTGGGAGACTGTATCGATAATGCCGAGAGAGATCATTAAGCAAGTGATAGATCGATGTGGTTATCATATCAGCTACAACAAGACATAGAGAGCAAAGCAGAAAGCAATTGAGGTTATGTACGGCACACACGAGGATGCATACAACATAGTGGTGTGGTTGGTTCGAAACATCACACTAATGAAACATCACACTAGCTAACCACTATCTGTGTGCCAACTCCGTGCGTGGCCGTGTGGATAGGTAATTCAGAGTGTGGTTGGGCAAATTCATTGATACGCAATTTTTTGTTCTGCAAGTGGTTGGCTATCTTGTTTCGTCTGGTTATGCTAGTTATCTAGGTATCTTCATATACTAGTTATCCAGATTCTACGTCGTGAAGATCGGGCCACCCTCCATGAACACGTCCTTTATCGATGTATTCATATCACAAGCCATATTCGCATGTCATTGTTGCATGTGCGGCACTTGGCATAAGCCCATCTCCATACCTTTCTGAGTTCTTTAGCCTTCATAACCTTTAGCAAACTTGGAGTGGTATTTGAAGGGTTTTCATGAAGGTTGGTGATTATAAAGTAATTCCATCTGGTGAGATCAGATGGATCCCAGATTTCAACCTCAGGACAAAGGGACATGGTCGTTGGAAGACACATCGCTTGCACAATGACATAGACGAATCACAAAAAGTGAGCACTCGAAGTAGAAATTGCTCGATTTGCAAACAAGCTGGGCATACCAGAAAGAATTGTCTGGATGCACCCAACCCATCCACCTAGTATTCACATATGTAATAGTGATGCATAATGAGTCATGTATTATAGAACTTCAAAGGAAACTTGATGTTATTACTTTTGATATGTAATATGTGATACCAGTCTGGACTGTCCCGCGAGAGGACAAGATCAGTGCAGTAAAGGCGAGTATTCTGTCGTAAAACTAAACTAAATCAATGACTACTGAAACTAAAACAGACGAGAGAAACCACACTAGCATATCAAGAATTAGAGTTAAGCACAAGTGGTCGTGGTCGAAGTGGAGCGGCCTGGAGTGGTCTAGTAGTCGAAGTGGAGAGATCGTTGACAAGTGGTCGAAGAGGATCGGTCGTCGACGAGTGGTCGAGTGGTTGAAGTGGAGCGATCGTGGTCATGGTCGTGATGGAGTGGTGGTCGTAGGAATTGGTCGTCCTCAGCCCACAGGTCGTGGTCGAGGTCGTCGACTGATAAGGAGGTGGTCGAACAAATGGTGGTCGTAGGAGCTGCGAAGCGACATGGGTTATGGAGTGGTGATTTTTATGTTTTTGGCAATTTTTCATAAAAATCCTCAAATTTTAATGAAGTTGCAAGAAGGTCCTTCTACCTAGGGTTAGGGTTTTCATGAGTCTTGGCTGTTATGCAATTCGGTAGTCAGCTTTTCAAGGAATGGCATTAGGTCCTTGGCTGCTAGGTTTTTAGGGTTCTGGCCTCCTGCTATATTTAAAATAATTCTATTATTGGATGTCATACCCAAACTCATTTTTTCGTTCCATTTGAAATTATTATGCTAACGGTAATTAATTTCTACATATATGGCTGACAAGGATGTATGGCTTCTAGAGCTGCTGAGTGGCAGGTGGGACAATGCTCATCGTAGACGTGTATTGTCGTAAGGTGGACATCTTGAGCCACTTGTAATGAGGGCTCCCCTGAAGTACTGGCCTCTTGATGCGAGATATATCCCTATTCTCGTAGAAGTGGTTTTACTACCTTTTGCTCGTATGCTACAGACTGGTCATGGCCTCACATTGGACAGGTCGTTGGCCACCGCATTTGTGGATCGATGGCGCCCCAAGACACACACGTTCCATTTCCGATGGGGGGGATGACAATCACGTCGGAGGATGTGGGTATGCTCCTAGACCTAACTGCCACGGGAGCACCCATTGTTCCATCACTACTGCCTGCAGACTGACGTACTCAGGTACACATTAGGATTAACATCGTTCAACAGGCAGATCAGATCCCATCAACTAGGCGTGGAGTGCCGCATAGGTTTTTGTTGCGCTACCTTGAGTGCCCGCCTGATGAACTGGACCATGTTGTGCGACAGCATTTGTTTGCATACCTATTGATTATGTTCCAGTATGTCTTATTCCAATCTACACATGGGGATACAATTCATCCATGGTTCATTCCATTGATGGAGAGCATTGTCGATGCCCAACCTGAGCATGTTCCCCAATACAACTGGGCTATGTTCGTGCTTTGTGCAACATATAGGGGGTTGTGTGATGCGTGTGTCCGAAGTGCACCAGAGTCCGTATTGTCGGCATGCTCCCTCTTGCTGCAGCTATGGTCTTGGGAGCATTTTCCAATTGGCCGGCCACGCTTGGATCGACTGGTGCATCCATATCCCGAGCCTGATGATGTCCATGATTGGGTGGACCACCCAATCATGGGCACAAGATGGCTACACGATCAACCGAGATGGTCTGCGACCCAGGTTCGTCTGTGCTACGTCTTGTACCAGGGGGATTTCGATCTACTCCAAGAGTCGCAAGCCACATGGTGTCCATGGATACCAGATTTCATTGAAAGCATTGCACTGCATGGTGTCGACGATTCGGACTCGGGGTTCTTAGTTGAACTTATGTAGAATTTGTGAGTTGTGAGACCTTTCAAGGCATCCCTCCGGGAAGGGATGATGAATCAAAGTTAACTGAAGCACAGAGAGATTTAGACAGGTTCGGGTCCTCTATGGTGGGAGTAATAGCCTTATAGTAATAGCCCCACATCCTGTTGAGATTTACTATGTGTAGGAAAAAGAGTTACAAGACTATGGAAAGGATCTTCACAGGCGAAGATCTTTCCTATGTATTTCTACAAGACAATGCCAAGAAGGCTTATTAAAACTAATTGACTTAATTTGATGTCTTCTGTTGATCTTTCGACCTCTCGATCCCCTCATCTGATGCATTGACTTGCCCTTTTATACTGGTCGAAAGGGTGTCAAGGCATAACGGCTTCGAACAGTTGTTCAGGTGCAGTTTTGGTAACTGCCCTTAACTTCCATGCAGGCTTAACACGTGCAATTAAGGAATAACTGCACGTAATAACTTCTTGACGGTTGTCTTTACACATGGAGGAATCTTCGGGATATTCGGAATACGCTTGTTGTAAGGTCTAAGCAACCCCGCGTCTCCTGGTCGAGGGTGTTCTTACCACGCATTGCTTGCAATCATCTGACTGCGTACTATCTGCAGCCTTCTATCCGCGTATCGCATACGGGCTTCTTACCGCACACTATCTGTGGTCTGATCGCGTAGAACCTGCAACCATGTGTCCGCGCTTCCCAGGACAGTTTGAGATCATATCAACGGACAATTGCCTGGTTCGAATCCGTTTTGAACCAGACATGCATTTATTCTGAACTAGCTCGGGTAACAATCCTCATCAGCTAGCCCCCAAATTTGAAGAAAAGGAAGAGACATATTTACTTCAAATTTTAAAACTTACATCGGATGAGTGACCCGACGCTTCAAATCCTCCACTTAGTGGCGCACTAAGTGTGGCGGTTTGTTTCTCGAGACGATCTCTGAGCGGTATTTGACAGGTAATGATGGCACAGTAGAAATGTTTTTTAACCCAAGGTAAAACCGTAAATGTTTTAAAAGCTCGAGGTGCTCGAAAAATGAACCGTCACCTCGGGGGCTATAAATATCGAAGCCCCGTAGCCTAAAACTTTCACAAGTTTTTCCCGGCGAAGTCTTTTCCACAACCATCCTCCCTTCTTTTCTGTCTTCATCTCAATGGCAGATAAAGGCATCATCAAGATTGAGAGCGATGAAGAGGAAGTGGTACCTGAATTCGACCAAGATTCACAGAAGGTAAATCTCCTCTAGAATTCTTGGTTCAAATTGCCATCTTATGCTCTGATCATTTTCTCAAATGGAAATTCTCAGATGACCGAAGACCAAGTTCCTCCAAAGAAGAAACCCAAGGTTGACGAGGGATCTTCTAGTGGTACAAAGGCGAGAAATATACCACCGATCTCTCTTCCTTCGGTTCCTGTGATTCTCCCTGTTCATGCACTTCGGTAGGTTGAACCTTCACCTTTGGAGGTCCATGATAATCTTTCAAGGCCTTCTCACCTTTCTCCATTTCATCCCAATGATTCTCGTCTTCTGACGAGTGATCAATTTTCTGGTCGGCAAGCTGTACCTCCGCGACCAGATAATCCTCAACTCGTGTTGGGGAAACAATATTCTGGTGGGAAGGTAACTCTTGCACCATATGATGATCCTTGGCTTTTATCGGGTGATCTACTTTCTGGGGAGAATACTTCAACCTCTCACTTGCGAGGATTGGTAATTATTTTCATCCCTTCTGTTTGTTGTTATTTTTTGTAAAACTAACATATACAAATGTAGGAGACGAAAATTGTTGGAGCCCCCAGCGACCAGCCTGCCGGATTCAACCTCCTCCTCTCAAACAAACTCTCCAAGGGGAAAAAGAGGCCTTGGAGAAGAAGACCAAAGATATGTCTTCAGCCATTCTGCATCTGGCAGAATATTTTGAAAGATCCCATGAAGAGGCGCACCAATTCCGCCTGGAGAGGGACTACGCTCGACAACAGCGAGAACTCTCCGATTCGATCGGGGATGGTAGTGTGTCTCTGATTAGGGATGACGTAGATAGGCTTAGAATAGTCACCAGTTCTCTTGGGGCCGTTAGTGTAGATCCTACTGACGCCAATATGTCCTTAGGACAACTTTGTAAACTTCTCTCGGATCAGGTTGACGCTCTGGTCGCCTGTATCCCTTTTATATGTAAAGATTGTCAGAAATAAAGATTTCTTTTACCTTACATAATATAGAAACTCTTCATAATCTCTGTGTGAAAATATGGCCATAAGTAATGTCTTTTACGACCACACATACACAGGTAAATCCGAGTACTGCGATTAGAAACGCATTAATATGTCACTCCGCGACCAGTACTGATACCGCGATCAGCACTATAGAGGCGATCAGAACTGAAATCCGATCAGGACTGTTATCGCGATCAAAACTGACATCCGATCAGAACTATCATTACGGTCAAGATTAAAATCTGATCAGAATCACAGTTTTGACAACAACTTGACCGAATGACAATTGAATGCATAGCGGTTACTTATTCGCAATGATCATAGACCAAAAATGTATATTTTAAAGAGACCACAGGAACACATTGTGATCAACACGTGAAAGTTTACAAAAAATATGAAGGATAATATCCTCCAAAAATCTTTGTAGAGTTTTCACGTTCTTATGTTCACCCTAATTCCCAAATTTGAAATAAAGAATAGTTTTCGTTTCGGATTCGGTGCGGAGAACGCATAATAGGTTTTCAAGAGAAAACATCCATTATGGGAAATGAATAAAGTATTCATTGGAACATTGCCCTCAGTGGAACGTTGCCCCGGGCCTATAAAAGGAACAGGTAGCTTCCTGAGGAAGCCACACACAACTAGCATCCAGCCTTAGAGCTTCCGCCGCACAAAACCCTCATCCTTCGTCTTCCATCGCCCCTAAAGCCGCCAGCTTTTTCTCACAATCTCTTGCAAAAAATGGCGTCTTGGAGCCGATCAGTCCACAACACGGAGGAGAGTTTGATGGCGCTGGAGAAAGAGGAGATCCTCCCTTCGCGGTTGCTAATCAACTGGTAACCCGCGGAAAAGGACCAAGAAACCCCAATCGTCCAAGATGGCGAGTTGGTGGTTTTCGAGGAATACCTGCGATGCGGGTTTCGATTCCCCGAGAGCAAATTCCTAAAGGGGATCTTGGAGCATTACAGATTGGAGTTGGTGAATCTCCACCCGAATGCTGTTCTGATCTTGGCGATTTTCCAGCACTTGTGTGAAGCTTTCGTCGGAGTGTTCCCGAGCGTGGAACTCTTCCGGTGCTTCTACTATTCGGCGTGGTCAAAGAGCATCAACGCCGCCGGATGCATTTACTTCCGGATAAGGGAGAAGAAAAAGTATCCCTTTCCACCCCTGCGAGACTCCTTGCACGGGTGGTACCAGAAGTGGTTTTATTGCACCCCTCCATCCGAGAGCGGGTTATGGTTCGAGAACTCTCGACCAGAGAAGTCCAGCGAGTTGGACTCTCTCCCTGCTCTAAGCGCGGAGCATAAGAAACAGGCCCAGGCGAGTCTTCACTTAGTCCAGGAGGGACTAACAGCTCGCGATATCATCCGTGACTTTGCGAAGAATCGGGTGAGCCCCCTGCGTGAAAGGGCTCATCCGGCTTGGGAGATACAGTCCATGGCTGATCCGGGAGGATCTCCAAGTCCTGATCGCATGTGGCTTCGCGACCAAGTCCTGATCGCATACGGCTTCGCGACCTTAACCGTGTTCGGAAAGGATTCGCGACCTGGATGAGTCCGCGACCATGGATTGGTTCGCGACCAGGAAAAGGAATTCGTTCCCTGTTCAAAATTGTAATCCGATCCGAATGTGTATGACTAAGCTTATCTGTTTAGGATTAGTTATATGAGTCTAATACGTTTAGGTCTCTAAGTCTGATACATACTCATACGATTGGACTATAAATACCTTGTAATAGGTCTAGTTTAGATCATCGAATTTAATCAAACTCAATCGAAGAGTCATAGAACTTATTTGAGTTTTAGACACTTATAGTTCCTTTGACGTAGGCAAGTGTGCCTAACGTTCGACGTGTAAAGCCCTCTTTGAAATAAAGAGTTGTGCAATTACTTTGGGTTTCGGTATTTCCGAGTAAGATCCCGTTATTCCGCATATTAGAATCTGGGTGAGCCTAGTGCGAAAACCAAGACTAGGTCTCAAACGGATCAAGTTGGTATCAGAGCGACTTTCCTATCCTGTGGATGGTGAAGACTCGCCAGGGTTACAAAACTTCCGGCGAAATTCCAGGCGATCAATTGACGGTTCCTACAGCCGCGTCTCCGACAATGTCTGACGATACCTCCGTTCAAGCTAACCTAGCAGAAAAAGTGCCTAAGCTCTCCACCGACATGGAAACCGTGCTTGCTTGGATTAAACAGCAGGCCATGATTGTACCTCCTGAAGTAGGGAAGGTTATGGGTGAGAAGACTGGTGAAGACTTGCGCAGGGCAGACGAAGATGAAGACGAAGGCGACCACAAGACCGACGACCTCGCCAACACCTCCTTAGCTGTCGGATCTTTTAAAGTCAACGCTAAGATTGATATACCCATATATGATGGGGTGATCGATGCCGAGAAGCTGGATTCTTGGATCGACCAACTTGAGACCTACTTTGACCTTAAAGGGTTCAGTAGCGCTCAAAAGGTCAAATTTGCACCTTTGAAGATGAAGGACCACGCCAAGACATGGTGGAAGGCTCTTGTCGCCAGTGGTGAAGCTGACGACCTTGCATGGGGTCAATTCAAACGACTTCTGCGACAAGAATTCTATCCGATGGGTTACCTTGAGGAGAGATGGGAGCGTTGGCACAGATTGTACCAACGGCGCGACCAGACCGTCCAAGACTATACGACAGAGTTTCGGCGACAAGCAATGGTCATTGGCATCTCACTATCCGACCCTCAGGTATTTCGGAAGTACACATCTGGACTTCAGAAATCGATCAGTACTGAGCTAAGTTTGTTCAGAGTTTAAGACATCTCGACCGCGAGCATGACTGCTTTGGCGATTGAGAAGAAGAATAAGACCCGCAACGACAAGAACTTGAGGGAGATTTCAACCACGACAAGCTCCGGAGAGGGTACCCACGATACGGGTAACATTTGTGAGCACTGTCATGTTGCTGGGCACACAAAAGAGAAGTGTTATAAACTTCATCCTGAACTGCGACCAGAAAGAAAAAGGAGGGATGAACCAAGCACACGAACAGCTATGGTTACTTTTATTCCGCTCGCAGAGGAAATTATCCAGTTGGACTCAGTTGAAAAGGCGGACACGACTTTGTCTCTAATGGCAGTGCCGAAGGATAAAGGTTCGGGTTCATCAATTGACCACAACCCGACAGAGGAATTGTTCACTGTTAACATACAGGTGAAGCACGAGGTGGTCGCAGCCATCTTCGACCCCGGAAGCCAAAAGAATTTGGTCTCCTCCGGGCTGGTTCGACGACTTGGTTTGCAGACGACTCATCATCCTCGACCATATCCTCTGGGATGGTTCACTTCTGACGTGAATCAGCAAATCAAGAGTTAATGTACTCTAAAATTTGCAATATCTGCTCGTTACATCGACGAGGTTCAATGTGATGTCATCCCCATCGATGTTTGCCAAGTGATTTTTGGAAGTCCGTTCTTGTACGATCGTGACGCCCATTACCACCGAAGAGCTCAAGAATACGACCTCACAAAGAATGGGACGAAATTTATCATCAGCAAAAATGACCACGTCGACACCAAGAACTTGATGATAGCAAATCAGGCGAAACGGATTGTCAATGCATGCTTAAAGTGTGTGGTGAGCGTGATGCGTCCAATTAGCCAAGAGGATTGTGCTGCATCGAGTATGGAAAGTGGTGGTTGTTTAGCAAGCTTGCCGGAAGAAAACAACGCGCTATTCGCAGAGGTATATAGTCGATCACTACTACGACTAGTCGAAAACGACATGCAACTTGTCTCTACGGCGCCACTATTCAAACTTCGCAATCCTAGTTTCGGGATCGGTGATGGTATCAACCTCGACAAGGGGAAGGCTATCCACGAGTGGCCAAGGTCACCATCCTTGACAGAGGTGCCAAGCTCCATGAGCACCTATCCATACATTCGATCCAATGATTATAGCATTGCTCATCGTGTGTTCGTTCCAAAACTCCCAGTTGTTCTCTACATCTTCACCGTTGGTCACCAACGGGTGTTGGCTCCTTCTCAACAGGGGAGTCATGATCCGGGAGGATCTCAGGTCGAGTTCGCAACGGATTTGCGACCACGAAAAGGTTTGCGACATTGGAAAGGTTTGCGACCTTGGGAAGGATTCAAAATCTTCGAGCCTTCAATGCTGGATGATGAGCCAGATACCATAGTACCATCTGTTGAAGACTTGGTCTATCAACGAGACGAACCTCTACACGAAGATGTGATTCTGGAGAAGAAGGTGACTACCACCCGCAGTGGCACTAAGGAGACTTTTCGAATCGGTCGGAAAGATCAACGAGCACGTGCGGCAAAGTGGTACACCAAAGAACGTGGACAAGCCCAATTTCCACATCTCCAGTTTGATCGAGAGGTCGCAACAAGGGTTGGCTCCTTCTCAACAAGGGAGTCATGATCCGGGAGGATCTCCAAGTCCTGATCGCATGTGGCTTCGCGACCAAGTCCTGATCGCATACGACTTCGCGACCTTAACCGTGTTCGGAAAGGATTCACGACCTGGATGAGTCCGCGACCATGGATTGGTTCGCGACCAGGAAAAGGAATTCGTTCCCTGTTCAGAATTGTAATCCGATCCGAATGTGTATGACTAAGCTTATCTGTTTAGGATTAGTTATATGAGTCTAATACGTTTAGGTCTCTAAGTCTGATACGTACTCATACGATTGGACTATAAATACCTTGTAATAGGTCTAGTTTAGATCATCGAATTTAATCGAACTCAATCAAAGAGTCATAGAACTTATTTGAGTTTTAGACACTTATAGTTCCTTCGACGTAGGCAAGTGTGCCTAACGTTCGACGTGTAAAGCCCTCTTTGAAATAAAGAGTTGTGCAATTACTTTGGGTTTCGGTATTTCTGAGTAAGATCCCGTTATTCCGCATATTAGAATCTGGGCGAGCCTAGTGCGAAAACCAAGACTGGGTCTCAAACGGATCAATGGCGGATAGCACCTTGGACTATAATAATGGTATGTCTTCCAGTCAACAAAACATAAATTTCTTCCGAAATATTGCATCTGTTAACTTGTTTGTTTGTGACGTAGCTCTGAGTTCGTCCGAAATTGAAAAACGGACAAACTACCTCCTCAAGGCGTATAGTGCCGAAGTGGAGGGAGCTAAAGGGTCACCTCACCCACAGAGCCTAATCAATGCCGGTGACGACCTTAGACAGGAGCGTCGAAAGGTACAAACTTTCTTGCCAAGCTCCAATTGTAGACCATCCACTAATCTGGCATTAACGAGAATAGTTCGAGTGATACAGCTCCGGGGAAAGTTCGGTGAGGCAACACGTCTAGCCGAAGATATCGGCTCCCTGGGAAAGCCGGCTCCGAAGAGAATGAAGAAGATCTCTTCGAAGCGCAGAGCAAGGGAAAACGTTCCCAAGAAGTCTAAGGGACTTCTGGGAGAGGCTTCTCCTGCAAGGCTCCCTCTACCGCAAAGAAAACCGCGGTAAGATACTCAATACCCTCTATTCCCCTAGGTACAAACCAGAATCACTTCTTTATCGTACAAGGCGAAGGGAGTGAGGAGGAAGAAGATGACGTCCCTCTGATCTGTCGTAAGAGGAAGACAATTACCTCCCTATCCAGCGAATTATTGTCTTCGCCCACGAGACCAGAAACAACCACGGCGGGCCCCGTGACCACCGATAGTCCTGTGATTGCGGGTGAGGTCCCAATGCCTGAAGCTCAGGAAGCTTCAGGGCTTGCTACACCTCTCCCTCTGACAAAGGGGGTGACTATGGTAAGGTCCTTCACAACTTTGATGGTCATTGTCCGTTCACTAGTACAGAAATGCAGTCTTCTATCGGTAAAAAAAACCCTTCTACTATCGGTTTTTGTACCGATAGAGATAGACACGATAGAACAAGACTGGACATTTTCTATCGGTAAATAACCGACAGAAGAAGTTCACTATTCTATCGGCATATTATGAATCTACCGATAGAAAACCCGTCATATTCTTACGTCCAGCAGTTCGAAAAGTACCACTATTCTAACGGTTAACTACAAGATTACCGACGGAAAAAAGCTTAGTACCCTATCGGCATATTAGGAGTGTACCAATAGAAAACTCGTCGCTAGCGGATTGAAAAGTACCACTATTCTAACGGTTAACTACAATATTACCGACAGAAAAAAGCTTAGTACTCTATCGGCATATTAGGAGTGTACCGATAGAAAATTCGTCGTCAGCGGCTGGAAAAGTACCACTATTCTAACGGCTAATTATAAGTTTACCGATAGGAAAACTCATACTATTCTATCGGCATATTAAAAGTTTACCGATAGAAAACTCGTCAATAGCGATTGGAAAGTACCACTATTCTAACGGTTAACTACAAGATTACCGACAGAAAAAAGCTTAGTACTCTATCGGATATGTATGAGTTCACCGGCAGGAAAGGTCAAACTCTTCTAACGGTTAATTTTGATTGTACCGATAGAAAAAAGGACAGTAGTCTCTCGGTTGTTGATGAATTTACCGATAGAGCATTCACATATACAGTACTTTATTTGCATTCACAATACAGTACATTCACATATACAGTACAGATGCAATACAGTATAGATTGGATACACAATACAGTACAGATGCAAGGTAAATTCACAGAACAAATTCACACATTAGGCAGTTATTCACATTTATTCACATATGTATGGACAAATACAGATTGCAATCCAATGTGGACATTTATTCACATATATATATTTATTCACATGTATATGAACAGTCTATGCAGAGTACACCAAAAGGAGAAAATTGTCATGCTGGATGGTTGGGTGCTACTTCCTCCATGACATATTGTGCCCAGATTTGTCGAAGATATATAATCTTTGCATTTTCATATTGGTCTTTCGACATGGCGATCTGCAAGCATGTGTGCATACTGAGTAACTAACTTCGATCCTAATTTAGAACGTGACACCCATTTTTGAAATTTGAGTTAGCTATCGATGCTTACCTGGGAGAATCGGGAAAAGTTTGTCCGCACTAGGTCGTACATGTAGCGCAGCACATAAAACCCGCATTCCCACGATTGCGGCTGCTGATGGCACTGAGATAATTGCATATGCGAATACATGTTAGCTATATATTGTTTCCATAAACTAATTAAGCATAAACAAAAAGTCTCGTGAGTACCTCATATTCTTTCCAAGCTAGTACGGAGCCCTGCGGTGCGGCATGCCTCCCTCCAGCGGACACATATTTATCAAAAGCCCTGCATTTCAGTTAGTATTGCCGGTTAATGTATTATCATTAGCTAGTGAGGTCAAAATATAAATCAAACATATAAGTTACTTACGCCCCCATATTCCCCTTGAGCACATATTCCATCGATAATCTGTCACGCATCGAATCGAGGTAGTACACCTCGTTCCTCGGCGGACAGATCACGATGAGGATCCAGTGGCCCCTGCATTGTACGTAAAAGAGGACCGCTAGCTCAAAGTACATCTCAGGTGTAACATACAAGATTGAGTTAAATTAGTACGAAATGCACTAACCTTTGGTGGTACGGCACCAGAATGAAGTCCCTGTCCTGCTGCGCCATCAGCGCGCTGGATATGTACTGCTCAGCGTGCGCGGCGTCCTGCTCTAGCATCGTGAGGCTTATTTTCTCTGGGTCGAGGAAACCCACCTTGTCACACACAGCCTCCGATGCTAGCCTGTACATGCACCTGCATGCGAAGGACGAGATTAATATTAATTTCACAGAAAGTTACTCAGTATTCAAATGAACTGCAACATTAATGCAGAGTTAGCAAACAGAGTTAGAAAACAGCAATACATAGCATCAGCAAACTCACAGGACTCCAGTCCGTATGATGGACATATCGAGCTCCCGCCAGTTGTAGAGGTCGAACAGATCCTCGTGTGCCACGGATATAGTCCCGGGCTCACGGTGGAACTGCCCAGGCCTGTAGGGAACTAAGAAGTTCAGGCTGCGACGAGCTCGATGTAGGTACCAGTCGTGGAGGTCTCTGGTTGATCGATCCAATTTCCGCAAAGATGCCTCCGACAGGAGTGGGAGCGCGTTCGTGAACGTCCGCGGCAGTCCCTGTCGCCCTTTGCCCTTGCCTTTGCCGCCCTTGCCTTTTGCCGGGGACTGAGCGCGTACCTTCGAAGGCAAGGGCGAGGTGATGGCGGCTTTCTTCCGAGGTGGAGGCGTGGATGCGCTGGGTGGGGTCGAGGCCGTCTTTGATGTGTCCAGGTTCGCACGAGATCGGCCCTCATGCCCCGAGCTGGGGGCGCAGTCCCCTGGTAGCCCCGCGGCAGGCCACTTCAATTAATGAGCACGTATGTTAGATTATGCAAGTTGAGTGTACTGAGTAGGATGTAATCTAAAATGTGTAGGATTTACCGGTCGTATTACAAGACACTTCTTGGGCCACTGTACGTAGGAGCCCACTGCCTCGGCAAGTGTCTGCAGTTCCTCTGTTGGGACTGGCAACGGAGAATCGTTGTAGCCCGGCATGGCCATGTCCACCTGTACCTTTGCGAAACCCAACCGCAGAGGTACACAGTGGACCCGGACATCCGGCCCAGACGGATATACGAAGCCGTGTCCAACCACTTCCTGCCCGGCGCCTACGTGATTCTGTAGGATGCAGCCCTCCGGCCCCTGCAAATTTGTAACAATTAAAATAGGTTAGCGAAACAACTCTAACAGAACGGGAGTGGCATCAACTTAAGTGCACAGATGAAGGCTTGCAGTACCTCAAGTAGATCCACTGGATCCGCGAGTACCTTCGAAGCGCAACTGCTTATGCGACCCCGCGGGGTACCGTCGTCCTGGGGATCCGCATCTAAACTCTTGGCCAGCAATGTTTCTCTCAACCGTGCAAACTCTTCCCTCATTTGTGCGACCTCGGTCTGCACCTCAGACTGTACCTCAGCCCGTATCTCAGCCCGCATCTCCGCCCGTATCTCCTCCCGTACCTCAGCCCGTATCTTGTCGGAGAGGTCAGCTTCCTTTTCCTTCCAGGTGCGGGCCTTCTTCCTCGGTGGAGCCGGATCTACGAAACCGGCCTTCCACGACACAATGGCTCCCACGGCCCGTGTCCGCCCGGGATGCTCCTTATTTCCTAGAGCTCGGGTGAGGATGTCGTTCTCCCTCTGCGGGGTAAACAATCCCTCCGCTGCGTCCTTCTCAAAAGAGATCTGTTACATTTGAAGGTACCTTGTGAGACAAATTGCCTTATATACACTTGTGCGCACACAGTTTACGAGGTTAGCCAACTTACCATTCGCCTCACAACGTCGGCGTCCCCAGGGGTTGCGAACTGCACAGACCCCGTGGACGACACGGACCCCCTCCCCCTCCACCATCGCTTGCACCTCTCATCCCTGATCTCGGAGAGCGGCAACTCAGGGGTGTCCATGACAGGATTTTGTTCGTCTTCCTTCTTCCACTGTTCCTCCTTCCCCGCATAGCCCCGGGATCCGAGCCGATGCGGGTGGTCGTTCCTCTTCTGGATCGCCCTATTCTTCTCGCTAAGGGCCTTGAACTCCTCAGTCCCCTTCTGCTTGGTGAATTCCTCCCATACCTCCTCCGATATGAAGGGGTACTTCTCGCAAGGAGATTTCCCCGCAGCTAGGAAGTTACTGACGAGCCAACTCTTAAAGGTTTTCCATGTTCCGTTCATGTCCTTCAAGCAGGCAGTCCTAGGTGTATCGTCGGGGATGTTCCACTTAGCCTGTTTCCGAAAAATGCATACAATTAATCACGAGTTAGTTAAACTTTAGTATAAGCCAAGAGAACGTGATTACGAAAGAGTTCAGCGATTTCAGTTCATTTAACCTTCACTTCCGCCCACAACCTATCCCTCTCGTCCGCCGTCACGTCCTTCCAGCTCTGGACGGTGATCTTCACCCTTTCTTTCGCCAACAGCCCAACGTAGGCCGCGTACCTCCCAGCATTCTTTCCAATCGGCCTCCCAAATTGGTTGAACTCACAAGAAAGATCAGTGCGTTTGGCCAAACGCCCCAACGTCGTCGCGCCTCGCCCCACCCTCTTGCGCTGGGATGTAATAGCCCCATCTTCAGTAGTTACGATGGGGTTGGCCCTAGTCGAACCACTAGTACCATCCGATGAAGACGACGACATGTCTTCCCCTACAAAACCTTCAACAAACCATATATATGGCAATTAATTCGCCTTGGACTTCCATAACTCAGCCCAGGACTGGAGACTAACTAGGGCGGCAAAAGAGAAAATAATACAAAAAGAAAGACATGCATAAATTACTTACTGAACTCTTAAGAAATATTTTCTATCGGTAAACACATGAGCTGCCGATAGACCATAACAATTACCTCCACACAAGACAATTTTTCTATCGGCAAACACGTGAGATACCGATAGAACATAACAATGTTCTCTACATATGGAATTTTGTTGACAAGCCACCATTCACTGTCATCACATAACATTCTCGATGATTTGCTACACTAATATTCATGGGCCAGCATTATTATTTCACACGTAAATATGCACACAAGCATCTAAGTGCTACTGTGCATAATCTTTAGCCTAGCCTGTATGTGAGTCATCAGGACTTCACAGCTATTAGGTTGGGAAAAGTCATGTATATAGGCATTTGAAACATATACATCGAAGACCCATCCACATTGCCATATATTCATACGAAGTGAGTAAAAATTCTCAACCAAACTAGTACATTGCATGGCTCATGTCCTTCCAGATCCAAATTAAGTTTTACTACTTGTGCAGAAAATTTTCTATCGGTAAACACATGAGCTGCCGATAGAATATGTGTAAGAACACCTCCAACATATAATCTGCATTACATGGCAGTTGGATACAATTGATCACACATACAGCAGTATAGAGAAGTTAAAATCTCAAAACAGGTTCATTACAGCACTGGAACATATTATGTAAACCCTAATTAAAATCAACATTGCCTGCGGAATGTACATAAGCCAACACAATAGGGAACCCTAGTGTAATTGCAAAACTCCAAGAATTAGTACGTGCAAAACACTAGGATCAAATAAAGAAGATACTGGAAATAGAACGACGAATTAGGGTATTTACGGCGGCGATCAGTTCTGGTGATGCAGAGGCGGTGTAGAACGCAGCAGCGGCGGGCGAAGGACGAAAATAAGAACCAGTGGCAGTGACGAACCAGTGTCCAGCCGGCGATCGTCGTGTGGGAGAGAGGAAGTGAGTGCTCACGGCGGAGGTTGGGGTTTTCTTCGCTCTCGAAGAGACGCAGTGCTCTAAGGAGGAACTGTTCGAGTGGAGGGAAACTAAAGGGCCGTGTACGAGAAATAAAGTAGCGGAGGAACTTTTCTATCGGTATAACAAAATGATACCGATAGACTTATGTAATTTTCTATCGAAACAACAAAATAATACCGATAGAAAAAGTAAATTTCCCGGAAAAATATTCGAATTAGTGATTGCATTTTTCTATCGGTATAAACAATAAAATCCCGTGAGACCAATTTTCCACAGAAATTTTTTTTAAAGTGCTTGAGATTGGGTGCCATTTTTCTATCGGTAAAAACAACAAAATACCGTGAGAGTAATGAAAAGGTGCCCTTTTCTATCGGTATAAACAAAAAAATCCCGTGAGCCCAATTTTCCCCAGAAAATTTTTTTGATTAAGTGCTTGAGATTTGTGTGCCCTTTTTCTATCGGTAAAAACAACAAAATACCGTCAGAGTTATGAAAAGGTACACAATTTAACATCAAACAGACCGTGGTTGAAAGCTGCAGAATGTTAAAGAAAGAGGGAAGATAGCCGGAAAATTGGAAAATTGACATAAAAAGAAATTGTTCATTCATTGTTGTTTTATCACTTACATAAAAAATAAAACCCAAAATGCTAGGTCAAGGGGTGGTCTTAGCCCTGGCTGCATGTAGAATAGAGTCAGTTAGACTTGCAGCCAGGACGCAGGACTCCTCTAGCGACAAGTTGTCCCTAGGATCAACTACTACCGCGTCAAGAAGGCCTGCGACCTCCGTCAGCTTCGCTATGGTATCCTTCATAGTCAAACCGCAGCCAGCGATGGTCATATCCGCGGCTTTCTTCTCCTCGCGAAGACGCCTCGTCCTCGCCCTAGCATTGTCACCATCCGTCTTCATGCGCTTAATGCGCTGGAAGAGATCGTCAAGGTCAAGCCGTAGCTGAGTGTGCTTGTCTGTAAGGTGCTTGTGCTCCTCCTGGAGGGCCCTCAGGTCAGCCTTCACTTTGGCAGTGTCTTCCACGGCTACCATTCCCTGTGCAAATCAACAGGTCAAGAATGAACTGAACATGGATTAACAATACAGGGGTAAACCGAGGAGATTTAGAGTTCTTACTGGGGAGGCCGTGGATGACGATCCCATGGAGGTTGCCATTGTGAAAGAGAAGATGAGGAGTCCAACCGTTCGAGAATTAGAAAAACAACAAAATACCGCGACGCATGGCGAGGTACTTATAGAGTTTCCAAGGCGACGCATGGCGACACGGTTGAGAATTCGAAGCGGCAGAGTATTCTTCTATCGGTAAAAACAGGAAAAAACCGTCAGACAATAAATACCGTGAGACAAATGAATTTATTCTAACGGTAAAATAGAACAATACCGATAGAAAACGTTTTGAAGTGCCTGAGAGAAGATGTCCTTCTCTATCGGTATAAATAACAAAATACCGTCAGAAAAAAGGGATTTTTGAAGAGGCTGCGATGAGATTTTTGCAAGTGCTATTTGAAAGGAAGAATTAAATATTTACAGGATAAAGGTACTGTACATGTTAGAACTCATGCTGTGGAGTAAAATTGAGATGTATTAATGCTGTGAACTAGCTTATCATTAAATTCTAAAGAAAAATGTACTGCCTGATGTATTAATGATAAGTTCCTCACCTTGCTGCAGAACTTGTGGGCTGTTTGCTTGGCATTTATCCCTGAAATAATCTAACAATATTGCAGAAATTTTACGTACCTTCCTTGGGATGCCGACGTCTAGAGGGCGTCGATGGAGGTGCGGAGGTGCAGCGGTCCCCTGTAGAGGTGCGCCGGCCGTCCATGGAGCTTACGGGTTAGGACTACGAGCCCAGATGAACTGTGAGAATGAAAGAGACATACCCGTGTATTTATACAATTATATATTTTCTATCGGTAAGAAAACAGAATACCGTTAGTAATAAAAACATCTGTAGAAGCCGAATGGTTCTATCGGCACAACAAATATTACCGATAGGAATTTTTGTACATACTCTATCGGTCTGTACGTACACTACCGATAGAATATTACTAGTGTAGAAGGCCAACAGTTCTAAGATATTTTGTGCAATATTCTACCGGTATAAACATGCATTACCGATAGAATAAAACTATTAGAAGACGAACAGTTCTAAGCAATTTTCTATATATTCTAACGGTAAAAGAATCCATTACCGATAGAATAAAAATATTTGTAGAAGGTCAACTATTCTATCGGCGAACTACATATTGCCGATAGGAACTTTTAATATATTCTGTCGGTATATTCATACAGTAGCGATAGAATAAGTCTAGTTGTTGAAGTCGACCAGTCCTATCGGCGCACAACATTCTTCCGTCAGTACTTATGCATCTCTTCTAACGGCAAATATGTTCATCACCGCTAGAGTAAATCATACTATTTATTCTATCGGTAAGTTTCTTAGAAACCGATAGGGAAAATACATCCGTCGGGCTTTTTTGACCGCGAGGCACATTTTCTATCAGTTTTGTGCTGTTTCGCTAATAACCGATAGAAGATAGGGGTTAGTAGACTGCATTTCTGTACTAGTGGTTTGTGAACATCAACTGAGTAGTGTTCATGCAGGAGGAATAAAACATTCCCTCCATCCGCCACGAGATGGTTGCGGCTAGCCCTGAGGTGGCGAACACTCCGCTCCTAACACCTGGGGCGGAAACAACAGAACAGGACACCGCGACTACCAGTAATCCCGCAGTCGTGGATGAGGTCCTGACGCCTATAGTCCAGGAGACACCTAGTCCAACGGCTGTATCCTTACCAGCCGAAGAGGTTACCCAGGTAAGGATCATCCCGGTCTCAATCTTTATCGTTCCTCATGCGCATGTTCATGATTTTGTGCACACAAGGAGAAAAGGACAGGGTCCTCTTTACGAAGAGAAAGACCAGGACAAATGACGACTGTCCCCTTTTTCTTGGGGAACCCTCTTCAAAATCCCAAAAATTAGAGGGAGTCCGAGTAAGGTAAAAAATCTCCCTTGTATGGACAAGATTAGATCTCAATGGTTACTTATAGAAACCTCAACTAATATCGTTTTCTATTGCTCAGGCACAGAAGTCCAGTGCCAAGCCCTTCGGCGGCCTCGGCCAGTATTGGGGCTTCCCCTGCGACCGAGGTCTCTGGGGAGCAAAGCTCCATCCCTTCAATCCGAGAAGTCATTCGGGCCTTGGTGGATAGGGTTTCTGCAGAAGTCCAATCAGATATATTGGAATCTGCAGCCTTAGCCAAGAATAAAGGCCAGCGGGGAGGAACATCAGCTGTCCCTACTAGGGATAAGGTGAACCCAGCAGTTCAACCTTCAGTTGCACCAAGAAAACTCGCATTCCGAGAGTATGCCGAGGTACGTCGATCTCCCCTTATGGATTATGTGCTTGTATAAGAGCATCTATGTTTTGAAACCAATCTCCTTTCTTGTCATAGGAAATGACCCGCATGGCGACCATGTCGATGGCTATGATAGATAGCGTTGAGGCTGCAGAAGAAGAAACTGGTCGCCTACAGCGGTAAGGGAGATATTCCTTTACTCATTCAAATGCAAGCACTTATCTTGATAATCATCCATTCTGTCATAGAGAAAATACTTATCTACTGAAGAGCCTCGCTGAATGGGAAAATCAAGAATTCCGGGCAGCGACCCACATCTTGTTCCTGGAGAGCGAACTCAAGAAATTGCGATCACAACTCTCTTGTAAGCATATCTCTGTCCAGAGTAGATTAACTTCTCTGTATAAATTATTTGTAACGGCCTCTAATCGCAGCGCGAGACGACCAAATAAGCTAGGTCGATCAGGAGAAGACAACCCTCCAGGCGACCCTTGACTCTGTTCACAGAGAGAATAAAGATTTGAGCGCATCACTCTCATCCTGCAGTAGTGCTTAAGGAGACATCTTCGAAAAACTGAAGATGGTGGCCGGTCTACTGAGGGCTGATGTGGTCGAAACTGCGGTAGACGACCTCAGCCTTAGCGACTGGACCACACTGGTCGCGACTCAAGCAGAGTCACTACTCGAGTATCTTCCTGAAGATACTAGGCGGCAAAAAGAGGCGATCAAATCCAGAGTTCGATCAATTGCCTCCGCCATCCTCTATCGACTTCGTCTTCGCCATGGCCCAAATCTGGATTTGAACGCAGCGGCGGAAGAGGCAGAGGTCGAGAGTGAAGACCAGCTTGGGTCTATCATGCAGGAAATTAAACCTCTCGTCGAAAAATTCTTGAACGATCTCGGCCTACTGTAAATTCTTGTATCAATTCAAACACAATTTATACAATGCAAATGCATGCGTTTTTATTTAAAAAGGAAACACTTTTCTTTGTTTCATGTTGCGACCATATTCCCCTATCCCCTGCCTATGATTATGTATACTGAAAACTTAGTATTATAAGCACAGGAGAAAAAATATGTGAGCGACGACAATGGATACCCTACCAGACTAACAATCATACTAAACACAATACCAAATCTTATTGCAAACAGGCAGCCACTCTGATGACCAAGGACATGCCAGCAAGCCCCGTGTGCGTTGAGAAACGGCTTATTGAGGGGTGTCTTGTCTGGAAGTGGTCATGAGATCGGCCAGCGAATCTGATCAGGATACTGTGACAATATAACCATCAGCGACAAGCCCCCGAGCCAGACTTGTCACATATACGGGCAAAAAAGAAATAATCCACACACGAAACTAAAAAGCCTGTTTTGTAAAATCATGCTAATTGAACAGGAAAAATGAAATGGGCACTTACACATAAAACTTGCGTAGTTGGTCAATATTCCATGTATTAGACAAGATCCGCCCATCCTCCATTGCTAACTGAGCCGATCCTAGTCGCGACACTGAAACAACAGTGTAGGGGTCTTCCCATTGCGGGGAGAACTTGTTGCGACTAGATTTGTTTTGTATTCTACGTAAAACCAGATCGCCCACGTGAAGACTGCATGGTCGCACCCTTTTATTATAGTACTTGCGCAGAGCTTGCAAGTATACCGCAGACTTGATCAAAGCTCGATCACGCTTTTCTTTGAAGAGGATGAGATCTCGTAACCGTTGCCCGTTCTGATCAACTTGTTCGAATTGATCTGTTCGGACAGAGCCAATACTAATTTCCATAGACAACACAGCCTCAACCCCATATACCAAATGGAATGGCGTCTCACCGGTGGCTCGACTAGAAGTAGTACGTAGTGCCCATAGAACGGTATAGAGCTCGTCCACCCAAGCCCCCGAGCGTGCTTTAAGGCGATTAAAAACATGTTTCTTGATGCCTTGCAATATTTGCCCGTTGGCACGTTCAACGGCACCATTGCTCTGCGGATGAGCTACAGAGGCAAAGCACACCTTGGTTCCGACCTGATCGCAGTAATCCAGAAAAAGACCACTGGCGAACTGGGAACCGTTATCAGTGATGAGACGATTTCGAACACCGAATCGAGCCACAATGTTCTTATGAAAGAACTTTTGTGCAGCTGTAGCAGTAATGTTGTGTACTGGTTTGGCCTCAATCCACTTTGTAAACGTGTCTCTAGCTACGAACAAGAACTTGCATCCATTGGCCGCTTGTGGCATAGGACCGACAATGTCCATCCCCCAGACCACGAAAGGCCATGAAAGGGAAACGGTCTGTAGGGCATAAGCAGGTTGATGAACCTGTCTCGCATGAAACTGACACTGAGGACATGTTTTGACCATATTCTTGGCATCATCAAGTGCCGAAGGCCAATAAAATCCTTGTCAGAAAGCTTTGCCGACCAGTGTATGATATGATGCGTGCGCACCGCATACACCACCATGAATTTCTCTCAAGAGGGATTTGCCTTCCTCTTGGGACACACAGCACATAAATACTCCTTGAGTACCTTTCCTATACAAAACTCCTTCTATGAGCTTGTATAGACGCGCCTTTCGAACTAACCGATCGCTTTCGGTTTCATCCTCGGGTAGGGTCCCGTGTTTGAGATAAACCCTCAATGGTTGAGTCCAATCTTGTTCCTGTCCAAGGTTGGTAACGCAGACTATTATCGGATCATCCTCAACCGTAGTCATGATCGAAGGATGTTCCAAGTGTTCGACGAACACTCCTGCCGAAGCGGATGTGCGTGAGGACCCAATTTTGGATAATTGGTCTGTGAGAATGTTGTCCTTTCGCGGGATATATTGGACTTCGAAATGACTGAAGTGTTTTTTCAATCTCCTCACTTCTCCCAGGTAATGAGCCATTGTCTCATCGGAGGTGCTGTACTCCTTGTTTACCTGGTTTACGACCAGCTGTGAGTCTCCCCTCACCACTAGTCGACGGACTCCGAGGAATTTTGCTGCACGGAGCCCTGAAAGAATACCTTCATACTCCGCTGCTTTGTTGGTCGCAACAAAGTCTAGTTGGAAGACAAACTTCAATTGTTCGCCCTGAGGCGTAACTAAGACCACTCCAGCCCCCGAGTGTTGAAAACTGCGAGAACCATCAAAGTACATTGTCCAGTGATTAGGGCATTCCAATTCTTCGAGCACCCGCACGGGTGGCTCAGGGTTAGTCCATTCGACTACAAAGTCTACCAGGACCTGAGACTTGACCGCGGTGCGAGGCATGAACTGGATGTCGAACGCTCCGAGTTCAACGGCCCATTTGGCGATCCGACCAGACTTCTCCGGATTGCAGACAATATCCCCCAATGGAAAAGATGAGGGTACTGTAATCTTATGTGCTTGGAAGTAATGTCGTAGCATACGGGAAGCCATCAGTAGTGCATAAAGTATCTTCTGGACCTCAGGGTATCGCTCCTTAGGACCATGAAGTACTTCGCTTACATAGTAGACGGGTCTGTACACACCTTCTCTATCTGCGATCAGGACAGCGCTGACCGTGTGTGGTGTGGCCGCCAAATAGAGAAGTAATGGTTCCTCCTTCTCGGGGGAAACCAAAACTGGCGGACTGGAAAGATATGTCTTTACCTCCTGAAATGCCTTTTCGGCTTCATCGGACCATGTAAAGTTGTGATGTTTGGCAGGGCTTTGAAGAAAGGTAGTCCCCTTTCGCCTAGTCGTGATATGAGCTGGCTTAATGCCGCCATGCGACCTGCTAGGCGCTGAACATCCTTGATGGTCGAGGGAGACCTCATCTGTTCAATAGCCCTGATTTTTTCAGGATTGATTTCGATTCCTCTGGAACAAACAAGGAAACCAAGAAATTTTCCTGATGAAACCCCGAAAGAACATTTCTCCAAGTTTAATTTTATTCCATATCGGTTCAAATTACAGAAGGTTTCAGCAAGATCGTCTAAATGCGACGATCTTTTTGAACTTTTTACAACCAAGTCGTCTACGTAAGCTTCCAGATTACGCCCCATCTGGGAAAGAAAGGTCTTTTGCATCAAACGCTGGTACGTGGAACCTGCGTTCTTGAGACCGAACGGCACTCTAACGTAGCAGTAGGTGCTGAATGGTGTGATGAAGGCAGTCTTCTCTTCATCTTCTTCTGCCATGCTAATTTGATGATATCCCGAGTAAGCGTCCAGGAAACTCATCAGTTCACAACCCGCAGTAGAATCGACCAGCTAATCGATGCGGGGAAGGGGAAAGTCATCCTTCGGACAGGCACTGTTGAGGCTGGTGTAGTCGACACACATGCGTCACTTACCATTTGATTTGCGGACCATGACTGGATTTGCAGGCCATTCCGGGTGATCGACCTCGCGAATAAACCCGGCTTTTAGGAGTTTGTCCAACTCCTCTCGAATGGCTTCCTGCTGATCAACAGTAAAATGCCTGAGCTTCTGCTTTATCGGCCGCTGTCCAGGTCGAATAGCTAACCTGTGCTCAATTACTTCCCTTGGGACACCGGGCATGTCGGATGGTTTCCACGCAAACACATCTGCGTTAGCCCGGAGGAAAGCGATGAGCTCGAGTTCCTATTTGTCATCCAGGCCTGATCCAACCCGAATTGTCTTGGATGGATCATCTGGGTATAACGGAACCAATTTGAGTGTTTCGTCTAGTCGAGGAGCAGCCTTGATCGTATCAGTGGACACTGTGGCGATCTGGGCGTCTCAGAGGGGAAGTTGATCCACCATCTCCAGGGATAGCCGATCACACGTCAGCGCCACATTGCGACTGCCTCGGATCGAGATAACACCCTTGAGGCCAAGCAACTTGCCGCACTGGTAGGCATAGTGCATAGCCATCATGAACTTAGCAAGAGTTGGCCTACCAAAGATTGCGTTATAAGCTGAATCACAATCAATTACATCAAAATTAACTAATTCTGTTCGAAAGTTATCCAATTCTCCCAATGTGACCGGGAGCACCACCTATCCCAATGGCATCATAAAGGGACCAGGAATTATCCCATAAAATGAATGAATTATGGGCTTGATTTTTGAACGAGGAATCTTCATCTCGTCGAGCGCCTTGACCAATAAAATGTCCAAGGAGCTACCTCCGTCAATCAGGACTCTCTCGACTCTCGCATTGTTGATAATCAAGGTAATGACCAGAGGAAGCCTCAATGGTCGAGTAAGCCCCGCAGGACAATCAGAGCGATCAAACGTCAAAGGTGTATCCGACCAATGGAGGTATTGAGGTTCACCAAGGGAAGTCTCCGTTTGGTTAACCTCTCGATAAAAAACTTTAAATTGCCTCTTAGAAACAAAAGAGGAGGAACCTCCGAAAATAACATTAACGTGATTACGAGGTACCTGATAAGACATCTCTTCGTCCCCGTCGGCATCTCTTAGCCCGCAAGCTTGTTCCTTGGTTGGTAAGGTCGGCATAGGTCTTATCCCCTGGTAGAAGTCATCTAGCTACTTCAACCAACTCCTGCAGTTCTTGAGGTCGTGGCCTGCGGAGTTGTGGAGCGGACACCACTTCTTGCCTTCCTGTGGGTTAGTCGACTTCTCTAGCTGGTCGGCACTACGACCACCAGAAGCAGTTTTATTCTTAAATGACGGCTTGTTACCTTTGGTCGATGGAGGCTTCTCTGCGACCGCGACCTCTCGGTATTGTCCAGATCGACTCCTTTTTCACTTCTTCGACCTGCCGCCTGATGAAGATTCCGGCTTCTTGCTTGAATCTGCCCTCTTAATGTCCTTGAGACCCGGTTGAGGTGGTAGATTGCCTTTATCCACCATCCAATTCCTTTCAACAGCCTCGGCTGCATCGGAATATCGATCAGCCATATCAAAGAGATCGGCTACTAATCAAGGAGGATGGATAAGCAAATCTTCGGTGAATCTTCGATATCGAACGACATGTTTAAATGCCCTGATAACGGAGCTATCAGATATGTTCGGGATGGTATTTCTCACCCCGACAAATCTCTTGACAAACTGACGAAGGGTTTCGGTCGAAGTTTGCCGTAGCCGATGGAGGTCATCCTCTTTGCCCGGCTTCTGATAACAATTTTGGAAATTGTTGAGGATGGAATCACACAACATTTCTCAATTATAGATCGAACCCTCAGGTTGATTGAACAACCAAATCCTTGCCAGTCCTTCGAGGACTGTAGGTAGATAGTTAGCCATGACCCTGTCATCGCAGCCTGCTACCTGGATGGCAGTAATGTAGATTTGGAGGAACTCGGATGGATTCTAAGTTTCATCAAATCTCTCTATGGCCCCTGGTTTAAACTTTTCTGGCCAAACGACCGCACGAAGGCCGGGCGAGAAAACTTTACAACCAACATAGGGACCGTGAATTGACCTGCGACTCTCGACCTGATCGCGGGCGACCTCACGCAAAGGAGAGGTCACTCGTGGTCCTAAGCGAGAGTGGACAGGAATTCGTTCCCTATCTCGAGAACCCTCCGCCCATCTAGCTTCGTTATGCCGAGACGGGATAGGTGGTGGACGATTACGTCTACCCGAACCAAAGTGAGAGTACTCTCACATATGGGAATGTGTCGCCGAGAGGGACGAGGCCGTTGGGGTCGCCTCAGATGCGACCCCATCCAACCTCTCCACCAGGATTCTAATGAAGGCCGGCTTCTGTGCATCTGTGACCGTAGGAGGAAAATTACGCAAGACCTCCGCGATAGATCGGAGTCGGCCATGTGTACTTCTCCTAGGGGCACCAGGTGTTATCGTCTCTTCATCCGCCGGGAAACGCTCCGGGGTAAAGATGGTGTCTGGTCGCGTTTGCGACCACGTGATCGTCGGGAAGAACTAGGAGCAGCATCGTAACGAGCCTGCGCATTTTAAAGAGCCTCTAGGGCTGTTCTGCGAAGTTCGTTGTCTTGTTGCTCGCGATCTTGATCTTCTTTCTGCTTGCGTTCCTGTTCTTCCCTAGCAGCCCGTTGATCGGGAGTCTCTTCCGATAAGGCAACGAACTGTCTAGGGAGTGAGGTCACCGATGGAGAAAACATCTCCGTTTGTTCCGAGTCAGACTCGAAATCAAAAAGACGATGGAGGTTGTCAGGGTCAAATTTCCCCGGGCTGATTTCCTGGTCTACATCGTTCTTACCCTCAGCAGGGTCATACGATGGACCAGATTCAACCTCTAACGCATTAAGTACCTTAGTAGGCTCTGATTCTGCGTGGGTCACCTCCTGGTCGATAGACATGACCTGAGTGGTCGAATCGATCTCCGGGACATCTTCGCCTCCGGTTTCCTCCATCGGAACAGGATCATTGGGTGAAGGCATCTGGATGTGGGCATAATCCTTGAGATCGAAGTCGTTCTCGAAATCATATGCTCCAACCATGATTCAGCGAACCTCCGGATGAAAATTAGGACGCCTTGAGAAAGGCCCCACGGTGGGCACCAGCTGTCGACGATTCGGATTCGGGGTCCTTAGTCGAACTTATGCAGAATTTGTGAATTGTAAGACCTTTCAGGGCATCCCCCCGGGAAGAGATGATGAATCAAAGTTAACTGAAGCACAGAGAGATTTAGACAGGTTCGGGCCCTCGATGGTGGGAGTAATAGCCCTACGTCCTGTTGAGATTTACTATGTGTAGGAAAAAGAGTTACAAGACTATGGAAAGGATCTTCACAGGTGAAGATCTTTCCTATGTATTTCTACAAGACAATGCCAAGAAGGCTTATTAAAACTAATTGACTTAATTTGATGTCTTCTGTTGATCTTTCGACCTCTCGATCCCCCCATCTGATGCATTGACTTGCCCTTTTATACTAGTCAAAAGGGTGTCAAGGCATAACGGCTTCAAACAGTTGTTCAGGTGCAATTTTGGTAACTGCCCTTAACTTCCATGCAGGCTTAACACATGCAATTAAGGAATAACTGCAAGTAATAACTTCTTGACGGTTGTCTCTGCACGTGGAGGAATCTTCGGGATATTCGGAATACGCTTGTTGTAAGGTCTAAGCAACCCCGTGTCTCCTGGTCGAGGGTGTTCTGACCGCGCATTGCTTGCAATCATCTGACTGCGTACTATCTGCAGCCTTCTATCCGCGTATCGCATACGGGCTTCTGACCGAGCACTATCTGCGGTCTGATCGCGTAGAACCTGAAACCATGTGTCCGCGCTTCCCAGGACAACTTGAGATCATATCAACGGACAGTTGTAGCTTCTAGGCCCCTATAGAGTGTTTTAATAATTAATGACAACTACAAATGCTCTACTAACGTGACCTGTCTAGTTGTGTCAAAGAAGGTACTTAAAAGACAGGTCAATGAAAGGCAAAGAAAGAGCATCATGATGAAGAAAGGGCATTGATCAAAAGGGCAAAGGTACGAAATAGGATCTTTTCCATTTTTACCGGTCTAAGGTGATTAGAGAAGAATTTTGACCGGATTTTAGGATAGTTGCCGTACTATTAAGAGGAGCATGTGGTGTATCACAAAATACTTCATCTATGTGCCACAAATCATAAAATCAACTTGCATTGCATGCTAGAAGGTCACATCCTTTGAGAATGTTTATTTCAGCTCATGTCTGTCTCAGTCGGTCTGACCGTGTGTTAGACCGGTCTGACCGAATTATCGGACTAACCGTTTAAGATCTCGGTCTGACCGAAGTTGTGTCTATGCATAGTGTATTCCTTTTTAAGGTCGGTCTGTCCGTAGTTAAATTCTCGGTCAGACTCCTGGAACCTCTTGTTTTATCCTTCTGGCATTTTGAGCTATTATGGTCTGACCATTTGTTAGACCGGTCTGACCGTGAAATCGGTCTGACCGTGTTTTTGTACTGCGGTCTGACCGTTTGGCCGGTCTGTCCGTATATATCGGCCTGACCGTATAAGGTGTCCAGAAACTATGTCGTCTCTGGACAGTTTCACGGTCTGACTGAAATAGGCTCCGGTCTGACCGTATGTGTGCCTGACAAGGGCAGTTGAGCATTTATTGCGCCTGTTTAATGCCGTTGCAATTGCGGCGGTCTGACCGAGCTTGTGCCTGCGGTCTGACCGCCAGGTGATCTTTTTCTCCCAACGGCCTGTAACGGCTATATTAATTGTGGGGGGTATATATACTCCCATGCACGGCCCTGTTCAGGACTTTTGGCATAATCTTGAGCATTGTCATCATCCTTGAGAGCCTAAGCTTGTTTCATACACTCTAGGTTTCAAATTCTCAAATTTGTGAGAGTGTGCATTTGAGATCTTCTAGTGCATTGCATTTAGATCATTGAATCAATCGTGTGGCACTAGGAGAAGGCAAAGTGATCATCACCGGCTTGTTACTCTTGGAGTTTGCCGGCTCCTAGACGGCTAGGAGAAAGGTTTTGAAGAGCTCTTCAAGGAAGATTGTGAAGAAGCTTCAAAACGTCTTGTGAAAGGTTGAGCACGCCTTGCCGGAGCGGTAAAGTGCATCCTTAGTGAAATCGAGGTTTGGATAACTCATCACACTAGTCCGGCTCAAGATCTAGGTCACTTCTCGAGAGAAGGTTGACTAGATAGAGGAGCGGTTAGAGATTTGAGTTTGCCTCAACGTGGATTAGGGGTGATCGGCAAATCACCGAGACCACGGGATATATCCTTGTGTTGAAATTGTTCATTGTTCATCTTGTGTTACTTAAATTGCTCTCATTTATCACAAATTGTTTGATTTATTGTAATTTGCTAAAATCGCCTATTCACCCCCCCTCTAGTCGATATCCTAGATCCTTTTCAACAGTTGCCTGGTTCGAATCCGTTTTGAACCAGACATGCATTTATTCTGAACTAGCTCGGGTAACAATCCTCGTCACATGGCACATCGATCATTTGCACAACGGGCAATGATTGCAAGATGACATGACGTCATCTCGTGTTCTCTCATATGATGGAGCCGTACCACCCGGAACGGGTGATGCGTCAGTTTGGATTATATCAAGAGACCCCACCTCCGGAGAGAGAATGTGATAGACATTTTCCCAAGGATGTCCACAGGTATGCTCATGCATGCATAATATTTGAATTATGTATTTCTCTTTCAATACCTAGTATTACCTCCATTTTATTTGTAGGCTGAGTAGGCAAGGAAGGCAATCTGACAATTGGGTGCAGAAGAATGATAGATGGGTGCATGAGTGGAAAGAGTTTGCACGAACTGATGTAATTGCAAAGGATCGATTGTACGATCACACTACGTACCAAGTGTATCTTGACTGGTACATGCCACGTACCCACATGCGGCTTTCTCGTGTGTCTGAGGATATGCCAACGCATATACCGCATTTGAATTGTGTGCAATTGGGTTTGATTCTGATTGGCCAGAGTGGATACATTGCTAAATATGTTCTAACAATATTTCCCCTTTTGGATCTATCATTTACTCATTTTACTAACTAGTATATTACTTGTCTTTTTCAATTCGACATTGCAACTTCCATCGAGCGGCAGACTAGACCGACTTTAGCCGTTGTAACTGAGACATGGAATCGAAGCTTTTGGATTTAGCTATTGGAACTGAGGCATGGAATCGATGTTTTTGGACTTAGCTGTTGGAACTGAGGCATACGATTATTCTCTTCTCTCCCTATATATTTAGACCCTTCATCCTCTCATCTTCACAACCCAATCCTCTCTTCTTCAAGCACCAAAACCCTATTCTACTACTCCCCACAAAAATGTCATCTAGCTCAAGCTCAAGCACAAGTAGTGCGGAGGAGGAAGCCATCAACCAAATTGAATATTTTGTGACTGGATTTGCAGAGAACGGGATGGCCCTACAACCATTACACCATCGCATTCTCACTGATATTCAAGCTAGTATAGACGCTGGTACCTCTCACCACCGCCAATGAGGTACTAGAAGGTACATCGACAGTGATCGCGAAGGCGATCATAACCGTCTAATAGTGAACTACTTCTCTAACACTCTGATCTACCTCGCCTACTTGTTTTGTAGAAGGTTCAGAATGGGGTGACCTCTTTCTTCGAATCATCAAAACTCTAGGGGAGTGGTCTCCCTATTTCAACGAGATAAGAGATGTTCTTCTTCATAAGGGGCTATATCCTTTGCAAAATCAATCCCCTAGAGTACAATATGGGGTACTACGACATCAACGTGCTAAGGGCCAAACTCGTAATGTTCAGTACTCCGTAAATAGGACAGAGTACAATATGGGGTACTACCTGACCGACAATATTTACCCCGAATGGACTTTCTTCGTGAAGACCATACCTGTGCCCCAAACGGAGAAATTTAAGTTGTTCGCACAACAACAAGAAGATGCAAGAAAAGATGTAGAGTTAGGCTTTAGGGTATTACAATCTCGATTTGCTATTCTCCATGGCTCCGGTCGATTTTGGAGACGATTAACCCTTGCTAAAATTATGCAAACATGTGTCATCCTCCACAACATGATAATTGAGGATGAGTGAGACTCTAATGGCCCACTCATTACTTCGTATGAGAGTCAAAAGACATCTACCATAACACCGCCTACTTTCCACAATGGTGCTCTGTCAATTTTTACCAATATACTCGCTCGAAATGACGCGATCCGTGCTCGCCCATCACATGTGCAACTTAAACATGATCTTATCAAATACATTTTGCAGCATTTCAGAGGCAACAATACTGAGTAGTAGTTAAATTAAATTTTAATTAGTACATTTATATGGTCATTAATGGTCGAATGTATCTGATTTGTATGTTTAATGTTATTTTCTATGTGTAATTTAAATAGGAAAATTTATAATTTTTATCTTATATTTTTTATTTTGTTTGTGTTGTATTCGAATTATCTGACTTAAATTTTGGTAATTTTTGAACCATTAATAATCATATAATGCAACATATTACCATATATATATTTTATACATGGGTCCCACGTGAAGCGCCAACCAAGCGCCAATACATTGGAGTTCTTGGTATTTGAGAAGGCGCTTCGCATGTAGACCCGTGCTAGGAGTCTCTCCCAAGAGTTTTTGCATTGGAGTGGTAGGTGTTTCAAGTTGTGTTTCATACACATAACACAGAATATTTCCTGGAGAACCTGTCCAGAAACCTACTCAGCCTAACATGGTGGAGACTAAAATATCTTACATGTCATCATCCCATTGATCAAATCTATCTTATGTGTCATCTCAGTCACTTATTTATGTATCATGTTAATTTTTTGGTTAATTTATAATATTTAAATCAATTCCCAAAATATAGTGATCAATTTACTATTTTGAAAACGTGGGACCAATATGATCTTTGCAGTAAAGGAGAAGGGAACAAAAGTGTCATTTACTTTTTTTTCTATTTTTTCAAACCTTTTTCCCTTAATTTGGGCCTAAGCCTGATTATAGCCCAATCTAGTCCACATTAAAGCCAAGGGTTCTCTCCAGGGCGGCAGATTAATGGATTGGAGCGTGATTAACAAAGGTTTGTCCGATATCTGATTGGCTGGGTTGTGGGCCAGTCCTGCATGGTGGCCCATGTTCTGACTTCGCCTTCTTTTCCCAATGCTCTCACGACTCCCCAGGCTCAGTCCATTATTTCTTGTTTCTTATGAGACCTTGGCATTTGAAATAAAATAAAAAGAAACATTATGTGGAATCGCGGAAATCTCTTAGGTTCTCTCCAACCCACCGGCGTTTTATTTGGCGGTTCAACAGAATATTCTTCAGCATATTTTGTGTCACGTATGTAAAACACCATCTGAAGCACCACCCTTCTCCAATCCACCGGCGCTTCGCGTGGAGCCCGCACATACAATATTTATTACACATTAACAAATTGATAAAATAAAATTCAGATAATTCGAAGACAATAAATTAAAAGAAAATTGTTGTAAATAACAAAAAAAATTTAAAATTATTTTTATTTAAATGGTACACGGGAAAAAACATGACATATACTAAATTAAAATTCGGCAACAGTCGACCGTTAACAACCGCACAAACAACTACTCATCGGTACCGTCGGCCCCGAAACGCTGCCAAATGTGCTCGATAAGATCCCGTTTCAATTGCCAATGTGTTGGGCGAGCACGGATCGCATTATTTCGATCTAGCATATGTTCAAAAATTGGCGGAGCACTGCTGTGGATAGTAGGCGGTGTTACGGTTGATGTGCCTTGAGTATCGTACAATTGAGTAATCGGGTCATGAGAGTACCGCTCATCCTCGATTATCATGCTATGGAGGATGACACACGCTTTCATGATATTGGCAAGAGTTGATCGTTGCCAAAATCGAACGGGGCCGCGGACAATAACAAATCGAGCTTGCAACACCCCAAACGCTCGCTCCACATATTTTCTTGCCCCTTCTTGATGTTGTGCAAATAACCTGAGTTTGTCCGTTTGGGGCAAGGGTGCGGTCTTCACGAAGACAGCCCACTCGGGGTAAATACCGTCGGACAGGTAGTACCCCATATTGTACTCTGTCCCATTAACAGAGTACTGAACCGTAGGAGCTTGCCCGCGCAACACATCAGTGAAAAGGGGGATTGGTTAAGCACGTTGATGTCGTTGTTGGATCCGGCGGCACCAAAGAAGGCATGCCATATCCACAAGTCTCTGGATGCGACCGCTTCAAGTATTATTATAGGGACTCATTGATCACCACGGGTGAATTGGCCCCTCCATGCAACTGGGCAATTGCGCCATTCCCAGTGCATGCAATCGATGCTTCTCAGCATCCCTGGGAAACCCGGTCCTCTCCTTCCTGGAGCAGACGCTGGGGGTCTTCGATAGTATGTTTACGAAGATATTCCTCCGCAAACCAATCAATGATTCCTTTGAAAAAATTCTCCAGGCACCGAATGGCCGTCGACTCTCCGATGCGTACGTACTCATCGACAGCATCGACGGGCGAGCCATACGACAACATGCGCAAAGCTGCAGTGCACTTCTGCAATGGAGATAGCCCCTTTCAGTTGAGAGCATCTCTCCTCTCAGTGAAGTACGGGGACCACTCCCCGAGAGCTTCGACGATTCGCAGAAAGAGGGGTCTTGTGGGACCCTCATTTAAGGATTCCGGTGGCAACCGCCCAGGTGGATTGCACACATAAAGGTACATCACAAACTCACAACAACAGGATTTACTTTAAACAATAAGGCAAATAAATAAAACAAGTACAAGGTCACGATGACCACTATTACATTATCATAATGCCAAGGATGGCATTAATTAAAGTTGATACAAAAGTAGAGAGTTTTTCAAAATCAAGAATCAAAAAGAATCAGCATCGGAGTACCGAACATAACACAAAAACAACAACAAAGGTCTTCATTTCCTTCTGCAGCGGTTCGGCTCGGGCCTTCACCATATCGAACTCAACTTGGCGCATGACCCTCCTAGAAGCTCAAATCGTCTGGATAGGTTCCTTCCTCTTCTCGGTGCTCAAGGCTAAAGGGATCGGGATCCTCGAATCATTTCTTCTGAATTTGTGTGAAGAGGCAAGGGTGAGCATGTTTTTACACGATGCTCAACAAGTCCCGTTATAAGAATGCAGATATATAGATGAAGGGTTTTCAAGGAAAGGGGTCTTGGTTTTATATATATATATATAGGAATAGAATAGATTTTCACTCCTGTTTTGAAGAAAAGGTTTTTGTTTTCAAAAGTGAGGCTTTTAAAATCCTAAGCTAGATTTTTAGAAGATGTTATGTGTGGCAGTCTTCCATAAGTCACCACTTTATTCAGATTTTGTGAAAAACCTTCCAAAAGCTACTTGTGCTGCATCGACGTGGATAGAATCCACCGCGCACAGACTCCATGACCTAGGAGCTCAAAGTATCTGATACTTTTTATACTTTGAAAAGGTGTACCACCTTAATCCACCGATCATTCGGCTTTCAAGTCGGATCAGCTCCATGTGACTTTTACGCATATGACAAGGCCGAGATGACACAACAGTTTACAGTCCTAACATTAACAATTCCCTGCCCGGTAAATAGATAGTTAAGTCTCAAGTACCGTTGTGGGTCCTCCCCACTGCCTTACTTCCTAGTCTGGGTCTATGTTCTCGCAAGACACATAGCCTCTCTTGATTACAGCCGCGCACGACTTAATCTGGCATAGGGCGTCTTCCTTCTTTCCACCTTTTCCTCTCATAATTTTTCTGAACTCACATCACTCATGGCCCTTACTGGCCCACCAGTTCCTCGCAAGAAACTAGACCGACAACTATTGCAGGGAAAAGCTAATACTGAGAAAGCTACTAAGTTGCACCCGTCCCATAACCGGGCAAGTGGTTGGTACGTTTTTCATGCCGCATAGAAGTACAACACAAGGTTCTAGTCCTTATGAATCTCTAGTGAGGAGTCTTTCACATTCCCAGTGCGCACACAGCACCATCCAATCAAACCATCCTCACTATCGATTCCAATCACATTTTCTTTCACAAAAAGGGATTTTGAGCATGCTTTTCTCATATGTGACCATTCAACATTTAACATATAATCTTGAGCATAGCATAGCCTAAGCATGATATTCTAGGGTGACAAGGGTGCGGGGGATATTCAATGTCAAAAGGGGCTTTACAATTATTTAGGTCATATCTAATCACTTTATTTGAATATAATTCTTATTTGAATATAAGGCACGCATATACTTGACAACGGTTAACATACTTCATTTCAAAATATTAGGCGAGACATGATCAAGGGATTGAGACTTGCCTTGCAATGCTGGGTCTAGTTACTTGGACAATTCTTCAAAGATTTCGTCCGCTCATTCAACCTCTGGTTCCACGGCGGATACAAATAATACACACATACGCTATATAAGCATACAGAAGATAGTCTTTATGGGAAATGATACTAAAATATATCATGCATGCAGGCGAAAGGTTTGGAAAAAGTCACTTGGATGCTGATTGAAGAGATGGGCTAAAAAGGAGTTGAATGTCGAAAGGCTGACATTCGGTCTACGGCAAGACATAGCCTTAAGTTGGTCTTAGGTAGGTTTTCTGGAGAAGTGACTGTAGAAAATATTGTAGAACATGGCTCCAAAGGCTTAGTGGACAAAGTGGCATTTCAATAGCCCAAATGTAACAGGTCTAAATCATCCAATGCCACTGGTGGACATGCACTGACATAGTGCTGGACATGGCCAGAAACTAGGGCATGGCATAACTTTTGACCTAGGGTTCCAATTGATGCATAACTTTGTCTGGGAGTTAGGCCTTGATAACAGGAACAAAACACTCAACAGGATCAAGGGCAGAAAGTGGCTGGAGGGTGGCCAAATCTGGTGAGTAAACACGGTGGCCTGAGCTACTGGACAGCGATCTTGGCATTTGAATATCTCCTGATTCAGGTCGATTCAGAAGTCGAGCTAGTAGTCAATATTGCTCAGGGTACTGGAGTCGATCTAAGGGACAAAGTGACCAGGGCTAGATTGACCGGGGAAGGATTCCGGCGACCGGCGCTAGAGAAGACGACATATAAATTGAGGGTTTTCGATTCAGGGGGTTTGAACTTGATTGCTTGCTCAGGGAGTGAGAGGGTGAAGTGAGGGAACTACGGGTGAAGCTAATTTGGTCGGGGGATCACTGACGTGGCCTGGCGACGAGAACCAATTCACTGGTGGCGCGCAAATAGGGGATAGCCACAATCTTGATCCAATTTTGAAATCCAAATTAGTAGGCTTGCTCAATGAAGTGTACTGATCAATTTCCATCACTAGCACGAGGGCTGATTTGGATTGAATTGGGCAGCAATGGTGAAACAGGGGTTTTGGGCTTTTCCGGTGATCGCCGGCGTTGAGATTCGCCATGGGCCAATTAAATGCTATGACACATACAGGGGGATGAGGGGAACTCACTGGTAGCTTTGGATTGGAGTGAGAAGCTGCGGGCGAAGCTGGCGCCATGAGCTCCAGAAGTGGCTCGCCGGGGAAGAAGATGTTCACGGCAACGCTAGGAGAATTGGCTGCTCTCTGGCGGTGGAAGCTTAAAGCTTTGCAGCTGAGGGGTGGTGCGAAGAGATGTTGGGCAAGGGGGGGATGCTTATATAGGCGATGGGCTGAGCTCTCGGGAGTTGAGGCAAATCCAACAGGATTCGCAGCTGACACCGGAGGCGGGCCGAGACGACGTTGGGACGCGGCAACGACTGTGCCAGGCGAGGGGGAATCACGGCAAATCCGGCTGGAGCAGGGCGACGGGATCGCTGGTCTCGGCATGGCTGCAACGTGGCGCTGCTTTGCTGCTGCTGGAGCACGCGCGGCACAGGCACGGTTGAGGTGCTCCACGGTGGCGGCACGGTTGCGCACAGGTGGTGCTACGTGGCGATGGTGGTAGCAGCGTGGGATACTTCACCGGCGACGAGTTCAGCGGCGAGGCGAAGCGGCGAGTGCGGTCGCAACGATGCTGGTCGTGGTCTAAAATGGCGTAGGGGCCTAGTTGCAAAGTTTTGGACTGATTCGCGAAGGTTTGGGCCAATCTGCAAGGAATTTAGTTCAGGAATTTGGGCCTATTTGCAAAACTGGAGATCTGGAGGGCTGATCTGAGATCTGGTTTTGCGGATGAGTATTACTAAATCACTTGGACTCATCTAGCAAGAAAAATGGTAAAATCCGATAAGATCTGGTGGTTTTGACAAAAATTGAAGATAGGGTAATTAGGGTTTGAAACTTTGGCGAGGCTGAAACTAAGGTTTCGGTTGAGCTTTTGGAATTCTTCCAGAAGGGAAAAATGTTCAGAATAGTGAATGGGAGATATTCGCTGAATTAGATCAAAGTTTGGAGATGGTCTGAGACTTTTAGTCTTTTTGAGCTTCTGACAAATCTTAAAAGAACTGATCTGCGATACTTTTGGACTAAAAAGCGAAAATGGTCTGAAAGGTGGAGTCTAGCTGCCAACTTTTTAAATTAAAGTAGTGGCACACCTAAGATCATAATTCTGAGATAAAGATCAAAAATGGGGTTGAGACATCCAAGAATCCAATAAAGATATGCTGACTGGCAAGCTAAAGAGGTGGCAAAATTTGGGATGTTACAGGTCTCTCCATGCAGAACCTTCTGCGAAACAAGTAGCCGGAGTAGACCGGAACATCGGCGAAGTAGTCCGCGACTAGACGGTTATGACCGTCTTCGCGATCTCTTTCGATGTACCTTCTGCTACTTTGTCGGCGGCGGTGTGAGATACCAGCACCAATGCTGGCTTCAACATCATGAAGAGCGTGACGCATAAGGGGTTCGACCGTTAGACATGTCTATGCTAACCCCGCCGCGAACTCTTCCATTTGGTTGATGCCTTCGTCCTCACCACTACTTGTGGTTGAGCTGGACGACATTTTTTTGGGGTTGGTTGTGAAGTTGAGATCACCAAGAGCGGAGGCCTCGGTTGTGAAGTTGAGGGCATGAAGGGGTCCAAATATATAGGGGTCTAAAATCCGAAGGCATCGATCACATGCGTCGGCTCCAACGGCTAAAATCCAAAAGTACCGATCACATGTGTCAGCTCCAACGGCTAAAATCCAAAGGCATCGAACAGATGTCTTAGTTCCAATGGCTAAAATCTAACGGCTATAATCTAAAAGTATCGATCACATACCACAGTACAAACAAGTGAATCCAAAACCACTTAAGTTAATAGTGCGAGTACAAATTTTTAAATGAAAAGTAAAATGTTCGGTCTACTATTTGTTTTTCAGATCGTTAAGCCGCTCGTTGATATATTCTATTACAGCCTCATGCTTCGCCTTACGGTTATCTGATAAATGGGATGTATCCATCCCAAATAGTTTCGTCAACGACTTCATCAATGAAGCCTTCTCTTTGCCTCTGGCCATCCCCTGCAATTTATCGGCTACAGCAAGGGCTTTGTCGGCCATAGTATTAAGCTCGGCGTTGGCTTTGTCGATGCGCTCTAGGGTCTCCTCGCGCGCCGATGATGTTCCGCCTAGTTTGCTCTTACACTTCCGCTTTGCCGCGTCTCGCCCTTTAGGTCGTGAAAGCTCGACGGGGTCATTGTCATTGTTCGACGACAACGTGTGAGCACCTTCTTCGTTGAGGCGAGCTCTTTTGGAAGAATCCAAGTAGCTTCGGCACCATTTTAGTTGACCATATACGGCTCTCCACCAGTGCTCCATGATAAAATCCTGACCCACCTCCTGCCTGTACATGTCGTGTGCTTGCGACATCAACTGGTCGTCTGAACGACCACTAGCATAGGCATCGCGCAACCTGCAGTAGATACCATTGAACTGAACAATTTTTTTATTGCTCTTTTGCCAATGGTCTTTGCAATGCCTGAGATCTCGTCTGTGATCAGGCGGACTGCTCTCGTTGTACGACGCAAACACCTTTGACCAGTAGTCGTCGCATTTTTTATTGTTCCCATCGACCGGGTCGAGGGAGTTATTCAACCATGCACTGATCTGGAGCACGAAAAATCCAAATTTAATAACAAAGTCTGCGATAGCGGAATTTAGTAGTTAGATGAGCACTCACAAGTCGCATGTCGTCCTGTTGGGACCAGAGTATTCGTTTACGCTGTGCCCCAGCCCTTCCTTCGCCTTTGCCAGCGTTGTCGTCGACCTCGATCACTCCCGGGGCCGAGCTATGCGGACTCCCGGTATCCAATACGGACGTGGAGTGGGAATTTTTGCTCGGTGGTTGAGGAGGCGACATTCCTGCAAACATGGTCGGAGCTCCAACGTAATGAGGATTTTGGCCGTAAGGACCGTAGGGGGATTGCGCGTACGGATGTGCATATGGATGTGGTTGGCCGTATGGAGGGGGTGCAGCGAACGGTGGATAGCACATCGAGTATGGTGGGGGAGGGGGCTGAAAACTGGGCGGATTTTGACTGTTTGGCGCTTGGGAGTTCTCCTCATCTAAATTTGGTTCGCCAAACCAATTAACATAACCGCTGGGGAGATTATTGGCCATTGGAAATTTTTTGGAAAATCCTGGATGAACAGGAGAGTGCAAAGTGTGTGGGTTTTGGTTTGCTTGAGGGTAAATGAGCTGAAAATTTGGCATATTTATAGGCAGGGGGTCAAACAAATTTTCAGGAATTTTTTACAATTTTTTTGGAATTTTTTGGATTTTTTATGAATTTTTAACCTCAGAAATGAATAAAATAACTCTAACGGCTTAATTTAAACGGCTATTTTTTAAGTCACTGACAGGTGGGACCGAGGGCACAAAATCTTCAAACGGCTCTTTTTTCCAACCCCAGCTCGAAAACACCACTGACATGCGGGCCCTCTACACACGCGGGCCCACCTGGCAGCGACAAGGCTCGGGTGCACACAGCACACTCACGAAACGCGTTCACATCGGCTCACACGTTTTGTGGGTCCCACCACGCCTCGTCCCGCACCTCCACACCACACACCCATTCACTGTCACGTGGCCCCGAGGTGCATTTGGGCCCACCTGTCAGAAGGATTTCACGGGAGGGTACGAAGGCAACGTTTCTCGTGCCGTGGGCCCCACAAAACGCGTGACGACGCGTCCACGCCCGCTCCAACGGTGCCGCTTCGCCCAATCACGCGTCGCGGGCCCCACTTGTCAGAGCCTCGTCGGTGAAGCTTCGCGTGGCGTTGTCTCTCTCCTCTCGCGATTTGTTTATTAATTTTTTCTAATGGGACCCGCTTGTCAGGGCGTCGAGGCGCCGGGGTTGGAGAGAGCCTAAGAAAACAATCCTTAATCTTGGATTTTACCTTAGGTGAAGTTCGACCTCGTGAAGTTCGACCGCTCGACGCTTGTCCCCGCAAGGCTCGACCTCGCTAAGTTTGACCTCGCGAAGCTCGACCGCTTGACACTTGTCCTCGCAAAACTCGACCTTGCTAAGCTTGACCTCGCTCGAGATGTCTCATATCGACTTCATCCTCTTCACACCCTTGCTCGCTTTTATCCTTCAATCAAACTGAGACTACAATACGTACACTCAATGCACAACATTAGTCTCATATATAAGTCGTCATTAATCACCTCCAAAGAAACTACTCCACACAGGAGTTAACTCAACGGTTTCTCTTTCAAATGATATGACAAACTATATTCAACAAGTAGCAAATTAGTATAAGATAAAATACAATCATATAGATTGTAGATGATAAACACATACGCACACGATCTATACTACTCATATCATGATATCAATCAACCTAGATGACCAAAGTGATGAGCTCCCCCTCAACATGTGCATCGATATAAAATCCACAACTGGAGTCATCAGTCTCAAGATTTAACATATTACATTTTGATCAATCAATCAGCACAAACTTGATGTAACCACCGAACTCCTCCTCTACATATGCATCAATATCAAACCCACAACTGAGGAAACATCCAATTCAGGGTTTACCGATAATCAATTCAATTCACTTGTGCTAAATCAGGATTTATCTAATTTGTCATTTGACCATCAAAACTGACATCTTCAGATTAACTTTAATCATAATGAATTTATCCAAATCGTCATTAATCATCAAAAGCTACATACTAAGATCTACCTAGATCCAACAGTTCCCACTTGGATGGTTGAATAGTAGGTTTAGTGGGATAAATAAGTCCTATATCTAGCAATTTAGAAATTTCAGTTTTCATTATAACATTTATAACTAGATTAAGTTGGTTTTTAGGCTCAATGGATGTTTTCGCATCATCAATTAGAGACTTCCTATGCGAACAAACTTTTGGATTGATTTCTATTAGAACATCGTTAGAGTATCTTAAAGCCTTATGATGCAATGCTAACGGGGAGGTCACGGTGAGGGAGAGGGAGGGTGGCTGCCGTTGGCGGCAATGGCTAAAAGGGAGGAGAGGAGGAGGAGATGGGGGAGGATGAGACGGCAACATTGGGTTAGATAGCAACGGTAGAAGAGAGAAGAAAAATAAGGAGAAGAGATGAAGGGTGTCCTTGTTAGTGCAGAATCAATTCTATGAATGCTAATGATTCTTCATGTTGAGTTTGGGCTACGCTGAGGATTGCAATGCAATTTTGTATTGTGCTGTAGGATATTACGGTTATTGAAAATATTTGTCATATATAATAAGATATTATTGTTATTTCAGATATTACTAAATAACCACTGTTAAAAATGATATATTAAATCGAGTTTTGAGAACACCACACAATTCTAAACGCAACCCTAAATTTCTTCGTGGCATCTGAGTCACTACACTATTTTGAAAAAATTATTACCATGTACGCTATGTAACATTTTTTGAACAAACTTTGCCTTCATCCAAATGCACATCTTGGTCTTCTCAATAAAGTTACCATGTACGCTATATGTTTGTTACTTGTTAGTGTCACCGAACGTGCCAACAAACCAAACCACTCTACTGCATGTACTCACTTCATGATATTGACAACTTTGAACATTAATCCGAAGTTATATGCCAACCAATCTTCAGTTTTCCATCTGAAATCGGCCAGTTAGTCATTAGTGGCCATACCGGTCTGGACCGATTTGACCGCTACTAGTCTATATTAGGTGTGCCCGAAGGCTATTTTAAACGTAATATATAAGCTAGTTATTGTACAAAATTTAGGAAATACAAAATTTTGAGAAAATACAAAGAAACACAACACAGAAATAGTAGTGGGCCGAAGCTAGCAGAAAATTGGCTAATTTGGGGATTACTTCTATCAACATCTCACTAGTATCAATTTCTAGTGTTCTTTTGTAAAATATAGTCCTATAAATATCAGAATGGGTTGTTTGGATATTGAGAAGAGATAAGTGGGATTGGGAATATATATCAAATGATGTTTTGGTAGTGGAAATTGATATGTGGGATTAAGAATTGTTGGGTGTGAAATATTTACTCTCATCATGTTTAATTCATATGAATTAATCGGGAATGAGACCGTAAATATCGTCAACTCTCACCAACCAAATCAATCCAATGAAAAGAGTGTAAAGTGGAGGTTGGATTGAAAATGAGTGGGATGACTCCCATTCCGATTTCCAATTCTAACCAAACAAATCTCTCATTAGCTACCATATTCTATGTGGGTATATTATGCATTATCTAAATATCCGATATACATTGCTACTCAATCAACACCCAGGGAGTAGTTGATTATGTTTATGGGAAAGAAAGAAAGAAAGAAAATAAAAACATGCTTATCACTTATTTTATGGCACCGTCTAGAGTGCATATGGTTCTTTTTTTTTAACAAATTTACATCATTTATATCATTCACTTAAAACTTATATTCAATCTCCACCCTCTATTCTCCTCATTTGTCTCCCCTCTCTCCCAACACCAACACCCAAACCAAGCACCATTGATCCCCTTTCTCTCCCATCTCTTTCCTTTCTCCTTGGCCACCACCACACCACCTCCATCTTTCCTCCATGGCCTCCTCCCTTGTAGCTGCTATCTCTCACAATCTCCACCCACGTCCGGTGGCGCTACTATCATCTCACTGCCCCATTGCCGTAGTCGAAGAAGCTATAGAATAGCTTAGGTAAACTCTAGATGATTAGATAAAAAAAAAAGTTTAATCTAAAAATAGAGAAAAATATAAGTAAGATAAGAAAAAAAATATATACCCATTAGTAAAACTCTTATTTTAAATCTATATTATCAAATTTTTTAGAAAAAAAAATTTCACAACCATTTACATGTTCTTGAGGGGAAGCATCAAGTATGGGAGCAATAAAGAGGAGGGATGTGTCGGATATTTTCTCGGTAAGTTATACTATAACTTAATTAGGCATGAATTCTTGTACAAATTTTTTGGAAAAAAAGAATTCTGGTACACTTTTAAATTGAATCATTGAATTGCATAGAATTGCCTATAGATCAAAATCAATTTTACTTGCCCTTGTAGTGATCAAACTTACATGTAGAATAATGAGCAAACTTACATGTCTGAATAGGTTTGACATTATCTGAGAAATATGCATCTCTGAATTCACTAAAAGTGTAAACAACATCACCATGCCTGCAAGAAACCCAATGATCAAAGGAGCTGTACTTTCTTTATATTACCACAAAAAAAATTACAGGACTATCTCATGAAACCTTTCTGAATATATCACCAATGACCAAAGCCTATGACAATTGATGTTCCAGCCAAAAATATCAGTAGTCATGGGAGCATAGGTCAGTAGTTCTCCATGTTCTAATTTTTCTACTCTCAAGTAAAAGGCAAATCAAAGCAAGAACAAAAACATGACTTGGTTTAACACAGGGCATTATGACACCGAATGCCTCGTGTTCCGTGAAGGCGTGGACTTCGTCTCCTCTGGGTTGATGGACCCAGGGCTCTCTGATGTGTCCGAGCTGTTGTTCTCCCCGCCGTTTGCTTTCCCGGACCAGAGCTTGCTTAATATCTTCTTTGGCATTAGTGCCCCCTTCACCTTAACAACACTTTTGTCGTCACAGTTCTTGTGGTTGTCACTGCTGCTGTTGCTCCTCTCGCTGCCACCACTCTTGTTTGCGAGCCTCATTGACCGGAACGAGTTGATGTCATCGGATGTTGGGGCCCCACCACATTCCTCTTCCGTTGTTGTTGTGGCAGCCGACCTGGAGCTACCATATGAATTGTCATTCTCTCCAGGAAGAAGTGAGCGCACAGCAGATGGAAGCTCAGCTGCTGCATCAGTCCTCACAGAAGCAGCTGAAGCTCGGATTTGCTCGAAGAATAGAACTTGAACAACCACACGCAGAGGAAGGCGCTCATTCTGCACGGCATGCATGCACGCGTCTGGGGACAGTTTCTTACAGTCCATCAATCCGCATAATCTCTTCTTATCACTCTTCGATAGGCTCGGATGCTCCTGAACATGTCAAAAGCAATGTAAGTTTTGATATCCAACATGCAAATACTATATGGCGGTACCCAATGGAAACAAAGACATATACACGTTTATATACCTTGAGATACATGTCAATGGCGCGATAAAGTCCGTCATGTTTTGGTCGGGATGTGACAGACACCATTTCAGCAAGTGCAATGAACTTTGACAGTGGCAGGTTGGGGTCTTTGGCAATCTCAGTTAGATACCCATCAATCAGCTTTGCAACCGCCGGCTTTGACGCATTGGAAACAGAAGTCACTTTATCAACTTCCACGATTTCTTCGTCATCTTGTAGTTTCACCTTGCCATCCTCGTAGTGCTGTGATATAAACTCCTCCACTATTGTCAAGACCAGGTCTATGTTATACATGGTGCTTTCGCCGACATTTGCAGGTATCAGAAGGTCTGAGACTGAAGCGCCATCCAACTGTGTGCCTATTCTCCTGACTAAGTCACTGCGACACATTTCACCAGATTCTAGTAAGCATGCAGCTCTCAGCAGCTTAAGAAGAAAACCACATGATACCGAACCTTTCTCAGTTGGCAACAGCAATATGATGGTTTCAAGAGCTGCACGCTGCTTTGTGCAGTCAAGTCCACTGCTTACAACATCTTCTAGGGAACTGAGCAACCGTCTGTATGCATAAGTTCTTAGTGCTTCTCCAATCACCTTGGCGGATGTTCTTCCCTTAGCTTTGATGCTCATGATTATCCGCTTGTATAAATCCATCTCGAGCTCACAGAGGTCCTCCACCCACCAGTCTTTAGGAACTATCTGTTGCTTTCTTACGCCATTCCAATGCGGCTCAAGACCATTCTCAGATGGGAGCTTCTTTCTGTTGTATGTATATGACCAATCTACCTCTGATGGATCTATAGACGCCTTGGATGCAATACAGTCAATGCAGTGGTTGATTACTTTTATATTCTCAGACCAAGGCAGCAGCGATTTTGTGGTTTGCAAGACTATGATTGAGTCCTTCCAAGTGCGAAATATGCTCGAAGTCAAGAACACATCGATTTTGTAGATAAGGTTTCCCTTCTCAATAGTCTCAAACATTTCTAGATACTCAGCGGCGCAACGGGCGGCGAGGACATTGTATGCATTGAGGGTGACAACCATACCATAGCAGAACTTCGCACAAATTTCAAATGCTGCAGGTCCACCAGGGATGTCAGAGATGTCCACTTCATCATTGCTTTCCTTATTGCTTGAAGCCACCAATCTTTGCAAGTGTGAACTCTTTGACAAGAGAGGGAACTGCAAACAATTCACACAACATTGTGAATATTTTATTTTATTGGTGCTTAGCAAAGCAGCTGTACTAGTCTGTTTAACTTAGAACAAAACTGCATTGGATATGAATCAGCTGCTACCAACTCAACTCTACTAAGCGTATGCCAAAAACACATGCATTGTTCAAGTCCAATGCAAAAGAAGTCCATATGAAGAGTACATGCTAAACAAAAACAATGGAAATATTCAAAGCTTCCTAGCACTTCCAAGGTTCAAGCCATAATTTGTCTATGGTATAATCACATAGAGATAAATCACCAAGTTAAATGTAATCAAAGAGAGCTTAAAAAATGCACCTCCCAAAAAAATGAACAGGGAAGCGATATATGAATGGACCAAAATAAAATGAAAAATTTTTAAATCATGATGAGCTCATCTTAGATTTCTGGGTGGAACAAAACAGGCATCTTTTAGGCTAAAATATTGATATGTATGAAAGGAGAAGTCAATACCTTGTGAAGATAAAACTTGGCATCTCCTACAGATATAACAATGTCTGTTGCCAGCTCTGTCGCAACATACCTGAAAAGAATGTCACCAAGAATCAGTAATGCACTTAACATTGGCATCAAAACTATGTAGGACAACTAGAGGAAAAGCACAATAAACAAGTGTAACAAGTCAAAGAAAATGTAAAAATGAACTTTCTAAATAGACCAAAAGAGGGGATGCTACATTAAAAGGCCTGGTGACTGTCCACTTAATCTGAGATAATGAATTGAAAACCAAATCATCACATTTTTACATGTATTTCTTCGCATGATCTTTCATGGGCATACCTTTGGTGGCAACATAGACAAACAAGTAATAGTTGCCAGACAAAATCATTAGGATGGTACTCACTATTCAGATATCAGCAATGCCCAGTGATTATTTGATAACATATGTATCATGGCATGAAACTCATGTACAATTATACAAGAAAATGGCAAAGGAAAAAAATATAACGAAATTGGATGAAACAGAAGCATGTGATCCTAGAAAGTAGCACAGTTCATAAACATCTGCAGGCAATTATTTTTGCCAGAAATGGTCTGAAATACTGGAGGATGACAACCTTGTTCTTATAGACAGGGATGATGAAAAGGCAAAGGTCCTTACAATCCAAATCACCCAAAATTCATATAGAAGGTAAAGATGAATTGGCAGGATGAGATCAACCCCACCCACAAAATCAGCTAAAAGCAAGACAAGGAGTAAAAGCATTTGCCTAACAGCAGTACCACAAAGCTAGAGAATAGTGAGAAAGAAACTTCACGTCTAGTAGCATTGTGCGTACAGGTATAACTAATTCAAATGTTAAGTGGTCCAAGAAAAATGATTGGATAACAAATTGGAGGCGGCAAGAAGGTGAACTTATTGAGCTTCATGAATTTTTCATTTACATAATGGACCACAATGCCACCAACCAACCCACTAATAAAAAAAAAGAAATACTAAACAAATTATAGAAAGGTGCTCCTTTGAGGAAATTGGCACCTGCCCTCAAAAGTATAGGGGAAGCTTAAGAACATATGCCACTAGCAAAGAATCAAGGACAGTGTAACCTATAAAGAATATCAGTTGGATACATAGCCTTCTGAATTTCATCATAAGATGTGCGACTTAGCGTGACAAGTGTTCAGTTTCACAAAGATTGTTAAATAGAAAACTATGCACACCAATGTTCTAAAATCAACTGGCATGCACACTATGCACACAATTGATAGAATCTACGACATTTCTTCTTGTTTCACAATATAACGGCCGCCCCCACAAGAATCTATGCTTTAGTTAATGTTGTTTTTCCTCACCTACCCTTTGAAATCAAATGACATCACACTCTCTCTCTCTCCAACAATCTCTAATGTAATTAATAAGAATAGCATGATTTATCTTTGTATCTCTATCCTTGATTTCACCCCTGCTGAATCTTTGTGCACAAGGCAATGGGCCTTATAATTTTTTTGGTAAAAAAAAATTCAGTATCACAATCAGTAGATGCTATTCCTGAGAAAAATCAGGAACTGTAGATTCATGCACCTCCAATCCAAACTCCTAGTAATAAAAAAAAAAAAGAAATAACACCAATCCACGTATCTTCACTCCTTTTACTTCCTAATTAAGAAATCGAACACATAGAATTATAGAACTAGGCCCCCCTTTCTGCTAGCAGCTAATTAATCAGTGATCTTATATGTGATTAGCTAACAGTGCGATTGGCCTCTCTTCATTAATTTGGATACTAACTTGGCCCAATTGCAGATTCAAAATGTACATTGATCACACTTCACATGTGCAAGAATTAAATATATTGATCCCCATGAAGGCTATAACTATCAAGTGCAATGGATCACACTCATTATCCCTATCACAACCACACTGGACATTCCATTCAATAGAAACTGATATGAAGTGATAACTGAAGAAAACTAATGATCTAGAATCTTAAAAAATCTCTGAACAAGAGCAAGCAATGACTAATTAACCTGATATTGTTGCCCTCTGTCTGAAAGACATCTGGCTTCGATCCAAGCTTCATGTGCTTCATTGTGCCGCACCAAAAATAGCCCTAAATCTCCTCTCTCTTCCTTTGTGTTCTCACTCTAGCTCTTTTTCTTTCCCTTACTCCTCACCAGCCTCCACCAAATGGAAACCAACAAACACCACAACAAACCCACAACACTTAAGCCATCACAAAATGACCAAACCAGTGACCAGTGCCATGTGAGTGCTTGCCCCAAAGGACACGAACAGCAACTAGTGATAAAGATCTAGGCCTATGTGTCCCCCTTGCCCCATGGCAAAACCCCCACCAAATTGGATCAAGAAACCAATTAGGCTCCCTCTAGATCAGTAAACTACCCAGCAATTATACCAAGATCTGGGTCCAAGAGATCACAATGCCTGGAAGCCAAGAACTCCTCCTCCAGGTTGGATCACACACAGGAAGCAGCAGCACCTGCAAAGCACAAGGGCAGCATCTTGTGGTAAGGAGACAATGAGAATAATTGCTGAGGTAATGGGGGAGGGTGTGTTGGGAACCATGGGAACAAGAACCAGTGAGGGAGGAATCTAATCTGGTTAAATTGGAAGGAAGCCACATGAATGGCAAAATAAATTATCACAAGAAATTTTTCTAAGGATTTGGCACATGAAGGCAGTCAAACAGGGATTAAAAAATCACAATCCATAGGCCACAGGTTTGTGAAAAAAAATGTTTTTTCTTGATAAAATAAGATTGGAATGTGTATAAGAAAATTATCAGGAAAATCTTTGATCTTTTTTAGTAATGAAATAACAATCACCTGTAAATCCCATATTCAAGAAAGTTGGGAACTTTGTGTCAAGAAAAGGCCATGAAATTATCTCTGAAAATTGAGAATTTGTATTTCACCAATAAGAGACTGAAAATGTCTAACAAAGACAAATAAATTAAAAAAGGAATCATCAGAAATGGAACGGAAATAATCAAAACCAGAGAAAAATGTGCATCAACCCCACCTTGGATCTCCACAGCTTTAAGAAGCCTAATTTTAAAACAAGAACACAAAAGAAAGAATGAAAGAAAGCTTACCTCCTCTCTCGTGACCTACAAGAACTGCTCCAGGAAAAAGAACAGTGCCAAGAATCACACAGACACTAAGACAGACACCAAGAAGGGAGCTAATGGAAAAAGGAATCACACACTCCTTTTTGGCTTCTGCTCATGGATGTGTTTCTGTAACACAAGCTGCATTGTCATTGCTGCTGCTCTCTAATGATGCAGGGCTAATGGATTTGGTTTATCTTAAAAAGCTGGTGGGGTGGGGGTGGGTTACCGGGGTGGCATTGCTGAGGGGCTGTGAATTGACTATTATGCCCCAATGGATGACCTCTTGCAATCTTGTTGGGCCCATCTCTCTCTAGTAGTAGCTGCATGTAGAGTCCTGTCTGCTGTCTATGCCTTCTTGTTCTCTCTCTCTCTCTCTCTCCTTGTTTTTGTTTATTGATGTGGTTGTTTCCTTTTTTTTATTCAATTTCTTTCAAAATACATGTTTTAGCAAGCAGTATATACATTAAAAAAATGATACAAAAGTATCAATCTATCCTTTATTAATGTATATAAAATGAGGGGTTGGAGAAAGGTATAGCACCATTAATACAAGTGCAAGTTTAGAAAAAATATGGTTACTTTACCTTGAAAATATAAACACCGTATATTTTATAAGAATAGTAATTATTTTTTAAATTTGAAAATAAATCATCTGATCCTATTTTCAAAAGTTGTTTCTATAAATTTTGAATTTACACTCAGAAATTTAACAAATTAGTTAATGTGTTGCCAAAGAATAGTTTGTTATGCAATTAAAATTCAATGAGATACAAAAATTGTCGTTGTTGATTCATCCTAAAATATGAGATTTAAAAAAGGCAAAATCAGTGAAAAATGCGACAAAATAATAAAAAGTTATATTTTCACCAAATTTGTTTTTTATCTCTTATTATATAATGATTTAGAACATAAAATTTGGTATAACAGTAGGATATATCGACCTTTATCTTCACTATTTTTCCCACAACTTTTTTTGAATTATTTTGACAACACTTTGCACAATTTTACATCCTAATCCTACTCTGCACTATATATAACAATCCATAAAAAATGTAAAGGTTTTTTTTTAGGTCGATGCATGAATTTGTTATACTAACTACTTTTGAGATCTCATTACATTGCCTTGTGGAGAAATAGTCCTAGACAGTAATTAGACTTGAAGGTACTATTATAAGGGAACCAGAAGAAAATGTCAACAGGATAAATGGCCATCATTCATTAAGCTGTCACAAAAGTAATAAATGCCACGCAAAACAACATATTGAAATGTAATTTTCGATGTAATAGTATGTTTGGTGTGAAATTGTGAATTGTCTCTAACAAAAATTGACTCATTGAAGGGATATTTCTATGGATTTTTTTGATGCTATTGGTATCTAAAATTATACGTAGCGTGTACGTGATGAAGATAAATAGAGAACATAAGATTATATGCTACGGAAAAGTATATTTTCATCGTACCATACTAGTGTTGCCTCAAGTGCATGACAAATCAGAATATTTTTTGCATTTAAAATTTGGAATTTACATAGAAGTTACAAACTCTTGACCTGGATTTATAAATAAATTCTAAAATGGCTTATGCAGTACATAAATTTAAACTTATATAAATTAAGTGAAACTTTTACATTAAACTAACATCGCTCCATGATGAATGTTCACAACAATTAAGTAGTAAATATTATTTTTTGGCTATTTCTCAAGTAATTTGACATGAATTCCTCGGTCAATCACAACACAAAAGCCAAAAAAAAATTAAGATAATCATTTTATAACAATAGACCCTAAGCAACTTAGGGTACACTTTTACAATTTTTGTTGAAAATTATTATTCTAAAAAAAACTATATATATATATTTGCACGAATTTTCTCGACTACCTGTCCATACTCGAATCATTTTCTTGAGCAATTTTACCATGCATGCATTGGTGTAATATATTCCGCAAAAGGCACGTTTTTGTTTACCTTATATAATGCTCCTACAAACAAACTGTTTTCTTTTCTCACAGATGTTGTAGCTTTCACTAGCCAGACAAATGCACTTGTCACTACAAGCAAGTACCAGGGGACACATATGCTCTCGACACTCCTTGATTTGTCCATACTTAGCCGCTGTTTTCTCTCAAGTGATTTAACATGTTTGCAAAGGTGTCACATAATAATCTGCATTTTTTTGCTTTTCAAATCAAAAAACACACCGTATTGTTTGGAATTTTATGCATTATTCGATCAAAATTTGAATAATTGAGGTTGATCGGTGAAGCTCAAATGTCTTGCAAGAAATTCAAAGTATTTCACAATCTGGTGTATTTTCATCTAACCAGTTGATTTACGATTGAATGTTTTTTTACGCGTGACTTTTGTATCTTTTGACATAAAAGATTGGGTTCGAATTCAGTTTATGTACTACTTGTTGACATGATATGTTAAAAATCAAAAAACCCTTCTTAGGAAGGCTGATCCGATAAAAATATTTACATAATATGTTTATTAAAACAAGTGAATTGTTCGAGTAAGACTCACGACGAATTCAAAGTGTCCCAAATTTTTTTTGTATATTTTTAATGATTTATTAACTCTTTGAGACATGATTGTTGTGATTTTTGATTTGAAAGCCGGGTTTTTACTTGACGTGACAAGCTGAAAGCCCTTATCGGAAAGACAAAAGAAATATGTACACATCATGTCAGTGTTTTTTTTCCTAAGTGAAGGCACATTTCACGACTAGTGAATTGTCATGTCGGGCCGTATGGAAGGTTTGGATTGCAACCTTTGGGTCCAAAACTACTTGCAATGTAATTTCTACCTTTTGTAAAGTGACCACACAAATAAAATTTTTTTCTTCAAGATAAAATTTTTTATCAAATGGTAGCATGGAAATTTTTATCCAAATTTTTTAAGAAAGTTTATTCTCTTCTAATTAATTGGGTCCCAAATTCGGTTAATTTGGTCATAGACGCTACTCATGTGAGGTTCTTCTTCTTTATTTTTGAATCAACGTGTTTTTGTATTGATCTGATAGTAGATAAATGAAGTATCATGTAAGATTCATCCTCACCAAAACTACTTGCACAGAAAATATAAGTAAATTGATGGGTCATATTCTACTTTCATAAATATGGTAGTGCTAGCCAACTTTGGAGCCATACCTGAGTTATTACATTAAAATGTAAGTTTAAACCTGAATACTCTTCCTGTTTAATATCATAAATTATTATAATTTCTTTCGTATTTTGTTCATCTTACATGTCATTTTAGATTTGTCATAATCTCCAAAATACAATTTTGAATTATATATCAGTAAAAACTATGAGATAATAATAAATATAGAAGTAAATTTGATCAAATCTACTAATATTGGTTTCATATGGTGAATCTTGATATATTTTTATATATTAGTGAGTAAAATTTAAAAATATTCAGTTACACATATATCAAACAACAATTAAAAAAAGATGAAGAGAGAATTATAAGTCATTCTACCTTCCGAAGTCAAATTTCACATTCTTTCCTTTCAAGACTTTCGCTTAATACCTCTAGATTCACAATGTCATTGTGTTAATAGAGACGCAAGACGTCTTAATTCTTAAATAAAGTTAATTTGATCTTTTTAACCACTCATTTTAATTCTGGTGCGAAGAGTTAGGGTTAGAATGACTTATAATATAAAATGGCAGGAGATGTGACAAAATTTTTATTTCATGAGAAAAATAGTATTGAAGAGGAGAGATAGAAAATATTAGAAATAGAATACCAGTCAAACTACCTGATGCGATGTTAAAGGAGTTTCTAATAAAAGATACTGTTGGATCAATTCTCATCTTGCTTTTTGACCAGACCATATTTGCATGCGAGCTTCATGGATTTGATTGCCCATCTGCACATCACCAGGTACATATTGAATTATATGGTTTTTTTAGTTGCTATCTAAACAGTTATTAATTGTAATCATAGGTCTTTAATTATTATCAATTAATTCCTATATCTTCCATCTTACATAACATATAATATGATCTTTCTCTCTATTAATATTGTTACATCTGACTTAACAACCTAGATCGAGATAAGTGAGAAGTTTAAAATTTCTCTTAACCACCTCAATTTATCTTGCATGTTAATTTAAACTATTTAAATTTTGATTGTAGGGTTGAGATTCTAAGAAAGACACATTCTATTTTTTTTCAATAAGACAAAAGATCCCAATCTAGAACTCATGTTGTTTCCTTACAAAAATTTATTTTTTCCAATATAGTTAATTATGTTGATACCATCATAGTGGAAGGAAAAATTACCATAGAAGTAAAATATGCCCTTTGCCAAAGATATACGGTGTACCTGAAGACTATTTCCCCGGACATGTCAGCCGTGGGACCCAATATCTATTATAATAAGAAGGTACCAATATAGGGGCCCACGAAAGGATTTTGATTCACCCAAGTCCTCTTGATGTCAGAGATGATAATTTGACCAATTAAAAAAATTAAATGCTAATGTAAAATTTCTGAAATTGTAATTTGTAAGATTAAACAAAATAGAAAGTAATCTCACATCAAATAAAAAATATAAAATAATAAAATTTTATAATACGACATAGCAAATTTGAAAAAAAAAAATTACACGAAACATAAGTTGGGACCAGGGAGGGGCTAGAGGATTTTAATCATAATATGCAAGCTATCGTGGATGCTCTCTTCCCAATGATGATGCTTCCTTTTTCGTATAGTAACGCTTACATGAAGGCATGAAGCTCACTCCCATCGCTTTCCTTGGTCCCCTCCCAAAATCTAATCTACTTTTCTCTTCTACCCATTTTTCCCTTTTCTCTTTAAGATAAGTGCAACATTACTCCTAGGTTTTCATAATTTCACAACTAAGTACATAACACTCTGTTTTCCCTTTTTTTTCTTTTTTTGTTCATTCAAGTTTTCTTTGGCAATGAAATATAGATACATTAAGATAGATTATATAGAGTTCCAGAAATCCATTTCCCCCATTTATCAGAAAAATATTTGTGATATTAAGTAGCCAAACATTTCACTGCGTTGCATTTTAACTGCCAAAATAAGAAAAAGGAAATGCAGATAAATACTTATGATTTAAGCAGTCAAATACTGAACTAAAATTCACCCCATTTTGGTGGGATGTGTTTCCATGCTCTTCAAAAAAATCGTAAAATTTAAAAAACAAATAATTCGATCTAAAATAATGACTACTTGAAAATAATGTCTAATCCTAGTCTCTCCCTTATTGAAGGATTCTTTGAGGCTGTCAGTCTATCACCAACCTTTCGGGCTTTGATCCCCTTGATCCACCCAAATTACGCTCAATGAATTTCAATCTTATCAATCTATCTCAAATTTGACGCATGGTAAGCTTTAAGGGTTTTTGAAACAAAAAGTTCTTAAAATGTAATCATGTCCTTATCATCGAATGTGAAATGAACATATCAACTCATACAAAAAGCACCAAGTGTATATATCTACGGAGAACTTTAAGGGTGTTTGGTTTAAGAAATGCATCTATTCTAAAATTATCCGATCTTAAATATTTATGTTTTGTTAGTGAAATGAAATAATTTTGTTCTAGCACAAACCTATTCCACAATATATAGAGTTAAATACAAAATGTGGAATGGAATCATCCAACCAATTTTGTGGATCAATCTCATTCCATCCAAATTAAGATAAATCTATTCTAATACAAGATGATTCTTCAAATTAAACACCCTAATAGTGGACCTTGTTCCCAACCTTTCATGTCTATTAATTTGTATCAAAGACATCTCTATTTGTTATAGACAGCTTGATGAAAATACTGAATACTTGAGATGGTCATACTGAAAAATACACAAAACACTTGTTTATCTCTCTACCTAGTCTGCACTTGTTAATTAATCTGACAAGCAGTGAACCTAAACACATGGTGCTGACTCCTCCCCCCCTGTAATGAGGAATCTGTTCAATGCTCCCAGAGCACGCCTTGTACCAGCCTCCCTTTTCTTATACATATACATATGCCTCTTTCTTTTGCACTTCTTTTATATATACATCTCACAAGATTTCCAGAGGGCAAAAAAAAAAATTCAATAAAGAGCTTTCTACTTCAAGAGTGATCCAATCAAGGACAATAGATGGTCGAGATCTATTAAATACACTCATAGAACTCACAAGAGGTATTTTTAGATTTATTCAAGTCATCCAATCAAGATGATGTGATGGCTCTTAGTACTTTCCTATATAACTTTAGATAAAAAGTTTCTTATTGAATTTTTGTCTAAAACAGAAGATCATTTTCTTTCTTATGACCACATATTACAAGATTCTCAAGGAGACAAAAAAATCAGTAGAGAGTTTCCTAAAAAGACAGCATGTAAGAAGTTTTAAGAAACTGTAAAATTAAGGATAATAGAAAGTCAAAATAAATTTAATCCACTCACACAACTCATAAGATATATTATAATTTATAAGAGAGAACAGCTTGTAGAGCCTTCCATAGAAATCTTTTCATTGAATCTTCTTCTAAAGGGGGAGGGGCTTTTCTTTTCTTATAAGTACATACATGAATTATTATTTTTATTATTCCTTTTGCAGTGGGCCTTGCAGGAATCTTACATGCATTTGGATTGGCTCAGAAAGCTAAACTTTTATTATTTTATATCAGTAGTAGTACACTGGAACTTTCCTAATAAACTAAATTATTTATGAATTTTTTATGTGTATGAATATCTCTAGAGTCGTTGGATCTCATATGAATAATTGTAGATATATGAGATGGGATGTATTACAAATTATTTATATGTATAAAATCTGATGGCTCTGTAACCTTTTTGATATGTAAAAAATTTTCTACACAATTTCCGCCCATCTTAAATAATATTGTCACAGTGTATCCTACTTTTAGTTAGAAGTTTTTTTTTTCTTAATGATAAAAAATATAGGCCTATTACATTTTGTATGACAGCCATTGGATCATAGTCAAAACCTGATCTAGTAATAGAATCAAGGCTCCTTCGACTGCATGACGCACTCCTGACAGTGTTTTCTTTTGGCCGTCACAAAATTTGAAGGGTTATCACAAAAACTAAGGGGTGTTTGGAATGAAAGAAAAATTGAGAAATTTTAGAAGGTTTGAATCATAAGAAAATTTTTCTTTGTGAAGTGTTTGGAAAATATGACTACAAAAAATTCCTATGAAATTCCTTTGAAATGTTTTTTTAGGAAATTTAAAGGAAACAAAAAATGAAGTCCAATCACTAAGAAAATTTCTTTTTTTTGCTCCATGAAAGCAAACTATACTCTTTTTCCTTCAAAATTTTTGTCTTTTTTTTGTGATACATCCAAACATCACTTTTGAATAATTTCTGTGTTTAAGTTTTTTTTATGAATTTTATTGGACAAGACACTCAATTTTTGTATTTTTCTATTCTTATATTTCAAATGGATCATAAGTTTCTTGTAGTGGAAGGAGAGGGCAATGAACTCCCATCTCTTATTAGTAAGTGTCAAATGTACTTGTTGTGAGCTCCTAACTCAAATTTAATCTCATCTTGGTGATATAAAGTGTGAAATACTAATTATAGATTAACTCTTTTACGTAAAACGAAATCCAAAATGCAAGCCAGTTAGTGCGTATGTATCCATGCAGTGGCACACGGAAACATGTTGCATCGTGGGTGTTATACCTACTATGAAACACCTAAAATTTATGAAATTTCTGAACTTTGTGATAAGAAGATTGAGTCTACTGAGATAGGGTGTTCTAAAGCTTAGGTGCAAGACAAATAGGGCAGCTTGAAATAAATCTGGAGGGGTCATATATGGTACCTAAATTAATGTTAATTTTTAAAAATAAATTATTTTTAATTAAAAATTAATGGTTTAGAAAGGGGTAAAACAAAATTTTATTATATCATGCAGTATAATTTTTTTAGTTTATTATTATACATATACAATAGTTGTAAAAACAAAAAGGGAGGGTATTGTCTAATATAGACGACACTAAGCTCCATCCCTAAATAGGACCACCACCAGCATGGGTTGCAATGACAACATGCAACATATTTCATTTGATTTTTTTTTTCTAAAAAACCGATTTATTCTAAAAAACCATTAAACGATTTATCTTGCGTGTTTTGAATTTATTTTTTGCAATTTATGGGAGCATATTTGACATATTTTTGGTTTTTTTCCGAGGAACATTCATGATAACATTATCTGGTTTTCTGTAGCAAAACATGGACAGCTAACCAGCTTGTTACAGTGAGAGCTTAAAAAATTGATTGGGTGTAGGATCTTTTCTGCAGCTTAAATTAAATTTTAACTTAATTACTTATTTTTCTTTTAATTATGACTTGCGGGATGTTTGGTCAAATTTCAATTTAATTTTATGAGTTTATAAGCTGCTGAATGAAGCCAAAAATCAAACTATTATTTCAAGACTTATTTCATTGGATAATTACTTTGCACCACATAAGGTGGTTTTTACTCATGTAGGAGAAAATAATTAGCAACCAACAAATATATATGTCAGTCTGAGTTTGTTTTGTCTTCTATATGTGATCGTTTTTGCTCATAAAATTTTATAGGTTCTCACAATAGAATTCATCTATGTTCTCTAATTTTTTTATTTTCTAATTTTTTTCAAAATTTTTAATAACTTAGAGATATATGATCTTTTTATGTGTAATACACATTCTGTATAATGTCAAATTCATGTCTGTAAATTAAAATCCTAATAAATTAGTTTATTAAAAAATTTAAATTTAGTCCTAAATAAGTGAACTCTTACACGCAATGCAGGATCTCTAGCCAAATCTGAGATGCACGATAAATACATAGATTGAAAGGGATTAGATGAGGTTAACAGATGGGACATGGCATCATACAAGTGGCTTAAGTCAAAGTGAGATTTGGATTGTTCTCCCTGTCTCTTTGGAATAAGGCAGCTTAAGCCATCCTGCCCTGATTTGTCCTAAACCTTGTGGCACCGAATCTTTCGGGATGAGCTAACTTCCTGTTTTGTTTTGTTCATTGATAACTTTGAGCGAGACAACTTAGAACTATCCCTGTCTAAAAATCATTAATCTCGATAAGGACTCAAATTTGCATTGCACCACCCAGATTTACCGAATCTCTCCGGATTAGTTTGTGCTGGACAACTAAATCTAGTTTTCTCTAGAAAACCCCTAAACTCAATTCATTCAGATGATGAGGACTACTCAAACTTGTGTTACGACTGTCCAAAAATGGATGTTTCTTTTCTATATATATTTTTGTCTTTTTTTCTATGACACATGGGTTGTCGATTTTTTTGTTATTTACACAAATTCTCTAATAAAAAGAAATATAAATCAATATACAAAAAATGAATATAGGACTTAGACACGTAGAACAGTTAGAGAGATGGTAATGAGTGCTATAATCTGTATGCATGCAGTGGATCCGACTACGATAGACAAAGATGATCTAACCATATGTATCTCACATGTGTGATGCATGGGGCTCAAAAAGAGCCCATGCCTTGCAATATACATACTGATATATAACGCTTTATCCATCTGTCTAGTGCATGCGTGAAAAGAGTATCATATCAGCTCCCATAACTCATAGAAGATTGAACTCTTAAAAAGATTTCGAGACAAACTTCCTGATTTCTCATGTGCTCCATCTTGGAGTTTTATAGGTGGATGGATGTTAAGCCATGGCAACTCATCATTATTTGATATGAAAAATTAGCTTCACATCAATGCAAGGTTCTATTTTAATAAAATATTACTAGTCAAGAGACTGATAAATAATTCTAGACCCACGTATTATTAAGATAATCAGTGATATTTTATTAGATATCTAATTTTTACAATAGTAAGAAATTAAATTTTGTTACTTTATAATAGTATCCTCTTGTTGCATGCATCTATTTGGTCCTGGCATCTGACATAGGAAATTTGCATGGCCCTGGGGACGAGTAACTTTATGCTCCAAACTATTGCTTATACAACTTGTAGCATCAGCATATCATATCATATGGACTAAGTCTAAAATATTATTCAGTAGAAAAGTCAAGAGCACAGTGATGCACATTCGTTGTATCAAATGATCGAAACTAGTTTTAGGTGCTCAACCAAGCATCTTAATTATTACTAACTAGATAATTAGTATCCAAAATAGACATCATTTTTGCAAAAAAAAAAAACTGTTATGCAAATAGTTGTAATTTTGCACTTTTTATATAGTAACTTATTTTAACATACAATTCATTTACTAAATATTGCTAGCTATAAATGTCATCCCTATAATAACCACCTCAACAGTTTTAGGTGATTTTTTTTCTGTCATCTGACTTGTGTTCTACCTGTCACCATAATTATTTTCTTGATTTGCAGTGTTATCTTAACTAAAATGACATTTATTTAGAATGGGATGTAGTAAAAAAAAACTAAAGTTGCATTCCCTGAAATAACCAAAAGAAACAAAGTGTGCTTTCAATAAAATAAGCACTAAATTTTAGGGGAAAAAATTATAATTTATAACTTGCTCAAAATAAGTAGAACTAGTGTATGTACTCCCTCATTATCCCAATACATGCATACTGCTATATCTGTGTAGAAGCAATAAGGTTACACAAAATCAAAGGAAAACAATCGAAAGTAGACAATACTCCCTTATTAAGGGAAGGGTTAAGGGTGTATTTGGTTTGATATTTTTGTTAATTTTGTCAAAATTTGGTCATGATCAAATTAAGATATGACTAAATTTTGGTAAAAATGAAGGTATTTGGTTTGTAGTCAATATTAGTCAGATTTTGATAATTGGTGTGCCAAATTTTAGTAATAAAAAATTTTATCTTTAAATTGGCTTGCGAAATCCACTCACATTGGTAAAATAAGAAAAGTTAATCAAACTTTGGCTATAATTCAAGCGACGATCAAATATTGAAGACATAATCAAAGTTTGGCAAGATAAAATATGGAAGCAAATCAAATATATCCTAATTTTATATGTGACTTAATGTTGCCATAAGTGGGTATTTAGTTGCTCACACAAGTATAACTTGACTATCCATGAAAGGCTTACACAGTTAGAACAGTATGGATGGATGCAATTATGAGTTGTTTAGATGATTTTATGAATTAGTTTAGACTGAGATGAGATTTTGTTAGATTGACTATATGGATGATGAAAATGATGTTATATGAGATATAAAAAATATTATTGGAAATATTATTTTTTATTGCACCTAAAAACCATCAATATATCTTAATAGTTTAAAAGTCTTAATATGTGTTAATTATTCCTCCATTGATGTCATTTAGTGGGCTTGAGTCGGTGGAAGCTTTAATTTAAACTTCCCAGAGAGTATTGCTTAAACCAACAATTTCAAATCATCAATTCTAATCTAGTGATATAGTCCAACTACTCAAATAGCCACCCCTTCAAAGATTCTATATGAATAAGTCGGGCTGAGTTTTATTCAGCCAACTAATCACCCAAAAAGAAGGGGATTATGAAGGGCAAAGTTGGGAAAGATGGTGTAGAATTATAAAGAGGCTTATATATATATTATGAAGTGAAAAAATTAGATCTATATTATAAACAGACCGAGAGATTTTCAGACACCCATGAAACATCATATTTATTGTCATTAGTTTAGCAAGTCGAGATACTCGTGCGCCAACACCTAAAAGAAATTAAGAAATGAGAGCCTAACCACTCATCCGAGGACTCCGCTGCACTGTGCGCGCGCATGCATCCCTGCATTTTTGTTTTTTTAGAAAACTATCTGTACAACTAATAATATAAATTATAATATCAGCAAACATTTCATCTTAATTTATTGTCTAATCCTAATTTTAATCTAAATACAAACTCATCCTACACATATTGATATAATACTTTCAACTAAATAGATATATGAAAATATAGGGAATTGAAATGTTACTAAGTAAAAGAAACAAATGTGGCGAGAAGTGGGAACTGTTGCCTTGGTTGGCTACTGCATTTAAGACTTAAGATTGCACACGTAGATTCGGTGCATGCACGCATGCAATTCAATACATACAGTGCACGCATGCATGCATGCTTCTACCAGTATCGACTTTGATGGCCAAATCTGATCTAACTTATGGTCCAATGATTTGGACCCATTCCAGCTAGCCAATATTGATTAGTGACAACAACGTTTGTCCTCCCCAAAAAAATTGTTAGCCACGTAAATAGAGTTTGCATCATTCATGACGCAATAAAATAAAGTTTATGACTGCACAACAATAGCTAATTTTATACAGTGGTGACGGCGGATGTACATTGTTTGGTTTCTATAACTCCAGCTCGCCACTAGTTATAGTTGTGATTTATGAGAAGATACTAATTCGTTGTCCTTTTTTTTAAATTTGTGACTTATTTTTATTTGATCTTTTCATTGATCTTGTTGGTAATCATTCATGTTTTTACTTGGTACTGCTTCTTGATTATGTATGGCGATGCCTGATTTCACAACTAGGAGTCGATCCAAAGTACTTGTATTTCTGCTTGATGGCAACTTTGCAACATCTTTCAACAATTAATATAAGAAAATACTAGGAGTATTTTTGTTTTCCTACCTAGTTAGTCATATCAAATATTTGTTATTATCAATCGTGTGATATGACAAAAAAAAATTAATTACAAATCAAATAATAGTTAATATTTGACAAATCAATTTGTCGCTCACATATTATAAAGAGTTAAGGTAATTTGACTTATTAATTTGAGGTTAAATTTTTCTTCACCCCAATTTTAACCAATACTTTGGCTAAAAAAACATATAAAAGTTACTAATTCTTAGATCATGACAAAATTTTGACTCCAAAAGCAAACAAAATCCAATTAGTGAGGCAAGTTAAGACTCACACACTCTACAACGAATCCATCCTTTCACATGGGGAAAGGGTGGGTGGCAACTTCCCTTGGCTACCATAGAAGAAGAGGGGTATCTTGTCAAAAGAAATTTTTATTAGACTTGGTCCTATAAGAATAGATGAGAACCACTTTCGATCATTGAATCATGTGATCTGCAGTTATGATCTAAACATAATCATCTGATATGGATCACAAATACAACTCAACCACCAATTCATACAATCTAATAAACAATTAAAAATGATTTTTATATTTCTTATGTGAGACCTGATTTTATAAAATTTATTTTCAATATTGCTATTGCACTCGGCTCTCTCTTATGTGATACCTAATTTTATAAAATTTATTTTCAATATTGCTATTGCACTCGGCTCTCTCTCTCTCTCTCATCTTAGCAGACCCAACTGCCCAAAAATAAGCAGGGAAAAAGAGAGGAGAACGAAACCCTAAGCTTGCGGCACTTCTTGCCGCCTTGTCCCTTCACCCGACTTACCAAGAAATTAAATGAAGATAGGTCAAATCCGAGCTAATGAGGCACTAAAAACAAATCAAACATTGATCAAATTTGATGGACAGTTCAACAAGTTGGGGCACCCACCCGGCGCCAATAGTTGAGCACACGTCCGGCGTAGTGCCCGCGCCTATGCAAGATTAGCTATCACAGATTCACATGTTTGGTAAGGCACTGGCCCCCCGTTCGGACAGCCTCTACTGTGCATGTTAGGCTGAAATTAAGTACGAACAGGGACTTTATTGGAAGTAATTAATTTGCTTTAGAGGTCCCTCTGAATGCATACACGCATGCTTGGCCAAACTATTACTGTTTCGACCAAACACAAATGACGTTAACCACTCGGGGGGCAATCAGTTAACACATCATACATCCAACATCAATTTCTTCTTTATCATTGCCATTGATCAAATTTACATCACAAAACTTGTCGCATCGCAAATTCCACTACTTTTCCCTGTATCTTTTGTTAGAAAATTTTATATTAGTTTTAAATATTACCAGATATCCCTGTATTTCATTGCCAAATTAGGTCGTATATGTATTTGTGTACACACATATGTATAACATCCAAAAATAGAGTCTAAAAATTCTGTTTTACAAATATCCAACCTTAAAAATTTCATTTTGTCATAACTCTAAAAGTATTTTTAAGAGTACTCTTTAAGAAATTTCAACTAAAATCTGAATTAATTTTCAACTAGTTTAAAAGTATTTTTCTTAAATGTACTTGTGCATATGTGCACAATCATGTGTATATATGCATGTATACTTATTTCTCTAAAATGCTAATTTTCATTTCTTATAAAATGCCATTTGTCATCTAATGAGAATAATTTATGATTTCTAAATGTAAAACTATTTCTTTTAAACAATAGTTCTAAATATGATTCCGAAACCCTAATTAGTTACAGCAAAACTAAACCCTAATTTGCTAAAATAGTCTACAACACTCCTTTACTTTAAATACATCTTATCCAAAAGGTTAGACTACTAAGTTTATTTTAAAACATCTATAAACTAGTCCTACCTCCTAATTTCCTTAATTATAGTTTAGTCTTTTCAGACCTATAATCAACCAAATTCTCTCAAACAGCTTAGAATTCCAATCAGACTAAACAGAGAGGACCTCCTACCTATCTTATACAGATTTGTCTTCAGCATTCAGATCAAACTCATCTCCTAAAGTCCAGAAACTAATCCCAATTCTGTTTTTGAAAACCAAAATTCCTAATTACCCTAATTAACCTTTTCGGATTTCAGTTCGACCAGTTCCAGAATAATTTTCTCCTGGATTTCTCTGGAATCTTAAATCTTAATACGCTTTCATACCAGTCCTAAAACTTCTTAGTCAAATAAGTTCATTTGATCACTTTTCGTGATTCAGTCTAGATTTCATTGCGAATAAGTCTTTTTCTTGTTTTCAAAGGCCAGAAATGGTAAAAATGTCCAAATCACCTCCAAATTCCAATCTAACTGAACCACTATGTTCTTTCTGTAATTTTATACAAGTTTCCTTTTTGCATCAAGTTCAGATTCATCCCCGAGACTCAGCTATTCGTGTTTTCAGCCGTTTTCGGTAAAAGTACTATTCATTTTTACCCTAGTAATTTTTTGTTTTTGTTTTCAATTTCATTCTACTCTGGACCCTTTCAAACCTGTTTATCAAGTAAACTCTTCTTATTAGACTAAATCCAAACTTATTTCCAGGTTCAGATAATAGCAATTCAGTCCAATTAAAACCCCAAAATCGCAATTCAATCCTTTAGCCAATTCTTGTCTTCTTCTCCTGATTTTCGTCAGCCCTCGTGCATGACCAGAATTTGTACCCATGTGTATGTATGTGGACATCAAAAGAGAAACACATACATATGTGTATAGAGGTGAATACACGTAGTTCTTTGTTTATACCCCAATAGCCAAATACATATACACATACATACATAGAGCCACCCCTTCTGCTACTTCTTCTTCTTCTTCTTCCTTAGTGCAGCAACAGCAAGTGCAGTAGGTGGAGAAAGCAAGCAGTAGAAGTTCCAACTCTTTTCAGCAGTGAGGTGAAATCCCTCTTAGAGCATCACATTGTACATCCGGGCAAACACATGCAGGCTGGTATACAGTTTCTCCTTCTACTGTTCTTCTTCTTCTTCTCCCGTTCCAGCAGAAAAAGAAGTGGTCGTCTCCAACTCACTCCCGGCCATCATCGGCTCTACCAATCATCCCAAACTCTCCCTCTATTCCCCAATATACTCCCTGAGCAGCCATTTGAGTTCCGGCGTCGCCAATTGCCAGACTTCCAATTTTCTCTCCCCGCCGACCAATTCCCCTAAGCTCCTCATCGGACTCTTCTCCGGCCCTCAAAACTAGTTAAGCCAGTAGAATAAACTACCCCTCCCGAGCCTAGAAACAATTCCCTTCAGAAGAATTCCCGAGAAATTCAATCATTTGATGAATCCAAACTTGTTCTGTTCTACGCCACTGTGCTCTCGTCGCCGGCCCACACCGCCGTTCCTCTGATCAAATTGACCACGCCCATAGCTTCCTTGCATCCATCTCCTATTCCCATACCAAGGAATTGATCCCCGATGACTTATCTTGGGGAAGCCCAAATTCAAATCTCGTCTTCTCGGCCGCATCGTCGAATTACTCGCCGGCGCCGCCGTTGCCCAATTCCCCGTGGCTATACCATACCAGTGACCCTAGAAGTTCATCTATGCCATCAATTCTAGAAATAAAATGCCTTAGTATTCCAGCGCAACGAAGCCGTTGTTTTACCTTTTCTACTCCGGTGCAAACCGCCGCCGCTCACCATCGCGTCACCGCCGTCCAATCTTACTGCACCAAGACGTGGAAAATAACCCTCATTAGCTCCTAGACAACCCAATTGCCTCAATCAAGACCCAAAGCTTAATTACAATAATTTTTACTCTCTTCTCCGGCGTGCCACCCGGTCGCCGCTGGCCGTTCCCGAGGAAACCACCTTGTCCAGCACACGTGCCTCAACCCACTGAGCATATTACCTCACTACCTCGCCTCCTCATACTGCACAAAAATGTGATCTAGCTCTATGTCATAAATCTATCCAGACGTTTCACCATCTTCTCTGACGCCAGCAGTCATCTCGTCATTCCAAACCACCTCGGTTGAGTCCACCTCGCCCTCGCCTAACTCCCAGACAACCTTGGCGCAACCTCGGCGCAACCTCCAAGGCCTAATGCGCACACACGACCACACCCTAGACTACGGCCGTCCGTCGACCACACCAAGACAGTGCCATTCTACTGCCAGGTATTGTCAGTGCATGTCAATTCTATATCAATCAATGGCATCAGCCCTATTTAACCTTTTTTGTGCATGCAAATCAAAATCCAATTTGTCTACCAAATTCATAATCTTATTTTCTATATTTTCTTCAATTGTTGCATCGTGAGAAAACCTTATCTAACCCTATTTTCAGCTATGTCGCCCGAGATGAATGTCGTCCATCGATGTCCGAACGTCGCCGCGTTCGCGTCTAATCTGGAAAGTGACTTCGCCCTAGTGTTTCAACCACCCAACTAGAGCCTTGAGCAAATTCCAGCTGCTTATTAACCCTAAACTCAAATAGAACCCTAACAGGACAATCCAAACATTGTCAGTCCGCGTCCAATGTCGTTCTTGCCGACATACATATGTCGTTCATAGCCTTCGGAATCTCAGATCGGAAATCTGTCTGCGTCACCGTGTCCACCTTGCCTTCAAATTTCCAAATATATAAACTGATTTTGCATTTGAACTTTGGATCAAAATCTTCTTATTTTCTAAGTTCATTTTGAAGTTGATTGCTCGTCGATCGTACTGATCCTAACCTCTTTTTTTTCCATTGTGCCTTATGACCTCATAAAATCTTCAACCTAAGTTCTATAAGTTAACCTAGGACCCTAGACGAGCCAAGCATTAGTTCATCCTGATAGATGGACTCAACCCTGCTTGAAAGCTATTCTAGCCAACTTCGAACTGAACCTAATAACATCTACTCAAATCCAATATGTACTAAACCTAACCATTACCATCGACTGTTAATCTTCAAATATATTTCTAAAATGAAGTAATTTATTATGAAACTAAACAATTAAACTAGTTAAGTTAGTTTAAAGACATACCTCCTAAATACTTTGTTAGTCAACTTATCCTCAATATACTTCAAACAGCTAATGAAAAATAAATCTGCATATACTTTTAAAATCTCAAATTTTCAACCAAGTTATTTTCAACTCGCATTTCCACTCAACTAATCTCCTCATATATTCAAACTTTAATTTGTATCCTCTACTTTTCTAAATTCTATTTCCGATATTAGGTCGATCATATTCATCTAATTTCATCATTCAATTGGATCTATCTCATCTCGCCCATTCAATTCCATCGCCTAACTTGATTCAGCTCGTCTATCCAAATCAATCTCATCATCCATTTTGTCCATTCAATCTCAGTTGCCGACTAACCTCCATACATACGTGTATAATTTTATATATAACTAATTTTTGTTTGGTGGACCTATGTCCACGTTGTTTGTCTCTCAGTTAGGTCTCAAGCGAATCAAGCTCTAGAAGCTCATCATTTCAGCAATTTCAATTAAACATCACACCAATCAAGGCAAATCACTACTTTTTGATCATATTGAACCCATAAATTACAAAAACTTACGTATGTTGTTTTTAATAAGTATGAGTATATGCATGCAAATGAACAATCACATGTAACTGATAGTAGAATATTGTTTATCAAGTAACCCAAATCTGTCACAACGGTAAGGATCTAAGCCACCTTAAGTGGAAATCTTTACCAAACAAACTAAACTCGCCACAGTGATATGGATCTAAGCCACCTAGAGTGGAAATCTATACTGGGCAAGCAAAACCCTAAAGTATATCAACAGGGATCTCATTGCAACTACTACTTTCAATTAAATTTAGTATGTACTCATACAAGAGAATTTTTGACTAAGTATATTTAAACTGTTGATGTCTATTTTAGAAACCAATGAATGTTAGTGGTGAAGATGGTAGGATTGGTGGGCGAAAACTGCTTCAGTGGGATAGTGATTGGATACTTCACCCTGACAAATAAGGACTAATTAGTTGTGCTATACATCTAGTGGCATGAAAATGTATCACCACAAGTTTGGTATGGGATATGCATGACCTAGTAATCTTGCTGAGTAATTAACTGGGACATGTTTTTTTTGATCAAAATACAGTAGGGAAATCCTTACTGAAAGTCATATATTATCAAGAAGATAACAAAAGTGTACAAGGATAAGCACGAAAAAGTTACATAAAAGACATTACAGAAGGATAAGCCAATTTTGGAGGCTTACTTTTTAGCTACACCAATACTGGGAAGGATCATGATTAAGTCATTTTGAATATTTTTTAACCAGTCCGGTACTGTTTCGGATATATTTTGAAATATAATCTTATTTTGGTATTTCCAAATATTCCAAAGAGTAATTATTATGACTTCCCAATAGAAGGCTTTGATGTCTGCAGTATAAGATCTTCTATTTAGAAGCCTATCCCAGCAAGATGTATCATTCGCCCAAACAATTCCAATACGTTGCCAGCAAGTTTGAGCAAAAGAGCAATGAAAAAATAGATGAACTTGAGTCTCTAGATCTCCATTGGGACGACAAACACAATCAGAGTTATCCACATTGATGTGTTTTCTAATCAATAGGTCTCTTGTATTCAATTTTCCAAGAAGAAAGGTCCAGAAGAATACTTTTTGGTTGAGAAGGCAACCATTCTTCCAACATTTAGAAAAGATGACATGAGATTCATAATGACCACTAATAGAGTGAGAAATCTTTTTAGTTGCAAATTCAGCGTTTTGAGATCCCATAGCAATCCATCTATCTGAGTCTTCCACATCTTGATTTTGCAGGCTTAGATGCAAGTTTGATAATAGTAAGAACTGTTGGTGGGTTATTGATCAGAGAGGAAACGTAAATAAATCAGCTATCTCTGTCTTGCTTAAGAAGTTTTGAATAGATATTTCCTGCTTTGAATAAGAGTATAACTCGACCCATTCTTGTGATACTACATTACGATGCCACACATCTGTCCATAGGCTGCAGGTGCATCCTTTTGCAATTGCACATTTAAATATCCCTTTAAAGAAAGATAGATTCTATAATACATCCTTCCACCAGAACGAACCCTGAACAGAAGCCCATTGAGGTAGATTTCTAGCATAGTATTGCTCCCATCTGAGATTTACCCATGGAATATCCTTGTGGTTGAAAAATTTAAATAAAAATTTCATTAACAATGCCAAGTTTTGGATCTTAAGATTTAGAACTCCAAGACCACCTTCTTTCTTTGGTCGACAGACTTTTGACTATGCCACTAAACAATTTCCTCCCCCACATGATATTTTTCCTTTCCAAAGGAAAGCCTTTCTAATTTTATCAATTCTAGCAAATATTGAAGCCGGAATCTTCAAATTGCACATGTCAAACACTGGCATGGAGGATAGAACAGAATTTAACAATGTTAATCTTCCTTCTAAAGAGAGGAAGGAAAGATGCCAACAAGTCAACCTTTTTTCTATTCTGTTTACCATACCTTCAAAGTCCTTTAACTTCGGTTTGGGAGTACTTAGAGGTAATCCTAGATAAGGGAAAGGAAATGATCCCATCTTACACCCAAGAATGCCAGCAAGATTAACCAATACATCTTGTTTACAATAAACCGGGACCAAGAGTGATTTATCAAAATTAATCTTTAATCCCGTTGAGTATGCAAAAGATTGAAGCATAGCCTTGATGAAGAAGATTTCTTTAGTCGAAGCTTTAAGAATGATAAGAGTATCATCTGCATATTGCATGATAGGGAAGTCTTGGTAAGAAAATTTTGAAACAGGTAATTCCAATAATCCCTTTCCTCAGGCTGAGTTTAGGATACTTTGCAGTAAATTAGCCACTAAAACAAATAGTAAGGGTGACAGAGGATCTCCTTGTCTTACACCTCTTCTGCAATGAATTGTTTTCCCTGGACCGCCGTTTAAATGTATACTAGAAGTCCCTGAATGAAGAATTGATGAAATTCAACTAAACCATTTAATACCAAAACCCCTATCCCTCATGACTTCCAATATTGCTTCATGTTCAATGGAATCAAATGCTTTCTCAAAGTCCAATTTCAAACGAACAGTTTGAATCTTCTTGGTTTTACAAATATGGAGATATTCATATGTCCATGCTAAACAATCTTGAATTGTACGATTTTGAATGAATCCATATTGATTCATATGAATGGTCTTCTTAATAGAGTCTTGAAGTCTAGAAGCAAGGAGTTTAGTAATAATTTTTGAAGCACTATTAACTAGAGAAATAGAGTGAAAATCTTTAGTTCTCAAAGATTCTTCTTTCCAGGGAATGAGAGTAATCCAAGAGGAATTGAGACTTTGTAAATCAACTTAGCCATCAAAGAAATTCTGAAACAACTTGTAGAAATCACCTTTTATAATCTCCCAACAAATCTTATAAAATTGTCCATTAAAACCATCCGGCCTTGGGACATGTTGATGAATAATTATTTAACTGTGTGATTGCCGGTTAGGAAAAATCTCTTATGTGCATTGACCCTTCCACTATACCACTACTGAATAAAGGGAAGATCCCTACCATGGATCAGTACTAGGATGGGGTCAGGGTTTAAACCGCTACAACGGTATTAAGGCTACCAATCTGGTGGTAAACCTTATATTGGGTAGAGCCAAGGTTATTATAATGCAGAGTAAACATCGTGTTATCCTCAGCTCAGTCACATGTAGAACTGTGACATGTAAATGATCTGATAGTAATAAGTTGAGAAATCTTGTAGGTAAAGCAATATAGCTCTATACAGTTTTAAAGAAGTATTCGAGTACTCCGTGCCCCCAGATTCTTGGGGTATGCAGCAGTCAATGAGTTCAAATCATGTTGTAAATTTTGAATGATTATGATGTATTGAATCATTATACAACCATGAAAATCTGAACTATTTCCCTATGAAATCATCTAAACAAAGACTCATTTCAAAAACGTACTTTTTTTAATAGTTTTGGTGAATTCTTATTTGTACATTTGGCATTTCTTGGTTACTGTTATAATTTACACATCTCTTCCACTGGTCAACACTACATGTATACAAATATGCAATTGTTATATGGTGACTTGTTGAGTACTCTGTACTCACTCTTGCTGATCCTCTCATCAGTGTAAGAGAATTGGTGAAAACTTCAGAAGATCGAGATCCCTTGGGGTCATGTGCCAAGTCAAGCATGATCTGGGAAAAACTCTGGACTGCGCTTGTATATCTCAAAAAGAAGTAAATCAACTTCTTATTTTGGCCCCGTCAGCCCCTCTAATGTAATTATGGTACTATATCCATAAGTAATAATGGTTGTAATTTCTTGTAAATAGGAACTGAGATCCACAAATGTGGGAGCAACTGTATCCTAGACAATTGCGGTGTCAGAGCTCGCTGAATGGGCGGGCCACTCATTCACAATGTGTATATAACTATTCTAGGGGTGTGGGTGTGTGTGTGTGTGTGTGTGTGTATATAAAATATGGGAGACACTATTCTACACCCACTTCTAGAATAGTTATTCTATACCCACCTTCTGTATCGTTGGATCGTGTATCGAGATTAGAATTTTATTGACGGTAGTAACTAACATAGATGGCAGAAAACTGGTCGAATCGCTTTATCATCCCTAAAAAATAGAAACTCAATTATGATTTATTACAATCGCATACTATCCCTAAAAAATAGAAACCGCCTAAAAAATAGGAACCGAAAGCATATTAGTTTATTGTTATATTAGTGTCACTTTACTGTTCACGATCTACACTGATCGATATATAAACAAAATATTTTCAGTCCCGTTGATTTACTAGTCGTATATACATTTACTGTCATATTAGTTTTACTTTACTGTCTTATTAGATACCATGTTTTTCTGTTTACATACCGTAATGATAAATTTACTGGTCATATACTATAGATTTATTGGTCGTATTCATATCACTTTATCGTCCGCATGATCTGCATTAATCGATATATAATCGAAATATCTTCAGTCACGTGGATTTACTGATCGTAATGATACATTTACTATCATATTAGTTTCATTTTACTGTCTTATTAGATACCACGTTTTTCTGTTTACATGTCGTAATGATAAATTTACTAGTCGTATATTATAGATTTATTGGTCCGACCAACTCCAATTTACTAGTTGTATACTATAGATTTTTGTCCGTAAATTTATTGGTCAGAGCAGTAAATGTATAGTATACGACCAGTAAATTTACTAGTCGTATACTATGTCAGTAAATTTATTGGTCGTATATTATAGATATATACTATAGATTTTTTCAGTAAATTTACAGTCATAATACAACAAATTTACTGACTAAAATGTATTATCCCTTCTCGTACTAGAACGGCTATTCGAAGAACATCAATTTACTGTCGATTTACTGGTAATGTAGATAAAATTTACTTTCCGACCGATTACAATTTATTGACGAATGAGTGTAAAAATAGGTAAAAATCTAATTCTTACCTATTTCAAGATGGCAATCCGGATCCGGCGACCAAACGCGCGACTACGTCCGAGCGGTTGCGGTCGAGATGAGGTATTGCGAGCACGTGAGGCAGCAACACAAGTACGCTGGACGACGGACAAGCAGTTATCGACCGCGGCCAAGATGTGGCGTTGCGGTTGCACGGGGTGGCGATGCGGGATCGATGGCGGGAATCGGCGGCGCGAGCGCACTGGGCAGTAACACAGTACGTAGTGGAGAAGATGAAGAGACGGTTGGCGCGGATATAAATCAGTAACAAACTAACAATAAAATATTTCAAAAACTTACTGCCATTATAGATTAAAACGACGTTAAATTCCTTAATAGAGGGTAACCGCTATCTCTATCCATCAGTTATAATTTGATCTAGTAAATTAGATTGAACGGTTTCTAGACTGGCATCAGAAGAATTCACTGCAATACTGTAATATACATGCATACATACTAACTCAGCACAGTAGCAGCGGCAGCAGCAGTAAAACAATTCCAGTTCTTCTCTCTCGTGTGAACAGCAGCGGCGGCAGCAGTGCTCTAGGTTCGTGATTTTTGATCCTTCCCTGCATATTTCTTCATCCTTAGGATCTCCAGTCGATGTTAGTTCAATATCCAATCAGCTCCGGTGAGTTACCCGGCCGGAACGGCGACGAATACCCCGGCCGCGCTGCAAAGCTTTCTGTTTTACTTTTTTTACCCTCTTGTAGTGTGCCGGCCCGTTGTCGTTTTGCCTGTTCTTCACTGGATCCTCTTCAAGCACTGCATATGAATCACAGGCTGGGTGCCAGATACTCCCAGGCACCCCTTCCGCTGTCGCCGGCAAGCTGCGGCGGCGGAATTTCCACCGGCGGCAAGATCTGGAGATTTGAAAAATTGCCGCGGTCGAGCCAAACGCCGTTTCATCGATTTAGCCAACCACCGATAAAATTGACTTTTCTATCATCTTTATCACTACCTTAGCTGTCTTTCCACCAAATTTGGTGAAGTCCGATGGCAGCTCGCTGGAGAATTGCCGGCGTCCTGTCACGGGCGACGGCGGAGCACCGAAGTCAAATTCGGCCGTATCCGTTCAATTCCCTGCACATACACATAATTGGAGTTGTTCTAAACCTCTTCGAAGTCATCGTTAATGACCCCGCCTCTCCTACTGTTCCGGCGCCGGCAAAATTTCTATCTCGCTCTGTTCTCTCGACCGCGCAGTGGAGAGGAGCTCCGGCGAAGTTTCCGTCGAAACCACCACCACTGTTATGATCATTTAGTGTCTTAGAAGCTATACGGGAAGCCTCCAGTTCGAATTACGTCGCCGTCATCTTCCTCGTCACCGGCCGCGTTGAATCATTGAACGCCGTCGTTGAACTCCGACTGCTGGTCAACAGCCGCCGTTGATGTCATCACCGCCGAGGTCAGTGGGGCCCCCTGGTGCCATGGCCCCGAACCCAACCCAAATTTCCGGCCAACTTGCCGCCGGCGAGGTCCTTGCCATCTTCCACACACGGCGTGAACTAAAAACCAGCCAATGCCAACCATGGACACTCAGTTTGTACAGGGTTTGCCAGCCGCTGGCATTTATAGAGTCAGCCGATCATATTTAGGGTTTTAAATAAATTTCTATTCGTGTCATTTTGTTTATTATACTAATTATAACCTAACCATATAACTTTTACCTTGTTTTAATAATCTATTAGACCAGAAATTGCAAAAGCGTCGTAATTCTTATTTAATTTCTATATCTGCTACACACGGCGTGAACTAAAAACCAGCCAATGACAACCGTGGACACTCAGTTTGTACGGGGTTTGCCAGCCGTTGGCATTAATAGAGTCAGCCGACCACATTTATATTTTTAAATAAATTTCTGTTAGTGTCATTTTGTTTATTATACTAATTAGAACCTAACCATATAATTTTTACCTTGTTTGAATCATCTATTAGACCAGAAATTTCAAAAGCGTCATAATTCTTATTTAATTTATACATCACATATTAGTTTTCTAGACCGCGAGACTGTTAAATTCTTCCCGGAAGCTTGAAATACAAATTAACTTAAACAGTTAGAGCTCTCTACCTATTTTATATAAACTTGCCTTCAAATCCCAGATCAAATTCAACTTCTAAAACCTAATATTCGACCCTTTAACTATTCTCAAAAATCCTGATTCTAGTTTACTCTAATTACCATTTTCGAAAACCTTATTAGCTCAGTTTCTAAGTGGTTTTCCCCTAGATTCTTCCACAACCCTAAATCTTCTTATACTTACGAACCAGTCCTAAAGTTTCATAATTAATTTAGTTCATTTAATCACTTTTTGTGATTTAGTCTAACTTTATCATGAATTGATCCTTTTTGGGAATCCAAAAGCTAGAAAGGACTAGATTGTCTAATTCGTTTCCAAATTCAAATCAAATTGATTGGTCGTATCCTTTGCACTATTCAACATAAGTTTTCCTGTTTTCCTTCTACAACAAGTTCAGAATCGACCCCAGATTAAAGATTTTCACATTTTAGTTGTTCAATAATAAAGTACTATTTTACCATGTTTTCTTTTTGTTTTTCATTTTTGTTTTTCGTTCGTACTTCTCACAGTTTATCTAATTTGACCAGTATGCCAACCTAAACATAAGCATATTAGATCTTCAGCGTGCATTTTCTTTTATATATATATTAGTTAAGTATTGCAAACCTATTTTTGGTTGATAATATATTTCATATATGTTTGAATTAGGACTTAAGACACCTACCACTGAGGGACCAATTGCCCAGATCGTGTCAAAGGATCCAATTGTTGAAGGACAAGATAAATCGATTGACCTTGATCATTTGAACTTCGTGCAATATATTATAATGATATAACACCTCTAAACTAATTATGCCCGATAAATCCATATTATTATTACGTCTAAATAAAAAAAATTAGTAAACAATTTGTAAATAGAATGATAGCCATGCCACAAATAAATTATGAATCTAAACACTTTGAGATAGTGGGATTAATAAAAGAAATTTTAGCAATTCTATTATGCAGTTCAAGTATATGGTAAATTAATAATTATTCTACTTAAAGGGTAATTTGTAAACCATATAACAATTAAAATGTAAAGAAAAAATGTTCGGGTGAGATGGGATTGAAGTGATGATGGTGCATGATGTACATGAGTGATGTGGTCAGTTATCTACTCGAACACTTAAGGACTAAATTATTGTGCCTTATTTCTAGTGACATATTACCATACTAGCCATAAACCTGGTATGGGACAGACATGACTTAGTAATTTTGTTAAATACTTAATTTAGCCCTGTATGGACAGTGAGGGATAGAAATAATGTGATTGTGGAGAACGGTCCCTACATTGATCAACTGCTGGGTAAGGGGAAATCACCCTACCGCGGACCAATGGACCTGGGTTGGGGGTTTATCTCGATATAACTACTATGAGTTTTACCTAATACATAATAAAATCTTGGCTGGGCAGAACTAAAGTTAATATGAGACAATGAGAAAAGTATGTGATCTTCGACTCAGCCGCATGCAGTATTGTTGCATGTATATGCGCTGATAGTAGTAGTCGAAGTAAATTGTGGGGAAAGTGGTAAACCTCTGCATCGTGAAAAGAATATATTCGAATACTCTGTACTTTCGGACTAGGGTATGTCATGTTTAGTGAATTTATCATGTGGTTGGACACAAGTAACTTTATAAATAATATTTCGAATGCAATCATGTTAAATATACTCTTTAAAATATCTATCTGTAGTTAATTGAATAATTGGTCAATTTACCACAACAACTTACATTGTGTTGGTATTTTATTAATTAATTTATTATAATTAATTTCATGAACCTTCGATCATATTTATCCATTATTCAAATACAAATACATCTTGTTATAATTGGTTTGTTGAGTATTCTGTAATTACCTCCAAAGTCATAATATAATATAGGAGTATGAAGCCGACCAGGGGCCACTTGAGGATGAATTAACCCCACTCGAGGGTGATTTCGATCAGAACTTTTAAGGCGATGGTTTACGACTGAGCCTGATTGTGGGTGAAGTGTCAACGCTAGTGCATTGGTATGCGTAGTATAAATAAAATTTGGCCATAATGGCCTCTATTGTAAGACAATATGTAATATTGTAATTGTTCACTCAAACTTAATCTTGTATAATAAGTGTTTGAAAATCATAGTTGTGATATACACTTCTATTTACAACTATATCCTGGGATGTTATAAATCACGGAGAACCGCCGAGGTGGGGCGGTTCCCCCATACGACCTCGACAAAATTGGTCTTAATTAGGGCATGCCAATTTGTCTTGGTTGTGGCTTCTCTAATATGCCAATTTATAGGTTTAGAGTGAAAACGAAAAAAACTGGCTTTAGATAAGTACCAAAAGCTGTTTGGTAAAAAGTTCGGTTTATAGTTTGAACAATTATGGGTGTGAGGTCTGTGATTTTTTCCTCTAAATAATTTGGAGCCAACTGAGAAACTGGCATTGGAAAATGCCGTTTAGCCTAGACTTTAACTTATTTCAGCGAGAAGTCATAAGTAAAACATGGCCAAATAGGTCACTAATAGCCCTTCAAAGTGTCATCAGCCCAACATGCATCTTTCCATCTCTACAAAATTGGCTCTGCACCATCGTCAGACAGAGGCATTTGAAAAATATCATCATGAAAACATTGCAATGTTATAAGCCATTACATAATGGTAGTTCGTTTGCAAAAAAATTCACTAACTTATTTAATATAGATGAACCGGACTAAGTTTGATGCGAACAATCAATAAACCATAGGAGATTGGATGCCAAATCAATTTTGTGACACCCAAAATTAGAGCTTAAAAATTCTTTTTTTTTAAGAAAGGTCAAAACTCCTCTATTTATGCATTTTCTTAAATTGTCTTTTTCTGCCCCAAAATTTACCAGATTTTTCCTCATAGCTCAAAATTCAAATATGCCTGAACAGCTAAGACCCTCTACATATCTTATATGAGTTTGTCTTCTGTAGTCAGATCAAACTCAACTCCAAAAACTAGATATTTATTGCTCAAACTGTTTTCGAAAACACTATTCATCATTACTCTAATTACCCTATTTTTAGAATCCAATCTAAACAATTCCTGAATCATTTTGTTCTTGATCGGATTTATCTGATTCAGCCGGTATACCAACCTAAGTATAATTTAGTCTCCATATTATGAATTATAGATTAACCTTTTCCAGCTTCCACCAATTTCTTCAGTTCAGTCTCCAGTTCAATTCAAATCTTCCATCAGATTCCTTCTCAAACCAGCACACTATTGCATACACATACATGCATGCCTGCACACGCACAACCACACTTCTGTTAAAAGCTATACACATATGCATGCAGAATACACCTCCTTCTTAAGCCAACACACACACAGATATGCATGCACACAGTGCACATCACTATGCGGACCAACACCACCCCAAAACATGGAACAATCACCAATCACTGAAGAATCCTTCCTCCTTTTTCACTGCAACATCTCTCTAGCAGGAAACCTACTGTCATCTTCTTCCCCATAACCAATCAAGCATGCAACCTTCCACAGCAAGCACCACAAACTTCTACTGTAACCTTGAACTATATTAGTTCCATTGTAGCTCTTGCTTGCATTTACACTCACTTCTCAATCATCTGGTGTGCAATAAGAAACCAATTACAACACATACACACAGTTATTCGTTTCCTTCATCCTTGCCGGCCGCGCGACCACGACAACGCCGCTGCGAGCCACCACGGCAACACCCATGCCCCCAAGGTACCCCAATCAATCCCCTTACTCCACTCTACCTTCCCAAGCAGTCCCATGAGTTTCGGCGAGTCAAATCGCTGGCAATTCTTCTCCAAATCGATTCTGGCAGCCACGCCCGTTTAGGCCATCGGACCCATTTCCGGCCAAAATCAGCCGTTGAGTCCGAAGCCAAAATCAATCCTCTCATCATTTCAAATATCCCTGTTCAATTATTTTTTAAATTCTACCACGAGCCAACTCCCGCGATCTTCGCGCGCAGCTGCCACCAAGCACACGTCGCCGGCCCAATCTGCCATCCTCCGGCCAAATTGGCTATTTCAATAGGTTCCACATGTCCCCTAGATGTTCTCATGCGAATGAAAGATCCCTATAGCGAGCCTAGAGGGGTGAACAGTTTTCTAAATTGAAGACCTCAACGAAAAACAAGGAAGCAAAAGATAGTATGGTGCTCAAATCAATCAAGTATAGTTGTCCCAATTATGACATCAAAATATCTTCAAATTCCAAAAAATAAAAGGAGAAACAAAAAGAAAATAAAGCATAAAAAAATAGCTTGCGAGTATTTAATAATCAATTATGGAATTTGAACAATCAATTACGAAATTTAAAATTACAAGTATTTAAACAATAAATTGCAAGGATTAAAATTATGAGTATTTAAACAATCAATTACAAATATTTAAACAAGTAAGAATAGAAATTTAAACAACCAAGAAAGAAACAATAAAAACAAATATACAAAGAAAGTTTATATTTCTTTCAAAATATCCAAGAGCCAAGTAAAAAACTCTTGAATACCACTCTCAACAAATCTCTCAAAATATTAAATATTAAATAATATAGAGTTAGTCTCGATCTTAGAGTAGTCTCTGCAACTCCATGTGAGACTAAACTAATAGCTGGTGGAGGTTGAGTCTGAAGCCCAATTCAGTCCAACCCTTAATCACTCCTCTTTACAAGCTTCGGAATTACAATATTTTTTGAACAGCATACACTAAAACAATCATAACTTCATCATCCGAACTCGGATTTAGACATTCTTAGATTCTTTGGAAAACTAACTTCAACACTACAACTTTATTGCTCACACTTTTCAGTGAACAAGTCTAGATCAATGCAAAACTAACTCGTAAATAGAACTTTTTACATAAACTTTCACGCGGAGTCCATAGACCATCTAGGTGATTCTTTGGGCATTATGAGCACCAATTATGTACGCCATGATGCCACTATGTGTCCACCTCGAAGTTGAATAACTCGTCACATGTTGGGAAGTCTCTCCCGTTCTATATCCCGACCGACAACCTCCACACTTCAACCGGCTCGAACTACTTCAACAATTTTGGTGTAACGCCATATCCGGGTATTGCATTAGCCATGTTTAGCATTCCTACAAGTCTCTCGGACCATTCGAGTCTCCGACTCCTCTTTAAGCATTACTCCGATGGCCTATCTTTACCGTAAGAGTACTATAACTCCGATATATTTGCAACATGCACCAAAACTAAGCAAACTCATCACTAAGCACTGTTCACACATAATGATGACATAAATGAACACAAGAAAATGTATCATAAACAATATAAAATATTATCAAAACACACATCACTTAACATTAAACAATCATATGGGGTTTACAGCAAAAGAATCAAGACGCCGTGCCCTCACCGAGAAACGCCCAAATCAGGTTCTTCTCCGATTCCGGCTGCCCACGCCAACGAGCCACCAATTGCCACCATTTCCAAATTTTCCACTGTTCCACCATATTCCCAATCCCAGCAACCCAATCAAGCCATCAATTTTTGAGATTAACCACTCCATCATCCCAGCACCGTGAGCCGCTAAGATTCATCTGTTGGAGGAAAAGAAACGCACCGCCCAGAACCATCCAATTCCTCCCAGCCATGTATTCCATAGCTCCCAGCCTACTTCCTAGAATGTCTAGTTGGCAAAGTTGCTGAGGCTCCACGCGTTAGATTGCCTTTTGCCCTAAGCACGATCGTGAACTATTTTTGACACTGCCACTGTTCTAGCCGTTCCAGCCCATTCCAATCTCGAACATCGTGTCTAGTAGACTTGTTTTGTCTAGTTGAATCTAGTGACATGCTTCGTGCTTGCTTGCAGCCATCAAAACTGGCAAAACCAGGCCCTATGTTGGTCGCTGACAATGTCGGTCGCGTTCCGAATGTCTGCCGACAGACATTCGTCTGTTAATGTCTAAACTGTTGCGTCCACAGCGCCGCGCCATGTCGAACAAAACCTTAGAAGTGTCTTTTACCTATCCGTGGTGAGATTCACCACTCATTCACCCATATTAGCCCTAGAAATCGATCCTGGCCGCGAAACGCGAGCTCGTTTCGAGTCCAACAAAACCCTAATCTTCACCAATCTTTTCCCTCGCCACTTCTAAGCGTCGTATCCACTTAAAACCCATCCTTAGCCATTGTTTGGATCTTTATCTTAGCAGCTCACAAAGTTAGATTGCCATTTTTCCGAACCGACGAGCACATAGAGCTCGTCCGAGAACCCCGACCTCACCGTTCGAAGCCCAAATCGCCTCAAACTTTCCGAGAGCCAACGTTCATTGCCCAAAATGAGTTTCTCCAAACTCTTCAACATCAAATAAGATGTTTTAGCCAAAAACCTACTCCTAACCTCGTCTGGAAGACTGAAAACCCCGTTTTTCGCCTGACCATCCTCCCAACACGTAAAATATCAAACATCGTAAGTCGAAACAACCCATACTTTAATTCAAATCACATGCATGCATATTTACGCCTATATTGAGGGTATTATTTGGATCATCAAACTTATGATTGAACTTGATTGTTGATTAGGTCATGAGTGCGAGTTCGAGGATATCACTATAGGACCATAATCGATAGTCGATACATTCTTCAAAGTAGGTAAGTTATGTTCTTGATCATCTTGAATTTATATTTGTAATTGTTAGTCATATTATGCTTTAGAATATGATTATCCTGCATGCTTTGCTATTGTCACCCTAGGATGCAAACTACTGTCATGTCTAAATATATGTATTACACCAAGATACCCTATGTTAGTCAATAATGCTAAATCCCCATAATAGGATGATTCACATGGCAGCTTATGATGTTTTATTTAGAAAGCAAGATGTCCCTAACTAGATTGGTTTGAATGGTGAAATAGCACTGTCTAGTGCATGGGTATGTGGTTTGTTCCTGGTCATGGACGCATAAAGATTAGAATCTTGTGTTGTATTTCTATGTGACATGAATTCTATATTGTCCACAAGTCTGATATGAGTCAAACTTTGATCATATGTGAAACATACATGAACCCTTGTAAGGTTGAGTCCCTTACACACGTACTCACGCTTGCACACCCTCTCGGAGCTTTGCTCCACACAAATGCACTCTGATCCTAGTAATGGGAATATGATCATCGAAGAGGGGGGGGGGGGGGGGCGCGTTAAGCCTACCACAACTATAGTTAGTCTGACCACTAGGTAAAGACTTGTTGTATGGGAAGTACAAATAAAGTCCTTGATATCTCAACCTAGTCACTCGCATATGGTTGCGGGATTTGGTCTAATCACTGCAGATAAGGGCTGACATGAAAGTTGAGATATCTTGTGGGTAAATTGGCATATTTCTGTAGAGTTAAAACTGTATTCGAATATTCTGTACTCCCGGGTGTTTAGGAGTCGGCTTGCGGTGAATAACCTACGTCGTTGTGACACAAATATGCTTCTTGTCGTGGTATAAAATATACCACCAGTAGATTTCGCGGAGAGACTTTACACGCGAACAGCGGCGCGAGTTGACCGAGTGACCGGTTACCTCCCGCCGAGCAACGCAGTAATTGATACAGCGATTTTTATACAGGTTCGGGTCCCGGTGGGGGCCCTAGTCCTGTCGGCACCCTCCGGACGCGAGTCCGCTGGGAAGGAGCTCTCTCGGGGAGAGAGGTCTCCAAGGGAGCCTATTGTTTGAGTGTGTTGAAAATGAATTGGAATCTCCTTACAAAAGAGGTACAAGGGGGTATTTATAGGCACCAAAAACACGCAAAAGACCAAAAAGCCATAGCTACAGCCGTTGGATCGAGGGGCGCTGGTGTCATTTCACGGGCCGAAGGGTTTGGATGCTTGACAAGTGTCCTCGCTGGTTCCCGAGGGACCTGGGGACCGAAGGCCCTCCTGATGTTCCTAGGACCCGGAGCCCGAAGGGTCCGGGACCCGCCGGGGATCTTCTCCGCACGAAGGGCCGAGGCGCTCTATGTAGGATCAAGGATGCCGACTAGAGGGGGGGGGGGTGAATAGGAGGCTTTTAAAATTTCTTTTCAATAAAGTAATTTTAAAGAATAATTGAGAGACCTAAATTATACAATGAGACTTAAAAGCAATTTAATCAACTAGTTGCATTCAATCAAATGAACTATTCAATAAGACATGCAACAATGGTAAATATAGCAATTGTGTCAAGATGAATGTAAAGCAAATATGAAATACGCAATTTGAGACAATATTTTTACCGAGGTCTCAGAGACTCGCCTGGTCTCCCCTACTCCTCGTTGAAGCACTCACTCGGAGGCTCGCTTCTATATCCACGAAGGATATCTCACTGGGGTTGCTCCTTCTCCACACCTGATAGGCAAGCACCACACCTTTCACAATCTTTTGCCGGCCTCTCCGACAAACTTCAATTGGAGAGATCTTGGCTCTCCTCCGGTACCGTCTAGGCGAAAGGCGATTGCCAAGAATAAAAAGCCGGACACGCTCACTTGAACAAATCGAGTGCTAGAAACTCAAGAATGCAAATGAGATGCTTAACACTCTAGCACTAGCATGCAAATAGTGATGGAAGTGCACTAAGTACTATTAGCTTCACACAATTGCTCTCTCTCTCTCAAATCACTCAAGATTTGGGCTCAATTCTAGCCTCTAAATGCAATAACACATATGCAACTCAATTGGCTAGGTTTTCAGCTGAAGAATGAAGTCTTTGAACACCCAAAAATGAAGCCAAACAGGAAGTATTTATAGCCTCAACGAAAAACTAGCCGTTTGCAAGAAACCGGGCCAAAAGTTGTACAGGTCAGATATTGTCCGGCCACTTCGGACACTGTCCGGCCAGTACAAAAATTTCAGCCGTTGCAAACGTGTCAGTGATCGTTGGGCGAAATTTGTGAAGGCTGGACGGATACTATTTGTCCGGACAAAACGTCCGGACAGATGCATTTATCTCTGTTAACACTCCTGTTTAACAGTACTTGTACACACCGGACAAATCGATTTGTCCGGACAAAATGTCCAGACAAATGGATATGTCTCTGTTAACTTTCGGCTCAAAAAACTTGTACAGGCCGGACAATGTCCGGTCATTTCGGACAAAGTCCGCCCATAACGGACAAATGCCCCGGGCGGATGCATTTGTCTCTATTTCATTTTTCGGCTCAAAAAATTTGTACAGGCCGGACAATATCCGGCCATTTCAGACAAAGTCCGGCCACTTCGGACAGATAGCCCCGGACGGATGCATTTGTCCGGTCACAGCACACTGACAGTAAAACAAGCATAACTTTTGATCCAGAGATCCGATTGAGGTGATTTTTGGCTTGTTAGAAAGATAACTCAGAGCTCTACAATTTTGTCAACAGGAGCAAGACATAGAAAGGTTTAGAAACTTATAGAAAACTCAGAAACTTTCCTACTGTCAAAATGTCCAATCCAAAAATCATCTCAAATGCAATTTTAGAGTATTTGCACATACGGATTTGCCGTTTTCTCGCGGATGTGATTTGTCTCACTTAGCAACGACCACGACCACACAGGTCTTGACATCCGATCGAAAGCAGGTGGTCGATAGGGTTTGGTCGAGCGTACGAAAGCGAGCCGAAAACTGGTACGACCAGTCCGAACTCCTACGACCACGCCCAAACCCTAAACATAAAGCCGCCAAACAAGCGACACGACCACGACCACGTATCAACACTGATACGATCAGAATATGCAAATACTACCACGGCCAGCTCTAGATAAATAAACCAATTTAAACAGTTGGCGATCACGACTAAGTGCAGTTTTCAAAACATTTAATCTAATGTACATGAACTACACTTAGACTCACTAGCAATGCAAGACACTAGTGCAAGATGATATGAATGCATCTGAGCTTCCGCACTAGATAGATTCAAGCTACTAGTTTCCGACCCTTCTTAATAGTACGGTCAAACTAGTAAAAAGAAACCTATCAACCCGGTCTGTCTCCAAACACCGAGACCGGTAAAACCCTAAGAAAACAATCCTTAATCTTGGATTTTACCTTAGGTGGAGTTTGACCTCGTGAAGCTTGATTGCTCGATCCCGCTAAGCTTGACCACGTGAAGCTCGACCGCTTGACGCCTGTCTTCGCAAAGCTCATCCTCGCTAAGCTTGACCTTGCTCGGGATGTCTCATATCATTTTCATCCTCTTCACGCCCTTGCTTGTTTTCATCCTGCAACCATTCTGAGATTAGAACATATACACTCAATGCGCAAACGTTAGTCTCATTTGCAGTTCGTCATTAATCACCACCAGATAAATCACTCCACACAGGAGTTCACTCAACAATTTCTTTCTTCGGTGAAATGACAAAACCAATTTCAATGAACAACAAATGAGTAATGGGTGAATCTCACAATCATATAGATCCATATATGATACAAGAAATGCGCACACGATCCATACTACTCAAGTTATGATATCAATCAATATGGATGGCTAATATCATGAGCTCTCTCTCAATCATACATAGAGATATCAAATCCAGAACACGGAGTCATCAACCTCAAGATTTAACATATAACATCTTGATCAATCAATTAGCACAAGCTTGATGCAACCACTGAGCTCATCCTCTACATATGCATCAATATCAAACCCGCAATCGAGAAAAACATCCAATTCAGGGTTTACCGATAATCAATTCAATTTACTTGTGCTAAATCAGGATTTATCTAAATTGTCATTTAATCATCAAATCTGATATCTTTATATTAACTTTAATCATCATGGATTTATCTAAAACGTCATTAATCATTAAAACCTAGATACTAAGATCTACCTAGATCCAACACTCTAGAGGTTCCCTGGGACTCGGAAGTTTCCCGGGACCCCCGCCGGGGACCATCTCCGCATGAAGGGACGAGGGGCTTTGGAAGTTCCCCGGGACCCGGGGCGCAGATGCCCCAGGACCCGCCCGAGACTAGGGCTGGACAAAAAAATCGAAACTCGCGAGCTATTCGGGATCGGATCAAAAATCGGCTCACTTCGAGATCGGCTCGAGGCCTTAACGAGCCGAGCTCGAGCCCAAGGTGAAGCTTGAGAGAGAACTCGAGCCGAGCCTGAGCCTTCTCGAGCTCGGCTCGTTAAAACTCCAATTACATCCTTATTCCTCGTTCCCCAACCTACTAATCAAAATACTACAATCCTCAAAATGCTATCCGGCGGCCCGCGCGTGGAGGAGAGCGGCGGCGGCGACCGCGCGTGGAGGAGAGGAGAGGAGCAGCGGCGCGCGCGTGGAGGATAGAGGCGGCGGCGGCGCCTGCGCGTGGAGGAGAGGAGAGGAGCGGCGACGGCCGTGCGTGGAGGAGAGCGGCGGTGGCGCCCGCGCTTGGAGGAGAGGAGCGACGGTAGCGCCGGTGCGTGGACAGCGACTGTGGCTCCCGCGCGTGGAGAGGAGCGGCGGCGGTGTTGGTGCGTGGAGAGTGACGGTGGCGCCCGCGCGTGGAGGAGAGGAGCAGCGGCAGCGCCGGTGCGTGGAGAGCGATGGCGGCGCTCGCGCGTGGAGGAGAGTGGCGACGGCGGCCCGCGCGTGGAGAGGAGCGGCGGTGGCGCCGGTGCGTGGAGAGTGACGGCGGCGCCCGCGCGTAGAGGAGAGCGGCGGCGGCGGCCCGCGCGTGGAGTAGAGGTTGTCGAGCCGAGCTCGAGCTCTATCGAGCTTTCTTCGAGTCGAGCCGGAACCTGGTTTGAAGCTCGTTAAGACTTGGAGCCGAGTCCGAGCTGAGCCCAGTGCACTATCGAGCTCGAGCCGAGCCTGCCTGGGCTCGCTCGAGCTCGGCTCGTTTCCAGCCCTACCGGAGACCATCTCCGCACGAGGGGCTGAGGGGCTCCGGAAGTTCCCTGGGACCTGGGGCCCGGAGGTCCCAGGACCCACCAGGGACCATCTCCGCACGAAGGGCCTAGGGATTCGGGATGTTTCTCGGGACCTTCTCCGCACGAAGGGCCGAGGCACTCCAGAGATTCCCCGGGACCTAGGGCCCGGAGGGCCCGGGCCCACCGGGGACCTTCTCCGCACGAGGGGCCGAGGGGTTCCGGATGTTCCCCGGGACACAGGGCCCGAAGGGCCCGGGACCCGTCGGGGACCTTCTCCGCACAAGGGGCCGAGGGGCTCCAGAAGTTCCCTGGGGCCCGAGGCCCAGAGGCCCTGGGACCCACTGGGCACCTTCTCTGCACGAAGGCCCGAGGCACTCTGGAGACCCCACGGGACTCGGGGCCCGGAGGCCCAGGGACCCGCTAGGGATCTTCTCCGCACAAAGGACTGAGACGCTCCAAAGACCCTGCGGGAGCCAGGGCCCAGAGGCCCAGGACCCGCTAGGGACCTTTTCCGCACGAAGGACCGAGGGCGCTCGGGAGCTCACTTCAAAGACTGCCTTTAGGTACAGGATTTGCCCCAACACTTCTGAATAAAGTGAACTTAGTACAAGATAAAATGATGTTTGCAATACACTCAGAGTCTATTTTAGGGTTGACTCTAAATGATGCATGAAAAGTTGGCTTTTCAATCAGACAAACACTTCCCTCGATAGTCATAAAGCATTTAATAGAATATGTGTTACCATGGTTTGCTGAGTACCAAAATACTCATTCTAGCAAAATTATAAATTTAGTAGATGAATAGTCAGTTGACCAAGGAGACTATAATATCGCACTGGAGCCAAAAGACGACCAAATTAAGCGTTCAGCAGGAATCATGAAGGTTGTGCGCTGCACTCAAGTTTTGACTGTGTAAAGACCCGAGTAGTTTCACTTCAGTGTTTTGTTAAAAACTTAAGTTCTAAAAACTTTGATATTGGCCATGTTGACCCGCTTATGTGATGTTTTATATTAAGGTCTTATGGTACTATCTTGAACCTTATGTCAATTGATATACTTCAAGTATTCTGAGTTGAATGACTGTTATTTATTCTGTGCATGACTACATTTTGGACTGTCAAAATATATGTACAATTTGAGACCATGCTGCAACAGGCTGGTACCCCACAACAAATTTAGTGTGATACAAAGCATATTAAAAATAACAATTAAAAAAAGAATTACATAGAAGAGTGTTGGCATTTTGTTTTTCCAAAGCATGCAGTTACAGTTATGCTTAGGACCAACTAAGCTTTACCTGCCGACAGTTACTATTATATACTTCTTTCCATAACCCAAGAAAGGTAGCTTCAATGGATTCCACATAGGATACCACTAATCTTAAGCCCAAAAAAACTTAAACAAACAGTAGAATTAATGGTGCATGCATGGCCCCCCTGCTTAATTAATTAGTGCCATGCACAAATGTGAACTGGAGGATTAATTTGGATTAGTACTTGACATCATGTGATAGGTGAAGATTAAAGTAAGAGAGGTTTGTTCCCTCTCGTGGGCAACCAGGCCGTAAATGGTGCCTCGCTTAACGTGGCTGGCTGGCTGGAGAGGGAGAGCTTTGCAAGCACTTACGTGACTTATTAGTTAAGTCTCTAGATGTGTTTGTTTCGGTTTTTTTTTAGTAAAGACCAATGTGTGGTCTGATCATTGACTCAAGTAGTATATACGGGGGCTCATTGATTGTCTGCATTAACTCTAATCTGACTTATTTATACACAATTTTTGAAATGTGTGATTATTTGGTTGATGGCACAATCTCACTAACCCTATCTCACCTAATAGCGCCCTTAGAAGATTAGTTAACACAAATTAAAGGTTGATATAGTTTGAGATAGGTTAAAACTGATAAAGATGCATTGATGGTGATTTAAATATAATAAAAAATAAGTTAATAATAATTGATAATATTTTTCACCTTAGATATTCTTATCTTATAATCAATCAAATAACTTATAGTCGCATCATTTCATTTTATCTCAACTAACTAAACATGTCTCACTGATCTAGGTTGACTTCATGCAGGCAACCAAGCACCCTCGTGATTACTATTTTATGCTTTGGTCATATCCTTTACAACTAGTGTGGTTAAGTATAGACCCATAGATAGATTAATCATTTAAATAATGTTTTACACAAAATTAATAGAAAAAGACATAGATGTACGATAAGTGTATGAAATAGAAGCCACGGTTAGTTCTTAACTCAATATTTGAATTGCAATAGGGTGTTTACAAAACGCTAAAAGCATATATGCGTCTTTTGCAATTCTTTTTTTCTTTTGAGAGTTCAATTTCTAGTCAAGCAGGAGGCTAGATTTCAAAGTGCGGTTTATTCCTCATTTAAAAGAGGAGAAAATGCTTCTTTTGTCATTGACAAGTTCATGCTCCAAAAATAAAACTACACAAATGCTAAAACTAATGAGCTCGTACACTAATATTTATTCATTCATCACTGACCATAGCTGATCCAAAACAAAAATTCACTGTTGGCATTTTTTTTCAAACTAATGGGTGGGAGCATCTAAAGAAGAGGCCCACCTATTTGTTAAAATCTTTGTAAAATTTTCACCAATCCATCGTAGCGGTGGACCAACACTCAGACAAGTGGGTTACTTGACTCCACATGCTTTAGATGCATATTTATATAAAATAAAAAAATAGAAGTTTTTCAATATAAAACTCAATTGTAATCCCATAATCTCTATTGATACATAGTTCAATTTCATATAATCAAATTTCTAGACCTGTCACTATTTTCATTGAAATTTAATTATAATTGTAAACCTCGACAGTCTTAAAAATTGGTAGTATTTTTTTTAAGGAGAGGAGTTGACCAGATACTTGGATGTAGAAGCATGATCAACAACTTGGACAATCCTCGTACTTGCTAGTTTGTAATCCCTTCGTTCATTAAGGGAGTGTTTGGAAAAGTGGAGGATTTCTAATTCCTAAGGAATTGTTCATTAGTCATATATTTGGATGGAAAAAACAATGATGGCGGTTTAGAACAGCGGAAATTTAAAATACAGGAATAGGAAAAATGCACGAATTAAATGTCATATCTATTTAAGGATTGTTTGAAATGGAGAAAACAAAAAACACAGAAATTAAATGGTTTGTCCTATTGAATACATTGGGATTATAAAATGCAGGAATTATCCAAAAGAGATGTTTGATGATGCAAGAAAAATACAGGAAGTTTGAAGGCAGAGTTATAGAGAGTGTGTAATTGATTTTGAAGGAAATTTCCCATTATGTTGGATCTCTTTTTTATTTTCCTACAAATTACTGTGAAGGGTTCATTCCTAAGAAATTTCAAAGGAATTCTAAAATGTCATTCCGTTGTTTTAAACACCCTATGTATGAAGTTTTCCATAGGATTTAAATCCTTCAAAATCCATATATTTTTCGTTCATTTCAAATAGCCCTTAAATCCTATATGAATTTGAATCATAAGAATAAAGAATACAAACTGTATGATTGAATCACAGAAAAAAATATGTAAAACTAGAAAAATTAGGTTTGAGCTATTATTTTTCCCCAGCATAAAGGTTAGGAACTATAGGAATAAAATATAACTAGCAAGGAGCCCTAACAGTTGTCCTTTCGGGCAGCTGACAAAAAGCCATAGTTTTACCTTTTGGAAGTGCATATTTACTGAAGTACTCATATTCACCACTATTAGTTGTTAATGCAACGGGTGGGCCATTAACCGCTATTGGAGTTATTGAGGGCTGAAAATAAAAACACATAAAAAAAACAACAAATTTTTGCAGAGTTTGACGATTTTTTTTTTTAAATAACCCAGATTAAAAAAATAATTACAAAACTAATCCACAGTTATAAGAATTTACAAAAATGACCTGTCACGTCAGCCTGTCGAGCTTCTAGTGCTCGACAAGCTGACTGTCGCGTTCCACCAGTATGTCGAGCACCCAACGCATGACAACGCATTTGTCGAGGCCCTCGACCACAACCACAGATTGTCGAGTTCTGGGAACTCAACAAGCCACGACCACATTTTACCAAAAAGAATTTATATTGCGGGAGCGGGGATTCAAACCTGGGCGGACGATGTGGCAGAAGAGGGTTCCCACCAGCTGGGTTAGGAGACTTTAGTTGTTTTAGTACTGTTGAACTTTATTATATTGTTTTACTTGTCGAGTGCTGGGCACTCGACAAGTTACTGGTTTTCTTACCTCTCTGGTCCCCTCTCCCCATTTCTTTACCTCTCTAAGCAGCAGACAACATACACCTCTCTCTCTCATCTTCAATCTTCTAGTTTAGATCTAGTAAAATCCGTCTGGTAAATTTATTTGGTGTAGAAGAGAAACTTGTAGAGGATTCCGAGCTCTTCGAAAAGAGGTATTTTTTAAATGCATTTAAGATTCTGTTAAGTATATTGCTAATGATGTAATTATGGTTTATGTTTATGTGTATAAAACCACTGGAGTAGGTATTATCTTTTTAGGATATATGTTTAGAAAATATATGTATGTATGTTTGGAAATTAGGTTTTTTGAAATGTATATGTGTATGTTTGGAAATTAGGTTTTTTTTAAATGTATGTGTGATTGTTTGGAAATGTATGTGTGTATATTTGGAAATGTATGTGTGTATGTTTGGAAATTAGATTTTCTTTGAATGTATGTGTGTATGTTTGTAAATTAGGTTATTTTAAATGTATGTGTGTATGTTTGGAAATGTATGTGTGTATGTTTGGAAATTAGGTTTTCTTAAATGTATGTTTGGAAATGTATGTGTGTATGTTTGGAAATGTATGTGTATATGTTTGGAAGTGTATGTTTTTCATAAATTAGATTTTTTAAATGTATATGTGTATATTTGTAGAAAATATGAAATTAGGTTATATTTAATTATGTGTAACTTTGTTTATAAAATAGGTTTTTTAAATGTATAATGTGTATGTTTTTATATATTATGAAAGTAGGTTATTTTTAATTATGTGCAACTATATTTATAAATTAGGGTTTTTAAATGTATAGTGTGTATGTTTTTAGAACATGAAATTAGGTTATTTTTAATTATCTGCAAGTATGTTTCGAAATTAGGTTTATTAAATGTATATGTGTATGTTTTTCGAAACTTTGTGCATGTGTGCATGTTTTTAGAAAATATGAAATTTGTTTATTTTCAATTATGCACATATATACTCTATGTCTAAGAATTACATGCATGCATGCATGCTCTATGTTTAGAAATTAGGTTTTTCAAATGTATATGTGTATGGTTTTAGAAACTATGTGCATGTGTGTATGGTTATAGAAAATATAAAATTAGGTTATTTTTAATTGTACACATACATGCTGTATGTTTAAGAATTAGGCTTTGTAAATATATATGTGTATGTATTTAGAAATTATGAAACTAGGTTATTTTCAATTACATGCATGCATACATGCTCTATGTTAGAAATTATGTTTTTCAAATGTATATGTGTATGGTTTTAGAAACTATGTGCATGTGTGTATGTTTTTAGAAAATATAAAATTAGGTTATTTTTAATTGTACACATTCATACTCTATGTTTAAGAATTAGATTTTGTAAATGTATATGTGTATGTATTTAGAAATGAGTCCACAGAGTTGTCAGACATAATGGTGTCATGTTATTTACGCGTGAGACGAATGTGTGTAGGGAATGGAGAATTTGGAAAAAATTAGCATATTTTATGGCGACGGCTTAGTTCACGAGGGGCAAAGCGGGGTTGATATGAGCCGTTGCCAGTATGTGACGGGCGAGCTGAGCGTACATAACACCTCGTTCCTGGAGCTGAATTTATGGATCCTGAATATGTTCGGGAAGCGGCCTCGTGATGAAATGGCTCTAATTGAAGGGCTCATTGTACATGAGGTAGATAATGAGTCATACTGGATGCTGCACGAAATTAAAGGAGACAAATCTTGGAGCTCTTATATTCGAAGAGTGGAAGACCCCCATGGCGGACTGCTCGGCCAGTTTGCGATGTATGTGCAATTCTGCAACGTAGGAGCAGCTGAGCGTGTGGCGGAGGGTGAGCCAAGCGTCGTGTCCAGTCCTGTAACATTCAGGGCTAGCGAGTGGTCGGATGTATTCTGCCATACTCGTATAGATGTGTGCAAGGTATTGGATTGCCTTCCATTAGTGTCCGGCGAAGATGATTCGACAGACTCAGAGGCATCCGATGGCTAGATCATATTCAGGATACAGTCAAGCTGTGTTGCCAATGGATCAGGTTCGAGATGGTCTTCTGAGCACGGTGGCATACAAGTAGAGCAGGAGTTTCAGAGCTGTGGCGAGGTGGTCTCTCGCAATTAATCGGCAATACAAGGTTGTTAAGTCAAACCCCAACCTATTTGTCGTAGCCTGTGTAACACCAGGCTGCCCATGGAAGATTCGTGTGATGCGGTCGAAGGATGACATCGGTTTTGTGGTGACAAGAGTTACCGCACACACATGCTTGCTTACGGAGGCACTGGACAGACACAGAAACCTGACGTCGGCGTACGTCGGTAATATCAACCAACCGGTTATGCGAGAGAACATTTCGATAATGCCAAGAGAAATAATGAAGCAAGTTGCCGATAGATGTGGATACACTATACGGTATGCAAAGGCCTGGAGAGCAAAACAGAAGGCCATTGAGAGCATGTTCGGCACATTTGACCACGCCTACAATAATGTAATGCGGTTGTTGCACAACATCGCTCAGATCAACCCGGGCACATTTTTGGATGTCTTCGATCAGCCAGCTGTACGTCGAGACGGAAGCCCCATACAGAACACTCGGGTGCTCCGTCGATTGTTCTGGTCATACCGCCAGTGCATCGAGGCATTTGCTTATTGTCGTCCAGTCATATGCATGGATGGTACATTCTTGACCGGAAAGTACAAGGGCACGCTTCTCATTGCTGTTGCTGTGGATGCTAATGACCAGTTGCTTCCATTGGCGTACGCGATCATCGAGTCGGAGAACTCGGAAAGTTGGTTGTGGTTTCTGGTCAATGTGAAGCGGGCGGTTGTTGGTGATCGAGAGAAGGTCTGCATCATATCGGACCGCCACTGAGGGTTGCTCCATGCCATTGAGGTAATGCGCGGGGCCCCAGATGCTCCATACAAATGGGTGGATGTGCGCAGCCGTTGGTGCATGCGGCACATTGCGGCAAACCTTTTCACACACTTCCACAGCAAATAGATCATGGATCTGTTCAAGCGGCTATGCATGCAAAATCAACCGAGGAAGTTCCAATCTGTGTTTGACAAATTGGAGGCGCTGACAGTGAAGTACTCCACGAGGAGGGCCAGCAATGCTGCCGATGATGCGACCGTTAGCAAATTATCCCAATGGATTCAGGACAAGGACATCGAGAAATGGTCCTTGCTGCACGACGAAGATGGCGCAAGGTTTGGGATAATGACGACCAACCTTTCAGAGGTGTGCAATTATGTGTTGAAGGGAGTGAGGTGTTTGCCGGTGACTGCTGTAGTGGAGATGACATGATACCGTACAGCCGAGTACTTCAACAACAGAAGTGTTGTCGCCAAAACGCTAGACGATAATTTCATGAGAACCTTGCCAGATGTTGTGCAGTCCTACTTGATTGCTCGTGTAGACAAGCCCCAGCGGCACGAGGTGACAGTAATAAACAGACTTCACCGAATCATTGAAGTCCGCCTTCGGCAAAAGAACGTGAGCGGACAACTGAGGCCTGGACGGGTGCATGAGGTCATTCTTGGGGATGTCGCTGAGTGCACATGTAACAAACCGAAGCTAATGCACAAGCCCTGCTCACATGTCCTTACTTCATGTGCGGTGCTCGGTGTGAGCCTTGCACCTTACCTTTCGGAGTACTTCAGCCTTGATAACCTTTCAAACACGTGGAGTGGCATGTGGAGAGTTTTTATGATGCTCGGTGACTACAGAGTTATCCCTGCTGGCGAGACTACCTGGATCCCAGATGTAAATCTAAAGCGAACGGGTCCTGGGCGACGAAAGACACGCCGAATACACAACGACATGGATGAGTCACAGGGGGTAGCTCACATGCTAGGAAATGCTCGATCTGCAGGCAGCCCGGACATAGCAGGAAGGATTGTTTGAATGCACCCGGACCATCGACCTAGCTATATTCTGTGTGTTCGACGAAACCTTGTAATAAACTTTGTAATACGCTTCTCATTTGCATTGGATGGTTGTAATCCGTATGATATGCTTACCTAGCTATGTTGTATGTTATGTTACTTTCAATAATGGTTCATGTTTTATGTTTTGACAGGCATGACCGGCAGGGACAGAGATCTTCCAGAGCTGCTGACCAGTGTATGTGATCGTGGACATCGCGGCCGCATGTTGTCCGAGGGCCTGGACTTGGAGCCGCTGGTAGTGCGTGCTCCCTTGGAGTACTGGCCTTTGCATGAAGGCTATATCCCCATCCTCCGAGATGCAGGTTTATTGCCGTTCGCCTGTATGCTACAGATAGGTCAGCATATCACACTGGACAAGTCGTTGATCACTGCATTGGTAGATAGATGGCGTCCGGAGACCCACACTTTCCACTTCCGCTGGGGGGAGATGACAGTCACGTTGGAGGATGTGATCATGCTGCTTGGTTTACCTGGCAGTGGACATCCCATCGTCCCCTGGCCAGCACGCCTAGATTGGCGCGCACAGATGCACCTCCTATTCAACATCAGTAACCACGCTGATGAGATCTCGGCATCCAGGCGTGGTGTCCCCCACCGATTTTTGGCACGCTACCGTGAGTACCCCGATGATGCCCCCGCCGATGTAGTTCGGCGGCATCTCTTTGCCTACTTACTGGTGACGCTGCAGTATATCTTGTTCCCTTCAACGCACGGTGACACTGTGTACACGTGATTCATTCCCCTGGTCGAGAGTATCATCGATGTGGACCCAGGGGCCATGCCACGTTACAACTGGGCGATGGCAGTGTTGTGCGCGACGTACAGGGGGCTTTGCGAGGCATGTTGTAGGACCTCGACTGGATCATTGCTGTCCGCATGCCCTGTACTACTGCAGCTGTGGTCATGGGAGCACTTCCCCGTTGGTCGGCCGCGTTTAGAGCGGCCCATCCATTCGTACGGTGTGCCAGCGGACTACGAGGACTGGGTTGATCGGCCGACCATGGGAGCCAGTTGGCTGGGAGGTCGGCCGAGGTGGTCATCATCACAGATTCACCGCTGTTATGTGGCGTACCTGGGAGAGTTTAATCTCCTACCGGACGCACGCATCATATGGAGACCATGGACACCGGAGCACATCTCCCAGGTTGCACCGCATGCCATTTCCTCGCATTGCACCGCGTGCCAGGACTGCTGGCTTACAAGCCGGCACATGGTGTTCTCAGATGTAGTGGAGCCGTATTTTCCGGAGAGGGTGATGCACCAATTCGGGCTACACCAGCAGATACCATCCCCAGAAAGAAATTGACAACGCCATCTCCCGCAGGAGATTCACGTGTATGCCTGGAACATTTTCTATATCTCATGTACGTACTCATATTTGTTTATTTCCTTGCTTTATGTGCATCGCGTCACCTTTTACAGACAAACACGTAGAGGAAAACACTTCGACAACTGGCAGACCAAGAATGCCAAATGGGTCGACGAGTGGGAGGACCACGCAGTGACGGATGTTGTTGTGGAGGAGCGGCCGTACGATCCTGTGACGTACCAGGCCTATCTTCAATGGTACGTGCCGCGCACCCGCACGCGTCTTGCTCGTGCGCCCCCCCTTCGCCGACAGAACTATCACATCAAGACAGTCTTCGACTAGGCCTTGATGTTCAGTTGCCAGGCCGGATACATCGCTCGGTACGTTCGTCTTGGCTGGATACTTATGTTCATCTCTTATCTTATCTATTTTTTGAAAGTTCCCATATGAGTTTTGCATGTGCAGGCTGATATAGCGGTGGCCATCGACACGTAGGCGGCAAACCTATTGTCTATCCTTTCTCGGGGAGGACGACGATTCAAGACGGTGGCGTGTGGTGCCCTACATTCCATCCATATAGGAGCACAACGACTCTTCTTCGACATAACTTGTGGCCGAAAGACAGATGGATCGGTTCCACACCAGAGAGGGGCCCGGCCACCTAGCCCGATGTCAGCCCGACCTAGCCTAGGTGGTGCTCGACAGAGCACTTCGTCAGCACGGCGCAGTCATCGCGACACATCGTCGACCTGGGGAGGTGACGTACCGGGTACGTCCGCTGGCTCATCTCGGCTTCGTTGTTCCTCGTCAATGCACAGTGCTCGACGCAGAGATCTGCATATTGGGGGCCGTCGCGACATCACACTCCCGATTCAGATGACTCCAACGATGAGGACGACATCTGTCATCAAGACGAGGAGGATGCGAGGAGGGCATTGGCAGAGCGGTTTGCGGCTGACGACGATTGGGACCAGGCTCATATTGAGCAAGCGGCCCAGGGACAGGGACACTCAGTTCGTTGGGGGTCTACGCAACTGAGCTGGGGGGAGCCCGCCGACGACCACATGTATCAACACGACAATCGTGAGTACTACGCTCTGCAGGGGGGCGAGGCCAATTGGGTGGCACAACAGTGGGACAACGACGACTGGGTCTTGAGCATCTTAGGGATGCACGACCCTCATGCACATCAATACTACCAACCGGATGAGTTAGCGCCGAGCGAGCTCGAAGATCACCCTCCACCGACACAGCCATCTCAGGGTCATGCAGGTACTGAGTGGCATGGTCCTTCTACCGCGGCTGGGCGGCGGCGATCACATGTGCCACCTGATCCGTACTCACGATCACCTTTTCAAAGAGATAGGCATGGGCATAAGAGGGGTCGTCCGAACCCATAGCGAACATGTACTAACACTTTTATTTTTCAGTGTGTTACATTCAAAATGAATCATGCAGTTAACTAGATTTCTTATATATTTTTATTATATGTATATACATACATATACACACACACATATACATGTATATACATACATACATATATACATATATATATACATACATACATACATACATATACAAGTTTCTCAATATTAAAAACTTCTGTAGTACTAGAACAAATAAAAGCTCCTAACACAACTGGTGAGAACCCTCTTCTGCCACGTCGTCGGCCCGGGTTTGAATCCCCGCTCCCGCAATTAAAATTCTTTTTGGTTAAAGCACTAGTGGATAGCTTGTCGAGTTCCGTCGAACGCGACAGCTAGCTTGTCGAGCACTGGAAGCTCGACAGACTGACGTGGCAGGTCATTTTTGTAAATTCTTGCAACTGTGGGTTAGTTTTGTAATTATTTTTTTAATCTGAGTTATTTATAAAAAAACTCAGAGTTTGACACATCTCTTATAGTCTTTATTTTTGTTTTATTTTTTTCATTCCACCGTCAATGGTTTTCTAATGTACTATCAAAAATCATCACAAATTCTTTACAAACAACAAATTCTGACTTCTATCAAATCAAGATAACCGAAAACTCTCTCTTTTATACCTCAAAATACACTGGTCTTTGTATGCAGGCAAAACAATTGAACACAATCGTATCTCTCATCTAATTTGTACATGATATCAATCATGTAAAATTTTGATATAGATGACCAACTATAAAATAATATTAAGATTTAAAACTCGTAGAGTTGACTGACGAGGATTGACACCCAGGTCAGTTCAAATAAATGCACTGTTGGTTCAAGACAGATTTGAGCCAGACACGTGCCCGGCGGTGCGAACTCAAGTCATTCTGAGAAGCATCAACCCGAGGTCACAGGCTTTGCGCGATCAGGTTGTAGGCTTTGCGCGGTCAGAAGTTCGTATGCTATATGCGAACAGAATGTCGGAGATGTTGCGCAGTCAGCCAACATCCCGCGGTCAGAACATTCTCGACCAGGGTACTTGGAGTTCATCTGTCCGGCTGTCCCTATAGCGGGAATATTCCAAGTATCCTGAAGATTCCTCCACGTGGAAGGCCAACCGTCAGGAAGCTAATACGTGCAGTTATCCATGAATAACACGTGTTTAACCTGTGAGGAGGTTAAGAGCGGTTCTCTAAAAACCGCATCCAACCATCCAAGTAACTGTTTGATGCAGTTACGACATGGCACCCTTTCGACCAGTATAAAAGGGTGGCAAGTGGCATCAAACAGGGGGGATCAAGGTCTCTGATACAAGCGAGATACAACACATCTCAACCACTCAAACAGCCAAGTCTACGGCCTAGATTAGATAGTTTTTTACAAGACTCTTTGGTTTCTTTCTGTATCCTTACATAGGAAAAAACCTTCGCCTGTGAAGGTCTTTCCCCCCGCCTTTTTTGTAAATCCTTCTTACATATAGTGAAATCCCAACAGGACGTAGGGCTATTACTCCCACCATCGAGGGCCCGAACCTGTATAAACCTCTCTGTGCTCCTGTTCTCCATATTTCTACATACCTTCCCGGAGGGTTATCTTGAAAGGTCTCACTATTACAAATTTTGCATAAGTTCAGCTGAGGACTCCGAGTCCGAATCGTCGACAGCTAGCGCCCACCTTGGGGCCTTTCTCAAGGCGTCCTAATTTTAATCCGAAGGTTCGCTGAAACATGGCTGGAGTATATGATTCCGAGAACGATTTTGATCTCGAGGATTATGCTCACATTCCAATGCCTTCTCCAAGCGATCCTGTTCCGATGGAGGAGGTTGAAGGCCAGAATCTTCCAGAGGTGGAATCATCTCTCCAGGTCATGTCCATCTACCAGGGGGCGACTAGCGCAAGGTCAGAACCCACAGAGGTTCTCAATGCGCTAGAGGATGAATCCGGTCCGTCATACAACCCCGCTGAGGGGAAGGATGATATCGACCTGGAAATCAGCCCGGGGAGATTCAACCCTGATAACCTTCACCGTCTCTTTGATTTCGAGTCCGACTCCGAACAAACTGAGAAGTTTTCCCCATCGACAACCTCTCTCCCTAGACAGTTCGCTGCCTTGTCGGAGGAGACTCTCGACCAACAGGCTGCTAGGGAAGAACGGGATCGCAAACAAAAGGAGGATGAAGATCTCGAGCAACAAAACAATGAACTACGCAGAACTGCCCTAGAGGCTCTTCAAGATGCGCAGGCTCGTTACGATACTGCTCCGAGTTCTTCTCGACGGTCACGTGGTCGCAAACATGACCAGACCCCTTCTTTGCCACCGGAGCGTTTCCCGGTGGACGAAGAAACAGTAACACCTGGTGCCCCTAGGAGAAGCACCCATGTTCTACTGCGATCTATCGCGGAAGTCATGCGTAAATTTCCTCCTACGGTCACGAATGCGCAAAAATCGGCCTTTACCAGGATCTTGGCGGAAAGGCTGGATGAGGTCACGTCTTAGGCGACCCCAACGGCCTCTTCTCGCTCGGTAACACGTTCCCGTGAACGAGAGTGTCCCCACTTTGGTTCTGGCCGGCGAAGTTACCCATCGCCCGTACCGTCCCGACAGGACAAGTACCGGCGAACGCAAGATTCTCGTAGTAGGGATCGGGTTCCTGTTCACTCTCGTTTGGGACCGCGAGTAACTTCACCGTTGTGTGAGGCCGCCCGTAACCCGGTCGAGAGTCATAGGGTAGTTCACAGCCCCTACGTCGGTTGTAAAGCTTTTTCGCCCGGCCTACGAGCGGTCGTTTGGTGCGATAAGTTTCGACCAGGGGCCATTGAGAGGTTTGACGGAACTCAGAACCCATCCGAGTTCCTTCAAATCTATATCACTGCCATCCAAGCGGCAGGAGGCGATGACCAGGTCATGGCCAACTACCTGCCTACAGTCCTCGAAGGACCGGCTAGAACCTGACTGTTTAACCAGCCCGAAGGTTCCATCTATAATTGGGAAATGCTGTGTGACGCCATCCTCAGCAATTTCCAAAACTGTTACCAAAAGCCGGGAAAAGAGGACGATCTTCATTGGCTACGACAAACTTCAACCGAAACTCTTCGGCAGTTTGTCAAGAGGTTTGTCAGGGTGAGGCATACCATCCCGAACATATCTGATGGCTCCGTTATCAGGGCATTTAAACATGCCATTCGATACCGGAGATTCACCGAAGACTTGCTTATCCACCCTCCTCGATCAGTGGCCGATCTGTTCGACATGGCCGATCGATACTCTGACGCAGCCGAAGCAGTCGAATGGAATCGGATGGTCGACAAGGGTGACCTACCACCTCAACCAGGTTTCAAAGATGCCAGGAAAGAAGATTCAAGTAAGAAGCCGGAATCTTTGTCAGGTGGGAAGTCGAAGAAGTCGAAGAGGAACCGCTCTGGACAGTACCGCGAGGTCGCAGTCGCAGAGAAGCCGCCTTCGACTAAAGGTAACAAGCCCTCATTTAAGAATAAATCTGCTTCTGGTGGTCGTAGTGCCGACCAGCCAGAAAAGTCAACTAATCCGCAGGAAGGCAAGAAGTGGTGTCCACTCCACAACTCCGCAGGCCACGACCTCAAGAACTACAGGAGTTGGTTGAAGCAATTGGATGATTTCTACCAGGGAGTCGGGCCAATGCCAACCTTACCGCCTAAAGAGCAGGCGTGTGGACTTAGAGACGCCGACGAAGACGAGGAAATGTCCTACCAGGTACCTCAAAATCATATTAATGTTATTTTCGGGGGTTCTTCTTCTTTCGTTTCCAAAAGGCAGTTTAAAGCCTTTTACCGAGAGGTTAACAAAACGGAGACATCTCTTGGTGAACCTCAATACCCCCGTTGGTCAGATACACCCTTGACATTCGATCGTTCTGATTGTCCCGCGGGGCCTACTCGACCATTGAGGCTCCCTCTGGTCATTACCTCGATCATCAGTAACGCGAGAGTCGAAAGGGTCCTGACCGATGGAGGGAGTTCCCTTGACATTTTGTTGGTCAAGGCGCTCGACGAGATGCAAATTCCTCGTTCGAAGATCAAGCCTATAATCCATCCGTTTTATGGGATAATCCCAGGCCCCTCCATGATGCCGTTGGGATAGGTGGTCCTCCCGGTCACACTGGGAGAATCGGATAACTTCCGAACAGAATTGGTTACTTTTGACGTAATCGATTGTGATTCAGCTTATAATGCAATCTTTGGCAGGCCAACTCTCGCTAAATTCATGATGGCAATGCACTATGCTTACCAGTGCGGAAAATTTCCTGGCCCCAAAGGTGTCATCTCGGTCCGAGGCAGTCGCAACGTGGCACTCACGTGCGACCGGCTATCTTTGGAGATGGCCGATCAACTTCCCCTCTGGGACGCCCAGGTCGCCACCGTCGCCACCGACGCAATCAAGGCTGCTCCTCGACCAGATGAGAAACTCAAACTGGTTCCTTTGTACCCAGATGATCCATCCAAGACAATTCGGGTCGGATCAGCTCTGGATGACAAATAGGAACTTGAGCTCATTGCTTTCCTCCGGGCTAATGCAGATGTGTTTGCGTGGAAACCGTCCGACATGCCCGGCGTCCCAAGGGAAGTAACCGAGCACAGGTTAGCAATTCGACCTGGACAACGACCAATAAAGCAAAAGCTCAGGCGTTTTGCTGTTGACCGACAGGAAGCCATCCGAGAGGAGTTGGACAAACTCCTACAGGCTGGGTTCATTCGTGAAGTCGATCACCCGGAATGGCTCGCCAATCCAGTCATGGTCCGCAAGTCAAATGGCAAGTGGCGCATGTGCGTTGACTACACTAGCCTCAACGCTGCCTGTCCGAAGGATGACTTTCCCCTTCCCCGCATCGACTAGTTGGTCGATTCAACCGCGGGTTGCGAACTGATGAGCTTCCTGGACGCCTACTCAGGATATCATCAAATTAGCATGGCAGAAGAAGATGAAGAGAAAACTGCCTTCATCACCTCATTCGGCACCTACTGCTACGTCAGAATGCCGTTCGGTCTCAAGAACGCAGGTTCCACGTACCAGCGCTTGATGCAAAAGACCTTTCTTTCCCAAATAGGGCGTAATCTCGAAGCATATGTAGACGACTTGGTTGTAAAAAGTACCAAGAGATTGTCTCATTTGGATGATCTCGCTGAAACCTTATGTAATTTGAATCGCTTTGGAATAAAATTAAACCCGGAGAAATGTTCTTTCGGGGTTTTTTCAGGAAAACTTCTTGGTTTCCTTGTGTGTTCCAGGGGCATTGAAGTTAATCCTGAGAAAATCAGGGCCATTGAACAAATGATATTGCCCTCGACCATGAAGGATGTTCAACGCCTGGTGGTCGCATGGCAGCCTTAAGTCGCTTCATATCGCGACTAGGCGAAAGGGGATTGCCTTTCTTCAAAGCCTTGCGGAAGCATCACAATTTCACATGGTTGGATGAGGCCGAAAAAGCGTTTCAGGAGGTGAAGACATATCTGTCCAGTCCGCCAGTGTTGGTGTCTCCCGACAAAGGAGAACCATTGCTTCTTTATCTGGCGGCCACACCGCATGCGGTCAGCGCTGTCCTGATCGCGGATAGGGAAGGAATACACAGACCCGTCTACTATGTGAGCGAAGTACTTCATGGTCCTAAGGAGCGTTACCCTGAGGTCCAGAAGGTACTTTACGCGCTACTGATGGCTTCTCGTAAGCTACGACACTACTTCCAAGCTCACAAGATCACGGTACCCTCCTCCTTTCCTTTGGGGGATATTGTCCGAAATCCAGAGAAATATGGTCGAATCGCTAAATGGGCTGTTGAACTCGGTGCCTTAGAAATCCATTTCACGCCCCGCACGGCGGTTAAGTCTCAGGTTTTGGCCGACTTTGTGGTCGAATGGACCAATCCTGAGCCACCCGTGCAGGTGCCAGAGGAATTGGAATGCCCCGATTACTGGACAATGTACTTTGACGGCTCCCGTAGTTTTCAACACTCGGGGGCTGGAGTGGTCTTAGTTACGCCTCAGGGCGAACAGCTTAAGTATGTCATCCAACTACACTTTGTTGCGACCAACAACGCGGCAGAGTATGAAGGTCTTCTTGCAGGGCTTCGGGCAGCAAAATTCCTCGGAGTTCGTCGATTAGTGGTGAGGGGAGACTCACAGTTGGTCGTAAACCAGGTAAACAAGGAGTACAGCACCTCCGATGAGACAATGGCTCATTACTTGGGGGAAGTGAGGAGATTGGAAAAACACTTCAGTCATTTCGAAGTCCAATACATCCCGCGAAAGGACAACATTCTTTTAGACCAATTATCCAAAATTGGGTCCTCACGCACATCCGCTCCGGCAGGAGTGTTCATTGAACACTTGGACCGTCCTTCGATCATGACTTCGGTCGAGGATAATCCGGTAATAGCCTGCGTTACCAACCTCGGTCAGGAACAGGATTGGACTCATCCTTTGAGAGTCTATCTTGAACATAGGATCCTACCCGAGGACGAAACCGAAAGCGATCGGTAATTCGAAAAGCGCGTCTGTACAAGCTCATAGATGGGATTCTGTACAGAAAGGGTACTCAAGGAGTATTCATGCGTTGTATATCTCAGGAGGAAGGAACATCCCTCTTGAAGGAAATACATGACGGTGTATGTGGTGCGCACGCGTCATATCGAACACTAGTCGGAAAAGCTTTTCGACAAGAATTCTACTGGCCTTCGGCACTCGATGATGCCAAGCATATGGTCAAGATGTGTCCTCAGTGTCAGTTCCACGCGAGACAGGTGCATCAACCTGCCTACGCGTTACAAACCATTCCCCTCGCATGGCCTTTCGCGGTCTGGGGAATGGATATTGTTGGTCCTATGCCACAAGCGGTGAACGGGTACAAGTTTCTGTTCGTAGCCATTGACACGTTTACAAAGTGGATTGAGGCCGAACCGGTACGAAATATTACCGCCTCAGCAGCACAAAAGTTCTTTCATAAGAACATTGTTGCCCGATTTGGTGTTCCAAACCGTCTTATCACCGACAATGGTTCTCAGTTCGCCAGTGGTCTTTTCCTAGATTACTGCGACCAGATCGGAACTAAGGTGTGCTTTGCTTCTGTGGCACATTCACAAAGCAATGGTGCTGTAGAACGGGCCAATGGGCAGATACTACAAGGCATTAAAAACGTGTTTTTGATCGCCTTAAGACTCGCTCGGGGGCTTGGGCAGACGAGCTTTATACCGTTCTATGGGCACTACGAACTACCTCTAGTCGAGCCACCGGTGAGACGCCCTTCTATCTGGTCTATGGGGCCGAGGCTGTGTTGCCTATGGAAGTCAGTATTGGGTCTGTTCGGACAGAACAATTCGAACAGGTTAATCAGTTCGAACAGCGGTCACAAGATCTCATCCTCTTAGAAGAAATGCGTGATCGCGCTTTGATCAAGTCCGCAGCATACTTGCAAACCTTGCGCAAGTATCACAGCAAAAGGGTGCGACCACGTAGTCTTCACGTGGGCGACCTGGTTTTACGAAAAATCCAAGACCAATCTAATCGCAACAAATTCTCCCCGAAATGGGAAGGCCCTTACACTGTTGTCTCGGTGTCGCGACCAGGATCCGCGCGGTTAGCCATGGAGGATGGTCGAATTTTGTCCAATACTTGGAACATCGATCAACTTCGCAAGTTCTACGTGTAAGTACTCAATCCCTTTTCCTGTTCAATTAGCATTTTTCATAAAACAAAAAAAAATGTGTTTTGGTTTCACACGATGAATATTTTCCTCCATGCCCATGTGCTGCGAATACGACTCGGGGGCTGGTTGCCCGCGGTTAGATCATTATAACGTCCTAGTCGGATTCGCTGGCCGATCTCATGACCGCTTCCAGACAAGTCACTCCTAAATAAGCCGTTTCTCAACGCACACGGGGCTTTCTGGCAAGTCCTCGGTTATCTGAGTGGCTGCTGGTTTGCAAACAAGGCTAGGCATTACTTTGATCATAATTGTTGGTTCGATCACATATCCCTGGTCGTTATATTCACTTCTTTCCTGCGTTTGTAATACTAAGCCTTCAGTATTTACAATCACAGGCGGGGGCTAGGGGATATGTTTACAGTATGAAACGAACACAAAACAAGAATATATATGCAGATCAGAACATATATTCATTTTCAAAAATGAATTTCCACATACATTGCATCGTATACAATTGTTTTTGTACAGGTGTAGGGATCACTCGATCCCAAGCTCAGTTAGGAGCTTATCTACAAGAGGCTTGATTTCCTCCATGACTGCCTCTAGCTGTTCCTCACTCTCGACCTCAACCGGTCCCACCAATGGATTTAGATCTGCATCTGGGCCATGGTGAAGTCGAACCCGGCTGAGGATGGCAGAAGCGGCTGACCGAACCCTGGTTCTGATCGCCTCTTCTCGTCGCCGTGTATCTTCAGGAAGATACTCGAGAAGTGACTCCGCTTGGGCCATGACTAGTGTAGACCAGCCATTTAGGCTGAAATTATCTCTTGTGGTTTCGACCACATCAGCCTTCAGGAGATGAGCCACCGCCTTCAGTTTTTCGAAGATCGAACGGCTCAGCTCCCTGATTGCCCTTTCGGAACATTGAATAGAATCACGGAGGAGTCCATTGTCTTGACTGAGTTGTTTTATTTGACCCGCTTGCGCTGTAGCAAGAGAAAAGATTACTCGCGCGTTATGAAGTTAAGTCTTCCTAAATCAGGAATCGACTTACCAGCAAGTTGTGACCGCAGCTTGTTGTTTTCGATCTCTTGGTTTCTAGTCACGGAGATCGAATGGAGCTTGACTGTGGCCACTTCTTTCTTCAGCAATGCCACCTCTCTGTAGTAGAACAGAAGGAGTGATCATAACCAATTTGTATCTGTACAAGTTGAAGAGTAATGATCCTTACCTGCGTAAGTTGTCTCGTTCTTTTTGTACGGCCTCAACGCTCGCCATCATAGTATGCGATTTGGCCGACATCTGGGATAGCTCCTATGATGCAAAGGAGGAGTTAAAGGTGTCCTATGTACAATTCAGGCATCGAGAGAGAAGTTTATCGTACCTTCATAAACTCCCGTAAGGAGATGTCTTTCGGACTGACAGGAAGACTCGTTGAAGGCCCTGATGCGGCCACAACAAGGGCAGCCGGTGGGAGTGCCTGCTGGGCACTACCCCCAGTCGCTGTTGGTTGCGACTGGGTCTCCGCGCTTGCCTCTCCCCTCACGGCCCGGACTGCTTCCTGGACCGAGGGGGCGGAACGCTCCTCACTGGAGGCTCCTGCGCCAGCAGCAACTTCAACCCTCCCTGGAGCGGTTGAAGGGCCGGATGCTGTTTCTTTTCGCCTGACAAAGGAAAGAGGAACCAAGCAGTTACAATTTGTGATTGTCACAACTTGTTTTAATACAACCAAGATAAAGGTTCTTACCTTATTTGAAATCCCATCAGTTTTTGAGATTTCTGGGAAGGCTCTCCGCGAGAAAGAGGATAACTGTCGTCTGTCCTAGTCTTCCTCTTGGTGAATAAGGCATTCCCTCCCTAGATGTGTTCCTTTGTAAGTACATTTCTAAGGGAAGATGAAGACAAACGATAAAAGTCTTTACCTGGATAACTGGACCGGTTGGCAGGGCTGCATCCGAGGGCCTGGATGGCTCCTGGACTTCTGGGGCCAGCGCCTCGTTTGCAACCACAGTAGGATCTTGTCCGACCACCTCCACTCCCGTCCACGGGGGTGGAGGATTTTCCTCCTTGGGACTCGCCGGAGTCACGGGGAGAAGCTCTTCTCCCTGCATGAGCATTAACTTATCAAATGCACAGGGGGAATTGAAGAAAACAAGACTCTGAGAGAATCTTACCACGGTCGTCCCTTCGACCAGGGAAGTAGAGGCAACTGGCCCTGAAGCCTCGGGGGCTTCAGGGGCTGGGATGTTGTCTACGGCCACGGGGCTTTCGGTGGCCGCGGGGTCTGCTACAGCCACCTCAGCGGTAGCAGTTGTTTCTGCGGAATGGGTTGGAGCGTCATCAGATGGAGAACCCGCAATCCTCCTCCTCCGACGAATCAGGGGGACATTATCATCTTCCTCCTACTCGCTCCCCTCTCCCTGTACGACGAAGAAGTAATTCCAGTTTGCACCTGGAAAGATCGGAGGGATGTGATATCTTACCGCAGTTTTTCTGGCAGTAGGAGGAACGCTTCGTGAAGACCCTTCCCCAAGATTTAGCCTGGCTTTCTTGGGGGCGGGATTCCTCGTCCTGGGTCTCGAGGAAATTTTCTTCACGTGTTTTGTCGTCGGCTTTCCCAGGGAACCGACGTTCTCGCTGGGAAACGTCGCCTCGGCGAACCTCCCTAGGAGCTGTTCTCATTCCAATGGAATTGATTAGTGCTGGACATACATGAGACCTGCAAAACAGAGGCCAAGTGGAAAATGTACCTTTCGGCGCTCCTGTTTAAGGTCGTCGTCGGCGTGAATCAAGCTTTGGGGGCGAGGCGATCCCTTGGGGCCCTCTACCTCGGCGTTGTACGCCCTGAGAAGGTAGTTAGTCCGCCTCTCAATCTCAGCTGAGGGCAGGACTGTTCCCAGATATGAGTTAAATTGATGCATTTCAGAAATGATATAAAAGGATTTCAGTGCCAGAAATGAATACCTTCATTATAGTCCAGGGTACTGTCCGCCATGGACTTGATCTCCCAAGCCGGATGAGCCCTTTCACGCAGGGGGCTCACCCGGTTCTTCACAAAGTCTCGGATGACGTCGCGTGCTGTCAACCCTTGTCCGACTAAGTGAAGGATCACCTCGGCGTGCTTCATGAACTCCGCGTTCATCGCCGGGAGGGTATCCAACTCGCTCGGCTTCTCCGGCCGCGAGTTTTCAAACCACAGCCCACTCTCGGTTGGCGGGGTGCAGTAAAACCATTTCTGATGCCACCCGTGCACCGAGTCTCGCAGGGGTGGGAAGGGATACTCCTTCTTATCCCTTAGCCGGAAGTAAATGCATCCGGCAGCGTTGGCGCTCTTCGACCACGCCGAAAAATAAAATCGCCGGAAGAGATCCACACTGGGATATACTCCGACGAACGCCTCGCACAAGTGTTGAAACACCGCCAGTATCAACACTGCGTTTGGGTGGAGGTTGATTAGCTCCAACCCGTAGTGCTCGAGGACGTCCTTCAAGAACCGACTCTCAGGGAATCGGAACCCGCAGCGCAAATATTCATCAAAAATCACCAACTCGCCCTCTCGGACGATCGGGGTTTCTTGGTCCTTCTCCGCGGGCCGCCAGTTGATTAGCAGCCGCGGAGGAAGGATCTCCTCCTTCTCCAACACCACTAAACTCTCCTCAGAATGGTGGATTGATCGGCTCCAGGGCGCCATTTTTTGGTGCAGAGTCGAAGGAAAAGTTGGCGACTTTTGGGGAAGACGAAGGCTGAGAAGAACGAGGGTTTTGGGCTGTGTGGCTTCCTCAAGAAGACACCGCTCCTTTTATAGACCTGAGGAGACGCACTAATGTGAGTAATGTTCCATTCAAACGTTCCACTGAGTATTTTATTCATTTCCCATAATGGATACTATCTCTGGCGGACCCGTTAAAGTGTTCAGGCATCCGATCTGAAACAAAAAGACTTCTTTGTTTCAGAAACTGAAAGTGCAAAAGGCCTGAAAAGTTTTCAGTGCTTTTCAAAGGACGTTTTTCCTTTATATGCCTTGGACATTTTCATGAAAAAAATCCTACGACTCAATTTCTGGACATATGGATATATTTTGACCGGGTTGTGACATGATCGAGACCATGCTTTTGATTAAGCTCCGATTCTAATCGAAGTGACGATCTGACCGAGCCTCAATTCTGGTCACAGTATGCTTCAGTTCTAACCGCGGCTTTAAGTCTGATCGCGGTATCAGAGCTGGTCGCAGTACTTTTATAAAAGCGTGATTCTGATCGCAGAACTGAAATTTCCCTGTGTATGAGTGGTCGCGAACATAATATTTACGGCCATATTTTCGCACAGAAGATGTGAAGAATATTCATATAAAGAAGAAAGTTTTATTTCTTGCATTCTTTACATACAAAAGGAATACCGGCGACCAGAGCGTCGATCTGATCCGAAAGAAATTTGCAGAGTTGTCCGAGGGACATGTTGTTGTCAGTAGGATCTACACTGACAACCCCCAGAGAACTAGCAACTAATCTAAGCCTATCTACATCATCCCTAACAAGAGATACACTACTGTTCCTAATTAAATCGGAGAGTTCTCGCTGTTGCTGAGCGTGGTCCCTTTCTCGACGGAACTGGTGCGCCTCTTCACGGGATCGTTCAAAATATTCTGCCAGATGCAGAATCGCCGAAGACATCTCTTCGGTCTTTTTCTCCAGGGCATTCTTCTCCTCTAGAAGAATCTGTCCGGGAGGAAGAGACGGAGTAGCAGAAGGCTGATCACTGGGGCCTCCAATCTCCTACATTTGCAAAAGTTAGTTGTGCTAATTATAACTATCAGCAAAAGGAGAGGAGGATTATTACCTGTCCCTACTCGTGACACGTTGATATAGCCATCCTGGGAAGTAGATCACCCGATAAAATCGGATGATCACCAGATGGTGGAAGTGCAACCTTCCCACCAGAAGATTGCTTCCCCAGCACAAGTTGAGGATCTTCTGGTCGTATAGTCATCGCTTGCCGACCAGAAAATCGATCACCCAAACAAAAGCAGGGGGTGTTGGAGTAGAAAGCTGAAGGAAGAAAAGATGATGGCTCATTTTCTACCTTTACTCTGCTGGGAGATCCTTCGTCAACCTTGGGTTTCTTCCTTGAGGGAGATGGATCTTCAGGCATTTGAGGCTTTTGCTTGAGAACTTCCTCTTCATCACTTTCAATCTCGATGATGTTGTGATCTGCCATCAGGAGGTGTATGAAGAGAAGAATGAAGGTGACTTTAGAAAGGACTTAGCCGTGAGAAGAAATTGTGGAGCTTTGCAAAACGAAAGACCCGGTATTTATAGCCGCCAAGGTGACGGTTCACATTCTAAGCACCTCGGGTTCTTAAAGCATTTACAATTTCACCTCGGGTTAAAAAACATTTCAACAAGCGCCATCATTACCTGTCACGTAGTATCCAGAACCCGTCTCGGGGAACCAACCGCCCCACTTAGTGTGCCACTAAGCTGGGGATTTGAAGAGTCGGGTTAAAAATCCGATGCATGACTTTAAATTCGAAATAAACACGTCCCTTTGTTTCCTTCGAATTTGGGGGCTAGCTGACGAGGATTGACACCCGGGTCAGTTCAAATAAATGCACTGTTGGTTCAAGACAGATTCGAGCCAGACACGTGCCCGGCGGTGCGAACTCAAGTCATTCTGAGAAGCATCAGCCCGAGGTTGCAGGCTTTGCACGATCAGGTCGCAGGCTTTGCGTGGTCAGAAGTTCGTATGTTATATGCGAACAGAATGTCGGAGATGTTGCGCTGTCAGCCAACATCCCGCGGTTAGAACATTCTCGACCAGGGTACTTGGAGTTCATCTGTCCGGCTGTCCCTATAGCGGGAATATTCCAAGTATCTCGAAGATTCCTCCACGTGGAAGACCAACCGTCAGGAGGCTAATACGTGCAGTTATCCATGAATAACACGTGTTTAACCTGCGATGAGGTTAAGAGCGGTTCTCTAAAAACCGCATCCAACCATCCAAGCAACTGTTTGATGCAGTTACGACATGACACCCTTTCGACCAGTATAAAAGGGTGGCAAGGGGCATCAAACATGGGGGATCAAGATCTCTGATACAAGCGAGATACAACACATCTCAACCACTCAAATAGCCAAATCTACGGCCTAAATTAGATAGTTTTTTACAAGCCTCTTTGGCTTCTTTCTGTATCCTTAGATAGGAAAAAACCTTCGCCTGTGAAGGTCTTTTCTCCCCCCCCCCTTTTTCGTAAATCCTTCTTACATATAGTGAAATTCCAACAGGACGTAAGCTATTACTCCCACCATCGAAGGCCCGAACCTGTATAAACCTCTCTGTGCTCTTGTTCTCCATATTTCTACATACCTTCCGGGAGGGTCTCACTATTACAAATTTTGCATAAGTTCGACTGAGAACTCCGAGTCCGAATCGTCGACATTGACATATTTAGATCGTATATATTTATATCCCTAACTTATTATTATTTAAATAGAGCAATAAAATATAGTAATAAATTAAAAGCTATTCTTAATTTAGTGAATTAAGAATAAAAGCTATTCTTGCCAAACTTGTTCAGTGACATGATTTAGTGAATCAAATCTAATCTTTAATGTACTAAGAACAATCATTGCAAATGTTAGCTCAATAGACGGACTAATAAATAACCCATGCACCCATCCGTGGGATGTGAACTCTTATGTAAGCCAGGAAAATTGGTACTTCGCCGATCAATAGTTTCTAGTCGAGCGTAATAGTAACGCTTAGGGCTTATTTGGGTACTTAAACAGACCTTAAAATAAAGTGGGAGTTTTTCTAACGTGTGGATGGTTTTCTAACACCTCAAAGTGCTTCATTATGGAATTTTTTTGTGTACTGTGGATGTTGAGACTTGTGTATGTTTTTATGTATGATTTATAAGATTTTATAATTATATATAATATTTTAGTCTATATTTAATAGAGAGAAGAACACAAACAGACATATATAGGGTGGAAACATGCAAATCGCACTGCAGAGTAAGGATTGGCATTAGAGTAAGAGCATGGTAGGTTGCTGGGTCGGCCAGCGGCAACAAATGGGCCGACAACGTGGTGTCTTCTTAGATGGCCCACTAAGAGGAGCTACCCTTTTTCTTTCTTTCTTTCTTTCTTTCTTCCAGCTGTTATTTTCAAGTTTTAATTTGTGGCAACCACATGACCAATGTTTTCTTAGTTTTGGGTCACACTAATGTTCTAATAGTTAACATATTTTGTACAAAATTAACTCATTTAAAGCCTTGCAAGTTTTAACTTTTTTCTCCGAACCTTGTGGTTTTCTTTCTTTCTTTTTAGTCCAACAAGGCATAATTTTGATGCTTCAAAAACAAAAACAAAAAAAAATCTATATACTAGCATCACTCATGTTGGGCTCGTTGGGAGTTTTATTAGGCCTAAAGAAACCCACAAGGTCTCTAATTCTCTAAAGCCCAAGTCGGCAATCTGCTCAAAGGCCCAAAAGAAAAAACTGAAACATTTCTCCTGTACCATTGCAAAATTCTGAGATTATAATTTGCGAAGATGACTGGTGGACCAAACCCATATATCATAGAGATATTCAGAAACAATACAAAATATTAATTGTCTTATAATGACATAAAAAATTTTACCCAAACAAAAAATATCATTACTTCAGTGTTGGCCCGGATGAAACACGTGTTGCAAATGCAACCGTAATTAGGATAATTCAGGTTTGTTTGGGGAAGCTGAGCTTCTCTAATATGCCTTTTTACTATGGATTTAGTTTATAGGTTCAATAAATCTCTTTCCGTCAGTTTTAAACTCAGTAGGGTATTGGCCGATCGAACTGAGGACAAGGGCAGCAAGTGCCCTCTAAATTTTTTAAATTATATGTAAGTTTCTTACATTTTGAAAAAATAACCCATCATTTTGTGATGTTTTATAGTAATTTGTCCCTTCCGCTCGATAAAATTAAGTGTAAGTCCTTCTTGTTGGATCTAAATCAATCTAGGCATTTAGATTTTGATGATTAATGACGATTTGGATAAATCCTTGATGATTAAAGTTAATCTGGAGAATATCAGATTTGATAATTAAATGATAATTTAGATAAATCCTGATTTAGCACAAAGAAATTAAATTGATTATTTATAAACCCTGAAATGAATGTTTTCTTAGTTGTGGGTTTAATATTGATGTATATGTAGAGGGGGGCGCTCAGTGGTTGCATTAATCTTGTGCTAAGTGAAAATCGAAATGTCATAAGATAAATCCTGAATTTGATTGCTCCTTATTGAAGTTTGACATCGATGCATATATTGAGGGGGAACTCATCATATTGGTCATCTGATCTGATTGTCATCATGATTTGAGTAGTATGGGTCGTGTGCGTATGTCTTTGTCATATACGATTCTATATGATTGTGTATTTCATCTCTTACTATCTGTTGAATGTGATTTGTCATTTCACCGGGAAGAGAAATTGTTGAGTTGACTCCTATGTGGAGTAATTTCTTTGGTAGTGATTAATGACGACCTATATATGAGACTAACATTTTGATTTGAGTGTATATGTTGTAGTCTTAGAATAGTTGTGAGATGAAAGCAAGCAAGGGTGTGGAGATGATGAAGTCGATATGAGCCATCTCGAGTGAGGTCAAGTTTAGCGAGGTTGAATTTTGCAAGGACAAGCTTCAAGAGATCGAGCTTCACGAGGTTGAGCTTCACTGAAGGTAAAATCCAAGATTAAAGATTGTTTTCTTAGGATTTTACTGGTGTCGGTGTTTGGAGATAGACCAGGTTGATAGGATTCTTTTTACTAGTTTGACCGTACTATTAAGAGGGGTCAGAAACTAGTAGCTTGAATCTATCTAGTGTGGAAGCTCAAATGCATTCATATGATCGTGCACTAGTGTTTAATCGCTTCTTGCATTGCTAGAAAGTCTAAGTGCAGTTTGTGTTGCTTTAGTGAATCTGTTTTGAAAACTGCACTTAATCATGTCGCCAGCTAGTTCAATTGGTTTATATTTTTGAGCTGGTCATGATCATTTTTGTTCATTCTAATCGTATCCTTGTTTGGAGCGTGGTCGTGTTTGCCGGATTGGCCGCATCATGTTTGGAGTTTGGTCATGGTCGTAGGAGTTCAAGCTGGTCGTACCAGTCTTCAGCTCACTTGCGTACGCTCGACCAAATCTACCCGACCACCTGTTTTAGACCGGATGTTCGACCTGTGTGGTCGTAGTCGTTGCTGAGTGTCAGCAAACATATCTGCAAGAAAACAGACAAATTGCTTTAGAAATGACATTTGTGTTGGACATTTTGACAGCAGGAAGGTTTTTGAATTTCTTAGAAATATCTAAGTCTATCTATGTCTTGCTCCTATTGACAAAATTGTAGCCCTTTAAGTTATCTTTCCAACAAGCTAAAAATCATCTCAATCGGATCTCTAGATCAAAAGTTATACTTATTTTTCTGTCAACTTGCATTGGCCGGACTTTGTCGGGAATAGTTGGACTTTGTCCAGCCTGTACAAATTGCTTTGAGCTAAATTGGACGTATAACCAGAGACATTTGCATCTGTCCGAAGGCTTTTTTCTGGGGTAGGCCGGACATTATCCGTTGTGGCCGAACAATGTCCGGCCTGTATAAAAAATGTGAGGTGTTAACAGAAACAGATATATATATGTCCGGGGCCTTTTGTCCAGGACGGACCGGATTTTTTCCGGTCTGGCCTTTATTAAAAAAGTCTCCCAACGGTAACTGACAGTTTGCAACGGTTGAAATTTGTTGTACTTGCCGGACAATGTCTGGCTTGTATAAAATTTCGCCTGTTTATGGCAAACGGCTAGTTTTCTTTGAGGGCTATATATCTTGTGTTTTCCTTCATTTGAGGCTACTCAAGAAGTGATAATCTCAGTGTATAAGCTAGCCAAATCCTTGCTTTTGATTAATTGCATCTAGAGGTTAGATTTTGAGCCAAAATCCTTAGTGGATTTGAGAGAGAGAATTTGGGAGAGGTTGTGAGTGTTTAGTGCACTTCATCTCCATTTGCAAGTTAGTGCTAGAGTGTTGAGCATCTCATTTGCATCATTGAGCTTCTAACACGTGATTCGTCAAGCAAAAGCGCATCCGACTTGTTACTCTTGGCGATCACCTTCGCCTAGACGGTGTCGGAGGAGAGTTGCGATCTCTCCATTGAAGTTTGTCAGAGAGGCCGGCAAGAACTTGTGAAAGGTATTGGTGATTGCCTATCCGGTGTGGAGAAGGAGTAACCCTAGTGAGATATCCTTCGTGAATATAGAAGCGAGACTCAAGCGTGAGCGTTTCAAAGAGGAGTAGGGGAGACCAGGTGAGTCTCCGAGACCTTGGTAAAAATATTGTGTCAATTGCTTGTCTCGTATTCATTTCATATTTATCTTGACACAATTTTTTGAATCAATCTAGTTGTTTGTTGTATTGTATTTTCATATCGATCAATTGCAACTAGATGTTAGATTGTTATTGCATATTAAATTACTTGTTCCATGTGGTTGAATGCAACTAAATTGATTAAATAGTTTTAAATCTCTTTGTAAAATCTAGGTTATCTGAAACATCCTTTAAAAGTACTTAATTGAAAAGAATTTTTAAAAACCTCCTATTCACCCCCTCTAATTGGCATTCTTGATCCAATATTTTTAACTTTGCAGAAAAATCCTTTAATTTTGGTTATTCCATGGTAGCTTTACACAATAAAATCCCTTAGTTTGTATCATTTTTTAATAAGTTGTGAGTTTATCCTTAATGAGAGAAAATTATCATGTTTGACAACCAATACAAATATAATTATGTAGTATATTAGCATTTGTCGGCACTCTGTCTTCAATTTTTGACTGATTAGAGACTTCTAATTAAAAAGGAGTTGAGGATGTTTGATTAAACTTTAACTTCAACTTAAGTTTATAGGTTAAGTTGAAGTTGTGGCCAAACATCTAATCTATCTCAGAGTTTATTTTATAAGTATAAGTTCTCTTTGAACTAGAAACCCCAAATAAATAGAAGCGGGTGGAAAAGATTTAGTGAGTTAATAAGGTGAAGTTTCAATAATCTAGCTTATTAAAAAAGTTTAAACTCGACCAAACAAACCCTTAGATAGTTAGATTTATGGAATTAGCACTGAACTAAAGCACCTGATCATCTGGCTTTAGCTTAGATTCCCTCCAACAAAAAGAACATGTTGCTATAATATGAATGTAGTCAAATTTCTTTAATTTTGATAATTAATATATCTGTAAATATTTTGGTTGATTACATAAAAATGATATGATTAGATTTTTCGTAAAAAAGATATTTTTTAATATTTATTAATATATTATAATAAAAATTAGTAAGATTGTGAAATATTAAACATGAGGAATTTTTATAGATTCATATATGCAAAGAAGGTCTTTAGGTCAAGCTTTGACAAATGTTTAGATTGAGTGAGCGAGCGAGCAAGTTTGACCGTTGGCAATTAGACAAGTGATTAAAGGCATATTAAAAATTATTAGAGATTAATAACAATTAATGTTCACTAAGATTTATTAAGAGTGTTAAAAACTGGATTAAGATAGATTAAAAACTCTAAATTCATAATATCCACCATTACTCACATAATCCGTCCAACCAATCAAACAATATATCAATTTTATCTACATCTTCTTATATAACCAAGTGAATAACTTTCTTACTTCTCATGCTGACCCAAACGACACTTGTCCTACGAGCTCGATAGACCCTAAACTCATGGATGCATATAATTAACTACCAAACACCACCTAACTGAGTTTGGTATGTAGAAGACCCAGGTCCAGAAGCTACAAGACAGTTGAGAACAAATTAATAGCTTAGCAAGCATTCACAAGCACCTCTACTCATTCAATGCGAATTGCAAATCTGGCCGATATAGAAACTCCACTGTTCCAATCAAGTACTTCTGCATTCTGTTACAAGTCCCTATAAACTCCACAATGTTACATCACTTGTTCGTCACACCCGTGCGAAATTTATAGAGTAATAGTTTTCTTTTTCTATCCTTTTTTATATCCATACTGGCTCTACAATTTACGACAAATCTCTCACACTAATTTTTTTTTTTTATTTTCAAGACATTTACAAATAAAGATAGTTCAACTATTTCTTTTATGATTCTCTTAAATTTATAGTCTTCTTGATATGTATTTATGTTAAAATACATTTTATATGTTATAATAAAAACAATACCACGGTGTTTAAATGGGAAGAATTTTTCGTACAGAAAATCCTAATTAAAATAATAATTTCGCAAAAAACACAAAAGAAAACAAAATTACAAAAATGACCACAGTCGCCACTCGGGTTGGCAACTGAGTGGCTGCTGCCCTAAGTCGCCAGCTGGGCTGGCGACTTAAGGCCACGTCCTCAGTCGCCAGCCCAGTTGGCGACTTAGGGTCTGCCAGATTTATTTATAAACTAATAGTTTTTATTTTATATTATTTCCAAAATAACCAATGTAGTTTTGATTATTTCAAAAATAACCCATGTGGTGTATGTTGTTTGTAAAATAGCCTGCAAGACTGTTTTTTATGTATGAATAACCGAAATAAAAAGAATAATTACAGATAAAACATAGAAAGGCATATTGAACAACCACAACCCGCCCAATCACGGAGAAAAAGAGTCGCGAGGGGTTCGGTTGATTGATTCGTATGTTTCGTGGTTAATTTAATTTGTGGGGTTATCAAAAGTGAGAACTGAACGTAAAAAATACTGAAAAGTAGAAAGGCTAAATTATAGAAAAAACATGTTTCATACATACATGTAAACAAAAATCATGTTTCATTGAGAGAGTAAGAAATTTGAAAACAAACTAATGTCGGCCCCTCTTCGGACGACGAGGCCGGTCTCGCTGAAACGGTAAGGGTGAGTAGGTGGAGCGTCCCCGCACCGTCCTCTGTGATGGCTGTCGATGTGGTGGTGGTTGGGCACTCGCCCGATTGAGACCTATATTAGGAGGGTCCTGCGACGGCGGAGGCGCATCACCAAGCTGTACGGACGCCAACTGATGTTGGCTCTGGTGGGTGTTGTTTCCCCTCTGCAACATGTCAACAGAGTCCGCGTACGCAGGGTCGAGGACCACGTCCGGGTCGGCATGGACGGGCTGAGGCGGAATGCAGGGCGGGCGCCTACTGGACGGTGCCGATGGAGCAGATGAGGACCTACCAGCAGACTCGTGCACTGTACGCTGCGACATGGTGATGTACTCATCGTCCAGGTCGAATGTGATGTCGAACCCCAGGCTGGAATCGGAGCCGGAAGGGCGCGCAAGGGTACCCTCAGAGATTCGTACACCACCACGCGACGCCACGTCCATGTGAGGTGGAACACCTGAACGGTAAGAGTGGGCCGGGGGCGCACCAAGATAAATAGGGGCGTCGATGGCCGTACCTGATGGTCCGGGTACATCCGGCAGATGAGCGGCCAGCTGCGACGGCGTCTGAATGGGAGGGGCCCTCGGCGGAGGAGGTGCAACAGATCATCGTAGTACAGATCCAGTGAACATGAAGCTACCAAACAGGTGTAGTAGGTACGCTTCGAAGTGTCGGCTGACTGTCCACTCATCAGCATCTGCTAGGCATATCCGAAAGTGAGCGAGCCAGGCTGCAGGAACTCCCGCGTCATGGTGGAAGGGCTCGTGTCCTAGAGGTAGAGGGTGAAACCTCTGTGTGAATGCCACATCCCACCCGGCAGGAGTGGGTGGTGGTACCTAGGCCTGTCCGCGAATCGGCAGGCCGAATAACATCGCCACATCCTCCAGGGTGATGGTCATCTCCCCCCACTGGAAGTGAAATGTGTGTGTTTTGGGTCTCCATCTGTCCGCTAGAGCAGACACCAGTGATCGATCGTGCTTAAAGGACTTTGCTCTGGTGATCATCCTGACAAAAGGAAGAAGTCCCACCGCCGTCAGCCGTGCGATGTATCTCATGTCAAGAGGCCAGGCCGTGCCCGGTGATCGTAGGCGGAACGGCTGAAGCTCCTCTCGGTCCTAAGGGCTCGAGCTCGATGACGATCATCGTAGTACTGATCCAGTAGCTCAGGAAGCTGTTTACGATCATGAGCCATGTCTGCAAGTAGGAACATTGAGTTAGTACGTCATACGAAATGAGTGACAAACAAACATAAAATACATGAGAGAAATGATTACGCATTGCACAATAGTGCTGATTGATTCACGTTTAGTGAGATGCGGATGCATTACAACATTTCCTCCTTGTGTGGCCAGGTTGTCGACAAACAGTACACTTTCGCAGCTCATCACGTTCTGCATTATCCATGTCATTGCTGATTCGAAGTTTTCGTCGTCATCCAAGGCCTCTCCGCTCCAGGTGTGGGGGTGGAACATACAAGATCTGCCCTGCTCTGCATGACAGCTCTCTATAATGCTCCTGAGTTCCCCAGACCTCGAAGTCTGCAGTCCATGTTTTAGTGAGGAACCGTGCGCCATAGTAAAGTGATATGTACGTCTCAATCGACTTGTTGTCATGTGCACACGCTGCCATCACATGGGAGCACGGTTTATGCAACAAAGCAGGCTTGTTACAAGTGCACTTGACGCCGTCTTCAAAAATGACACCTTGCTTTCTGATCGACCGCATGTATCCTCCCCTCACGTTCTTACTCTTCAGATAAACAATCCAACTTTGCCTTCTGCTGTTTGGAATGCACTGGGCTGAGTGTTTGTGAGCGGCCACGGCTTTCATTTCTAAGTACCTCTGCACTTCGTGAGGATATTTTGATGGTGTGACCCCAAGTAGTGCTCTTGTAGCTGTACCCCTTTTATGGAAGTATTTAGTAGTGCGATGCCATGTAAATTCCACAATTCCGGTGAGCGGAAGCCCTCGCACCCCCTCAACACAAAGTTGTACACCTCCGCCATATTGGTTGTCATTATTCTGTATCTAGCTCCTGCCTTATCGTGCAGTAGTGACCATTTCTCTAGAGCTTTGTCACCAATCCATTCACTAAATTTCTTTGTTCTTGATCTCCGGTTGCGACGTACCGGCCCATCTGAAGTTCCCACGACAATTATCTCCATCCTCCGTCTGTTGCGAACTGCTTGCCTCAGATCTTTGAGCTTTAGCTAGGTCTGAGGTATCTTTCTCTAGCTATGTGCCCAGACTTGAATACAGAGATAGCCTGCCCGAATGACCAGAATATATGCTCCATGTACTCCGCTCCATGCAGCACGTCACCGTTTGTGCCCACAACTGTCCTATGAACCATGTCCATTACAGTGCCAGGGTTGGTATGGACGATTTGCTGTATCAGTCTGGGCACATAGTTATATGAATCGTAGAAAGATCCAAATAACATCTCAAAGCCAAGTTGTTTCACTCTCTATGCCTTGCCGTACTGAATGCTGTATCCGAAAGTGTCGGCGATTTGAGCGACAATTTCTTTTGGTGCCATGTCCAGATTTGCATGAAGGTTCGCCAAAATCACATTTGCCACAAAAGTGGATGATATATTCCTGTGGGTCCGTGAGGCTTCTGTGACCGAACAGTCATGTTCGGTGATTCTCGAAACAACAAAGTACTCACTATCCTTGTACCGGGAAATACGAACATAAAATCTACATCCCTCCACCATGCACTTCACTGCGTACAGCCGCAGATTTGTTCTATCCACCTTGAAAGAGCGACGTAGTGCAATGGACCACATCGCCACGCCTTGCTTTGCCTCTTCCTTGCTTCGGAAATGTTGTCCTAAAATTAATCTTTGCTCATCCGATGCCGAGTCCGAACTGCGATCATAGCAGATTCGTGCATGATCAAAACCACTTGGATCTAACCATTGCTGCGGAGGTCCCATCCCATGATAATCTTCTTCACTAGACGAATCCGCATAGTCTGCATTCACCTCCGAACCTTCGCTGCCTGAATATTCCAGACCCTCGTCTTCACATTCATCAGCGTAAGCCTCATCCCCAGTCCAGAAATGTCCACTCACGAATCCTGTGTTCGGGACACTGGTAGATTCCTGTGCTATTGTTGGATCAATGACTGCCTCGGGTACCTCTTCCGCCAGTGGGATGTTTAGTACCGTTACATACAACATGCAGTCATCTGGGCCATGAATGGGATTTAACACTCTCCTAACTAGAGAACCTCAAGACCGATCGCCTTTAAGTTTACATAATTTCCAACTACCTGTTTCACCAACAGGCACCAACGCTTCTATGACAATTTCGTGTTTAGATGGGTCGATATTTAGTATGTCTACGACTCGGGTCTTAAGATCCTCAAAATTAACTGCACTGAGATCATTCAATTCCATGTCTACACGATGACAGCTACATAGGTCATCTCCATGTGGTCCGTTTCTGATTACTTGTTCCCCGTGAAAAACATACACTATTCTTCTTTTTGACATTGTCTACGACAAAAATTTAAAATTAATCTTTGCTTTATTTTTTAAATAATCTTATTTGTTATAGGTATAATTTAACACACAGCTCATCTATAATATTATATACACATCGTATTTATAAATACACAACATTATACAACAGATCTAAATTATTTTACGTACACATCACATCTTGCATGAAGGTTCGCACAACATATCTAAGTCATTAACACATTTTCCACGAATTTCGAAAGCAGATCTATACTCTAAACTAAATTTGTAAAGCATATATGTATTTTTCACAAATTTCTAAAACAGATCTATACTCTAAACTAAATTTCTAAAGCAGATATGTATTTTTCACAAATTTCTAAATCAGATCTATACTCTAAACTAAATTTCTAAATCAGATTTATACTCTAAACTAATTTTCTAAAGCAGATATGTAGTTAAACCTAATTTCTAAAACATATCTGTATTCCAAATTTAATTTCTAAAGCAGATATATATTTTCCACTAATTTCTAAAGCAGATCTATACTCTAAACTATATTTTCAAAACATATATGCATTTAAACTTAATTTCTAAAGTATATCTGCATTTTAAATTTAATTTCTAAAACTGATATGTATTTAAAACTAATTTCTAAAACAGATTTAATTAGAAAATATTACAAAAGTTACTTCCTCCTCCTTCTTCTTCTTCTTCTTCTTCCCTTTCCTTTCCTTTCCTCCTCCTCTCCTCTTCTCTTTTCCTCTCTTTTCCTTCCCTCTCTGGCTCTCTCTGCAACGGAAATTTTTTTTTCGGCGCACCCCCTCAGTCGCCACCTCTGGTGGATATATAGTCCCCTAAGTCGCCAGCCCGGCTGGCGACAGAAGCAAGCGTCAGTCACCAGCCGGGCTGGTGACTTAGGGTTTTCGGTGCTAAGTCGCCAGCCCGAGTAGCGACTGTGGTCATTTTTGTAATTTTGTTTTCTTTTGTGTTTTTTGTGAAATTATTATTTTAATTAGGGTTTTCCGTACGAAAAATTCAAATGGGAGAGAATATACAATGCATGCATCTAGAGTTGTATCTAGTCATCTAGATGGTCAGCTATGCAAGAAACTTCCACAAGAATGTGGTGAAGAAGATTGTGGTTGGAAGGTGCAAAGCCATGCATGAGATTTCCATGCCATGCATGCTTATGAGTCGATTTCGACCAGAGAATTAATATTTGGATAGATTAGGTGAAAATTACGTGTGTTTCTTTGATGAGTGACCATTTCAATTAAGGGGTTGTTGTTTTGCACAAAATTCTGCAAAATAGGTGGTATTTTGCGTGTTGTTGTGGGTATTTTGTTGTGGGTATTGAGGAAATAGATTTATAGATGATAAGATATTGTATTTATAAATTAGGTATGATTGTTGAGATTATTGAACTGACGAGTAGGACAATTTTTGAACTGTATGAGGATTTCTACTGGTATGATCAGTTTTGAACTGGCAGACTACGACCATAATAGAGTATGTGCTGATATGACCAGTTCTTTTTTTCTTTATTATGGTCGAAGCTGTGGTCAACTGGAAGTACGGATGGTCAAAGCTGCGGTTTTAGTTTTTTGGCATGATGGTTACATTTTTATTTGGGTTTGTGACAGTAAAAATTTTGGTATATTTCGACCAAAAAAGAGGTTGTGGTGAAACGACCTCTTTTGTGTGTTTTTTGGCGATGATGGTCGGAATTATGACTGGTTGAAGCAGTGGTTTCACTTTTTATTATGATGGTTGCATTTTGTTTTGTGGTCATCACAGAAAATATGTTCGTCGACAATTTTGGTTAGCATAAATGTTGGTAGAAGCAAACAAAGAGTAAGCCAATTTTTTTGGTCGTACACATGACCAGAAGTCTTAGTTTGTTGTTGAGGTAGCTGCCTTGATTGTGGTAGCAATTGTTTGGTCGAATGTGGTAGCAAATCGGTGGTAGCAAAGTTGGGTTGGTCAGCAAAAAAAAGGTGGTAGCAAGAGGGAAAAATAACTCGGTGATTTAGCGAAACATAAATGTGGTCGACCAAGTAAAAAACTGCGGTCGAGCCTGTAAAATATGTGGTCCATCGCTATTGGTCGATCAATATTGGGCGAAAGTGTAAAACCTCTGGTCGTTTTTTTGGTCGATTGATTTGGCCAAAAGTGTAAATTTTTTTGGGCGCATTTTGTTTTTTTTAGTCGAATAAGGAGTCTTGGTTGTGGCCGAATGTGGTGCCTGGTTGAAGCTGCAGTTTTGTTTTTTTAATGATGTCGCATTTGGGTTTGCTGGTCGATTCATTTGGCATGGTGCGTGGTCGAATGTGGCAAACTGGTTGGCAGGGCAACATGATGTGGCCGATTTTTCTGTGGTCCAATCCGAATACTTTGTGCTGGTCGAACGTGCGAGCAATTCGTTGACCAAGTATGTAACACCCCTGTTTTTGCTAAACCCTAAAATAGCCAAAATCCACATCCGGACCCCAAAACCTAATCTGCTTCAGCCATTCCCTTCTAAATGCTGTTCAGAACATTTTTCCCTTCGGGACCATCTCCAAAATCTCACCCTAAAGCTGAGTTTCAAGCCTTGCTATTTTTAAAACCCTAATTACCCTATTTTACCCTAAACTGTTTTCCCCAATTTTGTCGAAACCCTTCAGATCTTGCCCGATCTTACCAAACTTTGGCCAGACAAGTTCTAAAAATCTTTTGCAACCTAGCTGCCAAATCAGATTTCAGATCGGACTCTTAGATCTCCAAATTTGCAAACAGGCCCAAGTCCTATTCAAGTTTTCTTCGCAGAACAGCCCCTGGAATAAGTTTCAGAAATTGCAGAACAGCCCAAATGTTATTTTCAGGCCCTTTTCGACCAGCCCTGGTCGTTGCCACGACCAGTGCACGAGCCCGTTGCACCGCCGTGGATTTCTCGCCGTGCTTGCTCGCCGCCGGCCACCGTTTCTGTCACCTGTGCCCGTGAGTTGCTGAGCCACCCCGTGCGCACGTGCCAGCAGTGCATCGCCTCGCCCAGCGGATAAACGGCCGCGCTCCCGAACCTTGTTTTCGCGCGCGCGCTCCCATTGCCGTGGCATTGCATGCGTGTACGTGTCGATTGCCGGAGCTACGTTGTCGCCTCCGCATCTGCGCCTTCCCGGACGAAGTTCCAAGACGCCTTGGCATCGCTGGCAAAGCTGCAGCACCGCCTGAGCGCAATCACATCGCCGGTCACCGCTGTCGCAGCTGCACCCGGCCGGTCTCGTCCCCGGCACAAGTTCTCTCGCCGTTCCCCCTCGCAAGCTCCGCCTCATCGCCTATTTAAACCCCTTCAGCGCTGTGAAGAAATGCAACGCCAGGACTTAGCCAAATTCCCGGTTCTTCACTGTTTCCCTTTCTTCTCCGGCGAGCTATTTCTGGAGCCACCGTCGCCAGAGCAAACCATAGCCCATCTCTCCAATCCAGGTTCACCAGTGAGTCCCCCTCGTTCCCCTCTCTGTGTCATAGCAACCAATTGCACTAGATCGATCCCCATCGCCGGTGATCGCCGGATTCCCGATTTGCCCTGTTCCCCCAATGCCACTCGATTCAGCCCAAATTAACCCTCAATCCTGTAGAAGAAGTTGATCAGTAAGCCTAGTAGAGCAAGCCTGTAGAACCAGAATCCCCAATTAAGCTCAAATCGAAGAAATCCCAAATTCGAACCTCGGCCGTCCGCCGGACTTCGGCGCCAAGCTTCTCCGGCCGATATCCAATGAAATTAACCTCCCCAGTAGCTTTGTTGCACCCTAGAGATCATTCCCAAGCTTGGAATTGAGCTCTTTCGCCCTGTATCAAAAATACCCAAGCTCCAGTGTCGTCTTCTCCAGCGCCGGTCGCCGGAATTTGTTCCCGGCCGATCCAGCGCCTGAAACCTTGTCCCTTAGATAGATTCCAGTACCCTGAGCAATATTGTCCACTAGCTCGACACCTGGATCTGCCTAGATTGTGAGTTATGCCTATGCCAAGATCACTGTCCAGTAACTCAGTTCATGTCCAGGCCACCGTGGTTCATCGCCGGATTTGGCCACCCTCCGGCCACTTTCAGCCCTTGTGCCTGTTGAGTATATTGTTCCTGTTAGTAATGCCTACCTCCCAGACAAAGTGGTGCATCATTTGGAGCCCTAGATCAAAAGTTAAGCCATGCCCTAGTTTCTGGCCATGTCCAGCACCATGTCAGTGCATGTCAGCCACTGGCATTAGCCTTGTTTGACCCCTTCTGGTTGAGCAATTGAAATGCCACCTTGTCCTTTAGATTCCTGGAGTTGAGATCTACAACTTTCTCTACTATCACTTCTCCAGAAAACCATCCTAAGACTAATTTCCAGTTATGTCAAAGCCATGAACTGAATGTCGACCCTTCGACGTTCAATCCTTTTTAGCCGTTTCTTCGACCAGAGCCCTCGTGACCTTACCCTAACCTTTTCCCCTGCATACATGGCTTATTTACTTAATACTTTCTATAGAAACTATTTTCAGTATGCTTATGTGGTGTGTGTTTGTGTGTTAATTGTTTGCCGCAGAGTCAGAAGCGGAAGGAACGGAAGAAGTCTTTGAAGAGCCGTCTGAGTTTTTAGACCCAACATTGCAAGGCAAGCCTCATTCCTTTGATCATGTCTCACCCAATATTTTCATATGAAGTATATTCACTGTTTCTTACTATGCATGTTTAGTTGAAATACAAATTATGTTTGAATGACATGAGTAGATATTCCCTAAATGAATCATGAAACCCTTTTTGTTATTGAACCTTCTTATATATGCTTTTGTCACCCTAGGACTCATATACTGAATATCCACATTAAACTTAAAAGGGTCAAATGCATGAGAAGTTATAATGAAAACCGTTTTGACAAGAAAAATGATAAAAGGGATCAGTAGTGAGGATTGGATTGTATGGAGAGGGTGCGGTGCGCACCAGGGTATGCGAATGTTCCTCACTATTGGTTCATAAGGACAAGAACCTTGTGCTGTGTCTCTATACGAATTGTAAACGTACCAACCACTTGCCTGGTATGGGACAGGCACAACTTAGTAACTTTTTGGTATTAGTAGTTCCCTGCATGGTTTGACGATCTGGTTTCTCGCGTGGAAACTGGAAGGCCAAGGTTCGGCCATGAGTGATGTGAGTTAGAAAAATGATGAGAGAAAAAGGCGTAAATGAAGGAAGGCGCCCTAGACCTGATTAAGCCGTGAGCGGCTGTAATCTTAAATGGTCGTATGTCTCGCGTGGACATAGACCAAGGCTATGTGTCCTGAGGGAACATAGACCAGAGAGGCTAGGAAGTAAGGCAGTGGGTAAGACCCACAACGGTACTTGAGACTTAATTGTCTATTTACCGGGCAGGGATACTGTTAATACTAAACTGTAAAGCGTTGTGTGATCTCGGCCTTGTCACATGTGTATAAGTCACATGGAGCTGATCCGACTTGAAAGCCGAGTGAACCAGTGGATTTAAAAAGAGGTACACCTTTGCAAAGCGTAAAAGAAGTGTCAGATACTCTGTACTCCCAGGTTCAGGAGTCTTTTCGTAGTGGATGTTATCCATGGGTTATAGCACAAGTAATGTTTTGGAATGTTTTAATAATGCAGTTAACAAAGTAGTGACTCATGGGAGACCACTACATCTAATGTTTTGTTGAAAACCTGTTTAATGTTTAAAGTAACATTTTAGTGACAAAGTACTGTTTCGTTAAACAAATGACTTGGAAATCTATATATTTCTATCCATATGAACCATAAACCCCGGAATCATATATTTCACTCTCATGTACATACAATTACAATAATCCCCGGAATGAGTGTTGCTGAGCACCAAGTGCTCACCCTTGCATTTTACATCCAACTGTAGAAGAGGGATTCGAGGATCCCGATTCCTTCAGTTATGAGTTCCCGGCAGAAGATGGAAGTGCCCCGGACGAGCCCACGTTCTAGAAGGATTGCGCACCAAGTCAAGTCAGATGTGGGAGGAGCCACTTCAACCCCGCTGCGGATGGAAATCAAGCTTTTTGTCGTTGCTTTGTGCTTTATGCTGTGTGTTCGGTACCTAGATACCGACTCTGGTTCTGATAAACTTGTTATTTTCTTAGCAACTCTACTTAGCGCCATTTTCGGTGCTTTGGGTATGTAATATTGGCCAAGCTGGCCTGCTACCTGTTTAATGTTATTACTATGCTTGTGTGGTTTGGAGCTCATGTGTCATCCTGCTGTGTGTAACCTACCTGGGCGGTTACCAAGGTGATCCTCAAATGGGGGTCTCACAGCGAATGGTATCAGAGCATGAAGCTTGACTGTAGGTCGTGACCCTTACTAGAATGGGCGTCCCTAAAGTAGAGAATCGCTAGATTATTTGGTAAAAATCTAATTGTGAAAAACCTAATTTGTTTAAGAAAAGCATAATGAGTATTATTTGAAAACTTCCAAAACCATTTTCCTACTTTTAAGAGTTCCGTGTCTCATCATCGCAGATGGCCCCTGGTAAGAAGCTGATTCACGGAGACGAGTTGGGAGCATGGGCATTGATGCTTTGGATGATGTTACAATTTCTGGGAGCAAGAGACAATCAGCGACCCGTATACTACGTCCGTCGAGAAGAAGTCGATGGTAGACCTTTTGGTTTCCGTGCCTCGGTGATTGTGTACGAGATCCCAGAGATCGGGAGAGGATCAACAAGAAAGGAAGCTCGTAGACAGGAAGAAGAAGATGCTATCCAAGACGCTGCTCGTCGTGCCATAGGTACCATACGCCAACTGTACGATGATTTCCTTATAGGTTCTCCTTTCTGCTTTGTCCCCTACCAAATTCCCGGATCGGATCGTCGAACTGTTCATCCCTCCAACAACCAGAGAGACGCCATCCTGACTAAAACCAGAGATGTAGTCCAAGTCCTGGAATCAAGCTACACTCGGTTGCTGCGTGAGCACGAAAATGCTCGGGATGACCGTCACTATCTGGAAGGAGCGCTTGCGAAGGTTCGCTCAGAACTCCAAGAGAAGGAGAAACAGATTCAGGAGTTGGCTGAACCTAGCAGAGCTCGAGAAGTCGAAGACGAAGGATCGGTGAACAAGAGGAACCGCTTGAAGATAAGACTCACAGCCCGCAAGAGTGTGGGAAGACCTAGGGATTACCTGGGTTATTTCACGCCTGCTTCGCGTGGCATTGTGATCAACACCCCTGCACCAGAGTATCCTACTCTCGCGAAAGGGAAGGAAGTTCCTGAGGGCAAAGGAAAAGAGATTGCTACTTGCAACACCAACGATTCATCTGAGGAAGAAGAGGACAACGACATGCAATGGGACCCTATGGATGCCGACGAAGATCAAGAGGAGGAAGACCCTGAAGAGGTGGAACCTTGCAGTTCTTCCAAGACCGACAGGAGATCGTAGTTTTCTCTTCAGCTTGACCCTTCTGCTCTAGCCCTTGTAACCGTTAGTCTTTAGCTCTTGTTGTAGTAGCTGCTTTGTTTGTATTGTTTGTTGGTAACTCCAAAGCTGTAAAGGTGAAAACCTTGTATCTTTAGAAAATCTTTGAAAATGGCAATTGCATGTTCCAATCCAATCTCTTGGATTGATCTTTTCTTTCAGCTTATGTTCAATCTGTGCTCTCTTGAATTAGTAGTCTTGTCTCAATTATCTTGGCAAAACAGAATGGTGAACACCAGAGGTAGAATCCAAGGCTCAGAAGAAGTCCCAAGAAACGCATCAACAAGAAGGACTAGAGATGACTCAGATCAGCCAAATTCATCAGCCTCAGTACCGCAAGGAGGAAATTTGACGGAAATATTAATATGGATGGAGCAAAACAGACAGAGATCCGCAGAGGTACAGAGTCAAATTCTGGAACAGTTGATGCAAAACTCCGCAACACGCCGCGAGGAAGGTTCGAACATTGGAGCAAGACTGACAGACTTCCAGAAGACACGTCCTCCAACTTTCTCCTGCACTGAAGACCCAATTGTGGCAGACGATTGGTTAAGAGAGATCGAAAGGAAATTGGATACCGTCAGGTGTAGTGATGAAGAGAAACTGCTATATGGACCCCATCAGCTCACAGGATCAGCTGCAGCGTGGTGGGAGAATTACAAGACGGTACACCCTAATCAGAATTCAATCACCTGGAATGAATTCAAGGAACAGTTCCGTAGATACCATGTCCCCAAAGGAGCTATTCAAGCCAAACGCAGAGAATTCTTGAATCTAAGGCAAGGAGGAAGGACGGTGAAGCAGTATTTGCATGAGTTCATCAAATTGGCCAGGTATGCACCAGAAGACATCATGACAGAAGAGCGGAAGATCGACAGATTCTGTGAAGGCCTACAAAACTCATACCAGTATCACTTGTCAACGCACGAGTTCACGGATTTCCAAGTCCTTGTAAATCGAGTACTCAAAATGGAGGAGAAAAGAGGCGTAGTAGAAGAGGACCGCAAGAGGAAAAGCATAGCATACCCTTTTCAAGGAAATTCTAGCCGAGGAAGACCAGCGCCATATGCCAGAGCCGCTTTCAGACCACCCGCACCACCAAGACCCCAGAGGACTTCATCGCCAACAACTCTAACATGCCCCGGATGCAAAGGGAGTCACCTCTATAGAGACTGTACACTGAAGAATGCAGAATGCTTCCATTGTGGCAGAAGAGGACACCACAGAGAGACTTGTCCATTTCGGCATTTACCTCCCAATGTTGCTAAAGCTCAGGCAGCCAAATCCCCTGCACCTGCACGAACTATTGCCAGAGGAGCACCACAAGCTAGAGGAGGAAGATTCCAAACCAACAGAGGAAGAGGAACACCAACCACCGGAGGAAGACTCAACTTCGTGACTGCTACTGAAGCAGGAGAGGCAACTGACGTCGTGATCGGTAGACTCTTAATCTCCTCTCAGATTTCAGTGGTTCTATTTGATCCCGGTGCAACTCATTCATTCATGTCGAAAGATTGCTTGTTGAGTAATAACTTGCCTGTGGTTGCTTTAGAGCATCCTATCATTATTCAGTCACCTGGTGCTAGGATGATTGTTAATTCTATCTGTAGAAACGTTGCCTTCTGTATCGGCAATCTAGAATTCCTGGCAGACATGCTAGTTCTAAACCTTCAAGGATTGGATGTCATTCTTGGAATGGATTGGCTGGCCAAGCATAAGGGATTGATGGATTGTGAGAAGAAAACAATCACCCTGACAAATGCCAGTGGAAAGCAAATTACATTCCATGCAGACAGAACTCCAATCTGCGACCACCTACAGAGATTGAACTGCATCGAAGAAGTAAAGCTTGAAGAGGTACCAATTGTAAACGAATACCCGGAAGTCTTTCCAGAAGAACTCCCCGGATTGCCACCAAATAGGGATATAGAGTTCACTATTGAACTGAAACCCGGATCTGCGCCATATGCTAGAAAGTTGTTTCGGATGACAGGCCATGAGCAAGAGGAATTGAAGAAGCAGATAGCTGAATTGGAAGAAAAAGGATTCATTAGATCCAGCTCATCACCATGGGGAGCCCCAGTGCTCTTTGTTAAGAAGAAAGATGGTAGTATGCGACTTTGCATAGACTACCGCAAGCTAAACGACATGACCATCAAGAACAAATACCCCTTACCAAGGATAGATGACCTTTTTGACCAGCTCAGAGAAGCAAAAGTGTTCTCAAGAATAGACCTGAGATCGGGATACCACCAGTTAAGGATCCGAGAGCAGGACATTCCTAAAACTGCTTTCGTAACCAGATATGGGTTGCATGAGTTCACAGTGATGCCCTTTGGATTAACTAATGCACCCGCGGTATTCATGAATCTAATGAATAAGATCCTCATGGAATTCCTGGATAAATACATCATTGTATTTGTGGATGATATCCTTGTCTACTCTAAGACGGAGGAGGAGCACGCACATCACCTGAGAATTGTGCTACAGAAACTGGCAGACCACCAGCTATATGCCAAGTTTAGCAAATGTGCTTTTTGGTTGAAGAAAATTTCTTTCTTGGGACACATCATCTCAGGAGAAGGAATATTTATGGACCCGTTGAAGATTCAAGCTGTTACCGATTGGAAACAACCTGAAACCGCAACAGAAGTTAGAAGTTTCTTGGGATTAGCGGGATATTATCGAAGATTTGTAGAAGGATTCTCGAAGATCACCAAACCGCTAACCCAGCTACTGAAGAAGAATGCCCCTTTTAATTGGACTGAGGAGTGCGAAAGAAGCTTTGAGGAACTGAAGAAAAGGTTGACAACTGCACCAATCCTGATACTGCCGGACGTCAAGAAGGATTTTCAAGTCTTCTGTGACGCCTCCAAACGAGGATTAGGATGTGTATTGATGCAAGAAAGGAAAGTGATAGCTTATGCTTCTAGACAGCTACGACCTTATGAGGAGAATTATCCAACACATGATTTGGAGTTAGCTGCCGTTGTACATGCACTGAAGATATGGAGACACTACCTACTAGGCAGTAAGTGCGAAATTTATACGGATCATAAGAGCCTGAAGTACATATTCACGCAACAGGAGTTGAATATGAGGCAGAGAAGATGGTTAGAACTGATCAAAGATTATGATCTAGAAATCCACTATCACCCAGGAAAAGCCAATGTAGTAGCTGATGCTTTGAGCAGGAAATCTCGTTATAACCAGATAACACAGCTAGAGGTGCCGACACAACTGATCAAGGATTTCGAAAGGCTACAATTAGAATTAGTGGACCAAGGAACCATCGCTACACTAAAGATGGAATGTGAGTTGAAGGATAAGATCAGACAAGCTCAAGCAATGGACCCAGACCTTCAAGAGATGAAGGAGGACATGAAGAGTAAAGATATAACCAACCTTCGAGAAGATGAACAGGGAATTCTATGGTACGATGACCGTATCTGCATTCCAAATGACAATGAGATTAAAAGCCTAATCATGCAAGAGGCTCATCAGACCCCATATTCCATACACCCAGGCAGCACCAAAATGTACAAAGACTTGAAGAAAAATTTTTGGTGGAAAGGAATGAAGAGAGAGATTGCCAAGTTTGTCGCAACTTGTGACACATGCCAAAGAGTGAAAGCAGAACATCAAAAGCCTGCGGGACCGCTACAACCTCTACAAATCCCAGAGTGGAAGTGGGATGAAATCGGAATGGATTTTATTGTGGGACTACCAAGGACGAGAAAAGGATTCGATTCTATATGGGTCATAGTAGATAGATTAACAAAAGTAGCACATTTTCTCCCAGTGAAGACCCTATATACAGCTAAGGACTTAGCAGAGCTGTATCTCAACAGAATAGTTGTTCTACACGGAGTGCCGAAGGCTATCGTTTCCGATAGAGGAGCCCAGTTCGTTTCAAGATTTTGGCAAGAGTTGCAGAAAGCCCTGGGCACAAAGTTAAAGTTCAGTACCGCTTACCACCCGCAAACTGGAGGTCAGACGGAAAGGGTAAACCAAATTTTGGAAGATATGTTGAGGGCTTGTGTTTTGGACTATGGAGACTCTTGGGAGTTATTTCTACCTTATGCAGAATTCACCTACAACAACAGTTTCCAAGCAAGCCTGCAAATGGCACCATATGAAGCCCTATATGGAAGAAGATGCCGCACGCCACTGTATTGGACAGAAATTGGTCAAAAACAACATCTAGGACCCCAGTTAGTAGAAGAAGCCACAGCCCATGTCAGGATCATACAAGAAAAACTGAAAACAGCCCAATCTAGACAGAAAAGCTATGCGGATAACCGTAGAAGAGAACTATCTTTTGAAGAGGGCGATTATGTGTATCTGAAGGTTATGCCATACAAAGGAGTTCGAAGATTCCAGATGAAGGGAAAGTTAAAACCTAGATATGTGGGACCATATCGAATTCTGGAAAAGCGAGGTGAAATGGCATACAAGTTGGAATTGCCACCAGAACTAAGCGGAATTCATGACGTGTTTCATGTATCTCAACTGAAGAAATGCTTGAGAAAACCAATAGAACAGATATCTCCTACAGAGAATGAGATTCAACCAGACTTATCTTGTCAAGAGTACCCTGTTAGAATTCTGGAAACCAGAGAGAAAGTGCTGAAGTCAAGAACCCTCCGATTCTGCAGAGTCCAGTGGAACAATCACTCAGAGGAGGAGTCAACTTGGGAAAAAGAAGAAGATCTCCGACGAGAATTTCCCTTCCTATTCTCTGACCTGCCCTAATCTCGAGGACGAGATTGTTTCTAAGGTGGGTAGATTTGTAACACCCCTGTTTTTGCTAAACCCTAAAATAGCCAAAATCCACATCCGGACCCCAAAACCTAATCTGCTTCAGCCATTCCCTTCTAAATGCTGTTCAGAACATTTTTCCCTTCGGGACCATCTCCAAAATCTCACCCTAAAGCTGAGTTTCAAGCCTTGCTATTTTTAAAACCCTAATTACCCTATTTTACCCTAAACTGTTTTCCCCAATTTTGTCGAAACCCTTCAGATCTTGCCCGATCTTACCAAACTTTGGCCAGACAAGTTCTAAAAATCTTTTGCAACCTAGCTGCCAAATCAGATTTCAGATCGGACTCTTAGATCTCCAAATTTGCAAACAGGCCCAAGTCCTATTCAAGTTTTCTTCGCAGAACAGCCCCTGGAATAAGTTTCAGAAATTGCAGAACAGCCCAAATGTTATTTTCAGGCCCTTTTCGACCAGCCCTGGTCGTTGCCACGACCAGTGCACGAGCCCGTTGCACCGCCGTGGATTTCTCGCCGTGCTTGCTCGCCGCCGGCCACCGTTTCTGTCACCTGTGCCCGTGAGTTGCTGAGCCACCCCGTGCGCACGTGCCAGCAGTGCATCGCCTCGCCCAGCGGATAAACGGCCGCGCTCCCGAACCTTGTTTTCGCGCGCGCGCTCCCATTGCCGTGGCATTGCATGCGTGTACGTGTCGATTGCCGGAGCTACGTTGTCGCCTCCGCATCTGCGCCTTCCCGGACGAAGTTCCAAGACGCCTTGGCATCGCTGGCAAAGCTGCAGCACCGCCTGAGCGCAATCACATCGCCGGTCACCGCTGTCGCAGCTGCACCCGGCCGGTCTCGTCCCCGGCACAAGTTCTCTCGCCGTTCCCCCTCGCAAGCTCCGCCTCATCGCCTATTTAAACCCCTTCAGCGCTGTGAAGAAATGCAACGCCAGGACTTAGCCAAATTCCCGGTTCTTCACTGTTTCCCTTTCTTCTCCGGCGAGCTATTTCTGGAGCCACCGTCGCCAGAGCAAACCATAGCCCATCTCTCCAATCCAGGTTCACCAGTGAGTCCCCCTCGTTCCCCTCTCTGTGTCATAGCAACCAATTGCACTAGATCGATCCCCATCGCCGGTGATCGCCGGATTCCCGATTTGCCCTGTTCCCCCAATGCCACTCGATTCAGCCCAAATTAACCCTCAATCCTGTAGAAGAAGTTGATCAGTAAGCCTAGTAGAGCAAGCCTGTAGAACCAGAATCCCCAATTAAGCTCAAATCGAAGAAATCCCAAATTCGAACCTCGGCCGTCCGCCGGACTTCGGCGCCAAGCTTCTCCGGCCGATATCCAATGAAATTAACCTCCCCAGTAGCTTTGTTGCACCCTAGAGATCATTCCCAAGCTTGGAATTGAGCTCTTTCGCCCTGTATCAAAAATACCCAAGCTCCAGTGTCGTCTTCTCCAGCGCCGGTCGCCGGAATTTGTTCCCGGCCGATCCAGCGCCTGAAACCTTGTCCCTTAGATAGATTCCAGTACCCTGAGCAATATTGTCCACTAGCTCGACACCTGGATCTGCCTAGATTGTGAGTTATGCCTATGCCAAGATCACTGTCCAGTAACTCAGTTCATGTCCAGGCCACCGTGGTTCATCGCCGGATTTGGCCACCCTCCGGCCACTTTCAGCCCTTGTGCCTGTTGAGTATATTGTTCCTGTTAGTAATGCCTACCTCCCAGACAAAGTGGTGCATCATTTGGAGCCCTAGATCAAAAGTTAAGCCATGCCCTAGTTTCTGGCCATGTCCAGCACCATGTCAGTGCATGTCAGCCACTGGCATTAGCCTTGTTTGACCCCTTCTGGTTGAGCAATTGAAATGCCACCTTGTCCTTTAGATTCCTGGAGTTGAGATCTACAACTTTCTCTACTATCACTTCTCCAGAAAACCATCCTAAGACTAATTTCCAGTTATGTCAAAGCCATGAACTGAATGTCGACCCTTCGACGTTCAATCCTTTTTAGCCGTTTCTTCGACCAGAGCCCTCGTGACCTTACCCTAACCTTTTCCCCTGCATACATGGCTTATTTACTTAATACTTTCTATAGAAACTATTTTCAGTATGCTTATGTGGTGTGTGTTTGTGTGTTAATTGTTTGCCGCAGAGTCAGAAGCGGAAGGAACGGAAGAAGTCTTTGAAGAGCCGTCTGAGTTTTTAGACCCAACATTGCAAGGCAAGTCTCATTCCTTTGATCATGTCTCACCCAATATTTTCATATGAAGTATATTCACTGTTTCTTACTATGCATGTTTAGTTGAAATACAAATTATGTTTGAATGACATGAGTAGATATTCCCTAAATGAATCATGAAACCCTTTTTGTTATTGAACCTTCTTATATATGCTTTTGTCACCCTAGGACTCATATACTGAATATCCACATTAAACTTAAAAGGGTCAAATGCATGAGAAGTTATAATGAAAACCGTTTTGACAAGAAAAATGATAAAAGGGATCAGTAGTGAGGATTGGATTGTATGGAGAGGGTGCGGTGCGCACCAGGGTATGCGAATGTTCCTCACTATTGGTTCATAAGGACAAGAACCTTGTGCTGTGTCTCTATACGAATTGTAAACGTACCAACCACTTGCCTGGTATGGGACAGGCACAACTTAGTAACTTTTTGGTATTAGCAGTTCCCTGCATGGTTTGACGATCTGGTTTCTCGCGTGGAAACTGGAAGGCCAAGGTTCGGCCATGAGTGATGTGAGTTAGAAAAATGATGAGAGAAAAAGGCGTAAATGAAGGAAGGCGCCCTAGACCTGATTAAGCCGTGAGCGGCTGTAATCTTAAATGGTCGTATGTCTCGCGTGGACATAGACCAAGGCTATGTGTCCTGAGGGAACATAGACCAGAGAGGCTAGGAAGTAAGGCAGTGGGTAAGACCCACAACGGTACTTGAGACTTAATTGTCTATTTACCGGGCAGGGATACTGTTAATACTAAACTGTAAAGCGTTGTGTGATCTCGGCCTTGTCACATGTGTATAAGTCACATGGAGCTGATCCGACTTGAAAGCCGAGTGAACCAGTGGATTTAAAAAGAGGTACACCTTTGCAAAGCGTAAAAGAAGTGTCAGATACTCTGTACTCCCAGGTTCAGGAGTCTTTTCGTAGTGGATGTTATCCATGGGTTATAGCACAAGTAATGTTTTGGAATGTTTTAATAATGCGGTTAACAAAGTAGTGACTCATGGGAGACCACTACATCTAATGTTTTGTTGAAAACCTGTTTAATGTTTAAAGTAACATTTTAGTGACAAAGTACTGTTTCGTTAAACAAATGACTTGGAAATCTATATATTTCTATCCATATGAACCATAAACCCCGGAATCATATATTTCACTCTCATGTACATACAATTACAATAATCCCCGGAATGAGTGTTGCTGAGCACCAAGTGCTCACCCTTGCATTTTACATCCAACTGTAGAAGAGGGATTCGAGGATCCCGATTCCTTCAGTTATGAGTTCCCGGCAGAAGATGGAAGTGCCCCGGACGAGCCCACGTTCTAGAAGGATTGCGCACCAAGTCAAGTCAGATGTGGGAGGAGCCACTTCAACCCCGCTGCGGATGGAAATCAAGCTTTTTGTCGTTGCTTTGTGCTTTATGCTGTGTGTTCGGTACCTAGATACCGACTCTGGTTCTGATAAACTTGTTATTTTCTTAGCAACTCTACTTAGCGCCATTTTCGGTGCTTTGGGTATGTAATATTGGCCAAGCTGGCCTGCTACCTGTTTAATGTTATTACTATGCTTGTGTGGTTTGGAGCTCATGTGTCATCCTGCTGTGTGTAACCTACCTGGGCGGTTACCAAGGTGATCCTCAAATGGGGGTCTCACAAAGTACTTTTTTAGACGACTGATTTTTTTTGAAGTTTGTGCTGGTCGAGCCAGTAAATTGTTGATGTGGCGACAATATTTTTTTTGTGGGGATACTTCTGTTGTGTCTGGTCGACTTAGGAATTTAGTGTGTGGTTTTTTTGGTTGTGTATAAGGTAGGTTTTGGTCGTATGTGTTGATTCCGGTTTTTATTGCTTGGCTACAGTGTGGTTTGTAGTCACATGAGTACGTTTATAATTGTTCGACAGTGGGGTTGGTCAAAACGTATGGTTGCTATTTTTTCAGCATGTTTTTTTTGGTCTGTAAGTAGTAATTTTTTCTTAAAAAGTTTTTGTGTTGCATCTGGTCGAATTAGGTGTTCTTTGATTTTTGTGGTAGGGGCAGTGCCCTTTTTTTTGGTCGAACGAAAAGTGTTTTTTTGTTTTTTTGGGTGAATCAGTACATTGGTCCGTGGTTATGGATGAGACTGGACGAAACAGTTATTTGGTCTTGTTTTTATATGGAGTTTTTTTTTGTTACATTAGTATGCTGTTGTTGGTTTTGAGCAAATGAGTAAATTTGTCTCTGTGGTATATGTGTTTTTTGGTGGGAGCAGCAAATTTATTATGTGTTTAGCAATAATTTTGTATTGCAAAGCTTTTATTGGCATAACATAAATCTGGTCTTGTTTTTATGGTAGCTACATTGTATGTTTTCTTTGGTCGTATAGGTAGTGAAAGTGGTGCTTTGTGTATTTGTGGTTTTCGCAACAGTCAGCCATGTTTTTTTTTGACTGAGCAAGGATTTTTTTTTTGGTAATGATGAAAATAGTATGTTGGGTAGGACAAGTAGCAATGTCTAGTTGGGGTGTGCGAGCAGGTATGTAACACAAGGAAGAAAATGTAAGGATAAGAGTTGACAGTATTTGTCCAGAGTAGTTTATGTACAAAATAAATAGAAAAAGTTTTAGTTAGTTGGCACTAGAAGTATTACATCACAACATTTGTAGATTGTAGATATGTTGGCAGAAAAGAGCTACCTATTGATGGCAAAATACATGAAGATTATTGTGTAGCGTTGGACATCATCAGCGTGTTGAACATAGGATAGATGCAGTAAGCTGTGAAAATAGGAAGAAAAAAAGGAATGAGTAAGGTGTACTTAATGGAGGTAGCAATGTGATATGTTTGAAAATAAATGTAACAGATAGTGGGTATTTTTTTGTCAATATCAGATGTCATTTGGCGACATTATTTTCAATTTTAATATTGAAATGAACATGAACAAACCAAAGGAAGAGAGACAAAATAAAATGTAAATGATAGATAATTAATGGAGAGATATGTAGAACTTTGCAAACATCGAAGAGATTGATAAGAGAAGTCTTTGTTTTGTGTGTCAATGAGTTGGCGAATCAGGCTTCAAGTTAGTTGGATCCAAGGTAGATGATCTTGGACTGCAATGTAGAGCAACAATGATTATTAATACAAAGTCTGATATGATCTGTCATGTATATGCATGAGTAGTAGGAAAAGTATTTTTGTGCTAAATTGTTTTCATCAATATAGGGCCTAATATGACAAATAAATGGTGAAATATAGGTAAATGAAAGATAAAACCTTGTCTTTTGACGTTTTGTGTCTTGATCAAATGTGAGCAATCTTTTGGCAGAGCTGATGCATAAAATTTTGGCAGAATAATATCGAGAAAATGATATGTGCTTTTTCTTGTTAAAAACAGTGAGAAAATTGGTTTGTAGTGGATAGTACCCTGTTAATGGCTGCAATATTGGAGAAGAAGAGGAGGCAGGAATGGAGCTTGGTTGCTGCGAGGTAGAAAGATATGCATCGGATGGAATAATGTCATACGAAGTAGGATGATGTGTTGTCAGAATGTTTGTAGCAGGTGTGCTGCAAAAGGCAAGTTTGATGTGTTAGGGTTTAAAAAAGAGAACATGGAGGGAAAAATTGTGTGCAAATATAAAGTACTAAACCTGGCAGGTGGTTGGACAGGATGTGATGATGCTGTAAGTAGCAATGTGGTAGAACTTTCTTGTTGTGTTGGGTAGCTCTTTTGAGCAAATATTTGATAGCATAATCCGATGATGTTTGATTGCTCATTGCAATTTCAAACACTCGTTGTGTCCCAATTATGTCTGTTAACATTGGAGGAATGTCAGTAGGATCTATTCTCATAGCCTGATAAACTTCAGTAGCTGTATAACCAATTAATTGCTCAGTAGATGTGGAAAATGCTATAAGATCTATGTTGCTTGTGTTGTTAGAGAGTGTGAGGGGGAGTTTGTACCTGAAAGACAAGATGTTGTTAGATAAAGTCAAAAATCAGATAGACAAAAAAAATTTATAATATGTGGCATAGAAAGATTGCTTACATGGCAACAGGTTTGCCAAACCTTTGCAAGATGAGCATTGTGGCACTGTAGATACTATGTAGTAACCAACTTTGCAATTGTGACATGCTGGATACCACCAGTTGATGCCTGGCACTATTGCTATTATTGTTACTACACAACTATATCTTGTTCCTTTCTGATTATGTAATGACACATTCATAATGAGACGTAACGATAATGGTGCATTTTTTTTGGTAATATGTACCAAAAGAATTATGATAATTATTTTAGCATACTTCGAAGGCAGACGGTGGCAATGAGTTGAGTTCCTGGAGGTTAACCATTTCTTCTGAAGGATTAACCAAAAGTTGATGAGATGGCTGTGGCAATTGAAGCTGAAGAGGTGGGATCTGCCATTTGTATCTAGAAATATAGAAGTGGTAATATTTAAAGTGCAATGATGAGAGGATATAATTGTGATTGAAGAGGCAAATTTATATAAGATGTGTTGAAAAACCTGGAGCAGAATTGTGTTACTTGAGAAATGGTGAGGTCTATGTAGATCTTTGTTGCTGACGTGGATGATGCCTGTGGTTGGCCTGCAAATTTACATTGAGTAATTAACATATTTCTAGGTATTTGTTTGAGTAAATCGAGGTATGTAAAACAAATAATGAGCAGGTTGGTATGAAGATTTGTTACTTAGGTATTTTCTGATGGAGAGTTCAGCAAATAGGGCAAGAATGATGTCTTCACGACTTTTTTGTGCAACAGTTTCAGTATCAAATTGTTCTTCATGTTCACCCTATAGCATAATCCATTGGCTTTGCTCACTAGATGGTAGCAACAATACAAAATTACCAAAAAAAAAGGGACAGAAAATGGCAGATTGTAGGTAACACATAAAAGAAATTAGGTAATTTGAAAGAACAAAGTATACTCCTCATCTTTGATCTCGATTTGTCTATGTTTTTTTGGAAGATGTTGCAACAGCATAGTCATAAGGGCCAATGTTACTCAAAGCACCGATCAAATCTACACATAGCAAATAGTAAATAGAAAATTAGTATGTACAATGTCTTGCAATGATGTGTTAGTGGCACTAACCTACAAGTGGGCAACGTGTATCATCGTAAGTAGCGATGTTGTCAAATGATGAAAATAGAAATGCATATTGAGGAATATCTAATCCTCTAGATAGCAATTGATGGATCTTCGTAGAATTATTGAATTGCAGCATACAAATCTCATGTTGATAGATATATGACTTTTTTGATGCTCGGACAACATCAGCACGTGATATAATGTACAAATCCTTCAAGAAAATTTGCGGCAAATTGGGCGGTATGTTTTTTTTGGAATTGTCAACTGAAGCTTTGTGCCTTAGTTTAGAAAGTAATTGATCAATATATTGAAGGAAAAAATATTTTCAGGGAAAAATGTGCAAAAAAAAAAAAATTGTACAATACACTGAATAATGCAAAGTAGTTTGTGAATGTGTCAGTTTGTTTACCTCTTCATCAAGCAGCAAACCATCAATGCTAATCAAGGGATCACCTGTAGTAGATCTGAGATTTTTGTATGTCACAGACAAATCAAGCGACCACAAACTTTTGATCCATGTTGGCCAACACAAAGTGTTTTGAGAGGAGTAATAGATGATGCAAACATCGTGTCTGATTGCATTAATGCATATAAAGTATTGGCAAATAAGGTCATTCTATAATAGATAAATATATGAAATAATTAAATGATGCAGACATTGTGGCTAGTTGCATTTATGCATACAAAGGATTAGCAAATAAAATCATTTCATAACAGATAAACATATCAAATAATGCAAAAGAACATACATGTTAAAAAAACAGCAAATGATTGAGATTATCAAGTAAATATTATGTATACCAATGATCAGGATCAATACATGTACTGGTTAGAATAGTTGTAGACTGAATGGCTAGAACTATTTGCATTGGTATGACCAGTACAGTAACAGAAGACCACGACCAGGTTGTTCAATTGTATTAATAGCAAGTAAGATGGGGCGACCAGTTTTGAGGTCGATGACCATGACCAGGGAAAAGGCTGTGAGCTGAACGACCATGAATAGTTGAATAGATTTGATCAGCAATGAAATGAACAATGATAACCAAGGTGTTTACTGATATTAGTAGGAGTCTAACCAGTATCGGCAGTTCTAAAATAGATGAGCACAAAAAGAAGTTGTTCTGGTGCAATGGGGCCATGAAAAATTCAGCCAGGTAATCAGTGAGTTTGCTGGTATGCTCAACATTTTGTAGTGCTAAGAGCCAACTGGGGAGAAATTATCAAATATTTCTCTATAGACCACATTATGAGTGCAGCTTTCATACTGAGGTGGATTGTTTTCAATGAGAACACGCAATCCGCAATCCGCAAGGTGATGTGACATATAATAAAGCTACATATAGTTGACCATGAGAAAAAACAGGGCAAGGCAAATAAATACCAACACGTGAAAGTGTCTGTCCCTGACTTTTGTTGATTTTCATGGCATATGAGACACGCACTGGGAATTGGGACCGCTTTAATTTAAAGGCCATCTTGAATCTGAAGATGTTGCAATAATTCTGGAGATGTAACTTCTTAAGCCTTTATTTTTACCTGTGATAATTTCTGGTTCGATAGCTCGATGAGTTAACTGAGTAACTATCAGCCTAGTTCCATTGCATAGCTCGGTAGATGGCTTTAGATTACACAGAAGCATTATGGGAACACCAATCTTGAGCTGAAGGTGATGCTCTGGTAGACCACTCATTGATATTGTGTTGAGAAATTCTGTTGATATAAGGCCTCAATAGTTGTAGAATTAGACAAATTATCAGCAATAGAATCAGAACTGTAATATGACATTTCTGTTGCCAATGATTCAACCATTTGTCTGTTTATAGATATAACTATGTCTTTGTTGGTGCAAGAATAGCACGCTGACATAAATAAGATGTCTGATGCAAAATAGAAAATGAGTCATATACAAAAGAAATTAGACCATCCAAATTTCTTTCATTATGCTAAAGGAGTAGATAATTAGGGATTTTTATCCAAAGGTCAGAAGAAATTCCATCATGGCTAACAAAATGTGTTGTTCCATTTCCAACATCAAGCAACCAAGAAGCAAACTTGGTGAGTCATTGAGTGTCTTCGCATGACAAATTAGGAGACTGGAGACGCATGTTTTCAAACAATTGTAGTACAGTACAATTTTCCCATAAGTATGAACATCTAATGCAAGCATCAAGAATTTTTTGTTTGCTTGCTTTGGGAATTACTGGCAAAGTCTGACAAAAATCACCTCTGAGGACCATTGTGATTCTGCCAAATTGTTTAGATGTATTATTAGGGCCAACATCAGACAATATATCTCTAAGTGTACGGTCCAATACTTCAAAGCAATATCGATGATTAACTAGAGCTTCATCCCAAATAATTAGGGAAGTATGTTGAATAAGTTCAGCAAGATCTGTGTTTTTATATAGAACAAACATAATGTTCATGTATATCCAGTGGAATTTTGAACTGAGAATGAGGTGTGCGACCACCTGGCAAAAGCAATGATGCAATTCCTGATGAAGCAACAACTAAAGCAATTTTGCCTTGACACCTTATGTTACTAAGCAATGTATTCCATAGAAATGTTTTCCCAGTGCCTCCCTAACCATAAACAAAGAAAGTATGACCAATGTTGTTCATAACAGATGTGATGACTAAATCATAAACTTGTTTTTTATCACTATTGAGTGAAGAAAATGTATCAAATGTATCATACATAGTAGCATCATGCACAAATGATAACTACTCAAATATCAGTTGGTTTGTTGTAGCACTTGCTGACTCAGTAGGTGTAGGCAAATTGAAATGATAAAGTGAATAACCTGCATCTCTAAGAAGGACAACAGGTTTTGTCAATTGTGTGTTTCTAGCACATTGTTGAGTAAATTGGATGTTTGTCTATTGAGTATTGGACAATAGTCCCTGTTGCTAATTTCTAGTTTTGCCTCTGGTGTCATGGGATATAATCTATGGATTACATTGATACAATATAAACTAACTAACATAAGATACAAAATCATTGTGTTTTGTGGTATTGTATTTATCATAATAGTGGTTCTAGCTAATTGAAAAAAAAAGAAAGAAAAGAAAAAACAACAACAAGAAGATGTGAATATTTCCCTTATATATGTGTGCCCCCGCCCCTGAAACAAGCACCCATTAGCTTGCACACTCCGGTTGCCAAGACAGAGAGCGATGGGCAAAGATAGGGACATGGCTGTACACGCTGGTGAAAAGGTCTAGCTGTAAGTTTGTGTAGAAAGTGAGGACATTGCACGCGTCGCGACTAGTGGGAGGCAGCGAGAGATATGGGTTTGCGGCACGAAGGGAGCGAAGGTGGCTCGCGTGCCACCGGGAATAATCCACGGGCACGCGCTCAGGTGGAGGCGAAGGTCGGGTCTCGGACGTCTGACCCGATGAACGCTGGCTGTTTGCCGTGTTCTTCGGTCAGGCAACGCGACGAGAAGGTCCCGGCTGATCAGACATGGCGACACGAAAAACAGAGAAGGAAAAACAGAGGAAAGGGGCAAAGACCCGAACAGAGGAGGTGCCGGTGAATCGTCGGATCAACGACGATGGTGAACAAAGGGTACTGCAATGTGCGGCACTACAAGGCACGGTGGTGACGACATAAGGGAGCAACGCCGGCGAGAGGAACCGGCGAACAGAGGCATGGCGAGAAGCACGGCGGCTCGACGAAGTGCAAACGGCGGTGAAGAGGGCTATGAGGCGGGTCACGGTGGGACACGGCTCGTCAGCGGTGAGGCGAGGTGGAGGTGCACAGAAATGGCGCGGAGGAGCAAAGGATCACATAGGCCTTTGGTATCCTAAGAATGCTAGTTTTTATTTTCTTGGATATTCGGATTTTGATTATGCCGGTTGTAAAATCGATAGAAAAAGTACTTTTGGTGGATGTCAACTTCTAGGAAGATCATTAGTCACATGGACTTCTAAGAAACAAAATTCGGTCGCACTCTCAACCGCCGAGGCGGAATATGTTTCGGCCGGCAGTTGTTGTGCACAACTATTGTGGATGAAGCAAACTTTGCTAGATTATGGCATAAAAGTCAATTGTGTTCCACTTTTATGTGATAATGAGAGTACCGTTAAAATTGCTAACAATCCCGTTTAACACTCTTGAACTAAGCACATTGACATTAGACATCACTTCCTAAGGGATCATGTATCAAAGAGGGATATAGTGTTAGTCATGTTTCAACCGACAATCAATTAGCGGACTTATTCACTAAACCCTTGGATGAGTCAAGATTTAGCAAGTTAAGAAATGAATTGAATGTTATTGACATTTCAAATATTATTTGGTCTCTTGCTTGTTTTGGAATGGTCCTTAGTATGATCTTATCTATCGCGTATACTAATACTTATACATATGTATATATATATATATATACAAGCAATGTAGGCATCTATGCCAATCACTTCCTATTTTTTTTTAAAAAAAGACCAAAAGATTACCTCTTTATCTCTTTTCAACAAAACTTGGATGACAATTAAGGGGGAGCAACTTCAAGCTCATTGAATACTTGTATACTCCTAAAATTGTGTACAAAAATGAAAATTATGCATGTCTTTTATTAAAAGAGTCATTTTCAAATCAAAAAAGTGAAAAAGTGCTCAAAATTTTCAAAATGTATAAAATTAACACAAAACCTTCAAAAATACCTTTCAAATATGTTCTCAAAGGTTTTGAAAGTGAAAAGAAAGGATTTCGAGCTAAAATGTAGAATTTTGACAAAATTGAAGATTTCGGGATCTTGTTTTGGCCTAAAATGACTTATTTCCATAAACTAAGATTGGTTGAGTTTTAATAAAAACTTTCTTAATGAAACACTTAGAGCTGAATCATTCGAAGATAGTTCATGTTGAACTTTTTCTCAAAAGACCTATGATTTTCAAGTTATCATATTTTCTACGTCGCCCGAAAACAACCTTTGACACGAAAATCCCCAAAATGTGCATTTTGTGAATTTAGCTGTTTGAGCCAAAATCTCTTCCATATCTTGGCTTGAAATAGTATTCAAATTCAAACAAGTCCAAACATTTCAGAAAAATCCAAGTTTCATTGAGATTTGAAGAGTTGGTGAAAATTCGTTTGTTTTACCTGTTTTACCCGAAGATCTCTTTTGGAGGCTCATATCAAGATCTTCTTGTCTCTTATCCATCTAAATGCTATTTATATCTATTCCTAACATGGTATTTGAGCTCATTCTGAAATTAAACTCCTTTTTGAAACAAAATTGCCAAAATCTCAAAAATTCAGAAGATTCATCATATTATCTGAACCGTCCGGACTCTGTCCGATTCGAGCGGACTTTGTCCGGCCTTATCGGACTCTGTCCGGCTCTAGCGGACTCTGTCCAGCCCATGTATATCTGTGCAGTTACTTAACTTCACACCCCTCTGATGCGCACGGTGGCCCGATCTTCCGACAGGTAGAGGTAAGTCGATTGGTGGAGACTCGACGTTGACGATCCAGCTTCCGATCAGAACCGATCCGAACCCAGCAATCGCTACACCACGGCTCCGTTGGTTATCAACCATGCACAAACACGATTGACCTCACCAAGAAGGCTTATCCCTGCATGCGAATCGAGAACACAAGCAAGAACGAGAAAGAAGCAATCTGAAATATTGCAAATATAAATTGAATCTCACGAGTTGGGGTTCCACAAACCGATACACGGCGAAACTGTTCTTTGACAGATTAGTCTAAGCAAAACCCAAGTCTAAACGGCAGCCATGGCGGCCATATATATACTGTATGGTGCGGCCATGGGGTGGAGGAGGAAATCCTAGGGGTACATGGGCCTTGGGCCCAAAGTGGAGCGTCGCAGCGCACGTCAGATTCTGGTCATAATTTTGTTTTGACGATTCCTGTTGATCCGTAAGGAATTTGGACATGGGACTGGATCCGTTGGAAAGCTCTCGTCTTTCTCTTGTCCGTAGAGTCCAAGAACGTCGAAAACGGACTTTGTATGTGGCCTGTACGTCCGTTTGAAGTTGGACTATGCGCAGATGGCCGAACCGGACTCGCGGATGAATTGAGCTCAGTTGTGGGCTGGCCTTGGAGCGACGTGGCTTGTGCGACCTTAGAGGTGTAGAGGCGCCTTTCTTGAGCACGTCTTGTGTTTGGGGAGGTGGCCAAGGTGGAGGCCGAACTTGTGGCGGCGACAGCACAAAATCCAGACGACGTACGTGCTGCCAACTTTCGCGTCCTGGCCAAGGTGGCGGACGATGACATCTTGATGACCACCATGTTGATGTCGTCTTGGTCATAACCATGATGTACATGGTCTCATCACCCTCTCTTCTTCCCAAATCGACTGATTTCTTTTTCCACTTCTGGTTCCTCTCTCACCAAGAGTTCACTCCCCTCACCGGATGCAAGGATCCGTCCGACCTCCTCTCGGCCGGCTTCAGATTTGGGCTCCTGTGCCTCTCCTCCTTCCCTAGTCTTGGTTAGTTTTTCTTCTCCTCTCCTCTAATTCCTGCATTTCATCTCATTTCATTCTAGGGTTTTGAATTTTTGCAGCATCCATTGCATGTCCAAATTGATAAAAATTTCATAAAGTTGGCTTCTAGGATTGGTCTAATATCAATTGGCTTTTACAAATTTAGATCATTTCCTAGACATGCATGCCATGAGTATCAAGATGCTTTCTAGGGTTAAGATATTTGACACAATCTAGTATAGTTATTATGCAAATAAACCTGTTAAACTAACTGATGTAACTCACATTCTCATTACATTCTTGCAAATTCATTCTAGTGTTATGTCATGCATAAAATGAGTATATAGAGGTTGATTATTTTGACTTGCATTAGATATTCAACATGAATCAAACTTTGAAACAAATAGATTTGCAAATTACAAATAAATTGCAGCAAGTTATAATATATATAAGCCCTTGTTAGTGAATGCATGAATGTGGTATAGTTCAAATAGAGTCAAATGAGCTTTCATATACACATGAGAAATATTTTATGCATCTCATTGAATTCTCTCAGTATCTCATCGAATCATCTCCTTATCGAATTCTATATCAATCTCTCTCTCTACTAGAGTCAGCATGTCAGGATGAGTAAAACAGACTAGCCATTGCCGTGGCCCTGGATCTTCCCAACAAGCGCAATCCATTGATTGGGACACGTTAGATGTGGATGAGGATGATGCCGCTCCAGCATCCCCCATAGGCTCCCCCATTGTGAACTCGGACTCAGATGACAGTAGCAGCAGTAGCGGTGATCAGCAACCCAGGGGCACTCAGACGTTCACTGCTAGTGCGATTCGGCGGCTTCGTCGAAAGAATCCTTATGAGCATCCGAGGACTTGCATTGAACGGAATTTTTGGAATGCTTTTCAAATGTCCCAATACTACACCCGTTTCTCCTCTGCCAAAGTCTTTGAGCATCAAGCAATCGACTGGAATTTGATTGAGAGCAAAGTGAATTATCCACTGAAGGGCAAATTCTTGGCTATCAATATGTACTCGTTCACTGAGATGCAGGAAGACTGGAAATGGAATGTGGACATCATACGATCCTTCTTTGCATCTCTTCATGTTGCCTCGGATCGATCTCACATAGTCTTCATGAACAACAACTCAAAGAAAACACTCACGAAGGCACAGTTCGAAGAAGCTCTACAGATTGAGCATGTTGATAACAGTCTGTTTGCTTTCGATGAAGTTAGAGTCGAAGACGTTGTCTATCTCTTTGATAATCCAGATCCCAACATCGGCAAAGTTTCTCAGCTGATCCCTCCGGTTGCAATCCTTGAAAAGCTCAACCGTATGACTATTTTGCCCAAAACTGGAGATCGCGGGGCCGTCACTTCTACTATGCTGCGTCTGATGAAGGCTCAAGTTGACGAGACCCCATTTGACATCGTTGAGTTCTTGTTCCACGAGATGCAGGAAGTTCAGATGGACTCGAAGAGGCTTTTGCCCTTCGCACCCTTCATAGCTCACACCTTGACATTCTTTGGTCTGCATCGAGCATCTCGTCCCTCTTCGATGGATTTCTACCAAATGAAGAGCTTGGGGATTCTTATCCGCTATGAAAAGCAAATAGGATCACCAGCTCATGAAGATGAGCACATGGCAGATGTTTCTCCAGTGGCGGGAGCTCCTTCTCCTCTCCAGTCTTATTCCATACCTCCTAGCCCTGATGTTTCGGCTCCATACCTGATGATCATGGAGCGTCTCGATCAGATGTCCATGCGTTTCGAGACCCGTTTTGATGAGGTTGACTCCAGACTGAACTCCATCGATCATCGCCTCAATGTTATCGAGCCCCGTATAGATTCTATGGGTCAAGACATATCCGAGCTGCGGGGGCATTTTGATGCAGGACAGTATCAGCGTCGTCGTCACGGCGATTCTTCCTCCGATCATCCTCCGCAGTCCTAGATCTCCTTGATTGTTTGACTTGTCTATATATATATCACTATGGGGGTGTCTGCTACTTATGTGTGTTTTTCTCCCTTTATGGTTGTTTGATGACAAAGGGGGAGAGTTATTTAGTTCTTCTAAGTTGTGTGTATGGATATGTTTATGTGCATGGATATGTTGATATGTTATGGATATGTTTATGTGTATGGATATGTTGATATATTGCTGATTGGGTTTGCATATATTGGTTTGCATACTTGGTTATGTGCTTGACTAGAAGACTATTTTTGATTGATTTGCATATGGATATAATACCATGGTCTCATACACGTGCCTTGTTTATAGCATGTACACGCATGATTCAGGGGGAGCACAAACTTTGTATACTCATCTCTATTTTTTAACCATGTGTTTTATGTATAACGGTTGTCATCAATCACCAAAAAGGGGGAGATTGTTGAATCTTGAGCCTTGATTAGGGTTTCGGTGATTAATGACATCCGTAATATATGCGACTAACCTATGTATTTGAGACTCAGATTAAAAAGAGGTGGAAGCATCACAAAAGTGCAAATCAAGATTATCGAGACCTCATGAAGCAAGAATGACAAAAAATTCCGACAAAAGTACAAGTATCTAAACCTAGCGTTTTATCTTTGAAAATTTCTAGTTTAGATGGTCGTACTATTAAGAGGGGTCTTAGCACAAGTCATTTGATCAATCTTGAAGTCTTTGGAAACATATTTGCATATGCATCTAGTTCATAATTGAGATTGAGTAAAAATCTGAAATCCTGTTTTCGTTTTGAATTGGCCGGACGTTGTCTGTGATGGCCGGACAATGTCCGGCCAATACAAACTTCCTCTGAAAATTGCAAAACGAAACCAGAGACAAATAAACTTATCTGGAGCAACTGTCCGATATAGGCCGGACATTGTCCGAAATGGCCGGACAATGTCCGGCCAATGTCCGGCCAGTACATTTCCTGTGGCAAGTTTCGTTGCAAACACCAGAGACAAATGAATCCGTCCGGGGGCTTTTGTCCGGGATGTGCCGGACATTGTCCAATGTGGCCGGACAATGTCCGGCCTATATATTTTCAGTGAGATGTTAACATGAGTGTCAACAGAGACATATCCATTTGTCCGGACTTTTTGTCCGGACAAATCCCTCTCGCCCGGCCTGTATATGTTTTTGTGAGCTATTAAAAGTGAGTGTTAACAAAGACATATCCATTTGTCTGGACTTTTTGTCCGGACAAATCCCTTTCGTCCGGCCTTCACAAAATGTTTTAAACGGCTACTGACAATCGAAAAACACGTGAGTAATGGTCATTTTTTTTGTACTGACCGGACATTGTCCGATATGGCTGGACAATGTCTGGCCAGTACAACTTTCGCCCAGTTTTCTTGAAACCGACCGTTTTTCTAAAACTATATATACCTCTACTGTTTGAGGAGCTATATACACACGATTTTCATCTCCAAAACTCAGTGCAACAGCTTGCAAAGCCTCTCATACACATCTTCTTGCATTTGACGAAAATCCTTTAGCAAAGTGTTTAGAGCTAGTTGAAAGAGTTTGAAATTGAGCCATTTGCATTTGAATACTTGTTATTCAAGTTTTGAGGTCCGGCGATCTCTCCATCGACGGTGTGTGTCAGAGAGACCCGGCGGTTGGGTGTAAAGGCTCGGAGCTCGCCTATCCGGAGAGGAGAAGGGCTATCTCTAGTGGAATCAAAGCAAAAGCTTTAGTGAAGAGTGCTTCAACGAGGATTAGTGGAAATCAGCAAATTTCCGAAACCTCGGGAAAAATTCGATCTCTTTCGGTTACTTCTATTACTTGCTGCATACTTCTAGAAATTGAATTATTGTTCTTGTCTTTTTAGTATTGCAAAACTTACTTTGTGCCATTATCTATATCATTTGTGTATTGATATTGCAATTTAGGTTGTAAACCACTCAGTCAAAATTAAAATTAGAAAAAACCGCCTATTCACCCCCCTCTAGTCGGCACCTTCGATCAACACGCCTATCTTTGATGGGACTAACTATCCCTATTGGAAAGTGCGCATGTCGGTTTTTCTAGAGGCCATGGGGCTTGATGTATAGGACATAGTTAAGCTTGGGTTTACTCCTCCGGATGATCCGGCAAATCATTATGATGATGACAGGAGAAAACTACACTTGAACACCCGTGCAAAAAATGCTCTCTTTGCCGGTTTGTTTTTAAATAAGTTCAACCATGTGAGCAATCTTACCACTGCTCACTAGGTTTGGACCACCCTCGAAGAAATCTATGAGGGAACTACTAAAGTCAAAGAGGCAAAGTTGCTCATGGTAAGGCAACGATACGAGACATTCACCATGTCGTTAACCGAGTCCGTGGATAACATATTTATTCGATTGAACAATATTGTGAATGAACTCAAGGGGTTAGGAGTTGTTTTTACTGACATCGATATTGTGAGGAAAATGCTCAAGGATCTTCCTAAAAGCTTCGACACATTAGTGATGGTACTCACCAACTCGGACCTATCGACCACCACACCAACGGATCTCTATGGGAACCTTATTATCCATGAGATGCATCAAAAGGAGAAGAAGGAGGCGGCTGAACCTTCGAACACAAAGAAGAAGGCGTTGGCTTTCAAAGCCGGCTCCAAGAACGACTCAAGCGATGGCTCCTCCGATGAAGATCTAGCTCTCATGGTAAAGAACACTCATAAACTTCTTCGCAGGTTACACAAGAAGGGTGTCAACATCGACACACGAACAAAGGGGCCAAAGCAATCGAACTTCAAGGACATCATATGCTATGGATGTCACGAAAATGGACATATAGCCTCAAGATGTCCAAACAAGAACAAGACTTGGGAAAAGAAGAAGAAATTCTTCAAAAAGAACAATGGCGCAACCAACGAAGCATGCTTCGGAGAATGGATGTCCTGAGGTGAGAGCTCCGACTCCAACGATGAAGGAGGTTGCTCCAAGAAGCTAGCCGGACTAGCTCTCGGCAACATTTCGACTAGTTCATCCTTTTGTCTTATGGCTAAGGGTGATGAAAAGGTACATTCTTCTGATCCATCATATGATGAACTTGTTGAAATGATCACTGAGTTGAATGAAGTGTTTGGAATCACTAAAAAGAAGTATAGAGCACTTAAAGAAGAGCATTCTTCTTTACGTACTCAATACTCATAATTAAAAAATTCATATGAAAGTCTGCTCATTAAAGATATTACACATACTCTATCTAAGGTTGATGTAGCCATTTCATGTGATCTAGATGACACTCCTTCTCATGCTATTCCTACTTGTTCTCTTGATATTCCATGTGCTTCAAATGAAACAATTTTAAATGAAAATAATGAACTTAAGGAACAAGTTGAAAAACTTGGAAAAGGTCTAGAAAATTGCTACAAAGGAAAAGTATCTCTAGATCTTATTATTAGCAAACAAAATTGCTCATATAGAAAAGAAGGACTTGGATACTTTCCTAAGAAAGAAAAGAAACCAAGTACAAAAACTATTTTTGTAAAAGCATGCAACACATTTTGCTTTAAATGCCATGAAACTGGTCATTCGCATGAAGCATTGCTTTTAATGACTCCAAACTATTTTGGCTTGCTACATGCTTCAAAGGTCGAAGAAAGGGTATGCTATAGCAAAGTTTGTTGGTGCACCCATGCTAAATAAAAAGAAGAAATCAATTTGGGTACCCAAAACTTTGATTGCTAACATTGAAGGACCCAAAAAGGTTTGGGTACCTAAAAAGACTTGATTCTTTTATACAGGTGAACTACAAGACCGGTGGGAAGCATTGGGTACTAGACAGCGGATACTCCGAACACATGACCGGTAACAAGAAGTTGTTCACCTCATTAGAAGACAACTCGAGCGAAAATCAAAAGATAACCTTTGGTGACAATCGTCAAGGAAATGTGGTAGGCTTGGGTAAAATTGCGATATCCAATCTTTCAATTTCTAATGTTTTATTTGTTGAATCTCTGAATTTTAATTTGCTTTTTGTTGCACAAATTTGCGATCTTGGATTTCGTTGTACTTTTTATCCGAAAGAAGTCTTAGTTGAAAGTTTGAAGGACAACTCGTTGATCTTCAAAGGTTTTTGTTTTGGAAATCTTTATCTAGTTGATTTTCACTCTAAAGATGCATCTCTTTCGACATGTCTTGTCTCTCAAACCTCAAAAGGGTGGCTATGGCATAGGAGACTCGCACATGTTGGAATGCATCAACTTAAAAAGCTTTTAAAGCGTGATTTGGTTATTGGCTTAAAAGATGTGAATTTTGAAAAGGATAAACCCTGTAGCTCTTATCAAGCTGGCAAGTAAGTAGCTACTTCACATCAAATTAAGCGTGTTCTTTCAACTTGCAAACCTTTGGAACTGCTTCATATGGATTTATTTGAACCTTCTGAGTTCCAAAGTATCAGGGGCAACAACTATAGTTTTGTTGTTGTTGATGATTTTACTCGCTATACTTGGGTTTTTTTTTATTTCCCAAAAATCTGAAACCCCTGATGTTTTCAAAAGTTTTGCAAAACATGTTTCCATTAAATTCGAACTTTTCATCAAAAAAATCCGTAGTGATCATGGTGGAGAATTCGTTAATTCAACCTTGGTTGATTTTTGTGACTCGCTATGTATTAAACACGAATTTTCTACTTCTTACACTCCACAAAAAAATGGAGTCGTAGAAAGGAAAAATCGAACATTATTAGAAATGGCAAGAACAATGCTAAGTGAGTATGACACTCCTACTCGTTTTTGGGCTGAAGTCGTGTACACTGCTTGCTATTCTATTAACCGACTTTATTTACATCCTCTTCTGAACTTAACTCCCTATGATCTTCTTATTGGGCGTAAGCCAAATATTTCTTATTTTCGAGTTTTGGTTGCAAATGCTACATCCTTAAGAAAAGGAACTTTGGTGGTAAATTTCAAAGAAGAGTAGATGAAGGCTTTCTAGTCGGATACTCTAACACTAGCAAAGCTTATCGCGTTTTTAACAAAAATACAAGTTGCATTGAAGAATCATGCGACATAGAATTCGATGAAACTAATGGCTCGCAAGAGGAGCAAGTTCCTTGTGAAGTTTCAGGTGAAGATCTTCAAGAAGCTGTGAAAAATATTACCATTGGAGACATCAAACCGAGAGAAGATGATGACAATATTGAGAATGATGATCAACATGCATCATCATCTCATATTGATCCACCAGAAGAAGATCAAGAAGAAGCAGCACAAGATAAAGCACCAAGGCAACATCAAACGATCACCAAGGATCACCCTTTAGATCAAATACTGGGTGATGTCAGTAAGGGTGTTCAAACTCGCTCTCGTATTGCTTCTTTTTGTGAATATCACTCTTTTGTATCATCTTTAGAACCTAAATTTGTAAATGAAGCCCATAGTGATCTTGATTGGGTTAATGCTATGCATGAGGAACTTAATAATTTTTCTAGAAATGAAGTATGGACTTTAGTAGAAAGACCCAAGGATCATAATGTAATTGGAACAAAATGGGTTTTTAGAAATAAGCAAGATGAAAATGGTGTAGTTGTTAGAAACAAAGTTCGTCTTGTTGCACAAGGTTTCACTCAAGTCGAAGGTTTAAATTTTGGTGAAACTTTTGTACCTGTAGCAAGACTTGAAGCTATTCGCATACTTCTTGCTTATGCATCTAGATTTAATATTAAATTATTTCAAATGGATGAAAAAGTACATTTTTAAATGGTGAAATATCTGAACTTGTTTTTGTGGAACAACCTCCCGGCTTCGAAGACTCAAAATTTCCAGACCATGTGTTTAAACTATCTAAAACTCTCTATGGTCTCAAGCAAGCTCCTCGAGCTTGGTATGAACGACTTAGAGACTTTCTTTTATCAAAAGGTTTTAAAATTGAGAAGGTTGATACAACTCTCTTTACAAAAATGATTGAAAAAGATCTGTTCATTTGTCAGATATATGTTGATGACGTTATCTTTGGATCTTCTAATGAGCATTTCTGTCATGAGTTTGGAGAAATGATGTCTAGGGAATTCGAGATGTCAATGATTTGCGAGCTAAGCTTCTTCTTCGGACTTCAAATCAAGCAACTCAAGAACGCCACGTTCGTGAGTCAAACGAAGTACGTGAAGGACTTGCTCAAGCGCTTTGGGATGGAAGATGCTAAAGCAGTCAAAACTCCCATGGCCACAAATAGACATCTGGATATGGACAATAATGGAAAATTGGTCGATTCTAAACTCTATAGGTCTATGATTGATAGTTTGCTTTATCTCACTGCATTTAGGCCTGATATCATGTTTAGTGTGTGCTTATGTGCTAGATTTCAATCAGACCCTAAGGAATGCCATTTGATTGCTATTAAAAGAATCCTTAGGTATTTGAAATGCTATCCTAACCTAGGACTTTGGTATCCGAAAAATGCAAACTTTGAGTTAATTGGATATTCGGATTCAGATTATGCTGGTTGTAAGATTGATAGAAAAAGCACATCTGGAAGTTGTCAATTATTGGGGAGATCATTAGTGTTGTGGTCATCTAAAAAGCAAAATTCTGTAGCTCTCTCCACCGCTGAAGCAGAATATGTGTCTGTAGGAAGTTGTTGTGCTCAAATTTTGTGAATGAAGCAGATATTTTTGGATTATGGAATTAAATTTGATAAAGTGCTACTCTTGTGTGACAATGAAAGTACCATTAAAATTGCAAATAATCATGTTCAACATTCTAGAACTAAGCATATTGAAATTCGGCACCATTTTATAAGAGATCATGTGGCAAAAGGAGATATTGATGTGAGTTATATCAGAACTGATTAGCAACTAGCAGATATTTTCACCAAATCCCTAGACGAGACTAGATTTTGTTTTCTCAAGGTGAATTGAACATTATTGATATATCTAATGTTAGTTGATGTGATAATTATATTAAAATATATTAAAATATATTTTTCCCTCTCTAGTAAAATCCTACTTCTGGTCGAAATTGTCCAAACTGATAGTCAGTATGACAAACTGACTGTCAGTTTGTGTCTCCAAAACCCTAAAATCCCTGTTTCTGTTCTTTTGTCTCTTTGCCTTCTCTGTTTCGCCGCCGCACCTCCTCTGGCCGTTAGCCACCTTCTCGCGCCGTGCATCGCCGTACGCCACCGCGCCGCACTTCACCGCCACCTCGCCGCGCGTAGCTTCATCACCGTGCCACCCTCGTCACCGTTTTAGCCTCTCCTTGCCGGTCCCTTGACATGCCGTGTCACCACCACGCCGTGCCGTTCCTCCTCGCTGTGGTTCACTCGTCTCTCGCCGGTCGAACCTCTTCGGCCGTCATTGTAGCTTCGCCGGCTTCTCTGTTCGTCTCCGTTCATTCCTCTGTTTCTTTGCTGTTTCTCTGTTTCATTTTTTTTGTTATGTCAGATCAGCTGTCTTCGTCTCGACGTGTGGCCCGTCAAAAGAACGCTGCAAACGGCAGTCGTTCAACGGGTCAGACGTCTGAGACCCGCTCTTCGCCTCCGCCTGGGCGTGTCCCTGTGGATTACTCCCAGTGGCACGCAAGTCGTCTCCGCACGCTCCGCTCCATAAACTTGTACATTTCTCCTCGTCCCACTGGTCGTGACGCTTGCCAGGTTCTCACTTTCTACACGAACCTGCAGCTAGACCTTTTCACCAGCGTCTACAGCCACGTCCCTATCTTTGCCCATCGCTCCCTCTCCTGGCAGACGATCACGTCTTGCACAGGCATCACTTCTTTGGCGGACTCCTTTGCCTCCGTCGGGATAAGAGACCTTGTCTCTGATTCTTCCTTTCACTGGGCCGATGAGCCCATCCGCCAGTTCTACTCCACAGTCTTCATCTCTCCCCAGCGCGACTCACTAACCTTCATGACAGGTCTCCAGGTCCACACTGTCACGAAGGAGCAGCTTGAGGCCGCTCTCGGACTGGTTCGCCCCGCTTCCGGGCGCCAGCTCCATACTCTTCCCGACCTTGAGCATCGGGAGGTGGTCATGTTGTATTCTGGCCCCTTCTAGCTGTTGCATCTAGGCCTTATGCCTGACCTAATTTTGATGATTAATGAAAACAAGCGATTCAGACTAACTATGATTTTGGAGATATTTGATACAGAGCTTGTTCGCGAAAACTTGCAAGATGATCAAGATGAACCCGACATGAAATAAGATAAAGCACAAGTAGTGAGGGACAAAAACGAGATGCAAATCGCGAATGCAAAGGACCTAAGGTAATATGAGTTTTATTTTTACTGATCTCGGCGTATGGAGGCTGATCGGTTTTGGAATTTATTTCTTAGTTTTAACTGTACTATAAAGAAGGGTTGCAAATCCTGTCTACACTTCCAACATAAACCGAGAAATTATTAGGTCACTGCATTGCATCTTTTTCGGTTGGATTTGGTTTTTTGAAAGATTTGGATTTTTAGTTGAGTTTTTGACAATAGAAAAGTTTTTGCATTTTCTAGAAAGATCTAGGTAGATCTGGCTTTTTCTTATGTTGACAAAAATATAGCCCTTAAAATATCTTTCAAATGAGCTATCAAACACTTCAATCGGATCTCTGGATTAAGAGTTCTGGCTGATTTTATCCATGCTGACTGTCAGTTTTCTATGTTGATTGTCAGTTTGAATGTCAGTTTGTGTTAACTGACAGTTGTCCAGAGAGGTTATTTTTTGAGCTAAAATTTTTTGAATTAAACTGACTGTTAGTTTACATTTCGACCTCGAGCTGTTTATTTTGTGAGTTTTGTTTTACTGGTCAAATTTGTGGTCGAAACTGACTGTCAGTTTGTGATACTGACTGTCAGTATGTGATATCAGTTTTCATATATGACCAGCAAAGTTTTATCCATGATTTTTGTCAGCCGTTGAGTTTGAAACTGACTGTCATTTTCACAAACTAACTGTCAGTTTGCACTATTTTATTTCGATATAAGACCTCAAACGGCTAGCTGAGTTTTCTTCGGATTTTACTTCTTTCTGGTCGTGACCTAAACTGACTGTCAGTTTGCACTGTTGATTTGCCAACTCGTGCACAACGGCTATTTTGATTCTTGGGGCTATAAATTGAAACTTTGAGCAGATGTTTTACACACCAAGCAGCCCTCTTCTCATACATACACTTGAGTGTTTGTTTTGGAGTTTAAAATCTTTATCTGTTGATCAAGTCGAGAGCTTTTGTGATCGACCGAGTGTTCTGTTCGCATCATCTCTTTATCTGGAGTTTCTCGGTGTGTGTTGGAGGTCTTGAAGAGACCTTGCAACCTGTTACTCTTGGTGAACGCTCTCACCTAGACGGTTCGGTGGCGTGGCCATTGACCTCTTCCGTTCGGAGATTGTCGGAGAGGCTCGGCGTGTTTGTAAAAGGCATCGGTGCTCACTTTTCCGGAGTGGACAAGAAGCAACCATTAGTGAGAAATATTCTTCGTGGATATTGAAGCAAGACTCATTCACTTGAGTGCTTCAACGAGGAGTAGGGAGACCGGGCGAGTCTCCGAGACCTCTGAAAAAATCTTATGTTTGTCTTCTACTCTCTCTTATCTTGCAATATATATTCATTTGTTCTTTCTTTGCAAAAGTTGTTTTTAAATTGAAGATTTTTAAGCCTCCTATTCACCCCCCTAGTCGGCATCCTTGATCCTACACCAACTCCGTCACATTGCCGGCCTGCACCGCGATGTTGATATGGCCCTGCGGATCCTTCATCTCACTTTGGTCCCCATGACCAGAGACAGGGCCACAGTCACCTATCTTGGGCTCCACGTCCTGATTTCTATCTTCCAGGAGGAGCCCTTCGTCGTTGCTGATCTCATCATCAGTGAGATTCAGCACGTCATTCTTTCTCCGCATCTCCAGTTGTTGTATGCTCCATACATCATGGCGATGCTTCTGCATATTTTGGCCGTTGACTCGGAGCTCCCTCGGCCCCACCATCCTCTTCAGTTCTATCCTCCAGGGCAGGCCGACAGGCGTCTTGGTGCTCACCCTGCAGCTGCAGCAAGTCCCGCCTCTTCCGCATCTGATGACGATGCTGTGGATGAGTCAGGCGATGAGGCTACAGATCAGGCACCAGACTCTGCACCGATTGGAGACAGGAGTCCCGGATCTTCCTCCTCTTCTCAGCTCCAGCAGATCATCCAGACCCAGTAGCAGATCCTGCGCACTCAGCAGGAGCACCATCAGATGCTGCTTCGTCTGCTTGCTCAGCAGGAGGAGATTCTGCGCCAGCTGCCTTCTTCAGCATCTCCAGTCCCTCGCAAGAGGGCCCGACCAGCTGCATCTTCATCGGGCTCAGCTTCAGGGCCTGCTGCACCAGTTCCGGCACATGCTGCTCCAGCGGCACCAGCTTCTCCACCTCCGACCGCTACTCCTCCGGTGTCCCCAGCCGTCGACGCGACTGGATCTCCTGCAGGCTCCGGAGATACAGCCGTGCTAGGCTTTTCTGATGATGAGCCTTAGGCTCTATTTTTTGTATTCGCTCCCTTTTTGTGCTTGATGCCAAAGGGGGGGAATATTATATGTTTTATGTCTTTGTTATATGATGGATTTTATGATTTTTATGTTGGATGATTTTGATATATGGATATAGACTTTTTATATATGATGGTTGATTATTCTGATATATGATGGTTGATTATTCTGAGATCTATTATGTGGATATGTTGGTTTATATATTTCTGATGCTCTGATATTTGTTGGTTGTGATCTATTTGTATATTGGCCTGTGATTTATGCTCTGAACTTATATTTGTGATTATACATGTCATATGTGATGCATACACTCAGGGGGAGTCAGGGAGAGTTATTCATTTATTATTTTTGTATTGAACACTTGTTGTCATTAAAAATGGGGAGATTGTTGCATCTAGGCTGTTATGCCTGACCTAATTTTGATGATTAATGAAAACAAAGTGTTTCAGACTAATTGTGCTGTTGAGATATTTGATACAGAATTGTGTTGGGAAGAAATGCAAGATGCTCAAGATAAACCCGACAAGTCGCAAAGCACAAAGATGAGAAGAAAATCGAGATGCAAAGGACCTGAGGTAATATGAGTTTTTGTTTTCACCGATTTCAGCGTATGGAGTTTGATCGGTTTAGGATTTTATTTCTTAGATTTAACCGTACTATAAAGAGGGGTTGCAAGTCCTCTCTAAATTTCCAACATAAACTGAGAAATTACTAGGTCACTGCATTGCATTCATTTCGGTTGGATTTGGTTTTGAACGATTTGGATTTTCAGTTGAGTTTTTGACAGCAGAAGAGTTTTTGCTTTTTCTAGAAATATCTAGGCAGATCTGGTTTTTACTTCTGTTGAAAAAAATATAGCTCTTTAAATTATCTTTCAAATGAGCTATTAAACTCTTAATCGGATCTCTGGATCAAAAGTTATAACTATTTTTATCCATACTGACTGTCAGTTTGAATGTCAGTTTGTGTTAACTGACAGTTGTCCAGAGAGGTTGTTTTTTTTAGCTGAAATTTTTTGAACTAAACTGAATGTCAGTTTGCATTTCGACCTCAAGCTGATTTATTTGAGTTTCTGTTTTAACTGGTCGATGTTTTGGTCGAAACTGACTGTCAGTTTGGGTATCAGTTTCTATATACGACCACAAACGGCTAGCAATTTTTTATCCGTAAATTTTATCAACCGTTGTGTTTGAAACTGACTGTCAGTTTCCCAAACTGACTGTCAGTTTGTGCTGCTGATTTTCAACTCAAGCTCCAACGGTTCTTTTGATCTTTGAGGCTATAAATAGAGGCTTTGAACTATTGTTTTGCACATCTAGCAGCCTCACATTCTTATACACTCTTGAGTTTTAGTTCTTTACACAAAATCTTGATCTGTTGATCAAGTCGAGTGTTTCTGAGATCCACCGAGTTTTCTGTTCGCATCGTTCTTGCATACTTAGAGTTTCTCGGTGAATTGTTGGAGGTCTAGAAGAGACCTTGCTGTTTATTACTCTTGGTGAACGCCCTCACATATACGGTTTGGTGGCGTGGCCGTTGACCTTTCATGTTCGGAGATTGTCGGAGAGGCTCTGCATGTTTCTAAAAGGCATCAGTGCTTGCCTTTCTGGAGTGGACAAGGAGCAATCACTAGTGAGAAATATCCTTCGTGGATATTGAAGCAAGACTCAATTCACTTGAGTGCGTCAACGAGGATTAGAGGAGACCGGGCATATCTCCGAGACCTCGGGAAAAATCTTGTGTTCGTTCTCTCTATCTTTTCTTTTAATATATTGAATTGCAATTTGGTTCTTCTCTTTGCAAAAATTTGTTTTTATTTGAAGTTTTTAAAGCCTCCTATTCACCCCCTCCAGTCGGCATCCTTGATCCTACAGCTATGTCCAAGGAAAAGGACATATGTTCCACCTCCGATCATATCATGAGTGATGACTTCATTGTGGAGGATCGGGAGCTTTCTGGCGAGCTCAAAGACGTCAACGACTTGGTTTGCCTAAGCAAGACAAAAGCAAAATCTTGCAAGAAGAGCTCAAGGAAAGCTAGAAAGAAAGTGTCAAAGTCAAAGTTCTCATCTCAAGACAATTCCATATGCCCTATGGCATGTGACTCGACAGTATCAAATACTAACCTTCTAATAATGAGTTTATGGATATGATTGTAGAGTTAAAAGACTTGCTTGGCAATTTGACTAAAAGCTTTTGCACTTTAAAGAATAGCCACTCATCCTTAAAAGTACAATATCAAGAGTTGAAAAGCTCTTATGATTCTTTGATTGCCAAAGATGCTATTAGCTCCACATGTATATTAGATGTTAAAGTTGCTTGTGACGCGCTTATTGATCCATCTTTAGAGTGGCATACTTCTACTTCACATGCTAGCAATAACTCAATCATTGATTCATGGTTAGATTCAAATGCTAGCTTTGTGGACACTAGTACTTCATGTGATAATTTATTAAATGATTCATTTATTGATTCACATGCTTGTACGGGAGATACTAGTAACTCATACCATGACTCATCTTTATGTCATGGTGTTAGTTCTAGTCGCTCCTCATTTGATATGCCTAACTCATCTAGTGATTATAGTGCTATGCCTTCTAATTCATCTACTTGTGATGATATGCCATCATGTTCTTATCATATTTCATATTTTGACACGGAATCATCTCAAGAACTTAAAATTGAAAATGATGAACTTAAGACTAAAGTAAATAGATTGAGCAAAAACCTTACTAGATATCATGTGGGTAGTGCTATGCATGTTGAACCCCTTTAGATCATAGATATTCATTTAAAAAGGGAAAATTAAATCACACACAGTACTCATCTAGCAAGAGACATCATATACTTTATCACACTCATACCATTTCATTCAAAAAGCCCTCTCAAACTTCATGTTCCTCTTGTCACTTAATAGGGCAACATTCGCATGAGTGTGTTTTAAACTCTCTTAAAATTGATTCTTTTGACTCCTATTTGATTTCTTGTTCTAAAAAGAGTTTAATTGCAAAACCAATTAATTTTCATTTTCAAAAACCTAGAGATAAAGCCATTTGGGTACCAAAAGATTTATACGACAAGACTAGAGGGCCTCATATACAGAGAACGCCTTCATGCAAAAAGAGAAATCAAGGAGGCCATGAATAATTTGGAGAACAACTATAAAGTTTTACTTGAAATTATTGATGCAAGGATAAAAGAGAGGCTTGATTCTCCATTGCATTTGACGGCCTACCTATTGAATCCATATTATAGTTATTGTGATCAATCCATTTATTTGGATGAAACTATTATGGATGGGATACTCAATTGTGTTGAAATCTTCTATCATGGAGATTTTGAGAAGCAAAATCAAGTGAGAAATGAGGAGTTACAAAAATTCTTAGGACAAAAGGGGGCTTTTGGTAAGAATTTGACAAAAGCTGGATGTCAAAATTTTAATTTTAATCTAGGTAAACTTGTTTTTAAATTTGTGCTATTTATTGTATGGTCGTTTATAAATATATATAATATGTTCATTTGTTGCTATTTGTAATTATACAGCTAATTGGTGGAAAACTTATGGATGCAATACACCAATATTGCAAAGATTAGCCTTGAGAATAATCCTTTCCTTGACCACTAGTTCATCTAGATACGAAAGAAACTAGAGGACTTTTGAAGAGGTATTAATATAAATACACTCATATGCATTTTTTTTTTTAGTTTTTACAGCCTTGTCTTTAATTTTCCTTAACTTTATTTTGTAGATACACACAAATAAAATAAATTTACTGGATGTGAATCATCTAAACAATCTAGTCTATGTTATGTTCAATGCAAAGTTGATGAACAAACAAAAGAGGGAGAAGAAGAATAATGTAGATGTTTTCCTAGATTCGGATGCTACTCATGCTCAGGATGAACAGTTGATGGCGTGGATGATGATGATGATGAGATTGAGCCTGGTACGGGGGCTTACATGGAAACTAGTTGATGAAGCATCTGGGGCTAGTGATGTCTTGCAGCATTGTAGAAGCAACCACCTGCCTGGCGCCTAGCGCCTTCTTGAACATTGAGCATGATATATGTGGAATTCAATCTTACCTTCATATCAGTGGGGAATTTTTTAGGCATGTTATTAGTGTTGCAGTAGTTCTTATAATTGGCAACATGTGCACTTGAACTAATAATGTAAATGATGGTCGAGCGAATATTGTTAAAAGGCTTGGCCATTTCCTTCATACTTGCATTATCTTAAAAATATGCACCATCTCGTTTCTCTAATCCTATAGTCATCTATAAATGTGCTCATAATAACCTTACTTCAAACTTATTTCAAACTTTCCCCTTGTTTATAAGATTATTCTTTTCTAAGGGTACTTTGATGTAACTAATATTTGGGCTAATTAGTGTTGTATTTGCATTGACTGGTAAAAATGGGTTCTAGAAGAGAACTACTTATCGATTGATGAGGATAGAGGAAGATGAGGATGATGAGATGTTTCTTGTAGTCTTGCCCTATTTACTGTCACGTGTTATTCATACATCAATTTTGACGGACACCAAACGTGGTGAGGAAATTCTTGAAGGACACGAAAGTTAGTGTCAGATAGAGTTTTGTAAGGAGTGGAGATATTTAGAGCTATTTTAAGTTTTCTTATGAGAGAGAATTTATTACATGACACCAAGGCCGTTACTGTGGAGAAACAACTTGATGAATATTGGATATATATAATTTACGCACATCCCATATTTACCATTCTAAAGCTAGTATATTAGTTGGACAGCAAACGACACATATTTGCCTCAAAATGTTCTAATATAAAGAACTGCAAGAAAGAATTCCATTCTTAAAAGCCATGCCTCCACGATTCGATTTAGGCATGCCCAAAAGCTCCAATTGTATACCCCAAACAGCAACCTGCAAACACAAAACTAAATGAAAACAGTACCTAGGTTCATCTTTATTTGCACTGGATTTCTGGACATAGTAGTATAGACAGTTCGATGTAGGGAATAGTGTTTTGTATATTTGACAGTACATTGGTTCAACTAGTGTTAAACCTCATAACTGCATATTATTCTAAAAGTAAAACATTGAACCAAGGTACTGTCTTCGGTGTGCTCATAATTTACTTTTAACACTACTTCAGGGAACAGTGTGATGTATATATAGTGATGCAGTTGTCTGACCAAAAAAAAAAAGTAACATCATTATATGCTTTACTTATAGAATAATACAGCATTTAGGATCTCATTGATGATGAGTTGATGGTCTTTGTAGCTACCGTGATTTAAGCACTTTTCAATGACATTGGAAGCAATTATTGTTCTATTATGGCTCCTTGTTCTGATTTGTTCTTGTTTATTTACCTATTTTTGCCTTAGCTGCTACATGGTAGGTGAGTTTGTCTTGACTGCTGCATGCATATGTAAGGACTACCTGTTTTTGCCTTGACTCCTTAAGAAACTGCACTTTTTGCAATCCGGTAGATGAGTTTGATCTTATTGTATGGTATGTTAATGAAGATGTTTTTTTTTATGCTGTTATTGTATCTTATTGAGCAGCCCTGCAACGCCTCATCCACTCACAAGATGAGGAGGTCCTCACAGATGCCTGTTGGGCACACTCCTACTTGTCTGATGGTACTAATGGCAAGATCCAAACTGTGATTGAAACTTGTAACATCCCTAATTTCGCCCTATATTTTCATTCTCTGAACATCACCTTGCATCACCTAACTCTGAAAGGACCCAAACCATAACCAATACAAACGCAATGTGCTCTAAGATCCTCTCGTGTCAGAACATCTCAAGTCGACCGATTCCATCTCAATATCGAAAACGACCGCTTCTAGAAAGCCCTAAAAAGTCCAAAATCTCCGTTTGAAGTCCGAATTGAGATCTGTCTTCTCCTATAGGTTCATATCGCTATTTGATACGTATCGTCCTTTAGAAACATCTCCAAATTCGCGACGAAAACCAGAGTTTCAGCTGTTGGAAGAATCTGAAAACAAAAGTACTATTTTACCCGGCTCTGTTTTCGTTCTGTCCGAAACCCTGCCCAATCTTAGCGTTTTCGCGCAAACTCAATTGGAATAAGTATATACCAATTTTATCTAGCCCTCAGAAAAGTCGGAATCGCAATTAGATCCCCAAATCCTGAAAATGCCCATTTTACCCCTCGGCCGAAAATACACAGTACAGTGCACGGTACTGTAGCGCACTGTGCCATTGCCATGCCGTGCGCGCGCGCTGCGTGCCGCCCGTGCGCCACCGGCCGCGCCACCGCGTCCCTTCGCCGCCGGCACCGCCCCATGTGCGCCTCGCGTGCGTTGTGAGCCCAGTCACCTGTCCACGCCACGGCGACGCCTCGGGAGCCCCCAGATCGCCGTGCTCGTCTCGTCGCATCCATCAACCACCCCGGCATCACCTGCCCGCGCGCAAAAGTCGCCGCCCCGTGCCCCGAGACCACGTTGCCTGCAACCTCTCGCCTTGTACCATCGTCGCCGTCCTTTGGCCGAACTGTAGCCATGCCTCGTGACCTCCTCACAGCTCGCCGTCCCATCGCCACCGTCCTCATCTCCGGTTAACCGCGCCCAGAAGCGCCCTCCCTCGGCCATTGCCTCCCCTAAGCCACCTGGAGGCTATAAAAGGCCAGCACCACCACCACCTTCTCTGCACACGGCAAATACAGCTAAAACACCCCCCCCTCCTGCTACTGTTCTTCTTCCCCGAGCTTCACTTTTGGCTCTCTCGGTGACAGCACTCCCTGGTGAGTTTTTCTCCAAATCAAAGCCACCAGCATACTCCTCTTAGCCCCTAGATGGTCCACGAGCAAGGAATTGAGCTCATTTCTTCTCCAACTCCGGCTATCACCGGTTTTCTATTTCTCTCTGTTTTACAAAATTCAACTTGAACCAGTGAGCTTTAGAACTCGTGCTAGTAGGAAGAAATACTCCTTAGAGTACGCTCAATTGCCCCAGCCAGTTAATTTTGGTTTTCAATCAGCCAATCAAAAACCCCCAAATCCCCCGGCCGTGAACTCCAGCAGTTGACTCCGGCGAGCCTCCAACCGCCACCTCCAGGCAATCCAATGATCCAGCAGTGACCTCTACACTCCCAGGAGCAAGAATATGTAATTTGTTTTGAAATTGATCAACTCTAGGTGCTCCAATTGCTCTGCCCTAATTTCTGTTCAAAACAGCCACCTTGGCATTCAAATTCCGGCCAACTCCGGCCATTCCCGGCCAAACCCTCCGACCAGACACCTCCTGACACTTAAGCCTACATGTTTGACATAGTTTGCCTTCAAATGCATGAGCCAATTGCTCAGGACACACAAACCCTAATTTCAGCAGTACAATGGCATGGAAATTGCTGTGTCCTGGACCTTTTTGTAAATCCTGGAAAACCTAAGCCTTTTCTGCTTGTCCCACTTTGTCAAATAACCTTGCCTTAGTCTAATACACATGCTGTCCAATTTTCATCTCATTTAGAGTCACCTAGACCCCTTAACTCACTTTTCGGCTTTTAGGTTAAGTTCGGACGTGACCCGAACGTCGCCCTTTTGACGTCCAATGTCCGTTGACCCTAAGAGTCTTATTTACTACTCTTCTTAGCCATCTTAAACTAGCACAATTCAACCCTTGGAAATCCAAAGCCCAAACCCTAGTCCAGTTCAGAAATCAGAAGCCGTTCCAGTATAGCGCCTTATTATTTTATGTGAGCATAAGTTGTCGTATTTTGTAAGTTGATTGTAATACCTTGTGTGTATGCCTGTATTTGAAGATCAAGACTTCGACTACGTGGAAGAGGAAGCAGAAGAACCCGTAGACTACGACACTACTGCTTGGCAAGGCAAGTTTCCCTCCTTTGAACATACTGCGCCTATTATTTTCATGCATATAATTATTTGGAATTTGGTACCTACGCATGTATGCATAGATAGTTTTGATAAAAGTATATGTTGAGAAATGATGTGAGTAGATAGTCCTATTTTGCAGACCCCCCCTTGTTTCGTAACAAATTACTTCACCTTGTCACCTTAGGAATAAAAGTGTAGAATAGAAATACATGTCTATGCTAATAAATGTGTAAAAGAAAAGAGAAAGGCAGAAGCATGAGCAAACTATTTCTAAAGATCATTTTATGTAAAAGAAATAGGGACTATTAGCGAGAGATGGTTTGGATGGTTGGCGCTGTGTGCGCGGTGGGTTTGTGAAAGCCTCGCTAAGGGTCCATAAGGAAGGGATCATCGTGCTGTGCTTCAAGCGGCCTGAAAACGTGCTAACCACCCGCCTGGTATGGGACAGGCACAATGTCATGACTCACCTAGAGTTAATCGTTTCCTGCAATGGCTGTCGATCCGGTTTCCCGAGTGGAAATTGGTGGGCCACAGAGGGCCACGAGCGGTGTGAGGGGTAGAGAGGATAAGGTGTAAGAAGGAAGTCGCCCTAGCCTGGCTCTCGAGTCGTGCGCGACCGAACCCGGAAGTGGGATTTCCATGCGTCCAGGGGAGGACTTCATGGACCCAAGGCTAGAAGAAAAGGCAGTGGGGAGGACCCACAACGATAATGAGGACCTTACGCGTGCTTGCCATGTATCATGTTGTAGGGAGTACCTACCTTGATAATGGGGCCGGTATTGTCTATGTATCGGGCAGAAAATTATTAACAATGGGTCAGTAAACTGTTGTGTAAGCTCAGCCTGGTCACCTGCGTATAAGTCGCAGGGAGCTGATCCGACATTTAAGTTGAGTTTTCGTGGTGGGTACAGTGGTACACCTCTGCAGAGTGTAAAAAGGTATTCGAATACTCCGAGCTCCCGGGTTTTCTGGAGCCTGGTCGTCGTGGGGTGAACCCGCGTCGTTGCAGCATGATTAGTATTTCTAAATTCTTTAAAATGAGATCAAACCGTGGCAACTCATGGGAGTTTAGCCTGACTTGCGAAAAATATACACATGTACAGTATTGACAAATTACTTCGAGAAATAAAACCCCAGATTCAGGGAGATTTTCCAAAATACTAAGATACCTCTGTTTCCAATAAAATTTCATTAAGTATGGAACCATATAGCTCGTCGTTGTCAATAACTGCATACTATATTTCCTTGTACGGGATCTTGTTGAGCTTTGTACGCTCACCCTTGCCGATTCAATAAGCACAGAGGAGGAAGCAACCGATTTCATAGACTATGGAATCGAGCCGGCACAAGAAGACCCCGACACAGTTCCAGGAGATTCAGGTGCCTGAAGGGTCATCTAACCACAGTGAGAGCGATGTGGGTTTCGCCCTGCTGCACGCTTTGTTGATTGAGGGTGATGTTTCCCCTCTGCTTTGTCTTTTTGCTACTCTGACTCGACGTGGTTCCGCACACGTCGGTGGTTGTAATATGGGTCTGAATGACCCCATACACTATGTTATTGTATGTATGTAAATGCCGTTGGATGTTCTGAAGTTTCAACTCCTGTGCACAAATTACCTGGGCATTTGTATTAGGTTCCCTCTAACGAGGGGCCCACAAAACTGGTGTGTGCCCTCGGCTTGTAGAGCTAGTGACAAGGAAAATTTTCAAGACCATATCATTTGTTGGTGGCAAATCAGTTTAAGAATTTTGATATTTGTCTATAATTTGACATGCAATGAAGTGATATATTTTGTCTGTAATTTGAGATGCAATGAAGTGGTATATTTTGATATTAAAAAATTTTCTTGCATTTTCTGATATTTTTTGGAATTTTTAAAATTTCTTGATTTTTTCCAAAATTTTCTGAATTTTTTCAAAATTTCTAAATTAAAATATTTGTTTTTTCACAATTTTTTAATGGATGGGATTTTTTTTTCCTTGTCTCTCCCAAATAGTTGGCGGGAATTTTTTCCATCAGGCATCTTTTCCCACTGAGATTTTTTGACATCTCATTCAATATGGATTTTTTTTTACAAGAAAAAATTTCTGGAATTGTCAAACAAACCATTAATATTTAGTTTTCCTTGATGCAAGACATTATTTTTCAATTTATTTGTTCCTGCAGCAACACGCGGTGTCCGTACTAGTTTATTATCATATGACAATCGGGGAATAGATTCCAATCTCATTCGAGTCCGGACACGAAATGCTTTTTTTTCTGCAATTAATTACCAACTAGATTAGATTCAAATTCTTTATAAATTTTGCTTTATGGAATTAATTAAGATCCATGCTAATTGATTGATATTGTCAACGATTGGAATTAGAGTTCCTAGTCGAATTTATGCAGATCTGTGTTGTTTAGTATAGAGGTAATTTCAGACGTGTATCAAGTAAATCATAATATCTATAAATCTAATGACACGAAATTTATACAGATTCGGGCAATCAAAGGATTGAGTAATAACTCTATTTCCATTATGCTTGCACTATCATTGTGATGAATTACAATGAGAGATTGTTATAAAGTTTAACCATCTCCTATATCTTTTTTTTAAGTATCTCTCGATCTCTATTTCTATATCTCCCTTTTATTTTCTCCTTTCCTTTTTATACTTATCGAAATGATGCTAATAAAGAGAGATTTAGCAGTTGTTGGCAACTTCCAACAGTTATGATGTGCGGTTGAGATATGCGGTTATTGCATAACTGCATATTCATCCTTATCTTCTTTGACGATTGTCACGTCTGTAAGGAAGATACATTATCCTGAGATCTTGTTTGGGAGAGTTTAACCGCTACCCAGGATTAATATGAGTCTTCAATAACCATGGTCACGTGTTAACTACGACCATGTATTGTTTTTGTTCTTGTCTCCACAATCTCTATGGTCGTGGGAAGAAGTCTTCACAATCATAGTACTCGTGGGTATATGAGACTGTAGTTTCCTTCCATTGTCTTTGCGACCATGAAAATGTATAAATAACTCAGGTCTCGTTCTGCGGTCTTTACGACTATAAAACAATATGAGCGACTAACTCGGCTAATAATCTCTGTCAGAAATATCCCCATTTTAAAAATTGGTAGCTTAACTGGGAATTGAAACTTGAACTAAACTATGACAAAACTAAAATGTGCACACAACTCTACCGAGTACGAGAGTGGCCGACGAACATGGCAAGCAACACATATGCTTGGTCTCACTCTATAACCCATCAAACAAATCACAATTAATCACTATAAATCAACTTTAACCATGGACTATATTATATCAGTTACTACCTTTTATTCTTAAATAGTTTTTATTTTTAACTCTCTTATGAAAAATTTTGACCACTAATATATTCATAAAATTCTATATCTAATATTTTTAATAATTTTTACTAATATATTATTATAAAAATTTATAATAAAAATGACAATTATTTGAAAATAGAAATAATATATATTAAAAGACAACTAGCTAGTCGAGAATAGATATACTATAGATTACTAGTTAAAAGGACTGCATGTATATCACAGTATCACTTTTTCTTTTGAAAATGCAGTATCAACTTATTTAGAGACGAAAGGAATATATTTGATATCATAAATCAACTTCATTATCATACACCAAACCGATGAAAGAATTCTTGTACAGAAACACAAAACTAATGGATGATGACCAGGGAAAGAGACTAATAGTAAGTAATTTGGATAACTAACTAAGCCGGGATCATAAGCCTGAGCTTCTTGAAGGTGAGCAGGCTGAGCACCTCCCCCTCCTCAGCGGCCGCTGTGCACCGCTTGATGTCCAGCAGCACTGGGAGGTTCAGGTCAAACATCGGGCTCACTCTCGCCACCACAGTGGCGACACCGTGTGTGGCTGCGGAGGCAGTGTCGGTGCTGGTGCCAATGGTGCCCTCGTAGTGGCACCACTTGTGCCCGCCCAATGCCTGCCCGGTTGGGCACGTCTTCTTGCACAAGTAGAAGAGGAAGATTAGATATTTATGGGTTATGACTTTGTCTACCATTAAACTTCACTTTTTGTTTGTTTGCTTGTTGTTTGTGACTATGTGACTTGTGGACTTGTGGTACAGATGATTAGTTACTTGTTTGTTTGCTTCATTGCTTGTTGTTTGAAAATTTATTTGTTTGTTTGTTTGATTATGTATACTCTGTGATGTTGATAACTAGTTATAGTCAATAATCTAGGTAGCCGCCTAGTTAGTGCCAAAGTGGTCGCCTAGGCCCTTCCTAGCGACCTAGGTGCTATGCGCCTGGCAACCGCCCGCCTGGCGCCTAGCACCTTCTTGAACATTGAGCATGATATATGTTGAATTCCATCTTACCTTCATATCGGTGGGTAATTTTTTAGGTCTCATGTTATTGGTCTTGCAGTAGTTCTTGAAATTGACGACATGTGTACTTGAACTAGTAATGTAAATAATGACCGAGCGAATATTGTCAAAAGGCTTGGTCATTTTCTTCATACTTGTTTGGACGATGAGATTGATGATGTGATAGATGCACCTCTAGTGGGGAACATATGCTCTGATGTATGATTATAGTGCCGGAGTCAGTATATCTATCGCCTTAGTGTTTGTTGAAACATTTTCAAGAGCCGATAGATACAATACAATTTTCTAAATTACACTCGTTAACTACCTGCAATTGCGTTCAGTGATAGCCTCCGCAATATGTGCAACATTAATTACTTTAAACCCAATTACTCACTTATTTAAAGTCTAATTATTATCTAAATAGTATGCAACTACGCTAAGATAATTCATTTTTTATGTGTGGTAGACCAAATATCAGACCTGAGTGCAAAATAAAAAACTAAGTTTTGAAATATCTTCTTTTAGTTAAGCTAATTGTTTGTGACAATATGTTAAAATATTAATTCTAGTAGTATTTCTACTTACTTTTTTTTACTTAGGACAAAATCCCGTCTGCATCATATTCTCAAAAGCTTTAGTTTCGCCTATTCTAATTGGCAAATCTTCAAAAGCAATAAATTTAACAATTACTTCTTACTTACCATATGGTCATAGATCCAATTACTTAACATGTCATCAGAATTGAGATTTAGCTATATCTATAGATCTTGTGGACGTAGTTACTTTTTTGCAAGTTTTTGCGTGACGGGAGTAATTGTCCGGTTCTATCTCCAAGTTTAGTAGTTAATATTTTTTTGCAAAATTTACAAGAAACGGTTGGTACCATTTTTCCAATAGAGTCAATAGTCTAGCCCAGTACCATATACTTCCAACATTCCAAAGTTCTCGCCCTTTTGTTGCCGACGTAGCTCGATCTGACCGCCGAATCCATCTTTGGAGGTGATAACATTAGTTCACTGCTGTCATGGCCCTCTTCATCAGAGGCGTAGCTGGTTGCCTCCTAATCTACAACATCATCAGTACCAAAGTTCTCAAAATTGATGGTGTTGGGATCCATATTGTTTTTGAGAACAAAAGATTTTTAAAAAAAAATATGAGAGTATTATGGTGTGTTTGGTTGTCTGTATGAGGCATAGGCTGGCCCCTATCAGTAGAACAGGATGGATGAAATAGGCTGTAGAGATGTAATAGAGATTTGTTTGGTTGGTTGGATTCCTGAATCCTGGATAAATATTGAGTTTGTTTGGTTGGCTGTATTAGATGCTGGTTCTGATTGGTGGATGGATGAGATATTGTTTGGTTGGTTGTATGGGTTTATATGTAGTTACCCTAGTAGTATGATGTGGTCAGATTACCTCTCCTAATTTGAAGAGAAAAAAAGGAATGGAGATTTGGTTAAGTGTTGGAAGAGAGGAGTGTATGGGTTATCGTAATGAGTTAAATTTTTGGAATATTTAAAATTCATTACAAAATAATTATAGATTGTTAATTTAATCCAGAATTATTTAATTAGGTGTATAATCCACTCTGGCCATTCTGTAATTGAAGTCATAGTAGTTCTATTCTCTGGATGACTGCAAGCCAAAAACAGAAGATCCTGGAATGCTGTAAAAGGAAAATTTGACACCATAAGCAGTCGAGCAGGTAACAGAACAAATAAGGTTCCATTAAAAAATGGATATTGAGAAGCAACAGATAGAACTATCCAACTTTCAAGTTAGGCAGAAGGTGAACATATATCCATATAATGCGAGTTAAAATAAGCATGCACATGTTTGACTACATGCAGAGCATGTAAGTAACCTATGCAAGTGACACAAACAACTTTCAAGTGGCCTTTCAATCTCATGGCCGACTTTTACTGATAAGCATAACTGCTGGTAGTCGTGGATCTCACAGAGATGTATAGGCATTCGGATTTCAGTCACACCTGCATGTGGTTTAAGCTGGGGATAGTTTGGGTAATGCAAAAGGAGTTGACTAATACTGTAAGGCCTCATTTTTAAAATAGCAAGTCTAGCAAAGGAAGCAGACTGGATATTCTAGATGCAAAAACAAATACCCTTATGTTCATGCAAATTGCTCCAATCTGACTAATGCAGGTTACATTTTAATATTTTTACTGCAAAATAAACAAAGCAAATAATCACTCTCCAGAAGATTGGCACACCAACTTGCATTTTCAGTGGAAGCTGTAGCACGTTCCAACCTAGTTCTAGAAGGATATAGGAACATGCCCGTTACAGGTAACTATTCTGAACTAGAATGTCTGTTACAAAAGATAGAAACTAATGCATGCTCATCAGCAGTAATATCATATCAACATATCACCACTTAACAAAATATAGCACAATTTAGGGGTGTCTACATATCACCACTTAACATGTAGCACAATTTAGGGGTGTCCACGTACATATCACCACTTAACAAAATGTAGAACAAGTTAGGGGTGTCCATGATGTGACGTGGGGGGTCCGATCTTTCGATGAGAACAACAACTATCGATTTGTGAAGACTCTCACAATCCAGCTACCAACCGTACACGACTGATACGCCCTGGCAATCGCTGAACCAATTTCAGATTGTTATCGACCGAACTAGAAGCACGATCGACCTGATCACGAAGATCTATTCCTGCAAGTAATCGAAGAACAAGCAAGAACAAGATAAACAAGCAATCTGAAATTGCAAATATAGATTGAATCACGAAAAAGAGTTGGGGTTCCGAATACAGATATTGATGTTGATCTAGCTGACAAAGAAGAATATCTCAATAGCTTTACAAGGAAAGACTATGACTAAACAAAATCTGCAGAACCCTAATGGTTCGGCCAAATTATATAGAGGAGGAGGTAAAAGAGGTCGGTGGCCAGGTAAGGAAACCTGAAACCAACTTGGACTCTTTCCCTACTCGGACTCTAACTCGATACATGAGCCTTGACCCAACAAAAAAGGTGATGCAGCACCGACTAGGCCCAATCAGAATCTGGTCGAAACTTATTTTGTCAACTAGCGACGATCTAGAAGGGATTTGGACATGGGGCTAGATCCATTGGAAATATCTCGTCGTGAGCTTCTCCGTGGACTATAATAACGTCCCAATCCGACTTTGTATGAGGGAGTTATGGTTGTTTGAAGACAGGCTGCTCCTGGATGGTCGAACCGGACTCCAACTCGAATCCATCCCGGACTCCAATTCGACTTGGGCTCCGTGCTGGTCCTTGCATCCTTACTGGTCCTCTCCATGGTTTCTAAGCACAATATTATCACTATTAGGTAGTAAACCATTCTCAAAACCATATATATATAAACTTAGGAATGAGTTCACCTGGCAATGCAACAATCGGGCTTTGCTGCGCATTATTGGTCCTTGTGTAACAAGCGGAGGATTATAGTTGGTGCGTGAAGAAGTGATGACCTCATCAATCCACATATCACCACTTAACAAAATGTAACATAAGGTGGGGGCGTCCACATATCACTACTTAACAAAATGCAGCCCAAGATGAACAACACGAACTCAGGTACGGTGCTGCTTGGCTAGGAAAGTCTTTAGCCAGATCACACGGTGCTGCTCGGACATAGCCACAAACGCTATACCCTATGCCTTGTTGTCAAGCAAGTTCATGAAGGCTATGAGCAAATTCTCATCACTAAAGCCAGGTGTGCCCATGACAGCTGAATACAACTCAAGATGGACTTCTTGCGGTATTTTATCGCGTATGGCTTGTGCCACATCATGTACTGCCGCTGTCATGTTAGCCATCATCGCTAACTCCTCATTTGGCAATGAGGGCCTCTTCCTCTTCCCCGAGGTGCTTGTAGCATCCTTGCCCTTGGATACAACAGGTTTATGGCCTACTGTCTCCTCCGCCATAGTGTCAACATTGACATCCTCAATGTCATGAGAGCTCTCATTTACCTCAGATTTGAGAAAAGCTGGGGGGGGGGGGTGCCTAGGGACTCATTAGAGTCCATAGCAAACCTCCCTATGGCCTGCTCGCTCCCAAAGATGGTCAACATCTCAGTGTAATTCTCTATTGGCTTGTTAAGAAAGTCAGTGTTGGTAGGATGGTCCTACAAAACATCAAAGGGAAACGATTAAATCTGTCTACACAAACAGTTAGTTCGAATGTATTGTTAAATGACATGGTCAAACCTTGATGTGACCTTTGTAATGCTCATTTTTGAGCACTATGTTGTGGTTGGTGTCATCCCACAATGCCCCATTAAGCTCCCTGAGTTTACATATCCTGACCCACCTCCGACGCCACTTACGCAAGTGGTTGTACACTTGCGTTCCTGTCACCTCAATCCCACTGAACTCAAACAAAGATCTAGCAACTTGGTTTAAGTGGACCTCCTTGAAGCCCTTGTCGGTCCTAACACCAGAGACTACTAACTCATTCATGCGTCATAGGACAAATCCCGACATGGAATTTGTCCAACGCATCGAAGCTCTATTGCAACCGGTGCCACCCCTAACCCCTTCCCCCCCACCCTCGGCACTACACTCATCCATACCCTAAATTAGAAAAAGAACATAAGTTAGTACATGGTGACAAGAAGCTGAAACAAATTATCATGGAAATAACAAATAAAGGGAAAGTGAAATCGTACTGCAGTTAAAACAATCACATTGGAAAAATGGCACGTATTCATACTCAACAATAATATTGGAAGACAAGAATAATAATGATAAGAATATTCCTCAGAATCGAATTAAATAAACAATAGTGCCGAATATATAAATTACAACCATTGTTACAAATGGAAAATAAAATCAACAGGTCTAGACACAACCGAAATGCGTAATCTATAATCGAGAGGATCCTCTATTTCCCCACATCTCTGCAGCCATCCCATCCCTTATTTGTGCCCAAGCAGTGTTGTCGACGACAACCTTAGGCTGCACTGTGGGTCCATCATGGGTAGGAGTCCGACCTTCCTCTGGTGGAATGACTTCGTCTGGCCCGTGAGAAATGATCCAGTTGTGGAGAATGCAATAGGCTAGCACTAGTTTCACCTGTGTCCTATATGTGTAGAAGGGACGTTTGTTGTCTAGAATACGAAACCTGCTCTTCAGAGCCCCAAAAGCCCGCTCAATAGTGACCCGCAAAGAGGAGTGTCTCAAGTAGAACAACTCCTTGCAATCGCAGGGGTAATTTCTCCCACCATACTCCTGTAGGTGGTACCGAACAGCCCTGTATAGTGGAAGGAAACTTGGTCGAACTGCATATCCAACATCAACTAGATAGAACTTGCCTAATAAATGAGAAATATACTATAAATATAAGTTATTTATCATTAATGCGCACCACTCATTTAAGTAGTCAACATTTCATGATTTTTTACTAGAAACTTTACCTGGTGGAACTAGTCCATCGTACCGCTGTAAAGCATCGGCAAGTATCAGGGCATCATGGGCTAACCCCTCCCAACTAGCTAGTACGTAGGTGAACTTGAGGTCAAAATCCACAACAGCCATGAAATTTTGCGTCGAGTAATGCTTCCTACCTCTAAATGCGGCTGCAGTCTCCTTTGGTACATCAGAGAGTATGAGAGTGAAAATGGGAGTAAGAGAGAATTGGATGTGAGTGAAATTTTGGAAGAGGGGAGGGGGAATTTATAGTGTTTTTGATAGGAGAGAGTTTTCTAAAAATAAAGGATCTAGGATGTTTTTTAAAAAATATGTACATCTTTTTAGTTTTTTTTTGGAAAAAACAAAAAGGCCAGGGGATAGACTACGGGTGGGGTAGAGCTTTTTTAAAAAAAATGGGAGGGAATCAGCTTTTTTTTCAAAAAAAAGTGTTGGGCCAGCCGTTGGGCCCATGAACCAAGCCGTACCGAGCATTCCGTGTTGTGTCACCCACGAGCCACGGGCTGCTAGCATATTGGGCTCACCTGGGCACAGCCCACTCCACCGACTACACTTGTGCCGTGTCACCCAACGGGCTTGGTTTGACAGCCCAACATGGCCCGCGACGAAGGACCGGGCCGGCATGGCCTACCAAACTACCGTGTCGTGTCGTGCCGCTTATTGGACCACCCATGTGTGCTTTGAGCCGACTTGGTAAGGGCTCGACCTATTTGACACCTCTATACATGTGTTTGAACCTTCCATAGACTACTTATGTGTCAGTCTAGTGAGTATGTACCTATGCTATGTCAAATATTTAATTTACTTAATTAGTTAATAGCGGACTATTTTGATCCGATTCAAAAAAGAGGGACTAAAATAAGCTTTTATGCAAAGTAGAGAAATAAAAAATGCTCTTATCCCAAAAATAAAATATCATTATATTTATACTGATATATAAAGTATATGCTATCAAAAATTATTTTACTGATGTAAACACTGCACGTGAATATTGAAGTAAACTTGTACAGAATTTCAGCAAATCTTATATCCAATGATGTCCTTTAGAATCATGGATAACAAAAAAATAGGGGGAGTATCTAGTAATTAATCTAGTAAGTGGTATATTTAAGATAGGGTGTTTTTGGAGGGTAGGACTAACTAAAAACATGATCTATAGATCTCTTAAATTAATGGATAGAAACATTTGGATCATATATCTATAAATGAAGAATTTTAAAAGATTCAAAACTCATATATTATATCAATCTTTGTATATAACAATTAAAGGTGGTGGAGTTATAAAAATCAACAAATAAATATCCAGTATTATAATTGTTGGGGGAAAAACCCGGACGCTTACTGGGAAAAGTCATGGAGGGCTACCGGACAAAGCCCCGGATGCCTCCCGGGGAAAATCCCGGAGGGCTTCCATGGAAAATCCCAAAGGGCTACCGGGCAAAGTCTCGGACACCTACCGTGGGAAATCCCGAAGGGCTACCGGGAAATGTCCTAGATGCGTCCCATGGAAAACCCCGGACGCCTCCCGGGAAAAGCCGCGAAGGCCTCTCGTAGAAGCCCACGGGCATCTCTCCGAGCCCCGGACATCTACCGTGGAAAATCCCGGAGGGCTACTGGGAAAAGCCATGGATGCCTCTCGTGGCAAACTCCGGACGCCTCCTGTGAAATATCACGGAAGGCCTCCCGGGAAAAACCACGGAGGCCTCTCATAGAAGACCACGGGCATCTCCCCGAGCCCCGGACGTCTACTACGGAAAACTCCGGGGGAAAACACCGAACAGTTCCCATGGGAGGTCATGTGCGGGTGACATTAGGAGGGCCTCGGGAACTACCGAGGACACTTGTCAAGCATCCAAGCCCTTCAGCTGGTGAAATGGCGTCAACGCCCCCCGATCCGATGGTCGTAGCTAGGGTTTTTTAGTCTTTTTGCTTCTTTTGGGGTATATATATACCCCCTTGTATCTCATTTGAGAGGACTCCAATTCATTTTGAACACACTCACACAATAGGCTCCCTTGGATATCTCTCTCTCTCTAAGAGAGCACCTCCTCAGCGGTCTCACGTCTGGAGGGTTCCGACAGGACTAGGGCCCCCACCGGGACCCGAACCTGTATAAAAATCACCGTGTCAATTTCTGCGTTGCCCGGTGGGAGGTGACCGGTCACTCGGTCAACTTGCACCGTTGTCCTTGTGTCAAACACTACCGTGAAATCTACTGGTGGTATATTTTATACCACGACAGTTGGCGCCATCCGTGGGGACCTGTGACGAATCGCCATGGCTCCCCCAAGAATGAGAGCTCAAGCTCTCTCCCTTTCCAGTGGCGCCGATCCTAGCGACCCGGCGCCACCCCCGCAAGATGTTGCCGTAACAACCCTGCCGTCCGGGGACACCCGGATGGAGGTACCGCCTTCTTCTCCCGTAGTCTCCGGTAGAGACATTCCCGTCCCTAGCCCGGTGACTACAACCACGCTTGCGGGGCCTTACGCCCCCCAACCGGCAGTCCCGCCCTCCAGAGACCCCTTGCTTGGGGCCTTGGTCGAGGGACAACTCCGTGCCCAGCACGCCCTAGAGGAGTTGCTGCGCGTCTTGGCATGGCCCCCGGTGTAGCTTCTAGGCCCCTAAAGAGTGTTTTAGTAATTAATGACAATTACAAATGTTGTACTAACGATACCTGCAAAGTTGTGTCAAAAACAAACTCAAAAGACAGGTTAATGAAAGGCAAAGAAAGAGCCTCATGATGAAGAAAGGACATTGATCAAAGAGGCTAAGGTACGGAATATGATCTTTTTCCATTTTACCGGTCTAAGGTGATTAGAGAAGAATTTTGACCGAATTTTAGGATAGTCGCCGTACTATTAAGAGGAGCATGTGGTGTATCACGAAATACTTCATCTATGTGCCACAAATCATAAAATCAACTTGCATTGCATACTAGAAAGTCATATACTTTGAACATGCTTGTTTCAACTCATTTCTGCCAAACTCTGTTTCAGTCGGTCTAACCGATTGTTGTCCGGTCTGACCGAATAGACGGACTGGCCGAATTGGGTTACGGATTGACCGACGTTATGTCAAAGTGTAGTTTATTCCTTAAAAAGGTCGGTCTGTCCGTAGGTTAAAACCAAGGTCAGTCTCCTGGAACTTCATGACCTATCTTTCTGAATCATATTGGGTTATGACGGTCTGACCGTTTGTTAGACCGGTTTGACCAAAGTTTTGCACTACGGTCTGACCGTGTGGCCGGTCTGTCCGTAATTATCGGCCTGACCGTATAAAGTGTCCAGAAACTATGTCTTCTCTGGACAGTTTCACGGTCTGACCACATTTGGCTCCGGTCTGACCATGAGTGTGCCTGACAAGGGCAGGTGAGCATTTATTGCACCTGTTTAATGCCGTTGCAATTGCGGCGGTCTGACCGGGCTTATACCTGCGGTCTGACCGCCAAGTGATCTTTTTCTCCCAACGGCTGGTAACGGCTATATTTATTGTGGGGGGTATTTATACTCCCATGCACGGCCCTGTTCACAACCTTTGGCATATTTGTGAACATTGTCATCATCCTTGAGAGCTTAAGCAAGTTTCATACACTCTAGGGTTCTAATTCTTGAATTTGTGAGAGTGTGCATTTGAGATCTTCTAGTGCATTGCATTTAGATCACTAAATCAATCTTCTGGCACTAGAAGAAGGTTAAGTGATCATCACCGGCTTGTTACTCTTGGAGTTTGTCGGCTCCTAGACGGCTAGGAAGAAGGTTTTAGAGAGCTCTTCAAGGAAGATTGTGAAGAAGCCTCAAAAGGTCTTGTGAAAGGGTCGAGCACGCCTTGCCGGAGCGGTAAAGTGCATCATTAGTGAAATCAAGGTTTGGATAACTCATCACACTAATTCGGCTCGAGATTTAGGTCACTTCTTGTGAGAAGGTTGACTAGATAGAGGAGCGGTTAGAGATTGAGTTTGCCTCAACGTGGATTATGGGTAATCGGCAAATCACCGAGACCACGGGTTATATCCTTGTGTTAAATTGTTCATTGTTCATCTTGTTTTAGTTAATTGCTCTCATTTACTATTAATTGCTTGATTAATTGTTAATTTGTTAAAATCGCCTATTCACCCCCCCTCTAGTCGATATCCTAGATCCCTTTCACCCGGCTCCTGTTTACCCACCCCCATACCCGTTTATGGGTGCACTTGGCAGCTTTTCCCCGCGCCGGGGAAGTTTCCCGCACCGGGGGGCTTGCCCATGCCCGGAGCCTTCCTCGCACTGGGAACGTTTCCCGCACCGGGAAGCTGGCTCATGCCCAGAAACTTCCCCATCACGGGGGACTATCTGGCACTGGGCCCGGAACCCTCGCCGGCGGCTGCTGTTGCGCCGGGAACCCTCCCCGCTCCCACGCCTGCCCATGCGTCTGGGGGCTTCCCCGGGTCAATGCCTGGGGCCACTCTGGCACCAGAGCCGGTGATCGCCCCGGAGGCTCCCGTCACTACCCCGGACACTCATATGGCACCGGGCCAATCCCACGCGTTGCTAGCATCCTCTGGGCCAGAAACCCACGCGCATTAGCTCCCTCCTCCCCCGGGGCCGCCCTTGAGGGCTCCCCTGGCGGATTAGACCCACTTCACCCGAGAGGAGGTCGAGCAAATGCGTACAGCAAAATCCGGGAGGCTTCCTTCCGCTATTGGTCGAAGCTCCCTCCGGCACACAGTCACGGTGAGCCATGCTCCCGGCCCGATCGGGGGAAGAGACGTTTCGAAGAGACTACCGCCACATCCGGGGGGTACCCGAGATCCAGGAGGTTAGCTAGACTAACCCCGAGGAGAAGAGGCGCTACTGCCGTGCCAGCGGACCGCTGGGACCTCTCCCCAACTTCGACAACGAGCGTGCATCTCCCGTCAAAGGGGATAGCGACCAGGAATCCCCCCGGGAGGTTGAGGGGGCCAACCAGCCGCTGTGCCGCCGCCTCCGGTGCATCCGCTGGCTGCGGCCCTACCGCCCACCGCACATCGAACACTACAACGGTGTGGCCGACCCTTACGAGTTTGTGCAGGTGTACTCCACAGCCATCTCGGCGGCTGGGGGGACGAGATGGTGCAATGCAACATCTTCCCCCTCTACCTCACCGGATCGCCCGCTCATGGTTTTACAACCTGAGGGGCGGTTCCATCAAGTCCTTCGTGCAACTCAAATGCGAGTTCTGCGTGAACTTCCAGGGGAACTACGTGTGTCCCCTGGATTCGTCACAGTTCTACACCGTCCGGCAAAGGACGGGGGAGACCATCCATAGCTTCTTCAAATGCTTCGCTCATGTCAAGAGCAAAGTGGCTCACGTCCCTGACTCTACAATCATTGAGGCGTGCAAAAGAGGGATCCTCCATGGGGAGCTCCATCGGAGACTCTCTCGGAGCTGTCCCTCCTCCACCGACGAGCTCTTTACCGTGCTCGAGAAGTATGCTCGTGCGGAGGAGGACGACCTCTGGAAGAAGAACCAGGGGGCACCTACCCCCGTCGACCGGGAGGCCAGGGACCCCCCCAGCAAGCGTCCCAAGAGGGGCAATCGCAGCGAGCCACTGCCTCGGAACACCTTTGTCCTCGAGGGCGAAGGCGGCTCGCGCGATGGCAACAAGGGAAACCACCCCTTCCCCAAGCCGAAAGGCCATGGGGGGGGGGCAGTCATCCCGCAGCCGGGAAGTCCCTGCGATGGGAGGCAAGGAGGGCACAACCAACTTGTGGTGTGCCTTCCACAAGTCCAATACCCACGCTACCCAGGAATGCCACCAACTTCTCCAACACTTCTCTGCCTTTCTCGACTAGCGTGGGCAGGTGGGGAGCCCTACCTCCTTGCCCCCTCCACCAGCTTTACCAGCTCTCCCTGCTCCCTCGGGGGAGCAGCAGAGACAAGTACTACAAGGGGGCTCAGACGAAAAGTTTCCCTTCCAAACCACCCAAAGGCACGTAAACGTCATCACGAGGGGATCCACCTCAGGGCGAGACTCCAAGCGCCAACGCAAGGAGTACACTCGGGAGGTAAAAGGTTGTGGGGGTGCTACACACGTCCCGGCCACCAAAGTGGTCGGACGTCCCCCTCACCTTCACAGCGGAAGATGCACATGGGGTTCGCTTCCCCCATGATGATGCGCTCATCGTCTCCGCTACTATCTACAACTGCCAGCTAGCGCGCATCCTCGTCGACAGCAGAAGCTCCGCTGACATCCTGTACCTGAAGGCATTCAGGGAAATGTAGGTGGATGAAAAGCTGCTGCAGCCTGCAGCCGGGCCCTTGCAGGGTTTTGTCCCGGGGAAGACCATCTACCCGGTGGCGAAGGTCGACCTCCCCATGACCTTTGGCGCGCCAGACAACTATCGGACAGAAATGGTCCTGTTTGACGTAGTGGACCTCCCCTCTTCGTACAATGCGATCATGGGGAGGGCCACGATCAACCGCCTGGGAGCGGCAATCCACCAGAGCTATCTTTGTGTGAATATCCTTGGGCCTCGCAGTGTGATCACCGCCCGAGGCTATCAGGATGTGGCCCGTGCTCTCCACGAGCGCACCGCTGCAACGATTGGGAGCGTCAACTTGATCAAGGCCCCGAGGGGGGTGGAGCTCCCCCCTGGCGCCGGACATCCTGGCCATCCCTCCCAGGAGGTCTCTCCCCAAACCACACCCAGAGGAAGACCTCCGGAAGGTCCGACTGTCCTTGGAGGACGGGGACAGAATCGTCAAGATCAAGGCGGACCTCTCCGAAGAGCATGCGGAGCAACTCGCGGCCTTCCTCCGCAAGAACTTCGACGTCTTTGCATGGAAGCCCACCGACCTACGAGGCGTCACCCGGGACGTTGTCGAGCACAAGCTCACTGTAATGCCCGGCCGCCCCCCAGTGAAGCAGAAGTTGAGGAAGCTCTCCGTTGAGCGCCAAGGGGCTATTAAGGCCGAGATCACCAGGCTCCGAGAGGCGGGGTTCGTTCGGGAGGTCTTACACCCCGAATGGCTGGCGAACCCTGTCTTCATGAAGAAGTCGAGCGGCAAGTGGAGGATGTGCGTGGACTTCACCGACCTCAATAAAGCTTGCCCAAAAGACAACTTCCCACTCCCACAGATCGACCAGCTGGTGGATTTGACTGCGGGGTGTGAGCTCATGAGCTTCCTCGACTCGTATTTGGGCTACCACCAAGTCCGGATGGCCAAGGAGGACGAGGAAAAGATGAGTTTTATAACTCCCCTCGACACCTTCTGCTACGTCCACATGCCCTTCGGGCTGAAGAATGCTGGGGCAACCTTCTAACACCTCATGTCACTGGCCCTCAAGGATCAGATCGGCCGCAACGTAGAGGTCTACGTTGACGACGTGGTCATCAATAGCCTCCACGTGGCCGCTGACATCGACGACTTGGCGGAAACCTTCCGCCACCTCCGCGAGTATGGGTTGAAGCTCAACCTGGAAAAGTGCGCCTTCGGCATACGCGGGGGGAAGCTTCTTGGCTTCTGACGAGGATTGACACCCGAGTCAGTTCAAATAAACGTACAACTGGTTCAGGATAGATTCGAACCAGACACGCACTTGGCGGGGCAAATTCAAGTCATTCTGAGGAGCACAAGCCCGAGGTCGCAGGCTTTACGCGATCAGACCGTAGCTAGCGCGCGGTCGAGGGTTCGTATGCTATGCGCGAACAGAAGGCTGAAGATGTTGCGCGGTCAGCCAACATCGCGCAGTCAGAGCACTTTCGACCAGGGAACGCGGGATTAATCTGCCCTCATAAAGGGAATATCCCGACTACTCTGAAGATTCTTCCACGTAGAGAAACAACCGTCAGGAGGTTAATACGTGCGATTATCCATGAATAACACGTGTTAAACCTGCGTGGGAGTTGAGAGCGGTTGACGAAACCGCATCCAAGCAACTGTTTGATGCCGTTACGACTTGGCGCCCTTTCGACCAGTATAAAGGGGTAGCCTGGTGCATCAAACGGGGAGATATATCATGTCTCACCCAGAGATCAGATCGAAGGATCGAGAGATCGAAACACTAAGCCATCCAGTGATCGATTGATCGAACCTGACCAGACAAAAACAACCCGAAGACAGTAGTCTAAGTTAGATAGTTTTCACAAAGCCTTTCAGGCTTTGACTTGTACAAACATATAGGGAAAATCTTCGCCTGTGAAGATCTTTTCCATCATTTTGTAAATCCTTTTACTACACATAGTGAAATCCCAACAGGACGTAGGGCTATTACTCCCACCATCGAGAGCCCGAACCTGTATAAATCTCTCTGTGCTCTAGTTCTCCATAATTCAATATACCTTCCCGGAGGGACACCCTGAAAGGTCTCACAACCTACAAATTTTGCATAAGTTCAGCTAAGGACCCCGAGTCCGAATCGTCGACAGCTGGCGCCCACCGTGGGGCCTTTCTCAAGGCATCCTAATTTTCATTTGGAGGTTCGCTGAATCATGGCTGGAGCATATGATTCCGAGAACGATTTTGATCTCGAGGATTATGCTCACATTCTGATGCCTTCTCCTAGCGATCCTGTTCTGATGGAAGAAGTTGGTGGCGAAAATCTCCCAGAGGTCAAATTGACTCTCCAGGTCATGTCCATCGACCAAGGGGCGACTAGCGCAAGGTCAGAGCCCACCGAGGTTCTTAATGCGTTAGAGGGTGAGTCCGGTCCATCATACGACCCCGCTGGGGGGAAGGATGATATCGATCAGGAAATCAGCCCAGGAAGGTTCGACCCTGATAACCTCCATCGTCTCTTTGATTTCGAGTCTGACTCGGAACAAACCAAGATATTCTCTCCCTCGGCGACCTCTCTCCCTAGACAGTTTGCTGCTTTATCGAAGGAAACTCCTGATCAGCGGGCTGCTAGGGAAGAACAGGAACGCAAACAAAAGAAAGATCAAGATCTCGAGCAACAAGACAACGAACTGCACAGAACTGCCCTAGAGGCTCTTCAAGATGTGCAGACTCGTTACGATGCTGCTCCGAGTTCTTCCCGACGATCACGTGGTCGCAGACGCGACCAGACCCCTTCTTTACCTCCGGAGCGTTTCCCGATGGACGAAGAAACAGTGACACCTGGTGCCCCTAGGAGAAGTACACATGACAGACTCCGATCTATCGCGGAGGTCATGCGTAATTTTCCTCCTACGGTCACGGATGCGCAGAAACCGGCCTTCACCAGAATCCTGGTGGAGAGGTTGGATGAGGTCGCATCTGAGGCGACTCCCACGGCCTCTCCCCGGTCGGTAATACGTTCTCACAACCGAGAGCGTTCTCACTCTGGTTCTGGTCGACGAAGTTACCCCCCGCCTGTACCATCCCGGCAGGACAAGTCCAGGCGGGCGCAGGATTCTCGTGATAGGGATCGGGTCCCTGTTCACTCTCGCTTAGGACCGCGAGTGACTTCTCCATTGCATGAGGTCGCTCGCGATCCGGTCGAAAGTCACAGAACAATTCACGGTCCCTACGTTGGTTGTAAAGCTTTCTCGCCCGGCCTTCGTGCGGTCATTTGGCTGGACAAGTTTAGACCAGGGGCCATAGAAAGGTTCGACGGGACTCAGAACCCATCCGAGTTCCTTCAAATCTACATTACTGCCATCCAAGCGGCAGGAGGCGATGACCGGGTCATGGCCAACTACCTGCCAACAGTCCTCAAAGGACCGGCAAGAACCTGGTTGTTTAATCAACCCGAAGGTTCTATTTACAACTGGGAAATGCTGTGCGATGCTATCCTCAGCAATTTCCAAAACTGTTATCAAAAGCCGGGTAAAGAGGACGACCTCCATCGACTACGGCAAACTTCGACCGAAACTCTTTGTCAGTTTGTCAAGAGGTTTGTCGGGGTGAGGAATACCATCCCGAATATATCTGACAGCTCCGTTATTAGGGCATTTAAACATGCCGTTCGATATCGGAGATTTACCGAAGACTTACTCATACATCCTCCTCGATCAGTAGCCGATCTCTTTGATATGGCTGATCGATACTCCGATGCGGCCGAAGCGGTCGAATGGAACCGGATGGTCGATAAAGGTAACCTGCCGCCCCAACCAGGTCTCAAGGACGCTAGGAAAGAAGATTCAAGCAAGAAGCCAGAATCTTCGTCGGGCGGGAAGTCGAAGAAGTTGAAAATGAATCGCTCCGGACAATACCGCGAGGTCGCGGTCGCAGAGAAGCCTCCTTCGACCAAAGGTAACAAGCCTTCGTTTAAAAATAAAACTGCTTCTGGTGGTCGTAGTGCCGACTAGGCAGAGAAGTCGACTAACCCGCAGGAAGGCAAGAAATGGTGTCCACTCCACAACTCCGCAGGCCACGACCTCAACAACTGCAGGAGTTGGTTGAAACAGTTAGATGACGTCTACCAAGGGGTTGGACCGATGCTGACCTTACCGACTAAGGAACAAGCATGCGGACTTAGAGACACCGACGGGGATGAAGAGATGTCTTACCAGGTACCTCATAATCATATTAATGTTATTTTCGGAGGTTCCTCCTCTTTTGTTTCCAAAAGGCAGTTTAAGGCTTTTTATCGAGAGGTTAACCAAACGGAGACATCCCTTGGTGAATCTCAGTACCCCCGTTGGTCGGATACTCCTTTGATGTTTGATCGCACTGATTGTCCTGTGGGGCTTACTCGACCATTGAGGCTCCCTCGGGTCATTACCCCGATCATCAGTAATGAGAGAGTCGAAAGAGTCCTGATCGACGGAGGAAGCTCCTTGGACATTTTATTGGTCAAGGCGCTTGACGAGATGCAAATTCCTCGTTCCAAGATTAAACCCATAATCCATCCATTTTATGGGATAATCCCTGGTCCCTCCATGATGCCGTTGGGACAGGTGGTCCTCCCGGTCACACTGGGAGAACCGGATAACTTTCGAACAGAATTGGTTACTTTTGATGTAATTGATTGTGATTCGGCTTACAATGCAATCTTTGGCAGGCCAACTCTTGTTAAGTTCATGATGGCAACGCACTATGCTTATCAGTGCGGCAAGTTGCCTGGCCCCAAGGGTGTCATCTCGATCCGAGGCAGTCGCAACGTGGCACTAACGTGTGACCGGCTATCTCTAGAGATGGTCGACCAACTTCCTCTCCGGGACGCTCAGGTCGCCACAGTCGCCGTTGACGCGATCAAGGCTGCTCCTCGACCAGATGAGAAACTCAAACTAGTTCCTTTGTACCCAGATGATCCATCCACGACAATTCGGGTCGGATCAGGCCTGGATGACAAATAGGAACTCGAGCTCATTACTTTCCTCCGGGCTAACGCAGATGTGTTTGCGTGGAAACCGTCCGACATGCCCGGTGTCCCAAGAGAAGTAATCGAGCACAGGTTAGCAATTTGACCTGGACAGTGACCAATAAAGCAAAAGCTCAGGCGTTTTGCTGTTGACCGACAAGAAGCCATTCGTGAGGAGTTGGACAAACTCCTAAAAGCCGGGTTTATTCGCGAGGTCGATCACCCGAAATGGCTTGCAAATCCGGTTATGGTCCGCAAGTCAAATGGTAAGTGGCGCATGTGCGTCGACTACACCAGTCTCAACAGTGCCTGTCCGAAGGACGACTTTCCCCTTCCCCGCATCGACCAGCTGGTCGACTCAACCGCGGGTTGCGAACTGATGAGCTTCCTGGACGCTTACTCAAGATACCATCAAATTAGCATGGCAGAAGAAGATGAAGAGAAGACTGCCTTCATCACCCCGTTCGGCACCTACTGCTACGTCAGAATGTTGTTCGGTCTCAAGAACGCAGGTGCCACATACCAGCGCTTGATGCAAAAGACATTTCTTTCCCAGATAGGGCGTAATCTCGAAGCATATGTAGACGACTTGGTTGTAAAAAGCACTAAGAGATCGTCTCATTTAGATGATCTCGTTGAAACCTTCTGTAATTTGAATCGCTTTGGAATAAAATTGAACCCGAAGAAATGTTCTTTCGGGGTTTCTTCAGGAAAACTTCTTGGTTTCCTTGTTTGTTCCAGAGGCATTGAGGTCAATCCTGAAAAAAATCAGGGCCATCGAACAGATGAGGTCACCCTCGACCATGAAAGATGTTCAACACCTGGCTGGTTGCATGGCGGCCTTGAGTCATTTCATATCGCGACTAGGCGAAAGGGGATTACCTTTCTTCAAGGCCCTGCGGAAGCATCATAATTTCACATGGTCCGATGAGACCGAAAAGCATTTCAGGAGGTAAAGACATATTTATCCAGTCCGCCAGTTTTGGTGTCTCCCGACAAAGGAGAACCATTACTTCTCTATTTGGCGGCCACCCCACACGCGGTCAGCGCTGTCCTGATCGCGGATAAGGAAGGAACACACAGACCCGTCTACTATGTCAGCGAGGTACTTCATGGTCCTAAAGAGCAATACCCTGAGGTCCAGAAGATACTTTACGCACTACTGATGGCTTCCCGTAAGCTACAACATTACTTCCAAGCTCACAAGATCACAGTACCCTCCTCCTTTCCTTTAGGGGATATTGTCCGAAATTCGGAGAAATCTGGTCGGATCGCCAAATGGGCGGTCAAACTCGGTGCCTTTGATATCCATTTCACACCCCGCACGGCGGTTAAGTCTCAGGTTTTGGCCGACTTTGTGGTCGAATGGAACAATCCTGAGCCACCTGTGCAGGTGCCCGAGGAATTGGAGTGCCCGATCACTGGACAATGTACTTCGACGGTTCCCATAGTTTTCAACACTCGGGGGCTGGAGTGGTCTTAGTCACGCCTCAGGGCGAACAGCTTAAGCATGTCATTCAACTACACTTTGTTGCGACCAACAATGCAGCAGAGTATGAAGGTCTTCTTGCAGGGCTCCGGGCAGCAAAATTCCTCGGAGTCCGTCGATTAGTGGTGAGGGGAGACTCACAGCTGGTCGTAAACCAGGTAAACAAGGAGTACAACACCTCCGATGAGACAATGGCTCATTACCTGGGGGAAGTGAGGAGATTGGAAAAACACTTCAGTCATTTCGAAGTCCAATACATCCCGCGAAAGGACAACATTCTCGCAGACCAAGTATCCAAAATTGGGTCCTCATGCACATCCGCTCCGACAGGAGTGTTTGTCGAACACTTGGAACATCCTTCGATTATGACTTCGGTCGAGGGTGATCCGGTAACAGTCTGCGTTACCAACCTCAGTCAGGAACAGGATTGGACTCATCCATTGAGAGTCTATCTTGGACATGGGACCCTACCCGAGGATTAAACCGAAAGCGATCGGTTGATTCGAAAGGCGTGTCTATACAAGCTCATAGAAGGAGTTTTGTATAGAAAGGGTACTCAAGGAGTATTCATGAGCTGCGTATCTCAGGAGGAAGGCAAACCCCTCCTGAAAGAAATACATGATGGTGTATGCGGTGCGCATGCGTCATATCGGACACTGGTCGGAAAAGCTTTTCGACAAGGATTCTACTGGCCTTCGGCACTCGATGATGCCAAGCACATGGTCAAGATGTGTCCTCAGTGTCAGTTTCACGCGATACAGGTTCATCAACCTGCCTATGCGTTACAGACCATTCCCCTTGCATGGCCTTTTGCGATCTGGGGGATGGATATTGTCGGTCCTATGCTACAAGCGGTCAATGGATACAAGTTTTTGTTCGTAGCTATTGACACGTTTACACATTGGATTGAGGCCGAACCGGTACGAAATATTACCGCATCAGCAGCACAGAAGTTCTTCCATAAGAACATCGTTGCTCAGTTTGGTGTTCCAAACAGTCTCATCACAGACAATGGTTCTCAGTTCGCCAGTGGTCGTTTCCTGGATTACTGCGATCAGATTGGGACCAAGGTGTGTTTTGCTTCTGTGGCACATCCACAGAGCAATGGTGCTGTGGAATGGGCCAACGGGCAGATACTGCAAGGCATCAAGAAACGTGTTTTTGATCGCCTTAAGACTCGCTCGGGGGCTTGGGCAAACGAGCTCTACACCGTTCTATGGGCACTACGAACTACTTCTAGTCGAGCCACCGGTGAGACGCCCTTCCATCTGGCCTACGGGGCTGAGACCGTATTGCCTATGGAAGTTAGTATTGGATCTGTTCGGACAGAGCAATTCGAACGAGTTGATCAGGCCGAACAGCGATCACAGGATCTCATCCTCTTAGAAGAAAAGCGTGATCGCGCTTTGATCAAGTCCGCGGTATACTTACAAGCTTTGCGTAAGTACCATAACAAAAAGGTGCGACCACGTAGTCTCCACTTGAGCGATCTGGTTTTACGAAAAATTCAAGACCAGTCCAATCGCAACAAGTTCTCCCCGAAGTGGGAAGGCCCTTACACTGTTGTTTTAGTGCCGCGACCAGGATCAGCTCGATTAGCTATGGAGGATGGTCGAATTTTGTCCAATATTTCGAACATCGATCAACTACGGAAGTTTTACATATAAGTATTCAATCCATTTTCCTTTTCAATTAGCATTGTTTAATAAAACGAGAAGTCTTTTGGTTTCATATGATGAACATCTCCTTTCATACCCGTGTGTTATGAACCGGACTTGGGGGCTGGTCGCCGGCGGTTATATCACTAAAACGTTCTAATCGGATTCGCTGGCCGATCTCATGACCACTTCTAGACAAGTCACTCCTAAATATGCCGTTTCTCAACAGATACGGGGCTTGCTGGTATGTCCTTGGTCACCTGAGTGGCGCCGGTTTGCAACAAGGTTAGGCGTTACATTGATCATAATTGTTGGTCTGATCACACACCCCTGGTCGTTGCACTCGTATTTCTCCTGTGTTTATAATACTAAGCCTTCAGTATCTATAATCACAGGCGGGGGCTAGGAGAATATGCTTATAATATGAAACAACAAAAAAGTGCTTTTGTTTAATCAAAAAATACATGCATTGCATTCTATAAGTTATGTCTGTACGGCTACAGGGGTTACATAATCCCGAGCTCGGTCAGGAGTTTATCCACAAGTGGATTAACTTCCTTCAGGATGGCCTCGAGTTGCTCTTCACTCTCGATCTCTACCGTTCCCACCAGTGGATTCAGGTCCAGATCCGGGCCATGGTGGAGGCGAAACCGGCAGGGAATGGCGGAGGCTGCTGATCGAACCCTTGTTCTGATCGCCTCTTGTCGTCGTCATGTATCTTCAGGAAGATACTCGAGTAGTGACTCCGCTTGGGCTACAACCAGTGTAGACCAGTCGCTCGAGCTGAGGTCGTCTTTTGTGGTCTCGACCACATCAGCCCTTAGGAGACGGGCCACCATCTTTAGCTTTTCGAAGATGGATTGGCTCAGGTCTCTATTTGCCCTTCAGGTAGAGTCGATGGTGAGTTGGAGGATTGTCTTATCCTGATCAAGCAGTTAAAGCTTGCGCTGCGACAAGAAGATTGTTACAAACAGTCTAAACGATAAGGTCTAGTTGTTCTGGTCGGGAATTGTCTTACCAGAGAGCTGTGACCGCAGTTCATTGAGCTCAGCCTCTTGGTTCGAAATCATGGTGGCCGCCTTGAGCTTGTCATCGGCCAGGTTCTTCTTCAGAGAAGCAACCTCCTTGCAATTCGGCATTGTTCTTATGATGGGGTTTTGGAAAGGCCTTGTGATTGTGTTTTTGCATATCCAAAACAAATATGGTTCTTATGAATTTGAAGCATGATTCGCATGAATTTGAGATTTGAGTGTTTTTGTGAAAATTTGAACTTTCACTAGGTCATATGCATTTCTCTCACCTTGTGACCTAAAAATGTTTCGACAAACCTTAGTTTGGCATATCCTTCATTTGTATGTTCTTTTTGAGTTAAATGCCAAAAAAAGTGAATTTTTGAGGATTGAATCTATTGTTTCCAATTGAGTTGGTTTAAAAGCTCAAAATCCTTTCTTATATCAAATGATTTTCAAAATGAGAAGTTTGACACAATCATCATCAATCATTCAATCGAGACATATATTCTTGTGTGTCAAATACATATTGATGACATGACTTTTGATTATACTAATGAATCCCTCTATCAAGAATTTTTGTGAGATGATGTTTAGGGAAAGCGAGATGATTCAAGAGCTACATCACTTCCATGCACGACAAAACAAGCAACTCAAGAACGCGATGTTCAAGAGTAACTTCAAGCATGTGAAGCAATCACTCAAAAGCTTCGAGATGCAAGATGATGAAGCTATTACAACTCTCAAACCTACAAATGAACATCTTGACATGGACGAACAACAAAAAAAGGGTCAATTCTAAACTCTATCGATCCTTGATTGATAGTTTTGCTTTCTTTTACGGCATTTAGACTCGTCATCATATTCAGTGATTGCAAATATGCTAGAATTTGATTATCTCCTAAGAAATGTCATATCATTTCCATTAAATGCATTCTTAGGTAATTGAAATGCAATCCTAGATAGATCTTTGATATCCAAAATACAAATTTTGAATTACTTGATTATTTGGATTTGGATCTTAAGATTTGAAGGATAGATCGAAAGGATACATCCGATGGTTGTTGTACTTAAATTCTTATGGATGAAAACAAAACATTGGATTATCTAATTGCTTTTGAATAGATGCCACTCTTATGAAATATTGCAAGTGTCGTAAAAATGTTGAGTAATTTGATTCAAAAGTCTCGGTTAAAGTATATTGATATTCGACACCATTATATACAAGAGTTTGTGGCATGAAGAGGTTTAGAGTTGGATCTTGATATGGCACATATGTATCTAGCGAATATGTTCACATCAAATTAGATGCATCTAGATTTTGAATGTTCAAAAATGGATCAAATGCCATAGATATAAATGTCATTGATATATTCATTATATGTTGATTGTTTTGATATCTTCTCCATATTTTGAATGTGATTTTCAAAATCCCTTGAAACAAACCTTCTTGAAATCATACTTTTGCATAAAAACCATTTCATATAAAATCTCATGCCCTAGAAAATATCGTTTCTCCAAATTTAAGTTCTCAATACTTCCTTTTTGTGCTTGATGACAAAGGGGGAGAGATAGTATTTGAGAGAGAATGATAGTATTTGAGAGAGCATGTTTTAGAGATAAGCTTTAGAGAAAGCCTTAGGGGAACAGATTTAGAGAGAATTTGGGAGACATTAGAGTCAGTTGAGTTGACAAAGGGGGAGAGATAGATATCAAATTGGTACAGTTGGTATTTGATAGATTGGTATTTGATAGAATTGATATTGATATCTGAGAAAGATGATAGAAGTAAATTGAGATTGATAAATGATATTTGAGGATGATAAATGATATTTGGGGAGAGATATTATTTGATATCATTAACATCAATCTTTGGAAGAGATATTTGAGTTAGAGAAAATTGAGATAGCTGATATTTTGGAAAATGACTTGATTGAACTTGTGCTCAATTGTCATTTATATCTCTAAACTCATATAATTATATATTGTGTTCAATTCCGATATACTATTGCATATATTGAGGGGGAGCTGAATAATCTGTTTTGGATTTATTAAGATTATAAAAGGTGTTGTCATCAATCATCAAAAAGGTGGAGATTGTTGGATCTAGGTAGATCTTAGTATCTAGATTTTGATGATTAATGATGTTTTGGATAAATCCATGATGATTAAAGTTAATATGAAGATATCAGATTTGATGATTAAATGACAATTTAGATAAATCCTGATTTAGCACAAGTAAATTGAATTGATTATCGATAAACCCTGAATTGGATGTTTTTCTCGATTGCGGGTTTGATATTGATGCATATGTAGAGGATGAGCTCAGTGGTTGCATCAAACTTGTGCTAATTGATTGATCAAGATGTTATATGTTAAATCTTGAGGTTGATGACTTCAGTTGTGGATTTGTTATCGATGCACATATTGAGGGAGAGCTCAGGATGATTAGTTATCCATGTTTGTGCAAAAGGTTGATGACTCCGTGTTCTGGATTTGATATCTCTATGTATGATTGAGAGAGAGCTCATGATATTAGTCATCCATATTGATTGATATCATAACTTGAGTAGTATGGATCGTGTGCGCATTTCTTGTATCATATATGGATCTATATGATTGTGAGATTCATCCTTTACTCATTTGTTGTTCATTGAAATTGGTTTTGTCATTTCACCGAAGAAAGAAATTGTTGAGTGAACTCCTGTGTGGAGTGATTTATCTGGTGGTGATTAATGACGAACTGCAAATGAGGCTAACGTTTGCGCATTGAGTGTATATGTTCTAGTCTCAGAATGGTTGCAGGATGAAAACAAGCAAGGGCGTGAAGAGGATGAAGACGATATGAGACATCCCGAGCAAGGTCAAGCTTAGCGAGGACGAGCTTTGCGAAGACAGGCGTCGAGATGTCGAGCTTCGCGTGGTCAAGCTTAACGAGATCGAGCTTTGCGATGACGAGCGTCGAGCGATCGAGTTTCGCGAGGTCAAACTCCACATAAGGTAAAATCCAAGATTAAGGATTGTTTTCTTAGGGTTTTACCGGCCTCGGTGTTTGGAGACAGACCGGGTTGATAGGTTTCTTTTTACTAGTTTGACCGTACTATTAAGAGGGGTCAAAAACTAGTAGCTTGAACCTATTTAGTGCGGAAGCTCAGATGCATTCATATCATCTTGCACTAGTGTCTTGCATTGCTAGTGAGTCTAAGTGTAGTTCATATGCATTAGATTAAATGTTTTGAAAACTGCACTTAGTCGTGATCGCCAGCTGTTTAAATTGGTTTATTTATCTAGAGCTGGTCGTGGTCGTATTTGCATATTCTGATCGTATCAGTGTTGATACGTGGTCGTGGTCATGTCGCTTGTTTGCCGGCTTTCTGTTTAGGGTTTGGACGTGGTCGTAGGAGTTCGGACTGGTCATACCAGTCTTCGACTCGCTTGCATACGCTCGACCAAACCCTATCGACCACCTGTTTTCGATCGGATGTCACGACCTGTGTGGTCGTGGTCGTTGCTAAGTGACACAAATCACATCCGCGAGAAAACGGCAAATCCGTATGTGCAAATACTCTAAAATTGCATTTGAGATGATTTTTGGATTGGATATTTTGATAGTAGGAAAGTTTCTGAGCTTTCTAGAAGTTTCTAGACCTTTCTAGGTCTTGCTCCTGTTGACAAAATTATAGAGCTCTGAGTTATCTTTCTAACAAGCCAAAAATCACCTCAATCGGATCTCTGGATCAAAAGTTATGCTTGTTTTACTATCAGTGTGCAGTAGCCAGACAAATGCATCCGTCCGAGGCTATCTGTCCGAAGTGGCCCGGACATTGTCCAGCCTGTACAAATTTTTTGAGCCGAAAAATGAAACAGAGACAAATGCATCCGTCCGGGGCATTTTTCCGTTATAGGCGGACTTTGTCCGAAATGGCCGGACATTGTCCGGCCTGTACAAGTTTTTTGAGCCGAGAGTTAACAGAGACATATCCATTTGTCCGGACTTTTTGTCCGGACAAATAGTATTCGTCCGGCCTTCACAAATTTCGCCCAATAGTCATTGACACGTTTGCAACGGCTGAAATTTTTGTACTGGCCGGACAGTGTCTGAAGTGGCCGGACAATGTTCGGCCTGTACAACTTTTGGCCCGGTTTCTTGCAAACGGCTAGTTTTTCGTTGAGGCTATAAATACTTCGTGTTTGGCTTCATATTTGGGTGCTCAAAGAGTTCATTCTTTAGCTGAAAACCTAGCCAATTGATTTGCATTTGAGTTATTGCATTTAGAGGCTAGAATTGAGCCCAAATCTTGAGTAGATTTGAGAGAGAGCTTGAGGGAGATTGTGTGAGTGTTTAGTGCACTTCATCTCCATTAGATTGCTAGTGCTACAGTGTTGAGCATATCATTTGCATCATTGACCTTCTAGCACGTGGTTGATTCAAGTGAAAGTGCATCCGGCTTGTTACTCTTGGCGATCGCCTTCGCCTAGACGGTGCCGGACGAGAGCCGAAATCTCTCCAATTGAAGTTTGTCGGAGAGGCCGGCAAAGGATTGTGAAAGGTGTGGTGCTCGCCTATCCGGTGTGGAGAAGGAGCAACCCTAGTGAGATATCCTTCGTGGATATAGAAGCGAGGCTCTAAGAGAGCGCTTCAACGAGGAGTAGGGGAGACCGGGCATGTCTCCGAGACCTCGGTAAAAATATTGTATCAATTGCATATTTCATACTTGCTTTATATTCATCTTGGCACAATTGCTAAATTCACCATTCTTGCTTGTCATATTGAATAGTTCATTTAGTTGAATGCAACTAGTTGATTAAATTGCTTTTAAGCCTCATTGTACAATTTAGGTCTCTCAATTATTCTTTAAAATTGCTTAATTGAAAAGAAATTTTAAAAACATCCTATTCACCCCCCTCTAGTCGGCATCCTTGATCCTACAATTGGTATCAGAGCAAGGTCTCTCATTTATCGTCTTAACCGCTAGAGAGAGAGGAATTCGCTAGAGAAATTTGGATTGATTGCTCCTCAATTTGATGGCTCAAATTATACACGTTAAAAAATTATGATGAGTACTCATCTTGAGGCATTGAATTTGAAATTATGGAAATTAGTGCAAAAGGGTATGGATAGCTCATTATCTTCGGATAAACATACTCTTCTATTATATACAAAGGCTAAAAATGTGCTTCTTGAATCACTTAGTCATGATGTGCTAGAACTAGTGAGTGATTGTTTGACCGCTCACGATGTTTGGTTAACTCTTGAGACTTTATTTGTCGGCACATCTAGTTTTGAGCATATTAAGATGCGCTTGCTATTGCGGAACTTCGAGGCATTTGTGATGTTGGAGCATGATACACTCTCCACCATATATGATCGCTTGATCAATATCACAAATGAGCTCAAAGCCCTTGGTGCTAACATTTCCGATCTAGATATTTGTAGAAAATTGCTCCAGGTATTGCCGGAGGGTTGCTATGGAGACTTCATCACCAATCTTGAAAATGGTGACCTTTCCAACACTTCACCGAGCGAGCTCATTGACATGCTTATGTCAAATGAGGCAATGTCCCAAGAAAAGGACATGTGTTCCACCTCCGAGCATATTGAGGACAATGATTTAAATGCGGAGGATCAAGAATCTTCGAGCGAGCTCAAGGACATAAACGATGAGGTTTGCCCTAGCAAGACTAAGGTGAAACCAAGCAAGAAGAGCTCAAGAAAAGGTAGAAAGAAAGGGTCAAAGTCGGAATCTTCATCTCAAGACAATTCTATATGCCCTTCGGCATCCGACTCGACGGTATCAAATTCTAACCTCTCTAATAATGAGCTCGTGGATATAATTATAGAATTAAAAGGTATGCTTGGCAATTTGACTCAAAATTTTAGCACTTTAAAAAATAATTACTCATCTTTGAAAGTGAAACATCAAGAATTGAAAAATTCTTATGATTCTTTGCTTGCCAAGAATACTATTAGCTCAACATGTATATTAGATGTTAGAGTTGCTTGTGACTCCTATATTGATCCATCTTTAGAGTCACACACTTCTACTCCACATGCTAGCGATAATTCAATTGTTAATTCGTGGTTAGATTCAAATGCTAGTTTTGTGGATATTAGTACTTCATGTGATAATATGTCTAATGATTTAATTATTGATTCACATGCTTGTTTGGATGATACTAGTAACTCATGCCATGATTCATCCAGCGACTCATCTCTATGCCATGGTGTTGGTTCTAGTCAATCATCATTTGATATGTCTAGCTCATCTAGTGATTTCTGTGCTATACCTTCTAGTTCATTTACTTGTGATGAGATACCGTCATGTTCTTATCATATTTCACATGCTAACACGGAATTATCTCAAGCATCTAAAGTCCAAAATGATGAACGTAAGAGTAAAGTAAATAGATTGAGCAAAAACCTTTCTAGATGTCATGTGGGTAATGCTATGCTTGTTAAACCACCTTTAGATCATAAAAATTCATTTAAAAAGGAAAAATTAAAAATTGCACACTCATCTAGTAAGAAACATCATATTTCTCATTACATTAATGCCATTTCATTCAAAAAGCCCTCACGTACCTCATGTCATCTAAAAGGGCAACATTTGTCATCAAAAAGCCCTCACGTAGCTCATTTGGTCAAAAAGTCAATTTTCCATCCAAAAGGCCAAAAATCATCAATTTCTATTCAAATGGCCTTCAAAATGTATTTAAAAGGTTTTTAGAGGCTTTAATGGAAAAACAATGTCAAAAAGTTCTTCCTATCAAAAACTAGCCACAAAACAATCTTCGGGTATCTAGTTTTTCAACAAAATCGTTTTCAAACACAAATCAAAATCTATTTGGAATTTACAAAAACTTGCTTTACAAAACCCTTAGATATTACTATCCCGAAGAAATTTGATATTGAAAACATTCTCAAAAGAGTTCTCATTTGAAAGTTATGGGTATTTGAATTTCACCGAAAAACTTGAATTGACAAGAAATACCCTAAATATGCAAAACATGAGTTTAGCTATTTTGATGGTCCATATTTGTGAGCGTTGGTTCAAAATGATATGTTTAACTCATGTAAGCCCTTTCATGTCAAAAATATCATGAAAATCAAATTTGAACTCTATTTGCAAAAGTTTGTCAAAATTCAATCCTTTTACTTAATACAAATATTATTTGGCCATAACTCTCAATTGAAAATTCCTTTTTGGAAAATTCTTTTTGGAAAATGTACTTGATGCATCGAAAATCATATCTGCAAATTTTCATCCCAATTGGACTTGATTTGAGCAAAATTGACTCTTTTCACAAATTGAAAATGAAATCTGCAAAATTCAGTTTTCTCGTGGTTTTGGGCTGAATTGTCATTTTCATATCTCTTTATTGGTTGACTATTTGAAGAACGTTTCTATACGAAATTTTCTCCTCTATGATTGGTATTTCTTGATAATTTATTTCAAAATTATTGGAAGTCATTTGCATAGATTTCCAGGTGCGTTTAAAAGTGTAAAATGAATCTCTGAAAACCTGAAATCTGAAACTTTAAACCTGACCAACATTTGTCTTTTTCATATCTCTTTATTGGTTGACTTTTGAAGAAAGTTTCTATATGACATTTTATCCTCTATTATTGGTATTTCTTGATAATTTATTTCAAAATTATTGGAAGTCATTTGAATAGATTTTCAGGTGTGTTTAAAAGTGTAAAATGAATTTCTGAAACCTGAAATCTGAATCTTTAGATCTGATCAACATTTGTCTTTTTCATATCTCATTGTTGGATCATATTTTGGCTTCACTATAAAAGGAAATCTTGTTCCTCATTGCAGTATCTATCTCCAAAATTTATTTTAGAATTTTTGGAACTTTTTTGCATATGTTTTGATGATTATAAATAAGCCAACATGTTTAAGAAAATTTTAGTCTATTCGGATGTTAATCTCTCAATTCTTTCAAATGACTAAAATATTTGAATCTTGGATCTTCATGGAATGTTTTTGTGTTGATGTATTCTATCTCTATGAAACTTTTCATGAGTTTTGGTCGTTATTTGAATATTTTCTCAATTTGAGTCCTTTTGGATTATTGTTGAGCTCTTAATTTTCAAATGGATCATTTTCATCTCTTGCATATTTTTCATGACAAAACTTGGTTGACACATTTAGGGGGAGAAAATTCAAAGTTATTGAATCCTTGCATACCCTAATTGTGCATATGTATCAAAGAGTGCATGCTTTTGGTAAGAAGGGTCATTTTCTAGCAAAAAGGTAAAAATAGCTCAAAACTTTCAAAATATTTAAAATTACCACAAAACCTTCATAAATATGTTTCAAATATGTTTTCAAAGGTTTTGAAAGTGAAACAAAAGAGTTTCGAGCTAAAATGCAAAATTTCGACAAAATTGAAGTCTTCGGGATCTTGTTTTGGCCCAAAATGATTTATTTCCATAAAACAAGATGGGTTGAGATTTGATAAAAACTTTCTACATAAAACATTTAGAAATCACTCACCCGAAGATAGTTCGTATTGAACTTATTCTCAAAAGGCCTATGGTTTTCAAATTATCACATATTCTAGGTCGCCCAAAAACGGCTATCGACTCGAAAATACCCAAAAGTGCATTTTTGCGAATTTGGCTATTTGGACCGGACATTCTCCCATGTCTTGGTTTGGAATAGTATTTCAAACTCATCCAAGTCCAAACATTTCAGAAAAATCCAAGTTTCATCGAAAATTGAAGTTTTCGAGAAAATCACCTTTGTTTTACTCGTTTTACCCCAAATCACTTTTGAGGAATCAAATTCAAGATCTTTTTCAAATCAAATTCATTCAATTGGTATCCAACTAAGTTCCTAACTTTCCATTCAAACCTATTATGGAACTTGATTTCATTTTTGAAGCAAAATTGCAAAAATCACAAATTTCAGATGTTTTTAGGCGTTTAACTGAGCCGTCCGGATATTGTCCGCCCAGAGCCGGACCCTGTCCGCCCTAACCGGATTTTGTCCAACCCTGTGTAAAATTGGATGATCTCTGAATTTTTCAGCTGGTTCTTCTCCTTTCCTGTTTTGGTTACATCTTTGCTCCCATTTTTCCTCTATTTGCAATTCGGCATTGCTCTTATGATGGGGTTTTGGAAAGGCCTTGTGATTGTGTTTTTGCATATCCAAAACAAATATGGTTCTTATGAATTTGAAGCATGATTCGCATGAATTTGAGATTTGAGTGTTTTTGTGAATATTTGAACTTTCACTATGTCATATGCATTTCTCTCACCTTGTGACCTAAAAATGTTTCGACAAACCTTAGTTTGGCATATCCTTCAGTTGTATGTTCTTTTTGAGTTAAATGCCAAAAGAAGTCTTTGGCCTCTTCTTAATGATCCGTACATGAGCTTCTATGTCTTGAGCTATTTCTGAGCTGATTAGTTGCCTTTCTCCAACTTCTGACTAATGTAAAGGCATTCTGCACTTGCAACTATATAGAGCTTCAAGTGGGAACATATGCAAACTAGTATGGTAGCTATTGCTGTGAGTGAATTCTGTGTATGGCAAGCATAACTCTCATGAAACTCCATATTTGAGCACACATGTTTGCAACTTATCCTCCGGTATTTGATTCACTGGTTCTGTCCATTCTCTAGTCTGAGGGTGGTAAGCTGTGCTGAAGTTCAACTTTGTTTTTGGGGCTTCATGCAGACTTTTCCAAAATCTTGAAGTGGGTTGTGCTCCACGATCTGATACAATCCTCTTGGGTATACCATGTAGAGTCACAATCCTAGTCATGTAAATTCCTGCTGACTTGGCGCCATCATAAGTCATCTGCATTAGTACGAGGTGCGCTACTTTAGCCAGTCTGTCCACGATCATCCAGACGGAATTATATCCATTCTTAGTCTTCGGAAGTCCTGTGATAAAGTTTATTCCATCTTCTTCTCATTTCCATTCCAGTATGGTTAGTGGCTGTAACAATCCTGCTAGTCTCTGATGCTTGGTCTTCATCCTCTTGACATGTGTCACACTTTACCACTTACTCGGCAATCTCTATCCATGCGACTTCACCAAAATTGATTCTTCAAGTCCTAACACATCCGAGTGCTTCCGGGGTAATTAGCATATGGAGTGTTATGAGTTTCTTTTGAAATTAGTGTCTTGATCTCCTTAACCTCTGGAACACACATCCTTTTATCTTGCTAAATTGCACCTTGCTCATCTTCCCGAAATTCTACTGGCTTTCTAATCCTCATATCCTCTTTGATCTCCTGAATTCCTTCATCACTTCCTCATGATTTTCAAATCTCTTCTTCCAAGGTAGGTGTAACTAACAACGTACATGGTCACAGAACCTTGATCTACTGATTCAATCATTTGCTGATGCAATCCTCCATTAACTCTGGTGCAACAATGGTGCGGCAGTAAACCTTTCTACTCAAGGCGTCTGCAATGACATTAACTTTACCAGGATGGTAATGCATGTTTAAGCGATAGTTCTTTATTAACTCTAGCCATCGACGTTGCCTCATGTTCAAATTCTACTGGGCAAAAATACTTCAAGTTCTTGTGGTCTGAGTAGATTTCACATCGATTCTTTAGTAGATAATGTCTCCAAATCTTAAGTGCGTGAATCACTGCTGCTAACTTCACGTCACGGGTCAGGTAATTCTTCTCATGCGACTGCAGTTACCTCGATGCAAATGCGACTGGTCTTCTTCCTTGTATTAAGACACAACTCAGTTCATGCCTAGATGCATCATGCTACATCTCAAAATTCTTCCTATTATCAGGGAGTACTAGGATCGGTGTGGTTGTTAGCCTTCGTTTCAACGCTTCGAAGCTCTTCTGACAATCTTCTGTCCACTCAAATTGGACATCCTTTTTCAACAAACTAGTGGGCCGCTTGGCTAGCTTGGAAAAATCCTTCAATGAATCGGTGATAGTGCTCAGCTAATCCAAGAAAACTTCTGACCTCAGTCACTGATTCTGGTTGTTTTCACTCTTTCACAGCCTCGACTTTTAACTCGATCCACTTGCACTCCTTCGGCTGTCGTTAGGTGACCTAGAAATGAAATTTCCTGTGTACAAATTTACACTTATCCGGCTTAGCATAAAATTGTTGTTCCCTTAGTTTATCCAAAATTTTTCATAAGTGGTCAGGATGCTCCTCTTGGTCTTTGACTGACGTCTGATATGGCATTTTTGATACGGGTGCCATCCTAGGTTTCAATTCAACATTGAGTTCAAAACCTTAATCAAGGCACTTCTGGTAACTCTTTTGGAAACACGCTTGGGTATCTTCCAACTTCGGGGATCTGGTTCACCTCTTTCTTCGAACTGTGCAGATTTTGGGCTGGGTGTTCTACTAACATCCTCTCAGGGTTGGAACAAAACTTCTTTTCCATTAAGACTGGTAAGGGCAACGGCCTTACGCTCACAATCCATTTGTCCTTTATGTTCTGACCAATCCTTTCTAGGTGTAACATCTCAACCTTGTAGTCCTAGTGCCAGTAGTTTAGTAGAGAACTCCTTTCCACTTATATTAAATCTTACTCCTACGCACACTGACTTTACTGGCATCCTAGAGTCGGGAAACTAAATAGTGATAGGGTACTCTAGATACGTCATATTCAGTCCACTTTAAATAGCAAAAATTTTTGTCTGATAATCCTCCTTCTTCTTCTGATGTGACATAGTTGAGTCTGCTTTGAGTCGGTGCTGAGTTTCCTCTACTTCTTCTATGGTTAGTTGGAAATCTTTCTCTTGCAGCTGGAGCTTCTCATCCATACTGTTGTATTGGGGCAGGCATTGGGATTAGTGTCTGAACTGCTGGCTGTTGTTGACCTTCACTTCTTCTCTTGGCTATTGGATCTGGCAGATTCCTCTAGGGGATTTCTCTCGACAGTGACCGAATTGTCCACAATGGTAGCAGTGTGGGGACAATCACGCTGATAGTGGCTTCTGTGACAAGCCGGGCACTTAGCTGTCATGGGTCTTGGGTACTGTAGACTTGGCTGATATTGTGGTGCAGCTTGGGTCTTTGACTGATACATGAATATTCCTTCACCTGATATGATGTGGCCTAAGAAAGAATCTCTTTCAACCAGAGAGCACACTTATCAATTTTGGCGTACAATTGATGATCTGCTATCCTCCTTAGCACTAATCTTAGATGCTAATTATGCTCTTCTTCGTTCTTGGGAAAAATGAGAATATCATCCATAAACACGATAATGAACTTGTCTAGATATTCCATGAGAACTTTTCCCATTAGGTTCATGAACATTGCCGGTGCATTCGTTTGTCCGGATGACATCACTGTAAACTCATATAATCCATGTCTTGTCATGAATACAGTCTTTGGGATATCCTCTACTTTGATCTCTTCAACACTGTTCAAGCTGTCCATACGGTCGATTAGTGGAGATCTTTCTTTTCTTTTCTTCTTCTCTTCTTTTCTTCTTTTCTGTTCTGTTCTGTGCAGAATGTGACTTGTTCTCCTTCGACGTTGGTTAGAGTGACGGTCTTCTTCTTACAATCTATCTGACCTTTGTGCTTCACTAGCTAGTCGGTCCATTCCAAGAATGATGTCTAACTCTTGAAGATTCAGAACTAGCAAATCTGCTAGGAATCCTAGGTTGCCGATACAAAAGGCAATATTTCTACAGATGGATTTGATTGGGATTCTCACTGCATCCATATCAACATATCATTGATTTTTCCTCCTTGTGACATGGAAATTGGTGCTCCGGGTTGATCTTAGTTGGTACAGACTCTTCTTCCAGATGTGTTCCTCATGTCACTGGTATCTTCCTCAGGTTTAATTCCATGAGATCTTCCTCTTGAGTTAACCAATCTACTCTAACAGGCGGTCAAAGAAATGATTGCTGATTCAGAGGGAGACACAGATAGTGTACAAGCGGAAAGCTAAGATCAATCCGTGAGACAAGGATTGGAAAGTGCAAGATGTTTTTCATAAATTAAATTTTCATAAAATACATAGTTTTGCCTCTACGGCTTACAGGAATATTTAGCAATCAACACACATCAAGACAAGCAACTACTACACAAAAGATCTAACGTCTGCTGTGGTTAGGCACAAAAGGTTAAACCAAGGAAAGTCTGGGATCACACGTCGGTATTGGAAGAACCGTAAGGCTCTACCTCTTCTGAGTCCTCGTCCTGATCTTCATCTGCGTCCATCAGGTTCAACTCCACGTTCTGGGATCTCGTAGACTACCACTGAAGCAGAAAAGCTGTCTAAAGGGACATAACTCAAAAACACCTAAAAGTTGGAAATAATGTTTAAAGCTTTTTCAAATATTCAAAAAGGATAACTACATAATATATTTTTCTTAGACAAATTAGATTTTCGTAATTAGATTTTAGTCAAATAAACAAGCGATTTTCTCTTCTAGGGACGCCAATGTCTATAGAAGGGTCACGACCTACAGTCGAGCCTTTGCTCTGATACCATATTCTGTGGGACTCTCCTTTGAGGAATCCCGTGGCAACCGCCCAGGTGGATTGCGCACAGAAAGGTACATCACAAGCTCACAACAACAGGATTCACTTTAAACAATAAAGCTGGTAGATAAAACAAGTACAAGGTCACGAGGACCACTCTTACAATATCATAATGCCAAGAATGGCATAATTAAAGTTGATACAAAAGTAGAGAATTTTTCAAAATCAAGAATCGGTATCGAAGTACCGAACATAGAAAAACAACACAAAAAGCAACCACAAAGGTCTTCACCTTCTTCTGCAGCGGCTCTGGAAGGGCTTCCTCCACATCGGACTCAACTTGGCTCATGACCCTCCTAGAAGCTCAAATCGTTTGGAAAGGCTCTTTCCTCTTCTTGGTGCTCAAGGCCAGGGGAATCGGGATCCTCGAATCTTTTCTTCTGAATTTGTTTGTAAAGGCAAGGGTGAGCATGTTTTTGCACAATGCTCAGCAAGTCTCGTTACAAGAATGCAGGTATATAGATGAGGGGTTCTCAAGGAAAGAGGTCTTGGTTTTATATATAAGAATAGAGTAGATTTTCACTCTAAAGTTATAAAGAAAAGCTTTTAGTTTCCAAAAACAATACTTTGAAATCTTGAGTTATACTTTAGAAATTGTTATGTGATGGTCTCCCATGAGTCATCACTTTTCTCAACCCATATTATGAAAACATTCCAAATATTTACTTGTGCTGAACCACATGTATAGATCCACCGCGAACATACTTTTCTTACACTTTGCAAAGGTGTACCTCTTTTTAAATCCACTTCTTCACTCGGCTTTCAAGTCGGATCAGCTCCATGCGACTTTTACGCATGTGACAAGGCCGAGATCACACAACGCTTTTGCAGTCTAGTATTAACAGTATCCCCACCCGGTAAATAGACAATTCAGTCTCAAGTACTGTTGTGAGTCCTCCCCACTGCCTTACTTCCTAGCCTTGGCTTATGCTCCCGCAGGACACATGGCCTTGGTCTGTCCACGTGAGACATCTGACCTTTCTTGATTACAACCGCGCACGGCTTAATCTTAGGCGTAGGGCGTCTTCCTTCTTTCCACCTTTTCCTCTCATACTTTTTCTGAACTCACATCACTCACGGACGAACTGCGCCCAACCAGTTTCCACGCGAGAAACCAGACCGACAAACCATGCAGGGAACTGCTAATACCAAAAAGCTACTAAGTCGTGCATGTCCCATACCAGGCAAGTGGTTGGTACGTTTTTCATGCCGCATAGAGGCACAACACAAGGTTCTTGTCCTTATGAATTGATAGTGAGGAGCCATCCACATTCCCTGGTGCGCACCGCACCCTCTCCATACAAACCAATCCCCACTATCAATACTAATTCATATTTTCTTTCACAAAAAGGGTTTTCAAACATGTTTTTCATATAAGCGACCATTTGATATTTAGCATAAGTTTTCAAGCATAAACTTAATTATAAGAATATATCCTAGGGTGACAAGGATGCATGGGTACTCAATCACAAGAGGGGTTTCACAATCATTTGGGTTATACTTAACCACATTTTTTGAACATACTCTCATTTGAATATAAGGCATGCATATACTTTGAAAACAACTAACATACTTCATTTGAAAATATTAGGCGAGACATGATCAAGGGGTTGAGACTTGCCTTGCAATGCTGGTCTAGTTACTTGAACGAAACCTCGAAGACTTCTTCCGCTCCTTCAACTTCGGGCTCTGCGGCGAACACAAGCAATACAACACATACGCTACATAAGCATACATAAAATAGTTGCAATAGAAAATAATAAGTAAATATATCATGTATGCAAGGGGAAAGATTTGGACAAAGTAAATTGGGTGTTGGTCGAAGAGATGGGCTCAAAAGAAGTTGAATGTCAAAGGCCGACATTCAGTCCAAGGTAAGACATAGCCATAAGTTGGTCTTAGGTAGGTTTTCTGGAGAAGTGGCAGAAGAGAAAGATGTAGATCACAACTACAGGAATCTAAGGGACAAAGTGGCATTTCCATTGCTCAACCAGAAGAGGTCAAACAAGGCTAATGCCAGTGGCTGACATGCACTCACATAGTGTAGACATTGCCAAAAACTAGGGCAAAACACAACTTTTTATCCAGGGCTCCAATTGATGCACAACTTTGTCTGGGAGTTAAGCCTTGATAACAGGAGCAAAATACTTAATAGGATCAAGGGCAGAAAGTGGCTGGAGGGCAGCCAAATCCGGTGATGAACTGCGGTGGCGACACGGCACAGACACAGTTCTGGACAGAAGTTTGACAAGGGCATATCTCACGATCTGGGCAGATTCAGATGTTGAGCTAGTGGAAGGAAATGCTCAGGGAGCTGAGGAAAAGCTAAGAGACAAAGTGGTGTCGGCTGAATCGGCCGAGAAGCAAACTCCGGTGAACCGTGCCGGAGAAGACGACTCTGAAATTGGGGATTTTTGATTTAAAGCAAAAGAGCTCAATTCCAAGCTTGAAAACGATCTCTGGGGTATGACAAGGCTACTGGAGGGGTTAATTTTGCTGGGAGATGGCCGGAGAAGCTCGGTGACGAGGTCTAGCGAACTGATGAACTTCCAGATCGGGATTTCTTCGATTTGGGCAGAATTGAAGGCTTTGATCTTACAGGCTTGCTAAGAAGTGGCTAAGGATCAATTTCTGCTACTGGTACGAGAGCTGATTTGGATTGAATCGGGCAGCATTGGGGAAACAGGGCAATTGGGCTTTTCCGATGATCGCCGGCGATGGGGTTCGCCGGGATGCAATTGGCTGCTATGACACAGAGAGGGAGAAGAGGGGAACTTACTGGTGGCTTTGGATTGAAGAGAGGGGCTGTGAAATGGGCTAGCACCGTGAGCTCTCTCACTGGCTCGCCGGAGAAGAAGGTGAGAGTGGCGAGGATGCTGGAAAAATGTCTAAGTCCTGAGATGAGGAGTTAACACAGCACTGGAGGGTTTAAATAGGTCCTGGGGCGGAGCTCGCGAGGGGAAAACAGCGGGGAAAATCGAGCCGGGGACAAGGATGGCCTGGCACAGGCGCGACAACGGCGACGACGACGTGATGTGCACGGGCTGTGCAGTTGCTTTGCCAGCGTTGTCGGGGGCGCATTGGAACTAGGTTTGAAACGGCGCGGATGCGGAGGCAACAACGCAGCTCCGGCGATGACACGTACACGCATGCAAGTGCCACGGCCACGGGCGTGCGCGCGCGAAAACGCTTCTGGAGCGCGGGCGTTTAATCGCTGGGCTTAGCGAGGCTTTTTGGTTGCTGGCACGTGCGCGCGGGGTGGCTTAACCAATCACGAGCACAGGCGATGGGAGAAGATGGCCGGCGGCGATTTCTGCGGTGAGGCAAAGATGAACGGGGCACTAGTCGAACGGCACAGGAGCTCTGGTCGAACGGGGGCTGAAAAAGTAGGCTAGGGCTGATTTGAAATTTTGAAACTTGGTTCCAGGGGCTGATCTGCGAGGAAAATTTGAATAGGAATTGGGTCTGATTGCAAATCTGGGTCTGATCTGAAATCTGATTTCAGGAGTGAGCTTCATAAGATTAATGAAACTCATCTAGCCAAAGTTTGACAAGATCGGGCAAGATCTGAAGGGTTTCGACAAAAATGGGGAAAACGACTTAGGGTAAAATTAGGGTATTTAGGGTTTCAAAGCGGCAAGGGTCGAAACTCAGGTTTAGGGTAAGATTTGGAAATTCTTCCAGAAGGAAAAATTGTTTAGAATAGTGAATGGAAGATTTTCACTGAATCAGATCAAAGTTTGGAGATGGTTTGAGACTTTTAGTCTTTTTTGGGCTTCTGACAAATCTTAAAAGGGCTGATTTGTGATACTTTTGGGCTGATTTGTGAAAAAGATCTGAACGAAAGAGTTTGATTGCCAATCTTTTGAGGTAAGATACTGGCACAACTGGGATCTCATTCTAAAATAAAGAGAGATGAGGCAGGCCAGGATTTGGGAAAAATCGGGGTGTTACAATACCTTCCCGGAGGGACACCCTGAAAGGTCTCACAACCTACAAATTTTTGCATAAGTTCGGCTAAGGACCCCAAGTCCGAATCGTCGACAGCTTCCTCGTGTCCCAGCGAGGCATAGAGGCCAACCCCGAAAAAATTCGGGCCCTAATGTACATGCCCCCGCCGCACTCCGTGAAAGACGTACAGCGACTTACCGGCCACCTGGCCACGCTAAACCGCTTCGTTTCGCGGTGGGTGGAACGCGGCCTCCAGTTCTTCAAAATCCTCCAGGGCCTCGAGGGGTTCAAGTGGACTCCCGAGGCCCAGGCGGCCTTCGACGACTTAAAGAGGTACCTCGCGAGCCCTCCAATGCTCGTGAGCCCATCTCCAGAAGAACCCCTGTCCTTTACCTCGCCGTCACCCCAGCTGCTATGAGCGCGATACTGGTAAAGGATCACGATGGGCAGAACACACCCCGTGTACTACGTGAGCGAAGCCCTCCAAGGGGCTAAGACTCGGTACACGGAGGTGGAGAAGATCTGCTACGCCCTCCTGATGGCGTCCCGGAAGCTCCACCACTACTTCCTGGGACACCCGATCACAGTCCCGTCTTCCCTCCCCCTGGGGGAGGTGTTGCGAAATAAAGAGGCCACCGGCCGGATTGGGAAGTGGGGAGCCGACCTCGCTCCCTTCTCCCTCTCCCTCATGGGTCGTTCCGCCATCAAATCACAAGTCCTTGCTGAATTTGTGGCGGAAAGGACCCCCGCCTCTGGGACGGAGGGGGAGACTCTCGCCGAGCCGCCCCAGTGCAACGACCATTGGACGCTCATGTTCGATGGCTCCTTGTGTCTCGCCGGGGCTAGCGCGGGGGTGGTCCTCTGGAGCCCCGAGGGAAGGGCGCTGCAGTACGCAGTGAGGCTCGAGTTCCCCACTACGAACAACGTCACCGAGTACGAGGCCTTGCTCCTGAGGCTGCGCCTTGCGCACTCCCTAGAGATTCGTCGCCTCCTGGTCAAAGGGGACTCCCAGCTCGTGGTTTGAAAAATGGACAAGTCATACTTGTGCCATGACGCAAACCTGAGCCTCTACTTGGGGGAGGTGCACAAGATGGAGAAGTACTTCGAGGGCCTGGAGGCCCGGCATATCCCCCTGAGGGATAATGACCGCGCCGATGCCCTGGCCTGGGCGGCCAGCGCCCGGGAATCTCTGCCAAGTCCTCAGTGACCCCTCCGGGCGTGGACTCCGAGTCCCGCGACCCAGAGGTCTCCGAGATAACCCGGGCCGTGTCTTGGATGGACCCCCTTGTCTCCTTCATAAGGGGGGAGGGGGAACCTCCCGGTGACGTCGAGGCGAAGCGCCTCCGTGCCAAAGCACGGGCGTATCTCCTGCTGGAGGGCAAGCCCTACAAGCAGGGGGCTTCCGCCCAGCTCCGCTGCCTCCCACGGGCGGAAGGACTCCAGCTCCTCGAGGACATCCACTCGGGGAGCTGCGGGTATCACTTAGCCCCACACACGATCACGACAAAGGTTCTCTGCCAAGGCTTCTATTGGCCCACAGTGGTCCACAATGCACGAGACCTTGCATCCGCATGCGAGGCCTACCAGAAAATGGCGAAGGGCTCCAAACTGCCATCCGTGCCGATGCAAACCATCCCCATCACTTGGCCCTTTGCGCGCTGGGGGATGGACCCAGTCGAAGAGGACGGGAGCCAACTCCTCGAGCTCTCCTCGTCGTGCCTCGAAGTAGCTGGGGAAGCTCTGGGGGAGCAGGTCCCTGATGACCCATGCACCTTTGATGAGGACATCACTTCTTCACACACCAACCATAATCCTCCGCTTGTTACACAAGGACAAATAACGCGCAGCAAAGCCGATTGTTGCATTGCCAGGTGAACTCATTCCTAAGTTTATATATATATATATATGATTTTGAGAATGGTTTACTACCTAATAGTGATAATATTGTGTTTAGGAACCATGGAGAGGACCAGCAAGGAGCCCAAGTCGAGTTGGAGTCCTGTTCGGCCATCCAGGAGTAGCCTGTCTTCAAATGACCATAACTACCTCATACGAAGTCCGATTGGGACGGTCTTATAGTCCACCAAAAAGCCCACGACGAGATCTTTCCAATGGATCTATACCCACATCCAAATTCCTTCTGTATCACCAAAAATTGACAAAACAAATTTTGACCAAATTCTGATTGGGCCTAGTCGGTGCTGCATCACCTTTTTTGGTTGGGTCAAGGCCCATGTATCGAGTTAGAGTCCGAGTAGGGAAAGAGTCCATGTCGGTTTCAGGTTTCCTTACCTGGCCACCAACCTCTTTTACCTCCTCTATATAATCTGGCCGAACCATTAGGGTTCTGCGGGTTTTGTTCAGTCATAGTCTTTCCTTCGTGAAGCTATTGAGAGATTCTTCTTGGCCAACTAGATCAACATCAATATCTGTATTCGGAACCCCAACTCTTTTTCGTGATCCAATCTATATTTGCAATTTCAGATTGCTTGTTTATCTTGTTCTTGCTTGTTCTTTGATTGCTTGCAGGAATAGATCTTCGTGATTAGGTCGATCGTGCTTCTAGTTCGATCGATAAGAATCCGAAGTTGGTTCAGCGATTATCAGGGCATATCAGTCGTATACGGTTGGTAGACGGATCGTGAGAGTCGTCTTCACAAATCAATAGTTGTTGTTCTCATCGAAAGATCGGACCGCCCGCGTCACAGCAGCCTTCCCCGCGGTGCTCGACGAGAGCAGCCGCGAGGGAAATGGCAGGAACGGCAAGGCCCTGGGCCCGGATGTCGGCCGCCACCGGAATCAGGGAGACCTGCCTATCGTGAAAATATGTAGCCTCCTAAATCGACGACGAGTCCGGGTCGAAGCTCCCCTCCGCCTTAAGCTCAAGGCCAAGCTCCTCTAAGGCAGAGTAGATCATCTTCCCCCCGGTAATAACCGCGAGGGTGCCCGACGCCTTTGCCTCTTGGAGGGCCTTTTGCCCGCCACGCAGCTCCCTCTGGAGCCGGGAGGCGGTGTCCTCAACGGCCACCAAACGCGCCTGGGCCGCCACCAGCTCTCCGACCGCTTTGTCCTTCTCGGAGCGCTCGGCCGCCAAGTCCTTGAGCACCCTCTCCTTTCCAGAGCGCTCGGAGGTTAGTGCCCCCTCGGCGGCCCGGAGACTCTCGGAAACCCGGGCTTCAAACTCTCGAACCAACGTCACAGTCTGGAAAAAGAGGAGTTAGATAAAAAAAAAGCACATGGCCTAAAGCCTCGGTGAGAAGTACTTACCCGGAGCCCAGCAGAGATGACCTCTTCGCATCCTCCCCCCGGAACGCCTCGGGGGTGGCTCCCTCGGGAGACCTCTCCGCCCATCATCGCGCCATCCTCCGGGGTCCCGCCGTCAGAGGAGCCGGACTTCAAGTCCATCGGTGGGGCTAGGACCCGGGGTGGATGAAGAGTACTTTGCCCTTCCCGGACGGGGGAGGCGCCGACGATGCCGGGGGGGAACCTCCGGAGCTGTGAAGGAGGCCATCGGGAGGGCCCCCAAGTCTTGAACTGGACGGAGACTCCCCCGCACGACGATTGCGGGTGAACCTCCGGGGCCACCGGTGTCTGAGAAGGAGTGGAGGCATACATCTCCCAGTCCGAATCCTTGCTCTCCCAGGCCGCCACACCCCCGGATGGCCCAAAGGGACCCGCATCCGGGGACGCTGCCACCAAGGTCGCCGGTAGCGTCATTAGCGACGCAGCCATTGGGGTCACCGGTAATGCCGTTGGAGGCACGGCCAGTGCCCTCACCGGCATCTTCACGGGAGTTCCTGCCGAGGGACCCGGGGCTTCACCAGGGCCCTCGTGGGGCTCTTTGTTGTTTCTAAACCCTTAATATTGATTTTGATGATAAATGACAACAAGTGTCTTAGACTAATCTATTTGCCTTAAGTATAATCAATAAGATTAGGTGAAAAGAAGAAATGTCAAATGGGAGTCAAAAGGTCGCGGTGTCACCCAAGGTCGCAAGGCACGAGATCGCGAACCAAGGTCGCAAGCACAAGGTCGCAAGAAGGAAGCAACAAAGACCTAAGGTAAGTGCTTGTTTATTGTACCGATCTTGGAGTTTGGAATTTGACCGGTTTTATAAGAAATTCTTTTTTAGTTTAACCATACTATTAAGAGGGGTTGCAAAATCTCTTTTAGTTCTGGCAAAAAATGATAAACTCTTAGATCATATGTTGCATTTGCATTCATTCACAATTTTGGTAAAGAATCTCAAAGAGGAACTGAAACTGGTCTTTTGAGTACTGTTCATTTGACCAGACACTGTTCATTCGATCAGTTGCACTGTTCATTTGACCAGTGACACTATTCATTCCACCAGAGGTCACACGACTACCGTTCATTTGACCAGACACTATTTGTGCACTGTTCATTTGATCAGTTACTGTTCATTTGATCAGTTACTGTTCATACAAACAGTACACTGTTCATTCGACCAGAGGTTCCAACTGCTATTTACTAGCCATTAGAGGTCGAAGCTGGCTGTTAGCTGACCTGATTTCTTTCCTTATCAACCACAACGTCTAGCTGAGAGGTTGAGCTATAAATAGAGGTGGTCTGAGCAGTATTCTCACACATTCACAAACACATCTCAAGCTACATTCTCATACATATCTTTGAGTAGTCTCTGTACACACTTTTGAACAGATTTTTGCTACTATTTGTGATCAGTTTTAAAATACTTTTGAGCAGATTTTCGCTACTATTTTTGATCAGTATTAAAATACTTTTGAGCAGATTTTCGCTATTGTTTTTGATCAGTTTTAATTACCGATTTATCCCTACAATTTTCCACTTTTTCGACCATTGTGCCATATCGTCGCCACAGCCTCTCCACAGCCATTTGTGAACTTTGCTAACTTGCTGCTGCTGACATCAAAAAAAAATATGAGCTTTTTACCTTTGTGCCCTCACTCGCGTCTCTAGTTTGATTTAGCCTAGGCCAGCATACTAGTGACTAGTACTGTGAGCAACTTTTCAACTTTGCATTCTCTAAACTGATCATTGCTAACCTTTGCTACATATTTGAGCCTGTCCAAGCTACACTTTCTACCGACGTACAGGTACCGATCGTTTGCAATCGCTTTAACCAATCTTTCGAGCTTTTGAGACTATTATTAGCAGCCGATCACCACCTACTGCTTGGTAAGAATCGGTAAGAGCTTGATAAGAAGCTTGACTGTGAGAGAGTTTGAGCCACCTGCACCTAGTAGTTGATAGAGATATAGCACGGTGATTTTGTTTCCTTGTTTGCAACTAACCATGTTACGTTCGGGTCATCAAAGCGAGGAGGACGACGGCCCACTTACACCTCGTATGAAGGGCATCATACAACACTTCAACCGCTTGCTAAATACGCACACTGAGCATATCGAAGGGATTCTAGACCGCAATAACGAAGCGCTTGCTGCACTCGCCACTCGAGTGGAACAATTGGAGCAGAAAGAAGCATCGGTTGCCCCTGCTGCTGCCCCTGTTGCTGCTACTGCCAATAATGTACCTCGACGCCAAGCATGGGCTGATGAGGTTGAAGATGATTTCAATGCCGAAGGAAATCAATATGCTGCTGATACAAAGTCCGATGGAGGATTCAATATCAACAATGATCGTGACCATCGGCATCTTCGTTTCAATCGCAACAATATGAAAAGAATTCCACCACGAGAGGTATGTGGTCATGATGACTCATTCGGTAAGCTTAAATTGACCATACCTTCATTCACTGGAAAGTATGACCCTGATGCCTATCTCACTTGGGAATTAGCTATAGAACAAAAATTTGTTTGCTTTGAGGTTTCTAAAGATAAGAAAGTTAGGGCTGCTACTAGCAAGTTTACTGAATTTGCATCTGTTTGGTGGAGTGAATATTGTCACAATAACCAGAACATACCTAGAACTTGGAATGCTTTGAAGAGAGTCATGAGAGATAGATTTGTGCCTTCATATTATGCTCGTGATTTGTTGAATAAATTGCAACGTATGAACCAAGTAGTAATTCTGTAGAGGATTATTATCAAGAGCCGCAAACTGGTATGTTACGTTGTGGTTTAGAAGAAACCGATGAAGCTAAAATGGCTAGATTTTTGGGAAGTTTAAATCGAGACATTCAGGACATTCTTGACTATAAAGAATACAACTCTATCACTCGTCTGTTTCATCTTGCTTGTAAGGCAGAGAGAGAAGTATAGGGATGGAAGTTGAGGCCGAGAGGGAGTTTTGGAGGTGCCCAACCGAAAGCTCCATACAACACATCGAGCCAAGCACCTGCACCGAGTTTCTCCAACAACAACCGACGTCCTAGTGCTTCCACCATACCCTCATGAGTGACCGAAACGAGTAAGAGTACAATCCAAGGCCCTGCACAAAGTTCATCATCGGTTACTTCTACCGGTAGAGCACGAGAAACACAATGCCACCGTTGTAAGGGATTCGGTCATATCATGCATGACTGTCCTAGCCAGCGAGCCCTACTCATAAAGGATGATGGTGAGTACACTTCAGCTAGTGACATGAAGAGGAATATACTATGCTTGCAACTGACCATGCAGGTGAAGGGCAACAAGCTGAACATGAACAATATGGTGCTGAAATTAATGATCGATATTTGAGCATCATTGTGAAGTGTGTGCTTAGTACACAAATGGAGCGTGCTGAACAGAATCAACATCACAACTTGTTCCAAACAAAGTTCGTTGTCAAGGACTGATCATGCCGTACGATCATCGATGGAGGAAGTTGCAACAACTTAGCGAGCACGGACATGGTCGAGAAGCTTGGTTTGACCACAAATCAGCACCCTCGCCCTTACTACATTCCATGGTTCAACAACTGTGGTAAGCTGAAGATAACTCACATTGTGAGAGTACACTTTTCTATTGGTTCCTATCATGATTATGCTGATTGCGATGTCGTACCTATGCAAGCATGTTCCTTATTGTTAGGTAGACCGTGGCAATATGATAGAGATGTTTTGCATCATGGTAGAACTAATCAATATTATAACAGCCCCAAAATTCCATTCTTAAACCCTCCCTTTCTCAGATTTTCCTTCCGGTCTAAATCTTCTGAAATTCTGTTTAATTATCTTCTTATTCCGATCAGCGAAATTCTTTCACCTGTTCAACCCTAAATCATCCCCCCAATATTTTTTGCATGCATGCATATTTTTAAGTTCATGGCATCATGATTTTACACATCAAACAAATCATTTTTCCACATGAAATAATGATTTTCCTATTTGGAAACTGCATAAAGGAATATATTTAACTTAAAGTAATGCATTAAAAATTCTGTGAAAAGTTTTAAAATATTTTATTTGCACAAGTAACCAGGTTCCACAACTTCCCATGCACTGGAATTTTGGATTTCAGCCCTCCTGTTTTCAGAAATTTCCAAACAAGCCCCTAGAATTAACAAAAACACTATTTTGTGTAAAATACCACCTCTACCCTCAACCATCCTGCAGCAAGTACAGTGTAAAGACCTGTTTACCCCAGCTGGATGCATTACATGTCAGCATGTCACTATTACACCTCGTTTTCTCCCCAATGCCACTCTGTGTCGGCCGACTGACACTGCTACAGTGTTGTACTCTTTTCCGAATGTCAGCCGCAGCGACATGCCTTGTCGTTCTCTGTCTTCTTGACCTCCGATTGAAAATCCATTCGCGTCGTTTTGTTCATTTCACCATTTTCCTTCCAAATGTGTTCTCTGATCCTTGAGCCGCTGTCCAGATTTTCGTTTCACTGTTTTGAACTCCGTCGTTCCTTCCCCCGATTTTGTCGCAGAAGTCTCCAAATCCAGATCTGTCTGAACCACCCTACCACAAATTGCTCCTGCCACATATTCTCCTTCAGCCACCACCTCAGATTCTAATCCTAAAACCTTGATCCGCCGTTTTCAAAAGCTCCCGTTTTTCAGTCTTTTTCAGATCCAACTCCAAGACTGTTTTGCCTAGACTTATTAGGTTTTAGATTTTGCATTTGTTAGTCTCATACTTGTGTATTTTGTTTGATCGGTGCTCTTTTCGTGTTTAGAAGCCGCCCGTCCGGAAGCCGAGGAGCAGCCGATCGAGGACGTCGCTGAAGATCTTATCGCGGGAATTCAAGGCAAGTCACCATCACCTTGATCATGTTGATCCCATGTTTTCAAGTTAGCTAAGTATTTTGTTTTGCAAATATTGTGCATGTTATTTAAGCAAACTGAGTATGTTGGAATATACCTGTTTAGCTATTACCCCAAATTGAAAAGCCATTCTTAATTCTCAAACCTTGTATAATGTTCTTGATGCCCGAGGTTAATGTTAAAGTATAATAGTAGTAATATGATTTATCTACATGAGCAAACGAAATGGTTTTCAAAACTAAAAATGCCTTTTTAAAATGTCTATCCTAGGGAGAGAGGTGTGTCAGTCGGAACATGGAAAATGCTGTGATGCTTATGATGATGATGTGATAACATGATAATGTTGGAAACAGGAAATGTTGTGAATTGTGAAAAATGTGATTAGGGAAACTCCTCTCTAGAATAGCTTAAGGACCAACCAATTTGTGCTAAACATCTAGTAGCATGTTATCGTACCTCTACAAGCCTGGTATGGGACAGGCGCAACCAAGTATCCTTGCCGAACTATTGCCCTAGCTCTGCATAGAGTCTCTAACCTAAATAATAATGTGCACTAATACTGTTCACTGGTCAGGGAGGGAAGATCCCTCTTGGCCCACTTACACTGACGGCTGGGACGAGCCCAGCCGATTCTTCTGAGTGAAAGATCGTGCAACTGATGTGGTTCCAGGGCACGAGTGCTGGATGTGGTTTCCCAGCACAAACCCCTCGTGTGTCCGCTCACTATTGGTGGAGAGGGTCTCCCACCGCGGCCCAATACTGAGTGAGGGGTAGGGGTGAAGGTATGAGAGGGAAGATCCCTATAATGCTTCACAACTGTATTAGGAACCCCACCCGGAGGTGGAATTCCTGGACCACTGACCGGTGGTGAACCTTTTACGGGGCAGAACTAGTATAATGGCAAGGCAGGGTGAAAAGCGTGTTATTCTCAACTCAGTGGCGCGCTTAAAGCAGCATGATCGAACCTAGCATAGGAGACTCATATGCTTAAAGTAGCGTGTTGGGCAAAAGGCCTATGCTCGTGGTCAACAGTGGTAGTTGAGAAGTCTTGTGGGTAAAGCAGTACCCCTCTGCAGAGTTTAAAATGTATTTAAATACTCCGTGCTCCCGGATTTTGGAGTGTGTTATGGTCAATGGGTTTTATCCATGTTGTGAGGCACAAGTAGTTTTTATGAACTGTTTTATCAACTGCTTTAAATTCTGCACTCTTGAAATGTTATATATATATAAGGTAAGTTTTCAAAGAATGTTTTGAATGCTTTTCATGACTATCAACTGTTAGGTGATGAAAAAGGTTTGGAAAAGAACCTCAATCATTTCCTTGAATTCCCTATCATGTTATATATACTGCATTTGTTAAGTGGTGATTTGCTGAGTACCCTGTACTCACCTGTGACTGAATTGTTCCATCAGAAGTTGAAGAGCCAAGCGACTTGGGTTCACATGAGTGTGAGCCTGAGCCTTATGAAGACTTCTTCAAGTATGATCTGAGCTTCTAGGCGTCGCGTACCCCGGTCGAGCGACTGTGGGCAAAGATTAGCATTCCGCTCTTTCCGCGTTTTGTTGAAAAAAACCGAACCGTTATTTTGTACCTCGTTGTGTTACTATTGTAAGGCCCTAGTGCCGTCATCTGTGAACCTTGCAATATTTTGTGGACTATTTATGTATTGTGCTGGTTGTTGTGATATTCATTTCTGGTTCGCAACTGACTCCTGGGAAGTTGCGACAGGGGAGTGTTGTTCCGTACCGTGGTGTTCGGTACGGGGCGGGGTTCCCCACAAATATACTCTGATGTTTAAACAAAGAAAGATCACTTTGCTACCCATGTCTCCTGAAGCAATTTTAAAGGATGAATTGGAGAGAGCTAATAGAGAAAAGGAGAATAACAAAGGTGAAAGTCAGATTGTAGCTAAACCACTTGTTCAACCGAAAAAGAACGAACCTAGTTTTAACCATGCTGAAATTAAGTTGAAAGGTTCTGTTTTGCTTGCTACCAAATCTGAAATAACTGAGATAGACCCTAATGCATCTGATTGCTATGCTTTAGTTTGCAAAGAAGTTTTGTTTTCACTTGAGGACATGCCTTCTTCTTTGCCTCCTGCTGTTGCTAACGTTTTGCAGTAGTTTGCCGATGTATTTCCGAAGGACGTACCACCAGGGCTGCCTCCAATTCAAGGGATTGAGCATCAAATCGATCTAATTCCAGGAGCCCCGTTGCCCAACCGTGCGCCGTATCGAACCAATCCACAAGAGACTGAAGAGATTCAGCGTCAAGTGCAAGACTTACTTAACAAAGGGTATGTACGTGAAAGTCTTAGTCCATGTGATGTTCCTGTTCTTTTGGTTCCAAAGAAAGATGGATCATGGCATATGTGTGTTGATTGTAGAGCTATCAATAACATAACAATTCGTTATCGTCATCATATTCCTAGGTTAGATGATACCCTTGATGAATTGAGTGGCTCTGTTGTGTTTTCTAAAATTGATTTGCGTAGTGGATATCACCAAATTCGCATGAAATTAGGAGATGAATGGAAAACAGCATTTAAAACTAAATTCGGATTATATGAGTGGTTAGTGATGCCTTTCGGTTTAACTAATGCACCAAGCACTTTCATGATATTAATGAATGAGGTTTTGCGTCCTTTCATCAACAAATTTGTGGTGGTATACTTTGATGACATTTTGATCTATAGCAAATCCTTGGAAGAACATCTTGAACATTTGCATGCTGTTTTTAAGGTTTTACGTGAAGCACATTTGTTCGGTAACCTTGAGAAGTGCACCTTTTGCACCGATCGAGTTTTGTTTCTTGGTTATGTTGTTACTTCACAGGGCATTGAAGTTGATGAAGCCAAGATCGAAGCTATTCAAAGTTGGCCAATTCCAACAACGGTCACCCAAGTACGAAGCTTTCTTGGACTTGCTGGGTTCTATAGACGTTTTGTCAAGGATTTTAGTACCATTGCTGCACCGTTACATGAGCTCACGAAGAAAGGAGATCCGTTTGTTTGGAGTCATGCACAAGAACAATCATTCAACATCTTGAAAGAGAAGCTTACGAACGCACCATTGCTCCAACTTCCTGATTTTGGTAAGACTTTTGAACTTGAATGTGATGCCAGTGGAATTGGACTTGGAGGTGTGTTAATTCAAGAAGGTAAACATGTTGCTTATTTCAGTGAAAAGTTAAGTGGACCTAGTCTGAATTATTCAACTTATGATAAAGAATTATATGCTTTAGTTCGGACTTTGGAGACATGGCAACATTACCTTTTGCCGAAAGAGTTTGTTATCTATTCTGATCATGAATCTTTGAAGCATAGTAGAAACCAAAGCAAATTGAATCGTAGACATGCAAAATGGGTAGAATTCATTGAATCTTTTCCTTATGTTATTAAGCACAAGAAAGGGAAGGAGAATGTTATTGCTGATGCTTTGTCTAGACGTCACACTATATTATCTCAACTTGACTTCAAGATTTTTGGATTAGAAACCATCAAACAACAATATGCGCATGATGCTGATTTTAAAGACGTATTGCTGAATTATAAAGAAGGAAGAAGCTGGAATAAATTTGTGATAAATGATGGCTTTGTTTATCGAGCTAACAAGCTATGCATTCCTGCTAGCTCTTTTCATCTTTTGTTGTTACAGGAGGCGCATGGAGGAGGTCTAATGGGACACTTTGGTGTTAAGAAGACGGAAGACATCTTGGCCGTTCACTTCTATTGGCCGAAGATGAGGCGTGACGTCGAGCGCTACGTTGCACGCTGCACTACATGTCAAAAAGCTAAGTCACGATTTAATCCGCATGGTTTATATATGCCTCTGCCTGTTCCTAGCACGCCTTGGGAGGATATTTCTATGGACTTTGTTTTAGGACTGCCTAGAACAAAGAAGGGGAGGGATAGTATCTTTGTTGTTGTGGATAGATTTTATAAAATGGTACATTTTATACCTTGTCAAAAGAGCGATGATGCTACGAATGTTGCTGATTTGTTTTTCAGGGAAATCTTTCGACTACATGGAGTGCCGAATACGATTGTTTTAGATCGTGACGCGAAGTTCTTAAGTCATTTTTGGAGATCTCTATGGATGAAATTGGGGACCAAGCTGCTGTTTTCTACTACATGTCATCCCCAAACCGATGGCCAAACCAAAGTTGTCAACCGCACATTATCCACTATGTTGCGGGCTGTTTTGAAGAAGAATTTGCATATGTGGGAAGAATTCTTGCCTCACGTGGAGTTTGCTTACAACCGATCGCTGCATTCAACCACAAAGATGTGTCCTTTTCAGGTAGTATATGGGCTTGTTCCTCGAGCTCCTATTGATTTATTACCTTTACCATCTTCGGAAAAGGTAAACATTGATGCTAAACGACGTGCTGAATTGATCCTTAAACTGCATGAAATAACTAAGGAGAATATAGAACGTATGAATGAAAAGTACAAGATTGCTGCTAATCAGGGTAGAAAAGAAATAATTTTTGAACCGGGCGATCTTGTTTGGTTACACTTGCGAAAAGAAAGGTTTCCAGACTTAAGAAAATCAAAGTTGCTGCCTAGAGCTGATGGTCATTTTCGAGTGTTAGAGAGGATTAACAATAATGTATACAAGCTTGACTTGCCTGCAGATTTCGGGGTTAGTCCCACCTTTAACATTGCAGATTTGAAGCCATAGTTAGGTGAGGAAGATGAGCTTGAGTCGACGATGACTCAAATGCAAGTAGGGGAGGATGATGAGGACATCACTTCTTCATGCACCAACCATAATCCTCCGCTTGTTACACAAGGACCAATAACGCGCTGCAAAGCCCGATTGTTGCATTGCCAGGTGAACTCGTTTCTAAGTTTATATATATATGATTTTGAGAATGGTTTACTACCTAATAGTGATAATATTGTTGATGTGGACATCACAAGCTCCAACGACCAAGATGTTCGCCCCGATGACCAAGATGGTTGCATACAAGACTCTTCGACCAAATTTCAAGGACCGATCACTCGATCTCGTGCCAAGCAAATTCGTGACCAGGTGAATACTAACTTGAGTCTCATTTCAGATTTAAACAACTTAATGGTCCTTCCAACGTCCACTTCGTTGGTTGAACTTAGGTACATTGGAAGGGACGACGAAGATTGGTCGCACGAATGAGGGTGGTGCAAGGCACACACTGTCTGTCCTTTTGCGAGCAATTCTGAAGACAATCTAAGCGTGCAACATGGTCATGGGCCACATCATTAGAAATATAATGAAGTCTAGTTTCCAACTCATTAAACCATGCATCATTTCGACTTCCGAGTCAAAAGTTATGGTCATTTTAGTGGAAGCTGCACAACCAGTCCAACCTGCGCGAAAATTGAAGCAACTCTTTTCCAAACGAATTGGTCTCTTGGATATCCAAGGAAACTCTTCATCTAATGAGTGCCTTCACACCTTAATTAGGAGGGTTGGTTGTTCAAGAAAACTTTTCATCTAATGGTTGTTTTCACACCTAAACTAGGAAGGTTATTCCTAGTATAAGTACCCCATGTATTCCAACTATTGGAAGCACTTTTGATCAAACCATTTCAGCTATATGCTAGTGCAGCAAGACTGCTTGAGTGTTCCTCTACCTTTGCTCTTGTGAGTTCTCTTGGATTCGCGAGAAGGATCTTTACGGGTCCCCCTAGTTCGTGCTCTACGGTTCCGGCCGTTTTGTGTGGATTAGTCCCGGATTGTGGTTCTGCGATTGTTCGGACAGCGGGTCGGAGTTCTTGTAGCTTCGGATCGACTTCCCCATCATACGGGTTGCAACCAACCTTGGCAAGTATAAAGCCAGTTACCCCGGCTGTTCGCAGCTAGCTATCTTTGTTCTGTCCTACACCATGAAGATCGGGCCTCCCTTGTGGAGAAACTGATATGTGTTGGCGCAGCAGTGATCCATCCCCACACCATTTGGTATCAGAGCCTCCGTTGACACGGTAGGATCTGCTATCTATTTACCATCCATATTATCCATATTACTTGTGTTCTTCGTGTTCTTATTCTTATCCTAGAGTCCAAAAACCATAAAAAAAAAACCAAACCTTTGTTGTGGTACTGAAATTTTAGTGTTGCACGTTGCAAGCTGTTATCTTATTCTCATCAAAGTTATCATGTGCTGCATCCTTATCATCGCCAGTCGTCTTTAGTTTGTGCTAACAACAAGAAAAAAAAAGAGAAGAGAAGAGTTAAAAAAAAAAGAGTGTGTGAAAAAAAAATTAGTAGCAAAGGAGTGTGTTGCAGCTAGTGGATGATGTGAAGTTTCTTTTACTTGCTTTGTTGCATTTCGTCCACTTGATTTTTAGTACTACAAAGCCTTCCTTTGATTAGCCCACCAAACTCCATTAAAACTGAGGCTAAAGTTCTTTGATCCCTATTATTCAATCGCTTATTCAATCGCTTAATCATTTCCGGTAACTACCACATTGCACAATCGCAGTCTGACGAGAACACACAAGAACATTGGTAAGTAGGAGGTGAGGTTGTGTGATTCCATAATGATATTCCTATTCCACTATATTGCCTCTCCTTAACATGGCAGGTTCTCATTCAAGTGTGCATGGAGATAATAACTGTTTTGTCTCTCGTCGAGTGCTCAGTGTTAGCGCTGCAAAAGAGGAAAAAGGACAGCGGCATAACATCTTCCACACTTGTGGCACTATCAAGGAGAAGGTATGTCGTATCATTGTTGATAATGGCAGTTGCAATAACATTGCTAGCTCAGATTTAGTGGAGAGATTGAAGCTGAAGCAAAGGCGGCATCCTAGCCCCTACAAGATTCAATGGCTCAATGATTGTGGTTCGCTGAAAGTTAGCAATATTTTGACAATTCCGTTCTCGATCCATTGGGATGTTCCAAGATCAAGTGGAGTGCGACGTAGTTCCAATGCAAGCTTGTCAATTGCTGTTGGGACATCCATGGTTGTTTGATCATGATGTTCAGATTAGTAGTCGAGCCAACCGACTTTCATTCATGTATAAAGGAGAGCGCATCTCTTTGCTCCCTTTAACACCAGAGGAAATCTTGATGGATGATCAAAAAAGAAAGGAGAGAGAGAGCGATAAACACTTGAGAGAAAACCACCAACATAGTGAGCGAGTGATTCCAAAGCCAAACAAAACTCCACAGCTGAAATTAACCAAGCCACGGGAAAAAGAGGGTTTAGTAATGATGGCTAGGAAGGGGGACATGAGGGAATTGAGAGAACCCAATTGCACTTTCTTTGTACTCATGTACAAGGAGAATTTTCTATCCACTAACGACTTCCCCTCTACTTTGCCAAGTGTTATTTTTTATCTTTTGCAGAGCTATAAGGATGTGTTTCCAGACGAAGTACCACCCGGGTTGCCACCCAAGAGAGGAATTGAGCACCAAATTGACTTGCTACCGGGAGCACCACTGCCCAATCGGCCACCATACCGCACCAATCCGGAGGAAACTAAGGAGATACAACATCAAGTTCAAGACCTTCTTGACAAAGGTTATGTAAAGGAAAGTCTTTCTCCTTGTGCTGTCCCTATTTTGCTAGTTCCAAAGAAAGATTGATCTTGGAGAATGTGTGTTGATTGTAGAGCTATTAACAACATAACTGTTAGGTATAGGCATCTAATACCTAGACTTGACAATATGCTTGATGAACTAAGTGGCTCTATCATTTTCTCCAAAATTGATTTGCGAAGTGGCTATCACCAAATTAGAATGAAAGAGGGAGATGAGTGGAAAACAGCATTCAAAACAAAATTTGGGTTGTATGAGTGGCTTGTCATGCCTTTTGGGCTAACAAATGCACCAAGCACCTTCATGAGATTAATGAATCATGTGCTTACAGCTTTCATTGGCAAGTTTGTTGTTGTTTACTTTGATGACATCCTAATCTACAGCAAGTCTCTTGATGAACACATTGAACATATAAACTGTGTGCTTGCTGTCCTAAGAAAGGAAAAGCTTTACTCTAACCTTGCCAAGTGCACATTTTGCACCAACAAGGTTGTCTTTCTTGGCTTTGTTGTTTCAGCTCAAGGAGTGGAGGTTGACAAAGAGAAAGTGAAGGCCATTCGTGATTGGTTACCTCCACAGAATGTAAGCCAAGTGAGAAGCTTCCTTGGGCTTGCCGGTTTCTACCGACGATTTGTGAAGGACTTTAGCACCATTGCTTCCCCAATGAATGATCTAACCAAGAGAGACGTGCCATTCCATTGGGGAGAAGCGCAAGAAGATGCATTCCAAAGGTTGAAAAGTGAGTTAACATCTGCTCCTCTACTAGCACTCCCGGACTTTGGTAAGACCTTTGAAATAGAATGTGATGCTAGTGGTATTGGAATTGGAGGAGTACTCATGCAAGAACATAGGCCAATTGCATATTTTAGTGAGAAATTAAGTGGACCAACTCTGAATTATTCTATATATGATAAAGAGTTGTATGCACTAGTGAGAGCTTTAGAGACATGGCAACACTACTTATGTCCTAAAGAATTTGTGATCCATTCAGACCATGAATCTCTGAAACATCTTAAAGGACAACTGAAATTGAACCGTAGGCACGCAAAATGGAGTGAGTTCATAGAGTCTTTTCCCTATGTTGTTAAGTATAAGAAGGGAAAGGAAAATGTTGTTGCCGATGCTTTGTCTAGACGCCATGCTTTGCTTTTCCAACTTGATGTCAAAATTCTTGGCTTAGAGAGTATCAAAGAATTATATGCCAAAGATTCATATTTCGCTGAAGCACATTCAAAATGTAGTGAAGGAAAGGGTTGGGAAAAATTCCATTTGCATGATGGGTTCTTATTTCGAGCTAACAAGTTGTGCATTCCAGATTGCTCTGTTCGTTTGCTACTTTTGCAGGAAGCTCATGCAGGTGGACTCATGGGACATTTTGGCACCAAGAAAACTGAGAGCGTGCTAGCCGATCATTTCTTTTGGCCAAAGATGCGACGATATGTGGAGCGCTACGTGTTGCGCTGCGAGATATGTCACAAAGCTAAGTCACGATTGAACCCTCATGGTCTATACACGCCTTTACCTATTCCAAATGCACCGTGGGAAGACATCTCTATGGATTTTGTTCTTGGTTTACCACGGACAAAGAGGGGAAGTGATTCAATTTTTGTAGTAGTTGATAGGTTTAGCAAGATGGCACATTTCATTCCATGTCACAAAAGCGACGATGCTTCACATATTTCTGACTTATTCTTTAAGGATGTTGTGAGGTTGCATGGTATACCACGAACCATAGTTTCAGATCGAGATACAAAATTCTTGAGCTACTTTTGGAAGACATTGTAGGGAAAACTTGGAACAAAATTGTTATTTTCTACAACTTTCCATCCCCAAACGGACGGTCAAACTGAAGTTGTAAATCGAACACTATCCATGATGTTGAGAGCCATTTTAAAGAAAAACTTGAAAATGTGGGAGGACTGCTTACCTCATGTAGAATTTGCATATAATAGGGCCATACATTCGACCACAAATTTTTGTCCATTCGAAATCGTATATGGTTTCAAACCTATTGCTCCCATAGATCTTTTGGCTTTGCCTTTACAAGAACAAACCAATCTTGATGCACGCAAGCGAGCTCAACTTGCGAAGCAACTTCACTTGAAGACTAAGCAAAATATTGAGAAGATGACAAGGCAATATGAGAAACGAGCAAACAAGGGAAGAAAGAAGATCCTATTTGAACCAGGTGACTTGGTAAGGGTATATTTTTGAAAGGAGCGCTTTCTAGAACAACGTAAAAGCAAATTGCAGCCAAGAGCAGATGGCCCATTCAAAGTGCTCAAAAAGATTAATGACAACGCATACAAGATTGATCTTCCTGAGGAGTATGGCATTACTCCAACATTCAACGTATCTGATCTCTCTCCCTACATTGGACCATCCGAGTCGAGGATGCAAAGCCTGATTGTTGCATTGCCAGGTGAACTCGTTCCTAAGTTTATATATATATGATTTTGAGAATGGTTTACTACCTAATAGTGATAATATTGTGCTTAGGAACCATGGAGAGGACCAACAAGGAGCCCAAGTCGAGTTGGAGTCCGGGATGAATTCGAGTTGGAGTCCGGTTCGGCCATCAGGAGCAGACTGTCTTCAAACGACCATAACTCCCTCATACGAAGTCCGATTGGGACTTTCTTATAGTCCACGGAGAAGTGCACGACGAGATCTTTCCAATGAATCTAGCCCCACGTCCAAATTCCTTTTAGATCACCGGAAATTGACAAAACAAGTTTCGACCAGATTCTGATTAGGCCTAGTCGGTGCTGCGTCACCTTTTTTGGTTGGGTCAAGGCCCATGTATCGAGTTAGAGTCCGAGTAGGGAAAGAGTCCATGTCGGTTTCAGGTTTCCTTACCTGGCCACCGATCTCTTTTACCTCCTCTATATAATCTCGCCGAACCATTAGGGTTCTACGGGTTTTGTTTAGTCATAATCTTTCTTTCATGAAGCTATTGAGATATTCTTCTTGGTCGACTAGATCAACATCAATATCTGTATTCGGAACCCCAACTCTTTTTCGTGATCCAATCTATATTTGCAATTTCAGATTGCTTGTTTATCTTGTTCTTGCTTGTTCTTCGATTGCTTGCAGGAATAGATCTTCGTGATCAGGTCGATCGTGCTTCTAGTTCAGTCGATAACAATCCGAAGTTGGTTCAGCGATTGCCAGGGTGTATCAGTCGTGTATGGTTGGTAGCCGGATCGTGAGAGTCGTCTTCACAAATCGATAGTTGTTGTTCTCATCGAAAGATCGGACCGCCCGTGTCACAGCAGCCTTCCCCGCGGTGCTCGACGAGAGTGGCCGCGAGGGAAATGGCAGGAACGGCAAGGCCCCGGGCCCGGATGTCGGCCGCCACCGGAATCAGGGAGACCTGCCTATCGTGAACATACGTAGCCTCCTGAATTGACGACGGGTCCGGGTCGAAGCTCCCCTTCGCCTTAAGCTCGAGGCCAAGCTCCTCTAAGGCGGAGTAGATCATCTTCCCCCCAGTAATAACCGCGAGGGTGCCCGATGACTTTGCCTCCTGGAGGGCCTCTCGCCCGGCACGCAGCTCCCTCCGGAGCCGGGAGGCGGTGTCCTCAACGGCCGCCAAACGCGCACGGGCCGCCTCCAGCTCTCCGACCGCTTTGTCCTTCTCGGAGCGCTCGGCCGCCAAGTCCTCGAGCGTCCTCTCCTTTCCAGAGCGCTCGGAGGCTAGCGCCCCCTCGGTGGCCCGGAGACGTTGGAGACCCGGGCTTCAAACTCCCGGACCAACATCACGGTCTGGAAAAAGAGGCGTTAGATAGAAAAAAGCACATGGCCTAAAGCCTCGGTGAGAAGTACTTACCCGGAGCTCGGCGGAGATGACCTCTTCGCATCCTCCCCCCGGAACGCCTCGGGGGTGGCTCCCTCGGGTCTCCGACCATCATCTCACCATCCTCCAGGGTCCCGCTGTTGGAGGAGCCGAATTTCAAGTCCATCGGCGGGGCCGGGACCCCGGGGCGGATGAAGAGTCCTTTGCCCTTCCCGGGCGAGGAAGGCGCCGACACTGCCGGGGGGGGAACCTCCGGAGCTGTGAAGGAGGCCATCGGGAGGGCCCCCAAGTCTTGAACCGGACGGAGACTCCCCCGCACGGCGGTTACGGGCGAACCTCCGGGGCCACCAGTGTCGGAAAAGGAGTGGAAGCATACATCTCCCAGTCCGAATCCTGTCTCTCCCTGGCCGCCACACCCCCGGATGGCCCGAAGGGACCCGCATCCGGGGACGCTGCCACCAGGGTCACCGGTAGCGTCATCAGGGACCCAAATCCTTGTGTTCTTAGCCAAACCCTGTCTCCTTCCTCTCAAGATCATTCCCAACCAGATCATCTTGCTTGCATGCATGTCCATATACTATATACAAGTATTTTCTATATGCTTATGTAGTGCGATGTGTTGAGTTGTTTCATTGTTTGTGTACGAGAATAGAGTAAGAAGCGGAAGAAGCAGTAGAAGTCTTCGAAGATCCCTTAGAGCAGTCAGACCCCGTGTTGCAAGCCAAGTCTCTACCCTTTGATCATGTCTCTCCTAGTATTTTGAGTAAACTAGATTAAAATTTGTTTTAAAGTATATGCATGCTCTATGTTCAAATTAAGTGCTATGTTGGAACAATATGAATAGATATGACCTAAATCCTTGTAAAGCCCCTCATGTTCGTATATCTCATGCACCTTTGTCACCCTAAGATATCATGCCTAGGCTATGCTTATGCTTAGATATATGTGTTAAGTGTTGAATGGTCATGTGTATGAAAAGTGTGCTTAAAACCTCTTTTGTGAAAGAAAATGTGATTGGAATCGATAGTGAGGATGGTTTGAATGATTGGTGCTGTGTGCACATCGGGAATGTGAATGGCTCCTCACTAGAGATTCATAAGGACAAGAATCTTGTGTTGTACTTCTATGCGGCATGAAAAACATACTAACCACTTGCCCGGTATGGGACGGGCGCAACATAGTAGTTTTCTCGGTATTAGCTTTTCCCTGCAATGGTTGTCGGTCTAGTTTCTCGAGAGGAAACTGGTGGGCCACAGAGAGCCACGAGCGGTGTGAGCTAATGAGTGAATCAGGAGTATTGAAGGAAGACGCCCTACGCCAGGATTCTGAGTCGTGCGCGGCTGAATCCACAGGCTATGTGTCTTGCGGGACCATAGGCCAAGGCTAGGTAGAATTAGCTGTGAGGAGTACCCACAACGGTAATAAGGACTGAAATGTCTATTTACTGGGCATGGAATTGTTAATGCTAGGATTGCAAATTGTTGTGTGATCTCGGCCTTGTCACATGCGTAAGAGTCGCATAGAGAGGTACCGACTTGAAAGCTAAGTGATCGGTGGATTAAAGTGGTACACCTTTGCAAAGTTTCAAAAAGTATCGAATACTTTGAGCTCCCAGGTCATGGAGTCTGCGCACGGTGGATTCTATCCACGTCGATGCAGCACACGTAGCTTTTGGAAAGGTTTTCATAATATTGATTAAAATTGTGACTCATGAAAGACTGCCACGCATAACATCTTCTAAAAATCTAGTTTAGGATTTTAAAGTCTCCCTTTTTGAAAGAAAAACTTTTTCTCAAAACTTTAGAGTGAAAATCTATTCTATCCTTATTTATAAACCAAAGAGCCCATCTCTTGAAAATTCCCCTCATATATATACCTGCATTCTTAAATTTGAGACTTGTTGAGCATCATGTGACAACGTGCTCACCCTTACTTTTGCAAACAAATTTAGAGGAAGGATTCATTGATCCCGACTCCTACGGTCTTGAACCCAATGAAGAGGAAGGAACCATGCCCGAAGATTTAGCTTACTAGAGGGTCACTCACCAAGTGGAGTCCAATGTGGAGGAAGCCCATGCAACACCGCTGCCAATGAAGATGAAGACCATCGTAGTCTTATTGCTTGTTGTTGTTCTATTTTTGTGTCGACCTTTGTGTCGAAGAAAACTCCTTAATTTTGTATCAACTTTAAATTGCGTCGTTTTTGGCGTTATGATATTATAATATTGGTCCTTGTGACCAGTACTTTTTTTAATTATTTGCATTGAAATATAATGCATCTTGCTGTTGTGAGCTTGCGATGTATCATTCTGAGTGCAACCCACCTGGGCTGTTGCCACCGGATTCCTCAAATGAGGGTCCCATAGTGCCGCCACAGACGCATGTAATTATTTATTTCATCTACACCTACAATAACATGTTAGGGTGTTTTATGTTTTCGGTTGCTTTTTTGGTTGCATCATCTCTCTTACATTTTCAGTACCTTTTCGATGTCTATTTTTGTTTTTGGTAACTCGACAAATTGAACCAACCACGAAATGTACGAATCAATCAACCCAACCAATGACGGGTATTTTCCTCCTTGGCTGGTCGGCCGGTGGTGCTTCAATAGCCCTTTCTTAGTTTCATCTGCAATTCTTCTTCTATTTTGGGTTATTCATACAAAAAACACACTTTCATGTTGTTTTTGTTCAATTTTTTGGGGGGTCATTTTAGAAATAGAAAACCACATTTCTCAACTATTATAGGACAAACGACCGGTTGCCATCTTGTCTAGCGACTGGTTGTGACAACTGATGACGTGGAGATTAGTCGCCAAACTTGTTGGCAATTGGTCGAAAACACTCAAAATTGCCACACGGGTTGGCGATAGGCGATACTGATTGATTTTCCAAATACTTTTCTATTCTGTATTATTTTGGATTTTTTATATATGTTATTCGTACGAAAAATTCTTAGTTTGAAGACAAAATCTTTTTTTCTGCAATTAATTACCAACTAGATTTGATTCAAATTCTTTATAACTTTCGGTTTATGGAGTTAATTAAGATCCATGCTAATCGATTGAAATGTCCCCATCTTAAAAGTTGGTAGCATAGCTGGGAATTGAAACTTGAACTAAACTATGACAAAACTAAAATGTGCACACAACTCTACCGAGTCCGAGAGTGGCCGACGTACACGGCAAGCAACACATATACTTGCTCAGTTGCTCTCACTCTTATAACCCATCAAACAAATCACAATTAATCACTATAAATCAACTTTAACCATAGACTATATGATATCAGTTACTACTTTTATTCTTAAATAATTTTCATTTTTAACTCTCTTAGAAAAATTTTGATCACTAATATATTCATAAAAATCTATATCTAATATTTCTAATAATTTTTACTAATATATTATTATAAAAATTTATAATAAAAATGATAATTATTTGAAAATAGAATGATATATATTAAAATACAACTAGCTAGTCGAGAATAAATATACTATAGATTACTAGTTAAAAGGACTGCATGTATATCACAGTATCATTTTTTTTTTTGAAAATGCAGTATCAACTTATTTAGAGACGAAAGGAATATATTTGATATCATAAATCAACTTCATTATCATACACCAAACCAATGAAAGAATTCTTGTACAGAAACACAAAGCTAATGGATGATGAACAGTGAACAACAACTACACTACAAGCGATTGCGTACACAATAATACAAGAAAGAGACTAATAGTAATTAATTTGGATAACTAACTAAGCCGGGATCATAAGCCTGGGCTTCTTGAAGGTGAGCGGGCTGAGCACCTCCCCCTCCTCCGCGGCCGCCGTGCACCGCTCGGTGATGTCTGGCAGCGCCGGGAGGTTCAGGTCGAACACCGGGCTCGCTCTCGCCTCCATGGCGGCGACACCGTGCGCGGCCGCGGAGGCGGCGCCGGCGTTGGTGCCACTGGTGCCCTCGTAGTGGCACCGCTTGTGCCCGCCCAGCGCCTGTCCGGTCGGGAACGTCTTCTTGCAAACCGAGCACTCGTGCACCTTGGCCACGCCGGCGGACGCGGACGAGGACGTGGCGGGTGAGGACGCCGCGGCCGTCTCTTCGGTGTGGCCGGCCGGCGGCTTTCGGTGGCTCGCCTTGTGGCCGCCGAGCGCTTGGTAGGACGCAAACGCCTTGCCGCACACGGAGCACCTGTGCTCCGCCGACGCCGTCGGCGGCGGCGAGGGGCCGCCGCGGTGACCTCGTGCCAGCATGAGGAGGCAGAGCGCGAGGTGCTCCTCCTCGGTGGGTGCGCGCAGCTGCCGCCTCGACCGCTTCCGCTTCGCCCAACCCTCGACGTGCAACAGCATCTCCTCCTCCTCCTCGCTCGCCGCCGTCCCGCGGCTCGGCGACGGTATCGCAGCCGCATCAAGAACTGTCTCCACGGCCATATCTTCCTCTCTTTCTCTAGCTTTCTTGAGCACTACAAGAGAAGTAGTAGTAGTGGTTTGGCACGTGAATGAGTTGTGAGTATTTGCGACTTGTGTGAGTAGGAGAGTAGGTTAAAGGGAGTGGTTTTATAGAGAGTTATGAGTGGTTGTAGCAGTGGTAGTAGAAACCAGAAAGTGGCAGGAAAGTTGGTGGTGTACATAGTGGTTTGGTGTTTGTGAGTAGTTGGTTCTTGGAGACTAAGGAAGAGTCTTGGGTCAGTTAGAAGAAATGTATGGAAGTATGGATGCATGCTTCCAACTTTCCGAGTGGTGAGAAGAGAAGACTTGATGAGTGTAATAAGTTGGACACTGAGGAAAGGACTAGAGTGGGGATGGACTTGTTCTCTGCTCCACATGCACCATGGAAAATTAATTATGATTAATTTTAATTGGAATTGGGAACATAGAAAGGGGAGGTGGCAAATGGATATGGATGGGTTGTGGTGATGTCAAAGATTAAACAAATATATGTGTGGGTGTTGTAGTTATTTTTAATAGCGCGTTTGATTATCTCTAAATTCTCAAAAATTCTGAAAAATATTTGTGTATGTAGTAAAAATATGTTATACTATCTCCATTCTCAAATAATCTCTTTTTGAATTTCAGTAACTAAAACAATCATAATTTTGGTGCTATATGTCATTAACTCTGAACAATAATTACTCACAAAAAATCCATCCATCCACCAACAAATAATGAACTAATGAAATTGCCATAATTTTTTTAGTGTATTAAATAAGTGTAATATGAGAAAGATATATTTAAAAAGTTCAAAATAATAATTATTCGTGACTAAAAAATGTTGTCTAAGGTTACACCTATTTGAAAACAAAAAAAAACAGTATCTTAAATGTTAATGGTGTATATATAATGGTTGAGCCATGTCCCATGTGTCATGTGTGAGAGGAAAGTGGCCGCGTGGAAGGAAGCGAACGGTGGGCGCTGACGTGTGCATCGTCGCCGCCTGGATGGCTTCCGGCCACCTGTTTCCGTTTGGAATCTGGCGCTGCTTTTTCTAGAAAACACGCATCCATTCTCCTCAAACAAGGCTGCTGCCACGTGTTTTTCTTCAGCTTCCCACGCTGTGACAGGTCATCACTTCACTTATCTCCCTCGCTCATTCAAGGCAGTGCCTCGCGGCAAGCAACTTGCGGTGGTAGTGTGCAACCATCTAATCACAAGTCTTTCATATTTTATTTCTAAATAGTTGTCATGTTTATATAGTTTTTTCATGTTTATCATTGCTTTAGATGTTTATTTTTCAAAAAAAATTCTATTAAAAAGATATGTATCTATTGAGATATAGACAAATCTTTAACAAAAATGTATTCATTAAAATTATTTTCATCTTTTTTTTGTGTATTATTTTTATATTAAATGTTAATATGATATCTATTTGAAAATAGATAACATAATTAATTAGTTAGTATTTAATGGTGAGCGGCAGACTTTTTATTTCTGAGTTTTTAATCTATATCATAATTAGATTTTGTTTGGTATGGCAGTTTTTGCTTGTTTCTTTGCTAAACTATCTTGCAAAAATTGTCATGCTTAGGTTATGTTTCCAAAAAATCCTAGTAGCTTTTAGTTGATATCCCTAGATTTTCTTATTTTAAGATTTGTTTGAAATACAAGAAATGAAAAGTAAGAATAGAAAATAAAAGAATTGAGCATCATTTTTTATGAAATCCACAAGAAAACTTAAACACAAAAATTATTTAAAAGTGTTGTTTGGATACATCTAAAAAAATATAAGAATTTTGCTTCCCACAGTAGATAAAAGAAATTTTTTATGAGGTTGAATCTTTTTTTTACTCCGAAATTCCTCCTAAAGAAGTCATTCTAAAATTTTATACGATCATTTCTCAGTTCCAAATACCACACAAAGTAAAAATTCTTAGAATTAAAATTTACTAAAATTCTTTTATTTGTTCTCCATTTCAAACACCATTTAGACAAGATTGACCGGCTTACCTTGTGTGAGGCACTTAAGTTGAAGTGGATGGCAAATTGGTTACCCTCTCGTTAAGCATTGGCTGCTATCTGTAACTTGAGTTATTTAATTGAGGCTATAATGTTTCTTCTGGCTAGTCTCATCTTTTCAAAGTTTAAAGATCCTCAAATTTAAAAATGTAAGGCATAATTATCTAGACAAAAATCTTTGCAAAGACAACTTTTTGCCATATGCCTTACAGCAAATTGTTGAATGCAAATAGGCAACCGGAGACAGGGACGAAGCCCAGGCCATAAGGTGTGTGTTTCGTTTAGTTCTCCTATTTGTGTCATCAATTTTTTATCACATTATACAATTTTGTTTTATGTTCAAAATTTGGTAAACTATATTGTTTAAGATAAGATTTTGCATATTCTTTATCAAAATTCTCCCTAAAAGTGGAAAAAGAAAATGGCCGCCTCAAATTTGACAGCCAACATCTCACCCCTCTCAATGACAAACCAGTCTAGTGTGACATCAAAATTTGGAGTTGGTATCTGTTTAGTTTATGTCTAGTTTTTATTCACTAAGCCTCATCTTTGACTGCATATGTACTACTATCTTTATTCCTTTATACTTAACGTTTTTGATTGTTCACGGTCATCAAATACAACTTTCACAAATAAAAAAAAAAGAACGGATGTGTATAGATTATTCGCCTCGTTGAGTGTCCAAGTTTGCTATATATGAGGTCATGGTCAGAGACTATACAAAGTTCGTGGAAGTTTGCTTCATACTTGCCCAAATCTTTATATCTTGGTGAGTGGTCTAGCAATTGCACTGTTGAGTATTGTAGCCCATTGCGTCAAGGCCTGAAAGCACGTACATAAGCTTTGCTAGGTCGGCCTGGATTTTTGGCTCCACATGGACGCAATTGCAAATTTAAAGAAACACAAAACACGTAATGCATGCATCATGGCTTATTCTACAAGTGATTTAAGTTTGGTTTGTGTGATTGATAGAAATTACTTAAATTCTTTTTCTATTATGTATTATTTTTTCCAATTTTTTCTCTAGTTTGATCAAGATAAATTGTTCTTTCGTACTAAACTAGATCATTTGAATAACGATTTGATGATTGAGACCAGAAAAAAGACATAGAATATAATTCCGGTGCAGGTCTTGCATGGGCAACTCATCCAAATTTGCATGCGGCTTTCCTGGCCACTCTTGGTGTCCAGATGTTCTTAATTTCTTTCATGTGTTTATTGCTTGGAGATTGCACAGATCCGATAAACAAGGCACGATTTGGCACACGTCCATGTGCATTACTAAAGTACTTAAATTACCTGTAACTAACTAGCCTCAGAAATGTGTGTACAGTGCTGCTCTATGTCTGTGCTTGGCTGATGGAGATGTGCTCCCAGGGGTTGGCAGCCAATGGGGACTTGTGGTTTGAAAATTTCTATGCCAAACTATCTTGTCAATGCATTTCATTCAGCTATCTCCGAGTTTTTTTTACTGTTAACCCACATTTAAAAAATAAATACAAAACTAACCCACAGTTGCAATAATTTACACAAATAGCCTGCCACGTCAGCTTGTCGAGCTCGACAAGCAACAAGTCGCACGGGGACCTCCTTGTCGTGGTCGAGGGACACGACCAGAGGCGTTGTCGTGGTCGAGCAGAGGCTTGTCGTGTCCCTCGACCACGACAACGCCTAACCTTACTTGTCGAGCTTCTGGACCACGACAACTTCTTGTCGTGCTCGTCGACCACGAGCTTGTCGAACCTCTGGACCACGACAACTACTTGTCGTGCTCCTCGACCACGAGCAGCTGCCTCTTCTTGTCGTGCTGTGAAGACGCGAGAACTGAAAAAAGATTTTATTGCGGGAGCGGGAATTCGAACCCGAGCCGTATTTGCAACACCGGAGAACTCCTACCAGCTGGGCTAAGAAACGGATTTGTTATAACGGCAGTATACATTTTAATATTGTGTACCTTGTCAAGTTTCCAGAACTCGACAAGCTATCCTGCTGGTCCCCTGCTGTATTTATTTGGTCCCCTACTCACTCACACTCACACACACACAGTTACTTTGAAGCAGCAGCAGCAGCATACACATACACACACTTCGTTTAATTTTTCCACCCTAGATCTAGCAAAATCCGTCCGATAAATTTATTTGGTGTAGAAGAGAAAGTTGTAGAGAATTGCGAGTTCTTCGAAAAGAGGTAATTTTTTTCGAAATGCATTTAAGATTCTGTTAATTATGTTGCTAATGACGTGATTAGGGTTTATATTTATGTTTATGTGTATACAAGAGTAGGTATTATGTTTTTAAGAATATGTTTAGGAAATATGTGCATCTGTATGTATGTTTGTAAAATAGATTTTTTTAAATGTATGTGTGTATGTTTGAAAATGTATGTGTATATGTTTGAAAATAGGGGTTTATAAATGTATGTGTGTGTGTTTGAAAAATAGATTTTTGAAATATATGTGTGTATGTTTGGAAAAATAGGGTTTTTAAATGTATGTTTGTATGTTTGGAAAATAGATTTTTGAAATGTATGTGTGTATGTTTAGAAATATATGTGTGTATGTTTGGAAAAATAGGGTTTTTAAATATATGTTTGTATGTTTGGAAAATAGGTTTTTGAAATGTATGTGTGTATGTTTACAAATATATATGTGTGTATGTTTGGAAAATATGTTTTTGAAATGTATGTGTGTATGTTTAGAAATATATGTGTGTATGTTTGAAAAAATAGGGTTTTTAAATATATGTTTGTATGTTTAGAAATATATGTGTGTATGTTTGGAAAAATAGGGTTTTTAAATATATGTGTGTATGTTTGGAAAAATAGGGTTTTTAAATATATGTTTGTATGTTTAGAAATATATGTGTGTATGTTTGGAAAATAGGTTTTTGAAATGTATGTGTGTATGTTTAGAAATATATGTGTGTATGTTTGGAAAAATAGGGTTTTTAAATATATGTTTGTATGTTTAGAAATATATGTGTGTATGTTTGGAAAAATAGGGTTTTTAAATATGTGTGTGTATGTTTGGAAAATAGGTTTTTGAAATGTAAGTGTGTATTTAAATATGTGTGTGTATGTTTGGAAAATAGGTTTTTGAAATGTATGTGTGTATGTTTACAAATATATGTGTGTGTATGTTTGGAAAATATGTTTTTGAAATGTATGTGTGTATGTTTAAAAATATATGTGTGTATGTTTGGAAAAATAGGGTTTTATAAATGTATGTGTGTATGTTTGGAAAATAGGGTTTTTAAATGTATGTGTATTTCGTTTTAGAAACTATGTGCACACAATAGAAAATATAAAATTAGGTTATTTTTAATTGTGCACATGCATACTGTATGTCTAAAAATTAGGTTTTGGACATATATGTGTATGTATTTAGAAATTATGAAACTAGGCTATTTTCAATTACATGCATGCATGCTCTATGTTTAGAAATTATGTTTTTTAAATGTATATGTGTATGGTTTTAGAAACTATGTGCATGTGTGTATGTTTGTAGAAAATAAAAAATTAGGTTTTTTTAATTGTGCACATGCATACTCTATGTTTAAGAATTAGGTTTTGTAAAATATATATGTGTATGTATTTAGAAATTATGAAACTAGGTTATTTTCAATTACATGCATGTATGCATGCTCTATGTTTATAAATTATGTTTTTCAAATGTATATGTGTATGTATGGTTTTAGGAACTATGTGCATGTGTGTAATGGTGTCATGTTATTTACGCGTGAGATGAATGTGTCTAGGGAATGGAGAGTTCGAAAAAAATTTCCATATTTTATGGTGACGGCATAATTCGCGAGGGGCAAAGCGGGGTTGATATGAGCCGTTGCCAGTATGTGACGGGCAAGCTGAGTGTACATAACACCTCATTTCTAGACCTGAATTTGTGGATCCTGAATATGTTCGGGAAGCGGCCTCACGATGAAATGGCTCTAATCGAAGGGCTCATCGTTCATGAGCTAGATAATGAGCCATACTGGATGCTGCACGAAATTAAAGGGGACAAATCTTGGAGTTCTTTTATTCGAAGAGTGGAAGACCCCCATGGCGAACTGCTCGGCCAGTTCGCGATGTATGTGCAGTTCTGCAACGTACGAGCAGCCGAGTGTGCGGTGGAGGGTGAGCCAAGCGTCATGCCCGGTCCTGCGAGATTCAGGGCTAGCGAGTAGTCGGATGTATTCTGCCATACTCGCGTAGATGTGTGCGAGGTACTGGATTGCCTTCCATCAGTGTCCGACGAAGATGATTCGACGGACTCGAAGGCATCCGATGGCTCTGATGACGATACTCCTGGTCCCCCGCAAGAGTGGCTAGATCACTCAGCATACAGTCAAGCTGTGTTGCCAACAGATCAGGGTTCGAGGTGGTCTTTCAAGCACAGTGGCTTACAAGTAGAGCAGGAGTTTCAAAGCAAGGAAGATCTGAAGAATGCCGTGGCGAGCTGGTCTGTCGCAATTAACCGGCAATATAAGGTCGTCAAGTCAAACCCCAACCTTTTTGTCGCAGCCTGTGTAACAGCAGGCTGCCCATGGAAGATTCGTGCGATGCGGCCGAAGGACGACATCGGTTTTGTGGTGACAAGGGTTACCGCACACACATGCCTGCTCACGGAGGCGCTGGACAGACACAGGAACGTGACGTCGGCGTACGTCGGTAATATCATCCAGCCGGCTGTGCAAGAGAACATTTCGATAATGCCGAGAGAAATAATGAAGCAAGTTGCCGATAGGTGTGGGTACACTATAAGGTATGCAAAGGCCTGGAGAGCAAAACAGAAGGCAATTGAGGGCATGTTCGGCACATTCGACCACGCCTACAACAATGTGATGCGGTTGCTGCGCAACATCACTCAGACCAACCCAGGCACATTTTTAGATTTCTTCGATCAGCCAGCTACACGTCGAGATGGTAGCCCCATACAGAACACTCGGGTACTCCGTCGATTATTCTGGTCATACCGCCAGTGCATCGAGGCATTTGCTTATTGTCGTCCAGTCATATGCGTGGATGGTACGTTCCTGACTGGAAAGTACAAGGGCTGTCTCCTCATTGCTGTTGCTGCGGATGCTAACGACCAACTGCTTTCATTGGCGTACGCCATCGTCGAGTCTGAAAACTCAGAAAGTTGGTTGTGGTTTCTGGTCAACGTGAAGCGGGCGGTTGTTGGTGATCGAGAGAAGGTGGGCATCATATCGGACCGCCACCGAGGGCTGCTCCATGCCATTGAGGTAATGCGCGGGGCCCCAGATGCTCCGTACAAATGGGAGGATGTGCGCAACCGTTGGTGCATGCTGCACATTGCAGCAAACCTTTTCACACACTTCCGCAGTAAACAGATCATGGATCTGTTCAAGCGGCTGTGCATGCAAAATCAATCGAGGAAGTTCCAGGCTGTGTTCGACAAATTGGAGGCGCTGACAGTGAAGTACTCCACGAGGAGGGCCAACAATGCTGCCGATGCGAACGTCAGCAAATTCTCCCAATAGATTCAGGACAAGGACATCGAGAAATGGTCCTTGCTGCACGACGAAGATGGCGCAAGGTTTGGGATAATGACGACGAACCTTTCAGAGGTGTGCAATTATGTGTTGAAGGGAGTCCGGTGTTTGCCGGTGACTGCTGTAGTGGAGATGACATGGTACCGCACAGCCGAGTACTTCAACAACAGAAGTGTAGCCGCCAAAACGCTAGTCGACGATCCCATGAGAACCTTGCCAGATGTTGTGTAGTCGTACTTGACTGCTCGCGTAGACAAGGCCCAGCGGCACAAGGTGACAGTTATAAACAGACTGCACCGAATCATTGAAGTCCGCCTTCGGCAGAAGAACGTGAGCGGCCAACTGAGACCTGGACGGGTGCACGAGGTCATTCTTGGGGATGTCGCTGAGTGCTCATGTAACAAACCGAAGCTACTGCACAAGCCCTGCTCTCATGTCCTTGCTTCATGTGCGGCGCTCGGTGTGAGCTCTGCGCCTTACCTTTCGGAGTACTTCAGCCTTGACAACCTTTCAAACACGTGGAGTGGCGTGTGGAGAGTTTTTATGACGCTCGGTGACTACAGAGTTATCCCTGCTGGCGAGACTACCTGGATCCCAGATGTAAATCTAAAGCGAACGGGTCCATGGCGACGGAAGACAAGCCGAATACACAATGACATGGACGAGTCACAGGAGGGTAGCTCACGAGCTAGGAAATGCTCGATCTGTAGGCAACCCGGACATAGCAGGAAGGATTGTTTGAATGCACCCGGACCATCGACATAGCCTTGTAATAAACTTTGTAATAAACTTTGTAATACACGAATCATTTGCATTGGATTGTTGTAATCTGTATGAAACCTTGTAATATGATTCATGTTATGTTACTTTCATGTCGTGTGCTATCCATGGGTATGATACTTTCAATAACGGTTCCCGATGTATGTTATGTTACTTTCAATAATGGTTCATGTTTTATGTTTTGACAGGCATGGCTGGCGGGGATAGAGATCTTCCAGAGCTACTGAGCAGTACATGTGATCGTGGACATCGCGGCCGCATCTTGTCCGAGGGCGGGGACTTGGAGCCGCTGGTAGTCCGTGCTCCCTTGGAGTACTGGCCTCTGCATGAGGGCTATATCCCCATCCTGCGGGCTGCAGGTTTATTGCCGTTCGCCCGTATGCTACAGATAGGTCAGCATCTCACACTGGACAGGTCGTTGATCACCGCATTGGTAGATCGATGGCGTCCGGAGACTCACACTTTCCACTTCCGCTGGGGGGAGATGACAGTCACGCTGGAGGATGTGAGCATGCTGCTTGGTTTACCTGGCAGTGGACATCCCATCGTCCCCCGGGCAGCACGCCTAGATTGGCGCGCACAGTGCACCTCCGATTCAACATCGCTAACCACGCTGACGAGATCCCGGCATCCAGGCGTGGTGTCCCCCACCGATTTCTGGCGCGCTACCGTGAGTGCCCCGATGATGCCCCCGCCGATGTAGTTCGGCAGCATCTCTTCGCGTACTTGCTGGTGACGCTGCAGTATATTTTGTTCCCTTCCACGCACGGTGACACTGTGTACACGTGGTTCATTCCTCTGGTCGAGAGTATCGTCGATGCCGACTCAGGGGCCATGCCGCGTTACAACTGGGCTATGGCAGTGTTGTGCGCGACGTACAGGGGCCTTTGCGAGGCATGTTGTAGGACCGCAGCTGGATCGTTGCTTTCCGCATGCCCTGTACTGCTGCAACTGTGGTCATGGGAGCACTTCCCCGTTGGTCGGCCGCGTTTACAGCGGCCCATCCATCCGTACGGTGCCCCAGCGGACTATGAGGATTGGGTGGACCGGCCGACCATGGGAGCCCTTTGGCTAGGAGGTCGGCCGAGGTGGTCATTGTCACAGATTCACCGTTGTTACTTGGCGTACCTGGGAGAGTTTGATCTCCTATCGGACGCGCGCGTCATATGGCGACCATGGACACCGGAGCACATCTCGCAGGTTGCACCGCATGGCATTTCCTCGCATTGCACCGCGGGCCAGGACTGCTGGCTTACACGCCGGCACATGGTGTTCTCACATGTGGTGGAACCGTATTTTCCGGAGAGGGTGATGCGCCAATTCGGGCTACATCAGCAGATACCGCCCCCGGAAAGAAATCGACAACGCCATCTCCCGCGGGAGATTCACGTGTATGCCTCGAACATTTTCTATATCTCATGTACACACTCATATTTGTTTATTTCTTTGCTTTATGTGCATCACGTCACCTTTTGCAGACAAACACGTAGAGGAAAACACTTCGACAACTGGCAGATCAAGAATTCCAAATGGGTCGACGAGTGGGAGGACCACGCGGCGACGGATGTTGTTGTGGAGGAGCGGCCGTATGACCCTGGGACGTCCCAGGCCTATCTTCAGTGGTACGTGCCGCGCACCCGCACGCGACTCGCTCGTGCGGCCCCCCCCCCTCGCCGACAGAACTATCACATCAAGACAGTCTTTGACTCGGCCTTGATGTTCATTTCCCAGGCCGGATACATCGCTCGGTACGTTCGTCTTCGCTGGATACTTATGTTGGTCTCTTATCTTATCTATTTTTCCATAGTTCCCATATGAGTTTCGCATGTGAAGGGTGACTTAGCGTTGGCCATCGACAGCCAGGCGGCAAACCTGTCATCTCGCTTGGAAGGAGGACCACGCTTCAAGGCGATGGCGCGTGCTGCCCTACATTCCATCCGGGTAGCAGCACAACGAATCTTCTTCTTCGACGTTACTTGTGGCCGAAAGACAGATGCATCGGTTCCGCACCGGAGAGGGGCCCGGCCGCCTAGCCCGATGTCAGCCCGGTCTAGCCTGGGTGGTGCTCGACAGAGCACTTTGTCAGCACGGCGCAGTCATCGTGACACATCGTCGACCTGGGGAGGTGACATACCAGGGACGTCCGCCGGCCCGTCTCAGCTTCATCGTTCCTCGTCAATGCACAGTGCTCGACGCAGAGATCTGCATATTGGGGGCCCGTCGAGACATCGCACTCCCGGTTCAGATGACTCTGATGATGAGGACGGCATCCGTCGTCAAGACGAGGACGACATCCGTCGTCAAGACAGGGACGATGCGAGTAGGGCGTTGGCAGAGCGGCTTGCGGCTGACGAAGATTGGGGCCAGGATCATATTGAGTAGGCTGTCCAGGGACAGAGACACTTAGTCCCTGGGGGGTCTACTTGGGAGAGTTGGGGGGAGCCCGCCCACGACCACATGGATGTGGATGACGATCGTGAGTACTGCGCTCCGCAGGGGGCCGAGCCTAGTTGGGTGGCACAACAGCGGGACAACGATGACTGGGTCTCGAGCATGTTAGGGTTGCACGACCCTCATGCACATCAGTACTACCAACCGGATCAGTTGGCGCTTAGCGAGCTCGAAGATCACCCTCCACCGACACAACCATCTCAGGGTCATGCAGGTACTGAGCGGCATGGTCCTTCTACTGCGGCTGGGCGGCGATCACATGTGCCACCTGATCCGTACTCACCATCGCCTTTTCAGAGAGATAGACATGGGCATGGGCATAAGAGGGGTCGTCCGAACCCATAGCGAACATGTACTAACACTTTTATTTTCCAGTGTGTTACATTCAAAATGAATCATGCAATTCACTAGATTTCTTATATATTTTTATTATATGATACATACTTACATATATTTCTATAGATATATATACATATATATATACATATATATATATATATATATGTGCGTGTGTGTGTGTATATATATATATATATATATATCTATACAGTATGTATGTATTTATGTATGTATTTATGTATGTACAGTATGATGGGAAAAACTCCTAACCCAGCTGGTGGGAACTCTCTTCTACCTCGTTGTCCACCTGGGTTCGAATCCCCACTGATCTTGATTTGGGTTCACAGGATAGATTTTGATATTTTAGGGTTTGAGATAGATTAGAGTTGAACTGATCTTGTTACTGCCAAACATAAAAGTCTTTAGAAGCCAGATTCAATTCCATCTCTAAATCTCAGATCTATCAATCCTATTCTGTTTTCGAAAACAGGATTCTAATTACCCTAAATACTCAGAACTCAGATTTAGCTAAATCTTGACCTAATCCAGATCAGATTATTCTTGGATTATGATCATGGGTATGTCAATACCTTAATCCAGAAAGTTGGCAGCCAAATCATATCATCTAAGCCTTTTTCACATATCAGTCCAAATTATATCGTAATTTAGTCCTTTATCTGATATCTAGAAACCCAAAAAAGCTAAAATCTTCAGATTAACTCCAAATTTAGAATTTCTTTACCAAATCTCTTTCAAATGTTATTTGATACAATTTTCTCTTCTGTCCACATTACAAAATCACATCTTAAAGGCCATAATTCGAAATCGACAAAACTCAGATCTTATTTTACCCTAAAGTACCCTATTTTCAGTTTATATCGAAAATCATCAAATCAAGTCATATTTTATTAAATCTCTTGTTAGATGAGTATAACGTATAAGTTTATACTCATTTGTGAAATCAGATTACAAATCAGTTCATAATTCAATCATACCTCTACTGTACAAAGGGATATTAATTAGGTTAGCGCTTCTCATGCAGATAAGAGTGCTAGGCCAACTGGCTCGCGCGCTCGCTCCCGTGTCCTCGGCCCGGGTTCGAATCCCTGTTCCCACAAATAAATTCTTTTCCTTGTCGTGCTTTCCACATGCGAGAAGTAGCTGCAGCTTGTCGTGGTCGAGGAACTCGACAAGTCCCTGGTCGTGTCTTCCGACCACGACAAGAAGGCTGCTGTGGGTCTTGTAGCTTGAGCTCGACAAGCTGACGTGGCTGACCATTTCTGTGAATTATTGCAACTGTGGGTTAGTTTTGTATTTATTTTTTAAATGTGGGTTATTAGTAAAAAAAAAGTCGCTATCTCCTGATAGAAAATAAGAGGATTGTATTGGCCGGTTTTAAGACGTTGTTTGTCTGCCTCAATTCTTACGCTTAATTTTTGGATCAGAACAGGTGATTTAACCAAACACTACTACCTCCATTTGAGAGTTTCTCTTGAGATAAAAGGAACTGACCCCATATTGTATACAACTTTAGGAATTGTCTTTTTGTTTTTCCTCCAGTAGCTCTAACTCAAAGAGCTCTAAGTGGGCAATTTACAAATAAAATTTCTAAATAATTACAATCTTATACCATCAAGCTAACTTTTCCGAGAAAGTGAAATATGGGTGGGGCGGGGGTGCGTGTGTTAGTGAGTTCACTGAGAAGCCATGGTGTTTCACCCCAAACATCATTTTGGTTTTGGATTTGGGCTCGAGCTTCTCTTGTGAAGCTGGATTTGGTGGGCTCCAGTTCCGGTTTCTCAGTGAAAGAAGTTAGAGGTATGTCAAACATAGTCTGTGTCTAAATTTTAAAAACATGATTTTGTGTTCCTTGTTATTTTAACTATTAGATTGAAATTCAAATGGTCTAAATTTATGAGAGATTTTTTTTTGAGGAGGTTGGTCATCTTACAATATTTTTTGAATTTCCTGGCCACTTTGATCTAAAATGTTGATTTCTAATAAATAACTATACTGGAGAGAAATGCACGAACTTTTTAAACTATAAGACAGGAAGATATGAATCACTTCTGGCCACGGGTTGCGCCGTTGAAAAAAAAGGAAGTAAAGGAAGCATCACACATTTCTTCATCTCTTTTGTTGTTTCGGCCTTTTGGACTCATTGGCTGGGTTCCTACAACTAAATTTATGGGCTTCATAGATATTCAGCCTACTAAAAAAAATGTCAAGCCACCAACAAATTGGGCCTGTTGGCCGTTAATGTTTAAAGAAAGTAAACTTCTAAGGGATAAGATATTCCCTATATTAGAGAAAAAAAAGATTGAGCGTGTTTTTCTTACAATCTCAACTGCACAATCAGAATTTAAATAGTTTAAATTAATATAAAAAAATTGAGGTGATTAATTATCTCGTGAGAATTTGTAAACTTCTCCCCATCTTAATCTGAATTAATAATTTTTATAATGATCTAAATGAGAGAAATGCACGTATAGTTTATCTTCTAAGGCAAATCATACAAATTTGAGCAAAGAAAAAAAAGTATGTTTATATCTTAAAAGTGAAATACTCATAAAAATTTATATTTTTATCTTGTAAATGTGAGGACAACATTACACCTGAAGTTTTAAAATGGCTGCTTCAAAACATTTATAAAATTCAACAGGACCATGTGATAGTGTGTTTAAGTCCATTTGATATTTTTCCGATGGATTAAAGAGTCTGTCGAAAAGAGCGAGCTTCAATTTTCTACGTTCTTAAAAGTATTTGTACAACGGAAATGTAAAATTTATTTACAGTTTGAGTTTTTAGGCGTAGGATCATGATTCAACGGCTTATGAATCGATTGGAACTTAGAATAAATCAAATCAACTCAGATTAACTCGGTTATAACTCGAGAATTGGAAGTCCCACCCTGGCTGGTTTGGCCGGTAACTGACCAGTTCCTGGCTCCCTTTTGAACCCTGCCTGGCTGTGCAGTTCGCTTGATGGCGTTTGTTGGGAAGCAGGCGACACCAATTAGTTCGAAAGCTCAAATTACCAAGGTGAATGCAGTTAAATAATCTTCTTTTTGCACCAAATATCCTATTATTTGTACGTATGCTCCTAGTGTACAAATAGAGAGTAGTGAAAGATCAAAAGGTGATGAGAAAGTAATTCTTCACACAAAAATAATTCATCATGAGTCACTAACCAGCAGTTCAGTTCATTGTACAAGAGCATGGATCATACAACAATTCTTTCCTTGATCCTTTTGGATGGATCTAAGATTCTAGAGATATATAACAACATGCATCACATCGTGATCCAAATCGAATGTATGTATGTAATTTAAAAAATAACTCAAATCATCCTCTTTTGGGGGCCTTTCTTCTTGATAGCAATATGTTGCCGTTCCAGTATCTCACAGCTAACCATGTAGTACTTGTAGGGCGGTACATGAGATTTCCATGCCAAAACTTCAAATTTTCCATGATATTTGACATGTCCGGCGGACATTACTTCTTGCAATGTAATTTTGGGAACATCATTAATCTCAACAAAACCTGCCTGGTAGTGACGATTTAGTACAATATATTGCGTCTTTTCGGGCGATCTTCGCAAATATAGACGTTCATTTTTGATCCAGCGATCAATTTGGTGTGCACTAAACAGATGGTGATACCTTTGTCTGAAATCTCTGACGCACATAAGAATTCTGGACCAAAACTGAGCATTGGCATTAGCTCTTAGTAAGCTGGCAAAGATGTTTGCTGCTAGGAAAGTTCCATATAGCTCCATGGATATCTCCATTGCAATTGATGCTAGCTTTTGTTGCTCCTCTGGATTTGTGCTTCCAAATGTAAGCACCTTGAAGAAATACCAGAACGCTTCTCGGGGAAGAAAATCTAGCGCAAGAGCTTGTGTGGTTCCAATGTTTATGATCTTGTATGATCTACTTGTGATTATGATTTTACTGTCACTTGAACCGAAGGTTTTGGAAGCAGTGCACAACCTTCTCCATGCATCCACATCAACATCCTCAGTTAGCTCAATAACAACCAGCAGTCTTTCTTCATCTAGGGCCTGATTCCGATGCTTGATTATGCCTCCATCCCTTAGAGTGATCGCCTTTTCATCTTTCAAATCATGCTCATTGAGAAAGACGATATGAGAGAAGTGGTTGCGTACCCTCTCATGATTGCAGACATGTTCTACAAGAGTGCTTTTTCCAACACGTTCTGGACCAACGATCGGGAGGACACCCAAATGATTCACAGAGGGTGGATCTTTGTGAAACAAGAAGTTGAATATTCGTTCCATTTCCATTTGGCGACCAAACACGCACTTGTCAAGAAACAAATACATGCTATAAGGTGAGCGGTACATCCGAGGAAAGTTCTCCAAAGTTGCAAGAAACTTGTTCATATCAGCAATGATGCTTTCTAGACTGTCAAGAACTTGTTCCAACTCATTTGTTCTCTGAAAAATACTGCTGGCAAAGAAACAAATACGCTTGGCAGGGTTGAAATTAGACAGTGCAAATGATGGGCTTACTTGAAGTTGATGGTCTTTGGTCTTCTTTTCTTCATATTCTTTGTATCTGAAGGCGTCCAGCACGAAGTAGCCTCTATACATCCTGTCTCTCAGCATATTCAGCTGCTGAAGCATCCCTTGGTTTCTGATGTGCCGTCCCTCGGCCTCCTCGACGATCATGCAAGCTCGCAATAGCACCCTTTGCAGGCTCTCCTCCTTGTGGGGCCCTGCATGCTTTGAGTATTTCTCAAACAAGAAAGATATGGATCTCCTGGCAAGTTCATCCACAATTGCAGAATACAGTGTCTCCATCTGGGAACCCTCCTGTTACAAAATGATGTGATCAACAAGACAAGTACAAAGTGATGTTTGGTATAAAAAGTATTTGGTTAATTCTATTGCCGTTCTGTTCTGGTCACTGATGTTAATAAGTCTACAAATTTGAACAGCCTCAGGAAAGAAGTCTATAACTTTGAATGGAAGACTAGAGAAAAGAATTTAAGCAGGTTTGATATGAACAAGTAAAAGGAGTTGTCACTGCCGTTTACTAATTACTACCATAGAATAAGCAAAGAAAAAATCGAACACCAGAGGAGATATCGACCATATATGTACCCGGTGCAGATACGTCACCACCTGTTATAGTTACGACAGCTATCCGCGCTGTTGGTTGCGCATCAAGATTCATGCAACATAAGGCGGTCTCCAGCCTGTGCGTGGGGCGGCGCGTCGATGGCGGCAGACGCCTGCTCGCCGCTTCCTCGACGCGAACGAGTTGTTCGATGCAATGGCCGCGGTGTCTAGGATGGCGACGAGTGGCTGCAGGTGCGTGGTGAGGCTGGCATCACCATTTTCGAGGACAAAAGTGTGATGCAACGCGTTTTTGTTGATCTTATATTACAGTTATTAATATGTGGGGTTAGGAGAAATAAGTCAGCATGTCAATGAGAAGTGTTTTTAGTGCACGCATGAAACAAAATAAGATATCTGAGACCATCACTGACGTGAGTGTGCTCTTATCAACATGTACACACACCCAACCATATTTTAACCACACATTGACAAATGGGTTTCGCGTTCTACGTCCCCACCTGTCAATCGAAAGGTTAGATTTGAGTATGTGTGTTAGTTTTGGTCCGTTCGCCTGTGCGTATGCTGCTGACTCTCACTCGCTGATAGGTGAGCCCACTGTCTCATGATCCCACATGTAAGTGACACAAAATCCAAAATGATCATTGGAGTTGTTTAAAAATAGATATAATTTTTATCATCCTCGTGCCGCACACACAAAGATTGATAGGTGGGTCTGATGCTTTCTTGACCCACCTGTCAAGGATTGTTTTTTGTTGCTGTATTAAAATAACTGTTGGAATTTAATTTCTGACGAGGTTCACTTGTCAACGACACAAAAAAAATAATTAGAAATAATCATTAAGCTATTTTTTATTGATACTGAGCTAAAAAATTCATAAAAAATAGAAAAAAATTACCAAAAATTCCAGACATTTTAAATAGCCACCTCCTCTATAAATACTATATTATTGTTTCATTTTGACACACCATTCTTCATCTATCTACCACACAAAATTTCTTTCCATCAATTGAAATTTTTAATTTGAAATTTGTTAATTATTATGTTTTATCCGAATTGCCCAAATTAAATTCTGTAAAAATTATTAACATAATATTTATAGCAAAAGTCATTAATTAGTACAAATTCATTTAATATTTAATTGTCCCATCAAATAAAATCAAATAAGAATCAAATCATTAGGTTGCTTTAACTTGATTTTAATGAATGTGAGTCTCATGCACGGAGCTAAGTCATTAGAAAAATGACTCTTTCTTGACTCTCTGAAAAATTATTTGTACGTGTGTCACAAAATATCTCTTTGAAGAACCAACCAAAAACTCACAATATTGGACGCAAAATGTATCATCTCCTTGAAGTAGGGTAGTTTAAATTTGAATTTTGAAATTTTTTTGCAGGAAAACACACCATTTTAATGACATTTTGAGACTCCAAAATGTAATGACGCTCTAAATTCTTTCAGGACACCACCTATATAGCAAGAAATGTATGTCAGTTTCCCGAGAATGTTATCAATTAACACGAAGGGTACATCATTTTATTTGAACGGTTGCACAAATCGTAAGAGTGAAATGCACATTCATTCGTATTAGCTGTTGCAACGCCAAATTGATTTGTCATAGGATACATGGCTTATCAACCATTACAACCTGCAATATTTTTTTAGATGAGAGAATTATGACAGGCAGACTACAAATAGTCAAAGCATATCAAAATGATGACTGCATTATGCATCAAGAACTTCCCAAGAGGATATAAAGAAGCACACTAGTGACGTACAATGGCAGTGGACAAGGCTATAAAATGAAGATAGTACGGAGAGAAAAAAAAACTTGGCAAATTATGCTTGGAACTCATAACATGACTAAATCGGTCCCCACCTGACACAAATCTAGGAGAATAACTTCCACATGTTCCCCAGACAGAAGCAGTCCAATTTGCCAACACAGATCCACCTTAGAATGATATTTTCAGCTCATGAAAAATTTTGAAGAGGGAAAAACCACCTTCCCTACACTTCAGAATAACCTGCCTCGCATGAAACAAATGAATTACATTAGCGAAGGCAATGCATAGATATTTAAATCAAATAACAGTCAGCATAAAAAAATAACAGTCCAAGTTAGTATCTACATCTATATCAAGATCTAAATTCATTTTGAAGAACACAACCCATGTTCCCATTTTCAAAATACGATTAGTCATTATGCCACTCAATTGGAGAACACCTCTAATGGCAATGAATTTTAACCACGGGCTATTAACATCTAATAAGAAAAGGAGTTCGAAACATCTAGGGCGTCCTGAAAATAACAGTATTCTAGAATGCTGATATGTTAGCTCAAATAAAATGTTGTAGTATTTTGTAGCAAAAGGACCAAATTTCATCAGCTACAACCCTATACCATGTAAGTTTATTATATCAGTTCATTTCAAATGTTGGGCCTGTTACTATATGTTTTGATTAATGTTAATATAAATTTTTGTTGACATATCATTACGTTTTATGTATATCATTCGAATTAATATGACAATGTCCTAAAACAAGCAATTTTTGGACATCTGAATATTAGTAGTTCTGAAAAAAAATTGCCATGATTTTCGAAGAGTAGAACCAGCTAACATAAAGTTTGAATGGTTCTGAAGAAATACTTCCTTATCCAACCAGCTCAACATGAAGAGCATCACCAACAAAGTTCAGTATATTCAATCAGCTACAATACCAAATCATATCGTAGCGTAAGTCATTTACATCACTAAATTAAGCAATATTACTTTCTTAACAACCTTGTCATAAGAAGCCACCAATGATACCATATCACATCACCTAATTAAGTAATCTTGAAGTATATCACACAATACCCATAAGAGGGGCCTATTTGGCCAAACTTCAGCTTCAGTTTATACGCTTATAAGCTGAAGTTAGGGCCCTTCAATAAGTAATCTTAAAGAAGGCTTGTGGAGCTCATAAGCTGAAGTCCCAATAAACTTCTTGTCTTATTGGAAAAGCTAAAATTAGGTCAAACAAGTCTTAAGCCAAGTGGGATGGCAAATGTAATTAATGCATAAAAATCACAGCAGAGATACTGAAGGAAACCGAGTAAGCTACACTAGCAAAATTTCATAAATTTTTACTCGAAGACTACAAGTAATAGATCATAGATTAGATTGTTACCAACAGCGGAAGCAGATTTGGTGAAGCGATCGAATGTTCACAGCAACCGTTTGTGAATCGTCCTGATCAACAGATATAGATGACAACGATCGCTCACGGATCGTTCTAATCAGCGCAACAATTGCAGCAGCGCCTCTACCGGTATCCACAAGTACCGAAATGGAACGTCGTACGATGGTGTGCTAGCACTAATGCGTACGACAAGAGTTTAGGGGCTATCAAAAAGAGATGACAACTATGGCTTTTGTGATGATCCTCAAAACTCATCATACATCTCTATATATAGGGATATGCAGAAAAAATCCTAACAAATTATGTTTCCTGATATGATATGAATCTTATCCGAACTGCCCATGCAGAAGAAATCCTAACAGATTAGGTTTCCTGATATGATTCAAGTCTTATCCGAACTACCTATGCAGAAAAAATCCTAGCAGATTAGATTTCCTGATGTGATTCAAATCTTATCCGAACTGCCCATGCAGAAGCAATCCTAACAGATTATATTTCCTGATGTAATTCAAATCTTATCCGAACTGCAGGATGAGCTTAATATTAAATCTTCATATCTGATACGTATATTCAAGAACAGATACAACCTAACACTTTAACATGAGATCAAATTTAGGGACATATATGTCAATCACATACATAAGAATCAGATTCTTTCAGGCCCTTTCGACCTTGCCAATTTAAAACGGCAATGCATATATACTGTAAGTGCATGTTCCAGAAATGAAAGTTTCAGAACTAGCTTAATTTTCTTTCACAAATAACTTGTAAATTCAGATAATTCACCACTCATCTTTCTGTACCAACTCATGCCACGAATGTGGTCGAGATGTAGAACATCTCTGTGAACACTTTTTGGACCTATATTTTGCTAGCTTGTCTCCAAAAATCAAACCAGTTCAACTCAATATCCACTCAAAATGGCAAACAGTTTAACTCGTCAGTAATCATCAATCCAAGTGACTATAGATGTCCCTAAAAAAGAACCATATCTAACCTAGCAATACAGATGAAAATACAAGGAAATCCCAGCATTAGTTCCCACCCGGATAAGGACCATGATTGAACCTCCTATGTGCATAATTGAAAATTCTAGTAAACAGGAACCATATTTAGCTACCACAAAACTATATAAAACTTTAAATACTAACTTATAACTAGATAAAAGCTTGTGTGGTTTTTTCCTCACCAAGGTGTACACAAAATCCAGGTCTTCAGCGCTATCATGCTGATCCTAGTGACTGTTCAATGTGTTACTTCCTCAGTAAAGTAATCATGCAGGAAGCTTGCAGAGCCCAAGCCACAAATCCAAGTAACATGATATCATCAATATGATAATACTGAACAGGAATCCTAAATGGTAAAAAATGCCTGCCAGCTCCACAACATGCAGTTAAAACAGTACCAAGTACCAACACCCACCCCGAAACCACCACACATTAATCCTAAGGCTGGGGTTGTGGGGTGGCTTTTTAAAAGCACTTTTACTTTACAATTTTTTGGTTATATTAATTAGTTGATAACTTCCTGTTTTGAATCATAATAACAAAATTTTAGTAAATTGGAAAATATTCTATAATTAATTTGTTCCAAAGCACAGTGCAGCACATCACAGCACAGCCAAATGGAGCTTGAAACTAGAATCCTATTACAAAATGGTAGCATATGACCTAGAACAAAACACAGACATCATCGCGTCATGTTATCACCAATAACAATAAATAAAGTTTAGAGCCATTGGATGCTAACCTCAGATTTTGCTTGGGTACATCAAGACCCTGCTGACCTTGTGCCCCTGCACCCAACAAAACATAGCATCAGAAACAACATCAGCAAACACATCCAGAGATGGCATCAAGAAACAAAACACGTGGACAGTGCATCACCATGGATGCTGGGGGAAGGTTCAACATGAACTTGGCACCGACAACACCACTGTTGCCGTAGGGCCAAGTGACCTTGCCCCAAATGTAGCAGTAGTGGGTGCTTCTGGTTTTGGTCTTTGTCCTGTAGATGTAGGCATGTGTTTTTCGCAGTACTAAGTGACCTCCTCCTTCATGTTTATCCCCTTGATCTGCACCTGTGACATGTTCTCATACTGGTTTGACTTTGACCTACGCCCCCAACATTTCATCTTTAAATCATAAATTTTTATAACCAGTACTACATAAAATTGGATGCTCTGATAAAGAAAAAATTACCATTCACTAAAGATTAGTGTTCTAAATCAAAGCCGCTTCGACCATCTATGAGCCAAAATAAATGTTAGTGATAGGTCCGCCACTCTGCCATGTTGTTTGACTACTTATGCATTGTTTTGATGTGCATAGAGCTTATATTTTGTGCAAATATATAGTATACTCAAAATAGTTGTATGTTTTGATATCTACACTAATATATAAAGGAGGAGTTGTTGCTCCATCCCCGAAACTTATATATACCCAAAACTTTTCTGACTATTAGATACAACTCATCCACTGTACCACAATCCAAATCAGAGTCACAAATATAACTCATGTTCATAGGAACAACTAGATCCGGCGGTCCATATCCACATCTACCCCACCATCCGAATCTCATATCCCAACCCTAACAGTGCCGCCCATGTCCCAATAACTCCATCACACCTCCAAGGCTCCAACCTTTACCTCACACTCTCCCGGCCAGCCATCCATGTTGTTCCAACTGCATCGCGTTGCACCATCCTCATTGTTCCCCAACCACATTTAGGTTGCCGTCCCCACTATCGCGTCGTCCACAACACCAGCATCACCTCTCCAACTATCACGTCATCTATAACGCCGGCGTCACCTCCCCTACTATCACAAGGTCTACAACATCGTCGTCACCTCCCCCGCTATCACAATCTTGCTGTAGCCGTCACTCCAATAACTTAGGCCCCGTTTGGAAACACAGCATTTGAAAACCACAGTATTTGGAAACCACGGCTTTGGAATTGTAATGCAACTAAGGCCCTGTTTAGAAACACAGTATTTGAAAACCATGGTTTTGGAATTGTCGTGCAACCAAAAGCACAGTATTCTGTAGTATTTCAAAACCACAGTTTTTGAGAAAACTACCGTTTTTTAAGGTGTTTGGATACATAATTTTTTTTTCAAAGTTTTCAGTTTGATGTTTAAATGAATTAGTTGTTATGAATTTAAAAAAACTAGCCGTTGGACAATTTCTACATGTGTTTGGATATCATAGTTTTTAGTATAATGTTTTATTCAAATAATTTTGTCTGTTTAGTTTGTGGCCCAAACTTGTTTTATCAATGTTTGATCCTGCTTCACTAACTTGGCTTTCTTTTTTTTTTTTTGTAAATCACAAAAATGCCAAAACTGGAAGCCGCCGGCCGCCACTGATTTTTGAGCCCGGTCTTTGTTTTCTTTGATTCTCCTTCTACCTCCCCCCAATCCTTCCTCACCCCCGTCCACCATGCTGCCGGCGCGCGCTCCGCCACCATACCCTAAATACAAGCCGCCTCTCCCTCTTCGCTGATGACCCTCGTCCTCATTGGCACGACGCTAACGCCGCTGCTGCCGTTTAGATCTCGCCCGTCGTCGTTCCCACTGTTGCATCTAGTCCTTCATGTCTAACCCTAATTTTGATGATTAATGAAAACAAAGTGTTTTTGACTAACTATGCTTCTGAGAGTTTTGATACAGAGTTTGCTCGGGAAGAAATACAGGATAATCAAGATGAACCCGACATGAAGTAAAGCACAAGATGAAGAAGAGAAAAGATAAGACGCAAACGTGAAGATACAAAGGACCTAAGTTAATCCGTATTTTATTTTCTTCCGATCTCGGAGTTCGGAGATAGATCGGTTTAGGAAAATTGTTTTTAGCTTTTAACCGTATTATAAAGAGGGGTGGCGAAAGTCCTCTCTTTATCTCCAACATAAACTGAGAAACTTAGGTCATTACATTGCATCTTTTTGGTTGGATTTGATTTGAACTTTATTTGAGTTATTTGGATTTTCAGTTGAGTTTTTGACAGCAGAAGAGTATTTATAATTTTCAGAAATATATAGGAAGATATGGTTTTTGCTTCTGTTGACAAAAATGTAGCCCTTGAAATTATCTTTCAAATGAGCTATTAAACACCTCTTTTGGATTTCTGGATTTAAAGTTATAGCTATTTTTGTTCAGGCTGACTGTCAGTTTGCTAAACTGACTGTCAGTTTGAATGTCAGTTTGTGTTAACTGACAATTGTCCAGAGAGGGTGTATTTTGTACTCAAAATTTTTGTACTAAACTGACTGTCAGTTTGTCCATACTGACTGTCAGTTGGGGTTTCGACCACAGTTGTTTTTAACTGAGTTTCTATTTGATTTGGTCGAGTTTCTGGTCGAACTGATTGTAAGTTTGCATAATTGACTGTCAGATGTGGGTTTCAAGTTTCCATAAACGACCACGAACGGCTAGCAAATTTTTATCCGTAATTTTTGTCGGCCGTTGTACACGAAACTGACAGTAAGTTAGGCAAACTGACTGTCAGTTTGTGTTGCTGATTTTTAGCCCTAGCTCCAACGGTTCATTTGATTCTTGAGGCTATAAATAGGGGCTTTGGGTATGAGTTTCACACAACAAGCAGTAGCATTCTCTTATACACTATTGAGCTATAGTTTTCTACTTCAAATCTTGATCTTTTGATCAAGTCAAGTGTTTTCGATCCACCGAGAGTTTCAGTTCAGTTGCATTTGCATTCTCTTAGTTTCTCGGTGCGTGTTTGGAGATCTAGAGAAGACCTCGTTGCCTGTTACTCTTGGTGAGCGCCCTCACTTAGATGGTTCGGAGGCGTAGCCGTTGACCTCTCCAAATCGGAGATTGTCGGAGAGACTCGGCAAGTTTGTACAAGGCATCGGTGCTCACCTTTCCGGAGTGGATAAGGAGCACCGTTAGTTGATAATACTCTTCGTGAGTATTGAGGCAAAACTCAAGTGACTTGAGTGCTTCAACGAGGACTAGTGGAGGCTGGGCGAGTCTCCGATACCTCGGTAAAAATTACTGTGTTCGTTCTCTTCTCCTCTTGCTCATTTTATTATTTGTTCTGGCTTTGCAAATATTTGTTTAAGTTTAAAGTTTTTAAAAGCCTGCTATTCACCCCCTTCTAGTCAGCATCCTTGATCCAGCACGTGCTATCAGAGCCAAGTCTCTCGATTTATTAGGCTTTACCGCCTAGAGAGAGGATGTCATCTACCGATGGTTTTTCTCTTGGTCATACTAGCCGTGCGCCGATCTTTGATGGGACAAATTATCCCTATTGGAAAGTGCGCATGTCAGTATTCCTAGAGACCATGGGGCTTGACGTATGGGATATTGTTAAACTCGGTTTTACTCTTCCGGATGATTCGGCAAGTCAGTCTGAGGACGACAGGAGAAAACTGCATTTAAATGCCCGTGCGAAAAATGCATTATTTGCAGGTTTATCTCTAAACGAGTTCAACCGTGTAAGCAATCTCACTACTGCTCACAAGGTTTGGACCACTCTCGAAGAAATTTACGAGGGCACAACTAAAGTAAAAGAGGCAAAACTGCTTATGGTGAGGCAAAGATATGAGACATTCATCATGTCATCAACCGAGTCCGTGGACTCTATGTTCACTCGGTTAAATAACATTGTGAATAAACTCAAGGGGCTTGGTGTCGTTTTTACTGACCTTGATATTGTGAGAAAGATGCTTAGAGCCTTACCTGAAAGTTTCAACACTCTTGTGATGGTTCTCACAAACTTCGACTTGTCGACCACGACACCGACCGATCTCTATGGGAACCTCATCACCCATGAGATGCACAAAAAGGAGAAGAAGGAAGCAGCTGAACCCTCGGAGACAAAGAAGAAAGCTTTGGCTTTCAAAGCCAACGCAAAGAACGATTCAAGCGATGGCTCCTCCGACGAAGATCTTGCACTCATGGTAAAAAATACTCAAATACTCCTCCGCAGGTTGCATAAAAAGGGTGTCAACATTGACACACGACCAAAGGGACAAAAGCGAAACAACTTCAAGGACATCATTTGATATGGATGTCATAAGAAGGGACACATAGCTTCAAAATGTCCAAACAAGAACAAGGGATGGAACAAAAAGAAGAAATTCTTCAAGAAGAAGAATGAAGAAACCAAAGAAGCATGCTTCAGAAAATGGATGTCCGGAGGTGAGAGCTCCGACTCCGACTCCGACGACGAAAAAAGTTGCTCCAAGAAGATGGCCAAATTAGCTCTCGGCAACACTAACACTTCAACTAGCTCATCCATTTGCCTTATGGCTAAAGGCGATGAAAAGGTACACATCAACGACCCTTTATATGATGATTTAGTTGAAATGATAACCGAACTAAATGAAGTTTTTGGAAAGACTAAAAAGAAGTATAAGGCGCTTAAGGAAGAACATTCTTCCCTACGCGCTCAATACTCTGAGCTAAAAGATTCTTATGAAAGTATGCTCATAAAAGATGTTACTAATGTTTCATCTAAGGTAGATGTTTCAACCTCATGTAATTTAGATGATTCTCCTTCCAATAGTCATCATACTTCATATGTTTCTAATGATAATATCTTGAATGAAAATAATGAACTTAAGGCACAAGTCGAAAGACTTGGAAAAGGCTTAGAAAACTGCTACAAAGGCAAAGTATCTCTTGATCTAATCCTTAGTAAACAAAAATGCTCTTTTAGAAAAGAAGGATTAGGATATTTTCAAAAGAAAGGAAAGAAACCAAACTCTAAAACTATCTTTGTTAAAGCATGCAACACATTTTGTCATAAATGCCATGAAACTGGTCATTCACATAAAGCATATCCCTTAATGACTCCAAATTATTTTGATACTTGCTACATGCTTTAAAAGTCGAAGAAAGGTTATGCTATAGCAAAGTATGTTGGTGCACCCATGTTAAATAAAAAGAAGAAATCTATTTGGGTGCCCAAAGCTTTGATTGCTAACATTGAAGGACCCAAAAAGGTTTGGATACCTAAAAGAAATTAATTCTTTTTATGCAGGTAAACTACAAGACCGGTGGGAGACATTGGGTGCTCGATAGCGGATGCTCTGAACACATGACCGGCAACAAAAAGTTGTTCACCTCACTCAAAGACAACTCAAGCGAGAACCAAAAGATTACCTTTGGCGACAACCGTCAAGGAAATGTGGTAGGCTTGGGTAAAATCGCTATCTCGAATGATCCTTCTATTTCGAATGTTTTGTTGGTCGAATCTCTGAATTTCAATTTGCTTTCCGTTGCACAAATTTGCGATTTTGGTTTTAGTTGCACATTTTATCCAAAAGAAATTTTGGTTGAAAGTTTAAAAGATAAAACCTTGATCTTTAAAGGCTTTCGTTTTGGAAATATTTATTTGGTTGATTTTCACTCAAAAGATGCATCTCTGTCAACATGTCTTGTCTCTCAAACCTCAAAAGGTTGGCTATGGCATAGACGGCTTGCACATGTTGGAATGCATCAATTGAGAAAACTTTTTAAACGTGATTTGGTTGTTGGCTTAAAGGATGTGAATTTGAAAAGGATAAACCTTGTAGCGCCTGCCAAGCTGGCAAGCAAGTAGCTACTTCACATCCAACTAAGCACATTCTTTCCACTTGCAATCCTTTGAAACTTCTTCACATGGATTTATTTGGACCTTCTGAGTTCCAAAGTATCGGGGGTAACAATTATGGTTTTGTGATTGTTGACGATTTTACTCGCTATACTTGGGTTTTCTTTACTTCCCAAAAATCTGAAACCCCCGATGTTTTCAAAAGTTTTGCAAAACGTGTTTCCACTGAATTCGAACTTTCCATCAAGAAAATCCGTAGTGATCATGGTGGAGAGTTCGTTAATTCAACTCTATTTGATTTTTATGACTCTCTTGGAATCAAACACGAATTTTCCACATCCTACACACCACAGCAAAATGGAGTCGTTGAAAGGAAAAATCAAACACTTATAGAAATGGCAAGGACTATGCTGAGTGAGTATGATACTCTTACTCGCTTCTGGGCTGAAACCGTGCATACCGCTTGCTATTCTATAAATCAACTTTATTTGCATCCTCTTCTTAATTTGACTCCTTACAAACTTCTTATTGGGCGTAAGCCAAAAATTTCTTATTTCCGAGTTTTTGGATGCAAATGCTATATTCTTAAGAAAAGGAATTTTAGTGGTAAGTTTCAAAGAAGAGTAGATGAAGGCTTTCTAGTCGGATACTCCACCACTAGCAAAGCTTATCGTGTTTTCAATAAAAATACAAGTTGCATTGAAGAATCTGGTGATGTCGAATTTGATGAAACTAACGGCTCGCAAAAGGAGCAAGTCTCTCATGAAGTTTCAGGTGAAGATCTTCAAGAAGCAATGAAGAACATAACCATTGGAGACATCAAGCCAAGAGATGAAGATCAAGAAGATGATGTTAACATTGAGAATGTTGATCAAAATGTATCATCATCTCATGTTGATCCTCCAGAACAAGATCAAGATGAAGCTGCACAAGATGAAGCACCAAGGCAACATCAAACGATCACCAAGGATCACCCTCTAGACCAAATATTGGGTGACGTCAGTAAGGGTGTTCAAACTCGATCTCGTATTGCTGCATTTTGTGAACATCACTCTTTTGTATCTTCTTTAGAACCTAAACATGTCAATGAAGCTTTAAATGATCCTGATTGGGTTAATGCCATGCATGAAGAACTTAATAACTTTGCTAGAAATGAAGTTTGGACTTTAGTTGAAAGACCCAAGGATCATAATGTTATTGGAACAAAATGGGTTTTCAGAAATAAGCAAGATGAAAATGGAGTTGTAATTAGGAACAAAACTCGTCTTGTTGCTCAAGGCTTCACTCAAGTCGAAGGTTTAGACTTTGGTGAAACTTTTGCACCTGTAGCAAGACTTGAAGCTATTCGTATACTTCTTGCTTATGCATCATGTTTTAATATCAAACTTTTTCAAATGGATGTAAAAAGTGCTTTCTTAAATGGTGAAATTTCTGAACTTGTGTTTGTTGAATAACCTCCTGGTTTTGAAGATTCCAAATTTCCAAACCATGTTTTTAAATTGTCGAAAGCTCTCTACGGTCTCAAACAAGCTCCTCGGGCTTGGTATGAGCGTCTTAGAGACTTTCTATTATCAAAAGGTTTTAAAATTGGGAAGGTTGATACAACTCTCTTTACAAAGAAAATTGAAAAAGACTTGTTCATTTGTTAGATATATGTTGATGATATTATATTTAGATCTACTAATGAACATTTCTGCCATGAGTTTGGAGAGATGATGTCAAGGGAGTTCAAGATGTCCACGATTGGTGAGCTGAGTTTCTTCCTCGGTCTACAAATCAAGCAACTCAAGAACGGTACGTTCGTGAGTCAAACAAAGTACGTGAAGGACCTGCTCAAGCGCTTTGGGATGGAAGACGCTAAGGCAATCAAAACTCCCATGGTGACCAATGGACATCTGGACATGGACAAAAGCGGCAAATCGGTCGATTCCAAACTTTATAGGTCTATGATTGGTAGTCTTTTATATCTTACTGCATCTAGGCCTGATATCATGTTTAGTGTGTGCTTGTGTGCTAGATTTCAGGCAGATCCTAAGGAATGTCATTTAATTGCTCTTAAAAGAATCCTTAGGTATTTAAAATGCTATCCCAGTTTAGGTCTTTGGTATCCAAAAGATGCTAATTTTGAATTAATTGGTTATTCTGATTCTGATTATGCTGGGTGCAAAATTGATCGTAAAAGCACATCTGGTAGCTGTCAGCTGTTGGGGAGATCATTAGTATCATGGTCATCTAGGAAGCAAAATTCTGTAGCTCTCTCCACAGCTGAAGCTGAATATGTGTCTGCAGGCAGTTGTTGTGCTCAATTACTATGGATGAAGCAGACATTTTTGGATTATGGGATTATATTTGATAAAGTGCCACTCTTGTGTGATAATGAAAGTGCCATTAAAATTGCTAATAATCCTGTTCAACATTCTAGAACTAAGCATATTGAAATAAGGCACCATTTTATTAGAGATCATGTGGCAAAAGGAGATATTGATGTGAATTATGTTAGAACCGATATGCAACTAGCTGATATCTTCACTAAACCCCTAGATGAATCAAGATTTTTCTTTTTAAGGGGTGAACTGAACATTATTGATATATTAAATGCTAGTTGATGTGCTAAAAGTGTTGTTTGTATAAAATAATATTATTTTATTCCCTCTCTGGTCTTAGACTGCTTCTGGTCGAAATTGACCAAACTGACAGTCAGTTCCTCTAACTGACAGTCAGTTTAGTGCTTAGGAGCCTGGTCTTAGTCTCTGGTCGAAGTCATTGTACTAACTGACAGTCAGTTTCACAAACTGATAGTCAGTTACGTGCATTTGATTTTGGTCATAGCTCCTGGTCGAGTTCGAGTCTCAAACTGACTGTCAGTCTCATATACTGACTGTCAGTTTCAGAACTCAGTTCTGTGAACTGACTGTCAGTATGGTACACTGATTGTCAGTTCCATGTTTCTGAGTTTGGAACTGACTGTTAGTATATCAAACTGACTGTCAGTTGTGGGATCTCGAACCATAAAACCCCCGTTCTGTTTCTTTGTCTCCTCGCCTTCTCCATCTCGCCGCCGTTGCTTAGCTCATCGCCGATGCGCCTCTTCGCCATTTCTTGCCCTTGTGCTCGCCGCCGGTGCCCCTTCGCCGTACCGCGCCGACGTCGCTTTGCGCCTCCTCCTCACTGCCGTTTAGCCACTGCTAGCCGACGGTTCCTCTCGTCGTGCCTTCTCCGCACCATCGTACTGCTCCTCGCCGTGGGTCTTCTCCTCACCGGTGGTTGAGCCCTCCCTGTTGGCTCCTCTTCCGCCGGTAGATCCTGTTTCGACCACTGCTTCATCGGCCTCGTCTGCTCCGTTCAGCCGTGCTGATCAGGTCCTCTGTTTCTTCCTCTGTTTCTTTTCTTAGACATGTCTGATCAGCCGTCTTCTTCGCAACGCGTGGCCCGACGAAAGAACGCGGCAAACAGCCAGCGTTCATCGGGTCAGCCGTCCGAGACACGACCTTCGCCTCCGCCTAAGCGCGTGCCCGTGGATTATTCCCGGTGGCATGCGAGCCGCCTTCGCACGCTCCGCTCCACAAACCCTTATCTCTCGCCTCGTCCCACTAGTCGCGACGCATGTGAGGTCCTCACTTGTTTCACCAACCTTCACCTAGACCTGTTCACCAGCGTCTACAGCCGCGCACCCATCTTTGCCCACCACTCTCTGTCATGGGGGACGATCGCCTCTCGCACAGGCATCGCCTCCCTCGCAAATCTCTTTGGCACTGTAGGGATCCGCGACCTTGTCGCAGATTCCTCTTTGCACTGGGCTGAGGGGCCCATTCGCCAGTTCTATTCTACCGTTTTCATCTCCCCTCAGCGCGATTTCATGACCTTCATGACGGGCCTCCAGGTCTACGCCATCACGAAGGAGCAGTTGGAGTCCGCACTTGGACTGGTGCGCCCTCCTTCTGGCCACCAGCTCCATACCCTTCCGGATCTGGAGCATTGGGAGGTGGCCATGCTTTACTCCGGCCCCTTTCAGCTCCGTCACACTGCTGGCCTGCGCCGCGATGTAGACCTAGCCCTACGGATCCTCCGTCTCACTCTGGTCCCCATGAGCGGAGATAGGGCTAGGGTCACCTATCTGGCCCTCCACTTCCTGATTTCCATCTTTCAGGAGGAGCCATTCGACGTCGCTGATCTCATCATTAGTGAGATTCAGCACGTCCTTCTTTCCCCGCGCCGTCAGCTGATATACGCTCCGTATATCATGGCGGTGCTTCTTCATATTCGGGCTGTAGATTCTGAGCTCCTACGGCCTCATCATCCTTTGCTCTTTTATCCTCCGGGCCAGGCTGATCGCTGGCTCGGTGCTCGCCCCGCTGCAGCTACTGGCCCTGATTCTCCCGCATCAGATGATGATGCTACGGGGGAGTCAGCGGATGAGACTCCAGTTCAGGAGTCTGACCTAGCACCTCCTTCAGACCCTGGCTCCGGATCTTCCGTGGCGTCACCTTCCTTACTCCAGCATGTTCTCCAGACCCAGCAGCAGATCCTCAACACTCAGGCGGAGCATCACCAGATGTTGCTTCGTTTGGTTGCACAGCAGGAGGAGATACTGCGACGCCTACCTGCGTCAGATTCTTCGGTCCCTCGCAAGAGGGCCCGGCCTGCGTCGTCTTCTCCGAGTACAGCTTCAGGACCTGCTGATCCAGCTCCGGCTCCAGTTGCTCCTGCTCCAGCCGCTACTCCGCCCCTGTCTCCTGCGGGCGACACGTCTGGATCTCCAGCAGGCTCCGGAGATACAGATGTTTTAGGAGTTTCTTCAGATGATGAGCCTTAGGCTCTGATTTGTATTTTTGCCTCCCTTTTTGTGCTTGATGCCAAAGGGGGAGAAGTATTTTGGATATTATAGTCTTTTGATGTTTTGGACAGATGTTTATTTTCTTTATATTATGGAGATGCTTTTGCTTATCATATATGTCTGTGTGTGATTTTGGATATGATGTGTTTATCTGTGTAGCTCTGATTAGCTCTGATATATGTGGTGTCTTGATTCACAGATTAGCTCTGATATATGTGGTGTCTTGATTTTGAGATTTGTATTTGTATGCTCTGATATGACTTGGTGATATATGCATATCTGTGAGTGCCTGTATGTATGAGATACCCTGATGTATATATGTTGGTTTATGCTCTGATATGATGAGATGCATATACTCAGGGGGAGTTATTTCTTTTATTTCTTTTTTGAACACTTGTTGTCATCAATCATCAAAAAGGGGGAAATTGTTGCACCTAGGCCTTAATGCCTAACCTTAATTTTGATGATTAATGAAAACAGAGTGTTTAGGACTAACTGTGCTTTTTGAGATTGATTAATACAGGGCTCTATTGGGAAGATTGTCGAGATGAACAAAACAAACCCAACGCAAAAGACGTAAAAGCACAAGTCGCAAAAATGAAGTCAAGACGCAAATGTGAAGATGCGAAAGACCTAAGGTATTATGAGTTTTATTTTTACCGATCTCGGTGTTTAGAGATGATCGGTTAGGGAAATTATTTTTTAGTTTTAACCGTACTATAAAGAGGGGTGGCGAAATTCCTCTCTTTATCTCCAACACAAACCGAGAATCTTAGGTCATTGCATTGCATCATTTTGAGTTGGATTTGGTTTGAACTTAATTTGAAAAACTAGTTTTTCAGTTCAGTTTTTGACAACAGAAGAGTATTTGCAATTTTTAGAAAGATCTAGGCAGATCTGGTTTTTGCTTCTGTTGAAAAAAATGTAGCCCTTGAAATTATATTTCAAACGAGCTATTAAACACCTCTTTTGGATTTCTGGATTTAAAGTTATCTCTATTTTTGTTCAGGCTGACTGTCAGTTTGCTGAACTGACTATCAGTTTGAATGTCAGTTTGATTAAACTGACAATTGTCCAGAGAGGGTATATTTTGGGCTCAAAATTTTTGTACTAAACTGACTGTCAGTTTTTCCATACTGACTGTCAGTTGGGGATTCGACCACAGTGTTTTTAACTGAGTTTCTTTTTGTTTTTGGTCGAGTCTGTGGTCGAACTGACTGTCAGTTTTAATAACTGACTGTCAGTTGTGGGTTTCAGCTTTCCTTAAACGACCATGAACGGCTAGCAAAGTTTCATCCGTAAATTTTGTCGACCGTTGTGCACTGAACTGACTGTCAGTTAGGCAAACTGACTGTCAGTTTGGGTTGCTGATTTTCAGCCCTAGCTCCAACGGTTCATTTGATTCTTGAGGCTATAAAAAGGGGCTTTGGGCATAAATTTTATACAACAAGTAGTAGCATTTCTTATACACTCTTGAGCTTTAGTTTTCCACTTAAAATCTTGGTCTTTTGATCAAGTCGAGTGCTTTCCGATCCACCGAGAGTTTCAGTTCTTTTGCATTTGCATTCACTTAGCTTTTCTGTGCGTGTTTGGAGGTCTAGAGAAGACCTCACTGCCTGTTACTCTTGGTGAGCGCCCTCACCTAGACGGTTCGGAGGCGTGGCCGTTGACCTCTCTAGATCGGAGATTGTCGGAGAGGCTCGGCAAGTTTGTACAAGGCATCGGTGCTCGCCTTTCTGGAGTGGACAAGGAGCAACCTTCGTTGATAATACTCTTCGTGAGTATTGAGGCAAAACTCAAGTGACTTGAGTGCTTCAATGAGAACTAGTGGAGACTGGGCGAGTCTCCGATACCTCGGTGAAAATCACTGTGTTCGTTCTCTTTTCCCTTTGCTTATATTATTTGTTCTTGACTTGCATTTATTTGATTTAAGCGTTAAGTTTTTAAAAGCCTCCTATTCACCCCCCCTCTAGTCGGCATCCTTGATCCAACACGTGGTATCAGAGTAAGGTCTCTCGATTCATTAGGCTTTACCGCCTAGAGAGAGGATGTCGTCAAGTGGGGATTTCCTTCTTGGTCATACTGGTCGTGCGCCTATCTTTGATGGGACAAACTATCCGTATTGGAAAGTGCGCATGTCAGTATTCCTAGAAGCTATGGGGCTTGATGTATGGGATATCGTTAAACTCGGTTTTACTCCTCCGGATGATCCGGCAAGTCAGTCTGAGGACGATAGGAGAAAGCTGCATTTAAACGCCCGTGCGAAAAATGCACTCTTTGCCGGTTTATCCTTAAATGAGTTCAACCGTGTGAGCAATCTCATGACTGCTTATAAGGTTTGGACCACCCTCGAAGAAATTTACGAGGGCACAACAAAGGTTAAAGAGGCAAAGTTGCTAATGGTGAGGCAAAAATATGAGACATTCATCATGTCATCAACTGAGTCCGTGGATTCCATGTTTACTCGGTTGAATAACATTGTGAATGAACTCAAGGGTCTTGATGTTGTTTTTACTGACCTTGAGATTGTGAGAAAGATGCTTAGGGCCTTACCGGAAAACTTCGACACTTTGGTCACGGTTCTCACAAACTCCGATTTATCGACCACAAGACCAACCGATCTTTATGGGAACCTCATCTCCCATGAGATGCACAAGAAGGAGAAGAAAGAAGCAGCTGAACCCTCGGAGATAAAGAAGAAAGCTTTGGCCTTCAAAGCCAATGCAAGGAACGATTGAAGTGATGGCTCCTCCGATCAAGACCTTGCACTCATGGTAAAGAACACTCAAAAACTTCTTCGCAGGTTGCATAAGAAGGGTGTCAACCTTGACACACGACCAAAGTGACCAAAGCAAAACAACTTCAAGGACATCATTTGCTATGAATGCCATGAGAAGGGACATATAGCATCAAGATGTCCAAACAAGAACAAGGAGTGGAACAAGAAGAAGAAGTTCTTCAAGAAGAAGAATGAAGAAATCAAAGAAGCCTGCTTTGAAGAGTGGATGTCTGGCGGAGAGAGCTCCGACTCCGACTCCGACAACGAAAGAAGTTGCTCCAAGAAGATGGCCAGATTAGCTTTCGGCAACATCAACACCTCAACTAGTTCATTCATTTGCCTTATGGCCAAAGGCGATGAAAAGGTGCACTCTAATGATCCATCTTATGATGATTTAGTTGAAATGATAACCGAATTAAATGAAGTTTTTGGAAAAACTAAAAGGAAGTATAAGGCGCTTAAGGAAGAACATTCTTCCCTACGCGCTCAATACTCCGAGCTTAAAGACTCTTATGAAAGCATGCTCATAAAAGATGTTACAAATACCTCATCTAAGGTAGATGCTTCAACTTCATGTAATTTGGATGATTCTCCCTCTAGTAGTCATCACATTCCATGTGTTTCTAATGATAACATCTTAAATAAAAATAATGAACTTAAGGCACAAGTTGAAAAACTTGGAAAAGCCTTAGAAAACTGCTACAAAGGCAAAATATCTCTTGATCTAATCCTTAGTAAACAAAAATGTTCTTTTAGAAAAGAAGGATTAGGATATTTTCAAAAGAAAGGGAAGAAACCAAACTCTAAAACTATATTTGTTAAAGCATGCAACACATTTTGTCATAAATGCCATGAAACTGGTCATTCGCATGAAGCATGTCCCTTAATGACTCATAATTATTTTGATACTTGCTACATGCTTCAAAAGTCAAGAAAAGGTTATGCTATAGCAAAGTATGTTGGTGCACCCATGTTGAATAAAAAGAAGAAATCTATTTGGGTGCCCAAAGCTTTGATTGCTAACATTGAAGGACCCAAAAAAGTTTGGGTACCTAAAAGAACTTAATTCTTTGTATGCAGGTGAACTACAAGACCGGTGGGAAGCATTGGGTGCTAGATAGCGGATGCTCCGAACACATGACCGGTAACAAGAAGTTGTTCACCTCACTCAAAGAAAACTCAAGCGAGAACCAAAAGATTACCTTTGGCGATAACCGTCAAGGAAATGTGGTAGGCTTGGGTAAAATCGCAATCTCTAATGATCTTTCTATTTCGAATGTTTTGTTGGTCGAATCTCTGAATTTCAATTTGCTTTCCGTTGCACAAATTTGTGATTTTGGTTTTAGTTGCACATTTTTCGCAAAAGAAGTTTTGGTTGAAAGTTTAAAAGATAAAACCTTGATCTTTAAAGGTTTTCGTTTTGGAAATCTTTATTTGGCTGATTTTCACTCAAAAGATGCATCTCTTTCAACATGTCTTGTCTCTCAAACCTCAAAAGGTTGGCTATGGCATAGACGACTTGCACATGTTGGTATGCATCAATTGAGAAAACTTTTAAAACGTGATTTGGTTGTTGGCTTAAAGGATGTGAATTTTGAAAAGGACAAATCTTGTAGCGCCTGTCAAGTTGGCAAGCAAGTAGCTACTTCACATCCAACTAAGCGCATTCTTTCTACTTGTAAACCTTTGGAACTCCTTCATATGGATTTATTTGGACCTTCCGAGTTCCAAAGTATCGGGGGTAGCAATTATGGTTTTGTGATTGTTAACGATTTCACTCGCTATACTTGGGTTTTCTTTACTTCCCAAAAATCTGAAACCCCCGATGTTTTCAAAAGTTTTGCAAAACGTGTTTCTACTGAATTCGAATTATCCATCAAGAAAATCCGTAGTGATCATGGTGGAGGGTTCGTTAATTCAACTCTATTTGATTTTTGTGACTCTCTTGGAATCAAACACGAATTTTCCACATCCTACACTCCACAGCAAAATGGAGTTGTTGAAAGGAAAAATCGAACACTTATAGAAATGGCAAGGACTATGCTGAGTGAGTATGATACTCCTACTCGCTTCTGGGCTGAAACCGTGCATACCGCTTGCTATTCTATAAACCGACTTTATTTGCATCCTCTTCTTAATTTGACTCCTTACAAACTTCTTATTGGGCGTAAGCCAAATATTTCTTATTTCTGAGTTTTTGGATGCAAATGCTATATTCTTAAGAAAAGGAATTTTAGTGGTAAGTTTCAAAGAAGAGTAGATGAAGGCTTTCTAGTCGGATACTCCACCACTAATAAAGCTTATCGCATTTTTAATAAAAAAATACTGGTTGTATTGAAGAATCCTGTGATGTCGAATTTGATGAAACTAATGGCTCACAAAAGGAGCAAGTTTCTTGTGAAGTTTCAGGTGAAGATCTTCAAGAAGTCATGAAAAACATAACCATTGGAGACATCAAGCCAAGAGAAGAAGATCAAGAAGAAGATGTCACCGTTGAGAATGTTGATCAAAATGTATCATCATCTCATGTTGATCCTCCAGAACAAGATCAAGATGAAGCAGTACAAGAAGAAGCACCAAGGCAACATCAAACAATCACCAAGGATCACCCTCTAGATCAAATATTGGGTGACGTCAGTAAGGGTGTTCAAACTCGATCTCGTATTGCTACATTTTGTGAACATCACTCTTTTGTATCTTCTTTAGAACCCAAACATGTTAATGAAGCTTTAAATGATCCTGATTGGGTAAATGCCATGCATAAGGAACTCAATAACTTTTCTAGAAATGAAGTTTGGACTTTAGTAGAAAGCCCCAAGGATCATAATGTTGTTGGAACAAAATGGGTTTTTAGAAATAAGCAAGATGAAAATGGTGTTGTAATTAGGAACAAAGCTCGTCTTGTTGCTCAAGGTTTCACTCTAGTCGAAGGTTTAGACTTTGGGGAAACTTTTGCACCTGTAGCAAGACTTGAAGCTATTTGTATACTTCTTGCTTATGCATCATGTTTCAATATCAAACTATTTCAAATGGATGTTAAAAGTGCTTTCTTAAATGGTGAAATCTCTGAACTTGTGTTTGTTGAACAACCTCCTGGATTTGAAGATTCAAAATTTCCAAACCATGTGTTTAAATTGTCTAAACCTCTATATGGTCTCAAACAAGCTCCTTGAGCTTGGGATGAACGACTTAGAGACTTTCTTTTATCAAAAGGTTTTAAAATTGGGAAGGTTGATACAACTCTCTTTACAAAGAAAATTGAAAAGGATTTGTTCATTTGTCAGATATATGTTGATGATATTATCTTTGGATCTACTAATGAACATTTCTGTCATGAGTTTGGAGAGATGATGTCTAGAGAATTCGAGATGTCCATGATCGGTGAGCTGAGCTTCTTCCTCGGACTTCAAATCAAGCAACTCAAGAACGGTATGTTCGTGAGTCAAACAAAGTACATGAAGGGCCTGTTCAAGCGCTTTGGGATGGAAGACGGTAAGGCAATCAAAACTCCCATGGCGACCAATGGACATCTGGACATGGACAAAAGAGGCAAATCGGTCGATTCTAAACTTTATAGGTCTATGATTGGTAGTCTTTTATATCTTACTGCATCTAGGCCTGATATCATGTTTAGTGTGTGCTTATGTGCTAGATTCCAGTCTGATCCTAAGGAATGTCATTTAACTGCTCCTAAAAGAATCCTTAGGTATTTAAAATGTTATCCCAGTTTAGGCCTTTGGGATCCGAAAAATGCAAATTTTGAATTAATTGGATATGCGGATTCTGATTATGCTGGGTGCAAGATTGATCGTAAAAACACATCTGGTAGCTGTCAGCTGTTGGAGAGATCCTTAGTATCATGGTCATCTAGGAAACAGAATTCAGTAGCTCTTTCCACAGCTGAAGCTGAATATGTGTCTGCAGGCAGTTGTTGTGCTCAATTACTATGGATGAAGCAGACATTTTTGGATTATGGGATTATATTTGATAAAGTGCCACTCTTGTGTGATAATGAAAGTGCCATTAAAATTGCAAATAATCCTGTTCAACATTCTAGAACTAAGCATATTGAAATACGGCACCATTTTATTAGAGATCATGTGGCAAAAGGAGATATTGATGTGAGTTATGTCAGAACTGATATGCAACTAGCAGATATTTTTGTTGGATCTAGGTAGATCTTAGTATCTAGCTTTTGATGATTAATGACGATTTGGATAAATCCATTGTGATTAAAGTTAATCTGAAGATGTCAGTTTTGATGGTCAAATGACAAATTAGATAAATCCTGATTTAGCATAAGTAAATTGAATTAATTATCGGTAAACCCTGAATTGGATGTTTCCTCAGTTGCGGGTTTGATATTGATGGATATGTAGAAGAGGAACTCAGTGGTTACATCAAAGTTGTGCTGATTGATTGATCAAAATGTAATATGTTAAATCTTGAGACTGATGACTCCAGTTGTGGATTTTATATCGATGCACATGTTGAGGGGGAGCTCATCACTTTGGTCATCTAGGTTGATTGATATCATGATATAAGTAGTATAGATCGTGTGCGTATGTGTCTATCATCTACGATCTATATGATTGTATGTTATCTTATACTCATTTGCTACTCATTGAATATAGTTTGTCATGTCATTTGAAAGAGAAACCGTTGAGCTAACTCCTGCGTGGAGTAGTTTCTCTGGAGGTGATTAATGACGACTTATATATGAGACTAATGTTGTGCATTGAGTGTACGTATTGTAGTCTCAGTTTGATTGCAGGATAAAAGCGAGCAAGGGTGTGAAGAGGATGAAGACGATATGAGACATCTCGAGCAAGGTCAAGCTTAGCGAGGACGAGCTTTGCGAAGACAGGCGTCGAGATGTCGAGCTTTGCGTGGTCAAACTTAGCGAGATCGAGCTTTGCGATGACAAGCGTCGAGCGATCGAGCTTCACGAGGTCAAACTCCACCTAAGGTAAAATCCAAGATTAAGGATTGTTTTCTTAGGGTTTTACAGGTCTCGGTGTTTGGAGACAGACCGAGTTGATAGGTTTCTTTTTACTGGTTTGACCGTACTATTAAGAGGGGTCGGAAACTAGTAGCTTGAATCTATCTAGTGCGGAAGCTCAGATGCATTCATATCATCTTGCACTAGTGTCTTGTATTGCTAGTAAGTCTAAGTGTAGTTCATGTGCATTAGATTAAATGTTTTGAAAACTGCACTTAGTCGTGATCGCCAGCTGTTTAAATTGGTTTATTTATCTAGAGCTGGTCGTGGTCGTATTTGCATATTCTGATCGTATCAGTGTTGATACGTGGTCGTGGTCGTGGTCGTGTCGCTTGTTTGGCGGCTTTATGTTTAGGGTTTGGGTGTGGTCGTAGGAGTTCGGACTGGTCGTACCAGTTTTCGACTCGCTTGCGTACACTCGACCAAACCCTATTGACCACCTGTTTTCGATCGAATGTCAGACCTGTGTGGTCGTGGTCATTACTGAGTGACAACAAGCACATCCGCGAGAAAATGGCAAATCCGTATGTGCAAATATCCTAAATTGCATTTGAGATGATTTTTGGATTGGATATTTTGACAATAGGAAAGTTTCTGAGTTTTCTAGAAGTTTCTAGACCTTTATAGGTCTTACTCCTGTTGACAAAATTGTAGAACTCTGAGTTATCTTTCTAATAAGATAAAAATCACCTCAATCGGATCTCTAGATCGAAAGTTATTCTTATTTTACTGTCAGTGTGTAGTGATCGGACAAATGCATCTGTCCGGGGCTATCTGTCCGAAGTGGCCGGACTTTGTCCGAAATGACCGAACATTGTCCGGCCTGTACAAATTTTTTGAGCCGAGAAATAAAACAGAGACAAATGCATCCGTCAGGGGCATTTGTCCGTCATGGGCGGACTTTGTCCGAAATGGCCGGACATTGTCCGGCCTGTACAAGTTATTTGAGCCGAGAGTTAACAGAGACATATCCATTTGTCCGGACTTTTTGTCCGGACAAATAGTATCCGTCCGGCCTTCACAAATTTCGTTGAAATGGCTACTGACAATCGATAAACACGTGAGTAACGGTCACTTCTTTTGTACTGACCAGACATTGTCCGAAATGGCCGGACAATGTCCGGCCTGTATAACTTTTGGCTCGGTTTCTTGCAAACGGCTAGTTTCTCGTTGAGGCTATAAATACTTCGTGTTTAGCTTCATTTTTGGGTGCTCAAGGAGTTCATTTTTCAGCTGATAAGCAAGCCAAGAGTTTGCATTTTGATATTTTGCATTTAGAGGCTAGATTTGAGCCCAAATCTTGAGTGATTTGAGAGAGAGAGCAAAGTGTGTGAAGTTAAGAGTGCTTAGTGCATTTGAATCACCATTTGCTTGCTAGTGCTAGAGTGTTGAGCATATCATTTGCATATTTGAGCTTCTAGCACTTGATTTGTTCAAGTGAGCTTGTTCGGCTTGTTACTCTTGGCGATCGCCTTCACCTAGACGGTGCCGGAGGAGAGTCGCGATCTCTCCAATTGAAGCTTGTCGGAGAGGCTGGCAAAAGATTGTGAAAGGTGTGGTGCTCGCCTATCCGGTGTGGAGAAGGAGCAACCCTAGTGAGATATCCTTCGTGGATATAGAAGCGAGGCTCCGAGCGAGCGCTTCAACGAGGAGTAGAGTAGACCGGGCGAGTCTCCGAGACCTCGGTAAAAAATATTGTGTCAATTGCGTATTTTATACTTGCTTTACTTTCATCTTGACACAATTGCTAAATTTACCATTCTTGCTTGTCATATTGAATAGTTCATTTAGTTGAATGCAACAAATTGTTTAAATTGCCTTTAAGCCTCATTGTATAATTTAGCTCAAACAATTATCATGATTAAAATTGCTTAGCGGGGAAGAAAATTTAAAAAGCCTCCTAATCACCCCCCTCTAGTCGGCATCCTCGATCTTACAATTTTCACCAAACCCTTAGATGAATCAAGATTTTGCTTTTTAAGGGGTGAACTGAACATAATTGATATATCAAATGCTAGTTGATGTGCTAAATGTGTTGTTTCTATAAAATAATATTATTTTATTCCTTCTTGGGTCTTAATCTGCTTCTGGTCGAAATTGACCAAACTGACAGTCAGTTCATCTAACTGACAGTCAGTTTAGTGCTTAGGAGCCTGTTCTTAAATTCTGGTCGAAGTCATTGTCCTAACTGACAGTCAGTTTCACAAACTGACAGTCAGTTACGTGCAATTGATTTTGGTCGTAGCTCCTGGTCGAGTTCGAGTCCCAAACTGACTGTCAGTCTCATACACTGACTGTTAGTTTCAAAACTCAGTTCTGCGAACTGACTGTCAGTATGGTACACTGATTGTCAGTTCTATGTTTCTGACTTTGGAACTTACTGTTAGTTTATTAAACTGACTGTCAGTTGTGGGGTCTCGATCTCTAAAACCCTCGTTCTGTTTCCTTGCCTTCTCGCCTTGTCCTCTCGCCGCCGTTTGCTCCTCTCGCCGCCGGTGTCTCCCCTTTGCGCTGCGCCACCGCCAAGTCTCGCCGGTGCCTCCTCCTCGCCGTCGATGACCGCCGCCGCCCTTGTTTACGCCTCCACCACCGCATCTCGCCGCCGCCATCTTTCCATGTCAAAACCTTGCCATTGGTGGCTCGCCGGCGTTGAGACCCTTCGGTGGTTCCCAAAAACCGTTGTGTTGAGGCTCGTCGGTGTTGTCCTTACATTCCTCTCCTCGTGGTGTGTCTCTGAGGCTGATTCGTCGCCGTCGACCAGCTCTGTTCATCGTTTCGGCTTCTTCGTTCGTTTGTTCAGGTCTCTGTCTTTCTCTCCTCTATTTCTCTTTCCCATTTCATTTCCACCATGTCTGATCAGCCGGGTCCGTCTCGTCGTGTGGCCCGACGGAAGAATGCGGCAAACAGCCAGTGTTCATCGGGTCAAACGTCCGAGAACCCGCCTTCGCCTCCGCCTCCGCCTGAGCGTGTCCCCGTGGATTATTCTCGGTGGCACGCTAGCCGCCTTCGTACGCTCCGCTCCACTAACCCTTATCTTTCGCTGCGTCCCATTGGTCGCGACTCGTGCAACGTTGTTACCTGCTATAACAACTTGCACCTCGATCTATTCAACAGTGTGTACAGTCAAGTTCCCATCTTCGCCCACCGCTCTTTGTCGTGGGGTACGATCGCCTCTCGCATAGGCATCGCCACCCTTGCAGATCTTTTCGGCTCTGTAGGGATCCGCGACCTAGTCGCCGATTCCTCTCTGCACTGGGCTGAGGGGCCCATCCGCCAGTTTCATGCCACCGTCTTCATCTCCCCTCAGCGTGACTTCATGACCTTCATGACGGGCCTCCAGGTCTACACCATCACGAAGGAGCAGCTTGAGTCTGCGCTTGGACTGATGCGCCCTCCTTCTGGTCGCCAGCTCCATACCCTTCCAGACCTTGAGCGTCGGGAGGTGGCCATGCTCTATTCCGGCCCCTTCCAGCTCCGTCACATCGCTGGCTTGCGCCGCGATGTTGATCTGGCCCTACGGATCCTCCGGCTCACTTTAGTCCCCATGACCGGAGATAGGGCCAGAGTCACTTATCTTGGGCTCCATGTCCTGATTTCTATCTTCCAGGAGGAGCCCTTTGACGTTGCTGATCTCATTATTAGTGAGATTCAGCACGTTCTCATTTCTCCGCACCGACAGCTGATATACGCTCCGTATATCATGGCGGTGCTTCTGCATATTCGGGCTGTCGACTCTGAGCTTCCGAGGCCCCATCATCCTTTGCTCTTCCATCCTCCGGGCCAGGCTGATCACCGACTTGGTGCTCACCCTGCTGCAGCTGCTGGCCCTGATTCTCCCGTATCAGATGATGATGCTGCGGGGGAGTCAGAGGACGAGGCTCCTGCTCAGGAGATTGCTCCAGCTCTAGCTGCGGGGACAGGCACCGGATCTGCCTCCTCCTCTGGTTCTCGCCTTGATCAGGTGATCCAGGTGCAGCAGCAGATCCTCAGCACCCAGGCGGAGCATCATCAGATGTTGCTCCTTTTGCTTGCTCAATAGGAGGAGATTCTACGACGCCTACCTTCCTCAGCTTCTCTTGCCCCTCGCAAGAGGGCCCGCCAGGCTTCGTCTTCTCCGAGCACAGCTTCAGGACCTGCTGATCCAGCTCCTGCGGTACCTGCTCTGGCTTCAGCTGCTCCTGCCCAGCAGCTACTCCTCCGGCTTCTGCATCCATCGACTCGACTATATCTCCAGCAGGCTCCAGAGATACAGCCGTTCTAGGATTTTCCTCTGATGATGAGCATTAGGCTCTATTTTTTTTGTATTGCCTCCCTTTTTGTGCTTGATGCCAAAGGGGGAGAAGTATTTTGGATATTATAGTACTTTGATGGTATTTTGATGTTTTGGACAGATGATTTGTTTTTATATCATGGAGATATTTTGGTTTATGATATATCTGTGTGTCTTTGGATATGATGATCTGACTTTGTGATGTTGAATACTCTGATATATATGATGTCTTGGTTTTGAGATTTGTATGCTTTGATACATATTAATATGACTTGGTGATATATGCATATATGTGAGTGCTTGAATTTATGAGATGCTTTGATGTGTACGTGTAAGTATGGGTTTATGCTCTGATTTTGACTTATGTGATGGGATGCATACACTCAGGGGGAGTTATTTCATTTATTTTATTATTGAACACTTGTTTTCATCAATCATCAAAAAGTGGGAGATTGTTGCATCTAGGCCTTCATGCCTAACCCTAATTTTGATGATTAATGAAAACAAAGTGTTTTTGACTAACTATACTTCTGAGAGTTTTGATACAGAGTTTGCTCGGGAAGAAATACAGGATGATCAAGATGAACCCGACAAGAAGTAAAGCACAAGATGCAGAAGAGCAAAGATAAGACGCAAATGTGAAGATACAAAGGACCTAAGGTAATCCGTATTTTATTTTCTTCCGATCTCGGAGTTCGGAGATAGATCGGTTTAGGAAAATTATTTTTAACTTTTAACCGTATTATAAAGAGGGGTGGCGAAAGTCCTCTCTTTATCTCCAATATAAACCGAGAAATTTAGATCATTGCATTGCATCTTTTTGGTTGGATTTGATTTGAACTTTATTTGAGTTATTTCGATGTTCAGTTGAGTTTTTGATAGCAGAAGAGTATTTGTAATTTTTAGAAAGATCTAGGAAGATCTGGTTTTTTCTTCTGTTGATAAAAATGTAGCTCTTGAAATGTCGCGTCCCGAAACTGGGACTACGACTACTCCTGTAGAAACCTAGCTCGCTGCAGCTAGTCCCATATATGCATAGCATACACATACCCTTGACGTCCCAGGATAAGTCAAGCACAGGAGTATATCACATTGCAACAGAGTAACTTACAAAATAGTTAAGCAGTGTGGCCTGCTGGCCTTAATATTACATAAGGAGATTACAATGCCTTCACGGCATTCATGGTTTAGCAAAATAACATCTACACAGCAGAAGGTAGGTGACCCACCCACAAAGAGAAGTGGACGGCAGAACAACACACATCAGGGAAATGACGGGACTGACGCTCCTCCTTCTGGATCCACGAAGTACTCCATGCCTTCGTCTTGGTTGTAGATCGCTCCATCTACTGAATTGTAGGTTGCAAGAGTGAGCACTTACGTACTCAGCAAGTCATAGGTAAGAGTAGATACATATAGTAGAGATGATATGAACCTAGACTAGTCAAGAATTATGGATGTTTGTAAAATAATCTTTCTCTTTCCTGGCTCAACTCATGGCAGCACTTTCCTATAATATAACATCGTCATTCATGTTCACTAAATTATAGCACTACCGCGACACGTCAACACATGACCGCGCACGGCAGCACTCCTTATCATGACAACACATGTCATTTGGGTAATCTTGATTTAACATATTTTATTTAGAAAATAATACTTGTGTCACACTCCGTGGATTTAATCCACCGCAGCAGACTCCTAAAACTCGGGAGCACGAAGTATTCGAATACATTTTTAACTCTGCAGAGAGGTACCAATTTACCCGCAAGATATTCCACTTTCAAGCCCATCCTATCAAAATGATTAGACCCCTCCTCACAACCATGTGTGAGTGGCAAGGTGGAGATAACAAGAACTTTTGTTATGTCTCACTCACAATTCACCCCCGACCCTGTGGATCTCTCGCGAAACACAGTTGTGGCGGGCTATACCCCCACCCTTACTCATTTCCCCATTGCTGGGTCTAATGTCAGATCACCTTCAGTGATAGTGGGAGTCAGCCTCCATATCAATCATCACAACACATCTCATGCAGGGGTTTCATGTGCGATCCACATAAGTACTTGTTCAGGCCTGTCCCATACCAGGCTTGCGGTTAGCACGTTGTTCATGCCACTAGACGCACAACATAAGGTTCTAGTCCTTATATGCCAGTGACCAGACCATCCACAACCCTGCACCTTCAGTGCCTGCATTCCTTTGCAGTCTAGCACCTCCAGTGCTACAGCCATCCATACCATTTTCTGGTCACGGCTAGGGGTTTCATTTCATGAATATAAGTATATAAATACATATAATAGTTCATGGCTCAAAACTTGGTTATTTCACATTTCACAGATAACCAGTCCAGTACTGCCAATTCATAAATCAACCATTTCCAATCTTTCTCATGCAATATTATCTATATTCAAGGTTATGTTATAGCAACTCTTAAAATATAGGTTCGAGATGACCAAGAATATGACTTGCCTTCCGCGTCGTAAAATACAGCAGTTGGCGTCGGATCTGCAGTGAAGTCCTCGAACTCGGGCTCTTGATCTGCTCTCCAAACCAACAAATAACCAATAATCACAATCTTTTCAATACATTATTATACTATATGCATTGATGCAAAGATGAAGTCTTGATGATTCTGAAATGATTGGGTTAGAAATTGATTAGGATTAGGTTAGTTGCTGAAGGTTTACAAGGTTCCAAATGTCTCAAAATATCAGGATGATATCAAGGTTGCGACTGGTTCGCTCAAAAACAGCGAACGTCTTTAGGTCGACGTTCGGTTCAAGGCATGACATAGGGTCGATGGATGATAGAGGGGTTATCTCAACTTGTGGCAGTAGAATAAAATGTAGAGCACAACTCCACAAGTCTAAGGGACAAGGTTATTTCCAGTTTGCGCAACTGAAAAGGGGTGAAAAGAGCTATTGCCACTGGCTGACATGCTCTGGCATTGATCTTGACATGGCCAGAACTAGGGTTTGCCATATCTTTTGATCTAGAGCTCCAAATGATGCACCACTTTGTCTGGGAGGTAGGCATTGATAACAGGAACAAATCATTCAACAGGATCTAGGGCAGAAGATGACTAGAAGGTGATGAAAATCGGTGAAGAAAAGTGGTGGCGACACGGCACAGTGAAGCCACTGGACAAGGTTTTTGGCATGGCTATAACTTGAAATCTGGACAGTTTCAGAGATCGAGCTAGAAGGTAAAAATGTTTAGGAGGTTGAGGTACACTTGAATGACAAAGTGGATGAAGCTGAAACGGCCAGGAATAGGTTTTCCAGTGATCGGCGCCGGAGAAGAAGACACTGATATTGGGGGTTTTTGATACAGGAGATTTGAACTCAATTCCAAGCTTGGGGAGTGAAAGAGAGATATGAGGAAGCTAACTGGACAATCAATTTGGCCGGAGGATGGCCGGTGTGGCCTGGCGACGATCGCCGGCGACTGGTGGAGCTCAAAATTGGGGAAAGCTTCGATTGAAGCTCAATCTGGAGATCTGGATGCATAGGCTTGCTAATTAGAGCTCACTGATCAATTTGTTTCACAGATTCAAAGACTAATTCGAGGTAATTTGGCCTGCATTGCCGGAACAGGGCATTTAGCAATTCCGGCGATCACCGGCGTTAGGGTCCACCGGAGAGCAATTCAATGCAACAGTACAATCAGGAGGATGAGAGGTACTCATTGCTAGCTTCAAATTGGCAGGAGATGCTATGGTCGAGGCTGCCACCGTGAAGCTTCTTACTGGACTCACCGGAGAAGACGACGACAGCGAGAGAATTTGCAAAATTGGCTAAGTCCTGATGAAGTGAAGCTGTTACAAGGTATGGGGTTGCTTTTATAGGCCAGAGGCGGAGCTTGCAAGGAGGTAGCAGCAAGGAAATTGGCGCCGGGGACTTGACTGGCCGGGCGCAGGCGCGGCAACAGTGACGGTGAAGCGATGGCGCACAGGCGATGGAACGGTTGATGCTACTGTTGCTTCATCGGGACGCAATGGTGTCGGGCGGTGCAAAACAGTGGCGACAACGGCTGGCAAAGCAAGCAACGTGGCGAGGAGTTGCTGACGACGATCGCGCACGGGAGCAAGGCTGTTCAACGGCGCTGCCACGACGATGGCTAATACACAGACGCGTGTGCACATGCAAACTCAAGTGAGCATGAGCTCAGGCGCAGGCGAGGCGTGGCCGGCGGCGAGCAAGCACGGCGCAAGGACTACGGCGATCTCTGGTCGTGCACAGCAGCTGTTGTCCTGGTCGAATCTGGACTCATTTGCAATTTCCAATTCTTGATTTGGACTGATCTGTAATTCTGGAGATTTGGAAGGTTTGATCAAATTTTGATTCTGCTGAATTGGCAAACTTGATTCAACAGATGATTTGGCACAGATTGAAGATAAAATTTGGGATGTTCGGATGATTTTGATATGAACTGAAAACAGAGTAGATTAGGGTAAAATAAGTCTGAAACTTATTGATCTCGAATTCTGGGATTTAGGGTTTGATTTTGAGATACTCATAAAAGAAGAATTTGTGTTGAAAAGCATTTGGGAGGTGTTCCCTGAATCCAATTTGAATTTGGAGATGATTTGCAACATTTTGCCTTTTTAGGCTTCTGGAAAATCTGGAAAAGAACTGATCTGCGATACTCTTGGACTGATTTGAGAAAAGAGTCTAGATGATGAAATCTTGCTGCCAACTTTTGGAGTTAGTTGAGGATATACCTAGGAACATATTCCAGTGGATACTTGAGTCTGGATAGGGTTAAATCAAGATAACTCAATTATCTGGAAACTGAGGTACTTAGGGTAAATCTGGATTTCCTGTTTTCGAAAACAGAAAGAGACTTAGATACTGGGAGTTAGGGATAGAATTCAATCTGGATCCTAAAGACTGTTAGGTTTAGGTTAACTGATAGATCAAATCTGGCAAGTCAGATCTTGACTTGGGGTCACATGATAGATTTTGGAGATTTAGGGCTAGAACAGAATAAAGCTGAGGCTGATTTAGTTGATCTAGAAGAGACATATGCATGCATGACTTTTAAGAAAGAAACTTTTCACCCCAAAACTCAGGATGTTACATGAAATTATCTTTCAAACGAGCTATTAAACACCTATTTTGGATTTCTGGATTTAAAGTTATAGCTATTTTTGTTCAGGCTGACTGTCAGTTTGCTAAACTAACTGTTAGTTTGAATGTCAGTTTGTGTTAACTGACAATTGTCCAGAGAGGGTGTATTTTGTGCTCAAAATTTTTGTACTAAACTGACTGTCATTTTTTCATACTGACTGTCAGTTTTTCCATACTGACTGTCAGTTAGGGTTTCGACCACAGTTGTTTTTAACTGAGTTTTTATTTGATTTGGTCGAGTTTCTGGTCGAACTGACTGTCAGTTTGCATAACTGAGTGTCAGTTGTGGGTTTCAAGTTTCCATAAATGACCACGAACGGCTAGCAAATTTTTATCCGTAAATTTTGTCGGCCGTTGTACACGAAACTGACAGTCAGTTAGGAAAACTGACTGTCAATTTGTGTTGCTGATTTTCAGCCCTAGCTCCAACAGTTCATTTGATTCTTGAGGTTATAAATAGGGGTTTTGAGCATGAGTTTCACACAACAAGCAGTAGCATTCTCTTATACACTCTTGAGCTATAGTTTTCTACTTCAAATCTTGATCTTTTGATCAAGTCGAGTGTTTTCGATCCACCGAGAGTTTCAGTTCAGTTGCATTTGCATTCTCTTAGTTTCTCGGTGCGTGTTTGGAGGTCTAGAGAAGACCTCGTTGCCTGTTATTCTTGGTGAGCACCCTCACCTAGACGGTTCGGAGGCGTAGCCATTGACCTCTCCAAATCGGAGATTGTCGGAGAGGCTCGGCAAGTTTGTACAAGGCATCGGTGCTCGCCTTTCCGGAGTGGATAAGGAGCAACTGTTAGTTGATAATACTCTTCATGAGTATTGAGGCAAAATTCAAGTGACTTGAGTACTTCAACGAGAACTAGTGGAGACTGGGCGAGTCTCCGATACCTCGGTAAAAATTACTGTGTTCATTCTCTTCTCCTCTTGCTCATTTTATTATTTGTTCTGGCTTTGCAAATATTTGTTTAAGTTTAAAGTTTTTAAAAGCCTCCTATTCACCCTCCTCTAGTCGGCATCCTTGATCTTGCACCCGCCACTGCAGCAACCTCCCCCCGTAGCCGCTGCTTAGAGCCGCGTCGCCTCAGCTTCGCTTGCGCTGCCTTGGGCTAGATCCGAGCCACCGCCGTCCAGTACCGCGCCACCCTCTCACGCCGACGCATAGCATTGCGCGCTTGAGCCATCCCCGATTGCAATGCGCCACAGTCGCTTGCGCAGCCGCCGTTTCTAGTGCCAGCGCTCGAATCCGGTTTGATCACTGTGCTTGTCTCCGTCGCCGACAAGCTTTTTCCTCTACTGACTCCACTTCATCAACGACCTCGGCGACTTCTTCTTCTTCCCCATCACCGATGGCATCATCGTTTCCACGGCGTGGGTCGACCCCTAGTGGCATCCAACCATCACGACGTCCTTTTCTTCGTTGGCGTCAGCATCTTCAACCTCAACGTCGACCACGACCGCAATTCTCTCCTTCTGCTCCGACAATTCTTCAGTGATCAATTTCTCTTCTCAAATCCTTATCATACCCCACCCCCTCTTGTTTCCTGTGATGCATGTAAACAAACAGGATTCGACTGTAGATGATCAATTTTATTCTTCGGTGGCGTCTCGGTGGCGGTGGCGTCAAGATCGGCGGCGTCTCGCGTGACCCAACCAAGCTAGAGGACGAGGTTGAAGAGGATCGGCGGCGGCACTGGAGTGGTGAAGGAGCAAAGGCGGCGCGTGGATGGAGTGGCGCGAGGCGGCATAGATCTAGGGGGCTTGGGCGAGGTGGCGCGCCTGAAAGACGAACAGAGGCGGCGGTGGGTGTGGTGGTGCTGGCGCGGGCGGCTCAAGCGGCGGCGGCTTTGGAGGCGACGGGATCCGGCGGCGTAGCACGGGGCGACGGGTGATGGAGGCGCGGGTGGTGTGGAGAGGCAGCGAGGTGCGGAGGCGGAGGCGGCTTCGGCGCAGTGTGAAGTGGATCCGGCGGCACGGGATGGCAGACCGACGGCAGGAAGTGGCGGCAGCCACTGTCTCCTGTGGTGCATCGCGAGAGAGAGAGAGAGAATTGTGAGAGGCTGTGAACCTGATAGTCAAAGTTTTTCCCAAAACTTTGTACCGGAGCCAAGTTTGTAAAACTGAGAAAAAATCATAGTTTCAAAAACTATGAAATACTTTGTAACCAAACAATCTCTTGGTTTTTAATACTACAGTTTCTTTCAAAACCACAGTATTAATTGGACAAAAACTCCAAAAAAACTCTATTTCCAAACAAGGCCTAAAATCACAGTATTATGTAGTATTTCAAAACCATAGTTTTTGAGAAAATTACAGTTTTTAAGGTGTTTGGATACATAGTTTTTTTTTAAAGTTTTCAGTTTGATGTTTAAATGAACTAGTTGTTATGAGTTTAAAAAAACTAGTAGTTGGACAATTTCTATGGGTGTTTGGATATCAAACTTTTCAAATTCCTTAGACATGAAGCATTAGAAGTTCAGAATCTAATTCCTTGCAACTTCAAACTTTTCAAATTCATAGTTCAACATTGAAGCACTGAAGCTGCAATTTCAAATTTTGTTTCATGTCTAAGAAATTGCAACTTTTCAAATTCAACTTGAACTTCAACATTGAACTTCAACTTCAACACTGATAAATTTGAAAAGTTGAATTTTGGAGAATAACAGAGAGAGAGCTCTTGGTCAAAGTTTTTTTTCAAAACTTTGTACCGGAGCCAAATTTACAAAACTCCAAAAAAATCATGGTTTTGAAGAAACCATGATTACAAAAACTATAAAAAAAACTTTATAACCAAACAAGATCTTGATTTTCAATACCACAGTTTCTTTCAAAACTATAATATTGAACAAAAACACAAAAAAACCTTTATTTTCAAACGAGGTCTTAGCCACTGACCCTCCACAACCTTACAGACCATACTTTCCAGATCTCGCCGTTGCTATCACTGATTACTCACAATCATTACCCCTCACAGCCTCACTTTTGATTCCACCAGCAAACTTTTGAGTTTTTTTTTGTGTGATTTTTGGTTTATTTTGAAATTTCATCTTTCTCTAATATATTGCAGAGATGATTGATATGCCAATGTGTATGCGAATATACATGCACACTCTCTCCTTCGTGAAGCACAGAAGTTGTCAGATGAATAACATATCAAGTTTTACTTTATGGGTGATTTCTTATAATATATCTGTTGTTTTGTCCTTGGTTGGAGTTCTTGGCGGGGTCAATCAAGAACCTGTATGGGAGGAACATCCGGTTGTATGATTCAGAACCTTACCGAGAAAGAAGAGTTGATATTGTGCAAAAGTAAGGGTTAGATGTTGTATTCATTTTCCTAACTATGTTCTAATATTTAGTTTTGTCAGAACATGGCAGCACTATAGTCTACAAAGCTTATAGTTATCCTAGCAACGGATTCCTCTGATCTTTCTTGCTCCTTTCATTTTGTAAAGCAATATAAGTAGTAAGGCATTATTCTTTTGACATGCTAATGACCTTTTTGTTCTCTTATATAGATTTTAGCATTTTAATGGATGGAATATAATTGTCTAATATTATATGCATGCATACACTAGAATTCATAAAACTCCTTGCGTTGCAAACTGTAGGATGCATGAAAATAGGCAAAGGGGACAGATTTTCAAGACCTATTGGTCTACTAGCACTTGATTTGTTGTCGGAATTATGATGATTCATGGTAATGATTCTGGTCTAATGCTTCCTCCAAGGATTACTTTCACCATTTATTTTTTCTTTCCTTATAACTAAGCTCTTTTACCATTCTCTGGTTGTGCATTAGCCATTATACACAAAATACTATTTTACAAATTTCCTTTCTTGATTGTGCCATCACCATCTCTAGATTGTGCCATTTCCATTATTTTTTTCATAACTCAACCCTCCATGGTACAGCTCACTGACAGCCACTGCCATCGTGGCACTGCGCAATTTGTAGAGATCGGTCTTGGGCGGATAATGGTGGGTTTTATTTTAATAATAAATAATTTTGGGTAGCTATCATGCATTCCTCAAGCGTATTTTAATTAAATTTCAGCATAGATGAGCATTTGTTTGACTTTCCCTGGGCAAAGCACGAGACGGCTTACTAGTAGAACAACATTTCTGAGAATCATCGATTAATTGTAAATTTTGTTTGTTTATTGATTTAAAAATATATGTCATAGTATTATACATATAAATATATTAAACTGTATAAAAGGAAAGATTCGGTCACAATCGCATAAGTGTTTAGTGATAGGGTGAGTGTTTGCTGACTATTATGTAAAACATTTTCAAAAATTTCATAATTAACGCATAAATTTGCATAAGAAAGGAACAAAGTAAACTCCGGAACAACGATAAAAGCTCATCACTTTATTTGAGGATGATGCCACGGACGTAGAGCCTACAAAAGAGAACAAGAGATCACCACAGGTCAGAAATGATGGCTTGGAACTCAATGGAAGGAAGGATCAGGTTAATATGAGTTTGAGATCTGACACACTGTCCGCTGTGTCTCTTCACTATGGCCGCCGCCACTGCCGCTGAGAGCTCGTAGCTTAGGTTGTCGAGGAGGTGCTACAACCCGACAAGACCGGCGCCAGGGAGAAGATGAGATGGCAAATTTGGCAAGCGATGGAGGCGGTTATATGCAGGATTGGGTGGGGAGATGGACGGCATAGATTGGCTGTGGGTGCTTGATGGACGGATAAGATGTGTTAGAAGGTGGTGGCGGCCTGGGAAACCCAGTCTTAGAGAGCGCTGAAGTTTTGGGATCCGTCGGGCTCTCCTCCTCTCCCAGCCGCTCCCGTCTCCCACCACCTCTTCTCGCCGCCGCCTCCCACCTCCCTCTCCTCGCCCCGCTTCCCTCCGACACGGCCACTCATCGCCGTTGTCGCCTCCCACTTCCCCTCCTCCGCTGCGGCCATTAGAGGGACGCCCCTCTGCCGCCTCCGCCATCGCTGCCGCTCTCTAACTTCACCTCCCACCTCCCTCTCCTCGCGCCACCATCAGAGTGAGGCCCTTCCGCCGCCGCCGCCGCCGCTCGCCGACATCACCTCCGACCTCCTCCTCGCGTCGCCAGCGCCGCCGATCTCCGACGCCGCCTCCGACCGCTTCCTCTTCCTCCTCGCGCTTGGTAATTTGATCACCTTTAGACTTTCGATCAGTGACTCCTCTTCACTACTGTGTCTACTGACATTCGGGCCCGGACCCCACTTGTCATCCGCACAGTCATACCTCTGCAGGCTCGGCTCCATCCTTTCCCCTCCTTTTGTCCTCACCGACCGCGACCTCCATCTCCTCTCCCTCGCTGGCTGCCTTCCTCCACGCCTCCACCTGCGGCGAAGGCCGCGGTTCTCCTTTACGCTGCCGGCACTGAGCTCTCCGCGCCACACGAGAGCTTCTCCTCCTCTCCTCCAGGTTTTCTTAGTAAGACCTAGTTTCACCTCCCCTAATTATTGATCAATCCATCTGGTTCCATGTAATTATTATGCTCGTCTTTAGATTAGTTTGCAAAAAAATAAAAAATAAAAAAATGCTAGAGTTCAGATACGCCTGTGCTCTAGTTTTAATTATAGCTTTTGGTTTTGGTTCTTGGTTCTTGGGTAATGGGATGCAGAGTGCCTCTATTGGGGTCACATGACCCCAATGTGCTCAAAGTGATATCTAGGCACCCAATTGCTCAGTGCCTCTGTTCTATTGCAAAATGCAAACACACAATCGCAAAAGGAAAAAAATAGGGAAAGATATCCGGAGAGAACCCTAGATCTATTTCTCTCTGGCTCTCCTGCAGATCACTCCTGTTGGTGCGCTGCATACAGGCACTGGCTTTGCTAGGGGCCCATCAACCTCCAGGTGGTGCTCGCTGAGCAAATCTTTCACCGCAGCATTGGCATGCCGCCCTAGAGTTCCCCTCCTCCAGAATGGCACCGCCCTCACCTGATTGCTCAATGTTGACTTCTTAATACCTCAAGAAAACTAGTATCTTGTTCAGGTTTTTCAAGTTTCAACTAAAATTGTTTGGCTTTTTCCAAGGAAAAAAAATTAAATTGTTTGGTTTGTGAAGAAGCAGAATGAGGATGCAATTGCGCTGTTTGGTTAGGATTTAGGAACTGAAAGTGTTATGCACTCAGGCAAAACGAGCTACCTTTGCTAGTACCAAATGCTTTCTATGATATCATCCTTGTACAACTGTGAACATGAAAAGGAATAGGAAAACAGAAAGAAAGACTATTTTGTTAGGATAAATGGAGCCTTCCATTTTATACCTACGTCAAATGGGGGTCATCCAGTAAAATGCCTTAATTATCTGTGTTGTTCTGTCAGTTGTAGGAATTAAGTGCTAAATGTAGATTTGAGCAATGGCATGTTAAGATGCTTGTTCATATCTTCGGATGATGTTGTACTTTTGTTATTGTATGCTCTTTATGTTTGGAGATTTCTTGGGAAAGCATAATCTTTGAGCTTGCAAATTCATTGCTTTTCACCTAATGGTGCAGGCATACTCCTTGAATAAATTATTCATTCATCATTGAATATGGAAATGGATGATGATGTGGAGGACGATGATGTGGACTTCAATCCTTTCCTCAGGGAAGGAACTCCATCTGAGACCTCTTCAAGCCTCACCTCAGAGGCTGAGTGTGAGGGCACTAGCTTTGATAAGCAATTGAGTAGCGGGCTATATCTTTGTAATCTTGGTAATGAAAATACAGATGAAAATGTACCTCCTCAAAATCGATTGTCGTCCGAAGGTGGCTGCAATGAAGAAAATGTTCCCAAAAACACCTCATCTCAGGTTCATTTAGAGAGTGGAGATCGACTAGATGAATTGGAAAAAGAAGAGTTACCAAGCCAAGCTGCTCACCTTCCAACAGAGCAGAATCCCCATAATCCGATGCTAGAAGTAAGTGAGGAGGATGCCATTTGCAGGCGGACACGGGCACGCTACTCTCTTGCAAATTATTCACTCGAGGAATTGGAGACCTTTCTTCAGGAATCAGACGATGAAGGTGACCTGCAGAATGTCGATGAGGAAGAGGAATACCGCAAGTTTCTTGCAGCTGTCCTTTTGGGTGGAGATGATGGCACACAGTCCTGCCAAGGGGATGAAAACCAGGATGAAGATGAGAATGATGCAGACTTTGAGCTTGAGATTGAGGAGGCCTTGGAAAGTGATGGCGATGAAAATGCTGAGAACTTTGAAGACATGGATTGGGGGAAAGAGAAAGATGGCTGCAGGCCTCAGACTAGGCAGAAGAGACTGACCGAGTCAGCTGGAGCAGGGAACTCTTCTCATGAATCAACTAAATCTTCTTTGCGACCTATTCTGCCTTATATTTCACCTGCACTTCCGGCTCCTGGGCACACTTATGGATGGCAGCTTCCTTCCCAAAATGCCTTTTCCCCTTCATCAATGTTATCAGGAGCTGGCGCTGCTTTAGTACATGGATTTGCTGATCAGCAAATGGGCCAGTTGCATGTCTTAATTCATGAGCATGTCCAGCTCCTGATCCAAACCTTCTCTCTCTGCATTCTTGATCCTTCTAAACAGCATGTGGCTAGTGATGTTAAAAGGATGATAGTTGAGATGGCTGGCTGTCGAGATCAAGCGTTTGCTAGGAGAAATATTCCTCACCGGCAATCCTGTTTTGAGTCTCAGTATCTTTGCTCATCATTTAGTTCTGCTTTGTCTGAGAGCTCTGAATTCCAGTGGGAGCCATTAGTTAAGAGTCCTGTTATATCCATCCTTGATGTCGCACCACTTCAGTTGGCCCTTGGTTATTTAAATGATGTTGCAGCTGGTAAGTTTCACAAAAGCTAACTACATGAGGTAACGTTGCAGATACTGTTCTGCATTTTGTTCCTGATCACTTCAGTATTGTTGTACTGATTTAACAGCTGTTATGAAGTATAGACGAAGCCATGTGGATGGCACTGCTGACAGAAGCCACTTGAGAAAAGAACCTCTTTTCCCTTTGCCAGCAGTTAACACTTGCAACGAAGCTAATAATGTTTCTCAAGGTGGATCTGGTACATTGTCCACAGCATTGCCAGTTTCTGCTGGGCAACTACATCATAAGAAATCATTAGCTGCTACCCTTGTTGAGAGTACTAAAAAGGAATCGGTCGCTCTTGTTCCATTTGATATTGCAAGATTAGCACAGAGATTCTTACCCCTTTTCAATTTTTCACTATTCCCTCATAAGCCACCCTCGGCTGCTGTGGCCAATAGAGTGCTTTTCACTGATGCAGAGGATGGGTATGCTCCAGAAACCTGTTTTTAATTCTTATGTTGTAGATTTCCTTTCTTAAAATTAATTTTTGTCTATTCACGAACCTCAATGACACTTTCTTTCATTTTATCTTTTTTTTTTTTTAAAATATATCCTTGTGGTATTCAAAAAAGGGATAAAAGCATTTTTGGTCCCTCTACTTTGCATGAAAACTCATATTGGTCTCTTTATTTTTAAAAAATTCCATCTTGGCCCCTTACTTTCTAAAATGGTTCAGAATGGTCCTTTTGATTTAAACTGGAATTAAAATGAGTTAGAAAAGTATTAAAAAATAGAGAATGAAATGGCTCAAAATGATCCATATTGGTTATATATGGTGGTTGTATTAAGGAAGGTTCAGAAAAATACCAGAAATAATTGTAAGAAGCAAATGATAGCAATAAAAGGATTATTTTGAGCTAGTTCAAAAATAGAGGGACTAATTTGATTTTTTTGAAAGTATAGAGACTAAAAGGAGTTTTCGTGTAAAATAGAGAGACAAAAAGTGCCCTTTTCCCTTAAAACTTAAAAGAGATAAAAAAATGGAACAAATTGAGGAAAGCATGTTTTAGTCTAGCAAAAGCATGTTTGAGTATGGAGGTTTTTAGTAGTTTTGTTGTGATTTCAGACCTACTGTTCTTGTTTCAGTATCACTGGTGTTGGTTTTATGCAATTTGTTTGTCAATTTACACACTTATATGTTATGGATCATTTGTTTTCTCTGATTTCCGAGTTTTCTCAAGGTTTCCACCTTGGAAGTCAAAGGGCTACCAAGCTTGGTAGATCATACAATAGATAATCCATGAAGGCATTTCATCATTGCCCTGCCTATGTGATACAAACTATTAGCTAATTGATTGTCATTGGCATCATGCAAACCATTTCATGGTAGAAAAATGACTGCAAATGGTTGTCTTTTTTGTCACACTTTCTTGCTGAAATCCCTTTGTTCATGCAAAGGTAATATCACATAATAGGAGATGAGTGTGGTTCATCTCAAAAGGGAAATTTTCTGACTGGGGTACTCTTAATAGTATTTGGTCAAACTGTTAACCTCCTGAATTCGTATATGTTTACTTTTTACCTTTTGGAACGGGGGCTTATGATTTGTGTGGCTATTTTCATTATTTTATTCATCATGAGCTCAACATTGCACTATTACAGTTAATATAATGAATTTTTTTAAATAGCCCACTTTTAAAAGATAATTGCAAAACTAATCCACACTTGTATTTTTTAAAAAAAATAACTTGCCAACTCAGCCTGTCATGTGCAAGAAGTGCTTGTCGCAGGTGGGACCCACGACAGGCGCATGTCGCGGCTTGGAGGCGCAACAAGCCGAGGGCCTTTTCTTTTTGCTTGCAAACAAAATTAAACTGCAATTTTCTTTTTTTTCTAGATTAATATTTAACTATCTATAATTCCGATTGACAATTCATGTAAACCAATGGATCTGTGAGGTCAAAACAATCAGATCAACACAAATGAATCATCAATTAGAGTTATAGATCATAAGATATTGTCCTTAAATCTTACTATTATTTTTGGATCAATATATTGTGATCTCTAACTTCATTCAATGCTTCGTTTGTATTAATCTAATCGTTTTGCCTTCATAAATCCACTGGTTAAAATAAAGCATCAATTAGAGTTAGAGATTATAAGATATTGATCCCGAAATAATTGTAAGATTCAAACACAATATCTATGATCTATAATTCTGATTGATAATTCATTTATTTGTGTCAATTTGATTATTTTGATCCCATAAGTCCATTGATTTAAATGGATCATCAATTGGAGTAATAAATTGTCATATGTTGATCCCAGAAGAATTATGAAGTGTCGGTACACTTTGAACTTGACTCATGGCTAATGTGCTTGTCTTGGCTTGGAGCCGCAACATTTGCTTGTCGTAGCTCCAAGCCGTGACAGATCCCTGTCACGGTTTCAGGCTGTGGCTAACTGATATGGCAGATCATTGTTGCAAAAAAACATGAAGTGTGGGTTAATTCTTATTATAATATGGACCGCTGAAAGTAACATTGCAAAATTTAGTGCAATTTCTCCAATTACATTTGTAATATCAGTTGAATTGGGTCAATTGTATTATGTTTCATAAGATAAACTAAACATATGCATCCTGGATTTTTGGTTGATCTTTAGTTCAATTGGAAACAATATTCTCTTATATGTATCAGGTAGTGTAAAGTTTCTATTAATTTGATGGGACTGAGGATATGGTATGATAATTAAGTTCCTCTTTGGCCGCACTCCAGCTTCGGTTTCTACTATAGAGAAGCTAGAGCTTTGCAGCTCTAGCTCGAAACGAGAACTAGAGCTAGAGCGACCCAAATGGTTGGTTGTTATCTCTAGCTTTCTCTCTCGTAATTTGTGATTGATATTGCTGCCGATTTAATTTGAATTCTGGGTGGTAAAAATGTTGTAAGTTTGTGCAAGTTCAGTGGCAAGTTGCTTACCCATAGCTCTTGGGGCCTTTGGAGTCACAAAAGGGGTGCTCTGCCTTTTTTTTACAGAGTGGGTCTTGCTCCAAAGTGCTCCAAATTGCTTACTTATTTGGCCGAGTAGTTCCTGGGTTAAGCTAAAAGATTGGAGCTTGAGCCCGCTAAACACCCCCTAAACTTTGATCAAACTTCTGCCATTTTCTCATATGCATTCCAGTTTTCCACTATCTTATGTCTTTATTCTGCCATGAAATTCTCATGTGTCTTCCACCTTTTCGAATGAGTTCCTTAGCTTGATCATGGAGTGGCATAAAAGATAAAATAGGTGCATCATTTTCTGATAGTTAATGGCAACATATTAAGTTTTCTATGTGCTTGTTACTGCTTGCTTAACAATATAGCATCTACTTTCCCTTGTCAAGTGTGCTATTAGCATCATACATGACTTTTTTTGTGCTTGCAAAACTGATGCTATTTTTTGTTTTCATGGTTATTTCAGTCTTGATTTCTGTCGTGCTTGCAGATTATTAGCACTGGGACTCCTGGAATATAACACTGACTGGGGAGCAATACAGAAGCGCTTTCTTCCTTGTAAATCCAAGCATCAGGTACCATCTTTGCTTAGTATGTTTGTTGAAAAATTGTACTTCAAGCCTTAAAAGGTTCTTTCATTTTCTACAAGCAATCCAGCTGTTTCTATATTGTTTCAGACATGCCAAGATAGTTTTTTAAGCACTGTCAGCTGATTATGTTTGGTGGTAACAGAGCTTGCATTACCTTTAAGTTCTTTACATTTGGTACACAAACATGATATCACACCCACACATGCACTTACCAACATTGTTGTGCATCTTGAGTGTTTTTGTGTGTGTGTGTATGTGTGTTTATATAACTTTTATTACAGTAACCTAGAAACTATACGTCTGATTATCTTCAATCATGAAGAAACTGGAATTGATCTTCCTTGCATTGAAATGAAAGTGAAATTTTTCATTGTAGATATCTCTGCTGGCCTTTCTAGTGCTCTGACATTTGTTATTTGTTCCCAAAAACTGGTATGGCTTAATTTCTTTAATGAAGATTCCAAAAAATTTTTTTAAAAAAATGAACCACTCAATTTTTCATCATAGGTTGGTTATGTGTGTTTGCACAAGCAAGTAAGCTTGGATCAAATCCTTGATCCTCTAATCTCTATTTACTATGCCAACCCCAGACCATTTGAGCAAATTCCAGTTATGTCCATTTGCATTTTAGATGCTTTCATTATTCATTCTGACCCACCCCCCCCCCCCCCCCCCCGAGAGTTCCTTTGGCTGGTATTTGGTTGGTTTCTGGACTAACCTTTCAGTTGCTCAAAAACTTTTATGGTTTCCACATTGAGTTATGCATTATGCCCATTCACTGACATATATTTGTTTTAATTTAGATATTTGTGAGACAAAAGAACCGCAGCTCGTCCAAAGCTCCTTATAATCCAATTAAGGTAAGCGTTTAGAAATCTTCATTTATTGATAGACAAAATGCTGAATTTATTTATAGAAACCTTTGATGTTCAACAAGTGCTCATTGTCTAGATTTGCATGTTGTATCATGAGAGTCTGTGTCATCATCTGGTTTTGAAGCTCGTCTGCAGACAGAAAGTGGTAATTTTATCATTAGAATAATATTGTTGGCCTGTCAGTTGTAGGTAGTCAGCTGCATCTGAACTTTCTATGGTACTACTGGTACTATTTTAAATAGGAAAAAAAAGGTTGGGATTATCTATGCTACTACTAGTATGTTGCTTACTTGTCTATGGAGTATGGTGTACAGTGGATTTTGCTAAATTTTCGACAATTTTTTTTTAGGAAAAACAACTTATGTTATCTAGCATGACACATGTATTTGTTATCAACTTATCATACTCAGAAACAAACTGGAAAGATGGTATTATTTTTTGCAATTTTCTCAGAAAAGGGTATTGCACCAGGGTGAATGCTAAAATGCTTACTGGGAAGATGTGCTTAGGGTTTTCCTCTATTGATTTGTTCCAAGGTTTGCATATTAGGGTCATCAGTGTTGGGGTGGGGGAAAGGGCGGGGGAGATCAAGGGGGATGGGGCCAATGGCCGTGGCTGCGGAATGGGGAGGGGGAGGTACGGGGCAGCAGGGGATGAGGTGAATGTGGGGTTGTTTGTTGAGTGATGGGGATTGGGGGAAAGTGAGGGAGAGGGAGGGTGGAGGGGCCATTTTGGGCGTAGCAAGCCCCACAAATGTCCACCAATTCCACCCTGGGCATAGAAGAAAATTGCCACCCCTGGACACTGTAAAAGAATTGCTTGGGGATGCACTACAGCTGCTCCCTTGTGCCAATAGTGTTCTGGTACCATGAGGTACCAGCATACCAGTCACCAGATAATGGCTGGTATGGTGACTGAAGCCCATTAGGGGAGTGAGATGTTGAGCTCTTTGACTGCTATGTTTGGAGAGTTGTTTGGAATCCTCTTCTTAAAAAAGACTTGCTAGCGCTCCAAATTAAGCATCAATGCATATCTGAATTAATGCAGGATGTGCGGCGTATGAAGACTTCTCCATTGACAATTGAAGAAAAAGAGCGTATCCAGGAGGTGATTTTATCTGATATTCCAGCCTATCTTCTATTCCTTTGGCTAATTGGTGTTGCTTAGCATTCTTTCCTGTTTTTGATGTCAGGGACTGAAGGTGTTCAAAAATGACTGGACATCAGTTTGGAGGATTTTTGTTCCTCACAGAGATCCATCACTGCTCCAACGTCAGTGGAGAATTGCCACTGGAGTCCAGAAATCCTACAGTAAAAATGAAGCAGCAAAAGAAAAAAGGCGATCATATGAAGCAAAAAGGAGAAAGCTGAGAGCTTCAATGAGTCATTCCCAATTAGTTCACGGGCAGGAGGTTAGCATGTAGATCTAACTCACGAGATATTCATAGGATATTTTAATGACCACATACATTGATGTCACTGAGCATAATTTTTAATGCTTGCATGACAGGTTGATAATGATATAGCTGATTGTGTTGATGAAGTTGAAAATGACGATTCCTATGTCAATGAAGCGTTTTTGGCGGACACAGAAAATAGGAGTGTGAACATGATGCCTTGTCAGCTATCATTCTCAAGCTCAGCTGGGAAAAGCATTCAGCCTGACAAGATGATGATGCAGTCAGGCACCAACCTCAGTGAAGAATGTGGTTCTGGTGGAGATGGCTGCAGTGAGACACAAAAAGGAAATGGTACAAAACATGATGTAACTGCCTCATGTATACCTTTGGGAGCTGCAAACAATATATTTAACTCTAGTAATACAGGCTCTTGCGCATCTTATGCCACTTCATCTAAGAACGCAGCCTCCACCATGAAGTTGGGGTTATCTGGTGGCTCTTTGGTCTCGCTGCAAGCTTCACATTTAGGTAAAGAGAAAGGTAGCTGTGTGGTCAAGTTGGCACCAGACTTGCCTCCTGTAAACCTTCCTCCTTCTGTCCGCGTGATGTCTCAGCTGGCATTTCATCATAATGCACCACATTACAATGGAACCTCCAATTGTGCAGCAAAGGATTTGTTTCCTGTGCCGCCTCCAGCCTTTAGAGAAAGTGTTTGTAGACAAAGTTCCTCGAGACAGCTAAATCTATTCCCTGATCATAATGCTAGTGTTAGCTTGCAGAGAGATGGAACTTGTAGTGGAAATATGACGGAAGATGGTGCCGAGCCAGATTTTCAGATGCATCCTTTGCTTTTCCAGCATCCTCGTGAAGTAATTTCATCATATAGTCATCCAGTTCGAAATATTATTGATCATTCAAGAAGATATGACCTTTTCCCCTTTGAGAAAGTTCAAGTTGAAAAAAGTAACAATCTGAGTACTGCATGCATTGGAAAAGAAACTCCTGTAAATGCTAATACTATTGACTTCCATCCTCTCTTGCAAAGAACTGAGGTTGGGATATATGGTGAAGTGCCAGACGGTGATTGCCACCAATTTATTAATCAATCTGAGTGTAACATGGGAGAATCTCTGGCAGATGGGCAATCAACAGCCAGGCAAGCATCCACAGGCACTTGTGAGAGGGAGAACAATATTGACTTGGACATTCATTTATGTTCTTCAATGGACTTCAGGATCGCAAAGAAGGATTGTGGAGGTACTTTGAGCAAATCAAACTTTCAAGAAGAAGGATGTAGGATGGACGGTGCTTGTATTCCAGGGCCAGAGGTTGGAAATGCTTGTTCTCATCATTTCATTGAAGAGCCTAATGAGGAATTAATGCAAGGTATTGTAATGGAACAAGAAGAATTAAGTGATTCAGAGGAAGATAGCCAGCATGTTGAGTTTGAATGTGAGGAAATGGATGATTCTGACGAGGAACAAGTTCAGGGTGTGGAACCCTTGCAAACTCAGAATAAGGTAACTTTTGGTTATATATCTTTGTCATATTCATGAACGTACATGTTTTATTGTATTGTAAATAACAGTGCTCTGAATCTTTCTTTATATCCAACCATGATATTATTACACATGGATATGCTTATGGTATTGTATTGCACTATTACTTAAATTTCAGAATGTTAATCTTATATAATTGACCTTGTATTGTGCCATTTTTTAGACTGCTTTGTGTTAACAAGAGCACATTATGTTACTGGCAATTGTCTATTACATTAAAATAGTTATTGGTGACTGAGATCACAATTGTTACCTGCTCAATCTGTGTGTTCGAAGCATTATTTTCTGCATATTCTTCCATTGGCTTGCTGATACCTTTTAATGTTTTCCTTGTACAGGGTGTTTCAACATTAATTGCTCCTGGAGTGTTCCATGGCAGTCATGACCAGAGTCAGATTCAACAAGAGTCAACCCAGGTGGGTAAACATGGTGCAATTTCAATGCAGAAATTGCAAGATTCATCTTATGCTAGGTCAGCAAGAGCAAAGTCCAAGACAGAAGCTGCAAAGCGCACCAGATCTAGAACAAACCAAAGTTTGTCTATCTCTCGCCCAACTGAACCTATCCGAGCCAAAACCAGAACCTCCAAAGCGCAGCAGGGACAGACAGTTGCTGAACGCAAGTCCAGTGATTCAAGAAGGCCTAGGAAAAACCCTGCTCCAATATAAAGACCTGCCTAGCCTTTCATTTCTCTGTGGCAGTTAACTGTGCGCCTTTCTCCATGTCTGAGAAGTGGTGATATGGCTGCTTGCAACCTATTACTGAGCCATGCTCGGTTTACTACTGCCAATAATGCAGTCTGTGCTGGAGGAGATATTTGTGTGTACCATCTTGTGTTACTAAGCTCTGCCCAGAGGACCATTACATTTGTGTGCAAAGAGAAACTTGCTTGGAGAAGAGATACTTGTGTGCAAACAGAGCAGCCAGAGTCGGAAGAGACTTGTATATGCCTGCAGTTGAATGGCAGTACTGAAGTGGTGATGCTGACCTACAATGGGTAACTCTAAACCTGCATCCCGTGTTGATCAACTAACTGTTGATGGTATGAGAAGGCATTCTCCATGGTAAAAGATTTGACTGACCATGGTGAAAATGGTAAGCAAGTAAGCGCTCAGGTACTTGCTTGGATCAAGTTGGCAGGTTGCATCTTGGGCTTCGGAACGTCGTGTACCATAAGATGAACGAATGTTAATTCCTTGTAACTTGAGCCATCTTGGAGAGGGGTTGTAATTATTTATTTGCTCATTCGATGGGCAACTATTAGGGAATAGAGAAATGTAACTGGATTATGATGCACCGTAACAGTGTGCATTGTTCAATGGATGCTAGTTGCGACCAGGGGTCAGGTTCCAGTTTCGGGCCATTGCTCATTCGATGGGCAACTATTAGGGAATAGAGAAATGTAACTGGATTATGATGCACCGTAACAGTGTGCATTGTTCAATGGATGCTAGTTGCGACCAGGGGTCAGGTTCCAGTTTCGGGCCGGTTCTTGGACCTGACTGGGATGTCGGGAACCAGTTGGTTCTCTACAGGTTTCCAGTTATACAATTTTCTAATATAGTACCATATCTACCTAATTTTGGTTGGAATTATATTTCGGGGTTTAGGCGGGGACGACCGGTTGCCACGGGGAGAACACGGTTTTAGGTTAGATAGTCTTTTATCCATACATGGGAATTTTTTTAATATTACAGTAATATTCCTGTAATCTCAAAGCACACGGTGCTTTTGGTACCTGAAACCTTTTAAAGATTATCTGTAATCTTTTTGCAAATATCCAATCCAGTAATCTAATATACACACACATGTATATATTGATTGTAATTAGATTATAACAAATTGATTGCCACCATAAGAGGTGTGTATGTTATAATATGTAGGTTCCGTAATCTTGTCTTTTATAATTGCATGATATATTTAAAAATTTCAAATAAAAAATTTCAAAATATATTTTTCAAACCTACATATAAAAATTTTAAAATGTAAAATGTCAAAGTTGGAGTTTCAAATTATAAAATTTAAATTTTAAATTTGAATTTTCAATGTAAATCTGATTTTTTTTATTTAGAATTCTAAATTTACAATTTTGCATTTTTTATTTTTAAAATTTAACATTTGATTATTTGAGTTTAAAATTTTAAATTGGAATAATCAAATTTTGAATATTTCATAATTCAAATCTAATATTTTTGGATTTGAAATTTCAAAATTCCAAATTTTTCATCCAAAAATTTAAATTTTAAACTAAAATATAATGTTTTCCAATTTCAAGTTTGGTAAAATTTAAAATTCATAATTCTATAGTTTTTAATTGACCTCAAATTTTAGAATCCTCTTATCAGTTTTGAATATTTATGCATTCAAATAATAATATTTCTGAGTTGTTATAGGACTACATTGTAATCTTGTATAACATATCAAACACTATCAAATTGGATAACAAGTAATTTGATTACTGATAATGAGATTGAAGAAAATCTTAAAATTACATATGATTCTGTGTACCAAACAGATCCTAATTGGTTTTCAAAAAGTTAATAAGCAAATAACATTTTTGGTCTCTCTCTTTTGCTATAAAGGTCAGTTTGATCTCTGTAAAGATTACAAAGTCGGTCGGCAATTGAGGTCACGAAATTGGCTAGAGGTCACACTATTTACGAAAAACTAAATAAGATTTTGTTTAAGTTTTGGGAGTTTTAAAATTTCTGTTGTTAGACTTAATTTAGTAGTATCTGTTCTAAGATTTTATCGCAGCTGCGTCTCAACTTTTTTGGCAAGTATCGCTGCTCGTCCTACATTTGTTTGTCATCATCCAGTATTTTAAGAATCGGGTTATTTTCTTTTCAGGTTGGTCAGGATTGTTCAGATCTCATTTCAACCTCAAAGAGAAGGATAAGAAGAATAGAACCAAACCTGCACTTACCTAGCGGACTTGCAAATCTGCAGTATACCCACACCTATGTTCATAGCCCTTTCGCAATTTAAGCCCTAGAAACCTAAAACCTACAGCAGGCCCTAAGACGTTTACACAAAGCCCCTTAGGGTTTCTCTGAAATCGCATAAAAGCCCCAAAATTTTGTACAAAAGCCATTAGATTTTTCAAAAGTTTCACAAAGGTCGCCAAAACACTTGACCTACATTCGCATTGCCAACTATCACACTTTAACGACGATCATTGCCAGATTTCACCCTCTGTTGGGCGACACCAACAAGAAGTAGCCCATACAAAACCTCCAACCAGCATACAAAGCACTTAGGCTCACAACTAGCAAAACAAGGTAAGAACATCACACAGCAACACTGAGCTTTAGAATTTCTCAATTTTTAGCCAGAAGCTAACCCAAATTCCTACTATTGTTATCTCATAGGGTAGAAGCAAGCACAAGCATCACAAGGGACCAGGGTAGATCGACAAGAGCAAGGTAAATCCCATCCAAGCCAAATTCAGTTAAGAGAATTTCATGAAACCCTAGGATTCTTGCATAGCATATGATTTCCTAGCAATTAGCAACCACTGCATTGCCATCACAAGCCATGAACACCATCACAAATGTCATTTCAAGCATAATACAGAAAAACATTGCCACCGGCCATTCATAGCATAGAACAATTGCACTATAGTCAAATAGCAAAGGAGCGAAGAACACTTATGTTGGGGGAAATCTCCTCGGGATCAAGTCCAAGTAAGAGGCCACCTTGACTTGTCCCGGGCGCCGCCTTTGGCCTGGGGACAAGGCCCCCCGGTGGCTTGTCCCGGGCGCCATTCTTCCGAAGACGAGGGTCTCCGGTCTCGGGTCACATGAGGATCACGCGAGAAGCGCCTCGGGAACCGGCAGACACCTATCAAGCATCCAAGACTCCTGACCGGAAGAAGGACGCTGGTGCCCCTCGATCCAACGGTGGCAAGCGGGGTAGTTTAGTCTTTTTGCATCTTTTGGGCCCATATAAGCCCTTGTAATCCCTCATGTGGGGGAGACAATTCATTTTCACTCTAATAGACAATCAAATAGGCGTGCTCCGGAGCCATCTCTCCCCCGAGAGGGCTCCCCTAGCCAACTCCCGTTGGGAGCACATCGACAGGACTATGGCCTCCACTGAGGCTTGAACCTGTATAAATCTTCGTGTCACTTGCTGTGTTTTCCCGACGGAAGAGGACCGATCACACGGTCAGTTCGCGTCGTCTTTTCTTCGCTAGGAACCTCAACAAAACCTGCTGGGGTATTCGCAATACCACCACAGTTGGCGCCGACCGTGGGAAGCGTGACGAATCGCCATGGCTCCCCCAAGAACGAGGGCTCGCACCCTTCCCGGTGACGCCGGTCCCAGTGACCCGGCACCACCCCTCCAAAGCGCGGCCGTCTCGGTGCTACCGCCCGGATACGGCCAAACCCAGGTACCACCTCTAACTCTCCCGGTAGTTTCCGGCGGACAGGGCTCCGGGTCCAACCCGACGACCTCGGACGCTCCCGGGGGGATTGGCTTTCCCCCAGTGGCTCCGCCAGCTTCCTGGGATGCACTACTCGAAGCTCTGGTGGAGGGCCAGCTCCGCGCCCAGCGCTCGATGGACGAGCTCCTCTGCGTTCTGGCGCCGCCGCCAACCCCCATCTACCCATAATTCCCGTTCATGGGGTCAATGCCCCTATTTATGGGGCATCCGGTGGCCCCTCCGATCCTCAGAGGTCAGGTCGTTCCCAGGGCTTGTGGTCCCAGTGGGGGTTACGCTCTGGCGGGCCCGTCGTTCGGGGCCTTCCCGACCTCGTTCCCGGGGCCAGGGGCTTATCTCGTCCCCGGGGTCTTCCCCATACCAATGGTTCACTCCGCGCCAAGGGCATTCTTGGGACTGGACGGCCTCTCGCCGCCGATTCTGCCTGTCATTCCGGAGGTGGCCTGCCGGCGACTCTTGTGCCGTCGCCGGACCTTCTCCGGCAGGGCCCCCACCTTCCGGTTCCGGACGGTACCCCCGGGGACCGCCCGGTAATGGATTCCACCAACGCCCCGATTGCGCCTCCCGCACCCGCAGTCAACGCGCAGGAGCTCCCTCCTCCCCCGGTGGATCAAGTCCGTTTCACCCGGGAGGAGGTCGAGCAAATGTGTACCACCAAGTCTGGGGAGGAGCCTCCCCCGGGACGTGGACGTGGGGAACCGCGATCCCGCTTTGGCCGGGGGAAGAGACCCGCCGAAGAACCAACCACTCCTAGGGGGTGCCCGGACGTCCTGGAGGTCAGCTCCACCAACCCGAAGGAGAAACGATGCTACCACCATGACGGCGGACCTCTTGGACCCCTCCCCGACTCCGACAATGAGCGCGTGTCCCCTGTCAAAGGGGACAGCGATCGGGACTCCCCCCGAGAGGTGGAAGGGGCCAACCAGCCGCTGTGCCGCAGACTCCGGTGCATTCGATGGCCGCGGCCTTACCGTCCGCCGCCCATTGAACACTACAACGGTGAGGCCGACTCTTACGAATTTGTGCAGGTGTATTCCACAGCCATTTCAGTGCAACGTCTTCCCCCTCTACCTGACTGGGATCGCCCGCTCGTGGTTCTACAACCTAAAGGCCGGCTCCATCAAGTCCTTCGCGCAGCTCAAACGCGAGTTCTGCTCGAATTTCCAGGGGAACTAGATGCGCCCCCTGGATTCCTCGCAGCTATACACTGTCCGACAGAGGACAGGAGAGACCATCCGCAGCTTCTTCAAGCGCTTTGCTTAGGTCAAGAGAAAAGTAGCTCACGTCCCTGACTCTACAGTCATTGAGGCGTGTAAGAGCGGGATCCTCCCTGGGGACCTCCACCGGAGACTCTCCCGATGCTGCTCCTCCTCCGCCGACGAGCTCTTCACCGTGCTCGAGAAGTACGCTCGGGCGAAGGAGGATGACCTTTGGAAGAAGAACTAGGGGGCCCCGCCCCTGTCGACCGGGGGGCCAGGGACCCCCTCAAACGCCCCAAGGGGGACAATCGTAACGAGCCACGGCCTCGGGACACCTTTGTCCTCGAGGGCGGAGGCGGCTCACGCGATGCCTCCAAGGGCAACCGCCCCTTCCCCAAGACGAAAGGTCGTGGGGGAGGGCAGTCGTCCCGCGGTCGTGAAAGCCCCACGGCAGGAGGCAGAGAAGGCCTGTGGTGTACTTTCCACATGTCCAATACCCATGCCACCCGGGAATGCCACCAACTGCTCCAACACTTCATTGCATTCCTCGATCAGCATGGGCAGGGGGGGACTACTGCCTCCTTGCCCCCTCAGCCGGCCTTCCCGACCCTTCCTGCCCCCGTGGGGGACAGCAGGGACAAGAGTGGGAAGGGGAGTCGTCAGAGACTCTCCCCTTCCTAACCTCCCAAAGGCGTGTCAACGTCATCTGTTGCACCTAGGCCTTTATGCCTAACCCTAATTTTGATGATTAATGAAAACAAAGTGTTTCAGACTAACTGTGCTTTTGAGATTGTTTGATACAGAGCTCCGTTGAGAAGATAGTCAAGATGAACAAGAAGAACCCAACACAAAAGTAGTAAAAGCACAAGTCGCAAGGAATGAAGTCAAGATGCAAATCGCAAAAGCGCAAAAGACCCAAGGTATCATTGTCTTTATTTTTACCGATCTCGGTGTTTGAGTTGATCGGTTTAGGAAAATTGTTTTTAGATTTAACTGTACTATAAAGAGGGGTTGTAAAAGTTCTCTCTTCATCTCCAACATAAACCGAGAAACTTAGGTCATTGCATTGCATCTATTTGGTTGGATTTGATTTGAATTTGGTTTGTAAGATTTGGATTTTTAGTTGAGTTTTTGACAGCAGAAGAGTTTTTCAAATTTCTAGAAAGATCTAGGAAGATTTGGTTTTTACTTCTGTTGACCAAAATGTAGCCCTTAAAATTATCTTTGAAAAGAGCTATTAAACACCTCTTTTGGATTTCTAGATTTAAAGTTATAGCTATTTTTGTTCAAGCTAACTGTCAGTTTGAATGTCAGTTTAAGTAAACTGACAATTGTCCAGAGAGGGTGCATTTTGGGCTCAAAATTTTTGTATTAAACTGACTGTCAATTTGTCCATACTGACTGTCAATTGTTTTTAACTGAGTTTCTATTTGTTTTGGTCGAGTTTTCGGTCGAATTGACTGTCAGTTTTCATAACTGACTGTCAGTTGTGGGTTTCAAGTTTCCAAATACGACCACAAACGGCTAGCTATTTTTTATCCGTAAATTTTGTCGGCCGTTGTGTACGAAACTGATTGTCAGTTAGTGTTGCTGATTTTCAGCCCTAGCTCCAACGGTTCTTTTGTTTCTTGAGGCGATAAATAGGGGCTTTGGGCATGAGTTTTATACAATAAGCAGCCTTGCATTCTTATACACTCTTGAGCTTTAGTTTTCTACACAAATTCTTGATCTGTTGATCAAGTCGAGTGTTTTCTGATCCACCGAGCGTTTCAGTTCATTGCATTTGCATACTCGTAGTTTCTCGGTACGTGTTTGGAGGTCTAGAGAAGACCTCGCTGCCTATTACTCTTGGTGAGCGCCCTCACCTAGACGGTTCGGAGGCATGGCCATAGATCTCTCCCGATCGGAGATTGTCGGAGAGACTCGGCGCATTTGTACAAGGCATCGGTGCCCGTCTTTCTGGAGTGGACAAGGAGCAACCACTAGTTGATAATACCCTTCGTGGGTATTGAGGCAAAACTCAAGTGACTTGAGTGCTTCAACGAGGATTTGTGGAGACTGGGCGAGTCTCCGATACCTCGGTAAAAATCCCTGTGTTCGTTCTCTTCTCTTCTTGTTCATATTATTATTTGATCTTTTCATTTGCAAATATTTGCTTTAAATTTAAAATTTTTAAACCCTCTTATTCACCCCCCCTCTAGTCGGCATCTTTGATCCTACATCATCATGGGTGGATCCGCCTTCGGGCGGGACTCTAAGCGTCAGCGCAAGGAATACGCGCGTGAAGTAAAGGTGGTGGGGGTGCTGCATACGTCCCGGCCACCCAAGTGGTCGGACGTCCCCCTCACTTTTACGGTAGAAGACGCGCGTGGGGTTCACTTCCCCCATGATGACGCGCTCATCGTCTCCACTACCGTCTACAACTGCCACCTGGCTCGCATCCTCGTGTATGGCAGGAGCTCCGCCGATGTCCTCGACCTAAAGGCGTTTAGGGAGATGCAGGTGGACGAGAAACTACTACAGCCCGCAGCAGGGCCCTTGCAGGGATTCATCCCGGGGAAGACGATCCACCCCGTGGGGAAGGTGGATCTCCCCACGACCTTCGGCACCTTGGACAACTACCGGACAGGGATGGTCCGGTTCGATGTAGTGGACCTCCCCTCTTCGTACAACGCAATCATGGAGAAGACCACGATCAACCGCTTGGGGGCTGCAATCCACCAGAGCTACCTCTGCGTAAAAATCCCCGGGCCTCATGGCGTGATCACTGCCCGGGCAGACCAAGACGTGGCCCGCGCTTTATATGAGCACGCCGCCACAATGATCGGGAGCGTTAACATGATCAAAACCCCGGGGGGGGGGGGGGGGGCCTCTCCCCTAGAGTCAGATGTCGCCACGATACCTTCCGGGAGGTCCCTCCCCAAGTGATGTCTGGAAGGGGACCTCCGGAAGGTCCCACTGTCCCCAGGCGACGAGGACAAGACCGTCAGGATCGGGGTGGATCTCCACGAGGAGCACGCGGAACAACTCATGGCTTTCTTGTGCAAGAACTCCGACGTTTTTGCCTGGAAGCCTTCCGATATGCGAGGTGTCGCCCGTGACATCATCGAGCACAAGCTCGCAGTGACCCCCGGCCTCCCCTCGGTCAAGCAGAAGCTGAGGAAACTCTTCCTTGAACGACAAGAGGCGATCAAGGTCGAGATCGCCAAACTCTGAGGGGCGGGGTTCATTCGGGAGGTCTTGCACCCCGAGTGGCTCACGAACTCTGTCCTCGTGAAGAAGTCGAACGGTAAGTGGCGAATGTGCGTGGACTTCACCGACCTCAACCGCGCTTGCCCCAAAGACAACTTCCCGCTCCCGCTAATTGACCAGTTGGTCGACTCGACCGCGGGGTGTGAGTTGATGAGCTTCCTAGACGCGTATTCAGGCTATCACCAAGTCCGGATGGCAGAAGGGGACGAGGAAAAGACGAGTTTCATAACTCCCCTCGGGACCTTCTGCTACGTCCACAGGCCCTTCGGGCTAAAGAACGCTGGAGCGACCTTCCAGCGACTCATGATGCTGGTCCTCAAGGACCCAAATTGGTTGCAACGTCGAAGTCTACGTCAACGACGCGGTCATCAAAAGTCGCCGCGCGACTGCCCACGTCTACGACCTAGCGGAGACCTTCCATAACCTCCGCGCATACGGGTTGAAGCTCAACCCAGAGAAATGCGCCTTCGGCGTACGCGGGGGGAAGCTCCTGGGCTTCCTCGTGTCCCAGGGGTGCATAGAGGCCAACCCCGAAAAGATCTGGGCGCTCCTGGACATGCCCCCGCAGCGCTCAGTCAAAGACGTTCAACGACTCATTGGCCGCTTGGCCGAGCTAAGTCGCTTCGTCTCGCGGTCGGGGGAACGCGGTCTCCAATTCTTCAAAATCCTACGGGGGCTCGAAGGGTTCCGGTGGACCCCCGAGGCCCAGGAGGCCTTTGACAATTTGAAGAAATATCTCACGAGCTCCCCGATGCTCGTGAGCCCGTCCCTGAAAGAGCCCTTGCTCCTTTACCTCGCCGTGACCCTAGTCGCCGTAAGTGTGGTATTGGTAAAGGAGCAGGACGGGCAGCAACGTCCCGTGTACTACGTGAGTGAGGCCCTCCAAGGGGCCAAAACTCGGTACAAGGAGATGGAGAAGATCTGCTATGCCCTTCTAATGGCGTCCTGGAAGCTTCGTCATTACTTCCTGGGGCACCTGATCACTGTCCCGTCGTCCCTCCCTTTGGGGGAGGTGCTTCAGAACAAGGAAGCTACCAGCCGGATAGGAAAGTGGGGGGCCGAGCTTGCTCCCTTTTCCCTTTTCCTCACAGGGGGCTCCGCCATCAAGTCACAAGTCCTCGCAGACTTTGTGGCGGAGTGGACTCCTGCCTCTAGGCTCGGGGATGAAAACCTCCCCGCACCGCCCCGATGCAACGACTATTGGACGGTTATGTTTGACGGCTCCCTGTGTCTCGCCGGGGCCGGCGTGGGAGTAGTCCTCCAGAGCCCCGAGGGGAGGGAACTGGAGTACGCGGCGCGGCTCGAGTTCCCTGCCACGAACAACGTAGCCGAATACAAGGCCTTGCTCTTTGGGTTGCGCCTCGCGTGCTCCCTGGGGATTCGACGCCTCCTAGTGAAAGGAGACTCCCAACTCGTAGTTTGCCAAATAGACAAGTCTTACTTGTGCCATGACGCAAACTTGAGCCTCTATTTGCAGGAAGTGCGCAAGATGGAGAAACATTTCGATGGCCTAGAGGCCTGGCACATCCCGTGAAGGGATAATGACTGGCCGACGCCCTGGCTCGGGCAGCCAGCGCCTGGGAACCGCTCCCCAAAGGGGCCTTCTTGGAGATCATCGCGAAGCCCTCGGTGGCCTCCCCGGACACGGGTGATGAGCCCTATGTTCCAGAAGTCACCGAAATCACCCAGACTTCATCTTGGATGGATCCCCTCATCTCCTTCATCAAGGGGGAGGGAGACCCTTCCGACGAGACCGAGGCCAAGCTCCTCTGAGCCAAGGCTCGGGTATACCTCATGCTGGAAGGGAAGCTTTACAAGAAGGGGGCTTCCGCCTTGCTCCGTTGCCTTCCACGACCGGAAGGGCTTCGGCTTCTCGAGGACATTCACTTGGGAAGTTGCGGGTCTCATCTGGCCCCGCGCGCCATCGCGGCCAAGACTCTTCTCCAGGGTTTCGATTGGCCTACAGTGATTCGCGACGCGCGAGACCTTGTCTCCGCGTGCGAAGCCTACCAGAAGATGGCCAAGAGTTCTAATCTCCCCCCTGTAGTGTTGCAGACTATCCCCATCACTTGGCCCTTCACGCGCTGGGGGATGGACCTCCTTGGTCCCTTCCCCCCAGTGCTCGGGGGCTACAAGTATGCGGTGGTTGCGGTCGGTTGTGGTCGACTACTTTACCAAGTGGGTAAAGGCCGAACCTCTAGCCAACATCACGTCCCGAGCAATACAGTGGTTTTTCTGGAAGAATATCGTATGTCGCTTCGGGGTCCCCCGGGAAATCACTGTCGATAACGAGACCCAATTCGACTCGGTATATTTTCGGGGATTCTGCGAAGGCTTGGGTCTCACCATTCACTTCGCCTCGCTAGGTCACCCCCAAAGCAACGGGGCTGTCGAAAGGGTCAACAGCGTGATCCTACAGGGGTTACGCCGATGGCTCAAACAAGCTGCCTCCAAACGGGGTGCGTGGGCGGAGGGGCTCCCGAGCATTCTCTGTTCCATGCGAACGACCTCGAGCAGGGCGACGGGATGCACCCCCTTCTCTGTTGTATAGGGGGCCGAGGCGGTTCTTCCCCCGAAGATTGGCTTCCAGTCACTGCGGGTCGAGCTCCTAGATGGAGCTACGACCGTGACTTACCAAGCCAACGAAGCAAATCAGCGACTAAAGGTCGACCTCGTGGAAGAGGAACGCGACCGAGCAATCCTCCGCCACGCCATCTACGAGCGCGAAATGGCGCGCGCATACAACCAGTGCGTCCGCGAGAAGGCTTTCCACCTCGGGGACCTCGTCCTCAAGCGTGTCACGGACCCCAAGCCCAGGGCAAGCTCTCCCCCAAGTGGGAGGGTCCCTACAGGATCTCAGCAGTCCTGGGATCAGGGGCTTACAAGCTCTCCAACCTTCAAGAGCAGGAGCTGAATCACACGTGGAACGTACGCTTGCTTCGCAAGTTCTACGTCTAGCCTACAGGCTCGTTCCCTCCCCCGGAGCGGTTACACCGGAGGGGAGGGGGGCATTGTACTCACCATTCCCTCCCCCATCGCGGTCTTGTGGCAGGAGGCGTTGTATCTCAACTCATTATCAATACAATTGGTTTTTTCCTCAGCTCCAGCTTACTGCAGGTCTTTACCGTCTCTCACGGCGATGCCCTCCCCGTGAGGATGCCCTCTTAGTGAGGATGCCCTCCCCGTGAGGAAGTGGGCTATCACGACCCAAAAAGTCCCTACAACGGGAGTCCCACTCCCGTAGGGTGGCTTACGATCACCCCTCGTGGACTGAGGGTGTAAGCGGCAACCCGGTCCTCAAGAGCCGCGGTAACGAGTCAATTTGAGAGACTAGTCCCCTCCTCAAACACTCATACCCATCATCGGGCACATCCTCCTCCGAGAGTTTATTGCCTCCTTAGCGAGACGGAATTCTCAGATACTCTTTCCCGGAGATCTCATTCCTGGCTCTCTGTTTTCACGGCGACCGGAGGGTTTTCTCCAGGAAAAAATTCCCTAGGAATTTCACTTTCTCGAATATTCTTTCTCGGAGATCTCATTCCCGGCTCCCCGTTCTCATGGCGACCGGAGGGTTTTCTCCCGGAAACTTCAGAGATTTTCTCCCGGAAGAATTCACGGAATTCTCGGATATTCTTCCTCGTAGATTTCATTCCCGGCTCCCCGTCTTCACGGTGACCGGAGGGTTTTCTCCCAGAAAAAGCATCCCCGGGAATTTCAGCTTTCCTTCCGGAAAAACTCCCTGAAATCCCGGAAGCTCTCCGGAAGATATTTTCCAGTTCCCCATTCTCATGGCGACCTAGAAAATTTCTCACCGGAACCTTTGGAAAACTTGAGGAATTCTTAATTGAAGAGTTCTTATCCCGGGGCTTTGTCACCTCCACAGCGCGCGGAGTTACCCTCCAACCCGCTATGGGGGGGGGTAACTTGAACCCGGGGATCACCTTGTTCCAGACCATTTGAGAATTCACAAAGTACACAAGCAAACTTAGCTTTATTAAAAAATTTATCTGGAGGACATCTTCCCCCTCCGGTGGGCATCGTTACATTAAACATGGTACAACCCGGAGTACAACCCGGAAGGTTCGTACACCTAATAATCCCGGAGGCTCTCTGATAGCTCCCGGGCCAGATCTCGATACAAGCCTCGTATCCGACGCTGGGCCTCCCGTAGCAAATCTTCGGGCCAATACTCATAGCCCGCCGGTGGAAGTATCCGAAGCGAAGGAACCCTCCGAGACCCCGGTCGCGGAGGGGATAGTTCAGTACGGTGGTTGTCGAAGTTGTCCAGGTGCCACTCCGGAAGCCACCGCAACCAAATTGGCTCCCAGGAAACACCCCTGCCATGTCCCCCGGAGAAGAGACTTAACAAGATGAAGGCGGCCTGGGCATCCCTTGGGTGACACCCGCCGGAGACCGGGGGCTCCACCTCCAGAGAGGCTCCCCGCAACATTGGGACGCCCCTGAGGTTGCGCTTCAACCTCAGGGGTCTTTGCCCGGAAGTAACTTCCTGAGGCCCGGGAGTAACCTCTCGGGAAACCTGGTAAATTTAATTCGAAGAGTTAGCAAAAATTCCATTTCTATTGCATCAAAATATTTTTGTACAAATGTCTGGGGCTTCTTCTAAGAAGCTACCGGGAGCAAAAACCCTAAAACAAAAAATGGGTCCTATGTAAAGGCCTGGGGGGGGGGGGTGGGGGGCTCAAACTTGTTCATTGGTGTCCTACCCCCAGGAGGTTCCCGCTGGAGCCGTAGCATCCGCCCTCGGAGGCACCGACGCCGGGAATCGTAAGCGGACCATCCGGTCGTAGAAGCCACTGGTGAGTTGCTCCATTTCTTGCCGGAGCGGCTCGAAGAACTCGGGAAAACCCCGGGGGATCCGACCCCCGATCGCTCGGGCACCGACCCCACGGTGCTCCACGAGCCCCGCCACGGCAGCTACTACCGGGACCGCCCGGCCACACGCCCGGGCATCGGTGGCCTCCGGGATCACGGAGACTTGTGCGTTAAGAAAATACACTGCCTCCGCGAGCGTCGCCGGCGCCGCCTCGGAGCTGCCCCCCGGGGCCAAGGCTCACCCCGAGCCCTTCGAGGGCCGAGTGGACGGAGCGACCCGCGTCCGTCACCGCCCGAGCGCTGGAGTCCTCGAGCTCCCGGAGGGCATCCTCCTTGGCCTTCGCCTCCCTCCGGAGCCGGTCGTTGGCGTTCTCGGAGGCATGGAGCTGGGCCCGGACCCGGGCCAACTCCCAGAGCGCGCCGTCCCGCTCCTCCAAGTAGGTGGCAGCCTTCCCCTCTGCCTCCTTCAGCGCCTTATCGAAGCGCGCCTCGATGCCCCAGGCGATGGCTGCCCCCTACAAGCGCAAGACTTAGTTAAAACCTGAGTTGGAACCCCGAAGAAAACAAGCCACCGGTTCGGGGACGAACCTGGATATGGAGAGATTGAAGCTCCCCACAGCGTTCGCGAAGCGTCCCTTGCGAGACGTAGTCCTGGACCTTCTGGGTCTAGAGCCCTCCGCGAACCGGAAGACCTCCCCCGCGGACAGCAGGGGGGTCTCCCTCCCGACAACTCCAAACCCATCGGGACCGGCAGTGGGCCCCCTCGCGAAGGTCGCGGGGGTGATGAGGACCGGAGTGGCAGTGGCCGGGGTCCTTGCCGCCGAAGAGGTGTCCGAGGAAGAGGCCGACGAGCTCTCCGAGGGGGTCCCTCCCCAGGGGGGGGGGATGAGGAGCCCTTTCCCCTTTTCGGGCCGCGGGGCCCCCGGGACCTCCGTCGCCAGGGGAACTTTGTAGACCGAGGGGCTCCCCCCCTCGTCTACCGGCCATTCGACGCGCGGAGGGAAGCCTCTGCGAATCGAACCTCCGGCTTCTTCGACCCCGGTGGCGTAGGAGCCACAGGGAGAGCTATCGCCGAAGGCAGTGAGGGGTGTAGTCCGCCGAGTCGGATGCCCCCCCATCACTGGCTGGCTCCTTTCCTCGGGCCTCTCCGGAGGCCTCGGGGAGGCGCGCGAGCTCCTGCGCCTCTGTCGCCCCCCAGAGTTCTCCAGGAGGGGCGGTGTCACGTCGTGCCGAGGCGCCCGCAGGCGCCCTGACCCGGGGGCGATGTCTCCGGCCTTCACGGGTGTAGAGCCCGGCGTCATCACCTGACCGGGGGCCTTCTAAGCCTTGGCCCGCTTTGGCTCAGAACCCCCGGTGACCTCCTTCCCCCTCTTGTGGGAATCGGGGGTGGGGAGAGGCGTCCTCGTCGGTAGCCTCAGCCCGAAGGCCTCAGCTACCAAGTTCCGGGGAGGACCCTCCCCGATAACTCGTACGATGTGCTCGTGCTCATCAGCGTTATACCTCCCGAGGAGGTTCTCCGCTTTATCCCGGGCGGCCAGATACGGTCGGACTGCAAAAACTAAGAGTTAGAGAAATTAACGAAGAAGTGAGAAAAGTAACCGGGAACTTACGTCGGGTCACCGGCTTTTGCGGGGGCCGCTGGGCCGGACACATCCCGATCCCCCTCCTCCCGTGCGAGAAGGGGGAGATCTTTAGCAGTGTCAGCTCCTCGGCGGCGTCCCTCATGGAACGGACGCCCCGAGAGCCCACCACTTTGCTGAGGAGCTTCAGCTCATCCTCGGTCCACACCGGGGGCTTAGGCTACCGGAGAGGACGCCTCTCCAGACCCCGGCTCTCACAAGCGGGGGAAGGAGACCGCCGGGGGTTTCGAGCCAAAGCGCGCCAAGGCTCAGAAGGCCCCCGGTCCGGTAGTTGTCTGGGGTACCGAAGGTCATGGGGAGATCCACCTTCCCCACCGGGTGGATCATCTTCCCCGGGACGAAGCCCTGCAAGGGCCCTGCTGCGGGCTGCAGTAGCTTTTCGTCGACCTGCATCTCCCTAAACGCCTTCAGGTACAGGACGTCGGCGAAGCTTCCGCCATCGACGAGGATACGCGCCAGGTGGCAGTAGTAGACGGTGGCGGAGACGATGAGCGCGTCATCATGGGAGAAGAGAACCCCACACGCGTCTTCTGCTGTGAAGGTGAGGGGGACGTCCGACCATTTTGGTGGCCTGGACGTATGCTGCACCCCCACAACCTTTGCCTCCCGCGCGTACTCCTTGCACTGGCGCTTGGAGTCCCGCCCCAAGGCGGATCCCCCCGTAATGACGTTGATGCACCTTTGGGAGGTTTGAAAGGGGAGCTCTTCTGTTGAGCCCCCTTGCCTCGCTTGTCCTTGCTACTCCCTTGAGGGGGCAGGAAGGGCCGGCAAGGCCGGCTGGGGGGCAAGGAGGCAGAACTCCCTCCTGCCTATGCTGGTCGAGGAATGCGGTGAAGTGTTGGAGAAGCTGGTGGCATTCTCGGGTAGCGTTGGTATTGGACTTGTGGAAAGTGCACCATAGGCCCTCCTTGCCTCCCGCCGTGGGGCCTTCACGGCCGCGGGACAGCTCCCCCCCCCCCCCATGGCCTTTCGGCTTAGGGAAAGGACGGTTGCCCTTGGGGGCATCGCGCGAGCTGCCTCCGCCCTCGAGGACAAATGTGTCCCAAGGCCGTGGCTCCCTATGATTGTCCCTCTTGGGGCGCTTGAGGGGGTCCCTAGCCTCTCGATCAACGGGGGCTGGAGCCCTCTGGTTTCTCTTCCAGAGGTCGTCCTCCTCCACCCGAGCATATTTCTCGAGTACAGTGAAGAGCTCGTGGGCGGAGGAGGAGCAGCTTCGGGAGAGTCTCCAATGGAGCTCCTAGGGGAGGATGCCGCTCTTGCACGCCTCAATGACTGTGGAGTCAGGGACATGAGCCACTTTGCTCTTGACCTGAGCAAAGCACTTGAAGAAGTAACGGATGGTCTCCCCCGTCCTCTGCCGAACGGTGTAGAGCTACGATGAGTCCAGGGGACGCACGTAGTTCCCTTGGAAGTTCGCACAGAATTCACGCTTATGTTGCGCGAAAGACTTGATGGAGCCGGCCTTCAGGTGTTAGAACCACGAGCGGGCGATCTCGGTGAGGTAGAGGGGGAATACGTTGCACTAGACTGCCTCATCCCCCCAGCCGCTGAGATGGCCATGGAATACACCTGCACAAACTCGTAGGGATCGGCCTCACCATTATAGTGTTCGATGTGTGGCGGTCAATAAGGTCGCGGCCATCAATGCACCGGAGCAGGCGGCACAGCGGTTGGTTGGCCCCCTCCACCTCCCGGGGAGAGTCCCTGTCGCTGTCCCCTTTGACAGGGGACACGTGTTCGTTGTCGGAGTCGGGGAGGGGTCCAAGAGGTCCACCGACGCGGCGGTAACTTCTCCTCCGGGTTAGTAGAACTAACCTACTGGACGTCTGGGCACCCCCCAGAAGTGGCGGTTGCTTCCTTAGCGGGCCTCTTCCCTCGGCTGGGACGGGAATGTGGCTCACTGCGTCCACGAGCCGAGCGAGGCTCTGGTCGGTAGTGCAAGGGAGCCTCTCCAAACTTGGTGGTACACATTTGCTTGACCTCCTCCCGGGTAAAGCGGACCTGGTCCGCCGGGAGAGCCTTCGGGGGCGGCCCTGGGGGAGGAGGGACCTCATGCACGGCGGTCAACGGCTCGGAAGGTACTATCGGGACGCGGGAGGAATTTGCTACCGGGCAGTCCCCGGGAGTGAAAGGGATCTAGGATATCGACTAGAGGGGGGTGAATAGGCGATTTTAACAAATTATCAATAAAACAAACAATTTAGATAATGAGAGCAAATAAATAACACAAGATGAACAAAACACAATATTAACACAAGGATATATCCTGTGGTCTCGGTGATTTTTCGATCACCCCTAATCCACGTTGAGGCAAACTCAAATCTCTAACCGCTCCTCTATCTAGTCAACCTTCTCTCGAGAAGTGACCTAGATCTTGAGCCGGATTAGTGTGATGAGTTATCCAAACCTCGATTTCACTAAGGATGCACTTTACCGTTCCGGTAAGGCGTGCTCAACCCTTTCACAAGACGTTTTGAGGAGTCTTCACAATCTTCCTTGAAGATCTCTCCAAAACCTTTCTCCTAGCCGTCTAGGAGCCAGCAAACTCCAAGAGTAACAAGCCGGTGATGATCACTTAGCCTTCTTTTAGTTCCACAAGATTGATTAAATGATCTAAATGCAATGCACTAGAAGATCTCAAATGCACACTCTCACAAATTCGAGAATTTGAACCCTAGAGTGTATGAAACTAGCTTAAGCTCTCAAGGATGATGACAATGCTCAAGATTATGCCAAAAGTTGTGAACAGGGCCGTGCATGGGAGTATATATACCCCCCACAATAAATATAGCCGTTACAGGCCGTTGGGAGAAAAAGATCACCTGGCGGTCAGACCGCAGGTATAAGCTCGGTCAGACCGCCGCAATTGCAACGGCTTTAAACAGGCGCAATAAATGCTCAACTGCCCTTGTCAGGCACACACACGGTCAGACCGGAGCCTATTTCGGTCAGACCGTGAAACTGTCCAGAGACGACATAGTTTCTAGACACTTTTTACGGTCAGGCCAAAAAATACGGACAGACCGGCCATACGGTCAGACCGTAGTTCAAAAGCACGGTCAGACCGGTCTAATCAAACGGTCAGACCGTCATAACACAAAACATCAAAAAGATAGATCAAGAGGTTCCAGGAGACTAACTTAGGTCTTAACTACGGACAGACCGATTTTTAAAGGTATACACTATACTTTGACATAACGTCGGTCAGTCCGAGAGTTCTATTCGGTCAGTCCGTGAAGTCGGTCAGACCGGTCCAACAGACGGTCAGACCGACTGAGACAGTGCTGAGCAGAATTGAGCTGAAACAAGCATTTTCAAAGTATATGACCTTCTAGTATGCAATGCAAGTTGATTTTATGATTTGTGGCACATAGATGAAGTATTTTGTGATACACCACATGCTCCTCTTAATAGTACGGCAACTATCCTAAAATCCGGTCAAAATTCTTCTCTAAACACCTTAGACCGGTAAAAATGGAAAAGACCCTATTTCGTACCTTTGCCCTTTTGATCAATGCCCTTTCTTCATCATGAGGCTCTTTCTTCGCCTTTCATTAACCTGTCTTTTAAGTCTCTTCTTGACACAACTAGGCAGGTAACGTTAGTGTAGCATTTGTAGTTGTCATTAATTATTAAAACACTCTTTAGGGGCCTAGAAGCTACAGGGAGCGACATCCAGAACCGGAGAGGAGGGGCCCTCACGGGGGGGTCCCACGGTGGCGTGGGAGCCGTCCGGCGGGCCGCCTCCGGCGCGGCAGACACAACCGGCCGGGCGAAACTGGCTCCCGGCCTCGGGAAGATCCCCGGTGTGGGATGAGCCTGTAACACCATAGTTTTGGGGGTGAAAAGTTTTGCATAAAAACCCTGCATGCATGTATCTCTGTAGTAGCAGCCAGGTCAGCTGAACTCTAATCTCTCCCAAACCCTAAAAATCTCCAAATCTATTCTCTAGATCCAGATCAAGATCTGACCATCCAGATTTAACCTACCAGTTACCCTGAAGATAAAAGTCTTCAGGAGCCAGATCAAATTCTGACCCTAACTCTCAGTACCTAAGCCTCCCTCTGTTTTCGAAAACAGGAAAATTCAGATTTACCCTAAGTACCCCAGTTTCCAGATGATTAAGTTATCTTGATTTAACCTTATCCAGACTCAAGTAACCCCTGGAATATGTTCCTAGGTTCATCCTCAACTCACTTCAAAAAGTTGGGAGCCAGATTAATTCATCTAAACACTTTTCGCAGTTTAGTCCAAATTTTACTGCGAATAAGTCCTTTTCTGTTTACCTGGAAGCCTGAAAAGGCTAAAATCTGCAAATCAATTCCAACTCCAGAATTTCTTCAGAGAACACCTCCCAAATGCTATTTGATACAGATCTCCTGTTTGATCAGACTTCAAAATCTCTCTCCAATCACCAGAATTCGAGATCGACAAAATCCAGATTTAGTTTACCCTAATTTTACCCTATTTTCGAAAATAGGTGAAATCCCTCAAATCTTATCAAACTTTCTCCAAATTTGAGCTAAATGGGTATTAATAGAAATATTATACTCAGCCATGAAATCAAATCTCAAATTAAACCTCTCAAAGACCAGATTTGCAGTTTAGTCCAAAGCCAAACCAAAAATCATCGCAAATCAGTCCCTGGTTCGACCAGGCTACTGTGCACGACCAGGCCGTTCAAACGACCACGAGCGCCGGAGTTGGTCGTCGCCGTTGCCACCGCTGCGGCTTCGTCGCCGGCGATCTCCAGCGTTGCCACCCCAGCCACTGTTTCCCTGCCGCGTGTGCGCATCGTGTTCGCCACCGTGGAATCACCTCGCCCGCCAGCAGCGCCTTCGTTCTCCCGCGTGCGCGCCCGACAACGGCAGCACAATTGCGCCACGTCGCAAGCATGCCTTGGGGAAGCATCACTTCGCCTTCACCTCCACCAGAGCAGCAGGCTAAAGCCGGCACGGCCGCTGGAGCGCGTCACTTCGCCGGGATGCAGCCGTGTTGTCACCTCCAGCCCGCTTCACTTCCCCGTGCATTTCCAACCGTTGCAAGCTCCTTGCTGTGCCTATAAAAGCCACCCCAGCTCAGCTCAAACACACTCACACGCCAGAACCACTCAAATTCTTAACCACGCCGTCGTCTTCGTCTTCTTCGGCGAGCTCAAGAAGAGGCTCACGGTGCCAGGCCAATCCACTGCACCGAACTCCAAATTGAAGCTACCAGTAAGTTGCTCTCAACCACTTACCTGTGTAGTAGCAGCCAATTGAGTTCTACCGCACCTCATCGCCGGGAATTGCTGTTTTTCCCCGACAACTCCGGCGAGCAATTAAACCCCAATTAAACCGATTTAGCTCTCGAGCCTGTGATCAATATTGATCAGTGGACTGTGTGGAACACATCTAAGCAACTAGAGTCATCAATTTTGCTAAAATGTGAAAAACCCCCAAATTCAACCGTGCATGTTCACTGTGCTTGCTGATTTAGCGTATCTGTTGAATGTTTGGTGAATTCAACTTCACACATAGCCTTTGTATGCCCCAGAGACCCCCCTCAAGCAAGGATTCGAGTTCGTTTGCCCTAGATCAGAAATGCCCAATTTTTGTGTCTTCTTCCCTAGCTCCGGTCGCCGGATTTTGTTCCCGGCCGTTTCAACCCCAACCACCTTGTCTAGTAGATGTGCCTCGACCCCAGGAGTATTTTTGCCTTCTAGCTCGACACCTGGATCGGCCCAGATGAAGAAGTATCACCATGCCAAGGTTTTGTCCAGAAACTGTTGAGAACAGTTCGGCCACCGTGTTCTTCGCCGGTTTTCATCACTTTCCGGCCATCTCCTGCCCTAGGTCCTGTTGAGACATTTGTTCCTATTACAAATGCCTAACCACCAGTCAAAATGGTGCATCATTTGGAGCCCTGAGTCAAAAGATAAGGCTAACCCTAGTTTCTGGCCATGTCAACCCTATGCCAGGCTGTGTTAGCCAGTGGCATTGAGCCTTTTCACCCACTTCCAGCCATGAAACTTGGAAATAACTTTGTCCCTTAGACTCCTGATGTTGTGATCTACACTTTTCTCTACTGTCACAACTTGAGTTGAGCCCTCTATCACCCATCGACCTTATGTCGATGCCTTGAACCGAATGCCAACCTAAAGACATTCGCTGTTTTCGGGCGAACCAGTCACCACCTTGATATTTCCCTGATATTTTGGAACCTTGTAAACCTTAACAACTAATTTTAACCCTGATTCCCATAGTTTAACTCTAATCGCTTCCAAATCTTGTTCTCCCAGAGTATTTTCTCCTTGCATCTTTGCATGTAGTGAATCAGTAAGAATAGAATGAATTGTAATGCCTGTTTGCTTGTTTGATCTTGTTTAGAGCAAGAGTCCGGGGTTGAAGATCTTGTCGCTGAACCATCATCAACTGCTGATACTTACGACGCGGAAGGCAAGTCATACTTTGATCATATTGAAACCCATATTTTATGAATTGCTATGCTATTCCATGAGTAGATATCTCATTAATATTGCATGTGTTAAGATCAATGATATTATGGCAGTGATAGATTGAATACTTGAGGAATGTGAACTTGATAAGATAGTAAGCCACGAACTAATAAAAGTATAAACATGTACATTTATATTCATGAAATAGAACCCCTAGCCGTGACCAGTATTTTGGTATGGAATGGTGGTAGCACTGGAGGTGCTTGGCTGCACTGAATGTGTAGGCACTGAAGGTGCATGGTTTGTGGTATGATCTGGTCACTGGCATGTAAGGACTAGAACCTTGTGTTATGCGTCTAGTGGCATGAAAAACGTACCAACCACTTACCTGGTATGGGACAGGCGCAACCTAGTAGCTTTCTTAGTATTATCAGTTCCCTGCATGGCTTGTCGATCCGGTTTCTCGAGTGGAAACTGGTGGGACGCAGTTCGTCCATGAGTGATGTGAGATCAAAAAAATTATGCGAGGATAAGGTGTAAAGAAGGAAGACGCCCTACGCCAGATTAAGTCGTGCGCGACTGTAATCAAAAGAGGTTATGTGTCCTGCGGGAACATAGACCCAGGCTAGGAAGTAAGGCAGTGGGGAGGACCCACAACGGTACTTGGGACTGTATTGTCCATTTACCGGGCAGGGATACTGTTAATACTAGACTGCAAAAACGTTGTGTGATCTCGGCCTTGTCACATGCGTATAAGTCGCATGGAGTTGGCCCGACTTGGAAGTCGAGTGAAAAAGTGGATTTAAAAAGAGGTACATCTCTGCAGAGTTTAAAAATGTATTCGAATACTTCGTGCTCCCGAGTTTTAGGAGTATGCCGCGGTGGATTAAATCCAAGGGGTGTGACACAAGTATTGTTTTATAAACTAAAATTTGTTAGCTCAAGATTACCCAAGTGGCATGTGTTGTCATGATAAGGGGTGTTGCCGTGGGCTGTCATGTGTTGACGTGTCGCGGTAATACCATAATATAGAGATCATATGATAATTAAGAGGCATGTGGTTTATGCCCTAAGTTATGAAATACTGTTATGAGTATAAGATAGAAAGGCTTGAATAAAAATAATGTGATATGAGGATATATCGCCTTGGATATGAGATATATGTATCACCATCAATATGATTTATTTACTGCCATGGGTATGATCAGAAGTTGAGTAAGAATTGAGAAAGAAATGTATTTTGGGAAAAACCCTTCACTCTTTCCCCAATAGCATAGGCTCATGTCATTTATACTGTAACTATATCTCTACCTCCCCTATGACTTGCTGAGTACATAAGTACTCACCCTTGCAACAACTCCTCAATAGATGGAGCGTTCTACGACCTTGGAGGATGCCCTGAAGATGCTGCGGACCTAGGAGATGATGAGCAGTTTCCTCCGGAGCCCTGATGTGGTGCTGTCTGCTGTCAACCTCTGTTTCCTGTGGATTGCTTTTGGGCCTAGCTTCCACCGACTAGATGTGTTATTTTGTTAGACCCTTGTGCCTTGTAAGGCACTGTACCTCGTTTTGTACTAAGGCCTGATGGCCATACAATTATGACCACTGTATTATTTTGCTGCTTCAATGTATCCCTGTGATTGACTCATCCTGGGAAGTCAAGTGGTTTAAGGGACCAGCTGCACCGAGCTGGGCTCCTCACAGGTGATGTCACAGTCGTGGCAGTCACGACAGAGCCACAGGTATGGGGAAGGCTCCGGGTATAAGGTAAGCCCCCGGCATTGGGAAGGCTCCCGATGCCGGGAAGGTTCCGGACAATGGGCCCGCCGGAGGGACGTAACCCCCGGTGGGATCGTAGGTCCTGGGAGCGGCCAGGCCTTCGAGGATCGGAGGGGCCACCGGGTGTCTCATAAACGGGGGCACTGCCCCCATGAACAGGAACTACGGCGGATAGATGGGGGCCGGCGGCCGCGCCAAAACACAGAGGAGCTCATGCATGGAGCGCTGGGTGCGGAGTTGGCCCTCCACAAGAGCTTCGAGCAGGGTGTCCCGGGAAGCTGGGGGAGCCACCGGGGGAAGGCTAGTCCCCCCCGGGGCGCCCACGGTCACCAGGTTAGACTCGGAGGCCTGTCCACCGGAAACTATCGGAAGGGTTAGAGGTACCTAGGTCTGGCCGTGTCCGGCCGGAAGTGCCGGGGCGGCCGTGTCTCGAGGGGATGGCGCCGAGTCACTGGGACCGGCGTCACCGGGTAGGGCGTGAGCCCTCGTTCTTGGGGGAGCCATGGCGATTTGTCGCGAAGTCCCCACGGACGGCGCCAACTGTCTTGGTATTGCGAATACCCCGGCAGGTTTAGTGGAGGTTCCTAGCTGAGCAAAGACGACGCAAGCTGACCGTGCAACCGGTCCTCTCCCATCGGGCAAACACAGCAAGTGACACAAGGATTTATACAGGTTCAGGTCTCAGTGGAGACCCTAGTCCTGTCGACGTTCTCCCAACAAGGATTGGCTAGGGGAGCTCTCTCATAGGGAGAGTGCTCCTAAGCACGCCTATTCGTTTTTGTGTGTTGATGCAAATGAGCTGTCTTTAGTAACAACAGAGGGATACAAGGGCTTATATAGGCCCAAAAGATGCAAAAAAGACTAAACTACCCCGACTGCAGCCGTTGGATTAGAGGGCACTAACGTCCTTCTCCCGACCGAGGGGGCTGGATGCTTGACAAATGCCTTCACCAGGTCCCGAGGTGCTCATCACGTGACCCTCACGTGACCCCACCCGGGACGGAGGTCACTGAGGCCCTTGTCCCCGGGCAAATGGCGGCGCCTGGGATGGCGGCTCTGGGGCCCTTGTCCCCAGGCAAATGGCGGCGCCCGGGACGGGGGTCACCGGGGCCCTTGTCACCGGTCAAAGGGCTCCGTCCTGAGGCCTTTGTTCCCGGACAAAAGGCGGCACCTAGGACGGAGACTCCTGGGACAGGGGTCACTGGGGCCCTTATCCTCGGGCACATGGTGACGCCCTGGACGGAGGCCACCGGGGCCCTTGTCCCCAGGCAAATGGCGACGCCCAGGATGGGGGTCACCGGGGCCCTTGTCCCCAGGCCAAAAGGCGGCGTCCGGGGCGGGGATCATCGGGGCCCTTGTCCCTTACCGGGATTTGATTGCGCGGAGATTTCCCCCAACACGACCGATTCGAAAAGTCTCCTTTGTGCCACTGCGGGTGGTAGTCATCTTCTTCTCCAGAATCACATCTTCGCGTAGAGGTTGTCTCGTTGATAGACCAAGTCTTCAACAGATGGTACTATAGTATCTGGCTCATCATCCAGCATTGAAGGCTCGAAGAGTTTGAGGTGCTCAACATTAACAACCGAGTAAATATCCATATTTGGAGGTAACTCGAGCTAACAAGCATTATTACCTACTTTCCGCAAAATCCGAAAAGGACCATAACGAATGGGTTTGAGTTTCTTACCTTCACCTTTAAGTCTCTCCTCACTCAGATGTAACCATACCATATCACCTTCTTGAAATTGCGCATCAACTCAGTGCCGATCATGTCGCGCTTTGTACTTGAGTTGAGCTTTCCGCAAGTTCTATTCAACTTCACGATGGAGTAGTTGAATACCTTCCAGGAATTTTTGTGATCGATCCTGATCAGATGCTTCCTTGCTGTTCTATGCTGAGGTAGGGATCACAAACTCCATGTCAAAGGCACTCTGTGGTAGAATCCTAAACAGACCTCGAACGGCGACTTTCCAGTCGAACCATGCACTGCTCGATTAAAAGCAAACTGCTGGTACGGTATGCTTTCATCCCAGGTCTTCGGGTGCTTCAAGTTATATCCTCTCAAGAGATGAACGACTGTGCGATTTACCACCTCGGTTTGACCATTAGTTTGTGAATGAAAAACAGTATTCCTCTTTAGCTTGGTGTCCATCATCGTCCAGAGCGATCGCCAAAAGTGACTAAGGAACCGGGTATCGCGATCAGACACAATAGAAGTCGGCAGTCCGAAGTGTGTCCAAACGTGTTGAAAGAATACCCGAGCTGCTTCTTCTCCCGCGATAGTCTTTCGACAAGGTACAAGAATAATCATTTTGGAGAACCGATCAACGACCACAAATAGATAGTCGTTGCCACATCAGGTCTTAGGCAATCCTCCCCAGAAATCCATGGATATGCTCTCCCATGGTCGCGATGGAACTGGCAAAGGAGTGTACAAACCTAATTTTCGGTTTGCCGGTTTCGAGATGCTGCAGAGAACACAACCTCGAACAAAACTAGCCACATCTTGCTGCATACGCGGCCAGAACACAGGTCGGTGAAGATTTTGCAACGTCTTTGTAACCCCAAAGTGACCAGCTACCTTCGATGTGTGCGCTTCTCGCAACCATTAAATTCGAGGTGCTCCACGAGGTATGCAAAGTAAATTGCCCTTCTACAAGAGTCCTTCTCGACGAACGAACTCCGTAGGTTTCCCTGTTTCGAGCTCAGTCAATGTTGTTTGAAAATTAGGGTCTTCACTGTACATAGTGGCATAGTCATCATGACATGAGGGCTTGATCTGCATGAATGCTGATAAACAGAGGGTCGTAACTGGTGGTCGCGACAACATATCTGCCAATTTTTTGTGTACGCCCTTCTTGTACTTAATCACCAGAATAAACTGCTGCAGATACGACATCCACTTCATGTGCCGAGCTTGCTGTAGCTTGGACTGAGTTTACAAATATTGCAACTGTTGATGGTCGGTGTGGACCACAATCTCTTTACCCAAGAGATAACACCGCCAATGTTTCACGGGCTGATGCAATGCGCATAACTCTTATCATTAGTTGGGTAGTTCTTCTGAGCTCCCTGGAATAACTCGAAGTGATATGCCACTGGTCGACCTTCTTGCATGAGCACTGTGCCCATCGCATAACTTGAGGCATCGGTTTCTAGCTCGAATGGTTTCTGGAGATTCGGCAAAGCTAACACAGGCACCTCGCTGATCTTCCTCTTTAGCAAGAGAAACGTGTCCCCATGTTTCTCTGTCCACTCGAACACCTGATCGATCCTGGTTAATGCATGGAACGGTGAGCCACAATCGAGAAGTGTCGAATGAACTTCCGAAGGTATTGGCATGCTCCCACAAAACTACGCACGTCTGTAACTATTCGCGGTCGCGGTCACTCGTGAATCACTTTTACCTTATCCGGGTCAATTTGCAATGTATCATTTTCGACCATGAATCCTAGGTAAAGTAGAGTTCGTTGGCTGAACTTGCACTTCTTACGGTTGAGGCGAAGTCGATGTTGACGAAGCTGTTCGAACACCTTTTCGACATGAATGAGGTGCTCATCCCACGAACGACTATAAACCAGTATGTCGTCGAGGTAAATGATCACAAAGTCATCAATGAACTGTCTCAACATCATTCATAAGACACATGAACGTTGCTGGGGCGTTGCAGAGACCAAACGGCATGACCAGCCATTCGAACAGACCTTGTCGTGTTTTGAACGCAGTTTTCCACGTATCCTCCTCTCAAATGCTGACTTGATGATATCCTGACTTAAAATCCAATTTGGAGAAGACAACGGCATGCTTCAATTGGTCTAGCAGGTCATCAATACGAGGAAGGGGGTATTGGTTCTTGATGGTGATCTTGTTCAGTGCTCGATAGTCGATACACATACGCCAAGTCCCATCTTTCTTTGGCACTAACACCACAGGAGATCCACAAGGTGAACTACTCGGTTGAATGACACCATCGTTCAGCAACTCACCAAGTTGTCTCTTGATCTCTTCATTCTCCAATACCGAGTTGCAATACATACTCCGATTGGAAAGTGTCACATCGGACACAAGCTGAATTTCGTGCTCGATTGGACGTTTCGGTGGACAACCCTAGATACTCTTGAATAGATCACTGTATTTCTCCAGCAGTCCCGACAAATGACCAGAAACCTCTCGGCATGCCAACGACAATGCTGGTCGAGTACCCTCACCTTGACCAATGGGTTGAATCATGACAAGCACATACTTGCGACATGCATTAACAATTCATTTGGCTTGATTTGCGGTAATCAATTTTGAAGTGTTGACGTGGATGTCTCTACTGATCACGAACTTAACTCCGCCTTTGGTGAGGTTGTACTCTTGAGCTCGCCGATGGAAGTGAGCGTCTCAATCATACAGATACGGACTCCCAAAGATCACCTGACAGATATCGATAGGGACAACATCGCATTGCACCTCATCGATATATCGTGCAGAGATCGCAAACTTCAACACTCACTGACTCGTAATCTGTTGGTTTACATCGGATGTAAACCAACCTAGCAGATATGGTCGTGGATGTGTGGTTGTCTTCAAACCAAGTCGCCGAACCAGTCCAGCGGGGACCAGATTCTTCTGACTTCCGGGATCGAATATCGCTACGACCACTTCATGCTTTACCTAGATGTTGATGCTGAACAAGTCCTCTGTTGGGTGATGGTCGTTCGGTGGATCCGAACCCTTCTCCTTCGGCATTGCCATTAGAGACAAGATCGTATCCGCCTCATTAACCGAATTCACTCAGACAACTTCTTCGTCGGGTGAAGTTGCACTAGCCGTGGCTGTTCTTTTCCCTGGTCCATTGTTCTTTGGTCGAAGTTCAGGATGAAGCTTATAGCATTTGTCCTTAGTATGTCCCGCGATATGACAATGTTCACAAAAGGCACCCGTGCCCGATTTTGAAGCGTTCTTCTTCAGACTCGGCTTTTTCTTTGTCGAGGTCGCACTTTCCTTCGTGCTTTTGTCGCTGTGGGATTTGTTCTTCTTCTCGATCGCCATAACAGTTGTGCTTGTGGTCGCGATGTCTTGAACTCCGAACAGACTTAGCTCAGTACTGATCGATTTCTAAAGTCCAGATCTGTATTTCCGAAATACCTGAGGATCGGATAGTGAGATGCCGATGACCATTGCTTGTCGTCGAAACTCTGTCGTATAGTCTTGGACGGTCTGGTCGCACCGTTGGTACAATCTGTGCCAACGCTCTCATCTCTCCTCAAGGTAACCCATTAGATAGAATTCTTGTCGCAGAAGTCATTTGAATTGACCCCGCGCAAGGTCGTCAGCTTCACCACTGGCGACAAGAGCCTTCCACCATGTCTTGGTGTGGTCCTTCATCTTCAAAGGTGCAAATTTGACCTTTTGAACGCTACTAAACCCTTTCAGATCAAAGTAGGTCACAAGCTGATCGAGCCATGAATCTAACTTCTCGGCATCGATCTCCCCATCATATATGGGTATTTCAATCTTAGCGTCGACCTTGAAAGATCTGACAGCTAAGGAGGTGTTGGCGAGGTCGTCAATCTTGTGGTCGCCTTCGTCTCCATCTTCGTCTGCCCTACGCAAGTCTTCCCCAGTCTTTACACCCATAACCTTCCCTATTTCAGGAGGTACAATCATAGCCTGCTGCTTAATCTAAATAAGCACAGTTTCCATGTCGGTGGAGAGCTTAGCCACTTGTTCGGCTAGGTTAGCTTGAATGGAGGTATCGTCAAACATTATCGGAGACGTGGCTATAGGAACCATCAATTGATCACCTGGAGTTTCGCTGGAAGTTTTGTAATCCTGGCGAGTCTTCACCATCCACAGGATAGGAAAGTTACTCTGATACCAACTTGATCCATTTGAGACCTAGCCTTGGTTTTCGCACTAGGCTTGCCCAGATTCTAATATGCGGAATAACGGGATCTTAGTTGGAAATACTGAAACCCAAAGTAATTGCACAACTCTTTATTTCAAAGAGGGCATTACACATCTAACGTTAGACACACTTGCCTACATCGAAGGAATTATAAGTGTCTAAAACTCAAATAAGTTCTATGACTTTTCGATCATCTAAACTATACCTATTACAATGTATTTATAGTCCAATCGTATGAATATGTATCAAACTCATATAACTAACTAGTTAACTAATCCTAAACGGATAACCTTAGTTATATATATTCGGATCGGATTATAATTCTGAACAGAGGACCAATCCATGGTCGCGAAACCTTTCCGATCATCGTTAAGGTCGCGAAACCGTATGCGATCAGGACTTGAAGATCCTCCCGGATCACCATCTTATTACCTACTCATGAGCATGCTAGAACACTCTACGGGACACGGTACCTAGAGTAGTGGACCTAAAGTGAAGTATGAAAAAAATTTGTGCTTAATAAGTTGACACGAAGGAGTTAGTAAAAGCACATGTTTTGAGATTTTAATAAAGGTCTCTAAAACTAATAAGTTTCAAAAGTAGATGAAGTAATGTTTATGGAGACTGAAACATTTTATCATTGCATTTAATTGCTCAATCTCTTCTTTTGCTGTTCATATGCATCTATAAGCACGTGTGTCTCAAATGTTATTTTTTTCACTCATATTTATCATATTCGGGGTTTGATTGGATGTGTGCATGATTTATTCATATTTCATGTTTATTTGAGGCATATCTTTGAGCTATCCATGTGCTTGCATGATAATAGTTATGTACACAAGATACTTGCATTCATTGTTACTTGTTCTTCTGTTCATTGATCGATTTTATTTTCCTGAGGACAGGCAAGAATTTAAGTTTGGGGTGTTGACATACATCATATTTGTGCATGTTTTCCATATATTTTCTTCCTCGTTCATGCACATTTTAGTCATATAAGGCAGTATTCGCAATAATTTTATATTTGTTCATCGCCAAATCGATCGAATTACTTGTTTCGTCACTTTTTAACGTAGGTCAATGCAACTCAGGTGATTTCTGAATAATTAGACATGTTTCATCGACTGTGTTTGACTAATGGACGATTCTAGACAAAAGTACGCATCGCTACAAACACGTAGGAGCTGATTGCGTCGAAATCGGAGTCTCTGGGAAAACCTATCAGCCAAGGGCCTTTTGGAAAATTTTGAAAAATCTGAATACCGAATTGCAAAATGGCCTAGACTCAAAATCTGAAACCCTAGCTCAGGAGGACCTTCTTGAAATTTTATAAAAACCAAAGGGCCTTTTTGAAAAAATACCATTTCTTGTCTAAACCTAGCTACCGACCACTATAGCAAGGAGAGCCTGATTCCTCTGTTGCTTGTTCTTCTACCTCCCTCATTTTCCACATCTCCTACCACCCCACCGTCGGCGGCTACGCTGTATGCCAGTGGTGTGCAACTTCTTTTCTGCCTCCCACCAATTTTGTCCCAACCTCGATCCACCTCCGGTCTTCATTAACTCGAGCCGGCCCTCTTCTTCCCCCAAATCACTGCGCCACTTACAATTTCTACCTCATGACCGCGCCACAATAGCCGCCATGCACCATAGCCTCGCCACCTCCTTTTTAGCTACCGCTGGTTTCCTTACTTGACCACCCGATGTCGCCGCTCAGAACCATCAGATCTAGCCCAGCGTCGCCTTCTTCCCTCTCTCTCCATTCTCTCTCCCCTTCTGCTCTCGCACTGCCACGAGCTGCTCACCCCAGATCTGCTTCGCCAAGGTTGCTTGCCCCACCGCTCACTAGATCCACCACCTCTTGCACCTAGCCTGCGCCGCCGGCGTCCTCCTCTCTTCCCTTTGTCTTTCTCCCCTTCTCTTCGGCCTCGGGCCATCCGCCGCCAAAACTTACGCCGTCATCCTTAGACCCACTGAATCTGCGCTACGCCGCTGTGTGCTCACACCGTCACATGCCACTGCGAGTCGCCGCCATCGTAGATCTGCGCCGCGCCCTCGCCCCCATTCCACCGCTGCGCCTCTTCATGCTCCACGACCATAGTTGGTGCATGCCTTAGCTGCCACCCTCAAACCCTAGATCCAGCGAAATTTATGAATATGACAATCAAGAGGACGCCGACAAAATTTATGAATATGAAAAAATTATCCTCGCATAGATACCCTGCAAAAATCACACAGATGTTCACAAGAGTATATAGACCTAATGCGTTGGTTAAACAACCAAGATCTGGCAGAGCCTTCCAAGATAGTAGGAAGATAATTTTCCATGATCTTGTCATTCCCTCCTGCGGCTTGAACTGTCATGTAGTATATTTGGAAGAATTCAGACGGATTTTTGTTCCCATTGAACCGTTCTATAATGGTTGGTCGAAATTTATCCAGCTACCTTACTGCTCGCAAATCTGCTAAGAAATCTTTACAACCTGTTATAGGTTTATGCCGATGCCTTTGTGGATTTCGACCATACGATTATGTAGGAGATCATTGGTGAGTATTTCCCACATGGTCAGGAGGAGGACCTCTTGGCCCCAAGCACTCATGCACGTTGTGTCGTGTAATTGGCTCGTGGTGGTGACCTTGGACATCCTGACCATCACCACCGAGAGGGCGGGCCCTTCTGGCAGCACTGGCAGAGGATTGCGCCCCTGACCATCGAGATTGCAATTGTTGCGATATCTTGTGTGCTACTAGGCTGAGCGTTTCAACTAAGTTGGCTACGAATTGATCAAAACCTTGCACCACTCGTAGGTTTGAATCGCAATTTCGCAACTGATCCACAGCCTCCTTAAGACAATCTGCCACCGGTGCTTGCGAATTAGGCAAATGCCGCTGACACGAAGAGTGTCGATAATTGGAGGAATTCCTGGTAGATCTGCAAGAGCTGGGTCTACTTGGGAATTTTGGGGAATCTATCTCAGAGAATCAAGATTCGTCCCAGTGACATCAACACCAGTTCTGTTGTTATCACCATTTTAGCCAGTGTTGATGTTTTCAAGTTGAGTGGTGTTGACTCCGTCAACATTGGTTCTACCCTTAGGCCCTTGCTGGCTCATCCAAGCTTAAGGATGTTTCTTCGTCCTTGGAAACGAAGTATGAGTCGAGATTCATCCCTTCAGCCTCAGGCAACAACTCCTCTACAGAGCCAATGTCGTGCTGGTCGAAACCACCAAGGTCGACTTGTGGCCATTGCTCAAACTCATTCTCCGAAGAGGGTAAAGTGTCTGAGGTTGGCGAGATCTCTACAACCTCTAAATCAGATCCAAAGTTCAAATGAATATGATCATCCTCATCACAAAGATGTGATAGTTATCATTGGTTCCTTCAAAAATGAAATCATGGTCATTCTTGCTATCATAGAGTGGCACAGCCATATGAAGCTCTACGATAAGGACTTCAACACCGTAAAGAAGTGTTTTGTGGAGTCCCCACGATCGGTGTTAGTTGTCAACAATCAAAAAAGTATGATCCCCGATCTTACTAAAAATTTGATTTGGGTTGCGAAGACACCATGCAATATCGTAGAGAGAATTCATAGAATGGTTATAAAAAGAGAGATAAATAATTTTTATACAGGTTCAGACTCTCAAAGGATGATTAATAATCCTACGTCATGTTCTTGCTTTATTATGTGTGTATTGAGTACAAGTAAGATCTCCCTCCCCTGTTAAGATCTAAGGCAATATATTGATCTTGAAGGGACATCAGTTACTCGTCAACCGTTGCCTGATAATAGCAGTTTTTTTCGGTTAATCCTCATCGAAGAGGCGCATATTAATGTGCTTAATTGGGAACCGCCTCAAGGAATAACCGCACTGAGCAGTTATTAAGCACGTATACTTTCGACCAAGAAATTGTGACATCGTGCTCCTTCAACCAAGGACACTTACTTTAGGCTGAGGTACACCAAACGACCAAAAATGATTGGTCGTATGTGACCTAGCCCGAAGGAAGATTGGTCGAAGGTGAGAGTTAATGGAAGTGGATCTCACTATTCTAAACTTTCGACCAAGAATGCAAAACATATCCTCGTCAATTTCATTCTCTTTTTCTTCGAAGAAAAACCAAACTAAAACTTTTGGAGGGAGCGGAATTCCTAGTAAAAAAATCCAGAATTCTTTTCCAATTATTCGAAATAGATAGTAAGTAATAGTTTTGCTCATGGGTATCTTAGGAAATGGGAAATGAATTACACTAATAGAACCATAGAAACTTTAGCAGTTGTGTACAAAAACTCGTTGTTCACTCAATTTCTTTTCAATAATAAGATTATGTAAAAAAGATGGCCGAGTGGTTCAAGGTATAGCATTGGAATTGCTAAATAGACTTTTGTTTACTGAGGTTTTGAATCCATCTCTTTCGATTTCTCTTAATTTATCAACATTATTGATCACAATATATCAAATCAAATAACAATTGATTCCAACAATTATATCTATATTTAATAGAAATTCTCTAGACCAAATTACTGCGATAATTAAAATACAAATAGAGGAAAGAGAAAAAAAAAAGATCCCCGAGTTAATCCATTTATGATAAGTGAATGAGAAAATACGTACTAAGACGTTTAGATCGATTTAGTTCGGAGAAAGGCGAAGGGGATTCAAATTCGAGGAAAGGGGAAGGAGAAAAGAGAGATACTTGTTCATTGAAAATTGATAGAGAAGAAAGCCAACTATCGGATTTAAACCAATGACCCTCACATTACAAATGTGATACTCTAACATCTGAGCTAAGTGAGCTTACATATTAGAAATAGTGTAACAAATATAAATATGTATAGGTTATCCATAAAATACTAGATCTTAATTGTTAATCTTAGATATTAACGAGTTCGAAATTCAAAGTACAAGTTAGAAAAAAATACTAGTACTTCATAAAGTTATCTTGATATGCTTAACTAGATGATATCCTTAAATATCATTACAGAATTCATTGTATTTTCTTTTTATTTTTCTAATTCTCAAATTGTTTTTCTAATGGAAAAGAATATATTCCAATTTCTATATTAAATTGATTTCATATATTTTCAATTTGAAATGGCTCTCACGCATTATTGTAATACATAGAAAAAAAATAATATATATGAAAGATATAATGATTGAATGACAATACATACATAATGTTATTTTTGTTTCGAATTGGTCGGGATACAAATAAAATACAAATTTTGAAGGAATGACATAAAATCTGAAGCTTATATGTGAATGTATTTACTTATTTCAGGGATTTTGTGGGACTCATGCAAAGAGGAAACATTACTTTCCATCCCTATTTAAAGTTGTGAGGATAAATTTCTCCCATCCGTACCTAACCACTCACTGTTCGGGGAATCCCCACGAAGTAAATGGAAAAACTGGTAAAAACCACACGTAACTACAACACTACCTGCATCATCTATTTTGCTAGCAATTGGGTAGCAATTAATATGAAATTTTTGACAAGCTTATTTACAAACCGCTAATTTAAGTGCACTACAAACACTAGTTCACCACGTCATCCATACACATGTGCCATAAGTTTTTAGTCAAATGAACCTATTTGAATTTGTCGGAACATAATCTACACCCTCCAAAGATCAATCCAAAGGGAACTCTTGTTTGTTTGGGTTAAGTATATCTCTAGATAAAGAAAGATTGAAGAATCAAAATCTCAAGATAATAGGGTTAAGATATCCTCTTGGTAGCATATAGCATGATCAAGGCCTATAAATAAGAAACTTATCAAGAGAATCAAAGAGATCAAGGTAAAAATAGGCAAGTATCCTGCTCTAGATTGAGTTCCTCAAATCAAGATAGAGTTTCACAGGATTGTTTTTGCCTGAATTAGCTAGCCACACATTTATCTCGTCTGAGTTGTTCTCGCATGCTTGGTTAGAGGTAGATCGATTGTACATATTAAGTCACCAAGCCGCTCTTAAGTGTTCTTGAGCACTTTACGACCATTTTCTAATACACCTGTATTCTCCATATTTCTTGATATAGTGTAGATCAAACTGATATTTTCTCTAAGGGATTCCTCTTGAATAATCCAGGAAAGGGTATAGACACTAGTACAGAAAAGTTTTCTTCTATCGGTAAAAAACACACTTCTACTATCGATTTTTGTACCGTTAGAGATAGACACAATAGAACAAAACAGGTCATTTTCTAATGGTAAATAACCGTTAGAAGAAGTGCACTATTCTAACGGCATTTTCGGCGACAACCGATAGAAAAACCGTTCTAATCTGACGGTTGTAATGAATTTACCGATAGAAATACTTACACTCTTCTAACGGTTAAATGAGAGTGTACCGTGAGAAAAAAGAATAGTAGTCTCACGGTTATGTATGAGTTTACCGGCAGGAAAAGTTACACTCTTCTAACGGTTAAGTAAGAGTGTACCGGTAGAACAAAAGATAGTATTCTCACGGTTGTGAATTAGTTTACTGATAGAAATACTTACACTCTTCTAACGGTTAATTAAGAGTTTACCGTGAGACAAAATCATAGTACTCTCACGGTTGTGTACGAGTTGACTGACAGGAAAAGTTATACTCTTCTAACAGTTAAGTAAGTGTGTACCGATAGAAAAAAAGTTGTTGTTTTCTAACTCTGTTTGCTATTTAGTCGTTAGAAGAGTACATTCATAATACAGTACATTCACATATACAGTACAGATGCAATACAGTACAGATTGGATACACAATACAGTACAGATGCAAAGAAGGGTACATTCACATATACAATTTATTCACATATATACGAACCAATACAAATTACAATCCAATATGGACAAATCTATGCACAAAGTATATATAAATAAATACTAACCAATAAGACTATATATAAACAATCTATGCACAGAGTACCCGAAAAAGAGAAAATTGACAACAAGTGAGCGAAAAGCTTGTCATGGCAGTTGGTTGGGCGCAACTTCCTCCATAACATATTGAGCCCAGATTTGTTGAAGATCTCTAATCTTTGCATTGTCGTATTGGTCTTTGGACATGGCGATCTGCAAGCATGTGTGAATATTGAGTAACTAATTTCCTAATTTTGAACGTGACACCCAATTTTCAAATTTGAGTTGGCTATCGATGCTTACTGGGGGAATTGGGCAAAGTTTGTCCGCACTAGGTCGTACATGTAGCACAGCACATAAAACCCGCATTCCCACAATTGCGGCTGCTGATGGCACTGAGATAATTGCATATGCGAAGACATGTTAGCTATTGTTTCCATAAACTAATTAAGCATAAACAAAAAAGTCTCGTGAGTACCTCATATTCTTTCCAAGCTATTAGGGAGCCCTGCGGTGCGGCATGCCTCCCTCCAGCGGACACATATTTCTCAAAAGCCCTGCATTTCAGTTAGCATTACCGGTTAATGTATTATCATTAGCTAGTGAGGTCAAAATTTAAATCAAACATGTTACTTACACCTCCATATTCCCCTTGACCACATATTCGTTCGATAATCTGTCGCGCATCGAATCGAGGTAGTACACCCCGTTCCTCGATGGACAAATCACGATGAGGATCCATTGGCCCCTACATTGTACGCAAAAGAGGACCGCTAGTTCAAAGTATATCTCAGATGTAACATACAAGATTGAGTTAAATTAGTACGAAATACACTAACCTTTGGTGGTACAGCACCAGAATGAACTCCCTGTCCAGCTGCGCCATCAGCGCCTTGGATATGTAGTGCTCAGCGTGCGCAGCGTCGTGCTCTAGCATCGTGAGGCTTATTTTCTCTGGGTCGAGGAAACCCACCTTGTCACACGCAGCCTCCGATGCTAGCCTGTACATGCACCTGCATGCAAAGGACAACATTAGTATTGCACAGAAATTTACTACATTTCAAATGAACTACAGCAATACAGAGTTAGCAAACAAAGTTAGAAAATAGCAATATATAGGATCAGCAAACTCACAGGACTCCAGTCCGTATGATGGACATATCGAGCTCTCGCCAGTCGTAGAGGTCGAACAGATCCTCGTGTGCCACGAATATACTCCCGAGCTCACGGTGGAACTGCCCAGGCCTGTAGGGAACTATGAAGTTCAGGTTGCGCCGAACTCGATGTAGGTATCACTCGTGGAGTTCTCTGGTTGATCGATCCAATTTGCGCAAAGCTGCCTCCGACACGAGTGGGAACGCGTTCCTGAACCTCTCCGGCTGTCCCTTTCGCCCTTTGCCCTTGCCTTTGCCCTTGCCTTTTGCCGGGGACTGAGCGCGTACTTTCGAAGGCAAGGGCGAGGTGATGGCGGCTTTCTTCCGAGGTGAAGGCGTGGATGCACTGGCTGGGATCGAAACCGTCTTTACTGTGTTCAGGTCCGCACGAGATCCCTCATGCCCTGAGTTGGGGGCGCAGTCCCCTAGTAGTACACCGGTAGGCCACTTCAATTAATGAACACGTATGTTAGATTTTGCAAGTTGAGTGTACTGAATAGAATGTAATCTAAAATGTGTAGGATTTACCTGCTGTATTAGAACACACTTCTTGGGCCACTGTACATAGGAGCCCACTGCCTCAGCAAGTGTCTGCATTTCCTCCATTGGGACTGGCAACGGAGAATCGTTGTAGCCCTTCATGGCCATGTCCACCTGTACCTTTCACGAATCCCAACCGCAGAGGTACGCAGTGGATCTGAACATCCTCCCCAGACGGATATACGAACCCATGTGCAACCACTGCCTGTCGGTCGCCTAGGTGAGTCAGTAGGCTGCAGCTCTCCGGCTTCTACAAATTGGTAACAATTAAAACAGGTTAAGTGCACAGCTGAAGGCTTGCAATACCTCAAGTAGATCCACTGGATCCGCGAGGACCTTCGAAGAGCAACTACTCATCCGACCCACGGGGTACCGTCGCCCTGGTCTGCATCTGCACTCTTGGCCAGCAATGCTTGTTTCAGCTGTGCAAACTCTTCCCTCATTTGTGCGACCTCAGACTGCTCCTCAGCCCGTATCTCCGCCCGTACCTCGGCCCGTATCTTCTCGGAGAGGTTCGCTTCCTTCTCCTTCCAGGTGCAGGCCTTCTTCCTCGGTGGAGCCGGATCTGCGAAATCGGCCTTCCACGGCACAATGGCTCCCATGGTCCGTGTCCGCCCGGGATGCTCCTTATTTCCTAGAGCCCAGGTGAGGATGTCGTTCTCCCTCTGCGGGGTAAACAATCCCTCCATTGCCTCCTTCTCAAAAGAGATCTGTGACATTTAAAGCTACCTTTTGAGACAAATACATATATACACTTGTGCGCACACAGTTTACGAGGTTAGCCAACTTACCATTCGCTTCACAACCTCGGCGTCCCTAGGGTTTGCGAATTCCACAAACCTAGTGGACGACACAGACCCTCTCCCCCTCCACCACCGCTTGCACCTCGCATCCCGGATCTTGGAGAGCGGCAACTCAGGGGAGTCGACGACAGAATTTTGCTCGTCTTCCTTCTTCCACTGCTCCTCCTTCCCCGCATAGCCCCGGGATCTGAGCCGATGCGGGAGGTCGTTCCTCTTCTGGATCGCCTTATTCTTCTCGCTAAGGGCCTTGAACTCGTCGGTTCCCTTCTACTTGGTGAATTCCTCCCATACCTCCTCCGATATGAAGGGGTACTTCTCGCAAGGAGATTTGCCCGCAGCGAGGAAGGTACTAACGAGCCAACTCTTAAAGGTTTTCCATGTTCCGTTCATGTCCTTCAAGCAGGCCGTCCTAGGTTTATCGTCAGGGATATTCCACTTAGCCTATTTTCAAACAATGCATACAATTAATCATGAGTTAGTTAAACTTTAGGATAAGCCAAGAGAACGTGATTACGAAAGAGTTCAGCGATTTTAGTTAATTTAACATTCACTTCCGCCCACAACCTATCCCTCTCGTCCGCCGTCACGTCCTTCTAACTCTGGACGGTGATCTTCACCCTTTCTTTCGCCAACAGCCCAACATAGGCCGCGTACTTCCCAGCATTCTTTCCGATCAGCCTCCCAAATTAGTTGAACTCACAAGAAAGGCCGGTGCGTTTGGCCAAATGGCCCAACGTCGTCGCGCCTCGCTCTACCCTCTTGCACTGGGACGAACCAGCATCTTCAGTTACGTTGGCCCTAGTCGAACCACTACTATCATCCGATGAAGACAACAACATGTCTTTCCCTACAAAACCATCAACAAACCATCAAAAATTTAATGGAAAGACAAACCAAATCGTTTTACAAAGCAAAAGGACATATTTTAAATATTTGTTCTATAGATAAACACAGCAACTACCGATAGAAGATAAGATTCTATTTCTGAGCATTTTCATCTACACATTTTCATAGGAAGCAGGCAATATATATATGGCAATTAATTCTTCTTGGAGTTCCATAACTCAGTTGAGGATTGGAGACTAATTAGGGTTGCTAAAGGGATGTCCGAAGAAAATAGTACTAAAAGGCATGCAAAAATTGTTGAAGTGTTCAGCAATTTTTTCTATCGGTAAACACATGAGCTACCGATAGAACATAACAATGTTTTCTATTGGCAAATATATGAGATACCAATAGAAGATGTTTATAAACACCAACAACATATAAAATACATTATATGGCAATTGGATACAATTGATCACACATACAGTAGTATAAATAATTTCAAATCTCAAAATAAGTTCATGTGGCAATTAATTATTCTTGGAGTTCCATAACTCAGTTGAGAATTAATTGGAGACTAATTCTTCTTGGTTTCAATGAGTGTAAAAAACTGATCAAAGTATTCTCTCTATGTGACATTGCATGGTTCATGTCCTTCCAGATCCTATGTTTTAATACTTGTTGAACTTTTATGACAAAATGAACACACATAGAAAACAGGGTACTGATTGTTTCTTGGCCTATATAATATAGCAGGCCAGATTGACACAAAAAATTTTTCTATCGGTAAACATATGAGCTACAGATAGAATATAGCAATTTTTCTATTGGCAAATGAAGGAAATACCGATAAAAGATGTTTAAGAACACCTCCAACATATAAAGTACATTACATGACAATTGGATACAATTGATCACACATACAGCAGTATTGATAATTTCAAATCTCAAAATAGGTTATTTACAGCATTGGAACATATTATATCAACCCTAGTTTAAATCAACAATGCCTGCGGAATTTACAAAATCCTACACAATAGGAAACACTAGTTTAATTCCAAAACATGAGCGGAGGAAAATAGCGAATTAAAAAACCATAGTGTAAAAAACACTAAGATCAAATAAGGAAGACGCTGAAAAAAGAACGACGAATTAGGGTATTTTACGGAGATCAGTTGTGGTGATGGAGAGCCAGTGTAGAACGTAGCGGCGGCCGGCGAAGGACGAAAATAAGGACCGACGGCAGTGGCGAACCGGGATCCAGGTGGCGATCGTCGTGCGGCAGTGAGGAAGTGGTCACCGGCGAGGGTTGGGGTTTTCGCGCTCGAAGAGACACAGTGCTATAAGTTGGAATGGTTCGACTAGAGGGAAACTCTCGGGCGATGTTTAATAATGTAGTGAGGGCCTTTTCTATCGGTACAAACAAGAAATACCATCAAACTAATGGTTTTCTTCTAATGGTACAACAAAATAATACCGACAGAACATGTACGTGCACTTTTCTCATGGTAGTTTGAGAAAATTCCGTCAGAGTGGCCAACTTTGTCTAACAGTACTAACACAAAATACCGTTAGAACAAGTACATTTTTCCAGAGCTTAATTTTTGAAGTGGGCAGCGCATTGGACAATGATGTTTCAGGCCTCTTGAAGAATCAAGAGCTTTAAGAGGCTGCAATGGGATTTTGGCAAGAAAATTTGTAGGGAAGAATTAAGTTCTTACAATATAAAGGTACTGTACATGTTAGAATTCATGCTGTGGAGTAAAATTGAGATATATTAATGTTGTGAACTAACTTATCATTAAGTTTTAAAGAAAAATGTATTGCCTGATGTATTAATGATAAGTTCCTCACCTTGATGCACAACTTGTGGGCTGTTTGCCTGGCATTTTTCCTTCAAATAGAAAATAGCCATCAATGGTTCTCAACCCATAATCCTTCTTTGTGATCATCTCGCAGATACGTTGTTTCGTCGATATCTTCAGTAGGGATAGATTGAATGTCCTCTAAAAATGGAGGTATTTCGTCAAACTGGTTATACTCCTCTTCATCGACAACGTCTTCGACCCCAACAATACATCTCTTGCTGTGGAGGACAACGTGCAACTTTGGATTGGCCGAGTCAACGATGTAGAATACTTGTGTGGTTTGCTTTGCAAGTATGAATGGATCATCTTGGTGTCCGACTCTATCAAGATCGACGAGAGTAAACCCGTAACTGTCAACTTTAACACCACGAGGGATTTCTACCCATTGGCATCGAAACAAGGGAATCTTAAATAATCCGTAATCGAGCTCCCATATTTTGTCAATAGCACCGTAATATGAGTTCAGCGCCCTTACTGCCCTGGCATCCTCGGAAATAGCAAACAGTGTCACTCCGCTACATTGCGTACTGTTCTTGGCGTCTTGAGCTCTTGTGTAAAATGAATACCCATTGATGTCGTACCCCTACTGTCGCGCCCCGAAACTGGGACAACGACTACTCCTGTAGAGACCTAGCTCGCTGCAGCTAGTCTCATATATGCATAGCATACACATACCCTTGACTTCCCAGGTTAAGTCAAGCATAGGAGTATATCACATTGCAATAGAGTCACTTACAAAATATTTAAGCAGTGTGGCCTGCTGGCCTTAATATTACATAAGGAGGTTACAATGCCTTCGCGGCATACAGGTTTAGCAAAATAACATCTACACAGCAGAAGGTAGGTGACCCACCCACAAAGAGAAGTGGACGGCAGGACAACACACATCAGGGAAACGACGGGACTGACGCTCCTCCTTCTGGATCCACGAAGTACTCCATGCTTTCGTCTTGGTTGTAGAACGCTCCATCTACTGAATTGTAAGTTGCAAGAGTGAGCACTTTCGTACTCAGCAAGTCATAGGTAAGAGTAGATACATATAGTAGAGATGATATGAACCTAGACTAGTCAAGAATTATGGATATTTGTAAAATAATCTTTCTCTTTCCTGGCTCAACTCATGGCAGCACCTTTCCATAATATAATATCGTCATTCATGTTCACTAAATTATAGCACTACCGCGACACGCCAACACATGACTGCCCACGGCAGTACTCCTTATCATGACAACACATGTCATTTGGGTAATCTTGATTTAATATATTTTATTTAGAAAATAATACTTGTGTCACACCCCGTGGATTTAATCCACCGCAGCAGACTCCTAAAACTCGGGAGCACGAAGTATTCGAATACATTTTTAACTCTGCAGAGAGGTACCAATTTACCCGCAAGATATTCCACTTTCAAGCCCATCCTATCAGAATGATTAGACCTCTGACTCACTTCATCCTGTGAGCGGCAAGGTGGAAACAACAGGAACTTTTGTTATGTTTCACTTACAATTCACCCCTGACCCTGCAGTTTTCTTCACACAAACCGCAGTTGTGGCGGGCTATACCCCCACCCATAAGCCTCTTCCCATTACTGGGTAAACTTGCTTGATCAAATCACATTCAGTGATACGTGGAGGAGCTGAACCCCGTGAGTTTAGTGTATTACTTTCCATCTCATGCAGGGGTTTCATGTATGATTCACATAAGTACTTGTCCAGACCTGTCCCATACCAGGCTTGCGGTTAGTACGTTTGTTCATGCCACTAGACGCACAACACAAGGTTCTAGTCCTTATATGCCAGTGACCAGACCATCCACAACCCTGCACCTTCAGTGCCTGCACATCCTTTGCAGTCTAGCACCTCCAGTGCTACCACCATTCCATACCATTTCCTGGTCACGGCTAGGGGTTTTATTTCATGAATATAAGTATATAAATATATATAATAGTTCATGGCTCAAAACTTGTTTATTTCACATTTCACAGATAACCAGTCCAGTACTGCCAATTCATAAATCAACCATTTCCAATCTTTCTCATGCAATATCATCTATATTCAAGGTTATGTTATAGCAACTCTTAAAATATAGGTTCGAGGTGACCAAGAATATGACTTGCCTTCCGCGTCGTAAAATACAGCAGCTGATGTCGGGTCAACAGTGAAGTCCTCGAACTGGGGCTCTTGATCTGCTCTCCAATCAAACAAATAACCAATAATCACAATCTTTTCAATACATTATTATGCTATATGCAATAATGCAAAGATGAAGTCCTGATGATTCTGAAATGATTAGGTTAGAAATTGATTAGGATTAGGTTAGTTGTTGAAGGTTTACAAGGTTCCAAATGTCTCAAAATATCAGAATGGTATCAAGGTTGCGACTGGTTCGCTCAAAAACAGCGAACGTCTTTAGGTCGACATTCGGTTCAAGGCATCGACATAGGGTCGATGGATGATAGAGGGGTTATCTCAACTTGTGGCAGTAGAATAAAATGTAGAGCACAACTCCACAAGTCTAAGGGACAAGGTTATTTCCAGTTTGCACAACTGAAAAGAGGTGAAAAGAGCTAATGCCACTGGCTGACATGCTCTGGCATTGATCTTGACATGGCCAGAAACTAGGGCTTGCCATATCTTTTGATCTAGAGCTCCAAATGATGCACCACTTTGTCTGGGAGGTAGGCATTGATAACAGGAACAATTCATTCAACATGATCCAAGGCTGAAAATGGCTGGAAAATGATGAAAACCAGTGAAGAAGTTGACTGGCCTGGAGTACCTGCAGCACAAACAGTGCAGCAACTAGGGCATAGCCATAACTCCTGTTCTAGGCCGAATTAGGGGTCGTGGTAGAAGACAAAGCTGCTCAAAATGATCCAAAACATCTAAATGGCAAAGTGGCTAGGCCTGGATTGGCTGGAATCAACGGCCGGCGACTGGAGCAGAAGGAGATGACATGGAAATTGGGGGTTTTCGATTTAGGGCAAATGAACTCAATTCCTTGCTTGTATATGATCTCTAGGGAATTAGAAACATACTGGTGAAGTTAGATTAGCTAGAGATGCACCAGAAAAGCTTAAACAGTAAGTTCAGTGAACATGCAAGGTTCCAAATTGGGGATTTTCACATATCAGGAATTCTGTCGATTTTGGTTGCTTAGGGATGTTAAGCAAGGTCTACTGAGCATATTTGATTACTGGCTCGAAGATCAATTCATTCTGGAATGAAATTAATTGCTCGCCGGAGCTACTGGAGTAAAACTGAAATTGCCGGCGACTGAGGGTATTTAGACTAAATTCCAAGCTCGAGAAGCATGAGGGAGATGAGGGAAGCTCACTGGGGGTGTTGGATCGAAGAATGAAGTAGTGGGGAAGCTTGGCACCATGCTCCCTCTTTGCTGCTCACCGGGGAAGAAGAAGACACAGTGCTGCTGCTGGTTTTCTGGTGTTTTGGAGTGTGGTGAAGTTGGCTAAGTCCCAGGGGGTATAAATCGGTAAGGCTGGAGGTGTTGCAACGGCTAGATGTGCACGGGGAGTTGAAGCCGGCAAGAAATGACAGGATTGCGACTTCACGGCGAGCTGGCGTCGAGGTGACTTGGTTCAGTGGCCGTGAGAGCTTTTGCAACTGGAGCTGCTGCGAAGTGAAGGCGACACGATGGCTGGCCGCGGCAAGAACTCCACGTGGCTAAGCTTTCCTGCTAGAGCCGTTGCCGGTGGCGTGTAAACGGGAGAAGCTAGCTGGTCGCGATCCTCGCTGGAGAAGATCCACAGTGGCCAATGGCGAGCACACACGCGGCGGCAGGCGAAGCAACAGTAGTGGCGCGCTCGTGGTCGAAGGCTCCCGTGCTCGTACACTGTTCCCGGTCGAAGTCCCAAGCGCTGGTCGAAGACACTTTCTGGTCGTGAACTGAGGTGAGGTCGAAACCAGGGGCATAAGTGTAAGAGTTTTAGTTGAAATCTGGACTGATTTGTAATTCTGGTCTTAGAGAGGTTTAATCTGGAATTTGATTTCATGGATGAGTATAATATTTCTATTAATACTCATTTAGCTCAAATTTGGAGAAAATTTGATAAGGTTTGAGGGATTTCACCTATTTTCGAAAATAGGGTAAAATTAGGGTAAAACAGATCAGGATTTTGTCGATCTCGAATTCTGGTAATTGGGGTGAGATTTTGAAGTCTGGACAGAAGGGAAATATGTATCAAATAGCATTTGGGAGGTGTTCCCTGAAGGAATTCTGAGGTTGGAGTTGATTTGTGAATTTTAGCCTTTTCAGGCTTCCAGGTAAACAGAAAAGGACTTATTCGCAGTAAAATTTTGGACTAAACTGCGAAAAGTGTTTAGATGAAACAATCTGGTTCCCAACTTTTTGGAGTAAGTTGAGGGTATACCTAGGAACATATTCCAATAGATACATAAGTCTGGATAGGGTTAACCCATGATAACTCAGTTATCTGGAATCTGGGGTACTTAGGGTAAATCTGAATTTCCTGTTTTCGAAAACAGAAAGAGACTTAGATACTGGGAGTTAGGGTTAGAATTCAATCTGGCTCCTGAAGGCTTTTAGGTTTAGGATAACTGATAGATCAAATCTGGCAAGTCAGATCTTGACTTGGGGTCACAGGATGGATTTGGAGGTTTAGGGCTAGAACAGAATAAAGCTGAGGCTGATTTGGTTGATCTAGAAGAGACATATGCATGCATGACTTTTAAGAAAGAAACTTTTCACCCCAAAACTCAGGATGTTACACCTACCAAGTCCCTACAGTGAATCTTGGGCCTCTAGCCAACCATGTCACAGTTTCACTTATGGAGCCCTCGACAGCTCGTGTGACTCTTTCTTGGATCCACCCAGCAAATTTCGTGTTATGTTCTCTAGTAACCCAAATCTCTGGCTTCGAAGGATTCTGTGACCGTAACATTGCCTTGTGCTCGTGTATGTATGGCTCGACCTCTGTCATGTGTTGTAAGACCCAAAAATGTGATTTTGCGTACACATCACGGATAGGGACGATAGCTTTGAATCCAATCGTTCTAATGCCCTGAAGCCTGCCCTCGTATCGAGACTTAGGAACACCAATTGGATCAACCCCGGCCATATAATCTGTGCAAAATTAAATCACCTCCTCGGCAGCATAACCTTCCATGATACTCCCCTCAGGCCGACGACGAGTCCTTACGTATCCCTTCAATACACCCATTAATCTTTCAAATGGATACATATAGCGCAGGCACATGGGTCCACAAAACTTAATTTCTCTGATAAAGTGAACAATCAAATGGACCATAACATCAAAAAAGGATGGAGGGAAATACATCTCGAGCTGACAAAGAGTTGTAACCACATCGCGTTGCAAAGCGTCCAGTCCATCCGAATCAATTACCTGCGATGACACAGTTGTGCCAAATATTCATATCAGAAAAATCTTCTAATTAAGCTCCACATACAAATGGAGCTAATTAACTTATAGTATGAGTGCACGTACTTACCTTGCAAGATATTGCGTTAAGAAATAATATAGCTTTGTGATTGTCTCTCTCACTTTAACTGGGAGAATACCTCTGATAGCAATGGGAAGCATTTTGTGACATCAGCACATGACAGTCGTGGGACTTCATGCCAACCAGTTTTAGGTCCTTCATGGACACAAGTATTTTCAAGTTCACGGAATACCCACATGGAACTTTAACACCGTGCAGGCACCGACAGAGCTCTGTTTTTTCACTTTGGCCAACGTATAGTAGGCGGAGGGGAGGTATGTACATTTTCCCTTCTCCAAAGGTGCAAGTTCAGTCCTTATCCCCATTTCCACCATGTCACCGTGAACTTTCACACCATCCTTTGTCTTTCCCGGAATGTTCAACAACAAACCAATCAAACTGTCACAGACATTTTTCTCTAAATGCATGACGTCAATGCAATGTCGAGCTTGTAAGTGCTCCTAGTACGGTAGATCCCAAAGAATCGATCCCTTCTTCCAAACATTTTTTCTCGAGGTTTACAACATTAACCGAACTCAGCTTTGATGTCTTTCACGCTCGAGTAAATCTCCTTACCAGTCAGAAACACTGGGCTGATCCCTTCTCAGGCTTCCCGTTAAATGATCTCCTCTTCTTATGATAGGCGTGATGCACCAAAAGAAACCTGCGGTGGCCCATGTACACTGTTTTCTGGCAGTTTCGCAACCACATGCTCTCAGTTTCATCTAGGAAAATAGAGCAAGCCTTGGCTCCTTTCGTACTATACCCCGACAAATTGCCGTAGACCGGGAAATCATTTATGGTGCAAAATATCAAGGCCCACAAGATGAAATTCTCTTTCTTGTATGCATCCCACACCTGCACCCCCTCGCTCCACAATTTCTGTAAGTCCTCGTTTAAAGGCGCTAGAAACACATCAATATCATTTACGGGTTGTCTGGGTCCTGAGATTAGTAACGACATCATGATGTACTTGCGCTTCATGCATAACCAAGGAGGAAGATTGTAGATCCATAAAAGAACAGGCCAAGTGCTATGCCGACTGCTCATATTACCATGTGGGTTTATACATCTGTACTCAGCCCGAACCTTATATTCCTAACTTCGCCGCTGAACTCATCAAATGTTCTGTTGATGTTTCTCCATTGAATAGAATCAGTTGGGTGTCTCAGTTTTCTGTCTTGTTTCCGGCCTTCAACATGCCAATGCAAGCACTTCGTGACTTTCAGATTTGCAAATAGCCGCTTCAATCTAGATATCACAGGCAAGTACCACACAGTTTTTACCGAAGGTCCTTTCTTTACCTCGTGACGTTCACTGTCAATCCGGTCCCTACGCGTATACCTCGATACGCCGCATCTTAGATAAACATGAAAACTGGAGTACTCGTTACGGTACAACACACAATCATTTGGGCATGCGTGTATTCTTTCGATTTCCATTCTCAACGGACACAACAGTTTTTTGGCTTGGTAAGTAGATCTTGACAACTCATTTCCCTCTGGAAGCATGTCCGCTAGAAGATCTAATAGTGCCATGAAACTCTTATCGCTCCAACAGTTGCCTGCCTTCAAGTTATATAATCTCAGCACAGAAGACAGCTTTATAAATTTTGCACATCCAGGTAACAGAGGCTTCTCACAGTTAGCAACCAGTTTCTCAAATTCACAGAAGTCGTTTTCGTTGTAATCTTCCTCTACATCACGTAACATCTCATCTAGATTGTCATCATCATCTACGTGCACATCAGAATGAACATTATCAAAATTTGGATGATCATCGATATTATTGCAATCCACATCCAGGTCCTGCTGCTGATTGGTAGTAGTGGTGCTTGTTTCCTCAAGATCTTCGCCATGCCATATCCAACGGGTGTATCGCACGTTAAAACCACGACGAAACAAATGACTCTTAATTTGATCAAAGTTGCTAAATCTCTTCAAGTTCATACAATCTGTACAAGGACAAAGCATATCTTTCTTCCCCTTCCTTGTCTTTTGTTGCTCAGCAAATTTAATAAACCCATTCACACCATCCAAATATTCAAGAGAGTAGTACGTTTTATTTTATACATCCAATATTTCCTATCCATCTACAATTAACAAAATTTAACGAGTCAGGCATGCATGAAACCTGCCCGATTAAGTTATGTATATGTACATGTACATGCAACCTCTTACGACTGATGTGTTAAACCCTAGCCTGATGAAATTAACACTAATATATTAACCTAACTACACAATACAAGCTAGTGAGCTCCTAAAACATGAGCCATTTCTAGCTAGCTCCCAAGCTTGGAGCTACAAGCTTGGAACTACACAATAAAGCTAGCTTGCAAGTAGAGAGGGAGGAAGATCTAGAGGGAGAGAGAGATAAGTGATGACAATTAAGCTTACATTAAAGAGAGGGGTCCAATCAACTTCCTTCCAGCTTGCCCTGATCACCCTAGCAGTGTAGCTTCGAGCGTGGAACTCTCATCGCAAACAGAGAGAGACAGAGTGCAACAGAACAAGACAGCAGCTCAACAATGGTCGAATGGGATTTTACTTATACTGGACCCATTCTAACGGTAAATACACAAAATCCCCGTTAGACTATGTGCGGGTAATTTTGTACACACATCTTCTATCGGTAAAAACAAACATATACCATTAGAACAGGTAATGGTGCATGGCTGAACAAAAGCAAGCTGGGTAATGCATGATACAGCAATCTAAGTACACACATGCACACCAGTTCTCACATTAAAGTGCATGCCTGAGGCACATATGCAAATACATGTGTTTTTTCTATTGGTAAATATGTCTATTTACCGTTAGAACAGGTAATGGTGCATGGCTGAACAAAAGCAAGCTGGGTAATGCATGACACATCAATCTAAGTACACACATGCACACCAGTTCTCACATTAAAGTGCATATCTGAGGCACATATGCAAATACATGTGTTTTTTCTATCGGTAAATATGTCTATTTACCGTTAGAACATGTACTGCTACATGGTTGAAACAAAAGCAAGCTGGGTAATGCATGACACATCAATCTAAGTACACACATGCACACCAGTTCTCACATTAAAGTGCATGCCTGAGGCACATATATAAATACATGTGTTTTTTCTATTGGTAAATATGTCTATTTCTCGTTAGAATAGGTAATGGTGCATGGCTGAACAAAAGCAAGCTGGGTAATGCATGACACAGCAATCTAAGTACACACATGCACACCAGTTCTCACATTAAAGTGCATGCTTGAGGCACATATGCAAATACATGTGTTTTTTCTATCGGTAAATATGTCTATTTACCGTTAGAACAGGTAATGGTGCATGGTTAACAAAAACAAGTTGGGTAATGCATGACACAGCAATCTAAGTACACACATGCACACTAGTTCTCACATTAAAGTACATGCCTGAGGCACATATGCAAATACATGTGTTTTTTCTATCGGCAAATATGTCTATTTATTGTTAGAACAGGTACTGCTACATGGCTGAAACAAAAGCAAGCTGGGTAATGCATGACACATCAATCTAAGTACACACATACACACCAGTTCTCACATTAAAGTGCATACCTGAGGCACATATGCAAATACATGTGTTTTTTCTATCGGTAAATATGTCTATTTACCGTTAGAACAGGTAATGCTACATGACTGAAACAAAAGCAAGCTGGGTAATGCATGACACATCAATCTAAGTACACACATGCACACTAGTTCTCACATTAAAGTGCATGCCTGAGGCACATATGCAAATATATGTGTTTTTTCTATCGGTAAATATGTCTATTTACCGTTAGAACAGGTAATGGTGCATGGCTGAACAAAAGCAAGCTGGGTAATGCATGACACAGCAATCTAAGTACACACATGCACACCAGTTCAAGCATTCAAATAATCATATCTAAACACAATGTAACATCAAACAGATCTTAACTAGAAGATACAGAAATATTTCAAGAGATGTTAATTTGTAGATTAACTAGGAGACACAAAAGCAAGCAGCTGATTCATGCATGACACAGCAATTTAGGTACAAACATACACATGTCAGTTCACAAATTCAAGTGCATGTCTGAAACAGCAGTACAAATACACATGTACACCTACCTACCAATACAATTAACTACACAAATACTCAATCCCATGTACACATTCAAGTTCATGTCCCAAATAGCAATACATGATACACAAATATACAACAATATACAAATACAACAATTCACACATTCGATGTATATTAGAAAAGTCATGTTTGAAATTAACAACATATCGTCACAAGGACCCAGTGGCCCATACATCTTACATAAAAGAGAACATTTGCAAGTTGCGACAATGTAACTACCGACTACAAGTTAGACCTGATACATCACAAATTCATTCATCTGAAACAGCAAATGTCTGAACCACATTTGACTTAACCATAGGAGTTCAGTTCAAAGACGCCCGAGGAGCTGGAACTGGCGTCGAGTTACATTTGTATTGGTGATTTCCTCGGACTCAGACTCGATCAACTCAACTCAACTCAACTCAGTAATATAAGTGTTTTCCTCTTCCATTTTCTTGAAGGAATGGAGGAAAACCAAGATGAGCCTTGGTTTGCCTCCATTCCTTCAAGAAAATGGAAGAGGAAAACACTTATATTACTGAGTTGAGCTCCATTCCTTCAAGAAAATGGAAGAGGAAACCACTTATATTACTTAGTTGAGTTGAGTTGATCGAGTCTAAGCCTGAGGAAATCACCGATACAAATGTAAGATGCTTTCTATAGGTCCTGATTTGAGAAACACGCCGGGCTTAAGGATCTTTTTGACTGAGCCAACTAAGATCTCGCCCTTCACGTCCTTCCAGCTGATCTTCACCCTTTCTTTCGCCAACAATCCAACGTAGGCAGCGTACTGCGACGAAGAACCGTGAAATACGTTGCCCCTCATAAGCATCGTCCAAGGACCTGCACAGATCATAAATAGGCATTCTAGAGCAAATTAAGATTCTTTACTGTTTCCTAAATGACTCCCTATCTGAGAAGGACTACCAACTGAAGGTTAGGTTGTGCTTCGTCATAGTAACATCAACTTGCAACTGGAGATCAAGATATTACATTTCTACTCTATTTCATCAGAAGAAATTACCTTGCCAATATACATATATTAATTATTTAATGAACTTTTTACATGCACTTGATCATTGAGCAAGCTAGTTGGCATTTTACTATGTTATTGGCATTGAACAACCTACACAGAGATCAACATATTTGTGTATCTCATGATATTTGTAAATATCTTGATATTAATAATCTTTCAATTTCATGACCTTTCAATTTCAATTTCAATTACAAATATCTTTCAATTTCAATTTCAATTTCAATTTCATGATATTTCAATTTCAATTGTTACTGAGTCCAAGTTGGCATTGAGCAACCTACTGAGAGATGAAGATATTACATTTATACTCTTATTGGCATTTGACTATGTTAGCTAGCGTTTGTCTTGCAAATATCCTGATAATTTTCTTCATTTGATAGGATCAGCAAAAAATTGAACATTATCTGTCCCACAATGACATTATTTAGTTGTTTAATAAAAAACAGAAACAAGACACCGTACATAATCATATTGAAAAGAAGAATAACCAAAATGAAGATACAAAAATTGCAAGATAATTGCCATAATCGGATTAGAATAATCTAACAATATTGACGAAATTTTACATACCTTGCTTGCCATGTCGAAATCTAGTGGGCATCGATGGAGTTGCGGAAGTGCAGCGGTCGCCGGTGGAGGTGCGCCCGCCGTCTATGGAGCTTACGGGTTAGGGCTACGAGCGCCCGAGGAACTGTTCGAATGGAAGAGCCATACCCGAGTATTTATAGTACTAGATCATTTCTAATGGTACACAACAGCCTACCTATAGAAATTTGTGAAATATTCTATCGGTATATACATACAGTACCGATATAATAAAGCTATTTGTAGAAGGCGAACGGTTCTAACGGTACACAACAGCCTACCGATAGGAATTTGTGAAATCTTCTAACGGTATATACATACAGTACTGATAGAATAAAGCTATTTGTAGAAGGTGAACGGTTCTAACGGTACACAACAGCCTACTGATAGTAATTTTGGGATCTATTTTAACGGTATAAACATACAGTACCGATAGAATAAATCTATTTGTAGAAGTCGAACAGTTCTAACGGTACACAACAGCCTACCGATAGTACTTATGCATCTCTTCTTACGGTAAATATGTTCATCACCGCTAGAGTAAATCATTCTGCTTCTTCTATCGGTAAATTTAGTACAAACCGATAGTAAAAATGCCTCTCTTATGCCTTTTACGACTGCGAGGCACCTTTACTAACAGTTTTCTTCTAAATCGCTAATAACCGTTAGAAGATAGGGGTTAGTAGACTGCATTTCTGTACTAGTGAGATAGGAGGTAGGAGTAGTCTTTTTCCCTTGAATATATATAAATCACTGTATTTACATCTCTAGTCAGTACATATTTGTTAGCCTCGTGTTCTCTCTAACACCATTTATAAATTCCTATTGTGTGTATCGAGTATTAGGCCTTATCCTATATTTTGGTATACGATAGAATTAGTTCACAAAGAATATAGACCAATTTGTCTTTTTTATGATGAAAGGCACCAACTTGAGCAAAGTTTAGCGAATAAAAGTGTGATTTACTGTATAATATAATAAACAAAACAGCAAGCTTGCTTGGTTCTTAATGTCCCTTGCTGAATTAAGGCTATCTCCAACAGCAGCACAAGCGGCGGCGTGCGTTGACCTTGGTGGATGCGTGCTTGTTGCTTGCTTGGTGTGAGGGGACAACACCGATACACGGGAGGAAGGCCAGTGGACGGCAAGCACGCAACGACAAAGATGCCACCGTTGGAGAAGACGAAGACGCTTCGCGATGTGGTTTTGCAGGCCCCATATTGCTTTTTATTTTGTAACACTATTCATGTGAAACGCATACTGATATGTGGGACCAGGAGAAAAATGGGTCCACATGTCAGTGAGAAGCGTGTTAAATGCATGTGTGAAAAATTGGGATGTGTGGGGCCCACCACTGGCGTGAGTGCGCCCATGTCAATGCTATGCACACTCACCCATAATATAGCCACAATCGATGATAATTTAGTCCCATGTCCTACATCCCCACCTAACAGTCTAAAAGTTAGATCTAGTTGCATCGCAAGCAAGCGAGGCACGTGGGGAGAACCTGACATGTTTACCGCGTGAGTGGACTAGCCTTAGTCTGTTCACTCACGTGCATGTTGTTGATTGGCACTCTCTAACAAGAAAATCCTCTATCAATCGACCCCGCATGTCAGCGACACATAACCCAAAATGCCCATTGGAATAATATAAAATTGGATTTTTATTGGTGCTAGTACTGTACGCACAGAGGCTGACAGGTGGGTCTGGTGCTTCCTTGGCCCACCTGTCAGTCTATTTTCGGATGCCGTGTGTACTAACTGTTCGATTTTAATTTCACGTGGGTTCTTGATGAGGACATCACTGACACACACACATACACCTATAGACGAGTCTACTAAAGTGCAAGATTCAACTAATATATAAGGTCTAATGACACAAGGGCGTGCACATCACCTTGGACAACAGGTGAATTCGTTTCTTAGGCAAATTAATCATTTAATTACAGAACAAATGATATTTCCTAATAATTGTTGTTTGCTTGTTGCTAAATGTGAGGAGTTCTTGGAGAAGTTGCTGATCAAGATTTGGCCGAGGAGAGGATGAACACTAGTTGGGTACTTTGCGTTAGGAGCCAAGGAAGTGGAGTGTCTATGTATGTGCTAAACACTCCGACGACCACTCAACAATTTGACGACCACGACCATTTCCCAGTCTACGAATACTTCTCTAGCGATCACAATCACATCCAGAGTCACAGCGGTGTTGTCGACCACAACGAGGACCGCTCCATCGATTTTGGTCGTCATCGTGTTCCGATCTCGACCAACGACCACTTCGACCAAACCTCGACGACCTCCACGACTTTGACCACCTGGACGGTCGACAACCACCCCACTTTAACCTTCGACCACAACCTTAGCTGTTTCACCCTCCAACAAGTTCCAGCAACGAGAATTGGAGGTACATGGAATAAGGAGTACTTTCCTAACTTTGTGTGTCGTGAGGAGTCAAGGATTTGGAAGAGTCCTATTTTTGAGAAAAAATATTCTCCATGTCAAAAAGGGAGCACATGGAGGCCTACCCATGCATGCGCTTGCAAGAAAAGAAACTGAGAGTTACCTTATTTTGTTGTCGCATCTGGGAAGGAGTTCTACTCCTTTACCTTTCCATTTTTGTGACGCCAGCGCGTGCATGCAGGCAAATACTATGGTGTACAACATGCATCCCCAAAGTCAAGGAACTAGATTAGTTTGTATTGCTATATATATATATATTCTGGCCTGCATGCCCCTTTAGGGCAGACTTTGCTTGCATATTTTATTCTCGTGACTTTTGCCAACCAGTATAATTTGAGGTCTCATAATTCAGATTATTGAATGTTTTTGTTCTTCCGTTATTGCTCTTACTTTTCTTATTGATTTTCTTGAGACGTTCTTTGTGAACAGGTCAATTGAGTTTTACTTAGTTGGTAACCAATTGAGGAGTGGTTTAGCGATTGCAAGATTGCTGGTTACGTTCTTGGATCGTGGTTAGCGTCCCCGTCACCAAAATCACGACTCGGCGCTTTTAAAAATTTCTCCTACGATGGAAGATCAGGACCAACTTGCATGCATGCATCTTAAATTAAGGCGTATGCATACTAGTTCCACCTGTCAGTGACACAATAATCTTCGATAGATTTTAATATTTAGTTATTACATTATTTAGAGTGAAATAAAAAATTATTGAATCTTCGCTTAGATAGCATGAAATATTTTTTAAGAGTCAAATAAGAGTCCACTGGAGGACACTAAGACGAAATTGACAAAGACCGAAATGACACTTCTGTCGAGTAAGCGTGTTCTGCCGGATCGTAAAGCGGCGACGTGGGGTCGTATGGTTGTGAGGAGTACTCCGGCCCGTGTAACGGCGATGTCGGTGAGTATGTCAGCCACCTTGGGTTGTACGACGGTGGCTCTGACAAGTATGACGGCGTTCTGGCGTGTGTGTAGGAAGGCGACATCGGCAAATACGGCAACGTCGGGTCGAACAACGGTGAGTCCAGCGCATACGACGGCGACGTCGGAGAATAAGGTAGTGAGTTTGGCTCCATCCGAGTGTAAGTTGATGAATTCGGTGTGTATGACTGTGACTCCGGTGTGTAGGTTGGCGATGTCGGAGAATAAGACGGTGGCTTCGGCGGCATGTATGACGGCGACGCCAGACAGTAACTAGGCGACTTTGGTGACTGCTGCAACGGCCACGAAGATGATGGACAGTACTTGATCGACAGCGCATGTCTGGTCAGCGCATGTCTGGGTCGGCGACGACGAGCCGATTGTGTTGGACGGTGATATGGCGAAGGTTGACGCGGCGAACACAACGGCGAGGTCGGCATGTATCTCGGTGAAGTCGTTGCGCATGACGGCGCCGACGGCCGGAAATGAAGGCGCCGGTGAGAGTGGCGGCGGGAATGATTTGTCTTTCCGACCATCTTTTTTCTTTGGTAGAGTTTGTAGACTCGACGTGTTCCTAATTCCTATGGGCATTATATATAGCCTTCTTTTAGCTGGCGGCAGGAACAAACCAATGCAGTGTCCGAGTTCCAGTAGACCACCGACCTCGGTTTGGGTTCCGTGTAACGTAAGGAAACCGCGTCCGAATCGTGCCAGGCTAGCCAGCCGGCTTCCAACCGGCTTAAATAGACCCAAGCGATGCCCTCTTCCTCCGCCCGCTCTGGTCGGTCCTCGTGTTTTGCGTTTGTTTCGTCACATTCCTAATTTCTTGTTTCGCTCTCTCTCCCGTAGGGTTTTCTCCGCGTGGTTGGCTCCTTTCGATTTGATTTCGGTTGCTTTGTCATTTGTTCATCGCAGATTACGAGTTCGTCCGCTTCTATGCGATGTGAGGAGCTAGTCATCGATTGGGTTGTTCGGTTTGCCTCTGGTTCGTCTCGTCTCGTTGCGTGTTTTTGATTTCTAGGGTTCGCTGTGGCGATCTGTGTTTCGTGCTCGCCTATTTGGATGTTACTTTGCAGGATTTGATGAATTGATTGCGAATTAGCGCCTTGTGGCGTCATCCGGGCTCTATATCATGATTCATGAGGCAGGTGAGTGCGCTTGCTGTGTGTTGTTTTCATTTCATTTGTTTGTCACATGGATTCGTCGGTGATGCCAGATTTGGACGATTTCCCGTGTAATGGTTGGATAGTTGGCTTTTTTTATGGACTGGATGCTTCGTATGGTAAGTGCTTCTGGTGGCTAACCGTGAGTTTTATGTCTCGGATTTGATTGAAAGGGGAGTAAAATAGGTTGATTCGAGACGTTGGATAATTTTGTTAAGTTTATGTTGTGCATTATCAGAAACTGTGATGGCCCCAATATTGGTGTTATCAGACTGTTCGTCAGAGGTTCTGGCAGTGGCTGGACAGAGCAGAAGATTCTCGAAGTGGAATACCTTAACTCTGTTTGGACACACAAACCCTCCTTGCTTTGATTAGTTCATTTGTACTTTTTTAGATTGGCCCGTGGTATTCTAATTTGGATTTTTGGTCGTTTGGATCATTTCTGGCAATTGGAGCTACATGGGGACTCTGGGAGTTAAATGAGTTCTGGATATGTCTTCACCTGTGGGATCTTCCTTCTTCCGACTAGTAATCTTCTTGCAAACTTAGGAGAATTAACTTTTCATGAACGATTGGTTTTGATCGCTTGCCTTTTGTTTTACACCCTTTGGTTCATGGAACTCTTTTTTTCTCCTAGTGTAGTTCTTCTTCTAGAGAATTGAACTATTGGTGGCATTCTGATCGCAAGTTGTCATGTCAACTCTTATTTGCTTGCTTTCCTGGAACTGTTTTGACTCTAAATTTTAGTTGCTAATGGCAATTCTTTTGTTGATGCTCTTGGGTTGCACCATGTCTGCAGTTTAAATGATTGTTGTAGTTTGGTTTTTTTTTTATTTCATCTGTCTGATTATATATGATATACAATTTCTTTTTAAGGGATAATGAATAACTCTGTTTCAATTGATTAATGCAAGTGAATTTAGGAGGTGTTTGGTTCAGAGTTTTTTTTGCTCCGTATTTGATGTTTGATTGGATTATTTTGTAATCGCAATACAAGTATTTAAAATACACCTTTCTAGAAATTTTAATACATTCCTAATCCATTCCACCTCCACCTACAATGGATTCTAAAAACTATTACCATTACGATTACGGTTCCACCTCTCTCGTCTTTTAATTAACTAGTCTAAGCCCCTTTTCTGGTATGGGACATTTTGATTCCAATTGTTGGTTATTGAATTGATTTTCAGAAATTGGGCTTTTCATGGCAATGGAGCTTATTGGGGAACTGGTCTCCTATTGAAGTGGACTTGTACCTTATAGATGAGGAGAAAATCTGTTATCATACTACCTTAATTTGTTTTCCTTGATTGTGCATTATTCCTTTCCCTGATAGCGCTGATTACTGGGCCTTTAACACATTATTTGGTTCATCTGAATGATATTTAATTTTTCAGATATGAAGATATTGATCTTATATATATTATAACTATTTGGAGAAGTATACCTTAATTGATCAGTTTGGTTATATTAATCATATGATCTTAAAGATAATGCTATCCAATTAGAATTTAGGAATTCGGATTAGTGATCCTGTGCTATTAATTTGTTTAAATGTGTAATCTGTGGTTTGTGCTTAATGTTGCAGGTTCTTAACTATTCTTTAAACTAAATGGTGGAAGATTCTAGTAATTGGAAAACAAACCAGATGATTACATCATATGGTGATTTAGAAGACTTTGTTGCTTGATTAAATTTATTGCAGTTTTGACATTTCTGTTGACTAACTGAAATTCTAAAATTATTAGAAGCAATGGTGTTCTAACTTCTAACTTGAGTAATTTGGATTTTGTATTGATCTGCAGAGGTTGTAACTGGCTGACTGTTTGGATTTCAAAGTGAGTGGAAGATCATAGAATACGAGAAACCAGATTATTTGCTCTGGACCCTTAACTCCCTCTCATTTTGATAAACTAGTATAAACCCCTTTTTCTGGTGTGGAACATTCTATCCTGATTGTTGGTTATTGAATTGATTTTTAGAAATTGGAATTTTCATGGCAAAGGCATTGGGTGGAACTAATCTCCTACTGATGTGGGCTTCTACCCTATAGATGAGGAGCAAGTCTTTTATGATTTATCATACTCACCTTGATTGTGCATTCCATTTGCTCTCCTTGATTGTGCATTCTTCCCTTCTCGATTAGTGATCCTTTGGCACATTATTTGGTTCACATCTAAATGATGTGCGATTGATTGTTTCCATTTGCAGGATTGTTAAGTGCTCTTTGCTAGAATGGAGGAGGAAAACAGTATCTGGTGGAGATGAATGTGGAGGTTTGATTGATTGGTTACATTGATCAGTTTGGTTATATTGCTTGTATGAGTTCATGCCTTCTGATAATAATTCAGCAATTTGGATTAGTGATCCCGTGGCACATTATTTACTATAATGTGTAATGTGGGGTAGATTCTCAATATTTGCAGATTTAACTGTCCTTTATCACTAGAGAGCAGAGGGTTGGTTGTTAGGTTCTATCAATCATATGGTCAACTCAAAACTTATGTTGTCTGGTTAAAATTCTGGAATTCTAGTAAGTAAAGACATCCTAACTTATAATTTGGATTCTATTGATGAAGATTGTAGTTATGGAAATTCCAAGCTAAATGGTGGAAAATTTAGTCATTGGAAAAACAAACCAGATAATTAATTTTTCACATTTTGATTAGTCAGTTCAGTATCATCCTGGGTGGTGTCATGTTTCAGATGCATGTTATGGGACATGAAATTGGTTTCCGGAAGTCTTAACCCTATGGCAGGCAGGTAGGGGTGGATTGGAGCCATCAAATCTCATTGCTTGCCTCAACTGTTCATTCTTTTCTGCTCAGTTGTCCTATGGTGCATCTTTTGGGTTATTGTTAGTGAAATACATGAACGTTTTGGTGTTTACAGATCTTTCACTTGTACATTATTGGGAATTTGGGATGGATTTTGTATACTTAAGAAGGTCCAATCTATCTGTTTGTATGGTCTTTGCCTTGCCCACAGCTTGCTTGTTTAATAGGCAATGCATATGATATTTTCCCAGCAATCATTTTATAATGGTTTCCTTTGTGCTATGTGATAAGAAAATGGGAAATCCAGTTATCTATTCACTTGATATATTTTGATCTGTTTCTCTGTCATTCTGACTCAACATTTGTCAATTATTCTGCACAGTTGACTGTAGCTGCTACTAGAAATCATGATCAGGATACTCACAATCTGCAATGGAAACCAATTTCATGTCCGCTCCCTTCAATATGATTGCTGCGTCGTGCCATGGATTTGATTTTTGCTTGCTTTCTACCGTTAGTGGTCTTTATCTTCTTATGAAGGCAATCAACACAATTGTTTAGTTTGCACTTGTCTACTGCCTCTGTTCTTTTATGAGTAATGTTTTAGAAAGAATTTCTTGTACCTAAAAAATCTATGATTTCAAATTTAAAAAGAATTTCTTTACCTAAATAATCTATGATTTCGAGATAGAATATGTTCATGTCTTCCCAAATTGCTTTCATAGCAATTACTCCACTTGGACTATTAATCACTACTGCCAAAATATGTAGTCTCCAATCTATCAATAATCACAACCATTAAGAGAGTAGAACAATAATCTTATATCGATTCTTAATAATGGAACAAGGTTAAAACATCACTTATAAAAGAATGGAAGGAGTCTGATTCGGTATTTTTCTGGAGAATGAACTATTGGTGGATCTTTGCTTGTTTTTAGCTTGTTTGCCAGCTCTTCTTTGTTTATTGTCAGTTGGGAACCATTTGGACATTGAATTTTGGTCATCTGTTTAAAATTCAGGAGTTCTAAGAAATAACATCATAATTCAAATAATTTATATGTTATTGATGTGTAAGAATTGGAGATTTTGGTTCTGTAGTTTCCATGCTAAATGGTGGAATATTCTAGTATTAGAAAACTGAAACCACTATTAATTTCCACACTTTGATTAGCCAATTTATTGCCATCTTGGGTGCTGGCATGTTTTCCAATATACGTTGGGCAAGAAATTGATTTCCTTGATTCTATGGCAGGGGCTGACTAGAGTTGGAAAAAATATAGACATGTGTTTAGTATATGATATTTATGTTAGTTATTTTGATTTGAATATTGCAAATATCAAACAAAACTAATTTAATATGAGTTTATCAAGTTCATATTTGCAAGCATCAAGTTTTGTAACTAAAATATAAGATAGTAAATGCTGCGTGGTCTGTACCGGTTTACCCCCTATGATGGTATACCGGACGATACATACAATATTTAGAACTATGGTTATATCATACAAAACAAGGGAGATCTGGTTCTCTATTTCCTCTTAAATCTAGATCTTTTTGCTCCACTATAAATTATGGTAGGGTTCACTTTTCACTGACTGTAGGTTCTTGTATATTCCTTTCTTGAGAGGCGGGTTTCCATCGTCTTAATCGCACTGTCTGGCTGCTGTCTGATTTCATGTGCTTAGTTTCTTGTGTGCTTGGTTCTTTGTTTAATATTGATCTCTTTGCTGATGCACTTTGTTCACTATGGTAGTATTAACTTTCACAGAGGGTGCAACTTGGTTTCATGTGCCTAGATTCCTGTGTGAGATACAACAGCTCTGACATGTTCATAGGAATAGGCCTTCTATTCAATGCAGTCCCACCGAGTCAAGGGTCTTATAACAATCACACCGAATTACCATCTCCAATCTGCCACTGGAAGTTCTCTTTAATAGAATGACTGGCTTTACATTTCTCTTTTTTAACAGGAAATCTGATGTACTTCGTTCAATGTGGTAGTGTTGGCTCCAGCTATTTGATTTGTGCTTTTATGATGTAATGAGCTTCTTTAGTACAAGGTGGATTGCTGGATGCACATGCCCAATAGAAACTACAATGCGGTACTTGTCTCCTCGTTTTGATCATTGTTCTCTTTTTTATCATTGTTCTCTTTTAGAAGAAAGAGGTGGCACTTGCTGAGATGTGGAAATGAATTGGGGAATCAAGGTTTTTTTTCTTCTGATTGTATTGTTCAGAGGGTGGTTATGAAGTTTATGGTTTGGAATCTTAAAAGGAAATTGATGGGATTACTGTTGATCAGATTCAGTTGCAGGGGTTGAAGATTTTTGGTAGTTCTGAAGCCAGGTGTGGAGAATTTAGAACATAAAATATATGGTGATTTGATCTCCTCACTTTAATTAGTTGTTCTGTGCGTTCTTATTTCTGGCAGGAACAGTTCCATCTTCTTGGGCTGGTGCTCACCAGCCCTGCACCTCTTCATTTGCTGCTTTTGACTGGATTTCACTATTTTATATCAGTAGTTTTTTCAGATTTCTTGTGTTTCTATGCGGTTTCACATGAACTGTTGATCACTGTTGATTTTAAGAGACTCCTGTCTCTGTGATTTTATCTTTGTCCGTTCAGATATTTCATCTGTTTTGAGCAATTTCTTGCACATTGTAGGTCAACATGTAAATTATTGTAAACATTAATCCATTGTTCAGCTCTCTCTTAAATAATTAGGTCTTGCTCAAACTTTATTCTTTTTTATCTTCCAATCTTGTTGATTTATTTCCTCACAGATTCAATTTTGAAATGTTTTGTTCAAGCCATTTCATCAGTGAACTTTCGTTGCTAATTGCAGTCTCTTGGTGTGAAGCTCCTGCTAGTTATCTCTGACCGCTGATCCATTACATGGTTGATTCCGGATGTGAAATATACAATGTTTACTTGATTTGATTGAGCTTCATACTACACCATTCCAATTCTTTGTCATCTCTGCGACTGCTTGCTCCTAAATTCCGATGGGCCACTGACCAGTCCCTTTCCTGGATTGATTAATGCAAGATGGACACTGCTGCTTGCATAATTGATGGGCAGCAACAGCAAGTGAACTCGTATATGCCAGGTTAGGAACTAATTTCTGGAGATAAGCTGAAAAGGTTATGTCGATCATATGGCAGTTTTGAAGTTTAAAAGCTGGATTAAAAACCAGGAACTATTAGAAGTAACAGCAACCTAATTCCTAAATCAAATTATTTGGATTGTAGTGATTTATGCCTTATAGGACCAAAAGGGTGTGAAAAGGGGTTTTCCTCAAGATGGTGCTGATTTTTCACATGGAGTATCCTAGAAAATGAAAGCTTAAATAGGGTAGATAATCTGCTTTCGACACTTTGTTACATTTTGTTTAGTCAATCTACAAGTCATTTTGGGCTTCGGCTAATTCTACTTTGTTGGTGATGATCTTGGTCCTTATCTTCTTGTTTCATGGTTGTAAGAAATAATTTAGGAATTAATTATTAGAACTACATCTTTTCTTAAATAATTTGAATTGCACTGATTCAAAGAGATTAGGCATTCTAGTTTGTGATATCTATTCTAAGATGAAATGAATAATCTGCTTTAGGCGTTCGCCGACTTCTATGGGCAATATTGTGAGCAAATAGAGCAAAGAGCTGTGCAGTATCTGTGCAAATGGAGTCACTAGACCTCAGATCCACACACTGTTTGCAGTTTGCACAATCTGGGCCTCCCTAGCATTCTTTATTTCATTGTTGATGCACCTAAAGGGCTATTTGGAATTAATTTGAAATATCAACATCTTGACAATAAGTGTGTATTGATCTGCAGAAGGTGGAGATCTGTTGCTACGTTCAACGGTAACTAGGGTGCAAGATTCTGGAAATTAGAAAGCTTCAATTGATAGTCTGCTTTGACTTAACTAGTGTGCATGTGATTTTGTTGGTAGTAAATTCTGATTTGGATTATTGTTAATTAAACTGATTTCCAGAAGTTGGGCTTTCGTGGTTGAGCTGGATCTGGAGCTGGAGTCTTTAATTGCATTTGCACTATTGACTCTATTGATAGTAATTGTGCACATTATTATTCATTTGTCTAACATGAAACAAATTCTTGGCATTTGCAGATTTTCAACTTGTGCACAGTAAGGATTAGTAGACCTCAGATTTGATCTCACTGTTTGCATCCTCTTGGCCTTCCCTAGCTTCTTTCTTACATAGTAGATGTGTCTAAGCAACAATTTTAGGAATTGTTGGAAGTTACAAGACCAAATTATCTGGATTGCATTGATATGCAGATATTGAACATTGCTGAATTTTGCACTATATGGGGAGAAGATCCTAAAATTACGAAAAAAGGGATAGTCTTAACTGGACACTTAATTTTCTAACATTCCGTAAGCCAGTTTACATGTCACTCTGATGTCAGATTCTGATTTGGGTTGTTGCTTGTGAAATTGGTTTTCAGAAGCCGGATTTTGTGGCAGTGGAGCTTCTTTATGGTGGAAGATTGGAGTTTTTAACTGCATATGCTCGTGACAGTGCATTCTTCCTTTTTTGATCATCAATCCTGTGGCATCTGACTTTGTTCATTTGCATGCGTTGTCATTTTATGAATATCTGGTATTCGCAGACTTTGGACTTGTACACTGTAAGGATGGAATTAGTAGACCTCAGATTCAAACTAGCTGTTTGCATTATCATGGCTTACATTCATCATGTCATAGTTGATAAATCTAACAATACTGCCTGAAATATTACAAGTAATAGTATCCTTTTTGGGTTGTATTGCTTTGCAGAGATCAGGATATTTAGTTGCTAAATCCATGACAGATGGAGTGAAATATCCTAGAAATGGCTAATCTTTTAACATTTAACTTCCTGACATTTTGATTAAGCTATTCTACCTTGAGTTCTGGTGGTGGTGAATTCTGATTGGAATTGTTGGTTATCACACCCAAGTCGTACTTTTGTTGGGGGGTGGAGCTGTCGTCTTCAATTGCATTTCCTTGCTCGTTTGTGCACTCTTATTTTGATCATAGTTATGCTTGCTATTTGGTCCTTCCATATGATGCGGCAAATCCATGGTGTTTGCAGATTTTCAATTTGAACCGAGTAAGGATGGAATTAGTAGACCTCAGATCAAACCTCACTGTTTGCATGATCTTGACCGACCTTAACTTCGTTTTAGACTTGCCATCATTAAATATGTTCATTTTTTTATTTCAGGTCCACTTGACTAGTTGTTGTAAGATGAAATTAAAGGCGGGATTCGGTTCTCTGTTTATAACCATCATAATTCCGCTATTTTTATTCACTGCAAGTCTTACTGAATATCTATATTATATGATGGTAGGTTCTTATATATGGTCCAGTTATAAAACTACAAAATTTACTGCAAGTCTTACTAAATATTTTTAATTTGTGATGGTAGGTTCTTAAATATATATATGGTCCACTTATAGGTATGTCTATCACCTTATGATGTATGGTGTCTTCTGTTCTCAGGATTCATATTTTTGATCTGTTAGCTACATTCTGGTAAAATTGTTCTACAAGATTCAATCCTGGTTCTTGATTGTTGTGTATACAGGGTGTAACATGAAAATTTTGGATGCACTAAGTGGACACTTTGCTTAGAAGTTGTAAGTTGTGTTTCTAGTTCAACTGTTTTATATTCTAGTCTCTGGAGTTGATTGAGCTCTCTTGATGGATGGCTATCAGTTCTACTTATGGATTTGCTTAATGCAAGGTGGACTTGAACTCTTCAGTAACATGTGGAATCGTGACTAAAATCAAATGTTTGGTTTGATCTGTTTTCCTTGGTTTGGTCGTGTGCTTCTTCTAAATGAGTAGAACAATGCCTTGGATACAAATGAAATCTAGAGTTTGTTTTCTTTTCTCAAATCATATGGATCTGTTCTTACTGTGACGGTTCTGATTTAGATTTTGGTCACTAGCCGTTTTCTTGAAGATTGATTTTTGTGGGTCGAGGGCACTAGACCATCTTTTGGGTGTGAAAACAGAACCCAGGGTCTTCATCTTATTGCTCACTTTGCCTCCTTTTGTTTCTTATTGATATTCTTGTTGCAGATTTGTTTGTTCATCTACCTGTTTGTATTGAATCCACTCTCAGTCATTGTAGATTCTGAACTTGTTTGTTTCAATAATGCAAGTAATAGACATCCATTTGGCTTATGGTTTGCATAATCTTGATCTTGTATTTAGCTTCTATTTTTATTGTTGAAGTTGCTTGTGGGGCTATTTGGTTGTATGCATCAATCTTAATCTAGCCCCTTCATATATAATTTTTTGAAGAGATGTGTGTTTGGTTCACCGTATTGCATAACTGCACTAGACTGATAGATGCAAAAATGATGATTTGAGTTAGGTTCCTAGGGAACTCGAATTGAGTTTCTACTGGACCAGACTTGCGTAATGATATTATTAGGAGAGTGTTGAGTTAATATTAAAAGTTTTTAAGATGGATTAAGGTGAATTAAAAATTACTAAGGTACATCATTGTTATTTAGATATAATAAAGACAAACTAATAACTCTAATATTTTTTTTAATATCACACATTTTCACTTACATCACTCATACAACTAATCAAATATGTCATTTTAGTTTGCATCAGTTCATACAACCAATCAAATAATTTTTACTTACATATTTTCATTCTGTCCTAACCATACAAGTCCATCCTACAAAACTAGGTTAGACTCCATGAGCAACCAATCACCACCCCCATCTATTTCAGCAGTGATGTCTTGCTTATTTGCAAGGCCAATAGTAGATTACTTAGTACATACTGTAAAGCAACTTGCGGAGCTGGGCCCATTCTATGCTTTTAAATCTCTCTTCTATATTTTTTTTATTAATAACTAGATTATAAGTTGAGCAATTTACTTGATTTGTAAAACTTATTTTAGCTGTACTGATTAGTATGATAGTGACTACTGTCTTCTAATTTTAGGTTCAACCTATTGGGGCAAGGAATGCAATTTGGATATTGACAGGTTGTGCTGCAAGGCATTTACTGGTTTCTTACGTCCTAGTTTCTGATCACGACTAGCACCATTGTTCTCTTTGGTACAAATTGCTCCGTAGGATCTAAATGTTTTATGTCAACCGCTTCACATTGCCATGCTGGTTTTAGCTTTTGCAGAATTTAATAGATTTTGGCCTATGTTGCAGCAATCAATTGAATAATTTGGTTTTTGTTCCTATATTTGCAATGATGGAAGCTGTAAGATTGCAGTTCTGCACATGTTATTTACCTGCTCATTGGTGGTCCACTGGTAAATCTGGAGCGAGGACTAGTTTCTCTGTTTGCATCTTCTCTGTTCTATTTATTTATTTTTTGACTTCGATTAGTTAACCAGTGTGCAATCTTTTACTTTCTGAAATGATAGGAATCAGTTACTGGTTGATCATCCTGCCTGTTGGTGCAAGGAGTGCACTATTGGTTAGGCAATTAGAATGATGATAAGTTTGTATTGCCTCACCTTTTGATGGTAGTAACCATGCTTGTCTGGGTAGTTTGTCCACAAAAAGGAAAGGAAACAGAAATAATGCTGCCAGCTTCCTCACGTGCCTTAATTTTGTATCCACTTTTGACATAGTTTATGGCTTTCTTCAGTTTGCTTTACAAGACGAAGATCAAATTTTGATTGCATTTTCAGTTGTGCAGATTTGGGAAGTCTGTTTTGGTTCGACATAGCAGCAATTAATCAAATTGTTTGATTTGGAACTTTCAACTTTGTGAGATGAAATACAAGTGTTTGCATTCAAGCTTTAGATCTATGGTTTCTTGATAGATCTGATCTGTTATATTTTGAGCTGTGCTGTTCCAATCCTGCTGCCTCCAGAATTGACCGTCTTTATTGGTTTGGTTGATGCATGGCAGATTTGTGCCCTTTGTTACACTTACATGTACTTGGGAAGAAGAGGGTGTATGTTATGCTTATTTGGTTGTAGGTCTGGTGGTTGCTTGGAATTTCTCTACAAAGTTTTTAAATTATTAGGTGCAGTGATAGTTCTTAATTTGTAGTCGAGTGGATTTGCAGGTATTAGAGGCCTGGTGAGTTGAGACTGGAAGTTTGTTGTGGGCATCGCTCGAGTATTATCAGAGGACCATTTATCCCTTTTTCATCTCTAATTTCAACCGTACCTTTAGTGTCTAGTTTCATATACTCCGTTCTTTTTTAACTTGCAAGTCAATCATTCTGAACTTTTATCACTAATATATAAAACAAATATCAATAACTTACCATATAAAAATAACGTCAGCAAATTTTTCATCGAATCTACTTATGTATTATTAATTGTTTTATAATTTTTACTTATGTATGATTAGTCAAAATTGTATTTCGGTAATCGTGAAAAGTCTAAAATGACATAAGTGAATATTGTTGTTTCTTAATTATTGTGGGACGCAGATTTCCATCTGAAATCTACAACCGTTGATTTAACTGAGAAATGATGACTCTGATGCACCAGCGTTCAGTTTAGAATTTCATAAAATGCAAGAGGTAGCTCAAGAGTTTGTCTTTTAGGAGATATTCTTTTTTGTAAGCTGAGGCAAATAATTCTCTTAATTTCAATTTCAAGTCCTTTTCTTGGGGTTAGTACTTTTGCTTGTGTATGAACTCATAGTAACTGCAAAGTGCAATTTTAATGTGGTGAATTTCATTGATGGTATAATTGATTTGGTCACTCGGTACGTGGCCCGATATTAACCTGCTAGTGTGGATTGTGAAAGCATTGTATTCTTTAATGGTTCTTCTTAGAGTAATTTTAATAGGGTGTCCTAAGGAGGAAATAATAATTAAGAGGGATAAAAGAGGAGAAAGAGAAGTATTAATGCTTCGTGTTTTACTATTTTTTTTAACTATTAGTGGGACTAAACAAGAAAGAATAAAAAAAAGAGAGGGAGAATGCTTATATTGTTTTAGGCCCTACTAAAATATCAAATGAGAGATGTTATCATTAGATTTAAGAGGACTTATGAATGTGTTTGATAACGTGTCACTAATTTTTTAATTTAATCACCAATATATGAAGTGTAACTATTAAAGTTTTGGAGACGCTCCAGTGGTATGTTTGATATGGTGGCATCATGGGAACAAGTGTAATCCTGCTGTGACTCTTCGTATTATAATTTTCATGGTTACTTTTATATTAATTAACCATTTTAAGACCAGATAGTGGAAATTATTCCTTTGTGGATTCTCTATTTCCTTTTTAGTTGTATATTGTGCTCGTATGACGATCATTTATGAATTTATCTTATGCTTAATGCTCGTTTGGTTTGTATGTTTTAAGCTCTGCTGGTTTGTAATACTTGTTGATTCATTTTTTGTGTTGTTACAGTTTAACACAGCCAATGCCGGTCCCAAGCCCGGATGAAAATTGTGGAGGGAACTGCTAGTACCTTTTTGGTTTACCTTATTCATTGGAATGCTTTTTGAATTTTTTGACTGAATAGCCGATTGTTCAAATGACTGAATGAGCCACTTAACTGTTATAAATTTTAAGCAACGAATTTGAATGATTTTACCATTCTAGGTATATGGATAGCATTACGTAGTAAGCTAGAATATTTGAATTCTTAAGTATTATTTTCATATTTCACAATATAAATCTTATTTTTGTTCAAACGGATTAAGACTGCATGAAATAAGAGAAAGAAAATATATTTTCTCCATTCTTTTTTTACTTGTCGTTTTAGTTCTCTATATAATTTTTAAGAAATATAAGATTACAGTTCTATCCATAATGTAATAATGTTTGTGATTGATATAGTAGGTATGTTATAGGTATGTTGTTTGCATTATAATTAGGATAGTAAAGTAATGACAATAAAGATATTTTAGAAAAAATAGGATCATATTACACCTAAAAAATGTAGAATGATATTTCTTTATATACAAGAATTTCTTCTAAAATGACTAAGTAAAAAAAAAAGAGCTTATGTAATAGTAACTCATCCTATATTTCTAAATAGATGTTGTTTTAGTTTTCTTCTTTTGTTACTAAATAGGTATCATTTTATGACTTCAAAATAACTTTATACAATACTTTATCTATAAACAATATGTGATTTGAAATTTTGGGAGGACTATTAGTATATATTAAATGAGACTGTTATAGTCTTTTCTCTTTATATCTTCCTGGTCTTTTCTCTTTATATCTTAATCTAAAAAAATTTAGATGAATATGAAATGAGTATTAATGAAGGAGCAAGAAATAACAAAATAGTGGGTAAAATAGTAAAATATGTATTAAATAGTGTATTAAAATTGAATATAAGTTTATAGTGTGAAATGTTTAAAATGGGAAACAACCAGGAAGTACAAAACATGGCCCTTTGCTCGAATACAAAGTACAGTACTACAGTGGTAGTATGAATAGCTTTAGATCATTGACGACACCATTGAATATTTGTATCCAAATACACACACACACAAATCTAGAATCCTACCGAAATTTTCTACATTAAAGACTCCAATGGATAAAAAAATACTAGATCTGTCACTGCTCCAGACCGTACAATATGAATTAGTGTCCTTTTTGAGCGGAATACAGAGATAAATTTTTGTAATTGCAACTCTCCTAAGACAGCATAACTGACCGCTGTTTCATGAGGTGTTTCAACAGAATATTCTTCAGTATATTTTGTGTCATATATATGAAGCATCACCCGAAACATTCCCTTCTCCTACCTATACTAAAAAACGATTAAAAAGGAGAAAATTTTCGTCATGTCATGAAGAATTTATTCTTCGCATGGCAAAAAGTAGAATAAAAAAGGGATGATAAAATATCTGAGGATAAATGATTAATTTCTATCAATATACCTGCTAAAACTCCAAACCATAGAGTGCTTAACACGGCTGCTACAAAGAGATATGTTTTTATATCTTGCATTGAAAATCTTATTTCCTTATTGGAATAAATATATGATCAGATACTTTTAGCCAAGATCATTTGTATTTCTTTTGTTTAGGATAAATCCATAACTAAAAAAACAAAATCAATATTCTAATATAAAAATATTCTATGTATAAAATAAATCATATAGGCGAGATTTTCCTATCTCTAAAAAAGAAAAAAATGACCCTTTCTTCCTGTACATTATTAAGAAATAGTAATTTTCTTTTATACGATTTTAGGTATATATCATTCCTTGATTGTATGAGACCAAAAAGAAGAAATGACAAGAAAGTTGTATATAGACAGAGAAAGAGAAGAAAATTACGGTGTGAAAAACAAGAGAAGAATTGTATACAATGTCATTGTCCAGCAATTTTGAAAAGGGATGTAGTGCAGCTTGGTATCGTGTTTGTTTTGAGTACAAAATTTCACAAGTTCAAATCCTGTTATCTCTACCCATTATTTCTTTCTTCTTTCTAGGCAATAGTGAGGGGATCGATTAAAGTGGAGTATAATCTTGATGTAGATACTATACGTGTGTGAAATACATTAGGAGTAGAAAAAGGATTTTATTTTTGAAAGTGCTCTTAGTTCACTTTGCTAGAATGCAGGTCTCCAAAACATAATGCTGTAGGTTCAAATCCTTTAGAGTGTAATTTCATCTATCTTATGTTGAGACACAGTAAAATAACTTAACAAAACAAAGTCGAATTTTAACTCCAATTTGACCTCCTCCAGACTAGAAAGGAGCTCAATAAAAAAATTATTACTCAATTAAAGATTCAACTATTCGCCACACCTGTATTGCAAATATACAGGCACGAATAATCCTAAAGTAATAGGAATTAAGTCTAAGACGATTCCAAATAGAAAAGGTTCAATCATTTTGATTTGTTCGAGGGGAAAAAAGAGAAACGATCCATCCCTAAATAGTAATCTGAATTATCCACGAATCTCATTGGCCAAGAAAAAGATTGGTAATTCATGTAGAAAAGAGAAAAAAAAAAAGAATACGAGAAATCCAAAAGAAAGATTTTCCTTTTTTTCTGACTTATTCATTCAATTCATTTCAAATAAGATGTATCTTGTTCAATCCAATAAATAGAGCTAGGGTTATAGTTAAAGTAGCCAATAAAAAACCTAAATAACTAATTATAGTAAGCATGAAAGGGTTAAATTCGATTTGTTTTTTTTACTACACTACATATGTTGGTAAAGCACTTAACTAAGTCATGAAAAATTTAGAATTCATTGATTATTATAGACAATACTAAAAAAAGATAGAGTGGGATACAAAAGTGGAAAAGAAAATCAATTCATCAGTTGTAACATCAATCTCTAATTCTGAATCAAGAGATTCGTTGTGGAATTTGTTAGTTGAGTAAAGTAATAACAAAAAAACTAGATCGTCTAACCTCATTTAAAAATACAATTGGATTTTATGGGGCATTTTGGAATAAAAGATAAGTAAAGAATTGGATTTAAAAAAAACTTCTTTCTATTTTGGGCTTTCTTTTTCAAAAGAAAAAGATTTCCTTGAATTTACTTTATTTTTATTTCTTTTTCGGACCCCAACCAAAGTGGATTTGAAGACGAGTCACTTCAATCATCCTTTTAAATTCTACATTCCATTTTTTTCTATTTCTTCTCATAAAGTTACATATTTGCATTTTGGTCAGGAAAGAATCCTTGTCTTGGACCTAATCCAACAAACAAAGCGAGAATTGATTACAAATCTTGATTGTTCGAACAAGATTTTCATTCTTTCATAATAGATTATCTACTATTTAATTTTCTATTTATGAGATATTATGTTATGCCAACTGATGAGGACATCACCTATGCGAACATGCTCAGCACTCCTTCCACTACGTCAACATCATCCATGTATGCTATGGTGGCTCCATTGACATGGCTTCATCGACCTCCACCTTGGCCAGGTCGATTACATGAGTGGCCTCCTTGGCCTCTGGATATCGCGTCATCACCACCGGCCACCTTGGCCTCCTCCCCTATGTAGTGGCATATTCAAGAAAGGCGTTTCTCCGTCTCCAACATATGCGAAGCTCCCACAAGCCATGTCGCTCAAAGATCGGTCAAACAGAAAGCCCAATTCGTCCGCGAGTCCAGTTCGGCCACCAAGAGCAGTCCAACTTTAAATGACCACAACTGGGTCATACGAAGTCCGTTTTTGATGTTCTTGGTATGCATGGACAAGCCCACGACGAGATCTTTCCAACCGATCAGGTCCCAAGGCCAAATTCCATCCGAGTCAACGGAAATCGTGAAAATAAGATGATGGACAGAAGCTGTCAGGTGCTGCGTCACCTCAACTTTGGGCCCAAGGCCCATGTACCCCTAGGGTTGCGTGCCCCATGGCCAGCACGTCCCCTCTAGCCGTCATACGTCTACTTAAGGCCGCCACCCCTCTTCTTCATCCTTGGGTTTTGTTTAGGCATAGTTTTTCCTTCGTGAAGCTATTGAGATATTCTTCTTGGTCGGCTAGATCAACATTAATATCTGTATTCGGAACCCCAACTCTTTTTCGTGATTCAATCTATATTTGCAATTTCAGATTGCTTGTTTATCTTGTTCTTGCTTGTTCTTCGATTGCTTGCAGGAATAGATCTTCGTGATCAGGTCGATCGTGCTTCTAGTTCGGTCGATAACAATCCGAAGTTGGTTCAGCGATTGCCAGGGCGTATCAGTCGTGTATGGTTGGTAGCCGGATCGTGAGAGTCGTCTTCACAAATCGATAGTTTTTGTTCTCATCGAAAGATCAGACCGCCAGTGTCGCATCACCAACCAATTAAATTCCTTAAAAATGAAAGGTTGGATTCGAAAATAACTTTTAACTAAAAAGGAATAGATTTCGCATATACTTGTTCTTGTATTGTGTCAGTATGAGAATATCTTTCATGAATTATTTATCCAAACCTATTGATCATTAACTTATATCTTCCCAAGATCTTGATCCCTATTCCAAATTATTCTATTATTCTACAGTCCATAAAGATAAAGAGTTGATAATGTTGAATCTTGAGCCCTAATTAGGGTTTTGGTGATTAATGACATCCGTGAGATTTGCGACTAACCTTTGTATATGAGACTCAGGAAAATCAAGGAGAAAGCATCGAGGAAAGGCAAAGCAAGGCTATCAAGACTTCATAAAGCGAAAACGACGAAAATCTCGACAAAAGTACAAATACCTAAACCTAGCGTCTTCTGGTTTTGAAATTTTCTAGGTTAGATGGTCGTACTATTAAGAGGGGTCTTAGCACAAGACTTCTGATCAACCTTGAAGTTTTTAGAAGCATATTTGCTTTTGCATTTGCATTTGCATTGAATCAAAATTGAGTAAAAATTTCAGAGGCCTATTTTCGTTTTGTACTGGCCGGACAGTGTCTGAAGTGACCGGACAATGTCCGGCCAATACAAACTTTTTCAGAACATTGCAATCAAGTGCAACAGAGACAAATACATCTGTCCGGTGCATCTGTCCGATGAAGGCCGGACATTGTCCGAAGTGACCGGACAATGTCCGGTCAATACAAATTGTGAGCTATTAAAAAGGCTGTGTTAACAGAGACGTATCTATTTGTCCGGACAAATCCCATATGTCCGGCCAGTACAATTTTCGCCCAATCTTCTTGATTTCGACCGTTTTTGTTGAGAGTATAAATAGACCACTGTTGTAGATGTCTAAAACACACGATATACACTTCATAAACCCTGAGCAACAGTGTGCAAGCTCTCACACATCCATTCTCTAGCAATTAGAGTCAAAACTTGAGAATTCTTGAGTGCTAGTTGAGTGAATTTGGTTCCAAGCCTTGTTGCATTTGCATTGTGTTCATCAAGTTTTGAGGTTGATCAAGCAAGGTGCTAGACTTATTACTCTTGGTGATTGCCGTCACCTAGACGACCCGGGAGGTCCGGCGATCTCTCCATCGACGGTGTGTCGGAGAGGCCCGGCGATTGGTTGTAAAGGCTTGGAGCTCGCCTATCCGGAGTGGAGAAGGGCTACCTCTAGTGGAATCGAAGCTTAAGCTCAAGTGAAGAGCGCTTCAACGAGGATTAGTGGAAATCGGCAAATTTCTGAGACCTCGGGAAAAACTTGATTTCTTCGGTTATCTCTCCTACTTGCTTAATTTCCATTGTGATTGAATTGTTGCTAGTAGTATCATAGAAATTGCTAAATCTGAATTGAATTAGTTTTCCATACCCTTAGAATATTTGCTATTGCAATCTTAGGTTGTTAAACCCTAATTTAGAAGAAAATTTTAAAACCGCCTATTCACCCCCCCTCTAGTCGGCATCCTTCGATCAACACGTGGTATCAGAGCACTAGGTCTCTCTTTTTTAGGCTTAACCGTCTAGGGAGAGGATGTCGTCGATAAAAAAAAACTATAATGGAAAGGTTCCCTTCTTCAAGGGTGACAATTATTGCTATTGGAAAATTAGGATGGCGGTTTATCTAGAATCCATTAGTCTTGATGTTTGGAGGGTCACTAGAGATGGTTTTAGGACTCCAATTGATTTAGAAAATCTCACACCTCTAGAATCGAAAAACCTTCAAGCAAATGCTCAAGCAAAAAATGCCATATTTAATGGTCTTGACTTAAGTGAATTCAATCGCATTAGCAATCTTGATACATCCTATGAAATGTGGAAAACCTTAGAGGTAATTTATGAAGGAACATCAAAAGTCAAAGAAGCTAAGCTAATTAAATTAACTAGAGAATACAACTCCTTCTTCATGCTTGAATCTGAAAATGTTAGTGACATGTATACTAGACTAAATCTAGTCATCAATGATCTCAAAGGTTTAGGTACAAAATTTGAAGATATTGACATTGTGCGTAAAATGCTTATGATTTTACCATCGAGTTTTGATACAATTGTGACAGTGCTTATCAATGGCGATCTCTCTTCCACAACTCCTACCGAACTCTTGGGTACTCTTATCACCCATGAAATGCAAAAAGAAGAAAAGAAAGGGATCGTGGAAGCATCCGGATCAAAGAAGAAAAACTTGGCATTTAAGGCAAAAGTCGAGGAAGCCAAGGAGGATAGTTCGGATGAAAGCTCCGATGGTGATCTAGCTCTTCTTGTGAGAAAAACCCGCAAGCTCCTAAACAAGATCAACAAAAGAGGATTTGAGTTTGACAAAAGGCGAGGACCTCACAAGAAGACCGGATTCAAGAACATTATATGTTATGAATGTAATGAGAAGGGACACTTTGCCTCAAGATGTCCAAATAAAAAGGGGGATAATCAAAGATTTCATGAGAGGAAAGATGACGGTGAAGGGACAAAAGGCAAAAAGAAGCTCTTCAAGAAGTTCTACAACAATAAAAGCAAGGGCCAAGCCTATGTTGGTGAATGGTATTCAAGATCGGAGGAATCCGAATCGGAAGATGAAGTACCATCATCGTCTAAGAAAATGGCGGGAATTGCTATCGGAGAAGCCACTTCGTTTGAAGACAAGTCATCATTATGTCTTATGGCAAGTGATGATGCTAAGGTATCGGATCTTGAACCTTCCTATGAGGACCTTGTTGATATGGTTATGGAACTAAATGAGGCATTAGGTAGAGTAACTAAGGAGAACAAACTGCTTAAGAAAGAATATTCAACACTTAGTGAATTATATGCAGAACTAAATGACTCGCATGAGGCACTTCTAATAAATGAAATTATTGATTCTAAACAAACAAATGAAATAGGCATTACGTGTGATATTCTAGACGAATCAACTCATGATGTCTCTTTTTCAAAATCATTCACTTGTAATGCTTTGGAAATTAATCATGAAAATGTTTGTGATGAAATTGTTGATAACAACTCGAACTTGATTTTAGAAAATTTAGAACTCAAAGCACAAGTAGAAAAATTAAATCTAGGACTAGCAAAATGCTTTAAAGGAAAAGAAATTTTGGACAAACTTCTTAGTGAACAACGATGTTCATTTAGAAAGGAAGGCTTAGGATATGAACCGAACAAGAAAAAGAAATTGAGTACTAAAATGACTTTTGTAAAGGCCACTAATATGTTTTGTCACAAATGTCATAATGTAGATCATTTGCCGGAAAATTGTCCCTCAACTTCTAGAGCTAAAGAAAATAAGTATCACTCCCATTACATGTTAAAGAAAACAAAGCACGGAAGAGTAGTTGTAAAATTCATTGTTTTACCTCATCAAAATAAACATAAGAAGAAAATTTGGGTACCAAAGACTCTTGTTGCTAACTTTCAAGGACCCAAACAAGTTTGGGTACCTAAAAGTATCTAACCCTTCTTTTAGGTAAACTACAAAACCGGTGGGAGGCATTGGGTGCTTGATAGTGGATGCACCCAACACATGACCGGTGATGGAAGTCGGTTCTCTTCATTTGAGAATGGTTGCAATGACGTTGATAAAATCACGTTTGGTGATAATAGCAAAGGAAAGGTAATTGGATTAGGTAAAGTCGCAATCACAAACAACCTTTCCATCTCAAATGTATTACTTGTTGAATCTTTGAACTTCAATTTGCTTTCGGTTGCAAAAATTTGTGATTTGGGTCTTAGATGCATTTTTGAACCAAATTGTGTTATCATTGAAAGTCTAGAAGACAAGTCTTTAATTTTCAAAGGTTTTCGATATGGAGATTTGTATTTGGTTGATTTCGGTTCAAAAGACTCTTGCATTTCAACATGTTTGGTTGCTAAAAATTCTTTGGGATGGCTTTGGCATCGTCGTTTGGCTCATGTTGGGATGCATCAATTAAACAAACTTTTAAAAAGAGATTTAATCCTAGGTATGAAAAATATAAGTTTGAAAAGAATAAACTTTGTAGTGCATGTCAAGCGGGAAAACAAGTTGCTAGCACTCATCCCGCTAAAAATATTTTGTCAACATCTAGACCACTTGAGCTTTTGCATATGGACTTGTTTGGTCCATCGGAAACTCAAAGTATTGGTGGTAGTAACTATTGCTTTGTCATTGTTGATGATTTCTCTCGATTTACTTGGATTTTCTTTTTAAATCATAAATCCGATGCTCCAAGTGTTTTTAAAAGATTTGCAAAACGAGTTGAAAATGAATTTGAATTCTCTATCAAGAAACTTCGAAGTGATCACGGTGGAGAGTTTCAAAATTCTGAGTTTGTTGAACTTTGTGATGAATCTGGAATCAAACACGAATTTTCCGTACCATATACTCCTCAACAAAACGGTGTTGTGGAAAGGAAAAATCGAACATTAATTGAAATGGCTCGAACTTTATTGGATGAATATAAAACCCCAACTAGGTTTTGGGCCGAGGCCGTAAATACGGCTTATTATGCCATAAATCGGCTTTATACTCATCCTTTATTAAACAAAACTCCTTATGAGCTAATTATTGGAAGAAAACCAAACATTTCATATTTTCGAATTTTTGGTTGCAAATGTTACATTCTTAAAAAACGCATGCATCTTGAAAAATTTCAAAGACGTGTTGACGAGGGCTTTCTTGTTGGATACTCATCAACTAGTAAGGCTTATCGTGTTTTTAACATCATAACCGAATGCATTGAAGAAACATGCAATGTTGAGTTCGATGAATCTAATGGCTCTCAAGAAGAGTATGAAGATATTGAGAATGTAGGAAATGAAGAATTACGAGAAGCTATGAAGAACATGACGATTGGAGATATCAAGCCCAAAGATGAAGATTCAAAGTCCCCCGATCAAGAAAATGAAGTAGCTTCTATGATTCCGGAAGCTCCCACTCAAGTTGATCTTGATTCGGAAATAAAGGAAAATGAAGATCAAACATTGCAAAATCCAAGACTTCATCAAACCATCACTAAAGATCATCCCGTCAATCAAATAATAGGTGATGTCGGTAAAGGTGTCCAAACTCGCTCTAGAATTGCATCTTTTTGCGAACATGCATCCTTCATTTCTAGTATTGAGCCTAAATACATTGATGAAGCTTTAGCGGACCCGGATTGGGTAAATGCTATGCATGATGAGTTAAGCAACTTTACTAGAAATAACGTTTGGGAACTTGTAGAACAACCTCTTGATCATAATATAATTGGTACAAAATGGGTCTTTAGAAATAAACAAGATGAAAATGGCATAGTTGTGAGAAATAAAGCTAGATTGGTAGCACAAGGTTATTCTCAAATTGAGGGATTAGATTTTGATGAAACTTTTGCTCCCGTAGCTAGACTAGAGGCCATTCGCATCTTACTTGCATTTGCATCATGTTTTGAAATCAAACTATTTCAAATGGATGTTAAAAGTGCTTTCTTAAATGGTGAAATTTCGGAACTTGTATTTGTAAAGCAACCACCGGGTTTTGAAGATCCAAAATATCCAAATCACGTCTATAAACTCTCAAAAGCTCTTTATGGTCTAAAGCAAGCCCCTAGGGCTTGGTATGAAAGGTTGCGAAATTTCCTAATTTCACAAGGTTTTAAAGTTGGAAAAATTGATACAACTCTCTTTACCAAAATCATAGACGATGACTTCTTTGTTTGCCAAATCTATGTCGATGATATAATTTTTGGTTCCACTAATGAGTCTCTTTGCCAAGCTTTTGGTGAAACCATGTCCAAAGAATTTGAAATGTCTATGATAGGAGAATTGAGCTTTTTCTTCGGACTTCAAATTAAGCAAATCAAAGAAGGCATATTTGTGAGTCAAAGCAAATACGTGAAGGATTTGCTCAAAAGATTCGGTATGGATGATTCAAAACCAATCAAGACTCCCATGGCTACAAATGGGCATTTAGACCTGGATGAAGGAGGTAAACCGGTAGAACTCAAATTATATCGTTCTATGATTGGTAGCTTATTATATCTTACTGCCTCTAGACCGGATATTATGTTTAGTGTATGCATGTGTGCTAGGTTTCAAGCTGCTCCTAGAGAGTGTCACCTAACTGCAGTAAAAAGAATTTTCAGATATCTAAAACATACACCAAACATAGGACTTTGGTATCCTAAGAATGCTAGTTTTGATCTCCTAGGATATTCGGATTCTGATTATGCCGGTTGTAAAATTGATAGAAAAAGTACTTCCGGTGGTTGTCAACTTCTAGGAAGATCATTAGTCTCTTGGACTTCAAAGAAACAAAATTCAGTTGCACTCTCAACCGCCGAGGCGGAATATGTTTCGGCCGGTAGTTGTTGTGCACAACTTCTTTGGATGAAGCAAACCTTGTTAGATTATGGCATAAAAGTCAATTGTGTTCCACTTTTATGTGATAATGAGAGTGCCGTTAAAATTGCAAACAATCCTGTTCAACACTCTCGGACAAAGCACATTGACATTAGACATCACTTTCTAAGGGATCATGTATCAAAAAGGGATATAGTGATTAGTCATGTTTCAACCGAAAATCAATTAGCAGATCTATTCACTAAACCCTTAGATGAGTCAATATTTAGTAAGTTAAGAAATGAATTGAATGTTATTGATATCTCAAATGTCATTTAATCTCTTGCTTATCTTGAATTGATTGTTAGTTTGATTGTATCTAGCATATACTCTCTTGACTATAAATTTATATATCAATGTAGGCATCTATGCCCATCACTTCCTATTTTGAAGAAAAAGTCCAAAATTCACCACTTTGTCGTTTTTCAACAAAATTTGGAGAACACATTAAGGGGGAGCAATTTCAAGATCATTGAATGCTTGTATACCCCAAAATTGTGTACAAAAAGGAAAAATATGCATGTTGTTTATAAAAAGGGTCAATTTTAAAATCAAAAGGGCTAAAAATGCTAAAATGTTCAAATTATGTTAAAATAAAACAAAATCTTCAAAAATATCTTTCAAAAGTGGTTTCAAAGGTTTTGAAAGTGAAAATAAAGGGTTTCAAGCTAAAATGTTGAATTTTGACAAAATTGAACATCTAAGGATCTTGTTTTGGCCTAAAATGACTTATTTCTATAAATCAAAATCAGTTGAGTTTTGACAAAAAGTTTCTACATGAAACACTTAGAGATCAGTCATTCGAAGACATTTCATGTTAAACTTTTTCTCAAAAGACCTATGGTTTGAAAGTTATCACATTTTGCAAATCGCCCGAAAACGAGCTTTGACACGAAAATACCCAAAATGTGCATTTTGTGAATTTCGCTATTTGAGCCAAGATCTCTTCCATGTTTTGGCTTGAAATAGTATTTAGAATTCATACAAGGCCAAACATCTCAGAAAAATTCGAGTTTCATGAAAATTTGACAAATTGGTGAAAAACCGTTCTGTTTTACCCTTTTACCCTAAAATGTGATTCGGAGGCTCATTCTAAAGTCGATTTCTCTCAAATTTCTCCTCAAAGCTAGCTGGATATATTCCAAACATAATACTTGAGCTTATCCAAAATTCAAATCTCTTTTTGAGTCAAATCTGACAAATTTGCAAAAATTTCAGAAGTTCAGAGGCAAATCTGAACTGACCGGACAGTGTCCGGCCAGATCGGACTTTGTCCGGTCATATCGGACAGTGTCCGGTAAGATCGGACATTGTCCGGCCTGTGCACGATGGTTCAGTTATTAAATCCACCCGAAGTCTGTTTCTTCCCCAAATCGATTTCTGGCTTTTGTTTCCTCCTCAGTTCATCCTCTCTCCACTATTCATCCCCTCTCCTCCGGACAAGAGGATTCGTCCGGCCATCTCCCGTCCGGCCTCAGATTTAACCTCCTGTGCATCTGCTCCATCCTTGGATTAGGTCAGTTTCTCCATTGCTTCTCCTCTGGTTCATGCATTACATCTCATGTCATTCTAGGGTTTGAAATAGTTCAAATGTTTTGCATGTCAAATCTATTTATGGATTCATGAAATTATCATCTAGGGGTGATCACATTTAAGTTGATTTGTGCAAAATAGAGGTTTCTCATGGACATGCATGGTTTAAGTAAATCTCTTGCATTCTAAGGATAGGTTTTGGGACAAAATTAACCATGCTTTGTATGAAGATGTGATGATTAAACTGAATCAAAGAGCAGAATAGGGTGATTTAAAGTACAAGCTAGCATCTATTAGTACATGCATAAATAATATTGAGTCATATAAGAACTAGGTCATGCACCCTTTCACATATGAAGACCAACTCATGCATCTCATGACACCTTCATTGAGTCATATCATGATCAAATTCTCTATCTTTTCTTTTCATAGTCATTATGTCTGGAAGAATGAAGCAGACTAGCCGTCGTCATAGGCCTGGATCTTCTCAACAGGCTCAACCCATCGACTGGGATTCCTTAGCCATTGATGAGGATGATGCAGCTCAAGCACCTCCCATAGGATCTCCCGTTGATGGTTCCGACTCGGATGATAGCAGCAGCAGCAGTGGTGATGAGCAACCCAGGGGCCATCAAACATTCACCGCTAGGACCATTCGGCGACTTCGTCGAAAGAACCCGTATGAGCATCCAAGGACATGTACTGAAAGAAATTTCTGGAATGCTTTCCAGATGTCTCAATATCACACCAGATTCTCATCCGCCAAAGTCTTTGGGCATCAGGCCATTGATTGGAACTTGATCGAGAGCAAAGTTAGCTATCCCTTAAGAGGCAAGTTCATGGCAGTCCGGTTGCTCTCCTTCACCGAGATGAAGGAAGACTGGAAGTGGAACGTGGATGTCATCCGTTCGTTCTTCGCGTCTCTTCATGTTGCCTCGGATCGATCCCACATCATTTTCATGAATAACAACTCAAAAAGGACTCTCACAAAGGCACAATTTGAAGAAGCTCTAGAGATCGAGCATGTTGACAACAGCCTTTTCTCCTTCGATGAAGTTCGAGTTGAAGACGTGGTTCATCTCTTCGACAATCCAGATCCAAATATCGGTAAAGTCTCTCAACTGATTCCTCCGGTGGCAATTCTAGAAAAGCTGAACCGCATGACTGTCTTGCCAAAAACCGGAGATCGTGGGGCTGTCACATCTACCATGCTGCGACTTCTGAGAGCCCAAGTTGATGAGACACCATTCGACATTGTGGAGTTCATGTTCCACGAGATGCAGGAAGTTCAGATGGATATGAAGAGGCTATTGCCCTTCGCTCCCTTCATTGCTCACACTCTGACCTATTTTGGACTGCATCGCGCTTCTCGCCCCACTACTATGGAGTTTTATCGAATGAAGAGCCTGGGGATGCTCATTCGCTACGAGAACCAAGTTGGACCACCAGATCACGGAGATGAGCCTATGTCTCCGGTCGCAGGAGCTCCCTCTCCACTTCAGTCCTACTCCATCTCTCAGAGTCCTGATGTCTCCGCTCCGTACATGATGATCATGGAGCGGCTGGATCAGATGTCCATGCGATTCGAGACTCGCTTCGATGAGGTTGATACCAGATTGAGCTCCATCGACCATCGCCTCAATGTCATCGAGCCTCGTATCGATTCTATGAGTCAGGATGTCTCTGAGCTGCGGGGACGATTCGATGCAGGCCAATATCAGCGTCGTCGTCGCGGCGATTCTTCTTCCGATCATCCTCCGCAGTCTTAGATTATCTTACTCCTGTATCTATGATCACTTGTATCTATGTCTTCTCTCCTTTTATGGATGTTTTGATGACAAAGGGGGAGAAGTTATGTTATGGATAAAGTTATGTTATGGATATGTTATGGATATGTTATGGATATGTGATATGTGCTGTTACGTTGTTATATCGTTTGTCGTATGTGGATGTATTTATATCGTAATGTGATTGTATGAATATGGATATATCATGCTATATCATGCAATGTTTATTGTTGTATGAATGTATGATCATGAAATGAAATTGTTGTTCATATATCCTTGTGTGAGAATTGTTCATATATCATGTTGTGAATCCATTCATGACCATGGGCATAAGATTCAGGGGGAGCATTATTTGCTCACATTCACATCTTTTCGATATCCAAGTGTTTTATGCATAACGGTTGTCATCAATCACCAAAAAGGGGGAGATTGTTGAATCTTGAGCCCTAATTAGGGTTTTGGTGATTAATGACATCCGTGAGATTTGCGACTAACCTTTGTATATGAGACTCAGGAAAGTCAAGGAGAAAGCATCGAGGAAAGGCAAAGCAAGGCTATCAAGACTTCATGAAGCGAAAACGACGAAAATCTCGACAAAAGTACAAATACCTAAACCTAGCGTCTTCTGGTTTTGAAATTTTCTAGGTTAGATGGTCGTACTATTAAGAGGGGTCTTAGCACAAGACTTCTGATCAACCTTGAAGTTTTTAGAAGCATATTTGCTTTTGCATTTGCATTTGCATTGAATCAAAATTGAGTAAAAATTTCAGAGGCCTGTTTTCGTTTTGTACTGGCCGGACAGTGTCTGAAGTGACCGGACAATGTCCGGCCAATACAAACTTTTTCAGAACATTGCAATCAAGTGCAACAGAGACAAATACATCTGTCCGGTGCATCTGTCCGATGAAGGCCGGACATTGTCCGAAGTGACCGGACAATGTCCGGTCAATACAAATTGTGAGGTATTAAAAAGGCTGTGTTAACAGAGACGTATCTATTTGTCCGGACAAATCCCATATGTCCGGCCAGTACAATTTTCGCCTAATCTTCTTGATTTCGACCGTTTTTGTTGAGAGTATAAATAGACCACTGTTGTAGATGTCTAAAACACACGATATACACTTCATAAACCCTGAGCAACAGTGTGCAAGCTCTCACACATCCATTCTCTAGCAATTAGAGTCAAAACTTGAGAATTCTTGAGTGCTAGTTGAGTGAATTTGGTTCCAAGCCTTGTTGCATTTGCATTGTGTTCATCAAGTTTTGAGGTTGATCAAGCAAGGTGCTAGGCTTATTACTCTTGGTGATTGCCGTCACCTAGACGACCCGGGAGGTCCGGCGATCTCTCCATCGACGGTGTGTCGGAGAGGCCCGGCGAGTGGTTGCAAAGGCTTGGAGCTCGCCTATCCGGAGTGGAGAAGGGCTACCTCTAGTGGAATCGAAGCTTAAGCTCAAGTGAAGAGCGCTTCAACGAGGATTAGTGGAAATCGGCAAATTTCCGAGACCTCGGGAAAAACTTGATTTCTTCGGTTATCTCTACTACTTGCTTAATTTCCATTGTGATTGAATTGTTGCTAGTAGTATCATAGAAATTGCTAAATCTGAATTGAATTAGTTTTCCATACCCTTAGAATATTTGCTATTGCAATCTTAGGTTGTTAAACCCTAATTTAGAAGAAAATTTTAAAACCGCCTATTCACCCCCCCCCCTCTAGTCGGCATCCTTCGATCAACAGATAAAAATAAAGAAAACCCATAAAAAGTTAGATATTTCCTACTGATGCCTTGAATAACATATAGTTTACCTATAAAAAAGGAACAAAGAAGAGAAAAAAAAATTCTAGTTCAAGACCAAGTGAAATTGGATTGATGTGCTATAGGATGGATAGTTATACCAATTTGGTATATGTGAGGGACTTGCCCGATGCAGTGGGCCCCAAGTGCGTATTTATCCTGACTGCTTAAGATGCAGTTGTGCACAGAGCGATTAACAGATAACTAGCTCAAATTATATAAAACGATCAGTTCATACACAAGAGTAGTATTGGCCGTAAGGTCTTAATACACATTGTGATTCAAAGGGGCCAACAAGGCCAATCACTTAGGTTTTATAAAAATTATTTTTAACCGGTCTCTGAGGCCATCCCACGTATAAAAACTTGAGTGTAGTATGTAACACATCTAAACTCTGGGTGATCTTGCTTCACCAATCTATGATTTTTCCTTAATTGGTTTTTTTAATGAGCAAGGGTGAGTATAACATACTCAACAATTAATCACAATATAACAATTGCATATTCATATACATGTAAGTTGACCAGTGGAGTAGATATATAAGTTATAATAGTGACTAGGAGGTGTCAAGATATACATATATGAATTGATGAAATCATTTAGTAAGTTTTCAAAATGAGTCTTTGAATAAATAGTTTCATGAGGGAATTGTTCAATTTCTTGATGGCTGAATAATGATTCAACTCATCATAATTATTCAAAATTTCACAACACTACTTGTGCCACACAACATGATTTGAACTCATTGACTACGGTATGCCCCAAGAAGCCGAGGGCATGGAGTACTTGATCCGGAAGGATCTTCAGGTCAAGTTACATACAGCTTCGCGATCTTAACCGTGTTCAGAAAGGTTTCGCGACCATGGTTTGGTTCGCGACCTTGAAAAGGAATTTGCTCCCTGTTCGAAATTGTAATCCGATCCGAATAGATATAACTAAGCTTATCTATTTAGGGTTAGTTAGTTATATGAGTCTAATACTTTTTAGGTTCTTGAGTCTGATACATATTCATACGATTGGACTATAAATACCTTGTAATAGGTCTAGTTTAAATCATCGAGTCTAGATTGAAGTCTTAGACACATGGTTCCCTCGACGTAGGCGAGTGCGACCTAACATTTGACTTGTAAAGCCTTCTTTGAAATAAAGAGTTGTGCAATTACTTTGAGCTATGTTTTGATCATCTTTTGGGTTTCGATATTTCCGAGTAAGATCCAGTTATTCCATATATTAGTATCTGGGCGAGTCTAGTGTAAAAACTAAGGCTAGGTCTCAAACAGATCAAGTTGGTATTAGAGAAACTTTCCTATCCTGTGGATGGTGAAGACTCGCCAGGGTTACAAAACCTCCGGCGAAACTCCAGGCGATCAATTGACGGTTCCTACAGCCGCGTCTCCGACAATGTCTGATGATACCTCCGTGCAAGCTAACCTAGCCTAACAAGTGGCTAATCTCTTCACCGCCATGGAAACCGTGCTTGCTTGGATTAAACAACAGGCCATGATTGTACCTCCTGAAGTAGGGAAGGTTATGGGTGTGAAGACTGGTGAAGACTTGCGCAAGGCAGACGAAGATAAAGACGAAGGCGACCACAAGATCGACGACCTCGCCAACACCTCCTTAACTGTCGATCTTTTAAGGTCGACGCTAAGATTGATATACCCATATATGATGGGGTGATCGATGCCGAGAAACTGGATTCTTGCATCGACCAACTTGAGACCTACTTTGACCTAAAAGGGTTTAATAGTGCTCAAAAGATGAAGTTCGCACCTTTGAAGATGAATGATCACGCCAAGACTTGGTGGAAGGTCCTTGTCGCCAGTGGTGAAGATGACAATCTTGCGTGGGGGCAATTCAAACGACTCTTGCAATAAGAATTCTATTCGATGGGTTACCTTAAGGAGAGATGGGAACGTTGGCACAGATTGTACCAACGGTGCGACCAGACCGTCTAAGACTATACTACGGAGTTCCAGAGACAAGAAATGGTCATCGGCATATCGCTATCCGATCCTCAGGTATTTCAGAAATACACATCTGGACTTCAGAAATCGATCAGTATTGAGCTAAGTCTGTTCGGTGTCCAAGACATCGCGACAGCAAGCACAACTGCTATGGCGATCGAGAAGAAGAACAAATCCCGTAGCGACAAAGACACGAAGGACATTGCAACCTCGACAAAAAGAAAACCGAGTCCGAAGAAAAACGCTTCGAAGCCGGGCACGGGTACTTTTGCGACCATTGTCAAGACGTGGGACACACCAAAGATAAATGCTACAAGCTTTATCCTGAACTTCGACCAAAGAAAAATAGACCAGGGAAAAGAACAGCCACGGCTACTGCAACTTCACCCAACAAAGAGGTTGTCCGAGTGAATTCGGTTGATGAGGCGGATACAACCTTGTCTCTGATGGCAATGCCGAAGGAGAAGGGTTTGGATCCACCAAACGACTATCACCCAATGGAGGACTTGTTCACCATCAACATCCAGGTGAAGCACGAAGTGGTCGCAACGATATTCAATCTCGGAAGTCAGAAGAATCTGGTCTCCGCTGGACTAGTTCGGCGACTTGGTTTGAAGACAACCACACACCCGCTGGGTTGGTTTACATCCGATGTGAACCAACAGATTACGAGTTAGTGTGTGCTGAAGTTTGCAATCTTTGCACGATATATAGATGAATTGCAATGCGATGTTGTCCCTATCGATATCTGTCAGGTGATCTTTGGGAGTCATTATCTGTATGATCGATACGCTCACTTCCATCGGCGTGCGCAAGAGTATGACCTCACCAAAGACGGAGTTAAGTTTGTGATCAGTAGAGACAACCACGTCAACACTTTGAACTTAATTACCGCAAATCAAACCAAAAAAATTGTCAATGTATGTCACAAGTACGTGTTTGTCATGATTTGACCCATTGGGCAGGGTGAGGGTACTCGACTAGCGTTGTCGTTGGCGTGCCGAGAGAATTCAGGTCGTTTGTCGGGATTGCTGGAAAAATACAGTGATCTGTTCGAGAGTACCTAGGGTCGTCCGCCGAAACGTCCAGTTGAGCACAAAATTCAGCTTGTGTCCGATGCGACACTGCCCAATCTGAGTATGTATCGCAACTCAATATTGGAGAATGAAGAGATCAAGAGACAACTTGGTGAGTTGTTGAACAATGGTGTCATTCAACTGAGTAGTTCACCTTGTTGATCTCCTGTGGTGTTAGTGCCCAAGAAAGATGGGACTTGGCGTATGTGCATCGACTACCGAGCACTGAACAAGATCACCATCAAGAACCAGTACCCCCTTCCTCGTATTGACGACCTGCTAGACCAATTGAAGTATGCTATTGTCTTCTCAAAATTGGATCTAAAGTGAGGGTATCATCAAGTCAGCATCCAAGAGGAGGATACGTGGAAGACTGTGTTCAAGATGCAACAAGGTCTGTTCAAATGGCTGGTCATGTCGTTTGGTCTCTGCAACGCTCCGGCAACTTTTATGCGTCTTATGAATGACGTATTGCCACAGTTCATCGACGACTTTATGATCGTTTACCTTGACGACATGCTGGTTTATAGTCGTTCGTGGGATGAGTACCTCATTCATGTTGAAAAGGTGTTCGAACAGCTTCGGCAACATCGACTTCGCCTCAACTGTAAGAAGTGCAAGTTCGGCTAGCAAACTCTACTTTACCTGGGATTCATGGTCGGCAAAGGTACATTGCAAATCGACACGGATAAAGTAAAAGTGATTTGCGAGTGGCCGCGACCACGAACAGTTACAGACGTGCGCAGTTTTTTAGGAGCATGCCAATATCTTTGAAGTTTATCCGACACTTCTCGATTGTGGCTTCTCCGTTGCATGCATTAATCAAAATCGATCAGAAGTTCGAGTGGACAGGAAAACATGAGGACACATTTCTCTTGCTGAAGAGGAAAGATCAGCGAGACGCCTATATTAGTTTTGTCGAATCTATAGAAACCATTCGAGCTAGAAACCGATGCCTCAGGTTATGCGATGGGCGCTGTGCTCATGCAAGAAGGTCGACCAGTGGCATATCACTCCAAGTTATTCCAGGGAGTTCAGACGAACTACCCAACATACGATAAAGAGTTGTGTGCATTGCATAAGGCTGTGAAACATTGGCGGTGTTATCTCTTGGGTAAAGAAACTGTTGTCCACACCGACTATCAACCGTTGCAATATTTGCAAACTCAGTCCAAGCTACAACAAACTCGGCACATGAAGTGGATGTCATATCTACAGCAGTTTTATCTGGTGATTAAGTACAAGAAGGGCGTACACAACAAATTGGTGGACATGTTGTCGGGACCACCAGTTACGACCCTCTGCTTATCAGCGTTCATGCAGATCGAGCCCTCATGTCATTATGACTATGCCACTATGTACAGTGAAGACCCTGATTTTCAAACAACACTTACTGGGCTCAAAACAGGGAAACCTACGGAGTTTGTTCGTCGACAAGGACTCTTGTACAAGGGCAATTTACTTTGCATACCTCATGGAGCACCTTAAATTCAATGGTTGCGAGAAGTGCACACATCGAAGGTAGCTGGTCACTTTGGGGTTACAAAGACATTGCAAAATCTTTACCGACATGTGTTTTGGCCGCGTATGCAGCAGGATGTGGCTAGTTTTGTTCGAGGCTATGGTCTCTACAGCATCTCGAAACTGGCAAACTGAAAATTAGGTTTGTACACTCCTTTGCCAGTTCCATCGCGACCATGGGAGAGCATATCCATGGATTTCTTGGGAGGATTGCCTAAGACTCGACGTGGCAATGACTATCTATTCGTGGTCGTTGATCGGTTATCCAAAATGATTATTCTTATACTTTGTCGAAAGACTATCACGGGAGAAGAAGCAGCTCGGGTATTCTTTCAACACGTTTGGACACACTTCGGATTGCTGACTTCTATTGTGTCTGATCGCGATACCCGATTCCTTAGTCACTTTTAGCGATCGCTCTAGACGATGATGGACACCAAGCTAAAGAGGAGTACTGCCTTTCATCTGCAAACTGATGGTCAAACCGAGGTGGTAAATTGTACAGTCGTTCATATCTTGAGAGGATATAACTCGAAGCACCCGAAGACCTGGGATGAAAGCATACTGTACCTGCAGTTTGCTTTTAATCGAGCAGTGCATGGTTCGACTGGAAAATCGATGTTTGATGTCTGTTTAGGATTCCTACCATAGAGTCCATTCGACATGGAGTTTGTGATCCCTACCTCAGCATAGAACAGCAAGGAAGCATCTGATCAAGATTGAGCATAAAAGTTCCTGGAAGGTATTCAACGGCTCCATCGTGAGGTTGAACAAAACTTGCTGCGAGCTAAACTCAAGTACAAGGTGCGACATGATCGGCACCGAGTTGATGCTCAATTTGAAGAAGGTGATATGGTATGGTTACATCTGAGTAAGGAGAGACTTAAAGGTGAAGGTAAGAAACTCAAACCCATTCGTTATGGTCCTTTTCGGATTTTGTGAAAAGTGGGTAATAATGCTTGTTAGCTCGAGTTACCTCCATACATGGATACTCGGTTGTCAATGTTGAGTACCTCAAACTCTTTGAGCCTTCAACGCTGGATGATGAGTCAGATACCATCGTACCATCTGTTGAAGACTTGGTCTATCAACGAGACAAATCTCTATGCAAAGATGTGATTCTGGAGAAGAAGGTGACTACCACCGCAGTGGCACAAAAGAGACTTTTTGAATCGGTTGGAAGGATCAACGAGCACGTGCGGCAAAGTGGTACACCAAAGAAGATGGACAAGCCCAATTTCCACATCTCCAGTTTAATCGAGAGGTCGCAACAGGGGTTGGCTCTTTCTCAACAAGGGAGTCATGATCTGGGAGGATCTTCAGGTCAAGTCGCATATGGCTTCGCGCCCTTAATCGTGTTCGGAAGGGTTTCACGACCATGGTTTGGTTCGCGACCTTGAAAAGGAATTTGTTCCCTGTTTGGAATTGTAATCCGATCCGAATAGATATAACTAAGCTTATCTGTTTAGGATTAGTTAGTTATATGAGTCTAATACGTTTTAGATTCTTGAGTCTGATACGTATTCATACGATTGGACTGTAAATACCTTGTAATAGGTCTAGTTTAAATCATCGAGTCTAGATTGAAGTCTTAGACACATAATTCCCTAGACGTAGGTGAGTGCGACCTAACGTTCGACGTGTAAAGCTCTCTTTGGAATAAAGAGTTGTGCAATTACTTTGAGCTGTGTTTCGATTATCCTTTGGGTTTTGATATTTCCGAGTAAGATCCCGTTATTCCACATATTAGTATCTGGGCGAGCCTAATGCGAAAATCAAGGCTAGGTCTCAAACAGATCAGTACTCGAATACTTCTTTAAATTCTGTAGAGGTGTATTGCTTTACCCACAAGGTTTCTCAACTTATTACTGTCAGATCATTTATATGTCACAATTCTACATGCGACTGAGTTAAGGATAATACATTGTTCACCCTGCCTTATAATAACCTTGGCTCTACCCAGTGTAAGGTCTACCACCAAATTGGTAGCCTTCATACCGTTTTGGCAGGCTAAACTCTCCACCCTGACCCTTTCCTAGTATTGGTCCACGGTAGGGATTTTCTCCTTGTCCGGTAATGGAATAGTATAAGGGTCAATGCACGGAAGGGGTCTATCCTCAATCGGCAATCATATAATCAAATGGAATACTCATCAGAATGTCTCACTCCTCTATGTAGAGTTGGGTTAATTACTTAGCAAGATTACTAAGTCATGTCTGTCAGGTTTGTGGTGGTACATTTTCATGCCACTAGATGTATAGCACAACTGTTTAGTCCTTATATGTCAGGGTGAAGTATCCAACCACTATCTCACTCATGCAGCTTTTGGCCACTAGTCCTACCAACCTCACCACTGATACTCAGTTTTCTCAATCATGATTCGTTTTTCAAATAATCATCAACAGGTTAATTTGAGTATTGAGGCGAAAGGTTAAACCTACAGTAAGTTTCTAGAGAATGTACATGTGAATCACTAGGTTAGTTTTGTTTTAAGGTAAACCAGAGGGAAAGGAGAAAGGAGCAAAACTTGAAGTAAAGATGGGCCCTTGTCAGAATAGGTACAACAACAAATATATTGTACCAATCATAGTTTAGGTATGAGACTGTCTAAACTCTCCCCAGGGAATGTTCTTGTCTAAATTGGGCACACGGTGATGGATTCATAGTAGCGACCGATACTAGTAAGTCAAGATTGACAGTTCTTGGTGAATCAAAAGACTTTGTTTTTCTAGAGTAGAAATGTCTTTGGAAAGACTGTGATATCGGAGCTCCCATTTATAGTGTAAAAGCACGAAATTTCACTCTGGTAACTTCCACGAGTAGAAAGTTTGTGGTCATGTGTGGCATCAAAAATTATTTTATTCTTATTGTTTTATTTATCTATTTGTCTATTTATTTATTTTTTAGTTATTATTAATGAAATGAATGTAACTTCACAATTATAAATTATTTTGTAAGGAAAATCCTTTGTAAAGGATAATAATTTATTTTCTTATATATTATTGTGTATGCCGGTTTGGTTTGTAGAGTATGATTTATCGTATCCATGCTTGTTTTAATTTAATTTTTGCAATTTCAAAATGTAATGATCATGTTGCCAAAATTCCATTAGAATATGAATTTGGACAATATGTTAAATCATGTGGGGAGAGATGTGAGTATACTTTATAGTTTGTTCAGTTCATATTTCTTATTTTGTTTAAAGTTAATGTACCCTATTTAGTAATGAATAAAGTGAGTTTTATGATACCCTTTTGATTTTAGTCTACCTTATATAAAGTCTTACATAATAGGCTATGTCTATAAATGTGCGACGACTGTTACGCCTGGGCCCTATAGGGGCGTGATAGTATTTTTGGAGCTCCAACTCCTGACTTCTAGGTAGAAACTGGAACTATTGGGTCAAACATCACAGCCCTAGGTTTGGGCTTATTTGAAGCCCAAGAGAAACCAAAACCAATTTCTATAAAGTTTTAGAAACTACCTTTTTTGTGGCTTCGCTAGCTTCAAAAACTCAAAATATATGGCTTGCCATTTAACAAAATATATGGCTTGTCATTTGTTAATCTATCAATATTATATTTTATTTGAGAGCTATAAATGTCAAATATATCTTTAAAGTAAAAAAACTGAAGCTATAAGTCAAACACTCCTCTGATTTCAACTTCTAATCACCAAAAAGATAGAATTTCTTGGCTTTGGCGTTTATTGGATAGAAGCTAGAGCTGGAATTTGACAAAATATCCCCTAATAGAAAATAGAGTCTAGAAACTTCGGATACTTAGATGCTAGAAGTTAAAGCTAGAGGGGTGTTAGCCTATAACTTTAGTTTCTCTATTTTGATGTCATATTTGACATTTTTAATCCTCTAACAAAATAAAATATTGATTGTTGTTTCCAATAGCAAGCTATACAAATTGTTATAATTTTATGTGCAACTATTATATTTGGATTTTTTGAGCCAAAGAAGCTATTAGTAGTGGGTTTCTAAATTTTTGCAGAAATTTGCTCTAATTTCTCTTAAGCTAAAACAAATCAAATCTAAAACTAGAATGTTTGGTAGGAAGTTCAGCTTCTACCTACAAGTAGGGCTGGAACTTTAGCTCGCCGCTCGCAAGCAACTCGGCCTCGGCTCGTTAACAAACGAGCCGAGTTCGAGCTGTCTTCATAGCTCGGTTCGAAAATGAGTTGAGCCTGAGCTAGACCCCAACTCGCTCGAGTTCGGCTCGGTACACTATACAACTACAAGTAATGAAGTAAGTAATACAAATACAAGCGAACGAAACCCGGTAGCCGTCTAGCCGATACACACACCTCACAAATCCAGATCTAGGGTTCTCGTCTTCGTCGCCGTGGCCTAGCGCCTCCTCCGCCGACCCGCACCTCCTCCATCGCCTCCGGCAGCACCACGTGCCCACGCCTCTGCACTCCCAGCTGTCCGGCGCTCCTCCGCCGCCCCCGGCCGCACCTCTGGCCGCCTGAGCCTCATCTGCGCCCCTCGCCGCCTGACACTCCTCCGCCGCCCCAGGCCCCCCCGAGCCTCCTCCGCGCCCCCGGCCGCCTGGTGCTCCTCCGTGCCCTCGGCCGCCCAGCGCTCCTCCGCGCCCTCAGCTGCCTGGCGCTCCTCCGCCGCCCGGCGCTCCTCCGCCGCCCCCGGCCGCACCTCTGGCTGCCCGAGCCTCCTTTGCACCGCCCGCCGCCTGGCGCACCTCCACCGCCCCAGGCCCACCCGAGCCTCCTCTGCGTTCCCGTCTTTGAGAATTGAGAGGTCCAAAATTCTATCTTGATTTGTGCATTAATATATCAAACTAAAAGCATGTTTAAAATACTGAAAGGAGAGGAAAAAAGGCAAATGGTCATGTTTGTTTCCTGGGTAAACCTTAGAGGAGAAGAAAACGATATAAAGTACTTTTTGTTTTTTACAAACTTTTTTAAAAAATAGATGCACATGCTTGTCCCATCCAATTCTACAATTGAACGGTTGATCTGTATTCATCTGCCCCTAATTTGCATCATTTATAAAATTTTGTAAAAGAAAATTATACATGATGTATTGTTTCGTCTTTTTTTGCAATCCAACAGAGGTTTTTGGATAGCCAGGTAAGTTTAACCCTTTGTGATATAAAAACTCTTCATTTCTAAATAGTTTTGGTTGAATTGTTTGCACTGGTCTCTGTTGGCATTCCTTTTAAGGTGCTAGAATGAGTACTAATTCTCAAGTATCATGTAAGCTTGTTGGTATTCCTCCACAGTTTGCCTTGATGTAATAATGAATATTGATATCTGTTATATTTTATAGCCTTGTACATAACTGACTCCATGTTTGTAATCTAAGCAACTTAAACCCTAAAGTGATGCAAACTAAACAAGATCTTAATATAACCTCATAAACTCAAAAGTCTTTGCCTTTTTTGTCACCAAATTAACATTAACATGGTCAAAAAGACAAAAACAGAAGTTGACCCTTTCTTGTTTCAATTTGTAGATGTCGGAAGAAAACTCTATGAACTCATCAAGTGGTAGTGAAGATGCAGTTCTTGCTTTCGACTCACCAAGTAAAGAGAACAAAACAGGAGATGAGGAGATTGCCGGTAGTAAATCTCCTCCAAAGTGGAACAAAAGAAAACATTCAGATGTTTGGAAGGTCTTTGAAGTTATTCAAGTACCCTCCAAGAAAAAGAAAGGTGAGACAGAAACAAAGGCAAAGTGCAAGCATTGTCAGAAGCTTCATATATACCATCTAGGGGGAACTACGACAACATTGAAAAGGCACATAGAAGGTTGCTATATTTTGAAGAACAACGAAGCAAAGAAAAAGAAGCAACCATCACTCAACTTTCTTGGGGTTGAATCAGGTGATGCACATTGTCCTATAATTATCAATCATAGCATCAGTGGCATGTATGAGCATGAAAAAATTCGTGATATTATTGCTAAGATGATTATTGTGCATGAGTATCCATTTAGAATGGTGGAGCATGTTTGGTTTAATGTGCTATTGAGGTCTCTTAATCCACATTATGAAAGTATTGGTAGAAAGACCATTAGAAAGGAGTGCATGAAGGTTTTCCAAACAGAGAAAGAGATCTTGAAGAAGAGTTTTAAAAATGTTGGTAAAATTAGTTTGACTTGTGATTTGTGGACATCTAACCAAACCCTTTGCTACATGAGCTTGGTAGCTCATTATATAGATGCCAATTGGGTGATGCAAAGTCATGTGATTAGCTTTGTTGAGTTAGAGCCTCCACATAGCGGGATTGTGATTTCTCAAGCTATGTTTGATTGCATTGCTGATTGGAAATTAGAAGATAAAGTTGCTACAGTTACTCTGGACAACGCATCCTCAAATGATGTTGCTGCAAGGCATTTGATGTCTAAGTTCATATCTAGAGGCTCACTTCATTTTAATGGTAGATATTTTCATATCCGGTGTTGTGCACACATACTCAACTTGTTAGTGAATGATGGTATGAAACCATTAGAACCTTTGATAAACAAGATTCGGGAAACTGTCAAGTACCTTAAGAAGTCTCCAGCTCGCTTAATTAAGTTCTCTGAGATTTGTAAGTCTTTTGCATTGCCAACAAAAAGAGGATTGGTTCTTGATGTGTCAACTAGGTGGGGTTCTACATATAAGATGCTTGATTGTGCTTTTGATTTTAAGATTGCATTCACCCATTATGCTGATGTGGAGGTAAATTATAAATGGGAGCCTTTGAATGACGAATGGGTGATATATGATAGAGTAAGACATGTGCTGAAAGTATTAGACACAACGACCACTGCTTTTTCAGGTTCCACATACCCCACTGCAAATCTATTCTTCCCTTACATTATTGATGTTAAGGTTGCTTTGGAAAATGCTTTTCATTCTAATGATCAATACTTGAAGTTGATGGGACAAGCAATGTTGGAAAAGTTTGATAAGTACTGGGGCCAATGCAGCACTCTTTTAGCTATTGCCGCAATTCTTGATCCAAGGTATAAAATGAAGTTCATTTTATGGTGTTTTGGAAAGATATATGAACCCTCAAATGTTGACAGTATGGTCTCTTTGATTCGTTCTGAGTTGGATGAGGTGTATAATATGTATTGATAAGGACAACACCCCTAACGATGCGTCCATTCTTCCAACAGCCATTGTGCAAGGACCAATAACAAGGGCACGTGCACGTCAACTAAACCACCAGGTGAGCTCGTTTCTTAGTACACGAGAGAATATTGACAAGAGCGAGTTACTACCTAATAATATTGTGCTTGTGCTCAGGAATCATAGTGTTGATCAGCAAGGGTGTCACTTTGCGCCAAGATGGGTCGGGAATCAAGTCTACCGCGAGCTGGAGTCCGGGTCGGCCACGGCGGAGCAGCCTGTCTTCAAATGGGCGTAGCAGATGCATAAGAACTCCATTTGGGGCGTTCAAGTACACTACGGAGAAGCCCTCGACGAGACCTTTCCAACGGATCTGGTCCCACGTCCAAAATCCTTCTGAGTCAATCAAAATAGTCGAAACAAGTGGAGACCAGATTCTGTTGGGCCGTGCGGTGCTGCGTCACCTATCTATTGGGCCTCGGCTCGTGTATCTCGCGTGGGGGGGATGCGCGCCAAACCCTAGAATCCACCCCTCTCGCATATTAAAACCTCGTAGCCGTCATTGTTAGACTTGGGTTTTGCTTAGAATTTTCTGCTGTCGTAGTTCACCGTCTTTCGGTTTGTGGAATCCCAACACTTCGTGACCTTAATACGTACTTGCAATTCGATATTGCTTCTTCTGTGTTCTTGCACGTGTTCTTCGATTCGCTTGTAGGAACAGGCCTTCGTGGCTAGGTCAACCGCGCCTCGGTACGGTTGATAACGAACGGAGCAGTTGTGTAGCGATTGCAGGCCTAGATCGGTTCTGGTCGAAAGTCGGATCGTCAACGTCGAGTCTCCACCAATCGAACTATCCCCTATCTGTCGGAAGATCAGGACCCCGTTCCTCATCAAGTGGTATCAGAGCTCCGGTTACCCGTCAGGTATCCTCTCTATTCGTCATTCATCTTCTACCTAGAATCCAGAAAAAGCCAAAACAAAAAAAAATTGTGATCATAGTCTTCCGCTGTCCAAACCACTTTGAGCCTTTTGCAATTTTCATTTTCAGTTTTGCATTGTTGAATTTGTGTCCGTGGTCATCGTCGTATTGCTGGTGAATTCGCGTTCTTGGTCTAGGTCGAGTATCAAATCCCAATTCTAAACCGAAACCAAATTCGAGTAGCAATCGGTTTGGATTTCTCTTTTGCGTTGCTGTTTTTATAAAGACAATATCTTTGTCTTCTGAACACCAATTTGGGCGATTAAATAGTCTAAATTGTATCTCTCGAAGAGATCTACAACTTTGTTCATTTGCACCAAATTCCAGAAATGCCATATTCGTGGCGGAAATCGCGTTGGAAGTTAATCTGTTCCATCTCGGAGTAATCTATACAGCCTGTATATCGGGGGCCATATCTCCTAGTTCCAAACCCAAAATTCGGTGTTCCATATATTCAAATTGATGAGAAAGAAAAGAGCTACAACTTCCTAGTTATAAGTTTTTGCGTTTGAGGTCTCTAAGAGCCCCAAATTATTATTGGAAGTTTCTGCAGAGTATCTTTGCTAAACTGCCGAGAGTATTGTGATAGGATTTGTGCGTAATTCTTAAATTTTGAGTTGTAATCCATCCTTTGCAGCACTCTTGTAAAAAAAAAAAGAAAAAGGCAAGTGCATAAAAAAGAGCCGCACGAAAAGAAAGATTAGCCAAAAAAAAAAAAGAAAAAAGAGATCAGAAGTGCTTGCATCCTTTCATGTCCATCGCCTGTGCCGATCACTTTACTTACTTGAACTAGTTTTAGGAATGCGTTTAGGCCAGCAACTGTGACACGTACTTTGGACACTTATTCAACTTAGCATTCTGATTTCAATTATTGTTAACCTTTGCTACCATAACTGCCTTCCAAGCTCCACATACTTTCTATCAGAACATGATTCAACCTTGCAATTGTTACACTTAAGCTCGTCACGATATCACGAACCAGCCACTGGTTGTACCTTCTGCAGCGTTGGTAAGAACCTTGCAAGAGCGTGGTAAGACGCTTGAGAGGGTGTGAATTCACTTGTCTGAACCTGGTAGTTTGTAGAGATAATATTTCTTGTGTTTCTTCTACTTTCTACTAATCATGGTAGGATCTGATAAAGAGGACAACGAGTGTGTCCTTCATGCTGAGCTGAAAACCATGATGGAAGCGATAACCAAAGGTATTGAAAGATTGGAACGACGTGTTGCCCAGCTTGATGACAGGGTTCAGGTGATCGAGAACCGCCCACCTGCTGTCCAACAACAGCAAAATGATGCAGCCCAGGAGCACGATGATGATGTAGAGGGACATGTGGCACCTCGCAATGAACCCGCTATGCGACGTGCGGCACATGACTTAGAGCGCTTCAACCGAAATCGTCAAGGTATGAGAGGTAACAATGGTAATAATAACTATCGCAATGATGATCCATTTGCTAAAGTTAAGTTTACTGTACCTTCTTTTTCTGGTACATATGATGCCGAGGTGTATTTAGATTGGGAAATGGAGATTGAGCAAAAATTTAACTCCCATCTTGTTCCTGAAATTCATAGAGTTAGACAAGCCACTAGTGAGTTCAAGGATTTTGCTATAATTTGGTGGAATGAACTAGTAAAGTCTAACGTACATCCTGGTACTTGGCATGATCTGAAGAGACAAATGCGCGCTAGATTTGAGCCTCCTTCCTTTAAACGTGATTTGAGTAAAAAATTGCAACGCTTAGATCAAGGTAACAAATCGGTAGAGGAGTACTACCAAGAGTTTCAAATAGGCATGTTGCGTTGTGAGGTGGAGGAAACCGAGGAGGATAAAATGGCTCATTTCTATGGAGGGTTAAGGCATGATATACAAAATATTATTGATTACAAGGACTATCATGATGTCAATATATTGTTCCAGCTTGCTGTTTTGGCAAAAAAGAATTGCAGGGATGACAACAGCGGCCACGGAGCAACTTTGGTAGTACCTTCACCCCAAGATAGGCGTCAACCAAATCAGAGCCACCTCCTGCTGTTCGGTCTACTGCCCCCTCGACCAGTAGGCACTACTACAGAAATGCATTCCACTAACCCATATCTTCTAATGGTTATAAGCAATATGGGAAAAATCCGATAGAATAGGACGACAGCGGCGGAGAAGAGGATTTTTACTATCGGTTACACACTGGTCCACCGTTAGTGAAATGCAAACATTTTTTACTATCGGTCATTACTGTATAAACTGATATAATATATGAAATACTACTATCGATTTTCCATTCGTAACTGATAGTAAAATTACTCACTTTATACTATCGGTTATTACTGTACCAACCGATATAATATATTAAATAGTACTATTGGTTTTTCATTCGTAACTGATAGTAAAATTACGCACTTTATACTATCGGTCCATACTGTACCAACCGATATAATATATTAAATAGTACTATCGGTTTTTCTCGCATAACTGATAGTAAAATTATTGATTTTTTACTATCGGTTCTTACTGTACTAACCGATATAATATAGTAAAGTTTACTATCGGTTATATAAAACAAACCGATAGTAAAATGACGTCATATAAACTAATTGTTATGACAGTGGGGACCTTATTTTACTATTGATTTGTGTTTTTGAACCGATAGTAAAATTGTACAACTTAATTAGGTCGACCCCTGCTTTGCGCTCTGCATGTTGGAATCATTTCTACCGTACATGCATCCTCGCTCCAAGCTAGAGTGATTTGGAGAAGCTAGCTGAGAGGTTGATAATTCCATCCCCCTCGATATTGTCATCTTCTCATCACCTCTCTCTCTCTCTATCACTCTTTCAGACTCTCCCTCTCTCTCTCTACTTGCAATTCATTAAACTAGATACATGTAGCTCCAAACTAGCTAGAAGGCTAGGTTGGCTAGCTAGCTATAGCTTGCTGAAGTTAAGCAGCTAGCTAGCTGGCTCTTCCAATTAATGCATCAAGTTAATTAGGGTTTCATATATACAAATCCATTTAATGTAATTAAGCAGCTGTACACACATATGGCCTAGCTAATTATGTTTCATGCATATATGCATGCCCTGAGTCATTAATTATTTATTTCAATTTGTCAATTTTGTGAAATAATTGTAGATGGACCGAGAATATTGGATGTATGGAATAAAACGTACTACTGTTGAGTATTTGGAGGGTGTGAATGGGTTTATTAAATTTGCTGAGCAGGAAAAGGCGAAGAAGGGAGAGAAAGATATGCATTGTCCTTGTATAGATTATATGAACTTAAAAAGGTTCGGCAACTCTGATCACATTAGGAGTCATTTGATTCGTCGTGGTTTTAACGCACGCTATACCCGTTGGATATGGCATGGTGAAGATCTTGAGGAAACGAGCACCGCTACCACTCAACAGCACCCGGAAGTGGAATGCAGTAATGATGATTATGATCAGAACATTGGTAATGTTCATTCGGAAGTCCATGTAGATGACGACAATTTAGATGAAATGTTACGTGATGTAGAAGAAGACTACAGCGAAAACGATTTAGCTAAATTTGAGAAATTAATTGTTGATTCTGAGAAGCCTTTGTTCCCCGGATGTGCAAAATTTACAAAGTTATCTTCTGTGTTGAGATTATATAACTTGAAGGCAAGCAACGGTTGGAGCGATAAGAGTTTCACGGCGCTATTGGATCTGTTAGCGGACATGCTTCCAGAGGGAAATGAGTTGCCAAGATCGGTTTACCAGGCCAAAAAACTATTGTGTCCGTTGGGAATGGAAATCGAAAGAATACATGCATGCCCAAATGATTGTGTTCTGTACCGTAACGAGTACGAGGATTTGCATGTTTGTCCAAGATGCGGTGCATCGCGGTATAAGTATGGGGACAGAATTTATCACAATGGATGTAATGAGGTAAAGAAAGGGCCTTCAGCCAAAACTGTGTGGTATTTGCCTGTGATTCCTAGATTGAAACGGCTGTTTGCAAATCCGAAAGATGCGAAGTACTTGCGTTGGCATGTTGAAGGTCGGAAACAAGACGGAAAACTAAGACATCCAACTGATTCCATTCAATGGAGAAACATTAACAGAACATTCGGTGAGTTTGGCGGCGAAGTGAGGAATATAAGGTTTCAGCTGAGTACGGATGGTATGAATCCACACAGAAATATGAGCAGTCGACATAGCACTTGGTCGGTTCTTTTATGCATCTACAATCTTCTTCCTTGGTTATGTATGAAGCGCAAGTACATCATGATGTCGTTACTAATTTCAGAACCCAGACAACCCGGGAATGATATTGATGTGTTTCTATCACCGTTAGTCGAGGACTTACATAAATTGTGGAGTGAAGTGGTGCGGGTGTGGGATGGACATAAGCGAGATAATTTCATGTTGCGGGCCATGATATTTTGCACCATAAATGATTTCCCGGCCTATGGAAGTTTGTCGGGGTATAGTACGAAAGGAGACAAGACTTGTCCTATTTGCCTGGATGAAACTGAAAGCATGTGGTTATCGAACTGCAGAAAAACAGTGTACATGGGTCACCGCAGATTCCTTCTGATGCATCACGCCTACCGTAAGAAGAGGAAGTCATTCAATGGGAAGCCTGAGAAAGGATCAGCCCCAGTGTTTGTGACTGGTAAGGAGCTTTACTTGCGCGTGAAGGACATCAAAGTTGAGTTCGGTAAATGTTCTAAACCTCCAGGAAAAAATGTTTGGAAGAAGAGATCGATTCTTTGGGATCTGCCATATTGGGAGCACTTACAAGTTCGACATTGCATTGATGTCATGCACGTAGAGAAAAATGTTTGTGATAGTTTGATTGGTTTGTTGTTGAACATTCCAGAAAAGACGAAAGATGGCATCAACTTCGCCGTGACATGTTCGACATGGGCATAAGGACTGAGCTTGCACCGTTGGAGAAGGGAAAGCGGACATACCTCCCCCTGGCCTGCTATACTTTGTCAAAAAGAGAAAAAACAGAACTCTGTCAGTGCCTACATGGTGTCAAAGTTCCATGCGGGTATTCTGCGAACTTGAAAAAACTTGTGTCCATGAAAGACTTGAAATTGGTTGGTATGAAGTCCCATGATTGTCATGTACTGATGTCACAAATGATTCCCATTGCTATCAGAGGCTTTCTCCCAGTCAAAGTCAGAGAGACAATTATAAAGCTATGTTATTTCTTCAGCACAATATCTGGCAAGGTACGTAAGCGTGTACTCCTAGCAAGTTAATTAGCTCCATTCGTGGAACTTGTCAGATTTTTTGGATCTGAATATTTGCTGCAACTGTGTCCTTGCAGGTAATTGATTTGGATGGATTGGACGATTTGCAACGCGATGTGACTACAACTCTTTGTCAGCTGGAGATGTATTTCCCTCCATCATTTTTTGATGTTATGGTCCATCTAATTGTTCACCTTGTCAGAGAAATTAAGTTTTGTGGACCCGTGTTCCTGCGCTACATGTATCCATTTGAGAGATTTATGGGTATCTTGAAGGGATATGTAAGGAATCGACATCGGCCTGAGGGCAGTATCATTGAAGGTTATGCCGCCGAGGAGGTGATAGAATTTTGCACCAACTATATGGCCGGGGTTGACCCAATTGGCATTCCTACGTCCCGGCATGAGGGCAGGCTTTAGGGCATTGGAACGATTGGATTTAAAGCAGTCGTCCCCTCTAGTGATCTGTATGCAAAAGCCCATTTTTGGGTCTTACAACACATGACGGGGGTGGAGCCATACATACACGAGCACAAGGAAATGTTACGGAAACAGAATCCCTCGAAGCCAGAGATTTGGGTCACCAGAGAACATAATAGGAAGTTTGCTGGGTGGATCGAAAATAGAGTCCTGCAAGCTTCTGAGGGCGACGTAGATGAAGTGTTACATGGTTGGCCAGAGGGCCTAGATTTACTGTAGGGACTTGGCAGGGGTATGACATCAATGGCTATTCATTTTACACAAGAACTCAGGACGAGAAGAGTACTATGCAATGTAGTGGAGTGACACTACTTGCTATTTCGGAGGATGCCAGGGCAGTAAGGGCACTCGACTCATATTACGGTGTTATTGAGGAAATATGGGAGCTCGATTATGTATTACTTAAGATTCCTCTGTTTTGATGCCAATGGGTCGAAATCCCTCGAGGTGTTAAAGTCGACAATTATGGGTTTACTCTCGTCGATCTCAGTAGAGTCGCACACCAAGATGATCCATTTATATTTGCTGAGCAAGCCACACAGGTGTTCTACATCGTTGACCCGGCCAACCCAAAGTTGCACGTTGTCCTTCACAGTAAGAGACGTATTGTTGGGGTCGAAGACATTGTGGATGAAGAAGAGTATGATCAGTTCGACGAACTACCTCCATTTTTAGATGGAATTCTTCAATCTGTCCCTACCGAAGATATTGACGAAACAAGTTACCTGCGAGACGACCACGAAGAAGGATTATGGGTGGACAACCATTCTTGACTAATTTGCAATATGTAAGTGACGTATATTACTTGGATCTTTAATCGAAGAATTCTTCAAATCATTTTTCAAAAATTCTTTGGGAAAACATACGTGATGCATTGAGAATCATTTATGCAAATTTTCATTTCAATTGGAGTATATACTTGATTTGAGCAATAATTGATTCTTTTCACAAATCAATATGAAAACTGCAAATTTTCATTCCATGATTGGTCTTTACTGTTAATTTATTTCAAAATTATTGGAAGTCATTTGCATGGGGTTTCAGGTGTCTTTACAAGTGCAAAATGACGTACTGAGACCCATTTGTAATTGTTCTCAGGAAATCCCTTTAGGTCAATAACACAGTATTCTACTATCGGTTTCAACTTCCAAACCGATATGAAATTAACATATACTATCGGTTTATTGTTCATAACCGATAGTGATTTATACTGTGTTATGAGCCCCTGTTCTTAATTTACTATCGGTTTATAATAATAAAACCGATAGTGAACAATGCCAACACTACAAACCCTAATTTACATGTTTTTACTATCGGTTTGGTGGTTATGAACCGATAGTAAAGATTCATATATTAGGGTATAACCTCGCACGATTTCCCCTCCAGTGCAACTGATCACATTCCAAATACTCACGCGCGGAAAACCCTAGCTTCCCCGACGTGTACTTCTTCGCTCCTCTGCGCCACCATTGCTGATAGCAATCTGGTTCTCCACCGCCTCCGGCCACTGCATCGCGCCACCGCCTCCGGCCACTCCACGAACGACTGTAAGTGTTCTTGACCAAACCGCTCGCGTCAATTGCTTAAATTTATATGCAATGGTTCATATGTGGTTCCATGGTTTATAAATATAAAACTAGAGTAAAATTCATGAACTACAAACTTGATAGCTATGAGAATGACAGAATTAATGAAAATCACTAGCAATTTGTCATACAGTGTAGTCCACTATCGGTTTCTTATTTAGAACCGATAGTAAATACCATAAACTGAATTTTCTGTTAATTATTTCCCATTTTCTAATTTTCATCTGAAATTTTGGTTCATTTAAATTTTAACAGACTTTATGTTCCTGCAGAGAGACTAGCATAGTTTGCACTGCTAATCTTATATATTTTACTGAATACAAACTTGAGTACTATCGGTTTTACTTGGAAAACCGATAGGAAATAGAGTATGTCATAGTTTGCACTGATAATCTGAATTTTCTGTTAATTACTGCCCATTTTCTAATGTTCATCTGAAATTTTGGTTCATTTAAATTTTAACAAACTTTATGTTCCTGCATAGAGACTAGCATAGTTTGCACTGTTAATCTTTTAAATTTTCATGAATACAAACGTGAGTACTATCGGTTTTACTTGGAAAACCGATAGGAAATAGAGTATGTCATAGTTTGCACTGCTAATCTGAATTTTGTGTTAATTATTTCTCATTTTCTAATTTTCATCTGAAATTTTGGTTCATTTAAATTTTAACAGACTTTATGTTCCTGCAGAGAGACTAGCATAGTTTGCACTACTAATCTTTTAAAATTTCCTGAATACAAACTTGAGTACTATCGGTTTTACTTGGAAAACCGATAGGAAATATAGTATGTCATAGTTTTCACTGCTAATCTGAATTTTGTGTTAATTATTTCCCATTTTCTAATTTTCATCTGAAATTTTGGTTCATTTAAATTTTAACAGACTTTATATTCCTGCAGAGAGACTAGCATAGTTTGCACTGCTAATCTTTTAAAATTTCCTGAATACAAACTTGAGTACTATCGGTTTTACTTGAAAAACCGATAGGAAATAGAGTATGTCATATCGGTTTGTTATTGTCAACCGATAGTACATTGAAAAGTCTATGATCATTTGTGAAAAGAATCCACTATTGCTCAAATCAAATACATTTGAAATGAAAATTTAAAGAAATGATTTTCATTGCATGAAATATATTTTTCTTATGAAATTTTTCAAATAGGATTAATTTTACAATCAAGAGTTATCGAATGACCTTTATGTTAAACAAGAAGGTATCAGTTCGACAACCCTTTGCAAATTGAGTTTACAAATCCACTTTAAATCTATTTTGAAGACCATGTTGATAGGAATTTATGATTTTTGGCCTTTTGAATGAAAATTTGACATTTTAACAAAAAGAGGTGGTTCATCATTGCCATTCCATTTTAGTTATGAACTTTGTCATGTACCTTCCTTCATATCAATTGATGGTCTGTTCATGGAATTTTAGGTAAAGCCATGTCGGCATCTTCCTTGGCTGATAGTAGTGATTCGGCGAGGGCGAACGTAGATGGCGCTGCCTCATCCCAGCGCAAGAGGAAGGCGCGAGGCGCGACAATGTTGGGTCGTTTGGCCAAACGCGCGGATTTTTCATGTGAGTTCAACCAGTTTGGGAGACCGATCGGGAAGAACGCCGGCCACTATGCAGTTCGGTTGATGCCACTCCCGTTACGTTACAATTGTTTCGCTAACCTGTTATAATTGTTGCAAATTGCAGAAGCCAGAGAGTTGTAGCCTATTGATCAACATAGGCGACAAACCTGTAGTGGTTGCAAACGGGGTCGTATACCAGTCTTGGGAGGATGTCCGGATCCACTGCGTACCTCTGGAGCCTGGATTCGCAAAGGTACAGGTGGACATGGCCCTCCCGGGCTACAGCTCTTTTCCGTTGCCCGTCCCAACGTACGAAATGCGGACAATTGGCGAGGCATTGGGCTCGTACATACAGTGGCCCAAGAAGGGTGTTAGACTACAGGAGGTAAACCCTAGCCATTCTAGCTTACAACTCAGTTAATATACTCAATTTGCAAAACCTAACTTATGCGTTTGTACTTAAAGTGGACGATGGATACCAGCTCACTTCCTGAGGACACCACCCCCGCCACAACGCATGACCGAGCTCGTTCGGCCCCCATGCCTCCATCGACGGCCTCAAACCCTTCACCATCAAATGAGGCCGGCGGCACCACACCCCAACCTTCGAAGGTATACACTCGCTCCCCGCCCAAAGGCAAGGGCAAGGCCAAACAAAGCCAGCCGGGTACGTTCAAGAACGGGTCCCCACTCATGTTGGAGTACCTTCTGCGCAATATGGATCAAATAACCAGAAGTCTCCACAAGTGGTACCTGACCCGGTCTAGGCGCCACATCAACTTCTTAGTTCACTTCAGGCCAGGTCATTTTCACCGTGAGGCCGGGAGCATATCGGTGGCCCACGAGGATTTGTTCGACCTCCTCAACTGGCGGGAGCTTGATATGTCCATCATACGGACTGGAGTCCTATGAGTTTGCTGTTGTCTGAAGTTATCACAGTTCGTTTCATAAATCTAATCACTTTGTATGCACTACTTACTAATGTCTACTTTGCATCCAGGTGCATGTATAGGTTGGCGTCGATGAGGGCATGTGACAAGGTGGGTTTCCTCGACCCAGAGAAAATAAGCCTCACGATGCTAGAGCACGACCAAGCACATGCGGAGGAATACATATCAAGGGCACTACTAGCGCAGCAGGACCGAGAGTTCATCCTTGCGGCGTACCACTAAAGGTTAGTGCATTTCCTACTAATTTAACTCATTCTTGTATGTTACGCCTAACATATGTATGAAACGGTTCACTTATATATGCAATGTAGGGGCCACTGGGTCCTCGCCGTCATTTGCCCATGGATGAATGAGATCTATTACCTCAATTCGATGAGCAACAAGGTGGCGCATGTTTTCACCCTCACATGGCACATAGACGCGTAAGTAACATAGTTGTTTTAAATTTTTCTCTGACTAGCTAATTAATGATAACATATTAACCGGCAATGCTAAATTAAATACAGGGCTTTCAAAAATTATGCTAGTGCTGGAGGGAGGCATGACGCGTCGAATGGCACAACAATTTCTTGGAAAGAATATGAGGTAATTAATACGGATGGAAGTACTCATGATGAGTCTTTTAATTTAAGCTTAATTAGTTCTTTCGAGTTAATGTGGCTTTATGTCTTTGCATATGCAATTTTCCCAGTGCCATCAGCAGCCACAATCGTGGGAATGTGGCTTCTATGTCATGAGATTCATGTATGACCTGATCAGGAGAAACTTTGCCCAATTCCCTAAGGTAACCATTTTTCCTGACTCAAAGTCGAACTATAATTGGATGTGACGTACGATCCTAACTTCATACACGCATATATGCAGAGCGCCATGTTGAAAGAGCAATATGAGTTGCCTCAATTGAAGGAGCTGCGAACAATTTGGGCTCAATATGTCATGGAAGAAGTGGCTGTCAACGATCGATTGTAACTGACTTGTGTAATATATATTGAATGTGTTGATTGTTGTATTTGTGAATAAACTCAATATGTGAATAGATTCATTGATGTATTTGTGAATAAACTCGATCAATATGTGAATAAATTCAATCTGTCCAATGCATGTGTATATTACTGTATTAGTGTATTTGTGAACAAATTCAATATATGAATATTGGTGTATATTTGTAAATATTGGTGTATTTGTGAATGATCCAATGTATCTTTGTATTGCTGTATGTATATGTGCAAGATTCCAGTACTAACCGTGTCGAGTACATAACCGATAGGAAAAACTACACAGTACTATCGGTTATATACAACAACCGATAGAATAAATATTCCAGTACTATCGATTCATATATAACAACCGATAGAATAAAGTTTCCAGTACTAGTGTGTCTACACAATACTATCGGGTTCATATACAACAATCGATAGAATAAAGTTTCCAGTACTAACTGTGTCTACACAATACTATCGGTTTAGATCCCAGCCGATAGAAAAAACATACAAATTACTATTGATTTAGATCCTAGCCGATAGAAAAAACCTACACAATACTATCGGTTTATAACCGAGCCGATAGAAAAAACGTACACAATATTATCGGTTTAAATCTGAGCCGATAGAAGAAATCGTCGATAGCGATTAGTGAACGTTGGGAATGTAGATGTTTTACTAACGGTTTTCAACCGATAGAAGTGTGCTACGTTTCTACTATCGTGCCGATCACTATCGGTAAGATAACCGTTAGTAGAGTGGATTTTTAACTGATAGTGAAAAGCATTTCTGTAGTAGTGAGGGCGCGTTCAGTAGCACCGTTACCACCGCCACGTACACCCGAGGTAAGCAAAACTTCTAATGTGCAGGCACCAGCGAAGTCGTCTTCATCTGTTGCCTCGACGGGACGGGCCATGTCATGAAGGACTGCCCAAGTCAGCGAGATTACATTGCGACAGACGATGGTGGGTACGTTAGTGCTTCTGATGTTGAAGATGAATATGCTCTTGCAGCTAACCTTGCAGGTAATGTTGATGACGAATCCGAACATGATGATGATGGGGAAGCTTTGGGTATGGTAGCCACACAAGAATACCAGACCACCATTGTCCAGCGGATCCTTAGTACTCAAATGAAGCAAGCCGAGCGAGCCCAACGCCACAACTTGTTTCAAATGTTCCTCGTTGTCAACGACCGGCGCGTCTGAACAATCATTGATGGTGGGAGCTGCAACAACTTGGTGAGTTCTGATCTGGTCAAGAAGCTTGGCTTGACCACACAACCACATCCCCAACCATATCATGTTCAATGGTTCAACAACAGCGGTAAGATTAAGGTAACGCAAACCGCAAGAGTACCATTTTTCATTGGTTCATACTATGATGTTGCTGATTTTGATGTAGTGCCTATGCAAGCATGTTCAGTTTTATTAGGCCGACTTTGGGAATATGACACTAATGCAACTCATCATGGTAGAAATAATTGGTGCACTTTCATGCACAAAGGAAAGAAAATAACCTTGCTTCCCATGACTCCATCTGAAATTGTGCATTTTGATAGGGAAAGACTTGAAAATGAGAAGAAAGAGAACACCACAGAATCTGAAAATCAGCAAGTAGCTAAAACTGTTTTTCCGCATAAGAAAGATAAGAATGTACCTGCTTCTAAGACTGAGGGACTTAAATTGAAGGGTGGTGTTTTTCTTGCTATAAAATATGATCTTGCTGAACCGTCATGCTTTGCTTTGATATGTAAAGAGACCTTGTTTTCATTTGATGATATGCCTGTCTCTTTTCCACCTGCTGTTACTAACCTTTTGCAGGAGTATGATCATGTGTTCCCCGCTGAGGTGCCCCCGAGACTACCACCTATTCGAGATCGCGACACAAAATTGTTGGGTCATTTCTGGAGGACATTGTGGAATAAATTGGGGACAAAGTTACTGTTTTCTACTACTTGTCACCCCAAACTGATGGCCAAACGGAGGTGGTAAATCGCACCTTGTCCACAATGTTGCGAGCTGTTTTGAAGAACTTAAAGATATGGGAGGAGTGCCTTCCTCATGTGGAGTTTGCCTACAACCATGCGCTACACTCGACTACCAAGGTAAGTCCTTTCCAGGTAGTGTATGGTTTCAACCCTCGTGCTCCTATTGACCTATTGCCTCTTCCATCATCTAAAAAGGTCAATCTTGATGCTAAGAAACGTGCTGAGTTTATTTTAAAACTACATGAAACAACAAAAGAAAATATTGAGCGAATGAATGAAAAATATTGCATGATGAGGACATCACTGACGAGCTTGCTGTTACTACGTCCACGACGTCGGCTGATGGAGTAGGAAAGCGACAAGACGGCATGAACCCTCATGCTATGCCATTCAAGTCTTCATCAACGGAGGATCAGCAAGTTATGTCCAAGTTCCAAGAAGTCCCCGACCACCGGGCCCAAGTCGAGAGGACGTCGAAGTCGCTGCCGAGTCCGGTTCGGCCATTCCAGGACCAGTGCACCTTCAAACGGACGCCCAGATCACATACGACGTCCAAATGAGGCAAATAAGGACTCTACAGAAAGCTTACGAGATAAGCTTTCCAACGGATCTGGCCACGCCTCTAAATTCCATCTACAGCAACGGGAATCGTCAGAATACGAACACGAACAGAATTGGGCCGGCGCTGCGTCGCCGTATTTTTGGGCCCAAGGCCCGTGTATCCCTAGGGTTAGCGTTACGCGCGCGTGGGCACCTGTTTGGGTGCCGCCCCTCCTCTGGCCGCCGCCCTATATATGCTCCCCGCCGTGCTTCGTCTTAGTTGGGTTTTGTTTAGTTGATTTCGTCACGGTTGTGTGAGATATCGCCTTGTTCTTCTTGTGTCGGCTAGATCAACAAGACCAAGTTTTTGAACCCCATTATTCTTAATCTATATTCGCAATTGAGATTGCTTATCTTGTGTTCTTGCTCGTTCTTCGGTTGCCTGCAGGAACCGTCCTTCGTGGACAGGTCGATCGCGCCTCTGGTTCGGTCGATAACAATTGTCGTGGTGGTTTAGCGATCGCCGGGATTTCCAGTTACTCGCGTGGTTGGATGCCGGATCGTTTAGGTCTCCCGACACCTACCGAAATTATCCTTCGTCTCACCAGAAGATCGGGACCCCCGCGTCCGCGCTCATCAAGTGGTATCAGAGCATCCGGTTGTCTGGTGAGAATCTTCGTTTTTAGTTTAGTAGATTGATTTCATACCTAGAGTCCAGAAAATTGCCACACAAAAAAAAAAAAAATTTTACATCTACTATTGTCCGAGCCACGTCTAGCCTTTGCAATTGTTCTCACTGTTTACATTGTTGAGTTTTCGCCCACTGTTCGTCGTATTGCTGGACAGTCGAGTTCTAGATCGGTTTAGTTGTCCTTGTTTCAAGTCGAGTCGCCTCGATTTGCCCAAACCCTGATCCGGAGACCCTTCGGTAAAACAGCCATAACTTTCTCATACGAACTCCGATTTGGGTCCACGACCACTCGTTGGAAAGATCTCGACGAGACGCATCCAACCAAAACTCACTACCTCTGTTCTGGTCAAATCAGAATCACCAAAATCCCTCGGGAAGACAACCTATCCGGTCCCTGAAGTTTTTAGCACAGTTTTCAGAGCACCCCCCCCCCCCCCCAAAATTGTATCGGCCACCCCTTACCTCCAAATTGAGGGGAGACTGCTCTGTGTCCGTATTTTTGTGTTGCTGAAGTTGAAAAAAAAATATCAGAAAAATCATACGAAAATAAAAAAAAAACTGATCAAAAGAGGCTGTGCATAGAAAAGAGCCGCGCAAAATTGTGAAAAAAAAAAGGAAATTGGCAAAGGAGTTCTCTGTGCTTTGTGTTCAATTTCAGTGTGCATTACCCTGATCTTAGCCCTTTGTACCATCCTTTTATTCCAGCTTGACCTACGTCTAAGACTAGGCTAGTTCCAGCAATTGCACTACTTTGGGCTAATATTTGAACATTTGCTTATCCTTTGCTACATACATAAGCCTGTCCAAGCTCCACTATCTACTAACCAAGCAGGGACGGATCCTAGCCATCGCTTTACCACCTTGTGCGTTCAAGTTATCACCGTCCAGTTGCCGTTCGTACCTACTGCTTGCGTGGTAAGAACCGGTAAGAGCAAAAGATAGGCTAGAGAGATAGTTGTTGCCACCCACACACAACAATAGCATATAGTATATATATTTCTGTGTGTTTTCTTTGTTTGCACTAACCATGTCAGGAGGAAGTAATAACGAGTGTGTGCTTCACTCTGAGTTCGCGAAGTACATGGAGGACCAGCAAAAGGCCATGGCTGATATGGCCGATAACATCACTCAACTGGTGAATAACAATACTCATGGGATGGAGCGGGTCGAGAGAAGAGTGGTCGACTTGGTCACGAGGATGGATAACATGGAAAGGAGAGCACCTGCCCCTGCTGCCCGTGTGCCTCCTGTACCCCCTGCTGCCCCTGTGCCTCCTGCAGCCCCTGCCGACCACCGCTTTTGGGCTGATGAGGTTGAACAAGCTGAGAACGAATACGTTGCTGATTCCGAGGCAGATGACGGATTTGACGTGAACAACGATCGAGATCATCGACGACTCCACCACAATCGGCAAGGTATGGCAAGAAATCGTCAAGGTAATTGTGATGTACGTGATGAATCATTAGCAAAAGTTAAATTGTCAATACCTCCTTATGCTGGTAGATATGATCCTGACGCTTACCTTGACTGGGAATTATTGGTAGATCAAAAATTTTCATGCTTTGATGTTTCCCCTAAAAAACAAGTTAAGGTTGCTGTTAGTGAATTCATTGATTTTGCATCTATTTGGTGGCATGAAATTTGTAGAAGAGGAAATGAACCTACAACCTGGCAAGCTTTAAAACGTGCCATGCGATCTAGATTTGTTCCTTCATATTATGAGAGAGATTTGCTTAATAGGTTGCAACGTTTAAATCAAAATAGCAATTCAGTTGAGGAGTATTATCAGGAACTGCAAATTGGTATGTTGCGTTGTGGTTTACAAGAGAATGAGGATGCAAAAATGGCTAGATTCTTGGGTGGGTTAAACTGTGAGATTCAGGATATACTTGATTATAAGGAGTACAATTCTATCACTCGCTTGTTCCATCTTGCTTGCAAAGCTGAAAGGGAAGTACAGGGACGACAAAGTCGGACACGAGGAAGTTTTGGTTCGTCAAAACCGAACCATGCGGCTGCAAAGGTTCCATTGTCTACACTTCATCAAGCGTCTCCACCTGTTGTTCCTTCTACCCCTCCGACACGAGCTACAAGTGTGAGCAAGGATTCTGCGGTGCAAACCCCCGCCAAAAGTGCTTCTTCTGTCGCATCAACAGGCCGTACTCGCGACATGCAATGTTTCCGTTGCAAGGGATTTGGACATACAAAGCGTGATTGTCCTAGTCAACGTGCTCTCATTATTCGTGAGGATGGTGAGTACTCTTCTGCTAGTGAACATGAGGATGATCTTGCTTTAGTTGCCGCTAACCATGCAGGTACCGAGGATTCCGAAGGAGAAGTGTTCAATGCTTCGGCCACAGAAGGTTACCCAACACTTGTTGTGACCCGTGTATTGACTGAACAACCAGAACGGTCACAAGAAAGCCAGCGGCATAATCTGTTTCAAACCAGGATGGTCGTCAACGAGCATGCAGTGCCCGTTATCATCGACGGAGGAAGTTGCAACAACTTCGCAAGCGTTGACATGGTCGAGAAGCTTGGCTTGGCCACACACCCGCATCCACATCCTTATTGCATTGAATGGTTTAACTCATGCGGTAAGCTCAAGGTAATTAAAACTGTTCGAATTCATATCTCCCTTGGTACTTATCGTGATTATATAGACTGTGATGTTGCTCCCATGGATGTTTGTTCTATTTTGTTGGGTAGACCTTGGATATATGATGTAGATGCTGTTCACCATGGTAGGTCTAATGAATACAAATTTGTGTTTAAGAGAAAGAAATATGTGCTACAACCTATGACACCGGCCGAGTTAGCAAAAGCAAATTGTCAATCCCAAAATAAAAATGGTGTCAATGATAAACCCAGTGTAACACAAAAGAAAGAATCTGGTGAAAAGAATTCTGGAATTAAATTGAAAGGTTCTGTTCTTTTAGCTACAAAGGATTGTGTAGCTGATGAGTTAGCTAAAGAACCATGCAATGATTTAAAGGATTTGTCTATTGCTTTGCCCCCTGTTGCTCCTAATCTTTTTCAGGACAATATGTTCGAGTCGAGGACGACTCAAATTCAAGAAAGGGGGGATGATGAGGACATCACTGACGAGCTTGCTGTTACTACGTCCACGACGTCGGCTGATGGAGTAGGAAAGCGACAAGACGGCATGAACCCTCATGCTATGCCATTCAAGTCTTCATCAACGGAGGATCAGCAAGTTATGTCCAAGTTCCAAGAAGTCCCCGACCACCGGGCCCAAGTCGAGAGGACGTCGAAGTCGCTGCCGAGTCCGGTTCGGCCATCCAGGACCAGTGCACCTTCAAACGGACGCCCAGATCACATACGACGTCCAAATGAGGCAAATAAGGACTCTACGGAAAGATTACGAGATAAGCTTTCCAACGGATCCAACCATGCCTCTAAATTCCATCTACAGCAACGGGAATCGTCAGAATACGAACACGAACAGAATTGGGCCGGCGTTGCGTCACCGTATTTTTGGGCCCAAGGCCCGTGTATCCCTAGGGTTAGCGTTACGCGCGCGTGGGCACCTGTTTGGGTGCCGCCCCTCCTCTGGCCGCCGCCCTATATATGCTCCCCGCCGTGCTTCGTCTTAGTTGGGTTTTGTTTAGTTGATTTCGTCACGGTTGTGTGAGATATCGCCTTGTTCTTCTTGTGTCGGCTAGATCAACAAGACCAAGTTTCTGAACCCCATTATTCTTAATCTATATTCGCAATTGAGATTGCTTATCTTGTGTTCTTGCTCGTTCTTCGGTTGCCTGCAGGAACCGTCCTTCGTGGACAGGTCGATCGCGCCTCTGGTTCGGTCGATAACAATAGTCGTGGTGGTTTAGCGATCGCCGGGATTTCTAGTTACTCGCGTGGTTGGATGCCGGATCGTTTAGGTCTCCCGACACCTACCAAAATTATCCTTCGTCTCACCAGAAGATCGGGACCCCCGCGTCCGCGCTCATCATCGCATTGCTGGTAGTCATGGTAGAAAGGAATTGATATTTACTCCTGGAGATCTTGTATGGCTACACTTACGTAAAGAGCGTTTTCCTGAGTTAAGAAAGTCCAAATTAATGCCTCGTGCGGATGGTCCATTTAAGGTGTTAGAGCGAATAAACGATAATGCCTACAAACTTGAGTTGCCTGCAGATTTCGGGGTTAGCCCCACTTTTAGCATTTCAGATTTGCGGCCATATTTGGGAGAAGAAGATGAGCATGAGTCGAGGACGACTCCAATTCAAGGGGGAGAGGATGATGAGGACATCACCCCTAACGATGCGTCCATTCTTCCAACACCCGTTGTGCAAGGACTAATAACAAGGGCACGTGCACGTCAACTAAATCACCAGGTGAGCTCGTTTCTTAGTACACGAGAGAATATTGACAAGAGCGAGTTACTACCTAATAATATTGTGCTTGTGCTCAGGAATCATGGTGTTGATCAGCAAGGGTGTCACTTTGCACCAAGACGGGTCGGGAATCAAGTCTACCGCGAGCTGGAGTCCGGGTCGGCCATGGCGGAGCAGCCTGTCTTCAAACGGGCGTAGCAGATGCATAAGAACTCCGTTTGGGGCGTTCAAGTACATTACAGAGAAGCCCTCGACGAGACCTTTCCAACGGATCTGGTCCCACGTCCAAAATCCTTCTGAGTCAATCAAAATCGTTGAAACAAGTGGAGACCAGATTCTGTTGGGTCGTGCGGTGCTGCGTCACCTGTCTATTGGGTCTCGGCCCGTGTATCCCGCGTGGGGGGGATGCGCCCCAAACCTTAGACGCCACCCCTCTCGCATATTAAAACCTCGTAGCCGTCATTGTTAGACTTGGGTTTTGCTTAGAATTTTCTGCTGTCGCAGTTCACCGTCTTTCGGTTTGTGGAACCCCAACACTTCGTGACCTTAATACATACTTGCAATTCGAGATTGCTTCTTCTGTGTTCTTGCACGTGTTCTTCGATTCGCTTGCAGGAACAGGCCTTCGTGGCTAGGTCAACCGCGCCTCGGTACGGTTGATAACGAACGGAGCAGTGGTGTAGCAATTGCAGGCCTAGATCGGTTCTAGTCGAAAGTCGGATCGTCAACGTCGAGTCTCCACCAATCGAACTATCCCCTACCTGTCGGAAGATCGGGACCCTGTTCCTCATCATGTATGAGCTGGAGCATCGCCATAATAGGGTCATCAACAAGGACAGTTCGGCATCCACCTCTTCAGTTTTAGATTTGGGTAGCACAGTTGCCTCAATTTGAAGTCAATTTCAAAGTTTCTTGCGAGCTACTGCCGGTGCACAACCATCTAAGTCAGATTTGATTCAATATTTAGATGATCCCAATGCGGACTGTGGTGAGACATCATTTAATATACTTGAGTGGTGGAAAATGAATTCATTGAGATACCCAATAGTGTCAAAGATGGCAAAAGATATCTTGACTATACCAGTTAGTACTGTATCTTCTGAGTCTGCTTTCAGTGCTGGAGGTAGAGTACTAGATGATTACCGGAGTTCTTTAGAGCCTTCTATGGTTGAAGCATTGGTATGCACATCTATTTGGATAAGAAGTGCTTACCGTAACATGAAAAGTCCCTTGGTATGTAGTTTTCCTAATTTTTTTCTTTTGCTTCTGACTGATATTTGTGTTCTAAGCTCAAGTATATTTTTTTTCTATTTTTCTCATTTATAGGAAGAAGGCAATGAGGAGGATGTTGAAAGCATTTCTTTAGTTGATAGCATAGTGGGAAGCAACTAATAAGTGTAAGTTTATTATTGTTTTTGTTGAACATTTCTCATTCTTGTGCTCCTCATGTGATATCATGTATGTGACTTGTGATGATTGTTCTCTAAGGATGATTGTTCTTGCAGAAGGCCTATTCTGGAGAGATGAATGTTCTCTAAGGATGATTGTTTTTGTTGAACTTTTTGACTATTGTATCCTTGTTTATTGGTTTCTTTCTCAATCGGTTGCACAACTTGTTGCTATGACAATAGAAATGCATACTAAGATGTTCATGCCCTTTGGTTTTCACGAGGAAACAAAAGGGAAAATCTGATCAGTTCTTGGAATGTACTAGATGCAATGACATTTAATTTTGTGAACGTACAGGTTGCATATCGAATATGATGAAATGCTAGTTCTGATAATGTGAAATAGATTGTGTTGTGCTACAAGTTGCATAACATATTTGATGAAATGCTAGTTCTGAATTTTGATAATTTTGCGGAGCTACAAGTTTGCAAAACAGACAAATATCCCTATTTTTTTTAGAAACGAGCCGAGTTCGAGCCCAAAACAACCGAGCTGGTCTAGCTTGCGAGTTGGCCGAGCCAGCTCGTGAGCCAGACCGAGCTGAGTTCGAGCTGATTTTTCAGCTCGGTGAGCTAAACTAGCCGAGCCGAGCTAGCTCGTTACCCGACCGAGCTCGAGCCGAGCCGAGGCTAGCTCACTCGAACTCGGCTCGTTTCCACCCCTACCTACAAGCCAGAGCACTGTCAAACACCATTGGGGGTACCCTGTCGTAGCCTTGAAGCGACATCCACCTGGGTCGACGAAATGCAGAACAGTGTGTGTTCGCGCCCCACACTTCCAGCCACCGTCCCCTCCGCGCCACCCGCCCTCTCCATCGCCTGAGCCCCCGCGCCTGTGCTGAAGGGGCAAAGGCTTCGGTGAGGTATACATTTACCATTGCCCGTGGGCGCCAAGTTTTAGTTGCGAACGTCTGCAAGTTTCTCTTGATCCGAATGGCCAAATGCTCTACAATTTGTGGTATGCAGCTGGTCTATCTATATGCTTTGTGAGTTTATGTACCAACTGATTACATTCTTCTTTGGTTTAACTTAAATTCTAGAGTAAATTGTGCTGTTGGCCTTTAAATTTGTGCTGTTCTATCACTCTAAAGTTTATATTTAGTTTGGAAGGTCACTAGAAAAGTTGTTTGTAGCATACCATATCAAGTTAGAAATATAATATCACACAATTATATCATTTTTTTAGTTTAACTGACGGATGCATCTAAATGAAATGATTGAATAAGTTTAAGGACTGAGGTGCAATTTACTCTAAATTCTATATTCTTGGGTGGATTGGTGCCAAAGTAATGTTTGATACTGAATATTTGATCGATTCATTGCTTCAAAGTTTGTTCTTATAATATATCACTCCTTACTATTTTTCCTTGTGGAACCAACTGTATTTGCTTAGAATGGAGCATTTTTTACTGTATGGTAACTAAAGCCATAAGCAAGCGAGTTTTTTTATAAATAACTCAGATTAAAAAATTAATTATAAAAATGACCCACAGTTTGCAAATTTTATAAAAATAAACCACCACATCAGCTTGTTGAGTCCTGGGCACTCAACAAACGACCTATTGTGTGGAATCAGTTTATTGAGCACCCAGGACTCGACAAGCTGCTTGTCGAGTTCTCAGGACTCGACGAGCAGCAAGTTTTGTCGCCGCCGGTCACTGTTGTTGTCCCATTGATCTGCCCGTGCATTCCCAGATCTGTTCGAGTCTCTAGATGCGTCTTGCTTTCAATCCCATTCCTGTTAAGTTTCAACTTGTCCTGTGGTTGTTCACCGGAGTTCCGCCGTCGACCTCTTTTCTCCTTGTTTCCGACCACTGTGGAAATCTCATCGATTCCGACCACCATTTTTTGATTGCCTTCTATTTCACCATCTCCAGTGTGTCCTAATCTCCATTTCAAATCATTCTGATCATCTCATCTCCCTTAGAGCGTTGCTGTCGTCGTCCTGGCTGCGACATGCACTGCGCCGTGCCACCTCACCGTGGAGAGCCATCTCGACTACTTCGCCGGCCAAACTGTTGCCACCATTGCCTTCGCCATCTCTCCAGCATGCTCGTAGACATCTTCTCCACCATTTTTAGTCACTTCGCCGTCATTTCCGTCGCCGGTCATCACCTGTGTGTCGCCTGTGCCAACAACCGCATCCAATGCCAGCCACTGACACTGCTACAGTGTGTGTCTAGTGCTGAGAACTCCGCAAGGGGCTTGTTGAGTCACCAACGGCTGCGTCCAATGCTAGCCACCGACACTCCTACAGTGTGTGTCTAGTGCTGAGAACTCGCACAGGCTCGCCGGTGGCTAGCTGGACCATGGTCAGGGCTGGGCTTCAGTGGCTATGGGGCTTGGACAGCAGTGAACACGATGGACAAGGTTGGCGAAGGTGGCGCTCGACGAACACCGGATTGGTGACGAAGTCCACATAGGCAACGACTGGCGACGGAAACGACGGCAAAGTGACTAAAAATGGCGGAGAAGATGTCTACGAGCATGCTAGAGAGATGGGGAAGGCAATGGCGGTGACGGTTTGGCCGATGAAGTGGTCGAGATGGCTCTCCACAGCGAGGTGGCACGGTGCAGTGCATGTCGCAACCAGGACGACGATGATGGCGACGCTCTGGGGGAGATGAAATGATCAGAATGACTTGGAATGGAGATTAGGACACACTGGAGATGGTGAAATAGAAGGCAATTAAAAAATGGTGGCCAGAATTGACGAGATTTCCTCGGCAGCCGGAAACAGGGAGAAAAGAGGTCGACAGCGGAACTCTGGGATGAGATGAAACTTAACAGGAATGGGATTGAAAGCAAGGCGCATCTAGCAACGCGAACAGATTTGGGAATGCATGGCTAGATCGACGGGACGACAAGGACGAATTTGTGAATTGAGATTTTACTGCTTTAATCTTTGTGAATTTGTGAATTTGTGGTTCAGAGAATCAGTGATTCTATATTTCTATGATTATGCATTGTTTGATTGTTGCAGAGGCACACAGCACCTCTGTTCGAGGCTAGTCCCAGCACAAACTGTTAAAATCTAAGTCTTGAAACTTCTGAAATCGAAATTGCAACTGTGTTCAGCACTTTCCAGGCTTCCAGTAAAGAAGCTGTGATTGTGAATTTGTGATGTTTTTTCAGCATTCTTGGTGAACTCTGCAACTGTAATAATTAGAATTTAGAAACTAGTTTTGTGAGCCTAAGATTCTGTATGATTATGTGAGACTGTGAAGCTTGTTGAATCTAGAGCAATCTAAATCTCTAAACTTCTGAAATCGAAATTTAAGTCTCACAATCACAGCACCACTTTTTGAGTCTAGTTCCAGCACAAACTGTTAAAATCTAAGTCTCTAAACTTCTAAAATTGAAATTGCAACTCTGTTCAGCACTTTCCAGGCTTCCAGCAAAGAAGCTGTGATTGTGAATTTGCGATGTTTTTCAATTATTTGCATTCTTGGTGAACTCTGCAACTGTTATAATCAGCATTTAGAAACTAGTTTTGTGAGTCTTTGATTCTATATGATTCTGTGAGACTGTGAAGCTTGTTGAATCTAGAGCAATCTAAATCTCTAAACTTCTGAAAATCAAAATTTAAGTCTCACAATCACAGCACCACTTTTTGAGTCTAGTTCTAGCACAAATTGTTAAAATCTAAGTCTCTAAACTTCTAAAATCGAAACTACAACTCTGTTTAGCACTTTCCAGGCTTCCAGCAAAGAAGCTGTGAATTGTGAATTTGTGATGTTTTTTCAATTATTTGCATTCTTGGTGAACTCCGCAACTGTTATAATCCGAATTTAGAAACTAGTTTTGTGAGCCTGTGATTCTGTCAAACTTTGATTCTTTGTGATTCTGTTAAAATTGTGATGCTTGTTGAATCTAGAGCAAAGTGTAGAGTTTAGGGATAAATTTTTGTTCTTGATTGCGGTGGTTGGACAAAGTTTGATCCGAGCGAACAAAGTCTGCCATGTACAAATTTAACTCCAAATTTGCACAAGTGTTACCAAAGATATTTTCATCCGTCCGGTCTCAATCCGCTTGACATGGCTGGATAAAGTCTGATGCAATGTTCAGCTAGTACAAAAATCTTGTCTTGTGACATAGGTTTTTAAGTAAGAGTAACCAGATGAAAACTTGGAGAATGCAATTGCCTCATAGTTGTAGTTTGCCTCTTAGTGTTATGTTTGTTGTTTCTCAATGTTCAAATTTTTTTCACGATTTATGATTGTAGTATTAATATTCCTAATTTTGATATATAGATTTCTACTTGGGTGTATGATTGAGTTCGTGATCCACATCAGCAGTCTAGTAATGCCACAATCCATGGTGTTGTTAAGGTAAGGTCTAACATCATGGACTATGACGTTATCTTCCATACTTAATTATTTTAGTGAGTTTTTTGTGGTAAGTAATGATAGTTATTTAAACCATTTCACTTGTGGTGTTAGATTTTAATGGATAGCACCTTCGGTCATGGTGTTATGTTTGGGTGTTTAACACCGTTGCCTATGGTGTCTACAAACACCATGTATTGTGGTGTTATCATATTGTTGATGTAAGCAACTCATCTTTTTTATATGACAATGTGCTCAATGGCAATACAATGGACTGTGACATTACATGTCTAATTTAACACCTTGATCCGTAGTGTTAGACTGCCAATAACTTTGAGTCTTTCTATACTATCTGTATTAATCTTTATTAAACATATTCTTGGTATATTTTATTAAAAATATGTTTATCTTAATAACTATAATTTGAGAAAAATGATATGTGTGCGACCAGAAATAATATTTTTTTGTTTTATGCATTTCTCAACAAAAGTTTTAATCTGGACTTGTCTCTACAGTTCAGTGCTAAAAAAGTATGATGGAAAAGCGGTCTTGAGTCTCCACGATCATATGGCTAGGTCGGCTCTGAAGACGCTAACGACTCAACCGCTAGAAGCCAAGGTCGAGTTCCTCCGCCTCTGCTCTAGTGGCCGCCTCAAGGATGCGCTCCAACACCGCTTCCGTGACGCCCTCTGGTCGGAAGCCAACCTCTTCTCCTACCTCCTCCGCGGTTGCCGCGCAATCCCACTCCTTCACCAGCTCCACGCCTTCGCTGCCACTTCTGGCGCCGCTGCTGACCGCTTCACCGCGAACCACCTCCTCCTCGCCTATGCCGACCTCAGTGACATCCTCACCGCGCGTAATTTGTTCGATGGAATTCCCAAGCGGAATGTCATGTCTTGGAACATCCTCATCAGGGCTTACATCAAGAATGAGGACATTGACACTGCACGCAAGCTGTTTGACGAAATGCCCATGAGGAATGTGGCTACGTGGAATGCCATGATCGCTGGATTCACCAACTTAGGCTTCGACGAGGAGAGTTTGGAGTTTTTTGTTGCCATGCGAAGGGAGGGAATGCAGCCTGATGAGTTTGGCCTTGGTAGTGTGCTCCGGTGCTGTGCCGGGCTGAGAGATGTCGTGTCTGGGCGACAGGTTCATGCATATGTCATGAGGTCTGGGCTGGACCGTGATATGTGTGTAGGGAGCTCATTGGCTCACATGTACATGCGATGTGGGTGTCTTGAAGAAGGAGAGGCTGTGCTCTCTGTGCTTCCTTTGCTTAATATTGTGTCATGCAATACCATAATTGCTGGAAGGACGCAGAATGGAGACTCAGAGGGAGCCCTTGAGTATTTCAACATGATGGGAAATGTTGGAGTGGCAGCAAATGAGGTCACATTTGTGAGTGCTATTAGCTCTTGCTCAGACTTGGCTGCTCTTGCACAAGGCCAGCAAGTTCATGCACAGGCTATCAAGGCTGGAGTCGACATGGTTGTGCCAGTCATGAGTTCTCTCGTGCACATGTACTCTCGATGTGGCTGCTTGGTGGACTCAGAGAGAGTGTTCTTTGGTTATTGTGGATCAGATCTTGTCCTTTACAGTGCAATGATCTCAGCTTATGGGTTCCATGGGCATGGATGGAAAGCAATCAAGCTGTTCAAACAGATGCTAAATGAAGGGATAGAACCTAATGAGGTTACTTTCTTGACCTTGCTATACGCTTGCAGCCATAGTGGTATGAAAGATGAAGGTATGGACTGTTTTGAGCTTATGACTAAGACATATGGACTGCAACCAACTGTGAAACACTATACTTGTATTGTGGATCTTCTTGGGCGATCAGGTTGTCTAGACGAAGCAGAGGCCCTTATCTTGTCGATGCCTGTGCGTTCTGACGGGGTCATATGGAAGACATTGCTGTCTGCTTGTAAGATCCAGAAGAATTTTAACATGGCTGAGAGGATTGCAGAACGTGTCATTGAGTTGGACCCTCATGATTCTGCCTCTTATGTTCTGCTATCGAATATTCGAGCTACTAGCAGGAGATGGGGGGATGTAACTGAGCTAAGAAAAACCATGAGGGAGAAGAACGTAAGAAAGGAGCCTGGAATCAGCTGGGTGGAGCTTAAGGGTCAGGTGCACGAATTTTGCACGGGAGACAAGTCCCATCCAAGGCAAAGTGAGATCGACAAATGCTTGGAAGAAATGATGGCCAGGATTAGGCAATGTGGGTATGCGCCAGACATGAGCATGGTGTTCCATGACATGGAAGATGAGGAGAAAGAAGTTAGTTTGGTTCACCACAGTGAGAAGTTGGCTATAGTATTAGCTTATCTGAGCTTACCCGAAGGAACTCCTATCCGAATAATGAAGAATCTACGTGTATGTGATGATTGCCATGTTGCTATTAAATTGATGTCCCAGGTTACTGGTCGGGAGATTGTGGTTAGAGATGTAAGCCGCTTTCACCATTTCAGAGATGGCAAATGCTCTTGTGGAGACTACTGGTGATGAGAGCACTGCAGTTTATATGTATCCAGGAGAATTCTGCTTGTTTATGTTGTCTTATTTCCCTTCTCATAGAAGCGACATAGGCTTATATTCATCTGTGAAGGATAGTTATGATTGATCATAACTTGTTAGTTTTGATTAAAACCATTCTAATGTAGAACCTATGGAAGAGTTCTGTTAGAGGATGTGTCAGAGCAAAATGTTGGAGGAACTTGCTTATATGTTGGCAGTGATGTCTAGAGGTGATCATTCAAAGCTTGTTGTTTTGAAGCTCCTTTCTGCCAAAAGTGATTATTTTTGAATTGCTTGTTCTGGTTCTTGTCCAGGTATGCAATTTTCGCATCAGTCCTACAAAGTGAGTGAGACATTCCCCTTTAAATGGATAAACAGGAAGTGGAATGAAGATTTGTATGTGACTGTCATGCAAACTGCTGGAAATAGATAGGCTGTTGTTATATCTGTTGTGCAGGATTTTGTGATCAGGTATAGTTTGTCCCCCCTTGGAAGTCTCCTAGTTTCTGCATTCATCCAACTATCTGCAATTTTCAAGCTACTTTATTTAAAACCACCGACCCGCCATGCATTTTCTTCCCAGACTGTTGAACTGGACTTGCTGTACATTGTACCCCAGACCCCATTAAGGGGAGTCATAAGAGGTGGGGTGGGGGGTTACCGGTAACCACATGTGCTGCAACCTTGGACCAGGCCGCTTTTATGAAGTATACCAAAAAGGACCTACAGATGAAACTCAAGAGACGCTGATAATACCTGCATTCTACATTCCCCAGTCAGCATGTGAAGGTGCATGCATGAATACTTGACAACTTGTACAGCTGTTCAATATGTTGTGTCCTGTACTAGTAGTGTTCTTTCTGACAACAGTACACTCATTCTATTGCAGGAGAAGTGGTCCAGGAATCTCTACATTGCATCGGCATGCTATGGTTGTTCACTTCTTCAGTATCATAGGGTTCTTTCCCATGTTAGAGTTAGCCTGTCATGGAGGGGCAGTATCCTAGGGTTCTTTTGTTCTTTTCCCATGTGGTTATGATGAATCCAATTTTTTGCTGAGTTTATGCAAACCTCTAGACATCACTGCCAAGGAACTCCCATTGTCTGTTCCAGGAACTTTGATGTGCTTGGCCGAATGTTCAATCTTTGACAATACATAAATGTATTATGAATTCTCCTGTATATCCTGTTAAAAGTCAAGTGATATGTTTGTCATCGGTATCAATGATTTGCAAGGTTAAAAGGAGATATATGGATAGATAACTTGCAAATGCTGTGGTAAATTCTTTAAGGTTGCTTCTTGTGAGTCATGGCTTAACTTGGTTTGGTTTCTTGATCTGTAGGGCATCCTGATCAACAAACAGTTCCCCGGCCCTGCATCGACTGCGTCACCAACGACAACATCATCGTCAATGTCATCAACCACCTCAACAAGCCCTTCCTCATCACATGGTAACAACTACCCAACTATTAATATCTCCAGTTACCTCTCCTGGGTAAATTTCTTTCTTGACTCATACAGTAAATTTTGTGCTCTGTATGTATTCCTGCCAATACAGGAATGACAAAAAGCAGAGGAAGAACTCATGGCAGGATGGTGTGCTGGGCACCAACTGCCCTATCCCGCCAGGTGGCTACTACACGTACAAGTTCCAGGTCAAGGACCAGATCGGCACGTTCACCTACTTCCCCTCCTTCGCAATGCACCCCGCCGCGGGCGGCTTCAGCACTATTAACGTGTACAAGCGCCCTTCCATCCCAGTCCCCTACTCCCTGCCCACTGGCGACTTCACGTTGCTCGTAGGCGATTGGTACAAGGCCAGCCATAGGGTAATTGCAAGAACTCTTACATGCAATTGGTTCATTTGATGCAAAGGAGATAATAACTTGGTGCTTCTGTTGATGCATTGCAGCAATTGAGGAAAACTCTGAATGCAGGAAAGTCCCTGCCATCCCCTGATGGGCTTCTGATCAATGGCATGAAGTCTGCATCCTTCAAGGGAAATCCAGGTATTCCCTTCTCAAATAATTCAAGAAATGGTGTGGATTTTTGTTTTTTTTGGAAGTTTTTGATTAGTAGAGAGGTTAACAACTGATGAAAATGGTTGTTGGTTCAGGGAAGACGTATCTGTTCAGACTTTCCAATGTTGGCCTGAAGACTTCCATCAATGTCAGGATCCAGGGCCACTCACTGAGGCTTGTTGAGATCGAAGGGACACCTGGTTCAGAACGTTATGACTCACTTGACGTGCATGTTGGACAGTCGGTGGTGTTCTTGGTCACCCTCAACCAGGCTCCCAAGGGCTACTATATTGTTGTGTCGACACGGTTCACGTTGACTGAGCTGATGGTGATGGGGATCTTGCATTACAGCAACTCCAAGTCCAAGGCCTCCAGTCCGGTCCTGGCGGGTCCTCCTGACTAGTTCGAGTGGTCCATGAACCAAGCCAGATCCTTTAGGTGGAATCTGACTTCAAGCGTGGCGCGGCCTGACCCACAGGGTTTCTACCACTACGGCAAAATTAAGACATCGAGAACATTAGTGCTCGCCAATTGTGCTCCTCTGACCGCCGGGAAGACCCGTTACACAGTGAACAGCATCTCGTTTGTTGTCCCTGACACACCTCTGAAGGTAGCGGACAACTTCAACATTGACAACGTGATTGCTTGGGATAGCATTCCGGTGAGGTCTGATGGCCATGCAGCCCTCGTAGGCACAGTGGTGGTCAGGCTCAATCTCCACGAGTTCATTGAGGTTGTGCTCCAGAACACTGAGGATGCAATGCAGTCTTGGCATCTGGATGGATATGATTTCTGGGTTGTCGGGTAAGCTACAATACCCAGTAACCTAAACATGTCAAAACTCCTCATTTTGTCATGAACATTTACAACTCACACATCAATTCACTTCTGATCTTTTCATTGGATGTGGGTATGGTAATGTCCACTGGACTGAGAACAAACGATCAGACTATAACTTGGTCGATATGCAAACCAGGCACACAGTTCAAGTAAATATCTGATGACGCATATATTAGTTGAGTTTTGTGCATTGATCAGTTGAAGTCTGAACATTGCTTCATTTATGGTGTTTTCAGGTGCATCTAAAGGGATGGTCGGCGATCTTGGTTTCTCTAGACAACCAAGGGATGTGGAACCTGCGGTCGGCGAACTCGTACCATCAATACCTTGGTCAGCAGCTGTACCTGAGAGTGTGGACATCACAGAAGAGATACTCCAATCAGTACAACATCCCGTTGAATGCAGTTCTCTGTGGGTAGGCGCCTGGGCTTGCACATTGAGAAGAATCAGCATAGATTGTTCCTTGTTTAGTATATGATTACCAGAAGAAACTATCATATATTATAGTAGTACTATAGATCAAATTAGAAAGGTCAGCAAGCCTATGGACATGAGAACTTGTCAAAAAAAGTTTTATTATAGCTAAACATTGGTGAATTATTCTTTAATTATGTTACTGCTATTTCTCCTTGTGTGTGGTTTGTGGACAATGCCACAGCGTCAGTGGTGTTCAACATTTGTTATATCTAGTGTGAAGTTTTACTGAAACATCTCAATTTTTCCTGCTTGTTCTTCCTAATGCTGCATAATGCATCCATATGACAGTGTTCTGATGTTAATACTGTTCTTGCTGTTTGTTGCTTTCATCATGATACAATGCTTGGTTTTGACTCACTAAATCACGCTCGTGGAAATTGCTGTAAATTCTACCTCGGAAGTCCAAAAATGCTGGAAAATAGAATTTAAAACACTCTTAAGATTTCTGCCAGATTGATAATGAACTCCTCATAGATTGCTCTTTGTATGTTTTTCATCAAAGTGATTATCAAATCGCTAAAGCTAAACAATTTTTGAATTTCTTTATTACTCATATTTTTCGCTTAGTAAGTCATTAATGCTGATGAAATTTTGGATTTCAGATTAGAACTGCGCTTATAAGGAAACATTAAGAGTATCTTAGTTCTGAACTGAAGTCTCACAATGCAAATAAGATATAAGGTTCCAGAGTAGTGAATGTGAGTAACAATTTATAAGGAATAAAAGCAATGACATAGTTATAGGCTCAGACATAGAGCAGCATCAACATAGGGTTGTTGACTTGGCATCTGTTCTTGTTCAATGACTCCTTACTCTCCTAAGGAGAAAGCAATTACAACGCAACTATCAGAGATAAGGCAATTCAAGTCTTAAATGTGATCTTACCAACAGATGACTCCTCAACATAAACTTCAACTACACTAACGAAAGCAATAGCTCCTTAGTATTCACCCCAGTGATCTTGTTTAGCTTGCCTTTCTCAACAAAGGTTGTCACTTCCATGGCATATGACACGGTCTGCTGGATCTTTTTAAACGTGTGCTCTTTCTTCTTCTTGGGCCTTCCTGCGATCCTCATTTGAACCATCGTCTTTGTCAGAGTCAGGGGCAACTCATTTTGTTCTATCATGTATCCGAAGTGACTCTGAATGACGTGCTAGTATGAGAAGGCGAGCCCAATGACCACTTGAAGACGAAGTGCTTGGAATCGGTGGTGGGGCAATCGAAGATGATGGCCTATCTGAAACAAAGATATGGTGTGTGGAGTATAAATGTGTAAAACTAACTGGATGCAATTACTAAGGCTTTGGTATACTTGGAGGGTTGCCGCTTGATATACTATATTGTACTGAGAGTAGTGGTGACGTAGGACAATGTATTGGTGGATTTTGACGGAGGACAACATCACTTGGTTGTCCGCAACCCAAATCAGTTATGATACTCTGAGCCTTGGATTGCATGGTCTGAAGTGCAATGGTGACCTTTATCTGTATTGCATGGCCAAATCTCTGCGATACAGAAAATGCAATGTTATTAATGTCCCTTGCATTGTCATACTGATAAAACAAATTAAAATGTGTGTTAATATTTCCAAAGAACATAAAAAAATGACAGATTGTCAAGAAAGATGTGTACTGATTGATGAGTCATTGCAGTCATGCAAGTATTGAAACTTGTGCGGGCACTATTATCATGGGGAAGGTCGGTAACTCGATCTACCGTCACATGGTTAGTTCTTGCATGTGTCTGTGGTATGTACCACTGAAGGTACCTGCGGTATGTGCTCGGATCATATGGTCGATTCTCAAGCACATAGCTTGTGTGTGCCTCATCATCCTACTGTGTTACCCATCGACTTTTGTGGTTCACCTAGTCATCCCTTCTTTGTCTGTTTGCATTAAGTAAATATGTAGCAATGTTATGTCTAAAATCCAACATAAATGCATGCCTACATTAAGTAAATATATAGCATAAGTTTGATATACCCATGGACATCTCTAGGGAGCTATCAAGGTTGGGGGGGGGGGGGGTATCTCCTGATAAAGACCAAATTGCCGCATGACACGCTCTGGTGCGTACACCTCTGTCATGTGCGAGAACACAATGTGGCACCGAGTGAGCCACCAGATTGAGTCTTGTTTGCACTATACTGATAAACCATATGATGCAATCTCCGAGATGAAGTCATCAGTCTATGGTCTCCTTATAACACAACTATCATGTAGGATCTCAAATTCAGCCTAGTAGGCTGTATAGCATCATAACACTTGATGCTCGAACCATCTGAGTGTATCTATGGCTTAGCGAGTGTCCATTATAGGCTCATCTATGTCATCATTTCCATCACCATAGAGGTGATGCACTATAGGGTATGGGTGGATGGGATGCTCGATACGTGGCCGGCCAATTGGAAAGTGCCCTCAAGACCACAACTACAACAATATGTAGCATCCAGACAACACTAGATCATTAGCAGTGGAACACATGCATGCATCACATAAGCCCCTGTAGGTTGTGCACAATACCGCAATCACCCAACTATATTGCGGCATCTCTCTAGGTTGTGCATCAACAATGGACTCTACAATTGGTACATGAAGGATCAAGGATGTCGACTAGAGGGGGGTGAATATGAGGCTTTTAAAAATTCTTTCTCCACTAAGTAATTTTTCAAAGATGTTTAGGATAACCTAGGGTTGCAAGAATTTATCAACAATCTAACATCTAGTTGCGATTAATCAATATGAGATATACAATACAACAAGCAATTAGTTAATCAAACAATTTGTGTCAAGATAAATATGAAATGAATAAGAGATACGCAATTGACACAATATTTTTACTGAGGTCTCTGAGACTCGCCCGGTCTCCCCTACTTCTCGTTGAAACGCTCACACGTGAGCCTCGCTTTTATATCCAAGAAGGATATCTTCACTCGGGTTGCTCCTTCTCTACACCGGAGAAGCGAGCACCAAACCTTTCACACTTGTTTGTCAGCCTCTCCAACAAACTTCAATCGTAGAGATCACGACTCTCCTCCGACACCGTCTAGGCAAAGGCGATCGCCAAGAGTAACAATTCGGACCCTTTCACTTGAACAAATCAAGTGCTACAAGCTCAAATGATGCAAATGTATACACACACACACACACACTAGCACTAGCTTGCAAATAGTGGATTAAGTGCACTGAGCACTCTTAGCCTCACACAAAGACTCTCTTAAATCCACTAAAGAATTGGGCTCAAATCTAGCCTCTAGATGCAATATCTCATATGCAATGAACTTGACTAGCTTTTCAACAGAGAAATCAACTTCTTGAGCAGCCCCAAATGAAGGCAAACACAAAATATATATAGCCCCAAAGGAAAACTAGCCGTTTGCAACATCCTGACGAAATTTTGTACAGGTCGGACAATGTCCGGCCAATGCAAGAGAATCTGACCGTTGCAAACGAGCAGTTACTGTTGGGAGACATTTTGTAACGGCTGGACAATGTCTAGCCATTTCGGACAATGTCCGGCCATGTCGGACAAAAGCCCTCGGACATATATATCTGTCTCTATTTCACTCTCGGCTCAAATAATTTGTATAGGCTGGACAATGTCCGGCCCATCCCGGACATAAGCCCTGGACGGATGCAAATGTCTTTGGTTCACATTTTGCAATACGCTCAAAAAAATTGTACAGGCCGGACATTGTCTGGCCATTTCGGACACTGTCCAGCCAATGCACATCGACAGTAAAACAAGCATAACTTTTGATCTAGAGATTTAATTGAGGTGATTTTTGGCTTGTTAGAAATATAATTTAAAAGGCTACAATTTTGTCAACAAGAGCAAGATCTAGATAGGCCTAGATCTTTTTAGAAAATTCAAAAACCTTCCTGCTGCCAAAATGTCCAACACAAAAGTCATTTCTAATGCAATTTGTCTATTTTCTCGCGGATATGTCTACTGACACTCAGCATAGACCACGACCAAATTGATTTAAGAACTTTACAGCCACAGGTCGAATATCCGATCGAAAACAGGTGGTCGAGTGGATTTAGTCGAGCGTACGCAATCGAGCTGAAAACTGGTACGACCACGACCAAATTCCAAACAAGGATACAGCCAATCCAGCGAACATGACCACGACTAGCTCTAGAATATAAACCAATTGAATTAGCTGGTGACACGACTAAGTGCAGTTTTCAAAACATTTTCTTTGATGCGACACAAACTACACTTAGACTTTCTAGCAATGCAAGAGGTGATAAAACACTAGTGCAAGATAATATGAATGCATTTGAGCTTCCACACTAGATAGATTCAAGCTACTAGTTTTCGACCCCTCTTAATAGTATGGTCAAACTAGCAAAAGGAATTCTATCAACCCGGTCTATTTCCAAAACACCGAGACCGATAAAATCCTAAGAAAACAATCCTTAATTTTGGATTTTACCTTTGATGAAATTCGACCTTGTGAAGCTTGACCACTCCACGTTTGTCCTCACAAAGATCGATCTCGCTAAGCTTGACCTCGCTTGAAATGACTCATGTCGGCATCATCCTCTTCACGCCCTTGCTTGCTTTCATCTCGCCACTAATCTGAGACTATAACACATACACTCAATACACAACGTTAGTCTCATAATCAGTTTGTCATTCATCACCAGAGAAATTACTCCACACAGGAGTTAGCTCAACAATTTCTCTTTCCGGTGAGATGACAAAACCACATTCAACAGATAGTAAGAGATGAATCATACAATCATATGGATCCATATATGATACAAACATACGCACATGATCTATACAACTTACGTCATGATAGCAATCAGCATAGATGACTAATATGACGAGCTCCCCCTCAACATGTATATTGATATCAAAACCACAATAAGGAGTCATCAAACTTCAGGATTTAACAAATCACAATTCAATGTACTTATGCTAAACCAGGATTTATCTAAGTTGTCATTTAATCATCAAATCTGACATTCTTCAGATTAACTTTAATCATCAGAGATCTATCCAAATCATCATTAATCATCAAAACCTAGATACTTAGATCGACCTAGATCCAACAGTACATAGAATGGATACACCCTATCACCTTGGGTTGTAGCGAACATAAACTCATCCAAATAGCATAGAATATAAGTAAACATATGTCCATGCATAACATCATCTGGGGGCATCATCAGGGTACACTTGGTATCATTCTAGCCATGACATTGGCACACCCTTGCTATGTGCAGGGATCAGATCATTCTCATGTACAAGACCAAATCTCTGATAGATCCTCACCTACCAATCTACCGGCATTACTGGAGGCACCAAAATGTCCCTCCTGATTGGCAACCCAAGTAGCACAGCCACGTCTTGCAGAATGACTGTCATCTCACCCCACTGAAAGTGAAAACTTTGGTCTCCGGCTGTCATCTATCCACTAGTGTTGATAGCAATGATCTATCTAAAGTGAATCAATGGCTCATGTGTAATAACTGATCCGTTTGAGACCTAGTCTTGGTTTTCGCACTAGGCTCGCCCAGATTCTAATATGCGGAATAATGGGATCTTACTCGGAAATACCGAAACCCAAAGTAATTGCACAACTCTTTATTTCAAAGAGGGCTTTACACGTCGAACGTTAGGCACACTTGCCTACGTCGAAGGAACTATAAGTGTCTAAAACTCAAATAAGTTCTATGACTCTTCGATTGAGTTCGATGATCTAAACTAGACCTATTACAAGGTATTTATAGTCCAATCGTATGAGTACGTATCAGACTTAGAGACCTAAACGTATTAGACTCATATAACTAATCCTAAACAGATAAGTTTAGTCATACACATTCGGATCGGATTACCATTCCGAACAGGGAACAAATTCCTTTTCCTGGTCACGAACCAATCCATGGTCGCGGACTCATCCAGGTCGCGAATCCTTTCCAAACACGATTAAGGTCGCGAAGCCGTATGCGATCAGGACTTGGTCGCGAAGCCGCATGCGATCAGGACTTGGAGATCCTCCCGGATCAATAACCTAGCAAGAGGTAGTAGTTCAGCATTACGAAGGATTGACACATAACCAAGGTGAAGAGGTCACACTAGTATAGAATTGCAGTCTACTAACCCCTATCTTCTAATGGTTTTTCGCAATCTAGAAGAAAACTGTTAGTGTATATGGTGCACAGTAAAAAAGGGAATTTGTACTAACTAGGGGTGTAATCAGATCGGATTCAGTCGGATAATGGTCATACCAAATCCAAATCCTATTAACTTTAATCAAATTCAAATACGACTTCGGATATACTCTCATTCGGATATCAATCGGATAGTCGAATTTGAATTTGAATCAATTTTTACTCCATTCGGATTGAATTTGAATATTATTCAGATTATATTGCTGTTTTAAGGAGACGGTCGTGGGGAGTCGTCTTGGAAGCGGGAGGAGGAGACGACCGCAGGGACGCGGTGACGCGAGGAGACGGTTGCGGGGAGGCGGCGTGGACGCGGGAGGAGGAGACGGCCGTGGGGACGTGGGGAGACGACCGTGTGGACGTGGGGACGCGGGGACGTGAGGACATGGCCACGGGGAGGCGGCGTGGGCGCGGGAGGAGGAGACGACCGTGGGGAGGCGACGTGGACGGGGGAGATAGCCGCGGGGACACGGGGACGCAGGGAGACAGCCGTGTAGGCGCTGGGATGTAGGGAGGCATGTAGACGCGGGGAGACGGCCGCGGGGAGGTGGCGTGGATGCGGGTGGAGGAGACGGCTGTGGGGAGGTGGCTTGGACTCGGGAGGAGGCCGCGGTAGGGAGGCAATGTGGACGTGGCGGTGGGGACGAGGCGGCGGTGGGGACGGGTGAATGGAGGTGGCGAGGACAGGTTGGGGCCGACGGTGGGGACGGGGTGGATAGTGAACGAGGAGGAGGCGGCCGGGAGGCAGCGGGGATGGGGGATGGGGGTGGCGGGGAGGCTGTGGGGATAGGGGACGGGGGCGGTGGGGAGGCGGCACCGCTGATGGGGAATGGGAGAGGAGGAGGGACTAACAGGTAGGGTTTAGATAAACCTAAAATCTAAACGGATGCGGATATTATTCGAATCTGAATCTCAATCCGAATCCAATATTCTATATCAGATTCGAATCCGAATCCGGGAAAATAATATGATGTATATCCGAATCCGAATCCTATTATATAACCGGATATAATCGGATATCCGAAAAGATATTCGAATCCGATTTTTTCAGATTTGGTATCCGGGTTATCTGATTACATTTGGATTTGATTACGATGTAAGTTACTGTTAGAAAAATGGCATGATTTTTCTAATGGTTCAGAATATATTAACCGTTAGAAAAAAATATACATGTATTAACAATAGTATTTTGGGAACCGTTAGAATAAATCATGTATTTACCATTAGAATAGAGGAAATTGTACTAACGGATTAATTTGTCAAAGCGTTAGAACAAGGCCTCCCTTTACAAATACACGTGCCTTGGAATTTTGCTTGCAGTCGAACCGTTTCACTTCTTTTTCTCCTCGAGCGCGACAAGTCCTACTCGAAACCTCCCTCGCCGACCGCCGAACCTTTCTCCACCGCCAGGCACTTCATTGCGTTCATTGCACCATCGCCAGCCGCCACACCTTTCTCCACCGCCGTCAGCCACTAGGATTTCTGGTGAATGAAGTCCAAGGAACCTGCAGCTTCAACTCTCTCGACTAAATTTTGAGTGAGTAAACTAAGATCTAGTAATTTCGAGTGACTAAATTTCGACTGATTTGCAAACTAACTACTGCATTTCATCTGATAGAGAAGAGTAGGAAAATTTCTAATTAGACTTATGAACAAAGTTATTTGTGTTGTCAGTTTCTTGTATAACATCCTTAGCTTGAGATGCAGGTTAATAGAACTTGTGATTGAATGACAAACAAAGTTATTTGTTTTGTCTGTTTCTTGTATACCATTCTTAGCTTGAGATGTAGATTAAGAGGATTTGTGGTTGAATGACAATCAAATACCATAATTAAATGGATAGAATTTGCTTTGATTGGTTCGTAGGAGAAATTCACATATAAAGTTTTTGTGTTTATTTGTTCAGATATTTCTTTCTTCTGCACCAAATTAGTGAAATTCTCTATCCAAAATATCTAAGTTCTCTATTTAGAAAAAATGACAAAACTAGGTTTCAATGGATAGGTCTTATTTTCTATGATTGTCTTTTGAGGGGTAAAAAGAATTCTATACCACAGAATTTTCATCTTGGTAGTTCTTTTCAGACAGGGAGCCATTTAGGTAGCAGTAAAAAATCTTAATTTTCTTTAGAATGCCTATTGATTCTGTGTAGGTCCTTGGACGATGTTCATGAGGGGGCAATGTAGTTGACGGTTATTCATCCTAGTGCAAGAGGAAGGTGCGAGGCGCGACGATGTTGTGCCATTTGGCCAAACGCACCGATCTTTCCTGTGAGTTCAATCAGTTTGGGTACGCTGCCTATGTTGGCTTGTTGGCGAAAGAAAGGGTGAAGATCACCGTCGAGAGCTGGAAGGACGTGAAGGGTGTGATCTTAGTTGGCTCGGTCGAGAAGATCCTCAAGCCCGGCGTGTTTCTCAACTTAGGACCTATAGAAAGCATTTTACATTTGTATTGGTGATTTCCTCGAGCTCAAACTCAACTCAACGCAACGCAACTCAACTCAACTAAGTTGAGTTGAGTTGAGTTGAGTCGAGCTAAGTTGAGTTGAGTTGAGTTGAGCTAAGTTGAGTTGAGTTGAGTTTGAGCTCAAGGAAATGACCAATGCAAATGTAACTCAACATTAGTCCCAGCTCCTCGGGTGTCTCTGAACTGAACTCCTCTGGTTAAGTCAAACGTGGTTCATACATTTGTTGTTTCGGATGAATGGATTTGTGATGTATCAGGTCTAACTTGTAGTTGGTAGTTACATTATTGTAGCAATGCGCCATTCTTGGTGTAGCAACACTAGCTTACAACTTAATATATTCAACTTGCAATGGTTCTCTTTCATGTGCAATGTAGGGGCCACTTGGTTCTCGTCATGATTTGTTGTTTCATGACTTTTGTAATATACATTGAATGTGTGAACTGGTGTATTTGTGTATTTGTATTGGTGTATATTTGTGAAACGTTATTTGTATTAGTGTATTTGTATTGCCTCTAGACTTTAGAAAGTTATTAAAAGTATTTTGAATCTTGCTAAAAGAAAAGGTCTTCTGGAACTTCCAATTCCCAGCTAACTTCTCCTGTCAAAATTTTTCCATCGTTCAGCATGCAGATGACACTCTTATAATACAATAAGAGCTTCTTCTAAAGAAATTTTCTTGTTAAAATCCCTTCTGCAGTCTTTTTCTTCTTCAATAGGTTCATACATTTTCTGTTTCAGACATGTATATGCTTGCTTCTGTTTCAGACATGTACTTGTACTAACGGTTGGGTGGTTACAAACCGTTAGTTTAATTTTTTCTAACGGTTCGTAATAGATTTATTGTTAGAAGAAACATACTTATACTAATGGTTGTATTTTGGCGAACCTTTAGAATATATGACAGGTACTTGAATTGGTGTATTTGTGTATATTTGTGTATTTGTATTGGTGTATATTTGTGTATTTGTATTACTGTTTCAGACATATACTTGCTTGCTTCTATTTCCGACATGTACTTGTACTAACGGTTGGGTTGTTAGAAACCGTTAGTTGGATTTTTTCTAACGATTTGTAATAGATTTACCGTTAGAATAATAATATTCATACTTAAGGCAAATACTATTGGTTTTCTTGTCTTAAATTCTTAGTGATGACTACCAGAAGGTACTAACCCGTGGCTTTCCCTGACCCTACTGATGCCGTGACGAAGAAGAAGAAAAAGGAGCCTGATATTTTGTTGGAACGCGAGAGATCGGCAGTCTTGAACTACCAACGTAAATATATACCTCAGTCCCTAAAACTCTATACTTTTTTGGTGTAAATATATTAGGGGTTGTGCAATACCCCCTTTAGTTGTGAATATTGGTCTTAAACTTATATGAGTATGTGTGTGAGCCCAGCTATATGAAAACATCATGCTGCTAGTGTTTTCTTGCATCTCATCTTGTGTGGTGCATATCATGAAGATTGTACATCTTGGTTGTGCATTTTGCATCCTGCATCTATTCGACAGTTATTGCTATGGAAGAAGGAGGTGACAAAAATGGAAGTGGGCAACCAGAGGTGCCCACTAGTCAAGGAATGGAAATGCTCTCCCCTCCAACATCTGCGAAGGGCAAGCAGCGATGATAGAGATGTACAGGTGGATGGAAGCAACACGCCGAGAATTTCAGGAACATCATGACAAGGTCATTGAACAATTGGTGGGCATGATAAAGGAAAGTAGAGCGGGGACTTCCAACCCAGAAGTTGATAAAGGAGTCAAGTTGACTGATTTCTTACAAACCAAACAACCAACTTTTTCAAAAACGGAAGAACTTTTAGAGGCGACGACTGGTTGGTTACCGTTGAGAGAAAGTTGAAGACAGTGAGGTGTTCTGATGAAGAAAAAGTTTTATATGCATCGCATCAACTAACTGGCTCTGCGGTGGATGAACTTCAAGGACATGAGGCCAACAGACCAAACGATCCTGTGGGGAGCACCGGTACTGTTTGTACGCAAAAAGGACAGTAGTATGAGGCTTTGCATTGACTACCGAGCCCTAAATGTCGTGACCATCAAGAACAAGTACCCATTACCCCGAATAGATGATTTATTTGATCAACTGAAAGGTGCAAGCGTGTTCTCAAAAATTGACCTTGGATCCACATATCATCAATTAAAGATCCGGGCACAAGATACCTTGAAAATTGCATTCGTAATGCGGTATGGACATCATGAATATTTAGTTGTGCCTTTTGGATTAACAAATGCACCAGCTGTATTTATGGACTTAGTGAACAAGGTATTCACGTTATTTTTGGATAAGTTCGTAGTAGTCTTCATAGATGACATTCTTGTATATTCTCAGAATAAAGACATGCAAAACACTTGCGAGAGGTTCTGTAAGTACTCAGAGAAAACCAACTTTATGCCAAGTTAAGAGAATGTGAATTTTGGCTTAAGCAAATCTCATTTTTAGGTCATGTTATATCTGGACCGGGCGTTTTAATGGATCCAGCAAAAGTAGAAGCAGTACTAGCTTGGTGGAGACCCAAGAACACTACTGTGGTTAGAAGTTTTCTAGGCTTAGCAGGATATTATCAAAGGTTCATTAAGGGATTTTCGATGACAGCAATACCCATGACTAATCTGTTAAAGAAGGATGTTGAATTTACATGGACCGAGAAATGTGAGAGGAGTTTTGAAGAGCTTAAGGAGCGGTTGACTACTGCGCTTTTTACCTGAAAGTGGAGAAAATTTTACTATTTATTGTGATGCATCCAAAGCAGGAATAGGATGTGTTTTGATGTCGGCTGGGAAAGTAATCGCATATGCTTCCCGACAGTTGAAAGCTCATGAAATGAATTATCCAACTCATGACTTGGAGCTAGCTGCCGTCGTTTTTGCCCTAAAGACTTGGCGACATTACCTTTACGGAGTCAAGTGCAAATTATACACTGGCCATAAGAGCTTGAAGCATATCTTAACGCAAAAAATAGCGGAGGTGGTTAGAGCTGATTAAAGACTATGACTTAACAACCAACTATCATCCAGGAAAGGCCAATGTTGTCGCTGATGCCTTGAGTTGAAAATCAGGGTGCAATCAAGCCCCTACGACTGAGATTTCAGAAGAAATTTTAAAGGATTTGATTCGTCTAGAGATAGAACTGATTGATCAACCACTCGAAGGAATAGTAACCGCGTTGTCAATGAGGCCTAGTTTACAAGATCGCATCAAGGAGAAGCAAGCTGTGGATAAGTTCGTTCAGGAAGAAGTACTTAGAATTAAAAATGGAAGGCTGTCAGAATTTAGCGTCGTGGAGGACGGAACCTTATGGTGCCATGACAGAATCTGCGTACCAGAGGGCTCTGAGATAAAAGACACCATCTTAAAAGAGGCACACCAAACACCTTATAGCATTTATCCGAGTAGTACAAAAATGTACTAGGACATTAAGGGTACATTTTGGTGGAGGAATATGAAGAGGGAAATTGCACAATTTGTGGCAGGGTGTGACACGTGTCAAACACCAATGACCAGCAGGACTGCTGCAACCTTTACCCATACCAGAATGGAAATGGGAAGAAATCAGAATAGACTTCATTATTGGTTACCCCAAACTAAACAAAAGAAGGATTCTATATGGGTGATTCTGGATCGCCTAACCAAGTTTGCGCACTTTATCGCCATTCGCCAGACTTACACATGTGAAAGACTAGGAGAGTTGTATCTAGAAAGAATTGTGGCATTACATGGAATTCCAAAAAGAATCATCACGGATAGAGGATCTGTCTTTACCTCAACAGTTTGGGAAAACCTACAGCAAGCCATAGGAACACACTTAGATTACAGTACATCATACCATCCAGAGACCGGAGGTCAAACAGAAAGAGTTAACCAAATTTTGGAGGATATGCTGAGGGCATGCCCCCTTGATTTTGGAGAATCATGGGATAAAAGTTTGCCATTGGCCAAATTTGCCTATAACAACAACTATCAAGATAGTATACAGATGGCACTAGTTGAAGCCTTGTATGGTCGAAAATGCAGATCTCCGATCTGTTGGGTAGAAACTGGAGAATGAAAAATTCTCGGACCCGATTTAATCAGGGAAACCAAGGAAAAGATCCAAGTTATCCAGGATAGGCTCCGATGATCCGTTTGAGACCTAGCCTTGGTTTTCGCACTAGGCTCGCCCAGATGCTAATATGTGGAATAACGGGATTTTACTCGGAAATACCGAAACCTAAAGGTTGATTGAAAACATAGCTCAAGGTAATTGCACAACTCTTTATTTCAAAGAGGGCTTTACATGTCTAATACTTCAATCTAGACTCGATGATCTAAATTAGAACTATTACAAAGTATTTATAGTCCAATCATATGAGTACGTATCAGACTCAATAACCTAAATGTATTAGATTCATATAACTAACTAATCCTAAACATATAAGCTTAGTTATATATATTCGAATTGGATTACAATCTCGAACAGAGAACGAATTCCTTTTCAAGGTCACGAACCAAACCATGGTCGCGAAACCTTTTCGAACACGGTTATGATCACGGAGCCTTATGCGATCAAGACTTTCCAAACAAGGTTATGATCGTGGAGCCTTATGCGATCAAGACCTGAAGATCCTCCCGGATCATGACTCCCTTGTTGAGAAGGAGCCAACCACTATTGCGACCTCTTGATTAAACTGGTGATGTGGAAACTGGGCTTCTCCATCTTCTTTGGTGTACCACTTTGCCACACGTACTCGTTGACCTTTATGACCTATTCGAAAATTCTCCTTTGTGCCACTGCTGTGGTAGTCATCTTCTTCTCCAGAATCACATCTCGAGTAGAGGCTCGTCTCATTGATAGACCAAGTCTTCAACAGATGGAACTACGGTATCTGGCTCATCATCCAGCATTGAAGGATCGAAGAGTTTGAGGTGCTCAATATTGACAACCGAATAAATATCTATGTATGGAGGTAACTCGAGCTGACAAATATTATTACCCACTTTCCGCAAAATCCGAAAAGGACCATAACGAATGGGTTTGAGTTTCTTATCTTCACATTTAAGTCTCTCCTTACTCAAATGTAACCATACCATATCACCTTCTTCAAATTGAGCATCAACTCGGTGCCGATCATGTCGCGCCTTGTACTTGAGTTGAGCTCACAGCAAGTTCTGTTCAACTTCACGATGGAGCCGTTGAATACCTTCCAGGAACTTCTGTGCTCGATCCTAATTAGATGCTTCCTTGCTGTTCTGTGCTGAGGTAGGAATCAAAAACTCCATGTCGATGGACTCTATGGTAGAAATCCTAAACAGACCTCAAACGGTGACTTCCTAGTCGAAGCATGCACTACTTGATTAAAAGCAAACTGCAGGTACGGTATGCTTTCATCCCAGGTCTTCGGGTGCTTCGAGTTATATCCTTTCAAGAGATGAATGACTGTGCGATTTACCACCTCGGTTTGACCATCAGTTTGCGGGTGAAAAGCAGTATTCCTCTTTAGCTTGGTGTCCATCATCGTCCAAAGCGATCGCCAAAAGTGACTAAGGAACTGGGTATCGCGATCAGACAAATAGAAGTCGGTAGTCTGAAGTGTGTCCAAACGTATTGAAAGAATGCCTGAGCTGCTTCTTCTCCCGTGATAGTCTTTCGATAAGGTATAAGAATAATCATTTTGGAGAACCAATCAACGACCACAAATAGATAGTCGTTGCCACGTCGGGTCTTAGGCAATCCTCCCAAGAAATTCATGGATATGCTCTCCCATGGTTGCGATGGAACTGGCAAATGAGTGTACAAACCTAATTTTTGGTTTGCCGGTTTCGAGATGCTGCAAAGATCATAGCCTCGAACAAAACTAGCCACATCTTGCTGCATATGCGGCCAGAACACATGTCGGTGAAGATTTTGCAACATCTTTATAACCCCAAAGTGACCAGCTACCTTCGATGTGTGCGCTTCTCGCAACCATTGAATTCGAGGTGCTCCACGAGGTATGCAAAGTAAGTTCCCTTTGTACAAGAGTCCTTCTCGACGAACGAACTCTGTAGGTTTCCTTGAATCGAGCTCAGTTTGTGCTGTTTGAAAATCATGGTCTTCACTATACATAGTGGCATAGTCATCATGACATGAGGGCTCGATCTGCATGAATGCTGATAAACAGAGGGTCGTAACTGGTGGTCGCGACAACATGTCCGCCAATTTTTTGTGTACGCCCTTCTTGTACTTAATCACCAGATTAAACTGTTGCAGATACGACATCCACTTCATGTGGCGAGCTTGTTGTAGCTTGGACTGAGTTTGCAAATATTGCAACGGTTGATGGTCGGTGTGGACAACAGTCTCTTTACCCAAGAGATAACACCGCCAATGTTTCACGACCTGATGCAGTGCACACAGCTCTTTGTCATAAGCCAGGTAGTTTTTCTAAGCTCCCTGGAATAACTCAGAGTGATATGCCAGTGGTCGACCTTCTTGCATGAGCACAGCGCCCATGGCATAACCTGAGGCATCGGTTTCTAGTTTGAATGGTTTCTGGAGATTCGGCAAAACTTACACATGCGCCTCGCTGATCTTCCTCTTCAGCAAGAGAAATGTGTCATCATGTTTCCTTGTCTACTCGAACTTTTGATCGATCCTGGTTAATGCATGCAACGAGAAGCCACAATCGAGAAGTGTCGTATGAATTTCTGAAGATATTGGCATGCTCCCAGAAAACTGCGCACGTCGATAACTATTCATGGTCGCGGCCACTCACGAATCACTTTTATCTTAGCCGGGTCGATTTGCAACATACCGTTGCCGACTATGAATACTAGGTAAAGTAGAGTTTGTTGGCCGAACTTGCACTTCTTACGGTTGAGGTGAAGTTGATGTTGCCGCAGCTGTTCGAACACCTTTTTGACATGAATGAGGTGCTCATCCAACGAACGACTATAAACCAATATGTCGTCGAGGTAAACGATCACAAAGTCGTTGATGAACTGTCTCAATACGTCATTCATGAGACGCATGAAAGTTGTCGGGGTGTTGCAGAGACCAAACGGCATGACCAGCCATTTGAACAGACCTTGCCGTGTTTTGAATGTGGTCTTCCACGTATCCTCCTCTCGAATGCTGACTTGATGATATCCTGACTTAAGATCCAATTTGGAGAAGACAACAACATGCTTCAATTGGTCTAGCAGGTCGTCAATACGAGGAAAGGGGTACCGGTTCTTGATGGTGATCTTGTTCAGTGCTCAGTAGTCGATGCACATACTTCAAGTCCCATCTTTCTTTGATACTAACACCACAGGAGATCCACAAGGTGAACTACTTGATTGAATGACACCATCGTTCAGCAACTCACCAAGTTGTCTCTTGATCTCTTCATTCTCCAATACTGAGTTGTGATACATACTCAGATTGGGCAGTGTCGCATCAGACACAAGCTGAATTTCGTGCTTGACTGGACGTTTCGGCGGACGACCCTGGGTACTCTCGAACAGATCACTGTATTTTTCCAGCAGTCCCGACAAATGACCAGAATTCTCTTGGCACGCCAACGACAACGCTGGTCGAGTACCCTCACCTTGACCAATGGGTCGAATCATGACAAGCACGTACTTGTGACATGCATTGACAATTCGTTTGGTTTGATTTGCGGTAATTAAGTTCGAAGTGTTGACATAGATGTCTTTACTGATCACGAACTTAACTCCATCTTTGGTGAGGTCATACTCTTGCACACGCCGATGGAAGTAAGCGTCTCGATCATATAGATACGGACTCTCAAAGATCACCTGACAGATATCTATAGGGACAACATCGCATTGCACCTCATCGATATATCGTGCAGAGATTGCAAACTTTAACACACACTGACTCGTAATCTGTTGGTTCACGTTGGATGTAAACCACCCCAGCGGATATGGTCGCAGGTGTGTGGTTGTCTTCAAACCAAGTTGCCGAACCAGTCCAGTGGAGACCAGATTCTTCTGACTTTCGGGATCGAATATCGCTGCGACCACTTCGTGCTTCACCTGGATGTTGATGGTGAACAAGTCCTCCGTTAGGTGATGGTCATTCGGTGGATCCGAACCCTTCTCCTTCGGCATTGCCATCAGGGACAAGGTCGTATCTGCTTCATCAACCGAATTCACTCGGACAACTTCTTCGTCGAGTGAAGTCGCAGTAGCCGTGGTTGTTCTTTTCCCTAGTCTGTTTTTCTTTGGTCGAAGTTCAGGATGAAGCTTGTAGCATTTATCTTTGGTGTGTCCCGCGACTTGACAATGGTCGCAAAAAGTACCCATGCCCAGCTTCAAAGCGTTCTTCTTCGGACTCGATTTTCTTTTTGTCAAGGTCGCACTGTCCTTTGTGCCTTTGTCGTTGCGGGATTTGTTCTTCTTCTCGATCGCCATAGTAGTTGTGCTCATAGTCGTGATGTCTTGGATGCCGAACAGACTTAGCTCAGTACTGATCGATTTCTGAAGTCCAGATGTGTATTTCCAAAATACCTGAGGATCGGATAGTGATATGCCGATGACTATTGCTTGTCTCCAGAACTCCGTAGTATAGTCTTGGACGATCTGGTCGCGCTGTTGGTACAATCTGTGCCAACGTTCCCATCTCTCCTCAAGGTAACCCCTCGGATAAAATTCTTGTCGTAGGAGTCGCTTGAATTGACCCCACGCAAGGTCATCAGCTTCACCACTGGCGACAAGGGCCTTCCACCAAGTCTTGGCGTGGTCCTTTATCTTCAAAGGTGCGAACTTCACCATTTGAGAGCTACTGAACCCTTTCAGGTCAAAGTAGGTTTCAAGCTGATCGATCCAAAAATCCAATTTCTCAGCATCGAACACCCCATCATATATGGGTATATCAATCTTAGCGTCGACCTTGAAAGATTCGACAGCTAAGGAGGTGTTGGCGAGGTCGTCGGTCTTGTGGTCGCCTTCGTCTTCATCTTCGTTTGCCCTGCGCAAGTCTTCACTAGTCTTCACACCCATAACCTTCCCTACTTCAGGAGGTACAATCATGGCCTGCTGCTTAATTCAAGCAAGTATGATTTCCATGTCGGTGGAGAGTTTAGCCACTTGTTCGGCTAGGTTAGCTTGAACGGAGGTATCGTCAGACATTGTCGGAGACGCGGCTGTAGGAATTGTCAATTGATCGCCTGGAGTTTCGCTGGAGGTTTTGTAATCCTGGCGAGTCTTCACCATCCACAGGATCCGTTTGAGGCCTAGCCTTGGTTTTCGTACTAGGCTCGCCCAAATGCTAATATGCGGAATAATGGAATCTTACTCAGAAATACCGAAACCCAAAGGTTGATAAAAAACATAGATCAATGTAATTGCACAACTCTTTATTTCAAAGAAGGCTTTACACGTCGAACGTTAGGTCGCACTAGCCTACGTTGAGGGAACTATGTGTCTAAAACTTCAATCTAGACTTGATGATTTAAACTAGAACTATTACAAAGTATTTATAGTCCAATCGTATAAGTACATATCAGACTCAATAACCTAAACGTATTAGATTCAAATAATTAACTAACCCTAAACAGATAAGCTTAGTTATATATATTCGGATCGGATTACAATCCCGAACAGAGAACGAATTTCTTTTCAAGGTCGCAAACCAAACCATGGTCGTGAAACCTTTCCGAACACGGTTATGATCGCAGGGCCTTATGTGATCAAGACTTTCTGAACACAGTTATGATCTCGGAGCATTATGCGATTAAGACCTGAAGATCCTCCCGGATCATCCGAATTGCCCAAAACTGAGAACAGAGTTATGCTGACACTAGAAGGCGAGAATTGCAGTTTGAAATAGGAGATCTAATATATCTGAAAGTGTCACCAATGAAAGGAGTCAAGATGTTTGGAATAAAAGGAAAACTAAGCCCTCGATACATCGGATCGTATCGTATCCTAGCTCGAAAGGGAGTTTTGGCCTATCAGATAGAACTACCAATGGAATTATCACAAGTACATGATGTTTTTCTTGTTTCTCAATTAAAGAAGTGTTTACGAGAACCCTCAAAACATTAAACTGATTTGGAAGAAACTCTACGATCGGATCTAACCTATGAGGAATACCCTATTCGGATTTTAGCAGTGGAAGATAAGAAACTTCGTAGCAAGGTGCTTTGATATTGCAAGGTACTGTGGCACAATCACCCCGAGAGAGAAGCAACGTGGGAAAAAGAAGAAGAGCTCAAGAGTCGATATCCTCATCTATTTAGGTAAAGGAATTTAAATTTTGAGGACGAAATTTTTCTAATGGGGGAAGGATGTGAGGACCACGAAGCTGGTCAGCTAGTTGGAGGCCACATTACTGACTAGCAGAGAAGTCACGATGCTGACAGAGCTGAAACCTATATCTACATGCTGGATTTTTGTTTTGGTAAAGATTGCTGTTAGACTATGTAGTATCTGTCAGGGGTTCCTTGCAGCCACCTCTCAGCCTGAGTGAGTGCCGCTGCTCACCCCTGTACTTTCTTGTCATCATCTAACATTTGAATTTGGGTCATTTCGAGTCATTTTCGGGTTAGTTCCGAGCCTCAGGAGGCATAAAACAAAATAATAGTAAAAACAAAAGAGAGAAGATTTTCATTTCGAAGTCAACCCAGCACCAAGCCTTGAGCCCAGAGGCCCAAAAGTCCTCAGCTTTGCAATTTAACTCTTGAGACTTTCCCAATTTCAGCTACACTATAAATTTTGCACAAAACCCCTCAAATTCACTTATTTTGCAAATCAGTTCAGTTTACACCAATCAAGCTCAGAGCATTGCCACCTGTTCGCCAGAATAGTAAACCCAGCCACCTCAGCCCATAGTAAGTCGTTTGCATGCTTAGCGCACTAGATAAATTAGTTTTACCACACAATTACACACACAGCAGCATAGACAGTAAGAATCAACGTAAACTAGTAAGTCTCTTGAACAGAGGAGAAATAGCAAGCCAGTTCAAACACCTATTCATCTCTTTTGCTTTGCGAATCACAGGGGCAGCAGCCACAGGAGCAACCCAGGAGAAAGAAGGGGAATACAACACCAACAACAAGGTGACAATTAAACCCAACCCCAGTTTTTAGCATAGTTCAATTATCTTGTTAAGAGGTTACAAAGACAGTAGGAAGATTTAGCTTGAGTTGGATTTACCCAAACACCAGGAATTTTAGATCATTGCTTCCACATGAGGTATCTACACTCATCAACACCATTACATCACATGAACACGACCATCACAGCACACAAAAACAGACACAACCAAGTCCAACCAAAACAAGACCCAAACCTGGCGCCAAAGCCACACTAGAGATTAGAAGACTTACTTGTGGAGCAAGTGACAAGGACCGGGCAGCCGGCGAGCCGACCGGCACGGCGTCCATGCTCGCGGCACACTACTAGTGTGGCCACACCACGAGAGCGCGGCCGTAGGCCACGGGAGAGGAGGCAAGGCGGCGTGGCTCGGGCTACAACCGGCCGCGACGCAAGTGCTGTCGAGATAGGTGAGCTGCTAGCAAGGGTTAGTGGCGGTGAGGTTCCAGGAGATTAGGGTTAGGGCGAATGGCGGGGTTTAGGAGTTAGTGGTTTTGATGGGAATTGGGATGGTGAGAACATCATAGAAGAAACCACGACGGTCGGCGCTGGAGACGAAGACAGCGTCCAAGGCGATTGGGATTTCGGGCGGCAGTGTGTGTGGTGTGTGGTATGTGTGAGTGTTTTTTGTGTGTGCATGCGCGCGAGAGGCGAGGGAGAGAGGTTGGGCCTGGGCCGGCCCAACCTGAGCTAAGGGAAGTTGGGCCGGTTCAGGCCCAACCAAAATTTTCTTAATTTCTTTCTTTTTCTAATTTCAATTATATTTTAAATTCTAAATTAATTCTAAATTAAATACTCTTTATTATATGATTAAAATTTATTCAATACATAAATTTAACTAATTATATATTATTGACCAATTAATATTAATAATTTCTTAATTCATACCTAGCTTAATAGGAGTTTAATCAAATAAGATATATGTATGCACACAAATATATTCTTACTCTTTTAATAAGCCCAGTTAAATTATTTTCATTACTTTCATATAATCTTCTGTCCGGGCAAAAGAATTTTAAATCTTTATTCCAAATAGCTAATTTAAATCAATTAGTTTATCAATTAAATAGCCTTAGCATTAAATCAATATTTTAACTTAATTATTTTAAATTTATATTTCAACAATCAGAAAAAAATACAAATAGTATTATTCTTTTTGGGAGCTACTCAACCCAAGATTTTATACAATTCCATTATACAGTTCAATTAACTAAAATTTGATTTCTCATTTTTTCTAAGAGAGTGATTGTTGCGATAGAGGCGAGAGCGATTAGCACTTAAGCGCTGCATTTTCGCATTGGGATGAAGATTGGCCTTTGGGTTTGGAAGGAGTTTTCTTCGACTTCTTCGATGCTGGACCCCAAAAGTCCCAACATCATCACCAACCCATTTCATCTCAATCATTTGGCCCATGAGCAACTACACAAAAATCAGAATGATTTTCTTCGATTATTGTTGTTTAAAGAAAAAGCATATACAAGTTTTTCCAAAAGAGTTTACCTTTCGACGCTGTTGTATTAAGTTGTCGTTGCCACCGACCATGCTCTGCGGTCTTGGCGCGTCCATCTCACTTTGTGGTCAGATTATATAACTTTAAAAGAGCATCCGTTCTCCTCTCGACCTTAGAAATAGGTAAACCTGTTTGGGAAGTACAATAAGCTCGAAACAGATTGAGGATAATATACCAATCTACAAGAAGCGATCTTTACCTTGATTATAATTCAAGGTTTCATTTTGCATAGAGCGCACCTCCCAGGCAGGATGCACCCTTCTTTTCAGCGTACTGATTCGGTTCTTTATGAAGTCCCGAATCACATCTTGCGCAGTCAAGCCCTCACGTGCCAGATGGAGAATAGCTTGGGCTTGCCTCTGCATTCCTCGTCAAGTTCAGGAGCAGTCTTTTTCGTTGCTTTTCTCTGGCTGATGATTTTCGAACCAGAGATGGCTCTCCTCAGGAGCCAAGCAATAGAGCGCTGATTCCATCAATGGACGGAGTTGCAGGGAGGCACAACTGGATAGTCTTTCTTCTCTCTTAGACAAAAGTAGACACATCCAGCGACATTTGAACTCTTTGACCATACTAGAAAATAAAATCAGCGAAAAAGAGAAATGCTCGGCAGAACAACAAAATCTTTGCACAAATGCTGGAAAATAGCCAAACTCAACAAAGAGTTGGGGTGCTGGTTTACCAATTTCAACCCGAAATGGTTGAGGACGCTAAGAAATAATTCACTTTCTGGTAGGCGAAATCCACAGCGTAAGAAATCTTCAAAGATCACCAGTTCATTCTCTTTGATGACTGGTGTTTCTTCTTTCTCAGTAGGTCGACATGAGATCAACGACCTCGACAGTAAGATCTCTTCTCCAGAATATCCAAGTTCTCTATATCGTAGTGAATGGATCGGTTCTAGGACGCCATTTGTTGCAATCTAAGAAAAATATGAACTTGGAAAAGAGGGTTTTGAGACTGCTTGAAGAGGCCGCGATTGCTAAGAAGAGGGTTTTTTGAAGCTTCTTGGTCTGTAAGTTGCTTTTCAACCACTACACAAAACCCTCACATTTAATGCTTTCCATGATGGGTTTGACGGGTGCACCCAAAGTTTCTCCTTGGGACCTGTTGAAATCCGAAACAAAATGGGCACCTTTTTTGAGGTCCGAAAGGGCATTTCATTTTAGATTCGGGGGCTAGATGTCTATTAGTGACCTGCGTCATACCCAAACCATAAAGTTTTTTTTGCCTTCAATCTTTTGAAGTCGCAGAGACCATAGTCTTGAAAGATTTTTACCTATATATGAGTGCTATGGTCGCAGAAGGCGTTTACCTGTGATCATTTTTGCTCACAGAGATATTTTCCTACCTGCAATCATGTTTTCTCACAGAGATATTTACCTGTGATAATTTTTGATAGCAGAGATAAAATTAGGATATTAATAAGTGACTACAGGTTATACGGATCATATTATTAAACTTATCCAAACAATTTTGATGTAAAGAAAATAACTTTATTATTATTTTTTACAATTCTTACAGAAAAAAGGGATACTGGTGACCAACAAATCAGCCTGATCCGAAAGAAAAATACAAGACTCCTCAAGGATAAATCATCCTTTTTAGGATCAGTAATATCCGCCCCGAGTGAGTCTACAACTACCTTCAGTTTTTTGAGGACATTTTTTATTGTGAGACCACAGCCTGCTATAGTGGCATTGGAGGCGTCCTTCTCCTCTCGAGAAAGGTCCCTCTCCAAGAAAGTGAGCCTTGGGGCCTCACGAGCCCTGTCAGAATTCGCCTTTATGCGATCAATGACCTTGAACATAGAGTCGAGGTCGACTCCTCTCCTGATATACTGCTCTTCAAGTTCCTCGTTCTCTTCCTTAAGAATCTTGCATAAAGCAATCTTCTCCTTCAGAAGAACCTGGATCTTAGCAAGTTGTTCGTTGAGAAACCAAAAAGCCTTGTCCTCCTGTATGATCATGGGATCAATCTAGGTCGCATACAGAAAGGTTTTAAAAGGTAAAAATACTCACCTTGGAAGCAGATGCTAATTGGGCCACTGAAGAACTTGGAACCGGAGCGGTATTATCCCCCCTGCATATCCAACTCTCATTTTAAATGAGTCATCCCTATCTAAGTAATTAAAACTTAGCTAGAGAGATAATCAATACTTACCTCAAGTGAGGAGAAGCAAATGAAAAATCAGAAGGATATGGTAAAAAAGATGCTGTAGCTTGAGAAGCAGTGGCAGCTAACACCTCGGAACTCATTAGTTTTTTCGATGAGGATCCACTAGATGATCCTAGATCATCACCAACTCGCTTCTTTGAAGTTGCTGGATCTTAGAGCACCTAAAAAATCCGAAAAACATTTCTTTGAAAATAGTTGCTCACAAAAGAAAGTCCATGCAGATCCTCCAAAAAAGAATTACCTCTTGGAATGCCTGCATGACATTGCCTTCTATCGCTGTTTCTTCTTCACTTTCAATGGGTCTATCAAAGCTTTGGCTCACCATTAGAATAAGAACGAAGAAGAAAAAGTTAGAAGAGAAGTTCTAAAGACTTTAAAAGCCTGCGAAAGTTTGAGAACTTTAAAACACAATGGCTAGGTATTTATAGGACTTAGAAGTGACGGTGCACGTCCACAGCCTCGAGTTCTTAAAAGACACCTTATAAGTTCAACCTCGAGTTCCAAAAGATTTCATGATGGCCTGACAACCGCACCCAAAGTTCTTATTGGGAAACGTAGTGGCACACGATGGAAAATGAAGCGCTTTTCTCTTAAGCTACAACATGAGAAGGTGAAACGTCAAAATACCTAAATAATTAAATTAAAATATTTAGAATTTGAAACGACAAAGAATATAACTTGTTATTTCAAATTCAGGGGCTAGCTGACGAGGACTATAATTCGAGTTAGTCACCTTTGCCGTTCTATAGTCGCAAGGCTCACAGAACAAGGTCTAAATCATTTACATACTCCTTTGTGGTCTCAAGGACCTAAGAGGGAGACAATAGGATAATCCAAGATATCCTGGACATAGCCTATTGTCTATGGTCTTGGCCTATATTGTCGTGGGGTCTGTAGTCTCGAGACACTCACAATATTGAGGTTGCAAACTCATGGTCTCACATACCTACGAATACCCTGGTCACGGAAATATCTTCCCGTGATCACCCAGGTCATGGAGAGTGAAAGAATAACAATATGCGGTCGTAGTCAGTACGCGACCTTGATGACTGAAGAGTCAAAACATCCAACGGCCATATGGTAAGACCCATTCGACCATAACCAGTGGTTAAGCCTGTTCGACCATGATCGCCGCCTTGGACACCTTCAGTCCTTTATTCCCTAGGGATGTTGAAGCTTCTAGTAACTATCCAGGAGTTAAAGGCGCAATTATAACTAGGCATAATGATACATCAAGGGCGGTGCACGTCTACCTCCTAGCGACCCTTCAATCCTGTAACCGACGACCGGCAACGAGCTATAAAAGGGGGGATCGCTGGGAAAGAAAGGGACAAGACTAATCTGACACAAGACACAAGAGATAGAAATAGTAGATTGTTATACACTGTGTAACCCGGAATAGGAGATTGTCCTTAGTTCACCTAAGAACACCTCTTATTCCCCCCTTGTAAACCTTGATATTCTTAGTGAAATACCAACAGGAGTACGGCTATTACTCATCATCAGAGGGTCTGAACATGTATAAATTCTTTTCTTCCTTAGACATAGATACCCTGATTTACTTGAGTCTCACCTTAGATCGGCTTCACATTTCATCATCTAAATTTACGTAAGTTCGACTAAGAACCAAAGTCCCAATCGTCGACAATTAACCGTTAGAAGAAACATACTTATACTAACGGTTATTTTTTTGGAACTGTTAGAATAGATTTGATTTTATTCTAACGGTTCTTAATATATTAACCATTAGAAGAAACATACTTATTCTAACGGTTATATTTTTAGAACCATTAGAATAGATTTAATTTTATTCTAACGGTTCTTAATATATTAACCGTTAGAAGAAACATACTTATATTAATGGTTATATTTTTAGAACGGTTCTTAATATATTAATTGTTAGAAGAAACATACTTATTTTAACAGTTTTATTTTTGGGACCGTTAGAACAGATTTGATTTTATTCTAATTGTTCTTAATATATTAACCGTTAGAAGAAACCACATGAATTAATAAATACCCTCGCCACCATATCTTGTCTCTCTCTTCCTTCTTCTCGGTCGAGCCGCCTCTCATCTTCTCAAGCTACCACCGCTCTTCACCGACCAAATCCACTAGTAGCCATCACTCCTCTAAATCCTTGCTGCCGATCGCCTCCTACATCGCACCTGTACCGCCACCATCAGATCTACTTAGATCTGTCTCCCTCGCCGTGCTTCTTGCCTACATTTTCCATCGCCACAGCTCACGCCACTGCTTGTTCCTCTCCTCTCCCTTTCTTAGCGCACCTCACCACTGGCGTGACAACGGCCGGTGAGCCGCCACCTCCTCTTTCTCTTTCTCTCTCTCTCTTGGCTCTCTTCTCCAATTCTCCAAACCCTAGATCTAGCCCATCGATGGCTTAGATTACACCACCGCTGTGTCCAATACGAGCATCTGGTGAGCTCAAGCCCTAGATCCACGCCGCCGGTGACCTCCACAGAAGCGACAACCTAGGTCTCCTCTACTCGACTTCAGTTCCTCGTCCTCAACCAACACTACATCGACCACCTCCTTCGTCGTCGACCAATGCTGTGTCGACCACAGCCACGACGACTTCGACAGCGTTTCTCCCCCTCTGCACCGACAACAACTTGGCAACGATCTCTTTCTCAAAATCTCTCATCTCTCCCTCCTCTGTTCAATGTCTTCCTGGAATGTGTGTATGTAAGATATTTTGAGATGCTTGGATGTGAATGAAAGAATAGGGAATTGATTTTCTTGAAGAATTAAATTCTTCTTTTGTGATGAACAAGAAGGTGCAAACCAATTGAGTCCCAATGTGCTTTCCTGTTTCAATTTCCTTTACAATTTGGTTATGTTTTCCTTGCTTCAATGGGATTTGGAAGCACTCAAATAAGTTAAGCTATTCTAACGGTTCACTAAAAAGAACTGTTAGAATATTATAAAATATTCTAACGGTTATTAATTAATAACCGTTAGAATATAGTAAGCTATTCTAACGGTTCACTAATAAGAACCATTAGAATATAGTTGTTCTATTGACGGTTTAGAACCGTTAGAGTAGGGTTAGGCTTCTTCTATCATGCCAATCACTAGCGGTTGGAGAATCCTTAGTACAGACGTTTTGGATCCGTTAGTATTCAGTATTTTGGTAGTAGTGCCCGTGGGGTACTGTTGACCTCGGGAGCTAGATCTACACCCTTGGATTGCACAATTCTGTTGAGTTGTCCTAACTGTTCGCTCATTTCAGCGAACTTGGCCTCGAATTGTGCAGTAACGTCTGCTCATATCTTCTCGGCCAGCTTTGATTCCATATCCTTCCAAGAGCGGGCATTCTTCCTTGGTGGCCCACACTCTTCGAAGCCGTCCTTCCACGGCACGACGGCTCCCACGGTTTGCGTCCACCCAGGATGCTCCTTATTTTCTAGAGCCCGGGTGAGGATGTCATTCTCCCTTTGGGGAGTAAGCAATCCCTGCGTTGCCTCCTTCTCGGCAGAGATCTGTTACATTCAAAGCTACATTATGAGATATATATATATATATATATATAAACTTGTGCATACACAATTTATGAAGTTAGCCAACTTACCATCCGCTTGCATGACCTCAGCGTCCTTAGGGTTTGCGAACTCCACTGACCCCGTGAACGACACAGACGCTCTCCCCCACCACCATCTCTTGCACCTCGAATCGCAGATCTCGAAAATCGGCAAGTCAGGGGAGTCAACGAGAGCATTTTCCTCGTCTTCCTTCCTCCACTGCTCCTTCTTCCCCGCATAGTCCCGAGATCCGAGTCAGTGCGGGTGGTCGTTCCTCTTCTGGATTCCCTTATTCTTCCCACTAAGGGCCTTCGAAGTAGAAACAAGTAAATGCACCGTAGGTTAGTCCATATGATTGGCCATATAGTGTAACCAAGCAAAGGAAGCATATATACCTTGAACTCAGGGGTCCCCTTCTACCGGGTGAATTGCTCCCATACCTCCTCCATTATGAAAGGGCCCCACCTACCAGGAAGAGGGAGTTTATAAAGCGTGCCTATAGGAGTAGGGATTCCAGTTGCGAAAAATCATTCGCAGCTATCCCTTACTTACATGGCCCTTCAATTCCTACATCAACCCCGCAGGAGCAAAACTCTTTTGCTCCATTATTGTTGAAAGCAGGAGCTGCTTCTTCTTCTTCTGCACCTACGTTGTTAAGGTACTCAAGAAAATTGCAAGACAATTGCGACCCAGGATGAGTCCTCATCTCCTTTCATCTTTGATGCATGTGGAAAACCGGGAGCACAAATGGTTTTCATGCAAAAGCGAGGACTTGTCAAAAGAAGAATAAATCAGTTCGAAAAGGCAGCAACAAGTGCTACTTTCAGGCAGCCACCATCGCGCCATACATCTGTGACAACACCATTGGAAGTTTGGCACATTCCGGACCCTCATGATTGTGCTTCACCCACTATCTTCTACAAAATTCCAAAGAAACAGGAATGCGATCCTATTATTGAACAGCCCAGTCTTTCGACTGACATCGAAGTAGCTTTAATCGCCATGAAGGCTGAGCCCCGAATAGCCAATCTGCTCAAGAGGGCTGGAGTCAAGCTAGAAAGAAATCAAAGGTTGCCACCTCCGCCGGCAATTTGTGAAGAATGGTGGGAGCAATCAGAAAAGCTCATCTGGAAGGGGCACAAGTCTCGTGAACTCCGCCCGAAGTATGGCTTGGGATATGCCGGCCCTGATGATGAAGATGATGAAGCTGATGATGCACAAAGAGTCACATGTCATACCATAGTGACTGGTGTTAGCCCACAAAGTCATTGGGATGGAGGGGAGCAACATCTCTTAGCCAGGATGCATGAAGCAATGCCTTCTGAACATGGAGAAGTGCTAGATGCTGCACCTGCACCTCAACAACTTGAAGATGGAGGACAACTCACTGTTGATGAGCTCATAAAGAATAACTTGGGAAGTGAGGGGATCCGCGCCCCACCTTTATTAGCGCAACCCTCACGCTTGAAGTGCGTGAAAGTTACCGAAACTTCTTAATTGAGTACAAGGATTGCTTCGCTTGGTCTTATAAAGAAATGCCGGGGCTTGACCCTTGTGTCGCTACTCATAAGTTGGCGATTGATCCACAATTTCGCCCTGTGAAGCAACATCCACGACATTTCCGCCCAGAGTTATAAGAGCAAATTGTTGCTGAGGTGGATAAGCTAATCATAGCTGGCTTCATCAAGGAAGTGCAATACCCGCGTTGGCTGGCCAACATTGTCCCAGTACGAAAGAAGAATGGTCAGGTACGTGTTTGTGTTGATTTCAGGGATTTGAACCGAGCTTGTCCAAAGGATGATTTCCCCTTGCCTATCACGGAGATCATCATTGATGCCACTACGGGCTATGGTGCTCTCTCCTTCATGGACGGATCATCAGGCTACAACCAGATCAAGATGGACGAACATGACGCCATTGACACTGCCTTTCATACGCCTAAAGGGAATTTCTATTATACAGTCATGTCCTTTGGATTGAAGAATGCTGGTGCTACTTATCAGCGAGCCATGACATTCATCTTTGATGAATTAATTCATCATTTGATAGAATGTTATGTTGATGATTTAGTGGTGAAAACTCGGAAGCTTGAACATCATCAAGAAGATCTCCGCATTGTCTTTGAAAGGCTGCGTAAGCATCAACTGAAGATGAATCTTCTCAAGTGTGCATTTGCTGTTCAATCTGGCGTTTTCCTGGGATTTATTATGCGTCACCGCGGCATTGAGATTGACCCAAAGAAGATCAAGGCGATTATGCAGATGCCCTCGCCAAGGAACCTGAAGGAGTTGAAGTCACTTCAAGGTCGACTTGCCTATATACGGTGTTTTATTTCTAACCTTTCAGGTCGCATCCAACCCTTCACCAGGTTGATGAAGAAAGGAGTGGAATTCGAGTGGGATGAGATGTGTGAAGATGCTTTCAACAGCATTAAAGAATACTTGCTCAACCCGCCCGTTCTATCAGCACCAATCAAAGGACGGCCTCTCATCCTTTATGTAGCAGCGCAGCCTAACTCATTAGGAGCACTTCTTGCCCAGCATGATGATGAAGGAAAGGAGGTGGCGTGCTATTATTTAAGCCGCACCATGGCAGTGCTGAACACAATTATTCACCCATTGAAAAGTTGTGTTTGGCCCTTATTTTTGCTTTGAAGAAGCTACGACATTATATGTTGTCACATCAGATCCAACTCATCGCAAGAGCGGATCCAGTGAAATACATATTGAGTCAGCCGGTTCTCATGGGCCGACTCGGTAAATGGGCTTTACTTATGATGGAGTATGATATCACTTATGTCCCGCAGAAGGCAGTTAAAGGTCAAGTCTTAGCTGATTTTCTCGCAGCACATCCTGTGCCGGATGATTCTCCGTTGGTCACTAATTTGCGTGACGAAGAAGTCTTCACCTCCAACACGAAGGAATGGGAGTTGTACTTTGATGGTGCCTCCCGAACTGAACTAGACCCTGATGGTATGCCAAGAAGGCGAGCTGGAGTAGGTCTCATGTTCAAGACACCAGAAGGCTGGACGATACATCACTCTTTTTCTCTCCTAAAAGAAGAATGTTCAAATAATGAAGCTGAATATGAAGCACTTATCTTCGGCCTTTTATTGGCACTTTCTATGGATATTTGTTGCCTCCATGCATTCGGTGATTCCCAGCTTATTGTGCGCCAGGAATTTCTTTGTTCTCGACGCTTCCTATGCATTTATGAAGTACGAAAGTCTGAACTAATGCCATACCATGAAGTGGCCCAAAGGCTTATAAAGAAATTCGAGCATATTGAGATTTCTCATGTGCCTCGAAGTCAAAATGCATCAGCAGATGCTTTGGCAAAACTTGCTGCAGCACTTGCTCTTCCAGATGGGGAATCCACGCAAGTCATCATTGAAGAAAGGTGGTTGCTTCCTATAGTTTTGGAGCTCATCTCAGAAGAAGTTGAAGTTGATATTGTTGTCACTTCTAATGTTGAAGAGGAAGACTGGCGCAAACCCTTCTTTGATTATTTCAATCATGGTATTCTACCAGATGAACCTGTGAAGAGACGCCAGCTGCAACGGCGACTCCCAACGTACACCTACAAAGTGGGGGTTCTATACCGGCGGTCTTTTAATCAAATGCTCCTTCGATGTCTTTCTCGAAGAGAAGCTGATAAAGTTCTACAGGAAGTTCACCACGAAGTCTGTGGCGGCCATCAAAGTGGACCAAAAATGTATCACAGCATTAAGCTTGCTGGTTACTATTGGCCCAGTATTATGGCTGATTGTCTTAAGGTGGCTAAGTCTTGCCATGATTGTCAAACACATGGTGATATCAAGCATCAACCACCGGTTCCACTTCATCCCACTGTCCCTTCATGGCCGTTTGATGCCTGGGGCATTGATATCATTGGTCCTATTGAGCTTCCTTCATCCAGGGGACATCGTTTCATTTTGGCGGCAACTGATTACTTCTCCAGGTAGGCTGAAGCAACCCCATTACGAGAAGTGAAGTCTGACAACATCATCAATTTTCTGGAACGCAACATCCTTTACCGCTTCAGGATACCTCATCGCATCATCTCCGACAACGGAAAAGCTTTCAAGTCGAAGAAGATCTTTAATTTTGCAGCAAAGTACAAGATCCAGTGGAATTATTCTACAGGATATTATCTTCAAGCCAATGGATTGATTGAAGCCTTCAACAAGACATTGGGCAAGATCTTGAAGAAGACAGTCGGAAGATACCGAAGAGACTGGCATGATCGTCTTTTCGAAGCATTATGGGCTTATCGTGTAACGGTGCACACTCCAACACAGGCAACGCCCTATTCCTTAGTGTTTGGGAGTGAAGCCGTGTTGCCATTAGAGGTTGAGATTCCCTCATTAAGAATCGCTCTTCAAGAAGAACTCACGCATGACGAACAGATTCAGCTTCGTTTTCAAGAGCTGGATACCTTGGAGGAAAATCGTCTTCATGCACTTCAAGACATTGAGTTGTACCGTCAAAATATGGTACGAGCATATGACAAACTTGTCAAACCGCGTGTTTTCAGGAAAGGCGAACTTGTGCTTGTTCTTCGACGCCCCATTGTGGTCACAAGCAAAGTTAAAGGCAAGTTCGAGCCTAAGTGGGAAGGACCCTACATCATCGAGCAGGTATACGATGGTGGTGCATACCAACTCATTGATCAACAGGGGAACCACCCAATGCCTCCCATCAATGGCAGGTTCCTGAAGAAGTACTTTGTATGATTGTGTCTTTGGCATGATCTCCTCACCCCTTCTCTTTCTTTCACCCCTTTGCTTTTTGATTAAGTTCTTTTTGTGTTAATTTTTTTTCTCTCTTCCTCTTCAAAAAAAAAAACTTTTAAAAAAAAAAGTTTTCTTTTACGGGTGGCAATACCCAACAATGAAAGGCTTTCTTAGCTTTCGTCAAGTCAATCACCCCTGGTTTTGCGGCTGAAGGATTCATGTACTGAGCAAAGAATGAATCAGCTTGACTTTATTGGCAATGGAATGACCTCCACACAAAACACATGCAATTGTGAAGTATGTGTAACCAAGGGCAGTGGGATGCTAATTCATGTCCTATCTAAAGCAATTAGTTCACCATGTACTTTGCTATCCAATGCCTCTCTTCAGATCCATGGAGACATCAAGCCCCTGGAGAAACTATAAGATGAAGAGCAGGAAAGGGCTACTTGACTCGGCACAAGTCGTAGTTCAATGTGCAGCCACTTGCCACTCCTGTGAGGCATTAACAAGGGTCCTTTTAAAAAATCAAGCCTGCGAGGATTATTTAGTCACTGCAAGATGTGGATTGGCTAATTTTGAAGTCTCAAAGCAAAGAAGCACCAATCAAAGTCTCAAAGTAAAGAAGCAACCCTCAATGGGCAATCCTTAAAGAAGCTTCCAAGAAAGTCTCAAGGAGTACCTTTAAGAAATCCTCCAATAAAGCAATGAAGAAAGCCATCCACCATCCTCGGCAAAAGTAAGGCAAAATTCCAGTAATTCTTTCACCCTACAAACCTTTCAGCAATTCAAGTCAAACCAGCCATACCTATGACTCCCGATTCGATGAAGTCAGTGCAAGGTGTGTGAAGTCTTGGTAATCTCTAGCAGACGAGAAAGACTTGAAGAAGTTCCTACTGCCTTTGGTGACTTTTACTGAAGCATTATGCTACACACACATCATCACGAGCAAATGAATTTGTAAATGAAGCTCATCATGGACATTCGATGTCTTCAGAACAATGAATCCTTCAGAGGCTCTATCTCGGGATGATATCCATGGCTTGATGTTTAAAGAAAAGCCGATATTTCAAAATAAAATCTATTTTGGGAAGGTTTTGCCCTGATATTTTAAAGAAATATGTCTCTTTTCCTTTCTTTAATCATGTTAAAACAAAAAATTTTGTGATGGTTTTCCCTAAAAGTTTTAAAGAAAGATGTATTTTCCTTTCTTTGTTTTTTTTTTATTCTAGGAGGATTTTACCCCATGTTTTAAAAAGAAAAGATGGTTTTTCCTTTTCTTTATTTTCTTCATTGAGGAAAGGTTTTACCCTAAATTTCCAAAGAAAGATGTTTTTTTCTTTGTTTGTTGATTCTTTTTTGGGAAGGTTTTGCCCCGACGTTCTAAAGAAAGATGTTTTCTCCTTTCTTTGTTGACTCATATTTTGGATGGTTCTTCCCAACATTTCCAAAGAAAGATGTTTCTTTCCTTTCTTTGATATTCTTTTAATGGGAAGGTGTTACCCCAATATTCTAAAGAAAGATGTGTTATTCCTTTCTTTATTGTTTTTTTAATGGGAAGGTGTTACCCCAATATTCTAAAGAAAGATGTGTTATTCCTTTCTTTAACCCTTTCTATGGGATGATTTTACCCCAAATCTTCAAAGAAAGAGGTTGTTTTCCTCTCTTTGATATGCAGGTTAACATTGCCAAAGTTAGGTCTGAAGATGGTTATGTGATGCCTTGACCAAAAAGTTGCAATATGACCATTGATGGGAGCAGTGAAGCGTGCCAGTGCGGTTCACGTGGATCTGTGAAACCCTTCAACTTTACTGGTTGGATTCGTGATGGCAAGATGAACGCAGTGAAGTTGATAAAAGGCCTTAGGTTGTGGCATGATTCTTCGCCATGACTTAGGAAGATGAGAGCAGTGAAGCGTGCCAGTGCGGTTCACGTGGATCTGTGAAACCCTTCAACTCTACTGGTTGGCTCCGTAGTTGCAAGACGGACGCAGTAAGGTTGATAAAACGCCTTAAGTTGTGGCATGATCCTTCGCCATGATTTAGGAAGACTAATGACAGTGGATCATTTGAGAAAAAACTGTCAATTCCCCTCGCTGGTTGGCTCTGTGATAGCTAGAAGGATGTAGCAAAATTGCAAGGCTTTAATTGTCGCATAGCTTCTACTCCGGCTATCATCGAGAAAAGTTCTTCTACAATTCTTTGGTCACACCGAGCAGCATCAGCGACCACGGTTTCTTCGATCGCCTCATCTTCGACCAAAGCATCTGTAAGTTAATTACATGCCGATTTCATTGCTCGGCGCTAGTTTCAAGTGTCGCAACTCAGAAATAATAGTCGGTTTCGCCAAGTTAAGTTTGAGCTGCTTCGCGCACGAACTCAACTCGGCGAGGGGCATTTGTTTAAAATTCATTAGAAAAGTCCCATATGGCCAAATGGGTTAAAATAAAATATATATACTTGGGCTTAAAAAAAATGATGATAAAAACCAGGACAAAATTCCACTGGTCAAAAAAATGTCAAAACTGGATTGGTCAAACCTGGTCAATGCTGGTCAACGCCTGGTCAACACTGGTCAACACTGGTCAAACGTGGTCAAACCTGGTCAATGTTTGTCAAACTGACATGGAGACCGAGTTTGAGTTGGATTTATCTCTAATAACAAAAGTATATCTCCTTTTTAAATTAAAAAAAAGATAATCTCTCTCTTTATCCTGTTGTAACAAAATATATCTCTTATTCAAATTCAAAAAAGGAGATAATCCCTCCCTTTATCCTTTTATTTAAATAACAAAGTATATCTCCTACTCGAATTCAAATCCCCTAAAAATCTCTGGTTGTTGGATGGTTGTAACCAATCTGGAGCCTCTATAAATAGAGACGGGGTGCTAACCTTTTTGACAGACACGTAGAGGCGCAAGACGGGCACGTGAGGAGCAAGACAGATAGGCAGAGCTGCAGGGTAGATGGCCATGGGTGAGTTTTATTTATCAGCATAAACATGCATCATGCATATTTTGATCAGAGATCAAGCCCCACCTGATGCGACCGATCAAAGATCTGAAAGTACTTACTTTCGGTCTGATCACACAACATCAGGTCCCGTTGATCCGATCTAAAAACTTGCATACTCATGTTTTTATCAGAGATCAAGCCCCACCTGATGCGACCGATCAAAGATCTGAAAGTATTTACTTTCGGTCTGATCACACGACATCAGGTCCCGTTGATCCGGTCCAAAAAACTGCATACTCATGTTTTGATCAGAGATCAAGGCCCACCTGATGCGGCCGATCAAAGATCTGAAAGTGCTTACTTTCGGTCTGATCACACGACATCAGGTCCCGTTGATCCGGTCCAAAAACCTGCATACTCATGTTTTGATCAGAGATCAAGCCCCACCTGATGCGGCCGATCAAAGATCTGAAAGTGCTTACTTTCGATCTGATCACACGACATCAGGTCCCGTTGATCCGGTCCAAAAACCTGCATATTCATGTTTTGATCAGAGATCAAGCCCCACCTGATGTGGCCGATCAAAGATCTGAAAGTGCTTACTTTCGATCTGATCACACGACATCAGGTCCCGTTGATCCTGTCCAAAAACCTGCATACTCATGTTTTGATCAGAGATCAAGCCCCACCTGATCCCGTTGATCCGATCCAAAAAACTTGCATACTAATGTTTTGATCAGAGATCAAGCCTCACTTGATGCGACCTCATGGGAGAAGATCGATGGTAATTTCTCATCCAGAAGTCCGATCGACCCCAAATTTTTATGGTGGATAGAAGACTCTATGAGAAACTTCTCCACCAAATTTCATGTCCATCAGAGATCTCTAAAGTCCAATTTGATCAGAAGAGAAACTCTGTCCAGAAGTCGTTTTAGCTTGCCCTCATGGGAGAAGATCGATGATAACTTCTTATCCAGGAGTCCGATCGACCCCAAATTTTTATGGTGAATAGAAGACTCTATGAGAAACTTCTCCACAAAATTTCATGTCCATCAGAGATCTTTAAGGTCGAATTTGACCAGAAGAGAGGCTCTATCGAGGAGTTGTTTCAGCTTGCCCTAATGGGAGATCGATGATAACTTCTCATCCAGAAGTCCGATCGATCCCAAATTTTTTATGGAGAATAACAGGTTCATACTGAAACTATGCCTCCAAGTTTCACTTTGATCAGATGTTCAAAATATCACCAAAACCATTGCAAGTAGCTCTGTTTTGCTGAATTTCAGCTTGACATACAAGCAATGAAGATGGTTTCTAATCCAACGGTCTGATCGATCTCAAATTTTGATGAGCAATCGATGATTTGTCCAGAAACTATTCCTTCAAGTTTTAAACCTATTATAAGTCAGAAAAACTCTCATCCAAATAGTCGAATGAGGGCTAATGACTAATTGTGTAATCAAGTTGAAATTTTACTAAGTTCTTGATGGATATTCCAATGGGCTGTCTATCATGCAATGTACTTTTCCTGAAGCTAAGGAAGTCAAAGATGTTATCACAAGTCATCCATCCATAATTTACATGTTGCTGGGTACTGATGAAGCAAAGGCAACATGCTTTTTGTCCGTGACTGACGAAGCCGGACACCATTCATGTCGGGTATTGATGAGGCGAAGGCATCCATTTGTTCGCGACCGACGAGGCCGAACAACTCCCTGGCCGGGCACCGACGAGGCGAAGGCCACATCTTGTGATAACACCATAGACTGACAAGGCTATGGATTTGCATACTTGCATGCATAGGCATACGCATTGCATTTATTCATTCAAGGGCAAAGTAATTTTGAAGCTTGAAGACGACGACCATCAACACAGCTTAATCATAGGTTTTCTGTGGACTTGTTCTGCAGATGTAATTAACCAGGAGCTTTTCAAAAGACCTGAGGAACCATGAACCATGCAATCTCCTAAAGCAAAGATGTACTTTCCTTTGGCGCATTGAGAGATTGTAAATCCCAAAGGGACTTGTAACTTGTAATTCTTTTCAGAATTAATAAAGTACAGTATTTCCTAAGATTGTGCATTCTCTACTCCTTTATTTGTATACTTATGTATATTGGCACGCCCGCACCACGAAAAGGGGGCCAATTTCCCGGAAGAGAGATCTTCCCGGCGAAACAGGGATTAACAGGAGTGCATGATGTGTTCCATGTCTCTCAACTCCGGAAATGTTTAAAGGAACCTACTGATCACCAGATAAAAGAGCAAGAGATATCACTACAGAAGAATCTTACTTACCTTGAGCACCCAATCAGAATCCTAGACACTAATGAACGTCAACTCAGAAGAAAGAAGATCAAGTGGTGTAAGGTTCAGTGGAGAAATCATTCAGAACAAGAAGCCACTTGGGAGAAGAAAGAGGATCTTCAGCAAACCTATGCTTATGTTTTCTTGTCTTAGGTAAATCTCGAGGTGAGATTTCTTTAAGGAGGGTAGATCTGTAACACCCTGGGTTTGGGGTGAAAATTCTTTTCATAAAAAGTCATGCATGCATATGTCTCTTCAAGATCAGCAAAATCAGCCCAGACTTATTTTATCCTAAGCCCTAAAATCTCAAAATCTTCCCTGTGAACCCAAATCAAGATCTGACTTTCTAGATGTGATCTATTATTTATCCTGAGTATAAAGTCTTCAGAAGTGATCTGGGAGGATCTTCAAGTCCTGATCGCATACGGATTCGCGACCAAGTCCTGATCACATACAGATTTGCGACCAAGTCCTGATCGCATACGGCTTCGAGACCTTAACTGTGTTCGGAAAGGTTCGCGACCATGGATTGGTTCGTGACCATGAAAAGGAATTTGTTCTCTGTTCGGAATTGTAATCTGATCCAAATATATATAACTAAGCTTATCTGTTTAGGATTAGTTAGTTAGTTATATGCGTATAATACGTTTAGGTTATTAAGTCTGATACGTACTCATACGATTGGACTATAAATACCTTGTAATAGGTCTAGTTTAGATCATCGAAAAAGTCATAGAACTTAGTTGAGTTTTAAACACTTATAGTTCCTTCAACGTAGGAAAGTGTGCCTAACGTTCGACGTGCAAAGCTCTCTTTGAAATAAAGAGTTGTGCAATTACTTTGAACTGTGTTTTCGATCAACCTTTGGGTTTCGGTATTTTTGAGTAAGATCCTGTTATTCCGCATATTAGAATCTGGGCGAGCCTAGTGCGAAAACCAAGACTAGGTCTCAAACGGATCAAGTTGGTATCAGAGCAACTTTCCTATCCTGTGGATGGTGAAGACTCGCCAGGGTTACAAAACTTCCGGTGAAAATCCAGGCGATCAATCGACGGTTCCTACAACTGTGTCTCCGACAATGTCTGACGATACCTCCGTTCAAGCTAACTTAGCCAAACAAGTGGCTAAGCTCTCCACCGAAATGGAAACTGTGCTTACTTGAATTAAGCAGTAGTCCATTATTGTACCTCCTGAAGCAAGGAAGGTTATAGGTGTGAAGACTGGTGAAGACTTGCGCAGGGCAGACGAAGATGAAGACAAAAACGACTATAAGATCGACGACCTCGCCAACACCTCTTTAGCTGTTGGATCTTTCAAGGTCGACGCTAAGATTGAAATACCCATATATGATGGGGTGATCGATGCTGAGAAGTTGGATTCTTAGATCGATCAACTTGAGACCTACTTTGACCTGAAAGGGTTCAGCAGTGCTCAAAAGGTAAAGTTCGTACCTTTGAAGATGAAGGACCACGCCAAGACTTGGTGGAAAGCCCTTGTCACCAGTGGTGAAACTAACGACCTTGCGTGGGGTCAATTCAAACGACTTCTGCGACAAGAATTCTATCCGATGGGTTACCTTGAGAAGAGATGGGAGCATTGGCACAGATTGTACCAACCACGCGACCAGACCGTCCAAGACTATACTACGGAATTTTGGAGACAAGCAGTGGTCATCGGCATATCGCTATCTGATCCTCAGGTATTTTGGAAATACACATCTGGACTTCAGAAATCGATCAGTACTGAGCTAAGTCTATTCGGCGTCCAAGACATCGCGACCGCAAGCACAACTGCTATGGCGATCGAGAAGAAGAACAAATCCCGCAGCGACAAAAGCACGAAGGAAAGTGCGACCTCGACAAAGAAAAAGCCGAGTCCGAAGAAGAACGCTTCAAAATCGGGCATGGGTGCCTTTTGCGAACATTGTCAAGTCACGGGACACACCAAAGAGAAATGCTACAAGCTTCATCCTGAACTTTGACCAAAGAAAAACGGACCAGGAAAAAGAACAACCACGGCTACTGCGACTTCACCCGACGAAGAAGTTGTCCGAGTGAATTCGGTTAATGAGGCGGACACGACCTTGTCAATAATGGCAATGCCAAAGGAGAAGGGTTCAGATCCACCGAACGACCATCACCCGTCGGAGGACTTGTTCACCATCAACATCCAAGTGAAGCACGAAGTGGTCGCAGCGATATTCGATCCCAGAAGTCAGAAGAATCTGTTCTCCGCTGGACTAGTTCGACGACTTGGTTTGAAGACAACCATACACCCGCGACCATATCCGCTGGGTTGGTTTACATCCGACGTGAACCAACAGATTACGAGTCAATGTGTGTTGAAGTTTGCGATATTTGCACGATATATCGATGAGGTGCAATGCGATGTTGTCCCTATCGATATATGTCAGGTGATCTTTAGGAGTCCGTATCTGTATGATCGAGACGCTCACTTCCATCGGTGAGCGCAAGAGTACGACCTCACTAAAGACGGAGTTAAGTTCGTGATCAGTAGAGACATCCACGTCAACACTTTCGAACTTGATTACCGCAAATCAAGCCAAACGAATTGTTAATGCATGTCACAAGTATGTGCTTGTCATGATTCGACCCATTGGTCAACTTGAGGGTACTCGACCAGCATTGTCGTTGGTATGCCGAGAGGATTCTGGTTGTTTGTCGGGACTACTGGAGAAATACAGTGATCTGTTCGAGACGACCCAGGGTCATCCGCCGAAACATCCAGTCGAGCACAAAATTCAGCTTGTGTCCGATGCGACACTGCCCAATTTGAGTATGTATGCAACTCAGTATTGGCGAATGAAGAGATCAAGAGACAACTTGGTGAGTTGCTGACCGATGGTGTCATTCAACCGAGTAGTTCACCTTGTGGATCTCCTGTAGTGTTAGTGCCAAAGAAAGATAGGACTTGACGTATGTGCATTGACTACCGAGCACTGCACAAGATCATCATCAAGAACCGGTACCCCCTTCCTCGTATTGATGACCTACTAGACCAATTGAAGCATGCTGTTGTCTTCTCCAAATTGGATCTTAAGTCAGGATATCATCAAGTCAGCATTCGAGAGGAGGATACGTGGAAAACCACGTTCAAAACACGACAAGGTCTGTTCAAATGGCTGGTCATGCCGTTTGGTCTCTGCAACGCCCCGGCAACCTTCATGCGTCTTATGAATGACGTATTGAGATAGTTCATTGATGACTTTGTGATCGTTTTCCTCGACAACATGTTGGTTTATAGTCGTTCGTGGGATGAGTACCTCATTCATGTCGAAAAGGTGTTCGAACAGCTTCGGCAACATCGACTTTGCCTCAATCGTAAGAAGTACGAGTTCGGCCAGCAAACTCTACTTTACCTAGGATTCCTGGTCGGCAACGATACGTTGCAAATCGACCCAGATAAGGTAGAAGTGATTCACGACTGGCCGCGACCACGAACAGTTACAGATGTGCGTGGTTTTGTGGGAGCATGCCAATACCTTCAGAAGTTCATCCAACACTTCTCGATTATGGCTTCTTCATTGCATGCATTAACCAGGATCGATCAGAAGTTCGAGTGGACAGGGAAGCATGAGGACACGTTTCTGTTGCTGAAAAGGAAGATCAGCGAGGCGCTTGTGTTAGCCTTGCCGAATCTCCAGAAACCGTTCAAGCTAGAAACCGATGCCTCAGGTTATGCGATGGGGGCAGTGCTCATGCAAGAAGGTCGACCAGTGGCATATCACTCCAAGTTATTCCAGGGAGCTCAGAAGAACTAATCGACTTATGATAAGGAGTTATGCGCACTGCATCAGGCCGTGAAACATTGGCGGTGTTATCTCTTGGGTAAAGAGACGGTTATCCACACCGACCATCAACCATTGCAATATTTGCAAACTCAGTCCAAGCTACAGCAAGCTCGACACATGAAGTGGATGTCGTATCTGCAGCAGTTTAATTTGGTGATTAAGTATAAGAAGGGCGTACACAACAAATTGGCGGACATGTTGTCGCGACCACCAGTTACGATCCTCTGTTTATCAGCATTCATGCAGATCGAGCCCTCATATCATGTTGACTATACCAATATGTACAGTGAAGACCCTGATTTTCAAACAGCATTGACTGAGGTCGAAACAGGGAACCCTACAGAGTTCGTTCGTCGAGAAGGACTCTTGTACAAGGGCAATTTACTTTGCATACCTCGTGGAGCACCTCGAATTCAATGGATGCGAGAAGCGCACACATTGAAGGCAGCTGGTCACTTTGGGGTTTGATCTGGGAGGATCTTCAAGTCCTGATTGGATACGGATTCGCGACCAAGTCCTGATTGCATACGGATTCGCGACCAAGTCCTGATCACATACGGATTTGTGACCAAGTCCTGATCGCATACGGCTTCGCGACCTTAACCGTGTTCGGAAAGGTTTCGCGACCATGGATTGGTTCGCGATCATGAAAAGGAATTTGTTCTCTGTTCGGAATTGTAATCCAATCCGAATATATATAACTAAGCTTATCTGTTTAGGATTAGTTAGTTAGTTATATGAGTCTAATACGTTTAGGTTATTGAGTCTGATACGTACTCATACGATTGGACTATAAATACCTTGTAATAGGTCTAGTGTAGATCATTGAAGAGTCATAGAACTTATTTGAGTTTTAGACACTTATAGTTCCTTCGACGTAGGCAAGTGTGCCTAACGTTCGACGTGTAAATCCCTCTTTGAAATAAAGAGTTGTGCAATTACTTTGGGTTTTGTTTTCGATCAACCTTTGGGTTTCGGTATTTTTGAGTAAGATCCCGTTATTCCGCATATTAGAATCTGGGCGAGCCTAGTGCGAAAACCAAGGCTAGGTCTCAAACGGATTAAGTTGGTATCAGAGCAACTTTCCTATCCTGTGGATGGTGAAGACTCGCCAGGGTTACAAAACTTCCGGCGAAACTCCAGGCGATCAGTTGATGGTTCCTATAGCCGCGTCTCCTACAATGTCTGACGATACCTCCGTTCAAGCTAATCTAGCCGAACAAGTGACTAAGCTCTCCACCGACATGGAAACCGTGCTTGATTGGATTAAGCAGCAGACCATGATTGTGCCTCCTGAAGTAGGGAAGGTTATGGGTGAGAAGACTAGTGAAGACTTGCGCAGGACAGACGAAGATGAAGACGAAGGCGACCACAAGACCGACGACCTCGCCAACACGTCCTTAGCTATCGGATCTTTTAAGGTCGACGCTAAGATTGATATACCCATATATGATGGGGTGATCGATGCCGAGAAGCTGGATTCTTGGATCGACCAGCTTGAGACCTACTTTGACCTGAAAGGGTTCAGTAGCGCTCAAAAGGTCAAATTTGCACTTTTGAAGATGAAGGACCACGCCAAGATATGGTGGAAGGCCCTTGTCGCTAGTGGTGAAACTGACGACCTTGCGTGGGGTCAATTCAAACGATACGGGTAACACTTGTGAGCATTGTCATGTTGCTGGGCACACAAAAGAGAAGTGTTATAAACTTCATCCTAAACTGCGACCAGAAAGAAAAAGGAGGGATGAACTAAGCACACGAACAGCTATGGTTACTTCTATTCCGCTCGCAGAGGAAATTATCCAGTTGGATTAGGTTGAAAAGGCGGACACTACCTTGTCTCTAATGGCAATGCCGAAGGAGAAAGGTTCGGTTTCATCAATTGACCACAACCCGACAGAAGAATTGTTCACTGTTAACATACAGGTGAAGCACGAGGTGATCGCAGCCATCTTCGACCCCAGAAGCCAAAAGAATTTGGTCTCCTCCGGGCTGGTTCGACGACTTGGTTTGCAGACAACTCATCATCCTCGACCATATCCTCTGGGATGGTTCACTTCCGACGTGAATCAACAAATCAAGTGTCAGTGTACTCTAAAGTTTGCAATATCTGATCGTTACATCGACGAGGTTCAATGCGATGTCATCCCCATCGATATTTGCCAAGTGATTTTTGGAAGTCCGTTCTTGTACGATCGTGACGCCCATTACCACCGAAGAGCTAAAGAATACGACCTCACAAAGGATGGGACGAAATTTATCATCAGCAAAAATGACCACGTTGACACCAAGAACTTGATGATAGCAAATCAGGCGAAATGGATTGTCAATGCATACTCAAAGTGTGTGCTGAGCGTGATGCGTCCAATTAACCAAGAGGATTGTGTTGCATCGAGTATGGAAAGTGGTGGTTGTTTAGCAAGCTTGCCGGAAGAAAACAACGCGCTATTCGCAGAGGTATATAGTCGATCACCACAACGACTAGTCGAAAACGACATGCAACTTGTCTCTACGGCGCCACTATTCAAACTTTGCAATCCTAGCTTTGGGATCGGTGATGGTATCAACCTCGACAAGGGGAAGGCTATCTGCGAGTGGCCAAGGCCACAATCCATGACGAAGGTGCCAAGCTCCATGAGCGCCTATCCATACATTCGATCCGACGATTGTAGCATTGCTCATCGTGTGTTCGTTCCAAAACTCCCAATCGTTCTCTACGTCTTCACAGTTGGTCACCAACGGGTGTTGGCTCCTTCTCAACAGGGGAGTCATGATCCGGGAGGATCTCAGGTCGAGTTCGCAACGGATTTGCGACCACGAAAAGGTTTGCGACATTGGAAAGGTTTGCGACCTTAGAAAGGATTCAAAGTTTTCGAGCCTTCAATGCTGGATGATGAGCTAGATACTACAGTACCATCTGTTGAAGACTTGGTCTATCAACGAGACGAACCTCTACGCGAAGATGTAATTCTGGAGAAGAAGGTGACTACCACCCGCAGTGACACAAAGGAGACTTTTCGAATCGGTCGGAAAGATCAACGAGCACGTGCGGCAAAGTGATACACCAAAGAACATGGACAAGCCCAATTTCCACATCTCCAGTTTGATCGAGAGGTCGTAACAGGGGTTGGCTCCTTCTCAACAAGGGAGTCATGATCCGGGAGGATCTTTAAGTCTTGATCGGATACGGATTCGCGACCAAGTCCTGATTGCATACAGATTCGTGACCAAGTCCTGATGGCATACGGATTCGCGACCAAGTCCTGATCGCATACGGATTCGCGACCATGTCCTGATTGGATACGGATTCGCGACCAAGTCCTGATCACATGCAGATTCTCGACCAAGTCCTGATCACATACAGCTTTGCGACCTTAACCGTGTTTGGAAAGGTTTTGCGACCATGGATTGGTTCGCGACCATGAAAAGGAATTTGTTCTCTGTTCGGAATTGTAATCCAATCCGAATATATATATAACTAAGTTTATCTGTTTAGGATTAGTTAGTTAGTTATATGAGTCTAATACGTTTAGGTTATTGAGTCTGATACGTACTCATACGATTGGACTATAAATACCTTGTAATAAGTCTAGTTTAGATCATCGAAGAGTCATAGAACTTATTTGAGTTTTAGACACTTATAGTTCCTTCGACGTAGGCAAGTGTGCCTAATGTTCGACGTGTAAAGCCCTCTTTGAAATAAAGAGTTGTGCAATTACTTTGGGTTTTGTTTTCGATCAACCTTTGGGTTTCAGTATTTCCGAGTAAGATCCCGTTATTCCGCATATTAGAATCTGAGCGAGCCTAGTGCGAAAACCAAGGCTAGGTCTCAAACGGATCAGGGTTACAAAGACGTTGCAAAATCTTCACCGACATGTGTTCTGGCTGCATATGCAGCAAGATGTGGCTAGTTTTGTTCAAGGCTGTGGTCTCTGTAGCATCTCGAAACCAGCAAACTGAAAATTAGGTTTGTACACTCCTTTGCTAGTTCCATCGCGACCATGAGAGAGCATATCCATGGATTTCTTGGGAGGATTGCCTAAGACCCAATGTGGCAACGACTATCTATTCATGGTCGTTGATCAGTTCTCCAAAATGATTGTCCTTATACCTTGTCGAAACACTATCATGGGAGAAGAAGCAGCTCGGGTTTTCTTTCAAAACATTTGGACACACTTCGGACTGCCGACTTCCATTGTGTCTGATCGCGATACTCGGTTCCTTAGTCACTTTTGGCGATCGCTCTGGACGATGATGGACACCAAGCTAAAGAGGAGTACTGCTTTTCATCCTCAAACTGATGGTCAAACCGAGGTGGTAAATCGCACAGTCGTTCATCTCTTGAGAGGATATAACTCGAAGCACCTGAAGACCTGGGATGAAAGCATACCGTACCTGCAGTTTGCTTTTAATCGAGCAGTGCATGGTTCGACTAGAAAGTCACCGTTTGAGGTCTGTTTAGGATTTCTACCACAGAGTCCATTCGACATGGAGTTTGTGGTCCCTACCTCAGCACAGAACAACAAGAAAGCATCTGATCAGGATCGAGCACAAAAGTTCCTGGAAGGTATTCAACGACTCCATCGTGAGGTTGAACAGAACTTGCTGAAAGCTCAACTCAAGTACAAGGCACGACATGATCGGCACCGAGTTGATGCGCAATTTCAAGAAGGTGATATGGTATGGTTACATCTAAGGAGAGACTTAAAGGTGAAGGTAAGAAACTCAAACCCATTCGTTATGATCCTTTTCGGATTTTGCGGAAAGTGGGTAATAATGCTTGTCAGCTCGAGTTACTTCCATACATGGATATTTATTCGGTTGTCAATGTTAAGCACCTCAAACTCTTTGAGCCTTCAATGCTGGATGATGAGCCAGATACCATAGTACCATCTATTGAGGACTTGGTCTATCAATGAGATGAACCTCTACGGGAAGATGTGATTCTGGAGAAGAAGGTGACTACCACCCGCAGTGGCACCAAGAAGACTTTTTGAATCGGTCGGAAAGATCAACGAGCACGTGCGGCAAAGTGGTACACCAAAGAACATGGACAAGCCCAATTTCCACACCTACAGTTTGATCGAGAGGTCGCAACAGGGGTTGGCTCCTTCTCAACAAGGGAGTCATGATCCGGGAGGATCTTCAAATCCTGATCGCATACGGATTCGCGACCAAGTCCTGATCGCATACGGATTTGCGACCAAGTCCTGATTGCATACGGCTTCGCGACCTTAACCGTGTTCAGAAAGGTTTCACGACCATGGATTGGTTCGTGACCATGAAAAGGAATTTGTTCTCTGTTCGGAATTGTAATCCGATCCGAATATATATAATTAAGATTATCTATTTAGGATTAGTTAGTTAGTTATATGAGTCTAATACGTTTAGGTTATTAAGTCTGATACGTACTCATACGATTGGACTATAAATACCTTGTAATAGGTCTAGTTTAGATCATCGGAAAAGTCATAGAACTTAGTTGAGTTTTAAACACTTATAGTTTCTTCGATGTAGGCAAGTGTGGCTAACGTTCGACGTGTAAATCCCTCTTTGAAATAAAGAGTTGTGCAATTACTTTGAGCTGTGTTTTCGATCAACCTTTGGGTTTCGGTTTTTTCGAGTAAGATCCTGTTATTCCGCATATTAGAATCTGGGCGAGCCTAGTGCGAAAACCAAGACTAGGTCTCAAACGGATCAAGAAGCCAGATTCAATTCCATCTCTAACTCCTAGATTTGTCAAACCTTTCTGTTTTCGAAAACAGAATTTAATTAAATATCCTAATTACCCTAAATACTCTGAACTCTGATTTAATCAAATCTTGACCTAATCCAGACCAAATTATCCTTGGATTATGATCAAGGGTATGCCAATACCTTAATCCAAAAAGTTGGTAGTCAAATTCTATCATCTAGACTTTTTTACAAATCAGTCCAAATAGTATCGCAGATCAGTCCTTTTCTTATTTTCCAGAAGCATGAAAAGGCTAAAAGTCACAAATCAACTCCAAATTCAAATCTGTTTTAGGGAACACCTCCCAAATGTTATTCAATACAAAATATTCTTCTGTGAGGATATCAAAATCTCATCCTAAATCCCAGAATTTCAATTTTGACAAAATCCAGATTTAAAATACTCTAAATTACTCTGTTTTCGTTTTATCTGAAAACTATTCAAATGTTCCAAATCTTGTTTTCTATCTTTGCCAAATCATCTACTGAATAAAGTTTGCCAGATTTGTGAAGTTCAAATCAGCCCTAATCACCTAAATCCCAAATTTTGCAAATCTGTCCAAAGTCAAAATCCAGATTTTGCAATCAGGCCCAATCCCTGTTTCGACCAGAGCTCCCAGCAGCAGTTTCGACCAGTGCCAGGCTTCGCCGTGTCTCCTCGCCGCCGGCCAGCTTCTCCCTCGCCTGTGCTCGTGTTCGTTTGTGCTTGCATGTGCGCACGTGTCTGCGCCAAGAGCGTTGCCGTGGCAGCACCAAAGACCACCAGCAACCGCACGCGCGACCAGCAGCAACCAGCCGCGACCGCAGCAGCACTTTTTCAGAAACTTTGCGCCACGTCACCATGCCATGCCAGCATTGTCGCCTGTGCCTTCTCTTCGCACCGGCCAGCGCCAAGTCCCGATGGATCGACAAATTGAGCAGTTGTAGAGCCGTTGTCGCCGTCGCGTCGTCGTCATCGCTGTTGCTTCTGCGCCCGACCAGTCTCATCCCCGGCACAAAGATCATTGCTGTTCCCTACTCACAAGCTCCGTCATTGGCCTATTTAAACACCCCACCATCCTGTGCAATTCTCACTTCACCAGAAAATCTATTAAGTCCCAAACGTCTCGTCTTCGTCTTCTTCTCCGGCGAGCCGCCGAGGAGGAGCACAACGCCAGCTTGATCCACTGCACCAATCTTCAAATTGCTTTGACCAGTGAGTACCTCTCGTTCACCTCATCATGCTATAGCTTTTGATTGAGCTCTGGCGGACCTTAACGCCAGTGATCGCCGTAGATTGCATTTGCCCTATTCCGGCAATGCAGCCTGATTTAGCCGGAATTAGCCCTTCTGTTAATAAAATTAAATGATCAGTGGAACCTTCTTAGCAAGCCTGTGCACTTGGATTTCAAATTCAAGCTTCCATTGAAACATTTCTAATTTTTGCGTGCCACTGGCGACCGGCTCACGTCGCCAGGCCGCACTGTCGTTCCTCCGGCCAAATTGGACATTCTAGTAGCTTTCCCTCACCTCCCTCTTGCTCCCACCGCGAAGAATCGATTTCCAAAGCTCTGTGTTAGTAATGCCCAAAAGCCATCCCCTTCTTCTCCGGCCGCGTCGTCGAGCTCTTCGCCGGCGCCGCCCCAATCCAATCCCTCCTAACCACACTATCTGGATCAACCTAGGAGCCTGACCGTGCCATCAATTTGGAGATTAAACCACCAAATCGCTCTGTCACCATGAGCCGTTTCTAGTATCATCGCCTGCGTGCCGTCCGATCGTCGCCGCCTTGTCCAGTAGATTCGCTTCAGCCTCCTGAGTAAATCTCTCCACTGCATCGACCACTGGTTCTGCCCAAAATCGCAAGTTACAGCTATGCCACAAATTTCTCCAGTAGTTGTACTGTGCCATGTCGCCACCGTGTTTCCTCGCCGCCGTTTGTCGCCGTCCGGTCATCCCAGTGATCGAAACCACCACCATTAGATTTCTATTGCTCTCGCCTGTCTCCTAGACATAGTTGGCGAAGCAATTGAAGCCTTGAATCATTTTCGCAGCTATGCCCTAGTTTCTGTGCATGTCAAGCCTATGTCAACTGATGGTCTTGGGCCAGTTCAACCACTTCTGGTTATGAAAATTAGAATCCACTTTGTCTACTAAACTTATGGAGCTATGTTCTACATTTTCTTTAACTACCACAACTTGAAATAAGCCCTCTAGAGTTCCCTAGAGCCATGTCCTAGCCGTGACCCGAATGTCGATCTGTTGACATTCGTCGCCCGAGTTTATAGGAGTCTGCTGTGGTGGATTAAATCCACAGGGTGTGGCACAAGTATATTTTCTAAATAAAATTTGATAAGTCAAGATTACCCAAATGACATGTGTTGTCATGATAAGGGGTGCTACCGTGGGCTATCATGTGTCGACGTGTCGCGGTAGTGCTATAAATAGTGAACATAATAGCGATGCTATGCTATGAAAAATACTGCCATGAGATGAGATATAAAGGAAAAGTCTATTTTACAACCATCCACACTTCTTTACTAGTATAGGTTCATATCATCACTATTATACGTAAATACTCTTACCTATGACTTGTTGAGTACGTAAGTACTCACCCTTGCAACCTACAATCCAATAGATGGAGCGTTCCATGATCAATATGAAGACGTGGAGAACTTCGTGGATCCAGAAGGAGGAGAGCCAGTTCCACCAGAGCCCTGATGTGTGTTGTTCTGCCGTCAGCTTCTTGCTGTGGGGGTTTACCTATCTTCCGCTGTGTAGTTATTATTTTGCTAGACCATGTATGCCGCGAAGGCATTGTAATCTCTTTATGTTATATTAAGGCCAGTAGGCCACACTACTTAAATATTTTGTAAGTTACTTTGCTGTAATGTAAATATACTCCTGTGCTTGACTTATCCTGGGAAGTCAATGGTATGCATGTATGGGATCAGCTGCAGCGAGCTGGGTCCCCACGGGAGTAGTCGTTGTCCCCAAGACGGGGGCGCGACACTGTGCGCCTCTTCGCGAGAACCATCATAACATTCTGGCAGGTGCAGAATGGCTGAAGACATCTCCTCAGAACGCTTCTCCAGCACTTCTTTTTCTTTTTGGAGAGTTCTGCACAAGACTACTGTCTCACCAATAAGAGCCTGGATCTCAGCAAGCTGATCGCTGGGGGCTCCAGGGGCCTTCACCTCCTGTGTATTCATGGTTAGTTCATAAAACATGTAACCAACAGGGAGGGTGAAGATAGCTGTTACCTGAGAAGCAGAGGAAAAAGCCAAGCTTTGAGGAGGATTTGGACGTGGAAGTGTAAGACTTTCCCCAGAAAGTTGATCACCCAACAAAAGCTGAGGATCACTTGGTCATGGGGGTGTGAGACTTCCTCTAGAAGTGGGATGGTTTGAAGGATTGTTATGGATCTCTAAAGGTGGAGATGAAGATGCAAATGGATGAGTTGCAAGGGGCAATGTGGCAACACAGGTACCAGCAGCCTTTAGAATCTTCGATGCAGCTCCACTGGAGGATCCTTCGTCATCTCTAGATCTCTTCTTTGGAGAGACCATTTCCTCAATCACCTGTGAAGTCTGAAATGAATTGCTTAGGAAAATCTTTGACTCAGAAAATCATAAGATGTTTTAGAAGAAGTTTACCTTCTGGATATCTTGTGCCTTTTCTATTTCTTTTTCATCACTCTCAATCTCAATAACCATATTGGGATCTTGGTTCGCCATCAAGGTGAGAGTAAAGGAGGAAATGCGGGACAGGAAGTCAGAAGCAGATTTTCTAAAGGACTTAGCTAAAAATTTGTAAGTCTTAAGAACTGAGAGGCTGTGCTATTTATAGAGCCCAGAGGAGATGGTTCGTTCCCACGAACGTCTCGAGTTCTTAAAACGGACTTGCAGTTATTGTCTTGATTAAACAAGTCAATAAATCATCATTATCTATTGAGAAAAACAAAAAGTTTTTTCTCGGGAGATAAACTGCCATGCAGTGTACAGTATTACAACTGAAGAAGTTGAAGCGTCGGGTTATAAATTCGATGCAGGATTAAAATTTGAAGTAAATTAGTCTTTTCATTTTCTTCAAATTTGGGAGCTAGCTGACGAGGATTATCACCCGAGCTAGTTTGAGTAACACATATCGAGTTCAAGCCAGGTTCGAATATGATATGTGTTTATATGTCTTAGTAACTACTCTGGTCGCTCATGGACACAGAATTAGTTTATGATCGTAGCCCTTGCGCGTTCATAAGACCGCAGACAGTGCATGGTCAGAGGGTCGCTAACTATACGCGACCCAGGTAACCTGGGGGGTGTTCAAGTCTCTATTGGTCACATTCTAAGGCACAAGGAAACTTCTCCCACGTGTGAAGTCAACCGCCAGGAGGTTGACATATGTGGTTATCCATGATTGCACGTGCTTAACCGGCAGAGAAGATGAGTGCGGTTATACGAACTACACCCGGACAACCATCCCAAACCGCTTCGCATTTGACATCCTTGCATTCAGTATAAAAGGATGGTAGATGCACGATGTAAAGGGCGGTAACAAGCAAGACAACGAGTCAACAAAGCTTGAAGACTTAGACATAGTTAGATAGACAAAAATATAAAAGAGATCATCGCTTGTGATAATCTCTTCTCTCTGTAAATTGTTTTACTCCCATAGTGAAATCACAACAGGACGTAGGGCTGTTACTCTGTCGCGCCCCGAAACTGGGACAACGACTACTCCTGTAGAGACCTAGCTCGCTGCAGCTAGTCCCATATATGCATAGCATACACATACCCTTGACTTCCCAGGATAAGTCAAGCATAGGAGTATATCACATTGCAACAGAGTCACTTACAAAATATTTAAGCAGTGTGGCTTGCTGGCCTTAATATTACATAAGGAGGTTACAATGCCTTCGCGGCATACAGGTTTAGCAAAATAATATCTACACAGCAGAAGGTAGGTGACCCACCCACAAAGAGAAGTGGACGGCAGAACAACACACATCAGGGCAATGACGGGACTGACGCTCCTCCTTCTGGATCCACGAAGTACTCCATGCTTTCGTCTTGGTTGTAGAACGCTCCATCTACTGAATTGTAAGTTGCAAGAGAGCACTTTTCGTACTCAGCAAGTCATAGGTAAGAGTAGATACATATAGTAGAGATGATATGAACCTAGACTAGTCAAGAATTATGGATATTTGTAAAATAATCTTTCTCTTTCCTGGCTCAACTCATGGCAGCACCTTTCTATAATATAATATCGTCATTCATGTTCACTAAATTATAGCACTACTGCGACACGTCAACACATGACCGCCCACGGCAGCACTCCTTATCATGACAACACATGTCATTTGGGTAATCTTGATTTAATATATTTTATTTAGAAAATAATACTTGTGTCACACCCCGTGGATTTAATCCACCGCAGCAGACTCCTAAAACTCGGGAGCACGAAGTATTCGAATACATTTTTAACTCTGCAGAGAGGTACCAATTTACCCGCAAGATATTCCACTTTCAAGCCCATCCTATCAGAATGATTAGACCCTTGACTCACTTCATACTGTGAGCGGCAAGGTGGAAATAACAGGAACTTTTGTTATGTTTCACTTACAATTCACCCCTGACCCTGCAGTTTTCTTCACACAAACCGCAGTTGTGGCGGGCTATACCCCCACCCATAAGCCTCTTCCCATTACTGGGTCAACGTGCTTGATCAAATCACATTCAGTGATACGTGGAGGAGCTGAACCCCGTGAGTTTAGTGTATTACTTTCCATCTCATGCAGGGGTTTCATGTACGATTCACATAAGTACTTGTTCAGGCCTGTCCCATACCAGGCTTGCGGTTAGTACGTTTGTTCATGCCACTAGACGCACAACACAAGGTTCTAGTCCTTATATGCCAGTGACCAGACCATCCACAACCCTGCACCTTCAGTGCCTGCCCATCCTTTGCAGTCTAGCACCTCCAGTGCTACCACCATTCCATACCATTTCCTGGTCACGGCTAGGGGTTTTATTTCATGAATATATGTATATAAATATATATAATAGTTCATGGCTCAAAACTTGTTTATTTCATATTTCACAGATAACCAGTCCAGTACTGCCAATTCATAAATCAACCATTTCCAATCTTTCTCATGCAATATTATCTATATTCAAGGTTATGTTATAGCAACTCTTAAAATATAGGTTCGAGATGACCAAGAATATGACTTGCCTTCCGCGTCGTAAAATACAGTAGCTGATATCGGGTCAACAGTGAAGTCCTCGAACTGGGGCTCTTGATCTGCTCTTCAATCAAACAAATAACCAATAATCACAATCTTTTCAATACATTATTATACTATATGCAATAATGCAAAGATGAAGTCTTGATGATTCTGAGATGATTAGGTTAGAAATTGATTAGGATTAGGTTAGTTGTTGAAGGTTTACAAGGTTCCAAATGTCTCAAAATATCAGAATGGTATCAAGGTTGCGACTGGTTCGCTCAAAAACAGCGAACGTCTTTAGGTCGACATTCGGTTCAAGGCATCGACATAGGGTCGATGGGTGATAGAGGGGTTATCTCAACTTGTGGCAGTAGAATAAAATGTAGAGCACAACTCCACAAGTCTAAGGGACAAGGTTATTTCCAGTTTGCACAACTGAAAAGAGGTGAAAAGAGCTAATGCCACTGGCTGACATGCTCTGGCATTGATCTTGACATGGCCAGAAACTAGGGCTTGCCATATCTTTTGATCTAGAGCTCCAAATGATGCACCACTTTGTCTGGGAGGTAGGCATTGATAACAGGAACAATTCATTCAACAGGATCCAAGGCTGAAAATGGCTGGAAAATGATGAAAACCAGCGAAGAAGTTGACTGGCCTGGAGTACCTGCAGCACAAACAGTGCAGCAACTAGGGCATAGCTATAACTCCTGTTCTAGGCCGAATTAGGGGTCGTGGTAGAAGACAAAGTTGCTCAAAATGGTCCAAAACATCTAGATGGCAAGGTGGTTTGAGTTGGAGTGGCTGAATTTAGAAGATATTGGCTGGAGGAAGGATGAACTAAATCCTGATTTGGGTATTTCTGTTCTAGGGCAAATGAACTCGAGTCTTTGCTTGAGGAGAGTCTCTGGGGCATAACAAAGCTAGGTATGAAGTCAATTTAACTGGAAAATCACCACAGAAGCTTAACGGCGAGTCCCAGTTTGCATGCACGGTGTAAATTTGGGGTTTTCCAAGTTTTAGCAAAATTGGTGATTCTGGTTGCTTAGATGTGTTAAGCTAGGTTTACTGATCCTATTTGATCACTGGCTCGAGAGCTAAAAGGGCTTGGTTAGAGTTTAATTTCTCACTGGAGGTTTTTGGGGAAACCGGCGATCACCGGCGACAGAAGGCGAGAGAACTCGATTCCAAGCCTAGATACACTCAAGAGGTGATGGGGAACTTACTGGGAGGCTTGGATTGCTGAGGGGAGCAACGGGTGAGGCTGGCACCGAGAGCTCCGAAAATGGCTCGCCGGGGAAGAAGATTTCACCGCGGAGCTGCGAGCTTCGGTGGTTTCTGGCGCTGGGTGAAGATGCAACGGCTACAGGAGGCTTTATATAGGCACGGGCGAGGCAAGAGGGCCGACAATTTGGAGTGTTGCTGCCACGAGGTGACCTTGAAGCGACGGGACGGGGTGGTGATGGCGAGGCGACTGACGGCGCGGCGCTGCAGCTTTGCAGCTGGACGGTGCAGGTGCAGGCGACGAAGGCGACGGCGAGGAGACATCTAGCTTGAGCATGGCTGCGACGTGTCGAGCGTTCTCTGCGGTGTTGCGCTGCTGCAGCTAGCGCGCGCGCTGTGCGCAGGGAAACTGGCAGCGATTGCGCGGTCGAGGTGGCTTCCACGGTGGCGAACGGCGAGGGCACACATGGCGGCAGAGGCACAGGCGACTGCCACGGCGGAGTGAGCACGGCAGCTGGTCGAGGTCGCGCACAGGGGTTCTCTGGTCGTGCGCAACTGGTCGAACAGGGACTGGAAAAGAAGGCTCGGGCTGATTTGCAATATTGAAACTTGCTCCAGGGACTGATCTGCGAGGAAAAGTTTGAATAGGAAAAGGATCTGATTGCAAATCTGGAGATCTGGAGGGCTGATCTGAAATCTGATTTGAGGAATGAGTTGCATAAGATTAATGGAACTCATCTAGCCAAAGTTTGACAAGATCGGGCAAGATCTGGAGGGTTTCGACAAAAGTGGGGAAAACGACTTTAGGGTAAAACAGGGTAATTAGTGTTTCAAAAACGGCGAGGGTCGAAACTTAGGTTTAGGGCAGGATTTGGAAATTCTTCCAGAAGGGAAAAATGTTCAGAATAGTGAATGGGAGATATTCACTGAATCAGATCAAAGTTTGGAGGTGATTTGCAACATTTTGCCTTTTTAGGCTTCTGGAAAATCTGGAAAAGGACTTATCTGCGATACTCTTGGACTGATTTGCGAAAAGAGTCTAGATGGTGAAATCTGGCTGCCAACTTTTTGGATTAACGTATTGGCATACCCTTGATCATAATCCAAGAACAATCTGGTCTGATCTTGGCTAAGATTTGATTATATCTGAAATGCTGAAACTTAGGGTAAAAGGTAATAACAGATATTATGTTTTCGAAAACAGAAAAGAGTTGAAAATTCTGGAAGTTAGGGATAGAATTGAATCCAGGTTCTGAAGGCTTTTAGGTTTAGGATAACTGATAGATCAAATCTGGTAAGTCAGATCTTGACTTGGGGTCACAGGATGGATTTGGAGGTTTAGGGCTAGAACAGAATAAAGCTGAGGCTGATTTGGTTGATCTAGAAGAGACATATGCATGCATGACTTTTAAGAAAGAAACTTTTCACCCCAAAACTCAGGATGTTACATATTCCCACCATCGAGGGCTCGAACCTGTATAAATCTTTGCGTCCTTATCATCATTTCTTACCCTAACTTACCTGAGGGCACATTAAAAGGTCTCACATACAACTCACAAATCTGCGTAAGATCGATAGGGGACCCCAAGTCCAAATCGTCGATAGTATGTCTTAAACTCCGGTTGGGAACCTATGACATGACTAGATGTACCTGTATCTGAGACCCAATCCTGTGAGTTGGGCATACGAAAGGATGCAAGTGCTTGTGTGGAAGTACCTGCACTAGAGTGAGCAAAGGTGGCAATGTTACCCATGGTGGCCGATGATGAGCTGCTTGTTTCCTCATTATCTCCTGGAGGTTTGGCCTTCCTCATGATCTCGATCACCTCCTTCTCATGTGTGCTTAGCACTCCAAAGCGGTCAGACTGGGATTCTTCCTCCTCATATGCAGCTAGCTGGGTTCTGTGACCCCCAGATGGACCTCCTCGACTCCCTCGGCCTCCTGAACGGCCTCCTCGACCTCGACCTCTATCCCTGAGAGACTGTCCCTTATCCTTTTTGGGACAGAAGTGAGCAATGTGGCCAATCTCACCACAGGTATAGCACTCCACACCCTGTTTGGAGTCTCCAGGAGCCTTCGAGTTTGAGGCTGCCAATGCTGACTTTGCTCCAGTGTTTGACACTTCGGGCATCAACTTCATCCTACTTTCTTCATGAATCATAGCAAAGATAGCTTCATCAAGGGAGGGGAACTCCTTGTTGCCCAGAAGTTGAGATCTTCGTGGATAAAATGCATTGTTGAGGCCTTGCAAGAAAGTCATGGTCCTATCCAACTTGTCCCTCGCACAGGTGGGAATCTCACATCTACCACAGTGAGGGTTGGTGCACATTGTCCTCTCGAAGTAATTGAGATCCGTCCACAGTTAGAGTAACTCAGCAGGATACTCCTGGACTGAGCGATCCCCCTGTGTGGCATTCTTGATTTATTCTCTGATTTAGAAAATCCTCATGACATTTTCCTCACTCGCAAACCTCTTCTGCAAGTTACTCCACATGTCACTCACAAATTCCAACCCATCAACATAACTGGCAAGTGAGGGAATGATGGAGCCAAGGAGCCACAGATAGATCGTCATGTTAGTGAACCTCCATGCTTGCCACTCACTGGACCCTCTATGTGTCGGTACCTTCACCTCTCCTGTCAGATACTCCTCAAGCCCTTTAGCAGCAAGTACTCCCCTCACTCGTCGGGACCAACCCAAGTATATCCCTATACCATCAAGCTTCAAATCAATTGGAAGTAACTTCAGCTTAGGAGGCATGGGAGGTGGTGGTGGTAGCACTGGACCCATTGAAGAGGCCGATGCAACCCCCGTTGTCTTGAGGAGATTTGCAAATGCCATCAACAGCCTCTTCGTATCCTCATCCATCACCTCAACTCTGATCTCCTCCTCAGCTGCTTTTTCCTCAGCCATATCTCCTCAGCCGCTTTGCCCAGCAGAGGCAGTCCTAAGTAGCATCCTCCACATCAGCAGCAGCAGAACCCGCGGGGGGCAATTCTTGGAGTGGACGCGGCGGCGCAAGAAAGCCACGAGTGGTGGTCGCCGCCAAGACGAGGAGCTGCTGCGGGTGCACCTGCGGGCCGCCATCACGGTTTCCTCGATTGCTTCCACCGTCTTGGCGCTATCCTCCTCCGCGACCACGACGGTCTTCTCCTCTGGCTCAGGCTCCGCCATCTTGGCCTCCTCGGCCGATGCCTCTGTCTTGGGCTCCTCCTTGGCCGGTGCCTCGGTCCTAGCTGTAGGAAATCGAGTAAGCTACACTAGCAGAATTTCTAATAATTTACTCGAAAATTGCAAGTAATAGATCATAGATTAGATTGTTACAAGTAGCGGAGGCAGATTTGATGTAACGATCGAATGTTCGCAACAACCGTTTGCGGATCGTCCAGAACAGTGGATGTAGATGACAACGATCGCTCACGGATCGTCCTGATCAGCGCAGCAATTGTAGCAGCGCCTCTACCGGTATCCACACGTACCGGGATGGAACGTTGTGCAATGGTGTGCTAGCACCAATGTGCACAACAAGGGTTTTTAGGGCTATTACTTTAGAGGAGGTAGCAGCTAGGGCTTTTCTGTGTGTTTTTTCAAGGCCCATCATACCTCTCTATATATAGGGCCAAGCAGGAGAAATCCTAACAAATTAGGTTTCCTGATATTATACGAATCTTATCCGAACTGCCCATACAGAAGAAATCCTAACAGATTAGGTTTCCTGATTTTATACGAATTTTATCCGTATTGCAGGATGAGACTAATATTAAATCTTCGTATCTGATACGTTAATTTCATAACAAACCCAATCTGGATCTGATACGAAAATCCATAACAAACCCAATCCAAATGTATAAGGAGTCCAATATTAAGTCTCCGAATCTGATACGGAAACCTATACCAAACCCAATCCAAATGGATAAGGAGTCTAAACCCAATCCAAATACATAAGGAGTCTAATATTAAGTTTCCGAATCTGATATAGAAACCCATATCAAACCCAATCCAAATGCATAAGGAGTCTAACATTAAGTCTCCAAATCTGATATGGAAACCCAAAATAGACTTAATCTGAATTGCATTGTTCCAACCCGTTAAGTGTGTGACCCTGTAGGTTCATGTATATTTAGTCACAACCCGAGAATACTTACCCGAATTGTAAGTCGGTAGTGGCCCCTAGCAGGACATAATGACTATCCAAATACACACAAAGATCATAATCAGCAAACCTATATAATGTTTTCATGTTGATCCTCTTGCCATACGATACCAGATTAAACCCAAGGTAGGAAATGTGCCACCCTTGCACAGTTCAATCCTTTCTCGATCTCATAGTGAATTGATCTTCTTGTAGTTGACACTTCAACCACAAACGGCATGGCCATGCACTTCTCAATTCATATATATCGAGGGGCCTAGAGATATCTCTCTCATTTTATAAGATATGCAAATTCCATCTTAACCATTCATATTCCTCCGCATGGCTCATAGTATACCCGAATATTACCTTTATTACTACTTAATTAAAAGTAGCGTTTGGTACTATCAAAGTATACTACTACGCATGTAGGAAACTATGATGGTCTCAGGTCTAAGGATCAATCATAAACATTATTTGAGACCTACTGGTGACACTTAAATAACAAATCCAAACAGTGTCTCAAAATGGGTCTATCCAACATTATATTCTCCAATATATGTCCACATTATTGATTTGATATCTTGTATCCATGGTCCGTGAAACATAACCATCAATCAATAAATGTGCTGATCCATTAATCAATAATGTTCTATTTAAAGATAATGGATCAGGGACTATATTAGAATAATATCATCAAATAAATTTAGAGTTTCACGAACAAGTCACATACTTGTTGATCAAACCAAGATGATAATTTATTCAAAAATAACATATTATTCAAATGTTCATAAATATAACAAAGATAAATACATCTCTGTGATTTGCTCTAGGAAATATCACTAACAACCTCCCACTTGAACTAGAGTCAATCACAAATGTATCTAATACCTATTGCTCTAGTATGCACCTCATGCTTTGGTTGCGGGAGAGGCTTTGTCAACGGATCAGCAACATTCAAATCCGTGGACACTTTGCAAATCTTCACATCACCTCTATTCACGATTTCTCGGATGAGGTGATAACGCCTGAGTATATGTTTGGATTTCTGATGAGACCTTGGTTCCTTGGCTTGCGCAATGGCTCCACTATTGTCACAATAGAGATCCACTGGGCTTGAAATACTAGAAACCACACCAAGTTCAAAGATGAACTTTTTAATCCAAATAGCTTCTTTAGCAGCTTCAGAAGCAGCAATGTACTCTGCTTCTGTTGTAGAATCAGCGACAGTTTCTTGCTTGGAACTCTTCCAGCTTACAGCTCCTCCATTAAGGCAAAATACAAAACCAGATTGCGATTTGAAATCATCTTTGTCGGTTTGGAAGCTAGCATCGGTGTAGCCACTAACAATGAGCTCTTCCTCACCTCCATAAACCAAGAACACATCCTTAGTCCTCCTCAAATATTTAAGGATGTTTTTTACAGCAGTCCAGTGACTCTCACCTGGATTTGATTGGTATCTGCTCGTAACACTTAGAGCATAGGAGACATCTGGGCGTGTACATAGCATGGCATACATAATAGATCCAACAGCAGAAGCATATGGAATCTTATTCATTTGGTCCCGCTCATCACATGTCGAAGGACATTGACTCTTGCTAAGACTAATGCCATGTGACATAGGTAGAAAACCTTTCTTGGAATCGTGCATATTGAATCTATTCAATACTTTGTCAATATATGTACTCTGGCTTAATCCAATTAGCCTTTTAGATCTATCTCGATAGATCTTAATGCCCAAAATATATGCTGCCTCACCTAAGTCTTTCATAGAGAAGCTACTTTTCAATGAGGAGTTCACAGAATCAAGCATAGGAATATCATTTCCGATCAGAAGTATGTCATCCACATATAAGACCAGAAAAATAAGTGCGCTCCCATTTACCTTTTTATAAACACAAGGCTCTTCTTCATTTTTGATGAAACCAAACTGTTTGACTACTTCATCAAAACGAAGATTCCAACTCCGAGAAGATTGCTTCAACACATAAATGGATTTATGAAGCTTGCATACTTTCCTAGTATTATCTGGATCGACAAAACCCTTAAGCTGTGCCATATACACATCCTCACTTAGGTTTCCATTTAGGAAAGCCGTTTTGACATCCATCTGCCATATCTCATAATCGAAATAGGCAGCAATAGCTAGGATGATCCTGATTGACTTTAACATAGCAACGGGCGAAAAGGTTTCATCATAATCAACACCTTGAATTTGCTTGAAACCTTTTGCAACTAATCGTGCTTTATGGATATAAACATGACCATCCATGTCAATCTTTTTCTTATAAACCCATTTGCACTCAATGGCTTTTACACCATCAGGCAGATCAACCAAGTTCCACACTCGATTGTCATGCATGGATTCAATTTCGGATCTCATGGCTCGAAGCCATTTCTCAGAGTCAGGGCTCATCATCGCTTCTTCGTAAGTCTTAGGTTCATCATTATCTATCAATAATACTTCACGCTGCTCCATTGTAAGGAGCATGTACCTTCTAGGTGCGTGACGTACCCTTTCAGACCTACGTATAACCGGTGCTTGTCCTGCATCATTTTCTACATTGTTTTGCAGGTCTTGCTGAGCTTCAGTGGGTGCTGAAACAATTTCTAGTGGTTCCCGAATTTCTTCAAGTTGCACTGTGCTCCCACTTACTCCTTTTGAAAGAAACTCTTTCTCCAAAAAGACACCGTTTCGGGCAATAAACACTTTGTTTTCTTCTCGATTATAGAAATAATATCCTTTTGTTTCCTTAGGATAGCCCACAAAGAAGCATTTATCTGATTTGGGTTTGAGCTTATCAGACATTAAACGTTTTACATAAACTTCACAACCCCAAATCTTAAGAAAAGACAATCCAGAACGCCTTCCATTCCATATCTCATATGGTGTCTTTTCTACGGCTTTTGATGGAGCCCTATTTAATGTGAACGCAGCTGTTTCTAGAGCATATCCCCAGAAGGACAATGGAAGATCTGTTTGGCTCATCATTGACCGAACCATGTCCAACAAGGTCCTGTTCCGTCGTTCTGACACACCATTCCATTGAGGTGTTCCTGGCGGGGTCAATTGTGGAACAATTCCATGTTGTTTTAGATGATCACCAAATTCTTGGCTCAAATATTCCCCTCCACGATCAGATCGTAGGGTTTTGATTGTCTTGCCAAGTTGATTTTGTACTTCATTCTGAAATTCCTTGAATTTATCAAACGTTTCATATTTATGCCTCATTAAGTAGACATATCCATATCTACTAAAGTCATCGGTAAAAGTTATGAAGTACTGAAAACCACCTCTAGCTGTTGAACTTAATGGTCCACATACATCAGTATGAATAAGAGCCAATAAGTCATTTGCCCTTTCACTTTCACTCGTGAAAGGTGCCTTTGTCATTTTGCCAAGTAAACAAGATTCACACACATCAAATGATTGAAAATCAAATGAGTCTAGAAGCCCATCTTTCAGGAGTTCCATGATGCGTTTCTCATTGATATGGCCTAAACGACAATGCCAGATAAACGTGGGATTCAAATCATTGGACCTAAGTCTCTTAGTACATATGTTATAGACAGGTAATTCAAGATTTAGCTGATAAAGCCCATTCTCCAATGAGGCGTTTCCATAAAACATATCATTTAAATAAAAGGAACAACGATTGTTCTTTATTCTAAATTCATAACCCAGTGTGTCCAAACACGACACGGATACAATGTTTTTGCTTATGGAAGGAACATAATAACAGTTATTAAGTTCTAAAACTAATCCTGAAGGTAAAGCTAATATAAAAGTTCCAACAGCTAAGGCTGCAACTCTTGCTCCATTGCCAACGCGAAGTTGAACCTCGCCCTTAGCCAAATTTCTACTCCTTTTAAGCCCCTGCATTGAAGTGCAAATATGAGCAGCCGATCCGGTATCAAATACCCAAGAGTCGGAAGGAGAAGTAGCTAAATGAACTTCTATAACATATATACCTGAAGGAGTCTCACTTTCCTTCTTTTTCTTTAAATCTTCCAAGTATTTCTTGCAATTCCTCTTCCAATGGCCAGATTCCTTGCAATAGAAGCATTCAGTAGTAGGGGTGGCACCTGGCTTGGACTTTCCTTTGGAATTAGATTTAGCGCTAGAGGATCTTTCTAGAGCTTTGCCCTTTCCCTTAGCCTTGCCCTTGCCCTTCTTCTTAAAGCTTTTTCCCTTTTGAACCATCATTACATTATTTGGGTTTTCTTAATGTTCTGTTCCGCTGTTTTAAGCATCCCATGCAATTCGGTCAATGATTTCTCCAGATTATTCATGTTATAATTCATGACAAACTGGTCATAGCTCGGAGGGAGCGATTGGAGAATCATATCAGTAGCCAACTCTTGACTAAGGGGAAAACCAAGTTTTTCCAAATTCTCAATGTAACCAATCATCTTGATCACATGAGGACTGACCGAGCTTCCTTCTGCCAACTTGCAATCATGCAATTTCTTGGTGGTCTCATATCTTTCCACCCTGGCCTGCTCCTCGAATAAGTTTCTAAGAGACACGGCCATGTCATAAGCTGTCATGTTCTCATATTGCTTCTGAAGCTCAGAGTTCATCGTGACAAGCATTAAACAGCTGGCATCAAGTGCGTCATCAGTATGCTTTTTATAAGCATCCTTTTGAGCACGTAAAGCACTAGCGGCTGGTTCATCAGGTATAGGAGTCTCTAGAACATAGTCCTTTTTCTCTTGTTTGAGAACAATTCTCAAGTTTCTATACTAATCAATAAAATTTGTTTCATTGAGCTTTTCTTATTAAGGACAGATCGCAAACTGAAATTGTTTGAGGAGCTACCACTATCCATGGTCTACAACAGTAAAGAAATGCAAAATTATAGCATTATATTTATGAAAAGTCTTTTATTAAATAATTCAATAAAAGATGTACCAACTATATATTTTAGAAAAAATCCCTCAAGAAATATATATAGTAGGCCAAGATCCATATTTCACTAAGTTCTAGTGAGCTTTGGCATCACTGCTAGAAACCTAGTTATTTAGGTAAACAACTCCTTACTAATTATATCATATATAACTCTTGTTTGTTGGGTGTCATCCCAACACCATGCCCCAAAGCCCAAAACTGTTTTGATGGCTTTGTTAAGTTAAACCAATTCTATGCTTATGGGTGTCCAACACATCCTGCCTTATTAAGATAATTGATGGTGCCCTGATTTGTCAGACCCACCAAGCAACGATCAAAATCTTGACAGGTGCAGCAATTGGAAGGGTATAATAAACACTTAATTTTTATGAGGGGTTAAAACATGGTAAAACATCCATATGCACGAAAATAACCATCAGCTAGATGATCTAATAGGTGCAATTTCGACTATATTTAACTTCCGTTGGCAGTAACCTTGGCCAGGAAAGACCGCGACTGTTTTCGCTCACACCATGAAGGAAAGCGTTCCATCAAGCGGGGCTTATTAAGAAAAACCTTATGATGTGTTCTTTCCTTAGACACCAAAGTTGACAGCTTCTGGTTGTCAAGTATAATCTTTATGTTTCATGAGGGGTTAAAAGATGTCACAACATCTATATGCATGAAAATAATCATCAATTAGATAATCTCACATGCATAACTACGACTATATTTAATTTCCGTTGGCGGAAACCTTGGCCAGGAAAGACCGCGACTGTTTTCGCTCACACCATGAAGGAAAGCGTTCCACCAAGCAGGGCTTATTAAGAAAAACCTTATGATGTGTTCTTTCCTTAGACACCAGAGTTGACAGCTTCTGGTTATCAAATATAATCTCTTTTTTATTTAAATTAATCATATTAATCAAATTTTCGAACCAAGCTGATTGGTTTAAATCCCCTTAAGTCATTCATATTAACTCCAATATGAATATCTAGAATATGCAGCTAATGTCATATATAGATCCAATCTATACACATATGATTTAGAAGATCTAATCTACTATTGTCATATAAACCCTAACATCATCTCCCTCTGGCCCATGCTAGGATCATTAGACATTAGTTCATATTAAAGCCGGCCAAAAATTGTTCATCACAACACTTGGATGTCAAAACAAACATGTATAATGAAACTTATACGGTAACAAATTAAATGAACTAGTAGATCTAATCTACTATAACTTCATATATCACATATATATATAATTAATCCAGATCTAATACTATACAGGATGGCTTTGATACCACTGTAGGAAATCGAGTAAGCTACACTAGCAGAATTTCTAATAATTTACTCGAAAACTACAAGTAATAGATCATAGATTAGATTGTTACCAGTAGCGGAAGCAGATTTGATGTAACGATCGAATGTTCGCAACAACCGTTTGCGGATCGTCCAGAACAGTGGATGTAGATGACAACGATCGCTCACGGATTGTCCTGATCAGCGCAGCAATTGTAGCAGCGCCTCTACCGGTATCCACACGTACCGGGATGGAACGTTGTGCAATGGTGTGCTAGCACCAATGTGCACAACAAGGGTTTTTAGGGCTATTACTTTAGAGGAGGTAGCAGCTAGGGTTTTTCTGTGCGTTTTTTTCAAGGCCCATCATACCTCTCTATATATAGAGCCAAGCAGGAGAAATCCTAACAAATTAGGTTTCCTGATATTATACGAATCTTATCCGAACTGCCCATGCAGAAGAAATCCTAACAGATTAGGTTTTTTGATTTTATACGAATCTTATGCGTATTACAGGATGAGACTAATATTAAATCTTCGTATCTGATACGTTAATTTCATAACACTAGCCTCCTCCTGAGTCGGCACCTCGCGAAGCTCCTTCCTTTGGCGGCGCGTAGAGCCCGCGAGTGACCTTAGGCGAAGAAGGCGCAATCGGAGAAGAAGCCGAAGGCGGAGAAGCGACTACCGACATCTAAGGAGGGAGAAGAAGAAGGCCAACAGTGCAGAGCACATGATGGCAGCCATGAGCAGCACGGAGCTCCTTGCTCCAGTAGCATTGGTCCACGCCGCCGCCTCCTCTCTTATACGAGTGGCACTCACATACCAGGAGCACGAGAGCGAGGGCGGCAACGGCAGCAACGGCAGCGTGGAGGCGAAGAAGGCACGATCGGCGGCGGCGGTAGGTTAGGGATGGGAATACACTCTGATACCATGAAGATTTGGGAAAAACGATCTCACTCATTTTCATTAAACCAACATACAAAAAGGATACCAACCAAACAACCACTTATGACCCTGCTTGTTTCTTTTCTTACAAATATACCCCTCATCTATATTTCTCAACACCAACTACCAACCAAACAACCACCGATAGTTCAATTAATGAACCACTAATCATAGACATAAGTGCAAACCAAACTTGATTTTGTCCACTAGGAGATAAAACTCGACAAAACAGAGTGTAAAATAAAAGCAAGCAATCAAAACCAAATCTATCATGCTTCATAGCAATCCCAAGAAAATAGGAGCACTAATAGCAGAGAAGCTCCTTATTCCAATATGTAGAACTACCTACACGTAAATTCTACCAGCAGTGAGAATAGTTTTGCAGATTAACTATGTGGAGGTTGCTAAAGGATTTTACCCAGCTTCAAATTGGTCAGTAACCTGCAATGAGCTTTTTTTTTTCTTTTTTTTTTAAAAAAAATGCATCAACTAATGTTGATAGAGATGGCGAATTGTTAGAGATCAGTTACCCTAGATGGCTAAACACATAGGAACGCCAAAAGTGTGAAAAGTTACTTCTCATAAGTCTATAAAAAGATCACTAATCTGAAGAAGGAAGATCCTTTTTACTAATCTCAAGACGGAAGCACCAATTGCTGGAAATGAGCCAAACCACCAACAGTACAAATCAGTTATCAAGGGCCACAATAAAAGAAAGTGCAGATAAATTAATATGAATTAATGAAAACGAGGGGGGATTTGAGTGTCCAAACAGAGCATTAAGATATTCCAATCGTAGAATCTTCTGCTCTCCAGCTTCACAACACTGCCAGAAACTTCAACCTCTGCCGATCAATGTGATAAACAATAACATTAGGGCCCTCACAGCCTCTAACAATACACAACAAACACAAACTTCACAAAAGACCAAATCTCACTCTTCAATTTGTATCCACACTTTTAATTGACGCAAAGAGTGTGCCACAGGATCACTAATCCAAATTGTTGAACTTTAGTTGGACAGCATGAACTTTAATCAAGATAAACAAGCTGATCGATATAACCAAACAACCAAACCTCCACATCATCTCCACTAGATACTGTTTTCCTCCATTCCATCAGAGAATGTTTGACAATACTGCAAACGGAAAGCATCAATCGCACATCATTTAGATGAACCAAATTGTGCCAAAGGATCACTAATCAGGAAAGGAGAAATGCACAATCAAGGAAAGCAAATGAGGAAGAATGCACAATCAACGCGAGTATAATAAGAGAATTGCTCCTCATCTATAGGGTAGAAGCACACTTCAGTAGGAGACTAGTTCCACCCAATAAGCTCCATCACTGTGAAAATTCCAATTTTCTGTAAATCAGTTCAATACCAACAATCAGGATCAGAATGTCCCACACCGGAAAAGGAGTTTAGACTAGTTTAGTAAAATGCGAGGGAATTAAGTGTCCAAAGCAATCATCTGGTTTCTCATATTCTATAATCTTTCATTCAGTTTGGAATCCAAGCAACCACAGTCAGCCAATCAACAACCTCTGTAGATCAACATAAAATCCAAATTACTCTGAGTTAGAAGTTAAAACACCGTTGCTTCTAATAATTCCAGAATTTCAGTTAGTCAACAGAAACATAAAAACTGCCATAATTTTAATCAGGCAACTTTACACTTCTAAACCACCATATGATGTAATCATCAAGTATATTTTCCAACTACGAGAATCTTCCACCATTTATCTTGGAACATGCAGAATTGCAATCTTCAATCACTGGACATCAATAGAAACAAAATTATTTGAGTTAGAATTCCTGAATTAAGTCCACCATGTGATCAATATAACTTAACAACCGAAATTCCACTCCAGTTTTAAATAACTAAGAATATGAAAATATTAAGCATGTACCACATATTACACATTGACAAATAGTTGCAACAGGATCACTAATCTGAATTCCTAAATTCAAGCTTAAAAAAATCCTCAATGCTAATCAGACAACATTATCTTTCAGATCATATGATCGATATAACCAAACTGATCAGTAAGATCCAAACAACCGAACCTCCACATTCATCTCCACCAGTACTGTTTTCCTCCAGTCCAACAGAGAACAGTTAACAACTCTAGTAAATGGAAAGCATCAATGCACATCATTAAGATGAAATAAATAATGTGTTAAAGAATCACTAATCATGACTAATGAGAAAGGAAGAATGCACAATCAAGAAGAGCAAATGAAAAACAATGCACAATAAAGGTAAGTACGGCAGAAGACATGCTCCTCGTCTATAGGGTAGAAGCCCACTTCAGTAGGAGACCAGTTCCACCCACTAAGTCCCATTGCCATGAGAGGTCCAATTTCTGAAAATCAATTCAATAACCAACAATCAGAATCAGAATGTGCCACACCAGAAAAGGGGCTTAGACTTAATAATCAAAATGCGAGGGAGCTAAGGGTCCAAAGCAAATCATCTGGTTTATCAAATTCTAAAATCTTCCACTCATCTTGGAATCTATACAACTAGAGTCAGTCAATTAATCTCTGCAGATCAACACAAATTCCAAATTACTAAGTTAGAACACCCCAGCTTCTAATAATTCCAGAATTTCAGTCAGTCAACAGAAACTTCAAAACTTCCATAATTTTAATCAGGCAACAAATACTTCTAAACCACCATATGACAAACCAAACTTGTACTATTCAATTGAACTCATTTGTATTGTTTCCCTCATTCCAAGGAAAAGATCAGCCAAGAAAGCTAAAGGCACATACCATTAATCTGACATGTAAGATCACTTGCAGACTGGTCAATCAAGCAAAAAACTGGTATCCACCCTGCATTAGTCAAGCTAGAAACAGAACTTGTCACTATCCCTCAGAAAGAAACAGTATATGACATCGTCATACAGATGAAATAAACAAAAACACTACAGCAATCATTAAAGCTGCAGACAAAGAGCAAGTCGGGGGCATCAATAAAAGAATTGCCATCAACAACAGAAATTTACAGCCAAAATGGTTCCAACTTGGCAAGTAAACAAATGATAGCTCAGATGACAAGTACCAGCCAAACTGCCACCAATAGTTCAATCCTCTAAAAGAAGCATTAATCATAGACAAAAGTGCAAACCAAACTTGAATCCTTCTATTAGGAGATAAGACTCCATGAACCTAAGTGTAAACAAAAAGCAAACAATCAAAATAAAATCTATCATAATTCATAGCAATTCCATTGGAGGGAACAATAGAAAATAAGAAACCAGATAAAACCTAACATAACTGAAAATAGGAGGAGCACTCACTATTTATTGAAGAAATACTACTTATTCCATATGTAAAACTACCTACACAGAGTATCTACTAGCAGTGAGAACAATTTTGCAGAATAACTAACTATTTCTGAATAAAAAACACAAGTAAGAAAGGGGAATGGATATTGCTAAAAGATTTCACCCGGCTTCAAATTGGTCAGTGAATCAAATAGCTTAAAAAAGGGAGTGTTTTTGAAAAATGCATCAAGCAATGACGACAGAGATGAGCGCATTGTTCAGATCAGTTGCTTCTGCTTACTCTATTTTTTCATTTAGAACGACAACATGGCAAAATCTACCTACTCTATTTAGTCAAATATTCTTTCAGATCGCTCTTTCTTTGCAATGGCTGCTTCATTAATCATGGAAAAGTCTTATCCTTTTGTTTCTGAACTGACGCCATGCTACGTCGATGATGTGTGTTGGTCGATCTGGATATGTCAAATCCTTCTATAATCCTTGGGATGAACAAATACTAGATCATGATGTTGATTGTCAGCATAGTTCTTTCGTCTAGGTTTTGTTGATGTTAACCTGTCCATGATAATCTTGGCTTAAGCTCCGGTATCTTGATCTAATTCTTGTCCATTGAACTGTCGTTCTCTTCTGACTGTTAATGTATATGTGCATATGCATTAACATATGCATTAACACTGACAAACGTAGCGGCATTTTGCAGTGGCAGTCATACTGTGTTCTATGGGTGCTATCTGCAAACTCTTTTGCTGTTGTTTCTTCTGTCATTCTCTAATCTACAGTGTAAGCCATTAGCAGATCTTCAAGAGCCTGATTTGCTCTTTCTATCTGCCTTCCTGTCAGTGATGGTAAGCAGTATTGAGCCCAACTGCATTCTAATGTCTCCTGCAGACTCATAAACTCTTTTTTTTTCGAGAATCTCCATTGGTCATGAAGTACCCACTCATTAGGAGTTAAATAATATTACTAGAAGATAAAAATATGTACATATAGCTTAGTGTTTAAAAAGTTACAATAATGCCAACTATGAAATAAAGATTACAACCAAGGTTTACCAAAGATCAATTAGAGGAAATACTTATGAAATTAACTAGTTCAGCATGTTGCAAAACTGTGTGTAGGAATCCAAATGTTTGTCCGGAATTTTTCCTTTCCAGAGTGTCATCAAATCTTTGAGTATTCTACTCTAACCACAAATTGATGGTTGTTCATTTTGGAAAATAGCCATGTTTTTCATTAACCATGTTGACCACAGACAAACAATCACAACTGTAGTCCAGATATTTTTGTCTGCATTTTCATGTGTGCTGAGATTCAGGATGGCCTGGAAGCAATCTATGCTTGCCAGTCTTCGATTGTCGATTCTCAGCCGAGACAAGCATTGTTTAGCCAAAGTGCATGTGGCAAATAAATGGCTTGTTGTTTCTATATCAGATTGACAAAGAGGGCAAACTGTTGATGGAAGTGCCATACCTTTCCTTTGAAGGTTGCTTTGTGTGTTCAACTTATCTAACAGGAAAAACCACAAAAAAGCTTGCACTTTATGGGTGTCTTGTTCTTCCACATCCATTCATCATGTGGCTGTTAATGTATATGTACATATGTGTGTGTATAGACTCATAAAGGCCCACTCTTATAGATGACTAAGAGGGATAATTCCCCAATTCAATCTAATTCATTCTTTCTGTTCACATGGTATCAGAGCTCAGGGCAAAACCCTAGCTTGTTGCTTCCGCTGCCGCCCGTGGTGTCCGTCGACTACCGTCGCCGACCCCTCGTTGCCGGCCCCCTTGTTGCAACAGCCGCTGCCATGCCGCCTCGCCTTGTCGCCGTTGCCGTCTCGTCGCGAAGCTGTCATGCTGCCTCGCCTCATCGTTGCCCGCGTCGCCTCCGATGTAGCTCACCACCGAGCATCACCGCCGTCGCCTCCACCGTGTCATTGCACCGCTGCTCCGCCTCGCTGCTGCCTCCGCCGCGTCGGCGCCTCCGCTGCTCAGATCCGCTGGTTTGTGCCATCTGGCGGATCTGAGCCGAGCCGCCTATTGGATCTGAGCCGAGCCGCGAGAGCCACCAGTCCAGTTGTGAGCCGAGCCGTGATCCGAGCCGTCGGTCGGCTCCAAGCCAAGCAGTTTGTTTTTCGTGCTGATCACGTTTCTTGGGTCTGTTCTTGCTAGTTTTGCTCCCTTAGTTGAGCCCCTTGAGCCTCCTCTATGGCTCGTGACGCCCTCCCCGTCTTGGATGTCAAGCTTGATGGCTCCAACTATCCTCAATGGTCCACCACCTTCCATGTCAATCTAAGGGGTCTTGGTTTGCTGTCTCATCTCACAGAGGTGACTCCCACGACTCCCTTGGATGTGGTCAAGACGTGGGTCGCTGATGATGACCGTGCTATGTAGCTCATCTGTAATAGTGTGGTCATGGACATCAAGATGGAGATTCCGCTCAGGCGATGTGGAAGCATTTGGTGAAGATCTACGTGCAGGATAGCTCTGATCAGCTACATGCTCTCGAGCAGCGGTTTCAGAGTCTCCAACAGGGGGATTTGTCTGTGTAGGCGTTCCACAATGCTTTCAGTGCTCTCATTCGTCAGATGGATTCACTTACCCCCTCTCTAAGCGCTAGCTGCCCGAGCTGCACTGTTGTTCATAGTCACCAGGCGAGATCTCGCATGTTTGCCTTCATCATGCGGCTTCACCCAGAGTTCGAGAGCATTCGTGCTCAGCTGTTTGGTCGTGTGACTCCGCCGACCCTAGACAATGCTCTTGCTACTGTTCTTGCTGTGGAGACCCGTCTGCGCATTCAGTCGCCCGTGGCTCCAGTCACTCAACAGCAGCTCTCCGTCCTAGCCGCCACTTTGGAGCCTGCTGATGCTCCCTCTCAGGTGACAGTCACTGCAACTGTCCATGCTTATGTGGTGTGTACTCATTGTAAGAAGCATGGTCATACTTCTGAGCATTGCTTCTGGCTTCACCCTAAGCTGGCACCGCCTACTTGGCGCCCTCGAGATGACTCAAATGTTGACCGGCATCCAGCTCGACCTCCTCGTGGGGGTGCTGCTCCGTTTGCTGCCTCTGTGGAGGATGCAGCCTCCTCCTTCACCACTTAGCTTCAGGTGCTGATGGCACAACTTCAGGAGTTGCGCCTTCAGAACTCCCAGCTTTAGGCGCACCTTCCACAGCAGCGCGTTATAGCCACTCCGACCTTCGGCACTTCTCCTCTGCTGCCCTTTGGTGGGTCCGCTGGTTTGGCCATTTTGCCTCCTCCCCGATAGGTACGGATTCACATGATGACCACCTTGATTTAGGTGCCAGCTTTCATGTCACACCAGATGGTTCCCAGTTGACCTCGTGTCAACCGATCACCAATGACCTGCACATCCGGTTAGCCTATGGTACATCTTTGCCTGCAACTTCTCAGGACTGCCTTTCTTCTGCTCAGTTTACCATACCAGATGTTGTTCATGTTCCGCAGCTATCTATGAGTCTCATTTCAGTGGAGCAACTTGCTGATCGAGGTTGTTTCATTGGGTTTGATGAGCTTTTTTGCTATGTGCAGGATCGTCGGACAGGCAGACTACTTGGTACTGGCCATCGCCGAAGAGACTCTTCTCGTCATCTCTATGTCCTGGATTATCTTCATCTTCCACCTCTACATGGTCTTTTTGCTGCTTCTACATCATCATCTTTTGCTACTTCTGCGACCGACTCCTTTCAGTGGCATCATCACCTGGGTCATCTATGTGACTCACATCTCTCTACACTCATGCATCAGGGCATCTTAGGTCATGTCAAGATCGGGTCGCGTTTTGTCTGTCTGGGTTGTAAGGTTAGTAAACACTTACAACTCCAATATAATTCTAGTGTTTCAAGTACTAACCACCTTTTTGCTTTAGTGCACTCTGATGTCTGGGAGCCCTGTTCCTTTTGTGTCCAAGGGTGGGCATAAGTACTATATCATTTTTTTTATGATTATAACAGATATACATGGATCTACTTCATGTCTCATCGTGCACAGTTTTTATCGATATACCAGGCTTTCACTCGCATGATTCTTACTCAGTTCTTTGCTAGCATTCAAATTTTTTGTTCTGACTCTGGTGGAGAGTACATTTCACATGTTTTCCGATAGTTTCTTGCGAATCAGGGGACTCTTCCACAGCTCTTTTGTCCTTGTGCTCATCCTCATAACCGTGTTGCCGAGTGCAAACACCGTCATATTCTTGAGACTACTCGTACTCTTCTCATCTCCTCTCATGTCCCACATCATTTCGGTGCTATGATTCTCATGCTCGTCGCTTGCGTTTTTCCAGTGACGTTTCCATTGTTGAGGATTGTCCCTTCTTCCACTCTCCTACCACCTCTCGTGTGTGTCCACCTGAGTCGCTCTCATTCCTCTCTCTTCTCATCACGATATCTTCTGTTCCATCTCATGTTTGACCTCCACCATGAGATTCACCTTCACCAGTCATTCCCTCCATTCATCTCCTAGCGCGTACTTCTATCCCTGCCACTACTCCTCCTCCACGACCACGACCACCACCTCCACTTCCTCGCCCTCCGATCTTCCACTGCTACACTCGTCGTTCTTGCCCTCCTCAGTCACCTCCTCCTGTTTTGCCGGCCAGTACCGATAGCGTCCCTGCCGATGATTTGCCTGAGCTAGAGCTTGCTACCCTGCCACGGTATGATTTTCATGATCTCTCTACTATTGCTCCACCTGCTCGTTATGCTTTCTCTACAACTGTCACTACTGAGCCATAGACATACTAGGAGGCTGTTGCTAGTGTTGAGTGGCAGTTGGCCATGGTAGAGGAGTTGACTGCTCTGGATCGCACAGGCACGTGGGAGCTTGTTCCTTTACCTGCCCATGCAGTTCCGATTACCTGCAAGTGGGTGTTCAAGGTAAAGACATGGTCTGATGGTTCTGTTAAGCGCTACAAAGCTCACCTTGTTGCACGTGGTTTTCAGCAGGAGTATGGTCGGGACTATAATGAGACTTTTGCCCTTGTTGCTCACATGAATATTGTCCGTACTCTTGTGGTTTTGGCTGTTGTTCATTCTTGGACCATCTCTCAGATTGATGTCAAGAATGCGTTTCTTCATGGTGATTTACAAGAGGAGGTCTACATGCAGCCACCATCAGGTGTTTCACTTCCAGCCGGTCATGTGTGTCGTCTTCGGCGTGCTCTCTATGGCCTCAAACAGGCCCCTCATGCCTGGTTTGAGCGCTTATGTGCTGTGATTGTTGCAGCTGGTTTTACTGCTAGTGCTCATGATCCTGCCTTGTTCACACATATTTCTCCCCATGGCCAAACTCTGATATTGTTGTGTGTGGATGATATGCTGATCACTGGTGATGATATGTAGTATGTTGCTTTTGTGAAGCAACGCCTTAGTGAGCAGTTTCTCATGTCAGATTTATGCCCTTTGTACTATTTTTTGGGCCTTGAGATTCTTCCTGCTGAGGGGGGTAATATATATCACAAACGCATTACACTCAGGATTTACTTGCTCGCTCTGCTATCACAAATACATGGACAACCAGCACACCCACGGAGCTTCGAGCTCAGCTCCGTTCCACTGATGGTGTTCCAATTGAGGATCCGTGTCGATACAGGCACATTGTTGGTAGTCTTGTCTACTTGGCAGTCACTCGACCTGACATAGCTCATGCAGTTCACATTCTCAGTCAGTTTATTAGTGTGCTGACTTCTGTTCACTATAGTCACCTACTCCGTGTGATGCGCCATCTCCGTGGGACAGTATTCCAATGACTGTTCTACAATAGATCGAACCCTCTACGACTCCATGCCTACTCTGATGCTACTTGGGCGAGCAACCCTGATGATCGACGCTATGTCACGGGTTACTGTGTGTCTCTTGAGACTTCCTTACTCATTTGGAAGTCTAAGAGACAGACTGCAGTCTCTACATCCAGTGCTGAGGCTAAGCTTAGGGCCTTGGCTACTACTACCAGAGAGATCATTTGGCTTTGATGGCTATTGGCTGACATTGGTGTTGAGTGTCCTATCTCCACCTCATTGTTGTGTGACAACACTAGCACCATTCAGATGGCAAAAACCCTGTGAAGCACGAGATGAGCAAGCATGTTGGTGTTGATACCTCCTTCACTCGGTCTCATTGTCATCTTGGCACGATTACTCTTCAGTACATGTCTTCAGAGCTTCAGGTTGCTGACTTTTTCACCAAGACACAAACTCAGGAGCATCATAATTTTCTCCTCTCCAAACTCAACATGTCTGAACTTCTAGAACCATCCTAAGTTTGAGGGGGGTGTTAATGTATATGTGCATATGTGTATGTATAGGCCCATGAAGGCCCACTCTTGTATATGACTAAGAAGGATAATTCCCCAATTCAATCTAATTCATTCTTTCTCTTCATAGTGGCCATCTAGGATGATGTTGCTGCTACATTTTATAGATTTTTCTTGTCTTACATTATCCAGGATTATCCTCCATTAGAATAGCTTTATCCTCATTCTCTGTGACTCACAAATTCCGAAGCCCATCCTCTAGTATGAAGAGCTGATCTTCTACTGTTTCTGAAATTGACCATATGTTATAGCTGTCAGCTGTCAGCTATCAGCTATTGAGGAAGAAGCGAGAGAGCAGTGGTTTTACTCATGTGGAAAAGGGGGCACCAGCTGGCTAGATACGCAGTGAGACACTCGTCTCGCTCAATCTACCTGTTGCGCACGTAGCTCTCGTGCACGGCGTACAAGAAACCAACTTGTGCTGCGATGGAAGAGAGATAATTCCAGGAAATACTCTTTTTTATTACCTCCCCCCCCCCTCCTATGAGGAGATAATCCCAAATATAGCCTAACAACTTTGTCTAAATAAGGAGAACCAAAAAGTTCTCATCAGAAAAGGAAACTGACTAGACTACGTAAGGAAATAACATAAAGGAAACAGAAACAGAAACAGAAACAAAACTCCTAATTGGTTGCCTTGTAGCGTCTCCTATACACGCGTCACACAAATACGTCCATATCATTTCCCCCTCTGTTCGAAATCAGCTCATCCTCGAGCTGAAACGTCGGATAGTAGTTCACAAAGTCATGCAATGCAACCTAGGAGGCATCAGCTGCCGGTTGGTCAGCCCACTGCACCAGCAATTGCCGCTGTCCTTGAGCAACTCTGGAATGCAGCACGGCCTATGGACTGGGCATTGTCTTCCCTTGAAAAATTGGCGGCAAAGAGGGGATTGTCTTGGGCGCTTCTCCTGAGAATGGTTTGAGAAAATCAACATGAAAAACATTGTGAATGTGAGCACCTGTTGGAAGAGCTAGACGATAAGTAATTGAGCCAATTTTCTCAGTAATTTTGTACAATCTAAAATATTTCGGAGAAAGTTTTGTTGGCGCACTTGACATGATTGTCGTGGCATGATGGCTGTCGTGGCGTTATTAACACCCCGGCAAGTTTTGTGGACGATCCTAGCAAAGAAAACGCGACGCGGGTTGACCGGGTGACCGATCCTCCCTCGCCAGACAAACACAACAAGTGACACGGAGGTTTATACAGGTTCGGGTCCCGGTGGGGGCCCTAGTCCTGTCGGCGTGCTCCCGACCGGAGTCGGCTGGGGAGGCTCTCTCGGGGAGAGGCTTCCGGAGCACACCTGTGAGATTGGCTATTCTAGCAATAATGAGCCACTTGTCCTTACAACAGGGGGTACAAGGGCTTATATAGCCCCAAAAGAAGCAAAAAGACTAAACTACCCCGGGCACTACCGTCGCATCGAGGGGTAGCAACGTCCTTCTCCCGACCAAGTGCCTCGGATGCTTGACAGGTGGCCGCTGATTCCCGAGGTGCTAGCCACGCGACCCGCACGTGATCAAGGCGCTTGTCACGTGACCCGCACGTGACACAGAACCAAGGGCTCCTGTCCCCGGAAGGATGACGGCGCCTGGGACAGGCACCGGAGGCCATGTGCCCGGGCAAAAGGCGGCGCCCGGGACAGATACCGGAGGCCATGTCCCCAGGCAAAATGCGGCGCCCGGGACAGGCACCGGAGGTCATGTCCCCGGGCTAATGGCGGCGCCCAGGATAGGCACCGGAGGCCATGTCCTCGGGCAAAAGGCGGCGCCCGGGACAGGCACCGGAGGCCATGTCCCCGGGTGAACGGCGGCCCCCGGGATAGGCACCGGAGCCAGGCACTGGAGGTCATGTCCCCGGGCTAAAGGCGGCGCCCGGGACAGGCACCGGAGGCCATGTCCCCGAGCGAACGGCGGTGCCCGGGACAGGCGCCGGAGGCCATGTCCCCTGGCAAATGTGACGCAACTTACCTGGACTTAGTCTCGCGGAGATTTCCCCCAACAGCAGCCCCCCATACCCTCCGGGGACGATGCTCGAGTTCCCGGAGGGAATGGCACATGTTACCGAGAAAATCTCCGGGACACGCTACCGGAACCGTGGCACTTCGATTCCCGTGCCGCGCGTTCATGACTGCGCCGTTTGGCCATAAATGCGCTCGCGGTTCGAACTGGTGCCTCGGTTTGCGCGCCCGTTCCTTCGCTTCCCGCACGCGGTTTGAATTTTAACGGCACGGATGTACCGCGAAGTGCCACATGGCGCCCATCTGGGCCACGCTTCACCTCTATAAATAGGGCCTTAGGGGGGCCCGGAGAGCTCATTCCAAATTTTCCAAACTCCAGCGCCCTTAGCTCTCCCGGTAGCCCCCTCCCGGTAGCTAGCTCCCAGAAGCTTAGTCTCCGGAACCTTCAGGTCCTTGCCGCTCCCGAAGCCTTAGCCACCGGAAAGAACTTGATGGCGCCCAAGGGCCGAGCGAAGACCACGGAGGTGCCCCCTGAGGAAGTCGCTCCGGACTTCCTCTGGGCCTCCGAGTTCACGACCGGGGACTTAGAGTCCCTGATCGACCGGGGAGTCGTCGAGGACGGGGACGTCCGGATCCCCGTGAAGAAAGACGGAGCCCCCAGCCTCAGGCTCAGAGAGGTCGTGGCCTTCGAGGCCTTCCTCGAGGCGGGGCTCCGGCTCCCGGTGCACCCGTTGCTCCGGGAGTTCTTGAAGGAGTATGGGGTGGCTCTAAACCACCTCACGCCGAACGCCATCGTCCGGATGGGCCTATTCATATGGCTCTTCGAGACGGCGACCGGACGGGAGCCCACCTTGCGAGCCTTCCGGTACTTCAATGAGCCGGCGGCAAGGAGCCCCCACATGGTGAAGGGGGGACACAAGTCCCCCTTCGGCTCGGTGATGGTCCAGATGCTACCGTCCCGGGTAGCCGAGTACCCGGTGGCGGCCTCCTGGGACCACTGGGGCGACTGGATCCGGAGGTGGTTCTACCTCCTGGTCTGGGACAACAAGGTGGTGTACTCCCCAGAGGCCCCCACCTACAGCCGGTCGTCCGCCCCGAAGCCCCCGATGTGGACGGAGGAGGAGCTGGAGCTCCTTGGAAAGGTCATCGCCTCCCGGGGCGCCCGCTCTATGCGGGACGCCGCCGAGGAGATGATGCTCTTGAGGATCTCCCCCTTCTCGCGCGGGAGAAGGGGGATCGGGATGTGCCCGGACCAACGGCCCCTGGTGAAACCGGTGACCCGACATAAGCTCATGATGACCTGGTTCATTTGATTTGCAAATTTTTCTAACTCTTACCTTTCGCAGTCCGACCGTACCCAGCGGCCCGGGAGAAGGCGGAGAACCTCCTGGGGAGGTACTTCGCCGATGAGCACGAGGGCATTGTGCGCGTCGTGGGGGAGGGCCCTCCCCGGAACCTGGTAGTCGAGGCCTTCGGGCTAAAGCTACAGGAAAGGAAGCCCCTCCCTACCCCCGGGTCACACAAGCGGGGCTAGGAGGCTGCCGGGGGCTCTGAGCCAAAGAAGGCCAGGGTTCAAAAAGCCCCCGGCCCATCGACGACGCCGGCCTCGACGCCGGTGAAGGCCCGGGACGACACCCCCGGGACCGGGCGCGCTCGGGCACTGGCCCGAAAGGAGGCAACGCCCCCTCCCCCAGAGAGCCCCGTCGAGGCTCGGGGGAAGGGACCAGCAGCTGGCGGGGAGGCGTCCAATTCGGCGGACTACGCCCCCTCACCGCCTTCGGCGACAACCCTCCCGGCGGCCTCGACGCCATTGGAGCCGGAGAGACCGGAGGTGAGGTTCGCGGAGTCCTCGCCCCCGCGGGTGGAATGGCCGGTAGACGAGGGGGGAAGCCCCTCGATCTATGAGGCCCCTCCGGAAGAGGTGGTCCCGGGAGCCCCGCAGCCTAGGAAGGGAAAAGGGCTCATGGTTCCTCCCTGGGGAGGGACCCCCTCCGAGAGCTCCTCGGCTACCTCCTCGGAGGCCACCTCCTCGGTGACGAAGACGCCAACCACTGCCACCTCGGCCCACATTATGCCGGGCGCTCAGGTCCGGGGGCCCGTCATCGGCCGCAACGGGACCGGCACAGGGAGGGATACCCTCCTGCTTTCCGCGGGGGAGGTCGACCGCTACGCGGAGGGCCTGCAGACCCAGAAGGTCCAGGCCTACGTCTCGGAGGGGACACTCCGTGAGCTTTTTGGGGAGCTTCAGTCTGTGCAAATCCAGGTACTTACCTGAACCGGTGGGTGCTTTCTTTCGGCCCCCTAAACTCGAATTTTTTCTAACTCTTGAGTTTGTAGGGGGCGGCCATTACCTGGGGGCTTGAGCAGCGCATCGGCCGGCTGCTGAAGGATGCGGAGGAGAGGGCCGCCGCCTTCCTGGAGCAGCGGGATGAAGCCCTTCGGGAGTTGGCCCGGGTCTGGGCCCAAGTCCATGTCTCCGAGACCGTCAACGACCGCCTCCGGCGGGAGGCTAAGGCGAAGGAGGAAGCCCTCCGGGAGCTCGAGGTCTCGAGCATCCGGGCGGTGATGGACGCCGGCCGCTCCGTCCGCTCGGCCCTCGAGGGCCTTGGAGTGTACCTAGGCTCCGGGAGCAGCTCCGAGGTGCCCCCGGCCACTTTCACGGAGGCTGTACGTTTTCTTAACACACAAGTCTCCGTGATCCCGGAGACCGCAGATGCCCGGGAGCGAGGCCGGGCAATCCCCGTGGTGGCGGCCGCAACCGAGCTCGTGGAGCACCGGGGGGTGGGCGCCCGGGCGATCGGGGGCCGCATTCCCCGGAGCTTCCCGGAGTTTTTCGAGCCCTCTCGCCGGGGGCTTCTACGATCGGATCATCCGGGTGAGGTTCCCGGCACCGGCGCCTCCGAGAGCAGATGCCCCGGCCCCGGTGGAAGCCCCCCGGGGGGAGGACGCCAATGACAAAGTATGAGCCTCCCCCCGGGTCTAAGCTAGGACCCTTTTTTGCTTTCTTAGTATTTTGCTCCCGGTAGCTTCTTAGAAGAAGCCCCGGACACTTGTACAAAACATTTTGAAATGCATTGGAATTGAAATTTTTCTAAGTCTTGAATGAATGCAATGTTACCAGGCTTTCCCGGAGGTTACTCCTGGGCGAAGGTCCGGAAGAAGTTCCCGGGGGTGAGGCCTTTGAGCCCCGGTAGGTGCCCCCCGGGGGATGCCCAGGCTGCTTTAATCTTGTTGAGTCTCATCTCTGAGGAGAACAGCGGGGACGTTGTCCGGGAGCCGATCTGGTTGAGATGGCATCCGGAGTGGCACTTGGATAACTTCGATAATCATCGCGCCGAACTGTCCCCCCCCCCCCCCCCCCCGCGTCTGGGGTCCCGGATGATCCCCCCACTTCGGATACTTCCACCGGTGGGTTGTACCGGGACCTGACCTGGGAGCTATCGAAGGGCCTCCGGGACTATTAGGCGTAGGAGCCTTAGGACGTAGAGAATTTCCGGGTTATGGCCCGGGTTGTACCGTTTCCGATGCCCACCGGAGGGGGAAGATGTCCTCTGGTTGAATGATCAATAAAGCTGTGTTTGTTTCTTGTTGCTTTGAGAATCTTCTTTTGATGAGATAGAGCTAAGTTTGCTCGTTTTTCTTGGATGGTTCGGACGACTTCTTTTGATAAGATAGAGCTAAGTTTGCTCTTTTTCTTGGATGGTCTGGATGACTCCCGGGGGCTCCTTATCCCCCCCGCCCACAGCGGGCCGGAGGGTCGCTCCGCGCACTGTGGGGGTGACAGAGCCTCGGGCATGAAGACCTATGGCATAAGAATTTTTTCAAGTTAGAAAATTCCAAAACGAGGTTTCCGGGGAAAAACTTTCCAGGAGACAATCGTCCGGTCGCCGTGAGAACGGGGAGCCGGGAATAAGATCTCAAGGGAAGAAACATCCGAGAAAAGCCGACGAAATTTCCGGAGGTGAACTTTCCGGGAGACAATCATCCGGTCGCCGTGAAAACGGGGAGCCGGGAATAAGGTCTCCAGGAAAGGGATATCCAAGAAAACCTGACGAAATTTTCGGAGGTAATTTTTCTAGGAGACAATCGTCCGGTTGCCGTGAAAACGGGGAGCCGGGAACAAGGTCTCCGGCAAAAATATCCAAGAAATCCGTCTCACTGGGGAGACCATCGACTCCCGGAGGAGGATGTGAACGATGACGGGTCTGAGTATTTGGGTAGGGGACTAGTCTCCCAAAGTGACTCGTTACCACGATCCCTGAGGATCGGGTTGCCGCTTACACCCTCAGTCCACGAGGGTGATCGTAAGCCGCCCTACGGGAGGGACTTCTTGGGTCATGAGAGCCCACTTCCTCACGGGGAGGGCATCCTCGCGGGGAGGGCGTCCTCACGAGGAGGGCATCCTCGCGGGGAGGACATCGCCGTTAGAGGCGGTAATGTAAAGAACCTGCATTGAGACAGTTGAAGAAAAAATCCAGTTGTATTGATATTGGAACAAAATACAGCGCCTCCCCCCGCGAAATCGCGAAAGGGGAGGGAACGGTGATTACAACGTCCCCCTCCCCCTCCGGCGCAATCGCTCCGGGGGAGGGGACAGTAAGAACAAGGTCCCCCTTCCCCCTCCGGCGTAATCGCTCTAGGGGAGGGAATGGGCCTGTGTAGGCTAGACGTAAAACTTGCGAAGTAAATGCAAGTTCCACGTGTGCTTCAGCTCCTGCTCTTGGAGGTTGGAGAGCTTGTAAGCCCCTGAGCCCAGGACCACGGAGATCCTGTAGCAGCGATCGGAAGCCAATCTCCGGGGGGAGGACTGCCTCAGCCCCGTAGACTAGGGAGAAGGGAGTACATCCCGTCGCCCGGCTCGGGGTCGTGCGCATGGAGCAGAGGATGCTAGAGAGCTCCTCTGCCCATGCACCCCGCTTAGAAGAAGCCTGCTTGAGTCGCCGGCGTAACCCTTGTAGGATCACGCCGTTGACCCTCTCGACAGCCCCATTGTTCCGGGGATGGGCCACTGAGGTGAAGTGGATGACGAGCCCCAGGCCTTCACAGAATTCTCAGAAATAAGCCGAGTCAAATTGGGTCCCGTTATCAACAGTGATTTCCCGGGGGACACCAAAACGACAAACGATGTTTTTCCAGAAAAACCGCTGAACAGCCCGGGACGTGATGCTGGCCAAGGGTTCCGCCTCTACCCACTTTGTAAAGTAGTCGACCGCGACCACCGCAAACTTGTATCCTCCGGGTGCTGGGGGGAAGGGTAATAGAGGTCCATTCCTCCAGCGCGCGAAGGGCCAAGTGATGGGGATAGTCTGCAGCGTTACGGGGGGGAGGTTCGAACCCTTGGCCATCTTCTGACAAGCCTCCCAGCGGAGACAAGGTCTCGCGCGTCACGCATCACCGTGGGCTAGGTGAGAGCCACAGCTCCCCGCGTGGATGTCTTCGAGAAGTTGGAGTCCCTCCGGCCGTGGGAGGCAACGGAGGGGGCGGAAGCCCCCTGCTTGTAGAGCTTCCCCTCCAGCAGGAGGTATGCCTGGGCTTTGGCCCGGAGGCGCTTAGCCTCGGTCTTGTTGGGAGGGTCCCCCTCCCCCTTGATGAAGGAGATGAGGGGGTCCATCCATGACGGAGTCCGGGTGATCTCGGTGACCTCCGGGACGCAAGGCTCGTCGCCCGTGTCTGGGGAGGCCACCGAGGGCTTCGCGATAATCTCCAGGAAGACCCCTTTGGGGAGCGATTCCCAGGCGCTGGCTGCCCGGGCCAAGGCGTCGGCCCGGTCATTGTCCCTTCTCGGGATATGCCAGGCCTCGAGGCCGTCGAAGTACTTCTCCATCTTCCTCACCTCCTGCAAATAAAGACTCAAGTTTGCGTCATGGCACAGGTAAGACTTGTCCATTTGGCAAACTACGAGCTGAGAGTCTCCCTTCACTAGGAGGCGTCGAATCCCCAGGGAGCGTGCAAGACCCAACCCGAGGAGCAAAGCCTCGTACTCGGCGACGTTGTTGGTTGCGGGGAACTCGAGCGGCGCTGCGTACTCGAGTTCCATCCCCTCGAGGCTCCGGAGGACTACTCCCGCACCGGCCCCCTGGAAATTCGCGCAAAACTCACGCTTGAGCTGCACGAAAGACTTGATGGAGCCGGCCTTCAGGTTGTAGAACCAGGACCGGGTGATCCCGGTGAGGTAGATGGGGAAGACGTTGCACTGCACCATCTCGTCCCCCCCAGCCACCGAGATGGCTGTGGAATATACCTGCATGAATTCATAAGGGTCGGCCTCACCGTTATAGTGCTCGATGTGCGGCGGGCGATAAGGCCGTGGCTACCGAATGCACCGAAGTCTGCGGCATAGGGGCTGGTTAGCCCCCTGCACTTCCCGGGGAGTGTCCCGGTCTCTGTCTCCTTTGACGGGGGACGCGCCCTCATTATCGGAGTCGGGAAGCGGCCCGAGAGGTCCACCAGAGTGGCGGTGGCGACACTTTTCTTCCGAGCCGGGGCTGAGTTCCCGGACGTCCGGGCTCTCCCCCGGAGAGGTTGGATCCTCGGCGGGTCTCTTCCCCCGACCGGTGCGAGAGCGAGGCTCTCCGCGCCCGCGGCCCGGGGGAAGTTTTCCCCGCACTTAGCCGTATGCATTCGCTCGACCTCCTCCCGGGAGAAACGGACCTGGTCCGCCGGGGGCACCCTAGGGGGCGACCCCGGGGGAGGAGGGAGCTCGTGCACTGTAGCTACCGGCCCGGAGGCTATCGGGGCCGACTGGGGGGAGCCCCCTGCGGAGACCCCAGGGACCGGAAAGGGGGAAGCCCCTGTATCATCCGGAACCGGGGAGGGGGTGCCCGCGGCGACGTTCGGAACCAAAGTGGAGGGAGCCCCTGCGGCAACGACCGGAACCAGAAAGGGGGAAGCCCTTGGAATATCCAGAACCGGCGAGGGGGGAACCCCCGCGGCGACGTCCGGGACCGAAGTGGAGGGAGCCCCCGTGGCGACGACCGGAACCGGAAAGGGGGAAGCCCCTGTAATATCCGGAACCGGCGAGGGGGTAGCCCTCACGGCGACGTCTGGGACTGGGGCGCCGTTGCGGGGGGAGGTGCGCTGAGGCACGGGAGCTACTATGTCGACCGCCCCTGGTGCGGTAAACGCGACACGTGGGGCAGGACTGGCTCCCGGCACAGGGATAACCCCCGGCATGTAATGGGCCCCCGGCCCGGGGAATGGGCCAGGAACTGGATATCCCCCCGGTGCCGCGAAGGGCCCGGGCACGAAGTAACCTCCCGGCACCGGGAAGGACCCGGGTGCTGGGAAGGGTCCGGACGTATAACCCGCAGGGGGAGGGTACCCCTCGTTGGGGTCATACGGGGAGCCAAACCTTCGGAGACCGGAGGGACCGCCAGGTGACCCATAAACGGGGGCATAGCCCCCAGGTATGGGTACGGCGCATATGTGGAGCAGCTCGTCCATAGAGTGCTGGGCGTGGAGCTGGCCCTCCACTAAAGCCTCGAGCAGGGCGTCCTGGGGAGCCGGGGGAGCCGTCGGGGGGAGACTAGTCCCGGCCGAGGCTCCCGCAGTCACCTGGACCGACCCGGAGGTCAAACCACCTAAATGAAGAGGGAAGGTGGGAAGAGGTACTTGGGTCAGGTCGCCTCCGGGCGGAAGCTCCGGGACAGTCGTGTCACGGACGGGTGGCGCCGGGTCACCGGGATCGACGTCACCGGGGAGGGCACGAGCCCTCGTTCTTGGGGGAGCCATGGCGTCTTGTCACGGATCCCCACGGTCGGCGCCAACTGTCGTGGCGTTACGAACACCCCGGCAGGTTTTGTGGATGATCCTAGCGAAGAAAACGCGGCGCGGGTTGACCGGGTGACCGGTCCTCCCTCGCCGGACAAACACAACAAGTGACACGGAGGTTTATACAAGTTCGGGTCCCGGTGGGGGCCCTAGTCCTGTCGGCGTGCTCCTGACCGGAGTCGGCTGGGGAGGCTCTCTCGGGGAGAGGCTTCCGGAGCACACTTGTGAGATTGGCTATTCTAGCAATAATGAGAAACTTGTCCTTACAAGAGGGGGTACAAGGATAGTTATAACCCCAAAAGAAGCAAAAAAGACTAAACTACCTTGGGCGCTACCGTCGGATCGAGGGGTAGCAACGTCCTTCTCCCGGCCAGGTGCCTCGAATGGTTGACAGGTGGCCGTTGATTCCCGAGGCGCTTGCCACGCGACCCGCATGTGACGGAGGCGCTTGTCACGCGACCCGTGCGTGACGTGGGATCAAGGGCTCCTATCCCCGGAAGGACGATGATGCCCGGGACAGGCACCAGAGGCCATATCCCCGTGCGAAAGGCGGCGCCCGGGACAGGCACCGGGGGCCTTGTCCCCGAGCGAAAGGCGGCGCCTTGTCCCCAGACGAAAGGCGGTGCCCGGGACAGGCACCGGGGGCCTTGTCCCCGGGCCAAATGTGACGTAACTTACCTGGACTTAGTCTCATGGATATTTCCCCCTACAGCAGCCCCCCATGCCCTTCGGGGACGATGCTCGAGTCCCCAGAGGGTATGGTACATGTCACCGGGAAAATCTCCGGGTCAAGCTACCGGAACCGTGAAGCTTCGATTCCCGTGTCGCGCGCTTATGACTGCGTCGTTTGCCATAAATGCGCTCGCGGTTCGAACTGGCGCCTCGGTTTGCGCTCCCATCCCTTCGTTTCCCGTGCGCAGTTTGAATTCCAACGGCGCGGATGTATCACAAGGTGCCACGGCGCCCATCGGGGCCACGCTTCGCCTCTATAAATAGGGCCTTGGGGGGCCCAGAGAGCTCATTCCAAATTTTTCAAACTCCAGCGTCCTTAGCTCTCCCGGTAGCCCCCTCCCGGTAGTTAGCTCCCGGAAGCTTAGTCTCCAGAAAGAACTTGATGGCACCCAAGGGCCGAGCGAAGACCACGGAGGTGCCTCTGGAGGAAGTCGCTGCGGACTTCCTCTGGGCTTCCGAGTTTACGATCGGGGACTTAGAGTCCCTGGTCGACCGGGGTGTCGTCGAGGATGAGGACGTCGGGATCCCCGTGAAGAAAGACGGAGCCCCCCGCCCCAGGCCCAGAGAGGTCGTGGCCTTCGAGGCCTTCCTCGAGGCGGGGCTCCGGCTCCCGGTGCACCCATTACTCCAGGAGTTCTTGAAGGAGTATGGGGTGGCTCTGAACCACCTCACACCGAACGCCATCGTCCGGATGGGCCTATTCATATGTCTCTTTGAGACGGCGATCGGACGGGAGCCCACCCTGCGAGCTTTCCGATACTTCTATGAGCCGGCAGCGAGGAGCACCCACATGGTGAAGGGAGGACCCAAGTCCCCCTTCGGCTCGGTGATGGTCCAGATGCTATCGTCCCGGGTAGCCGAGTACCCGGTGGCGGCCTCCCGGGACCACTGGGGTGACTGGATCCGGAGGTGGTTCTACCTCCGGGTCCGGGACAATGAGGTGGTGTACTCCCCAGAGGCCCCCACCTACAGCCGGTCGTCCGCCCTGAAGCCCCCGGTGTGGACAGAGGTGGAGTTGAAGCTCCTCGGAAAGGTCATCGCCTCCCGGGGCGCCCGCTCTATGCGGGACGCCGCTGAGGAGATGATGCTCTAGAGGATCTCCCCCTTCTCGCGCGGGAGAAGGGGGATCGGGATGTGCCCAGACCAATGGCCCCCGGTGAAATCAGTGACCCGACGTAAGCTCCCGATGACCTGGTTCATTTGATTTGCAAATTTTTCGAACTCTTACCTTTCGCAGGCCGGCCATACCCGGCGGCCCGGGAGAAGGCAGAGAACCTCCTGGGGAGGTACTTCGCCGACGAGCACGAGGGCATCGTGCGCGTCGTGGGGGAGGGTCCTCCCCGGAACCTGGTAGCCGAGGCCTTCGGGCTAAAGCTACCGGAAAGGAAGCCCCTCCCTACCCCCAGCTCTCATAAGCGGGGAAGGGAGGTTGCCGGGGGCTCTGAGCCAAAGAAAGCTAAGGCTCAAAAAGCCCCCGGCCCATCGACAACGCCGGCCTCAACGCCGGTGAAGGCCCGGGATGTGACCCCCGGGACCGGGCGCGCCCGGGCGCCAGCCCGGAAGGAAGCAACGCCCCCTCCCCCGGAGAGCCCCGCCGAGGCTCGGGGCAAGGGACCGGCTGCGGGCGGGGAGGTGTCCGATTCGGCGGACTACGCCCCCTCGCCACCTTCGGCGACAGCCCTCCCGGCACCCCCGGCACCTTTGGAGCCGGAGAGGCCGGAGGTGAGGTTCGCGGAGGCCTCGCCCCCGCGGGTGGAATGGCCAGTAGACGAGGGGGGAGCCCCTCGGTCTATGAGGCCCCTCCGGAGGCGGAGGTCCCGGGGGCCCCGCAGCCCGGGAAGGGAAAAGGGCTCATGATCCCTCCTCGGGGAGGGACCCCCTCTGAGAGCTCCTCGGCCACCTCATCGGAGGCCACCTCCTCGGCGACGAAGACGCCAACCACCGCCACCCCGGCCCACATAATGCCGAGGACTCAAGTCCGGGGGCCCGTCATCGGCCGCGACGGGACCAGGACCGAGAGGGAGACCCCCCTGCTTTCCGCGGGGGAGGTCGACCACTACGCGGAGGGCCTGCAGACCCGGAAGGTCCAGGCCTACGTCTTGGAGGGGACGCTCCGTGAGCGTTTTGGGGAGCTTCAGTCTCTCCAAATCTAGATACTTACCCGAACCGGTGGGCGCTTTCTTTCGGCCCCCTAAACTTGAATTTTTTCTAACTCTTGAGTTTGTAGGGGGCGGCCATTACCTGGGGGCTTGAGCAGCGCCTCAGCCAGCTGCTGAAGGAGGCGGAGGAGAGGGCCGCCGCTTTCCAGGAGCAGCGGGATGACGCCCTCCGGGAGTTGGCCCGGGTCCGGGCCCAAGTCCATGCCTCCGAGACCGCCAACGACCGCCTCCGACGGGAGGCCAAGGCGAAGGAGGAGGCCCTCCGGGAGCTCGAGGGCTCGAGCGTTCGAGCGGTGATGGACGCAGGCCACTCCATCTGCTAGGCCCTGGAAAGGCCTTGGCGTGAGCCTTGTCTCCGGGAGCAGCTCCGAGGTGCCCCCGGGCACCTTCACGGAGGCTGTGCGTTTTCTTAACGCACAAGTCTCCGTGATCCCAGAGGCTGCGGATGCCCAGGCGCGAGGCCAGGCTATCCCCGTGGTGGCGGCCGCGACCGGGCTCATGGAGCACCGGGGGGTGGGCACCCGGGCAATCGGGGACCGCATTCCCCGGAGCTTCCCGGAGTTTTTTGAGCCCTCGCGCCGGGAGGTGGAGTAGCTCGCCGGGGGCTTCTACGACCGGATCGTCCGGGTGAGGTTCCTAGCACCAACGCCTCCGGGAGCAGATGCCCCGGCTCCGGCGGAAGCCCCCCAGGGGGAGGACGCCAATGACAAAGTATGAGCCTCCCCCCGGGTCTTAGATAGGACCATTTTTTGCTTTCTTAGTATTTTGTTCCCGGTAGCTTCTTAGAAGAAGCCCCGGACACTTGTAAAAAGACATTTTGAAATGCAATAGAAGTTGAAATTTTTCTAAGTCTTGAATGAATACGATGTTACCAGGTTTCCCGGGAGGCTACTCCCAGGCGAAGGTCCGGAAGAAGTTCCCCGAGGGCGAGGCCTTTGAGCCCCGGTAGGTGCCCCCTGGGGGATGCCCAAGCCGTTTTAATCTTGTTGAGCCTCTTCTCCGGGGGACGCAGTGGGGACGTTGTCCAGGAGCCGATCCGGTTGCGATGGCATCCGGAGTGGCACTTGGATAACTTCGATAATCATCTCGCCGAACTATCCCCTCCGCGTCCGGGGTCCCGGATGATCCCCCCTCTTCGGATACTTCCACCGTCGGGCTACGAGTATTGGCCCGAGGACCTGCTCCGGGACGCTTAGCGCCGCATACGCGGGTTGTATCGGGACCTGACCCGGGAGCTATCGGAGGGCCTCCGGGACTATTAGGCATAGGAGCCTTAGGACGTAGAGAATTTTCGGGTTATGGCCCGGGTTGTACCGTTTCCGATGCCCACAGGAGGGGGAAGATGTCCTCCGGTTGAATGATCAATAAAGCTGTGTTTGCTTGTTGTTGCTTTGAGAATCTTCTTTTGATAAGATAGAGCTAAGTTTGCTCGTTTTTCTTGGATGGTCCGGACGACTCTCGGGGGCTCCTTATCACCCCCCTCCACAGCCGGCCGAAGGGTAGCTCCGTGCGCTGTAGGGGTGACAAAGCTCCCGGGATGAATGCCCGTGATTTAAGGATTCTTCCAAGTTAAAAAATTCCAAGACGAGGTTTCCGGGGGGAATTTTTCCGGGAGACAGTCGTCCGGTCGCCGTGAAAACGGGGAGTCGGGAATAATGTCTCCGGAAAAAATGTCCAAGAGAAACCTGAGATGAAATTTCCGGTGAATTTTTCCGGAAGACAATCGTCCGGTCGCCGTGAAAACGGGGAGCCGGGAATAAGGTCTCTGGGAAAAAATATCCAAGAAATCCCCGAGACAAAATTTCCGGAGGTAATTTTTCCTGAAGACAATCATCCGGTCGCTATGAAAACGGGGAGCCGGGAATAAGGTCTCCGGGAAAGAAACATCCAAGAAATCCGTCCTGCTGGGGAGACTATCAACTCCAGCAGGAGGATATGCCCGATGACAGGACTGAGTGTTTGGGTAGGGGACTAGTCTCCTAAAGTGACTCGTTACCACGGTCCCTGTGGATCGGGTTGCCGCTTACACCCTCAGTCCACGAGGGGTGATCGTAAGCCGCCCTACGGGAGGGACTTCTTGGGTCATGAGAGCCCACTTCCTCACGGGGAGGGCATCCTCGTGGGGAGGGCATCGCCGTTAGAGGTGGTAATGTAAAGAACCTTCATTGAGACAGAGTTGAAGAAAAAAATCCAGTTGTACTGATATTGGAACAAAATACAATGCCTCCCCCCACGAAATCGCAAAAGGGGAGGGAACGGTGATTACAATGTCCCCCCCCCTCCGGCGCAATCGCTCCGGGGGAGGGGACAGTAGGTACAAGGTCCCCCTTCCCCCTCCGGCGTAATCGCTCCGGGGGAGGGGACGAGCCTGTGTAGTCTAGACGTAAAACTTGCGAAGTAAACGCAAGTTCCACGTGTGCTTTAGCTCCTGCTCTTGAAGGTTGGAGAGCTTTGACGAGGATTGACACCCGGGTCACTTCTAGTAAACTTTTGGTTCAAGACAGGTTCGAACCGGACATGTATCTGGCAATGCGAACTCAAGCTATTCTGAGGGGCATCGCCATGAGGTCGCAAGCTTTACGCGATCAGGTCGCGGGCTTCATGCGATCAGGCCGACAGTTTTGCGCGGTCAGAAGTTCGTATGCTATACGCGAACTGGATATCCGGGATGTTGCGCGGTCAGCCCACATTCCGCAGTCAGAACATCCTCGGCCAGGGTGCTTAGAGTTCATTCGGTTATCCATATAACAGGATATTCCAAGCATCCCGAGGATTCCTCCACGTTGAAGACCAACCGTCAGAGGTTAATATATGCGGTTATTCATGATTAACACGTGTTAATAACCTCCGTGGAAGTTAACAGCAGTTCTCCTAAAACCGCATCCAACCGTTTGATGCAGTTTTTTCATATGGCACCCTTTCGACCAGTATAAAAGGGTGGCATAGAGGTCCGAGGAAAGGGGGATCATCCAATCCATTTGGAAGAAAAAGACTCCTGATAGAAGTGAGACATAACGCATCTCAACCACTAAAAACAGCCAAGTCTACGGCCCAAGTTAGATAGTTCCTACAAGCCTCTCTGGCTTTATTCTGTATGTTTACACAGGAAAAATCCTTCGCCTGTGAAGGAGTTTTTCTGCTATTTCTGTAACCTTTTATCACCTATAGTGAAATCCTAACAGGACGTAGGGCTATTACTCCCATCATCGAGGGCCCGAACCTATATAAATCTCTCTGTGCTCTTGTTCACCATTTTTCTGCATACCTTCCCGGAGGGTCATCTTGAAAGGTCTCACCATTACAAATTTTGCATAAGTTCGGCTGAGGACTCCGAATCCGAATCGTCGACAGCTGGCGCCCACCGTGGGGCCTTTCTCAAGGCGTCCTAATTGAAATCCGGAGGTTCGCTGAAACATGGCTGGAGCATATGATTCCGAGAACGATTTCGATCTCGAGGATTATGCCCATATACCCATGCCTTCTCCAAGCGATCCTGTCCCGATGGAGGAGGTCAAAGGCCAGAATCTTCCACAGGTCGAATCGTCTCTCCAGGTCATGTCAATCGACCAGGGAGCAACTGGCGCAAGGTCAGAACCCACGGAGGTTCTTAATGTGCTAGGCGATGAATTCGGCCCGTCATACGACCCCGCTGAGGGAAAATATGATGATGACCCGGAAATTAGCCCAGGAAGGTTCGACCCTGATAACCTTCACCGTCTTTTTGATTTCGAGTCCGACTCGGAACAAACTGAGATGTTTTCCCCATCGGCAACCTCTCTCCCTAGGCAGTTTGCTGCACTGTCGGAAGAAACTCCCGATCAACAGGGTGCCAGGGAAGAACAAGATCGCAAACAGAAGGAGGATCAAGATCTCGAGCAACAAAACAACGAACTACGCAGAACTGCCCTAGAGGCTCTTCAAGATGCGCAGGCTCGTTACGATGCTGCTCCGAGTTCTTCTCGACGGTCGCGTGGTCGCAAACGTGACCAGACCCCTTCTTTACCACCGGAGCGTTTCCCGGTGGACGAAGAAACGATAACACCTGGTGCCCCTAGGAGAAGTACCCATGGTCGACTGCGATCTATCGTGGAAGTCATGCGTAATTTTCCTCCTAAGGTCACGGATGCGCAGAAACCGGCCTTTTTTAGGATCTTGGCGGAGAGACTGGATGAGGTCGCTCCGAGGCGACCCCAACAACCTCCTCCCGCTCGGTAATGCATTCCCGTGAGCGAGATGGTCCTCATTCTGGTTCCGGCCGGCGGAGTTACCCGCCGCCCGTACCGTCCCGACAGGACAAATACCGGCGAATGCAGGATTCTCGTAGTAGGGATCGAGTTCCTGTTCACTCTCGTTTGGGACCACGAGTAACCTCGCAATTGCGTGAGGTCGCTCGAGACCCAACCGAGAGTCACAGGGCGATTCACGGTCCTTACGTTGGTTGTAAAGCCTTTTCGCCTGGCCTACGAGCAGTCGTTTGGCCCGATAAGTTTCGACCAGGGGCCATTGAGAGGTTTGATGGAACTCAGAACCCATCCGAGTTCCTTCAGATCTATATTACTGCCATCCAAGCGGCAAGAGGCGATGACAAAGTCATGGCCAACTACCTGCCTACAGTCCTCGCAGGACCGGCTAGAACCTGGCTGTTTAATCAGCCCGAGGGTTCCATCTACAATTGGGAAATGCTATGCGATGCCATCCTCAGCAATTTCCAAAATTGTTACCAAAAGCCGGGTAAGGAGGACGACCTGCATCGGCTGCGGCAAACTTCAACCGAAACACTTCGGCAGTTTGTCAAGAGGTTTGTCGGGGTGAGGAATACCATCCCGAACATATCTGATGGCTCCGTAATCAGGGCATTTAAGCATGCCGTTCGATACCGGAGATTCACTGAAGACTTGCTTATCCACCCTCCTCGATCAGTGGCCGATCTGTTCGACATGGCCGATCGATATTCCGATGCAGCCGAAGCGGTCGAATGGAACCGAATGGTCGACAAGGGGGACCTACCACCCCAACCAGGCTTCAAGGACGCCAGGAAACAAGATTCAAGCAAGAAGCCGGAATCTTCATCGGGTGGGAAGTCAAAGAAGTCGAAGAGGAACCGCTCTGGACAGTACCGCGAGGTAGCAGTCGCAGAGAAGCCACCTTCGACCAAAGGTAATAAGTCTTCATTTAAAAGTAAAACTGCCTCTGGTGGTCGGGATTCCGACCAGCCAGAAAAATCAACTAATCCGCAGGAGGGCAAGAAGTGGTGTCCACTCCACAACTCCGCAGGCCACGACCTCAAAAACTGCAGGAGTTGGTTGAAACAATTGGACGATTTCTACCAAGGAGTTGGGCCAATGCCAACCTTACCGCCTAAAGAGCAGGCGTGCGGGATTAGAGATGTCGACGGAGACGAAGAAATGGCTTACCAGGTACCTCAAAATCATGTTAATGTCATTTTCGGGGGTTCTTCCTCTTTCGTTTCCAAAAGGCAGTTTAAAGCCTTCTACCGCAAGGTTAACCAAACGGAGACATCCCTTGGTGAACCTCAATACCCCCGTTGGTCGGATATGCCTTTGACGTTCGATCGCGCTGACTGTCCTGTGGGGCTAACCCGACCATTGAGGCTATCTCTGGTCATTACCCCAATCATCAGTAACGCGAGAGTCGAAAGGGTCCTGATTGACGGGGGAAGTTCCCTTGATCTTTTATTGGTCAAGGCACTCGACGAGATGCAAATTCCTCGTTCGAAGATCAAGCCCATAATCCATCTGTTTTATGGGATAATCCCAGGCCCCTCCATGATGCCATTAGGACAAGTGGTCCTCCCGGTCACTCTGGGAGAACCAGACAACTTCCGGACAGAATTGGTTACTTTTGATGTAATCGATTGTGACTCAGCTTATAATGCAATCTTTGGCAGGCCGACTCTTGCTAAGTTCATGATGGCAACGCACTATGCTTATCAGTGCGGGAAATTGCCCGGCCCCAAAGGTGTCATCTCGGTCTGAGGCAGTCGCAACGTGGCACTCACATGCGACCGGCTATCTTTGGAGATGGTCGATCAACTTCCCCTCCGGGACGCTCAGGTCGCCTCCGTCGCCGCCGATGCGATCAAGGCTGCTCCTCGAACAGATGAAAAACTCAAACAAGTTCCTTTATACCCAGATGATCCATCCAAGACAATTCGGGTCGGATCAGCTTTGGATGACAAATAGGAACTCGACCTCGTTGCTTTCCTCCGGGCTAACGCAGACGTGTTTGCGTGGAGACCGTCCGACATGCCCGGTGTCCCAAGGAAAGTAATTGAGCACAGGTTAGCAATTCGACCTGGACAACGATCAATAAAGCAAAAGCTCAGGCGTTTTGCTGCTGACCAACAGGAAGCCATCCGAGAGGAGTTGGATAAACTCCTACAGGCCGGGTTTATCCGTGAAGTGGATCACCCGAAATGGCTCGCTAATCCGGTCATGGTCCGCAAGTCCAATGGCAAGTAGCGCATGTGCGTCGACTACACTAGCCTCAATACTGCCTGCCCGAAGGATGACTTTCCCCTTCCCCGCATCGACCAGCTGGTCGATTCGACTGCGGGTTGTGAACTGATGAGTTTTCTGGACGCTTGCTCAGGATATCATCAAATTAGCATGGCAGAAGACTGCCTTCATGTAACATCCTGAGTTAGGGGTGAAAACTTCCTTTTTCATCAATAGCATGCATGCTTGTATCTGTAGTAATAGCCAGATCAGTATCTATCCTAAACCCTAAAATCTCCAAAATCTATCCTGTGACCTCAAATCAAGATCAGATTGTTCAGATGTGATCTATCAGTTATCCTAAACCTAAAAGCCTTCAGAACCCAGATTCAATTCTATCCCTAACTTCCAGAATTATCAACTCTTTTCTGTTTTCGAAAACAGAATATCTGCTATTACCTTTTACCCTAAGTTTCAGAAATCCAGATTTAATCAAAATCTTAGCCAAGTTCATACCAGATTATTCCTGGAACATGATCATGGGTATGCCAATACCTTAAACCAGAAAGTTGGCAGCCAGATTTTACCATCTAAACCTTTTTCGCAAATCAGTCCAAGAGTTATTACAAATTAGTCCTTTATCTGATATCTAGAAACCCAAAAAGGCTAAAATCTCCAGATTAACTCCAAATTCAGAATTTCTTCGGCAAATCTTTTTTAGATGCTATTTGAAACAAGTTCTTCTTCTGTGCAGATTTCAAGATCTCATCCTAATTACCATAATTCGAAATCAATTAAAGCTCAGATTCAATTACCCTAAAAATACCCTATTTTCAGTCTGTATCAAAGACTATTCAAATGTGCCAAATTTTATTAAATGTTCTTGCCAAATATTCTGTTGAATATAATCTGCTATATCAGTGAAATCAAATTCAGTTTAAACCTTCCAAAACTCCAGATTCGCAGATCAGTCCTTCTTCCAGATTTTTCTAAAAGCCAGAAAGGCAAAATGTTGCAAATCATCTTCAAATTCAAATCTAATTCAGGGAACACCTTCCAAATGCTTTTCAACACAAATTCTTCTTTTATGAGCATCTCAAAATCAAACCCTAAATCCCAGAATTCGAGATCAATAAGTTTCAGACTTATTTTACCCTAATCTACTATGCTTTCAGTTCATATCAAAAAATCACCCAAATGTCTCAAATTTTATCTTCTATTTGTGCCAAGTCATCTGTTGAATCAAGCCTACCAGATTAATGCAATCAATTTCAGATTTAACCTTCCAAATCATCAGATTTACAATTCAGCCCGAAATCAAAAGTCAAATATTGCAAATCAGCCCCTATTTCGACCAGAGCAGCAGCTACTGTACGCACGACCAGAGCTCGCTGTGATCTTTGCGCCGTGCACGCTCACCGCCGGCCAAGCCCCGCTTGCATTTGTGCTCGTGCATGCTTGCTGTTGCTGATGCGCACGCGTCCGTGTCTTAGCCTTCGCCGTGGCAGCAACGTTGAACAGCAATTGCTTCCGCGCGCGACCAACAGTAGCTTTTGTCAGCAACACGGCACCACGTTGCTTTGCCTTGCCAGCTTGTGTTGCCACCGCCTTGCACCACCCGACATTGTTGAGTCCCGATGAAGCCGACAGCTTAATCAGCTTTGCACCGCCTGTGCGCCATCACTTTACCGCTCGCCGTTGTTGCATCTGCGTCCGGCAAGTCACTGACGCCAATTCATTGCTGTTTAATCCTTGCAAGCTTCGCCCTCTAGTCTATTTAAGCAATCAACACCTTGTGCAATCTTCACTTCACTAGAGCTTAACCAAATTCTCAAATTCCCTTGCTGTCGTCGTCTTCTCCGGCGAGCCATCGAGGAGCTTCACGGTGACAGCCTTAACCGCAGCCTCAATCCTCAAATTGACAGCATCAGTGAGTTTCTCCTACCTATCTCATCGTGCTGTAGTATTTAATTGAACTCTTATGCACTTCATCGCCGGTGATCGCCGGAAATTGCTGAAATCAGTGAAATGCCCTGTTCCAGTTGCACAAGTCAAATTAGCCCGAATTAGCCTTCGATTCAATAGACAAAAATGATCAGTGAGCTATTTTAAGCAAGCCTGTGAAATTGAATGGTGAAATTGACCAAGAACTGGAGTTTTTCGCTAGCCCGAGTTTCCCCAGCCGCCGGCGAACGTCGCCAGCCTTCTCCGGTGATTCTCCGGCCAATTCAATCGTGCCAAAAGCTTTCTTATACCTTCTAGATGCTCTCCAAGCAAGGAATCGAGTTCAAACATCGTGTAGCCAAAACCCCCAATATCAGTGTCTTCTTCTCCGGCGCCGGCCACCGGAAAACCATTCCCGGCCGATCCAGCTCCAGAAACCTTGTCCCCCAGATGCGCCTTGATCTCCTAAGCAACTTTGTTTACTAGCTCGACTTCCAATTCGGCCTAAATCAGAAGATATAACTATGCCCTAATTCCTGTCCAGTGCTGTGAATTGAAATTTCAGCCACCGAGTTCATCGCCGGTTTTCATCACTTTCCGGCCACCTCCTGCCCTAGGTCCAGTTGAATGAATTGTTCCTGTTACTGAGGCCTACATCCCAGACAAAGTGGTGCATCAATTGGAGCCCTAGATCAAAAGTTGTGGCAAACCCTAGTTTCTAGCTATGTCAGTGCAATGCCAGGCTATGCCAGTCAGTGGCATTAGCCCATTTCACTTCCTTCCAGATGTGTATTTTGAGCATGACTTTGTCCCTTAGACTCCTGAGGTTGTGATCTACAATTTCTTCTTCTATCACAACTTGATTTGAGTCCTTGAATTGCATTTTATGCTTAGCCCTAGATTATGACATTGTCAGCCCTATGTCAGAGCATGTCAGTCAGTGGCATTAGCTCATTTCACCTCCTTCCAGTTATGTAAATTGAAAATAACTTTGTCCATTAGACTTGTGGAGTTGTAATTTACATTTCATTCTACTGCCACAAGTTGAGATAATCCTTCTACCATTCATTAACCCTATGTCAAAGCCTTGAACCGAATGTCGACCTAAAGACATTCATCGATTTTGGGCAAACCAGCTGCGGACTTAATGTCAATTCCTATATCCTGGAACCCTAGAAGTTCCTAGCACTCATTTTCAGCCCTAATTCTATGATTTAGCCCTAATAAGCTTCTATGGTACCTAAATCCAATTATTTCAGAATCATCAAGACATTCATCTTTGCATTATTGCATGTAGTATAATAATGTATTAAAAAGGTTGTGATTCTTGGTTACTTGTTTGATCTTTGCTCAGAGTCGGAGCTAGAGTTCGAGGACTTCACTGCTGACCCGACATCAACTGCTGTCTTTCACGACGCGGAAGGCAAGTCATATCCTTGGTCATCTTGAACCTATATTTTAAATGTTGCTAAAACATAACCTTGAATATAGGCAATATTGCATGTGAAAGATTGAGAATGGTTGATTTATCAATTGGCAGTACTAGACTGGTTATCTATGAAATGTGAAATAAACAAGTTTTGAGCCATGAACTATTATATGTATTTATATACTTATATCCATGAAATAAAACCCCTTAGCCGTGACCAGAAAAATGGTGTGGATGGCTGTAGCATTGGAGGTGCTAGACTGCAAAGGAATGCAGGCACTGAAGGTGCAGGGTTGTGGATGATCTGGTCATTGGCATATAAGGACTAGAACCTTGTGTTGTGCGTCTAGTGGCATGAACAACGTGCTAACCGCAAGCCTGGTATGGGACAGGCCTGAACAAGTATTTATGTGGATCGTACATGAAACCCCTGCATGAGATGTGTTGTGATGATTGACTTGGAGGCTGACTCCTACTATCACTGAAGGTGATCTGATATTTGACCCAGTAATGGGAAAATGAGGTGGGGTGGAGGTTATGATACAGCCTACCACAACTGTGTTTCGCTGAGAGCCACAGGGTCAGGGGTGAATTGTAAGTGATGCATAACAAAAGTTCTTGTTATCTCCACCTTGCCACTCACACATGGTTGTGAGGAGGGGTCTAATCATTTTGTTATGATAGGATGGGCTTGAAAGTGGAATATCTTGCGGGTAAATTGGTACTTCTCTGCAGAGATAAAAACGTATTCGAATACTCCGAGCTTCCGGGTTTATAGGAGTCTGCTGCGGTGGATTAAATCCACGGGGTGTGACACAAGTACTATTTTCTAAATAAAATATGTTTAAATCAAGATTACCCAAATGACATGTGTTGTCATGATAAGGAGTGCTGCCGTGGGCTGTCGTGTGTCGACGTGTCGCGGTAGTGCTATAATCTAGTGAACATGAATGATGATGTTATATTATGAAAAGTGCTGCCATAAGATGAGATAAGAAAGGAAAAGATTATTTTACAAATATCCATAATTCTTGACTAGTCTAGGTTCATGTCATCACTACTATATGTATCTACTCTTACCTATGACTTGCTGAGTACGTAAGTGCTCACTCTTGCAACCTACAAATCAATAGACGGAGCAATCGACAATCACGATGAAGGCGTGAAGTACTTCGTGGATCCAGAAGGAGGAGCGTCAGTCCCGTCATTTCCCTGATGTGTGTTGTTCTGCCGTCCACTTCTCTTTGTGGGTGGGTCACCTACCATCTGCTGTGTAGATGTTATTTTGCTAAACCATGTATGCCGTGAAGGCATTGTAATCTCCTTATGTAATATCAAGGCCAGCAGGCCACACTGCTTAACTATTTTGTAAGTTACTCGGTTGCAATGTAATATACTCCTGTGCTTGACTTATCCTGGGAAGTCAAGGGTATGTGTATGCTATGCATATAAGGGACTAGCTGCAGTGAGCTAGGTCTCTACAGGAGTAGTCGTAGTCCCAGTCTCGGGGCGCGACACTTCATCACCCCGTTCGGCACATACTGCTACGTTAGAATGCCGTTCGGTCTCAAGAACGCAGGTTCCACGTACCAGCGCTTGATGCAAAAGACCTTTCTTTCCCAGATAGGGAGTAATCTCGAAGCATATGTAGACGATTTGGTTGTAAAAAGTACCAAGAGATTGTCTCATTTGGACGATCTCGCTGAAACCTTCTATAATTTGAATCGCCTTGGAATAAAATTAAACCCGGAGAAATGTTCTTTCGGGGTTTCTTCGGGAAAACTCCTCGGTTTTCTTGTGTGTTCCAGGGGCATTGAAGTCAATCCTGAGAAAATCAGGGCTATTGAACAAATGAGATCGCCCTCAACCATGAAGGATGTTCAACGCCTGGCTGGTCGCATGGCGGCTTTAAGTCGTTTTATATCACGACTAGGCGAAAGGGGATTGCCTTTCTTCAAAGCCTTGCGGAAGCATCATAATTTTACATGGTCAGATGAGGCCGAAAAAGCATTTCAGGAGATAAAAATATATCTATCCAATCCGCCAGTATTGGTGTCTCCCGACAATGGAGAACCATTGCTTCTTTACCTGGCGGCCACACCGCACGCGGTCAGCGCCGTTCTGATCGCAGATAGGGAAGGAATACATAGACCCATCTACTATGTGAGCGAGGTACTTCATGGTCCTAAGAAGCGCTACCCTGAGGTCCAGAAGATACTTTACGCACTACTGATGGCTTCCCGTAAGCTACGACATTACTTTCAAGCGCACAAGATCACAGTACCCTCCTCTTTTCCTTTGGGGGATATTGTCCGAAACCCAGAGAAATCTGGTCGAATCGCCAAATGGGCGGTCGAACTCGGTGCCTTCGAGATCCATTTCACGCCCCGCACGGCGATTAAGTCTCAGGTTTTGGCCGACTTTGTGGTCGAATGGACCAACCCTGAGCCACCCGTGCAGTTGGCAGAGGAACTGGAGTGCCCTGATTACTGGACAATGTATTTTGACGGCTCCCGTAGTTTTCAACACTCGGGGGCTGGAGTAGTCTTAGTTACGCCCCAGGACGAACAGCTTAAGTATATCATTCAACTACACTTTGTTGCGACTAACAATGCAGCAGAGTATGAAGGTCTTCTTGCAGGGCTCCGGGCAGCAAAATTCCTCGGAGTCCGTCGATTAGTGGTGAGGGGAGACTCACAACTGGTCGTAAACCAGGTAAACAAGGAGTACAGCACCTCCGATGAGACAATGGCTCATTACCTGGGGGAAGTGAGGAGATTGGAAAAACACTTCAGCCATTTCGAAGTCCAATACATCCCGCGAAAGGACAATATTCTCGCAGACCAATTATCCAAAATTGGGTACTCACGCTCATCCGCTCCGGCAGGAGTGTTCATTGAACACTTGGACCGTCCTTCGATCATGACTTCGGTCGAGGATGATCCGGTAATAGCCTTCGTTACCAACCTCGGTCAGGAACAAGATTGGACTCATCCATTGAGGGTCTATCTTGAACATGGGACCCTATCCGAGGACGAAACCGAAAGTGATCGGTTAATTCGAAAAGCGCGTCTGTACAAACTCATAGATGGGATTCTGTACAGAAAGGGTACTCAAGGAGTATTCATGCGTTGTATATCTCAGGAGGAAGGAAAATCCCTCTTGAAAGAAATAAACGACGGTGTATGCGGTGCGCACGGGTCATATCAGACACTGGTCGGAAAGGCTTTTCGACAAGGATTCTACTGGCCTTCGGCACTTGATGATGCCAAACATATGGTCAAGACGTGTCCCCAGTGTCAGTTCCACGCAAGACAAGTTCATCAACCTGCCTATGCGTTGCAAACCATTCCTCTCGCATGGCCATTCGCGGTCTGGGGGATGGATATCGTCGGTCCTATGCCACAAGCGGTCAATGGGTACAAGTTTCTGTTCGTAGCCATTGACACATTTACAAAGTGGATTGAGGCCGAACCAGTACGAAACATTACTGCATCAGCCGCACAAAAGTTCTTCCATAAGAACATTGTGGCACGATTTGGTGTTCCAAACCGTCTCATCACAGACAATGGTTCTCAGTTCACCAGCGGTCTTTTCCTGGACTACTGCGATCAGGTTGGGACCAAGGTGTGCTTTGCTTCTGTGGCACATCCACAAAGCAATGGAGCCGTAGAACGAGCCAATGGGCAAATACTGCAAGGCATTAAAAAAAGCGCGTCTTTGATCGCCTTAAGACCCGCTCGGGGGCTTGGGCAGATGAGCTCTATACCGTTCTATAGGCATTACGGACTACTTCTAGTCGAGCCACCGGTGAGACGCCCTTCCATTTGGTCTATGGGGCCGAGGCTGTATTGCCTATGGAAGTAAGTATTGGTTCTGTTCGGACAGATCAATTCGAACAGGTTAATCAGTCCGAACAACGGGCGCAAGATCTCATCCTCTTAGAAGAAAGGCGTGATCGCACCCTGATTAAATCCGCGGCATACTTGCAGGCTTTACGCAGGTATCACAGTAAAAAGGTGCGACCACGTGATCTCAACGTGGGCGACTTGGTTTTACGAAAAATTCAAGACCAGTCTAATCGCAACAAATTCTCCCCAAAATGGGAAGGCCCTTATACTGTTGTCTCAGTGCCGCGAACAGGATCGGCGCGGTTAGCTATGGAGGATGGTCGGATTTTGTCCAATACTTGGAACATCGATCAACTTCGCAAGTTTTACGTGTAAGTATTCCAATCACTTTTTTCCTGTTCAATTAGCATATTTTCATAAAATAAAATATGTTTTGCTTTCATACAATGAGTTTTTCTCTTTAAGCCCGTATCATATGCATTCGACCTGGGGCTGACCACCGGCGGTCAGATCATTACAACAATCTAATCGGATTCGCTGGTCGATCTCATGACCACTTCCAGATAAGTCACTCCTAAATAAGCCGTTTCTCAGCGCATACGGGGCTATCTGGCAAGTCCTTGGTCATCTGAGTGGCTACCAGTTCGCAATAAGATTAGACGTTACATTGATCCTGATCGTTGGTTTAAAACGCATACCCCTGGTCGTTACGCTTATGTTTTCTCCTCTGCTTATAACACTAAGGCTTCAGTATTCATAAGCAGAGGCGGGGGCTAGGGGGGATGTGCTTATAGTATGGAACTCATAATATAAAATTGCAAAATATGTACTTTCTGTCAAAAATGGTTTTTTACATACATTGCATTATACACAATTGTTTGGATACAAAAATAAGGATCATTCGATCCCCAGCTCAGTCAGGAGCCTGTCTACGAAGGGCTTGACCTCCTCCATGACGGCATCGAGCAGCTCTTCCCACCAGTGGATTCAGATCTGCATCTGGGCCATAGTGGAGTCGAATCCGGCTCAGGATAGCAGAAGCGGCTGACCGAATTCTGGTTCTGATCACCTCTTCTCTTCGCTGTGTATCCTCAGGGAGATACTCGAGAAGTGACTCTGCTTGAGCTATAACTAGGGCAGCCCAGTCTTCTTGGCTGAGATCGTCTCGAGTGGTTTCGACCATATCAGCCTTCAGAAGATGAGCCACCGCCTTCAGCTTTTCGAAGACTGAACGGCTCAGTTTTCCAATCGCCCTTGTGGAGGCTTCGATAGAATCCTGGAGGAGTTTATTATCCGCACTGAGCTGTTTTATTTGGCCTGCTTGCGCTGCAACAAGGGAAAATGTTACTCGCATATTGCTAAGACAAGTCTTCCTAGCTCAGGAGGTGACTTACCAGCAAGTTGCGACCGTAGTCTGTTATTTTCGATCTCTTGGTTCCTCATCACTGAGAGCGAATGGAGCTTCATTGTGGCCATTTCCTTGTCCTGCAATGCCACCTTCCTGTGATAAAACAGAAGGAATGGTCGTAACCAATTTATACATCTATAAATTGAAGAATGATGATCCTTACTTGCGCAAGCTGTCTCATTCTCTTTGTATGGTCACCATGCTCGCCGCCGTGGCACGTGACTGGGCCATCATCCGGGATAATTCCTGTGATGCAAAAAAAGGGAGTGAAAAGTGTCCTATGTGTAATTCAGGACATTCAGAAAGGGATTCATCATACCTTCATGAATTTCTGCAAAGAGGCATCTTCCGGACTAATTGGAAGATTTGTCGAAGGCCCGGAAGTGCTTACAGTAGGGACAGTAGGAGGAAGTGCCTGCTGAGTATTGCTTCCAGTCGCCGGCGACTGTGACTGGGTCCTCGTATCTGTTTCTCCCCCCGTGACTCGGATGACTTCCTGGGCCGAGGGGGTGGAGCGCTCCTCACTGGGGGCTCCTGCACCAGCAGTGACTTCAACCCTTCCCGAAGCGGTTGGAGGACTGGGTGCTATTTCTTTCCGTCTGATGGAGGAAAAGAAAAATCAAATGGTAACGATTCGTGACCATCATTTCTAATATAACCAGGATGAAGGTTCTTACCTTAATTGAAATCCTATTAGCTTTTGGGATTTCTGAGAAGGTTCTTCTTGAGCGCGGGGACGAGTATCGTCCGCCCTGATCTTATGCTTGGAAAACAAGGGCCCCCTTCCCTGTATGTCTTCCCCTATGAACATTTTTTCATGGGAAAGATAAAGGCTGACAAGAAGGATCGTTACCTGGGCAGTTGATCCCATTGGCGACAACCCATCCAAGGATCTCGCTGTCTCCTGTGATCCTGTAGCCGGTACCTCATGTGTAACCGCCGCAGGATCTTGAACAACCACCTCCGCTCCTGTCTGCGGAGGAGAAGTATTTTCTTCCCTGCGGCAAGTAGGAGTCGCAGGGGGAAGCTCTTCTCCCTGCATAAGCATTAGCTTATCAAATACACAGGGGGAATTGAAGAAAACGGACTGTGGGGAAATCTTACCACGATCGTCCCTTCGACCGGGAAGGTAGAGGCAACTGGCTCTGAAGCCTCGGGAGCTTCAGGGGGTAAAGGATCATCTGCTACCATAAGGCTTTCAGTGGTCATAGGGTTTGCTACGGCTGTCTCTGCAGTAGCAGTCATCCCTGCAGGATGGGTTGGAGCATCACCGGATGGAGAGCCCGCGATCCTCCTCCTCCGGTGAATTAGAGGGACATCATCGTCCTCCTCCTCGCTCCCCTCTCCCTGTACGACGAAGAAGTAATTCGAGTTCTCACCTGGAAAGAGCGGTGGGAGTTGATATCTTACCGCAGTTCTTTGGGCCGTGGAAGAAGTGCCTCGTGAAGACCCTTCCCCAAGATTTAGCTTGATTTTCTTGGGGGCGGGATTCCTCGTCCGGGGCCTCGAGGAAATCTTCTTCACGTTCTTGGTCGTCGGCTTTCCCAGGGAACCGACGTTCTCGCTGGGGAATGTCGCCTCAGCAAACCTCCCAAGAAGCTGTTCACACGAGATTAGTACTGGACCGACATAAAACCTGCAAAACAGAGGCCAAGTGGAGAATGTACCTTTCGGCGCTCTTGCCTGAGGTCGTCACCAGCATGAATCAGACTCTGGGGGCGAGACGACCCCTTAGCACCCTCTACCTCAGCGTTATATGCCCGGAGGAGGTGATTAGTCCGCCTCTCAATTTCAGCAAAGGACAGGACTGTTACCAAATGCAAGTTAGAATGAATATATTGCAAGAAAGACATGAAAGTTTTTTGGTGTCAGAAACAAATACCTTCGTTATAGTCCAGGGTGCCGTCCGCCATGGACCTAATCTCCCAAGCCAGATGAGCCCTTTCACGCAGGGGGCTCACCCGGTTCTTCACGAAGTCTCGGATAATGTCCCGAGCCATCAATCCTTCTTCGACCAAGTGGAGAATTACCTCGGCGTGTTTCATGAACTCCGAGTTCATCGCCGGGAGAGTGTCCAATTCGCTCGGCTTCTCTGGCCGCGAATTTTCAAACCATAGCCCGCTCTCCTTCGGCGGGGTACAGTAAAACCACTTCTGGTGCCACCCATGCATTGAGTCTCGCAGGGGTGGAAAGGGATACTCCTTCTTATCTCTCAGCCGGAAGTAGATACATCCGGCGGCGTTGGCGCTCTTCGACCACGCTGAGAAATAGAATCGTCGGAAGAGGTCCACGCTGAGACACACTCCGACGAACGCCTCACAAAGATACTGGAACACCGCCAGGATCAGTACAGCATTTGGGTGGAGGTTGATCAGCTCCAACCCATAATGCTCAAGGACATCTTTGAGGAACCGACTCTCAGGGAATCGGAACCCGCAGAGCAAGTACTCCTCAAAAACCACCAACTCGCCCTCTTGAACGGTTGGGGTTTCTTGGTCCTTCTCCGCGGGCCGCCAGTTGATGAGCAACCGCAGAGGAAGGATCTCCTCCTTCTCCAACGCCACTAGGCTCTCCTCAAAGTGGTGAATTGATCGGCTCCAGGATGCCATTTTTGGTGGAGAATCAAAGGAAAAGTTGGCGATTTTGGGAAGACAAAGGCTGAAGAAAATGAGGGTTTTGTGCAGCGGGAACGATGAGGGTTTTTGGCTGTGTGGCTTCTTTGAGAAGACATCTGCTCTTTTTATAGACCCAAGGTGGCGCATTAATGTGAGTAAACGTTTCATTTCAAACGTTCCATTGAATGCTTTATTCATTTCCCATAATGGATACTGCCTCTGGTGGACCCGATAAAGTGTTCAGGCATCGGATCTGAAACAAAAAAGACTTCTTTGTTTCAGAAACTGGAAGTGCAAAAGGACTGAAAAATTTTCAGTACTTTTCAGAAGACGTTTTTCCTTTGTATGCTTTGAACATTTTTTACGAAAAAATCATGCAACTCAATTTTTGACGTGCTGGTATATGTTTAATTGGGTTATGGTTTGATCGAAACCATGTTTTAGACTAAACTTCGATTCTAATCGGAGTGACAGTCTGACCGAGTTCCAACTCTGGCCCTAAAACTGATCGCGGTATCAGGGCAGGTTGCGATACTTTTGGAAGCATGATTCTGATCGCAGAACTAAAGTTTCCTGTGTATGAGTGGTCGCGAACATAAATTTTATGGCCATATTTTCGCGCAGAAGATGTGAAGAATATTCATGAGAAATAAGAAACTTTTATTTCCTACATTCTTTACATACAAAAGGGATGTAGTCGATCAAAACATCGACTTGCTCCGAAAGAGGTTTACAAAGTTCCCCAAGGGACATGTCGTTGTCAGCAGGATCTACACTGGCAACCCCCAGGGAACTAGCAACTACCCTAAGTCTATCTACATCGTCCCTAACAACGAACGCACTCTTGTCCCTAATCAAGTCAGAGAGTTCTCGCTGTTGCTGAGCGTGATCCCTCTCTCGACGGAAATGGAGCGCCTCTTCCCGGGATCGATCAAGACATTCTGCTAGATGCAGAATCTTCGAGGCCATATCCTCGGTCTTCTTCTCCAGGGCATTCTTCTCCTCCAGAAGAGTCTGTCCGGAAGGAAGAGATGGAGTAGCAGAAGGCTGATCGCTAGAGCCTCCAACCTCCTGCATTTTGCAAAAGTTAGTCGTACTAACTATAATTATCAGCAAAAGGGGAGTAGAATTATTACCTGTCCCAATGCATGACCCGTTGATATACCCATCTTGGGAAGAGGATCATCAGATGGTGGAAGTGCAACCTTCCCACCTGATGATTGCTTCGCCAACCCAATATGGCAATCATCTGATCGAGGGATAGCCACCGCTTGCCGACCAGAATATCGATCACCCAAAAGGATGGGAGAATTGGAGGGAAAAGGAGAGAGTTGAGAAGAATTCCTCTCCAAGGTTAAAGGCCTAACTCGCCGAGATGCATGAACGGGGAGAGTTAAAGGAACTGAAGGAAGAAAGAGACTTGCTACATTCTTCACCTTTGTTCCACTGGAAGATCCTTCGTCAACCTTGGGTTTCTTCCTTAAGGGAGACAGGTCTTCAATCGTTTGAGACCCTTGTTCGACAACTTCCTCTTCATCACTCTCAATCTCGATGATGTCGTGATCTGCCATCAGGAGGAGTATGTGAGAAGGAAGAAGGCAGGGTGACAAGAAAAGGACTTAGGCGTGGGGAGAAATTGTGAAGTTTTACAAATCCAGGAGCCTGGTATTTATAGCCGCCAGGGTGGCGGTTTGTATTCCAGACGCCTCGGGTTTTGTCAAAGCATTTACAATTTTACCTCGAGATAAAAACAGTTCTATGGCGCTATCATTGCCCGTCACATAATGTCAGAACCCGTCTTGGGAAACTAACCGTTTTTCACTTAGTGCGCCACTAAGTGGAAAAATTGAAGAGTCGGGTTAAAAATCCAATGCATGGTCTTAAAATTCGAAATAAACACGTCTCTTCGTTTTCTTCGAATTTGGGGGCTAGCTGACGAGGATTGACACCCGGGTCACTTCTAATAAACTTTTGGTTCAAGACAGGTTCGAACCGGACATGTATCTGGCAATGCGAACTCAAGCTATTCTGAGGGGCATCACCATGAGGTCGCAAGCTTTACGCAATCAGGTCGCGGGCTTCGTGCGATCAGGCCGATAGTTTTGCGCGGTCAGAAGTTCGTATGCTATACGCGAACTGGATATCCGGGATGTTGCGCGGTCAGCCCACATTCCGCGGTCAGAACATCCTCGACCAGGGTGCTTAGAGTTCATTCGGTTATCCATATAACAGGATATTCCAAGCATCCCGAGGATTCCTCCATGTTGAAGACCAACCGTCAGAGGTTAATATATGCGGTTATTCATGATTAACACGTGTTAATAACCTCCGTGGAAGTTAACAGCAGTTCTCCTAAAACCGCATCCAACCGTTTGATGCAGTTTTTTCATATGTCACCCTTTCGACCAGTATAAAAGGGTGGCATAGAGGTCCGAGGAAAGGGGGATCATCCAATCCATTTGGAAGAACAAGACTCCTGATACAAGTGAGACATAACGCATCTCAACCACTAAAAACAGCCAAGTCTACGGCCCAAGTTAGATAGTTCCTACAAGCCTCCCTGGCTTTATTCTGTATGTTTACACAGGAAAAATCCTTCTCCTGTGAAGGAGTTTTTCTGCTATTTCTGTAACCTTTTATCACCTATAGTGAAATCCTAACAAGACGTAGGGCTATTACTCCCACCATCGAGGGCCCGAACCTGTATAAATCTCTCTGTGCTCTTGTTCACCATTTTTCTGCATACCTTCCCGGAGGGTCATCTTGAAAGGTCTCACCATTACAAATTTTGCATAAGTTCGGCTGAGGACTCCGAGTCCGAATCTTCGACAAGCTTGTAAGCCCCCGAGCCCAGGACTGCCGAGATCCTGTAGGGGCCCTCCCACTTGGGGGAGAGCTTGCCCTGGGCTTGGGTGTCTGTGACGCGTTTGAGGACAAGGTCCCCAACACGAAAAGCTCTCTCGCGCACACACTGGTTGGATGCGTGCGCCATCTCGCGCTCGTAGATGGCGTGGCGGAGGAGCGCTCGGTCGCGTTCCTCCTCCATGAGGTCGATCTCCAGCCGTTGATTCGCCTTGTTGGCTTGGTACGCTGCGGTCGTAGCTCCGTCTAGGAGCTCGACTCGCAGTGACCGAAAGCCAACCTCCGGGGGGAGGACTACCTCAGCCCCGTAAACTAGGGAGAAGGGGGTATGCCCCGTCGCCCGGCTCGGAGTCGTGCGCATGGAGCAAAGGATGCTAGGGAGCTCCTCTGCCCATACGCCCCGCTTAGAAGCGGCTTGCTCGAGTCGTCGGCGTAGGATTACGCCGTTGACTCTCTCAACAGCCCCATTGCTCTGGGGGTGGGCCACTGAGGCGAAGTGGATGACAAGCCCCAGGCCTTCACAGAATTCCCTGAAATAGGCCGAGTCGAATTGGGTCCCGTTATCAACAGTGATTTCCTGGGGGACACCAAAACGACAAACGACGTTTTTCCAGAAAAATCTCTGAACAGCCCGGGACGTTATGCTGGCCAAGGGTTCAGCCTCTACCCACTTAGTGAAGTAGTCAACTGCGACCACTGCATACTTGTATCCTCCGGGCGCTGGGGGGAAGGGCCCTAGGAGGTCCATCCCCCAGCGCGCGAAGGGCCAAGTGATGGGGATAGTCTGCATCGCTACAGGGGGGAGGTTCAAACCCTTGGCCATCTTCTGGCATGCCTCGCACGCGGAGACAAGGCCTCGCGCGTCGCGCATCACCATGGGCCAGTAAAAACCCTGGCGAAGGGCCTTGGCCGCGATGGCGCGCGGGGCTAGGTGAGAGCCACAGCTCCCCGCGTGGATGTCTTCGAGAAGCTGGAGTCCCTCCGGCCGTGGGAGGCAACGAAGGAGGGCGGAGGCCCCCCGCTTGTAGAGCTTCCCCTCCAGCAAGAGGTATGCCCGGGCTTTGGCCCGGAGGCGCTTACCCTCGGTCACGTTGGGAGGGTTCCCCTCCCCCTTGATGAAGGAGATGAGGGGGTCCATCAATGACGGAGTCCGGGTGATCTCGGTGACCTCTGGGACACGAGGCTCGTCGCCTGTGTCCGAGGAGGCCACTGAGGGCTTCGCTATAATCTCCAGGAAGGCCCCTTTGGGGAGCGGTTCCCGGGCGCTGGCTGCCCAGGCCAGGGCGTCGGCCCGGTCGTTGTCCCTTCGCGGGATATGCCGGGCCTCGAGGCCGTCGAAGTGCCGCTCCATCTTACGCACCTCCTGCAAATAAAGGCTCAAGTTTGCGTCATGGCACAGGTAAGATTTGTCCATTTGGCAAACTACGAGCTGAGAGTCTGCCTTCACTAGGAGGCGTCAGATCCCTAGGTAGCGCGCAAGGCGCAACCCGAGGAGCAAAACCTCGTACTCGGCGACGTTGTTGGTTGCGGGGAACTCGAGCCGCGCTGCGTACTCGAGTTCCTTCCCCTCGGGGCTCCGGAGGACTACTCCCACACCGGCCCCGGCGAGACACAACGACCCATCGAACATGAGTGTCCAATGGTCACTGCGTCGGAGCGGTGCGGGGAGGTCTTCGTCCCTGGGCCCAGAGGCAGGAGTCCACTGCGCCACGAAGTCGACAAGGACCTGGGACTTGATGGCGGAGAGGCCTGTGAGGGAAAGGGAGAAGGGGGCGAGCTCGGCCCCCCACTTCCCGATCCGGCCATCAGGAGGGCATAGCAGATCTTCTCCACCTCCGTGTACCGAGTTTTGGCCCCTTGGAGGGCTTCACTCACCTAGTACACGGGATGCTGCTGCCCCCCTTGCTCCTTCACCAATACCGCGCTCACGGCGACCGGGGTCGAGGCAAGGTAGAGGAGCAAGGGCTCTTCTGGAGATGGGCTCACGAGCATTGGAGGGCTCGTGAGGTACTTCTTGAGGTCGTCGAAGGCCTCCTGGGCCTCGGGGGTCCACCGGAACCCCTCGAGCCCCCGGAGGATCTTGAAGAATTGGAGGCCGTGTTCCCCCGACCGCGAGACGAAGTGGCTCAGCGTGGCTAAGCGGCCGGCGAGTCGCTGAACGTCCTTAACGGCGCGCGGTGGGGGCATGTCCAGGAACGCCCGGATCTTTTCAGGGTTTTCCTCTATGCCCCGTTGGGACACGAGGAAACCCAGGAGCTTCCCCCCGCGCACGCCGAAGGCGCACTTCTCTGGGTTGAGCTTCAACCCATACGCGCGGAGGTTGCGGGTCTCCGCTAGGTCGTTGACGTGGGCGGCTGCGCGGGGACTTTTGACGACCGCGTCGTCCACGTAGACTTCGACGTTGCGGCCGACTTGGTCTTTTTAGACCAGCGTCATGAGCCACTGGAAGGTCGCCCCCGCATTCTTCAGCCCGAAGGGCATGTGGACATAACAAAAGGTTCCGAGGGGAGTTATGAAACTCATCTTTTCCTCGTCCCCTTCCGCCATTCGGACTTGATGGTAGCCCAAGTAGGTGTCCAGGAAGCTCATCAACTCGCACCCCGCGGTGGAGTCGACCAGTTGGTCAATCCACGGGAGTGGGAAGTTGTCCTTGGGGCAAGCGTAGTTGAGGTCGGTGAAGTCCACGCACATCCGCCACTTGCCATTTGACTTTTTCATGAGGATGGGGTTCGCAAGCCACTCGGGGTGCAAGACCTCCCGAATGAACCCCGCCTCTTGGAGTCAGGCGATCTCTACCTTGATCGCCTCTTGGCTTTCAAGGGAGAGTTTCCTCAGCTTCTGTTTGATAGGGGGGTGACCGGGGGTCACCGCGAGCTTGTGCTCGATGACATCCCGGGAGACGCCCCGCATGTTCGAGGGCTTCCACGCGAAAACGTCAAAGTTTTCGCACAGGAAGGCCGCGAGTTGTGTTGCATGCTCCTCGGGGAGCTCCGCCCCGATCAGGACGGTTTTGTCCCCGTCGTCCGGGGACAGCAGGACCTTCCGGAGGCCCCCTTTCGGACGCGGCTTGGGGAGGGGCCTTTCGGGATGTATCGCAGCGACGTCTGGTTTCGGGGGAGAGACCTCCCCCCCGGGTGCCTTAATGATGTTGACGCTCCCGATTGCGGCGGCAGCGCGCTCGTATAGAGCACGGGTCATGTCTTGGTCTCCCCGGACGGTGATCACGCCGTGAGGCCCGGGGACCTTCATGCAAAGGTAGTTTTGGTGGGTTGCGGCCCCTAGGCGGTTGATCGTGGTCCTCCCCATGATCGCGTTGTAGGAGGAGGGGAGGTCCACCACGTCAAACTGGACCATCTCAGTCCGGTAGTTCTCCGGGGTGACGAACGTCATGGGGAGATCCACCTTCCCCGGGATGAATCCTTGCAAGGCCCCTGCTGCGGGCTGCAGAAGCTTCTCATTTACCTGCATCTCCCTGAAGGCTATCAGCTAGAGGACATCGGCGGAGCTCCCGCCATCCACGAGGATGCGGGCCAGGTGGCAGTTGTAGATGGTGGCGGAGACGATGAGCGCATCATCGTGGGGGAAGTGAACCCCGCGCGCGTCTTCCGCCTTGAAGGTGAGGGGGACGTCCGACCACTTGGGTGGCGGAAACGTGTGCAGCACCCCCACCACCTTGACTTCGCGCGCGTACTCCTTACCCTGGCGCTTAGAGTCCCGCCCAGAGGCGGACCCTCCCATGATGACGTTGACGCGTCACTGGGAAGTTTGGAAGGGGAGAGTTTCTAGCGGCTCCCCCTCCAGGGTTTGCCCCTGCTGGCCCCCCGTGGGAGCAGGAAGGGCCGGTAGAGCCGGCTGAGGAGGAAAGGAGGCCAGAGTCCCCCCTGCCCATGCTGGTCGAGGAACGCCGCGAAGTGCTGCAGCAGTTGGTGGCACTCTCGAGTAGCATGGGTACTAGACCCGTGGAAGGTGCACCACGGTCCTTCCCTGCTTCTCCCCGCGGGGCCTTCCCGACCGCGGGAAGACTGTCCTCCCCCACGGCCTTTCGGCTTGGGGAAGGGGCGGTTGCCCCTTGGGGGATCGCGCGAGCCGCCTCCGCCCTCGAGGACAAAGGTGTCCCGAGGCCGTGGCTCGTTACGGCCCCCCTGCCTGGGACGTTTGAGGGGGTCCCTGGCCCCCCGGTCGGCGGGGGCGGGAGCCCCCTGGTTCTTCTTCCAGATATCGTCCACCTCCGCTCGAGCGTACTTTTCAAGTACGTTGAAGAGCTCGTCGGCGAAGGAGGGGCAGCTCTGGGAGAGCCTCCGGTGGAGTTCCCTCGGGAGGATCCCGCTCTTGCACGCTTCGATGACCGTAGAGTCAAGGACGTGAGCCACTTTGCTCTTCACTTGAGCGAAGCGCTTGAAGAAGCTGCGAATGGTCTCTTCCATCCTCTGCCGGACGGTGTACAGCTGAGAAGAGTCCAGGGGACGCACATAGTTCCCCTGAAAATTCGCGCAAAACTCACACTTGAGCTGCGCGAAAGACTTGATGGAGCCGGCCTTCAAGTTGTAGAACCAGGAGCGGGTGATCCCGGTGAGGTAGAGGGGGAAGATATTGCATTGCACTGTCTCGTCCACCCCAGCCGCCGAGATGGCCGTGCAGTATATCTGCACAAATTCATAAGGGTCGTCCTCACCGTTATAGTGCTCGATGTGCGGCGGGCGATAAGGCCGCGGCCATCGAATGCACTGAAGTCTGCGGCATAGGGGCTGATTAGCCCCCTGCACTTCCCGGGGAGAGTCCCGGTCGCTGTCTCCTTTGACGGGGGGACGCGCCCTCGTTATTGGAGTCGGGAAGCGGCCCAAGAGGTCCGCCGGAGTGGCGGTGATGATGCTTTTCTTCCGGGCCGGGGCTGAGTTCCCGGACGTCCGGGCTCTCCCCCGGATAGGTTGGTTCCTCGGCGGGTCTCTTCCCCCGACCGGTGCGAGAGCGAGGCTCTCCGCGTCTACGGCCCGGGGGAAGTTCTTCCCCGCACTTAGCCATATGCATTCGCTCGACCACCTCCCGGGGGAAACGGACTTGGTCTGCCGGGGGCACCCTTGGTGGCGGCCCCGGGGGAGGAGGGAGCTCATGCACTGTAGCTACCGGCCCAGAAGCTACCGGGGCCGGCTGGGGGGAGCCCCCTGCGGAGATCCCCGGGACCGGAAAGGGGGAAGCCCCTGTATCATCCGGAACCGGGGCGGGGGCGCCCGCGGCAACGTTCTGAACCGGAAAGGGGGAAGCCCCTGTATTATCCGGAACCAAAGAGGACGGAGCCCCCGCGGCGACAACCGGAACCGGAAAGGGGGAAGCCCCTGTATGATCCAGAACCGGCGAGGGGGGAGCCCCCGTGGCGACGTCCAAAACCGGGGCGCCGCTGCGGGGGGTAGTCCGCTGAGGCACGGGAGCTGCTCTGTCGACCGCCCCTGGTGCGGTAAACGCGATGCGTTTGGCGGGACTGGCTCCCGGCGCAGGGAAAACCCCCGGCCCCGGGAATGGGCCCGGAACGGGATATCCCCCCGGTGCCAAAGGGCCCAGGCATGAAGTAACCTCCCGGCATTGGGAAGGGTCCTGGTGCCGAGAAGGGTCCGAACGTATGACCCGCAGGGGGAGGGTACCCCCCAGTGGGGTCATACGGGGCAGTCGGACCTCCGGAGACCGGAGGGGCCGCCGGGTGGCCCATAAACGGGGACGTAGCCCCCGGGTATGGGTACGGTGCATATGTGGGGGCCGGTGGCTGCGCCAACACGTGAAGCAGCTCATCCATAGAGCGTTGGGCGCGGAGCTGGCCCTCCACTAGAGCCTCAAGCAGGGCGTCCCGGGGAGCCGGGGGAGCCGTCGGGGGGAGACTAGCCCCGGCCGAGGCTCCCGCGGTCACTAGGACCGACCCGGAGGTCGAACCACCTAAGTTAAGAGGGAAGGTGGGAGGCGGTACCTGGGTTTGGCCGCCTCCGGGCGGAAGCGCCGGGACGGTCGTGTCCTGGATGGGTGGCGCCGGGTCACCGGGACCGGCGTCACCGGGGAGGGCGCGAGCCCTCGTTCTCGGGAGAGCCATGGCGTCTTGTCACGAGTCCCCACGGTCGGCGCCAACTGTCGTGGTGTTACGAACACCCCGGCAGGTTTTGTGGACGATCCTAGCAAAGAAAACGCGGCGCAGGTTGACCGGGTGACCGGTCCTCCCCCGCCGAACAAACACAACAAATGACACGGAGGTTTATACAAGTTCGAGTCCCGGTGGGGGCCCTAGTCCTGTCGGCGTGCTCCCGACTGGAGTCGGCTGGGGAGGCTCTCTCGGGGAGAGGCTTCCGGAGCACACCTGTGAGATTGGCTATTCTAGCAATAATGAGCAACTTGCCCTTACAAGAGGGAGTACAAGAGTATTTATAACCCCAAAAGAAGCAAAAAAGACTAAACTACCCCGGGCGCTACCGTCGGATCGAGGGGTAGCAACGTCCTTCTCCCGGCCAGGTGCCTCGGATGCTTGACAGGTGGCCGCTGATTCCCGAGGCGCTTGCCACGCGACCCACACGTGACGGAGGCGCTTGTCACGTGACCCGCGCGTGACGTGGGATCAAGGGCTCCTATCCCCGGAAGGACGATGACGCCCGGGACAAGCACTGGGGGCCATGTGCCTGGGCAAAAGGTGGCGCCCAGGACAGGCACCGGGGGCCTTGTCCCCGGGCGAAAGGCGGCGCCCAGGACAAGCACCGGGGACCTTGTCCCCGGGCGAATGGCGGCGCCCGGGACAGGCACCGGGGGCCTTGTCCCTGGGCCAAATGTGACGCAACTTACCTGGACTTAGTCTCGCGGAGATTTCCCCAAACACAACCCGTCATGAAAATCCCACCTAGTAGGAAGGTTACTTTCAGCCACTTGCTGTCTAATCTATGAGAATTCTTCCAACTGAGGAACCTCTATCCGAATTACATCATATAGTTCAAAGTGTAGTGTGGACAACATATGTAAGGTCGATGAGTCTGCATCACGTCAAGATAGAGCATTTGCCACTATATTGAACCGCCCCGGTCGATATTCTACCGAAAAATCAAACCCAAATAGCTTGTTGACCCACTGATGTTGTGGAATTGTTGAGAGACGCTGATCAAAAAGAAACTTCAAACTATAGTGGTCTGTACGTACCACAAATGTCCTACCCCACACATACGGTCTCCAACGTTGTACTGCTTTGACCAAGCCGATCAGTTCCCTCTCATATGCTGCCTTCTTGGCGTGATCAGTTCCCTCTCATACGCGTCGGCCACTTTTCAAGCAATTATGATCGAGGTGCTCCAGAAATATCTTAAAAAATGTCAGTCCAAATGGAATTACTAGGAATTCAAAGTGGCCATGGTGTGTGTGGAAAGCGGTCTTGTGGATGTTGTCGAAATGCATTCGCACTTGGTGATAGCCTAAGCGGAGATGCAATTTGGAAAAAAATCGTGCACCTTTCAGCTTTTCCAACAATTCTTCCACTACGGGGATCGAAAAAGCATCCTTTACTATTTAGGCATTCAGTGCTCGATAGTCCACGCAAAAGTGCCATGTTTTGTCCTATTTTTTTACCAACAAGACTGGTGAGCTGTAAGGAGATGAACTGGGTTTGATTATACCTTGTTGTAGCATAGCTGTGCATTGGTTTTCGATCTCATGTTTTTTATGTGGGGGTGACGGTAGGGGTGAACCACATTGGACTTGATTTTGGTAGAAGATGGATGCGATTGTCCAAATGACGTTCAGGAGGAAGGCCACATGGTTTTGCAAAGAGCTCCCTAAATGCTCCCAATAGTGTTTGAAGTAAGTCCGATGTAGTAATCGATAATAGGAGAGGTGGAGCGTCGGACGTCGGTTGGAGCCCTTTCCATGTGATGCTTCGACTAGCCTGGACAATATACATAGTAAGCGGTGTCAGATCAATTGTAAATGCCCCTAGAGGCTTCAGCCACTTCACCCCCAAAACCACATCGAATTTGTTGAGATCGATACAATAGCATTGGATGTTGAAGGGTTCTATGTCCACTTGAATTTGAAGGTTCGAACTGAATCTGGCCACAGGCAACCGGTCCCCATTGGCCACTCGAACTCGCACACCCGGTCGTTGCATCAAACCCACACCTGCCGCACGAGCTACAGAGATGCTGATGAAGTTGTGTCGAGCCAGTGTCTACTAATGCGACGAGTATTGTGACGGAGTTTATTACCCAAGTTATCTGTTTGTGCTTTTCCGTGGTCGCTTGTGACCACGGAGAGAGATCATGTGATAGTCCAAGATCTTCTAGACTTAATATGACCCATCTTATCAAACAAACAAAGCCCATCACGGATGATCATTACGCTAGTGCAGTATCCGTGATCTCAATGTTTGTAGCTGCGACTTCTGTGATTGCAATATCTAAGGTCGTCAAGTCCATGGTCACTACCCGCGGTCACTATGGTCGCTGAGACATGGTAATCCCCAATAGATGGTCGCAGCCAATACGCAACCAAACAATGAGAGAGTTATCTTTAAACTTATTTATGGGGAAATCGATAGTAGTTTCTTTATCCTTACCATGATAGTGAATTGAGACAAATATTAAGTCTAGAAGTACCTTCGAATCAAGAAAGGAAGGTTTGATCAAGACTTATATTACTAACCACGATTTAAGGGTGATGTAGTTATGTTAGACCACAACCGCTCTCTCACCAATACGTTCCATTATTCCCAGGGTAATATGAGTCTCTCTTCACTATTTATTAGGATAAACGTGCGGTTATCCATAACCGTCACGTCATAACTGGCGAACAACAACCACTTGCAACTGCCAAGTGTTCCTCTGATAAAGCAACTGATGCCTCTTAACGAAATATAAAAAGGGCTTATACTTGTAGAAGGGGGAGAAGGAAGTGAGAGTTAGACAATACAGAGATTATTAAATTTTGTACACTTTTGTAATCTATCATTTTGATAGTGAAAATCCAACAGGAGTAGAGATATTACTCAGACTACGAGGGCCTGAATCTGTATAAACACAGTGTGTCTGGTTTCATATTTACGGTGATGTTCTTTAGAGATTGGTAGATACTGTCCCCCTTTTAAATAACACAATCTTTGTAAGTTCGGTTTGGGATATTGTCTTAATCGTTGACATACTAGTTTTTAATACATATCTGGAGCTCCAATGCATCCTCTGTTCTAATGCCAGTGAGTGCGTGTAGGGAGATTTGTGGTTCTTTGGAGCTATTGAGTTCGGCGCCCCCATCTTGGTCGTCCTCATCCATTACCTCAAGCCAGAATAGCCTTTTGCATCAGTGACCACACTTATACTACTCATCACATTTGAAGCAAAGTCCTTTGTTGCAGTGGTCAGCCATCTTGGCGGATGTAAGTTGATGGAAGACGCGTGTAATCGGTGCCTGATGTTGTGTCTTAGCTGGAGCCGAGGTTTGGCTTGGCAGAGCCGCCATGGCTGGTCTGGATAGTAGCGCCGTGGGGCGTGTGGTAGCTCATGCATGTGTGAGTGACGAGGTTGACAGGCGAGGGAAGAGACCTGAGCCCTACAAGACTCGGTAGTGTTTCTCGGTAGCACGCGCCACTCTAACGGCCGTCTCCAATGTCATCAGAATTTTGCAGCTCGACATCAGTTCGAAGGACTTTAGTGAGCCCTGCCAAAAACAAACCAATCTCATGATTGGGGGTCAAGTCGTTAGCTTGACTGAGCAAACGATAAAACTCTTTAACATAGTCATCCACAGAGGTAGTTTGCTTCAAGAGCGAGAGCTTGGTGACTGGGTCTGTGCGGCATGGTGGTCCGAAGTGTTGTGAACATGCCTTCTTGAAGCACGCCCACGAAGGAACTCCTTCGCTGCGTTCAAACTTACAGTACCATTATTGAGTAGCTCCTGTCATGTGGTAAGTGGCTAGGAAAAGCATGTCTTCAGCAAGAACATGATTTAATCGTTAATATAGTTCCCAACGCGTGAGCCACTCCAAGGGATCCTCTTCACTAGAGAAAAGATGGAAATCTATCTGATGGAATCTATTTGGTTGTGCAGCATGGAGATGGTGTTCAGCGAGGTTGCCATCCCTGTTTGCCATTGATGAATCAGCCTCTGTGGCTGGAAGATCAATGCGCGGTGAGGCTGCCTTGCCATTGTTATTCTTTATATGCTTCTGGAGGGTTGTTGTTGCGGCTTCTTGTTCCTCTTGACGCCTTATTATTGCAGCCAGCATCGATCGAATTTCCTCCATAGCGTCGGCAGAGGCGGCAGCAGGTAGTGGGCCCCCAACCATGGGCTCTGATACTAAATTGTTACGGCCGTCGGCTGTTGAGGAAGAAGCGAGAGAGCACAAATTGTACCCGTGTGAAAAGGGGGCGCCAACCGGCCGGATACGCAGCGAGACACTCATCTCGCGCGATCTGCCTATTGTGCGCATAGCTCTCATGCATGGTGTACAACAGCCCGACTTGTGCTGTGATGGAAGAGAGATAATTCTAGGAAATACTCTTTTTTATTACCCCCTCTTTAAGGAGATAATCCTCTCATATTTATAGCCTAACAACTTTTTCTAAATAAGGAGAACCAAAAACATTCCCATCGAAAAAGGAAACTGACTAGATTACATAAGAAAATAACATGATGGAAACAAAAACTGAAATAGAAGCAAAACTCCTAATTGGTTGCCTTGTCGCGTCTCCTATACACCCATCCCACAAATATGTCCATATCACCAGCTGAATTGATTCTGTAGCCCATCCAGTTGCATGCTTTGTAGAGAGATGTTTTGGTCTAGAGCATAAGAGGAAAGCTGCGGGAGCATTTCTTTTAAAAGTTGTGACCCGTACCATTTATCTGTCCATGCTGCTGTGTGTTGTTCACTACCTGGTTTGAACCAAGCGAGCTCCTTAAATAAGGGGATCAGAGTAGAAATATTATACCACCAACCCTTATTACTTATTTGATTCACTATTTTTGGGAGATCCGTGGAGTAGTAGTTATTCCAAATCAACGAAGCCCATGGTTGATCTGGGTGGTTGTAGAGATTAAAGATAAATTTGACTACTAGGCTCCTGTTGAAATCTTGAAGCTCTTTGATACCTAAGCCTCCTTGTTCTTTGCTTCTACATACCTCTTTCCAGGATACTAGACATTTTCCCCCATGTACCTAATCTGTGCCATTCCAAAAGAAGGCTCCACGTTTCTTGTCTATCTGTTTCAACACATCTTTGGGTAGAATGAAAAGGCTCATACATAAGGTGGGTATAGATGACAATACATCGTTTGTAAGTGTGAGTCTTCCCCCAGGAGATAGCATCTTTGTCATCCAACCTTGGAGTCTTGTTGAGATCTTCTCGATGATCAGGTCAAAATCACTATTCTTCATTCTATCAATTGACAGCGGCATTCGTAAACTCTTGGCGCATATTGCGATCCTTTGACCGATATTATCTTCTCAGGCCTCTTATGAAGTGCTTCCTTCTTGTTTAAGTGATATTCGATTAATTGGTGCTATGTCATTTTCCTTTTGACTGATTGAACCAGCATTACTCCAACAAATCCGACGAGTGGTTTATGCTGAATCACTTCTGTTTTATGCCTTTGAGAGGTTGACATTAAATTTCCCTCCTAATTTCTTCCTACTCCCCTTAGGCGAGGTGGGGTGGCAATGTTGGCGAATTTTCTAGGTTCTGCCTTTTTTGGCAAGTGTCATGAGCTACTATTTGTCCTGCGATCCTCCTTGTCATCTGGGATGGTGATTCTTCTATGGTGTCTGGCGGGGTCTTGTTCGTCTTTGATGAAATCCATGGTCTTGTTCATCTTGATCATGCTCCTTATGCCTAATAGATTCTTGTGTCCTTTTCTACTCTTCAAATATACTCCTCTTGAGTAATTCTATTGAGAAGTGAGTGCTACTGCTTTTTCTTGGTGAGTAATGCAGGCTAAGTTTTTGACCCAATGCTTTGTAACTCATAATTAGTTCCAATTTTGGTGCTTTTTCACATTCAGTTAGGCTGACCTTGTGTGTGGATTATCAATCCTTGCCAGGGCTACATGTAGCCTTTGCATGTTTAGGACTAAGATAATTGTTGACAATCTATTTCTTCGATCAGAAAGGAGACTTTCCTATGTATCGATTTTATGGGCATACGTGTCCCGGGGATTTGATTGCTATAAGATTCATGTTACTTTTCAATGCAATTGCTCGAGATACATAGAGTGCGTTGTGCTAGGGAACAAGGTTAAAGAAGACTCAGGTTTGATCATAAATCTACCTAGTATCTTATCGGTGACCTCTCTCACTTGGTGGAAACGTGGTTAGGTCCGCCTCTGCTAGTTGCTGGTGATACTTTACCTGTGAATTTTTTTACCTAATAACCCACAAAAAAAAACAAATTCAAAAACTAACCCACAGTTTTTAAAATTTACAAAAATAGCCCTCAGTCGCGAAGTGGGCCGCCCGACTGAAGACGTGGCACGGCCTAATGCTCCACTGGCCCAGGTGCCGTGCCACGCGGGCTTTCAGTCACCCGGCGGGTTTCAGTCGCTAGCCCGACTGGCGACTGAAAAAATAACTACTTTGCAGGTTTGAGTGGTGTGGGATTCGAACCCAGGCCAACAGGTTTGAGTGTGGAACTTTGAAACCAAGTAGACTATGTAATATTTCTGAAATAGTTTCTCATTGTAACCATTAGTACTATATTGTTTAATTGAACACATATCGCATTCGTTTTATATAAATTTTAGACAACGTACTCTGTAGAAGTACATACAATCCTTTCCTTTTGTATAAATTTTATGAATATGTATTAATTTCACATTTATACCATGCTTTTGATACCAAGTTTTGTAGGTTCAATTTTGAATATGTATTAATTTCGCATGTATACTTGCAAAATAAGGATGGTATAAATTCTATGAATATGTATTAAATGGAATGTATACCTAGTTGCATTTATACCATGATTTTTTTTCTTGAGTTTTCTTTTTAATCTCTGTGTATAGATCAGTGGCCCTACAGGGTAACACGAAAGGTAACCCGGGCCAACAGATTTGAGAGGAGTGTGTTGAAACCAACTAGGCAAGCGCTGCATTTCTGAAATACTTTCACATTGCACATATTAGTACTGTACTTATTAATTGATTGATTAAATGCAAAGAAGACATATCGCATTACTATATATTCAGGTAATATGTGCTATATGATTGGAAAATGATATATTTTAATAAAAAATAGAACATGAAAACAACCTTGTAGAATTATATTCTTCTTATATAAATTTTATGAATGTATAATTGTGAAAAGTAAAAAAGATGTGTTATATAATTATAAAATGTAAAGATTAAAATTGTATGTTGATTACTAATGCGGCACAATGTTTAGGGTTTCAGTTTCAATTTCCACAGATGGCAATGCGGAAGAGTACAAAGTCTAGGGTTTTGATTTTCAGTACAAAGTTTTGATGCGGTAGATAAAATATAAAGTTACACGCTGGTGTGACAATTGCAAAAACAATTCGAATGAGGCCCACAGCAGCAAAAGGTGATCAAACTGCGGTGCGCCACCTGATCTGAGTAGAGAGTGTCGATCTCGCCTAGAAGATTATTTATAGTGGTCCTCTCTACCTCATTCCAATCTGGGTCGAGCTACGACATGTAATTGCATCTATCCCTCTCCTCTTAGCGGCCACAATGTAGGTAGTTTCTACCAGCAGCGTAGGCCCAAGACGTACTTACTCTAACATCACCTCGACATCTACACATAAAGTCATCTGTGTTGGAGGCATCGTCGGGCCAGTTGAACTCCTCAGCAGGACGCGTTGTTGGGTATGTGTCTCCATGGCAAGAGCAATAACACGGACGTCTGCAGCAATACATGTGTTGAATGTCGTGTATGTTGATTGACAACTCTTGCATGAAGTCGAGCTGCTCACGAAGTCTCTTCTTTCTGCAGAGAAGATAGAGTATCATACGTCCAGCCTTTGCACTCCACTCAGGGTCGAGCCAAAGCAAAAAAAGTGCACTTGCGAGCATCTTCCCTCAAACACTCGAAAAATCTCCTCCCGTAGTCACCCTGAATGGAGGACGTGGTAGTCTTCGGTAATAAACCGCAGTTGTAACGACATGGATCTGAACTTTGTCCTTCATCCTACAAATAGAAGGGAATAACCTAGAAAGTGATGCATAAATTTGCGCTTCGTTTATGCGAGCTGATTATGTACTTACCTTGTTGTGTCTTCTTCTTCGGCCACAGCTACTGTCGCCCGCCATGTTTAGATGGGCGTGTTAGAGGAGTGCGAGTTGTGCTATGTCGCGCCCCGAGACTGGGACAACGACTACTCCTGTAGAGACCTAGCTCGCTGCAGCTAGTCCCATTCTCACAAACCTTTGACTTCCCAGGATGAGCCAAACACAGGAGTATATTACATTGCAACAGAGTACTCACAAAATATTAAGCAGTGTGGCCTGCTGGCCTTAATATTACATAAAGAGGATTACAATGCCTACAAGGCATTCAGGGTTTAACAAAATATTTAACTACGCAGCAGAAGATAGGTGACCTTCCCACAAAAGAAGTTGACGGCAGAACAACACACTTCAGGGGTCTGGCGGAACTGATTCTTCTCCTTCTGGATCCACGTAATACTCCGTGCCATCATCTTGATCAAAGTAGGCTCCATCTATTGAGTTGAATGTTGCAAGGGTGAGCACTTACGTACTCAGCAAGTCATAGGTAAGAGTAGATACATATAGTAGTGATGATATGAACCTAGACTAGTCAAGAATTATGGATATTTGTAAAATAATCTTTTCCTTTCTCATCTCATCTTATGGCAGCACTTTTCATAATATAACATCATCATTCATGTTTACTAGATTATAGCACTACCGCGACACGTCGACACACGACAGCCCACGGCAGCACTCCTTATCATGACAACACATGTCATTTGGGTAATCTTGATTAAACATATTTTATTTAGAAAATAGTACTTGTGTCACACCCCGTGGATTTAATCCACCGCAGCAGACTCCTATAAACCCGAGAGCTCGGAGTATTCGAATACGTTTTAACTCTGCAGAGAGGTACCAATTTACCCGCAAGATATTCCACTTTCAAGCCTTTCCTATCATAACAAAATGATTGGACCCCTGACTCACTTCATACTGTGAGCGGCAAGGTGGAAATAACAAGAACTTTTGTTATGTATCACTTACAATTCACCCCCGACCCTGTGGCTCTCAGCGAGACACAGTTGTGGCAGGTTGTATCCAAACCTCCACCCCTTTGCTTATTCCCATTACTGGGTCAGCGTGCTTGATCACCTTCAGTGATATGTGTGGGAGCCGCGCTCCGTGTTTATCGTGCATCACTACACATCTCATGCAGGGGTTTCATGTGTGATCCACATAATTACTTGTTCAGGCCTGTCCCATACCAGGCTTGCGGTTAGCACGTTGTTCATGCCACTAGACGCACAACACAAGGTTCTAGTCCTTATATGCCAGTGACCAGACCATCCACAACCCTGCACCTTCAGTGCCTGCATATCCTTTGCAGTCTAGCACCTCCAGTGCTACAGCCATCCATACCATTTTTTCTGGTCACGGCTAGGGGTTTTATTTCATGAATATAAGTATATAAATACATATAATAGTTCATGGCTCAAAACTTGTTTATTTCACATTTCACAGATAACCAGTCTAGTACTGCCAATTCATAAATCAACCATTCTCAATCTTTCACATGCAATATTGCCTATATTCAAGGTTATGTTTTAGCAACATTTAAAATATAGGTTCAAGATGACCAAGGATATGACTTGCCTTCCGCGTCGTAAAATACAGCAGTCGATGACGGGTCAACAGCAAAATCTTCAAAGTCAGCTTCTGAATCTGCTCGACGATAAACAAACACACAAAGATTACTTATAATATTTAAAATGTTTTAATACTTATATGCAGAAATGCTTAACCAGAATGATTGGACTATACTGGAGATAATTTGAACTGCAAACTGAACTGAGTCGAGATTCTAGGGTTTCAAGGAATTTGGGCTAAGGATGGTGATTAGATAATCTTAGGGTTTCAAGATTACAATAGGGATAACAATTTTGTGGCTGGTTTAATCAAAACAGCGAATGTCAACAGATCGACATTCGGATCAAGGCTTGGACATAGCTTTAAGAAAAGCTAGAGTGCTTATCTCAAGTTGTGGTAGTAGAAGAAAATGTAGATCACAACTCTACAATTTCAGTGGACAAAGTGGATTTCAAATTACACCACCAGAAGTGGGTAAACAAGGTCAATGCCACTGGCTGGCAAGCTCTGGCATAGAACTGACAATGCCAAAAACTAGGGCTCAGCATAACTTTTGATCTGGAGCTCCAAATGATGCACCACTTTGTCTGGGAGGTAGGCTTGAGTAACAGGAACAATTAAGTCAACAGGATCTAGGGCAAGAAATGGCTGGAAAGCAAGAAATTTGATGATGAACAGAGATGAACTGGCTGCACTAGATCAGTTCTGGACAAAAACTTGGCAAAGCTATAACTTTTGATCTAGGCTGATTTAGGTGTCGAGCTAGAAGACAAAAATGCTCAGGAGGCTAAGGCACATCTAAATGACAAGCTGATTTGGGCTGAAACGGCCGGGAACACTTTTCCGGTCATCGGCGCCGGAGAAGAAGCATTGCTGATTGGGGGTTCCTGCTACAGGCAACAAGAACTTAATTCCTTGCTTGGAGAGCATCTAGGAGGTATAGGGAAGCTTCTGGTACAATTGTATTGGCCGGAGGATGGCTGGAGAAGCCTGGCGACGATCGCCGGTTTTCTGGTGAAGCTCGATTTAGGGAAAAGGTTCGATTCTTGCTTAAAACCGAAATCCAACTTCACAGGCTTGCTTGATTTGGCTTACTGATAAATTTTGATTACAGATACGAAAGCTAATTTGGAGTAATTCGAGCTACATTGCCGGAACAGGGCATTTAGCAATCCCGGCGATCACCGGCGATAAGGTGCAATGTAAACCAATTAGATGGTACAGCACGATGAGGGAGGCGAGGGGAACTCACAGATGCTGTCAATTTGGCAAGAGATGATGTGGAATGAGCTGTCACCGTGAGCCTCCTCGATGGCTCACCGGAGAAGACGACTGCAGCGGTGAAATTTGGAAATTGGTTAAGTCCTGGTGATGTGTGGAGGAAGCTGCTGAGCACAGGAGTGCTTATATAGGCCCGGCGAAGATGGCAAAGGGGAACAATGAAGAGATTGGTTTGTGTGACTTGACTGGTTGCGTGCAGGAGCAGCAGCGGCGAAGACACAGCAAGAGCGGTGATGCGACGGCGACAAGCTTTCAACTGATCACAATGTCGCCTCATCGGGACCTGGCAAAGCTTGTAGCAAGCAGTGGTGACAAGTACTGGCGCGGCGAGGCTACGTGGCGATGGATTGCTGACAAAGTCACTGCTGGTCGCGCGCGGGAGCAAGCACTGGTCGTCGACGTAGCAGCGGCCTTGCCACGGCACCAGCTGGAGCGAGGACACGTGCGCAACAGCATGCACGATCAAGTTGCAGGCGAAGCTTGGCCGGCGGCGAGCGTGCACGACGCAAGGAAGCAAAACACGGCGAGGCTTCTAGTCGTGTACAGTAGTATACGGCCTGGTCGAATTAGGGGCCTGATTGCAATACTTGATTTCTTGATTTGGACTAAAATGTAAATCTGGAGATTTGGTAGGTTTAAACTGAAATTGATTTCACTAATCTGGTAGATTATATTCAACAAGGTATTTGGCAAGGATAATTGATAAAATTTGACACATTTGAATAGTTTTTGATACAAACTGAAAATAGGGTACTTTAGGGTAAAATAAGGTTTAAGTTTTGTTGATTTCGAATTCTGGCATTTAGGGTTCGATTTTGATATCTGCATAGAAGAGAAACTTGTGGCAAATAGCATTTTGAGAAGATTTGCTGAAGAAATTCTGAATTTAAAGTTAATCTGGAGATTTTAGCCTTTTTGGATTTTCAGATATCAGATAAGGACTAATTTGCGATAACTCTTGGACTGATTTGTGAAAAGAATCTAGATGGTGAAATCTGGCTGTCAACTTTTTAGATTAAGGTATTGACATACCCATGATCATATTCCAGGAATAATCTGGTCTGAACTTGGTCAAGATTCGGATTAAATCTGTATTTCTGAAACTTAGGGTATTTGGGTAATATAAGGTATTTCTGTTTTCGAAAACAGAAGAAGTTGATAATTCTGGGAGTTAGAGATAGAATTGGATCTAGGTTCTGAAGGCTTTTAAGTTCAGAGTAACTGATAGATCATATCTGAATAATCTGATCTTGATTTGAGATCACAGGATAGATTTTGGAGATTTTAGGGCTTGAGATAGATACTGATCTGGCTATTACTACAGATACATGCATGCATGCCATTTGATGAATAGGAAGTTTTCACCCCTAACTCAGGGTGTTACATGCTATGAGCTGAACGGCTTAATTTATAGAAGTGCTAGTCATGAAGAGTTGTGTTGTTGGTTGGACGCATCTGTACGAAACCAGACGTCTCCGCTCAAAATATGAAAGGTGCAAAAGCTGAAAAGACTAATCGTATAAAAGCTGAAAAGTTGAAAAGATGAAAAGCTAAAAGCTGAAAAGCAGAAATGCAGAGTCCTACAAAAGTTGAACAGTAAAAAAGTGCGATAGATGCAAACCCAAAAAGTAGGAAAGCTGACAAAAACGTACGAACAAACTGAACAGTCTGAGAAAACCCTACATCACACTACTGCCCCCTCCTCCCCCTCTGTAGGGGACCCTGATACTCCAATGGTGTGTAGCGAGAGGGGGGCTGACGATCCCTAACGCACCGCCTCCTCGTTGGTGGTGTCTGCGCAGACGACGAAGCCTGGGAGGCTGTGTCGGCTGCGTAGGCGGTGGAGCATCGGCAAGAAAGGCAAGCTGTGTAGGATACTGCTGTGTCTGGTTGAGAGGCTGGTGCCACGCAGGAATATCGAGCTCTTCATCCGAAGAGCTGTCGGCAGGCACAGAACACGTGTGCGGTGGTGTAGGGCGCAACGACGACGGACGGTCCGCTGGTGGCACATGTGACGAAGTACCAGGCACCGACGGTGATGGTGGGGGAATCACGGTCAAGTGAGGTGGCAGGAGCACTCTGAAATCGATCAGAATCTGATCGACCTACCGCTCGACCAATGCACAATATGCGTGCACATCGTTGCTGGGCATGGTGGGTCCAAGGCGAGACCTGAGCATCATGTCCCGTGCACCAACAAAGACGTCGCCGAGGATGTCTAGCTGCGCACACGAATTAATGCAATTATAGAATGACAATCCATGTGAAAGTAAGGTTGCAAAGAGCTAAGATCTCACAGAAGAGTGGATTCACCCTGCAAGGCGTCGGTCGTAGCCCTCACCGATGGTGGTAAAAGGGATGGGCTCATCAGGCTCGGCTGGTGGACCGCTCGCCAATCGATAGATCGTGCGAGGTTGGTACCAGGACAGGTACGAAAAATGGATGTCGTGGCTGTACGGCCTGTGCTCCTCAACCGTGCGTGTGTGGGCCCAATCCATCCTCTCCTGCAGATAGGGCCGCTGCTGACAAATAAAATCTCTCTCACCCGACCCTTCCTCGATTGCCTGCAGACAAAGTATTTAGTTAGTGACAAAAATCATGTATAAAATAACTTGTGAATGTAATGCATATTTGACGTACTCATGGATATGGTGCAGGATCTCTCGAGGAGGCGGCACGGGGACAAGCTGGCATAGGCCGAACTAGCGCATAACTCACTTAGGCGAGTACCCCTCAATCATGTGCGAGAAGACGAGAAGAATGTGGGTGCGCCAGTAAACAGCATCTTGCGTACAAAGAGAAGAAAGGCCAACCGCAGCGACAGATTGGAGGTTTGCGGTGGTCCACGGATCCCAGATGACGCTGTCGTCGAGGAGCAGATCGAAGCTCGTGGCATACGAAGGATAACAGAGGTGCACCTGATCTGTGGCCCACCTCAAACTCAGCCTAGCCCATCTCCATCCCATCACGGGGCCATCCCTCGCATCACCATCCAACGCGAACTGATCCCACGGAACCAGCGGTCGGCCGACAGGGAAATGCTCTTACGACCACATCTGCAAGAGGATGGCACACCCAGCAAAAAGAGAGCTCACCTGGTCTCTGCTCGTGGCATCGCACAACCCCCTGTAGGTGTAGCAGAGCACGGCAGATCCGAAACTGAACCGCGGCATGTGCCCCAGGTCCGAGTCGGCAATACTCCTGGCGAGCTCAACGTACTGCAGCTCGCAGATGTCTCCGTGGGTGCTAAGGAAGAGCAACCACCCAAACAAGTACAACAAGTACGCCTCAAGGTGGCGCCTGAAGACCTCCTCTGGAGCGGCCAAGGGGAGCGCACCATCGCGCACTGCGCGCAGGTAACTCTGGGGAAGTCCCGCATCCTGCGCAAACCCCCCCGCTGGCCCTACTCCCTCGAAGCGCTGTAGGAAATCTAGGCGCCATGCAACTCTGTCAGTGGCCGCGGGGACATATATCTCCCCACGGATAGGCAGCCCAAGTAGCATGTTGATATCCTGCAGTGTGATGGTGAGCTCGCCGAAGCTAAAGTGGAACATGTGCGTCTCGGGCCTCCATCGGTCCACAAGCGCGGTAACCAGGGCTCGGTCGAAGGGGAATCACCTTGCCCGATCTACCATGCAAGCGAACGGCAACAGTCCGACCTCGAGCAAATAAGGCACGAACCACTCATCTAGAGGCCACATCTCACGCGGTGTCCTCATGAGCAGAGCTGGGAGAACAGTGCCCTAAAGAAGGCGTCGAGCACGGTGACGCTCCTGATGGTGCTGTGCAATCAGTTTGGGAAGCTGATGGTCGTCTGCCATACCTGCAGTTGTCACATATTGGTCGACAAGTTGAAACATTACAATTAATTAACAAACATTCAGTATTACTTATGAAAATTCACGACAAGGCATTACAACATTACAGTTTTATTTAGGAAAATTTAGTACAACTCATATAGAGAAATTGTATTGCTTCAGTTTCGCGACAATGTTGATGCGCCTGTCACCTGCGGGCATCGATTTCTTGTGTGACCAGGCTGCCTGCAAGCGCTGCATCTACGTAGGTCATCTTCACGCTCTGCTGCATCCATATCGTTCTGTATCCTCCTGGATCGACGTCGGTCGACATGGCCTACGAGGAGCCTCTTGTTTGGGATCCACATGATGGCCTCTTCCGGTGACAGCTCTCAATAGTTTCCCCTCGCCGCAAACCCATGGAAGACACCCTCCCAGGTTTTCCACAAGTACTGCAGGTATAATAGGTTGAGATATACTGTGCCAGATCGATCCCAAGAACGGAGCAGGCAGCAATGACATGCGAGCAAGGAATGTGTAGCAGTTGAGGCTTGTTGCATGTGCATTTGGCATCTGCATTTGTAATTCGACATTCGTGGACCCGACCAGCTCGCAATGTGCCACGGACATATTTGTGCCTTAGCTGAACCTCGTAGTTTCCGTTCAAATGACTCAGCACTGAGACGTCATGTGTCAACTACTTCTTCGTCCGAAATTCGAGGTAATCATTGATCTTTTTGGGCCAGTGTACTAAATGGTCATGCACAAGACTTGATGCCGCCAAACTCCTACTATCGTAGTATGCTACTGTGTGATAGAATGTCATCTGAACTATTGCAGTGAGTGGTAAGCATCGCACACCTTTCAGGACAAAGTTGTACACCTCGGCCATATTTGTCGTCATGATTCCATACCGAGCCCCGCTTGTGTCGTGCAGCAACGACCACTTCCCGCACCGGTAACGCCGCCATCTTCTGGAGGACCTGCCTCTTGCAATTCCACCAACGTACCTTCCTCCAACGACTTCCATATATTTGAGAACTTTGACTCTTGGTTCTGGTTGGCAAGTCGTTTGAATACTTGCATCAAGCGCCTGCTCTTAAAACGAGTGTGAAAATTCGCGCTAAGATGCTGAGAGCACCAACGACTCTGCAAGTTATCACAACTCAGCAATGGATCCACTCCCAATTGCATGTACTCGATCGCACTCAGCATTCCTCTATTTCGATCGTGAATCAAGCACACACGCTCCCGGTCTTTGACGACCTCATTCTTCAATTTTCCCAAGAACCACAGCCAACTGCTGTAGTTCTCCCCCTCGACCACGGCATATGCTATGGGGAGAAGCTGGTCGTTGGCATCAACAGCCACAGTAGTCAGCAGAGTTCCCTGGTATTTTCCAATCAAAAATGTTCCGTCAATACAAAGCACGGGTCTCATGTACCTGAATGATGCAACACATTGTTGGAATGCCCAGAAAAATCTCTGCAGTACCATGCACCCAAGAATCACAACACCCTCCGAGCCGATTGCCGGCGTATCAACAATTTCGATGATTGTGCCTGGATTTGCTTTGCATATGCGCCGTAACAGCCTCGGTACGAAGTTGTATGCCTCAACATATGTCCAAAAAGCTCCTCCAGCATCCTCTGTTTAGCCCTCCATGCATTCCCGTACTTGATCTTATAACCGTACTTCTCCGCGACATGTGCGATTATCACTTTCGGTGTCATTGCCGTATTTTCCTTTACTATTGACAATATCAGGCTGGCAACAAAACTGGAAGTGATATTTCTATGCTGCTGCACCATGCCCTCAGCCAGACATCTGTGGTCTTTGACTCTGGTCACTTGAAAGAAAGGGCCATCTCGTGGCCGTGTGACACGTACGTACCATGGACAGTTCTCGACTAAGCACCTCACAGTCCACAGGCTCGGATTTGATTTGCACACCCGGAATGGCCTATTAGTGAAACAGCCCAAGCAATTATGGATTTCTTTGCATCTTTCTTACTTTAAAACAACTGTCCAAGCTGGACGGTTGATTCATTATAGGACCATCGCGAATTTAGTTCATCAGGAACCACAACGGAAATCAAAGATGATGGATCAGTCCATTCATTTATAGGATTCTGCTGTTCCGTGGATTCATCAGGAGATTCATACATATCTGACGGATCATTATACTCCTCCTCATTAAAATTCTCCTCCAATTCTGGCAGTTCTTCAGCTGCATCTACTTGATGGCTGCGAAACGGAGTTGTATCTCTTACTGTTTGCAAAGGTACACTGGCAGTTGCACTGGCATTGGTATTGCCACCGGCACTGGCACTGGTATCGGCACCGCCACCGCCACCGTGACCTCCGGTACTGATATTAGTGCTGTTCTTTTCTCTTCCTACGGAATGATTGCCCTCCGAACTATGTATGCGTAAGATTTCAACGTACAATATGATGACCCTGCCACCATAGGCTGGATTTGTCACAAATCGTCCAAACGAGCCCCATGATTTGTCATCTCCATTTGTTTCCCTCCGGAAGCATGCCTTCGACCCTGAGATTATCCGTTGCAGGATTTAGTTGTAACAGGTCGACTAACCACATCTTCAAATCTTTGAAAGACATTGACTGTGGTTGTCTAATTTGACCGTAAACATGCATACAACCACCAAGATCATCACCGTTTGCTTCATTACGGATTATACAGCTTCGTAATAAACGCAAACCGTACTGGGTTGCTCCATAGCCTAATCAATTTTCCATTCTGTGTTAGGTTAAAACATGATAGTGCGACGACGCGCAATAACTGTTGCGGAATTATACTGCGATATTGAGACTACGAGATGTGTCAAAACTAATTTATATCTTGTATTTTAGTAGAGTGTATAATTAGAGGACCAACATTGCTCAAAGTACTACAAAAAACATGATTTTCGAAACAACAAAAATTTTCCAAAAAGTAAAGTGAACAATTAAATTTATAAACCCTACAACCCTAAAAAAATAGCCGCTCTCCCTCTAAACCCGTGCGGGCAAGGCCAAGACGGCGAGGGCGACTGCAGTGACGACTAGGGAAACGAGGACGCGAGGGCCCTAACATAATATAAAACAAACCTTTACATCTTCATACTAGCAAACATTTCAATCTACGTACTAACAAACATTTCAATCTACATACTAATAAACATTTTAATGCCCAACCCTAACCCTAACCCTAACCAAAAGCCAACCCTAACCAAATTAAATTTCTAAACCCTACAACCCTAAAATAATAGCCGCTCTTGCTCTAAACCTGTGCGGGCAAGGCCAAGACGGCGAAGGCGACGGCAGTGACGACGAGGGCAGCAAGGCCGTGAGGGCTTTAACATAATATAAAACAAATTTTTAAGTCTACATACTATCAATCATTTTACTATACGTACTAACAAACATTTAATCTATGAACTAAATAATAAAAATGTACCTCAGTAAAATTTCAATCTACGTACATACTATCAAATAATATCTACGAGTTAAAGAATATTTTAATCTACATACATACTAATAAAATTGTAATCTAAATATTATCTACAAGTACACGAAAATCTACCTCAGGAAAACAAATTTGAAGAATCTCTGAAAACTGAAACTTGATCAAACTGCCAGCAAAACTCCTCCTCTTTACCCTTTCTCCTCTTTCTCCAAACAGTATGAAAAATTTCTGGATTTTCAGAAAAAATGAAAACGGTCGTACTGTGAAAGGGATGGTTGTGGTTTAAATACCCATTTCAGTCGCCAGCCGAGCTGGCGACTGAAACATTGCGGGTTTCAGTCGCTAGCCTGGCTGGCGACTGAAAGCTCGCGTGGTACGACACCTGGACTAGTGGGGCATTTGGCCATGTCACGTCTTCAGTCGCTAGCTAGTCGCTAGCTAGGCTAGCGACTGAAGATCAGTCGTGCAGCTCACTTCGCGACTAAGGGTTATTTTTGTAAATTTTAAAAGCTGTGGGTTAATTTTCGAATTTTTTTTTTTTGGATTATTAGGCAAAAAAATTCCTCTACCTGTGCTTTTGTCTACTGCCAGTCCTCCTCTCGTTGGAGGCGCTTCCGTAGCATATTGGCATTGGTGCAAAAGGTCTGATATGTTGTCGACTTCCATATTGTCTCTTGTCTACCTGTGATGGTAGATGCTTCCAAGGACAGAGTTCTCCGCGGTGCCCAGGCAATCCACAGTAGAAGCATTTATTATGAAACCTGGGACGGTCCTTTTGTTGGTGGATTCTTTGGCAAATGGGGCATTTAGCTAGTGCTGGTCCTGGAGTTGCGAATTGAGGGTGGTCCGACGAAGTTGCTGCCATCTGTCCTTGTGAAAAGCTATCTTGTGGTGTTATCTGGAGTTTGGCATTCCTCTATCGAGTGTTCTCTATCACCTTGTGGTGTTTTCCCATTTGCGGTACTTTGTTCTCCAAAGTCTGGAATCTGTGAACTCTTGTACGATGTGGCTTGACTTTGGACACTGTTGGATGCTACCTTGTGCTCATGCTTCATGTGATGACAAGTGCCTCCAAGGACAAGAGTTCTGGTAATACCCAAGTTGTCCACAACAGAAATAGTTTTCACCTTTCTAGGGGTAGTCCTTCAACTGATACTCTCTGCAACAGGTAGAACATTGGATTGCCGCAATTCCTAGGGCTGGGAACTAGGGACAGTAGGTCGCATGGGTTGACGTTCTTCCTCGTGCCATACTTCCCAGTGGTGCCAGCTGTAGTTTGTCTTCCTCTTCTGACTCTCTTCCATTGCTTTAGGATTCTCCTCCACTTGGCGCACTTGTTTCACTAGACACTACTACAGAAATGCTTTTCACTATCGGTTAAAAATCCACTCTACTATCGGTTCTCTTACCGATAGTGGTCGGCACGATAGTAGAGGAGCAGAACACTTCTATCGATTCAAAAACCGTTAGTAAAACACCTACATTCCCAACGTTCATTAATCGCTATCGACTATTTCTTCTATCGGCTCAAATTTAAACCGATAGTATTATATACATTTTTTCTATCGGTTCGTATATAAACCGATAGTAATGTTAATGTTTTTTTCTATCGGCTAGGATCTAAACCGATAGTAATGTTAATGTTTTTTTCTATCGGGTATTATCTAAACCGATAGTATTGTCTGGACATAGTTAGTACGGAAAACTTTATTCTATCGGTTATATTATATAACCGATAGTATTCTGTAGACACGTTTAGTACTGAAAACTTTATTCTATTGGTTGTTGTATATGAACCGATAGCACTGATATATTTATTCTATCGGTTGTAGTATATAACCGATAGTAATTTGTAGACACGTTTAGTACTGAAAACTTTATTCTATCGGTTGTTGCATATGAACCGATAGTAATGTAATATTTATTCTATCGGTTGTGGTATATAACCGATAGTAATATTAGTTTTTCCTATCGGTTATGTACTGGCACGGTTAGTACTGGAATCATGCACATATACATACAGCTATACAGAGATACATTGGATCATTCACAAATACACCAATATTTACAAATATTCAGCAATATTCACATATTGATCAATTTGTTCACAAATACACTAATTCAGCAATATTCACATATTCACATATTGTTCACAAATTGGACAGATTGAATTTATGCACATATTGATCGAGTTTATTCACAAATACATCAATGAATCTATTCACATATTGAGTTTATTCACAAATACAGCAATCAACACATTCAATATATATTCACAAATACAGCAATCAACACAAGTCAGTTACTATCGATCGTTGATAGCCACTTCTTCCATGACATATTGAGCCCAAATTGTTCGTAGCTCCTTCAATTGAGGCAACTCATATTGCTCTTTCAACATGGCGCTCTGCATATATGCGTGTATGAAGTTAGGATCGTACGTCACATCCAATTAAAGTTCGACTTTGAGTCAGGAAAAATGGTTACCTTAGGGAATTGGGCAAAGTTTCTCCTGATCAGGTCATACATGAATCTCATGACATAGAAGCCACATTCCCACGATTGTGGCTTCTGATGGCACTGGAAAAATTGCATATGCAAAGACATAAACCCACATTAACTCGAAAGAACTAATTAAGCTTAAATTAAAAGACTCATCATGAGTACTTCCATCCGTATTAATTACCTCATATTCTTTCCAAGAAATTGTTGTGCCCTTCGACGCGTCATGCCTGCCTCCAGCACTAGCATAATTTTTGAAAGCCCTGTATTTAATTTAGCATTGCCGATTAATATGTTATCATTAATTAGCTAGTCAGAGAAAAATTTAAAACAACTATGTTACTTACGCGTCTATGTGCCATGTAAGGGTGAAAACATGCGCCACCTTGTCGCTCATCGAATCGAGGTAATAGACCTCATTCATCCATGGGCAAATGACGGCGAGGACCCAGTGGCCCCTACATTGCATATATAAGTGAACCGTTTCATACATATGTTAGGCGTAACATACAAGAATGAGCTAAATTAGTAGGAAATGCACTAACCTTTGGTGGTACGGCGCAAGGATGAACTCTTGGTCCTACTGCGCTAGTAGTGCCCTTGATATGTATTCCTCCGCATGTGCTTGGTCGTACTCTAGCATCGTGAGGCTTATTTTCTCTGGGTCGAGGAAACCCACCTTGTCACATGCCCTCATCGACGCCAGCCTATACATGCACCTGGATGCAAAGTAGACATTAGTAAGTAGTGCATACAAAAAGTGATTAGATTTATGAAACGAACTGTGATAACTTCAGACAACAGCAAACTCACAGGACTCCAGTCCGTATGATGGACATATCAAGCTCCCGCCAGTTGAGGAGGTCGAACAAATCCTCGTGGGCCACCGATATTCTCCCGGGCTCACGGTGAAAATGGGCTGGCCTGAAGTGAACCAAGAAGTTGATGTGGCGCCTAGACCGGGTCAGGTACCACTCGTGGAGACTTCTGGTTATTTGATCCATATTGCGCAGAAGGTACTCCGACACGAGTGGGGACCCATTGTTGAACGTACCCGGCTGGCTTTGTTTGGCCTTGCCTTTGGCCTTGCCCTTGCCTTTGGGCGGGGAGCGAGTGTATACCTTCGAAGGTTGGGGTGTGGTGCCGTCGGCCTCATTTGATGGCGAAGGGTTTGAGGCCGTCGGAGGAGGCATGGGGGCCGAAGGAGTTCGCTCATGCGTTGTGGCGGGGGTGGTGTCCTCAGGAAGTGAGCTGGTATCCATCGTCCACTTTAAGTACAAACGCTTAAATTAGATTTTGCAAATTGAGTATATTAACTGAGTTGTAAGCTAGAATGGCTAGGGTTTACCTCCTGTAGTCTAACACCCTTCTTGGGCCACTGTATGTACGAGCCCAATGCCTCGCCAATTGTCCGCATTTCGTCCGTTGGGACGGGCAACGGAAAAGAGCTGTAGCCCAGGAGGGCCATGTCCACTTGTACCTTTGCGAATCCAGGCTCCAGAGGTACGCAGTGGATCCGGACATCCTCCCAAGACTGGTATACGACCCCGTTTGCAACCGCAACAGGTTTGTTGCCTATGTTGATCAATAGGCTACAGCTCTCCGGCTTCTGCAATTTGCAACAATTATAACAGGTTAGCGAAACAATTCTAACGTAACGGGAGTGGCATCAGCCGAACTGCATATATAGCTCAAGAGTTGCAATACCTCGATCAGGTCCACCGGTTCCACGTGAACCTTCGAGCCAACACTACTCGGCCTGGCAGCGTCGACCTCGGCAGCTGGATCTAAACCCTTGGACTGCACAACTTGGCTGAGGCGTTCATACTTCTCGTTCATTTGAGCGAACATGTCCGCGAATTGTGCAGTCACATCTGCCCGTATCTTCTGAGATAGCTCCACTTCCCTTTCCTTCCAGCTGCCAGCCTTCTTCGCCTTTTGCCCGGGCTCCGAGAAGCCTTCCTTCCATGGCACCACAGCCCCCACGGTTCGCGTCCGCCCTGGATGCTCCTTGTTCCCTAGAGCCCGGGTAAGGATGTCGTTCTCCCTATGGGGACTGAACAATCCCTCGGTCGCATCCTTCGAGCAAGAGATCTGTTACATTGAAAGCTCTCCATTGTGAGGAAGAAATATATACAAACTTGTGCGCACACTAGTGATCATAGTTAGCCAACTTACAAGTCGCTGCACGACCTCGACGTCCCTGGGCTTTGGGAACGCCACAGTCCCCGTGGCTGACACGGTCCCTCTGGCCAGCCACCAGCGCTTGCATCGCTGATCGCGGATCTCGGAGAGTGGTAGGTCAGGGGAGTCGACGAAATGCGACGCCTCGTCTTCAGCCTTATTCCACTGCTCCTCCTTCCCCGCATAGCCGCGAGAGCCGAGCCGGTGTGGGTGGTCGTTCCTCCTCTGGATTGCCCTGTTCTTCTCGCTGAGGGCCTTCGTACCAGAAACAAGAAAATTAATGCACCACTGCTTACTGCATACAATGGTGTAACCAAGCAAAGGAACCATTCATACCTTGAACTCAGGAGTCCCCTTCTGTTGGGCGAATTGCTCCCATACCTCCTCCGTTATGAAGGGGTACTTCTCGCATGGAGATTCGCCTTTAGCGAGGAAGGTACTGACGAGGATGCTCTTGAAGGTTTTCCACGTGTTGTTCATGTCCTTCAAGCAAGCTATCTTGGGACCATCGTCCGGGATGTTCCACTTGGTCTGTTTCAAATGGTGCATATAAGTAGGACTTACCTAATCTCTAGGATAAACCAAGGGAATGTGATTACTCAAGAGTTCAGTGATTTTGATTAATTTTACCTTCACTTCCGCCCACAGCCTATCCCTCTCGTCGGCCTTGACGTCCTTCCAGCTCTGGACGGTGATCTTCACCCTTTCCTTCACCAACAAGCCAACATAGGCAGCATAGTGCCCGGCGTTCTTCCCGATCGGTCTCCCGAACTAGTTGAACTCACAGGAAAGATCCGCGCATTTGGCCAAATGACCCAACATCGTCGCGCCTCGCGCCTTCCTCTTGCGCTGGGACGAGGCAGCGCCATCTACGTTCGCCCTCGCCGAATCACTAGTATCAGCCGAGGAAGATGCCGACATGGCTTTACCTAAAATACCATGAACAAACCATCAATTGATATGAACAAAGGTACATGACAAAGTTCATAACTAAAATTCTTGTGCTAATCTCTCTGCATGAAAATAAAGTCTGTTAAAATTTAAATGAACCTAAATTTGAGATGAACATTAGAAATGGGAAATAATTCACAGAAAATTCAGATGAGCAGTGCAAACTAACACATACTCTATTTCCTATCGGTTTTGAAAGGAAAACGGATAGTACTAAGGTTTGTATTCAGGAAAATTTAAAAGATTAGCAGTGCAAACTATGCTAATCTCTCTGCTGGAAAATAAAGTCTGTTAAAATTTAAATGAACCTAAATTTGAGATGAACATTAGAAAATGGGAAGTAATTCACAGAAAATTCAAATTAGCAGTGCAAACTATAATGGCACTACTATTTCCTATCGGTTTTCCAAGTCAAACCGATAGTAATCAAGTTTGAATTCAGTAAAATTTCCAAAATTACTCAGCAGGAACATAAAGTAATTGCTCAGCAGGAACATAAAGTATGTTAAAATGTAAATGAACCAAAATTTCAGATGAAAATTAGAAAATGGGAAATAATTAACAGAAAATTCAGTTTAAGGTATTTACTATCGGTTCTGAATAAGAAACCGATAGTGAACTACACTATATGACAAATTGCTAGTGGTTTTCATCAATTCTGTCATTCTCATAGCTATCAAGTTTGTAGTTCATGAATTTTACTCTAGATTTATATTTGTAATCCATTGAACGGGATATGAACCATTACATACAAAATTAAGCAATACACGCGAGCGATTTGGTCAAGAACACTTACAGTCGATCGTGGAGTGGCCGGAGGCGGTGGCGCAATGCAATGCCGGAGGCGATGGAGAACTAGTGGCGCAGAGGAGCGAAGAAGCGAACGTCGGCGAATCTAGGGTTTTCCGCGCGAGTATTTGGAAATTGGAATGTGATCAGTTGCACTGGAGGGAAAATCGTGCAAGGTTATAACCTAATAAATGAATATTTACTATCGGTTCATCACCACAAAACCGATAGTTAAAACATGTAAGTTAGGGTTTTCAGTATGGGAACTTTTCACTATCGGTTTTATTATACTAAACCGATAGTAAACTAAGAAACAGGGCTCATAACATAGTGTAAATCACTATCGGTCGTAAACACTAAACCGATAGTAAACTGAGAACAGGGGCTCATAACACAGTGTAAATCACTATCGGTTATGAACGATAAACCGATAGTATAGTTTAATTTCATATCGGTTTCACAGTTATAACCGATAGTAAAATACAATGTTATTGACTCTAAAGGATTTCCCTTAGAAGAATTACAGAGGATCTCAGTACATCATTTTACATTGTATTTTACTATCGGTTTTATGACAATAAACCGATAGTATATGTTAATTTCATATCGGTTTGGAGGTTGAAACCGATAGTATAATACTGTTAAATTGATCTAAAGGTATTTCCTGAGAACAATTACAGATGAGTCTCAGTACATCATTTTGCACTTGTAAAGACACCTGAAACCCCATGCAAATGACTTCCAATAATTTTGAAATAAATTAACAGTAAAGACCAATCATGGAATGAAAATTTGCAGTTTTCATATATATTTGTGAAAAGAATCAATTATTGCTCAAATCAAGTATATACTCCAATTGAAATGAAAATTTGCAGAAATGATTCTCAATGCATCATGTATATTTTCCCAAAGAATTTTTGAAAAATGATTTGAAGAATTCTTCGATTAAAGATCCAAGTAATATACGTCACTTACATATTGCAAATTAGTCAAGAATAGTTGTCCACCCATAATCCTTCTTCGTGGTCGTCTCGCAGGTAACTTGTTTCGTCAATATCTTCGGTAGGGACAGATTGAAAGATTCCATCTAAAAATGGAGGTAGTTCGTCGAACTAATCGTACTCTTCTTCATCCAAAACGTCTTCGACCCCAACAATACGTCTCTTACTGTGAAGGACAACGTGCAACTTTGGGTTGGCCGGGTCAACGATGTAGAACACCTGTGTGGCTTTCTCAGCAAGTATAAATGGATCATCTTTGTGTGCGACTCTACTGAGATCGACGAGAGTAAACCCATAATTGTCGACTTTAACACCTCGAGGGATTTCGACCCATTGGCATCGAAACAGAGGAATCTTAAGTAATACATAATCGAGCTCCCATATTTCCTCAATAACACCGTAATATGAGTCGAGTGCCCTTACTGCCCTGGCATCCTCCGAAATAGCAAGTAGTGTCACTCCACTACATTGCATAGTACTCTTCTCGTCCTGAGTTCTTGTGTAAAATGAATAGCCGTTGATGTCATACCCCTGCCAAGTCCCTACAGTAAATCTAAGCCCTCTGGCCAACCATGTAACATCTTCATCTACGTCGCCCTCAGAAGCTTGCAGGACTCTATTTTCGATCCACCCAGCAAACTTCCTATTATGTGTTGAATCTTGAGCCCTAATCAGGGTTTTGGTGATTAATGACATCCGTGAGATTTGCGACTAATCTCTGTATGTGAGACACAGGTAAATCAAAGGAGAAAGCATTAAGAAAAGACAAAGCAAGATTATCAAGACTCCATAAAGCGAAAACGACGAAAATCTCGACAAAAGTACAAATACCTAAACCTAGCGTCTTCTCGTTTTGAAATTTTCTAGGTTAGATAGTCGTACTATTGAGAGGGGTCTTAGCACAAGTATCTTGATCAACCTTGAAGTTTTTAGAAGCATATTTGCATTTGCTTTTGCCCCAAATCAAAAGTTGAATAAAAATTCAGAAGTCTGTTTTCGTTTTGTACTGGCCGGACAGTGTCTGAAGTGACCGGACAATGTCCGGCCAATACAAACAATTTCAGTACTTTGCAAACAAGCGCAACAGAGACAAATACATTTGTCCGGTACATCTGTCCGGTGAAGGCCGGACAGTGTCTGAAGTGACCGGACAATGTCCGGCCAATACAAAATCTGGGCTACTTTAAGGGCTGTGTTAACAGAGACAAATCTATTTGTCCGGACATTTTGTCCGGACAAATCCCATATGTCCGGCCCATACAAAAATCTGGAGTGTATTATGTTAAGTGTTAACAGAGACAGATACATCTGTCTGGACATTTTGTCCGGACAAATGTATTTGTCCGGCGTGTACACATCATTTTAAACAGGGGTGTCAACAAAGACAAATGCATCTGTCCGGACATTTTGTCCGAACAAATACATTTGTCCGGCCTTCACATTTTGATCCAAACGGCTACTGACACTCGCAATTCACGTGAATAACGGTCAAAATTTTTGTACTGACCGGACATTGTCCGAAGTGACCGGACAATGTCCGGCCAGTACAACTTTCGCCCAATCTTCTTGATTTCGACCGTTTTTGTTGAGAGTATAAATAGATCACTGTTGTAGATGTCTTAGACACACGAAATACATCTCATAAACCCTGAGCAACAGTGTGCAAGCCCTCTCACATTCATTCTCTAGCAATTGAAGTCAAAACTTGAGAATTCTTTAGTGCTAGTTGAGTGAATTTGCTTCCAAGCCTTCTTGCATTTGCATTGTGTTCATCGAGCTTTGAGGTTGATCAAGCAAGGTGCTAGGCTTGTTACTCTTGGTGATTGCCGTCACCTAGACGACCCGGGAGATCCGGCGATCTCTCCATCGACGGTGTGTCGGAGAGGCCCGGCGAGTGGTTGTAAAGGCTTAGAGCTCGCCTATCCGGAGTGGAGAAGGGCTACCCCTAGTGGAATCGAAGCATAAGCTCAAGCGAAGAGCGCTTCAACGAGGATTAGTGGAAATCGGCAAATTTCCGAGACCTCGGGAAAAACTTGATCTCTTCGGTTACCTCTACTACTTGCTTAATTTTCATAGTGATTGAAGTGTTGCTATTGATATTATAGAAAGTGCTAAATCTGAATTGAATTGTCTTTCATATCCTTAGAAGATTTGTTATTGCAATCTTAGGTTGTTAAACCCTAATTTAGAAGAAAAATTTTAAAACCGCCTATTCACCCCCCCTCTAGTCGGCATCCTTCGATCAACATTATGTTCTCTGGTGACCCAAATCTCTGGCTTCAAGGGATTCTGTTTCCGTAACATTTCCTTGTGCTCGTGTATGTATGGCTTCACCCCCGTCATGTGCTGTAAGACCCAAAAATGGGCTTTTGCATACAGATCACTAGAGGGGACGACTGCTTTAAATCCAATCGTTCCAATACCCTGAAGCCTACCCTCATGCCGGGACGTAGGAACGCCAATTGGGTCAACCCCGGCCATATAGTTGGTGCAAAATTCGATCACCTCCTCGGCAGCATAACCTTCAATGATACTGCCCTCAGGCCGATGTCGATTCCTTACATATCCCTTCGAGATACCCATAAATCTCTCAAATGGATACATGTAGCGCAGGAACACGAGTCCACAAAACTTAATTTCTCTGACAAGGTGAACAATTAGATGGACCATAACATCAAAAAAGGATGGAGGGAAATACATCTCCAGCTGACAAAGAGTGGTAGTCACATCGCGTTGCAAATCGTCCAGTCCATCCATATCAATTACCTGCAAGGACACAGTTGTAGCAAATATTCAGATCCAAAAAATCTGACAAGTTCCACGAATGGAGCTAATTAACTTGCTAGGAGTACACGCTTACGTACCTTGCCAGATATTGTGTTGAAGAAATAACATAGCTTTGTAATTGTCTCTCTGACTTTGACTGGGAGAATGCCTCTGATAGCAATGGGAAGCATTTGTGACATCAGTACATGACAATCATGGGACTTCATACCAACCAGTTTCAAGTCTTTCATTGATCCGTTTGAAACCTAGTCTTGGTTTTCGCACTAGGCTCGCCCAGATTCTAATATGCGGAATAACGGGATCTTACTCGGAAATACCGAAACCCAAAGTAATTGCACAACTCTTTATTTCAAAGAGGGCTTTACATGTCGAACGTTAGACACACTTGTCTACGTCGAAGGAACTATAAGTGTCTAAAACTCAAATAAGTTCTATGACTCTTCGATTGAGTTCGATGATCTAAACTAGACCTATTACAAGGTATTTATAGTCCAATCGTATGAGTACGTATCAGACTTAGAGACCTAAACGTATTAGACTCATATAACTAATCCTAAACAGATAAGCTTAGTTATACACATTCGGATCGGATTACAATTCCGAACAGGGAACGGATTCCTTTTCCTGGTCGCGGACCAATCCATGGTCGCGGAGCCGTATGCGATTAGGACTTGGTCGCGAAGCCGTATGCGATTAGGATTTGGTCGTGAAGCCGCATGCGGTCAGGACTTGGAGATCCTCCCGGATCATGACTCCCTTGTTGAGAAGGAGCCAACCCCTGTTGCGACCTCTCGATCGAACCGGAGATGTGGAAATTGGGCTTGTCCATCTTCTTTGGTGTACCACTTTGCCGCACGTGCTCGTTGATCTTTCCGACCGATTCGAAAATTCTCCTTGGTGCCACTGCGGGTGGTAGTCACCTTCTTCTCCAGAATCACATCTTCACGTAGAGGTTCGTCTCGTTGATAGACCAAGTCTTCAACAGATGGTACTATAGTATCTGGCTCATCATCCAGCATTGAAGGCTCAAACAGTTTGAGGTGCTCAACATTAACAACCGAGTAAATATCCATGTATGGAGGTAACTCGAGCTGACAAGCATTATTACCCACTTTCCGCAAAATCCGAAAAGGGCCGTAACGAATGGGTTTGAGCTTCTTACCTTCACCTTTAAGTCTCTCCTTACTCAGATGTAACCATACCATATCACCTTCTTGAAATTGCGCATCAACTCGGTGCCGATCATGTCGCGCCTTGTACTTGAGTTGAGCTTTCAGCAAGTTCTGTTCAACCTCACGATGGAGTCGTTGAATACCTTCCAGGAACTTTTGTGCTCGATCCTGATCAGATGCTTCCTTGCTGTTATGTGCTGAGGTAGGGATCACAAACTCCATGTCGAATGGACTCTGTGGTAGAAATCCTAAACAAACCTCAAACGGTGACTTTCCAGTCGAACCATGCACTGCTCGATTAAAAGCAAACTGCAGGTACGGTATGCTTCCATCCCAGGTCTTCGGGTGCTTCGAGTTATATCCTCTCAAAATATGAACAACTGTGCAATTAACCACCTCGGTTTGACCATCAGTTTGCGGATGAAAAGCAGTACTCCTCTTCAGCTTGGTGTCCATCATCGTCCAGAGCGATCGCCAAAAGTGACTAAGGAACCGGGTATCGCGATCAGACACAATAGAAGTCGGCAGTCCGAAGTGTGTCCAAACGTGTTGAAAGAATACCCGAGCTGCCTCTTCTCCTGTGATAGTCTTCCGACAAGGTATAAGAATAATCATTTTGGAGAACCGATCAACGACCACGAATAGATAGTCGTTGCCACGTCGGGTCTTAGGCAATCCTCCCAAGAAATCCATATATATGCTTTCCCATGGTCGCGATGGAACTGGCAAAGGAGTGTACAAACCTATTTTTCAGTTTGCCGGTTTCGAGATGCTGCAGAGACCACAGCCTCGAACAAAGCTAGCCACATCTTGCTGCATACGCGGCCAAAACACATGTCGGTGAAGATTTTGCAACGTCTTTGTAACCCCAAAGTGACCAGCTACCTTCGATGTATGCGCTTCTCGCAACCATTGAATTCGAGGTGCTCCACGAGGTATACAAAGTAAATTGCCCTTGTACAAGAGTCCTTCTCGACGAACGAACTCCGTAGGTTTCCCTGTTTCGAGCTCAGTCAGTACTGTTTGAAAATCAGGGTCTTCACTGTACATAGTGGCATAGTCATCATGACATGAGGGCTCGATCTGCATGAACGCTAATAAACAGAGGGTCGTAACTGGTGGTCGCGACAACATGTCCGCCAATTTGTTGTGTACGCCCTTTTTGTACTTAATCACCAGATTGAACTGCTGCAGATACGACATCCACTTCATGTGTCGAGCTTGCTGTAGCTTGGACTGAGTCTGCAAATATTGCAATGGTTGATGGTCGGTGTGGACAACCGTCTCTTTCCCCAAGAGATAACACCGCCAATGTTTCACGGCCTGATGCAGTGCGCATAACTCCTTATCATAAGTCGGGTAGTTCTTCTGAGCTCCCTGGAATAACTCAGAGTGATATGCCACTGGTCGACCTTCTTGCATGAGCACTGCGCCCATTGCATAACCTGAGGCATCGGTTTCTAGCTCGAACGGTTTCTGGAGATTCGGCAAAGCTAACACAGGCGCCTCGCTGATCTTCCTTTTTAGCAAGAGAAATGTGTCCTCATGTTTCCCTGTCCACTCGAACTTCTGATCGATCCTGGTTAATGCATGCAACGGAGAAGCCATAATCGAGAAGTGTCGGATGAACTTCCGAAGGTATTGGCATGCTCCCACAAAACTACGCACATCCGTAACTGTTCGTGGTCGCGGCCACTCGCGAATCACTTTTACCTTATCTGGGTCGATTTGCAACATACCGTTGCCGACCAGGAATCCAAGGTAAAGTAGAGTTTGCTGGCCGAACTCGCACTTCTTACGGTTGAGGCGAAGTCGATGTTGCCGAAGCTGATCGAACACCTTTTCGACATGAATGAGGTGCTCACCCCACGATTGACTATAAACTAGTATGTCGTCGAGGTAAACGATGACAAAGTCGTCGATGAACGGTCTCAAAACGTCATTCATAAGACGCATGAAAGTTGCAGGGGCGTTGCAGAGACCAAACGGCATGACCAGCCATTCGAACAGACCTTGTCGTGTTTTGAACGCGGTCTTCCACGTATCCTCCTCTCGGATGCTGACTTGATGATATCCTGACTTAAGATCCAATTTGGAGAAGACAATAGCATGCTTCAATTGGTCTAGCAGGTCGTCAATACGGGGAAGGGGGTACCGGTTCTTGATGGTGATCTTGTTCAGTGCTCGATAGTCGATGCACATACGCCAAGTCCCATCTTTCTTTGGTACTAACACCACAGGAGATCCACAAGGTGAACTACTTGGTTGAATGACACCATCGTTCAGCAACTCACCAAGTTGTCTTTTGATCTCTTCATTCTCCAATACTGAGTTGCGATACATACTCAGATTGGGCAGTGTCGCATCGGACACAAGCTGAATTTCGTGCTCGACTGGACGTTTCGGTGGACAACCCTGGGTAGTCTCGAACAGATCACTGTATTTCTCCAGTAGTCCCGACAAACGACCAGAATCTTCTTGGCACGCCAACGACAATGCTGGTCGAGTACCCTCACTTTGTCCAATGGGTCGAATCATGACAAGCACATACTTGTGACATGCATTAACAATCCGTTTGGCTTGATTTGCGGTAATCAAGTTCGAAGTGTTGACGTGGACGTCTCTACTGATTACGAACTTAATCCCGTCTTTGGTGAGGTCGTACTCTTGCGCTCGCCGATGGAAATGAGCGTCTCGATCATACAGATACGGACTCCCAAAGATCACCTGACAGATATCGATAGGGACAACATCGCATTGCACCTCATCGATATACCGTGCAGAGATCGCAAACTTCAACACACACTGACTCGTAATCTGTTGGTTCACGTCGGATGTAAACCAACCCAGCGGATATGGTCGCGGGTGTGTGGTTGTCTTCAAACCAAGTCGCCGAACCAGTCCAGCGGAGACCAAATTCTTTTGACTTCCTGGATCGAATATCGCTGCGACCACTTCGTGCTTCACCTGGATGTTGATGGTGAACAAGTCCTCCGTCGGGTGATGGTCGTTCGGTGGATCCGAACCCTTCTCCTTCGGCATTGCCATCAGAGACAAGGTCGTATCCGCCTCATTAACCGAATTCACTCGGACAACTTCTTCGTCGGGTGAAGTCGCAGTAGCCGTGGTTGTTCTTTTCCCTGGTCCGTTTTTCTTTGGTCGAAGCTCAGGATGAAGCTTGTAGCATTTGTCCTTCGTATGTCCCGCAACTTGACAATGTTCGCAGAAAGCACCCGTGCCCGATTTCTTCTTCGGACTCGGCTTTTTCTTTGTCGAGGTCGCACTTTCCTTCGTGCTTTTGTCGCTGCGGGATTTGTTCTTCTTCTCGATCGCCATAGCAGTTGTGCTCGCGGTCGCGATATCTTGGACGCCGAACAGACTTAGCTCAGTACTGATCGATTTCTGAAGTCCAGATGTGTACTTCCGAAATACTTGAGGGTCGGATAGTGAGATGCCAATGACCATTGCTTGTCGTCGAAACTCTGTCGTATAGTCTTGGACGGTCTGGTCGCGCCGTTGGTACAATCGGTGCCAACGCTCCCATCTCTCCTCAAGGTAGCCCATCGGATAGAATTCTTGTCGCAGAAGTCGTTTGAATTGGCCCCACGCAAGGTCGTCAGCTTCACCGCTGGCGACAAGGGCCTTCCACCATGTCTTGGCGTGGTCCTTCATCTTCAAAGGTGCAAACTTCACCTTTTGAGCGCTACTGAACCCTTTTAGGTCAAAGTAGGTCTCAAGTTGATCGATCCAAGAATCCAGCTTTTCGGCATCGATCACCCCATCATATATGGGTATATCAATCTTAGCGTCGACCTTAAAAGATCCGACAGCTAAGGAGGCGTTGGCGAGGTCGTCGGTTTTGTGGTCGCCTTCGTCTTCATCTTCGTCTGCCCTACGCAAGTCTTCACCACTCTTCTCACCCGTAACCTTCCCTACTTCAGGAGGTACAATCATGGCCTGCTGCTTAATCCAAGCAAGCACGGTTTCCATGTCGGTGGAGAGCTTAACCACTTGTTCGGCTAGGTTAGCTTGAACGGAGGTATCGTCAGACATTGTCGGAGACGCGGCTGTAGGAACCGTCAATTGATCGCCTGGAGTTTCGCCGGAGGTTTTGTAACCCTGGCGAGTCTTCACCATCCACAGGATAGGAAAGTTGCTCTGATACCAACTTGATCCGTTTGAAACCTAGTTTTGGTTTTCGCACTAGGCTCGCCCAGATTCTAATATGCGGAATAACGGGATCTTACTCGGAAATACCGAAACCCAAAGTAATTGCACAACTCTTTATTTCAAAGAGGGCTTTACACGTCGAACGTTAGACACACTTGTCTACGTCGAAGGAACTATAAGTGTCTAAAACTCAAATAAGTTCTATGACTCTTCGATTAAGTTCGATGATCTAAACTAGACCTATTACAAGGTATTTATAGTCCAATCGTATGAGTACGTATCAGACTTAGAGACCTAAACGTATTAGACTCATATAACTAATCCTAAACAGATAAGCTTAGTTATACACATTCGGATCGGATTACAATTCCGAACAAGGAACGAATTCCTTTTCCTGGTCGCGGACCAATCCATGGTCGCGGAGCCGTATGCGATTAGGACTTGGTTGCGAAGCCGTATGCGATTAGGATTTGGTCGCGAAGCCGCATGCGGTCAGGACTTGGAGATCCTCCCAGATCATTCATGGACACAAGTTTTTTCAAGTTCGCAGAATACCCGCATGGAACTTTGACACCATGTAGGCACTGACAGAGTTCTGTTTTTTCTCTTTTTGACAAAGTATAGCAGGCCGGGGGGAGGTATGTCCGCTTTCTCTTCTCCAACGGTGCAAGCTCAGTCCTTATGCCCATGTCGAGCATGTCACGGCGAACGTTGATGCCATCTTTCGTCTTTCCTGGAATGTTCAACAACAAACCAATCAAACTGTCACAAATATTTTTCTCTACGTGCATGACATCAATGCAATATCGAACTTGTAAGTGCTCCCAATATGGCAGATCCCAAAGAATCGATCTCTTCTTCCAAACATTTTTTCCTGGAGGTTTAGAACATTTACCGAACTCAACTTTGATGTCCTTCACGCGCAAGTAAAGCTCCTTACCAATCACAAACACTGGGGCTGATCCTTTCTCAGGCTTCCCATTGAATGACTTCCTCTTCTTACGGTAGGCGTGATGCATCAGAAGGAATCTGCGGTAACCCATGTACACTATTTTTCTGCAGTTCGATAACCACATGCTTTCAGTTTCATCCAGGCAAATAGGACAAGTCTTGCCTCCTTTCGTACTATACCCCGACAAATTTCCATAGGCCGGGAAATCATTTATGGTGCAAAATATCATGGCCCGCAACATGAAATTCTCTCGCTTATGTGCATCCCACACCCGCACCCCTTCGCTCCACAATTTATGTAAGTCCTCGACTAACGGTGATAGAAACACGTCAATATCATTCCCGGGTTGTCTGGGTCCTGAAATTAGTAACGACATCATGATGTACTTGCGCTTCATACATAACCAAGGAGGAAGATTGTAGATGCATAAAAGAACCGGCCAAGTGCTATGTCGACTGCTCATATTTCCGTGTGGATTCATACCATCCGTACTCAACCCAAACCTTATATTCCTCACTTCGCCGCCAAACTCACCGAATGTTCTGTTAATGTTTCTCCATTGAATGGAATCAGCTGGATGTCTTAGTTTTCCGTCTTGTTTCCGACCTTCAACATGCCAACGCAAGTACTTCGCATCTTTCGGATTTGCAAACAGCCGTTTCAATCTGGGAATCACAGGCAAATACCACACAGTTTTGGCCGGAGGCCCTTTCTTTACCTCATCGCATCCATTGTGATAAATTCTGTCCCCATGCTTATACCGCGATGCACCGCATCTTGGACAAACATGCAAATCCTCGTACTCGTTATGGTACAGAACACAATCATTTGGGCATGCATGTATTCTTTCGATTTCCATTCCCAACGGACACAATAGTTTTTTGGCCTGGTAAACCGATCTTGGCAACTCATTTCCCTCTGGAAGCATGTCCGCTAATAGATCCAATAGCGCCGTGAAACTCTTATCGCTCCAACCGTTGCTTGTCTTCAAGTTATATAATCTCAACACAGAAGACAACTTTGTAAATGTTTCACATCCAGGGAACAAAGGCTTCTCAGAATCAACAATTAATTTCTGAAATTTAGCTAAATCGTTTTCGCTGTAGTCCTCTTCTACATCACGTAACATTTCATCTAAATTGTCGTCATCTACATGGACTTCCGAATGAACATTATCAATGTTTTGATCATGATCATCATTACTGCAATCCACTTCCGGGTGCTGCTGAGTGGTAGCGATAGTGCTCGTTTCCTCAAGATCTTCACCATGCCAAATCCAACGAGTATAGCGTGCGTTAAAACCACGACGAATCAAATGACTCCTAATCTGATCAGAGTTGCCGAACCTTTTTAAGTTCATACAATCTATACAAGGACAATGCATATCTTTCTCTCCCTTCTTCGCCTTTTCTTGCTCAGCAAATTTAATAAATCCATTCACACCCTCCAAATACTCAACAGTAGTACGTTTTATTCCATACATCCAATATTCTCGGTCCATCTACAATTATTTCACAAAATTGACAAATTCAAATAAATAATTAATGACTCAGGGCATGCATATATGAATGAAACATAATTAGCTAGGCCATATGTGTGTACATGAGCTGCTTAATTACATTAAATGGATTTGTATATATGAAACCCTAATTAACTTGATGCATGCATTAATTGGAAGAGCCAACTAGCTAGCTGCTTAAATTCAGCAAGCTATAGCTAACTAGCCAGCCCAGCCTTCTAGCTAGTTTGGAGATACATGTATCTAGTTTAATGAATTGCAAGTAGAGAGAGAGAGGGAGAGTGTGAAAGAGTGATCGAGAGAGAGAGAGGTGATGAGAAAATGACAATACCGAGGGGGATGGAAATATGATCAACCTCTCAGCTAGCTTCTCCAGATCATTCTAGCTTGGAGTCCTGCGGGCTGAAATGATTCCAACATGCAGAGCGCAGAGCAGGGGTCGACCTAATTAAGTTGTCCAATTTTACTATCAGTTCAAAAACACAAACCGATAGTAAAATAAGGTCCCCACTGTCATAACCATTAGTTTATATGAAGTCATTTTACTATCGGTTTGTTTTATATAACTGATAGTACTATTTAATATATTGTATCGGTTAGTACAGGAATAACCGATAGTAAAAAGTCAATAATTTCACTATCAGTTACGCGAGAAAAACCGATAGTACTATGTAATATATTATATCGGTTGGTACAGTACGAACCGATAGTATAAAGTGAGAAATTTTACTATCTGTTATGAACGGAAAACCGATAGTATTGTTTTAATATATTATATCGGTTGGTACAGTAATAACCGATAGTATAAAGTGCGCAATTTTACTATCAGTTAAAAATGGAAAACCGATAGTACTATTTAATATATTATATCGGTTTGTACAGTAATAACCGATAGTATAAAGTGCGCAATTTTACTATCAGTTACAAAAGGAAAACCGATAGTACTATTTAATATATTATATCGGTTTGTACAGTAATGACCGATAGTAAAAAGTATTTGCATTTCACTAACGTTGGACTAGTGTGTAACCGATAGTAAAATGATGGTTTTCCACCGCTGTCGTCCTATTCTATCGGATTTTTCCTAGATTGCTTATAACCGTTAGAAAATAAGGGTTAGTGGAATGCACTTCTGTAGTAGTGAGAATTTGAAGGTCTGTGAACTCTGTTGCAGCTACACGGGATCCAAGGGATTGTTGTAGGCCTTCAATGAAGTGCGTTGTCTGTTCTAACAGCTGGGTATGAGCGGCTCATGCGTCTTTCATCATTTGGTTCTGTGCCATTTGGGCCTTTGACGGTTGCTCTCCTTCCACAAGAGGATGTCGGCTATGATGGCTTCGACTCCTCATGGAGGACTCGACGTTCTGGATTGTGTCCGTAGGTCCATTCCTAGCTGTCTTCTTTCTTGAGGGTATTGCTTCGCCTGGGTGTCCAGACTTCGTTTTGAGCTGAAATTCCCTTACCACGACTGCTATCTCTAACTTGTCTTCTGGTGTCTGCCATCTTGTCTCTACAGGCGATCGGTAGAATGAAAAGAAGGTTTAGTATCACTAAAAGAAAGAGATGAGAAGGGCTGGACAGAAAAGATGAGAGGAAATAACTAACTGGCAGGATGAGATAACAACACTAATGGAAGGATAAGATCCAAAGTTTTAATATACTTAGTTGTATTTATTATTTGTATCAAAATTAAGGGCACGGGTAGGAATTTGAACTCGACAAGCAATGCAATTTGATATCAAATTAGCTTATGTAGATAATAATTTCCACACCCTAACAGATTTAATTATACACAATCAATCAACACATCAACAGATCTATCAGTACTAGCTAAAGAGGGCTAGAGTCTACTAACTTAAAAAAAGATATCACGAGACTCAACTACCTAATCCTAACCAACGGTCAACTTGATTTCCACTCAAGGAAAGCGGGTAGCCGCATAATATGGTTTGCACTCTCCTAACCCCTTAGGTTTGAAGCGGAACTACACCCGTCATCAAGAAAATGAATCAAGTAGAGCAGAGAAGCTGCATCAATGAAGATAAGTGTAAGAATGAGATAAATAAAAGAGGGTAGTAGCAAAAGACATGTAAAGCGTTTATAAAAGAAGTGGAAATGTTTAGATGCAAAACACAAGAAGAAAGGTGAGAAAAAGTGGGAAGAATGGGTGAGAAAGAAGAGAAAAAACCATTGTGCAGAGATGAGCTAATTAAAACTCACACAAAGAAAATACACATTGTAAAAAGGAGTATGTCTAGTAGGGGAATAAATAAAACAAGTCAGAAGGCGGAGAGAGTAATAGGAGGAAGGGCAAAGATGAAAATCATGAGTTAGAGAATAAAAAGGAAGGAAAATTTAGGTTAAAAAAAGAGACATAAACAATAGGAGATAAAACAGGTATAGAAAACAAAATGTAAGAAAATGAAAATGTGTGTGAGAGAAGTAAAATATGAATTTGAAACTATAAAAATGTACAAATAAAAAAGGAGAGGGATATAGTAAAGTGAATAAAAAAAAAGGTACTTTTGAAGAGTGGAATAAGAGTAGATAGCCAAGGAACTAAGCCATAGAAGTGATAGAAGAAATAGACAACAGTAAAGAAGGTAAATGAATAAGAAGATTAAGGAAGAATAAGTAAAACGACAAAAGTGAGGCGGTCTACTCTGCACTGAACTGTTCTGGATCCTCTTGGTGGACAGGTCTCAAAAAATTTTCAACGGAAACGATCCTACGTTATCAGAATTTGAAACTATAGCATATACTTAAAAATATCTTATTAACAAAACAAGAAAAAGCAAAAGTATTAATCAAAATATACTCATAATAGATTTTTTTTAATACCAATATATATTTCAGAAATGAATTATTTCAAAATTACTTTTGCAAACCACACATTTAATCATAATCAGTTCTATCTAAGCATCACGACTTATGATCGAGCCTGCGCTCTGATGCCATGCACGTGGGTCCCGTCAGTTTATCGGGCCAAGAGAAACACAACTACCCAAAGATGTAGTTGCTCACAGAAACATTATTATACCTACTCACAAATAAGATAATGATAGCACAACTTAACTAAACAGCAACAAGAAGATAAATGCCTTAGGACTAGAGATATAGTACGAGGGCCGCTAGGGCCAACATAAACAGTTTTAACAGTAGTTTAACAAAATATCAAAGTGGGCGCTAAAACCTTTTACAATCGTAATCAACTTGGAATGCGACCCCTTGGAGTCCTAGTCTTCGGCATTACCACCATCGTGCTTGTGGTCAGTATAAAAGTGCTCTCAAACTTCAAAATCTTCTTCAGCTAAACAAATGTTTCACAGCAAGAGTAAGTAGTAGGTACTCACCAAGCCACAATTATACAAATGAATTATATATAAAAACATAATTGAAGGTTCATAAAAAGGAAGGTAATCATGGCAATGTTTATGTTCACAAACATACGCAAGCTTAGATGAAAGAAGCACGAAAAAGTATTGAAAACACTTCATAAAATCATTTTCATTTGTTAACAATTTGTAAAAGTTGCATTGGTGGCCATGACCACAAGGCAGACCCCAATCAGGTGGCATAAAATATTCAAATATGTTTTTAACTCTTAGATATATTCTATTTTATTTATAAGATTTCTTAATTTATTATTATCAAACTATATACATGTCACAATTCTGTATACGACTGACTTGAGGTAACAAAACTTTTTAAAAACTAGTATAAATTTTACCCTCCCCAATAAAAGAACATCCAATGTTCAAAATAAACAATAAACTAACAGTATAAACAGAGAGGTTTCTTCAACAAAAGTTATACTTAAAGTTCTCATTCTTTTCATTCTTTTTGTTTTTGGTCATGTTGTAGAGATTGTGTAAGATCTGCTGAAATGTACTTGATAGCAAACGATTACAGAGGTCCCAAAATAGTGCACAGGCACGTCACACTCTAGTCTATAAACCAAAACACCAAGTTGAGACAAGCTGACAGAAATCACTTCAAATGTAGTTATTTTGTTGTAATCATCACTTATACTTCCCGAACAAACTGACATTGTGAGTTGTAACCAACGAACAAATGAACCAAAGCATTTCCTATCCGCTGCTTCTGCAAGTGCTCTCTTATCATTATATGTCGGCTGCTAGGAAATTGCTGGTCAAGGAAACCTGCCATTCAGGACGCAAATTGTGAGCATCTTGTATTAAAACTAGCATTATTTTGATCTGATGATGATGAACCTGTAACTGGAAACGACTGTTACCTTGTCACCCAACTTGAATAGTGGGAGGCCTCTGTATGGGCAAGTACCACATCGAAATGCATCCCCCAACCCACACTGCAATTTCATGCAGAACAACATAGGTCACAATTGAAAACTTGGGTGCACTGGTGCACACAATTATGGACTCACACCAAGAAACATGAGTGCCACTGTAAGAGATGATTGTACTTACATTACCACAAGCTGACTGAGGGTTATTGATCTGTTCTGCGGTCAGCTCTAGCTTCTCCACCTTCTGCTCAGCCTCAGCCCGGCCACAGGTACAGTCCTTGCATGCCTTCCTGGTGGCTCCCACTTCACAGTCTCCAACTAATGAACCATGAATAAACCATTCAGAATCTAAACATAGATTACACACCTTCACAAATATAATGAACAAAGTTGATCGGTTTATAGCTATACCAACTGGAAGTTGTGGCTTCTTCAAGTCGTCCTCGGTCAGGAGGCTGTCTTCATCAATCAAATCAGTGTCATCATCAACTTGAATCTTTGGAAGAGCCTTTGTGGCTTTCTTAAGGGGGAAGGAAGAGCCCATGCTCCAGGAAGCCTTCTTTGCCTTAATCTGTGAAGGATTAAAGATACCATTAGGGAACAAAGTGTGTACAACTGCAGAAACACAACTTAAGTAAACTCATGAATCAAGACTACTCACAGTAACAGATTGTGAACCATCTTCTGAGCTTGTAGCAGAAGCTTGCACTACCTCAAATCCCCCAATTAGCAACTTATGCTCAATGTCAATGTTCAGCTAATGCATAAACAATCAAAAAATTAGGGAATGCTGGATCAACCATCGAGATAGAATGCAATGAACCAAGCTGTTAAAAATAAATTACCTTCTGATCTGCAGAGGGTGCAGAGCTCTCCACCAGCACCTTCCCTCCAGGTTTCAACACCCGGTTAATTTCCCCAACCAACTGATCACTCAAACTTTCTAGCCTTCTAATTACAACAAGAACTGCATCAGTTGATGCATCACCAAAAGGCAGCTTTCCACCTGACCGGCATCACCAATTAATATTAGATAATATGTATAACCACACACCAAATTTTTTGCAAGATGTTGCTTATGGAATGATAAGACCAAATTAAATCTGAACACCAACAAATGGCCTACCCAAAGCATCCAAAATTAGAATACTAGACATCAACACAGGCACCTGCTTGGGAATAAAATAGCATCTTATGCCCTTGCATATCACAACTAATCAGCTATCTAAACACAGTGTTAATTAAAGATCCCATGTAATTATGTATTTATGCAACAGACTTAGCATATGGAAGCATAAAAAATTAAACCAAAACTAAACACCCTAGAATGTTCCACTCCAAGCAAGTTTATCAGGGGGTGCATGTATCCATGAATCGGGCTGCTCTAACCTAACGAAGATCTAAATCTGAACCAGATAAGATTCCAAACAAGCAGCATGTGCAACATGATCATACAGGATGGTTCCCTATTTCTGATTTCATGCAGCCATAAGCAACATAGAGCCCAATCATATAATATACCAAAAAAAAAGCAAGGAGAAGCCATAAAGCTTACCAAGCGAAGCACACTGTGTGACGACTACCACATCCTCCCACGAGACATTGGCGGCGGCCGCTAGGTTCCCCACCGTGCAAAGCGACATGGCGACCTCATCCGTCACAGCGAGTGCTGCCGCCGCCGCCACAGCCACCGCCATGGAGTCAGATCAAAAATAAATGGAAACCTAAAAGAAATCCTCAGTGAGAGATCAAGAGAAGAGAACGAGGAGCAAATGTATGGAAGATCCAAAGGATCTTTGCCACTTACTGAATTTAAATAAACAACCAAAGGGATCTGATGAGTAAAAGTCAACAAGGGAAAGCAAATTTGAGTTTTGGAGGTGTTACCTTAGTACTCCAACTAAGTAAAGAAATGCGGGGGGAGAGGGTCATGAAGTTTCTTTGTGAATGGATAAATTAATCGCAGGGCTCTTTTACAGCTTGGGGAGGGGGTGATACTGTGCAGGAGGCAACAAGCAGGGTTTTTATGGAAATCAGCCGTAGAGAAGATCGGTGTCGATGGGTTTAGTTAGGTCAAGGTTGGCTGCTCCTCTGGTTGCTTCCGGTTGATGCCAACTCGACACGGTGCAACGTATTGCCACTAGGGCTGCCAATCGGGCTAATCTTGAGCAAGCTAGCCTAGGCTTTGCTAGAGCTCGAAGCAAGCTCAGGTTCAGCTTGAGCTCGGTTGCAATGAAGTTTCGAGCTTAGGACTGAGCACGAGCTCAAACCAGGCTAGTAAGAGTTTGCCAAAGTAGATGCAGGAGCTTAGCTCCAGCGGTGGGGGCAACGCATGGTTGCACAGATCTGGAGATCGCCGGTGGGAGTGCACCGCTCGCACAGATTTGGCGCACTTCAACTTCATAGGTGGCCTTCGACTTCAACTTTGTGGGTGGTCACAGGCAGCAGGTCGTCACCGTCGCACAAGTGGCCTTCGACTTTGCGTGCGGCGAAACTAGCCTGGCCGACAACAGCAGCGAGACCAGATCTGGACGGTTGAGGCGGAGGACTAGAGGATAAGGTTTGGGTGACTAGGTTTCAATAAGTGGCATGGTCGTGTGGAAGGAACAGGGAGTTAGCTGGATACATGTTGGTGGGCTGTGGGCTTTTTTTTTTTTGTTTTGTAACCTAGTTGGGTTAGACTGAGTCCAACCCACCGGCGCTTCGCAAGACACTTCAACGGAATATTCTTCAGTATATTCTATGCCACGTGTGCGAAACATCACCTGAAACACCTCCCTTCTCCAATGCAAAGGCGTTTTGCGAGGCACTTCGTACGGGCCCATGAGTAAATTAATTTAGGTGATTTTAGTAAAACATCAATAACTTTTAATTTAAAAATCAAATATATGCGATGTTTGGTCTCTATACGAAGATAATTTAAAGATCTACAAATTTCTCAATATAATCAACATCTAATTTGAGTTAGAATAATCATAAATTAAGAAACAAAGATTATATACAATTTGCTTGCACGTAAACCGAGGACTGGGCCCGCATGCAGACTTAAATTTGCGACGCCAGCCGAAGCACCTCCGTTAACTTAAATCGATTTTTTTAATATTTTTTTCCGCGTGGGGCCCGCGTGTAGATCTCCAGGGAGCCGCGTTGGACTTAGCCTTATGGGCCTTGATGGAGCCGGCTAATAGATACACTATAAAACAGAATTAGGTCTCAAGCTCGGTCCGAGTCAAGCTTGAGTCAAAGCCCAAAACTGATCCAACCTCGAATAGCTCACGAGCCACGAGGTTTTTTTGACAACCGTAATTGCCAGTTGTTGACTATTTTTAGCTGTTTTCTCTCTGCCGATTATAAGATGTGTCCTGGTCATAAACATATGCAACTATTGCAACAATAGTAGCAAAAAAAAGAGAAGACACCTCTTCCTTCTTGTATCTTCGTCGCTTATATTAGGATTAAAATTTAAACATGTATCCGACATCCATGACATAGAACGGTTTGAAAAAGAACTTCATGGTCACATAAATTAGTTTAACAACTGACTAGCAAGAAAAGGAAAAAATGGCTGTAAAAAAAAGATATTTTCATAATCTATGCTCGAACATGCACCACGCAAGGTTAAAACAATTCATAATATATGCTCAAACAAGAAGTCAAGAATGCAAAAAAATAGATTTTCCTAAGACAAGCAATTGTTACAGTTCCACGTCAACATATATCAAAAAAAGTTGTCACAATGTCAAATTTACAAGTTCGTAATTAGCCTTCATAAGAGTTAAGCCTTTTAAGAAACCATGATGCTTTAGTTTATACATAACAAAAACAAGCTTGAAGGCTAACTCCTACTGGAATCCAATTTTGGATATACCAATAGTAATGTACTGGAACCTAGCTCCCACTGGAATCCAATCTTGGATATAAAACCAGTAATCTACTAGAAACCAAGCTCCTACTAGAATCAAATTTTGCATATACAACTAGTAACCAACTAGAAGCCTAGCTCCTACTGGAATCCAACTTCGAATATACAACTAGTAATCCCCCTAGAATCCAATTTTAGATCTTCTTCCGACAAGCACTCTAAACTTTGTAGCTATGAACAAGAAGATAGATCAATATGTTCGGTAATCTTTCATATGTCAGAGAAGCAAATAGTAATGTACTGGAAACCAATTTTGGATCTACAACTAGTAGATAAAACTATAAACCATGCAACACAAATTTGTATCTGACCAAGCAACACAAATCTGAAAAAATAGAGAACAATTTTGTAACTGAACAAATCTAGAAGGCAACATATGACCATGCAAAACTAGAAACCATGCGACAGATAATTTTTATTTGAACAAATAAAAAACAATTTGCATGCATGGTTAGTGTCTAAATTTCTCTCATTAACTCACATATACGTTGAGTAGCAAAGTGAATTACCTCAAATTGCAAGCAGTTCTTCCAACCCCTAAATCTGTACCAGCAACTTTTCCCAATTAGATCCAAATCTGTAATTATGCAAACAAGGATACTAATTAATATTAAAACTATGAAAACTTGACAGAGTAATCTTCAATTAATAAATATGAAAAAGATATGGAGGAGCAGTGCGAGTGGGGCTGCTAGAGGAGGGGCAACGGGAGGGAGCTGCCGGAGCGCCGGCTGATGAGGGCGAGGGGAGGGGTCGGGCGGCCAAGGGAGCAGCGACGGGTCGATCGGCCGGCCTGTATATGGGCCAATGGGAATGGAGGCGGTAGGGCGCCGCCCTGCGCGCTGGAGACGGACGCAACCGGCGCTCATTATGAGGCAACCGAGGATGAGGGCGGCAGTGCGCACGACGGGGAGGAAGAAGAGGGTGCAAGTGGGGAGGAAGAAGAGAGATCTGTGAACCTTGTTTCTGTCAAGGTGGAGTCGAGACGGAGTCAGAAGGAGACGTGGGAGAAACTTGGTGCTATGGTTTTCCATAATTGTATCCATAAATGTTGAGATTGTGATTCATATACAGATAAAATCGATGAATAAAATATAACAGTACAGCAGTCAAAAAAATATTTAGCAATATAGAAATATCTATCAGGATATGAACGATTGCGATTGAACTCACTGTTTCGGGTAGTTTTGTTGTGCACAACTACGTCTGCCGTGATCCTCGAGGCCCAGTCGTCATTAACAACCAATTTGTTTGGGGAGATTCCGGCCGAAGAGTCGTTTTCATCCTTGTTAGCATCCTTGAGCCGCGGTTTGTTTCTGGTCGAATCAGTGGTTTTCTTTTTATGTTGGTTGTATATTGTGTCTGATCAAATCAGAGGTTTGTTTTTACATTGGTCGCATTTAGTGTTTTTGGTCGAATCAGTAGATTTATTTTTGTAGTGGTCTTGGTTGGTTTTGGTTGAGTCAGCAGATTTGTTTCTGTTTTGTTAGTACTTGTTTTTAGTCGAAATAGTAAATTATTTTTGTGTTGGGAGTAATTTTCCGTTGTGATCCTTGAGTTCTATTGGTCGTTTTTTTGTGTTTGATTGAATCAGTGGTTTTGTTTTTTATGTTGGTCATATTGTGCGTCTGGTCAAATTAGGGGTTTTGTTTTTATATTGCTCAAATTTGGTGTTTCTGGTCGAATCAGTAGATTTGTCTTTGTATTGGTCAGTTTGGTTTTGGTCGAATCAGTACATTTGTTTTTGTGTTGTTAGCACTTGTTTTTGGTCGAACAGTAGATTTGTTTCATTTTTTATCGAAACAGTAAATTATTTTTGTGTTGGCAGTAATTTTCTGGCATAATCCTTGAGGTTTACTAGTCATTTTTTTTGTCTGGTGGAATGAGTGGTTTTTTTGTTGTCCTATTTGGTTTTGTTTTTATGTTGGTCGCATTCTGTATTTTGGTCGAATCAGTAGATGTGTCTTTGTATTGGTTGTGGTTGGTTTTGGTGGAATCAGTAGATTTGTTTTTGTGTTGTTAGTACTTGTTTTTAGTTGAACAGTAGATTTGTTTATATGTCGTTAGTACTTGTTGTTGGTTGAAAGAGTAAATTGTTTTTGTGTTCGCAGTAATTTTCCTTCTGTGTTGGCAGTAATTTTCTGGAGTGATGTTCAAGGTCCACTGGTCCTTTTTTGTGTCTGCTTGAACTAGTAGTTTTCATGTTGGTCATCTTTGGTTTTGTTTTTATGTTGGTCGGATTCTATTCTTTTGGTCGAAACAGTAGATTTGCCTTTGTATTGGTCGTGTTTAGTTTAGGTCGAATCAGTAGATTTATCTTTGTATTGGTCATGTTTGGTTTAGGTCAATCAGTAGATTTGTTTATGTTGTTAGTATTTGTTGTTGGTCGAAACAGTAAATTGTTTTGTGTTAGTAGTAATTTTTCTTTTGTGTTGGGAGCAAGGTACTAGAAATCGCTAATCGCTAGTCGGTCGGCGAGCAGGGGACTAGTGATTAATCGGTTGAATCGGGGATTAGTCGGAATTAATCGGTGGACACTAGTCGGCAGACTTGAATAGTAGTCCATAAGAAATTAAAGCAAGGTAGCAAACATCAAGCATCAAACATCAAGCATGATAATAATTAAAGCAAGGTAACAAGCATCAATCTTCATTTTCTTGTCCATAATCTTTGGTTGGAACTACTTCATCTTGGTTCGATTCAAACTCAACATCCTCATCATTGCCCTCCTCTTCGGATTCGGAATTGGATTTGAAATCATCTTCGTGAAGTTCTCTCTCTTGTGCTCCTACGGGGTTGCACGGCTTCATTTGCCCCACTTGCTTCATCAATAAGCCTCCACAAAAGCCCTGTTTCGGGCTCAACATCATCATCATCTGCTTCAATTATCCACTCTTGAGCATTACTAGCATTACTAGCTAGAAGAACATCGATATTCTTCGTCTTGCTTCTCTGTTTTTTGCTAAACAACCTTGCATTGAATTGAACATAGATAAGATTACTTGCACGTTGAGCATCTAGCCTATTTCTTCTCTTAGTATGCACTTACATTACATGTTGCAAAGTGAATTAAATTATATAACATTGACCGATTAATGGGCCGATTTTAACTGACTAATCGGTTTGACCGATTAATGTGCTGATTTGGGCATAATCCAATCGGCGACTGCCGATTAATCGCCGATTTTTGCCGATTTTTAGAACACTGGTTGGGAGTAATTTTTTGGTGCGATCGTCGAGGTTTACTGGTCGTTTTTTGTGTCTAGTCGAATTAGTGGTTTTGTTTTTATGTTGGTCGAATTCTGTGTTTTTGGTCGAAAGAGTAGATTTGCTTTTGTATTGGTCGTGTTTGGTTTTAGTTGAATCAGTATATTTGTTTGTGTTGTTAGTACTTGGTGTTGGTCGAAACAGTGAATTGTTTTTGTGTTGGTAGTAATGTTCTTTTTGTGTTGGGACTAATTTTTTGGCGTGATCCTCGAGGTCTATTGGTCGTTTTTTGTGTCTGGTCGAATCAGTGGTTTTGTTTTTATGTTAATCATATTGTGTCTCTAGTCGAATCAGTGGTTTTGTTTTTATGTTGGGCCGATTCTGTGTTTTTGTTCGAAACAGTAGATTTGCCTTTGTATTGGTCGTGTTTGGTTTTAGTCCAATTAGTAGATTTGTTTTTGTGTTTATTGTACTTGTTGCTGGTCGAAACAGTGAATTGTTTTTATATTAGTAGTAATTTTCCTTTTGTGTTGGGAGTAATTTTCTGGCGTGATCGTTGAGGTCAACTGGTCATTTTTTGTATCTAGTCGAATCAGTGGTTTTGTTTTTATATTGGTCGGATTCTGTGTTTTTGTTCCAAATAGTAGATTTGCCTTTGTATTCATCGTGCTTGGTTTTGGTCAAGTCAATAGATTTGTTTTTGTCTTATTAGTACTTGTTGTTGGTCGAAATAGTGAATTGTTTTTGTGTTGGTAGTAATTTTACTCTTGTGTTGAGAGTAATTTTCTAGCATGATCCTCGAGGTCAACTAGTTGTTTTTTGCGCCTCGTCGAATCAGCTATTTTGTTTTTATGTCAATCGTATTGTGTTTCTGGTTGAATCAGTGGTTTTGTTTTTATATTGGTCGGATTCTGTGTTTTTGTCCAAACAGTAGAGTTGCTTTTGTATTGGTCGTGTTTGGTTTTAGCCCAAACAATAGATTTGTTTCTGTGTTGTTAGTACTTGTTTTTGGTTGAATAGTAGATTTGTGTCTTTTTTTGGTCGAACAGTAAATTGTTTTTGTGTTACCAATAATTTTCTAGCATGATCCTCGAGGATCATTGGTTGTTTTTTATGTTTGGTCGAATTAGTGGTTTTTATGTTGGTCGTATTTGGTTTTGTTTTTATGTTGGCTGGATTCTGTGTTTTGGTCAAATCAGTAGATTTGCCTTTGTATTGATCATGTTTGGTTTTGGTCGAATCAGTAGATTTGTTTTTGTGTTGTTAGTACTTGTTGTTAGTCGAAACAGTGAATTGTTTTTGTGTTGGCAATAATTTTCTTTTTGTGTTTAGAGTAATTTTTTGGTGCATCCTCGAGGTCCACTACTTGTTTTTTTTGTGTTTGGTCGAATTTCTGGTTTTGTTTTTGTGTTAATCGTATTGTGTCTGAATCAGTGCTTTTGTTTTTATGTTGGTCGCATTCTGTGTTTTTGGTCGAAACAATAGATTTGTCTTTTGTTTGATGAGTTTTTGTAACAACAAGTTCATTAAATGAAGGACCCATATGACAAAAAAAGAGAGGAGGGGTTAAAATAAAAATACAATTTTTATTAGTAAGTAACACCTGGTCAAAGATCCCACTCGTCGAAAACCTGGTCAAGACCACCTGGTTGAAATGTGCCTAGTTGAAATCTCCTTCAAAAGTGGCTTGGTCAAAATTTGCTTCAAAACTGGTTTGGTCGAAAATGGCTCCCAGACTGGTCTGGTCGAAATGACCTTCAAAATTGGTGTGGTCGGAATGACCCTCCAAACTGGTCGAAATGACTTCAAACTTGGTCGAAATCTACTACTAAAATGGCCTGGTCAAAATTTTCTTCAAGATTGCTCTGGTCAAATTTGTATCCGACTCGGACTGGTCAAATTGGGTTTGATCTAATTCGGATTCGACTCGAACTGGTCAAATTCGACCCGGTTTCAACCATATTTAGTTTTAATTCAAACAGAACTTATCTCTAACCTTATTTGTTTTATTTAAATAGCCAATGTCTATCTCCTATTCAAAATCAAATCCTTAAAGGGGATAATCTTTATCTTCATCCTTTTGATTATTTAAAGAATAAAATATATGTCGTATTCAAATTCAAATCCTCTAAATATCTCTGGTTGTTGGATGGTTGCAATTAACCTAGAGCGAGAGAGGGAACTAGCCTTTTGGGGGCAGAGCACAGAAGCAGGTGCAGGTGCAAGGTGAACAAGCAGGTGCACACGAGGTGAAGAGGGAGATGCACCAGAGACAGACAGGTAGATGAACAGGTGAACAAAGGCGAACAGGATAGGAAGACCAGCACAGGAGAAACCCTGCTTTTCTTCCTCCGTAGATCTACTCGGACAAACTTTGAAAATTGTTATGTGTGAGTTCTGTTTGTTTGTATAGTATGCATTATGCATCATATCAGGGGTAGTTGTCGTGCTCGTTGGTGCTTGTGCTAGTCATCCATGAAGATCAAGAGAGCATGGAGCAAATTGTTATGCTGCCGGGAGATCAACAGGAGATGCAAAACAAGTGCTCGTAGTGATCGAATCAGTATTCGATCTGGTCCATATTGTTGTTTCGTTCAGGAATTGACATTCGATCAGATCCATATTGTTGATAGATCAACTTTTGAATGATCGAATAGGCATTCGATCTGGTCCATATTGCTATTTCATTCAAGAATTGACATTCGATCAGATCCATATTGTTGATAGATCAACTTTTGAATGATCGAATCGGTATTCGATTTGGTCCATATTGCGGTTTCACTCAAGAATTGGCATTTGATCAGATCCATATTGTTGATAGACCAAAACCTCTTAATTATCACTTTTGGGCAGATGATCAGATTAGCATTCGATCGGGTTCATATTGTCGTTTCTCTTAGGAATTGGCATTTGATTAGATCCATATTGTGGTTTGATCAGAATCCCTTAAGTGTACTTTTTGAGGTCTGTCTGTTCAGCTTGTTCAATGGGAGAAGTCAATGAAAACTTCTCATCCAGAAGTCCTATGGACCCTAAATTTTTACGGTGAACAGGAGACTACAAGTGCAACATGTCCACCAAGTTTTAAGCAAATCAGAGATCTCTAAGGTGCAATTCGATCAAGAGAAGAGGTTCTGTCCAGAAGAAGTTTCAGCTTGTTCCATGGGAGAAGATCAATGATAACTTATATCCAGAAGTTCGATCAATCCTAAATTTTTATGGTGAATAGGAGACTACAGGTGTAACATTTCCACCAAGTTTCAAGCCAATCAGAGATCTCTAAGGTGCAATTAGACCAAGAGGAGAGGTTCTGTCCAGAAGAAGTTTCAGCTTGTTCCATGAAAGAAGATCAATGATAACTTTTGATCTAGAAGTCCAATTGACCCCAAATGTTTATGGTGAATAGAAGGTTCATACTGAAGTAATCCTCCAAGTTTCAAGTTGATCAGAGGAAAATAAGATCATAAAGAGGTCTATCTCGCTGAATTCCAGCTTAACGTACGAGCAATGCAATGAAGATAATTTCTAATCCAACAGTCTGATTGATCTTAAATTTTGATGAACAATCGAGGATCTGTCCAGAAACTATGTCTCCAAGTTTCAAGCCAATCAAAGGCCAGAAAGGCTCCCGTACAGTTAGTCAAAGAGGAGCTAGTTCAATAATCAATCATGTCTGAAGTTATCAAGACAAGTCAAAATACTACTAAGTCCTTGATGGATATTCCAATGAGCAGTCTACCATGTAATATGTTTTTTTTTTAACTAAGGAAGTCAAGTTGTTATCACAAGTCATTTCCGTCCACTTTTTCATGTCGCTGGGTACTAATGAGGCAAAGGTGACATGCTTTTGTCCTTGACTGACGAAGTCAGACACCATTCATGCCAGGTACTGATGAGGTGAAAGCATCCATTTGTTCACGACCGACGAGACTGAACAAGCCCCTAACCGGCATCGATGAGGCGAAGGCCACATTTATTTGTGATAGCACCATAGATTGATGAGACTATGGATTTGCATACTTGCATGCATGGGCATACGTATTGCATTCATTTATCAAGGGAAATTTTGAAGTTTCGAGGCTTGAAGACGATGACCATCAGCACATCTTACTCAGAGGTTTTCTGCGGACTTGTTCTGCAAATGTAATTAACTAGGTGCTTTTCAAAAGACCTGAGGAACCATGAACCATGCAATCCCCTGAAGCCAAAATGTACTTTCCTCTGGCGCAGTAAGAGATTGTAAATCCCAAAGGGACTTGTAACTTGTAATTATTTTCAGAATTAATAAAGTGCATTGTTTCCCCTAAGATTGTGCATTCTCTACTCTTTATTTGTATACTTATGTATACTGGCACGCCCGCACCACAAAGTGGGGCCAATTTCCCGGAAGAGAGATCTTCTCGGCGAAAGACCTTTATATTGGTCGTGCTTGGTTTTGGTCCAATCAGCAGATTTGTTTTGTATTGTTAGTACCTATTTTTGGTTGAACAGTATATTTGTTTCTTTTGTGGTCAAAACAGTAATTGCTTTTGTGTTGGTAGTAATTTTCTAGCGAGATCTTCAAGGTCCACTCATTTTTTGTGGCTAGTTGAATTAGTGGTTTTTATGTTGGTCGCATTTTGTCTCTTGTCGAATCAGTGGTTTTGTTTTTACGTTGGTCGCATTCTGTGTTTTTGGTCGAATCAGTGGATTTGCCTTTGTATTGTTCATGCTTGGTTTTGGTTGAATCAGTAAATTGCTTTTGTGTTGGCAGTAATTTTTTCAGGTGATCCTCGAGGTTCACTGGTTGTATTTTGTCTCTGGTCGAATCATTGGGTTTTTTTTGTCTCTGGTCGAATCAGTGGCTTTGTTTTTTATGTTGGTCGCATTTTGTGTTTTTGATCGAATCAGTACATTTGCCTTTGTATTGATCGTGCTTAGTTTTGGTTGGTGGCCGACGGCATCGACAGCTAGAACCGGCGCAGCTGACTGTAGAATGGCAAAAATAACACGACACAAAGAGGAGGCAAGATCCAAACCTAAGCAGACGCGTCTCCTTGCCGCTTCGCGGCCGCCTCCGTTGTGGCGCCGATGTAGCGGTCGATGGCATCGACAGCCAGAACTGGCGCAGCTGAGTGCAACAAGCGAGACCAATGGGTGGCCGTCGAAGCAGCGAAGAGACTTCGAGGAAACCCTCGCACCCTGTAGTAACAAAACGCTAAGCTGGGAACGAACGAACAAGATGAACCTAAAGACAGATCCAACAGCTCGGAGAAAAGTGGCAGTGTAATCTCATGAGTTGAAACCTAGTCGTATCAGTGCCAAATGTGGTCATACTAAGTTTTAGCCAAAATTTAAGCAGAGACACATACATTTGTCTTGGCTTTTTGTGGTTTCGGTTGGTTGTGGTTTTGTTAGTAATTAGCTATGGTCGTGAGAATAATTGCATGAAAATAGAAACAGTTAAGCTTTTTTTTTTTTTAACGACAATAGTTATATGCAGAGTGAACTAAGCAACTCTATCTAGTCATATTGTATAAGCAAATACATTGCAAAAAGTGGAAAACACAAATAGTGGAACTTGCTCGTGACAGCAAAAAAGTTTGGTCGTATCAGTAAAAAAACTAATTGTTTCAGTAAAGTTAAAGGTGGTTGCATTAGTACAAGGCCTGTTCATGGTCGTTGAGTTCAAAAGTGGTCGGATCTTGGCGATGGTGGTTCAGTAGAAAACTGCTCTTATCAGCACAAGAATTGCTAATGGTTGTATAAGTTGAAAACTGGTCAAATCAATACAAAATTGGTTGTATAAGTTTAAACATGGTCATATATATATGTAGTAAACTTGATGCTTGGTTTGTTTCTGGTTTTGGTAGCAGTTAGTTGTGGTTTTCTTAAACAACCAAGAATATTGTTTTTAATGACAACAATTATATGTTGGGTAAACTAAGTAGTTATTTCTAGTCATACTGTATGGGCAAATTGATCGCACCCAAAGGGGCGCAGTTGAGTAATAACCGCAAGCGAACAGTTGAACGTTGAGCACTTGATCCGGGAGGATCTCCAAGTCCTGATCGCATGCGGCTTCGCGACCAAGTCCTGATCGCATACGGCTTCACGACCTTAACCGTGTTCGGAAAGGAGTCCGCGACCATGGATTGGTCCGCGACCAGGAAAAGGAATTCGTTCCCTGTTCGGAATTGTAATCCGTTCCGAATGTGTATAACTAAGCTTATCTGTTTAGGTTTAGGTTATTGAGTCTGATACGTACTCATACGATTGGACTATAAATACCTTGTAATAGGTCTAGTTTAGATCATCGAATTCAATTGAAGAGTCATAGAACTTATTTGAGTTTTAGACACTTATAGTTCCTTCGACGTAGACAAGTGTGTCTAACGTTCGACGTGTAAAGCCCTCTTTGAAATAAAGAGTTGTGCGATTACTTTGAGCTGTGGTTTCGATCAACCTTTGGGTTTCGGTATTTCCGAGTAAGATCTCGTTATTCCGTATATTAGAATCTGGGCGAGCCTAGTGCGAAAACCAAGGCTAGGTTTCAAACGGATCAAGTTGGTATCAGAGCCAGGTTTCCTATCCTGTGGATGGTGAAGACTCGCCAGGGTTACAAAACCTCCGGCAAAACTCCAGGCGATCAATTGACGGTTCCTACAGCCGCGTCTCCGACACTGTCTGACGATACCTCCGTTCAAGCTAACCTAGCCGAACAAGTGGCTAAGCTCTCCACCGACATGGAAACCCTGCTTGCTTGGATTAAGCAGCAGGCCATGATTGTACCTCCTGAAGTAGGGAAGGGTATGGGTGCGAAGACTGGTGAAGACTTGCGCAGGGCAGACGAAGATGAAGACGAAGGCAACCACAAGACCGACGACCTCGCCAACACCTCCTTAGCTGTTGGATCTTTTAAGGTCGACGCTAAGATTGATATACCCATATATGATGGGGTGATCGATGCCGAGAAGCTGGATTCTTGGATCGATCAACTTGAGACCTACTTTGACCTGAAAGGGTTCAGTAGCGCTCAAAAGGTCAAATTTGCACCTTTGAAGATGAAGGACCACGCCAAGACATGGTGGAAGGCCCTTGTTGCCAGTGGTGAAGCTGACGACCTTGCGTGGGGTCAATTCAAACGACTTCTGCGACAAGAATTCTATCCGATGGGTTACCTTGAGGAAAGATGGGAGCGTTGACACAGATTGTACCAACGGCGCGACCAGATCGTCCAAGACTATACAACAGAGTTTCGGCGACAAGCAATGGTCATTGGCATCTCACTATCCGACCCTCAGGTATTTCGGAAGTACACATCTGAACTTCAGAAATTGATCAGTACTGAGCTAAGTCTGTTCGGCATCCAAGACATCGCGACCGCAAGCACAACTGCTATGGCGATCGAGAAAAAGAATAAATCCCGCAGCGACAAAAGCACGAAGGAAAGTGCGACATCGACAAAGAAAAAGCCGAGTCCGAAGAAGAACGCTTCCAAATCGGGCACGGGTGCCTTTTGCGAACATTGTCAAGTCGCGGGACATACCAAGGACAAATGCTACAAGCTTCGTCCTGAACTTCGACCAAAGAAAAACGGACTAGGAAAAAGAACAGCCACGGCTACTGCGACTTCACCCGACGAAGAAGTTGTCCGAGTGAACTCGGTTAATGAGGCGGATACGACCTTTTCTCTGATGGCAATGCCGAAGGAGGAGGGTTCGGATCTACCAAACGACCATCACCCAACGGAGGACTTGTTCACCATCAACATCCAGGTGAAGCACGAAGTGGTCGCAGCGATATTCGATCCAGGAAGTCAGAAGAATCTGGTCTCCGCTGGACTGGTTCGGTGACTTGGTTTGAAGAAAACCACACACCCGCGACCATATCCGCTGGGTTGGTTTACATCCGACGTGAACCAACAGATTACGAGTCAGTGTGTGTTGAAGTTTGCGATCTCTGCACGATATATCGATGAGGTGCAATGCGATGTTGTCCCTATCGATATCTGTCAGGTGATCTTTGGGAGTCTGTATCTATATGATCGAGACGCTCATTTCCATCGGCGAGCGCAAGAGTACGACCTCACTAAAGACGGAGTTAAGTTCGTGATCAGTAGAGACATCCATGTCAACACTTCGAACTTGATTACCGCAAATCAAGCCAAACGAATTGTTAATGCATGTCACAAGTATGTGCTTGTCATGATTCGACCCATTGGTCAAGGTGAGAGTACTCGACTAGCATTGTCGTTGGCGTGCCGAGAGAATTCTGGTCGTTTTTCGGGACTGCTGGAAAAATACAGTGATCTGTTCGAGGCTACCCAGGGCCGTCCGCCGAAACGTCCAGTCGAGCACGAAATTCAGCTTGTGTCCGATGCGACACTGCCCAATCTGAGTATGTATCGCAACTCAGTATTGGAGAATGAAGAGATCAAGAGACAACTTGGTGAGTTGCTGAACGATGGTGTCATTCAACCAAGTAGTTCACCTTGTGGATCTCCTGTGGTGTTGGTACCAAAGAAAGATGAGACTTGGCATATGTGCATCGACTATCGACCACTGAACAAGATCACCATCAAGAACCGGTACCCCCTTCCCCGTATTGACGACCTGTTAGACCAATTGAAGCATGCTGTTGTCTTCTCCAAATTGGATCTTAAGTCAGGATATCATCATGTCAGCATCCGAGAGGAGGATACGTGAAAGACCGCGTTCAAAACACGACAAGGTCTGTTCGAATGGCTGGTCATGCCGTTTGGTCTCTGCAACGCTCCGGCAACTTTCATGCGTCTTATGAATGACGTATTGCGACAGTTCATCAACGACTTTGTGATCGTTTACCTCGATGACATACTAGTTTATAGTCGATCGTGGGATGAGCACCTCATTCATGTCGAAAAGGTGTTCGATCAGCTTCGGCAACATCGACTTCGCCTCAACCGTAAGAAGTGCGAGTTCGGCCAGCAAACTCTACTTTACCTTGGATTCCTGGTCGGTAACGGTACGTTGCAAATCGACCCAGATAAGGTAAAAGTGATTCGCGAATGGCAGCGACCGCGAACAGTAACGGATGTGCGTAGTTTTGTGGGAGCATGCCAATATCTTCGGAAGTTCATCTGACACTTCTCGATTGTGGCTTCTCCATTGCATGCATTAACCAGGATGGATCAGAAGTTCGAGTGGACAGGGAAACATGAGGACACGTTTCTCTTGCTGAAAAGGAAGATCAGCGAGGCGCCTCAGGTTATGCAATGGGCGCAGTGCTCATGCAAGAAGGTCGACCAGTGGCATATCACTCCGAGTTATTCCAGGGAGCTCAGAAGAACTACCTGACTTATGATAAGGAGTTATGCGCAGTGCATCAGGCCGTGAAACATTGGCGGTGTTATCTCTTGGGGAAAGAGACGGTTGTCCACACCGACCATCAACTATTGCAATATTTGCAAACCCAGTCCAAGCTACAGCAATCTCGGCACATGAAGTGGATGTCGTATCTGCAGCAGTTTAATCTGGTGATTAAGTACAAGAAGGGCATACACAACAAATTGGCGGACATGTTGTCGCGACCACCAGTTATGACCCTCTGTTTATCAGCGTTCATGCAGATCGAGCCCTCATGTCATGATGACTATTTCACTATGTACAGTGAAGACCCTGATTTTCAAACAGCACTGACTGAGGTCGAAACAGGGAACCCTACAGAGTTCGTTCGTCGAGAAGGACTCTTGTACAAGGGCAATTTACTTTGCATACCTCGTGGAGCACCTCGAACTCAATGGATGCGAGAAGCGCACACATCGAAGGTAGCTGGTCACTTTGGGGTTACAAAGACGTTGCAAAATCTTCACCGACATGTGTTCTGGCCACGTATGCAGCAAGATGTGGCTAGGTTTGTTCGAGACTGCGGTCTCTGCAGCATCTCGAAACCGGCAAACCGAAAATTAGGTTTGTATACTCCTTTGCAGGTTCCATCACGACCATGGGAGAGCATATCCATGGATTTCTTGGGAGGATTGCCTAAGACCCAACGTGGCAACGACTATCTATTCGTGGTCGTTGATCGGTTCTCCAAAATGATTGTTCTTATACCTTGTCGGAAGATTATCACGGGAGAAGAGGCAGCTCGAGTATTCTTTCAACACGTTTAGACACACTTCGGACTGCCGACTTCTATTGTGTCTGATCGCGATACCCGGTTCCTTAGTCACTTTTGGCGATCGCTCTGGACGATGATGGACACCAAGCTAAAGAGGAGTACTGCTTTTCATCCGCAAACTGATGGTCAAACCAAGGTGGTAAATCGCACAGTCGTTCATCTCTTGAGAGGATATAACTCGAAGCACCCGAAGACCTGGGATGAAAGCATACCATACCTGCAGTTTGCTTTTAATCGAGCAGTGCATGGTTCGACTGGACAGTCCCCGTTTGAGGTTTGTTTAGGATTTCTACCCCAGAGTCCATTCGACATGGAGTTTGTGATCCCCACCTCAGCACAGAACAGCAAGGAAGCATCTGATCAGGATTGAGCACAAAAGTTCCTGGAAGGTATTCAACGACTCCATCGTGAGGTTGAACAGAACTTGCTGAAAGCTCAACTCAAGTACAAGGCGTGACATGATCGGCACCGAGTTGATGCGCAATTTCAAGAAGGTGATATGGTATGGTTACATCTGAGTAAGGAGTGACTTAAAGGTGAAGGTAAGAAACTCAAACCCATTCGTTATGGTCCTTTTCGGATTTTGCGGAAAGTGGGTAATAATGCTTGTCAGCTCGAGTTACCTCCATACATGGATATCTACTCGGTTGTTAATGTTGAGCACCTCAAACTCTTTGAGCCTTCCATGCTGGATGATGAGCCAGAAACTATAGTACCATCTGTTGAAGACTTGGTCTATCAACGAGACAAACCTCTACATGAAGATGTGATTCTGGAAAAGAAGGTAACTACCACCCGCAGTGGCACCAAGGAGACTTTTCGAATCGGTCGGAAAGATCAACGAGCACGTGCGGCAAAGTGGTACACCAAAGAAGATGGACAAGCCCAATTTTCACATCTCCAGTTTAATCGAGAGGTCGCAACAGGGGTTGGCTCCTTCTCAACAAGGGAGTCATGATCCGGGAGGATCTCCAAGTCCTGATCGCATGCGACTTCGCGACCAAGTCCTGATCGCATACGGCTTCGCGACTTTAACCGTGTTCGGAAAGGAGTCCGCGACCATGGATTGGTCCGCGACCAGGAAAAGGAATTCGTTCCCTGTTCGGAATTGTAATCCGTTCCGAATGTGTATAACTAAGCTTATCTGTTTAGGTTTAGGTTATTGAGTCTGATACGTACTCATATGATTGGACTATAAATACCTTGTAATAGGTCTAGTTTAGATCATCGAATTCAATAGAAGAGTCATAGAACTTATTTGAGTTTTAGACACTTATAGTTCCTTCGACGTAGACAAGTATGTCTAACGTTCGACGTGTAAAGCCCTCTTTGAAATAAAGAGTTGTGCGATTACTTTGAGCTGTGGTTTCGATCAACCTTTGGGTTTCGGTATTTCTGAGTAAGATCCCGTTATTCCGTATATTAGAATCTGGGCGAGCCTAGTGCGAAAACCAAGGCTAGGTCTCAAATGGATCAGCACTTGAGGGTCGAATTCCACGAGAAACAAACTTGTTCGTCTTTTAGGCTAACAAATTACAGATTAAGTCTGAACGATTTAGGGGGTTGTTTGTCTACCACTAAATCTACTACTAAAACTATAAATCTAGGATTTAAAAGCAGTAAAGAGCAAGTATGAAATTTCGGGTTTTAGAAACAAAAAGGAAAACCTAGGGTTTCGGGAATTTCATAACCATCAAGCGTAATTCTATCCAATGTCTGAGAATTGCAAGTTAGTTTTAATTGTTTTCCAAGACAGATTAAGTTGCTAGTACGGTTGCTGGTACAACAGTCAGATGATTGCTTCCACGGTTAAGTTTGGCGAGAGCCTCTCTCCTATTTAGGGTCCCGCGTCAAGGCGCTAAGGACTCAAAAACTCCCCTAAATTCTTGCTAAGGCTCAACTGTTACGTTTGTTGCCAGAACAAAAATTTAGGGTTTAGAGGAAGAAAACATAAGGAACTAATTGTAAAACTTAAGATCGAGACTGAGGAGGAATTACGTCTTCTGGATTAGGTCATCCCTAGCCCTAAAAGTGAATTACTCGCAAAAATCCATAAAAGTACATAAATAATAAGAAATAAACGAAAACTTACTTGATTGCTTCAAAATTAGGTCTGTCGTCCTTGTCGACTTACAAATGAGGAAAATAGAGAAGGGAGCTCTACTAAAACTCAAACTAAGCCCGAAAGGCATTGCATTAAAATTGAGTCAAAAGCTTCTCTATTTATGATACAATGGGTTCACGTGCTCAAATATAAGTCTTGACGTGCTGGCGACGAAATTATGCTTGAAACGGTGCGAAAATAGATAAATCAAAGTTAAAACTGTAAGATCAAGGATGCCGACTAGAGGTGAGGTGAATAGGAGGCTTTTAAAATTTCTTTCCAACTTAACAATTTTAAAAGATATTTAGGATAACTTAGAGTTGCAAAGGTTTAGCAATCAAACATCTAGTTGCATTCAACCATATGAAATATTCAATATAACATGCAACAATAGTAAATCAAGCAATTGTGTCAATATGAATATGAATTATACAAAAGAGAGGCAATTGACACAATAATTTTTACCGAGGCCTCGGAGACTCGCCCAGTCTCCCCTACTCCTCGTTGAAGCGCTCACGCGTGAGCCTCGCTTCTATATCCACGAAAGATATTTCACTCGGGTTACTCCTTTTCCACACCGAATAGGCGAGCACCAAACCTTTCACACGTTGTTTGTCGACCTCTCCAACAAACTTCAACCGGGAGAGATCGCGACTCTCCTCCGACACCATCTAGGCGAAGGCGATCGCCAAGAGTAACAAGTCGGATGCGCTTTCGCTTGAACGAATTTCGTGCTAGAAGCTCAAAGATGCAAATGAGATGCTCAACACTCTAACACTAGCATGCAAATGGTGATTTAAGTGCAATAAGCACTATTAACCTCACACAAATGCTCTCTCTCAAATCTACTCAAGATTTGGGCTCAAATCTAACCTCTAGATGCAATATAGCAAATGCAAAGTCTTGGCTAGCTTATCAACTGAAATATGAACACTTTGAGCAACCCCAAATGAAGGCAAACACAAGATATATATAGCCCTCAAGGAAAACTAGCCGTTTGCCATGAACTGACAAATTTTTGTATGGGCCGAACATTGTCTGGCCATGCTAGACACTGTTCGACCAATACACAAAAATGCGACCGTTGCAAAATGTCAGTTACCGTTGGGCGATTTTTTTGTAAAGGCCGGACATTGTTCGGTCAGCCGGACAATGTCCGGCCATGTCGGACAAAAACCCGGACGTATATATCTGTCTCTGTTTCATTTCTCGGCTCAAACAATTTGTACAGGCCGGACAATGTCCGACCATATCAGACAAAGTCCGGCCTTCCCGGACAAAAGCTTTGGACGGATCCAAACGTCTCTGGTTTCATTTTGCAAAAGGCTGAAAAATTTGTACAGGCCGGACAAAGTCCGGCCACTGCACATTATTAGTAAAACAAGTATAACTTTTGATCCAGAGATCCGATTGATGTGATTTTTGGCTTGTTGGAAATATAACTCAGAGATCTACAATTTTGTCAACAGGAGAGAGACCTAGAAAGTCCTAGAAACTTATAGAAAACTTAAAATCCTTCATACTGCCAAAATGTTCAATCCAAAAATCATCTCTAATGCAATTTAGGGTATTTGCACATACGGATTTGTTGTTTTTTCGCGTATATCTCAGCCGACACTCAGCGACGACCACGACCAATATGATTTATGAACTAAAACCATTGGTCGAATATCCGATCGAAAACAGGAGGTCGAGTGGATTTGGTCGAGCGTACGCAAGCGAGCCGAAGACTGGTACGACCAGTTCGAACTCCTACGACCACGACCAAACCCTAAACAGAAAACCGCCAAACCAGAGACACGATCATGACCACGTATCAAACAAGGATACGATCAGAATGTGCAAATATGATCACAACCAGCTCTAGAATAATAAACCAATTTAAGTAGCTGGCGATTAAGACTAAGTGCAGTTTTCAAAATATTTTCTCTAATGCACCACAAACTACACTTAGACTCTCTAGCAATGCAAGCGCGATAAAACACTAGTGCAAGATGATATGAATGCATTTGAGCTTCCACACTAGATAGACTCAAGCTACTAGTTTCCAACCCCTCTTAATAGTACGGTCAAACTAGTAAAAAGAATCCTATCAACCCGGTCTGTCTCCAAACACCGAGACCGGTAAAATCCTAAGAAAACAATCCTTAATCTTGGATTTTACCTTTGGTGAAGTTCGACCTCGTGAAGCTCAACCGCTCGACGCTTGTCCTCGCAAAGCTCGACCTCGCTAAGCTTGACCTCGCTCGAGATGTCTCATATCGGTATCATCCTCTTCATGCCCTTGCTTGCTTTCATCCTACAACCATTCTGAGACTAGAACACATACACTCAATGCACAAACGTTAGTCTCATTTATAGTTCGTCATTAATCACCACCAGAGAAATCACTCCACACAGGAGTTAACTCAACGATTTCTCTCTTCGGCGAAATGACAAAACTAATTTCTATAAGCAACAAATGAGTAAGAGATGAATCACACAATCATATAGATCTATATATGATGAAGACATACACACACGATCCATACTACTCATGTTATGATAAAGATAAGCATGATGCAACCACCGATCTCCCTCTCCCTCTCAACACATGCATTGATCTCGATACCACAAATGAAGGAGTTATCAAACTTCCGGATTTATCACATGGCATTCCAATTTACACTTAGCACAAGATTGATGCAACCACAGAGCTCCCCCTCAACATATGCATCAATTGTTAAATCATAACCGGGAGTCATCGATTCTAGGGTTTAACATTAACAATTCAATGTACTTGTACTAAACTAGGATTTATACAAGTTGTCATTTAATCCTCAAAGTTGTCATTATCCAGACAATATTAATCATTAAAGATTTATCCAAATCGTCATTAATTATCAAAACCCAGATATCTTAGATCGACCTAGATCCAACAAAAGCCACCAAAATCAACCAAAACAGCCCTAGAAACCGAGCTGGGCCTAACTTGTGGCATGGGTCGTGCCCTGCTATGAACACGGGTCATGCCTGCGATCATTCTGGGCTCAGTCCAGGGCAACACGACCAGTTGTGTTCGACTAGGCGACCTGGGGTGTCCAATCAGGGCATGTTTGACTAGGGCGTGTCCGATCAAGTGACTAGGTGTGTCCAACCCGGTGACTAGGTGCATCCGACCAAGTGTCTTCGATCATGACGTGTTCGATTAGGATTCTTCGTCCGGTCTATGTTGTTCAAGTGTGTTCGACCAGGTGTCTTTGACCATCTCGTGTTCGATCAGGGCTCCTCTTCATCCAGTTTTCGTGTCTTTCGTCGAAACTGGTTCAAAAGAACTCAAAATGTCCTCAAAGTTTGTAGGTATGATCCCTGGAACACAACGAACACAACCATGAAAGCGGATTGTAAAAAATAATACAAAAATTTACATAAAATGTCGCATCAGAGGAGTTTTCAGCATGTTTTTAGCACGTTTTCATTAGCAAACCTAGGGTAAAAGCAGTACCAATTTAGCACTTATCACAAATATGTAGCAAAAGTAAGAAGACGTAATGCTAAGCATTGACATCTTCTATGCAAAGTAATTTATACACAAAAGAAACTGAATTAATGTGGACTATAATCATGCAAAAAAGGATTTGTCCAAACATCGCAAAGAAAAAGTTTTAGTTGATTAGTAGTAGGGATATTGCAGCACAACATTTGTAGGGTGTAGATGGAGTGCTGCAGAAGAGCTGGGTGTGATGGAAAAATATTGCACCGCAATATGAAGATTAATCTGCATCATTAGATAGGTTGTATATTAATGGAAAAAAACATAGTTTGAGCGTGATGAACACAAGATGGATGCAGTAAGCTATAGAAGACAAAAAAAACATGGACTGAGTAAGGTATGCACAGCAGAGACATCAATGTAAGATATTTGAAAATAATTGATGTGTCAATATATAAATGAGTATGTTCGGCAGTCTCTATTACGTTAGATAATGAAATTATGTATGTAACAGGTGGCATTTATTTTTTTTCAGTATTGCATGCCATTTGGTGACATTGTTTGCAATTTTAATATTTAAATAAGCATGAATAGACCAAACAAAAGAAGAGTAAGTGAGATATAAATGATAGCATCATTAATGGACAGATATGCAAAAGATGAGGTGTTGTGATGTCTTTCATGCTTTGGTGAAAATTGAAGTTAAGGTGCATCGAGTCTGTTTTTAAATACAATATATGTTATCTAATTTTGGTTTGTTTTGGATATGCCAAAGCTGCAAGCTGTAAATGAATGTGGAGATCTGGGAAGGATAGGCTTTGATTTTGCAAATATTGTATAATGAATTTTGACAATATGGTATTAGTGTATATGCTAAAATATAATTTATTGATAAATCATGGCATGTCATGTGTAGTTTGAATATGTAAGCACATAGATTTGAATGCAAAATATGTTGTAATATTTAAGTCAAAAGACGTGGCTCTATGGAGTTAATTCAGCTTAGATGGAAAACTATTGTTTTGTGTGGTCCAGCTTAGATAATCATTTCTTTGCTAAGCTATAAGAATGTTTAGTTACATTGATTCGGATGCAGAACATCATGTATTATTGTGTTGATATTATCAGAAAAAGTGGAGAGCTTTATGGACAGTTTTAGCAAATTGTGTGATGGTTTTTATTCAGAGTTAAAGTTGTAGGAATTTTGTAGTGTGATCTGTTGAAGTTGTTATGTTGTTGTATCATTATTATGAAGTGTATGGTCGCAAAGATATTTACCTGCAATCATATTTTTTCTTGCAGAGATATTTACCTGTAGTCATGATTGATAGTAGAGATAAATTTGGATTATGCATAATCAGATTATTAATCCATTAAAAGCTTGGATGTAAGGAAAATATCTTTATTATTTTTTTACAATCCTTGCATAAAAAAGGGATACTGGCAACCAACGAGTCAGCCTGATCTGAAAGAAGAACACAAAGTTCCTCGAGGGAAAAGTTATCGTTAGTAGGGTTAACGACAGCCGCCCCAAGGGAATTAGCAACGCTCCTCAGTTTTTCGAGGTCGTGTTTTATTGTGAGACTACAACCGGCCCTAATTGCATCAAAGGTTTCCTTCTGCTCTCGAGCAAGGTCCCTCTCCATGCGAGCCAATCTTGTAGCCTCATGAGCTCTGTCACAATTAGTCTTCAAGCGATCAACGAGCTTGAAGGTAGCATCAAGGTTGAGTCCTCACCTAATGGACCGCTCCTCGATCTCCTCTTTTTCTTCTTGAAGAGTTCTGCATAAAGCAGTCTTTTGCCTTAGGAGAATCTGGATCTCAGCAAGTTGTTCGCTGAGAACCCACAATGCCTTGTCCTCCTATATAGACAAAGGATCAATCCAGGTCGCACATAAGAAGAATTAAGAAAGAAAAAGTATTTACCTGGGAGGCAGATGCTGACTAGCTAACAGAAAATTTTGGTACAAGAACAGTACCATCCCCCCTACATATTCAATAAAAAATGAGTCATTCTTAATGAAGCAACTTAGTTAGAGAGATAATCAATCAATACCTTGACTTTGATTCAGAAGGATATGGTAAAAAAGATCCTAAAATCGAAGATCTTAGGTTGTCAATCTCTTTCCTTCTGTCATAATCACTTTGATCAGAAGGGGCTGACACTATGGTTTGAGAAGCAGTGGTAGTTAACACTTCGGACCTCATTAGCTTCTTCGATGAGGATCCACTAGATGATCCTACATCATCACCCGCTCGCTTATTTGAAGTTGTTGATTCCTCAACTACCTAGAGAATTCCAAAATGCATTACTTTGGAAAACCTTTACCCAAAAAGGGATGATGTACGCAGATTCTTCAAAAAAGAGTTACCTTTTGAAATTCTTGCATGACATTATCTTCTATTGCTAATTCCTCTTCGTCACTCTCAACCACTTTTTAGAGATTTGACTCGCCATTAGAACGAGAAAAAGGAAGAAGGGATGAGGTTAGAAGATGAAAATAAGTACTAAGACTTAACAAGTGCAAGCTTGAAGATCCCAGAATGTAAAAGCTAAGTATTTATAGAACTCAGAAGTGACGGTTCGTATTCACAACCTCAAGTTCTTAAAAGGCTTTTTTAAGTTTTGCCTCAAATTATAGCAAAAGATTTCATAATGACCTGTCAAAATTGCACCCAAAGTTCTTCTTGGAAACGAAGCGGCACATGGTGGGAAAAAGGAACATCTTTTTGCAACAGGAGAAGGTGAAACGTCGGGATGTTTATATAATTAAATTTAAAAGATGATTGAATTTAAAATAACAAAGTATGTAACTTGTTATTTCAAATTCGGGGGCTAGCTGATGAGAATTATAACCTGAGTTAGTCACATTTGCCATTCTATAGTCGCAAGGGCTACAGAATGAGATTTGTAGTCTCTAGATATCCACAATACCGAAGTCGCAGAGATCATGGTCTCACATACCCACGAATACTGTGCACATGGAGATAGTTTCCCGTGGTCGCCCAGGTCGTGGAAGACATAAAGATAGCCATGTATTGTTGTAGTTAATACGTGACCTTGGCATACTAAAGAGTTAAAACATCCAACGGTATATGATTAGCCTCATTCAATCATATATAGTAGTTGGGCCTATTTTACCACTACCGCCACCTGGATGTTTAAGTTCCTTGTAACCGACAAGAAGGTGAAAGTGCAATCATAAACGGACATAATTACACATTATAGCCAAAGCACGTCTACCTCTCAGCGACCCTTCAATCCCGTAACCGACGACTGGCAACGAGCTATAAAAGGAGTGTCGCGCCCCAAAACTGGGACTACGACTACTCCCGTGGAGACCTAGCTCGCTGCAGCTAGTCCCATATATGCATACCCTTGACTTCCCAGGATAAGTCAAGCACAGGAGTATATTACATTGCAACAGAGTAACTTACAAAATATTTAAGCAGTGTGGCCTGCTGGCCTTAATATTACATAAAGAGATTACAATGCCTTCACGGCATTCAAGGTTTAGCAAAATAACAACTACACAGCAGAAAATAGGTGACCCTCCCACAATGAGAAGTGGACGGCAGAACAACACACATCAGGGCTCTGGCGGAACTGACTCTCCTTCTGGATCCAAGAAATTCTCCATGCCTTCATCTTGATTATTGAACGCTCCATCTACTGATTTGTAGGTTGCAAGGGTGAGCACTTACGTACTCAGCAAGTCATAGGTAAGAGTAGATACATATAGTAGTGTGATATGAACCTAGACTAGTCAAGAATTATGAATGTTTGTAAAATAACCTTTTTCTTTCATACCTCATCTCTTCTTATCTCATGGCAGCACTTTTCATAACATAGCATTGCTATTCATGTTCACTAGATTATAGTATTGCCGCAACACGACGACACACGACAGCCCACGGCAGCACTCCTTATCATGAAAACACATGTCATTTGGGTAATCTTGATTTAACAAATATTATTTAGAAAACATACTTGTGTTACACCCCGTGGATTTAATCCACCGCAGCAGACTCCTATAAAATCGGGAGCTCAGAGTATTTGAATACGTTTTTAACTCTACAGAGAGGTACCAATTTACCCGCAAGATATTCCACTTTCAAGCCTATCCTATCAATATGATTAGACCCTTCCTCACAACCATGTGTGAGTGGCAAGGTGGAGATAACAAGAACTTTTGTTATGTTTCACTTACAATTCACCCCTGACCCTGCAGTTTTCTTCACACAAACCGCAGTTGTGGTGGGATATACCCCCACCCCCAAACCCTTCCCATTACTGGGTCAGCGTGCATGATTATATTACGTGGAGGAGCCGAACCCCGTGAAATTAGTGTATTGTTTTCCATCTCATGCAGGGGTTTCATGTGCGATCCGCATAAGTACTTGTTCAGGCCTGTCCCATACCAGACTTGGGGTTAGCACGTGTTTCATGCCACTAGACGCACAACACAAGGTTCTAGTCCTTATACCAACCACAACCCTGCACCTTCAGTGCCTGCACATCCTTTACAGTTAAGCACCTCCAGTGCTACCACCATCCATACCAAAATTTTGGTCACGGCTAGGGTTTTATTTTATGAATATAAGTATATACATAAATATATATTAATTCATGGCTCAAAACTTGTTTATTTCACATTTCACAGATAACCAGTCTAGTACTGCCAATTCATATTCAACCATTCTCAATCTTTCACATGCAATATTATCTATATTCAAGGTTATGTTATAGCAACTCTTAAAATATAGGTTCAAGATATCCAAGGATATGACTTGCCTTCCGCGTCGTAAAATACAGCAGTTGATGTCGGGTCTGCAACGAAGTCTTCAAACTCGGGCTCTTGATCTACTCTCCATTCAAACAAGCAACCAAGAATCACAATCTTTTCAATATATTATTATACTATATGCAATAATGGAAAGATGAATGTCCTGATGATTCTGAAATGATTGGGTTTAGAAGCTTATTAGGATTTAATTATGGAAACCAGGGTTAAGATTAGTTGTCAAAGGTTTACAAGGTTCCAAATGTCTCAAAGTATCAGAATGTTATCAAGGTTGCGACTGGTTCGCTAAAAAACAGCAAACGTCTTTAGGTCGACATTTGGTTCAAGGCATCGACATATAGTCGATGGATGATAGAAGGATTATCTCAACTTGTGGCAGTAGAATAAAATGTAGAGCACAACTCCACAAGTCTAAGGGACAAGGTTATTTTCAATTTGCACAACTGGAAAGAGGTGAAAAGAGCTAATGCCACTGGCTAACAAGCTCTGGCATAAGGCTAACAATGTCAAAATCTAGGGCTAAGCATAAAATGTAGTTCAAGGGCTCAAATCAAGTTGTGATAGAAGAAGAAATTGTAGATCACAACCTCAGGAGTCTAAAGGACAAAGTTATGCTCAAAATGCACATCTGGAAGGAAGTGAAAAGGGCTAATGCCACTGACTGGCATAGACTAACATGGCCAGAAACTAGGGCTTGCCATAACTTTTGATCTAGGGCTCCAACTGATACACCACTTTATCTGGGAGGTAGGCCTTGATAACAGGAACAAATGATTCAATAGGTTCCAAGGTTGAAGATGGCTGAATGGTGATGAAAATCAGTGAAGAAGTGTGGTGGCGACACGGCATAGTGAGCCACTGGACAAGGTCTTTGGCATAGCTATAACTTGCAATCTGGACGGTTTCAGAGATCGGGCTAGAAGAGAAAAATGCTCAGGAGATTGAGGCACATCTGGTGGACAAGGTGGCTGAAGTTGGATTGGCCAGGAATAGATTTCCGGTGGCCGGCGCCGGAGAAGATGGCACTGAAATTGGGGGTTTTCGATACAGTTCGATTGAACTCAATTCCTTGCTCAGGGAGTATCTAAGAAGTATAAGGAAACTTTTGGCATGATTAGGTTGGCCGGAGGATCATCGGAAAAAGCCTGGCGACGATCGCCGGTTTATGGTGAAATTCAAATTTGGGGAATGCTTCGATTCGAGTTCAATTTTGAAATCTGGATGCACAGGCTTGCTTAAAATAGCTCACTGATCATTTTGTTCTTCAGAATCGAAAGCTAATTTGGATTAAATCAAGTTGCAAAGCTAGAACAGGGCATTTTGGCATTTCCGGCAATCACCGACGATGAGATGCATGGAAGTCCAATTAAAAGCTACAGCACGATAAGTGTGATGAAAGAAACTCACTGATGCTGTCAATTTGGAGGTTGGTGCAGTGGAGCATGCTGGCACCGTGAGCCTCCGTGCTGGACTCGCCGGAGAAGAAGATGAAGGTGGAGGAGATTTCGAATTGGCTAAATTCTGGTGAAGTGAGAACTACACAGGGTGTTGGCTGCTTAAATAGACCAGGGCAAAGCTTGCAAAGAAGAAACAACAAGGGAATTGGCGCTGGTGACTTGACTGACCGGGCGCAGGCGCAACAACGGTGAACGGTGATGCGATGGCGCACAGGCGGTGCAACAGCTGATCAAATTGTCGCTTCATCGGGACTCAACGATGTTGGGCGGTGCAAAGCGGTGGCGACAATGGCTGGCAAAGAAAGGCAACGTGGCGTGGAGTTGCTGACAAAAGGCTACCGTTGCTGCTGCTGGTCGCGCACGGGAGCGGTTGCTGGTCGTTGGCGCTGCCACAGCGATGGCTGAAGCGAGGACACGTACACACAAGCATGCACGGCCACAAGCGCAGGCGAAGCTTGGCCGGCGGCGAAAAACACAGTGGCGCGGTGCAGCTGATTGCAGTCAAAAATGGCAAAATCAAATGAACGCGGTTCTGGTCGTCAACAGCAGCCCGTGGTCAAATCAGGGGCCTGATTGTGATGATTTTTGATTGGCTTTGGACTGATCTGTAATTCTAGAGATTTAGAAGATTTATATCGAAATTTATTGCACTAATCTGGCAAACTTGATTCAACAGATAATTTGGCACGGATAGAAGATAAAATTTGAAATATTTGAATGGTTTTTGATATAAACTGAAAATAGGGTAAATTAGGGTAAAATAGATCTGAATTTTGTCGATCTCGAATTCTGGGATTTAGGATTTGATTTTGAGATACTCATAAAAGAAGATTTTGTTTTGAATGGCATTTGGGAGGCTTTCCCTAAATCAGATTTGGATTTGGAGATGATTTGTAATATTTTGCCTTTTCAGGCTTCTAGAAAATCTGGAAAAGGACTGATCTGCGATACTCTTGGACTGATTTGCGAAAAAGGTTTAGATGATGAAATCTGACTGCCAACTTTTTGGATTAAGGTATTGGCATACCCTTGATCATAATCCAAGAATAATCTAGTCTGAACTTGGTCAAGATTTTGATTAAGTCTGAATTTCTGAAACTTAGGGTATTTGGGGTAATATAAGATATTTTTATTTTCGAAAACAAAATCTGAAAGTTAGAGATAGAATTGAATCTGGGTTCTGAAGGCTTTTATACTCAAGATAGATAGTAGATCAAATTTGAAAAGTCAGATCTTGATTTGGGTCTACAGAATATATTTTAAGATTTTGGGCTTAGAACAGAATAAAGTTGGGCTGATTTGGCTGATCTAGAAGAGACATAAGCATGCATGACTTTTTAAGAAAGAAATTTTCACCCCAAACCCAAGGTTTTACAAGGAGGATCGCCGGGGAGATCAGGGGACCAAGCAAGAGATTCAAGGCACAATACTTTAGAATTAGACACAGTAATTCAATATACACTGTAAGCTAAAGAGTACAAGATTGTTCTTAGTAATCTAAGAATATCCTTGGTTCTCTTCTTGTAATCCTCAATTTACATAGTGAAATCACAACAGGATGTAGGGCTATAACTCACCATCAGACGGCCCAAACCTGTATAAATTCCTCTCTTCCTTTGACATAGATACCTTAATTTACCTAAACTTCACCTTAGATTGGCTTCACATTTCCCTTTAATATTTTACGTAAGTTCGACTAAGGACCAGAGTCTCAATCGTTGACAAGGGTGATATGCAACTATGCAAGAGAAACTTTATGAATAACCCCATATTTCATCACCAATTTCCGAAATTAGTAATTAGTGAAATGTGCACCGCCATCACTAATTACCACTCGCGGTACACCAAATTGGGGAAATATGACTATTTTGAAAAGTTTAATCACATGTTTTGGTTCATTTGTTGGTGTCACAACAACCTTTACCCACTTTGAAATATAATCAACCGCAACTAAGATGTAGAAGTTGCCCAGAGAAGAAGGAAAAGTCCCATATAATCTACACCCTATACATCAAAAAGTTCAATTTCAAGAATGTTTGTTACACGCATTTCATGTCTTTTACTCAAATTTCTTGAACGTTGACAAGGATTGTATTTTTGCACGAAGTTATAAGCATATTTAAATAAGGACGGTCAAAACAAACCTGATTGCAATACCTTCGAGGCTATTTTTGAAGCTCCTGCGTATCCACCACATAGAGATGAATGGCAATGTTCAAGAACGCTTTGGATCTCATGATCTGGCACGCATCATCGATAGATGTTGTCAACTCTCTTTTTGAAAAGGTTCAGATCGTCCCAGTAGTAGCATCAGATGTCATGGAGGAAGTTCTTGCATTGTCTATACGTCAACCCTGAAAGAAGTTCATAGTTAAATAAATATTTAGCATAATCGATGTATCATAGTTCTTTTTGAATTAAGTAAAGGTGCTCGCCAGGTAAGGCCTCATTGATGCGAACGTTGGCGGTGTCAGTGAAGAGTCGTGAAATATGATCGACGACGATGTTCTCAGCATCTTTCTTATCTTTAATTTCCAAATCAAACTCTTGCAATAGTAGGATCCATCATGCGAGTCATGGCTTGGTTTCTATCTTGGTCAAAAGATACTTAAGAGCAGCATGATCAGTGTGCACAATAACTTTTGAACCAATCAAATATGAATGAAATTTGTCTAGGGCATATACTACAGTAAGTAATTCTTTTTAGTTATGGTGTAATTAATTTGAGCATCATCCAATGTCTTGCCTACATAGTATAAAGCATGTAAAACTTTATTCGTTCGTTGCCCTAGAACAGCACCAATTGCATAATCACTAGCATCACACATCAATTCAAAAGGTTCATTCCAATTTGGAGGTTGGATGATGGGAGCAGCAGTTAATGCATGTTTCAATTTATTAAAGGCATCATGGCATTTTTCATCAAAATCAAATGGCTCATCTTTACCAAGAAATTGGGTGAGAGGTTTAGCAACTTTTGCAAAATCTTGAATGAAACGACGGTAAAAACATGTGTGTCCCAAGAAACTGCGTATGCCCTTCACGTTGGTCAGTAGTGGAAGACTCGCGATAACATCGATCTTTGCCTTGTGAACTTCAATCCCTCATTCAAAAATTACGTGGCCAAGCACTATACCTTCTTGAACCATAAATTGGCACTTTCCCAATTGAGCACAAGGTTTACTTCTTCACACCTGCACAAGACTCGAGAGAATTATGTAGACACGCATCGAAAGAGGAACCATAAACACTAAATTCATCCATAAAAACTTCCATTATTTCCTCAATTAAATATGAAAAGATAGCCATCATACATCTCTGAAAAGTCACAAGTGCATTACATAGCCCAAACAGCATTCAACGATAAGCAAAAGTATCGAATGGACATATAAACATCGTCTTGTCTTGATCATTGAGATGAATTGCGATTTGAAATAACCCCAAATACCCGTCAAGAAAACAAAAGTATAAATGTTTAGCCTATCTTTCCAACATTTGATCAATGAAAGGTAATAGAAAGTGATCCTTTCTAGTGGCGCTATTCAATTTGCAATAATACATACACATGCGCCATCCAGTAACAAGTCTAGTAGGGATCAATTCATTATTAGCATTCTTAACCATGGTCATACCCCCTTTCTTTGGAACCACATGAACAGGACTAACCCAATTACTATCAAAAATAGAATATATGATACCCGCATCTAATAATTTATAAATTTCAGCTTTAATGGTTTCCCTCAAGCTAGAGTTTAGGCTACGTTGACGTTTAGTGGAGGTTTTCATTCAATCAACTAGAGAGATCCTATGCATGCAAATTTCAAGTCTAATTCCTTTGATATCATCAATTGAATAACCTAGGGCATTGCGATGCCCACGAAGTAAAGAAATCAATTTTTCTAGTTGCGAATTGGTCAAGTTTGTATTAACAATAACGGTTTGCATCTCATCATCATCCAAAAACAAATATTTCAGCGAGGAAGGAATAGTTTTAAGTGTGGGTTTACTTACCTTTTCCTTACCTGAGGTGTCAGAATCAAAGATGTCCTCTTTGGATGGTTCTTTTGTGGGTTCATCTTCATTTTGTTTGTCTTCTTCACTGCTGTCTAGTTTTTCGTTTTCAAGAATTTCATTTGTTTCTTCTTCCAAAGTGAGCCGAACTGGTGATTCCTCTTCCAAGACTTCTTCTTGAGTGTCCATGCTGCAAGTTTTTCCTCATACATAGGGCATTTAACAAGATTAGACATTTTAAACAAAATTTTCCCCTCCCCTGTGTGAAAAGTGATTCGTCCTTCACAAACATCAATGAGGGCACCTGCTGTCTGGAGCATTAGTCGTCCCCAAGGTTCCAGAAATTGCTAATCGCTAGTCGGTCGGCGAGCAGGGGACTAAGGATTAATCGGTTGAATCGAGGATTAATCGGAATTAATCGGTGGACACTAATTGGCAGACTTGAATAGTAGTCCATAAGAAATTAAAGCAAGGTAGCAAGTATCAAGCATCAAACATCAAGCATGATAATAAATTAATAATTACAGCAAGGTAGCAAGCATCAATCTTCATCCTCTTGTACATAATCCTTGGTTGGAACCACTTCATCTTGGTCCGATTCAAACTCAACATCCTCATCATTGCCCTCCTCTTCGGATTTGGAATTAGACTTGAAATCATCTTCGTGAAGTTCTCTCACTCTTGTGCTCCTACGGGGTTGCACAGCTTCATTTGCCCCACTTGCTTCATCAATAAGCCTAAGCCCCGTTTCGGGCTCAACATCATCATCATCTCATTCAATTATCCACTCTTGAGCATTACTAGCATTGCTAGCTAGAAGAACATCGATATTCTTCATCTTGCTTTTCTGTTTTTTGCTGAACCTTGCGTTGAATTGAACATAGACAAGATTGCTTGCTTATTGGGCATCTAACCTATTTCTTCTCTTAGTATGCACCTACATTACATGTTGCAAAGTGAATTAAATTATATAACATATTTATACTTGAGAGATGACACTTGCATATTGAGAGTTGAGAGTTACCATATCAAATGTGCTCCAATTTCCACAACCCGATGAACTTGAGGTCAAAGAGAGGATTCTTATAGCCATTCTTTGCAAATTTGGAACACTACCTCCATATTTAGTCCACCAATTAGCTAGAAAGAAGCATTTAGTCATTAGTCAATAATATGCATGCATTGAGTATTTGAGGTGAAGTAAAGTACTTATTGAATTTACCGGGGCTCAAATTAAATTTTTGACATCCAAGTTGAGCAATTTGTCTCCCAAAGGCGCCTTCTTGATCTTTAAAATGATCAAGTTCAATATTGCTAGCTAGATCCATTGCTTCCAAATTACCATGAAAGAAACGTTCAACACATTCTTGGAATCCATTGTTTACTTCTATGTTGTGAAAAATGGTTCAATCACGATAACTATAATATGGATTCAATAAGTAGCATGCCATGTGCAATAGAGAATCAAGCCTTCCTTTCATCTTTGTATCAATTGCTTCGATTACCAACTTGTAGTTGGCCTCCAAATTGTTTAAGGCCTCCTTGATTTGCTTCTTTGCTTCTAAAATTTCTCCATAAAGAAAGGGTATGGATGGACCATCCCCATCAACCATACGAAGAATTTTCACCAATGGTTCAAAAACCTTCAAGCAAAACCAATATACAACACTAATAATTAGTAAACAATACAAAAATAAATAATGGACAACAAGTAGTAGCTAAGTTTTGATGCTTGACTATACCTTTAAAATATTGTGCACACCTTTCCAAAAAGCCGTACTCAAGATTATGCTAGTTTCCGTCTTTCCTTTGCCTTTTTTAGTGTGAGAGCATTTATCCCATTCCATACTAACCGTCATATTCCTTAGTTCGGCTTTCTTCTCAATCAAACTTTGCAAAGTAAGAAATGCCGAAGCAAATCTAGTCACCCAGGCCTAATTATATCTCTTCTCTTTGTGTGTTTTCTCATCAAGGCTAAAGTCTTATGATGTGCTTATATAAAAATGGTCATTGCCTTTGCTTGATTAATTGTCTTCTTGTACCTTGCCATGTTACCAATTCCTTGTAGCATCAAGTTGATGGTATGAGTTGCACATGAGCTCCAAAAAATATTTGACCTTTTCTCCATCAATATATATTTTGCTCCCATGTTGTTAGAAGCATTGTCTGTGACAACTTGCACAACATGTTGAGGACCTATTTCTTCAATACAAGCATCCACATACTCAAAAATGAACTCACTTTTGTGCGCTTCTTCCGACACCTCCTTTGAGTGTAGGAAACTTGTTCCTAAGCTACAATGCACACATAAGTTCATAATGCTTCTCCTTTTTTGGTCCGTCCAAGCATTGGTCATGATGGATCACCCGGTCAAGGCCCTCTCTTCTTGATGTGGCTTCAACGAATTCTTGGCTCATTCCACTTCCTCCTTCAACAACTTCTCACGGCATTCATATTGGGAAGGACCAACAAAGCCCGAGCCAAATTGACCAATGGCCTCCACCATTTGCTTGAATTCATAATTGTTGATGGCATTGAATGGTATACCTAAAAATCAGTAAATCACACATACATGCATACAAGGTTAGCAATAGGCAAATAGCAAATTCAATAAGTGTTGAGAGGTTGAGAGTTACAAAACCATACCATGAGCATAAAGCCATCTAGCAACATATTGCTTGCACCTGTGTGTTTTTTCTTTGAAGAGCGTCTCATTAATGACCGTTTGTCACTTGGACCGAGCCAAAGAAATAGAAGGATCAATAGGAGAAGCAAACTTATCCATGGGTCCTACCTTTACGAGGTGCCGATTCTCCAATCTCCCTAAGCCCTTGCTCATCACTCCCATCTTCAATGACCACCTCATTTCTAACCTCCTCTTCTCTTGATCTCTTAGCCCTCTTCTTTTCTTGTGCCTCCTCCAAAGATTTCCTACACCTCTCTTGATCTTCTTTGCTAGAATTTTGACATTTAGCAACATTTCCTTTGATATGAGCAATATGTTGCTTTAATCTATAAACCCCTCCACCAAATTCCTTGTTACACAATTTGCACTTCACTCTATCCAATCTATTTGCATCGACTAGTACCCATAGTTCCCTCCTATATCATCGGAATTCCTCTTAAGGATGTTTGAGCTTGATGCCGTCGAATTTTGGGTTGACGACATGATCCTACAAGGCTACAATACTACATCATACATTCATACAAATTGGCAGCATCAGCATTCAGTAATCAACAGAGGAGAGGGCAGAGGCCAGAGGAGAGGGTAGAGGCCGGTGGTGGGGAGAGCAGAGGGCAAAGGGCAGAGCAGAGGGCAGAGGCCGGTGGTGGGAGAGGAGAGGGAGGCCGGCGGCAGTGAAGAGAGGAGAGGATAGGGAGAGCTGCAGAGGGCAGAGGGAGAGTGGCGGTGGAGCGGCAGAGGGAGGCTGACGGCGGTTGGGAGAGGAGAGGGAGGCCGGCGGCGGTGGGGAGAGGAGAGGAGAGGGAGAGCTGCAAAGGGCAGAGGCCAGAGGGAGAGCGGTGGTGGAGCGGCAGAGGGAGGCCGACGGCAGTTGGGAGAGGAGAGGACGGCGGCGGTGCGGAGAGGAGAGGGAAGCCGGCGGCGGTGGGGCAGCAAAAGGGAGAGGAGAGGGAGGATGGCGGTTACCTTTGGATGGACGGCGGCAGTCCCGATGGCAGCGGCGGTCCCGGTGGCTCGTCGCTTCAACGATTCCCCAAACCTAGACGGCTAGCCGAACGTCGCTTCCCCAAACCTCTCTCTCTTCAAAACTCTCTTCAACCTCCCGATTCCCCTTCCAAGTCCCGATTAAGCGATTCCCCAGCCGATTAATCGCCGATTTGGGCCGATTTTGACCGACTAATCAGGTTGACCGATTAATGGGCCGATTTGGGCATAATCGAATCGGCAACCTGGCAACTACAGGTTAATCGACGATTAGTCGGTGATTTTTTCTGATTTTTAGAACACTGGTCGTCTCAATATTATAGGTATAGATCTTCATCAATATCAAGAACGAAAAAATCAACTGGAAGATAAAATTTACCAATTTGAAGAGGCACATATTCCAGAATTCCTTCTGGATGCTTCACCGAGCGATCGGCAAGTTGCAAAACTATGCGTGTAGGTTTGATCTCACCCATACTCAAACATTGTGCGATGGTAAGAGGCATCACAATCACACTTGCGCCTAGGTCACAAAGAGCTCGATTGACATGTACCGTACCTATGTTCCAAGGGATGGAGAAGCTCCCTTGATCCCGCAGCTTTGCCGACATCCTATTTTGGATTAAAACACTAAAATTTTTGGTCAAAGCAACAATTTGAAATTCACTCAAATCCCTCTTTTTAGTGAGTATGTCTTAAGAATTTTCCATAAGAAGGCATCTGAGTTACGAAATCAATGAAAGGTACAGTGACATTGAGTTTTTTCAAAATTTCCATGAATTTTTCAAATTTCTTATCGAGGTTTGATTTAACGTATCTTCCTGGGAAAGGTGGAGTTGGATTATAAACACGTGTTACCTGATTTTCTCCTCTTTCTTTTTCTTTTGGTTCGGCGATCTTGTCATCATCCTCCGTCGGTGGAAATGGTATCTCCGTTGTTTTACTTACCGGTGGTGGTTTAGTGGGTGGTGTTCATTCCAGTAATTTTGTTCCACTCCTTAGGATCACTACACTAGAAATAAGAGGGTTAGAACAAGCTATATAATTAATTTGAGAAGGAAGAGAGTTATCATTTTTTAGTGCAAGATTCGCCAATTGTGCGATTTGTGTCTTGAGCATGCGGACATGAGTCGATATGTAGTCCATCTTTTGGTTCATGGACATTTCTTTCTTCTCTTGATTTGCTAGAAAGTTCTCTAACGTGTGCTCCATGTTTGAATGCTCAGGTTGCCATTGGTACGGCAGTCGATATGGTTGCTGATTTTGTGGTTGGTCCGGTGGCCTTTGTGCTTGATATAGGGGGTTTTGTTGGTGTAGTTTCTGCTGTCCAAAACTTTCTTGTTGATGTTGAGGTTGTTGATTTTGTCCTGCCCATGCAAAATTTTGGTTGTTGTGCTATCTAGAGTTGTACGAGTTAGGAAAGGCATTACCTTATTATTGTTGCACACCTTGAAAAGCGCTCACCTGCTTGGCTAATTGAGTCATTACACTTACATCCACGTTGTTGGTCGGAGTCTGTTGAGCAGCTCGTTCAGTTCCCCATTGTGTGTAGTTTTGACTTATACCTTCGATAAGTTCATATGCTTCATCTACACCTTTAACCTGGGTAATAACTCTACGTCCTGTGTGATTGACTATGTGGGAAAAAGAGTTTACAGAGAGGTGGTTTACAACGTGTAGTTAGCTAATCCTATCTTTGCTAAGCCTAATCTTCTCTCTGCGGTCGATCCGTCCCCCGATCCTTTCCCTTGAAGGCCTTCTTATACTTGCCGAAGAGGTTGCCGGTTGTTCTCCTGGAGCCATGCCCCACGATCTTCCCTAACTGCCCTGAGGTGGTAGCTGTGAGGTCATGGGGTGTGGAAGTTTTCGTAGATCATGGGTACGTGGCAGTTTGGCAGTCTTGACTTAGTTGTCGTGGAACCGCCTTACCTTCTTCAATGGTTACCTTGTCAGGGACTTACGATTATCTCGGGAATAACCATAAGGATCATGATGAGGTAATATGTAGAGGTGATCATGTAGTACTACGACCATGGTGCTAAGATTGGTCCTTGTACCCGTGAGAGAGGATGGTCATAGGTGCAGGATCAAGGATGCCGACTGAGGGGGGTGAATAGGAGGCTTTTAAAATTTCTTTTCAATTTAGTAATTTTAAAAGATGTTTCGGATAACCTAGATTTTACAAAGAGGTTTAAAACTATTTAATCAATTTAATTGCATTCAACCATATGGAATAAGTAATTTAATATGCAACAACAATCTAACATCTAGTTGCAATTGATCGATATGAAAATACAATACAACAAGCAACTAGATTGATTCAAACAATTGTGTCAAAGATAAATATGAATGAATGCGAGACAAGAAATCGACACAATATTTTTACCGAGGTCTCGGAGACTTGCTTGGTCTCCCCTACTCCTCGTTGAAACGCTCACGCTTGAGCCTCGCTTCTATATCCACGAAAGATATCTCACTAGGGTTGCTCCTTCTCCACACTGGATAGGCGAGCACCAATACCTTTCACAAGTTCTTGCCGGCCTCTCTGACAAACTTCAATGGAGAGATCGTGACTCTCCTCTGACACCATCTAGGCGAAGGTGATCGCCAAGAGTAACAAGTCGGATGCTCTTTCGCTTGAACGAATCTCATACTACAAGCTCAAAGATGCAAATGAATGCTCAACACTCTAGTACTAGCATGCATATGGAGATGAAGTGCACTAAACACTGACAACCTATCCCAAATGCTCTCTCTTAAATCCACTAAAGAATTTGGCTCAAATTCTAACCTCTAAATGCAATTAATCAAAAGCAAAGACTTGGCTAGCTTATACACTGAGATTTTCACTTCTTGAGCAACCCCAAATGAATGCAAACACAAGATATATATAGCCCTCAAAGAAAACTAGCCGTTTTCCATGAACAGGTGAAATTTTGTATAGGCCGGACATTTTCCGGCCATACCGGACACTATCCAGCTAGTACAACAAATTTCGACCGTTGCAAACTTACCGTTGGGGGATTTTTTTGTTCTCCGGCCATGCCGAACAAAAGCCCCCGGACAAATATATCTGTCTCTGTTAACTCTCGGCTCAAACAAATTTGTGCAGGCCCAGACAAAGCCCCCGGACAGATGCAAACGTCTCTGGTTACACGTCGAATTAGCTCAATGAAAATTGTACAGGCCGGACAAAGTCCGGCCAATGCACATTGACAATAAAACAAGCATAACTTTTGATCTAGAAATCCGATTGAGGTGATTTTTGACTTGTTGGAAAGATAACTCAGAGGGCTACAATTTTGTTAACAGAAGCAAGACTTAGAGAGGCATAGATATCTCTAGGAAATTCAAAAAACTTCCTACTGCCAAAATGTCCAACACAAAAGTCATTTCTAAATGCAATTTGTCTGTTTTCTCGTGGATATGTTTGCTGACACGTAGCAACGACTACGACCACACATGTCGAACATCCGATCAAAAACAGGTGGTCGAGTGGATTTGGTCGAGCGTATGCAAGCGAGCCGAAGACTGGTACGACCAGCTCGAACTCCTCCGACCACGACCAAACCCTAAATAGAAAAACCGCCAAACGGGCTACACGACCATGACCACACTCCAAACAAGGATATGATCAGAATGTGCAAATACAATCATGACTAGCTCTAGAATATAAACCAATTTAAATAGCTGGCGATCAAGACTAAGTGCAGTTTTCAAAGTATTTTCTCTAATGCACCACAAACTACGCTTAGACTCTCTAGCAATGCAAGAGGCGATAAAACACTAGTGCAAGATGATATGAATGCATTTGACCTTCCGCACTAGATAGATTTAAGCTACTAGTTTCCGACCCCTCTTAATAGTACGGTCACACTAGAAAAAGGAATCTTATCAACCTAGTCTATCTCCAAAACACCGAGACCGGTAAAATCCTAAGAAAAAAATCCTTAATCTTGGATTTTACCTTTGGTGAAGTTCGACCTCGTGAAGCTCGACCGCTCGATGTTTGTCCTTGCAAAGCTCGACCTTGCTAAGCTTGACCTTGCTCGAGATGACTCATGGTGGCATCATCCTCTTCACGCCCTTGCTTGCTTTCATCTCGCAACCATTCTGAGACTACAACACATATACTCAATGCACAACGTTAGTCTCATATATAGGTCGCCATTAATCACCACCAGAGAAATTACTCCACACAGGAGTTAGCTCAACAATTTCTCTTTCCGGTGAAATGACAAAACCATATTCAACAATCAATAGATGAGTATGAGATGAAATACAATAATCATATAGAATCGTATATGATAAAGACATATGCACACGATCTATACTACACATGTCATGATGGCAATCAGATCAGATGACCAATATGATGAGCTCCCCCTCAGCATATGCATCGATGTCAAAACCTCAATAAGGAGCCATCAAACTTAGGATTTAACACATGACATTTTGATTAATCAATCAGCACAAGCTTGATGCAACCACAGAGCTCCCCCTCAACATATACATCAATATTAAACAACAACAGGGAGTCATCGACTTCTAGGGTTTAACAAACAATGCTATTTACTTGTGCTAAATCATGATTTATACAAATTGTCATTTAATCATCAAAACTGTCATTATCCAAATTAACATTATATCATCAAGGGTTTATCCAGATCGTCATTAATCATCAAAACCTAGATCGACCTAGATCCAACAATAGGGACTATCTCCGCGACCAGATGGTCCTCGGACACAGCATAAAACATAGGTTTTAAGATAACAAATGTCTTGATTTTGCGTGAAATGAATGTGATTGTTGAGTTGTATCCAGAATGCCCTTAGATTACCCAACGTTTTGCCTTTTGGCCTTTGGCGACCATAGGGAGTGCCGTGGCCATAGTCATGCGCGACCATGGAGGCTTAGAAACATCTAACAATCCTTGTCAATCACTTCCACAGTTAAGTTTGGTGAGAGTCTCTCTCCTGTTCTGAGTCCCGCATCAAGGCGCAAAGGACTCCAGAACTCTCCTAAATTCTGGCTAAGGCTCAACTGTTACGTCTGCTGCCAGAACGAGAATTTAAGATTTAGAGAAACAAAACATAAGAAACTAACTGTAAAACTTAAGATCGAGACTGAGGAGGAATTACGCCTTTCGGATTAGGTCATCCCTAACCCTAAAAGTGAATTACTCGCAAAAATCCATAAAAATACAGAAATAATAAGCAATAAATAAAAACTTACTTGATTGCATCAAAAAATTAAATCTTTCATTCTTATCAGCTTACAAACGAGGAAACTAGAATAAAAATAGAGAACGGGCTCTTCTAACCTAAAACTAAACTAAACTAAACTAAAAAGGCATAAAAAGTATGTTTAATTGAGCCAAAAGATTCTCTATTTATAATACAATAGGTTAACGTGTCCAAATATAACTCTTGACGTACAGGCAATGGAATCTGACTTTAAACAACATGTGAAACAGATAATTAAATCGGAGCCAAAACGACCCAAAACCACCAGAGACCTGAGCCGGGCACGACCAGTGGCACCGGCCGTGCCTTGGGCTGAGCATGGGTCGTGCCCATGCTCGTGCTGGGCTCGGCCAAGGTCTCCCAGGGCCCTTTTTCATCTAATTTTTGTGTTTTTCATCGAAACTAGTCCAAACAAACTCAAAACGCTCTCAAATTTTATAGGCATGATCCCTAGAACATAATGAATACAATCGTGAAAGTGGATTGCAACAATGATACAAAAAATTACATAAAAGAATTTTAAGTATGTTTTCCTAAGCAAACCTAGAGTAAAAACACTACCAATTAAGCAGTTATCAAAATGCATGAAAAAACACCCATGAGGGCTGAGTCATATCAGCATCTCCTTCAGCCTACCACAACCGCCTTGTTAAACTGCAAGTTTTTACTCCCAGTGATCTTGTCCTCAAGCGTGTTCTAGATGCTTAGTGCAAGAAAAAATTTTCCCCAAAGTGGGAAGGATCGTTTGAGATATCTTCTGTGCCCCAGCTAAGAGCATACATCCTCAAGGAAGTTGACAGTGTAGATCTCCAGCATATGTGGAACATCACTAACACTACAATACGATAGGCCAGCGTAAGCTGTAAGACTACTAGGAAAAACAAATTTACCAGCGGTCCTGTAGATGAAAATAAAATTTTGATTTTTCACCGATGTGTCAGTTAGGAAAAGTTCTTATTTTTAACAGATCTACCACTAGGAATAAGTAATATATAGCAAACTGTAGATAGCATTGAAGTGCTATCTTATAGTGTAATTTGTGGAAATTCTATGCCTAAAAGAAGTTAAGTACTGCCAGATGTGGGGGCACCCCTGTCCGCCACATGGACTTATTGAATATACGGAGTATCCTATCACAACTTCCTAGGATTCATTAGAGAACAAACATGCATATCACAACCAACTCACAATACACGCTTAATATACAAAAAGCATTACAAGTTCACAAGCACTAGCTTTAGTACCTTACATATAGTAATGACCGACAAAGCCAAATTAACACTTTAAGTTTAGCAAAACACACGGTTCAAAAGAACCCTACCTCAGCCACCTATTGTGGCACGGGGCCCTTAGAAACTAGGGTCGAACTCAAATCCTCAAATGGTCCTGGATTACCCTCAAACAATCCCAAGTTCTCAAACCCTTCCTCTGTTGAAGCACAAAGGTTAGGATGAGTACAGGGTACTCAGCAAGCTATGATTAAATACAAATGCAACATTAATAACATGATAGAAGGTTCATGGAAACATGTCTGGTTTAGTTTAACATCAAATACTTAATTGGCATAGTAGATGGAAACAACACAAAAAAGTATTCAAAAACAGTTTCATCAATTACCAGTAATAGTTTAACAATGAAGCTTAATTATTACACAATTCATTCAAAACTACTTGTGCCAATAACATGGCATAAACCATCGCTACAGGCCCCAAAACCTGGGGGAACGGAGTACATGAATACTTATTTAAAACTCTGCAGATGGGTACTGATAAATGTAAGATTCATACATATTTTTTCCCTAAGTTTGCAACTGTTTCAGCTCTAAAAATGCATTCCACTCATCATTTTATGCATTTTTTTTCAAGATATTGACAATCCACTTTGACGAGTGTGTTTGTTATGTTTCAAGAGTTGAGTGTATCAAATTTGAAGTAGTTCTAACAAAGGATCAAGCCAAAACGAATTTCAAGAAATAAAGGTGCAAATAAACAAACCAGGGAATAGGAACCAAAAGTGAGCATAGGTTGGGGCATGCTCATGCCTGTAGTGAGCACGCCCGTGCCCTAGGGTGTGCTAGCTGCTGTCTCAAGCCGCGTCACGTTATTTTATGTGATTTCAAACTCATTTTTGTGTGAATTTTCTTTGGAGGAGTTGTAGTTAAGTCTGAACAAACTCTTAGGCATAAATAGAGAGGTTTTTGGCTTGAGTTAACATCCAAAAACGTTCAAGTTAGATCCTTTCTCTAATTTAGGTTTAGTTTTTAGTCTAGTTTTTGATCAATTTCTCACATGAAGTTGTAAGCCGACCTGGAAAACTGTTTCTTCATGATTAATTCAATTCGATACGTTTTTCTTATTTCTTACTTATTTGTTGCTTTTCATATATTCTAGCAAGTAGTTCTCTCTCTAGGGACCTAATCCAGATGGCGCAATTTTAGCTGTGGTTTTGTTTGCAAGTTTGTCGTCTTAATTTCCTGAATTTTGTTCTCTAAACTCTAGATTTTGTGCTTCATCCACGGTATCATTCATATTCCATGAGAGGATCATTATTCACACATTAGGGCAACACACGATCGCTGCGCCCTAATGCTAAATCTAAGGTTTGGAAGAGGTTTTTCACCTAGCTGACTAGCAGGTACGATCCTCTGTTACTATTGATTGGAGTTAGAGCCAACACTTAATTTTTCTTATCTAAAATCTTGGAAATTAATTTGTCATCTACTAACCTTTGTTACAAATTACGCTCAATGGTTATGGAATTCTCGGAACCCAAGGTTTTCTCTCTTTAAATTTTAAACCATAGTTTTCATAATTTTTAGTTGTAGTTTTTAGATTTGCTCTCTCAACAAACACTTGTACGATTTAGTTTAGTAATTTCGATCCAAAATTGATTTTGTCCTTTTTCCTTGTGGATTCGACCCTCAAGTGCTCAATGAACAGCCATTCACTTGCGGTTATTATTAAACGCACCCTTTTTAGGTGTGTCTAGTGTCCAAATGTTTTTTTTTCAAATGAGCTACTAGGGATGCCACTTGATCGAGACATAGAATTCACAATAGGGCTGAAACCTGGAATTACCCCCATATCCAAGAGACTCTATAGGATGTCAGTCGAAGAGTTAGAGGAGCTTAAGAAGTAGATAGAGGAGTTGAAGGCGAAAAGATTCATACAACCAAGTGTATCATCTTGGGGAGCCCAAGTTCTCTTTGCAAAGAAGGATGGAGTATTACGCATGTGTTTTGACTACTAAGCACTAAATGAAGTGATTGTGAAGAACAAATATCCCTTACCTAGGATAGAAAATTTATTCAATCAGCTTAGAGGGGTAAAAGTCTTTTCGAAAATCAACCTTAGGTTGGGATAGCATCAGCTGAAAATAAAAAAGGAGGACATACCCAAGACAACTTTCACTACTAGATATGGCTTGTATAAGTTTGCAGTATTACCCTTTGGATTGACCAACACCCCAGCTGTCTTTATGAATGTAATGAATAAGGCGTTCACGGAATACCTGAATCAATTCGTGGTGGTATTTGTTGATAACATCTTGGTATATTCAAAGAGAAAGGAGGAGCATGCTGAACATTTGTGAAACATTCTAAACAAGTTGCTAGAACAACAATTGTATGCAAGTTTGATAACTGTGATTTTTGGATGGAGGAAATCTCTTTTCTGGGACACATAATGAAGACTGAAGGGATCTCGGCAGATCTAGCCAAGATTAAAGCAGTGAAGGAATGGAAGAAACCTGAAACCGTGACTAAGGTAAGAAATTATCTAGATCTAGCAAGATATTATAGAAGACTTATAGAAGGATTATCAAAGATCTCTAAGCCGCTTATCGGGTTGTTAAGGAAAGATGCACCATTTCAGTGGACCAAAGAATGCAAAAATATTTTTTGTTAATTGAATTAGAGATTGACCATAGCACCAATCTTAGTACTACCAGATATCAAAAAGAGCTTTGAGATTTACCGTGATGCATCCAAGAAAGGATTAGGGTGTATGTCGATGCAGGAAGGGCAAGTAGTCACATTTGCTTTCAGGCAATTGCAACCTCATGAAGGAAACTATCTAACCCATGACTTAGAATTGGCAGTAGTAGTACATGCTTTAAAGATTTGGAGGCATTACTTATTGGGGAATCATTGTGAGATCTACTCGAATCATAAGAGTTTGAAGTATGTTGTTACACAACCAAATCTAAACATGGGGCAGCGTAGATGGCTAAAGCTGATTAAGGACTATAGTGTGAGTATACAATATCACCCCAGGAAGGCGAATGTGGTCACAGACACTCTGAGTAGAAAGGTCCATTGTAACGCAGTTGTAGCACCAAAACCATTAGAGGAGTTGCGTAAACAAAAAATTGGAACAGACAATGGTAGCTACCTTAACTGTCACGCCCACTCTTGAAGAAGAAATTAGAAAGGCACGGGAAAGTGACACATATGTCCAAAAAAATCAAGGAAGACATAAAGAAGGGGAAGGGAATAGAGTTTGTAGAAGACAAATAGGGCACTGTATGGTATGGGAAGAGAATTTGTGTTCCAAATGTCAAGAAGATCAAGAAACTCATACTATAAGAGGCACATCACACCCCATATTCCATTTATCCTGGAAGCACAAAAATGTATTTGGATCTGAAGGGCAGATTTTGGTGGAGCAACATGAGGAAGAAAATTGCCGAGTACATAGCAAAGTGCAATATTTTCCAAAGGGTCAGAGCATAATATCAAAAGCTAGAAGTTTTGCCACAGTTATGAATGCCAAAATGGAAGTGGGAGAAAGTAGGAATGGATTTCATTATCGGGCTTCTCAGGACGAAGAACGGGTATGACTCCATATGGGTCATTGTGGATAGACTGATGAAAGTGGCACACTTCATCCTAGTTAAAACAACTTATGATGGCACCAAATTAGCAGAGGTTTATTTGACCAAGATTGTGACACTACACAGAGTTCCAAGAAGAATAGTACCAAACTGAGGGCTGCAGTTCGTCTACAAATTCTAGAAGAGTCTACATGAAGCTCTAGGGACAAGACTAAACTTCAGCACCGCTTATCACCCACAAATAGTAGGACAGACCGAAAGAGTGAACCAGACATTGGAAGACATATTGTGAGCATGCGTGTTAAAGCATGGGACTCCTGAGGAATCATGTTTTCCATTTGTACATCGTGACCTATCATTCAAACTAGGTGATTTTGTACGTTTGAAGGTAACACCATTCAAAATAGTTCACTGGTTTCAAACAAGAAAGAAATTGGCACCATGGTATATTGGTCCATTTCGGACAAAGGTCAGAAGAGGAGAAGTAGTCTACCAGGTGAAATTATCTGTTGAAATGAGTGGAATTCATGATATTTTTCATGTATCGCAACTACGTAAAAGTTTAAGGAGGCTATAAGAACAAGAACAAGTGTAGAGGGAAAGTGTATAAGTTCAATCTAATTTGATGTATCAAGAGAAACCACTAAGAATTCCAGAAACAACAGACTGTTGACTCAGAAGTAAAATTATCCAATTTTGCCAAGTCTTGTGGGAAAATCATTCAGAAAGAGAATCCACTTGGGAGGAGTCAAATCTATAGTAGAACTTTTGTCATATGTTTTCCGTCCAAGATGGTAAAATCTCGGAAACAAGATTTTTTTTAAAGAGGAAAGGTTTTCCACACCTCAAAAAAATTCCTTTTCTCACACCCCCACCCCCCCCCCCCCCCCCCCCCAGCCCCACAAAAAAAATCCTTTTGCCTTGCCAACTAGTGTCAGTTCCAGATTTTAACCTAGTTATTTCATGCAAGCAACCTTAATGCATGAGCATGATAGTTATCGTTTCGTTTTCACCCTACATGACATTAGTCATTTACAAAAGTTATCACTTGTTATCTTTCAAATAAGTCCTTGTGATTTATTAAAAATTATGGTGAACAAAATTCTTCAGGGCTATTTGTGTTATTCTCTGAGATTATTAAATAGACTTATATATTTGATTATTTGAATGACCATGAAAATCTTTTTGGCATTTAGGTCCTTTTTCAATTAGGACCTCATATTATAACTAAATTTCAAAAGAGGCTTTAGTGGTGTCTTGTGACCCTAATATTAATTGTTCTAGGGATATCAACTAAATGCAAGTCCGCAGCAGACGGTGACCTCCCTGAACACTTTGTGGGTGGGCAGCCTATAAGTAGACGGCAATGGTATTTAGATTACATCTAATTATGCTTGAGAGTGTTTGATTCACATCTTTGTTATGTCTGATATGTGTCATACCTAGTACTTTCACTCATCACTATCACTAAAAATGCCAATGATGAAAGACAATTTGGTACCTTCACTCTCCATCCGTGGATTGGAAATAAAATTTATTAAAATTTTTTGAGAAATTACTTTACCTAATAGAAAATCAATGTCTACCCTCATAATATATTTCTCATTTAGACTTTCTATTTTGTACTCTTGATTAGAATACGAACCAAAATAGCCTTCTCATCACGAAGTTCTCGATTGTCCGTCCATGATTTGCATTTATTATTTAGTATCAGCGACAACAACATCACAATTATTATTTAGTATTCCATCACATCATGATTTGCAATTTTTTTTTGTTTGTTTCTTTGAAAGCACCATGATTTGCCATTTTAATTTCCTTGCACGTGGCAGGTCCGCTCAAAGTGTTGCATGCAAAGTAGACGAACTTCACAATTGTTACAGGACACTTATCATATAAATATTTTTTCCAAAACAGAAAAAAGATTGGGATAATGATATTTTTAATGAGTTTTGCTAATAGATATCTATCTATTTTTTATTATCTTATATACAACTTTCTTCACTATTAAATCTAAAATTCACTTCACCCCCTTCTTAGTTTCTCCGACGACGACAGCGTGACAACGAGACAGTAGTGGCGCCGTTTATCGTTGGTGAAAGTAGTGGAAGGTAACGATCGCGGGAGAGATGGGTGACAGAATGATAGTAGTCGAGTGGCCTGCTTGCCGTGGATGGCAATGATAAGTGGAGGCAGAGGGGAGGAGAAGGAGATCAAGGAAGAAGGGAGGAGGTGATGGTAGTGTTCAAAGGAGAAGAAAGAAGAAAAGGAGAGATGAAAGATGAAGATTGAATTTAGATTTAAATGTGGTTTAGATGGTACAATTTTTTTTAAAAAAAAACATATATATGTTCTCTGAATTGTCCCATTTTTAATTCCTTCTACCTTGCTTAATTGTTTTTCTTTTTCACAGTAAGGGGCAGAGTTAAGCTTGGAGATTGTTATTTCCATTTTTTTTCAAGCTGGGTAGCATGAATATGTCAATTCTTTTTAAAGAAGCATGCTAAGTAAAGAAAGCTATTGTGCATATATAATTCATGATCCGGTAGACTTCTCTGACATAAATGTAAATGATAGCTTGGTGGAGATGGCTTGTGTATCTATCCTGCAAGTTTCAAAGAGGTTTGATGTAATCTAAATTTTTAGTGTCCCAATACCTCGATATGTTTAATTTGTCTGGAATTACAAACTCAATAATTTTGATTAGTTGGTGGAATTGATGAAAAAGATCTCTATAATTCCGGCAAAAAACATTATTAGTGAGATAACTTGTAAGTGAAACAAGCACTTGCCAACTGCTATAGAAATAATTTTTTACCATTTCTGAGAGTAATAAAAGAAAGGCCACCCTTGAGCTATTTTACAAAAAAGACCCTAAATGCTTCCATCATCTGACACATTCTCTCCTTCCATATGACTATAAATGAGTACTTGACTACTCATCCTTTAAAACAACCTCAGAACACCCTGAAAGTTCTCAAAATTACTCGTCTTACCGATCAAGAAACCCACCATGGCCATGGACCTCCGGCTCGCCATCGCTCACCAAACCGGCTTCGCGCTCCGCCTCGCCGCCGCAGTATTCTCCTCCTCGCCCACCGGCAACGCCGCCATCTCGCCGCTTTCCCTCCACTTGGCGCTCAGCCTCGTCGCTGCCGGCGCGGGCGGCCCCACCCGCGACCAACTCGCCGCGGTCCTCGGCGGTGCTGGCAACGGCCCCGACGGCCTGCACGCGCTCGGCGAGCAGGTGGTGGATCTCGTGCTTGCCGACGCGTCCAGCGCCGGCGGCCCGCGCGTCGCGTTCGCGGACGGCGTCTTTGTCGACGCGTCGCTCTCACTGAAGTCGTCCTTTAAGGAGATCGTCACCGGCAAGTATAAGGCCGAGACCCACTCTGTTGATTTCCAGACAAAGGTGTGTTCTTTCTTGCTTAGGCAAGATTTAGTAAAGATTTGATCGAAAATATGAAAAAAGAGTAATAATTTGTTGAAATGGTATAGTTTCTTTTATATTTTACTGATTCTTTCTCTTAGTGGTTAGTTTGAGCTACTTGCTTATAGCAATTTTTAAAAATTTCCTAAAACGTTGCAAGGTTGTCACTGTTCTTAGTCTACAGATTCTTGTGATGCGTTTATAGCCCTATATAATATTACAATGCGAATTTACTGGTTGGTTCGTGCAATCTAATTAATGGAGCTTTGCGTAAAAATCTGCGTTGAAGGATATGGGATGTGGCAATATATGCATAGTTTCCAGTTTGCTGCAAAAATGCCACCTTTTTTAGTATTAGATTTCTTGCATAATGTTTATAGTCCTCAACACTTTTAAATGTGCTATCTAGCAGCTGGTTTTGGGACTTGGCAGTGTTTGGATCTTTGCATAGGGATGGGCATATGGGCGGATCCTTTGAGAAGTCGAAATTTGTAAAATATTCTTGATGTATTGCAAAGATGGAATCTTTTTTTTTTTTTTTGTGTGCAATTTCTTCCCTAGTGTTTATAGCCATCAAGTGTGCTAATATCGCCAATATAATGGCTAGTTTTCTGCAAAATAGTTCAAGTGCAGCTCTGTTCAGCAATAAAATCAATAGGTACGCATGAAAGTATTGCTAATCTTTTTGCAATGATGCGGTTTCTAGTCTACAGATTCTGTTCTGGATTCTGCTTGTGTTAAATTATATAAAAAAAAGTTCTTATAGTGTTTAATTTTGTGGGACTGTTTAGTGCTGGGAGCTTTCACAGGGATGTGGTACCGTGAATGATCTATGTTGAGCTGTTCAATGTGTATGAATGCAAACATGATTGCTAACTATTCTTTTTTAAAACAAAAGTAGTGCATTTTAGGGTTCAATATTTTTTCTAGGGTTTATAGTTTTCACAATGTGCTGGGCTGGGGGGTTTGGTGCTGTGTGAATTATTATATTCTACAGCCTAGAGTGCATATTAGATTATTGTGAGTGTGAAAAGCATTGCAAAATTTATGGGCTTGTAATCAAACATATCCCTTTTGCACCAGTAAGGTTCAGAGTTGGTCTATTAGTGGGAGGTTGTGTGCAAATTCCTTTTGAAATTTTTATTGTTTGTGACCTGCAAAACCGCCTTATGGTCAGAGATTGCAAGTTAGTATGAATCTCTTGCAATAATGCCTCTAGATTGTGTTCTGACCTTTTAGAGCATAAGCATGTGAACTATCGCTAGTTGCATGTATGGGTAAATTCCTCTACCATAGAAATGATTCCTACAATGTATGAACGATAGAGACAGATTCAGGACTCATCTTATCACCAATGACACTGTCTGGTGGAAAAGTTTCTGATAAGTATGTGTACAATGGTAGTCCTAATGCTGAAAAGTCGAAGTCCCCCTATAAATTTTAAGAATCTTTGTTTGGTAGTGGAAATTCTGAATCTTTGCAATTTGGAAATGAATAATTTTTCAGCTGTGGTTGCCAGACGGATGAGGTAGTGTTAGTGTGCCATATGGTGATCTTTTTGGACAAATCTGTGAGATTGATAGTTGATAGACCAAGATTATTGATGTCAAAACTGTCTTTACTTGGATCTGTCCAATTGCTCGTCAGATGGGTTTCAGTACTTCAAATGGTTTTCCAATATGGTGTTAACTTAACAAAGCAGAGTACCTAGGCAGTCTAGTTAACTTTCAGAGCCATTTGCAACCCTTTGAAAAATTTAGAATCAAGCGGAATCACACTTGCTTAACTCATTTTTGGTAGTTGCTTGTGATTTCTGCATTAACCAGTCTATATTCACATAACTTAAATGTTTAAGATATGGCACTTCCAGGGAGCATCATAAGCTAAGGGAACAATTAAAAGGTGGTTGCTTTGAAAACTCGTGATGAGCAGATGTGTAATAGCTGTGGGTTTGATCTACTGGTTTTCCAAAACCCAGATGAGAGACTTAACTAATTTACAAAACTAAATGATACTCAAAGTGCCATGATAGGTTTAAACTATATGGCCTCCTATACAAGTAATCCACCCAAGAAATCACAATGGCTGATTTAAGAGAAAGTATATTATTAGCAACTTCTGTTCATTTGCAGCTTGAGCTTCAAGTTCTTTTTTATTTGAAACTTCTTTGTCAAGGAACTATTATGTCATAGGGTCCAACATGCTTCCGCCCACCACCACGTGGGATAGACTAAGCACACATACTAACTTACTTGTGCATTCATCCTCACTTTATGCAAAAGGATCAAACTAGGACAGTATATACACATTATACACCTTTACCTTCTAAGTAAATTCATTTTAACCCACTAATATTTGATAAATTTATAGAAAGTAGATTGAGGTGACATTTCTACGTAATATGGCCCTGGAAACCTTATAGTATATTTATTTTATTTAATCAACCGGGCATGTGGTTGCAAGCAGAACATACTGGCACTAATGTCAGAAGATGATTGCTATTATTTTTTTCTTGGCAATTCATTTTGCACTCTAGTGTTTGATGTTCGACTCATTTTTCTTTACAGTCTCATCCTGTTTTGCTATTTTGATCATTTTGGTATCTCACTCATTTGGTTTTAAGGCTGCTGAAGCCGCTGGTCAAGTGAACTTGTGGGTTGAGAATGTCACGTCTGGACTCATCAAAGAGCTCCTCCCTCCAGGATCTGTTGATTCTAACACCAGGCTTGTTCTTGGCAATGCACTCTATTTCAAAGGAACTTGGACTGAGAAGTTTGATGCATCTGAAACCAAAGATGGGCAGTTCCATCTTCTTGATGGGAGTTCAGTTGAAGTGCCATTTATGGCCAGTAAAAAGAAGCAATATCTTTCATCATATAATGACTTGAAGGTGCTTAAGCTTCCTTACAAGCAAGGTGAGGACAAAAGGCAGTTTTCCATGTACATACTCCTTCCGGAAGCACGAGACGGTCTCTGGAGCTTGGCTGAAAAATTGAGCTCTGGACCGGAGTTCCTGGAGAAGCATCTCCCAGTGCAAAAGGTTGCTGTTGGACAGTTCAAAATCCCTAAGTTCAAGATATCATTTGGGTTTGAGGCATCTGACTTGCTCAAAGGGTTGGGGATCCAGCTCCCATTCAGTGCAAATGCAGATCTGTCGGAGATGGTCGATTCACCAGTTGGCCACAACCTCTGCGTTTCATCTGTTTTCCACAAGTCATTTGTGGAAGTGAATGAGGAAGGAACTGAGGCTGCCGCTGCATCTGCTGCAATAGTCATGCTTAGGTCAACGCCATCGCCATCCATGGATTTTGTTGCCGATCACCCTTTCATCTTCTTGATCCGAGAAGACATGACTGGCGTGATGCTGTTCGTCGGTCATGTGTTCAACCCCCTACTTGCTTCATAGTGGTTTTTTCTTAACTACCACATCTGTGGGGTTCGATGACTATACATCTCAATGTATGTTGATGGTTTGAGTGTTTGGTTTGCTGCTTATACAATAATCCGACTAATGTTCCTATTCTCGAATTCTGACTTGTTTTGTCAATGTAAGCTTGTGGAATGACAGAATTCAGAACTGTTATGGAGTGAACAGATAGACTGATCTATAGATGAGAGATGTTGGTCAAATGCTTTGTGATGCAGTGAATGATCAATTGTGATGCATACAATTGGAAGTTTGAGCTATGAATCATGTCGATTGTTTTATTCCAGCTGTTTTCTTTTTGCCAGGTTGGTGATGCTGAGTGTGATGGCTACCTCTACGGGTGTAAAATGGATGTGAATTATCCGAAATATCTGGCATCCATATCCAATTTTAATATATCCGAATTCGAAAATTTGCATCCGAATTGCAAAAATATGGATACGGATATGGTTTGACTGATATTCGAATCTGAAAATCCGCATCCGAATTGCAAAAATATGGATATGACTTCTCGATTTTCTTGGTTCTAGGTGTGGCTGTGGAGGTGGAAAAGAGATGGTGGTGGGTGGGAGGAGAGAGAGTAGAGAAAGATGAGGACCTGCGAATGAGGTCAAGACTTGTATCTTACATATGGGGTCTACATGTAAGAAGTGGCATCATTAGTACTCAATTGGTGTAAACTGTTTTACGTTTAAGATTTATGAAGGCGCAAAGAAAGTGTACGTCACCAGAGTTCGAAAAACTATAAGTTCAAAGAACGTAGCTTTCAATGCTTACTTACAGATGTTCAAGGATCCTTTACTATCAGTTACAATCAAAACGCTTTCAGCACTTTGTGGTCTAGGCCAAATAGATGCTAAATCTATATAGCATCCGAATCCGATCCAATTAGAGTTGAAATCCGGTCTGAATCCATATCCGACAGTTACCCGATCCGTATCTGAATCCGACCAATATCCGAATTCGATCCGAATCCGTTTTTAAAATATGGATACGGATATGGTTTGACTGATATCTGATCCGTATCCGATCCGTTTACACCCCTAGCTACCTCTGTGTTGTGCTCCTACTATTTGTGTGGTGTGTCAGGATAGAAAAAGAAAAACTCATTATGTTTTTTGTCTATGTTTCACGTAAGAGTCAACCCAAAATTAGTGTATTTGGTATATTTAGTATTATATGTATATATTGTGTAGCTTGGTCTCTTAAATTAGGACTAAACTTCAGATATATTACATGTGCATACATATTACATAGGCCTCACGGTTAATTAAGGTGCATTTATATTAAGGCTAATGCACCATAATAAAGCCTTTATTAGACGAACCTAGTACAAATATGACTTGCCTATCCACTATAAAATTGAATTGGGCCTTACTGGCCTTAATTAGCGGACGTGATACAAATGTGTGTTGCCTTTTTTTAGATGAGCCTCCCAGCCAAAATTTCACTGGTTCTCGCCGGTAACCGGCCGGGAACCGGTACCGGGTAGCTATTGGGATCCGAAGCAAAGATGGATTTCCGAACCCTGCTTACGGGCCACACAAATGGGCCGAGTATAACACACACAGAGACACACACACACACACATACATATTGAGCTTCTAGAATGGAAACTTAGTCTGCTTACACCATAAGCATTTCGCGACAGTTGAGCAATTTTTTTTTTTACTTTTGGTGAAAAGACAGTTGAGCATATTTAAATGATGAAAGGTTTCTGATGTTGGGCGGGCAAAAAAGCAGTGGTGACGGTGGAAGTTCCATGATTCATTGTCGCAAGGTGCGATGAATTTTACTATCATTGCACCTGCAGTGCAGCGATCTCCATGTTTCTGCCAACTTTTTATGTTTATGATGGTTGGCGCAAAGCAGTTATCTCACCTTACATGCAATCAGCAAGCAAGTTTCCATGCACATGTGGTCAATCGTGCCAATTTCGGTTCATATTTGGGTATTCCCAGCCAGCCTTGCCTATGGACATGAAAGAATACGCACCAAGTACATGGATCCAGCATACAGTATATATACAGTAAAAGGCATGGATATGTTCTTCAAAAAAACCATGGATATGCATATGTAGGGGTGTAAAATAGTCAGATTAGGATCAGATATTTTTAAATCATATCATATATCATATTTTTTAATCCGATACGAATACAGATTCAGATTTTCTCGGATTCGAATACAGTTCGGATGTTAGTCGGATACAAATTCGAATCAGATGTTCTTTAATTCGGTATGAATTCGGACGTTATTCGGATAAAATAATTATTTTACATTAAATATTTGTTGATTAACAAAAGTGTTATTTTCAACTCATTTTCTACCTCAACGCGATATGACAATACAAAACATAAACAATTAAACATTATGTTACGGTTATCAACATCATAATTATGATAGCAAATAATTTGTCATCATAAATACACAACAAATTATAACTCTAAACATACTACATACCAAAACAACATCACATAATAATCATAATTTGATAATGGTTGCATAAACAAAACATAAGAAGTTCACAATTGTAACTCTCACCCAAAATCCAAGTGTCCAACCATAAAACAATAGCGGAAAGTCCAAGTATCCAACAAGACAACAATCAAAATAATAACAATATAGTTCATAGTTCATACATGACTACAAAAGACTAAATCTAAGTATATCATGAAGTAGTGAAATACTATATTTAAAATTCAAAATAATGGCAGCGTGCTTGAGTTCAAGAGGTAGCTAATTTGTCACCTACAAAATAACATGAAGTTAGTAAAATACTTGTTCAAAATGATATCGTACAATAGCTAGAAGATTTTTTTTGATATACCATCTTCAGTTGTATTTATTTCATCCATTCCAATACCTTCTAATTCCTTCACAATTGAAGGAATATCTTTTTGACCTACAATAACAAATAATGAAAATAAGCCAATGCACAAATAGATGTAAAATTTGATGGATTTTATTTATAGATTTACCTTTTCTAGACACTTTAATCCAATCTTTGGTGCAAATCAAAGTCTCAACTACTTCGAGTTCTAAATGACTGCGGTATTTATCAATTACTCGTCCCTCAGTAGTACTAAAAGCAGACTCAGATGCAACGATTGATACAGGAATAGCTAACACATCCTGTGCCATATGAGCGAGAATAGGATAATTTGTAGCTTGAGTCTTCCACCATGCTAAAATATCAAAATCCTCATTTTCAAGTCATTTTAATAGAGGTTCACTCATATTTCTCCAATTTAGACTTCTCACTACAATCTTCACCAATATTCTTCAAAAAAGTACTTAGTTTCCTCTTTTTTGGCTCATCATTAGAAACACAACAACGAGAAACAATTTTACTAGAGACTCCAACAGAAGACTGCATACCACTAATTGAGGAAGCATTATATTTAGATGCATATAACTCAAATAGGTGCCTGATAATAATTTGAAAATCAGAAATCTCATCAATCCCATCATAGTCACACATGTTCTTGTAATAAAATTCAACCACCTTTTTCTTGTAGTGAGGATCTAGAAAACAAGCAACCGCCAAAGCAGTGTTACTCAACTCCCAATACTTGTCAAACTTTTCCTTCATTGCTTTTGCCATGGAATCAATAAACTCATCACCACCTTTCATCCAATCAATAAGCATGACATTAATTTCACAAAATTAAATAAAGAACAAATTTACAGTTGGATATAAAGAACCAGACAAGAGTTCAATAATACTAAAGAAATTCTTTAAGCATTTATTCAATACAATTGCTTTTTCCCATTGATCTCTAGAAGGAGCACAATTCCCATATTTTTCTGGATGAAGAAAGCTAATCTTTGGAAAACTTTCTTATAGTAAAGTGCATCTGAGAGTATTAAATAAGTGGAATTCCATCTAGTAGCTACATCTTGAGAAAGACCCTTCGTCCAAATTAAGTTCAGAAGTTCACTTTTGAAACTCCTCTCATTGCAAAGTAGAACTCTTGACAATCATAACTGAAGAACGAATGTTGGGCATGCCCAACTATTTTCAAACCATCATTTGCTACAAGATTAATAATATGAGTCGCATACCGAACATAGAAAAACTTGCCATTAGAAATTAGAGAATTATATTCATCAAGGATTGAAGCAATAGTTTTAGCACAAACTTCATTAGCAGAGGCATTGTCCATAGTCAAAGCAAACAACTTCTGATCAATATTTCAAGCTATCATGTTTCTAACAAAAGCATTACTCAAATTGGCACATGAATGCCTTCCTTCTAAATGCATAAAATATATTATTCGTTTCTGAATTTTTTAATGACAAGTGATACACAAATAACATTTATTTTTATTAGAAGTCCAAAGATCCATTGTGCAACTCACCCGACACTTGAGAGATAAAAAAAGATCAAACAACTTCTGTTTCTCTTTAAAAATATCCATAACCCTCTTTCTAGTGGTATAGTGGCTTTTGATAGGAAATGAGGGGGATAATAATCTAATGAAATCATTAGTGTACTCATGCTCTAAAAAATTGAATAGATACTCATGCATGACAATGACAAGATGATACTTGTACATACTAACTTTTTCATTGTACTTCCAAGCTTTCAAAGAATTTTGTTCTCCTACTTTTGTAAAGTTAAGAGTGGTTTGATAAGAAGACTTTTCATGTTGTATTTTAAAATGAGTTCTAAGGCGAGTCGTACCATACTTGCTTTCACCAGAAAAAACATCCTTGCAATACTTGCATTTTGCCATCTTACTCATCACAACCTTGCCTTCCACTTCAGTTTTCACTTCTTCAATGGTAAAATGATTCCAAACATCTGAAAGTTCTCTTTTTTGGTGCCCTAGACTTCGTTTTTGGTGATGTATTCCCAGTAGTAGCAGTCTTTACCCCATCACTCGCACTTGTTCCAGTAGCATTCTCACTCACAACACTTTGAATGTTAACACCTGCTGGTTTAGCACCACTACTAGATGCCAAAGAAATCTGTATAGATAAACAACAAATTAACCTACAATATTAGAATTCTTAACTCCAAATAGAATGTTGTTACTAAACTTTAAATACATGTTTCCCTGAATTATTTGCACTTGCATGTGTCTTAATAATACTTCCAGATGCCGACATTGTACTCAAATTTCTTTTTGGATCACACTCGATTCAATTTATTTTACCTCCTGTTCAGATGTGACACAATTCTATCAAACTCAGATGCAACACATGCTCATAAAAGCTTAAAAAATACTACATATAAATATATAACTGCAGGTAAAATAAATTCAGATTTCAGAGTATCATGCATTCATCCTCAAATCCTAGAGTATCATTCAATACGAATACTGGTTCAGAGTATCATCCTCAACTCCTCATGTCAACGATTAAGTTCACATCTCATATTGTCATTACTCATACAATCATACATCCAGTATTCAGATCCAATTCATTACAATTCAATCAAAATTGAAGAACAGAGGAAGAGTGAAAGGAATTGAACCAACTTGCAGATCTCTTGGAGCTTCGGTCAAGGAAGGTGGAGAACTGGAGATGGCCGTGAACCAACTTGTTGGGCTCGAGGAAGAGGTGCTGTCGTCAGGGTTGATGCAGGCAGTGGCCTGATCCTCAAATTAGGGCTTAGACGAGGTTGCTGGGTTGATGCAGAAGGCGGCAAGGAGCTCCGGGAGCAAGAGGCGGCTCAGATGGTAGCTCGCTGGTGTGGAGCTCTAGGAGCAAGAGGCGGCGTGGCCATGGAAGAAGAGAGCGACACAGCCGAAGAAAATGCACAAGGGCGCTGGCGAAGAAGGAGTGGCGCTGACGATGAGGACTTGCTCGATCTTGCCGGTGCGTGCAGTAGGAGTAAGAGGCGGCGCAACTGTGGAAGAAGAGAGTAGTGTGGCCAAAAAAAAGGGGAACGACGGCTAATCTGTGCCGGTGGCTAGGAGCTTGGGACTAGCGAGCAGCGGCTGTGACCGGCGGCTGAGAGATTGGGCGGATGGTGGCCTATGGTGAGCTTGGACTGTGCGTGGAGTGATGGAGTCGTGGACGCGTGGTCATGGAGTGGTGGAGGTGTGGAGCGATGAGTCATGGTCGTGGAACGGTGGAAGTGGAGACGCACTGGAAAAATTAGGGTTAAGTCGCACTGGGCATCTGGGCCGTGGGGTGGGGCAAGGCGGCAGCCAGTGGCCTGGCCCAACTTGCTGTCAGATTTTTCAGATGATCCAGATATCCGCATCCATTTTCATATATATACCTTATCGAATCCGGATTCGAATCCGAATAACAATAACTAATATATCAAAATCTGAATTCAGATTATTTGCCGGATGCTAATTTTCTTACCAAATACTTATTTTATCGAATTCGGTACGAATATCCGCATGTGGTTTACACCCCTATGCTGCTATGCATATGTCCGTGCGCACAGTCAGAACAGATGAGTTGGGTTTATTTGGATAACTAGTTCAAATTTCACGCAATTATATACAAGTCTTTGTATGAGTTAAAATTTTATGTATATTTTATAGATATGTCCTCATTTAATCTTACACAGAGATAGAGTTAATTTTAAATACGATTTTTGAGATAAATATGCATCATAATAAAGATAGAATTAATTTTAAATACGATTTGTAAGATGATGAATCTATACCGTTATAAATATAATGAATGAAATTGATATTTTCTTTTTTTAATTAATGTGCGAATTTCTAGAATTTTTTGTTTTCTAGGATTAATATGTTGGAATATTTTTTATGTGGGACTAGAATTAATGTGATATTTCTATTATCATCAGAATTTATTATATAATAATAATAGATGCTTTACGTACTTTCTGTCTACTTTTTCTTAACTACAGGAGAATTTTTTTATTGGGTTGTCTAGTGTATAGATATTTGTTTCTTTACTTAAAATATTTGCTCTATCTATACTACATATTTGAAACTATATTATATATCTACATTTCATCCCCCTCCCCCACTTCTCCATCCTCCTCCCACCTCCTGATATCGCCGCCATCACCTCCGCCTAGCTCTTCTCCTCCCCTGTGGGCCTCCGCCTCCTCATTGCACTGCCATAACAACCTTACCTCTTCCGTCACATGTCTTCTCCGTGGGCTGTGACCGCTTACCGCCACCACCCATGACTAGTAGTGTCACTGCGGCCTCACCTTCCACCGGTATAGAAACTAAAGAAGAGGTTAGCTAAATCATAAAAGACCAGATCTAAAAAAGAGATTTGATCTAATAGTGAAAAAAATACATGTAATATAAAAAAAACACACACATACTAATTATCAAAACTCCTTTTTTATTATTTATTTGCGAAGTCATGATAAGAGTTCATAAAAGGGAACAATTTACACACACACCCCCTTTTGTCCACACAAGTTTGTCTCATTATGTTAAAAGGAATTTTTGTTATCTTTCCTAAAAAGAAATTTTGAATCAACGCTCCATTCTAACACTCCTATCAATTGATCATCAAAATTAACCGACCAATATTGAGAGTCTACTCTCTGTTAGATCCAATCTGTTCCTCTGTGGTTGTTCATTGATTGATTTAATTGAGGAATTTTAATTTAGGTTCATGATATTTGAGTTAATTCAAGAGTTAGAAACAACAGCAAAAACTTAACAGACAACTAGAAGGTAGAAATGCATTCAAGAACAACATAAAGCAACAGGAACTGAGAGAAAAGTGGAGAATTTCTTTTTTGCTTACAGCACATATATAATGTATATAGGATACAAGATACAATGGAATAATACAACAAACACTTCTGTCCCTCAGTTAAGGGTGAGATAAGTTTCCAGACAATCTAGCAGTTCTTCTCAAATGAATTGAGATTTTAGCACAAACACATGGTTACATCCAAGGGGCTAAACTGTAGTACAACACAAAAACTACATAATCACAGCAATAGCAGTGACATAGAAACAGGGGGCATCAGGCACAAGTAGCGTAGTCAAACGGGCCTGCACCGTGCGCTAAATATTGATCTCCCCGTGAATCTGAGTCTATCTTTGCCATCTCTAACATAGCATACCTATTCACTGGTGGTTCATATTTGTAGCAAACACTGCTTTGCCAATATTCACATCATTACATTGCATATACTATCTCCCCACTACTCTCCACATCAAGATCAGGGTCCGAATCGAGATCCTCCATGTCATCATCAAGATCAATGCCATCATTCAAGAATTGGTTGATTCCGCGAGAACCAGCCGCTGGTATGGTTGCTTCTGCCAGTATCTGCATGATCTCATCCATGCTTTGCATTGGCTGGTCGGGCTCCTCATACTGGTTGCTCATTGCACTATCATCCATTAAGTCCGCAGGGAGGTTTTTCAAGAACCATGGATGATTCCTTATCTCAGGGATTGTGATCCTCTACAAGTCCAATCATAAATATTGTTAAGAGGAAATGATATGTTTAAGCTACCAAGTGAAACTCTATAAAGCCAAAGAAGTACTCACAGTAGATGGATTGGCCACAAAAATCCTTGAAATAAGATCTCGGCAATTTGAGGATATGTGGACATAATCAGGAATTGAGTACTGAACACCCAATATTCTCTGCCAAATCAAGCTCGTTAGTACTTTTCTGATGAAATTAGACATGCTAGTTTTGAAACCGCGAGGCAAGACAGTTGGCATGATTACCTGAATTGTCTTCCTGAAATTCTTAGGCTCTTCTGGATCCTCAAAAGGATATGCACCAACCAACATCACGTAAAGGGTTACTCCACATGACCACACATCAGCAATCTGCATTCATGAACATAGAATTACTGATTGAGGTACTATAAGCCCACAATGCATATTTCCCATTACCATACATCATTTATGTCATGAAAAGAAGGAAATCCCTTGTGATACAAACAAGGTTATTACTGTAGAGCAACGGATATAAGCATTAAAAGGCAGCACATTGCAGTTTATGCAGGCTCCACTATAGAAAGTAAAAAAGGGAATGGACATAATTGGCATGTCCATATACCTTGCCATCATATTCCTTCTTCAGAAGAACCTCAGGAGCAATGTATGCCGGAGTTCCAACAGTTGATTTCGGTTGTGAATGAAGAACCGATGACTGCAACAGCAGAAAAGAGCATCATAGAGAATCAAAGCAACAGTTATAGGCACTAGCACAAGGTTTCTCAATTCTCAGCTAGCACACAAGCAGGGTAAGGTGAGGCAAACTATATGGCTGTCTAGACGATTAGGTACATCACTATATCATTGCAGCACCACAATCATACGAAGTTATCTGTTACTACCTTTGAATAACCAAAGTCACATATCTTCAGGCGGGGAGCTGTACTCCCATCCAACAGGGTATTCTCCAGCTTCAAGTCGCGATGGCATACTTGCTTGACATAAAGGTAACCACAGGAAAGAGTAATTTTAGACACACATTACCAAAACTCCAAAACAAGTAACTGCACGAGCAAAGATAAAAGAAGAGTACCATAGAATGGCAATAGCTAACTCCAGATATCAATTGCTGAAAAAAGAAGCGCGCCTGAAAGATAAAATCATACAATTAAATTAGCCCACATAAAGAAAAGGCAACGATGAACATGATCATGATCAGATAATTCAAGAAACCTCGTCCTCGCTAAACCGGCCGGCGTTGCAGATGCGCTCAAAGAGCTCCCCGCCAGAGGCGTACTCCATGACAATCGCGAGGTGCGTCGGAGTCAGAATAACCTTCACAGCCCCAACAAGAACAACAATTACTTTTCAAACAACAAGCGTGTTACATACTAATGATCACATCAACATGCAAAGACAGTACAGAACAGAACACCCTGCAGTTAATCTTGAATCAAGAATCATAATATGAAAGAGAGAAAATTTAAAGTAGCACCTTGCAGCTTATCTTGAATCAAGAATCAGAATATGGAACAGGGTAAATTTCACAGTACTACCAACACCAACCTCCTTGAAGCGGATGATGTTGGGGTGCCGAAGCGAGCGGTGGTTGATGATTTCCCTCTGCACGTTCTCATCTATCTGCAGTGCGGCATCACAAAAAACTCACTGTTACATTACATCAAGAAAGAAACAAAGGTGGCGAGCTTAAGAGCACCACTACCTTCTCGCCGCGCTCGATGTACTTGACGGCGACGAGGTCGCCGGAGGCGCGGTTGCGCATGAGGCGCGCGACGCCGAAGTTGCCGGAGCCGATGTCGCGCACCAGCTCGTACCGGTCGCCGTCGTGCATTATCGGCATATCCATCCCCGGCCCCACCGTCAGTGCCGCCCGGTCCATCGCCGCGGCCGCCACCGCCGGAACCAAAGCTCCCACACACACACACACACACACACACAGAGCTCGTGACTCGCTCGCGATTTGAGGCAAGGAGGGTTCTTTCTAAAGCTGCGGATTTGGATTGGGCGGACGGGCAAAGCGACCTCGTGATCTCTCTCTCTCTCCTAGTCTCTATCTCCTCGCCTTTTTATCTCTTTTCTCTGGATTTTTTTTGGTTCCTGTGTGTCCTCGTGTGTTCTTGCTTGTTTTTTGAAGTCTTATTTGGGTTGTTATTGCAGCGAACTATCCAGTGGGGAAGAAGGGGATGTAATCCGCCTGCAGGTTACATACACACAGGTGTTCTACTCCTCATAACCAACAGGTGGGTCTGATTTTTTGGGCCCACTTGTCGGTTATATGTGGTGAGAGAACTTGGTGAGCAAGGAAAATGGCCAGGGATTGGATAATTTTTCTACGGATGGCTTTGAAGTATTAGTAACTGAAATGTGGGTCCGAATGAGGAAGTTTGAAGTAGGACCGGATTGTCAGTGAAGAATTAAGGGGCAGTTTTGGCTAGGACGGTGGGAAGGGAGGCTATAAATATCCGGAAGTGAGTCAAAAAGCGCAGCGTGTCGAGTTACCGAAATGGCATTGAGGTCGGTAAAGTGAAAGCACCACTAGATGCGGATTGGACGGTGAGAAGTGTTCTGATGGTCATATTGGACGGTGCAGATCGGTTTTCCGGCTGTGGTGAGCAACTGTGAACGGAGGGCATTTTGATCATTTCGGGAAACGCTATTGAGTTAATGAGATCAGCGGGCCCACATGGCAGCGGGTTGCATGCAACTTCAGGAGACCCTGTCCGGAAAAGGAAAGAAAAATGTGATCCACAAGTAACCACTCCAATAAATAGTGCAACTTTTGTTGGGTTGCGTCATGGCAAGAACTCTAAAACTTATCTTGTCAATGACATAATTTTGCATATAAAGCTCTAATAATTGGTGTTTTTTTTGTCATATTTCGTACCATAAAATAACTTGGTGTAAGAATATTTGTTTTTACAAATTGATACAAACACCTAACAATATGCAAAATCAATTTGTTGATAGACTCACATATGGACATGTTTGTGAAGCACTCCAAAAATCATTCTTAGGCATAATATCACTCTTTGTAGTCTTTTAAACGATAAAATTAACTCTATTATCGATGACATAGAAATATCTTTTAGGTTGATGAACTATGATATATGATAATATCTCAAAATTATTGAACTGAAAGGCATTAAATAATGGCTATTATGAATTTCTAGATTAGAGTGAAACTGTCAATGACTTACATCTAATCATATTTATGTATATTATATCATGTTAAAAAGAATCAGACCAGAAAACTCAAATGACACATTTATTAAAAATGATAATCACATTGACCCATTCGATCGCGTGCAGCTTAATTATCATGTCAATGCCATAAGTGTCCACATAAATTTCTTGTAATATGGTGCTTTTTTCTTAATATTTTGTAATATGGAACAACTTTGTTTAGAGGTCTTTGTTTTTACAAATTTGTAAAGCACTCATCAACAAGCGGGTATTGCAAAGTCTATTTGTTGATGGGTTCACATATCAGTCGGTGTCTTCAAAGTGTTTGAAAAAATCTGATGTCTTTAAATTATCTTAAAAAATCATTTGTAGGTATGACGTCATTCTATCTTATATCTCTCTAGACGACAAATTTACTCCTGTCATGATTGACATAGTTATATCTTTTTAGTGGATGAACAAGGATAATATTTCAAAATTGCTGAGCCAAAAGATATTTGATAATTACCACTATGAACTTCTAAGGTAGAAAAAAATTATTGTTAATAGCATGTGTCTGATCAGATTTGTACATACTATACTCATAGGATTATATTGATAATCTAAGATGATCCATTTAATTATTAGATAATTCTAATAAAAATTGATTTTGTATAATGGTTACTAGATTTAGGAGGTTAGAATTATAAGATTTAAAATCCCACTTTTCTCCCTAGCTCTGAAATAGAGCTTAAAAGAGTGTGTACTCATCAAAACTAAGTGTGAATTTTGTAAAGCCATGCTGTATGGTCATTAAATCTTTGAGCTTGCTTCGCACTAATTGTATGGTCACGTTGACCAATAACCGGTGAAAAACACATCTTGCTGTGTCTCTTTGTGAACGTGGTTGGTCCAGGGGAAGTTCTAGTAACTACATGCTTAAAGATACATGCGTGCTCATTAGGAAGAGGAGCAATGTTCGGTGGAAGTTTTATCCGATACTCTCTTCCTTCTTAAAAAAAATTATTTTTAGAGAATAAATCTAAATTAAAAAATATCATTATATATTTTTAAGATAAAATATGATCTCATCTTCTAAAAAATCTTCATAATTATTATTCTATTTAATTATTAATTATTTATATACAAATAACACACATATCATATTAATTATAAATATTATAGGTAGACATATAATCTTATTATAGTTCTTAAAAACTTACATAGACATAAAAAAAATATTCTTTTAAATACACAGGGATTAGAAGTTAGACGGTTTAATGCTTACACCTTTTCGATTATTGGCATCCCTTCCTAAACTATAAATAGACATGGTTCTTTCAGTGAGATACAAGAAGAATAGAAAGTATAAAATGACATACATCAAAGTCATAAGAACACAAATAAAAGTGTTTGTTCGCATTTGTCCTCTTATCGTCTAGAGAACACAAAATGTAAAAAGTAGGGAGGAGAGAAAATATCATCCAGATTGAAGCTGATATGATGAAAGAAGGTATATATCAAGATAAGTTAAAAAGAGGAACACATAAATATAATTTTGAGTAAATTAAATAATGCTGATACGATTCTGAAATTAAAGTTTCTGCTTTCAATACTATGTTAAAAGAGATAGATCGGTAAACTCAAATGGGCATATTTATTAAAAATAATAGTCATTATGGCCCATTTTATTGAGTATAACTTATCACATCAATGTCATAGCTCTCCATATAAAGATCTTATAATGTGTATTTTTTTAAAATGTTTTGTACTATGGAACAGCTTTGTTTAGTAATATTTGTTTTTACACATTCGTACAAACACTCGATAACAAACGGGTCGTCACAAGGTCTACTTGTTGATGGATTCAAGTCGGTCCCTGTAAAGTGTTGGAAAAATCATTTATAAGCATAATGTCATTCTATCCTACATCTCTCCAAACAATAAATTTAGTCTTATGGTGGATGACATAGTGATATCTTTTTGGTGGATAAACAATGATAATATCTCAAAATTGTTGAAGCAAAAGGTATTTGATAATTGTCACTATAAATTTCTAGGATAGAGAGAAACAATCAATGTTTTGTGTCTAACGAAATCTGTACCATGTCATACTGTGTTTAAAATGTCAAATAGGCAATTCAAACGGGCTTGCATTAAAAATGATGACCATGTTGGCTCATTTTATCAAGTGCAACTTATCATAGCAATGTCATAACTCTCTATATAAAATTCTATGGTGTTTTTTTGTAATATTTTGTACTATTGAACAACTATGTTTTGAAATATTTGTTTTTACAAATTTGTACAAGCATTTGACAAAAAATAGGTCGTCACAAAGTCTACTATGTGGGTTCACATATCATTCGGTACCTATAAAGTGTTCAAAAAATTATTTGTAAGCATAACTTCACTCTATCTTATATCTGCGCAAATGACAAATTTAGTACTGTCACGAATGATATAGTGATATCTTTTTGGTGCATGAATGATGATAATATCTCAAAATTGCTGAGCCAAAAAGGTATTTGGTAATTTCCACTGATTCTAAGGTAGAGAGGAATTATCAATGGCATGCACTTGACCAGATTTGTTACATGCTATACTGTATCAAAAGAGATTGACATGCCAACTCAAATGGCCCCATTTATTGAAAATGATAACCATGTTGACCCATTTTATGAAGTGCAATTTATCATGACCATGTCATATAAAGTTCTTGTAATATTGGGTCTTTTTTTGTAATATTTTATAACATGGAACAACTTTGTTTAGGAATATTTTTTTTTACAAACTCATACATGCACTTGACAATAAATATGTCATCAAAAAGTCTGTTTGTCGATGGTTTCACATATCACTTAGTATCTGTAAAGTGTTTGATCAAAAAATCATTTGTAAGCATAACATCACTCTATTTTGTATCTCTTTAAACAAAAAATTTAGTCTTGTCACAAATGACATAGGGTATCTTTTTGGTGGATAAATTATAATAATAACTTAACATTGTTGAGCTGAAAGGTATTTGATATGTCACTATGAATTTCTAAGGTAAAGAAAAACTGTCATGGCTGTGTATTTCATCTAATTTATGCCATGTTATACCATGTTAAAAACACAAACAAGCAAACTGAAATGAGGCCATTTATTAAAAATGATAACCATATTGACTAATTTTATAGAGTGCAACTTACCATATTAACGTGATAACTACCCTATAAAGTTCTTGCAACATTTGGTGTTTTCTTTTGTCATATTTGTACTATGGAACAACTTGGTGTAGTAATAGTTGGTTTTACAAACTTGTACAAGCACTTAACAACACAAGGGTCCTCACAAAATCTCGCTGTTGGTGGGCTCTTATACCAGTCGGTTCATAAATCGTTCAGAAGAAATCAACCATAAGCATAACATCACTCTAGTTTGTAGTCCTCCAAACGACAAATCTAGCCACATCAAATATCTTTAAGGTGGATGAACCAAAGCAATATCTCAAAACTGTTAAGCCAAGAGGTATTTGATGCTACTGTGAATTTTTAGGATAGAGATGAACTGTCAGTGGCTTGTATTTGGCCGATTTGTACCATGTTATCCTTATTAAATAGGAGTATTTAGGTCTGTGTCACTAGCGAAATTAGAAATTCGAGATATTTCATCAAAAAAGATAAATTAGTCTCATGCCACTGAAATCTCAAAAACTTTCAGAATATATCATTTTGACGAGATTAAAACAGTTAGTAGGAGTTAAAATAATACTTATGACATTTGTTTTTTTTGGTTAAAGAAATTGGAACAAGTGGGTGCACGCGACATGGCACAACGGCAGTAGTGTGCACGTGCAACAGGCAAGCGTGGCGATGACAGCATTCCAATTTCTTTATAAAAAAAAGAAAAAAGACATTTGTATCATTTTAATCCTGATCAACTATTTTGATCGTGTCAAAATGATATTTTTGAAAGTTTTTAGAACTCTAGTGGCATGAGATTAATTTGCTTTTTAATGATATATTTCGAATTTTTACTTTTGTTTGTGACATAGAACCAAAATTTCCTATTAAATGTCAAACGAACAAATTCAAACTAGCACATTCATTAAACATGTGGGCATGTTGACCCTTTTTATGATTTAGACTCACATAACTCGCATTACACATATCAATATGTTCTTATTAAAAGTTACAACGAACCTTCAAAAGCATTATATTGCAAGAAATTGCACAGGGAAGAGGATGAAACCTATGCTGAAAATTTTTTACAAATCTTTTTTAAATATTTTAGCTAAATCTCACTTTAACTGAAAAAAAGATAAGGTCACTCTCGATCTCAAAAACTCATTTTAATTTCTCTATTTTCAAAAAGTTGAATTGATCACTCTACTCTAGAAACTAGATTAAATTAATCTTTTTATTTAAAAAATGATTTTGAAATATAATGTGGCACATATTTTATGGTGATTTGATGGAACAGGTACACCTAAACCTCCACCACCACCACAGTTGCCTCATCATCGTTGACACCTCCACCACTGATGCTGGCACAACAAGAATTCCTCAAAGGCGACGCCGATGACAAAGAGGTCGAAGCTACCGCCCTGGCCACAAAGCACCCCGCATCTCGTCCACCCCACCTTCCCTTCCTACATGGACACTCCTCACCTGCCCCCCAAGATCTGCCTCCTCGGCGAGATCCTTGCATCCTCCACCTTCGACGTCAAGGCAACCATAGATGACACTAGCATCCGCATCACCGCCCCTGATGTCGAGCAGGTCCTGTGCCTCTCCAACACCCACCCCAGCCCCGCCGTCTCCTCTTTCCGTTGGGCCGGCCACTGCCACCTAGAGCACCACCACTCCCCTTACTCCTGGAAACTCATTGTCGACCTCCTAGACAGTGGGAGGCGGCATGGCCTTGGTGGCCAAAGCATGCCCAGTTCGCGGAGGGTGACGTGGCATCAACCGCCGCCGTTGGATCTTTGACAATCTTAGATAGCAAATTGAGCATGAGGCGGAGCCTGATGGGTGCTCAGTGGAAACTCCTCCGTCATGATGCATCACGATGGACAAAAGGAATACCAAAAATCATTTTTTTTTGAGCAAGATCCAACAAAAGACCCAAAAACCCAATCTTTTTAAGTGTTTGCAGCATCCTTGGCTCGTCGCCAGTCTTGGACTTGCGATAAGTAGCAGTGGTTGTCGCCCTTCACCTTGAAGTTGAAGGCTACCCTGGTGATGGTCGGGACAAGACGAGCGTTAAGGAGGCAAAGCATGCGGCGCAGATGGAGGAGAGCTCGGCTTCGACGTGGACCTTGTAGCCGTGAGCCGTAGAGATATATGTAGGCGAAGGCACCGTGGCCTCTGTCAGGATACCATAGCCGAACAGTGTCTGCCACCGCCACTGATGAGCACATCCTGCTGATGTTGAAGAAGAATTACGCTTTGAGATTTGGATATTAGCACATGTGTTAGAATCTTACACGCACCGCTTGTGTGTCGGTCTAGTCATCATGTATCCATGTCATATCAAATATTTATTTTGATTTATTAATAAAAAGATTATTTTAATCCAATTTATAAAATAAAGAGACTAATTTGATCCTTTTGAAAGTAAATAGACAAAAAGTTTTTAGTAAAATAGAAGGACCAAAATTACTTTTGTCATTTTGTAAAATAGGTCCCACCTTTTTTTAAAATTATTTTAATTGACCCTATTTCTTTTCAATTTAAAAATTAAGTCCCACTTCATACAATATTATTTTCAATTTAGCCTCACATATCACTTGTTGTTAGTAAATCTATATGATTATTTAAAATTTAACGACTTATTAGTGTTTTCAATGTATATATGATGTTCTTGTAATTATTCCAAACTTTTGTGACAGATTAGGGTTTAGTTATCATGACACGTTAGCATTTAATTAACTCAAATAACAAACAATTGACTAATAAGACCTAATTGAAATAATTTGAAAAAAAAGTGACCTATTTTTGAATTTGAAATAGAGATAAATTAGACTCAGTTGGAATATTTAAAAAAGATGCGGAGTATTTACCAAAATTTTTCCTCAGAAAAGTTCTTTTCCCATAAGAAGAATATGAAGCCAAAGGACGAATTTGTTGTAGACTAGGTCAAACTAAGTCATAGACATACAGATGTCTGAGATGTGTAATCTGACAAGGATATGATGGAGATTTCTAAGGAGAGGAGGCTTGCATCACATCACAATATACCAATAAACCAAATGATGAAAAAAATATATATTCTTCAATCCACGAGAATTTTCTTATTAAATAATTATTTTTAAAATGTCATGGTATTACGAATGCCCCGACAAGTTTCGTGGAGGTTCCTAGCGAAGAAAAGACAACGCAAGCTAACCGCGTGACCGGTCCTCTCCCGTCGGGCAAACACAGCAAGTGACACAAGAGTTTATACAGGTTTGGGTCTCAGTAGAGACCCTAGTCCTGTCGACGTGCTTTCAACCGGAGTTGGTTAGGGGAGCTTTCTTGGGTGAGAGATGGCTCCGGAGCACGCCTATTTGATTGTCTATTAGAGTAAAAATGAATTATCCTTTTCACATGAGGGGTTACAAGGGCTTATATAGGCCCAAAAGATGCAAAAAGATTAAACTACCTCATTAGGCACCGTTGGATCGAAGGGCACCGGCGTCCTTCTTCTGGTCAGGAGCCTTGGATGCTTGACAGGTGTCCACCAGTTCCCGAGGTGCTTCTCCCATGATCCTCACGTGACCCGGGACCTGGGACCCTTGTCTTCGGAAGAATGGCGGGCTGCGTCCGGGAATCTTGCCTCTTACCAGGACTTGATCCCGCGGAGATTTCCCCCAACAGCAGCCCCCCATGCCCTCCGGGGGCGATGCTCGAGTCCCCGGAGGGGATGGTTCATGTTACCGGGAATATCTCCTCCGGGATGGATCTCCGGAGCCGTGATGCTTTGATCTTCGTGCCAAGCGTTTATGGCGGTGCCGTTGTTCATTAAGGCCCCGTCTCGATGGGAGCGCGCCGTTCGACCATAATGGCCGCTCGCGGTTCGAACCGGCGATGCCTCGTTTAACGCGCTCGTCCCTTCGTTTCCCGCATGTTGTTTGAATTAGGCGGCACGGATGCACCACGAGAAGCCACATGGCGCCCATCGGGGCCACGTTTGAGCCCTATAAATAGGGCGTTGAGGGACCCGGAGAAGTCACTCCAACCCTCAATCCTCAAACACCACCGGCGCTCTTAGCTCTCCCGGTAGCCCTCTCCCAGAAGCTCGGTCCTGGAAGCCCGATACCGGAAGCTTAGTCACCGGAAACCTAAGCCCCTTTTCCTTAGAGCTCAAGCCACCGGGAAAATCAATGGGATCCAAAGGCCGCTCTAAGGCTGCTGAGGTGCCTCCGGACGAAGTCATCGCGGACTTCCTCTGGGCCTCCGAGTTCACGTCGGGGGACTTGGAGTCCCTCATGGACCGGGGGGTGGTCATGGACGGGGACATCCGGATCCCCTCGAAGAAAGACGGTGCCCCCCGCCCTAGGCCCGGGGAGGTGGTGGGCTTCGAGGCTTTCCTCGAGGCCGGGCTTCAGGAGTACGGGGTGGCACTCAACCACCTGACACCGAACGCCTTCATTCAGATGGGCCTCTTTATATGGCTGTTCGAGACAGCCACCGGACGGGAGCTAATGCTCCGGCTGTTTCGGTACTTCTATGAGCCGGCGACGAGGAGCTCCCACCTGGTGAAGGGAGGGCCGAAGTCCCCATTCGGCTCCATGATGATCTAGCTCCTGCCGTCCCGGGTAGCGGAGTACCTGGTGGCAGCCTCTTGGGACCACTGGGGGGACTGGGTCTGGAGGTGGTTCTACCTTCGGGTCTGGGACGACGAGGTGACGTACTCACCAGAGCCCCCCTCCTACAGCCGGTCGTCCGCCCCCAAGCCCCCGGTGTGGACCGAGGAGGAGCTGAAGCTCCTCAGCAAAGTGGTGGGCTCCCGTGGCGTCCGTTCCATGAGGGATGCCGCCGAGGAGCTGACACTGCTAAAGATCTCCCCCTTCTCGCACGGGACGAGGGGATCGGGATGTGCCCGGCACAGCGGCCTCCGCAAAAGCCAGTGACCCGACGTAAGTTCCCGGTTACTTTGCCCACTTCTTCGTTAATTTCTCTAACTCTTAGTTTTTGCAGTCCGGCCGTATCTGGCCGCCCGGGAGAAGGCAGAGAACCTCCTCGGAAGGTACTACGGCGACGAGCACGAGTGCATCGTGCGCGTCATTGGGGAGGGTTCTCCCCGGAACTTGGTAGCCGACGCTTTCGGGCTGAGGCTATCGGCGAGGACTCCTCTCCCCACCCTCGGTTCCCACAAGAGGGGGAAGGAGGTCACCGGGGGCTCTGAGCCAAAGCGGGCCAAGGCTCAGAAGGCCCCCGGTCCGGTGATGATGCCGGGCTCTACGCCCGTGAAGGCCCGAGACGCCGCCCCTATTGGAGAACTCCGGGGGGGCGATGGAGGCGCGGGAGCTCGCGCGCCTCCCCGAGGCCTCCGGAGAGGCTCGGAGAAAGGAGCCAGCCAATGACCGGGGGGGGGGGGGGCATCCGACTCAGCGGATTATGCCCCCTCACCCCCTTCAGCGATTGCTCCCCCTGCGGCCCCGGCGCCGCCAGAGCCGGAGAGGCCAGAGGTTCGATTCGCGGAGGCTTCCCCTCCTCGCGTCGAATGGCTGGTAGACAGGGGGGAGCCCCTCGGTCTACGAGATCCCCTAGGCAACGGAGGTCCCGGGGGCGCCGCGGCCCAGGAAGGGGAAAGGGCTCCTTATCCCCCACGGGGAGGGACCCCCTCGGAGAGCTCGTCGGCCTCCTCCTCGGACACCTCCTCAGCGGCAAGGACTCCGACCGCCACAACTCCGGTCCTCATCATCCCCGCGACCTTGGCGAGGGGGCCTGCCGCTGGTCCCGATGGGTCCAGCGTCGTCAGGAGGGAGACCCCCTGCTGTCCGCGGGGGAGGTCTTCCGGTTCGCGGAGGGGCTCCAGACCCAGAAGGTCCAGGACTACGTCTTGCAAGGGACGCTCCACGAACGCTGCGGAGAGCTTCAATCTCTCCTCATCCAGGTTCGTCCTCGAACCGGTGGCTTGTTTTCTCCGGGATTCCAACTCGAATTTCGACTAACTCTCGCGTTCACAGGGGATGGCCATCGCCTGGGGCATTGAAGCGCGCGTCTATAAAGCGCTGAAGGAGGCGGAGGGGAAGGCCGCCGCCTACCTGGAGGAGCTCGATGGTGCGCTCCGGGAGTTGGCCCGAGTGCGAGCCCAGCTCCACGCCTCTGAGAATGCCAACGACCGGCTCTGGAGGGAGGCAAAGGCCAAGGAGGATGCCCTCCGGGAGCTCGAGGGCTCCAGCTCCCGGGCGATGACGAACGCGGGCCACTCCGTCCACTCGGCCCTCGAGGGGCTTGAGGTGAGCCTTGGCCCGGGAGGCAGCTCCGAGGCGGCGCCGGCGACGCTCGTGGAGGCTGTGCGTTTTCTTAATGCAGAAGTCTCCTTGATCCCAGAGGCTGCCAATGCCCGAGCGAGTGGCCGGGTGGTCCCGGTGGTAGCTGCCGTGGCCAGGCTCGTGGAGCACCGGGGGGTCGGCGCCCGAGCGATTGGGGGTCGGATCCCCCGGGGTTGTCCCGAGTTCTTCGAGCCGCTTCGGCGAGAAATGGAGTAGCTCGCCGGTGGCTTCTACGGCCGGATCGTCCTCGTACGATTCCCGGCGTCGGCGCCCCCGAGGGCGGATGCTACGGCTCCGGCGGGAACCTCCCGGGGGGAGGACACCAATGAACAAGTATGAGCCTCCCCCCGGGCCTTTAGATAGGACCCCTTTTTTGTTTTAGGGTTTTTGCTCCTGGTAGCTTCTTAGAAGAAGCCCCGGACACTTGTACAAAAATATTTTGATGTAATAGAAATGAAATTTTTTGCTAAGTCTTCGAATGAAATTTACCAGGTTTCCCGGGAGGTTACTCTCGGGCCTCGGGAAGTTACTTCCGGGCAAAGGCCCCCGAGGTTGGAGCGCAACCTCAGGGGCGTCCCATCGTTGCTGGGAGCCTCTCCGGAGGTGGAGCCTCTGGGCTCCGGCGGGTGTCACCCGGGGGATGCCCAGGCCGCCTTCATCTTGTTAAGTCTCTTCTCCGGGGGACATGGCAGGGGTGTTTACCGGGAGCCAATCCGGTTGCGGTGTCTTCCAGAGTGGCACTTGGACAATTTTGACAACCACCGCGCTGAATTATCCCCTCCGCGACCGGGGTCCCAGAGGGTCCCGCCGCTCCGAATACTTCCACCGGCGGGCTATGAGTATTGGCCCGAAGATTTACTCCGGGAGGCCCAGCGTCGTGTACGAAGTTTGTATCAAGACCTGGCCCGGGAGCTATTAGAGGGCCTCCGGGATTAGTAGGTGTAGGAGCCTCCCCGGGTTGTACTCCGGGTTGTATCGCGTTTAATGTAATGATGCCCACCGGAGGGGGAAGATGTCCTCCGGTTAAATGTTTTTAATAAAGCTAAGTTTGCTTGTGTACTTTGTGAATTCTCCAATGGTCCGGAATAGGGTGATCCCCGGGTGCAAGTTACCCCCCGCTCCACAGCGGGCTGGAGGGTGGCTCCGCATGCTGTGGAGGTGACGAAGCCCCGGGGTAAGAATTCCCCACAAAATTTTCCAAAGACTTTGGTGAGAAAATTCTCGGTTGCCAAACTTCTGGGAACGATTTTTCAAAAAATCCCAGTGAGAAATCCTCCGGTCATCGTGAGAACGGGGAACCGGAAAATATCTTCCGGGGAGTCTCCGGGATTTCCGGGAGTTTTTCCGGAAGAAAATCTGAAATTCCCGGGGATGCTTTTTCCGGGAGAAAACCCTCCGGTCACCGTGAAAACGGGGACCTGGGAATGGAATCTCCGAGGAAGGATATCCGAGAATTCTGGGAATTTTTCCGGGAGAAAATCTCTGAAGTTTCCGGGGATAAATTTTCCGGGAGAAAACCCTCCAGTCGCCGTGAGAACGGGGAGCCGGGAATGAGATCTCCGAGAAAGAATATCCGACAGTGATTCCTAGGGATAATTTTTCTGGGAGAAAACCCTCCGGTCGTCGTAAGAACAGGGAACCGGGAATGAGATCTCCGAGAAAAATATTCGAGAAATCCATCCCGCTAAGGAGGCAATCGACTCCCGGAGGAGGATGCGCCTGATGATGGGTCTGAGTGTTTGAGGAGGGGACAAGTCTCTCAAATTGACTCGTTACCGCGGTCCTTGAGAACCGGGTTGCCGCTTACACCCTCAGTCCACGAGGGGTGATTGTAAGCCGCCCTACGGGAGTGGGACTCCCGTTGTAGGGACTTTGTGGGTCGTGATAGCCCACTTCCTCATGGGGAGGGCATCCTTGCTAAGAGGGCATTTTCACGAAGAGGGCATCGCCGTGAGAGATGGTAATGTAAAGACCTGCAGTGAGCCAGAGATGAGGAAAAAGCCAGTTGCATTAATAAGGAATTAAGATACAACGCCTCCTCCCGCAAGATCACGACGGGGGAGGGAATGGTGAGTACAATGTCGCCTTCCCCTTCGGCGTAATCGCTCTGGGGGAGGGGACCAGCCTGTAGGCTAGACGTAGAACTTGCGAAGCAAGCGTACGTTCCACGTGTGCTTCAGCTCCTGCTCTTGAAGGTTGGAGAGCTTGTAAGCCCCCGAGCCCAGGACTACCGAGATCCTGTAGGGGCGTTCCCACTTGGGGGAGAGTTTGCCCTGGGCTGGGGGGTCCATGACACGCTTGTGGACGAGGTCCCCGAGGCGGAAAGCCCTCTCGCGGACGCGCTGGTTGTATGCGCGTGCCATTTCGTGCTCGTAGATGGCGTGGTGGAGGAGTGCTCGGTCGCGTTCCTCTTCCACGAGGTCGACCTCCAGTCGCTGATTTGCTTCGTTGGCTTGGTACGTTGTGGTCGTAGCTCCGTCTAGGAGCTCGACCCGCAATGACCGGAAGCCAATCTCCGGGGGAAGAACCGCCTCAGCCCAGTATACAAGGGAGAAGGGGGTGCGTCCCATCGCCCGGCTCGGGGTCGTTTGCATGGAACAGAGGATGCTCGGGAGCTCCTCCACCCACGCACCCTGTTTGGAGGCAGCTTGTTCGAGCCGTCGGCGTAACCCCTGTAGGATCACGCTGTTTACCCTTTCGACAGCCTCGTTGCTCTGGGGGTGAGCTATCGAGGCGAAGTCGATGGTGAGACCCAAGCCTTCGCAGAATTCCCGAAAATATACCGAGTCGAATTGGGTCCCATTATTGACAGTAATCTCTCGGGGGACCCTGAAATGACATACGATATTTTTCCAGAAAAACCGCTGTACCACTCGAGACGTGATGCTGGCCAGAGGTTCGGCCTCTACCCACTTTGCAAAGTAGTCGACCGCAAGCACCGCATACTTGTAGCCCTCGGGCGCTGGGGGGAAGGGACCAAGGAGGTCCATCCCCCAGCGCGTGAAGGGCCAAGTGATGGGGATAGTCTGCAGTGCCACGGGGGGAGGTTTGCACCCTTGGCCATCTTTTTGGCAGGCCTCGCACGCAGAGACAAGGTCTCGTGCGTCGCGAATCACCGTGGGCCAATAGAAATCCTGGCAAAGGGCCTTGGCTGCGATGGCACGTGGGGCCAAATGAGACCCGCCGCTCCCCGAGTGAATGTCCTCGAGAAGCCAGAGCCCTTCCGGTCGTGGAAGGCAACGGAGCAAGGCGGAAGCCCCCTGCTTGTAAAGCTTCCCCTGCAGCAGGAGATATGCCCGAGCCTTGGCTTGGAGGCGCTTGGCCTCAGTCTCGCTGGGAGGGTCTCCCTCCCCCTTGATAAGGGAGATGAGGGGATCCATCTAAGACGAAGTCTGGGTTATTTCGGCGACTTCCGAGACGCAGGGCTCATCGCCCTCGTCCGGGGAGTCCACTGAGGGCTTCGCGATAATCTCCAAGAAAGCCCCTTTGGGGAGCGGTTCCCGGGCACTGGCTGCCCGAGCTAGGGCGTCGGCCCGATCGTTGTCCCTCCGAGGGATGTGCCGGACCTCTAGGCCATCGAAGTGCTTCTCCATCTTGCGCACTTCCTGCAAGTAGAGGCTCAAGTTCGCGTCATGGCACAAGTAGGTCTTGCCCATTTGGCAAACTACGAGCTGGGAGTCTCCTTTCACTAGGAGGCATCGAATCCCCAGGGAGCGCGCGAGGCGCAACCCAAGGAGCAAGGGCTCGGATTCGGCGACGTTGTTCATGGCAGGGAACTCGAGCTGCGCCGCGTACTCCAATTCCCTCCCCTCGGGGCTCTGGAGGACTACTCCCGCGCCGGCCCCGGCGAGACACAGGGAGCCATCGAACATGAGTGTCCAATGGTCGCTGCATCGGGGCGGTGCGGGGAGGTTTTCGTCCCCGGGCCCGGAGGCAGGGGTCCATTCCGCCACAAAGTTGGCGAGGACTTGTGACTTGATGGCGGAGTGCCCCGTGTGGGAAACGGAAAAGGGGGCAAGCTCGGCCCCCCACTTTCCTATCTGGCCGGTGGCTTCCTTGTTCCGAAGCACCTCTCCCAAAGGGAGGGATGACGGGACAGTTATCGGGTGGCCCAGGAAGTAATGACGAAGCTTTCGGGATGCCATTAGAAGGGCGTAGCAAATCTTCTCCATCTCCGTGTACCGAGTTTTGGCCCCTTGGAGGGCCTCACTCACGTAGTACATGGGACGTTGCTGCCCATCTTGTTCCTTTACCAATACCACACTTACGGCGACCGGGGTCGCGGCGAGGTAAAGGAGTAAGGACTCTTCCGGAGACGGGCTCACGAGCATCGGGGGCTCATGAGATATTTCTTCAAATCATCGAATGCCTCCTGGGCCTCGGGGGTCCAGTGGAACCCCTCGAGCCCCGGAGGATTTTGAAGAATTGGAGACCATGTTCCCCCGACCGCGAGATGAAGCGACTCAGCGCGGCCAAGCGGCCGGTGAGTCGTTGAACGTCTTTGACCGAGTGCGACGAGGGCATGTCCAGGAGCGCACGGATCTTTTCGGGGTTGGCCTCTATGCCCAGTTGGGACACGAGGAAGCCCAAGAGCTTCCCCCCGCGTACGCCGAAGGCGCATTTCTCCGGGTTGAGCTTCAACCCATATGCGCGGAGGTTGCGGAAGGTCTTTGCTAAGTCGTCGATGTGGGCAGTCGCGCGGGGACTTTTGACGACCGCGTCGTCGATGTAGACTTCGACGTTGTGACCGATCTGGTCCTTGAGGACCAGCGTCATGAGTCACTGGAAGGTTGCTCCAGCGTTCTTTAGCCCGAAGGGCATGTGGACATAGCAGGTCCCGAGGGGAGTTATGAAACTCGTCTTTTCGTCGTCCCCTTTTGCCATCTGGACTTGGTGATAGCCCGAATATGCATGTAGGAAGCTCATCAACTCGCACCCCACGGTCGAGTCGACCAGTTGGTCAATCCGCGAGAGCTAGAAGTTGTCCTTGGGGCAAGCGCGGTTGAGGTCGGTGAAGTCCACGCACATTCGCCACTTGCCGTTCGACTTCTTCACGAGGACGGGGTTCGCAAGCCACTCGGGGCGCAAGACCTCCCGAATGAACCCCGCCTCTCGGAGTTTGGCGATCTCGACCTTGATCGCCTCTTGGCGTTCAAGGGAGAGTTTCCTCAACTTCTGCTTGACTGGAGGGTGGTTGGGGGTCACCGCGAGCTTGTGCTCGATGACGTCCCGGGCAAAGCCTCGCATGTCGGAAAGCTTCCAGGCAAAAACGTCGGAGTTCTCGCGTAGGAAAGCCGCGAGTTGCGCCGCGTGCTCCTCATGTAGATCCGCCCCGATCCTGACGGTTTTGTCCCCGTCGTCTGGGGACTGTGGGACCTTCCGGAGGTCCCCTTCTGGACGCCGCTTGGGGAGGGACCTCCCGGAAGGTAATGCGGCGGTGTTTGGTTCTGGGGGAGAGGCCTCCCCCCCGGGGTCTTGATCATATTGACGCTCCCGATCATTGCGGCGGCGCGCTCGTATAAAGCGCGGGCCACGTCTTGGTCTCCCCGGGTGGTGATCACACCATGAGGCCAGGGGATCTTCACGCAGAGGTAGCTCTGGTGGATTGCGGCCCCCAAGCGGTTGATTTTGGTCCTCCCCATGATTTCGTTGTATGAAGAGGGGAGGTCTACCACATCGAACTGGACCATCTCTGTCCGGTAGTTGTCCGGGGTGCTGAAGGTCATGGGGAGATCCACCTTCCCCACGGGGTGGATCGTCTTCCTCGGGACGAATCCCAGCAAGGGCCCTGCTGTGGGCTGCAGTAGCTTCTTGTCCACCTGCATCTCCTTAAACGCCTTTAGGTAGGGGACGTCGGCGGAGCTCCCTCCATCCACTGGGATGCGTGCCAGATGGCAGTTGTAGACGGTAGTGGAGACGATAAGCGCGTAATTATGGGGGAAATGAACCCCACGCGCGTCTTCTACCGTAAAAGTGAGGGGGACGTCCGACCACTTGGGTGACCGGGACATATGCAGCACCCCCACCACCTTTACTTCACGCGCGTATTCCTTGCACTGACGCTTAGAGTCCGCCCGGAGGTGGACCCTCCCATGATGACGTTGACACGCCTTTGGGAGGTTTGGAAAGGGAGTCTCTGACGGCTCCCCCTGCCGCGCTTGTCCCTACTGTCCCCCCGCGGGGACAGGAAGGGCCGGTAAGGCCGGCTGAGGGGGCAAGGAGGCAGGAATCCCCCTGCCCATGCTGGTCGAGGAATGCGGCGAAGTGTTGGAGCAGTTGGTGACATTCCCGGGTGGCATGGGTATTGGACTTGTGGAAGGTACACCACAGGCCTTCCCTGCCTCCTGCCGCGGGGCTTTCGTGACTGCGGGACGACTGCCCTCCCCCATGACCTTTCGGCTTGGGGAAGGGGTGGGTGCCCTTGGAGGCATCGCGCGAGCCGCCTTCGCCCTCGAGGACAAAGGTGTCCGAGGCCGTGGGTCAATACGATTGCCCCCCTTGGGGAGTTTGAGGGGGTCCCTGGCCCCCCGGTCGATGGGGGTGGGGGCCCCCTGGTTCTTCTTTCAGAGGTCATCCTCCTCCGCCCGAGCATACTTCTCGAGCACGTTGAAGAGCTCGTCGGCGGAGGAGGGGCAGCTTCGGGAGAGTCTCCGGTGGAGCTCGCCTGGGAGGATCCCGCTCTTACACGCCTCGATGACTATGGAGTCAGGGATGTGGGCTACTTTTCTCTTGACCTGAGCAAAGCGCTTGAAAAAGCTGTAGATGGTCTCCCCCGTCCTCTGTCGGACGGTGTATAGCTGCGAGGAATCTAGGGGACGCACATAGTTCCCTTGGAAGTTTGCGCAGAACTCGCGTTTGAGCTGTGCGAAGGACTTGACGGAGCCGGCCTTCAGGTTGTAGACCCACGAGCGGGTGATATCGGTCAGGTAGAGGGGGAAGACGTTGCATTGGACTGTCTCGTCCCCCCCAGCCGCCGAAATGGATCTGGAATATACCTGCACAAATTCATATGGGTCGGCCTCACCGTTGTAGTGCTCGAGGTTGGGCGGACGGTATGGCTGCGGCCATCGGATGCACCAGAGTCTGCGGCACAGTGGCTGGTTAGCCCCCTCTACCTCTCGGGGAGAGTCCCAGTTGCTATCCCCTTTCACAGGGGACGCACGCTCGTTGTCAGAGTCGGGGAGGGGCCCAAGAGGTTCGCCGTCATGGCGGTAGTGCCGCTTTTCCTCCGGGTTGGTGGAGCTGACCTCCAGGACGTCTGGGCGTCCCCTCGGGGCGACTGGTTCTTCGGTCGGTCTTTTCCCCCCGCCAGACTTGGTGGTACGCATTTTCTCGACTTCCTCCCAGGTGAAGCGGACTTGTTCCGCCGGGGGTGCCCTTGGGGCGGCCCCGGGGGAGGGAGCTCATGCGCGTCGACTGCGGGTGCGGGAGGCGCAACCGGGGCGTGGGCGGAATTCATTACTGGGCGGTCCCCAGTTGTACCATCTGGAACCAGAGAGTGGGGGCCTTGCCGGGGAAGGTCCGGCGACGGCGCGAGAGTCACCCGGCGGGCCACCTCTGGAATAGTCATAACCGGCGGGGAGAGGCCGGCACCCGGTCCCGGGAATGCCCCTGGCGCGGAGTGAACCATTGGCGTGGGGAAGACCCCGGGGATGGGGTAAGTCCCCGGCCCCGGGAACGCCCCCGAGGTCGGGAAGTCTCTGGATGACGGGCCCGCCGGAGCGTAACCCCCACTGGGACCAGAAGCCCCGAGGGCGACCTGACCTCCGAGGAGCGGAGGGGCCACCGGATGTCCCATAAACGGGGGCATTGCCCCAATGAACGGGAACTATGGGTAGATGGGGGCCGGCGGCCGCGCCAGAACGCAGAGGAGCTCGTCCATCGAGCGCTGGGGGCGGAGCTGACCCTCCACCAGAGCCTCAAGCAGAGCGCCCCGGGAAGACGGCGGGGATACCGAGGGGAAGCCAGTCCCCCCGGTAGCATCTGAGGTCGCCGGGTTGGACCCGGAGCCCTGTCCACCGGAAATTACCAGAAGAGTTAGAGGCGGTACCTGGGTTTAGCCGTGTTCAGACATTGGTGCCGGGACGGCCGTGCTTCGGAGGGGTGGTGCCGGGTCAATGGGACTGGTGTCACTGGGGAGGGTGCGAGCCCTCGTTCTTGGGGGAGCCATGGTGATTTGTCACAAGTCCCCACGGTCGGCGCCAACTGTCGTGGTATTACGAATACCCCGGCAGGTTTCATGGAGGTTCCTAGCGAAGAAAAGACGATGCAAGCTGACCGCGTGACCGGTCCTCTCCCATCGGGCAAACATAGCAGGTGACACAAGGGTTTATACAGGTTCGGGCCTCAGTGGAGGCCCTAGTCCTGTCGACGTGCTCCCAACCGGAGTTGGCTAGGGGAGCTCTCTTGGGGGAGAGATGGCTCCGGAGCACGCCTATTTGATTGTCTATTAGAGTAAAAATGAATTGTCCTCTTCACATGAGGGGGTTACAAGGGCTTATATAGGCCCAAAAGATGCAAAAAGTCTAAACTACCCCACTAGCCACCGTTGGATTGAAGGGCACCGGCGTCCTTCTTCCGGTCAGGAGCCTTGGATGCTTGACAGGTGTCCACCAATTCCCGAGGCGCTTCTCGCGTCACTAGTACAGAAATGCAGTCTACTAACCCCTATCTTCTATCGGTTATTAGCGAAACAGCAGAAAACCGATAGAAAATGTGCCTCGCGGTCATAAAAGCCCGACGGATGTATTTTCCCTATCGGTTTATAAAAAACTTACCGATAGAATAAATAGTATGATTTACTCTAGCGGTGATGAACATATTTGCCGTTAGAAGAGATGCATAAGTACTGACGGAAGAATGTTGTGCGCCGATAGGACTGGTCGACTTCAACAACTAGACTTATTCTATCGCTACTGTATGAATATACCGACAGAGTATATTAAAAATTCCTATCGGCAATATGTAGTGCGCCGATAGAATAGTTGACCTTCTACAAATATTTTTATTCTATCGGTAATGGATTCTTTTACCGTTAGAATATATAGAAAATTGCTTAGAACTGTTCGTCTTCAAATAGTTTTATTCTATCGGTAATGAATGTTTATACTGGTAGAATATTGCAAAAAATATCTTAGAACTGTTGGCCTTCTACAACTAGTAATATTCTATCGGCAATGTACGTACACACCGATAGAATATGTACAAAAATTCCTATCGGTAATATTTATTGTGCCGATAGAACCATTCGCCTTCTACAGATATTTTTATTACTAACGGTATTCTGTTTTCGTACCGATAGAAAATATATATTTGTATAAATACACGGGTATGTCTCTTTCATTCTCACAGTTCATCTGGGGCTCGTAGTCCTAACCCGTAAGCTCCATGGACGGCCGGCGCACCTCTACAGGGGACCGCTGCACCTTCGCACCTCCATCGACGCCCTCTAGACGTCGGCATCCCAAGTAAGGTACGTAAAATTTCTGCAATATTGTTAGATTATTCTAATCCGATTATGGCAATAATTCTGCTTTTTTTGTATCCTTCATTTTGATGTGTCTTCTTTTCAATATGATTATGATCTGTTCAGGTCCTTGGATGATGCTCGTGAGGGGCAACGTATTTCACGGTTCTTCATCGCAGTACGCTGCCTACGTTGGCTTGTTGGCGAAAGAAATGGTGAAGATCACCGTTGAGAGCTGGAAGGACGTGAAGGGCGAGATCTTGGTTGGCTCGGTCGAGAAGATGCTTAAGCCCGGTGTGTTTCTCAAATCAGGACCTATAGAAAGCATCTTACATTTTTTTGCATGCACCAGCTTGTGGCCAGATGCTTATCTGCTTGGAGAAGAAGAATTGTTGTTATTTGCACAGCCATTCTACACCATCATTACACAGAACAACATCTTGGAAGGTAGGTTCTTTTTGTTAATGGAGTTGAGTTGAGTTGAGTTGATTTGATCGAGTTTGAGTCCGAGGAAATCACCAATACGTACAAATGTATGTCAATGGCAGTTCCAGCTCCTCGGGCATTTTCGAACTGAACTCCTATGGTTAAGTCCAATGTGGTTCAGACATTTGCTGTTTTGGATGAATGGATTTGTGATGTATCAGGTCTAACTTGTAGTCGGTAGTTGCATTGTGGCAACCTGCAAAGGTTCCCTTTTATGTAAAATGCATGTATGGGCCACTGGGTCCTCGTCGTGATCTGTTGTTAATTTCAGACGTGGCTTTTGTAATATACATCGAATGTGTGAATTGTTGTATATTTGTGTATCATGTATTGCTAATTGGGACATGAACTTGAATGTGCAGGGAGTATTTGTGTATTTAGTTGTATTGGTAGGTAGGTGTGTATTTGTACTGCTGTTTCAGACATGCACTTCAATTTGTGAACTGGCATGTGTATGTTTGTACCTGAATTTGTATTGGTGAACTGGCATGTGTATGTTTGTACCTGAATTTGTGAACTGGCATCTGTAATTTCTTTGGCAAGATGAAGTCCCAAGTACCTACGAAAAGTATTTTTGTGTCTCCTAGTTAATCCACAAATTAGCATTTCTTGAAATATATTGCTTTATCTTCTAGTTAAGATCTGTTTGATGTAAGATCTGTTTGATGTTACATTGATATGATTCCTTGAATGTGAGAAATGGCATGTGCATGTTTGTCCCAGTTTGGTACCAGTACCTCCTCTAACGGTAAGTACACATATTTACCGATAGGAAAACACATATATTTGCTCAGTCATGCATATTCTAACGGTAAGTACACATATTTACCGATAGGAAAACACATATATTTGCTCAGTCATGCATATTCTAACGGTAAGTACACATATTTACCGATAGAAAAACTCATGCTCGAGTGTCATGCATCATCTAACGGTTCGTACACATATCTACTGATAGAAAAACTTATGCTTGAGTGTCATGCATCATCTAACGGTCCATACACATATTTACCGAAAGAAGAAGTCCTGTACTTGCTCGGTAATGCACATTCTCTAACGGTATGTGTGTGTTTTTACCGATAGAATATGTGAGTGGCAAATTACCTAAGTTAGTCTGACGGTTATTTCATGTATTTACCGTTAGAAAAATGTCCATTATAAGGAAAACCCCACTCGACCATTGCTGAGCTGCTCTTTAATTTGTTCTGTTGCACTCTGTGTCCCTCTGTTTGTGACGAAAGTTCCAGCTACACTGCTAGGGTGATCAGCGCAGGCTGGAGGGAAGTTGATTGCGCCCCTCTCTTTAAGGTACGTTTAATCGTCGACACTTATCTCTCTCTCCCTCTAGATCTCCCTTCCTCTCTACTTGCAAGCTAGCTGTATTGTGTAGTTCCAAGTTTGTAGCTCTAAGCTTGGGAGCTTGGTAGCTGGAAATGCGTCATGTTTTAGGAGCTAACTAGCTTGGATTGTGTAGTTAGCTAGGTTAATTAGTGTTAATTTCGTCAGGCTAGGGTTCAACACATGTATCTGTTGTAAGAGGCTGTACATGTACATATACATAACTTAATCGGGCAGGTTTCATGCATGGCTTACTCGTTAAATTTTGTTAATTGTAGATGGACAGGAAATATTGGATGTATGGAATAAAACGTACTACTCTTGAATATTTGGATGGTGTGAATGAGTTTATTAAATTTGCTGAGCAACAAAAGGAGAGGAAGGGAGAGAAAAATATGCTCTGTCCTTGTACAGATTGTATGAACTTGAAGAGGTTTAGCAACTCTGATCAAATTAAGAGTCATTTGATTCGTCGTGGTTTTAACGCGCGATACACCCGTTGGATATGGCAGGGCGAAGATCTTGAGGAAACAAGCAACACTACTACCAATCAGCACGACTCGGATGTGGATTGCAATAATATCGATGATCATCCCAATTTTGGTAATGTTCATTCCGACGTCCACGTAGATGATGATGATGACAATCTATATGAGATGTTACGTGATGTAGAGGAAGATTACAACGAAAATGACTTCTGTGAATTTGAGAAACTGATTGCTGACTCTGAGAAGCCTCTGTTCCCTGGATGTGCAACATTTACAAAACTGTCTTCTGTGCTGAGATTATATAACTTGAAGGCAGGAAACGGTTGGAGTGATAAGAGTTTCACGGCACTATTAGATCTTCTAGCGGACATGCTTCCAGAGGGAAATGAGTTGCCAAGATCTACTTACCAAGCCAAAAAACTGTTGTGTCCGTTGGGAATGGAAATCGAAAGAATACACGCATGCCCAAATGATTGTGTGTTGTATCGTAACGAGTACTCCAGTTTGCATGTTTGTCCAAGATGCGGCGCATCGAGGTATACGCGTAGGGACCGGATTGACAGTGAACGTCACGAGGTAAGGAAAGGGCCCCCGGCAAAAACTGTGTGGTACTTGCCTGTGATACCTAGATTGAAGCGGCTGTTTGCAAATCCGAAAGTCGCGAAGCACTTGCGTTGGCATGCTGAAGCCCGAAAACAAGACGGAAAACTGAGACACCCAGCTGATTCTATTCAATGGAGAAACATCAACAGAACATTTGCTGAGTTCGGCGGCGAACTTAGGAATGTAAGGTTCGGGCTGAGTACAGATGGTATGAACCCACATGGTAATATGAGCAGCCGGCACAGCACTTGGCCGGTTCTTTTATGCATCTACAATCTTCCTCCTTGGTTATGCATGAAGTGCAAGTACATCATGATGGCGTTACTAATCTCAGGACCCAGACAACCCGGAAATGATATTGACGTGTTTCTAGCGCCTTTAATCGAGGACTTACAGAAATTGTGGAGCGAGGGTGTGCAGGTGTGGGATGCATACAAGAAAGAGAATTTCATCTTGCGGGCCCTGATATTTTGCACCATAAATGATTTTCCGGCCTACGGCAATTTGTCGGGGTATAGTACGAAAGGAGCCAAGGCTTGCCCTATTTGCCTAGATGAAACTGAGAGCATGTGGCTGCGAAACTGCCGGAAAACAGTGTACATGGGTCACCGCAGGTTTCTTCCGGTGCATCACACGTACCGTAAGAAGAGGAAATCATTTAACGGGAAGCCTGAGAAGGGATCAGCTCCAGTGTTTCTGACTGGTAAGGAGATTTACTCGCGTGTGAACGACATCAAAGTTGAGTTCGGTAAGCATTCTAAACCTCGAGAAAAAAATGTTTGGAAGAAGAGATCGATTCTCTGGGATCTACCGTACTGGGAGCACTTACAAGTTCGACATTACATTGACGTGATGCATGTAGAGAAAAATGTCTGTGACAGTTTGATTGGTTTGTTGTTGAACATTCCGGGAAAGACAAAGGATGGTGTGAAAGCTCGTCGTGACATGGTGGAAATGGGGATAAGGACTGAGCTTGCACCTTTAGAGAATGGAAAGCGTACATACCTTCCCCCGGCCTGCTATACGTTGTCCAAGAGCAAAAAAACAGAACTCTGTCGGTGCCTGCACGGTGTTAAAGTTCCATGTGGGTACTCCGCGAACTTGAAAAAACTTGTGTCTATGAAGGACCTAAGACTGGTTGGCATGAAGTCCCACGACTGTCATGTCTTGATGTCACAGATGCTTCCCATTGCTATCAGAGGCATTCTCCTAGTTAAAGTTAGAGAGACAATCACAAACCTATGTTATTTCTTCAACGCAATATCTTGCAAGGTAAGTACGTGCACTCGTACTATAAGTTCACTACCTCCATTTGTGGAGCTTAATTAGAAGATTTTTCTGATATGAATATTTGGCGCAACTGTGTCCTCGTAGGTAATTGATCCCGATGGACTGGACGCTTTGCAACGCGACGTGGTTACAACTCTTTGTCAGCTCGAGATGTATTTCCCTCCATCCTTTTTTGATGTTATGGTCCATCTGATTGTTCACCTTATCAGAGAAATTAAGTTTTGTGGACCCGTGTGCCTGCGCTACATGTATCCATTTGAGAGATTTATGGGTGTATTGAAGGGATACGTAAGGACTCGTCGTCGACCCGAGGGGAGTATCATGGAAGGTTATGCCGCCGAGGAGGTGATTGAATTTTGCACAGATTATATGGCCGGGGTTGACCCAATTGGTGTTTCTAGGTCCCGACACGAGGGTAGGCTTGAGGGAATCAGAACGATTGGATTCAAAGCTATCGTCCCCGCTCGTGATGTGTACGCAAAATCACATTTTTGGGTCTTACAACACATGACGGAGGTCGAGCCATACATACACGAGCACAAGGTAATGTTACGGTCACAGAATCCTTCGAAGTCAGACGTTTGGGTCAGCAGAGAACATAATAGGAAATTTGCTGAGTGGATCCAAGAAAGAGTCACGCGAGCTGTCGAGGGCTCCGTAAGTGAAACTGTGACATGGTTGGCTAGAGGCCCAAGATTCACTGTAGGGATTTGGCAGGGGTACGGCATCAATGGGTATTCATTTTATACAAGAGCTCAAGACGCCAAGAGTAGCACGCAATGTAGCGGAGTGACACTGTTTGCTATTTCCGAGGATGCCAGGTCAGTAAGGGCGCTGAACTCATATTACGGTGTTATTGACGAAATATGGGAGCTCGATTACGGATTACTTAAGATTCCCCTGTTTCGATGCCAATGGGTCGAAATCCCTCGAGGTGTTCAAGTTGACAGTTACGGGTTTACTCTCGTCGATCTTGGTAGAGTCGGACACCAAGACGATCCATTCATACTTGCAAAGCAAGCCACACAGGTATTCTACATCGTTGACCCGGCCAATTCAGACTTGCATGTTGTCCTCCACAGCAAGAGACGTATTGTTGGGGTCGAAGATGTTGTCGACGAAGAGGAGTATAACCAATTCGATGAAATACCTCCATTTTTAGAGGACATTCAATCTATCCGTACTGAAGATATCGACGAAACAACGTATCTGCGAGATGACCACGAAGAAGGATTATGGGTTGAGAACCATTGATGATTAATTTCTATTTCAGGGATAAATGCCAAGCAAACAGCCCACAAGTTCTGCAGCAAGGTGAGGAACTTATCATTAATACATCAGGCAGTACATTTTTCTTTAGAATTTAATGATAAGCTAGTTCACAGCATTAATACATCTCAATTTTACTCCACAGCATGAGTTCTAACATGTACAGTACCTTTATCCTGTAAATACTTAATTCTTCCCTTCAAATAACACTTGCAAAAATCTCATCGCAGCCTCTTGCTTCAAATTAAGTTCTGCAAAAATCCCTTTTTTCTGACGGTATTTTGTTATTTATACCGATAGAAAAGGACATCCGCTACTTTCACACTTCTCTCAGGCACTTCAAAACGTTTTCTATCGGTATTGTTCTATTTTACCGTTAGAATAAATTCGTTAGTCTCACGGTATTTTTGTCTGACGGTTTTTTCCTTTTTTTACCGATAGAAGAATACTCTGCCGCTTTGAATTCTCAACCGTGTCGCCATGCGTCGCCTGGGAAACTCTATAAGTACCTCGCCATGCGTCGCGGTATTTTGTTGTTTTTCTAATTCTCGAACGGTTCGACTCCTCATCTTCTCTTTCACAATGGCAACCTCCATGGGATCGTCAGCCACACCCTCCCCGGTAAGAACTCTAAATCTCCTCGGTTTACCCATGTATTGTTAATCCATGTTCAGTTCATTCTTGACCTGTTGATTTGCACAGGGAATGGTAGCCGTGGAAGACACTGCCAAAGTGAAGGCCGACCTGAGGGCCCTCCAGGAGGAGCACAAGCTCCTTATAGACAAGCACACTCAGCTACGGCTTGACCTTGACGATCTCTTCCAGCGCATTAAGCGCATGAAGATGGATGGTGACAATGCTAGGGCGAGGACGAGGCGTCTTCGCGAGGAGAAGAAAGCCGCGGATATGACCATCGCTGGCTGCGGTTTGACTATGAAGGATACCATAGCGAAGCTGAGGGAGGTCGCAGGACTTCTCGACGTGGTAGTAGTTGATCCTAGGGACAACTTGTCGCTAGAGGAGTCTTGCGTCCTGGCTGCAAGTCTAACTGACTCTATTCTACATGCAGCCAGGGCTAAGACCACCCCTTGACCTAGCATTATGGGTTTTATTTTTTTTTGTAAGTGATAAAACAACAATGAATGAACAATTTCTTTTTATGTCAATTTTCCAATTTTCCGGCTATCTTCCCTCTTTCTTTATCATTCTGCAGCTTTCAACCACAGTCTGTTTGATGTTAAATTGTGTGTACCTTTTCATTACTCTGACGGTATTTTGTTGTTTTTACCGATAGAAAAAGGGCACACAATACTTAATCTCAAGCACTTAATCAAAAAATTTTTCTGGGGAAAATTGGTCTCACGGGATTTTATTGTTTATACCGATAGAAAAAGGCACCTTTTCATTACTCTGACGGTATTTTGTTGTTTTTACCGATAGAAACTATAATCTCAAGCACTTTAGAAAATTTTTCTGGGGAAAATTGGTCTCACGGGATTTTATTGTTTATACCGATAGGAAAAGGCACATTTTCATTACTCTGACGGTATTTTGTTGTTTTTACCGATAGAAACTATAATCTCAAGCACTTTAGAAAATTTTTCTGGGGAAAATTGGTCTCACGGGATTTTATTGTTTATACCGATAGGAAAAGGCACCTTTTCATTACTCTGACAGTATTTTGTTGTTTTTACCGATAGAAACTATAATCTCAAGCACTTTAGAAAATTTTTCTGGGGAAAATTGGTCTCACGGGATTTTATTGTTTATACCGATAGAAAAAGTCACCTTTTCATTACTCTGACGGTATTTTGTTGTTTTTACCGATAGAAAAATGGCACCCCAATACTATAATCTCAAGCACTTTAGAAAATTTTTCTGGGGAAAATTGGTCTCACGGGATTTTATTGTTTATACCGATAGAAAAAGATATCCACTACTTCAAATATTTTTCCGGGAAATTTACTTGTTCTATCGGTATTATTTTGTTGTACCGATAGGAAAGTACATAAGTCTATCGGTATCATTTTGTTATGCCGATAGAAAAGTGCCTCAACTACTTTATTACTCGTACACGGCCCTTTAGTTTCCCTCCACTCGAACAGTTCCACCTTAGAGCACTGCGTCTCTTCGAGAGCGAAGAAAACCACAACCTCCGCTGTGACCACTCACTTCCTCTCTCCCACACGACGATCGCCGGCTGGACACTGGTTCGCCACTGCCACCGGTTCTTATTTTCGTCCTTCGCCGGCCGCCGCTGCGTTCTACATCGCCTCTCCATCACCAGAACTGATCGCCGCCGTAAATACCCTAATTCGTCGTTCTATTTCCAGCATCTTCCTTATTTGATCCTAGTGTTTTGCACGTACTAATTCTTCGAGTTTTGCAATTACACTAGGGTTCCCTATTGTGTTGGATTATGTACATTCCGCACGCAATGTTGATTTAAATTAGGGTTTACATAATATGTTCCAGTGCTGTAATGAACTTGTTTTGAGATTTTAACTTATCTATACTGCTGTATGTGTGATCAATTGTATCCAACTGCCATGTAATGCACATTATATGTTGGAGGTGTTCTTACACATATTCTATCGGCAGCTCATGTGTTTACCGATAGAACATATTTCTGCACAAGTAGTAAAACTTAATTTGGATCTGGAAGGACATGAGCCATGCAATGTACTAGTTTGGTTGGGAATTTTTACTCACTTGGTATGAATATATGGCAATGTGGATGGGTCTTCGATGTATATGTTTCAAATGCCTATACATGACTTTTCCCAACCTAATAGATGTGAAGTCCTGATGACTCACATACAGGCTAGGCTAAAGATTATGCACAGTGGCACTTAGATGTTTGTGTGCATATTTATGTGTGAAATAATAATGCTGGCCCATGAATATTAGTATAGCAAATCATCGAGAATGTTATGTGATGACAGTGAATGGTGGCTTGTCAACAAAATTCCATATGTAGAGAACATTGTTATGTTCTATCGGTATCTCACGGGTTTGCCGATAGAAAAATTGTCTTCTGTGGAGGTAATTGTTATGGTCTATCGGCAGCTCATATGTTTACCAATAGAAAATATTTCTGAACAGTTCAGGAAGTAATTTATGCATGTCTTTCTTTTTGTATTATTTTCCCTTTTGCCGCCCTAGTTAGTCTCCAGTCCTGGGCTGAGTTATAGAACTCCAAGGCGAATTAATTGCCATATATATGGTTTGTTGAAGGTTTTGTAGGGGAAGACATGTCGTCGTCTTCATCGGATGGTACTAGTGGTTCGACTAGGGCCAACCCCATCGTAACTACTGAAGATGCAGCTGTTACATCCCAGCGCAAGAGGGTGGGGCGAGGCGCGATGACGTTGGGGCGTTTGGCCAAACGCACGGATCTTTCTTGTGAGTTCAACCAATTTGGGAGGCCGATTGGAAAGAATGCTGGGAGGTACGAGGCCTACGTTGGGCTGTTGGCGAAAGAAAGGGTGAAGATCACCGTCCAGAGCTGGAAGGACGTGACGGCGGACGAGAGGCATAGGTTGTGGGCGGAAGTGAAGGTTAAATGAATTGAAATCGTTGAACTCTTTCGTAATCACGTTCTCTTGGCTTATACTAAAGTTTAACTAACTTGTGATTAATTGTATGCATTTTTCGGAAACAGGCTAAGTGGAACATCCCCGACGATACACCTAGGACTGCCTGCTTGAAGGACATGAACGGAACATGGAAAACCTTTAAGAGCTGGCTCGTCAGTAACTTCCTCGCTGCGGGGAAATCTCCTTGCGAGAAGTACCCCTTCATATCGGAGGAGGTATGGGAGGAATTCACGAAGCAGAAGGGGACTGAGGAGTTCAAGGCCCTTAGCGAGAAGAATAGGGCGATCCAGAAGAGGAACGACCACCCGCATCTGCTCGGATCCCGGGGCTATGCGGGGAAGGAGGAGCAGTGGAAGAAGGAAGACGAGCAAAATCCTGTCATCGACACCCCTGAGTTGCCGCTCTCCGAGATCCGGGATGAGAGGTGCAGCGATGGTGGAGGGGGAGGGGGTCCGTGTCGTCCACGGGGTCTGTGTAGTTCGCAACCCCTGGGGACGCCGACGTTGTGAGGCGAATGGTAAGCTGGCTAACCTCGTAAACTGTGTGCGCACAAGTGTATATAAGGCAATTTGTCTCACAAGGTACCTTCAAATGTAACAGATCTCTTTTGAGAAGGAGGCGGCGGAGGGATTGTTTACCCCGCAGAGGGAGAACGACATCCTCACCCGGGCTCTAGGAAATAAGGAGCATCCCGGGCGGACACGGGCCGTGGGAGCCATTGTGTCGTGGAAGGCCGGTTTCGTAGATCCGGCTCCACCGAGGAAGAAGGCCCGCACCTGGAAGGAAAAGGAAGCTGACCTCTCCGATAAGATACGGGCTGAGGTACGGGAGGAGATACGGGCGGAGATGCGGGCTGAGATACGGGCTGAGGTACAGTCTGAGGTGCAGACCGAGGTCGCACAAATGAGGGAAGAGTTTGCACGGTTGAGAGAAGCATTGCTGGCCAAGAGTGCAGATGCGGATCCCCAGGACGACGGTACCCCGCGGGGTCGGATAAGCAGTTGCGCTTCGAAGGTACTCGTGGATCCAGTGGATCTACTTGAGGTACTGCAAGCCTTCATCTGTGCACTTAAGTTGATGCCACTCCCATTCTGTTAGAGTTGTTTCGCTAACCTATTTTAATTGTTACAAATTTGCAGGGGCCGGAGGGCTGCATCCTACAGAATCACGTAGGCGCCGGGCAGGAAGTGGTTGGACACGGCTTCGTATATCCGTCTGGGCCGGATGTCCAGGTCCACTGTGTACCTCTGCGGTTGGGTTTCGCAAAGGTACAGGTGGACATGGCCATGCCGGGCTACAACGATTCTCCGTTGCCAGTCCCAACAGAGGAACTGCAGACACTTGCTGAGGCAGTGGGCTCCTACGTACAGTGGCCCAAGAAGTGTCTTGTAATACAACCGGTAAATCCTACACATTTTAGATTACATCCTACTCAGTACACTCAACTTGCATAATCTAACATACGTGCTCATTAATTGAAGTGGCCTACCGCTGGGCTACCAGGGGACTGCGCCCCCAGCTCGGGGCATGAGGCCCGATCTCGTGCGACCCTGGACACAGCAAAGACGGCCTCCACCCCACCCAGCGCATCCACGCCTTCACCTTGGAAGAAAGCTGCCATTACCTCGCCCTTGCCTTCGAAGGTACGCGCTCAGTCCCCGGAAAAATGCAAGGGCAAAGGCAAGGGAAAAGGGCGACAGGGACAGCCGGAGAGGTTCACGAATGGGTCCCCACTCATGTCGGAGGCAGCTTTGTTCAAATTGGATCGATCAACCAGAGACCTCCATGTGTGGTACCTACACCGAGCTCGGCGCAATCTGAACTTCTTAGTTCCCTACAGGCCTGGGCAGTTCCACCGTGAGCCCGGGAGTATATCCGTGGCACACGAGGATCTGTTCGACCTCTACAACGGGCGGGAGCTCGATATGTCCATCATACGGACTGGAGTCCTGTGAGTTTGCTGATGCTATGTATTGCTGTTTTCTAACTCTGTTTGCTAACTCTGCATTGTTGTAGTTCATTTGAAATGTAGTAACTTTCTGTGCAATACTAATGTCGTCCTTTGCATGCAGGTGCATGTACAGGCTAGCATCGGAGGCTGCGTGTGACAAGGTGGGTTTCCTCGACCCAGAGAAAATAAGCCTCACGATGCTAGAGCACGACGCTGCGCACGCTGAGCAGTACATATCCAAGGCGCTGATGGCGCAGCAGGACAGAGAGTTCATTCTGGTGCCGTACCACCAAAGGTTAGTGCATTTCGTACTAATTTAACTCGATCTTGTATGTTACACCTGTGATATACTTTGAGCACGCGGTCCTCTTTTACGTACAATGCAGGGGCCACTGGATCCTCATCGTGATCTGTCCGCCGAGAAACGAGGTGTACTACCTCGATTCGATGCGTGACAAATTATCGATGGAATATGTGGTCAAGGGGAATATGGAGGCGTAAGTAACTTATATGTTTGATTTAAATTTTCACCTCACTAGCTCATGATAATACATTAATGGGCAATACTAACTGAAATGCAGGGCTTTTGATAAATATGCGTCCGCTGGAGGGAGGCATGCCGCACCGCAGGATTCCCTACTAGCTTGGAAAGAATATGAGGTACTCACGAGACTTTTTGTTTATGCTTAATTAGTTTATGGAAACAATAGCTAACATGTCTTCGTATATGCAATTATCTCAGTGCCATCAGCAGCCGCAATCGTGGGAATGCGGGTTTTATGTGTTGCGCTACATGTACGACCTAGTGCAGACAAACTTTGCCCAATTCCCCCAGGTAAGCATCGATAGCTAACTCAAATTTGAAAATTGGGTGTCACGTTCTAAATTAGAAAGTTAGTTACTAAGTACTCACACATGCTTGCAGATCGCCATGTCGAAAGACTCATACGAAAATGCAAAGATTAGAGATCTTCGACAAATCTGGGCTCAATATGTCATGGAGGAAGTTGCTCCCAACCATTCGCCATGATAATTTTCTCTTTTTCGTGTACTCTGTGCATAGACTGTTTATATACATGTGGATAAATATATGTGTCAATAAATGTCCACATTGGATTGCAATTTGTATTTGTCGATATATATGTGTATAAATGTGAATAACTGTCTAATGTGTCAATCTGTACTGTATTGTGTATCCAATCTATAATGTATTGCATCTGTACTGTATATGTGAATGTACTGTATTGTGAATGCAAATAATGTACTGTATATGTGAATGTTCTATCGGCAAATTCATTCACAGCCGACAGACCACTACAAATTTTCTATCGGTAAACTCATCCACAACCGAGAGACTACTACCCATTTTTCTATCGGTAAACATGAAATTAACCGTCAGAATAGAGTTACTTTTCCTACCGGTGAACTCATCCACAACCGAGAGACTACTGTGGTTTTTTCTATCGGTAAACTCATCCACAACCGAGAGACTACTACCCATTTTTCTATCGGTAAACTTGAAATTAACCGTCAGAATAGAGTGACTTTTCCTGCCGGTGAACTCATCCACAACCGAGAGACTACTGTGGTTTTGTCTATCGGTAAACTCATCCACAACTGAGAGACTACTACCCACTTTTCTATCGGTAAACTTGAAATTAACCGTCAGAATAGAGTGACTTTTCCTGCCGGTGAACTCATCCACAACCGAGAGACTACTGTGATTTTTTCTATCGATAATGTCATTTCCAACCGAGAGAGTGCTACACTTTTTACTGTCGGTAAACTTATAATTAACCGTTAGAATATGGGTATTTTTCCCAACGCTAAACGTCAGACGACGACGGGTTTTCTATCGGTACAATCATAAGGTGCCGATAGAATAGTAATATTTTCCTGTAGGTAATCATGTAATTAATCGTTAGAATAGTGGTACTTTTCCCACCGTTAATCGTCAGACTACGACGGGTTTGCTATCGGTACACTCCTAAGATGCCGATAGAATTGTTAATTTCTTCTGTCGGTTATTTACCGATAGAAAATGTTCTGTCTTGTTCTATCGTGTCTATCTCTATCGGTACGAAAACCGATAGTAGAAGGGTTTTTTTTACTGATAGAAGAAAGCTTTTCTGTACTAGTGCGTGATCCTCACGTGACCTGGAACCTGGGACCCTTGTCTTCGGAAGGACGGCGGCGGCCGGGAATCTTGCCTCTTACCAGGACTTGATCCCGCAGAGATTTCCCCCAACATAAAAATTCCAAAAAGGGACACCAACCAGTTTTCTTTTGATGAAATAGACTCAACAGTGACACAAGGCCAACACCACAAAACAACGAATTAGGGATCTCAAAATAACATCATCATGGATGGCATTAGCATCCTGTCTTGTGCTATGTAGAATTATTTTTGTTTTTACTGTCACACACATCACGAAGGGTTGCCACAAGTTATTGCGTTTGTAGTGCTATACCTGACACAATAGTGGACGGTGCTATCCTGCTAATTTAGCAAAATTTTGAAAAAGCACATCTTTATGTGGGTATTGAAGCAAGCACCACTACTAATGATGTTAGCATTAGCAGTGCTAACATCATCACCTCTATGAATACATATTTTTTTAAATTGTTAAGTGCAGATGTTAGCACCATAGCTAATCACTAGTACAGAAATACTTTTTTTCTAACAGTTCAAAACACATCTTTACTAATGGTTTTCATACCGCTAGTAATCGGCACGATAGAACAAGACTAGCACTACTCTAACGGTTCCGAACCATTAGAATAGTTTATGATATTCTAACGGGTTTTTTGAGCGAACCGTTAGAAGAGTCTAGTATAGCCTAACGGTTAACTAGTATTATCTGTTAGAATATTACACTATATTCTAACGGTCGTTCGTAGTATACCGTTAAAAAATCTTACTATCTTCTAACGGTCAATATTAGGGAACTGTTAGAAGAGTCTATAATATTCTTACGGTTCTTTAAGGTTAACCGTTAGAATAGGTTATTATAGTCTAACGGTTAACTAGTACTATTCGTTAGACTATTACACTATATTCTAACGGTTGTTTGTAGTATACCGTTAGAAAATATATTGTAGTGAATACTAGTTAATCGTTGGACGATGGTTTAGTATTCTATCGGATAGTTGTAGTGAATCGTTAGAATATGTTGTTCTCTTCTAACTTTCTTTGTTATTTAGCCGTTAGAATAAGCTTAGATAAACAATATAGTATAGATATAAAAAAGGTACATTCACAAATACACATTCAATATACAACATGTTGGATCAAGGTCGATCTAGGTTTTGATGATTAATAACGATTTGGATAAATCCTTGATGATTAATGTTGATTTGGATAATGACAGTTTTGATGATTAAATGACAACTTGTATAAATCTTGGTTTAGTACAAGTAAATTTAATTGTTATTTGTTGAACCCTAGAAGTCGATGACTCCTTGTTGTGGTTTAATATTGATGCATATGTTGAGGGGGAGCTCTGTGGTTGCATCATACTTGTGCTGATTGTTAATCAAAATGTCATTTGTTAAATCCTAAAATTGATGACTCCTTTGGTGTGGTTTTGATATCGATACATATGTTGAGGGGGAGCTCATCGTATTAGTCATCTGTGCTGATTGCTATCATGACATAAGTAGTATAAATTGTGTGTTCATTTCTTATCATATACGAATCTATATGATTGTATGTTTCATCTCATAATCATTTGTTGTTTGTTGAAAATGGTTTTGTCATTTCACCAAAAAGAAAAATTGTTGAGTTAACTCCTTTGTGGAGTAATTTCGCTGGTGATTAATGACAACCTAAATATGAGACTAACGTTGTGCATTGAGTGTGTGTTGTAGTCTCAATGTGTATTGCGAGATGAAAGAAAGCAAGAGCGTACGGAGGTTGATGCCGATATGAGCCATCTTGAGCGAGGTCAAGCTTTGCGAGGACAAGCTTCGAGGGGTCAAGTTTCACAAGGTCGAACTTCACCGAAGGTAAGATCCAAGATTAAGGATTGTTTTCTTAGAATTTATCTGTCTCGGTGTTTGGAGATAGACCGGTTTGATAGGACTTCTTTTTACTAGTTTGACAGTACTATTAAAAGGGGTCGAAAACTAGTAGCTTGAGTCTATCTAATGCGGAAGCTCAAATGCATTCATATCATCTTGCACTTGTGCTTAATCACCTTTTGCATTGCTAGAAAATCTAAGTTAGTTTGTGTTGCGCTAATGATCTGGGAGGATCTTCAGGTCTTGATCACATAAGGTTCCGCGATCATAACCGTGTTCGGAAAGATTTCGCGACCATGGTTTGGTTCGTGACCTTGAAAAGGAATTCGTTTTCTGTTTGGGATTGCAATCCGATCCGAATATATATAACTAAGCTTATCTTTTTAGGGTTAGTTAGTTATATGAATCTAATACGTTTAGATTATTGAGTTTGATATGTACTCATACGATTGGACTATAAATACTTTGTAATAGTTCTAGTTTAGATCATCGATTTTAGATTGAAGTCTTAGACACATAGTTCCCTCGATGTTGGCGAGTGCGACCTAACGTTCGACGTGTAAAGCCCTCTTTGGAATAAAGAGTTGTGTAATTACCTTGAGCTGTGTTTTTGATCAACCTTTGTGACGAGGATTGATACCCGAGTCAGTTCAAATAAATGTACGATTGATTCAGGATAGATTCGAATCATACAAGCGCCTGATGGTGCGAACTCAAGACATTCTGAGGAGCACAAGTCCGAGGTCGCAGGCTTTACGCGATTAGACCGCAGCTAGTGCGCGGTCAGGAGTTTGTATGCTATACACGAACAGAAGACTGTAGATGTTGCGCGGTCAGCCAACATCGCGCGGTCAGAGCATTTTCGACCAGGGAACGTGGGATTGATTTGCCCTCGTAACAGGAATATCCTGACTACCCCGAAGATTCTTCCACGTAGGAGAACAACCGTCAAGAGGTTAATACGTACGGTTATCCCCGAATAACACGTGTTAAACCTACGTGGGAGTTAAGAGTGGTTGACGAAACCGCATCCAAGCAACTGTTTGATGCCGTTACGACTTAGGTGCCCTTTCAACCAGTATAAAGGGGCAGCCCGATGCATCAAACAGGGGGATCGAGAGATCGAAACACCAAGACATCCATTGATCGATTGATCAAACCAGATCAGACAAAAACAACCCGAAGACAGTAGTCTAAATTAGATAGCTTTCACAAAGCCTTCCAGGCTTTGTCCTGTACAAACACATAGGGAAAATCTTCGCTTGTGAAGATCTTTTCCACAACTCTGTAAATCCTTTTACTATTTATAGTGAAATCCCAACAGGACGTAGGGCTATTACTACCACCATCGAGGGCCCGAACCTGTATAAATCTCTCTGTGCTCTAGTTCTCCATAATTCATCATACCTTCCCAGAGGGGCACCCTGAAAGGTCTCACAACCTACAAATTTTGCATAAGTTCGGCTAAGGACCCCGAGTCCGAATCGTCGACAGCTGGCACCCACCGTGGGGCCTTTCTCAAGGCGTCCTAATTTTCATCCGGAGGTTCGCTGAGTCATGGCTAGAGCATATGATTCTGAGAACGATTTTGATCTCGAGGATTATGCTCACATTCCGATGCCTTCTCCGAGCGATCTTGTTCCGATGGAGGAAATTGCAGGTGAAAATCTCCCAGAGGTCGAATCGACTCTCCAGGTCATGTCCATCGACCAGGGGGCGACTAGTGCAAGGTCAGAACCCACCGAGGTTCTTAATGTGTTAGAAGGTGAATCCGGTCCATCGTACGACCCCGCTGAGGGGATGGATGATATCGACCAGGAGATCAGCCCGGGGAGGTTCGACCTTGATAATCTCCATCGTCTCTTTGATTTCGAGTCTGACTCGAAACAAACCGAGATGTTTCCTCCCTCGGAAACCTCTCTCCCTAGACAGTTTGCTGCCTTATCGGAGGAAACTCCTGATCTACAGGCTGCTAGGAAAGAACAGGAACGCAAACAGAAGGAAGATCAAGATCTCGAGCAACAAGACAACGAACTACGCAGAACTGCCCTAGAGGCTCTTCAACATGCGCAGGCTCGTTACGATGCTGCTCTGAGTTCTTCTCGATGATCACGTGGTCGCAGACGTGACTAGACCCCTTCTTTGCCTCCAGAGTGTTTCCCGGTGGACGAAGAAACAGTGACACCTGGTGCCCCTAGGAGAAGTACACATGGCAGACTCCGATCTATCGCGGAGGTCATGCGTAATTTTCCTCCTACGGTCAAGGATGCGCAGAAACCGGCCTTCACCAGAATCCTGGCGGAGAGGTTGGATGAGGTCGCATCTGAGGTGACCCCCACGGCCTCTTCCCGGTCGGTAACACGTTCCCACAACCGAGAGCGTTCTCACTGTGGTTCTGATCGACGAAGTTACCCGCCGCCTGTACCATCCCGGCAGGACATGTCCAGGCGGGCACAGGATTCTCGTGATAGGGATCGAGTCCCTGTTCACTCTCTCCTAGGACCGCGAGTGGCTTCTCCATTACGTGAGGTCGCTCGCGATCCGGTCGAAAGTCACAGGACAGTTCACGGTCCCTACATTGGTTGCAAAGCTTTCTCGCCCGGCCTTCGTGCGGTCGTTTGGCCGAACAAGTTTCGACTAGGGGCCATAGAAAGGTTCGACGGAACTCAGAACCCATCCGAGTTCCTTCAAATCTATATTACTGCCATCCTAGCGGCAGGAGGCGATGACCGGGTCATGGCCAATTACCTGCCAACAGTCCTTGAAGGACCTGCAAGAACCTGGTTGTTTAATCAGCCCGAAGGTTCTATCTATAACTGGGAAATGTTTTGCGATGCTATCCTCAGTAATTTCCAAAATTGTTATCAGAAGCCGGGTAAAGAGGACGACCTCCATCGACTACGTCAAACTTCGACCGAAACCCTTCGTCAGTTTGTCAAGAGATTTGTTGGGGTGAGGAATACCATCCCAAACATATCTGACAGCTTTGTTATTAGGGCATTTAAACATGACGTTTGATATTGGAGATTCACCGAAGACTTGCTCATCCATCCTCCTCGATCAGTAGCCGATCTCTTTGATATGGCTAATTGATATTCCGACACAGCCGAGGCTGTCGAATGGAACTGGATGGTCGATAAGGGCAACCTACCGCCTCAACCAGGTCTCAAGGACGCTAGGAAGGAAGATCCAAGAAAAAAACCGGAATCTTCGTCGGGCGGGAAATCAAAGAAGTCAAAAAGGAATCGCTCTGGACAGTACCACGAGGTCGCAGTTGCAGAGAAGCCTCCTTCGACCAAAGGTGACAAGCCTTCGTTTAAAAATAAAACTATTTCTGGTGGTCGTAGTGCCGACCAGCCAGAGAAGTCGACTAACCCGCAGGAAGGCAAGAAGTGGTGTTCGCTCCACAACTCCGCAGGCCATGACCCCAAAAATTGCAGGAGTTGGTTGAAGCAGTTGGATGACTTCTACCAGGGGGTTAGACCAATGCCGACCTTACCGACTAAGGAACAAGCATGCGGGCTTAGAGACACCGACGGGGACGAAGAGATGTCTAACCAGGTACCTCATAATCATGTTAATGTTATTTTCGGAGGTTCCTCCTCTTTTGTTTCCAAAAGGCAGTTTAAGGCCTTTTATCGAGAGGTTAACCAAACGGAGACATCCCTTGGTGAACCTCAGTACCCCCGTTGGTCGGATACACCTTTGATGTTTGATCGCACTGATTGTCCTGTGGGGCTTACTCGACCACTGAGGCTCCCCCTGGTCATTACCTCGATCATCAGTAATGCGAGAGTCGAAAGGGTCCTGATCGACGGAGGAAGCTCCTTGGACATTTTATTGGTCAAGGCGCTCGACAAGATGCAAATTCCTTGTTCCAAGATTAAGCCCATAATCCATCCGTTTTATGCGATAATCCTTGGTCCCTCCATGATGCCGTTGGGACAGGTGGTCCTCCCGGTCACGCTGGGAGAACCAGACAACTTTCAAATAGAATTGGTTACTTTTGATGTAATTGATTGTGATTCGGCTTACAATGCAATCTTTGGCAGGCCAACTCTTGCTAAGTTTAGGATGGCAACGCACTATGCTTATCAGTGCGGCAAGTTGTCTGGCCCCAAGGGTGTCATCTCGATCCGAGGCAGTCGTAATGTGGCATTAACATGTGACTGGCTATCTTTGGAGATGGTGGACCAACTTCCCCTCCGGGACGCTCAGGTCGCCACAGTCACCGCTGACGCGATCAAGACTGCTCCTCGACCAGATGAGAAACTCAAACTAGTTCCTTTATACTCAGATGATCCATCCAAGACAATTCGGGTCGGATCAAGCCTGGATGACAAATAGGAACTCAAGCTCATTACTTTCCTCCGGGCTAACGCAGATGTGTTTGCGTGGAAACCGTCCGACATGCCCGGTGTCCCAAGGGAAGTAATCGAGCACAGGTTAGCAATTCGACCTGGACAGCGACCAATAAAGCAAAAGCTCAGGCGTTTCGCTGTTGACCGACAAGAAGCCATCCGAGAGGAGTTGGACAAACTCCTAAAAACCGGGTTTATTCGTGAGGTCGATCACCTGGAATGGCTCACAAATCTGGTCATGGTCCGCAAGTCAAATGGTAAGTGGCGCATGTGCATCGACTACACCAGCCTTAACAGTGCCTGTCCGAAGGACGACTTTCCCCTTCCCCGCATCGACCAGCTGGTCGACTCAACCGCGGGTTGCGAACTGATGAGCTTCCTGGACGCCTACTTAGGATACCATCAAATTAGCATGGCAGAAGAAGATGAGGAGAAGACTGCCTTCATCACCCCGTTCGGCACCTACTGCTACGTCAGAATGCCGTCCGGTCTTAAGAACGCAGGTTCCACGTACCAGCGCTTGATGCAAAAGACCTTTCTTTCCCAGATAGGGCGTAATCTCGAAGCATATGCAGACGACTTGGTTGTAAAAAGCACTAAGAGATTGTCTCATTTGGACGATCTCGCTGAAACCTTCTGTAATTTGAATCGCTTTGGAATAAAATTGAACCCGGAGAAATGTTCTTTTGGGGTTTCTTCAGGAAAACTCCTTGGTTTCCTTGTTTATTCCAAAGGCATTGAAGTCAATCCTGAAAAAATCAGGGCCATCGAATAGATGAGGTCTCCCTCGACCATGAAAGATGTTCAACGCCTAGCTGGTTGCATGGCGGCCTTAAGTCGTTTCATATCGCGACTAGGCGAAAGGAGACTACCTTTCTTCAAGGCCTTACGGAAACATCACAATTTCGCGTGGTCCGATGAGGCCGAAAAAGCATTTCAGGAGGTAAAAGCATATTTATCTAGTCCACCAGTCTTGGTGTCTCCCGACAAAGGAGAACCATTACTTCTCTATTTGGCGGCCACCCCGCACGCGGTCAGCGCTATCCTGATCGCGGATAGGGAAGGAATACACAGACCCGTCTACTATGTAAGCGAGGTACTTCATGGTCCTAAGGAGCGATACCCTGAGGTCCAGAAGATACTTTATACACTATTGATGGCTTCCCGTAAGCTACGACATTACTTTCAAGCCCACAAGATCACAGTACCCTCTTCTTTTCTTTTGGGGGATATTGTCCGAAATCCAGAGAAATCTGGTCGAATCGCCATATGGGCGGTCGAACTCGGTGCTTTTGATATCCATTTCACGCCCCGCACGGTGGTTAAGTCTCAGGTCTTGGCCGACTTTGTAGTCGAATGGACCAACCCTGAGCCACCCGTGCAGGTGCCCGAGGAATTGGAATACCCCGATTACTGGACAATGTACTTCGACGGCTCCCGTAGTTTTCAACACTCGGGGGCTGGAGTGGTCTTAGTTACGCCTCAGGGCGAACAGCTTAAGTACGTCATTCAACTACACTTTGTTGCGACCAACAACGCAGCAGAGTATGAAGGTCTTCTTGCAGGGCTCCGGGCAGCAAAATTCCTCGGAGTCCGTCGATTAGTGGTGAGGGGAGACTCACAGCTGGTCGTAAACCAGGTAAACAAGGAGTACAGCATCTCCGATGAGACAATGGCTCATTACCTGGGAGAAGTGAGGAGATTGGAAAAACACTTCAGTCATTTCGAAGTCCAATACATCCAGCGAAAGGACAATATTCTCGTAGACCAATTATCCAAAATTGGGTCCTCACACATATCCGCTCCGGCAGGAGTGTTCGTTGAACACTTGGAACATCCCTCGATTATGACTTCGGTCGAGGATGATCCGGTAACAGTCTGCGTTACCAACCTCGGTCAAGAACAGGATTGGACTCATCCATTGAGTCTATCTTGAACATGGGACCCTACCCGGGGATGAAACCGAAAGTGATCGGTTGATTCCGAAAGCGCGTCTATATAAGCTCATAGAAGGAGTTTTGTATAGAAAGGGCACTCAAGGAGTGTTCATGCACTGCATATCTCAGGAGGAAGGTAAATCCCTCTTGAAAGAAATACATGACAGTGTATGCGGTGCGCACGCGTCATATCGGACACTGGTCGGAAAAGCTTTTCGACAAGGATTCTACTGGCCTTCGGCACTCGATGATGCCAAGCACATGGTCAAGATGTGTCCTCAGTGTCAGTTTCACGCAAGACAAGTTCATCAACCTGCCTATGCGTTACAAACCATTCCCCTTGCATGGCCTTTTGAGGTCTGGGGGATGGATATTGTCGGTCCTATGCCACAAGTGGTCAATGGGTACAAGTTTCTGTTTGTAGCTATTGACACGTTCACAAAGTAGATTGAGGCCGAACCGGTAGAAATATTACCGCATCAGCAGCACAAAAGTTCTTCCATAAGAACATTGTTGCTCGATTTGGTGTTCCAAACAGTCTCATTATGGATAATGGTTCTCAGTTTGCCAGTGGCCTGTTTTTGGATTATTGCGACCAGATTGGGACCAAGGTGTGCTTTGCTTCTGTGGCTCACCTACAGAGCAATGGTGCCATCGAACGTGCCAATGGGCAGATACTGCAAGGCATCAAGAAACGCGTTTTCGATCGCCTTAAGACTCGCTCGGGGGCTTGGGCGGACGAGCTCTATACCGTTCTATGGGCACTGCGAACTACTTCTAGTCGAGCCACCGGTGAGACGCCCTTCCATCTGGTCTACGGGGCTGAGGCTGTATTGCCTATGGAAGTCAGTATTGGATCTGTTCGGACGGAACAATTCGAACAAGTTGATCATGCCGAACAGCGATCACAGGATCTCATCTTCTTAGAAGAAAAGCGTGATCGCGCTTTGATCAAGTCTGCGGTATACTTGCAAGCTTTGCGCAAGTACCATAACAAAAGGGTGCGACCACATAGTCTCCACGTGGGCGATTTGGTTTTACGAAAAATTCAAGACCAATCCAATCGCAATAAGTTCTCCCCGAAGTGGGAAGGCCCTTACACGGTTGTTTCGGTGCCGCGACCAGGATCAGCTCGATTAGCGATGGAGGATGGTCGAATCTTTTTCAATACTTGGAGCATCGATCAACTACGCAGGTTTTATGTGTAAGTATTCAATCCCTTTTCCTGTTCAATTAGCATTGTTTAATAAAACAAAAGCCCTTTTTGTTTCATACGACGAATGTTTCCTTTTATGCCCATGTGTTACGAATTTGACTTGGGGGCTGGTTGCCGGAGGTTATATCGACACAATGAACTAGTTGGATTTGCTGGCCGATCTCATGACCACTTCCAGACAAGTCACTCCTAAATAAGCCGTTTCTCAACGCACACGGGGCTTTTTGGCATGTCTTTGGTCATCCGAGTGGCTGCCGGTTTGCAATAAGATTAGGCATTGTGTCACGTATAATTGCTGGCCTGATCGCATATTCCTGGTCGTTACACTCGTATTCTTCCTGTGCTTATTGATCCGGGAGGATCTCCAAGTCCTGATCGCATACGGCTTCGCGACCAAGTCCTAATCGCATACGGCTTCGCGACCAAGTCCTGATCGCATATGGGTCCGCGACCATGGATTGGTCCGCGACCAGGAAAAGGAATTTGTTCCCTGTTCGGAATTGTAATCAGATCCGAATGTGTATAACTAAGCTTATCTGTTTATGATTAGTTATATGAGTCTGATACGTTTAGGTCTCTAAGTCTGATACGTACTCATACGATTGGACTATAAATACTTTGTAATAGGTCTAGTTTAGATCATCGAACTCAATCGAAGAGTCATAGAACTTATTTGAGTTTTTAGACACTTATAGTTCTTTCGACGTAGGCAAGTGTGCCTAACGTTCGACGTGTAAAGCCCTCTTTGAAATAAAGAGTTGTGCAATTACTTTGGGTTTCGGTATTTCCGAGTAAGATCCCGTTATTCCGCATATTAGAATCTGGGCGAGCCTAGTGCGAAAACCAAGACTAGGTCTCAAACGGATCAGCTTATAATACTAAGTCTCCAGTATATATAATCACAGGCGGGGGCTAGGGGAATATGGTTATATGAAACAATTATGGTTCTTTTCAGAACAAAATCAAAAAATACATGCATTGCATTCCATAAGTTATGTCTGTACATTACAGTATAGCTATAGGGTTTACACAATCCCGAGCTCGGTCAGGAGTCTATCTACAAGAGGCTTAACTTCCTCCATGATGGCCTCAAGCTGTTCCTCACTCTCGATCTCTACCGTTCCCACCAGTGGATTCAGATCCAGATCTGGGCCATGGTGGAGATGAAATCGGCAGAGAATGGCAGAGGCTGCTGATCGGACTCTTGTTCTGATCACCTCTTTTTGTCGCCGTGTATCTTCAGGAAGATACTCGAGTAGTGATTCCGCTTGGGCTATGACCAGTTTCGACCAATCACTTGGGCTAAGGTCGTTTGTTGCGGTCTCGACCACATTAGCCCTTAGGAGACGGGCCACCATCTTCAGCTTTTCGAAGATGGATTGGCTCAGATCTCTGTTCGCCCTCCGGATAGAGTCGATGGTAAACTGGAGGATTGTCTTATCCTGCCCGAGCAGTTTTATTTGATTCGCTTGCACTGCGACAAGGAGATAGTTACAAACAGTCTAAACCACAAAGTCAAGTCGTTCTGGTCGGAAGTTGGCTTACTTGTGAGCTGCGATCGTAGCTCTTTAAGCTCCGCCTCTTGATGTGAAATCATGGTGGCCGCCCTGAGCTCGTCGTCTTCCCGATCGGCAAGGCTCTTCTTCAGAGAAGCAACCTCCCTGTGATAAAAAGGACAATCATCATAAGACGTTTGTACTCATGCGAAACTAAAGGGCATTTATCCTTACTCCCGCAAGCAGTTTCTCTCCTCTTGAATTGCCTCGATGCTTTCCACCATGGCGATCGATCTGGCCGTTATACGGGATAGTTCCTGCGACACAGAGGGAAGGCAGTTGAATTCTACGCAAAACTCAGGTATTATGAGGAATGTTCAACCTACCTCTGTGTACTCCCGGAATGATGTATCCTTTGGGATGGTTGGAGGCCTAGTCAAGGGACTTGCCTCCTCCTTGATAGGAGCAGCAGGTGAACACGCCTGCTGGACCTCAGTTGCAGGTTTTGATGCCTGCAATTGGGTCTCCACACCTGAGCCGTCCCCAACGGCCCGGACGACTTCCTGGAACAAAGGGATGGAGCTTTCCTCACCGGAGGCCTCGGCACCGGAAGAGACTTCAACCCTCGCCGAGGCTGTTGAAGGGTCAGGTGCTGCGTCTCTACGCCTAAGTAAGAAAAAGAGGTTGTCAGTCTCACTATTGGTTGCTACAACCTGATCCAGAACAAATAGAATGGAGTTCTTACCTTAATTGAAATCCCGTTAACTTTTGGGACTTCAAGGATGGTTCCCCGAGAGAAAAAGGACAGTCGTCATGTGTCCTGGTCTGTCTCTTCGTGAACAGGACTTTTTCTCCCTATGTATATCATCCTGTGAGTATATGCATAAGGAATGAGGAAGATCTGAATGGTAAGCGTTCATACCGGGGTAACCTGTTCGATTGACAGGGATACACCCGAAGGTCTGGATGGCTCCTGAACCGCTGGAGCTGGCGCCTCTTCCGCGACCCTGAGGTCGGTCGCGGAGTCTTGCTCTGTCACTTCCACTCCTACCGCCAGGAGTGGAGTGTTCGCCTCCTTGGGACTCACAGGAGTCACTGGAGGAATTTCTTCTCCCTGTATAAGTGTAAATTCGGTAAACACACATACAGATGAAATTGAGAATTCAAGATCGCGAGGAATTTTATCGTGATCGTCCCTTCGACCAGCGAGGGAGAAGTCACAGAACCTGAAGCCTCCAGGGCTTTAGGAGCAGGGATCTCGCTCGCGACCATGGGATCCCCCATGGCTGCGGGGTCTACTGCAACTGCCTCTGTCTCAGCAGGGCAGGGTGGTGTCTCGCCGGACTGAGAAGTTGCTATCTTCCTCTTCCGGCAGACTAGAGGAACGTCATCCTCCTCCTCCTCGCTCCTCTCGCCCTGTACGACGAAGAAGTGATTCCAGTTTGTACCTGGAGCAACAGGAGGTATGTGATATCTTACCACAGTTTTCCTTGCAGTAAGGGGAGTTCTGCGCGAAGATCCTTCCCCGAGGATTTTCTTGGATTTCTTGGGGACAGGACCTCTCACCCTGGGCTTCGAAGAGATCTTCTTCACATTCTTCACCGTCGGGTTTCCCAGGAGACCGATGTTTTCGCTCGGGAACGTCGCCTCGGCGAATCTCCCCAAGAGCTATGCCGTTCCGGTGTCCTTGTTAGTACAGGATGTACGTAAGACTTACAAATAGAACGTGAAGAAGGGTAACATACCTTTCGGCATTCCTGTTTGAGGTCGTCGCCGGCGTGGATTAAGCTCTGTGGCCAAGGCGATCCCTTGGGTCCTTCTACCTCGGCGTTGTACGCCCTGAGAAGGTAGTTCGTCCTTTTCTCAATCTCGGACGAAGGTAGGACTGTGTCCCCGGCAGACCGGTTAGTAAGTATGAAACAGAGGTATAAGATTTCGCTGTCGAAGTCACGTACCGTTGTTGTAGTCCAGGGTGCTGTCCGCCATGGACTTTATCTCCCAAGCCAGATGAGCCCTTTCGCGCAGGGGGCTCGCCCGATTCTTCACGAAGTCGCGTACAATGTTGCGAGCCATTAGTCCCTGTTGGACCAAGTGAAGAATCACTTCGGCATGCTTCATGTATTCGGCATTCATGGCCGGGGGAGAATCCAACTCGCTCGGCTTCTCTGGCCGCGAGTTCTCGAACCACAACCAGCTCTCAGATGGAGGGGTGCAGTAAAACCACTTCTGGTACCACCCATGCACAGAGTCTCTTAGGGGTGGGAAGGGATACTCTTTCTTCTCCCTTATCCGGAAGTAGATACATCCTGCGGCGTTGGTGCTCTTCGACCACGCCGAGTAGTAGAAACGCCGGAAGAAATCTACGCTGGGATACACTCCGACGAAAGCTTCGCATAAATGCTGGAACACTGCCAGGATCAAGATCGCATTTGGGTGGAGATTTATCAACTCCAACCCGTAATGCTCCAGGATCCCCTTCAGGAACCGACTCTCGGGGAATCGGAACACACATTGCATGTATTCCTCGAAAACCACCAGTTCGCCCTCTTGGACGATCGGGGTTTCTTGGTCCTTCTCTGCGGGCCGCTAGTTGATTAGCAGCCGTGGAGGAAGGATCTCTTCCTTCTCCAGTGCCATAAGGCTCTCCTCGGTGTGATGGACCGATCGGCTCCAGGACGCCATTTCTTGTGAAAGATCGTGAGGAAAGGTGGCGACTTTGGGGAAGATGGAGGCGGTGAACAATGAGGGTTTTGTGCGGCGGAAGTTCTAAGGCAAGGTTTCTAGTTGTGTGGCTTCCTCAAGAAGCTACCTGCTCCTTTTATAGGCCCGAGGAGGCGCACTACTGTGAGTAACGTTCCATTTAATATTCTATTCATTTCCCATAATGGATACTCTCTCTGGCGGACCCGTTAGGCATTCCTTGCATCGGATCCGAAGCAAAAGTACTTCTTTGTTTCGGATTTGAGGGTTCCAGAACGTGAAAAGTTTTTACAAAGATTTTCGGGGGACATTTTCCTTCATGATTCTTGTAAACTTTCACGAATTAATCATAAAAATATCCTATGACCCGGTTGTTGGACGTACGAATATCTTTTGGTTAGGTTATTGCGTGATCAGAACTATGTCTTTGACTGAGCTGCGATTCTGGTCGAAGTGATAGTCTAGTCGAATTTCGGTTCTGATCGCAGTAATTTCCCAAATCGAACTTTGGTTCTAACCGCGGTTTTAAGTCTGATCGCAGTATAAGTACTGGTCGCGGTACAACATTAAAAATGCGATTCTGGTCACAGAAGTTAAATTTACCTGTGTATGAGTGGTCGTAAAGACATTGCTTATGGCCATATTTTCACACAAAAGTTGTAAAGAATATTCATATGATATGAAGAAAAAGAAATCTTTATTTCTGACATTCTTTACATACAAAAGGGATACCGGCGACCAGAGCGTCGACCTGATCCGAAAGTAGTTTGCAAAGTTCTCCTAGGGACATGTTGTCGTCCGTAGGGTCTACATTGGCAACCCCCAGGGAACTAGCAACTAATCTAAGCCTATCTACATCATCCCTGACAAGAGAGGCACTATTATTCCTAATCAAGTCGGAGAGTTCTCGCTATTGCTGAGTGTGATCCCTCTCCCATCGGAATTGGCGCGCCTCTTCACGGGATCTTTCAAAACATTCTGCCAAGTGCAGAATCGCCGAAGACATTTCTTCGGTCTTCTTCTCCAAAGCCTCTTTTTCCCCTTGGAGAGTCTGTCCAAGGGGGGGAGGCAGGATCTCAGCGGGCTGATTACTGGAGCCTCCAATATCCTACATTTGCAAATGTTAGTCACACTAACTATAACAACCAGCAAAAGGAGATGGAGATTATTACCTGTCCCTGCATGTGACAGGTTGATATAGGCATCCTGGAAAGTAGATCACCCGATAAAATTCGAGGATCATCATATGGTGGAAGTGTGACCTTCCCACCATAAGATTGCTTCCCCAACTCAAGTTGAGGATCATCTCGTCGTAAAGGTGCAGCTTGCCGACTAGAAAATTGATCAATCGAACAAAAACGGGGAGTATTGGGATGAAATGGAGAAAACTGAGAAGAACGTCCCTCCAAAGGTGGAGATGAAAGTTCGACCTACCGATGTGCATAGATAGGAAGAACTAGAGGAACTGAAGGAAGAAAGAGCGATGATGCATCTTTCACCTTTGTTCTGCTGGAGGATCGCTCGTCAACCTTGGGTCTCTTCCTTGAAGGAGATGGATCTTTGGGCATATGTAATTCTTGCTCGAAAACTTCATCCTCATCACTCTCAATCTCGATGATGTTGTGGTCTGCCATCGGGAAGTGTATGAGAAGAAAAGTGAAGATGGCTTCGAAGAAAACTTAACCAAGAAAAGGAGTTGTGAAGCTTTGGAATCCGAAGGCTTCGATATTTATAGCCGCCAGGGTGACCATTCGGCTTTCAAACGCCTTGAGTTTTTACAGCATTTACGATTTTACCTCGGGTTAAAAAAAAACGTTTCAACGGCGCCATCATTACCCGTCATGTATTACCCAGAGCCCGTCTCGGGGAACCAACCGCCACACTTAGTGCGCCACTAAGTGGGAAATTTGAAGCGTCGGGTTAAATATCCGATGTAAGGTCTTGAAATTTGAAGTAAACACGTCCCTTCGTTCTCTTCAAATTTGGGGGCTAGCTGACGAGGATTGATACCCGAGTCAGTTCAAATAAATGTACGATTGGTTCAGGATAGATTCGAACCAGACAAGCGCCTGATGGTGTGAACTCAAGACATTCTGAGGAGCACAAGTCCGAGGTCGCAGGCTTTACGCGATCAGACCGCAGCTAGTGCGTGGTCAGGAGTTCGTATGCTATACGCGAACAAAAGACTATAGATATTGCACGGTCAGCCAACATCGCGCGGTCAGAGCATTTTCGACCAGGGAACGTGGGATTGATCTGCCATCGTAACAAGAATATCCTGACTACCCCGAAGATTCTTCCACTTAGGAGAATAACACGTGTTAAACATGCGTGGGAGTTAAGAGTGGTTGACGAAACCATATCCAAGCAACTGTTTGATGCCGTTATGACCTAGGCGCCCTTTCGACCAGTATAAAGGGGCAGCCCGATGCATCAAACAAGGGGATCGAGAGATCGAAACACCAAGACATCCAGTGATTGATTGATCAAACCAGATCAGACAAAAACAACCCGAAGACAGTAGTCTAAATTAGATAGCTTTCACAAAGCCTTCCAGGCTTTGTCCTGTACAAACACATAGGGGAAATCTTCGCCTGTGAAGATCTTTTCCACAACTCTGTAAATCCTTTTACTATTTATAGTGAAATCCCAACAGGACGTAGGGCTATTACTCCCACCAGCGAGGGCCCGAACCTGTATAAATCTCTCTGTACTCTAGTTCTCCATAATTCATCATACCTTCCCGGAGGGGCACCCTGAAAGGTCTCACAACCTACAAATTTTGCATAAGTTCGGCTAAGGACCCCGAGTCCGAATCGTCGACACTTTGGGTTTCGGTATTTCCGAGTAAGATCCCGTTATTCCGCATATTAGCATCTGGGCGAGCCTACTGCGAAAACCAAGGCTAGGTCTCAAACGGATCAAGTTGGTATCAGAGCAACTTTCCCATCCTGTGGATGGTGAATACTCGCTAGGGTTACAAAGCCTCTGGCGAAACTCCAGGCGATCAATTGATGGTTCCTATAGCCGCCTATCCGACAATGTCTGACGATATCTCCGTTCAAGCTAACCTAGCCGAACAAGTGGCTAAGCTCTCCACCGACATGGAAACCGTGCTTGTTTAGATTAAGTAGCAGGCCATGATTATACCTCCTGAATTAGGGAAGGTTATGGGTGTGAAGACTTGTGAAGACTTGCGCAGGGCAGATGAAGATGAAGATGAAGGAGATCATAAGACCGGTGACCTCGCCAACACCTCCTTAGCTGTCGGATCTTTCAAGGTCGACGCTAAGATTGATATACCCATATATGATGGGGTGATCGATGCCGAGAAACTGGATTCTTGGATCGATCAGCTTGAAACCTACTTTGACCTGAAAAGGTTCAGTAGCACTCAAAAGATGAAGTTCGCACCTTTGAAGATGAAGGACCACGCCAAGACTTGGTGGAAGGCCCTTGTCACCAGTGGTGAAGCTGACGACCTTGTGTGGGGTCAATTCAAACGACTCCTACAACAAGAATTCTATCCAATGGGTTACCTTGAAGAGAGATGAGAACGTTGGCACAGATTGTACCAACGGCGTGACCAGACCGTCCAAGACTATACTATGGAGTTCCAGAGACAAGAAATGGTCATCGGCATATCGCTATCTGATCCTCAGGTATTTCGGAAATACACATCTGGACTTCAGAAATTGATCAGTACTGAGCTAAGTCTGTTCGGCGTCCAAGACATCGCGACCGCGAGCACAACTGCTATGGCGATCGAGAAGAAGAACAAATCCTGCAGCGAGAAAGGCATGAAGGACAGTGCGACCTCGACAAAAAGAAAACCGAGTCCGAAGAAGAACGCTTCGAAGCTGGGCACGGGTACTTTTTGCGACCATTGTAAAGTCGCGGGACACACCAAAGATAAATGCTACAAGCTTCATTCTGAACTTCTACCAAAGAAAAACGGACTAGGGAAAAGAACAGCCATGACTACTGCGACTTCACCCGACGAAGTAGTTGTCCGAGTGAATTCGGTTGATGAGGCGGATACGACCTTGTTTCTGATGCCAATGCCGAAGGAAAAGGGTTCGGATCCACCAAACGACCATCATTCAACGGAGGACTTGTTCACCATCAACATCCAGGTGGAGCACGAAGTGGTCACAGCGATATTCAATCCCGGAAGTCAGAAGAATCTGGTCTCCGCTGGATTGGTTCGGTGACTTGGTTTGAAGACAACCACACACCTGTGACCATATCCGCTGGGGTGGTTTACATCCGACGTGAACCAACAGATTACGAGTCAGTGTGTGTTGAAGTTTGCAATTTCTACACGATATATCGATGAGGTGCAATGCGATGTTGTCCCTATCGATATCTGTCAGGTGATCTTTGGGAGTCCGTATCTGTATGATCGAGACACTCACTTCTATCGGCGTGCGCAAGAGTATGACCTCACCAAAGATGGAGTTAAGTTTGTGATCAGTAAAGACATCTACGTCAACACTTCGAACTTAATTACCGCAAATCAAACCAAACGAATTGTCAATGCATGTCACAAGTACGTTCTTGTCATGATTCGACCCATTAGTCAAGGTGAGGGTACTCGACCAGCGTTGTCATTGGCGTTCCGAGAGGATTCTGGTTGTTTGTCGGGACTACTGGAGAATATAGTGATCTGTTCGAGACTACCCAGAGTCGTCCGCCGAAATGTCCAGTCGAACATGAAATTCAGCTTGTGTCCGATGCGAGACTGCCCAATCTGAGTATGTATAGCAACTCAGTATTGGAGAATGAAGAGATCAAGAGACAACTTGGTGAGTTGTTGAACGATGGTGTCATTCAACCAAGTACTTCACCTGGTGGATCTCTTGTGGTGTTAGTACCAAAGAAAGATGGGACTTGGCGTATGCGCATCGACTACCGAGCACTGAACAAGATCACCATCAAGAACTGGTACCCCCTTCCTCGTATTGATGACTTGCTAGACCAATTGAAGCATGCTGTTGTCTTCTCCAAATTGGATCTTAAGTCAGGATATTATCAAGTCAGTATTCGAGAGGAGGATACGTGGAAGACAGCGTTCAAAACACGACAAGGTCTGTTCGAATGGCTGGTCATGCCGTTTGGTCTCTGCAACGCTCCGGCAACTTTCATGCATCTCATGAATGACGTATTGAGACTGTTCATCGACGACTTTGTGATTTTTTACCTCGACGACATATTGGTTTATAGTCGTTCGTGGGATGGGCATCTCATTCATGTTGAAAAGGTGTTCGAACAGCTACGACAACATTGACTTCGCCTCAACCATAAGAAGTGCGAGTTCGGCCAACAAACTCTACTTTACCTAGGATTCATGGTCGGCAACGGTACATTGCAAATCGACTCGGATAAGGTAAAAGTGATTCGTGAGTGGCTGCGACCGCGAACAGTTACGGAAATGAGCAAGTTTCTGGGAGCATGCCAATATCTTCGGAAATTCATACGACACTTCTCGATTGTGGCTTCTCCGTTGCATGCATTAACCAGGATCGATCAGAAGTTTGAGTGGATAGGGAAACATGAGGACATGTTTCTCTTGCTGAAGAGGAAGATCAGCGAGGCGCCTGTGTTAGCTTTGCCGAATCTCCAGAAACCATTTGAACTAGAAGCCGATGCCTCAGGTTATGCCATGGGCGCTGTGCTCATGCAAGAAGGTCGACCAGTGGCATATCACTCCGAGTTATTCCAGGGAGCTCAGAAAAACTACCTGACTTATGACAAAGAGCTGTGTGCACTACATCAGGCCGTGAAACATTGGCTGTGTTATCTCTTGGGTAAAGAGACTGTTGTCCACACCGACCATCAACCGTTGCAATATTTGCAAACTCAGTCGAAGCTATAGCAAGCTCGGCACATGAAGTGGATGTCGTATTTGCAACAGTTTAATCTGGTAATTAAGTACAAGAAGGGTGTACACAACAAATTGACGGACATGTTGTCGCGACCACCAGTTACGACCCTCTGTTTATCAGCGTTTATGCAGATCGAGCCCTCATGTCATGATGACAATGCCACTATGTACAGTGAAGACTCTGATTTTCAAACAGCACTGACTGAGCTCGAAACAGGGAAACCTACAGAGTTCATTCGTCGAGAAGGACTCTTGTACAAAGGGAACTTACTTTGCATACCTCGTGGAGCACCTCGAATTCAATGGTTGCGAGAAGCGCACACATCGAAGGTAGCTGGTCACTTTGGGGTTACAAAGACGTTGCAAAATCTTCACCGACGTGTGTTCTAGCCGCGTATGCAGTAAGATGTGGCTAGTTTTGTTCGAGACTGTGGTCTCTGCAGCATCTCGAAACCGGCAAACCAAAAATTAGGTTTGTACACTCCTTTGCCAGTTCCATCGCAACCATGGGAGAGCATATCCATGGATTTCTTGGGAGGATTGCTTAAGACCTGATGTGGCAACGACTATCTATTGTGGTCGTTGATTGATTCTCCAAAATGATTATTCTTATACCTTGTCGAAAGACTATCACGGAAGAAGAAGCAGCTCGGGCATTCTTTCAATACGTTTGGACACACTTCGGACTACCCACTTCTATTGTGTCTGATCGCAATGTCCGGTTCCTTAGTCACTTTTGGTGATCGCTTTAGATGATGATGGACACCAAGCTAAAGAGGAGTACTGCTTTTCATCCGCAAAGTGATGGTCAAATCGAGGTGGTAAATCGCACATTCGTTCATCTTTTGAGAGGATATAACTCGAAGCACCCGAAGATCTGGGATGAAAGCATACCGTACCTGCAGTTTGCTTTTAATTGAGCAGTGCATGGTTCGACTAGGAAGTCACCGTTTGAGGTCTGTTTAGAATTTCTACCATAGAGTCCATTCGACATGGAGTTTGTGATTCCTACCCAGCATAGAATAGCAAGGAAGCATCTGATCAGGATCGAGCACAAAAGTTCTTGGAAGGTATTCAACGGCTCCATCGTGAGGTTGAACAGAACTTGCTGCGAGCTCAACTCAAGTACAAGGCACAACATGATCGGCAGCGAGTTGATGCTCAATTCGAAGAAGGTGATATGGTATGGTTACGTTTGAGTAAGGAGAGACTTAAAGGTGAAGGTAAGAAACTCAAACCCATTCGTTATGGTCCTTTTCGGATTTTGCCGAAAGTGGGTAATAATGCTTGTCAGTTCAAGTTACCTCCATACATGGATATTTGCTCGGTTGTCAATGTTGAGCACCTCAAACTCTTCGAGCCTTCAATGCTGGATGATGAGCTAGATACCATAGTACCATCTGTTGAAGACTTGGTCTATCAACGAGACGAACCTCTACATGAAGATGTGATTCTAGAGAAGAAGATGACTACCACCCGCAGTGGCACAAAGGAGACTTTTCGAATTGGTCGGAAAGGTCAACGAGTACGTGCGGCAAAGTGGTACACCAGAGAAGATGGAGAAGCCCAATTTCCACATCTCCAGTTTAATCGAGAGGTCGCAACAGTGGTTGGCTTCTTCTCAACAAGGGAGTCATGATCCGGGAGGATCTTCAGGTCTTGGTCGCATAAGGCTCCGCGATCATAACCGTGTTCGGAAAGGTTTCGCGACCATGGTTTGGTTCACGACCTTGAAAAGGAATTCGTTCTCTATTCGGGATTGTAATCCGATCTGAATATATATAACTAAACTTATCTGTTTAGGGTTAGTCAGTTGTATGAATCTAATATGTTTAGGTTATTTAGTCTGATACGTATTCATACGATTGAACTATAAATACTTTGTAATAGTTCTAGTTTAGATCATCGAGTCTAGATTGAAATCTTAGACACATAGTTCCATCGACGCAGGCGAGTGTGACCTAACGTTTGACGTGTAAAGCCCTCTTTGAAATAAAGAGTTGTGCAATTACCTTGAGCTGTGTTTTTGATCAACCTTTGGGTTTCGGTATTTTCGAGTAAGATCCCGTTATTCCGCATATTAGCATCTGGGCGAGCCTAGTGCGAAAACTAAGGTTAGGTCTCAAACGGATCAATTAATGAAAATATTTTGAAAACTGCACTTAGTCGTGGTTGCCAGCTAGAGCATTCTGTTTTCCTACTAGAGCTAGTCGTGGTCGTATTTGCACATGCTGATCATATTCATGTTTGGAGTTTGGTCGTGGTCATAAGAATTTAAGCTGGTCATAGCAGCTTTCAGCTCGATTGCGTACGCTCAACCAAATCCACTCAACCACCTGTTTTCGACCGGATATTCGACCTGTGGTTTAAGTTCCTAAATAAAATTAGTTGTGGTTGTTGCTGAGTGTCAATAGACATATCCGCGAGAAAACAGCAAATCTATATGTGAAAATAACCATATTTGAGTTTTGAGTAAAATTGGTAAAATCCTATTTTCGGTTTGCACAGGCCGGATATTGTCCGTGGTGACTGGACATTGTCCGGCCAGTACAAATCTTGTTTATGAAGTGCAAAACAAAACCAGAGACAAATGGTTTTGTCCGGGGCTTCTGTCTGGGGAAGTCCGGATATTGTCCGTGATGGCCGGACATTGTCTGGCCTATATAAAAGTTGTGAGGTTTTAATTGAAATGAAACCAGAGACATTTAAATATGTCCGGGGGCTTTTGTCCGGGATGGGCCGGACGTTGTCCGGCCTGTACAAATCATGTGAGCCTCATATTTGAGAGTGTAATCGAGACAAATGCATCTGTCCGAGTTGTTGGTCCGGACAAAAGATTATTTGTCTGGCCTTCACAAAAATGGCCCAATGGTAACTGACATGTTTGCAATGGTCATATTGACTTGCATTGGCCGGACAGTGTCGGCCCGTACAAAAATGGCTCGATTTGTTGCAAATTGCTAGTTTTTTTGAGGAGCTATAAATACCCCGTGTTGGCCTTCATTTGAGGTTGCTCAATGTGAGACCCCCATTTGAGGATCACCTTGGTAACCGCCCAGGTAGGTTACACACAGCAGGATGCCACATGAGCTCCAAACCAGACAAGCATAATAATAACATTAAACAGGTAGCAGGCCAGCTTGGCCAATATTACATACCCAAAGCACCGAAAATGGCGCTAAGTAGAGTTGCTAAGAAAATAACAAGTTTATCATAACCAGAATCGGTATCCAAGTACCGAACACACATCATAAAGCACAAGGCAACAACGAAAAGCTTGACTTCCATCCGCAGCGGGGTTGGAGTGGCTCCTCCCACATCTGACTTGACTTGGTGCGCAATCCTTCTAGAACGTGGGCTCGTCCGGGGCACTTCCATCTTCTGCCGGGAACTCATAACTGAAGGAATCGGGATCCTCGAATCCCTCTTCTACAGTTGGATGTAAATGCAAGGGTGAGCACTTGGTGCTCAGCAACACTCATTCCGGGGATTATGGTAATAGTACTTATATGAGGGTGAAACATATGATTCAAGGGCTTTAGTTTCATATGGATAGAGATATATAGATTTCCAAGTTATTTGTTTAACGAAACAGTACTTTGTCATGAAAGCAGTACTTTAAACATTAACAGGTTTTCAATAAAAACATTAGATGTAGTGGTCTCCCATGAGTCACTACTTTGTTAACCGCATTATGAAAACATTCCAAAACATTACTTGTGCTATAACCCATGGATAACATCCACTACGAAAAGACTCCTGAACCTGGGAGTACAGAGTATCTGATACTTCTTTTACACTTTGCAAAGGTGTACCTCTTTTTAAATCCACTGGTTCACTCGGCTTTCAAGTCGGATCAGCTTCATGTGACTTATACACATGTGACAAGGCCGAGATCACACAACGCTTTACAGTTCAGTATTAACAGTATCCCTGCCCGATAAATAGACAATTAAGTCTCAAGTACCGTTGTGGGTCTTCCCCACTGCCTTACTTCCTAGCCTCTCTGGTCTATGTTCCCGCAGGACACATAGCCTTGGTCTATGTCCACGCGAGACATATGACCATTTAAGATTACAGCCGCTCACGGCTTAATCAGGTCTAGGGCGCATTCCTTCATTTACGCCTTTTTCTCTCATCATTTTTCTGACTCACATCACTCATGGCCGAACCTTGGCCTTCCAGTTTCCACGCGAGAAACCAGATCGTCAAACCATGCAGGGAACTGCTAATACCAAAAAGCTACTGAGTTGTGCCTGTCCCATACCAGGCAAGTGGTTGGTACGTTTACAATTCGTATAGAGACACAGCACAAGGTTCTTGTCCTTATGAACCAATAGTGAGGAACATTCACATACCCTGGTGCGCACCGCACCCTCTCCATACAATCCAATCCTCACTACTGATCCCTTTTATCAGTTTTCTTGTCAAAACGGTTTTCATTATAACTTCTCATGCATTTGACCATTTCAAGTTTAATGTGGATATTCAGTATATGAGTCCTAGGGTGACAAAAGCATACATAAGAAGGTTCAATAACAAAAAGGGTTTCATGATTCATTAGGGAATATCTACTCATGTCATTCAAATATAATTGTATTTCAACTAAACATGCATAGTAAGAAACAGTGAATATACTTCATATGAAAATATTGGGTGAGACATGATCAAAGGAATGAGGCTTGCCTTGCAATGTGGGGTCTAAAAACTCAGACGGATCTTCAAAGACTTCTTCCGCTCCTTCAGCTTCTGACTCTGCGGCAATCAGACGACACACAAACACATACCACATAAGCATACTGAAAATAGTTTCTATAGAAAGTATTAAGTAAATAAGCCATGTATGCAGGGGAAAAGGTTAGGGTAGGGTCACAAGGGCTCTGGTCGAAGAAACGGCTAAAAAGGATTGAACGTCGAAGGGTCGACATTCAGTTCATGGCTTTGACATAACTGGAAACTAGTCTTAGGATGGTTTTCTGGAGAAGTGACAGTAGAGAAAGTTGTAGAACACAACTCCAGGAATCTAAAGGACAAGGTGGCATTTCAATTGCTCAACCAGAAGGGGTCAAACAAGGCTAATGTCAGTGGCTGACATGCACTGACATAGTGCTGGACATGGCCAGAAACTAGGGCATGGCTTAACTTTTGATCCAGGGCTCCAATTGATGCACCACTTTGTCTGGGAGGTAGGCATTACTAACAGGAACAATATACTCAACAGGCACAAGGGCTGAAAGTGGCCGGAGGGTGGCCAAATCCGGCGATGAACCACGGTGGCCTGGACATGAACTGAGTTACTGGACAGTGATCTTGGCATAGGCATAACTCACAATCTAGGCAGATCCAGGTGTCAAGCTAGTGGACAATATTGCTCAGGGTACTGGAATCTATCTAAGGGACAAGGTTTCAGGTGCTGGATCGGTCGGGACCAAATTCCGGCGACCGGCGCTGGAGAAGACGACACTGGAGCTTGGGTATTTTTGATACAGGGCGAAAGAGCTCAATTCCAAGCTTGGGGATGATCTCTAGGGCACAACAAAGCTACTGGGGAGGTTAATTTCATTGGATATCGGCCGGAGAAGCTTGGCGCCGAAGTCCGGCGAACGGCCGAGGTTCAAATTTGGGATTTCTTCGATTTGAGCTTAATTGGGGATTCTGGTTCTACAGGCTTGCTCTACTAGGCTTACTGATCAACTTCTTCTACAGGATTGAGGGTTAATTTGGGCTGAATCGAGTGGCATTGGGGGAACAGGGCAAATCGGGAATCCGGCGATCACCGGCGATGGGGATCGATCTAGTGCAATTGGTTGCTATGACACAGAGAGGGGAACGAGGGGAACTCACTGGTGAACTTGGATTGAAGAGAGGGGCTGTGGAAAGGGCTGGCACCGTGAGCTCTCTCACTGGCTCGCCGGAGAAGAAAGTGGAAACGGCGAGAAGCTGGAATTTTGGCTAAGTCCTGAGCTTGTGCTTCTTCACAGCGTTGAGGGGGGTTTAAATAGGCACGGGGACGGAGCTTGCGAGGGAAACGCGACAGCGGTTGCTTGCGCCGGGGAGAAACTTGTCGGGCGCAGGCGCAACGACGGCGACGGCGACGTGATCGCGCTTCAGGCGGTGCTGCAGCTTTGCCAGTTGCCTTGGGACTTCACCAGTGATGGCGCAGATGCGGAGGCGACAATGTAGCTCCGGCAATGACACGTAACGCCATGCAACTGCCACGGCAACGGGAGCGCGCGCGAAAACGAGGCTCGGGAGCGCGGCCGTTTAACCGCTGGGCGAGGCGATGCCACGGCACTGGCACGTGCGCGGGAGGTGGTTTGGTTGCTCACAACACAGGTGACAAGAACGGTGGCCGGCGGCGAGCGAATGCGGCGAGAACGCGGCGCGGCAACGACCAGGCGCTGGTCGAAAGGACTCAAAAATAACATTTGGGCTGTTCTGCAATTTCTGAAACTTATTCCAGGGGCTGTTCTGTGAGGATAGTTTGAATAGGACTTGGGCCTGTTTGCAAATTTGGAGATCTGAGGGTCCGATCTAAAATCTGATTTCGCAGCTAAGTTGCAAAAGATTAGTAGAACTTATCTGGCCAAAGTTTGGTAAGATCGGGCAAGATCTGAAGGGTTTCGACAAAATTGGGGAAAACAGTTTAGGGTAAATAGGGTAATTAGGGTTTTAAAATAGCAAGGCTTGAAACTCAGCTTTAGGGTGAGATTTTGGAGGTGGTCCCGAAGGGAAAAATGTTCTGAACAGCATTTAGAAGGGAATGGCTGAAGCAGATTAGGTTTTGGGGTCCGGATGTGGATTTTGGCTATTTTAGGGTTTAGCAAAATCAGGGGTGTTACACTCAAGAAGTTGAAATTCTTGTGTATAAGCTAGCCAAGCTCATTGCATTTGATCTTTTGCATCTAGAGGCTAGATTTGAAGCAAAATATTGAGTAAGTTAGAGGAGAAGCATTTGAGAGAGGTTGTGAGTGCTTAGTGCACTTCATTCTTTATTTGCAAGCTAGTACTAGAGTGTTGAGCATCCATTTGCATCATTTGAGCTTCTAGCACGTGATTCATTCAAGTGAGCGTGATCGACTTGTTACTCTTGGCGAATCACCTTCGCCTAAATGGTGTTGGAGGAGAGTCGCGATCTCTCCGGTTGAAGTTTGTTGGAGAAGCCGATAAACAAGTGTGAAAGGTTTGGTGCTCGCCTATCCGGTGTGGAGAAGGAGTAACCCGAGTGGAGATATTCTTCATGGATATAGAAGCGAGGCTCACGTGTGAGCACTTCAATGAGGAGTAGGGGAGACCGAGCGAGTCTCCGAGATCTCAGTAAAAATTGTATGTCATTTGTTTCTCTTTTGCACAATTTATATTTACCTTGACACAATTGTTTGAATTATACTAGTTTCATGTTGTATTGTATATTTCATATTGATTAATTGCAACTAGATGTTAGCTTGTTAATAAACCCTTTGCAAAATCTAGGTTATTCTAAACATCTTGCAAAAATTGTTTAGTTGAAAAGAATTTTTAAAAGCCTCCTATTCACCCCCTCTAGTAGGCATCCTTGATCCTATACAACAGACTGACACATTCGACAGTTATTCACACATTCAATTTATTCACATACAGACCAATACAAATACAAAAAACACCAATTCACAAAGTAGACGAATACAAAAAAAAGAAAAATTACAAGCGAGCTAATCCAGTCATGGCAATTGGTTGACAGCCACTTCGTCCATCACATATTGAGCCCAAATTTGTCGCATCTCTCTAATCTTTGCATTCTCGTATTTCCCTTTGGACATGGTGCTCTGCATGCATGAATAGTCAGTAATAATTTCCTAGTTTTGAACATCACATCCAATTTTCAAATTTGAGTTAGCTAAAATGCTTACCTGAGGGAATTGGGCAAAGTTTGTCCTGACTAGGTCATACATATACTGCAGCACATAAAATCCGCATTCCCATGATTATGGCTACTGATGGCTAGGGCTGGACAAAAAGATCGAAGCTCGCGAGCTATTCGGGATCGGATCGAAGATCGACTCAGTTCGAGATCGGCTTGAGCTCTTAACGAGCCGAGCTCGAGCCTGAGGTGAAGCTTGAGTGAGAATTCGAGCTGAGCCCGAGCCTTCCCGAGTACGCTCGAGCTTGGCTCGTTAAAACTTGAATTATAATTACCAATGGGCCTTACCTTACATTTTAATGGGCCACAACCCACACCCATGATCCATTCCCCTTATCCCCACATGCATAGTCCTAAGTCCCAACCCTAGCCCTCACAGCCTCACTCAAAAGTCAAATCCTCCACCAGATCTATCACGGGCTCACGGTCGCGGCGGCACGGGGGAGCAGCCGCGCGGGGGAGGGGCGGCGGCGCGGGGGAGTGGCCACGTGGGGGAGGGGCGGCGGCGGCGTGAGTTCTCGGCGGCCGGGGGGGCAGGGCGTGGGGGAGCGGCAGCGCGGGAGAGCTGTGGCATGGGGGAGCTGTGATGGCGGCATGGGGGAGCGGCTGCGCGGGAGAGCTACGGCGTGGGGGAGCTGCGATGGCGGCGTGGGGTTCTCGACGGCGGCAGCAGGGGAGCGGCCGCGCTTGGGAGTGGCAGCGACGGTGTGAGTTCTCAGTGGCTGGGGGCGGGGCGTGGGGGAGCGGCTGCGCGGGAGAGCTGCGGCGTAGGGGAGTTGCGGTGGCGGCGTGGGGTTCTCGGCGGCAACGCAGGTTCTCGGTGGCAGTAATGTGGGGGAGCGGTGGCACAGGCGCAACCTCCTTTAGGATTTGTGTATCGAGCCTAATCGAGCTCTATCGAGCTTTATTGAACCAAGCCCGAGCCTAGTTCTAAACTCGTTAACATTTCGGGCTAAGCCCGAGCTGAGCTTGCCTGGGCTCACTCGAGCTCGACTCGTTTCCAGCCCTACTGATGGCACTGAGATAATTTCATATGTGAAGACATGTTAGCTATTCTTCCATAAACTAATTAAGTATAAACTAAAAGACTCGTGAGTAGTTCGATCCTTAATAATTACCTCATATTCTTTCCAAGAAATTCAGTCGTCCTCCAATGCATCATGCCTCCCTCTAGTGGACACATAATTTTTGAAAGCCTTGCATTTAATTAAGCATTGCCGGTTAATATGTTATCATTAGCTAGTGAGGTCAAAATTTAAATCAAACATGTTACTTATGCGTCCATATTCCCGTTGATCATGTATTCCTTCGGTAACCTGTCGCGCATCAAATCGAGGTAGTACACCTCATTCCTCCACGAACATATCACGAGGAGGATCCAGTGGCCCCTATATTGTACATAAAAGAGAACCGCTCAAAGTATATGTCAGGTGTAACATACAAGAATGAGTTAAATTAGTACGAAATGCACTAACGTTTGGTGGTACGGTGTAATAATGAACTCCCTGTCTTGCTGCGCTAGCAATGCCCTTGATATGTACTGCTCCGTGTGTGCTGCGTCCTGCTCTAGCATCGTGAGGCTTATTTTCTCTGGGTCGAGGAAACCCACCTTGTCGCACGCCCCCGTCGACGCCAGCCTGTACATGTACCTACATGCAAAGGGCGACATTAGTATTGCACAGAAAGTTACTACATTTTAAATGAACTACAACAATATATAGGATCAGCAAACTCACAGAACTCTAGTCCATATGATGGACATATCAAGTTCCCGCCAGTTAAAGAGGTCAAACAGATCCTCGTGCGCCATGGATATGCTCCTGGGCTCACGGTGTAACTGTCTAGGCCTAAAGGGAAGTAGGAAGTTCAAGTTGCGCCGGGCTCGGTGTAATTAACAGTCGTGGAGGTATCTGGTTGTGCGATCTAATTTACGCAAAATTGCCTCCACCACGAGTGGGAACCCATTCCTGAACCTACTCGGCTATCCCTTTGCCTTTTCCCTTGTCTTTTCCCTTGCCTTTTGTCGGGGAGTGAGCGCATACCTTCGAAGGCAAGGGTGGGGTGCTAACGGCTTTCTTTGTAGGTGAAGGGGCTTTACTGGGAGGCGTGGATCCTTTGGCGAGGGTCGAGGTCGTCTTTGGAGTGTTGAGGGCCGGAGCAGATCCCTCATGCCCTGCACTGGGGGTGGGGTCCTCAGGTAATACGCCGGTAGGCCACTTCAATTTATGAACACGTATGTTAGATTTTGCAAGTAGAGTGTATTAAGTAGTTTGTAAACTAGAATGGGTAGGATTTACTTGCTGTATTATAACACACTTCTTGGACCACTGTATGTAGGAGCCCACTACCTCAACAATTATCCGCATTTTCTCCGTTGGGATGGGCAACGCAAAAGTGCTGTAGCCCGGGACGGTCATGTCCACCTGTACCTTTGCGAACCCCGAGTTTGAAGGTACGCAGTGGATCCGTACATCCACCCCAAACAAATATACGAACCCGTGGAAAACCACTACGTGTTGGTCGCCTAGGTGAGTCACTAGGCTGCAGCTCTCCGGCTTCTGCAAATTTGTAACAATTAAAACAGGTTAGCGAAACAATTCTAACGGAATAGGAGTGGCATCAACTTAAGTGCACAGTTCAAGGCTTGCAATACCTCAAGCAGATCCACTGGATCCACGAGAATCTTCGAAGAGCAACTGCTTGGTCGACCCAGAGGGGTACTGTCGCCCTCTGGAGCAGGATCTACAGCCTTGGATTGCATCATTTCTCTCAATTGTCCTAACTGGTTGCGCATTTCAGTGAACTGGGCTTGGAATTCTGCAGTCATGTCTGCCCGTACCTCTGCACGTATCTTCTCATCTAGCTTCGATTCCTTCTCCTTCCAGGAGTGGGCCTTCTTCCTCGGTGGAGTTGGATCTTCAAAGCCGGCCTTCCAAGGCACAGTGACTCCTACGGTCCGCGTCTGCCCGGGATGCTCTTTATTTCCTAGAGCCCAGGTGAGGATGCCGTTCTCCCTTTGTGGGGTAAACAATCCCTGTGTTGCCTCATTCTCGGTAGAGATTTGTTACATTTGATGCTACATTGTGAGACAAATACATATATATACACTTGTGCACACACAATTTATGGGGTTAGCCAATGTACCATTCACTGCATGACCTCGGCGTCCTTAGGGTTTGGGAACTCCATAAACCCCGTAGACGACACGGACCCTCTCCCCCGCCACCACCGCTTGCACCTCGCATCGTGGATCTCAGAGAGCGGCAACTCAGGGGAGTCGACGGGAGCATTTTCCTTGTCTTCTTTCCTCCATTGCTCCTCCTTCCCCGCATAGCCCTGAGATCCTAGCCAGTGCGGGTGGTCGTTCCTCTTCTAGATCACCTTGTTCTTCTTGCTAAGGGCCTTGAACTCATCGGTCCCTTTCTGTTGGATGAATCCCTCCCATACATCCTCCATTATGAAGGGGTACTTCTCGCAAGGACATTTCCCCTCAGTAAGGAAGGTACTGATGAGCTAGCTCTTGAAGGTTTTCCATGTGTTGTTCATGTCCTTCAAGCAGGCCGTCTTAGGTTCATCGTCGGGGATGTTCCCTTAGCCTGTTTTCAAACAATGCATAGAAGCAGGAGTTAGTTAAACTTTAGGATAAGCCGAGAGAATGTGATTACGAAAGAGTTTAGGGATTTCGATTAATTTTACCTTCACTTCCGCCCACAACCTATCCCTCTCATCTGCCTTCACGTCCTTCCAGCTCTCGATGGTGATCTTCACCCTTTCTTTCGCCAACAGCCCAGCGTAGGCAGCGTACTTCCCAGCGTTCTTTCCGATCGGCCTCTCAACTGGTTGAACTCACAAGAAAGGTCGGTGTGTTTCGTCAAACAGCCCAACGTTGTCACGCCTCATGCCGTACTCTTGTGCTGGGACGAACCAGCATAAGTTACGTTGCCCCTCGCCGAACCACTGCTACCAGCTGAGGAAGATGCCGACATGGCTTTCCCTAAAATTCCATCAACAAACCATCAAAAAGGCTGAGTACATATACATCGAGTGATTTTGATCCTATGATGCAATTCTAGCTAAATTGAATAGGTAAACCAGAAGTCAGCATTATATCAGTGAACAAGAACAAAGCAAAAAAGAGTATTTCTAGCCTGACGACCGCAAAATATGAACAAATACATTATTTACAAAAAGTACAGTTCGAAGCACACCATGTTTAAGTATGTTAAGCTAAACTACTATTTACACTTGATGATGGTGTTATAATTGTCTGTTAGAAACATGCCATCTAAGGAATAATAGCACAAAATGACACACTGAATGGAAAGAGAGAGCAAAAAAGCATACAAGGATCAGCAATCGTTGAATCTCCTTAGTGTTCTATGATCAGTAATTTCTTCTAACGGTTAATACATGAACTACCGATAGAAGATATGCTTTCTTCTAACGGATAATACATAAAATACCATTAAACAGTACATGGCCGTCCATTATAAATGAACACACATGGTTCTGAACAAAATTTATGAGCAAAAATTTATCCCACTTGTTCTAACGGCTAACAAATGCACTACCGTTAGAAGATATGCTTTCTTCTAACGGTTAATATGTAAACTACCGTTAGAACATAGCTCTGAACATTAAGAAATATAAACTATAGTACATGGCAATTCAATACAAATGATCACACTTACTTCTGTATAGAGAATTTCAAATCTCAAAATATGTTCATGAGATCACTGAGACATATTATGTAAACCCTAATTTAAATCCTAGTCTCAATAGTGCCCGGCAGAGTTTATTAAATCCTAAACAATAGCGAACCCTAGTTTAAATCCTAAACAAGAGTAGCGAGACAAATAGCAAACCCTAGCATAAAAAACTTAAAGATCAAATTAGAAAGATCCTGGACAAAGAACTATGCACTAGGGATAGGGCAGGTGTACTTTACGGTGAACAATTGTGGCCGGCGATGGTGTAGAACGGAGCGGTGATCGGTGATGGAGCAAAAGAGCGCTCGTTGGTGGTGGTGAACCGTAATTCAAGCGGCGCTGGTGGTCTGGCGGTGAGGAAGTGGTCACCGGTGAGGGTAGGGCTTTTCGCGCTCGAGGAGACAGAGAGACAGAGTTGGAAGGGTTCGACTGGAGAGATACTCCCGGGTGGAGTTTATTAAATTAGTGAGGGGTTTTTCTAATGGTTCGAAAAAGTAAATTGTTAGAAAAGTTCAATTTCTTTAAGATCCGCATTTTCTTTACTACCCTTCTTCTAACGGTTAGACCAAATAAAATCATCGTACCACGTGCGTTGTTCTAACAGATATATGAAATTTACCGTTAGAAAAGTTCAGGGCATATCTTTAGAAGAAGTTCTTAGAATTATAAGTATACAGTAATGTTAGAACTCTTGCTGTGAACTAAAATGGAGGTATTTCTGCGAACTTATCATTAAGTAAGTTGTAAACAAATATGGATAGCCTGATGTATTACTGATAAGTTCCTCACTTTAATACTACAACTTGTGGTTAGCCTGGAATTTTTTCTTCAATTACAAAATAGTCAAGAATGGTTGTCAACCTATAATCCTTCTTCGTGATCATCTCACAGGTAACTTGTTTCGTCAATATCTCCAATAGGGACAGATTGAATGTCCTCTAAAAACGGAGGTATTTCGTTGAACTAGTTATACTCTTCTTCGTCGACAACGTCTTCGACCCCAACAATACGTTTCTTGGTGTGAAGGACAATGTGCAATTTTGGATGGCCAGGTCAACGATGTAGAATACCTATGTGGCTTGCTCAGCAAGTATGAATGGATCTTCTTGGTGTGCGACTCTATCGAGATCGACAAGATTAAACTCGTAATTGTCAACTTTAACGCCTCGAGAGATTTCAACCCATTGACATCGAAACAAAGGAATCTTACATAATCCGTAATTGGGCTCCCATATTTCGTCAATAACATCGTAATAAGAGTTCGGTGCCCTTACTGCCATGGCATCCTCAGAAATAGCAAATAGTGTCACTCCACTACATTCCGTAGTGCTCTTCTTGTCCTAAATTCTTGTGTAAAATGAATACCTGTTGATGTTGTACCCCTGTCAAGTCCCTATAGTAAATCTTGGGTCTCTAGCCAACCATGTCACAGTCTCACTTATGGGGCCCTCGCAGGAATCTTTTTTGGATCCACTCAGCAAACTTCCTGTATGTTCTCTGGTGACCCAAATCTCTGGCTTTGAAGGATTCTGTGACCGTAACATTGCCTTGTGCTCGTGTATGTATGGCTCGACCTCTGTCATGTGTTGTAAGACCAAAAAATGTGTTTTCGCGTACATATCACTGGTGGGGACAACTGCTTTGAATCCAATCATTCTGATGCCCTGAAGCCTGCCCACGTGTCGGGACTTAGAACGCTAATTGGGTCAACCCCGACCATATAATTTGTGCAAAATTCAATCACCTCCTCGGTGGCATAACCTTCGATGATACTACCCTCGGGCTGATGACGAGTCCTTACGTATCCCTTCAAGATACCCATAAATCTCCCAAATGGATACATATAGCGTAGGAACACGGGTCTACAAAACTTAATTTCTTTGATAAGGTGAACAATTAGATGGACCATAACATGAAAAAAGATGGATGGAGGGAAATACATCTCGAGTTGACAAAGAGTTGTAACCACGTCACGTTGTAAAGCGTCCAGTTCATCGGATCAATTACTTGCGAGGACACAGTTGCGCCAAATATTCATATCAGAAAAATCTGCTAATTAAGTTCCACGAATGGAGCTAATTAACTTATAGTAGGAGTGCACTTACCTTGCAAGATATTGCGTTGAAGAAGTAACATAGTGTTGTGATTGTCTCTCTGACTTTAACTGGGAAAATATCTCTGATAGCAATGGGAAGCATTTGTGACATCAGCACATGACAGTCAGGGGACTTCATACCAACCAGTTTCACGTACTTCATGGACACAAGTTTTTTCAAGTTCACGGAATACCCACATGGAACTTTAATATCGTGCAGGCACCAACAGAGTTCTATTTTTTCACTTTTGGATAAAGTATAGCAAGCCGGGGGGAGGTATGTACGCTTTCCCTTCTCCAATGGTGCAAGCTCAGTTCTTATCCCCATTTCCACCATGTCACGACAAACTTTTACACCATCCTTTGTCTTTCTTGGAATGTTCAACAACAAACCAATTAAACTGTCACAAACATTTTTCTCTACATGCATGACGTCAATGCAATGTCGAACTTGTAAGTGCTCTCAGTATGGTAGATCCTAAAGAATCAATCTATTCTTCCAAACATTTCTTTCTCACGGTTTACAACACTTACCGAACTCAGCTTTGATGTCCTTCACGCGCGAGTAAATCTCCTTACCAGTCAGAAACACTGGGGTTGATCCTTTCTCAGGCTTCCCGTTAAATGATTTCCTCTTCTTACGATAGGCATGATGCATCGGAAGAAATCTGCAGTGACCCATGTACACTGTTTTCCTGATGTCAGTTTCATCTAGGCAAATAGGGCAAGTCTTGGCTCCTTTCGTACTATAGCGTGACAAATTTTCGTAGGCCGGGAAATCATTTATGGTGCAAAATATGATGGCTTGCAAGACGAAATTCTCTTGCTTGTATGCATCCACACCTGCACCCCTTCACTCCATAATTTCTGTAAGTCCTCGATTAAAGGCGCTAGAAACACATCAATATCATTTCTGGGTTGTCTGGGTCCTGAGATTAGTAACGACATCATGATGTACCTGCGCTTCATGCATAACCACGGAGAAAGATTGTAGATGCATAAAAGAACCGGTCAAGTGCTATGTTAACCGCTCATATTTCCGTGTGGATTTATACCATCTATACTTAGTCCGAACCTTATATTCCTAACTTCACCGCCGAACTCATCAAATGTTCTGCTGATGTTTCTCCATTGAATAGAATCAGCTGGGTGTCTTAGTTTTCTGTCTTGTTTCCAGCCTTCAGCATGCCAACGCAAGTATTTCGCGTCTTTCGGATTTGCAAACAGTCATTTCAATCTAGAGATCACAGGAAAATACCACACAGTTTTGGCCAGAGGTCTTTTCTTTACCTCATGACATTCACTGGCAATCCGGTCCCTACGCGTGTACCTTGATGCACCGCATCTTGGACAAACATGCAAATTTGAGTACTCGTTACGATACAACACACAATCATTTGGGCATGCTTGTATTCTTTTGATTTCCATTCCCAATGGACACAACAATTTTTTGGCTTGATAAATTGATCTTGGCAACTCATTTCCCTCTGGAAGCATGTCCGCTAAAAGATCTAATAGTGCCATGAAACTCTTATCGCTCCAACCGTTGGCTGCCTTCAAGTTATATAATCTCAGCACAGAAGACAGCTTTGTAAATTTTGCACATCCAGGGAACAGAGGCTTCTCAGAGTCAGCAATCAGTATCTCAAATTTACTAAAGTCTTTTTCACTGTAATCTTCTTCTACATCACATAATATATAGATTGTCATCATCTACATGCATATCGGAATGAACATTATCAAAATTCAGATGATCATCGATATTACTACAATCCACTTCCGGTTCCTGTTTATTGGTGGTGGTGCTTGTTTTGTCAAGATCTTCGCCATGCCATATCCAACTGTTATATCGTGCATTAAAACCACGATGAATCAAATGGGTCTTAATCTGATCAAAGTTGCTAAACATCTTTAAGTTCATACAATCTGTACAAGGACAAAGCATATCTTTCTCTCCCTTCCTCGCCTTTTGTTGCTCAATAAATTTAATAAACCCATTTACACCCTCCACATATTCAAGAGTAGTACGTTTTATTCCATTTATCCAATATTTCTGGTCCATCAACAATTAACAAAATTAACAAATTACAAAACATAATGAGTCCGGCATGCATGAAACCTGGCCAATTAAGATATATGTACTCTTTCCTCCAGTTGGATAAATACCAATAGGAGACTCAGCAATACCAATAGGAGAATTCTTCTCAAATGAGAAAGAGAACAAACAAGATTTAACTCTTCCATTAGAAGTGGCTTCAATAATTGAGGATTCTGTAACAACTGTATTTATTTAAAATGTTTGGTGCCTTTCTTTCTTCAAGATATTGAATCTTTGATTCAAAGTTTAGCCTAACTAACTACCACCGGGTAGAATAGATCTTCCTTGGCGGCTAATCTTCTCGATAGTACATGGCAGTAGCATCTAATACTCAGTCTTTCTTGAATTGAAAAAGTTAGACGGACAAATTAGAATATCAATGGAAAATTGGAATCCGATCCGACCCAAGATCTGTATGAATTAGGCTTTTCCAGATCATTTTTCCTAAATCTGATACATAGCGGTCGGACCAACTCAACTAGAAGAGTCAGTCTTTTACTTATGGTATGGCAGGAGAAGAAAATTCTGGTAGTCGCCGAATGCGAGCGGAAAGACAGTAAGTCGGAGTTTCATTTTAAGCATCCAATCTTCTTGTATGTTGATGATTTTTTCTTATATTCGGTACGGATATGGAATGTGTTTCAGACAAAAATAAGTTCTTATCCGCAACTTCAGTATGAAAGATTTGGGCGAGGGTCTGTAGTTGCCTTTCAGCATGTCAATCCATCTTTCTTTTAGGGATCCTGGGTCACCTTGTCGAATTGGATCTTCTCTCTCATCAGAGAGCTAGTTTCTAGCCTTTTCTTGTCTTTCACATATGTAAGTAAACTGTAAGGAAGAGCTCCTTTGCTTATTTGTCTTTTCTTTCTTTTGTTCCTTAGTCGAAGGTCTCAAGTAAGAGGGATGCTGCAGTCTAGTCAAAATGGAGATGGAGATGGAGATGCGGGAAGGGCATTGAGGTCAACCTTTGAGCATGCTAGGAGACGCCTGGAAGAAAGGATCTCATGAAAAGAAAAGGAATGCCCCGAAAGGGAGATGAGAAGGGGAAGTGGACGGGCAAGGAGTGGTTTCAATCTCTCGGGTACGGTCAACAATTCTTTCAATCTCGAAAGTCCAAGAGCTTGTGAAGAAGATTTACATGGAAAACCACTTGCCAATAGGGTCCAACCCATTGCAGGCTAAATCTGGTGTTGGTGCTGGTAATCCTAATAAAAGAACCCGTCGGAAGTACTCTCGAATTCCGGGTGGTGCTCAAACTAGATCTTCAAAACGGGCGGCTGCGCTCGTATCCTCCTAACAATGAAGATTTTTCTCTTTCGTAACACTTTTCTGGGGCCAATCCTAAGTGGAAGAAGGATTCCTAATAACCTGGACTTGTCGTTTTATTCTAGTTCACTGACTCCTCTTTCTTCGATGCCATATCCTTCTTTCACACCTCATCCATACCACAGATAAAGTCTTTTAACACAATTCCACCGATATATCTTTCTTGTCTCACCCGTAGCTCTATCATTTTTAATACCACCCATACTTGATTTCTATATCTCTTTATTGCCTCGGGTCAAACTGGGGAAAATGGACTTTTCCTCTATTCTTGGAAAGATGGTATTTTTAACAGATCAAGACTCAATGAATATGATCTATAGCATAACAAATTTTTAGGTGTTATCTTTTCTTTAGTAGAATTCCTACTTATTCACTATGATCTGTAGCAAGTACTTTTAGTCAGTCAGTAAGAACTGATAGCAAATTCACTCTTCAGTTTCTCTTGTAGAACTACAACAGGTAGTAGCTCTTCTTCTTTATTCTTAAACTCAGGTCACCCCGACTAGCCATTCATAATTGCTTGGGTCGCGTTTAGAAATAAAAGTTTGATTAGAATAGTTTGAATTCGAGCTTTTTCTTCGATCAAACTTCAAACAGTTAGTGAACCTGTACCTTGCAACATCGATCGGCCCATCAGAAAAGGGATTTCTTTGTCAACAGTAGTGGAATCGCAGTCATTTCACGATAAGCCCCATCCCCTTCATTGTTTTTTGTGAAGAAGAAGGGACTCAAAGAATTCTACCAGCAGCAGGAGAAAGGCTTGGTCATTCTCATAGTACGACCTGATCTTCGTATTACCAATTCACATAAAGGGTTTGCCTTTACAATCTCTCTTCTATCTAACACAAAATTTCCACTAGTACCCAACAAATAAAGTACGCTTCACACCCCCTCACTACTAGTTGCTTGCTTCGGAGAGTCAGCTTGCTTGGTGAGCTTAGTGATAAAACAGACTATCTAGAAAACTTCCAATGTTCCCTTCTAATTCTAAGTAAGAAGAAGATTATTTCCCCTATTCCATCAAACGTTTTTATAGCAGCCCTTCTTACATACACCACGAGGTCAGAGTCAAAAAAATTTCCCTACTGAAAGCATACTCAAAAGGTAAAGCGAAGCACAGAGACCAGACCATCTTGACTCAAAAGAAAAGGAAAACCTTACCCCGGCCCCTATTCCGCGAAAGAAATGATTGAAGGTGCTGGAATATGCCTATTAGACTTTTTCATCATATGTAAGGAAAATGATGGCCTTCTTTCTTTGCTGTGCACCTTACCGCTTGGCACTTTTCTAGTGAGTAGCCTCCCACGCCTACTTCGGGAGTGAAGTTTTTTGTTGGTCTCTGGGTATGCGAGCAAGAGCGGAATAAGGGTTTGCCATAGCAGAAGGTTGAATTCCAAAGATAGGGAGGATAGAGGGTGACTCTACATAAGGGCAATAAAGGCTGGTTAATCCGAAAGGTGGATCCGGATGTCTAAGATGGGGAGTGTCGAGCAGAAGGAGTGGAACAAGCGCATGGAAATCTTGATCAGAGAGTGACTGATCGGAATTCTACTGAAAGCCAGAATCCTACTTCAGTCTAAGCTAAGCTACAGGTTAACTGGCAAAGGCTTCACTAGCAACCCGGGGTGCTTACAGCTCACTTCGAGTAATGGATGAATATCTTGCTTATTTTCCTTATCTACTGGACCTTTCGAAGGAGAGTTGTCTTCCTCATTCCATGATGAGTTTGCTAGGTTGGGAAATGCTTATTAATCTTTGTCTTCAGGCTATGAATCAAGCTGTATTTCAGGCTTTCAAGTATTCCACACACGGGACCACCTATAATCATTTTTGCCCTCTGTCTTTACTTGAATGGAAACCAAAGTCGAGACTGAAACAGGAAAGCAGCAACAAACTATATACTTAGGAGGAAGTGTGTGTGGCCGTGTAGTAGATCCGGCTATGACTCAACTACGTACCTTCATCAAGATTTTTACAATTGACTTTTGGTCTTTTTGTACCAGCCACAGAGCCTTTCTTGGCTATGTAAATATAGGGCCGGAATAAGTGCAAGATCCTCAACAAAATGGATTAAGGTGGGCTTCGGATTTTTAATAATTTTGTCTTTCTTTGTATCATCAAGTTCTTGTTTGATCTGCCGCTGTTATCACAATATCCCTCCTTTTAGGGTTAATGCTATCAATGGTGAATCGATCATTCGCTATCCTTATAAGAGCTTTTTTGAATGGAAGAAAAGTAATGAAACCAGCGATGGCTACTGAATAACCTCCTTGGATTTTATTAATAATAAACCCTTTGACCTTTTTCTTCGTTCGCCAAATCTTCTTCAGTTCTATCCAAGCTCGGTTTTGTCTGAATCTTTGTGGAAGAAGAAGCGGTTCGCCAGCCGCTACATCCAGGGATCCCACAAAATCATTAAACCTGGCGGCTGCTCGCTCTTTGATCAGTGATTCACCGGCCACTAGATCGATGAAGAATCTCTCAAAAATCCGCTTTTTGATCAGTGATTCACCAGCCACTACATTCTGGGATCCCACCTTATTCTCAAACCTGGTGGCTCGCTTGATTGGCAGTCCTGTAAGCTCATCTTGCATACAAATTTTGGGGGTACCAGGGCCTGCATCCACCAAGAACATTTCTTCCCTTAAGCGTAAGCGTAAAACTGAAGATTGTGAGGCGTTTCCACTACATAATAAGAAACTCGAATTAGATCTTGGAAATGATCGACTCCAATAGATGCTCATCATAAGCTTTTTTTTCCTCCTATTCCTATTGATCAAAAGTATCCAGGAGCGCCACGCCAGAGTGACTTCCGAAGCGCTACGGACGGGACGAAATCCGGCAGCCAGTTGCTGGCTCTGAATAACCTGCCCAGCAAGAAGCTAAATTCTTCCATAACATAACGGGGCGGGGTTGCGCGCGAGCCGAGTGACGTAGGTGCACAAGAGTACTTCGCGCCACAACCATCTCTTTTTTATAGGTTCTACGGACCGATGCCTCCTGCTTCATCTGGTAAAAAAGAGTCATAGATATGCCTGTAATTAGAAGGAAGAACCGCCATAAAAATCTTCCTCGTGTATCGTCTGTAGCAGAACTATGAACGGGAGCTAGCAATCCGGACCGTATTGAAAAGGTTCCTGAGACACAGCATGGAAGAGTCAAAATATTCAGAAGCGAGGTCCAAGAATGAAGAAGGGGTAGAATTACTGAATGAATACGAGCTGTGGCTAATACCCGAGGCATAAAAGACGCATTTTCTACGGGATCCCGAAACCACCAGCCACCCCGACCTAATTCATGATGAGCCCACCAACTTCCTGGCGAGATGCCTGCGGTTAAAAACAACCGACATGTCAAGATCCAAATTCGAATTGGTTCCTGGTCCTGGTCAGAGACCACTGTGTTCGCGCCGGCGGTCCAACAAAGAGGCGAAGTAGTGGTGTCTTTCTTTCCATTACGAACGACACGCTTCGCCTGCCCCCTCCCCGTGTCCATTAGCGCTCCTGTCCAGAGCGAAGAGAAGGCGAAAAAGCGCCGCCGAAGCAGCATGAGCAGGCTTCTATTGCGTAGCAACAATAGAGCAGGTGCGCCGCCCACAAAATGTTTGAATGATCGGGTAAAGAGCGAGCTTCTTATATGGTATCCGACGCATCCAGCAGAGCGAAGCAGCGTTCCATTCTTTTCGGCGGCATCCTTCCGCATTGGCGGCGAGTGGAGTGCCACAATCCCATTCATCATTTTTGATCTACATAACCCAAAGCCCATAGCACTGGCGACGTCTCCGGCATAAATGCAAGGAGGATGTATAGCTGATATAGGATCTTGTGGAACAGGATTTGATTCTGCAAGCGGTTCGGTACGAACGAAGAAATTTCGAACAAAAGGATCGGAACTCGCTGATAGGAAAGGAGAGAAAAACAAAGCAATGCCAAGAGCTCCGTCAATCTGCTGTTCATCGATAGACGAAGCTCTCTCTTTTTCATCTCGTGCCAGATGCAACAAAAGATTAGTCCTTTTTCCTTCTCGCGAACCACGGGAGCGCCCAGCGCCCAGAAGAGCAAAGCTCATTTTCAAAACAGGGTCAAGCGGCGCATTAAAAAGGGCTGGCCCGTTAAAAGGACGCTTACTTTGCGAACGAAGTTCAGAATCAACAAGGGTTCTCCGAACGAAGGGAGTGTACAACTGGGGTGCAACCCCAGTTTTTTGTTGGAGAGATAGAATGGAGTTCTTCACGAAGTTCGAGACAAAGGATAAAATAAAAGTTTCTCTATAGCCTCTTCGTTTTGAGACATTATGGCTTTGGGGTCGACCCCGGTAACAAAAAAGGAATCCATAAAAACTTGGGATCCAACACCATGATAAAATACTACCCTCATGATTAGACCATGTCCCTGAGATTTGATAAAAAAAAGGTGCATTAGCGGTTAATACGTTGTAATTAGATAAGTTATTTGGAATATGACAGAACGAAAGACCAAGGAAAGGAAGAAGAATGCACAAAAATGCGGGTGCTACACCAAACGCTGGTGGTTGTTTCTTGTTGTAAGTGAATGAACGAAAAGACTCGGAAATAACAAATAATGAGAAAATTCATTTATAGACATTTTGTGCTCATTTTAAAATTTCTGCTTAGTTATTCCCATCATCCGGTAACCACAGGATGATCCCAATATACTTTTAGTAATAGATCTTTTTGATATGTCTCAGTCTCAGCGGCAAGGAAGAGAAAATGCATCGAGTCGTTTATCAAGAAAGTGGACGAGCATGGTGGTCCCTATATCTCTGAGGGGTGTACCACTGTTTTTTTTTCAAGTCAGCTTAAGAGGTTCAAAAGAGAAAGTCACTCTCCTTACTCTTGGCTGGTGGAATGGAAGCAAAACTCTTTCCTATCCACTTTGTCGAGGGGAGAGAACTAAAAGATAACTCAAGCTAGACAGAAAGGTGCAAAAGTCCATAGTTTCTTAAAGATCCTGTAAGCAAGTAGGTTCAGATTGTCATTTAGCTTCAATTTCTTCAGTCTCACAAGAGGGTCCACATTCAACAAAAGAAATTGTATTTGCCTACTACTCCGACCTTGCCCTAAAAGGATAAGGAAATTGGATAAGAGCGAGAGCTCGACTGACTGTTGGTCCAATGCTAGTGGAGGATTCAGACTGAGGACCCCCTGCGGCGGCTACTCATAAGAAGATTCAGGATTGAAAGAGGACTGATCCCCCCTCTGATTTGTGATCTTTTAATAGAAAGAAAAAGCCTTCTCTCAGACTTCAAGGTCAATGAAAGCGGGATTCAAAATGATTGACAGGTACCAAAGCAAACATCCCTTTTCCCCTTGCCTGCCTCCCCATGACGAATCCTTTGTCTACCTGGATCTTCAAAGAGCCTCATAGCCAAAAATTATCAAGCAGAGAAGCCATTTCTTTCTCTCTCTGATACAAATTCCCATCTCATGAAATTTATAAACCATTTTTATTAAGAAAATATAGGGCTGGCCTTTAAGATAGGATTCCATAATTTTAATTTTTTTTTTTAGGACTCAAAGCAATAAGACTGACAAGTGGATTTTAGACCTGGCTGACTGACATGTTTACGTCTCATATTGGCTAATGTATTTGGAAGCCCTAGGAACGTCTGTCAAATCTTATTAAAAGACTTTCCAGGGTGGCATCCATGCTGAAAAAAGAGATAAATTGATTATGGTTGTCCGTCCTCTATGGAGAGAGATGCACTTAAACCAACCGCATAGTGTGTCAGAATGTCTCTGCGATGGTGATCTTTTGCTTTTGAAATGAGAATGGCTCGGACATTTTATTTTTTCCTTAATAACATTTGTACTTGATTTCTGATATTACTAGTTGTTGATTAAAAAAAAAAAAAGATCAGCAGAGATAGTTGAAGGCATGGGGACCGAATATGCCTGAGTTTGGGAAATCACTATTCAAGCCCTATCGGATGGGACCACTTTGAAACTCCCATTTAAATAATGATGTAGATATATAGATATAGATATATGTATATTCATTCTCGGGTCCTCAATCTTAGTTCAGAATTCAGTCTCGTCTTCTTCTTCGACCTAGGTTTTGGATCCAAAACCTATGACTATTGGTGGACTTGCTTATGCAAGAATCGAATCAGCAATTTTTCTGCTACGAGCTGCGAGTTGGTCCAGTCCGCCTTAAAAAATAAAAAAAACAAATGGAAAAAAGATAAAATGAACGAAATACAAACAAAGAATTTTACTTTCTCAGTTTGATTTATAATAAATTCTATAGAATAGAATTTAATAAAAAAAATATTGATATAGTTTATAGAAATGCGCTGCCTCGAGTCTTGGCTAACAAAGCCCATGGCATAAGGGAGGACTAAAAAAAAAGTTATTGCGCAAAAAAATATAATTAGAACCATAAATCATTAAATGGATATAAATGCCCATGGATGCAATTCCTAAGGTAAGGGAGTTCCAGGCCAGGCTCCTTATGCTTATTAAAACCATGGCATTGAGACGAAGAATCCATTTGCTATTTATAATATTATGGACGGTAAATAACAAAAAATGCACTAGCGATTGATTGGCCACGAGGCTGATGGCTGACTATTCGTCTAACAGATCAATCTTGACTGACTACCATCATTATCAAACCAAAGAAGACATTTTCAATTAATATATGACTCAGTCATAGTATAGTAATCCAATGGTGCACACTACTCATCCAATCTCCGCCCACAGGAAGCCATTGTGCACACTCTGTCACATCATAGAAGGATGCCTAGCTGAGACAACGCTTGTGCCAAGTAAGAACGACTCACTCACTGAGCTTTCCATCAATCTTGCGTGGCAGCAATAAGCGGAGCGACATCAGCCTTCTTCTTCTAAAGAAACAAGATAGGGCTCAGCCAACAACACTGACTTCTTTAGCCTCCACTTGCCCTGGAAATTCTTGTCCTGACGCTCGGCAAAAACATTGTAAACAGCTCTGGCATCTCTAGCAGCTCGGCTTGGTGTTGGGTTAGCTCAGGCAGCTTAAGTAGCAGGCTTTCAAAAGAGAATCTATTTTTATTTCCTCTCAAGTACTGCAACAGTTGGGTCTTTTTATAGGTACCATCCATTCAAGACCTTGCCAAAACCGTCATGACCCTATTATGTATAGGCCATACTAAGCCAATAGCGAATAACAAACTCTTTCCTGCTCCCTCGACCTTAACCATCCTGCCAAGCCTCAGCTGCCAGCGCATTGTATCTAAGCACACTGTGGCAAATTGATACAAGTAGCTAAAGATCTCACATCCGACATCTCCGGCCGAATGGTTAGGCAACACTAGGGTGCCTGGGTGAAAATTCCGCTTAACAAACAAGATGTCGAGAGGCGAACTCTGTAATTCCCCTCCGGCAAAAGTGATAGCGACTAATCTTCACCTTTATGGAAGGCATCCTGATGGGCTTCAGTATAAAGTTGTATGCGTTTGTGTTTATGTGAAGGAATTTAAGAAAACATCCTGATGAACCCTTTATAGAATAAATACCAATCCTCCAGGTCCATGCTCAATTGGAATGACCATAGGGGAACCCTTTTAGATATTTCCTCTATTTTATTATTAATTACTATTTCCAAAGTTCGTGCTCAACTGAAACTAAAACAGCACATCGCTTTTCAACTACCGGTTCACCATTTCCCGATAGGGTTGGTCCTATCAACTTTGGAAAGAGTACAGAACTATGGCTCGGCAAGGAAACTAGAGTCCGTGCACAACTGGAACTGGAGGAAAGAGTATATATATATATATGTATGTATGTATATATATATGTATGTATGTGTATATATATATATGTATGTATATATATATACATATCTATAGCCTCTTACAATTGATATATGAAACCGAGTACAGAACTATGGCTCGGCAAGGAAACTAGAGTCCGTGCACAACTAGAATTGGAGGAAAGAGTACACACACACACAGATATATATATATATGTATATATATACATATATGTATGTATGTATGTATGTATATATGGCCTCTTACAATTGATATATGAAACGCTAATTTGATGCAACACTAATTAACCTTGTTGGGGGAAATCTCCACGCGGTCAAGTCCAGGTAAGTTCATGACTGCCCGGGGACAGTGGCCTCCGGTGCCTGCCCCGGGCGCCGCCTTTTAGGCGCCCGGGACCGTGCCTCCGGGGCATGTCCCGGGCGCCGCCATTTGGCCCCCGGGACCGTGCCCCCCAGGCATGTCCCGGGCGCCGCCATTTGGCCCCCGGGGCCGTGTCCCCCTGGCATGTCCCGGGCGCCGCCATTCGCCCGGGGATAGTGGCCTCCGGTGCCAGCCCCGGGCGCCGCCATTCGCCCGGGGATAGTGGCCTCCGGTGCCGGCATTTGGCCCCCGGGGCCGTGTCCCCCGGGCATGTCCCGGGCGCCGCCATTCGCCCGGGGATAGTGGCCTCCGGTGCCGGCCCCGGGCGCCGCCATTTGGCCCCCGGGACCGTGCCCCCCGGGCATGTCCCGGGCGCCGCCATTTGACCCCCGGGACCGTGCCCCCCGGGCATGTCCCGGGCGCCGCCATTTGGCCCCCGGGACCGTGCCCCCCGGGCATGTCCCGGGCGCCGCCATTTGACCCCCGGGACCGTGCCCCCCAGGCATGTCCCGGGTGCCGCCATTTGGCCCCCGAAACCGTGTCCCCCGGGCATGTCCCGGGCGCCGCCGTTCGCCTGGGGATAGTGGCCTCCGGCGCCTGCCCCGGGCGCCGCCATTTGGCCCCCGGGACCGTGCCCCCCGGGCATGTCCCGGGCGCCGCCATTTGCCCGGGGAGAGTGGCCTCCGGTGCCTGCCCCGGGCGCCGCCTTTTGGGCTCCCGGGACCCTGCTCTCCGGAAGAGGTCCCGGACGTCACCGCCCTCCTAAAAGGTAAAATCCCTGTTTGTTTATCACGTGCAGGTCACGCGAGGGACGCCTCGGGAATCAGCGACCACCTGTCAAGCATCCAAGACGTTTGACCGGGAGAAGGACGGTCCTACCCTTCAATCCGACGGTGGCTCCCGGGGTAGTTTAGGTTTTTTGCTTCTTTTTGGGGCTATAAATAGCCCTTGTACCCCTCTGTTGTAAAGGATCACTTCATTATTATTTGGAATAGCTAATCTCACAGACGTGCTCCGGAAGCCTCTCCCCCGGAGAGAGCTCCCCCAGCCGACTCCGGTCGGGAGCGCGTCGACAGGACTAGGGCCCCCACTGGGACCCGAACCTGTATAAATCCTCGTGTCTTTTCTTGTGTTTGTCCGGCGGGGGAGGACCGGTCACCCGGTCAACCCGCGCTGTGTAATCTCCGCTAGGATCGTCTTCAAAACCTGCCGGGGTATTCTTAATACCACGACAGTTGGCGCCGTTCGTGGGGACCCGTGACGAATCGCCATGGCTCCCCCGAGAACAAGGGCCCGCGCCCTTCCCGGTGACGCCGGTCCCGGTGACCTGGCGCCACCCGTCCGGGACGCTGCTGTTCCGGCGCCTCCGTCCGGAGGCGACCATTCCCAGGTACCGCCTCCCACCTTTCCTCCCAATCTAGGAGCCTCCACCTCCGGGTCGCTCCCGGCGGCCGCGGGGACCTCGGCCGGGACAAGTTTCCCCCCGGCGGCTCCCCCGGCTCCCCGGGATGCCCTGCTGGAGGCTCTCGTGGAGGGCCAGCTCCGCGCCCAGCGCTCTATGGACGAGCTCCTTAGTGTGTTGGCGCGGCCCTCGGCTCCCACATTCTCGCCGCACCCGTATCCGGGGATCATGCCCCCGTTTACGGGATACCCAGCGGCCCCTCCGGCGTCAGGGGAGCTGTCTACCCCGTATAATCCCGCTGGGGGGTTCCCTCCCCCCGCGGGATATACTTCCGGACACTTCTCGGCACCCGGGCCTGTCCCGGTGCCGGGAGGCTATTTCATGCCCGGGCCCTTCGTGGCACCAGGGGGGTACCCCGTCCCCGGCTCGCTTCCGGGGCTGGGGGGTCATTTCATGCCGGGGGCTATTCCTACGCCGGGAGCCAGTCCCGGCCCCCGCGTTGCGTTTACCGCACCGGGGCAGGTCGACAGAGCAGCTCCCGTGCCTCAGCGAATTTCCCCCCGCATTGGCTCCCCAACCCAGGACGTCGCCGAGGGGGCTCACCCCCCACTGGTTCCGGATGTCACAGGGGTTTCCCCCTTCCCGGTCCCGGTCGTTGCCACGGGGGCCCCCTCTTCGGATCCTAACGCCGCCCCGGGCGCCCCCTCCCCGGTTCCGGATGGTGCAGGGGCTCCCCCCTTTCCGGTCCCGGGGGCCGTCCCAGGGGGCTCCCCCCAGCAGGCCCCGGTAGCTTCCGGGCCGGCTGCTACAGTGCAGGAGCTCCCTCCCCCGGCGAAGCAGGTCCGCCTCTCCCGGGGGGAGGTTGAGCGAATGTATTCTCCCAGCCACGGGGAAGAGCTTCCCCCCGGTCGTTGTCACAGGGAGCCTCGCTCTCGCACCGGTCGGGGGAAGAGACCCGCCGAAGAACCATCCTCCCCGGAGGGAAGCCCGGACGTCCGGGAAATCAGTCCCAGCCCGGAAGAGAGGCGTCGTCACCACCACTCTGGCGGCCCTCTTGGGCCGCTACCTGACTCAGATAACGAGGGGGCGTCCCCCGTTAAAGAAGACAGTGACTGGGGCTTCCCCCGGGAAGTGCAGGGGGCGAACCAGCCTCTATGTCGAAGACTCCGCAGCATCCGATGGCCGCGGCCCTACCGTCCCCCGCACATCGAGCATTATAATGGCGAGGCGGATCCCTACGAGTTCGTGCAGATTTACTCCACAGCCATCTCCGCGGCGGGGGGGGACGAGAGCGTCCAATGCAACGTCTTCCCCCTCTACCTCACCGGCGTTGCCCGCTCCTGGTTTTACAATCTGAAGGCGGGCTCCATCAAGTCTTTCTCGCAGCTGAAGCGGGAGTTCTGCGCCAACTTTCAGGGGAATTATGTACGTCCCCTGGATTCTTCACAGCTATACACAGTGCGCCAGAGGACCGGGGAGACCATCAGAAGCTTCTTCAAGCGCTTTGCCCAAGTGAAAAGCAAAGTGGCCCACGTCCCGGACTCCACAGTCATCGAAGCCTGCAAAAGCGGCATCCTCCCGGGGGAGCTCCACCGAAGGCTCTCCCGGAGCTGCCCCTCTTCCGCCGACGAGCTCTTCAACGTGCTCGAAAAGTACGCTCAGGCGGAGGAAGATGACATCTGGAAGAAGACCCAGGGGGCTCCTGCCCCCGCCGAGCGGGGGGCCCGGGATCCCCCCAGACGCCCCAGGAACGGGGGCCGTAGCGAACCACGGCCTCGGGACACTTTTGTCCTCGAGGGCGGAGGCGGCTCGCGCGACCCCCCAAAGGGCAACCGCCCCTTTCCCAAGCCGAGAGGCCATGGGGGAGGACAGTCTTCGCGCGGCCGCGAAGGCCCCGCGGGGAGAAGCCGGGAAGGACCGTGGTGCAGCTTCCACGGGTCCAGTACCCACGCCACCCGAGATTGCCACCAGCTGCTGCAGCACTTCGCGGCGTTCCTCGACCAGCGCGGGCAGGGGGGGGGGACTCCGGCCTCCTTGCCCCCTCGGCCAGCTGTCCCGGCCCTTCCTGCTCCCGCGGGGGGGGCAACAGGTGCAGGAGGGGGAGCCTTCAGACGCTCTCCCCTTTCAAACTTCTCAGCGCCGCATCAATGTCATCGTAGGGGGCTCCGCCTCCGGGCGGGACTCCAAGCGCCAGCGCAAGGAGTACGCGCGAGAAGTTAAGGTAGTGGGGGTGCTACACGCGTCCGTGCCGCCCAAGTGGTCGGACGTCCCCCTCACCTTTACGGCGGAAGACGCGCGAGGGGTTCGCTTCCCCCATGACGACGCGCTTATTGTCTCCGCGACAATCTACAACTGCCACTTAGCCCGCATCCTCGTGGACGGCGGAAGCTCCGCCGACGTCCTGTTCCTCAAAACATTCAAGGAAATGCAGGTGGATGAGAGGCTCCTGCAACCAGCGGCAGGGCCTCTGCAAGGGTTTGTCCCGGGGAAGGCGATCCACCCCGTGGGCAAGGTAGATCTCCCGATCACCTTCGGCACCCCGGAGAACTACCGGACCGAGCTAGTACGCTTCGACGTAGTGGACCTCCCCTCCTCCTACAATGTAATTATGGGGAGGACTACGATCAATCGGCTGGGGGCTGCCACCCACCAAAACTATTTGTGCATGAAGATCCCCGGGCCGCATGGTGTGATCAACGTCCGGGGGGACCAAGACATGGCCCGTGCCCTATACGAGCGGGCTGCTGCCACAATAGGAAGCGTCAACCTGATCAAGGTACCCGGGGGGGGGGGGGCTCCCCCCCCGAACGTAGACGTCGCTGCGCCATCCCCTGGGAGGCCCCTCCTCAAGCCGCGTCTGGAAGGGGGCCTCCGGAAGGTCCCGCTGTCCCCGGGCAGCGGAGACAAAACCGTCCAAATCGGGGCAGAGCTCCCCCAAGACCATGCAGCGCAACTCGCAGCCTTTCTGCGTGAAAACTCCGATGTTTTTGCGTGGAAACCTTCGGACATGCGGGGCGTCGCCCGGGAGGTTATTGAGCACAAGCTCGCGGTAACCCCCGGTCACCCCCCTATCAAGCAGAAGTTGCGGAAGCTCTCCCTCGAACGTCAAGAAGCCATCAAGACGGAGATAGCCCGGCTCCGAGAGGCGGGGTTCATCCGGGAAGTGTTGCACCCCGAGTGGCTCGCAAACCCCGTCCTCGTCAAGAAATCAACTGGCAAGTGGCGCATGTGCGTGGACTTCACCGACCTTAACCGCGCTTGCCCCAAAGACAACTTCCCGCTCCCGCGGATCGACCAGCTCGTTGACTCCACCGCGGGGTGCGAGCTGATGAGCTTCTTAGACGCCTACTCGGGATACCATCAAGTCCGGATGGCGGAGGGGGATGAGGAAAAGACGAGTTTCATAACTCCCCTCGGAACCTTCTGCTACCGCCACATGCCCTTCGGGCTCAAGAATGCGGGAGCCACCTTCCAGCGCCTGATGACGCTGGTCTTCAAAGATCAAGTCGGCCGCAACGTCGAAGTCTACGTAGACGACGCGGTCGTCAAGAGTCCCCGTGCAGCCTCCCACATCGACGACCTCACAGAGACCTTCCGCAACCTCCGCGTGTTCGGGCTTAAGCTCAACCCGGAGAAGTGCGCCTTCGGGGTGCGCGGGGGAAAGCTCCTGGGTTTCCTCGTGTCCCAGCGGGGCATTGAGGCAAACCCCGAGAAGATCCGGGCCTTCCTAGACATGCCCCCGCCGCGCTCCGTCAAAGATGTCCAGCGCCTCTCCGGCCGCCTGGCCGCACTCAGTCTCTTCGTCTCCCGTTCGGGGGAGTGGGGCCTCCAGTTCTTCAAGATCCTCCGAGGGCTTGAGGGGTTCCGCTGGACCCCCGAGGCCCAGGAAGCCTTCAACGACCTCAAGAAGTACCTCTCGAGCCCTCCAATGCTCGTGAGCCCGTCTCCGGAAGAGCCCTTGCTCCTCTACCTCGCCGCGACCCCCGTCGCCGTCAGCGCGGTTTTGGTGAAGGAGCAAGGGGGGCAGCAACACCCCGTGTACTACGTCAGTGAAGCCCTCCAGGGGGCCAAGACTCGGTACACGGAGATGGAGAAGATTTGCTACGCTCTCCTCATGGCGTCCCGGAAGCTCCGGCACTACTTCCTAGGGCACCCCATCACCGTTCCGTCGTCCCTCCCCCTGGGGGAGGTACTGCGGAATAAAGAAGCCACCGGCCCGGATTGGGAAGTGGGGGGCCGAGCTTGCCCCCTTCTCCCTGTCCCTTACCGGCCGCTCCGCAATCAAGTCGCAGGTCCTCGCCGACTTCGTCGCGGAGTGGACTCCCGCCTCTGGGTCCGGGGACGAAGATCTCCCTGTGCCGCCCCGACGCAGTGACCATTGGACCCTGCTGTTTGATGGGTCGCTGTGTCTCGCCGGGGCTGGCGCGGGGGTAGTCCTCCGGAGCCCCGAGGGGAAGGAGCTCGAGTACGCCGCGCGGCTCGAGTTCCCCGCCACCAACAACGTCGCCGAATATGAGGCTCTGCTCCTCGGGATGCGCCTCGCGCGCTCCCTGGGGATCCGACGCCTCCTAGTAAAGGGAGACTCTCAGCTCGTTGTCTGCCAAATGGACAAATCTTACCTGTGCCATGACGCAAATTTAAGTCTTTACTTGCAGGAAGTACGAAAAATGGAGAAACACTTCGACGGCCTTGAGGCCCGGCATATCCCGCGAAGGGAAAATGACCGGGCTGATGCTTTGGCCCGGGCGGCAAGCGCCCGGGAAACGCTCCCCAAGGGGGCCTTCTTGGAAACAATCACGAAGCCCTCGGTGGCCTCCCCGGACGCAGGCCCCGAGCCTCTGGTCCCGGAGGTCGCCGAGATCGTCCGGCCGTCGTCATGGATGGATCCCCTCATCTCCTTCATCAAGGGGGAGGGGGACCCTCCCAGCAAGACCGAGGTTAAGCACCTCCGGGCCAAAGCCCGGGCATATCTCCTGCTCGAGGGAAGGCTCTACAAGCGGGGGGCTTCAGCCCTCCTGCGCTGCCTCCCCCGGTCGGAGGGACTTCAACTCCTGGAAGACATTCACGTGGGGAGCTGTGGTTCTAACCTAGCCCCGCGTGCCATCGCCGCCAAGGCCCTTCGGCAGGGCTTTTACTGGCCTACAGTCATGCGCGACGCGCGAGACCTTGTCTCCACGTGCGAAGCATGCCAGAAGATGGCCAAGGGCTCGAATCTCCCCCCTGTAGCGCTGCGGACTATCCCCATCACTTGGCCCTTCGTGCGCTGGGGGATGGACCTCTTAGGACCTTTCCCCCCAGCGCCCGGAGGATACAAGTATGCGGTGGTCGCGGTCGACTACTTTACAAAGTGGGTCGAGGCGGAGCCCTTGGCTAGCATCACCTCCCGGGCCGTTCAGCGGTTTTTCTGGAAAAACGTCGTTTGTCGTTTTGGTGTCCCCCGGGAAATCACCGTGGACAACGGGACCCAATTCGACTCGGCATATTTCCGGGAATTCTGTGAAGGTCTGGGGGTCGTCATCCACTTCGCCTCAGTGGCCCATCCCCAAAGCAACGGGGCCGTCGAGAGGGTCAACGGCGTAATCCTACAGGGGTTACGCCGGAGACTCGAACAAACCGCTTCCAAGCGGGGCGCGTGGGCAGAGGAGCTCCCTAGCATCCTCTGCTCCATGCGCACGACCCCGTCCCGGGCCACAGGGCGTGCTCCCTTCTCCCTAGTCTACGGGGCGGAGGCAGTCCTCCCCCCGGAGATTGGCTTCCGGTCGCTGCGGGTCGAGCTCCTGAACGGAGCCACGACCGCGGCCTACCGGGCCAACGAAGACAACCGGCGGCTGGAAATAGACCTCGTGGAGGAGGAACGCGACCGAGCGCTCCTCCGCCACGCCATCTACGAGCGCGAGATGTCGCGCGCATACAACCAGCACGTGCGCGAGAGAGCTTTCCGCCTTGGGGACCTTGTCCTCAAGCGTGTCATAGACCCCCAAGCCCAGGGTAAGCTCTCCCCCAAGTGGGAGGGCCCCTACAGGATCTCCGCTGTCCTAGGCTCGGGGGCCTACAAGCTCTCCAACCTTGAAGAGCAGGAGCTGAAGCACACCTGGAACTTGCGTTTACTTCGCAAGTTCTACGTTTAGCCTTACGGGCCTGTCCCCTCCCCCGGGGCGGTCACGCCGGAGGGGGAGGGGGGACACTGTAGCTTCCCTTTTTCCCCCTTCGCGGCATCGCAGGGGGGCTTTGTATATTTCGTTAATAAATGCATAGCCTTTGTTCTTTAACTGTCTCACTGCAGGTTGTTTTTGTTTACCGCCCCTAGTGGTGATGCCCTCCCCGCGAGGATGCCTTCCCCGTGAAGATGCCCTCCCCGCGAGGATGCCCTCCCCGCGAGGAAGTGGGCCAGTCCCAACAAGTCCCTACAACGGAGCCTGCACTCCCGTAGGGCGGCTTACGATCAGCCCTCGTGGACTGAGGGTGTAAGCGGCAACCCGGTCCCCAGCGGCCGTGGTAACGAGTCACTTTGGGAGACTAGTCCCCTGCCCAAACACTCAAGTCCCGTCTTCGGGCACTTCCTCCTCCGGGAGTAGACGCTCTCCTCAGCGAGACGTCTAATGGCTTTCTGGATTATCTTCCTCCTCCGGGAGTCGACGATATTCCCGGCTCCCCGTTCTCACGGCGACCGGAAGATCGGCCCCTTGCGGCTTGATTGGATCTATCTTCCTCCTCCGGGAGTCGACGTTATTCTCGGCTCTCTGTTCTCACGGCGACCGGATGATTATCTCTCGAAGACATTATTCCCGGTTCCCCGTTCTCACGGCGACCGGACGAACCCTCCCGGGAAGCTCCCCTCCGGAGGTCATTGGCTTTTCATGAGCCCCTTCCGCGCCTTGTTCCCGGTTCCCCGCTCCCCCGGCGGCCGGATGAATCTCTCCCAGTGGCCCCGGCCACCCCGGAAGGTCCCTCCCTCGGAAATCCTGTTATCACAATTTTCTAACTTAGAAAATATTTCTACAGGTTATGCTCCCCCCGGGGACCCTGTTTCCCCCACAGCACGCGGAGGCTTCCTCCCGCCCGCTGTGGGCGGGGGGGGGACAGGGGATCCCCGGGTCACCCACGAAGGAACTTAGCTCATCCTTGTTAAGATGAGTCGTCCAGACCATCCAAGAAGAAGAAAATAAAGAGGCAGTAAAAAGTTTAACAATGCTTTATTGATCGACAAACCCGGAGGACATCTTCCCCCTCCGGTGGGTTTCGGAAATGATACAACCCGGGTCCTAACCCGGGGGATTTTCTACGAGCCTAAGGCCCCTACGCCTAAAGCTCCCGGAGGCGCTCCCTTAGCTCCCGGGCCAGGTCCCGGTACAGCGCCCGGACGCGACGCTGAGAATCCCGAAGTACGTCTTCGGGCCAAAACTCGTACCCAGCCGGCGGAAGTATCCGGAGAGGAGGTATCATCTGGGCCCTCGGGCGCGGGGGAGTTAATTCAGCACGGCTGTTGTCAAAATTATCCAAGTGCCATTCCGGGCGCCACCTCAACCGGACGGGCTCCCGGGCAGTACCGCCGTCGCGCCTCCCGGAGACAAGGCTCAGCAAAATCAAAGCCGCTTGGGCGTCCCCCGGAGAGTTTCTCCCGGACCGTTGCTCGGGAGCAACCCCCCGGGAAACCTGGTAACATTTTATTGCAAAGACTTAGAAAAATTTCTAATATATTTCATTGCAAAATGTTTGTGTACAAGTGCCCGGGGCTTCTCCTAAGAAGCTACCGGAATCAAAATGCCTAACAAAATAAAAAGGGGTCCTAGCTAAAGACCCGGGGGAGGCTCATACTTTGGCATTGGGGTCCTCCCCCCGGGAAGCTTCCTCCGTGGCCGGGGCAGGGACATCCGCGGCCGGAGGCGCCGGTGTCGGGAACCACGTCCGGATGATCCGGTCGTAGAACCCCTCCGCCAGCAGCTCTACCTCCCGGCGCGTTGGCTCGAAGGCCTCCGGGAAGCCCCGGGGGATGCGCCCCCCGATCGCCCGGGCGCCGACCCCACGGTAGTCAACGAGCCCCACGGCGGCCGCGATGACGGGGATCGCTCGGCCCCGTGCCCGGACGTCCGCAGCCTCCGGGATGGCGGAGACTTGTGCATTAAGAAAACGCACAGCCTCCGCGAGGGTCGCCGGGGGCACCTCCGGGCCGCTCCCGGAGCCCAGGCTAACGCCAAGGCTTTCCAAGGCCGAGCGGACGGAGCGGCCCGCGTCCGACAGGGCCCGGACGCTGGAGCTCTCGAGCTCCCGGAGCGCCTTCTCCCGCACCTTGGCCTCCTCGCGGAGACGGATGTAGGCGCCCTCCGAAAGGTGCACCTGCGCCCGGGCCCGGGACAGCTCGTCAAGAGCTTCGTCCCGCTCCCGGATGGCCGTCTCCCGCTGCTCGACGCAGGCCGAGGCCCGGCTCTCCGCCTCCTTGAGCAGCCGGGTGACCCGCTGCTCAAGGCCCCAGGTAACAGTCGCTACCTACAAAATGCATAAAGAGTTAGAAAAATCTTAAGTGCAGAAAAAAAACCGAAGTGTGGAGAGCTCGAGTTACCTGGGCTCCGAGGGACTCGAGCCCCTCAAAACGCTCGTGGAGCGTCCCTCCTGCCACGAGGGCCTGCACCTTCCGGTTGTGCAGGCCCTCCGCGTAGCGGGCCACCTCCCCCGCTGGAAATAGGGAGGTGTCTTGCCCGGCCCTCCTGTCGCGGCCGGGAGAGGGCCCCCGGACCTCTGAATCCGGGAGCACGGCCGGCGTCGCCGGCGTCTTCGTCGACGAAGTTTCCTCCGAAGACGAAGACGAAGGTTGGACGGGGATCTCCGCCCGGGGGGGGATCATTGGGCCTTTCCCCGCCCCAGGCCGGAGGGCCCTCGGAGCCTCCTGCTCCGGGGGGACCTCGAAGACTGAGGGGCTCCCCCCCTCCTCATCCACCGGCCAGAGGCGCGGGGGCGCCGCCCCCGAAAACCGCACTTCTAGCCTCTCCGGCGCCAATGCCGCCGGGAGAGGCGAGAGGAGCGTCACGCGAACTGGCGACGGGGCGTAGTCCGCCGAATCGGACCCCGCCCCATCGACAACCACCTCCTTCCCCCGGGCCTCGACGGGGGCCTCCGGGGGCGGAGGCGTTGCATCTGCCCGGGGCGCCGCTCGGGCATGTTCGGCTCCGGGAGCTGCGTCCCGGGCCCTCACCGGCGTCGTCGCCGGCGCCGTCGCCGGAGCCGGGGTCTTGTGGACCCGGGGCTTTTTGGGCTCCGAGCCCCCGGCCGCGTCCTTCCCCCGTTTATGAGACCCGGGGGTGGGAAGGGGCTTCCTCTCCGGAAGCCTGAGCCCGTAGGCCTCGGCCACCAAGTTCCGGGGAGGCCCCTCCCCCACGAGGCGCACGATGCGCTCGTGTTCGTCGGCGAAGTACCTCCCCAGGAGGTGCTCCGCCTTGTCCCTCGCCGCCGGGTACGGGCGCACTGCAAGAGGTAAAAAGTTAGTCGATTTTTCATAAAAAACCGCAAGTACAAAAATGCAGGGGACTTACGCCGCGTCACCGGCTTGACCGGAGGCCGCTGCTCCGGGCCCATGCCGATCCCCCTTCCCCCGCGTGAGAAGGGGGAAAGCCGCAGGAGCGCCAGCTCCTCCGCGGCGTCCCGCATTGAGCGGGCCTTCTTCGCCAGCACCACCTTCCCGAGGAGCTCGAACTCCTCGTCCGTCCACACCGGCGGCTTCGGTGCGGATGATCGGCTGTAGGTGGGAGGCTCCGGGGCATAGACCACCGCCTCGTCCCGGACCCGGAGGTAGAACCACCTCCGGAGCCAGTCCCCCCAGTGGTCCCGGGAGGCCGCCGCCGGGTAGTCCGCCACCCGGGAGGGCAGCATTTGGACCATCACCGAGCCGAAGGGGGACTTCGGTCCTCCCTTCACCAGGTGGGAGCTCCGCGCCGCCGGTTCATAGAAGTACCGGAAGGCGCAGAGGGTGGGCTCCCGCCCGGTCGCTGTCTCGTAGAGCCATATAAAGAGGCCCATACGGACGAGCGCGTTCGGGGTGAGATGGTTGAGAGCCACCCCGTACTCTTTGAGAAACTCCCGGAGCATCGGATGCACCGGGAGCCGGAGCCCCGCCTCGAGGAAGGCCTCGAAGGCCACGACCTCTCCGGGCCTGGGGCGGGGGGCTCCGTCCTTCTTTAGGGGGACCCGGATGTCCCCCTCTTCGACGACGCCCTTCTTGACCAAGGACTCCGCGTCCGAGGCCGAGAACTCGGAGGCCCAAAGGAAATCCACGGGGATTTCCTCCGGGGGCACCTCCGTGGTCTTTGCTCGACCTTTGGGCGCCATTAGGTGAGTTCTTTGTTTTTCGGTGGCTAAGTTTTCAGGTGGCTATCAACGACTCCCAGAAGCTCGCTACCGGAGGAGGCTACCGGAGAAACTACCGGAAGAGCGCTACCGGGAGAGCTGAAGCTGGAGTTGAAGATTTGGAATGAGCTTCCGGGGCCCCCTAGGGCCCTATTTATAGAGGCTGGCCGTGATCTAGATGCGCGCCACGTGGCCCCCTCGGATCAATCTGGACCACTGATTCAAACCGTGCTCGGGAAACGAAGGGACAGGCGCGTAAATCGAGACGCCGGTTCAAACCGCGCGTGCATTTATTGCAAAAATGGCGCGGCCATAAAGTGCCCGGCACAAAAACCGGAGCGTCGTCGGGGCTCCGGTGATTTTCGTCCGGAGTTTGCGTCCGGAGATTTTCCCGATACCGTAACCATTCCCCTCCGGGGGCTCAGGCTTCGTCCCCGGAGGGCATGGGGGGCTGCTGTTGGGGGAAATCTCCACGCGGTCAAGTCCAGGTAAGTTCATGACTGCCCGGGGACAGTGGCCTCCGGTGCCTGCCCCGGGCGCCGCCTTTTAGGCGCCCGGGACCGTGCCTCCGGGGCATGTCCCGGGCGCCGCCATTTGGCCCCCGGGACCGTGCCCCTCGGGCATGTCCCGGGCGCCGCCATTTGGCCCCCGGGGCCGTGTCCCCCGGGCATGTCCCGGGCGCCGCCATTCGCCCGGGGATAGTGGCCTCCGGTGCCGGCCCCGGGCGCCGCCATTCGCCTGGGGATAGTGGCCTCCGGTGCCGGCCCCGGGCGCCGCCATTTGGCCCCCGGGACCGTGCCCCCCGGGCATGTCCCGGGCGCCGCCATTTGACCCCCGGGACCGTGCCCCCCGGGCATGTCCCGGGCGCCGCCATTTGGCCCCCGGGACCGTGCCCCCCGGGCATGTCCCGGGCGCCGCCATTTGACCCCGGGACCGTGCCCCCCGGGCATGTCCCGGGCGCCGCCATTTGGCCCCCGGGACCGTGCCCCCCGGGCATGTCCCGGGCGCCGCCATTTGACCCCCGGGACCGTGCCCCCCGGGCATGTCCCGGGCGCCGCCATTTGGCCCCCGGGACCGTGCCCCCCGGGCATGTCCCGGGCGCCGCCATTTGGCCCCCGAGGCCGTGTCCCCCGGGCATGTCCCGGGCGCCGCCATTCGCCCGGGGATAGTGGCCTCCGGTGCCGGCCCCGGGCGCCGCCATTTGGCCCCCGGGACCGTGCCCCCCGGGCATGTCCCGGGCGCCGCCATTTGACCCCCGGGACCGTGCCCCCCGGGCATGTCCCGGGCGCCGCCATTTGGCCCCCGGGACCGTGCCCCCCGGGCATGTCCCGGGCGCCGCCATTTGACCCCCGGGACCGTGCCCCCCAGGCATGTCCCGGGTGCCGCCATTTGGCCCCCGACACCGTGTCCCCCGGGCATGTCCCGGGCGCCGCCGTTCGCCCGGGGATAGTGGCCTCCGGCGCCTGCCCCGGGCGCCGCCATTTGGCCCCCGGGACCGTGCCCCCCGGGCATGTCCCGGGCGCCGCCATTTGCCCGGGGAGAGTGGCCTCCGGTGCCTGCCCCGGGCGCCGCCTTTTGGGCTCCCGGGACCCTGCTCTCCGGAAGAGGTCCCGGACGTCACCGCCCTCCTAAAAGGTAAAATCCCTGTTTGTTTATCACGTGCAGGTCACGCGAGGGACGCCTCGGGAATCAGCGACCACCTGTCAAGCATCCAAGACGTTTGACCGGGAGAAGGACGGTCCTACCCTTCAATCCGACGGTGGCTCCCGGGGTAGTTTAGGTTTTTTGCTTCTTTTTGGGGCTATAAATAGCCCTTGTACCCCTCTGTTGTAAAGGATCACTTCATTATTATTTGGAATAGCTAATCTCACAGACGTGCTCCGGAAGCCTCTCCCCCGGAGAGAGCTCCCCCAGCCGACTCCGGTCGGGAGCGCGTCGACAGGACTAGGGCCCCCACTGGGACCCGAACCTGTATAAATCCTCGTGTCTTTTCTTGTGTTTGTCCGGCGGGGGAGGACCGGTCACCCGGTCAACCCGCGCTGTGTAATCTCCGCTAGGATCGTCTTCAAAACCTGCCGGGGTATTCTTAATACCACGACAAACCTAACTACACAACACAAACTAGTGAGCTCATAAATCATGATGCATTGTAAGAGCCAGCCAGCTAGATAGCTCTCTAGCTTGGAGCTACAGCTAGCTTGCAAGGAGAGAGAGAGAGAGAGAGGTGATGAAAAGTTTACATTAAAGAGAGGGATCGAATTAACTTCCTTCCAACTTGCCCTGATTACTCTAGCAGTGTAGCTTGGAGCGTGGAACTCTTATCGAAGACAGAGAGACAGAGCATGGAACAGAACGAAACAGCAACTCAGCAAGGGTCGAGTGCGTTTTACTTATAGTGGAACATTTAATAACGGTTTACAACACTAAGAGCGTTAGAATATAATGGGTATATCTTCTAAAGGTTGTATTTTGGAGAACTGTTAGTAGAAGTAAGGTTGGACTAATAGTAAATCTATTACGAACTGTTAGAAACAATACAACTAACGGTTTGTAACAAACTAACTGTTAGTACAAGTACATATCTGAAACAGAAGCCAAGTTGGTACATGTTTGAAACAGCAATACAAATACACAAATATACACCAATACAAATACACCAATTCACACATTCAAGTACATGTCTCAAACAGCAATACAAATACACAAATACACCAATTCACACAATCAAGTACATGTCTCAAACAACAATACAAATATACGAATATACACCAAATACACAAATATACCAATTCACACATTCAAGTACATGTCTCAAATAGCAATAGAAATACACAAATATACACCAATACAAATACACCAATTCACACATGCCTTCATAGCCGACTTAGAATTAATACCAAGATTAACATTTCCTAGGCACTACTACTAATAAAAGTAAAATAAGACTGCATTTAAAAGTAACATTATATGATCCCTCTATATAATGTAGGCAAAAGGGTCATCCGCCATTGCCAAATAGCACTCCTCCCAATCTTGGTACAAATGTCTGAAGCACAAGTACATGTCTGAAATAGCAATACAAATACACAGATATACCAATTCACACATTCGATGTATATTACAAAAGTCACGTCTGAAACAGTAGATCATGACGAGGACCCAGTGGCCCCTACATTGTACATAAAAGAGAACAGTTGCAAGGTGCTACAATGTAACTACCGACTACAAGTTAGACCTGATATATCACAAATCCATTCATCTGAAACAGTATATGTATGAACCACGTTTGACTTAACCATAGGAGTTCAGTTCAGAGATGCCCGAGGAGTTGGAACTGGTGTTGAGTTACATTTGTATTAGAGATTTCCTTGAGCTCAAACTCAACTCAACTCAACTCAGTTGAGTTGAGTTGAGTTGAGTTGAGTTTGAGCTCGAGGAAATCACCAATACAAATGTAAGATACTTTCTATAAGTCCTGATTTGAGAAACATGCCGAGCTTGAGGATCTTCTTGACAGAGCCAACTAAGATCTTGCCCTTCACATCCTTCCAGCTCTCCACGGTGATCTTCACTCTTCTTTTGCCAACAAGCTAACGTAGGCAACATACTGGGACAAAGAACCGTGAACTACGTTGCCCCTCATGAACATTGTCCAAGGACCTGCACAAAATCAATAGGCATTCTAGAGAAAATTAAGATTGTTTACTGCTACCTAAATGGCTCCTTGTCTGAAAAGAATTCATTTTACCACTCAAAAGACAATCATACAAAATAAGACCTATCTATTTAAACCAAGTTTTGTCATTTTTTCTAAATAGAGAACTTATTTCTTTTGGATAGAGAATTTCACTTATTTGGTGCAGAAGAAAGAAATATCTGAACAAACAAACACATAAACTTTATATGTGAACTTCTCCCATGAACCAATCAAAGCAAATTCTATCCATTTAATTATGGTATTTGATTGTCATTCAACCACTAATCCTCATAACCTTGCATCTCAAGATAAGAATGGTATACAAGAAACAAACAAAACAAATAACTTTGTTTGTCGTTCAATCACAAGTTCTATTAACCTGCATCTTAAGCTAAGAATGTTATATAAGATACTGACAAAACAAATAACTTTGTTCATAAGTCTAATTAGAAATTTTCCTACTCTTCTCTGTTAGATGAAATACAGTAGTTAATTTGCAAAACAAATACAGTAATTAGTGTACTCACTCCAAATTTAGTCGAGGGAGTTGAAGCTGCGAGGTTCTTGGACTTCATTCATCAGAAACCCTAGTGGGCGGTGGCGGTGGAGAAACGTGCGGCGGCCAGCGATGGTGCAATGAACCACAATAAAGTGCCTGACGGTGGAGAAAGGTGTGGCAGCCGTCGATGGAGGTTTCGGGTAGGGCTTGTCGCGCTCGAGGAAAAAAAAATAAGTGGAACGGTTCGACTGGAATCAAAATTCCAAGGCACTTGTATTTGTAGAAGTGGAACGATTCTAACGGTTTGACAAATTAATCCGTTAGTACAATTTCCTCTATTCTAATTTTTAATATGTGAAGCACCGTTATAATAAATCATGTGGTTTATTCTAACGATTCCCAAAATACTACCATTAGTACTTGTGTATTTCTTCTAACGGTTAACATATTATAAACCGTTAGAACAAATCATTTCATTTTTTCTAACGGTAACTTACATCGCAACCGCTAGTAAAAATACCTATAACATGCCTTTCTCCACTGCGCACCATGTACAGTAACGAATAGTCTTGCAATGATATTTTTAATTACGTCATTCGTGCATAATTAGATGAGAGAAACATTTTTTGATAGGTATATATATATATATATATATGACGTTAGATAGAGCTTGTTAGAGAAAATGCTGTTCCTCAATACTTTTAATTTTTGGTGGATGCAAATTTAATTATTTTTCTTCAACTTGTAATATATTGAAATTTAGCTATAATTTTCAGTTGATGAAATTAACAAATTATAGATCTAGCGAAGCTCTTCAAAACATGATAAATTTTGTTGACATGCAACCATATTTTTGTTAATGATTTTCTTAATAACATCATTAGTGATATGAATCATGTTAGAGATTATTGTATGTTAGAGGTAGATGTTAGAGATATTTGTTGGAGATAGATGTGACATCACATGATAACCTCTTGGCATAAAAACTTTTCAATTTAAAAATTCAAAGAATAATGTTGTAGTTACCATGAATGATCAAATGCATTAGGCAATTATACAAAATGAGAACATTCAAATAAATTCTTAGAAAGCACAGAAGCAAATCATTGTCTCATGTAGACAAGTTTAGAGCATGATAGGGATATGAAGTATTTGGTCTTTTTTTAATATTAATTATTTTTTATTAATAATTTGCATTGAAATAAAAAAATAAATATCACTTGCATAATGAGGCAAACCATAGGAGGGAAAAAATTATAGTATAACTAAATTAATTTAGAGGGTTCAATTGTTTTTCTTTGTACATGAAATAATGAAACGTAAATAATTTATTTTTAGGGCTTGATTAATTTAGAACATACTGTTGGTTTTTTATGACTAGATTAATATAAAAAGCTAAAATGTTTTTTGCAGGAATTAATAAAGACTTAATAATTTATATTTAGGGCTAGATTAATTTAGAACATATTGTTTTTTGGGGGTAGGTTAATTTAGAGAGTTGAAAATATTTTTTTTCGTGAAATTATAAAGATGTAAATAATATATCTTTAAGGCTAGATTAATTTAGAATATATTGTTGTTTTTTTAGGGCTAGATTGATTTACAGAGTTGAACTGTTTTTTTGTGCATGAAATAATAAAGATGTAAATAATATATTTTTAGGGCTAGATTAATTTAGAACATACTATTGTTTTTTTAGGGCTAGGTTAATTTAGAGATCAGTTGAAATGTTTTTTTGGTGCATGAAATAATAAACATGTAAATAATTCATAATTAGGGCTAGATTAATTTAGAACATAATGTTGTTTTTTAGGGCTAATTTAATTTAGAGAGTCTCACTTTTTTGTGCATGAAATACTAAAGACGTAAATAATATATTTTTAGTACTAGATGAATTTAGAACATATTGATTTTTTTAAAGTTAGGTTAATTTAGATAGTCTCACTGTTTTTTTGTGCTGAAATAATTAAAATGTAAATAATATATTTTTAGTGCTATATTACTTTAGAACATACTGTTGTTTTTTCGAGTCACTTTTTTTTGTGCATGAAGTAATAAAGATGTATATAGTGCATTTTTAGGGCTAGATTAATTTAAAACATACTGTTGTTTTTTGAGGGCTAGTATATGAAAATTTATTTATCTAGGAAAATTTATTTATGTGGCATAAATATGTTTAGGAAATAGAGCAATCAGAAAATTTTTGTATATTTTACAAAGACAGCTTAATTCATGATGGCCCACACGGTGTAAATATTAGCTGTTGTAAGTACGTGATGATTGACTTGAGCTTACATAACACATTATTCATGGATGTGAAGTCATGGGTCTTGAGTCTTTTTCGGGAAGAGCCCACAATTTGAAATGGTTCAAGTTGGGAAAGGCTCATTGTCAAGTAGACCGAGAATAGGCCGAGCCATATTGGCTGTTGCATGAAGTGAAATGGGACAACTCGTAGGGCTCTTTTGTTCATAGAGTGAAGGACCCTAGAGGAGGACTGGGTGGCCAATTTGCACTATATGTTCGATTTTACGACATAAAACCAGTGGAGTGTTTGAAGGCAGTCCTAGGAACATCTCACAGGCGGAAGGAAGGAATTTATCGAGCCTGACAATATATAGGGGTAGCAACTGATCAGATGCTTTCTGTCACACTCGTGTGGATGTCTGCGAGATATTGGATGGCCTTCTAGGCCTGTCTGACAAAGATGATCTGACAAACTTGAAAGAATTCAATAACTCTGACGAGGATAATCTTGGGACCCCCCCCCCCCCCCAAGAGTGGCTTGATCAATCTAGATTTGGTTTCACTATGCTGCCAATGGACTAGAATTCAAGATGGTCTCGGGATAACATCCAGTTAGAGCAGGAGTTTAGCAATAAAAAAGTTTTGAAGAATGTCGTGGCTAGTGGTCTCTTGCACTGAATCGGTAGTATAGGGTGGTGTAGTTTACCCCTAATTTATATGTGGTAGCTTGTGTAACACCTGGGTGTCTGTAGAAAGTTCATGCCATGCAGTCAAAGGATGACATCGATTTTGTGATGACTAGGGTTACCATGCACACATGCATGCTTGCGAAGACATTGAACAGACAAAAACATGACATCCACATATGTTAGCAACATCATCTAGCCATAAGTGTGGGAGTACATATCCATAATGCCAAGAGAATTATGAAGCAAGTTGCCGATAGGTGTGGATACACTATTAACTACACAAAGGCATAGAGAGCAAAGCAGAAGGCCATTAAGGACATGTTTGGTACATTCGAGGATGCCTACACACTGTAATAAGGTTTCTCCACAACATCAATCAAACCAACCTAGGTACGTTTGTTGACGTCTTAGATTATGGAAGCCCCCTAAAAAACACAAGAGTGCTTCGTTGTTTGTTCTGGTCGTACCAGTAATGCATGGAGGCATTTATGTATTGTCGTTCGGTCATATGCATGGATGGGACGTTCTTGACTACGAGGTACAAAGGCATACTTATCATTGCAATTACTGTAGACGGTAATGACCAGTTGCTTCTACTAGCATACGCAGTCATAGAAGCAGAAACACTGAAAGCTAGTTGTGGTTACTAGTTTAGATGAAGCACGCTGTTGTTGAATGATTGAGAGAAGGTCTGCATCATCTCAGATTGACACCGAGGGTTGCTTTTGGCCATTGAGGTTATGCGGGGTGTCCCCGATCCACCTTACAAGTGGGAGGACGTGCGAAACCACTAGTGCATGCGACACATTGCCGCAAACCTGTTCACCCAATTCTACATCAAATAGATCATGGATCTTTGGATCTTTTTAAGAGTCTTTGCTTGCAAAATCAATCCAGCAAGTTTGAGGCTATCTTTGAAAAACTTGAGACATTGACAATGAAATACTTATCAAAGAGAGGCACCAAGGCGGGAAATGAAGCGAATGTCAACAAATTCTAATAGTGGATCAATGATAAGGATATAGAGAAGTGGTTCTTACTGTATGATGATGATGGCGCAAGGTATGCGATAATGACAACCAACTTATCAAAAGTATGTGATTATGTGTTGAAGGTAGTGCAGTGCTTGCCACTGAGTGTGATAGTGGAGATGACATGGTATCATACTGCGGAGTACTTCAACAATAGAAGCCTTGCATCCAAAATGTTGGTCGATGATCCCATGAAAACTTTGCCCAATGTTGTGCAAGACTACATGAATTCTCGAATAAATAAGGCGCAGATGCACGAGGTATAGGTCATTAATGTAGTCTGACTCCACCAGAAGAAAGTAAATGGACAACTTAGGTCTAGACGGGTGCACGAGGTCATTTTGGGGAATGCCACTAAATTCACATGCAACAAACCAAAGCTATTACACAAGCCCTACCCACATGTCCTTGATGCATGTGCGACGCTTGATATAAGTCCACCGCCATACCTTTCAGAGTACTTCAACCTCAATAATATTCAGAAAAAATGGAATGGCATATGGAGGATTTTCATGATTTTTGGGGACTATAGGGTTATCCCATCGGATGGGATCACATGGATCCCAAATTTCAATCTTAGGTGAAACGGTCTTGGTCATCGAAAGACACGTCGGATACACAACAACATGGACGAGTCATAGAGAGGGAGCACCCGAGCTTGAAAGTACTCAATCCGCAAACAATCCGGCCATACCAAAAAGGACTGTCGGGATGTAGCTGGACCATCGACATAGTCTCCAATGTGACTAACATTTCATATGTAATATCGTACATTCGGATAATATGTTATGTAATAAATAACCATCATAGAATATGTTATGTAATATCCATGTTGAGGACCTTTATTGATGTTATTCACAGATGTTATATCTTCATGGCATACTTGATGTTATTATTTTCCTGTTATCTCTTCATTTTGTACTAACAGTTATGAGTTTTTGTAGATATGGCCACGAAGGATATACAACTTCTAGAGCTATTTACCGGCATATATGGTCATCTGCATCACGGATGTATGTTATCACAGGGATGAAACCTCAAGACGCTTATAGTGAGGGGTCCTATGGAGTATTGGCCTCTTCATCTGGGATAAGTCCCCATCCTTAGGGATGTAGGTTTATGACCTTTTGCTAGTTTGCTACAGACCAGTCGTGATCTCACGATAGATAGGTCGTTGATCATCGCCTTAGTAGATCGATGCTACCCTAAGATTTATACGTTCTATTTCCAAAGGGGAGATATGATAATTTCGTTGGAGGATGTAACCATACTCCTAGGTCTACCTGCCACGGGATAGCCCATCGTTCCTCCACCAGTGCCTGTAGACTGGCGAACATGGATGCACATGAGATTCAACATGAGGCAACAGGCTGATGAGATCCCAGCATCCAAACGTGGACTGCCTCACATATTTTTGACGCGCTACAGCAAGTGCCCACCTGATGTTGCAAATGATGTTGTACAACAAAATCTGTTCGCGTACTTGCTTGTTATAGTGCAATATATTTTGTTCCCTTCTACGCACATCGATAGAGTATATAAATGGTTTATTCCATTGGTAGGGAGTATAGTCGATGCATAGCCCGGGGATATGCCACAGTACAATTGGACTATGGTAGTTTTATGTGCCACCTATAGAGGACTGTGCGAGGCATGTGTCACTATCTCGCCGGGGTCATTACTATTTGCATGCCCATACTGCTCCAACTGTGGTCTTGGGAGCACTTTCCCATCGGCCAGCCACATTTGGGCCGATCGATCAATCTGTATGCTATGTCGGCTGACTTTCATGATTCAGTTGACCGACCTATCATGAGAACACGCTGGCTAAGAGGTCAACCAAGGTGGTCTGTGTCACAGGTTCATCGGTGCTACATGTCGTACCAGGAAGAGTTCGATCTTCTTCAGGACACATGAGTTATATGGAGATCATAGACACCAAAGTTCATACAAGATATTGCATTGCACGACATATCCATGTAGTGCACAACGGTATACAGCCTGCTCAGCACAACACATCATCAACTTGGGGGAGTGACATATCGGGGACGTCCATTGCCTTGACTCATCTTCCACACTCATTGTTGATGTATACTCATCGACGTGCACTAGTACAGAAAAGCTTTCTTCTATCGGTAAAAAAAACCTTCTACTATCGGTTTTCGTACCGATAGAGATAGACACGATAGAACAAGACAGAATATTTTCTATCGGTAAATAACCGACAGAAGAAATTAACAATTCTATCGGCATCTTAGGAGTGTACCGATAGCAAACCCGTCGTAGTCTGACGATTAGCGTTGGGAAAAATACCCATATTCTAACGGTTAATTACATGATTACCGACAGGAAAATATTACTATTCTATCGGCACCTTATGATTCTACCGATAGAAAACCCGTCGTCGTCTGACGTTTAGCGTTGGGAAAAATACCCATATTCTAACGGTTAATTATAAGTTTACCGATAGAAAAAAGTGTAGCACTCTTTCGGTTGGAAATGACATTATCGATAGAAAAAATCTTAGTACTCTCTCGGTTGTGTATGAGTTCACCGGCAAGAAAAATCACACTCTTCTAACGGTTAATTATACGTTTACCGATAGAAAAACACAGTAGTCTCTCGGTTGTGGATGAGTTCACCGGCAGGAAAAGTACCCATATTCTGACGGTTAATTTCAAGTTTACCGATAGAAAAATGGGTAGTAGTCTCTCGGTTGTGGATGAGTTCACCGGCAGGAAAAGTCACACTATTCTAACGGTTAATTTCAAGTTTACCGATAGAAAAAACTACAGTAGTCTCTCGGTTGTGGATGAGTTTACCGGCAGGAAAAGTCACACTATTCTGACGGTTAATTTCAAGTTTACCGATAGAAAAAACTATAGTAGTCTCTCGGTTGTGGATGAGTTTACCGATAGAAAATTTGTAGTGGTCTGTCGGCTGTGAATGAATTTGCCGATAGAACATTCACATATACAGTACATTATTTGCATTCACAATACAGTACATTCACATATATAGTACAGATGCAATACATTATAGATTGGATACACAATACAGTATAGATGCAAAGAAGGGTAAATTCACAGAACAGATTGACACATTAGACAGTTATTCACATTTATTCACATATATATGGACAAATACAAATTGCAATCCAATGTGGACATTTATTGACATATATATTTATTCACATGTATATAAACAGTCTATGCACAGAGTACACGAAAAAGAGAAAATTATCATGGCGGATGGTTGGGCGCAACTTCCTCCATGACATATTGAGCCCAGATTTGTCGAAGATCTCTAATCTTTGCATTTTCGTATGAGTCTTTCGACATGGCGATCTGCAAGCATGTGTGAATACTTAGTAACTAACTTCCTAATTTAGAACGTGACACCCAATTTTCAAATTTGAGTTAGCTATCGATGCTTACCTGGGGGAATTGGGCAAAGTTTGTCTGCACTAGGTCGTACATGTAGCGCAACACATAAAACCCGCATTCCCACGATTGTGGCTGCTGATGGCACTGAGATAATTGCATATGCGAAGATATGTTAGCTATTGTTTCCATAAACTAATTAAGCATAAACAAAAAGTCTCGTGAGTACCTCATATTCTTTCCAAGCTAGTAGGGAGCTCTGCGGTGCGGCATGCCTCCCTCCAGGGGACGCATATTTATCAAAAGCCCTGCATTTCAGTTAGTATTGCCCGTTAATGTATTATCATGAGCTAGTGAGGTGAAAATTTAAATCAAACATATAAGTTACTTACGCCTCCATATTCCCCTTGACCACATATTCCATCGATAATTTGTCACGCATCGAATCGAGGTAGTACACCTCGTTCCTCGGTGGACAGATCACGATGAGGATCCAGTGGCCCCTGCATTGTACGTAAAAGAGGACCGCGTGCTCAAAGTATATCTCAGGTGTAACATACAAGATCGAGTTAAATTAGTACGAAATGCACTAACCTTTGGTGGTACAGCATCAGAATGAACTCCCTGTCCTGCTGCGCCATCAGCGCCTTGGATATGTACTGCTCAGCATGCGCGGCGTCGTGCTCTAGCATCGTGAGGCTTATTTTCTCTGGGTCGAGGAAACCCACCTTGTCACACGCAGCCTCCGATGCTAGCCTGTACATGCACCTGCATGCAAAGGACGACATTAGTATTGCACAGAAAGTTACTACATTTCAAATGAACTACAACAATGCAGAGTTAGCAAACAGAGTTAGAAAACAGCAATACATAGCATCAGCAAACTCACAGGACTCCAGTCCGTATGATGGACATATCGAGCTCCCGCCAGTTGTAGAGGTCGAACAGATCCTCGTGTGCCACGGATATAGTCCCGGGCTCACGGTGGAACTGCCTAGGCCTGTAGGGAACTAAGAAGTTCAGATTGCGCCGAACTCGGTGTAGGTACCACGCGTGGAGGTCTCTGGTTGATCGATCCAATTTGCGCAAAGTTGCCTCCGACATGAGTGGGAACCCGTTCGTGAACCTCTCCGGCTGTCCCTCTCGCCCTTTTCCCTTGCCTTTGCCCTTGCCTTTTGCCGAGGACTGAGCGCGTACCTTCGAAGGCAAGGGCGAGGTGATGGCAGCTTTCTTCCGAGGTGAAGGCGTGGATGCGCTGGGTGGGGTGGAGGCCGTCTTTGATGTGTCCAGGGTCGCACGAGATCGGGCCTCATGCCCCGAGCTGGGGGCGTAGTCCCCTGGTAGCCCAGCGGCAGGCCACTTCAATTAATGAGCACGTATGTTAGATTATGCAAGTTGAGTGTACTGAGTAGGATATAATCTAAAATGTGTAGGATTTACCGGTTGTATTACAAGACACTTCTTGGGCCACTGTACGTAGGAGCCCACTGCCTCAGCAAGTGTCTGCAGTTCCTCTGTTGGGACTGGCAACGGAGAATCGTTGTAGCCCGGCATGGCCATGTCCACCTGTACCTTTGCGAAACCCAACTGCAGAGGTACACAGTGGACCCGGACATCCGGCCCAAACGGATATACGAAGCCGTGTCCAACCACTTCCTGCCTGGCGCCTACGTGATTCGGTAGGATGCAGCCCTCCGGCCCCTGCAAATTTGTAACAATTAAAATAGGTTAGCGAAACAACTCTAACAGAATGGGAGTGGCATCAACTTAAGTGCACAGATGAAGGTTTGCAGTACCTCAAGTAGATCCACTAGATCCGCGAGTACCTTCGAAGCGCAACTGCTTATCCGACCCCGAGGGGTACCGTCGTCCTGGGGATCCGCATCTGCACTCTTGGCCAGCAATGCTTCTCTCAACCGTGCAAACTCTTCCCTCATTTGTGCGACCTCGATGATTTGCTATACTAATATTCATGGGCCAGCATTATTATTTCACACGTAAATATGCACACAAACATCTAAGTGCCACTGTGCATAATCTTTAGCCTAGCCTGTATGTGAGTCATCAGGACTTCACATCTATTAGGTTGGGAAAAGTCATGTATAGGCATTTGAAACATATACATCGAAGGCCCATCCACATTGCCATATATTCATACCAAGTGAGTAAAAATTCCCAACCAAACTAGTACATTGCATGGCTCATGTCCTTCCAGATCCAAATTAAGTTTTACTACTTGTGCAGAAATATTTTCTATCGGTAAACACATGAGCTGCCGATAGAATATGTGTATATAATCTGCATTACATGGCAGTTGGATACAATTGATCACACATACAGCAGTATCGATAAGTTAAAATCTCAAAACAGGTTCATTACAGCACTGGAACATATTATGTAAACCCTAATTTAAATCAACATTGCCTGCGGAATGTACATAAGCCAACACAATAGGGAACCCTAGTGTAATTGCAAAACTCGAAGAATTAGTACGTGCAAAACACTAGGATCAAATAAAGAAGATGCTGGAAATAGAACGACGAATTAGGGTATTTACGGCGGCGATCAGTTTTGGTGATGGAGAGGCGGTGTAGAATGCAGCGGCGGCCGGCGAAGGACAGAAATAAGAACCGGTGGCAGTGGCGAACCAGTGTCCAGCCGGCGATCGTCGTGTGGGAGAGAGGAAGTGAGTGGTCACGGCGGAGGTTGTGGTTTTCTTCGCTTTCGAAGAGACGCAGTGCTCTAAGGTGGAACTGTTCGAGTGGAGGGAAACTAAAGGGCCGTGTACGAGTAATAAAGTAGTGGATGAACTTTTCTATCGATACAACAAAATGATACCGATAGAATTATGTACGTTTCTATCGGTACAACAAAATAGTACCGATAGAAAAAGTAAATTTCCCGGAAAAATATTTGAAGTAGCGGATGCCTTTTTCTATCGGTATAAACAATACAATCCCGTGAGACTAATTTTCCCCAGAAAATTTTTTTAAAGTGCTTGAGATTATAGTATTGGGTGCCCTTTTTCTATCGGTAAAAACAACAAAATACCGTCAGAGTAATGAAAAACTTCCTTTTTCTATCGGTATAAACAATAAAATCCCGTGAGACCAATTTTCACCAAAAAAATTTTTTGATTAAGTGCTTGAGATTATAGTATTGTGTGCCCTTTTTCTATCGGTAAAAACAACAAAATACCGTCAGAGTAATGAAAAACTTACCAAAATTGGGATGATCATCGATATTATTGCAATCCACATCCGAGTCGTGCTGATTGGTAGTAGTGGTGCTTGTTTCCTCAAGATCTTCGCCATGCCATATCCAATGGGTGTATCGCGCGTTAAAACCACGACGAATCAAATGACTCTTAATTTGATCAGAGTTGCTAAATCTCTTCAAGTTCATACAATCTGTACAAGGATAGAGCATATTTTTCTCTCCCTTCCTCTCCTTTTGTTGCTCAGCAAATTTAATAAACTCATTCACACCATCCAAATATTCAAGAGTAGTACATTTTATTCCATACATCCAATATTTCCTGTCCATCTACAATTAACAAAATTTAACGAGTAAGCCATGCATGAAACCTGCCCGATTAAGTTATGTATATGTACATGTACAGCCTCTTACAACAGATACATGTGTTGAACCCTAGCCTGACGAAATTAACACTAATTAACCTAGCTAACTACACAATACAAGCTAGTTAGCTCATAAAACATGACGCATTTCCAGCTACCAAGCTCCCAAGCTTAGAGCTACAAACTTGGAACTACACAATACAGCTAGCTTGCAAGTAGAGAGGGAGGGAGATTTAGAGGGAGAGAGAGATAAGTGTCGACGATTAAGCGTACCTTAAAGAGAGGGGCGCAATCAACTTCCCTCCAGCCTGCGCTGATCACCCTAGCAGTGTAGCTGGAACTTTCGTCACAAACAGAGGGACACAGAGTGCAACAGAACAAATTAAAGAGCAGCTCAGCAATGGTCGAGTGGGGTTTTCCTTATAATGGACATTTTTCTAACGGTAAATACATGAAATAACCGTTAGACTAACTTAGGTAATTTGCCGCTCACATATTCTATCGGTAAAAACACACACATACCGTTAGAGAATGTGCATTACCGAGCAAGTACAGGACTTCTTCTTTCGGTAAATATGTGTATTGACCGAAAGATCATGCATGACACAGCACGCACATGAGTTTTTCTATCGGTAGATATGTGTACGAACCGTTAGATGATGCATGACACACGAGCAAGAGTTTTTCTATCGGTAAATATGTGTATTTACCGTTAGAATATGCATGACTGAGCAAATATATGTGTTTTCCTATCGGTAAATATGTGTACTTACCGTTAGAGGAGGTACTGGTACCAAACTGGGACAAACATGCACATGCCATTTCTCACATTCAAGGAATCATATCAACGTAACATCAAACAGATCTTACATCAAACAGATCTTACATCAAACGGATCTTAACTAGAAGATAAAGCAATATATTTCAAGAAATGCTAATTTTTGGATTAACTAGGAGACACAAAAATACTTTTCTTAGGTACTTGGGACTTCATCTTGCCAAAGAAATTACACATGCCAGTTCACAAATTCAGGTACAAACATACACATGCCAGTTCACCAATACAAATTCAGGTACAAACATACACATGCCAGTTCACAAATTCAAGTGCATGTCTAAAACAGCAGTACAAATACACACCTACCTACCAATACAATTAAATACACAAATACTCCCTGCACATTCAAGTTCATGTCCCAATTAGCAATACATGATACACAAATATACAACAATATACAAATACAACAATTCACACATTCGATGTATATTAGAAAAGCCACGTCTGAAATTAACAACAGATCACGACGAGGACCCAGTGGCCCATACATGCATTTTACATAAAAGGGAACCTTTGCAGGTTGCCACAATGCAACTACCGACTACAAGTTAGACCTGATACATCACAAATCCATTCATCCAAAACAGCAAATGTCTGAACCACATTGGACTTAACCATAGGAGTTCAGTTCGAAGACGCCCGAGGAGCTGGAACTACCGTCGACATACATTTGTACGTATTAGTGATTTCCTCGGACTCAAACTCGATCAACTCAACTCAACTCCATTAACAAAAAGAACCTACCTTCCAAGATGTTGTTCTGTGTAGTGATGGTGTAGAATGGCTGTGCAAATAACAACAATTCTTCTTCTCCAAGCAGGTAAGCATCTGGCCACAAGCTGGTGCATGCAAAAAAATGTAAGATGCTTTCTATAGGTCCTGATTTGAGAAACACGCCGGGCTTAAGCATCTTCTCGATCGAGCCAACCAAGATCTCGCCCTTCACATCCTTCCAGCTCTCGACGGTGATCTTCACCATTTTTTTCGCCAACAAGCCAACGTAGGCAGCGTACTGCGATGAAGAACCGTGAAATACGTTGCCCCTCACGAGCATCATCCAAGGACCTGAACAGATCATAATCATATTGAAAAGAAGACACATCAAAATGAAGGATACAAAAAAAGCAGAATTATTGCCATAATCGGATTAGAATAATCTAACAATATTGCAGAAATTTTACGTACCTTTCTTGGGATGCCGACGTCTAGAGGGCGTCGATGGAGGTGCGGAGGTGCAGCGGTCCCCTGTAGAGGTGCGCCGGCCGTCCATGGAGCTTACGGGTTAGGACTACGAGCCCCAGATGAACTGTGAGAATGAAAGAGACATACCCGTGTATTTATACAAATATATATTTTCTATCGGTACGAAAACAGAATACCGTTAGTAATAAAAACATCTGTAGAAGGCGAATGGTTCTATCGGCACAATAAATATTACCGATAGGAATTTTTGTACATATTCTATCGGTGTGTACATACATTGCCGATAGAATATTACTAGTTGTAGAAGGCCAACAGTTCTAAGATATTTTTTGCAATATTCTACCGGTATAAACATTCATTACCGATAGAATAAAACTATTTGAAGACGAACAGTTCTAAGCAATTTTCTATATATTCTAACGGTAAAAGAATCCATTACTGATAGAATAAAAATATTTGTAGAAGGCCAACTATTCTATCGGCGCACTACATATTGCCGATAGGAATTTTTAATATACTCTGTCGGTATATTAATACAGTACCGATAGAATAAGTCTAGTTGTTGAAGTCGACCAGTCCTATCGGCGCACAACATTCTTCCGTCAGTACTTATGCATCTCTTCTAACGGCAAATATGTTCATCACCGCTAGAGTAAATCATACTATTTATTCTATCGGTAAATTTCTTATAAACCGATAGGGAAAATACATCCGTCGGGCTTTTATGACCTCGAGGCACATTTTCTATCGGTTTTCTGCTGTTTCGCTAATAACCGATAGAAGATAGGGGTTAGTAGACTGCATTTCTGTACTAGTGGTGGAACTCTGTAGATAGGGTTAGCCTAACATCCTACGCCGGTTGGTTATGACTTCGATGACTCAGACGAAGGGGACGCTGTCAGAAGAGCCCAAGAGGCTACAGGTAGGGCTTTGGTAGAGCAGCTGGCAGAAGATGAGCCTTGAGACCAAACTCAATTAAAGAAAATGACCCAACAGTACACAGTTCCTTTGATGCCTCAATGCCCTGCAGAGCATGGTGGACAGAAATACTAGGGACAACCCTTGAACAAGATGCCTTTCGACCAGGGACAACACGACATATATGCTCCGCAAGGGGAGGAGGCTGAGTGGGTGGCAGAACAGAGAGTCAATGATGATTGAGTGTCGAATATGTTAGAAATGTTTGATCCTTATGCACATTAGTACTACTTGCCTGATGATCTTTGACCAAGCCAAGTCATAGATCCTCCTCCAGACACATATCCATCTTAGTTGCCAGAGCACATAGAGCGCTACAGATTTCTGTAGCTGCTGGCAGTGATCACATATCCCGTCAGATCCATATTCGTTGTTGCCCTTTCAGAGAGGCAGGCCAGTGAATAAAAGGGGGCATCGATATCCTTAGCGTCTATTGTACAATGTATTTCAAACAAGTATGAGCATATGTAAATCTTTAATGTTTGCTACTATTACTTTTATGGAATGCACCGTATCCTGGGAAAAAACCTAACATGAATTCATGTGCATGAAGATAAAATGACATTACATTTATAAACTGAGAAAGTACATATTTAGTTTATTTCACTAGTCAATTTAAGCCTTGTTTTCGAATCTCCAAAAACCCCTCATGAAGAATTCAAGCCTTGAATTGAAGAAATTTCATAATTCCTTTTTGACGAAACATTAAAAATTGCAACCACGGTTTATGGAGGACTTGGTTGTGGACGCTTAACAAAGGTAACTATACTAGGGCGACTATACTCATTCTTCTTTTTCTTTGGGTTACAATGCCATTTGGTCTCACAGTAAAGATCGGGATCGCTAGGTTTTGGGTTCTCTGAGGGACTGAACATTTTGTTGCCAGCCTTTACTTTTCCTACTACTTCTAGTAGGATTTAGCTTTCTTTGCCATGTCGTTATTGATCCACAGAACGAATTTACACTTGGACTAGACCTTCTAAAGAAAACAAGTAATCCATAAGTTGAATACTATGAAGGATATTGTAAATATGGTAGAGAACTCACATCTCTTTTCATAGAAACCTTAACGTCTGTGTAGCCATTGTTCCTTCAGCAAGACGTTGCTTCTTCGCAGGACCTATTCTCGACTAATGGCTTGTTATAGTGACATAATGACAATGGTTGATATGTTTTTTCGGGTTGTCCTCTGGTTGAGGAACTGGATGAAGCCATAGTTTAGCTAAAGTTGTTGGTGGAGAGGGTAAGTGAGCAATTAAATGGAGAGAACAATACATATTTATAGACAGGAGTGACGAATGTCAGAAGCAAACTTGAGGTGAGTTTAATTTTCAACCAAATGTGACTACTTGATACAGGCCTAGACCGTCTTGCAAGAGAACGAGATCGGTGCAGTACAGGTGAGTATTCAGTTGTTCTTTCCACAGGGACTAGAGAAGCGAAGCGCGTAAAACTAACTAAATCGATGAATAAGAAAACTAAAACAGATGAAAGAAAGAGAGAAGATGGTCATCGAGCGACAGTCAAATCAATGTTATGTCTGTACATGTCATGCGCCATTAAGATTCACTGATCTCACGAGAGGCAAAAACAACTAAAACGAATGCGCTTATCAACGGTATCAATGAGTGAGCATGTAAAGAAATAACATAGCCTGCTTCTTGACTCCTTTTAACCACGACTATCAAGCCACTCGACTCAACATCTCAGTTCAATGCAAGCAGAAAGCATCAACACAACAATTAAGTGATTCACCTGGAAGAACTATACCACCTCAAAATTCCACATTATCAATAAGTCAGAGAAGAATAATCAAAAGTGAATGAACTCATGGACTTGTATTCATTGGAGACAGATAAAATTTAAGACATCCAAACACTAAGGGTATCATTCCAAATCAACCATGTCATCATTTCAAGAAAACTCAAGTTGTGCAATGGATTTAGAGTGATCAACAGTTTCTCATCATAGAGAAGCACTTCTCACCCTCATTCAACACACACAAATACAAGACTCTGAACTATGGCATTCAAGCAATGCAATCAATCAGAAGGTGGAAATTAATTCAACATAGTTTCAATTTATCAATCTACAGGAACCATTCATCTTCAAAGTTAGCATTTGATCCTGAAAAGGAGTTTCAATCCTAGAATTGCATACACGCATTCATCTCACAAGCACCTGCAATTCATGTCATTTCATACATTCATTTCACCATTCATTGTTCAATCTCTAGATGTCCAGAACAAATGAGAGATCAGAGAAACAGAAATTAAACCATGATGTTTTGCTGTAGATTGTGGAGGAAGTGATCGAAGTCGTCGTCGGGGAGGTTGCTGCGGTTGTACTGTAGACGCAACTGCGGTCGTCGAAGTCACAGACTGGCAACGGTCGAAGTCGCCATCGAGGATGCTCGAGGTCGCTGGGCAGAGGAAGAGGGGCACAGCAACGGCGGTTGACGTTGAGTGCTAAGAAGAGCTAGGGGAGGAGGAGTAGCAGGGATTAGGGAGCTAGAGGGTCTTGGTGTTGGGATCGTCGGAGTATGGGACGAAGAGGCTAGCCGGCGGTGGATTTGCGGCGCAGCGCGCGGGAGACGCAGCAGGTGTGGGAGGCGCGAGAGGCAACGGATCCGGTGGCGGCGACGGATCGGGGGCGGCATGAGGTGGCGGATCCGGCGAGGGAGATGCAGATCGGTGAGAGGCGGCGGCGCGGGTTTGTGCGTGGCGGTGGTGCGGTGTGGGAGAGCGGCGCAATGCGAGGCGAGGTAGCGGTCTGGCGGCGGGAGGTGGCGGATCTGAGATCGGCGCGGGGAAGTGGAGAGAGGAAGCAATGGAGAGGAAGAAGGAGACTGGAGGAGGTAAAGAGAGAGGCAGAAGAGGAAACAGAGAGGAAGAAGAGAAGAGTGGAAAAAGAAAGAGGAAGGAATGAGAAGAGAGAAGGAAATGGGGAGCTCGCCGGCGATGAAGACGAACGGGAGAGTAGAGGACTAATTGTGGTGAGAGAGGATGAATGGGGAGAAGATCGGTGGCTCACTGGAGGGGAGAAGAGGAAGAAAAGGGGAGGTAGAAATGGGAAAGGAGACCGGTGGTTCACCGTCGGCGTGGACCTGGCCGGCGGCGGCAAGCTCGCCGGGCCTGGGAGAGAACCAGTGGGGGTTTTTGGGATAAGTCAGGCTGAGGAAGCTAGGGTCGGTCAAAGAGATTTTTGTTGATTTTGGCATTTTTGTATAAACACTCTCGACTTGTGTAGAAATTGCGAATAGATCCTTATGTGGTAGCAGCTAGGGTTTATGTGTCTTGGCTGTTTTGCAGAGGGGGTTTCTAAGTTTCTAGAAATTGCAAAGTAGCCCTTGGCTGCAAGGTTTAGCTGTTCTAGACTTCTAGAGACTCCGATTTCGACGCGGTCAGCTCCTACGTGTCCATATCAACGCGTACTTCTGTACAGAATCAACCGTTGGCTAGATCCAATCGGTGAAGCTCATCCATTTAGCCAAAATTACTCGAATTGCGTCAACCTGCGATTAAAATAAACAAAACACACAGTCGAGGTCGAACGATAGCAAATACAGCTATATTTGAGTATTTGATGATTTTTATGACTAAAATGAGCATGAATGTGGAGAAAATATCTAGAAAATAAGCACAAATATGAGAGTTATCACTACTTGAAGTAGGCCTTTCAGACTAAATGTGACAACTTAGGCACGGTTTTAATACCGGAGTCAAGCTTTTCATATCAGATTTGACAACTTAGGCATGCTTAGTCTTTTAAGACTTTTTAGTCTAGATGCAACAAGCCTATGGTTAGGGTTAGGATTAGGGCTAGGGGGTTAGGGTTATGGTTTTTTTTGGGGGTGGGGGTGCGGAGGGTAAGGGTCAGCATTAGGGTTAATCCTAAACCCTAACATTAAGTCTAACCCTCCCTAAACTAGATTATTTTAATGGGTTATTTAAAAAAAATCCTAACTCCGTCCTAAATCCTAACCCGTATCCCCCCTAAACCATCATTTTATATACTTTAATTTGAGAAATGAACAATCGACTGGCATGAGTTGGTTCAATATGTTTCAGGCAAATAATAAGACAAATTTGGAGCAATTTTGATACAAATATGACGACGAGGAAACGAAGACGAATTCGGAAAAGTGGAAGGCAATGAAAGAAGCCGACTCATATAGATTTCTCCCTAGTCCAAGGGTTAGGGTTTTAGCTAGTTAGGGTTTAGGGTTAGTGCTAGGGTTTAAGGGGAGTTACGGTTAGAGTTTCGGGTTGGGGAGAGTAGAGTTTAGGATTACGGTTAGGGCTAGGGTTTAGGGGAGTTAGGGTTAGGGCTAAGGTTCGAGGTAGTTAGGGTTAGGGTTTCCCATTGGGGGGGAGGGGGGCTTAGGGTTAGGGTTTGGGGTTTGGGGTTTCGGGGCAAGGTGTTGGTTGAAGGTTAGGGTCAACGTTAGAGTGAGGGCTTAGGGGGAGTTAAGGTTAGGGTTAGGATGTGGGTTTAGGGGGGTATTTTCTACAACTTGTTGAGCGATAAAAATGGACAATGGTGAGTTGTTTCCGCAATTTCCTTTTTTTTATGGTTATTTAAAAGAATATCGTAGAGGGAGAAAGGGGACACAGCCGAGGAGGGGGGCCACATTAGGACACAGCCACACAACCTACTTGCCGAGCATCAGAAACTATTCAACATTCTAAATTAATCTAAGCCCATAAAATATAGATGCACATAAAATTTGTAACTAACTAACCTAACATAAATATAATCATTAAACAAATATAAAATTTTTAATCACAAACTAAATTAAAATGGTTGGCCAGCAGCCTGTCGAGTGCTGGAGGCTCGACAAGCTGCTTGTCGCGCTTTAGAGATGCGTCAAGCGGTTTGTCAAGCCTCCAGTACTCAACAACCTATTGTCATCCAATCTCCACTCGACATGTGGCCTGTCGCATCTCCAAAGCTTGACAAGATGACATGACAAGTCATTTCTACAAAAAAAACAGTAAGTGTTACTCATTTTTGCAATTATTGTTTAATCTAGGCTATTTCTAAAAAATTCACTCAGATAAGACTCCTCGAGATAGACTAATCCTGTGCATTTTTCATTGCAAACACAACTTAGTTGAAATCTGTCGAGGGATTGCCTCGGCATGTGAATTTGTTTATTTAGTGGTAGAGCACATGTGTATGAAGAATTCAGTCGAGAGCTACATGAGAGAGAGAATAGACAAAGAATTTTTACAGGTTCAGGCAAAGCAAATCCAACCCTACATCCTAGGGCACTACCTTGGTGCTCAATGGTGGAGCAAAATGGTTCAGGAGTGCCACAACTATATCGTATAGGCGATATAGTGATAGCTGAGCACAAGGCAAGGAAACTGGTCCTTTTACCGAGTGTTGGAGAGGTGTTACAAGTGCGATGGAAGAGACAAGACCATGTTCTCGAGCGCTGGAAACCTATGTGACTAACTTAGAGTTTGATTGAGTAATTCATTTGCTTCGAATCCATCTCCCCCTTCCCCTCTGCTAATTGTATTTAAAGTAGGTAACAACTGGTTCTTTCTATTGAGAATTCAGGATCAGGCGAGATTGTCATGAGACACTTCTAAATTAGTTATGATTCGGGTGCTATATCCGGAGATTGTAGCGGTAATCCTTATCTGCAAAAGGATCGTGGGTTTAAAGCAGTTGGTTTGGCTGACAGGTGTAACACCCTGTTTTGCCCAACCCTAAAATAGCCAAAATCCACATCTTGACCCCAAACCCTAATCTGCTTCAGTCATTCCCTTCTAAATGTTGTTCAGAACATTTTTCCCTTCGGGATCATCTCCAAAATCCCATCCTAAGGTTGAGTTTCAACCCTTACCATTTTAAAACCCTAATTACCCTAATTTTACCCTAAACTGCTTTTCCCCAAATTTTGTCGAAACCCTTCAGATCTTACCCGATCATACCAAACTCTGGCCGGATAAGTTCTAATAATCTTTTGCAACTTATCTGCGAAATCAGATTTCAGATCGGACCCTCAGATCTCCAGATTTGCAATCAGGCCCAAGTTCTATTCAAATTTTCCTCACAGATCAGTCCCTGGAGCAAGTTTCAAAAATTGCAGAACAGCCCAAACTTCTTTTCAGGTCCATTCGACCAGCGCCTAGTCGTTGCTTTCGACCAGTGCACCTCGCCGTAGCCGCGCCGTGGTTTTCGCCGCGTTTGCTCGCCGCCGGCCACCGCTTCTTGTCGCCTGTGTTGTGAACAACCGAGCCACCCCGCGCGCACGTGCCAGCACAGTTGCGTCGCCTTGCCCAGCGGTTAAACGACCGCGCTCCAGTAGCGTTTCGCGCGCGCGCTCCCGTTGCCGTGGCATTTGCATGCGTGTACGTGTCGTTGCCGGAGCTACACTGTCGCCTCCGCATCTGTGCCGTCCCGGACGAAGTTCCAAGGCACCCTGGCATTACTGGCAAAGCTGCAGCACCGCCTGAAGCAAATCACGTCGCCGTCACCGTCGTTGCGCCTGCGCCCGACAAGTTTCTCCCCGGCGCAAGCAACCGCTGTCGTGTTTTCCCTCGCAAGCTCCGTCCCCGTGCCTATTTAAACCCTCCCTGTGCTTTGAGAACCTCAAGCCTCCAGAAAATCGGCTAAGTCCCAAACTCCACCGTTCTCGCCTTCTTCTCCGGCGAGCCAGTGAGTGAGCTCACGGTGCCAGCCCATCTCGCTGCACCATTCTCCAATCCAAGTTCACCAGTGAGTTCCCCTCTTCACCCTCTCTGTGTCATAGCAGCCAATTGCACCAGATCGATCCCCATCGCCGGTGATCGCCGGATTCCCGATTTGCCCTGTTCCCCCAATGCCGTTCGATTCCCTCCAAATTAACCCTCGATTCTGTAGAAGAAGTTGATCAGTAAGCTTAGTAGAGCGAGCCTGTTGAATCAAAATCTTCAATTGAGTCCAAATCAAAGAAATCCCAAACTGGAACCTTAGCCGTTCGCCGGACTTCGGCGCCAAGCTTCTCCGGCCATCTCCCAGCAAAATTGACCCCTCCAGTAGCCTTGTCGTGCCCTAGAGATCATTCCCAAGCCTGGAATTAAGCTCATTCGCCTTGTAGCGAAATCCCCTAGGCTCCAATGTCATCTTCTCCAGCGCCGGTCGCCGGAATTCGTTCCCGGCCGATTCAGCCGACACCACTTTGTCCCTTAGCTTCGCCTCACCTCCCTGAGCAATTTCTTCCACTAGCTCGACACCTGGATCTGCCTAGATTGTGAGTTATGCCTTTGTCAAGCTCTTGTCCAGATCAATGTCTGTGCCGTGTCGCCACCGCAGTTCATCGCCGGATTTAGCCACCCTCCGGCCACTTTCAGCCCTTATTCCTGTTGAGTATTTTGTTCCTGTTAGTAATGCCTACCTCCCAGACAAAGTGTTGCATCAATTGGAGCCCTGGATCAAAAGTTAAGCCATGCCCTAGTTTCTGGCCATGTCCAGCACTATGTCAGTGCATGTCAGCCACTGGCATTAGCCTTGTTTGACCCCTTCTGGTTGAGCAATGGAAATGCCACCTTGTCCCCTAGATTCCTGGAGTTGTGTTCTACATCTTTCCCTTCTATCACTTCTCCAGAAAACCATCCTAAGACTAGTTTGAAGCCATGCCAAAGCCATGAACTGAATGTCGACCCTTCGACGTTCAATCCTTTTTAGCCATTTCTTTGACCAGAACCCTTGTGACCTTACCCTAACCTTTTCTCCTGCATGCATGACTTATTTACTTAATACTTTCTATAGAAACTATTTTCAGTATGCTTATGTGGTATGTGTTTGTGTGTTGGTTGATTGCCGCAGAGTCAGAAGCGGAAGGAACGGAAGAAGTCTTTGAAGATCCGTCTGAGTATTTAGACCCAACATCGCAAGGCAAGCCTCATTCCTTTGATCATGTCTCACCCAATATTTTCATATGAAGTATATTCACTGTTTCTTACTATGCATGCTTATTTGAGATACAAGTTATGTTTGAATGACATGAGTAGATATTACCTAATGAATCATGAAACCCCTTTTGTTATTGAACCTTCATATATATGCTTTTGTCACCCTAGGACTCATATACTGAATATCCACATTAAAACTTGAAATGGTCAAATACATGAGAAGTTATGATGAAAACCGATTTGTCAAGAAAACTGATAAAAGGGATCAGTAGTGAGGATTGGATTGTATGGAGAGGGTGCGGTGCGCACCAGGGAATGTGAATGTTCCTCACTACTGGTTCATAAGGACAAGAACCTTGTGCTGTGTCTCTATGCGAATTGTAAACGTACCAACCACTTGCCTGGTATGGGACAGGCACAACTTAGTAACTTTTTGGTATTAGCAGTTCCCTGCATGGTTTGTCGATCTGGTTTCTCGCGTGGAAACTGGTAGGCCAAGGTTCGGCCATGAGTGATGTGAGTTCAGAAAAATAATGAGAGGAAAAGGCGTAAAAGAAGGAAGGCGCCCTAGACCTGATTAAGCCGTGAGCGGTTGTAATCATAAACGGTCGTATGTCTTGCGTGGACATAGACCAAGGCTATGTGTCCTACGGGAACATAGACCAGAGAGGCTAGGAAGTAAGGCAGTGGGGAAGACCCACAACGGTACTTGAGACTTAACTGTCTATTTACCGGGCAGGGATACTGTTAATACTGAACTGTAAAAACGTTGTGTGATCTCGGCCTTGTCACATGTGTATAAGTCACATGGAGCTGATCCGACTTGAAAGCCGAGTGAACCAGTGGATTTAAAAAGAGGTACACCTTTGCAAAGCGTAAAAGAAGTATCGGATACTCTGTACTCCCAGGTTCAGGAGTCTTTTCGTAGTGGAAGTTATCCATGGGTTATAGCACAAGTAATATTTTGGAATGTTTTCATAATACGGTTAACAAAGTAGTAACTCATGGGAGACTACTACATCTAATGTTTTTGAAAACCTGTTTAATGTTTAAAGTATCATTTTCATGAAAAAGTACTGTTTTACTGAACAAATGCCTTGGAAATCTATATATCTCTATCCATATGGAACTAAAACCCCGGAATCATATGTTTCACCCTCATGTAAGTACAATTGCATTAATCCCTGGAATGAGTGTTGCTGAGCACCAAGTGCTCACCCTTGCATTTATATCCAACTGTAGAAGAGGGATTCGAGGATCCCGATTCCTTCAGTTATGAGTACTCAGCAGAAGATGGAAGCACCCCGGACGAGCCCACTTTCTAGAAGGATCATGCACCAAGTCAAGTCAGATGTGGGAGAAGCCCCTCCAACCCCGCTGCTGATGGAAGTCAAGCTATTTGTCGTTGCTTTGTGCTTTATGTTGTGTGTTCGGTACTTGGATACCGATTCTGGTTCTGATAAACTGGTTATTTTCCTAGTAACTCTACTTAGCGCCATTTTTGGTGCTTTGGCTATGTAATATTGGCCATGTTGGCCTGATACTTGTTTAATGATATTACTATGCTTGTGTGGTTTGGAGCTCATGTGACATCCTGCTGTGTGTAACCTACCTGGGCGGTTACCAAGGTGATCCTCAAATGGGGGTCTCACAACAGGTGGGGTCACGATGTCAGATATCCAATAACTGTTTTGACTGGATGTTTGCCATGTGTATGGTGGCAATGGTTTTATCCGACAGTTAGCCCCTAGCCTAGACCCTAGCCGTTACATTAGACACAAGCAGCATTAAACAACTAGGATTGAGGCTAGTGTTTGAATCAACGGTCTAAGTGGTGCGATGCTTGGGGTGGAACGATGCCAACGGTTACGTGCCAATGGCTGAAACGTCAATCATTGCCTCGAAGGGGAAAAATGGTGTTTTTGCGGCAATCGAAGCGTCGATTGGTGCCGTATAAAGGGAGATTTGAATCGAGATTATTTGGATCTTCTTCTCATTTGTTTCTAAAATTCTACTTTCCTCGCCACCCTCTTACTTTCTTGCGATTGTTGTATGAGTATTTTTCGCATAGCCTCAAGGATGGACAAGTTCGGAGTTTCTGAGATAGACAAGGGCTCAATCTGACAAATGCAGACTGAAGGTATCATGCAAAAGGATGTCGTGGTGTGAATTCCAGAGGAGAGCATCCCTTCTCCCAAAGACAGGGACATTGTGGTGTTTGAGCATTACTTGTGCTAGAGATTGTGGTTCCCTAAGCACAAATTGTTGTTGGAGATCTTAGAGCACTTCGATCTCCAGTTAGTAAACTTCGCCCCCAACAGCCTGTTGCTCATTGTGGACTTTATCTTCCTTTGCGAGGGGTATGTTGGCCACCCAGCAACGCTCTAGCTTTTCCTCCGATTCTTTCAAGTTCAAGCGGTGAATAAGGCGGCGGTCGTCAATTACGGCAACATCGGGCGTTTCTACTGTTTGAAGGACAAACCAGTGCCCTTCCCATTTTCTCCATCAAGTTCCAAGGACCACTCCAGTCCATGGAGGAGGAGGTGGTGGTTCTACGTGAAGCCGCTTGCGGGCATATAGCCTCACACTTAGTTTGGAGGCCATTAGGCTTCATGAGCGGAGCACCAAGAATGTGTTCCTCAGCACTGGAGGGGAAGCCACCGCCGCCGATGATCTGGGAGGATCTCAGGTCGAATGCGTAATGGACTTGGTTAATAGTAATAGGTCTAGGTCGGCTATTGAGTAATCGACTCTATTGGTTGTCGAAGTCCGATACAAACTAGATAATCGAGTCTGATACAATTAGATTTAGTCGGTTGTCAAGTCTGATACGTTTTCAAGTGTTCGGACTATAAATACCATGTAATATGTTAGATAACATAGATTGAACTGAGATATAGAACTCATAGACAGAGATCGAGAGTGATCATCTGTTGACTTGTACCACATCCTCTTTTCAATAAAGAGTTGTGCTATTCTTTTATTTCGGCGTTTCCGATCACTTGGGTTTCGGTATTTCCGAGTAAGATCCCGTATTCATCTAATTGGGTTCAGTACTTGATCGGATCTAGGGCATCCGAACAAGGCTTGATATCCAATCAGATCAAGTTGGTATCTATCCTGTTCTGTGGTTGGTGAAAACTCGCCAGGGTTACAAAACAGCTGGTGAAATTCCACAAGAACCTTTTACAACCGAATGTGAAAACTCGATGGCACCAACAATCACGTCTCCAACCATGTCTGAAGAAACCTTCGTTCAAGCTAACTTGGCTGAACAAGTGGCCAAACTCTCTGGCAGTATGGATACCGTGCTTGCTTGGATCAAGTAACAGGCCATGACCTTACCTCTTGAAGATGGTGCTTCTAAGGGGAAGGCAACTGGTGTGAAGATTGGGAGCAACTCGTGTAGGCTAGACGACGATGAAGACGAAGACAACTACAAGGCCGACAACCTCGCCAACAGATCCTTAGCTGTCGGATCTTCTAAGGTCGAAGCTAAGGTTGACATACCCATATATGATGGGGTGATTAATGCCAAGAAGTTGGATTCTTGGATTGATCAGCTTGAGACCTACTTTGACCTACGAGGGTTCAGTAATTCTCAAAATGTTAAGTTTTCTTCTTTGAAGATGAAGGATCACGCCAAGATATGGTGGAAGGCCCTTGTCGCCAGTGGGGAAGTAGACGATCTCATGTGGGGTCAATTCAAACGGCTTCTATGACAAGAGTTCTATCTGATGGGTTATCTTGAGGAGAGATGGGATCGTTGGCACAGATTGTATCAACGTCACGACCAGTCTATCTAGGAGTATACGACGGAATTTCTAAGACAAGCAATGGTCATCGGCATCTCGCTGTTCGACCGTCAGGTGTTCCAAAATACATATCTGGACTTTAGAAATCGATCAGTGCTGAGCTAAGTTTGTTTAGTGTCCAAGATATCGCGATCGCAAGCACAACTGTTATGGCAATTGAAAAGAAAAACAAGTCACATAACGACAAGAACACTAAAGAGAGTTCGACCTCATCAAAAGGAAAGATGAGTCTGAAGAAAGGCACTCCAAAATCTGGTACGGGCATCTCTTGTGAACATTGTCACATTGTAGGACATACCAAAGATAAGTGCTATAAGCTCCATCCTGAGTTTCAACCAAAGAAAAACGGACCAGGGAAAAGAACAGTTACAGCTACTACGGCTCCACTAGAAGAAGAAATTGTTTGAGTGAATTCAGTTGATAAAGCGGATACGACCTTGTCTTTGATGCCGAAGGAGACAGGTTTGGATTCCCCTGACGACCATCACCCAATGGAGGATTTGTTCACTATCAATATCCCGGTGAAGCACAAAGTGGTCATAGCAATATTCAATCCCAGAAGTCAGAATAATCTGGTCTCCGCTGGATTGGTTCGACGACTTGGGTTCAAGACGACCACACACCCATGACCATATCCTCTGGGATGGTTCACATCTAACGTGAGCCAATAGATTACAAGTCAGTGTGTGTTGAAGTTTGCAAGTTCTGCCCGATATATCGATAAGATTCAATGTGACATTATTCTTATTGATATTTGTCAAGTGATTTTTGGGAGCCCATTCCTGTACAATCAGGATGCTCATTTCCACTGAAGGGCTCAAGAGTACGAGCTCACCAAAAATGGGGTTAAGCTTGTTATCAATAGGGACGACCACGTTGACACTTCAAACTTGATAACCAAACGAATCATCAACGCATGTCAAAAATGTGTGCTTGTTATGATACGGCTAGTTGGTCTAGGGGATAGTACTCAGGCAGCACTATCACTAGCTTGCCTAAAGGAAGCTGGTTGTTTGTCGGGACTGCTGGAAATATAGTGATCTGTTCGAGAATACTTAGGGCCATCCGTCGAAACATTCAGTCGAGCACGATATTCAACTCGTGTCAGATGCAACACTTCCCAATTTGAGTATGTATCGCAACTCAGTATTGGAGAACGAAGAGATAAAAAGACAACATGGTGACTTGTTGGATGATGGTGTAATTCAACCAAGTAGTTCTCCTTGTGGATCTCCTGTGGTGTTGGTACCAAGAAAGATGAGTTTTGACGAATGTGCATCGACTATTGAGCACTGAACAAGATCACCATCAAGAATCGATACCCCCCCATCCTTGTAGCGATGACCTGTTAGATCAATTGAAGCATGCTGCTGTCTTTTTGAAATTGGATCTAAAATCAGGGTATCATCAAGTTAGTATATGAGAAGAAGATACTTAGAAGACCGTGTTCAAGATGCGACAGAGTCTGTTTGAATGGCTAGTTATACCGTTCGGGCTCTGTAACGCCCCGGCCACATTCATGCATCTCATGAATGATGTGCTTCGACCATTCATCGATGACTTTGTGATCATTACCTCAATGATATATTGGTCTATAGTTTTTCGTGGGATGAGCACTTAGTTCATGTAGAAAAGATGTTCGAGAAGCTGTGGCAACATCAACTTCACCTCAACTGTAAAAAGTGTGAGTTCGGCCAACAAACTCTACTTTACTTGGGATTCGTGGTCGGCAAAGGTACATTGCAAATCGACCCCGATAAGGTAAAAGTAATCCGAGAGTGGCCACGACCACGAACAGTAGAGGCTGTGCATAGTTTTATGGGAGCATGTCAGTACCTTCAGAAGTTTCTTCCGCACTTCTTGATATTGGCTTCTCTGTTGCATGCACTAACCAGGATCAACTAGAAGTTCGAGTGGAGTGGAAAGCATGAGGATACCTTCCTCTTGCTAAAGAAGAAGATTAGTGAAGCTCATGTTCTAGCTTTACCAAATCTGCAAAAGCCTTTCGAGTTAGAAACCAATGCTTCGGGTTATAAAATGTGTGCAGTGCTCATGCAAGAAGGTCGACCAGTAGCATATCAGTCCAAGTTGTTCTAGGGAGCTCAGAAGAACTATCTGACCTATGACAAGGAATTGTGTGCACTCCAAGTTCAAATACCACTGGATGTGTCTATTTTCGTCTAAGAGAGAAAAAAGACTATCCAGTTGTTCCTCTCCACGACTCTGTCCTTGGATGGAATCAGTGATGGTTCTATTGCTTGGCTCCTAAGGAGAGCCATCTTTGGTTCGAAAATCACCAACCAGAGAAAAGCAACGAAAAAGACTCTACTCCTGAACTTGACGAGGAATTGCAGAGGTAGGCCTAGGTTATTCTCCAACTAGCGCGTGAGGGCTTAACAGCGTGGGATGTGATTCGGGACTTTATAAAGAATTAGATCAGTCCACTGAAAAGAAGGGTGCATCCTGCCTGGGAGGTGCGCTCTATGCAAGATAGAACCTTGGATTACAATGAAGTAAAGACCCCTTCTTGTAGATTGGTATATTGTCTTCAATCTGTTTCGAGTTTATTGTGTTTCCCAAACAGGTTTACCTACTTTGGAGGTCGACAGGAGAACGGATGTTCTTTTGAAATTATATAATTCGACCATAAAAGGTGAGATGAATGCGCCAAGACCGCAGAGCATGGTTAGTGGCAGCAACAACTTGATATAAGAGCGTCGAAAGGTAAATCTCTTTCAGAAAAAATTGTATATGTGTTGTTTTTGAACAATCAAAGAAAGTCATTCTGATTGTAGCTGCTCATGGACCAATCAACTGGGATGAAGCGGGCTGGTGATGATGTTGGGACTTCTGGGGGTCCTTCATCAAAGAAATTAAAGACAACTTCTAAAACACCAGGTCCAGCCAAGTCCAGGACAGCCAAGAAAATGAAGACTTCAAACCCTGTTAAAACCAAGTCAAAGATGACTTTAGGGGAGGCTTCGTCCAAGGCCAAAAAGACTGGATTGAAGATTACATCAGTAAGAACTATCTTTCCTCATGTTTTGCTTAATACGAGTGGAAATTACTCCTTAATCATACAAGGAGAGGGGAGCGAGGAAGAGGGAGATGAAACTCCTCTGATTCTACAGACGAAAAGATCTGCAGAACCTTTGAAGAGATCTTCCAAAAAGATGTTATCTTCACTGTTATCTCCCACAAGTAGGGCATTGAGTTCCCAAAGTAATCTAGGAATCAGTTTCAGGTAACAACTTGTTATTTCTCTAACTAATTTTAGTTAGGTATTTTTCATTCAATCACAAAAATGAATGTGCAGATCAAATCCAACCGCTGCACAATCTATTTCAATACCAGAAATTGAAACAACTATTGCAGAGGGGTAGTGACTTCTATGGCGGAAACTCTTGCCATAATGGATACTACAGCTCCATCTGAAGTACTAGATGTTGCTATGACTACTAGAGTACCTGAGACTATCATTGACGAAGCAGCTCAGCAGATTCAATCCTCGAAACCTGTCAATGATGAAGAAACTGAGGTCGCTGCTGCGACCTTGACCATGGGGACAAGGGAAAAAGTAGGAACTTTTGCTCCCCCTATGGTGGAAGAAATCCTTCCTTCCCCACAAGGAGAAAAGGATTTGGAAGCAGAAGTTCAACTCGCTGATACTCCGCGTCCTACTCTGGAAGCAAATCTTCAAATCACTCAGCAGGCACAAGATAATTCGGGATCTGAAACTTTTCTCAAAGATCTTGTTGAGGTAAGTAAAATCTTACCCCATATCCTTTATTTCCTATCTGAGAAGTATCTTCAGACATTTATTTTCTGGCAAAATTCTACCTGCCACTCGACCTTGGTTAATTCACTGATTGAACAGTTCAAGGTCGTTCAAGTGAAGTGCAACCACTTAAAGCAGAAATCATCTTGCTCTAACATCAATCCTCTATGAATTAGAATGACATTTCTTGTTGTCGCAGGGAAAACTCTGGTCTAACACTTGAGGTTGCTAAAGAATGCTCCAATAAGGAGACCGCGGTGGCAGAAGCTCTAAGGGAAAACAGTAGAAAACTTGCTGAGGCCCTTTCATCCTTGGAGGAAAATAAACTATTATATGCTACTCTCCAAGGGGAAAAAGAGAAGTTACAAACTGACTTAGATCGTAAGTTTATTCTCGCAGAATTTGTCATTGTGTTTATGATTTTTCATGAACTAATCAAACTGCTTTTGTTTTTTTATCTAACCAGGTCAAAGAGAAATAAACTCTAAGTTGGCCGAAGAAAAGAATAACTTTGAAGAAAAATTTATCAGGCGAGGACACGACCTTGCCACACTTCAAAAGACCATCGATATTCTCAAAATGGCTATGGAAAAGGCCAAAAATACTACAAAGGATTCTTGAGATGCAAAAAAATGAGTTGGAAAAAATCATCAATAGCTGCAGTACTATTGAAATGGCCACTCTAAAAAAACTGAGAGAAATCACAGACTCACTCGAGGCAACAGTTATTGATCCTGAGAATGATAACCTATCTCTTCAGGAGTCTTGCAACCTGGTTGCAGCTCAAGCCGACTCTCTGATTGCTAACATCCCAACGTTTGCAAAGAGATACAAAGAGACAGTGAAGACTGATGTAGGTGCTGCTGTCTCTTCTATCCTTTGCAAACTTAGGCATCGCCATGGACCGAATTTGAATTTGAATCTAGTGGTGGAAAATGCAATTTTTGATAATGAAGATCAGACGACTGCGACCATGGCTGAGGTTAAGCCCATAGTAGATAAACTATTAGAAAACCTCAAGCTTGTATAAGACTTTCTTCTCATTGTAAAAAAATTTTAACAATGGGAAATAGAAATTCTTTGATGTATTGAATTTTTTATAACCTGCAAATACATATAACTAATAGAAAATGCAAATGCATGATTGACATAATTTGAAATAACAAGAAACATACTTAGCTTCCAACAAAATGTTATAGTTATATTCCCCTAACGCTGAAGATATAGTATAATAATCTTAGGATAAGAAACATGGACTAAAAAGACCATGATTAGCGAGTCTCTTATGCGTTGAAAAACGGCTTAGAAAAGAGATATCTCAACTAGAGTTTATCGTGAAGTCACAAGGATAAACAGCTTAATATAAATGCCAAAGCTTTTTACGAACTGACAGCCACCTGAATGATTAGAAACATGCTAGTAAGTCTCGTATGCGTTAAGAAATGACTTATTAAGAGATATTTTATCTAGATGCGACCATGGGATCGGTCAGTGAATCCACTTTAAACATCACAGTAAGATGGTTATTTGCGATCAGCCCCCGAGCTTATCTCGAGAAAAATAAAGGACAGAAAATGGGAACACAACCATAACATAAAGTGAAAAAAGCACTTTATTATTAAAGGAAATATGCTAATGGAAAAGGGAAACAGAAATGAGAAAACTTACACATAAAACTTGCGCAATTGATCTATATTCCAAGAATTAGATAAGGTCCTTCCATCTTCCATAGCTAATCGAGCTGATCCTGGTCGTGGAATTGAGACCACAATATAAGGACCTTCCCACTGAGGGGAGAACTTGTTGCAATTGGACTGATTTTGAATTTTTCTTAAAACCAAGTCGCCCACGTGAAGACTACGTGGTCGCACCTTTCTACTGTGATATTTACGCAAAGCTTATAAATATGCATCAGACCTAATCAAAACTTGATCATGCTTTTCTTCGAGAAGAGATAGTTCATCTTCTCGAGCATCACTTTGATTGTCAATATCTAAGTGACTTAGGCCAGCCGAACCAAGTTGTATTTCAACTGGTAAGATAGCTTCTGCACCAAAAACAATTGGAAAGGTGTCTCGCCTGTACCTCGACTAGAGGTGGCATGTAACGCCCATAATACGTTGTAGAGTTTATCTACCCAAGCCCCCGAGCATAACTTAAGGCGGTCAAAAACATGTTTCTTGATGTCTTGTATTATCTTCCCGTTGGCACGTTCAACTGCTCCATTGCTCTATGGATGAGCAACAGATGTGAAACAGACTTTGGTCCCAATGTTGTCGCAATGGTCTAAGAAAAGACCACTAACAAACTGGGAACCATTGTTGGTAATGAGACAACTTGAAACACCAAATCGTGTCACTATGTTCTTATGAAAGAACTTCGCCATAGCGGCAGTTATATTTCGGACTGGTTTAGCCTTGATCCACTTGGTGAATGTATCAATGGCTATGAACAAAAACTTGTATCTATTGACTGCTTGAGGCATTGATCCTACGATATATCTCCCCCAAATGACAAACGGCCACGTTAAGGGAATAACTTACAAAGCATATGCTGGCTGATGAACTTGCCGAGCATGGAATTGACACTGTGGGCATGTTTTGACCAATTGCATGGCATCATTAAGTGTCGTAGGCCAATAATAACCCTGTCGAAAGGCTTTCCTGACCAGCGTCCGATAAGAAGCATGTGTTCCACATATGCCCCCATGTATTTCTCTTAAAAGGGATTTGCCTTCTTCTTGAGAAATACAACACATAAGTACTCCTTAAGATCCTTTCCTGTATAAAGTTCCCTCAACAAGTCTGTACATGTGTGCTTTTCTAACTAACCGATCACTGTCGGTTTGATCCTCAGGCAAGGTCCCATTCGCAAGATAGATCCTCAATGGATGGATCCAATCCGCTTCTTGCTCTAAGGTGGGGTCATCGTCTCTGACCCTTCTTTGATAGAAGGGGATTTTAAGTGTTCAACGAACACTCCTGCCGGAGCGGATGTACGTGAGGACCCAATTTTTGATAATTCGTCTGCGAGAATATTCTCTCTTAGCGAAACAAATTGGACTTTGAAATTACTGAAGTATTTTTTTAATTTCCTCACCTCATCCAGGTAATGACTCATTGTCCCATCGGAGATGTTGTATTCCTTGTTTACTTGGTTTACGACTAGCTGTGAGTCCCCCCTCACCACTAATCGACGGACTCCAAGGGATTTGGCTGCTCGAAGTCCGGCAAGTAGACCTTCATATTCTGCTGCATTATTGGTAGCAGCAAAGTGTAGTTGTATGACATACCGGAGTTAGTCACCCTAAGGTGTAATTAAGACCACTCAGCCCCCGAGTATTGATAACTGTGAGAGCCATCAAAATACATCGTCCAATTATCGGTATTTGCTAAATCTTCAGATTTTGTGCAAGTGATTCAGGATTAGACCATTCGACCACAAAATCTGCAAGAATTTGAGATTTAATTGCTATGCGAGCAGTGAAATGGAGATCGAATGCTCCAAGTTCTACCGCCCACTTTGCAACTCAACCTGTAACTTTCGGATTCTGGAGAATATCCCCTAAAGGAAAGGATGAAGGCACAAAAATCGTGTGCACTTGAAAGTAATGTCAAAGCTTTCTAGAAGCCATTAAAAGAGCATAAAGTAGCTTTTGGACTTCAGGGTAACGCTCCTTCGATCCATTAAGCACTTCACTTATGTAATAAGCTGGTCATTGCACTCCTTCCCTTTCTGCGACTAGCACTGCGTTGACCGCATGAGAGGTAGCAACCAAATAGATGAATAAAGATTCTCCATTAACAAGGGAAACCAACACCAGAGCACTAGTGAGGTATGCTTTCACTTCCTTAAAGACTTTTTCAGCTTCATCCGACCATCGGAAACCATTGTGCTTACATAGAACCTTAAAGAAAGATAAACCATGCTCACCTAACCTTGAAATGAAACAACTCAAAGCCACCATTCGACCAGTCAAGCTTTGCACTTCCTTCGTAGTCGAAGGGGATCGCATTTGCTCAATGGTTTTTTTGGGATTAACCTCAATGCCTCTCGAACAAACAAGGAAATCTAAAAGCTCACCTGAAGAAACCCCAAAAGAGCACTTTTAAGGATTCAACTTTATTCCATGTTTATTCAGATTACAAAAAGTTTCAGCAAGATCATCTATATGACTAGAGCTCTGAAGGCTTTTTACAACCAGATCATCAACGTAAGCTTCTAAATTATACCCTAATTGAGAAAGAAAGGTTTTTTGTATCAAGCACTGATACGTGGAACCAGCATTCTTGAGCTCAAATGGCATCCTGATGTAATAGTAAGTACTAAATGGGGTGATGAAGGCAGTTTTCTCTTCATCTTCTTCTGTGATGCTAACTTGATGGTAGCCTGAGTAAGCATCCAAGAAGCTCATAAATTCACAACCCACTGTTGAATCAATCAACTGATCGATACGGGGAAGGGGAAAGTCATCCTTCAGGCAAACATTATTCAAACTGGTGTAATCGACGCACATACGCCACTTACTGTTTGATTTCAGGACCATGAACGGATTCACGAGCCATTCGGGATGGTCAACAATTCACGAATAAAACCAGCCTTCTGGAGTTTATTTAACTTCGAACGGATAGCTTCTTGCCGATCAGGAGCAAAACGTCTGAGTTTTTGCTTTATTGGTCGCTGTCTAGGTCGAATTGCTAGCTTGTACTCGATCACTTCCCTTGGGACTCTAGGCATGTCTGAGGTTTTCCACGCAAACACATTCACGTTGGCCTGGAGGAAAGCAATGAGCCCTAGTTCCCATTTGTCATCCAGAGTTGACCCAATTCGAATGGTTCTAGATGGATCATCTGGGAATAATGGAACTTGCTTGAGTTTTTCTTCTGGTTGCGGGGATCCCTCGACCGTGTGGGACCCTCATTTGAGGAATCCCGTGGAAACCGCCCAGGTGGATTGCACACAGGTTGGACCATTACAAAACTCACAACAAGCGGAAAGCAGTTATTGCATAAAACGTAATTAAATAGGTACGAGGTCACAAGGACCAATATTACATTAACATAGCGCCCAGAATGACGCTACTTAGAGTTGCTACGAAAATAACAGGTTTATCCATACAAGAGTCGGCATCAAGATACCGAACACACAAAACAAAGTAGACAGCAACAACAAAGATCTTCACTTCTGGCAGCAACGGTTCTGGTAGGGCTTCCTCCACATCGGACTCAACTCGGCGCGAGACCCTCCTAGAACTCTGAATCATCTGGGGCGTTCCCATCCTCTGCTTCATCTTCATAACCAAACGAATCGGGATCGTCGAATCCCTCTTCTGATTTGTTTGAAAAGGCAAGGATGAGCATGCTTTGACACAATGCTCAGCAAGTCGTTTATTTACAAATGCAATTATATAGATGAGGAGTGATCAAGAAAAGGGGTTAAGTCTTATAATCATAAACAGTATAGATTTCAATCCTTTGATCTTTCAAATAAGGGTTTTGTTTTCAACAGTGGGGTTTTTGAAAACCTTATAATAGACTTTAAGAAAACATTGTGAATGGCGATCCTCCGTGATCCACCATTTGAATTAACCATATTATGAAAACATTCCAAATAGTTACTTGTGTTGAACCACATGGATAAATCCACCGCGAACATACTCCATGACCTGGGAGTACAGAGTATCCGATACTTTTCTTACGCTTTGCAAAGGTGTACCTCTTTTTAAATCCACTTCTTCACTCGACTTTCAAGTCGGGCCAACTCCATGCGACTTATACGCATGTGACAAGGCCGAGATCACACAACCCTTTTGCAGTCTAGTATTAACAGTATCCCCGCCCGGTAAATAGACAATTAAGTCTCAAGTACCGTTGTGGGTCCTCCCCACTGCCTTACTTCCTAGCCTTTGGCCTATGCTCCCGCAGGACACATAGCCTTGGTCTGTCCACGCGAGACATCTGACCGTCACGATTACAACCGCGCACGGCTTAATCGGAGGCATAGGGCGTCTTCCTTCTTTCCACCTTTTCCTCTCATGCTTTTTCTGAACTCACATCACTCACGGACGAACTGCGCCCAACCAGTTTCTCCACGCGAGAAACCAGACCGACAAACCATGCAAGGAACTGCTAATACCAAAAAGCTACTAAGTCGTGCCTGTCCCATACCAGGCAAGTGGTTGGTACGTTTTTCATGCTGCATAGAGGCACAACACAAGGTTCTAGTCCTTATGAATTAATAGTGAGGAGCCATCCACATTCCCTGGTGCGCACCGCACCCTCTCCATACAAACCAATCCTCACTATCAATACTAATTTGACATTTCATTTCACAAAAGGGGTTTCAAATCCATTTCTCACATATTAGCCATTTCACATCCAACATGTATACTTAAATAAGATTAAAGCCTAAGCATGGTATCCTAGGGTGACAAGGTTGCATGATGATTCTATATCAAAAAGGGTTTCCACATGAAAGTTGGGTCATATCTATTCACATATTTCTAAACATAGTTCTATCAAATATTCAGCATGCATATATCTTTAAAACAGTGAATCTACTTTATTTCAAAATACTGGGTGAGACATGATCAAGGGTGACGACTTGCCTTGCCAAGTTGGGTCTAAGAAATCTGCTGGATCTTCAAACGTTCCTTCCAAATCTTTCGCTCCTTGCTCTGCATTCGCACGAGAGCACACACAACACATACAATACATAAGCATCCAAAAAATAGGCTTTATACAAAACATAAGTAAAATATACACATGAATGCAAATGAGGGAGATTGGGCAGAAACAGAACAGCGGAGAAAAGGATTCTAGGGTTAGGTTCACTAGACAAGACTCGATTGCGACGAAAGCCAAGGGTTGGCATTCGGTTCGCGAATAGACAATGTCCGAGAAGGACACCAGGATGATTTAGGGCTTCTAGATGATCAAAACTGGTGCAAGAGGTGGCATCGTGTGCCAAATGCTGTGAGGGACCTAAATGACAAAGTGAACTTTTCAGAAAAGCCCTTGAATTAACAGAAATTCACAGCAAAGCTCAGGACACAGGAAATCGAATGCCACTGTACAGCAACGAACTAGGGCACATGCGTCTGGACGAATCATGCATGCATTGCTTCGCCAAACATGTCAGGGAGGTAGGCGGGATCAAGACAAGGTTGCTGGTGGAAGGAATTTGGCTGGGGTGGCTTATCGGTGACGAACGGCAAGGTTGAAATCTTCGGCTGCCTGAGACAAGAACGAGCCACGGTGACAGAGGACTGGGGTTAGCTAAACTCGAAATTGAGCGAGGGGAAACGCTCCTGGGGTGGTGTGGATTGTTCTGGAGAGAGGAATTGGGCAGTGGCTAAGCATGCGAGCTCGTCGACGTTGTCACCGGAGTTGGAGAAGACGGTGAACGACGAACTAGCTCCACACAGCAATGCAGGCTATAAGCTTTGGGATACACCACCTAGGGGTTACAGGGAAGGTGTAGGTGGCTTCAGTTTGGGGAGAGCAGCAGCGAGGCACGCCGGCGACGTGAGACGTCCACGGTGGCGCGCGAAATTTGGGAAAACACACAGCACTGCATCAATTTGAAAATTGGCTGAATAGGCTTGCTAAGAAAGGGCTAAGGATCATTTGATTCTACTGGAGTGAGTGGTGGAAAGCACTGGAGCGAGTTTGATTTCTGGAACAGGGAGTTTCTGGTTTTCCGGTGATCACCGGCAATGAAGAGCACTAGGATGCAATTGCTTGCTTGGACACGGGAAGATGGGTGTGGGGATCTTACTGGTGAGCTTGGATCGAAGAGAGGGGCTGTGGTTTGCTCTGGCGACGATGGCCTCAAAATCGGTTCGTCGGGGAAGAAAGGGAAACAGTGGGCAAGCTGGAAAATGGCTAAGTCCTGGAGTTGTGCTTCTTCACAGCGCTGAAGGGGGGTTTAAATAGGCGTTGAGGCGGAGCTTGCGAGGGGAAATGGCGCGAGAACTTGTGCCGGGGACGAGACCGGCCGGGTGCAGCTGCGACAGCGGTGACCGGCGATGTAAAGGAGCGATGGCGATGTAGCAGTGCTGCAAGCTTTGTCGGTTGCATTGGAACTTCACCAGTGATGGCGCAGATGCGGAGGCAACAGCGCAGCTCCGGCAACGACACGTAACAGCATGCAATGCCACGGCAACGGTTGCGCGCGCGAAGACATTGCTCTGGAGCGCGGGCGTTTAACCGCTGGTTTCAACGAGGCAATGGTTGCTGGCACGTGCGCGCGGGGTGGCACAATTGTTCACAAGCGCTGGCGACAAGAGGCGGTGGCTGGCGGCGAGCAACTGCGGCGAGAAAACGCGGCGCGGCTCCGGCAAAATGCACTGGTCGAGGGCACGACCAGGCGATGGTCGAAAACAGCAGAAAAAGAATAGGAGGGCTGATTTGCAATTACTGATTCTTGATTCCAGGGACCAATCTATAAATCTGGCATTTGGCTAAGGTAGAAAGAGTTTTGATTTTGCTAAATTAATCCACAAAGTCTAAGATATTGATCAGCAGCTAGGGATGACAAAATTTTGGAGATTTAGGCAAGTTTTGAGATGAACTGAAGACAGGGTAATTAGGGTAATCTGGATTTTAGAAATTTGACAAGGCTGAAACTAGGGTTTCGGGAGAGATTTGGAAATTCTTCCAGAAGGAAAAAATGTTCAGAAAAGTGAAGCGAAGATGTTCACTGAATCAAATCGGGATTTGGAAATGATCTGTGACTTTTAGCCTTTTTGGGGTTCCTCAGATATCTGAAAAGGACTAATTTGTGAGTCTTTTGGACTGATCTGCGAAAATGACTTGAATGGAGGAGTTTGGCTGCCAACTTTTTAGAGTAACACTCTGGCATTACCAAGATCTCATCCTGATATGCAGATAGTCAAGGCAGGCTAGGGTTGGGAAAAACAGGGGTGTTACAGACCGCATCTGATTTTGAGGTCGCAACCTTAACATCCCTTAGGGGAAGTTGATCGACCAATTCTAGGGAAATTCGATCACAAGTTAAAGCCGTATGCTGACTACCTCTGACTATGACCACACCATGAGGACCTAGCACCTTGACACACTGATAAGCATAATGCATCGCCACCATGAATTTAGCTGATCCGGGTAGATCTTCAGGTCATGGTCGGAAAAGGCTTCGTGACCTTAATCGAGCTCAGAAAGGTTTCGCGACCTTGGAAAGGGTTTGCAACCTCGATTCCATCTCTGGTCAGAATTGTAGTCCGATCTGAATATATATAACTAAGCTTTATCTATTAGGTTTAGTTAGTATCCTAGTCTATTACGTTTTACGTTATTGAGTCTAATATGTACTCATGCGATTGGACTATAAATACTTTGTAATAGGTCTAGTTTAGATCATCAAATCGAAGTGTCATAAAACTTATTTAAGACTTAGACACTTATAGTTCATTGATCGACATAGGCGAGTGCGACCTAACGTTCGACGTGTAAAGCTCTCTTTGAAATAAAGAGGGTGCTATCTTTTGAGCTGTGTTTTTTTATCAACCTTTGGGTTTCAGCAATTCTGAGTAAGATCTCATTATTCCACATATTAGCATCTGGGTGAGCCTAGTGCAACCAAGGCTAGGTTTCAAACGGATCAAGTTGGTATCAGAGTAACTATCTTGTCCTGTGGATGATGAAGACTCGCAAGGGTTACAAAACCACCGGCGAAACTCCAAGCGATCATTCGACCATACCTACAGTCGCATCTCCAACAATGTCTGAAAAAACCTCCGTACAAGCTAACCTAGCCGAACAAGTGGCTAAGTTCCCCACCAACATGGAAACCGTGCTTGCTTGGATTAAGCAGCATGTCATGATTATACCTCCTGAAGCAGGGGAGGTTACGAGTGTGAAGACTGGTGAAGACTTGCGCAGGCCAGATAACAAGGAAGAAGATGACCATAAGGCCGACGACCTCGCTAACACGTCCTTAGCTGTTGGATCTTTCAATGACAACGCTAAGATTGATATACCCATATATGATGGGGTGATCGATGATGAGAAGTTAGATTCTTGGATCGACCAACTTGAGACCTACTTTGACCTGAAAGGGTTCAGTAGTGCTCAAAAGGTGAAGTTCTCACCTTTGAAGATGAAGGACCACGCCAAGATTTGGTGGAAGGCCCTTGTTGCCAGTGGTGAAGCTAACGACCTTGCGTGGGGTCAATTCAAGAGACTCCTGTGACAAGAATTCTACCCAATGGGTTATCTCGAGGAGAGATGGGATCGTTGGCACAAATTGTATCAGCACCGCGGCTAATCCGTCCAGGTTATATAACGGAATTTCGAAGACAAGCAATGGTCATTGGCATCTCTCTCTCTGATCCTCAGGTATTCTAAAAATATACATCTGGACTTCAGAAATTGATTAGTGCTAAGTTAAGTATGTTCGACGTCCAAGACATCGCGACTGCGAGCACAACTGCTATGGCGATCAAAAAGAAGAACAAATCTGGCGGCGACAAAAGCACGAAGGAGAGTGCAACCTCGACTAAAAGAAAGCTAAGTCCGAAGAAAAATGTTTCAAAATCGGGCATGAGTACCTTTTGCGAGCATTTTCAAGTCGCGGGACACACCAAAGATAAATGCTACAAGCTTCATCCTGAGCTTCGACCAAAGAAAAAGGACCAGGGAAAAGAACGGCTACAGCTACTATGGCTCCACCCGAAGAAGGTGTTGTCCGAGTGACCTCAGTCGATGAGGCGGATACGACCTTGTCTCTTATGGAAATGCCAAAGGAGAAGGGTTTGGATTCACCTGACGATCATCACTCAATGGAGGACTTGTTCACTATTGATCCGTTTGAGACCTAGCCTTGATTTTCGCACTAGGCTCGCCCAGATTCTAATATGCGGAATAACGGGATCTTACTCGGAAATACCGAAACCCAAAATAATTGCACAACTCTTTATTTCAAAGAGGGCTTACACGTCGAACGTTAGACACACTTGTCTACGTCGATGAACTATAAGTGTCTAAAACTCAAATAAGTTCTATGACTTTTCGATGATCTAAACTAGACCTATTACAAGGTATTTATAGTCCAATCGTATGAGTACGTATCAGACTCAATAACCTAAACGTATTAGACTCATATAACTAACTAAGACCAAACAGATAAGCTTAGTTATACATATTTGGATCGGATTACAATTCCGAACAGGGAACGAATTCCTTTTCCTGGTCGTAAACCAATCCATAGTCGCGGACCCATCCATGGTCGCGTATCCTTTCCGAACACGGTTAAGGTCGCGAAGCCGTATGCGATCAGGACTTGAAGATCCTCCCGGATCATGACTCCCTTGTTGAGAAGGAGCCAACCCCTGTTGCGACCTCTCGATCAAAATGGAGATGTGGAAATTGGGCTTGTTCATGTTCTTTGGTGTACCACTTTGCCGCACGTGCTCGTTGATCTTTCCGACCGATTTGAAAAGTCTCCTTGGTGCCACTGCGGGTGGTAATCACCCTCTTCTCCAGAATCACATCTTCACGTAGAGGTTCATCTCGTTGATAGACCAAGTCTTCAACAGATGGTACTATGGTATCTAGCTCATCATCTAGCATTGAAGGCTCGAAGAGTTTGAGGTGCTCAACATTGACAACCGAGTAAATATCCATTTATGGAGGTAACTCGAGCTAACAAGCATTATTACACACTTTCCGCAAAATCCGAAAAGGGCCATAACGAATGGGTTTGAGTTTCTTACCTTCACCTTTAAGTCTCTCCTTACTCAGATGTAACCATACCATATCACCTTCTTGAAATTGCACATCAACTCGGTACCGATCATGTCACGCCTTGTACTTGAGTTGAACTTTCAGCAGGTTCTGTTCAACCTCACGATGAAGTCGTTGAATACCTTCCAGGAATTTTTGTGCTCGATCCTGATCAGATGCTTCCTTGCTGTTTTGTGCTAAGGTAGGGATTACAAACTCCATGTCGAATGGACTCTGTGGTAGAAACCCTAAACAGACCTCAAACGGTGATTTTCCAGTCGAACCATGCACTGCTCGATTAAAAGCAAACTGCAGGTATGGTATGCTTTCATCCTAGGTCTTCGAGTGCTTCGAGTTATATCCTCTCAAAAGATGAACGACTGTGCGATTAACCACCTCAGTTTGACCATCAGTTTGTGGATGAAAAGCAGTACTCCTCTTTAGATTGGTGTCCATCATTGTCCAGAGCGATCGCCAAAAGTGACTAAGGAACCGGGTATCGCGATCAGACACAATAGAAGTCGGCAGACCGAAGTGTGTCCAAACGTGTTGAAAGAATACTCGAGCTGCTTCTTCTCCCGTGATAGTCTTTCGACAAGGTATAAGAACAATCATTTTGGAGAACCGATCAACGACCACGAATAGATAGTCGTTGCCACATCGGGTCTTAGGTATTCCTCCTAAGAAATCCATGGATATGCTCTCCCATGGTCGCGATGGAACTGGTAAAGGAGTGTACAAACCTAATTTTCGGTTTGCCGGTTTCGAGATGCTACAGAGACCACAGCCTCGAACAAAACTAGCCACATCTTGCTGCATACGTGTCCAGAACACATGTCGGTGAAGATTTTACAACGTCTTTGTAACCCCAAAGTGACCAGCTACCTTCGATGTGTGCGCTTCTCGCATCCATTGAATTCGAGGTGCTCCACGAGGTATGCAAAGTAATTTGCCCTTGTACAAGAGTCCTTCGCGATGAACGAACTCCGTAAGTTTCCCTGTTTCGAGCTCAGTCAGTGCTGTTTGAAAATCAGGGTCTTCACTATACATAGTGGCATAGTCATCATGACATGAGGGCTCGATCTGCATGAACGCTGATAAACAGAGGATCGTAACTGGTGGTCGCGACAACATGTCCGCCAATTTGTTGTGTACGCCTTCTTGTACTTAATGACCAGATTAAACTGCTGCAGATACGACATCCACTTCATGTGTCGAGCTTGTTGTAACTTGGACTGAGTTTGCAAATATTGCAACGGTTGATGGTCTGTGTGGACAACAGTCTCTTTACCCAAGAGATAACACCGCCAATGTTTCACGGCCTGATGCAGTGCACATAACTCCTTATCATAAGTCGAATAGTTCTTCTGAGCTCCCTGGAATAACTCGAAGTGATATGCCACTGGTCGACCTTCTTGCATGAACACTGCGCCCATCACATAACCTGAGGCATCGGTTTCTAGCTCGAACGGTTTCTGGAGATTCGGCAAAGCTAACACAGGCGCCTCACTGATCTTCCTTTTTAGCAAGAGAAACGTGTCCTCATGTTTCCCTGTCCACTCGAGAAGTGTCAGATGAACTTCCGAAGGTATTGGCATGCTCCCACAAAACTACGCACATCCGTAACTGTTCGCGGTCGCGGCCATTCGCGAATCACTTTTACCTTGTCCGGATCGATTTGCAACGTACCGTTGCCGACCATGATGCAACATCCCAAATTTTGTCATCTCTTTAGCTTGCCAGTCAGCGTATCTTCATTGGATTCTCGGATGTCTCAACCCCATTTTTGATCTTTATCCCAGAATTATGATCTTAGGTATGCCGCTACCTTAATTTAAAAAGTTGGCCGATAAACTCCGCCTTTCAGACCATTTTCGCTTTTTAGTCCAAAAGTATCGCAAATCAGTTCTTTTCAGATTTGTCAGAAGCCCAAAAAGACCAAAAGTCTCAGACCATCTCCAAACTTTGATCTGATTCAGTGAACATCTCCCATTCACTATTCTAGACATTTTTCTCTTCAGGAAGAATTCCAAAAACTGAACCGAAACCCTAGTTTCAGCCTCGCCAAAATTTCAAACCCTATTTACCCTAATTACCCTGTTTTCGATTTTCGTCAAAACCACCAGCTGTTATCGGATTTCACCATTTTTCCTGCCGGATGAGTCCAAATGAATTAGTAGCACTCATCTGCAAAACCAGAACTCAGATCAGCCCTTTAGATCTCCATATTTGCAAATAGGCCCAAATACCCAAGTTAAAATCCTTGCAGATTGGTCCAAATCCCTTGCAGTTCAGTCCAAGCTTTACAACCAGGCCCTTGTGCCATTTTCGACCTCGACCAAGTTTGTACGACCAGAGCCTCGCCACCTCGCCTCGCCGCAGGAACTCGCCGCCGACGAAGTCTCCCGCGCAGCCACCACCGCAGCCACGTAGCACCCCTGCGCGCAACCGTGCCGCCACCGTGGAGCCACCGTAGCCGCGCCTGTGCCGTGATTCTCCCGCGCGCGCGCGTGCTCCAGCAGCAGCAAAGCAACGCCACGTTGCAGCCATGCCGAAGCCAGTGATCTCGTCGCCCTGCTCCAGCCCGATTTCGCGTGATTCTTCTTCTCTGGCTCAGTCCTTGCCGCGTCCCGACGTCGTCTTGAAGCTTTCTCCGGTGTCAGCCACGAATCCCGCCCGATTTGCATCAACTCCCGAGAGCCCCAGCCCTTCACCTATATAAGCTCCCTCCCTTGCCCAGAATCACTTCGCACCACCCCGTAGCTTCATTGCTTCACCTTCTAGCACCAGGGAGCAGCCAATTCCTCAGCGCCGCCGTGAACAGCTTCTTCCCCGGCGAGCCACCTCAGGAGCTCACGATGCCAGCTTCGCCCGAAGCTCCTTTCTTCAATCCAAGACCACCAGTGAGTTCCTCTCGTTCCCCTCTCCGTATCATAGCATTTAATTGGCCCCCGGCGAACCCTAACGCCGGCGATCGTCGGAAAAGCTCAAATGCCCTGTTTCTTCAATGTTACTCGATTCGATCCGAATTAATCCTTGTGCCAGTGGTAAAAGATGTTCAGTGCAACCCTTTGAGCAAGCCTACTAACTTGGATTTCAAAATTGAGCTGAGATTGTAGCTTTTCCGTAGTTTGCGCGCCGCCAGCAAATCGGCTCACGTTGCCGAGCTTCTCCGGCCATCCCCCGGCCGAATCAACCCTACAAATAGTCCCCTCACCTCACCCTCTCACTCCCTGAGCAAAGAATCGAGCTCAAAGTCTCTGGATCGAAAACGCCCAATTTAGGAGTCGTCTTCTCCAGCGCCGGTCGCCGGAATTTCTCCCCGACTGATCTAGCCCCGCACACTTTGTCCCTTAGATAGCCTCTAGTACCCTGAGCAATATTGTCTACTAGCTCGATCCCTGAATCGACCTGAATCAGAAGTTATTTCAATGCCAAGATCACTGTCTAGTAACTCAGGCCACCGTGTTTACTCGCTTGATTTGGCCACCCTCCGGCCACTTTATGCCCTTGAGCTTGTTGAGAGTTTTGTTCCTGTTGCCAAGGCCTAACCTCCAGACAAAGTGGTTCATCAATTGGAGCCCTGAGTCAAAAGTTATGCCATGCCCTAGTTCCTAGCCATGTCCAGCACTATGCCAGTGCATGTCCAGCAGTGGCATTAGATGGTTTAGACCTGTTACACTTGAGCAATTGAAATGCCACCTTGTCCATTAGATTCCTGGAGTTGATCTCTACAACTTTCTCTACTGCCACTTCTCCAGAAAACATACCTAAGACCAACTTATAGCTATGTCAATCCGTGGACCGAATGTGAGCCTTTCGACATTCAACTCCTTTTTAGCCCAACTCTTCAATCAACATCCAAGCGACTTTGTCCAAGTCTTTCCCCTGCATTCATGATATATTTTACGTATCATTTCCCATAAAGACTATGTTCTGTATGCTTATATAGTGTATGTGTGTATTATCTGTATCCGCCGTGGAACCAGACATTGAAGGAGCGGAAGAAATCTTCGAAGAATTACCCAAGTAACTAGACCCAACATTGCAAGGCAAGTCTCAAACCCTTGATCATGTCTCGCCTACTATTTTGAAATGAAGTATGTTTTAACTGTTTTCAAGTATATGCATGCCTTAGATTCAAATAAGAGTTATGTTTCAATAAAGTAATTAGATATGACCTGAATGATTGTAAAGCCCCTTTTGACATTGAATATCCCTGCACCCTTGTTACCCTAGAATATCATGCTTAGGCCATGCTATGTTAAAAGCTATATGATAAATGTTGAATGGTCACATATGAGAAAAGCATGTTCAAAACCCTTTTTGTGAAAGAAAATGTGATTGGAATCGATAGTGAGGATGGTTTGATTGGATGGTGCTGTGTGTGCACTGGGAATGTGAAAGACTCCTCACTAAAGATTCATAAGGACTAGAACCTTGTGTTGTGCTTCTATGCGGCATGAAAAACGTACCAACCACTTGCCTGTTTATGGGACGGGCGCAACTTAGTAGCTTTCTTTAGTATTAGCTTTTCCCTGCAATGGTTGTCGATCCAGTGTCTTGCGAGAACTGGTGGGCCGCAGAAGGCCATGAGTGATGTGAGTTCAGAAAAATCATGAGAGGAAAAGGTGGAAAGAAGGAAAACGCCCTATGCCAGGTTAAGTCGTGCGCAACTGTAATCAAGAGAGGCTATGTGTCTTGCGAGAACATAGACCCAGGCTAGGAAGTAAGGCAGTGGGGAGGACCCACAACGGTACTTGAGACTTAACTGTCTATTTACCGGGCAGGGAAATAGTTAATACTGGGACTGTAAACTGTTGTGTCACTTCGGCCTTGTCACATGCGTAAAAGTAGCGTGGAGTTGGCCTGACTTGAAAGCTGAGTGATTGGTGGATTAAGGTGGTACACCTTTGCAAAGTTTAAAAAGTATCGGATACTCTGAGCTCCCAGGTCATGGAGTCTGCGCGCTGTGGATTCTATTCACGTCGATGCAGCACAAGTAGCTTTTGGAAAGTTTTTCACAAAATTTGAGTAAAGTGGTGACTCATGGAAGACCGCCACACACAACATTTTCTGAAAATCTAGCTTAGGATTTTAAAAGCCTCGCTTTTGAAAACAAAAACCTTCTCTTCAAGATAAGAGTGAAAATCTACTCTATTGCTATATATATATAAAACCAAGACCCTTTTCCTTGAAAACCCCTCATTTATATATCTGCATTTTCGTAACGAGACTTGCTGAGCATTGTGTAAAAACATGCTCACCCTTGCCTTTACAAACAAATTCAGAAGAAAAGGATCCCGATTCCTTTAACCTTGAGCACCGAGAAGGAGGAAGGAACCTGTCCAGACGATTTGAGCTTCTAGGAGGGTCATGCGCCAAGTTGAGTTCGATGTGGTAAAGGCCCGAGCCGAACCGCTGCAGAAGGAAATGAAGACCTTCGTTATTGCCTTCGTGTTATTGTTTTTGATTCTTGATTTATGAAAAACTCTCTACTTTGTATCAACTTTAATTAATGCCATTCTTGGCTTCATGATAATGTAATAGTGGTCCTCGTGACCTTGTACTTGTTTTAGCTACTTGACTTATTGTTTAAAGTAAATCCTGTGGTTGTGAGCTTGTGATGTACCTTTCTGTGTGCAATCCACCTGGGCGGTTGCCATTGGAATCCTCGAATGAGGGTCCCACACATGAATCCGAGGTAAAGTAGAGTTTGTTGGCCGAACTCGCATTTCTTACGGTTGAGGCGAAGTCGATGTTGCCGAAGCTGTTCGAACACCTTTTCGACATGAATGAGGTGCTCATCCCACGAACGACTATAAACCAATATGTCGTCGAGGTACACGATCATAAAGTCGTCGATGAACTATCGCAATACGTCATTCATAAGACGCTTGAAAGTTGCCGGGGCGTTGCAGAGACCAAACGGCATGACCAGCCATTCGAACAGACCTTGTCGTGTTTTGAACGCGGTCTTCCACATATCCTCCTTTCGGATGCTAACTTGATGATATCCTGACTTAAGATCCAATTTGGAGAAGACAACAGCATGCTTCAATTGGTCTAGCAGGTCATCAATACGAGGAAGGGGGTACCGGTTCTTGATGGTGATCTTGTTCAGTGCTCGATAGTCGATGCACATACACCAAGTCCTATCTTTCTTTGGTACTAACACCACAGGAGATCCACAAGGTGAACTACTCGGTTGAATGAAACCATCGTTCAGCAACTCACCAAGTTGTCTCTTGATCTCTTCATTCTTCAATACTGAGTTGCGATACATACTCAGATTGGGCAGTGTCGCATCGGACACAAGCTGAATTTCGTGCTCGACTGGACGTTTCAGTGGACGACCCTGGGTAGTCTTAAATAGATCACTGTATTTCTCCAGCAGTTCCAACAAACAACCAGAATCCTCTCGACACGCCAATGACAATGCTGGTCGAATACCCTCACTTTGACCAATGGGTCGAATCATGACAAGCACATACTTGTGAAATCCATTAACAATCCGTTTGGCTTGATTTACGGTAATCAAGTTCGAAGTGTTGATGTGGATGTCTCTGCTGATCACAAACTTAACCCCGTTTTTGGTGAGGTCGTACTCTTGCGCTCGCCGATGGAAGTGAGCGTCTCGATCATACAGATACGGACTCCCAAAGATCACCTGACAGATATCGATAGGGACAACATCCCATTGCACCTCATCGATATATCGTGCAGATATCGCAAACTTCAGTACACACTGACTCATAATCTGTTGGATCACGTCAGGTGTAAACCAACCCAGCGGATATGATCGCGGGTGTGTGGTTGTCTTCAAACCAAGTCGTCGAACCAGTCCAGTGAAGACCAGATTCTTCTGACTTCCGGGATCGAATATTGCTGCAACCACTTCGTGCTTCACCTGTATGTTGATGGTGAACAAGTCCTCCGTCGGGTGATGGTCGTTCGGTGGATCCGAACCCTTCTCCTTCGGCATTGCCATCAGAGACAAGGTCGTATCCGCCTCATTAACCGAATTCACTCAGACAACTTCTTCGTCGGCTGAAGTCGCAGTAGCCGTGGCTGTTCTTTTCCCTGGTCTGTTTTTCTTTGGTCGAAGTTTAGGATGAAGCTTGTAGCATTTGTCCTTTGTATGTCCCACGACTTGACAATGTTCGCAAAAGGCACCGTGCCCGATTTTGAAGCGTTTTTCTTCGGACTCGGCTTTTTCTTTGTCGAGGTCGCACTTTCCTTCGTGCTTTTGTCGCTGCGGGATTTGTTCTTCTTCTCGATCGCCATAGCAGTTGTGCTCGCGGTCGCAAGGTCTTGGACGCCGAACAGACTTAGCTCAGTACTGATCAATTTCTGAAGTCCAGATGTGTATTTCTGAAATACCTGAGGGTCGAATAGTGAGATGCCAATGACCATTGCTTGTCACCGAAACTCTGTCGTATATTCTTGGACGGTCTGGTCGCGCCGTTGGTACAATCTGTGCCAACGCTCCCATCTCTCCTCAAGGTAACCCATTGGATAGAATTATTGTCGCAGAAGTCATTTGAATTGACCCCACGCAAGGTCGTCAACTTCACCACTGGCGACAAGGGCCTTCCACCATGTCTTGGCGTGGTCCTTCATCTTCAAAGGTGCAAATTTGACCTTTTGAGCGCTACTGAACCCTTTCAGGTCAAAGTAGGTCTCAAGCTGGTCGATCCAAGAATCCAGCTTCTTGGCATCGATCACCCCATCATATATGGGTATATCAATCTTAGCGTCGACCTTAAAAGATCCGACAGCTAAGGAGGTGTTGGCGGGGTAGTCGGTTTTGTGGTCGCCTTCGTCTTCATCTTCGTCTGCCCTGCACAAGTCTTCACCAGTCTTCACACCCATAACCTTCCCTACTTCAGGAGGTACAATCATGGCCTGCTGCTTAATCCAAGCAAGCACGGTTTCCATGTCGGTGGAGAGCTTAGCCACTTGTTCTGCTAGGTTAGCTTGAACGGAGGTATCGTCAGACATTGTAGGAGACGCGACTGTAGGAACCGTCAATTGATCGCCTGGAGTTTTGCCGGAAGTTTTGTAACCCTGGCGAGTCTTCACCATCCACAGGATAGGAAAGTTGATCTGATACCAACTTGATCCATTTGAGACCTAGCCTTGGTTTTCGCACTAGGCTCGCCCAGATTCTAATATGCGGAATAACGGGATCTTACTCGGAAATACTGAAACCCAAAGTAATTGCACAACTCTTTATTTCAAAGAGGGCTTACACGTCGAACGTTAGACACACTTGTCTACGTCGATGAACTATAAGTGTCTAAAACTCAAATAAGTTCTATGACTTTTCGATGATCTAAACTAGACCTATTACAAGGTATTTATAGTCCAATCGTATGAGTACGTATCAGACTCAATAACCTAAACGTATTAGACTCATATAACTAACTAAGCCTAAACAGATAAGCTTAATTATACATATTTGGATCGGATTACAATTCCGAACAGGGAACGAATTCCTTTTCCTGGTCGCGAACCAATCCATGGTCGCGGACCCATCCATGGTCGCGTATCCTTTCTGAACACGGTTAAGGTCACGAAGCCGTATGCGATCAGGACTTGAAGACCCTCCCGGATCAACTATCAACATCTAAGTGAAGCATGAAGTGGTCGCAGCCATATTCGATCCCAGAAGTTAGAAGAATTTTGTTTTTTCTGGATTGGTTAGGCGACTTGGTTTGAAGACGACCACACCTCCGCGACTGTATCCACTGGGTTGGTTTACATCCGACGTGAACCAACAAATTACGAGTCAGTGTGTGTTGAAGTTTGTGATCTTTGCTCGTTATATCGATGTGGTTCAATGTGACGTTGTTCCTATCGATATCTGTCAGGTGATCTTTGGAAGTCCATATTTGTATGATCGAGATGCTCACTTCCATCGGCGAGCATAAGAGTATGAGCTCACTAAAGAAGGAGTTAAGTACGTTATCAGTAAAGACATTCACATCAACACTTCGAACTTGATTACCGCGAATCAGGCCAAGAGAATCGTCAATGCATGTCAGAAATACGTGCTTGTCATGATTCAACCAGTTGGTCCAAGTGATAGTACTTGAGTAGCGTTATCATTGGCATGCCAAGAAGATTCTAGTCGTTTATCAGGATTGCTGGAGAAATACAGTGATCTGTTCGAGAGTACCCAAGGTCGTCCACCAAAATGTCCAGTCGAGCACAAAATTCAACTCGTGTCCGATGTGACACTTCTCAATCTGAGTATGTATCACAACTTGGTATTGGAGAATCAAGAGATTAAAAGACAACTTGGTGAGTTGCTGAACGATGGTGTCATTCAACCGAGTAGTTCACCTTGTGGATCTCTTGTGGTGTTAGTGCCAAAGAAAGATGGGACTTGGCGTATGTGCATCGACTATCGAGCACTGAACAAGATCACCATCAAGAACTGGTACCCCTTCCTCGTATTGATGACCTGCTAGACCAATTGAAGCATGCTTCTATCTTCTTGAAGTTGGATCTTAAGTTAGAATATTATCAAGTCAGCATCCGAGAGGAGGATACGTGGAAGACCGCGTTCAAAACCCGACAAGGTCTATTCGAATGGCTGGTCATACCGTTTGGCCTCTACAACGCCCCAGCAACTTTCATGCATCTAATGAATGACATATTGCGACAATTCATCGATGACTTTGTGATCGTTTACCTCGATGACATACTGGTCTATAGTCGTTCATGTGATGAGCACCTCATTAATGTCAAAAAAGTGTTTGAACAGCTTCGGCAACATTGACTTCGCCTTAATCGTAAGAAGTGCGAGTTTGGCCAGAAACCCTACTGTACTTGGGATTCGTGGTTGGCAATGATATGTTGCAAATTGACCCAGATAAGGTGAAAGTGATTCGAGAGTGGCCGCAACTGCGAACTATTATGGAGGTGCATAGTTTTGTGCGAGCATACCAATACCTTCGGAAGTTCATCCAACACTTCTCGATTGTGGCTTCTCTGTTGCACGCATTAACCAAGATCGATCAGAAGTTCGAGTGGACAGGGAAACATGAGGACACGTTTCTCTTGCTAAAGAGGAAGATCAGTGAAGCTCCTGTTCTAGTTTTGCCGAATCTACAGGAACTGTTCGAGTTAGAGACCAATGCCTCAGGTTATGCAATGGGCACAATGTTCATGCAAGAAGGTCGACTAGTAGCATATCACTCCAAGTTATTTTAGGGAGCTCAGAAGAATTACCCGACCTAAGACAAGGAGTTGTGTGCATTGCATCAGGCCATAAAACATTGGCGGTGTTACCTCTTGGGTAAGGAGACTGTTGTCCACACCAACCACCAACCTTTACAATATTTGCAAATGCAATTGAAGCTATAACAAGCTCAACATATGAAGTGGATGTCGTATCTGCAGCAGTTCAATTTGGAAATTAAATACAAGAAGGGTGTACACAATAAACTGGCTGACATGTTGTCGCGATCACCAATTACGACCCTCTACTTATCAGCATTCATGCAGATCGAGCCATTATGTCATGATGACTATGTCATAATGTACAGTGAAGATCCTGATTTTCGATCAGCACTGGCTGAGCTCAAAACAGGGAAACCTACAGAGTTCGTTCATCGAGAAGGACTCTTGTACAAAAGCAATTTTCTTTGTATACCTCATGGAGCACCTCGAATTCAATGGTTGCAAGAAGCGCATACATCGAAGGTCGCTGGTCACTTTGGAGTTACAAAGACTTTGCAAAATCTTCATCGACATCTGTTCTAGCCACGTATGCAGCAAGATGTGGCTAGTATTGTTCGAGGCGTGGTCTCTATAGCATCTCGAAACTGGCAAACTAACAATTAGGCTTGTACACTCCTTTGCCAATTCCATCGTGACCATGGGAAAGCATATCAATAGATTTCTTGGGAGGATTGCCTAAGACCCAACGTGGCAACGACTGTCTCTTTATGGTCGTCGATCGGTTCTCCAAAATGATTATTCTCATACCTTGTCGAAAGACTATCACGGGAGAAGAAGCAGCTCGGGTATTCTTTCAGCATGTTTGGACACATTTCGGACTGCTGACTTCTATTGTCTGATTGTGATACCCGGTTTCTTAGTCACTTTTGGCGATCGCAATGGACGATGATGGACACAAAGCTAAAGAGGAGTACTACTTTTCATCCTCAAACTGATGGTCAAACTGAGGTGATAAATCAAATAGTCGTTCATCTCTTGAGGGCCTTTAACTCTAAGCATCCAAAGACCTGGGACGAAAGCATACCGTACCTGCAGTTTGCTTTTAATCGAGCCGTGCCTAGTTCGACTAGAAAGTCGTCCTTTGAGGTCTGTTTGGGATTTCTACCACAGAGTCCATTCGACATGGAGTTTGTGATCCCTACCTCAGCATAGAATAGCAAGGAAGCATCTGATCAGAATTGGGCACAAAAGTTCCTGGAAGGTATTCAACAGCTCCATCGTGAGGTTGAACAGAACTTGCTGAAAGCTCAACTCAAGTACAAGGCACGACATGATTGGCACCGAGTTGATGCTCAATTCCAAGAAGGTGATATAGTATGGTTACATCTGAGTAAGGAGAGACTTCAAGGTGAAGGTAAGAAGCTTAAACCCACCCATTATGGTACTTTTCGGATTTTGCGGAAAATTGGGAATAATGCTTGTCAACTTGAGTTACCTCCATACATGAATATTTACTCGGTTGTTAATGTTGAACACCTCAAACTCTTCGAGCTTTCCATGCTGGATGATGAGCCAGATACCATAGTACTGTCTGTTGAAGACTTGGTCTATCAACGAAAAGAACCTCTACCTGACGATGTGATCTTGGAGAAGAAGGTGACGATCACCTGTAGCGGTACACAAGAGTCTTTTCGTATTGGATGGAAAGGACAGCGAGCGCATGTGGAAAAGTGGTACACCCAAGAAGATGGTCAAGCTCAATTTCCACATCTCTAGTTTTGATCATAGGTCGCAACAGGAGTTGGCTCCTTCTCAACAGGGGAGTCATGATCCGGGTGGATCTTCAGATCATGGTCGGAAAAGGCTTTGTGACCTTAATCGAGCTCGGAAAGGTTTTGCGATCTTGGAAAGGGTTTGCAACCTCGATTCGATCTCTGGTCAGAATTGTAGTCCGATCTGAATATATATAACTAAGTTTTATTTATTAGGTTTAGTTAGTATCTTAGTCTATTATGTTTTAGGTTATTAAGTTTGATACGTACTCATATGATTGGACTATAAATACTTTGTAATAGGTCTAGTTTAAATCATCGAATCGAAGAGTCATAGAATTTATTTAAGTCTTAGACACTTATAGTTCATTGATTGACGTAGGTGAGTGCGTCCTAACGTTCGACGTGTAAAGCCCTCTTTGAAATAAAGAGCGAGCTATCTTTGAACTTTGTTTTTGATCAACCTTTGGGTTTCGGCAATTCCGAGTAAGATCTCGTTATTCCTCATATTAGCATCTAAACGAGCCTAGTGCGAAAACCAAGACTAGGTCTCAAACGGATCATTAGAAAGTGAAGGCCTACAAAAAAGGCATTATAAGCTGAATCAAAATCAATTACATCAAAAGTAATTAATTTCGTTCAAAATTTTGCTACTTCTCCAAGTGTTACTGGCAACACAATCTGTCCAATTGGTAACATAGAAGAATCAGAATTATCCCAAAAAACGGTTGAGCCACTGGCTTTATTTTTGAACGAGAAATTTGCATCTCGCCAAGAGTCTTGGCAAAAAGTAAGTCAAGGGAATTTCCTTCATCAACCAATACTCGTCCCACCTTAGCATTACTAATGATAGGGGATATGACCAAAGGGAGGCACCAAGGTCGCGTCAATCCCTTGGGGAAATTTTCCCAGCTAAAGGTCAGGGAAATCTCTGACCATCGGGGAAACTGAAGCTCTCCTAAAGGAGCTTTAGTACTATTTACCTCGTGGCAAACAGTTTTAAACTGACGCTTAGAAAAATAAGATGAAGAACCACCAAAAATAACATTGACATGATTGTTAAGTACCTGATATGGCATGTCCTCATCTCCATTAGCGCCCTTATTTCCGCTGGCTTGTCCTTGACTTGGTATTGTGGGCATAGAGGTTTTACCTTGGTAAAAGTCATCCAGCTTCCTTAACCAGTTTCGACAATTCTGGAGGTCGTGTGATGAAACATTGTGCAATGGACACCATTTCTTCACTCCCTGCAGTTTAGTTTGTTTTTCTACTTGGTCGTCATGACCAGCAAAAGAAAATTTATTAGTCTTAAATGGAACCTTCTTACCTTTCCCTTGAGGTTGCTTTTCCATGATGGTGACCTCTCGGAATTGGCCGGTTCTGGCTTTCTTTGCCATTCTTGATTTCCCGCCCGCGATTGACTCAGGTTTCTTGCGCGAATCATCCTTCTTCTCGACTTCGAGACCTGGTTGAGGCGGTAAATTACCCTTGTCCACCATCTTATTCCATTCAACAGCATTGGCTGCATCAGAATACCGATCAGCCATGTCACAGAGATCCGCTACTGATCGTGGTGGATGGATAAGTAAATCTTTGGTAAATCTCTGATATCGAACGACATACTTGAATGCCCTAATAACAGAGCTGTCAGAGATGTTGGGGACGATATTTCTCACCCCCACAAATCATTTGACAAATTGCCGAAGAGTTTCTGTAGAAGTCTAGCGCAAGTGATGAAGATCATCTTCTTTGCCAGTTTTTGGTAACAGTTTTGAAAATTATTGAGAATTGCATCACACAACATTTCCCAATTATAAATTGATCCTTTAGGCTGATTGAACAGCCAGGTCCGCGTTGGATCTTCCAGGATAGTCAGTAAATAGCTTGCCATAACCCGGTCATCACCACCAGTTGCTTGGATGGCAGTAATATAAATCTAGAGAAATTCGGAAGGATTCTTGGTTCCATCGAATCGCTCGATCGTCCTGGGTTTAAACTTATCTGGACAGACTATTACACGTAACCCTGGTGAGAAAGCCTTACAACCTACGTACGAGGGACGTGGTTGTTGATCATCAAGACCCCCATCAAGGTCGCGGAAAGAGTCAACTTGTGCCCCAAACGTGAACACACCGGTCCACGATTACTGTCGTGAGAAGAATCTACTCCCGGCCCTAAACGTGAATATATTGGTTCATGATGAAGGCCACTGGGATTACCTGTTCGCCTGGTTTTACGATACCGGGTCGATGGTGTGTGTCCACGATCATGTTGTCCCTGACTCGAATGCTAACTATCCCACTCACATGAACGAGTTACTGATCGTGATGATGATGTTGGAGTCACGACTGTTGCTACCTCATCGAGGTTATCCGCCAAAATCCTTGGGAACAGTAGTCTATCATCATTCGCCAAATCAGATGGAGGATTACAAAGAGTATCTGCAATCACACGAATGTGTTCCTGTGTACTCCATCTAGGTTCCATGGGAGTTATTTTCACATCATCCACCGGAGAACAGGCCGGGGATGATAGTGGATTCTGGTCCCTCCTGCAACCATGGTGATGTCGCAGGCGAGAAGTTCCAGGGGCAAGGTTGCGAGTTGTGGTATCATGGTGAGATTGCACGAGTTGCAGAGCATGTTCTGTTACTTTACGAACCTTGGCCTCTCGCCGGTCACGAGCTGCATGTTCTTCCCGTTTGCGCTCTTCTTCTTCTCTAGCTGCGCATTGCTCAGAGGTTTCCTCGGAAAGTACAGCGACTTCCCGAGGAACTGAATTCGCAAACGGGGAGAGCATCTCCTTACCTTGATCAGACTCAAAATCAAAGATGGAATTCAAGTTCTCTGGAGCAAACCTTTCCAGACTGAACTCAAGGTCCTCATCTCCCGTATCATCTAGGACGATGGGGTCTGGCACATATTCACCATTTAATGTGGTAGGGCTCATCGAAGGTGAATGAATTGCCGGTTCAGGTTCCTGGGCATGGACCAGGTCTTAAGAATACTCCTCAGTACAAGGCTCTGAGGGAACTTCATTTTCTTCCATGTAGAGTTTCATCTTCCATGTTGAGATCGGCATAATCTGCAAGATCAAAATCATTTTCAGAATCGTAAACTCCTGACATGGCTTACCAAGATTCTTGATGAAGAATAACACCTTCAAATGGGCCCCATGGTAGGCGCCAACTGTCGACGATTGGGACTCTGGTCCTTAGTCGAACTTATGTAAGTTTAGATGATGAAATGTGAAGCCGATTCAAGATGAAACTCAAGTAAATCAGGGTATATATGTCTAAGAAAGAAAAGAATTTATACAGGTTTGAGCCCTTTGATGATGAGTAATAGCCCTACTCCTGTTGGCATTTCACTAAGAATATCAAGGTATACAAGGGGAGAATAAGAGATGTTCTTAGTTGAACTAAGAACGATCTCCTATTGTTTGTTACATAGTGTATAACAACCTACTGATTCTATCTCTTAGGTCTTGTGTCTTGGATCTTTGTCAGATGCCCCTCTTCTCTCCCTGGCAATCGCCCTTTTATAGGTCATCGTCGGTCGTCGGTTACGGGATTGAAGGGTTGCTAGGAGGTAGACATGCGCCGGCCATGATGTGCCATTATGCCCGGTTATGATTACGCCTTTATCTTCTTGATGGTTATCAGAAGTTACAACATCTCTGGGGAATAAAGGACTGAAAGTATCCAAGGCGGCGGTGGTGGTCGAACAGGCTTAACCACTGGGTATGGTCGAATAAGTCTAACCATATTGCCGTTGGATGTTTTGGCTCTTCAGTTTTCATGGTCACGTATTAACTACGACCATGTATTGTTATTCTTTCACTCTCCATGACCTATGTGACCATGAGAAGATATCTCCATGACCAGAGTATTCATAGTATGTGAGACATGAGCTTTGCGATCTTAGTATTGTGGGTGTCTCGAGACTACAGACCCTGCGACAATACAGGTTGAGACCATAGAATAGGTCATGTCCAGAATATCTTGGACCGTCCTATTGTCTCCCTCTTAAGTCCCTGAGACCATAGAATAGGTCATGTCCAGAATATCTTGGACCATCCTATTGTCTCCCTCCTAAGTCCCTAAGACCACAAAGGGGTATGTAAATGATTTAGATCTTATTCTATAAGTCTTGCGACTATAGAACGGTAAAGGTGACTAACTCGGGTTATAATCCTCGTCACATTGCGCCAAAGGAAAGTATATCTTCTCTTCAGGGGATTTCATGGTTCATGGTTTCTCAGATCTTTTGAAAAGCTCCTGGTTAATTACATCTGCAGAACAAGTCCACAAAAACTATGATTAAGCTGCGCTGATGGTCGTCGTCTTCAAGCTTCCAGATAATTTTGCCCTTGATGAATGAATGCAATGTGTATACCCATGCATGCAGGTATGCAAATCCATAGCCTCATCAGTCTATGGTGCTATCAAAAAATGTGGCCTTCGCCTCGTCAGTGCCCGGCCAGGGGGTTGTTTGGCCTCATCAGTCGCGAACAAATGAATGCCTTGGCCTCATCAGTACTCGGTATAAATGGTGTCCGGCTTCGTCATTCACAGACAAAAAGTATGTCGTCTTCGCCTCATCAGTACCCAACGACATGGAAAAGTGGATGGAATGACTTGTGATAACACTTTTGACTACCTTAGCTCTAGGAAAAGCACATTGTGTGATAGGTAGTCCACTGGAATATTCATCAAGGACTTAGTAGTATTTTGACTTGTCTTGACAACTTTAGATATGATTGATCATTACACTGACTCCTCTTCGACTAATTGGATGGAAGCCTTTCTGGCCTCTAATTGGCTTGAAACTTGAAGGAATAATTTTTGGACAGATCCTTGATTATTCATCAAAATTTGAGATCGATCGGACTGTCGGATTAGCAACTATCTTCATTACATACAAATTTGGGGTCGATCGGACTTCTGAATGAGAAATTATCATCAATCTATCTCCCATGGAGCAAGCTAATTTGTTGATCGAATTGATCTTTGAAGTTCATCAGAGCAACTTTTGATCTTTTGATCAAAGTGGAGACCTCTGATCGAATTGATTGAGGTGGCATCTTTTTGATCGAGGTGGAGACCTCTGATCGAATTGATTGAGGTGGTGAATTTAGATCGGTTGATCTAAGTGCATCTAAGTGCATCAGAACAACTTTTGATCTTTTGATCGAAGTGGAGACCTCTAATCGAATTGATTGAGGTGGCGACTTTAGATTGGTTGATCTAAGTGCACCTGAGAAACTTTTGATCTTTTGATCGAAGTGGAGACCTCTGATCGAATTGATTGAGATGGCGACTTCACATCAGTTGATCTAAGTGCATCAGAGCAACTTTTTATCTTTTGATCGAAGTGGAGACCTCTGATCAAATTGATTGAGGTGGTGACTTCAGATTAGTTAATCTAAGTGCATCTGAGCAACTATGCAATGCAAGCATTCGAGCAACTTTTGATCTTTTGATCAAAGTGGAGACTTCAGATCGATTGATTGAGGTGGCGACTTCTAATCGGTTGATCTAAGTGCATCTGAGCAACTATGCAATGCAAGCATCCGAGCAACTTTTGATCATTTGATCGAAGTGGAGACCTCAAATCAATTGATCGAGGTGGTGACTTCTCATCAGTTGATCAAGGTGCATCAGAGCAACTATGCAATGCATGATACATACTTATGAAAGGGAGCAAAACTCACCCATGCTCTTCTTGTTCTCTTCCTCTTGTGCTCTCCCTTGTTCTCTTCCTCTTATGGTCTCCCTTGCACCTCTGCCCTGCACCTTCTCTTGTGCGCTTTCTTCACCTATCCCTTTCTGTCTGTGTGTGCCCTTGTGCCCTCTGCCCTCCACCTTTTTCTGTATCTCCAAAAGGCTATTACCCATCTCTATTTATAAAGGCTCTAGATTGGTTGCAACCATCCAACAACTAGAGATATTTATGGGATTTGAATTCGAATAGGAGATATATCTTCT